>JARFJA010000001.1:57207500-62207500 GCA_036326145.1 Rhagophthalmus giganteus
TCAATGGAACTAAAAATTAAATTTAAATATCAATACTCGCAATATTGTTGCGCAGCAATGTTTCTCAAATGGGAACGACTTCGGCTATATTTCCACTTCGTAAGATGTAGTCTCAAAGTCGTGTTAAAGATTTAACAGAGTTTTTATGATAATGTTTTGTCATTTCATGTTAAACATCGATATTTCCAATTCACACTTCTATTGAATTTTCTTAAAATAATTTTTCATTTAAAAAAAATTGTCTAATTGCTAAGAAATTTATTTATTATTTATTTATTTACATTTTTTTAGTTTATTTAACTCGAAAATATCAATAAGTGATTAACTTTATAGTCCTACCACTACTTCAATAAAATTCCGGCTTTAAATATAAGCCGTTTTTGAGTTTTGTACTAGAATCATGTTAACTACAACTTATTTTCCAACACTTCTGTGATAATACTTCAATCATCGATAGATGATTAGGTAATCCATTTGTAAATTAACATAGACAAATTATCCAATTATTTTTGTTAATCTAAAATCGTTTCTCACTTATTCTTAATTCACATTGTTTACAATTTACTAAAACAATATAATCAAACATTCATATACAAATTACAAAACAAGTGTATTTGAGGAATGTTATTTTTACATTACCTAAAGCTAAAAACTCATTAAAACCAAACAAACAAACATGCACATTTATAATATTGCATATTGCTTATATAAAAGTTCTCTTACTTTATAATAATCTTCAGAAATACAACCTTCGATTATAATTTTTCCATTTTCAATCTAAAGTTAAACAAATGTTGATCGGTAATGTATTTTATTGTAATTTTACAAAACTTTACCCTTCGAATGGCAATTGTACCATTAGAACACCATAAAACACCCCCGGAAAATTCAGAATTGATATTTCCCCTCATTAAAACTTGCTTGAACTCTGACAGTTTTAATTCATTTATAAAGACAGTATCGTGTGGAGCAGGAGTGACATTTATTAATGGTTCCAAGGTTAATATTTTACTTTCTTCTTCAACTGCAAAAGAAGCATATGTGTAATAATTTTTTATTTCATAAAACTGTCCACATACCCTCCATTGGTTCATTGTCAATATTCATACGTTTTGCGTCATGTTGACTTTCACGAACTGTCAATTGAGCATCTATCCATGATACTTCAGAATCTTTACCTTTTTGAAATGTTAACTGAGAGATTAATGCATCTGTTAATTTTACCTTTAATAAACAAACATTTTTGTAATCTTTCTGTTAATGATCTAGATATTTAACGTACTTGGTAAATGTGTGTTTCACTAGTTGCATCGATTATTTCACCACGGGAAAGTGCAAAAACTCTAGCATTCATGTTTTCTTTGCAATGATTTTGAATGGCTGCAGTACTTTCTGCAGAACCTTTTACAATTACAACTCTCCTGGGTCGTAACTGTGACAAAATTTTTAAAAGCGATTCGCCATCAGACCTACCTTCGAAATCTATGTACTGTACTTGTGCATTTACTTGAACTGTTCTGTGTAATATGATACATTTCGTTGGAAGTTCCAAAATATCAGCTACAGAAAATGTTACACAAAGTTGTTAGAGTCTATCTATATATAAATATGTACATATGCACATATATAAATATGTGTACAACTTACATACGTCTTCTTCTTTCTTAATTAAAACGTTCTCTTTATTATCTTCTCCTTCAACGGTCAAATCGGCAAGTTTATAGTCTTCAGGTTTAATTATTTCACCATACTCGTCGCATTTAACTTTTTCTTCCCGAAAAGGAAACATCGGATGCTGTTTTTTAGTAGCTTTAAAAAAACTGTTGGAAACTTTGCCCTCTTGCTTAATAACTATGTCATGTCTGCCTTTCGATATTATGCTCATTTCTATATCGTCATCCGATTCAGATTCGGCTTCTTCACTAAAATATTTTAAAACTTTACCCTTAATAGAGCATTTTACGATAGAAAATACCCTACAAGATGATTATCATTTCAAATTCGACAAATTGACGAGTAGATACTTGCAAAATACTACCTTTTCATAATATAAAAGCTTTATCTTTTATAAATAAATTGTTGAGTAAACATTTTTTTTAATATCCCTACAGAAAGATCTTGTTAAAGTTCAATTAGAAAATTAAAACACAATTTTAGCAATTGAAGCATCCTAATTAATACCTTAATACCAGAATTAAAAAGTACTCACTTTCCACTTAATTGAAGGTCCTTGGTTTTTTCACGTTTTTCGAATTCCTCTAATTCAGCACCTTCTAATTTAACTCGTCTTTTAACAACAAGATCTATAGTTCTATTACCACCATTATCGACCAAATCTCTTGCAAGGGTTCCAGGCGACGTTCTAAATTTATAGTGTTTTTCAATTACTCGAATCAATTAATATAATTATTAAGTTATCAATTTAGAAAATATCGTGGTATTCAATCATTAAATGTTACTTTATGCCAATAATTGCTTGTAAAATTTAAATTACATAAACTAAATGTACCTTTTGTGTATTAATAGTATTTATCATACTATTTCCTTAATTGTAACTGTATAACAATTAAAAGTAGTACCTAGGTAATATTATCGTGGATTGAAAACGTTTTTCTGTAAAATTTACAATTTGTCCAATAAAATTATAATTTAATATGAGTATTAATTTTCTGCATTTTTATAAGTTTGATAAATAAACAAAATATATTTAGTAGTATATACAGATGTTTTTTTTTTCATTACCTACCTAGTGGTAATAATAATACTGTTACTAGAATTTGAACACCATTGTAAAAATAATTCTCTAGAAAATCCGCTTTCCATATCTGGAGAACTAGCTAATACTACTTTTGGACTGGGTACTTTCGATAATTCTTGCATACTGTGACACAACTGCAGATGTTTGAACTGAAATGGATTGTTTCGTGCTCCTTCAAAGCTGCGCATTAGTTTATCGCTCATCCACTCAATTTGAGATTTTGCAAATTCCACTACATTATAACTCACGTTATTCAGCAACGCTAAAGAATAGGCAAGTAAACCAGAATCTTTATTACGCCACAGTTGGTCTAACATATGTGCCAACTCCAAAACACGTCCTGCAGTATCAACTGCCACCAATACATTACCATTATTTCGAAGAGTTTGTAAAATATTAGCTACAAATCAGATTAATTACCATTTATTGTTAAATTTCATGCATCTATTTTATATACTCATTAATTTTTCATCTCTAGCTCTTCTTCTTGCTTGTTGATATGTGGCATTAAAAGCGTCCACGATAAAAAGAGACGGCCTTTGTAATTTTTCAAGCTCACAACCATTTAAGTGACGTTCTTTTTTATGATTAAAATCATTTGCATATATAATATCTTCTTCTCCGACTTTCATTATTTTCCATATGGTACCGCCTATCATATGTCCAGCAGGTAAAGGAGTTATTGTAAGACCGTACCCTTTTCCTACAGTTAAAACATTTAAAACAATATAAATAAATAAATTGGGTCTACAGTCTGTGCCACAATTTTCTTGCAATGCAAGTTCTTGTGAAGCAATTAGCAGTCAGATGTTTGCATGTTTGATGTGTTGTATTAGGACTGTATTAAAGAATAAGCGAATAACTGCATTTAGCAGACGTTATCAATTTAGAAATAGCATCTCAAAACACACCTCTGTATTTTTAAACAAGCAATTACAGCTTTACAATTACAGCATGATATTCAGGTATTATACAAAAATGATAGTGTAGGTAGGAATCGTTAAAAACAACTCGGTAAGATTCTCAAAATTTGTTCTGATTGTGAGACTATTTGCTTATGACAATGCCACTAGAAATTCTCCCATTTGAAAAGCATTGTACTATGCTCGTCACACTGCATACAAATTTAAATAAAATATAGACAAATTATATGTATTTTAATTTGACTTTTACATATTTAGGTAGTTTTTAATGTGAGAAAAATGGAAACTATAAATGTATAGACTATAGATAATTTTGATAATACATCTTGAGCTCGACTTGTATAATTTTATTTACTCTAAGGCAAGAAAATTTATGTTGTATGTAATAAAATATCTCATTATTGAAAATTAAACAATACTATCAATATGAGCAATATAAATCATGTAAACTTACAAAATATGTTTGTAAGAAATAATTATCATATAAATTACAATTTCATTTTTAAAATCATAAATTTCAAGCAACTCAAATATTTTAATTCATAGTAATTTTAAAATACTAAGAAATCTTTGTAGAATTCTTACTGTTTTAAATGATTATTGCGCTGTATATATTGTGAACAAGAGACATAATTAATTATAACTCTATTAATTATAACTAAGGGAATTTTGATTTAGTAAACAATATATAATATGATCAACTCTCCCTAAGTTGACATTCCCATAACTTAAATTATTCCACGTGCAATAGCACTATCAACCAATTTCTGTGGAATCTTCATAATTCAAACGTTTAGGGATGACAAGTAACAATTTGACTGTATTGTGCCACACAACTTTAAAACCTGAAATAAGTACGTACCTTTCAGAGATACACTTTGATTATACTTTAATTGTACAATTTTATCAAAAGCTGCATCCACATCGTCAAGAGTAAAAAGGTCAAAATCTTCCATGTTGTAGTGAGACTGATATAAATCGTACATAAACATTTGCCCCATTTTATATACTGGTATAGTTGAATAAATTGGGCAATTCAAACCCAACTTTCCCACAAGATAAGGTAGTGCACCTAGGTGATTAACGTCTGGGTACGATATAAGAACTGCATCGATTAGATGTACATAGCTAAAATATTTATATGTTAACAAGTATTCTAAATACTACAATGTGACATACCGTTTGATTTCACGTATAAAGTCTTGATTAAATTTTTCATCCCAACCGCAATCCAGTAATATTCGAACTTCATCTACCTCTAAAATGTAACAAGGAGGAGATTCATCCATAGCCCCAGAAAGGGCTTGAAGTTTAATTATAGAAGTCATTCTGAATTATTGCATATAATGCCACAAAATACTACAATACGTTTTATAATAAACTCATATTCAAATACTTTTTTAAATGCCTGACAAATCCCCGTAACCTATAAAACTATTTTCAGAATATACAAGCACGTGGCTAAATTACGATATGGGAGTGATTCTGATTACGTTCAAAGCGGAAGCAGTGCCAACTAGCGTGAAATATTGTTAGTATAAATAGAATAATATCGTGTAGGAAAAAGTTGTTGCTTAATTTTTATTTAATTTTATAGATTAGTTTCCTTAATTTATATCTAAAGATTAATTAGTTCCAATTTCATATTAATACAACTAAAATGACTTGAAACTTTAAAGTACATTAAGACAGTTATGTTATTACCATGGTAACACATTGTTGTAAAATAAATTTTAAAAATTAATCAAATCATCGATTTTTAGTGAATTTTTGAAATTGTGCGTAATCTCTCCTATGACCTATCCAAACCTATATGCAATTCACGTCATCAATAAAAAGTTAACTAGATTGTTTATTTGTAATTCGCTTTAAAGTTTGGAAAGTGACATATTCTATAGATGATTTACTTGCGCACATATTAGACGGTATAAAGAAAGACTACAATTTATTAGAACTGTCAAAATACGAGGTACGAGGTGACAGCACTGTGTGAAACGTCATCATCGTCATTTTAGTAACCTTTTATTGATAACGTGGATTGCATATAGGTTTGGACGAAGTGTAGTTTTATTTATAGTATATAAAAAAACGCAGTTCATTGTTATTAGTGACCGGCTCCCCTATGTCTAAAGATATCACCTTATTGCTTTTATTAATGATAAATTATTTTATAAATTAATGATATATATTTAAATGGTTTCGATGAAGTCAATATAATTACATATGAAAACTAGGCTAGTTTTTTAATTGTTGGTTAAATGTGATAATCATATGACATATAGAAACAATAAATATTAACAATATGATATATAAATGGTTTCTATGAAGTCAATATATATTATGATATAAATTATATATGAAAATTAATATTGAGCCAATGTTTTAATTGCTGGTTAATTATGATAATCTTAATTATGACGTGTAGAAACAATAAATTATTTAAATAATAATTATAACTATAACGGCCAAAGTTGCTAACGATTGAAAAACTGTCCCTAATAAGTTGTAAGTTGATTTCACCAACGCCAGATAATTTTATTCTCCGGTTACTTCTATGACAACGATTATTCCAACAATCCGTTACCAGAGAAGTAACCGGAGAATAAAGTTATCTGGCGTCAGGTGAAATCGGCTCTAGTAATTTAAAAGTATTGTTTTGTACTGAAGTATTATCTTAAAAATACATATTTCGGGTGCACCTTGTTATCTGTTGTAATGGTTATTGAATAAAATTCCACAGAATTGTTTATATGTAGGTACTTATAATATTAGGTATAACGAAATGTTATTTATTATGATCTAAATTATTTGTTTTACAATTTTTATCAATATAGGTAAATAAAGGGATTTAATTTTAAAAGTTATTATCAACGTAATACCACTAGATTGACATTTTTCTTTGTTTTCATATCAACAAACTGAAGCTACGGCCACTTTAAAAAGTTATTATTTCTTTTGTTTTTTTACTTATTTTATTTACCGTTATAAAACAATTTATTTATTTTCAAATAAGTTATTAACTTTGAAAAATCTTAAGAAGCTGTTTTTTTTTTAAATATGAATATTACGTTAATAGATAGCATTAATTATTAAACTTATAATGTTTTCTATATACCTAAAATTTCTACAATGTTAAATGTAGGTAAGCAGGCACTTCTTAATAACGAATTTTTTTTGGTCCCGCGACTGCCTCATATTAATCGTAAAAAGTTTTATTGACAAGATCATATACTTAATAAAACTTAACACGTAATAGAACTTAATTATAACTTAATAGAACAAAAAGTAGTTACAGGTATTTACAGGAAATGGATAAGTGCGTAAAATTAATCTTAGATTATAACTTATTGTTCTGTTATCTGATTGGTCGTATATTAACATTTCAAAATTTTAAGTTTACCTACGTTAGATTAATATTATTAAGAAGAATAATATAAATTCTTATTTTCAATTAATTTTAAACGCATTTTTACTGTATGCAAATAGAAAATAAAAACTATTATTTATTGTTGTGTTAATTATCTAATAAAATATCTAATCATTTTTTCCCGCATTTTATGTAAAACGCCAAGAAATAGTATAGACGCGTATTGTGGGTCAAAAATAGAAATGAATGGAAAACCCTATAACTTTATTCATTCTGTAAGTTTGAAGTTTCAAATTAATATCTAGAAATGATAAGATATCCATTAAAAAGTCAGTTTAATTTGATGATCTGTTGAAAATAATCGATTTTTTAAAGTTCAGCTGTACCTAGTTTCATTACGTTCACGTAATGTTTATACAAATTTTCATCAATTTATAAGTTAACTTCTCGAGACTATAGGGTTGATATTAAAATAGTATTTTTCGGATTATTAATTTTAATAAGTTTTTAAAGAGCCAAAAACATTAATAAAATTTCAATATTCTATTAAAATCTCTAAAATCTCGACGGTATAAGTGCTACCTATAATATCTAGAAATTTTAAGTTTTTCATCCTGTACTCAACTATTTGTGTTTTATCAGATTTATTTTATGGGCTCTTGCTGTGACTTGAATGTTAATTAAAACGTTTCTTTTAAAATCAAAATCAACACGTTTTTCCAACCCTAAATGGGTCAAAATTAAGTACCTAAGTATCTAATTTTTCGAACGAACACTATAAAAAAAATGCATAAATTCACAATGAACAATTGGAGGTATGGCTCAGTTTATTACTCATTACTGAAAGTTGACCATTTCGAACAAATAGATATCAGTCGCGTGCAATGATCAGGTGGATGACATTTTTAGTTTTAGATTTTTATGTGAATTACGATGATTTCTTTTTGTTGTAGATATCACGTCAAATACAAACTTTTTACACCTATATCTGTCAATAAGCTAATTATTTAATGTATCCAAAAGCATGATACAATTCACGTTAATGAAATAACAAAAATAATACTAAATAATTGTATTTACATATATACATTTATAGGTGATTAAAAAATATCTATTATACTTCTGAAGAATAATTTGTTACAATAGGTACTACTACTTCCACCTGATAACATCTTTACTTAAATTAATATCAATGAATGTTTCAATATCATATATATAATCAGGAAATTAAACTGTCAGTTATAGGTACCTATAAATATTTCTTTCTACTTTTTTTTTATTATCGAAATCTTACGAATTGGTGACGTTAAGAAATTTATCGATATATCTATTAAAAGAGTTGAAACATAGATAACTGATAACGATGCGATCGTATAAAAGACGTTTTACGAATATTAAGTTTTACTTTTACAGTAACCATGAAAGGGTTAGTTGTGTTTGTTTCGGTGGTTCTTGCCTTAGCTTACGTAGGTTTACCTGTCATTTTTTTTGAAATAAGTTTTATTAATCAATTACTTTTAGGCTGATAGGGATTTATCGAAAATAATATCTTTGGATATTAATCCGTTTTTGAGAAATGTCTTTACCAGTTCGGTAAATCCAAAAATTGTCGGAGGCGAAGAAGCGGTCCCTAATTCTTTTCCGTATCAGGTAAACTTAATTTTATTTATTTTTGGCAAATACAATAATCAAATATTGTGTATTATTATATAGGCTGCTCTATTCATTAAAGTCAAAGGTGGTACTGCATTTTGTGGCGGTTCTATCATTTCTGATAGCTACATTTTAACTGCTGCTCATTGTGTGGATAGGTAAGACTTTTTCGTCATATCCAAAATCCGCGTATTATTTCAATATTATGTATTTTTAATCAGCACTAAAGAAGCGGAAGTAGTCTTGGGTGCCCATAATATACGCGAAAGCGAGGCAACACAAAAAAAAATAATCGCCACGGAATTTATTGTCCACGAAGGTTGGAGCAGGCTAGTGTTGGCTAACGATATAGCTTTAATTAAATTGCCCGAGAAAATAGAATTCAGTGGTACGTTATAAAAGCACATCTAAAGTTAAACGATTCAATTAATTTTATACTTTCTTATTAGACATAATCAAAACCATTCCTCTGCCGTGCTATTCCGGCGAACACAAAGATTTTTCGAATTCGTTAGCTGTAGTGTCCGGCTGGGGAAAAGATTCAGATAAGGCTCAAGGAGTTAGTCCCGTTCTTCGTTACGTTCATGGCCCAATTTTAACAAATGAAAAGTGTAAAAAATCGTTCTTTGGTATTACTGGCAAAAAGCATCTCTGCATGAGCGGCAAAGGTGGAAAATCTTCGTGTAGAGGAGATTCTGGTGGACCCTTGGTTATAGGATCGACACAAGAAGGACTTGTTTCGTTTGGTATTGCACTGGGCTGTGAAATTGGCTGGCCGTCTGCATATACCCGAGTCAGTTCCTTCCTTGGATGGATCAACGAGAAGACTGGAATTCCTATTTGCGCTTAATGTTTTAAAAATATTAATGAAAGCTACCGCGATAGACATGTTTTGTATTATAATCCTCTGTTACTAAACAGTTAATTAAGAAGTTCGTTGTTTCAAAATTCACACAATAAATTCATTTCGAAACAAAGTAGTCTTGGTTATTTGTTTATTTTAAATAACTTCACCTATAGTTGAACGAATACATAAAATTATTTTACTATTTTTATCAACGAACATGTAGTGGCTTTTCTAATAAAATAATAAGAGGCGGTACTTTCTAGTATCTATTCAACGATAGTATTGCATAATAACAATAGAGGAGAAGGTCCAAATATGGGCTATGGTCCAACAATAGGCTAAGGGGTTATTAACGCTGTATACTGGTGCAGTCTAGAGATAAATAGGAAAATTACTTAATCTGAAGCTAATTAGCAGGTGTTGTTGCCTCCTAGTAAATAAGAAGACGTGACTAGTGTAATTTGTGTTATAGTGGTGCCTGTAACTTCAGCTTCTACTAGAATTTTAACAGCTGTGTCTTTTGAACATTTTTTTTGGTAATATTCAATACAGCTATTAGTCATTTCGTTACGTGCATTGTATTGTATAGAGATAGCCCTTTGAAGTTTAGCAAAAATTGAGTTTAAGGGGAGGGTATACTCTATTCCCGGCGACCATTAGAAGTAAATTATATTCTTTATTTTTAAATTCTACAAAATTTTCTCATTTGGAGATTTTTCGCCATCAAATTATCTATCATTTGAGTTTTTAAAATTTAATATAAAATTATTAATAACGAAATTAGAACTTTTGTACACAATTCAAAATCCAATTTAAATTGCGGCTTCAATTTTACAATGTATAATGTTCAATACAATATCTAGGAGATAACAAGTTTTGACGAAGATAGCTGAAGTAGAAATAGATTTTTTATTGAAAAAATGTTGCGTATAAGTTTACTTTTATGAATAAAATTCAAAATTTCATATATGCGTCAACATATCAAGCTCGAGTTTTGTCATTGCCTAGAGAAAGTTTTTTTATATCATTTAAGATGTCGATCAAGTTTTCATTTTTAATTAGAACAAGATAATCGTACAAATGTTTTTATAAAATTTCACAATTAAACAAAGAGGGCTCACAGAAAGAGAAAGAATGTGCAGACCTCTACAGCTCGGCACGTGGTCTTGTTAGAAATATTTATTACCCAAATAATCCTGACAGATATATAAAGGTACCTATATACATTCGAAACTGCAGGTAAGTTTTAAATAGTTAGAAAGCGTCAGAAATTGCTTTTTAAAAATAAAAACGTTATAGGCACCTCTGCTACTACATAATTTTTAATAATAATAATATGTGTAATAAAAAATAATGTAGTTTGTAATAAACAATATGAATTATCATATGAATCAGCTATTCAAAATTTAAGTGTTATTATTATAAACAGAATGAAATGGTTGCAAATGTTACTAGATTTAAATATAATGTTAAAAATTTCGTTTTGTTTTGTTTTAAATGGCATAGATATACCAAATGTTCACAAAGCCTGGCCCCGCACCATTTTTTCGGAAGTTGTTGGGTACCTATATGGAAAAATCGGCGAACACGCGCTTACCTACCTATTCCATTATTTTTAGGGCACAATTTTTGATGGAAAATGTTTAAGTGTGTAACCTCCGGAAGTGGGAGGTGGAGGTCAACTAAAAAATTTCAAATGGAAATGCATTTCAAGTCGTATGTCATTTAAGAGGACTCAGTAGTACCGTGAGAAAAAATCTTAGAGAGAGCACATTTTTTTCTAAGTAAGACGGAAATATTAGGCTACCTAAGTAGGGACTGTAATCAAAAAAGGTACGACGATTTCGAAGTGACCGTAACCTTGAAATTCGTACCAGTTTTTCCGAGTTGTCGAATAACGGAACGACGCACGTGGTGCAATTTTGCCATCCCCTTCAATACTATTATTTAGTCATGCAATTTTAAAATGATTTATAGGTACATACCTTTGGGAATAAAAAATTTAGTAATTTGTAGTTAATGTTTACTCGTACAATTAAATGAAATTTCTGTAATAATGTGAAATTATAATGCTGATAATAATTTAAATAATTCGCTTTCTTCTGGAAATGTGGTTTCATAATTTGAATAGATATCTCATAAAAACAGTTGTGATATAGATATTGAAACAACAGAAACATAGATTTGAGTAACATATTATGAAGACACGCAAAGAAACAAAAGGAATAAATTATTTATATCTATACTTATGAGCGTGTGGTAGTAGATTTGATAATAATTTACAAAATCACTACCTACAAGGACACTACTACTCATTGAATAAAATCACAACTGCAACTTAAAAACGACAGTACCTTACCAATATGGTACAGACGGCGTTTTGGCAGAAGCATAGATATCTGTTCTATCGTAACGCCACTGCGTAAACAATAAAATATGACCATGAAACATTTTTCAGACATTTTCTAATGTTTTTAAAAACTTATTTCATAAATTCAAAAAATAAAAAATACAAACAACACAAACAATTTTTATTCAATGGGTTATATTAAATTTGCATTTTTATTATCTCTGAGTGGCATATTCCTGCACACTCTGTGATCTATAAGTTCTGGAAGTTGACAATGTTTATAAAAGTAATCTAATTTAGTTTTCATTTTTGTGTTCCAAAAATTGTCGTCTTTTTCCACATAATCTATTTTTATTTTATTTACTCCAGTCCAGACAGTCAAAATACACTTCGTTTTCTGAGTCGCACGTAATTGCCCCTGTATTTGAAAATATCAATCGTGAAGTTGGTTAATCGTATAACTACCATCCTTTTGGTATTTCCAAAATGTATTTTTTTTTAACGGATGGCTTCCTCCGTTGTAAGATTTAGCTTAAAAGTAACAAAGGGGCATTTAATTTCTACGATACTTTCAGTTTCTTGCTGAATACCATTCGGTGATGCTCCAAGATAAAATTTATCTGGGTCAATAAATAATCCACATGGTTTTCTTTTCAAATTAATGCTTTTTTCTAGTTCTTTCTTCGCAACATTTTCGTATGTATTTACATGTTTTAGTGACGGAAAATGTGTTGACAGCGTATTATACAACAAATGTTTTACTGTATTTGCAGTATTTGTGGTTTTTTAATTTGCAAATTTTGCAAATAATAATAAACACTTATAAAATACTGTATGGATAACTCTCCAAAAGCGCTATAACAACTCAATAAATATCAAACAAGACCGGTACGTGGCTACGAGATAACTAAGACATCGACAATAATTTTGAAATTCCTTCTAGAAACTACCTTTTTCTACTATTTTTTTTATAAGCGATTAGAGAGTTGTACCTGTGGGATCAAAGCTTTTGTTATGAAGCTTTTATTGTGGTTAATTATGGTTCTAGGAAAATGTTATTTTACCAAAGCTAAATCTGGTTTTGAATAAACATAATAATAATTATTATGTAGTAAATTATCAGATTATCGGTTTTTGAGTAATTCAGTGTAAAGTTGGATAGTGAATAAATATGTATCAGTAATGAGCTCTTGAAAACATGCGATACATATACAATAAAAAATAATAATTCTTTCAAGTCGGTCAAGTTAAATCAACAACAGGGTAAAATGCGAGCCGGTTAGCTTAGGGTCTCTTTTACGATCTTGCGAATACTGACTTAATTCCTGTCATAAATTACCAAACTCGGAGAGAACATTTAAAATCGAACCGAATCAAAAAGTTCCGCACCGATAACGACGTTGTTTATTAAAATTTTAACATCTGGTTTGCACCAATCGATTTTACAAAAATATATCTACAGATTGGCTTAAGCAAACAGTAACTTTTTGACTCCATTTATACTTGCGTATTTACCTGATGATTTTACATACATCAAAGTTAAAAATCGACAAAATACAAAAACCAATTTGTAGGCAATTGTCTAAGGATAAAATAGATACTAGAATCATTATGGTATCTTTTCTATAACTGAAGATATGGGTGCGGAACTTAACATTGGAACTCCCATAAGAGAAATAGGTACGGATGGCTCTTAAAAGCTTTTAATAAACAACAATTTTTAACGTTGGTCCAAGATCGATACACCAAGCAAGTCATGAATGGCGAATGCGAGGACCAAATAAAATTTACAAATAAGTTGAACAATAAAGAAGAAAGGATCGAGGGAAACGTTTGTACTTTGCGCGTACCTGCGCCACCCCGAAATGACCAGTTTCGATAATCCGCTTACTTGGGTGCGATAATAACTAGTAATTAGATATGAATCGTTCTCGAAGTACGACGTTCAAAATAAGAATGATATGGTTTTTCTTTTCCCGTTTATTTAGAATATTTTGCGAAAACTTACTCTCGATCTTAGAGCCGATTTTTCCATCTCTTGGTAAATTTATCGGTAACCGTTTAGGTATTTACCGTGGAAACAGTTGGTCGTGCAAAGTACGGTTAAAGTAAGATTAGGTTCTATGGGAAATACCTATTAGATAAATTCACCAAGAGGTGAAAAAATCGGCAATAAGTTTATAAGTTTTCGCAAAATATTTTAAATAAATGGTAAATGAAAAACCACATCATTCTTATTCTGTAATAACAGGGTCATTAGCGAATTCAGGAAAGCGAATTATCGAAACTGACAGTTTCGGGGTGGCGCAGGTACGCGCAAAGTAAAATGCATGTTATATTATTTTCAGTACGGATAGAAGTAGTGTGTTTAATTATACGTTATTCAAGATAGGTTCACCAATAAAATAAAAAAATAGACGTCATCAATAAAACCTCGTATCTATTTTTACATTAGGTACTAATAAATTGCAGTCTTTCTTTGTCATGTTATATGTGTGCAGGTAAATCATTTATAGAATATGCCACGTTCAAAACTTTAAACTGAATATTACAAATATACAATTTAGTCACTTCTTATTGATGACGTGCATCGAAACCTATCTTGAATGTATAGATTGAGAATTCGAACTATACTAGGTAAATCCGTTCTCAAAAAGAACTTCTACCTGCCAAACCAAACGTTTGAGAAGTCGTAAATCAGTAGGTCATAAATAAACCGGGACCGATAATAAGCTTTTAAATTGTCTCTTCAAGGAACTAGTGTTAATATAGTTGTCTATGTATAAGAAATTTGCTATAGTACCATCTATTCAGACGTTTCGCTAAGTTCTAGACACCCTCCTGCCCTTAATATCAACAATCGCTACCCAATCCAACATCTGAAAATTTAAAAGCATAAAGGTCTAAATATGGGCTATATTTAATGGTCCTAACATGGATTACTACTGTTTCAAACTTACGTTAGAAAATATATTTTCGTGTATATTTCTTGTGGAAAATACCTACATTATAATTTTTGAACTATACTACAGATGTTATTATATGTTATTAGGTATGTCAAAAAATGTGAAAGATTGTTTGAAGAGCATTACCAAATATATTTCTGCTAATAACTCGATTATTCTATTAGAATAGTTATACATACCTAGTAACAAAATCAACATTTTCATGTGCTATTTATACCTGTGTCTCTTAATTATCGTTAATTACCTACTTTAGACAGGTGTAATATTTATAGGTATTGTATTTTTTACAAATAAACCTGAAAAGACATTTTAGTTACAGCAAGAATTCAACAAAAGCTATAAATGAATTAATCAGATAAAGGCGAGGACTGATACACCTCAAAAAATGCTTGGAAAAGCTAAATAAATTGATTTCATTCATTTATCTTAGTAACCCTTAAGAATCGGACATGACTGTATTATTGTTTTTATGTCCGTACCTTTTAAATCATTACCCTGTATATGTGAAGCATTACTAATTAGTCACTTATGTACTCTACCATAAAAACGGCACAAAGGGATCATATTCAGCCTATCCAAACCTATATGCAATTCACGTCATCAAAAAAAAGTTACTAGATTGTTTATTTGTAATTCGGTTTAAAGTTTGGAAAGTGGCATATTCTAATGATGATTTACCTGCGCACATATTAGATGGCATAAAGAAAGACTACAATTTATTAGAATTGTAAAAATACGAGGTTCGAGGTGACAGCACTGTGTGAAACGTCATCATCTAGTATCCTTTTATTGACGACGTGGATTGCATACTGGTTTGGACGAAGTGTAGATCACTATCTGTCTATGTAATTATTGTCATTTATAATAATAGGTAAAGGTATTTTATCATTTTATTACATTAGAGGCAAATACCATCTAAACAAATTTAAATTACTTATCTACTAAGATACGTACTTAAGTAGATACCCACTTGAAAATTTATCGTTATCAAAAATACGTAGATCAGGTAGTATAATACGTGTAATTACGTTACTTCAATCGTTCATCACAAAAATCAACTAAAGTAAAATATATGTTGTTATCACCCCGGCGCGGCGACTCAAAGTCCTAATAGAGGGATGATTGCGATTACCATTTCTCTCTCTCTCTCTCTCTCTCTCTCTCTCTGTATCTCTATCTCTTTAGCAGGCTTTTCGTGTTTACTTCTGGATATAACTTAATCGCTTACTGCTCAAGAATCGTAACTTACTTTTTTCCATGTGACAGGAAACGAAACAAACGATTCTAAAATTTATATGATATAATTGTAATTTATTATTAAATTACTCAAAATTGACTTGGGGTGCTTCAGCAGTTCAAGCAACTCAATTATATATAGGTCTTGCATTGGTCTTCCTAATGATAGCTTTAGATTTTCCTAAACCGGGATATTTCTAATTGTCTCCTCCAGAATTTAAGACGCAAATGTTATCAAAAGTTACTGATTTGTAAATTTTATTACCGATTCGGAGTATTATTCCGTAAGTTTTCATACTCGCTATAGAGATAAGGGTTTTTTTTGACCATATTTTCCACACTTACAAACTGATTAGAACGTAATTGAAATATAGGGAATTTGAAATAGAAAATTGGATGAGATTAAGGTTGGGGCATGATTCTCCTCGGTAATATATACGATAATATATAGATTATGAGGAAAAACCAAGAGCTTACGTGGGCAGGATTGCTATTCCTGAAGTCTTCCACCAGGACCGCAGAAGAGTATATCTACCCGCTATTCAGAATAAAAAAAATATTAGAGTTTGAATAATTTTAACATAAAATAAAAAATAAAATACAAAGTTACCGATTTAATCTAAATACCGACCGCAGGGATTATATAACCAACACCGTAATGAGAGAGTGGCGAAAGAGAGGCTCCCGCCACGGAAACAACTAGGTTTGGGACGCAAAAACGTAAAAAATGTAAAAACTAAAAATAAATTGATAGATAGGTAGATATAAAAGTCCGTTATTTTATATCGTATATTTAAATTTTTGTTATTTTTGAGTTGGAAGGGCGCAAATAAGACACTTGCCGCAGGCGCTTAACACCCTCGTTACGGCGTTTAATTTTAACACCGTAAATGTTAAGATCTATAACACGTTATGATACTGTGCGTAATTATTAAATTAGTTCGTTAAACTTTCCGACTGTCGAAATAGGCAACAAAAAACAACTAATCGCTGAAGATTTCGACGATCGTGTAGACGACGAACCCGAAAAATATACGAGTGTAAATACACTTATGTAGGATTTCATAGGAAATAGGATTATAGTAGTGATGAAATTTGTCGTAGAACAAAACTTACATGCATCTCAAGAAACATAGCGGAATTGAAATGAAACTGACACTAACTGATATTAAATATATGTATTTACGTACCTATCTATGTAAATATGTATATTGAAAAACATATTATTACGGCGGTTTCTATAAATTATAACTTCAAATTTAATTTTAAGTAGGTAGGTACCTAGGGATGCGTAGGTACGCATCTATAAATACCTTCATATACGTAATACTTTTTTTAAGCCTGGTTTTAATAAATAATTAACATAGAATTTCTACCTTTTAGCTATATATGTATTATAGGTATTTATCTACTTTTTTAAAGTACTTTTCACTAACGATCTTTGATAATATCTATTTATACCTTTTTTTTTTGTTTTGGTCACCTTTATTATTTTTTAGCTTTTTAATAGAAATATTCAGGGTAATAATACCTAATATATTTAATAATTACCTACCTTATTATCCCTAATAAGTACCTATAAATAATTTAATTAATTAATTACAATCACTACCTACAAATTGGTTTAGTCAATTTTTGCAGTAAACTCACGAATACATCTATCTCCTCTTCTAGTCGAAAAATTTAAATAATCGCAAATTTTTCCATTAATATTATCTAACTATTTGCCTGTTAAACACCACTTGGAATTTTTATCAACGATTAGATAAAAAATTACAATAGAGATACAAAGTTTAAACTCGTGAAGAATATCGAAGCGCAATTAATTTCAAACAATAAGATTTTATCATTTATATAAGTGTTATAGATATTTTAATATGAATAAAATATACTTGAAAATTTGCGATAACGAAAATATATAAAACCTGATTTTACGCTGCAAACTTCACTTTACCGAGCAAACATGAAGCTCATTCTTGCATTTGTAGCTTTCTTAGCTGTGGGACAGGTAAGAGATATTCTTTTTAATGTTAATGTGACTCGATTGTATATTATTTAAAAATAATAGGCCGCCCAAGACTGGTCAAACCTTAAACCTAAGGATTTGCACGTTACACCTCAACATCCAGCACCTCTACACCCAAAAATTGTAGGAGGTGAACCAGTTACGCCTCATAGTTACCCATATCAGGTAAATATTTAGGTACCTAATAATTTAATGAAGAAATTAAAATGCGATTATTTTTAATATTAGGTTGCTCTTAACATCGGTGGCGCATTCTGTGGTGGTTCTCTAATCCGTGAAGATGTAGTTCTTACTGCTGCTCATTGTGCTGATGGGTAAGTTAATATGTATTATCTTAAAGGAGTTAGATCATCAGTGTGATCGATCGAAAAAATAGGTAACTTTTAAGTGTGAATAAAGTTACCTAAACTTACCTCGTAAATAAAAATTTAAACTAGCTATATAGTCTTGTGGATTGGCATTTTATTTAAGTATACGATGAAGGTATAAAGTATGCAGAATAGAAAGTACCGATATTAACTTTTTCAAAATTTATTGAAATTTAACTGAAAAAATGTTTGAATATTTAATTTAAGTTTTGGCATAAAAATTGTGTATTAATTTGTACGTATTTTGCAAATTAAACATGATACTGTAGAAATCCTGAGTCAGTGCTTAGAGAAACTTAAAGTAGGTACCTATATTCGGAGAAACCTTCGACACCGTTTTGAAAAATGTATTTAAAGTTTGTTTTTTAAGCTTTTTGGGGTCAAAGTCCACGAACAAAAATTTTTAAACTATTTTTTAAGGCAAAAGTATTCGATTTTTTGAAAATTTTACGCTACTAATCTGACCTCTTAAATTGCTATTAAATAGTTATATTTTAATGTTTATTGTTGTATAAATTTTCTAATATTCTATTGCTTTAGTGCTAGTTCAATTGAAGTAAAAGCTGGAGCACATATGGTACATCAAGCAGAAGCTACTCAGCAAATCATCACATCCAACAAATTTATTGTTCATGAAGAATGGGATGGACAACTTATTAAGAACGACATTGCTTTGATCATTCTTCCCCAAAAATTCGAACTTAACGGTATGTGTTAGATTAAACGTATGTATTAAAGGTAGAAAATTAATATCAATATAAACATTCTAGAAAATGTACAACTTGTGGCCTTACACGAAGGAGATTGCCCAGACACTTCTCTCGATGGCCTTAAAGCTACGGTTTCCGGATGGGGAAAATATTATGATTGGACAGGAGTTAGCCCTGTGTTACGTCATGTAACTGCTGATGTCCTTTCAAACCAAAAATGCAAGCAGAGCTTCAGCATTATCGAAGACACCAATATTTGCATGAACGGAAGTGGTGGCAAGAGCTCTTGCAACGGAGATTCCGGTGGCCCAATGGTAATCAATTTCGAAAACGGAGTTGAAGAAGTTGGTATTGTCTCGTTCGGCAGTGGATGGGGATGCGAATGGGGATTCCCTTCGGCCTACACCAGAGTTTCCTGTTACACTGATTGGATCAAGAACAACATGCCTTAAATAATTTGTACTTGATACAACATACCCTATACTTATTCCAAAGTAGATTGAATAAAGCATTGCATTATTATTTAGTTTTATTATTCGTAAACCATATAAACATATTAATTTGATCCGCCCCGATCTCAACACTTGGCAGGATTCCTCTAAACGAATTAAAATATTGTAGGTAGGTAATTGAATATCAGTTTTTTCTTTAGATAATTGTTAACAGTTTAATAAAAGAAAGCGTTGTCGACAATATAAAAGTGGAGGTAAAAATAATATACCAACCTACATAATAGAAATAAATAATGCTGTATTCTCGAAATTAAAATCATTAAAAATTAAATTATCCAGTTATTTTACAGGCAGGCTTCGTATTTTTAATACGTATATGTAAATATATATTTCCGAAAACACAAAACGCGAGAGATATTGAAACAAAACTGTTTTAGGTATTCCTTGAATATGAGAAAGACAAGCTTTAAAACATCATTTTGAAACTACTATGGGCAGTATCATATATGATCTTTTTTTTTCTATATGGAAGTGTATGTCAATAGATGTCTAACAAAAGTTACAAAAATTGCAATTAGGTGTCCAGAAAATCGTGGCAAATCCCTTGGATCTATGGACCACGTCAAAATAATAGAAAGGTACTATAAGTTTCTATAATTTTTCCCTGACCCCCCTCCCTATGCCTAGTTGAGATATTCACCCCCCCTAAAAAGTTGAGAAACAAAAATCTTTTTTTAAATAGGTAGGGTGAAGTGGGGTAAGTGCGTTTTGGGGGTAAGTGCATCAGTTGCTTTTTAAATCTCAATCACTTATAGTACTGTGGCGGAATCTGGTGCTCATCAAAATAAGGCCTTTTCTTAATGTAATTCAGATCCCTTCATAACCGATATTGACTTTTTTTATTGAAAACCAATTGATCAATTTAAATGCAGCAAATATCAAAAGATTGAGAAAAATTTTAAGCTACTCGCACTTGCCCCATGCAGTTCTCAAGCAATGAACGCGAGAAATAATCCACTGTGGTGCGGTTGCCCCAAAAAAGGGGTAAGTGCATCCACTGAATTGAAAATTTCAAAATTAAATGCCTAGACGGTATTAAATTTTTAAAGCAGTTTTTGACTCTACAATATGGTACACCATCATAGAAACTATGTGTATGCAAAATGTTTGTCTTCTATTATTATAGGGAACAATTGTGGAAGAGATTCAATTTAAATTTTGCACTTTGGTGGGTGCATATACCCCACTTTACCCTAATATTTTTATTTACACTTAATTAGAATTTACTAATTTTTGGTATACATTCATAGTAATAACGGTCTTTAAGATAATGTAGGCAATAGACTTTGATACTACTCCTAGAAGTGTCAAGGGCACGCTTGCCCCCTAACCTTCTTAATTGCAAATTTTTTTCAAGGACCATTTTTTAAAAATGTTTAATGAAATTTTCTGATTTGCCAAACATTTAAAAATAACTTTGATAATTAAAAGAACTTAAACTTTGGGAGTGTGTTGTTTAGCCAAAAACAATAAGTTTGTGTGAACATAAGCCCACTAACATTTACATATTGAGTATATATAGTAGGTATTAAAAACAGATGGCCTAGTTTTGAATAAGTCTCATATATAAAAAAAAGTAATAAATTAAACAAAATTTCTCATTAAATGTACAGTACACAATCTTTTGTTACAAAGCTAATAATTTTTTGCCATAATGTGCATTAAAATTGATATCATTTGTTACCAATTTAAAATAAAATCATTATTCAGAAAAAAATTGATTGCAATTATGATAGAGCTTACAGAAAATGAAATAATTCATTTACATTTAAAAACTTATGATGATTAATAATATTCAGAATAGAATTACAATTAAGTTTATTTAATTAAAAGCATAATATTCAATTATTTACATTTGAATGTTGTAATGATTTTATTGCCATTTTTAAAGCACCTCCGGGTGTTTTATTTCCACCAATAAAGCCAGTAGAATGACAAAATATACAATTGTCAATTCCAGCTACATGACTTAATTGATCATTTCTTATACCATGCCAATCATTGTGAAGAAAAACCCTGATAACAATATTTTTTAGTATAATAAAAATTATATTTAAATTAAAAATTACCGACAAATAAAGCTGTCGGGTTGTAATGGAACTCCTTGAACACGCCATGAATGTACTTTATCTCCAAAAATAACAAACTTAATATGACCCAACAAGCCCAATTCTTCTTCTAATGAAAATAAATGTTCTTTCCAAGGACATCTATCTTTTAATTGTATTATTTCTCCAGTTTCATAGACGTTATGTCTATCTAAAACTGAACGTTTTACGATCTCCCTTGCTGGCCACCATATTGTTATTGCCTATTATTTACCAATAATTTATAATTTGTTTGCTTAGACAATTTTAAAATAATCCCAATTAGAATAGAATCTACCTATATTAATCACAAGAACTACACTATTTTTCATAATTAAAATTATCTATGTGACTAATTTCGGATAGTTTCTACTTTAATTGAATCACCCTACCTCCAATATTTTTTCAGTAAATTCTAAACCTGCAAGAGCCATTGCCTTTTCAAATAAGGAATCATTAGATTCTGTTTCAGGTGAATTCCATTCGGGATTTAATCTATGTATTCGAGCACTAAGATGTGTATTAATTCGATATCTGGCATTACCCTCAGTATACATTGGTATACCATTATCTATCGCATCTATTTCTTCTATAAAACCTTCGTATACAAATAAATATACTTTTCCTAAGCAATCGCCAATCGGTTCGAATTTATTATCAATAAGTATTTGAGCTACCACTTCCAGTCCAAAATGAGCATAAACCAGACCTGCAGAACTTAATCTGTAAAATAAAAAATGCAATTAATTAGTAAAATCAATAATCGACTAATTTACTTTATGTCTTTATTCTGCGCCAAGTCTGGTCTAACAGTCGACAACGTACAGTCAAACCCACGTTGATGGTGATCATATTTATGCTTTTTAGGGTCATAAACCCCGCCAACATCTAATACCACATCACATGTATCTAAAAGCTACATTAATTTTAATTAAGATTTATTTGAAAACAATAAACTTACATTTGGATCCCTGGTTCTAATAATTTCTGCATCTCGGTATTCATCAAGTTGCTTCAGCATAAAGCATGCAAGCGCTTCGTCGCAGTGAAATACACCATCGTGGGTGCCAATTTTTTTAATTAATCGTTGATTTTTATTGTCTGATGCCATTGTCTGAAAACTGTTAATAAGACACGTGGTAAAATGATGTAAATTGTTTAAAATAGTGAAAGGTATTTTAATATTGAGTACATACTAAAGATATTATCCTATTTGTAATTATAAATAATAATGTTATGATAAATACCCATTCCAAACACTAGATGCTGCGATAACAGGATATTTAAAAATTTTAGAAGTAAGTTTATTTAAAGCCATTAAAATAAGTAACCTTACTTTAATTTTCTGTGGTGCAACAGCAATAGGAAGTGTCTATCGCAGAACAGATATTCAGTTAATGAATACTGTATGCGAGAGATGGCGCTAAAATTCCTAACTGATTGCGTTTATGAAAACTCAGCGACTAGGTAGCAACTACATGCAATTGGATTATTTCTTCATATCCTCCAATCACACGCAATTGCATTCTAATCGCTGAACTTTCTGAACGCGTCCAATGTTGATCCATAAATATTTTTTTTGCATGGCCCCCTTATTCTTCAATCAAACGAGTGTCATTTTTGAACCCGAGAATGATTAACAAGTCGTTTTATATGTGGCACAATCTCTTGCTACCTATCTATTAGCACCAAGGAAGCAAACTAAGATTTTCCTTGGTCTATCTTTTATCCTTTCTTCTTGATAAGTTCGAACTTGCTACATAGATTTTTTTATTCAACTTTCTTCTTTCATCCTCATCATAGAATCTAAACCGCTTTAGCTGTTGATGTTCAGTAGATTTGAGGGTACGTTCTATTTTTAACTTTTCACTTACGTTATTTCTAAATCTGTTTCTTTATTTTTACTCATTTAACTCATTTTTATAGCTCCTGTAACTTTACTTTTGGTAAATTAATAATAATTAGTTAATAACTAAGAGTTAAATTTATAGACAAGTACCTAAGTATTTATGTAAATTTAGTTATTGTTGAACAATATTTATTTTTATGAAAATAATTATATTAGATTGAAATAACAATTAATTATATATTAGAAAAAAGACAATAATTTAATAAAAAGTAGTAGCCAAACAAACGGTTACCAAACTTAAGACATACGAAGTCTGAACGAGTATTTTAGAAACAAAAACGTTTGCATATGAAAATTTGAAACAAATAAAAAATTTAATTTTGTTTCAATGTAAATAATAAGTGTCTGTCCTTTGTAGATCTCTGACTTTTAAAAATCGTCGTTTATTTGTTAAAATTATCCAATCATTTTGTTTAAAACGGAAGTGTTGAATTTGTTGATAAAATACACAAGCGACATTGAATACTGATACTTAAATTTTTTTTAAGTTGATAATCCATAACTTTTACTGGGCATTTCTGGTACCTAATAATACCTATTCCTGGCTGTAAATTAAAAATATAATAAAATAATGGTCAATTTTGCAGATACGCTCTAAAATTTAGGCAATCGTAATGCAGATTCTTCTAACTCTTCCAAAATGTTAACGTTTTAAATAGGTAGATACCTATTAAATAGCAAATAGTGATTTAAAAAAAATAATAATAATTAATCATAAAAAATATTTCTAATTTTTATCAGTTTTGTGTGAAAATACTCTCCGTTCGTAACAATATTACTGTATAATTATACTCTATTTTAAAAATATAAAGATATGGTTTAGACAGTCCTCGTTTTGTGTCAGACAACATTTTAATACCATTTCTCATATTTACGTCTACGATTCGTTTTATGTTTTTGTAAAAATGTTATAAGTATGTCCCTATAAAAGAAAACTAACAATGAGATAGAACTTAATAATCACTTTTAATGGCTCAGTGGTAATGACGTTCATTTATTGTTTGCCCAACAATCTTTGATAAAATATGTATTTAATAATAATAATAATATATCAACCAATATTTAATATTTTAAATATCAAATATTCGAATCAAATGATCATAACTTTGAACGAAGTATTGAAGTTAACAATAACATTTCTCTCGCCTATAAATGTTATAGAAAAGTTCATGAGTAAAAATAAAACAAAACAGACATAATTATCTTAATTATTCATGTTATTTTATTATTGTGTGTATTATTTTGTTTAAAAATACGTCAATATCTTAAAAATGTGTTTTTTTTTCGTATCTGAGAACCTAAACTACATGATTTTACCTCATAGAAATGCATGAAGAAATGTTTCGTTCTACAGCGTTTCATAATCTGACGTAAAAACGAGGACGAGGACGAGGAAAAAAGTCAGGAATTTACTATTGAAGATTTATTGAAAATTATATATACAAATAAATAGGTAGTACAATTATATAGAAAAATAAAACAAAAGTAATTGAAAATAATTTATATAACGTTAATAAAATAGCTAAAAAACTTCCTTGCGAAAGCTAAAGCCATATTGATCACACTTTACTCTTAGTATTCTTGCTAACTGTGGAGGTCCACAGTAAAATATTGTAACTTTTCCTTTCTTTTGATCTAAAATTTGTTTAAATACCTTATCCCAATTTGGTCTCCCTGCATTTGTTCTAGTCTTTAATCCGGTTATCAAGTCTCTTTTTTCCTATAAATATATTTAATTCAGTACAACTACGAGCGTATCTATGTTGCATTCGCAATACCTTTTCGTGTAGTAAATCTAAAGCCAGTTGCAATCCTACGGCTTTCATGTCCGTTTTTTGTAAAGCACTAGTAATATACATGTGCATTTCCAAAAATCTTTCCATAGCGCCGCCCAGCTCGGCTTGCTCTATTTCCAGTTGGGATAACAAATTAACAAACCATTCGAAAGATCGTTGATCACGATTGATCCAGAAAAAGTCGACCTAAAAGTTAAACGAAACGAATTACTCTTAATTTTAGGTGAAAAAGGTTTTGTGTAAGTTTGGGAATAGAGTCACGAGAATAACATAAAAACATTGTAGGTAGGTATAATTATTAAGATTTTTCAAGTTTTCCCTTCGTACGAATCTACTCCCAAATTTTCAGAAAATCTGACATTCGTCCGAATACTATACCTTACGCAAATTCATTATGCTCGGAGGTATTTCACTAGCCCATGCAAACTTACATCTGGGGCAAGTATGTCTTGCTTTCCAGTAGCGATGCATAATTGATTGCAAAATTGATGCAAAAGGCGTAACTCCTATACCAGTTGCTATTAACACAGCATGTTGAGCTCTAAAAATATGACTCGATGGCGCTCCATACGGTCCATCTAGATAAATCTAAACAGATATTTTAGAATATTATAAATAAGCTTGTTGTAAAAGAGCGTTAAAAACGAAAACATAGATTAAGCAATTGAGCTTGACGACGGCGTGTTGATAAAGCGTTAAATGCCACACAATCGCCTCCGTTCGATAACCCAACGATAGATTATCTATTATTTCTGTTAATTGATCTTCTAAAATATCTTCAGAACTATCACGCGGAGTAGTTCTTTCGCTAATGAGCTAAATAACGTTCTATTTATAAATTGTAAAAATGTCTCGAGTAGGTAAATTAAAATAAAAAATAATACTAACCTCCAAAGGTTTTCCCACGGGATAATTCACGGAGGTTAAAAGCACAGCGCCTAATGACGTTTCTGTTAATGTATTTATTAAACCTTCTTCCACTTGCCGTTCCGGGTTCGAAGACAGACTAAATCCGCTTGATTGACGAACTGAAATTTAAAGTTTAAAGAAAGCGATCCGCCGACGCGACGTGGTTACACGAGAAAAATCATCTTTTTTTTTCAAGTTAATCACGTAATAATTTTTTATCGGTCTTGAAGAATTTAACAAAAATCCTTAGGTAATAATTATACAATGTCAGGCGAAGAGAGGTGAAATTATTTCCTCTTTGACAAGAAGCCCATAAAATGCCGAACAAACAAAGTTAGAAAAAAATACAAGCGTCTAAACATTTTGACATTCGAGGAAGATTAAAAGCGTACAAAATATCTGTTCTGTGCAGAATTTAAAAAAAAATTATAATCCAAGTACTTGCAAGTAGCCTTACCAATAGAACCTAAAGAGCTGCTAGAGTCCCTAGCTTCGCAATTTTCTAAACTCGGAGTTTTAAATGCAATTATGGTCGGTTTATTCCTCATGTATCTGAAACTTTGCGCCAACGATTTATTTTGCGGACTCAAATAAGCCAGTCCTAAGGACTTTAATCGTGCACGTTTTATCTGACATTCGTCGAAACTTTTTTCGGATTCAGAACGCATATATTCTCGTAACCTAACATAAATCGATGATTATCCATATTAAAATTTGGATGTGGTTTTGAAAACTTACGCTCTTAAACGTTCGCGCTTTTTTGCCTTTGTTTGAATGTCGGGCATCGATAAAGATTTTTCCAAAGGTACTTTAGTCGAAAACAATAACCTATGCAACTTTTTATCGGACGTAAGTCGCCGCGAACGTCCAGAATACGACAGCATTTCGTCTAAAAAACAAAATTAAATAAATGACGATAAATTAAGCGAACAATGCTTATGCCACCTACACACCTGTATTACTGCAAGATGCTCGATTATTGAGCTCTCCTTCCGAAGAAGAAATTTTATTTCCGTTATCGTTTTCGAACGATTCATTGTTGTATCCTATTAATTGAGCTCCTACTTTTTTATTGGAATCTCTATTCGAAAACGTCCTGGTAATTGTAGCTTGCAGTTTTTTGATAGGATTTTGATTATTGTTAATAATACTACCATTAGATAACCTTTTTTTTTCTATTTGGGAAATCGAAGACGGTGTATGCGGAGGAATCTCTCCGTTATGAAGTTTTTGTTGTTCTATTTCAAAATAATCGTATAATCTGTTAGTCCATTCACCAACTGCCCTAATGTGAAGCCACATATAATCTAGAAAAATCCATTTAACACTTAACCTTGCAATGTACCTCTATTATTTTTTACCTTCTTGTTCTGGAGCGCTACTAATGGTAAAAGGGTGCCATTCGTACTTAGCTATGGCAGGTATATTTACAAAGGCATAATCTCCAGAATGAAAATCAAATTGTAACGGTCGTTTAATGACTAAATGTGTAACTTTAGATGGTAATAGTAGTCCTGAACTTATGTAGGTTTTTCCCCTTTTACTTTTCATCCACGTCAGTCTCAATAAGCGTTCTGCAAAATACATAACTCCTGGCGCAATAAACCATTTCCAAAAATTAGGCCCGTGAAAAATTAATAACATCCAAAACGGAATGTACATCAAATGTGTCCAATAAAATACCTACAAAAATTATGGACTAATAATTAATATGTGGGTCACTTTCAAATTTACCTCGAACGAGCCTCCCCTACGAACGAACGCTTGAGAACAAAAAAACATGATTAAAAGAATAATAAATAAAACGACTCCTGTTGGATTCGCCGCTCCTCCTATCAAACCAAAAAGTCCAGGTTTACTTGTAAATATCCATTCGGTAACCGTATAATTGTTTGAATTTAATACGGGATCGTTAACAACTTCTACGCCTAAACGAAAAACGGCAGAATTAAACAGAAACAAAATAGTTAGGTAATTCACTTACTAAAATTTAACACGTGCATTATGGCGTGTAAAAAACTATATCCGAAAATAAGCCATCCGATTAATTTATGAAAATATATGTGTTGATCTAATGGTAAAAAAGCGCTAAATCCGCGCGTCCTTAAAAACGTAATCGATTGCCTTAACATTAGGACCAATACAAACATGCAATTAAAATTCAAACACTGTCCTGAAATCATTTTATTATGTTAAATAAGTCATATTTTCGAAAAGGTATAATCGATTTACCGCAAGCCCTCGCAAAAATTGTGTAAACGTTCGACTTCTTATACTGTATGGCGCGTGAAATGAAAAGAGCCACATTTATAAACATCAAAGCGGCCAAAAATATTAAATAGACGTAGTTATTTTTCACATAGGGCTTGGTTAATTGATAGGGCCTAAACGACATTAACTTTCGAAAGATCGAGGCAGGCGGCGCTTTCGGTTTTGGCGGCACTAACCATCTGTCTATGCTGTAACAGAAACAATGTTGCTATATAATAAGTATATAACATTCTTTTTTGTTTTTTGCTTGTTTATATAAACAGTGTATTTTTATTATTTTATGTTAATATTATCGTACGAACAGAATTTGATAATTTAATTACAATTTTGTTCATTGCGACTATTAGATATATTTTTGAAATATGCAAGGATTAAAAATTACATCAAATATCTCGATAAAACTTGTTGTTTGTTTACAATCGTCACTAACAAGATTGATATTATGAATGAAACGTTTTTTTGTTAAAACAACCCAAGCGACATTTTTTTTTGGTAGAATGTCACATTATAAACAGAAACGTATCGGTCGGTGCAAGAAAAACTCAAGTTTTCTTAAACCGCATAATGTGGACAAAGAATTTTCGATGAAAACCTAAAATTGACAACGCTACGAGAGCTAAGAGATTGAATTGACTAAAAAATAAACTGATTATTTCATTTTAACGTTCGGTTTTACCTTATTGATAAATTCTCTAAAAGCCCACCGTGTTTTTCTAACTGAGCTTTAAGCGCTTCGTAAGTGATTGCGCCTCTGTTATTAGTATCCGCATCCTCAAACATAGCTACAGTTAACTCCTCGATTTGTTCTTCGCTGAACTGCATGCCGTTTTCTTCCATGCAAGCCCGCATAACGTGTTGGAGTTCTTTATGTTGAATCAATCCATCGCCTATTATAAATCAGAGCAGTCGGTATTAAGAGTAAACAGTAATAACAATTAAAATACCATCGAGATCGTACACTTTAAATAAAAATCTGATTTTATCTTCGGGAGATTGCCCGGCAAATTGGTGCATGGCATCCAAGAATTCTTGTAACGAAACGGAGCCAGAATTGTCTTTGTCGAAAATTTGGAATACCCTTTCCGTAAAAAATGGCTGCAACATAATTAATAATGCACGATTAAACTATAAACAGGGATGTAAGTATTTACATTTTTCGAGACTACAATTTTCTCGAATTCCTCCCTACGTATTTCTTTTTCATTCCCAACAGTTTGTCTGAATAGCTGTTCCAACCATTGTAAACTTCCTTTATCGAAACCTGTTCTTGGTCTAAAACAAATGTTTTTATACATATAGGTATAGTCTTACTTTGTCAGTGTAATTTAATTTGACGCCACGACTTTAAAACGATTTTATCACAATATTACACCATTTAACGCGCATTAAGATTGTTATTATTGTGCGAATAAAAAAGAATTTATGTACATTATAATAACGTGAAACATTTGTAATGAAATATAAAGTAAAAGTACCTCGTATTCGTAACGGTAGCTAAAAAATCCATTATTTGTCGAGAAGTAACGCTTCCGATATTTTCCTGATCAATCAGTCTATATAATTTCTCTGTAATCTATAAAAATTTATTTACTTTTTAACGGAACCGTTTTATACAACTTACGCCTTTAGTGTTGAAAATTTGATAAAAAAAGTCTAAGGTTATAGGTTCATCTCCACATAGACAAAATGCGACGCTTTCTAATTGTTCGGCAAAGTCTATTTGTTTTTCATCGCTGTAAATAAACGTATTAAATCATAATGAAACGCTTCTAAATTATATATTACGTTAGTCGGTGTTTCAGAAATTCTATCCAACTTTCTTGTTGCAACTTTTGTTTCCGATCCTGATCGAATAAGTTAAATAGTTGTTCCAACAGTTCCTGAAAAACAGAGATAACTTATTTTAAAACTATCCAGCATTTTACACTTGCTATAGTTTTAATTAATTTACAGAGCGTTATTATTTTACATTTTCAAATCCAATTTATCTATACTTATACAACAAAAATGCAACTGTTCTAAATACGGCCCTGGAAGTATTGTAAGAACCTTAACAGTCGATTCTCTACTCGAGGTTTTCGCGATAGCGGAAAATGTGCGAATTTCAAGGACTCAAGGAAAAGGTGCCTTTTTTATATACCTAGCTCGGCTTAATATAAAATGAGTTCTTAAAAATTTTTAAAGATATCTATAATTTGATTACACGGAGTTTCGAAACAAGATCGAAGCAAGTCACAAAATTTCAGAAAAATATAAATTACACCTACATATCTAGCGTCATTGATAGATCCCGAATACGTACCGAAAAATAAAACTGGTTTAGTAAATAATATACAGTAAATATATAAAAGTATATATATATTATAATATATATTATATAATCTTAATTTATTATGCCATATAGATTGCAAAATATTATATATATATATATATATAATAAAATATATACATATATGGAGTTATATATATTATATATATATATATTAATATAAATTTATAATATATATATATATATATATATATATATATACCATATATATAATATAATTATATACATTATTTTATAGAAATATAATTTTATTAAATTTAAAATTGAAATACTTATATATATATCAATATATTATATATATATATATATATATATATATATATATATATCTGTATGTATGTATGTGTAAGTTTTAGATCTATCAGAAGATAGTTTTAATTTTTAAGATAAGTTTGTGTAGATAAACTATTAAATGAATCGCGTATAGATGCCATAAATAATTTATTCGTCTACTTTTCGTACAGTAAGCATCTATACGTAGGTATTTAAATCATTTGATTAAAATACCGTTTTGGATTTCGTATAAACTAGGAAGCGTTTGTAAGCGAACAGGTGAGATAACCAAAGTGACTTTATGAATCGTGAAATGTAAAACCTTTGACCCGACTCGTGCTGTTGACCATCTGTAAAGAAAACTAGACACTTTAGCATCAAACGTGATTAAAAATTATTGTCTTAGTTTTTGAGTGGCTTAATAAATTTATTCTCCTTTAGAACGCCCGTGTATCAGCTTTATGAATAGTAGAAACTATAACCAATAAAAAACAAAATAGGACAACAAGATGGAACTTTGTTTATGGCATTTGCAATATATTCAATCGGTATATTTTCATGGTAACGAATGTTAAATGCTTTGCGTTCGTTATAAATTGAATGTTGTTTCTCAGGTGGGCGGAAGTTTACATAAAGACTTCATATGGATATACTATATTGAAAGCTTTCGATGTCGTTATAAGGTGAAGTTAAAAATAATAAACTACAACTTCACATCATTCTGTTTATATTTGTTTTGCTTTTTGCAATAAAACAATAAATTAGTGCTTATTCTACTTGAAATTTGTTTAGATCATTGTTATGAGAAAATAAAATTCTTGTTTGATGATCGGTCGACGACAGGATATATTATAACTGTAACTAAAATATTTTATATCTACACGTAAAATTTTTGGTTGATTAACTACAGTAGATTAATTTAGATCAAATGCAGGTAGGTAGGTACTTATATCTTAATTTAATTTTGTATCTATGAAAAATGATTTTACTACTATTACCTATAGATTTTATTTTTTTTAATACAACGTAAATGTATAGCGGTTCAACTAAATTTTACATCAGTCTTTTATTTTAAACCAATAATTATTCTTAATTGCTGTAAATTTGATTACAATTAAACAACAACAATCGATTCTAAGGATAAAAACAAGGTTTAATAGTAATAACAGAACAATTTAGTAACCGTCTGATTTTCAATTTTTAATAAAACGGGATTTTTAACTTTATCGGACTATTAAAAGAATAGATTTTAGCAGATCAATAAAATTTTGGTTTTTAAACCTTAGTTAAACTACATACATTGATTGTATATAACATTTATTCTGTAAAATCTGTTAATTTTAAAACCCTGTTATAACACCGCCCGCGTCGTAACGAGGGCCCAAAACTTTAAATTGAATATTAAAATAATACAATTTAGTTACTTTTTATTGATGACGTGCATTGGAACCTATCTTGAATAACGTATAGGTACTTACATAATAAGTGTTACTCGTATATTTTTCGGGTTCGTCGGCTACATGTTCGTTGTTATCTCCAGTAATTAGTTGTTTAAATTGTCTATTCTGACAACAGGCAAGTTTATCGAACTAATTCAATAATTACAGTACTATAACATGTTATAGATCTTGATATTTACGGTGTTAAAATAGTTCATTCAGGTAAATAAATAATAAAAAATTACGTAGCCAATATCAAAGCAACTGGTTTTCACAGATGCCAATTTGTAGCTAATATTGTTAATCGTCCAAAAAATATAGATAATCAAATCGTTTTAGATCGCGAGAATGCTTATTTTGTAGGTAAAAATTGGTATTGGCAAGATTGCTTTTCAAACGTTTGTTGACCTCAATCCTTATTTATTATCCTGAACTACAGCCGATTCCTGTAGGTTAACAATTTATTTTACGTTTGGTTTTTCCAAAAAAAAAAACAAACAGTTATCTAGCACACATTTCGTGACAAGTAAAAGCGAGTCACTAAAGTATTTAAATATAGGTACTATGTATTTTCATGCTGTGCTCTTGATCATTTTGTACAAAAATAAGGTGTAGAATTTTAAAAATGTGATGTTTTTGTATTTACTATAATTATATAAATACGTACGCACGCAAGGTACACTCGTATATTAATCGGGTTCGCCGCTTATGCGGTCGTTGAAATCTTCAGTTGTTTCAGTTGTCTATTTTGACAACAAGAAAGTTTAACGAACTAATTTCATAAATAGGTACGGTATTATAACGTGTTATAGATCTTAATATTTACGATGTTAAAATTAAACGCCGCAACGAGGATACGAGGCGCCTGTGGCAAATGTCTAACTTGCACACTTCTAACGCAAAAATGACAAACATTTAAATGTACAATATAAAATAAAATAGCGAACTTTTATGACTATTTATTTTTAGTTTTTACATTTTTAGGTTTTTGCGCTCCAAAATTATAGTTGCGTCCGTGGCGGGCGTCTTTTTCGCCACACCTCGTTACGCCGGACATAAACGTATGAAAATTTCAATCGTGACTGTTAGTTCTTTCGACAAGCCTTTAAAAATAACAAATTTCGTACAGAATAGACCCTTGTGACTGAAACGTTTTAACAGAATTTTATTTATTGAATTAAAATAATCGTTTGTCATTAGAAAACTGTCATTAGTTGTCCTTATGTCCTTTTTTAATTTCTATATTCAAGAGAAGACCACGACATCGTCCATCGATTATTACCATGTGTCGAAATATGAAATAATTTACATTAGATCTGTTTCACATTTTTATTCATGTAGCTCACTAACAATAAGTTTCTATACAAAAATACCTACAGTTCTTTTGAAGGACCGAGCATGCAAATCACTGGTATAACGCATTTTGACTTTACCGGGAATGTTTCAACGTACAACAATCTTTTAAAAATTTTCTTTTTATAAAATAATAAAAGCAATATTCGTGGTAATGAATGTGGTTTTACCACACGTCTTCTTTGTAATTTCAATTAAAAAAAATTCTTTTATTTTAATCGATTTCGTTACTACATGATAATGTTATATCTATGTGTTATATCATTGTGTTATCGGGAAACTGTGTTGCGGCAAAACGTTTTACTTAGGTAGATATAACTTAAGGAAAATAAAAATAGATTATCAGGAGGAAGAACGATAATTATTAAAATGACCACACCTTCAGCTTGAAGCAACAAAATCCTATTAAACAAAATATTTATCCTCCCGAAAATGGTACTAGATTCACTGATTTAATCTGATAGCCAGTTACGAGTAGAACGCGAATTAATGAATCTGGCGGGTAGAATCCTGATTGATTGTTAAATAAGTATTAGTTAATTAAAGACGGTTTATTTTGAGCTTTATATATATAATGACTTTTTTATAACGCTCGCGTCGGATTTACCGTTAGTTCTGGAGTTTGCTGTCTATAATAACAAGTTCATCTGTAAACATTATATATTTCTATCTTGAATTAATTTAAAGAACTGTAAAATAAAGTTTAGGTATTTTTTAACACCATCTTTAACTAATCATCTTTTATTTTCGATTAGATATACGTATATCTACGATGTAAATTAACCTGTTGTGTTTCTTTAATGTATGTATAATAATTATTAGGCACCTATCCGTTTAACGTAGGTAAGTAAAAAAAATATGTTTTAATATCTAATACAATAATATATGAAGTTTCTCCTACACTTTATCCAAACCTATATGCAATTCACGTCATCAGTAAAAACTTACTGGATTGTTTATTTGTAATTCGGTTTAAAGTTTGGAAAATGACATATTCTATAGATGATTAGATGGTATAAAGAAAGACTATAATTTATTAGAACTGTCAAAATACGAGGTATGAAATGACAGCACCGTGTGAAACGTCATCATCTAGTAACCATGTATTGATGACGTGAAATCTATCTACGGTAGGTAATTTCAACGTCAAAGTTGTAAACATTTCATTCATCGCTTAATGTAATTATGTAAAAAATGTTTGCCGTGTACCTAAAAATTTCAATCTATATACATAATTATATCTAGTTGCTCGTAGTAAGATTAGGTATACATAATTTAAGTGAACACAGTTTGTTCTTGTTATGCGTGTATGTATTCTGTGATTCCCGAATACGTGCATTTAAAATTCAATTAATAAATAACGATTAACATAAAGAAAATAAACGACAAACGCAGAGTACTTGTGAAATGATTAATAATGTACGTTTGTTGAAATTGTATAGAGTGAGCTTGTTATTAATAAATCAAAGTTCATGTACGTTGCCAGGTGCTTTTATAAGAGCATGCTTAACAAGTAAAGCATTTAAAACAAATCAACTTAGGTATATCTACCTGTATTTTTAGGTTAGACATTAATAACTTTGAAAATAAACATCTGATAATCTTTTTATTCTGATTATCTATATTTTGTATTTTGTTATACATTAATAAAGCTCCTTTCTTATGCTGCTGGTTTTTTAAAACTTAAAAAAAAACTGTTATCAATAAAATACCGTATAAATATCTATAAATATTTTAAGATGCCGTTTTGGTTATTACGAAAAGACACGAAAACCACACCTTTAAATTCAAATACAAGGTATCTCATTAAACTCAATATAATAAGCTACCTATAATTACCAAAAAAATTAAATTAATGAGCTTATTTCAACAATTTCTGACACCAGTTCGAAACGAACCCAACGGTCATTTATCAGTATTAGTTAAGATGCTTGTCTTACGTACACCGGTGCTCCGGAGTATTTTTCAAATAATATACTTGAAAATGTTGGGAAAACCGTTTTGAACAAATTAATAAATATAATTATTGTTTAAATTATTAATACAGATATATCCTCCATATTCTCGAGGAAGAGTTCCGATGCAACAAAAAATATGTTAAATTGATTAATTTATTATGCGGGACAGGTAATAAATTTATACTTGTTTTTTTTTTTACTTCTGCTATAATGTAATTAAATTTTATTTTAGTTTATAATACCTATCTAGTAAGCGCAACACACTGATGTATAGTTTTAAATATCATTTATCACATACATATATCATTAAAATTTCTGACAGAACACCCACATAGGTTTGTTTCAGGTGTAACAGGGTAAAAAAAAATTAACTTGTAGTTTCGAAAGGAAGCGAAGTAGGCGTAAGATGCATAAAATATTTTCAGTAAAATTTAACGCGTTTTAATTAATTAAAATGCAATCTTTTGTAACTAAACTAGATCGATTAAACTGCACTACTTTAGCAAATCACTATTAAAAAAAATATATAATTATAATTAGTGTTACTGATGTTGATTGAAGAACGTGTCATTAAAAATTTAAATATTAAATTAAAAATATTAGGTATGTGCCTAATTAAATTAATGATTAATAAATAATTTTTTACTATTACACATGTCATTTATTATATTCTATTTTTTTGCCACAAATTATTTACGCCACAATTTTAAAATGTTATTATTTACGTAAATATTTGTTTTGTTCAAAACCAGTAATTTTCAAGGCAAAAATAATGTACTTAGGTACCTATAAGATAGTATAGGTATTATTTGTTATTGATAAAAATAAGAAAATGTGAAAACGTTAAACTAACGTTTTTAGAAAAGCTTGGAAAATAGGAAGCAGTGGTTAATGTGATAAACTAATTTACTATAAGTTTCATAGCTCGGTATAGTTTTAATATTAAATTTTTTTTAAAAGGAGTGTATATACAGTGAAAAAAACAGTTAAGTAGGTACCTACATATTGTTTTACATTATTATTAAGTAGGTATCTATTTGTTTTATTTGAAAATATAACTGTTGTCGGTTCACTAATTATGTATATTATTATTGCAGATTCTTCAGAATAAATATTTACATAGTTTGTTTTTTAGTTTCAATCCCATAATTAAATGAATTTTGTATTTTTATTTTTTTTTACAAAAAACAAACATTTAAAGAAAACAAAGAGAAAAAATTAAACGTTTTCTTCTTATTGTTATTAGGTTTTACATATTGTATTATTGATGACTATGAGAGCATTATCTGCAATAACTAAAAAACATTATTTGTCGCGGCTACTTGGTATAGGTACGACGTAATTATATAACCGAAACATAAAATTTCAGGGAATTATAGGTACCCTACCCATTTAGTTTTCTTTGGTTGGTTAAAATTCTGTAATTGTTTTAATCGAACCCATGCTGATACGAGTTCATATTTGTTTAAAATAACTTGAGCAATTGTTCCTTTAAATTTTTGAGCATTGTTGTCTTCAATTCGGAATAATTTTCTGGTAAAATTCAAAATGTCGCGTCGTCGATAAAATATGTACCTACTTATCTATTTTGAATCACATTTAAAAGTTCTTATGGGCACACCGTAGCATAAAAATTTAAGTCAAGCGTACCTATAATCTTGTTGTCAGTAAAGATGGATCGTAATGTTTTTCTGCAGTTAAACATAACATTCCTTTAGATTATATGTCTCGGAAAGTTTTAAACAAAAGATTGGTCAACTCTGTCACGTTTTAGTTCTCTAATAGATTAATTAGCCGAACAACCAGATAAGAAAACGTGTGAAACTCTAGTAACACGCAAACAAATTATTACAACCAATGTTAAAATGTCATGCCTTAGATAATTTCTTTCTCATGACATTGACAATTTCATTAGCTTCGTATTAAAATACCACATTATGAGATTATATAATATACTTCTTGATAAATAACGGATGAATAGGTAAATGTGCTTTGCACGATGAACTAATGAGATAAATTTTTATCGCGGATCAGACAATCATCGACATGGCTCGTTTCCTTTATAAAGTTAAAAACAAATTTTATATTCGAAGTTTCGCCTTTAGCGTCAATTAATTGCTATTTAGGATGCTGACAAGAGCTATAAATTTAACGCACACAAATTGATAACCGCTGAAGCAAAAATGACAGAAATAACGAACCACTTTCAGCTACACATAAAAATTCAATTAAGATAATTCGACTAGATATTGCGAATACTTTATACAGGTTGAAATTATTAATTTTTATCAGTTGCAGTTATTATAGTCGTCCATGCGCGTAGGAACCTACCTATTAGTAAAGACGCAGAAAAAATAATTGATTGAAATTGATTAATTTTTAAGTAGAACTTTTCAAATATAAACGATTAGTACCTATATTCACTTTTGATTATTATAGAGTGTACACTAAATAAGAGTCACCTAGAATCTATCCCGATAATAACCTTTTTGCCATTACTATATCCTAACAATACTTATAAAAATTACAATTTAATGTGAAACTGTCAATTCAAAAATAATTATATAAAAGAATAATTACTACTCGTACATATATAAATCGAGACACAACGTAAAAGTTTCTCAACTTACGGCATCATTCGATAAAACAAGAAAATTTTTATCTTAAGTAAATGCACCACAATATCGAGTCGAGTGATTAACGATAGCGTTTCCATAGAAGACCACCTACCGTTTAATGTCTTGCAAACAATTATGCGCTCGTTAAAGCAATGCACGGTAAAGTGTATCGAGCGATCTTCTTAATTGATTTATTGGTTGTGGTGCAATTACTTCGTAAGCGAATAGGCATTATTTTTTACTAATGACATTGGTTCGGGCGAATCAACGGCAACGTGTGAACGGAAATAAAAAGCAGTGAAAAATTTTATACGTTCACCTGCTGCGCTAACTTATTCGATATTATTTTAAAACACGAAAAACCGAATTTCAAGTGGCAAAAGCGATAAATTAAATACGACTTGTAACAGAGCTTGAAATTATAATGATAAAATGGTAGCACTAGTGGCTTTATTCTTGATCAAATACATACCTACATCATTAGACGGGACAAATGAAGTTTAATTCAATATATTGAACATGCACTATAACCTTATCCATTTTAACCTACGCAGGTGACATAAACCAGCGTTACTGCATGTAATGTACTCCATAATATAAACATTTACATTTTATATTTGTGCATGGTAATTTTAAAATCAGGAAAAGATCCAACCCTGTGCAACATGTTGTTATCGTACAGGTGACACTTTAATCACGCATTCTCCGCATTCATTTGTTAATGTCTACTGCACGGATTTGGTGAATAGAGTATAGGTAATTTAAATTAAAGATTAAATATCATTAAACAACATTTAGAGTTGAGAAATAAATAATATCTAGGTAACGTGAGCAAGTAATACTTATTTTATAAAAACTGGGTAAATTTAGAAATTCACAATTTTTCACACCCATCAAAATTACACGGATAAGATTATTATTCCGAGTACCTTCAACGATTTCTTGGCTTTAATCTGTGTTCTCAGCATAGGAGATAATGATTACTATAATTAACATAAATAGACAGACTACATGACATCACTGGCAAATTATTATGAATGTAAATGTTTATATTTCCATATCCGCTTTACTGTGGAAGGTATTACAAGTACTTGAACAATCTTCAAACAAATCCCGAGATCAAAGAGTCGAATGTTATGGGAAAGCACGACTACGTGTAGTCGATCCGCTTCGACAGCACGTCCGTTCGTTTAACTGTAATTTACCGAAAGCGTGATAATTGTTTGAAATGCTATTTAAAGACGTAATTATTTAAAATAATATATTCCCGATTACTAGATACAGGTTGATACTTGTGTCAAACATGTGCGATTAATTGGTCCAATTCGCGACACAAACTTTATAGTTAGTAAGAAAGTGGTGGAAAATAATTTTTAGCACTTATATAAAATATATACAGTTATATTTGGTAGATATATAAGTCAGATTCAACTATTCCCACTTGGAGTTTTGTTTTAAAGATGCGGGGGAAACAGACTTACCTAATGCAATACTTTTAGATATGGAAAAACAGTACTAAGGCAAATTACCGAATTACTATATGTAAATAAACAGAAAAAAATTACGAGTATAAATAAATAAATAATGCATAATTATAAAATTGCAACTGATTGATTTATCACAGATAAATATAAATATTCAAGTCGAAAACTGGAAACAAAACTAGCGAGATCCGCCAAAAAACGACCATTATTTTATTCTTCATGTAGAGATAAAAAATATTCGAATTATAACCGACTAACTATAAATATAACCGACTAACAGGTAAACGAATTCGAAGAGCAAAGTGACTTTTGAAAGCTTATACGCCTTCATTTATTACCTTGCTTACTTTTCACAAATTATGGTAAAAAAAATTTTGGCATATACTTCGAAATTAACTACATTTATTTGCTAGTTTTAATAAATCTCACGAAATGAAAGTACTTATATTCCCACTTTTAATTCCCACCTGGCTGAATTTTTGTATACGGCTAAATATTGTCATTTTAAATAATATCTCGAAAGTTCCCGTTTATGCCACATGTGTAAATTTTTTTATAGGGGGATTAAACGTGACGACGAAGAGTTTTTTTACAAAATATTTATTTTTCTGCAAAAACGGTTCAGATGTAATTACTAGCCTATAAAATTTGGTGCAGAACACAGCATAAGTTATTAAGTTACTTTTTTTCGTAAGTCTAATATCGTTCTCGAGTAAGACGGCTTACAAAGTTGCGCCGTTGTAAAATTAATTCCATTCCGCACATTCCGATAAAGTTTTTAATTACTTACTATTGACCTAAACCTTATGATTTTTTAAAAAATTTATTTATAGATAGTAAAAATATCTACAATTGCACGAAACATTAGGTAACTTGTAGTTAAAATCTTGAGTTCGCAAAACTAAAAATATTTTCGAATATTGTTTACTGAAAGTAAAAAATACCGATTGAAAATTTTTATCTAGAGAAAATTATTACCTATGTTGCGTGATATTTAAATAGACTACTTCTGTTACTTGTCAAATCAGACAGCAAGTGGGTTTATCTGAACGGAACGAAAATTTATTTCTATAATAATGTGTGGATTAGCACATTTTAATAGTCTTTCAAGTTTTAGTTTACTTAGAATGTAGGTATTTATGCAAAATTTATCTGTATCAAATTTGACCTTTTATTATCTTATTTCTTGTGCACGAAATCCAGCAGCGGTTGGCGAACGATTTCGGTATCTCCCTAATAAATTTCTTATACGTTCAAGTCTGGTAGTTCATTATTTGCATATATTAGCATACGGATTTAACAAAGTTTTTATTTCTTAAAGTGATATCTGCACTAATACCGTAAACACCATGCCTATCCCTCGCATGTATTCAATTTGAGAACGGTCGTGAGTATCGATAGTTTTCAGTAGATATTATGTCCTTATAGTGATTTGTAATAAGAGGTGTGATAATTAAAACATTCATCATTCACTCGTATGCACTCACATAAAAGTATAACCTCGGCAAAAGTCCTTGATACCATTATTACTTGGAGGCGGTGTCATGAGAGATAAAACTGCATTATGCAAGTTATCGGCATATCGATTTAGCATTACGTTTTATAGAAAGGGTCGTAAAGTGTTCGTAAATAATGAACCAATAAATATTCTCCGTGGTTTGTTTATTTTTTAATTGGTAGGTACGTTTATGTGTAAGCAAAGCTTAATCGGTAGGTTAATTGCCGTTTTAACCCGAATTCACATTATAGATACCTACAGCGAACGTAGTAATAAATTTTTATCAAATGTAAAAACGAGGAAACCAAAAAATCTCGTTTCATCAATCAATAAAAGTTTATTATAATTATTTGAAACGGAAATTAAACGTTAAAAGCGGCGTTTGCGTAACCATCGATAGAGATATTTAATTACTTTTTTACCACGAAAATTGCAAACTTCTATAATTGGCTCTTAGGGCTAAGTTAATTCAATTTCATTATTTTTCCCATATCGGGAAAGTAAGGTGAATTAATAGACATCCGGCTCGCGTAAAAAGCTAAATTAAAAGTTACCTCGTTTATTTTCATAATTATTTGAACATCATCTCCCGGTTAGATGACTCCAGGTTATATTTGCACTTTTTAGTTATTAATTCAACGCATGCTGTTAATATAAATATCGGTAATTACAATCTCAGGTGGTAATACTCTATAACTAGCAGTGCAGCGACCCTAATTACACGTTTTCTTGACCTAAATATTTGAATGTTTATATTTATAAAATATGTATATCCGGAACTGTTATTTTCACTTTTGTTCTCAAAAACCTAATCAGTTTTTTCCCAGAATACATGCTTATTTAGCAATAAAATGATAAGAAATAATGATAAAACAATTTAAATTTTATTATTTTATCTTATGCACATACCTATATGTACATACTTACATTTATAAATACGAATTAGGTATTACGTATCTATAGGTACTTAACATTATAAGTGCATAAACGAAAATTAATGTTATTTTTATTTACTTATACTTGTATTTAAAAACGACATTATAAATTTATAATTTTTTCATCGTACACTAATTTTCTCTAAAGAAATACATTTTTGAAAAATAATATTTACGAGAGAAATTAATAAGAATTAAAAATATATACGTCACTTTTTCAATTATTTCGAAAACTGTGCATTCTATCGAAAATTATAAAGAGACATAACCGGTAGAGAATTTTATGTCGACTCCAAACACACATTTCATATTACCGATCCGATGATTAATAACGGAGTTCTATGCGACCGATAAAATACGGAGCAAGTAATAAAAAACATGTGCGCACCTACTCTTATAACTTATCTGAGTGCGAACAAAGAAATGAATGTTTTTAAAATAAAACCGGGATTTCCTAGTGTTCACGTATAAACACGAATGCATTTATATATAGAATTCCAACAAAACTGTTTCAGATCATTCGTGTTAATACAAAGCGGTAGTGCTTGTTTCAGTAGTTCGAATTTTTAATTACGGCGGCGTATTGTTCGTGTGTGCGAGAAGTGGTCGTTTGGTTAATAAGGCCTTTTTGCGTGTGAGTGCGAGAGTGTTATGTGTTGTGTTGTGTTATGTTCTCTAAAAGGATTTCAAACAGAAAGGATTAATACGAGGAAATGTAGGATCTGTCTTTGTGAATTAACTCTCCATGTATTTATAAAGTGTAAATACATGGACCTTTAAGTTCTAACACAAATTCTCTGAAAATCGAGCTTGGTTAGGCTCGTGGATAGGGACTTGGTTAGAGCTCCCCTCAAACATTCAACGGTCCAATTTCGCGAACGACATTTTACCTTACGTAAGTATAGGAATGTAATAATACAAGTTCGCAGTCAACGGAAGAATCTACGCTGGAAATTAACGATAAAGGGAAAGCGATGACGAGAAAAATGTAGAAAATACACAGCAAAATTTAGAAGTTTTTAATTTTTTCTTATAGTCAGTTACAGATAAGTGGCAGATGCAGCGGCAGCAGTGTTAAGTTAAGCGTCCACTAGTCCGCATCGGACGCACAGCACCATCCCTTAAAATTTTCACCCCTAATTTTTGTATCATAATGTAGGTCTTGATTAGCCATTTACAAAAATATATAGTTTATTGGCGATAGCTCTTGTTGTTTCACAGATAATAAGCAAAATTGAAAAAAGTTCAAATTTTTAAGGGTGGATTTCGCCCTCTTAAGCTGCGTAAGAGCACGAACGGAATACCACTCTTGATTAGTGTTGACTAGTACTACAATCCTGCAAAGTTTCAAATTTTTCTACGATTTTCTAATTTTTCTAAGATTTCCACCCTTCCTTGTCAGTTCCGAATTATGTTTCTATTGAAGAAAATTGTTGTAAATAATTGAAATATCTTAGGAAATAAATAAGATTTAGAGATAATCAATATTTCAAAATACGCCCAGTTTAAAACTTGTTATAAATAAAAGTTAATTGATATTTTCAATTAACTTGGCTGGTTTACTATGACTTAATCAACAATTTTCAAATTTTCAAATATGAAACGTTAATGTCTAGGGTCACATTTTAACTTTTATTTACATCGACATTGAACATTATATCTTCAAAAATAACTGAGTTAATTAGTGTCGTTTTGGTTAGGTGACTAATTCTTGAAAAGTCGTTTCTTTATATTAATAACAAGAATACTAAGACGTCGACGCCCACTACTCGTTACGATCCATGAATCACAAATTAATGAATTCTACATCTTGTACCTGTACTTTACAATGTGAACGATCTCGGAATGTTTCGTGCGCTTTTTAATAGAAAAACTATTATTTTCTTCAAAGCCTTGACCTCATTTTTTATAATTTGAAGAGACATTTGTTCAGGTAAATATGGAAATTATTAAATACTCCTATCATTTTACGTTAGTAGTAATCACTGCTGTTTATTACGGAGATAAATTAAAGATGAAAGAAAACTATTTATACTGAAGAAACTAATTCGCGAAATATATTATAGATATATTTATTTTGAATTTAAGTTGATGCAATAAGTTTGGGTGGCCTAAATATTCGAAGGACGCTGTAATTAGGATTTTTCAATTTAAGACAATCCACGAAGAGCTTGAATCATTTATTGAAGAATCTGTTTGTGAAGTGGGCATAACGAGCGGTTCTTATTGTTAGTTTTACATTTCGAAAACTGATTTTGTTAAGAATAAAATACTTATTATACTGTTGCAGAGTTATGCTCTTTAATGTTTTTAAAAATGAACTAAATCCATTGCTTTTTTTGTAGTATGTAGTCGATGATGTGCATATTAGCGAAGTAAAACCTGCGGTGTAGACGTTAAAGGTAGACGGTTTAATTTCACAGACTGCGTGTCGATATTCGACTTACATAACCGGGACATTAACGCGAGACGGTTTGCATCAAAAAACGAGAATCAAAAATATTTGTGTTCACATAGTATTAGTTACGAGCGTTTGCATGTTCCTCTATACCTGCGGGGCAACACGCAGAGGTTGGGCGAACGTGACTTTCCGTGTGATCAATTCGACATACCCATTAATTTATTTAGCTGCGGTATCCTCAGTTTTACGTTTTCGAATAATTTATTCGAATACAAATTTTGATCTCACAAATAAGGCGATTTTTTAAATACTTATTAGAGTTTTTGATTAATATTTAGAACACGGCAATGATTAAAATGTGGAAAAGATAAGCTGTAAAGATCGCAGATTTTTAATATAGGCAATAAATAATTAATTATTGTATGAGTTTCAAAAATTAGTATAGAATATGGGTATAAGTTGAAAAATTTTAAAGTTCTGGTGGTATAAGTAACTTTTTTGTTAGATAAAATAAAAAATACAATCACGATAATTACACTCGCAAAATTGGATAGAATTTTTAGGACAATCAATTACCATTAAGAAATCTTATCTGTTTCTTCAGATTCAAATTTTTTTCTGAAAGTACTGAAATTGATCTGTTTCGTTCATGTCAATTACAGCTCCATATAACCGTTTATGCTTTATAAGATAAATAAAAATCGATAGTTACAAATATTGGATCTATTTGCATAGAATTGAATAAAGTTGTCAAAAAAAGTCATGGCTAACTTGCTTTTCAAGATATAACACAAACTTGCAACTTTTTAAATGCCAATTATATGTAGCTATGGACTTATATAAGGATTATCTTTTTTCTTTGGAATTCGTTGATATGATATTTGATGTGACTAACTATTTCGGTTTTTGTTAAAAATGCAAAAAATAAGTAAACTCCGAAATAAAAGTAAAAATACACAAGTACATTTTTGGAAGTAAGTTGATTATTAATAAAAGTTATTTTAACAATAAATTATTGCATTACTGCTCGACATAAGTACTCGAAATCGCTACATTATTCTTGAATTATTATTAGAAGATGTTCTAAGATGTTGTAGGTAACCATTGACTTTATTAAAATCGTTCATATTTTATTAAAAACGCATTATAAAAGCGTGCTGCATGACAATTATTTTACATTAATATCTATATTGTATAGGTTCTAATATGATTGTTGAAGTTACGCCCGGTAGTATTAAATACACAGCCACGATAAACTATAATAAATAAAAGATTAAATCAAAAGAAAGTTAATGTCGTAGAAAATTAGAGGGTGCCATTTTGTTTTATAGCACGCTTCAGTTCGTATAACGAATAAGGTTCCCATTATTAATGGTGAGATGGCAATCTTTAAAAGGAAATAAATTCATTATTTTTTATGGAAGCCTTATTCGTATCTCGTAGTTTTTCGTTAATTAATCTTGTATCTCTGTGGCTATAACTCCTTAATTATACGACGTAGCCGGAATCCAATTGCTACTAAGATATAATAGTGGGTTTGGAGGTATTTAATTACAGGTACAATATTAGTGTGCTTATCGATGGGATGAAATATTTTGGTAATTAGGTTATTTGTACTCAGTTACAATGTTCGAAATCGAACGAGAAATTTAATACAACCAACCCGCTAGTTAACTGTTCAAATTGCGCTTATCAATTAAGTTTTATGTCGATCGGGAAATAAATTGTATAGGTACTCGATACGAAAGTATCGAGTTACAAGTCGTAATTGTCGTATCCGTTTATTTTCAGTTCTGCGCGATTATATCATTCATCCGAACTGAAAACTATCATTATACATTTTTTTTTGCTTATTAACGAAGGGAACGAAATAAGTGGGTAACTGTGGCGAAAATGCGAATTTTTATTTCACAATTTCAATCAAAATTGATTTTACTTATGTGAGACCGATAATCAGATGTGTTGTTAGTCGAGTTTACCATCACCAAGGCGTGGCGTTACATTTTTATTGTAACCTGAAGCCCATAACAATAAATAATTGACAGAAATGCATTGCTCCAGTTTTAATTTTTATCCTTGAATGCGCTGGTAAAAGTACTTGAACAAGGTATTCAGTTTTTATCGATTTTTATTTGTAACGACACTTTATCGCTCGTCGACCATCAATGAACACTTATTCGAAATACTTACATTTAGCTACTTAATATCTATACGTACGCGAATTTTAGTTACTAAAACTAGAACGGCTTACCAATTCAATAGTAAATTAATTATTTTGTTAAATTGAACGTATGGGACCCCCAAGGTTGAGGTTTATGGGACGAAATCCATATAAAAAGCTCTACATACTTATACGTGACGAAAACGTCTCGAAAAGTGTGGATAAAACGGAAGGAGAAGATAGGTGGGACCATTTTCAACAAAAATTCTTGTAAGTCAATATCCGATTTCTATCGGTTACAATGATTCAGCCGTCGATGTTCAATTTTCGAAAATCTGCAACGATTCGTTAAGTGTTTCGTATATGTTTACGTGAAAATTTACGTGTGATCTTTAGTTTCTTACCATTACTTAATCTTTATGCTCATATGGTCTAATTATTTCTAAAAATTGTTTTACGATCGACGGGTTGAACTAATGGCCCTAAAGTGGTTTGTTAAAAAGTTACTTCAAAATAAGGTAATAATATTTATTTAAACAAGTAAAAAAAGTGCAGAAGAACATAAAACTTAAAGGCGATGTTCAAAATGCTCATCGTCGTCATTAATACAATTTTGAACTCTCCGTATCGTAGACTGTCTGATTCACTCAAATACTCCTGTAGCGGAATTATGCCAAAGTAGAATTATATAACGTGACGTCAATTTGATGTCATTGCAATAGATAAAATAGATTTAAAATAAAAAATATTTGAAAATATTTATGGAATACGTAAATAGATAAATAATAATAAAGGTTCAGACTATGCAAATGAAGATTCTGAAATTAATAGGACGTTGGTTATACAGTTTGCAAAAGCGAATGCAACGTTTACGTATTATCAAGAACGTCAAATACAAAACTTAAACAATGTCTAATTACAAATTATTAAAATTATTAAGTATGAACGTTTATTTTTGAATAAATCTATAAGGTTGTTTGGTAATGACTTGCCGCTTTTTACAAGATTTTTAATATTTTATTTAATATACTTAGGATTAAAACAGAATTAGGTCAAATATGCGCCATTTTGTTCGATAATTTGTTGCCATTTTGAAGGTAATTTCATTATGCCCCTCTCGTAGAATCCCTTCTCCCTATTGGCAAAAAACTGAGACAAGTGGTTTTCACAGTCTTCTCTTGTGTTGAATTTAATATCACCAACAGAGTTTTGCAGCGACAAGAAGAGATGGTAATCCGATGGTGCAATGTCAGGACTATAAGGCGGGTGCATTAAAACATCCCAACCAAGTTCCCGGAGTTTCTGACGGGTCATCAAAGATGTGTGTGGCCTGGTGTTGTCCTGATGGAACACAACTTCCTTCCTATTCACCAATTCTGGCCGCTTCTGGTCGATGGCATCCTTCAAACGGTCTAGTTGTTCGATATACCGCTCAGAATTAAGTGTTTGGCCCGATGGGAGCAGCTCATAGTGGATGATTCCCTTCCAATCCCACCAAACACACAACAAAACCTTCCTGGGCGTCAATCCTGGCTTGGCCACCGTTTGGGCCGCTTCGTCTTCCCTCGTCCACGATCGTTTGCGAACAACATTATCGTAGGTGACCCATTTTTCATCGCCAGTCACCATCTGCTTCAAAAACGGCTCCTTTTCGTTGCGTTTCAGCAATAATTCGCAGATGGAAATGCGGTCGATTAGGTTTTTTTTGGACAACTCATGTGGCACCCAATTATCCAGCTTTTTAGTGTATCCGGCTGCTTTCAAATGCCTATGGACGGTTTCAGTGCTTAGCTGGAACTCCCTCGCGATACTTCTGATAGTCACATGCCGGTCTTCGTGGATTTTTTCTATGATTTTGTCGACATCAGTGGTTATTGGTCGTCCACTGGGTACAGGGTCTGTTATGTCGTTTCGGCCGGCTCTAAAACGCCGAAACCACTCTTCGGCGGTTCGAATCGACACAATACCATCTCCCACAACACCATTAATCTTGCGATACGATTCGCGTGCGGTTTCGCCTTGCACAAAGAAGAATTTCAAAATAGCGCGAATTTCGGCATTAGTGAACTCCATGTTTCAGCGACTGCCACTTGTGAAAAAAAAGTCAAAACTAAACAAATGACACGTCGTTTTGTAGCTAATGTCATCACCTGTCAAATGACATACAGAGTTACCAAATGCTGCTTTATTTGCTTGCCCCACAACGCTTCAAACTCCCTCTAGCGAAAAAGCGGCAAGTCATTACCAAACAACCTTATATTTTTATCTAAAACCTATTTGTTCTTATTTCTGGTAACCTAAGAGTAAATGATTCAAAATTAGTCAAAAATAAAAAAAAAAGTTTACACGCGTTTTTATGACAACGATGTTTAAGTACGCGTCACAGCGAAGGAAAATCAAGAAGGTTAATTAAAAAATGGACGAGTCGCCGTTACAATAAAATCACTAATTGTAAGTTTAAATTTGAAATTCAATAATTCGATCAAACTAATACACATGAAGCTTGCCATGTTCGATAACGAAATTGAATTATCTGGATTTCTTAACGATATAGGTTCTCCGATATATATTTTATCGCAAGCTTCATATTTTTATATGACTTTAACTTATTTTTATTTTTGGTAATGGTACGGAACGTGATCGAGTTTTTGAATAAATAATTCAGTAATTTATTTAATTTGACCTTTCTATACTCATTAATTTAAAAACACTAATAATATAAGTAATATAAGTACCTATCTATTAATAGTGAGTTAATTTAAAAAAAAATATATATATAGATAGATACCTATAGGCAAGCACAATACTTTTCGATATTTTCGACTTTCAGAATTTAAACTCAAAATGAAATTATGGAATTGGTAGTAGAATATAACATTTTCAAAAGTTTTTTAATCTAATACGTTTTTACCATAAATGTAATTTCAGTTGGTTTAGTAACCATTTTTTATAAGAGAATAATAAACTATGTAAATTACTGATCATTGTATACTTAGATGCTGTTTATTAAATATTTATACCTAACAAAATTTTATTTTCCAACGTCCACTATAAAAAGTCCATGAATGCACACCATTAAATGTTAACGAAAGTTGCTTACGATCCAATTAACACAATTATGCCCATGCAATTTAAAAGTTAAATACAATACGAAATAAATTAAACATATTGTGGTTTCGTAAATATTATTTTAAAAAATATACCTACTGTCCGATACTGCCTTCCATTCTCAGTATTATCTAAAAGTTTATTATAACCCGTCTTCCTATTCATGTATATATTGACAAAATAGTTGAATTTAACGATACATATAGGGATTTTTTAATAAATTGTAATGTAGGTATTTGTGGAAAACTTAATTAACACCTAATACTGGTGTATTTGTTTTTTTTTTGTAAATATATCGGAGGTGTAGCTTAACGTTAACCCAAACCCTCCAATTGCAATCAATTTTTGCAGGAACGTAAGAGCACTTAATTAGTCCCTAATTAAGAAATAAGTACTTAATTATGCAACAAGCTAGAATTCATTTGGTGTTAGTGGGGACTACCTTAATGGATGTTGATAAAGTGCATAAGTGAAACAACCTTGCATTCACTTATTGTTAACACCCACATTAAACGGCAATACCAATCATTTACATTTTCCTAGACATACTGCGACCTTCATTTAAATATTTCAATTTCAATTTTATAGGTAGGTATATGTAGTTGAACAGTAATTTACGTATTTACGTACCAAACTTTACGGTCCAAATTAATTAAGACTATAGGTACTTTAACCAACGAATTTTACGATAGTTTTTTTATGACTCTCGGAAAGTTGTCGAATAAAACTAGATTAACGAGAGATAAGCTTGTTGATCATAAAAAATAATTGTAACCTAACGACCCCGTTCGTTATTTCAAAATCTAAAATCATCAAAATTCCTTTTAGGAAATTACTAAACTAGAACAGTGTCACACTTACATCATTTAAATGTAGGTGATGACAACTACATTTTGCAAATTAACAAATTCTTTTTAATGAACAAATTAGGTCGGTGTCGACATTTTCGAAAACTTATAAAAAAGGGTAACTTATAAAGTCGACACGACGAGGCTCTTCTTAAAGGTTCTTTTTCGAACAGAATCAAATAGAATCGTTTCCAGTTTTGCAAAAGATTAAGTTTGTAGTGGTTCCGATAAGTTAGTAGACAATAAGGGTAAGTCATTTCATGTATGAATACAAATTGGAATAGATTATTTATTTGTAAGCTTTGTGGATATGTTGTAATACCCCGTTCCTCGATTACAGATTAGTAAAGTTAACATGTGTAAGTATAAAATTTAAACGTTTCTTTATTTTTATCGTTTTCCATGAATTTTATCGTAAGAAAATGTTTGATAAAATTATAAAAGTAGGTGCTAACTTTCAATTGAAACGACCAAAACTTGCGTGGCTGGTTCGATTTTTTTAAATGTTTAATTAAATATATGTGTGATTAAATAAATATTTTTTCTTACATTACGACATTCGGTAGTTTTGTTAACTGCATATAAATTACACCAAGAACAACTTTGTTACGTGAAACGGAGTTGTTCAAAAAGAAAACTTAAAGTAAACGTTTAAATGGAAATTATATCAATATTGCTAAGTAATTTTTTAAATACTTTTATTATATTATCATTGTAAATCTGAATTCATATTAGTAACTAAATGCGCACTAAAATGTTAACGTATTTATAATGTCACGTTTTGTCATTTACCTACTAATTGTAGGTATTTTATGATCGGTATTTATATAATATCTATTTATATTATACTTAATTAACATTTAACAGTTTTTTTTTTAAAGCAAGCATGTATTATTTTATGAACACATATTAAACTTATATTATTATAATTATTTATGTATTTATTTATTTTCCAAAAATATATGTTAGAATAATTTCAGTTTTTTTTAATTAAATACATTGCAGTGAATAACAAAATAATATAAGTATAATTATTTAGGTATGTATCGGTAATTTTTATTATAGGTATAAATACCTATTCTTAATTAGTAAATAAAACTCACAATTAGTTTAATTCTATAAAAAGAAAAGGCCTAATATTTAAATTTAATTTGAAAAACGTCCATCAATTTAAGTGATATATATGACATGTTGATTTATAGTAAATTAATTTTACACAAGTACCTATTGTATGTATTATTTTGTAGAATTGAGTAGGCACTTTACACCTGTACGAGCAACCTACTTACACAACATACCGATATTTTAAGATACTAACGTAATCGTCTTGTTATAGTGAATATAGTTATAAAGTGTAAGTATAGTTACTTAGGTAAATATTGCACAATGTTTCCTAGATGTGATATGAATTCGCGGACCTGTATCAAAAGTTGTAATAAATCATATTTTAAATTGGCTAAAAACAGAACTTTAGAAAATAGTCACATTCATCGATAAAATTTCGTCTTCTTTTCTACAGTTAATACATACATATATCTAATGTTTTTTAGTTTAATGTAGTCGTTTATATCTCTACAGCTATACGTATTTCTTTAGCTCTTCTATTTAAGGAAACTTAAATAAATAAATAAACATTTATAGATGACATCTTTTCATGTTCTTCGAAGCTTTTTGATGTAGATTAAGTTGTCGCCCATAATAACTTGCTGCCATTAAAAACTTTATGCGTGTTTAACAATTTAAGTTACCTAAGTATTAATGCAATTTAACTATAAAATAAAATATACTTAAAACTTTCTTGTACACATACAGGGTGTCCAGAAAATGGTGGCGAATCTCTCGGGAGCGAGAAAAATGTTGAGGTTAGAAAAGTTCAAGGTAATGTACTCCTGACTCGTCTAAGGTGATTTAAAAAAAAAAACGCATTACGCCATTTTAAAGACCTTCATTTATTACGCAGGTATCGCAAAAATTATTAAATTCCAACAAAAAATAATAATGTTATTTAAAAAAAAATTATTTAGAAGATTTACCTAAATATTATAACCAAATTTTGAATGATTTGCAATAATTAATTATTTATTACTGTTTTTAATTTTGTTTTTATGTCATATTTTGAAGTTTCATTATTTTATTAATCTGTTTTAATCTTCTGTAACTGAAGATAGTTCTAAACAGAGCTGAAATATATGGTATTATTTGTTTGCATGTTTATTATCGGCTTATTACCATAATTTATAAAAGAAAAATATTAGGTATGTACCTACATCAGTTTACAAAAAAAATGTTCAAAAAAATGCATCCTTGAATCGATTTCCACATTATAAGTAAACGTGCGGTATGGAAAACCTTAGCTGTTTCCAAAAAATAATGGGAATGAATACAAATACATATTGATGTAAATTATTAAACCTTCTCCCTGCATAGTATAATGTTAATTTTAAAATGTTAATGTTGACTAGCAATTTCTAAATTTTTTCTGTAACTATAAAAACAGCGTAAAATAAATATTCTATTGGCACTAATTTAAATTCAGAAGGTGTTCTATAAAAACAGGCATTCTATACAAATTACCAACAATAAGTTTAACATAGATAGTAATAACATTAGCATACCGCAGTAATATTTTATAGATGAGTATCTATCTTGATAGAAAAAGGTAAGTAAGTACCTAATCGAATTGTTGTCGGGGAGTAGGTAGTTTTAAACAATATGTCTACTTTATAAACCTACTTGTAATGCCCAACCTAAATTTAAATTTACAAATTCTTCTACATACCTATTACCTATTTGAATTATTCATGTTCCCATTTGCTTACTGTACACCGAAGTCGCCGGAGGCAACACGCAGTCCCATAATTTTGTGCCAACTTTATAGTTCGCGATTATGTTTACAGGCATCGCACTTGACTGACATCGAAAAATATAATTTTTGTTTTTATTAATTTTATGAAGAATGTTATTTTTATTTCGACGATATTTTTATTATTTTATAGGTATCGATCGTCATAAAGTGTGTTTCCAGTCCATTAAATCAAACACTGAAGCACTGAACGTCAGTTTCAAGTTTGGTACATAAAAATCTTCAAAAAAAATATACCTACTAAGCAACACATAAATAATTAAATAACTTCGCCGATAAAATTTAATTTTTCAATAAAATAAATAATTTTATAGATTTCGGCATTTCGACGATTTTAAAAGGATATTTAAAATTTCAGTTAAGTATTCATTATCTACTAAACACTAAATTTAATAATTAACAAAATAAATATTACGTATTAAATATATTCTTAACATAACTCGCTTACGTTAGATAGCACCGACTATTTATATGCAACAGGGCCGAACATCTGATTGATTAATTAATTTACAGATTCCTCAAGATTCAAACAATAAAATCTTATTGAATACTTATGCAATATAGTTTTTTTATCAAAATATTTTATTTAAAGTTACTCGGAAAATTGTTGTACTAATATTAGTTTTTCACACGATTGTGTACAACAAAACACATAAACATGATTTCTTGTTTTACATTTAAAATTCAATTCTGAACGACTATTCCGTTTTAAGTGAGTAAATTATTAACTTCAGTTAATAAAACTGATAAAAAATAGCCTAATAAGATTTTTTCATTTGCGTCATTTGCTTTTAATATTAATGTGTCAATACAATGTGATGACTTTAATGTACCTAATGTAAAAAGTACTGTTTTTTAAATATCTAGATATTATAGTGCAGAAAATCTTTTTCTAACCTCTACAATAAATAATTTATATCGTATTTGTTTATTAACAAATATTGCATATTTTATTTTAAATATTTCTATGTTTTCTCTGGATTCGTTCTATCACAAGCAATATACATATTTTATTTAGATAAAGAATATTCTAGTATTATTTATATATATACAGTTAATTTAATCCAATTATAAATAATGTATGAAATTGAATGAACACGCACCATTGCTTAAGTGCAAGCAGGTACATTTTTATATAAATATTTAAATTAAGTATTTTAAAATGCAACGTTTTTTTCTTTGAATGTCGTATATTGCGACCGAAAATACGAGTAAAAACACGAAAATGAGTAATAAATATTTTTACGGAAATATTTAAAAAACGTATGATATTTGTATTGTTTTTAAAGCACTGCCCTTTTAACGTTCACGGCTATGTATCTACATACGTATAACTAATGAAATTTTCTCGATCTTAACATAATTTGTTGAAATCTAAATTATTAAAACATATTGAAAATAATATTTAGATTCAATCAGTACTGCACGCACCTTATGAAACGAAATGGAACAGACTTTAGTGTAATTATCTGTTATGATTTATTATCAACAATCTAGTTTAACACAATTACTACGTATTACAGGTAGGTTCCATTAATCACTAGAATAGTTTGCTTTCGATGTAAGTACCTTGCTATTTATTAATCTTATATGACATAATGGATGATAATGCCAGTCAAATGTTAAAAGTCGAATCAGTTATTATTTATAATCGCTCGTTTATTGTAATGTTCAGCTTTAAAAAAAATGTACAGTATCAAAAAAGTGCTCTGTCTTCGTGACCTTCGCTCACAATTAGTTTGGCTTTCTCGGTCTTTATTTGACTACACTTTATTCATTTAAACAATTTTACTGTCTCTGCGGATATATTTTAAAATTGTTTTCAATGTAACTATTAGCGATATATTAGTAAACGTGGAGTTATATCGATAACGTGTTACTCATACGTTTTACGATTTAGACATCAACTATTTGATAACCTACTGCAAAATAAAAATTTTCAAATCCCAAAAACTACAACATCGATTTTGAATTGAAGAAAATATGATCATCTTATGCGTGTTTCAATGCATTTTCAATATACAAATTTCCGGTATGCGATCGAAGTCGCTTCAGTTTGCGCGTGAAATTAATTAGCACGTTTTTATTTGTTTACTCCACGTATTATAAAACTTACTTTTTAAAAAATATAATAGCATTCTTTTAAAGCGAAAAGAAAATTAAAATTGCACAAAGTGACGATATTTTACGATAGTAAACCGTGTCTAGTTGCCTAAAAACAATTGTTACGACGATCGCTTTCAAGAAAAAAAAACAAAATTTATAAGGAAATAGGCACCTATTTGTTTTTAACGGATTCAATTGTAACGTTTTGAGATCGTAAATTATTAGTTTAGGGACGGAAGAGACGAGAAAAATTTATGTGCATAATAAGCCAACACGTGCGACGCGACGATATAATCCTACACTTATTTGGCACACAAAATTAAGTTGATTAATAAACTTTATATTTCTATTTAACCCTGTCTAAAAGACAATAATGCTGACTTATCTTTTCGTATATGTGTGTGAGTAGTCAAGCGCTTTTCTCCTAAAAGTGGGGAGTAACATCCCTATCCATTACATTTAAAATAAAAAGCTAAATATATTTTTTATTAATTGGTTTATCACAGAAAATAGTGGTACTTACTAATAAATCGATACCGTAAAGTGAGGCTAATTGGGAAATGCGGGTCTATATTTGGGAAAACAACTGATAAATCAAATCAAATACGAATACAGATTATGTTTTGCTTTAATACGTTTCCAAACTATTTGTAATGACCTGTTGAGTGTTATACGCGATTAATTATGTATGTGAAAATTAATGTTAAAAACCTATTGTATGTTAAATTTTGTAAATTATAAGAAGAGTGTGCAAACTGAATTATACTGTTAAAATATTGATGTCGTAGGTGGATAAGCACTACTTATAGGCGTTAAAGTTCCAAGTCGTGTTTTGTTTTATTTGTTTAGGTAGATTACAGGTGTAACACCTGCATTCGCTCTGCTCCGTATTTTACTTGTTGAAGTATTTATAGTTCCAATTTAGATCAATATTTAAATGGTATCATATTTTATGCACCTATACCTTTTACCGCTAATGCAAAGATTCAGATGGCACGACAGATTTTAACTTCGACTCCCTTAATAGGAAATCGTTAACGCATTCTTAAAAGAAAGTTAAATTATATGTACCTACAGTCTCTTAAATTACTTAAGATAATACAATGTCTATTATTCAAAAGGCGACGATTTTACTGTGAGAGGTAATATATTTATCTATGTAAGTATTTACAGTTAAGATCGATATTATTTTATTAAATTAAACAAAATTCTCGCTTTTTAAATGCAAAAATGTCGGTGTAATAAATCAATCGTTTGTGAAACGATAGAGTCGAATTTAATACGACGCAGAGTGTTTTGAACTTGAAAGAGCGAATCGACATTACTTTCGATGGCGTTTCTCGTTGGTATCTTTCGCATCTTGGCTACAACAAAATTTGTAAAGTGCACGGATACCACAGAGGTTGGCGATTTTGTTAGCATTATTAAAACATTCATAATTAACGTTATAACGAATTTGTTGATCATATATTATCACGAGAGATAAAATTTGAGCTTTGACAAAGTCGCCAATACGCCAAGTCGCCATAATCTCAACAAAATATGGACATTAACGCTTAAGAAATGTCGAATATTTAACAAAATAGTAGTAAAAATACTTAACGAGTACACAACAGAAAACAACACCAGTCCTTAAAGACAGACAAACGACTTATCGATTATTATTTAAATAATATCAATAATTTGTAACGTGTCCAAAAATCCAACTGCCGACTTCCATATACTATTCACATCTTTTTTGGCGATATAAGTAATCGTAATGGCATTTTTTATGAAGGTAACACTATTTATCATGCGAGCGAGCAATTTGTCTCTTGCATTTTTACTCCTTCTTTGTAGAATTCCCTTTACATTCATCTCCAGGAAAAAATCTAACAGATTAAAGTTTGACAAACCTTTACGGCCAATAAACGTAATCTACGCGGCCGATTTGTCGTTCGGAGTTTGTTAGATTAGATGATGTAGATTTATTTAATAAATAATTTAAGAAATTTATTTATTTAATATAATGCTCAATGAACACAATTAATAAGTTATTTGTCCTTAATTTGTACCTTTTATAAAGCTTTTAATAGCTGTCTACGCACCTATTGAAAATTGAACACATGTTTGTATGAAATTTTACTCGTCATAATCCATATCGCGACATCCAAAAATATTTACTATTCTTCTTAAAACACCCTGTATAAAAATCAAATATTGAAAACGTTATAACCTATAGTCGATTAGAGAACTATAATTATTATTTTTTAAATATAACTAAAATTCACTTTTAACAGAAATAAAACTACAATACGTATTATCGTATAACTCTAGTGAAAAAATACCTAATTGCAGTTTTATAAGATTTTAAAAAAAAATATGTATATGTAGGTTATGTTAGCTACTTATTTTAGATTCATTATAAACCCGTAGTAACACCAAATACCCGGAGGACTTTAATTTTCATGGAATAAATTTCCTTAAATTTTACATAATGAAATGTTTCAACTGTATAGCAAGAAACTATGTCAAGGTTGAGAAATAGCTTAAGGTAATTTAAAAATGTCGAAAAAGTTTGTTTTCTTTCTAATGTTATAAACGTTTATTATCAGAGTTTTCTTTGCACATAACTATATCTAACAAAATTATAAAAAACTATTTTTTATAATATTTAAACGTTATTTAGCAAAAAATTAATAAGTATCTAGTGTTTTTTTTTAATATCTTTAATCAATTATATGATATACGAACGAGTAAATTATATAAATAGTTATTTAATGTAAAACTAAAAAAATATTTAAATATTGAACGTTTAAAACTTTATTAAATGTATTTGTTATTTATGCAGTTTTTAAACCGAATTAGTTAAAATATTTCAACATATAAATATTTATATTTATTAACACATTTTGTATTTTTATGTATAACAAATTATTATATTTATAAAAGTTAATAGGTACATTGATTAAACAGCATTTATTCAGAAGATAATTATAATGTGTTTGTTTATCTATAAATCGTTAATTAAGAGATTCATTTTTAGTTCTTTACATATTTTAGTTTAGGTATTGATTTTTAATATTGCTATTTTATCATACTTAAACGCTTATTAAACAAAATTTGTAAAAATATGTATTTAAAGAATACAGTTTTAACATTCATAATAATAGGTAAATATATTTCTGTGAATGCAATAAGATAAAGTATAGAATATTAAAATTTAACCATGCTGTGATAAACGACATGACACACAAATTAATTCGAAATGAACCTGAAGCTTCATTATAAATATGTTATAAATGAAATGAACTTAGCATGTGTCCGATCACCTATTTAAATTTAGTACCATATAATTTCTTTAATTGGTGCAGCTCCGCAATTACAATGAAAAACATTTAAAGAATAAAATCGACTTGTGTGGTACGATAATGACCGCATAATTCTTAGTGCAATTATCTTAAACGGGATATGTAAAATTTATGATATATAGGTACCTACTTAGATATTTTTAAAGTTTCTCGTTGAACTAATCCAAACAATTTATTTTAGAAAACTATCTAGTTAAATAATAGTAGGGGCTCGATTATAATTAATATATATTTAGCATCTCAACATTGACAATAATTAAGAAAATTTAGATAAATTATAAATCCATTTAAATTTGCATAATTAATGTTAATATTCGAAATAAAGCAATTTGTGTATAATTTCTAAGTATAGTCTTTAGATAAGACGTTTTAACATAAAAATACGTATGATATGACAAATAACCTTACATTTAATAAAAAATGTAAGCTTATTAGAACTATTTCTTATACGTAATAAAACGAAATTGCCCAATACATTATCTATGGCAAACTAGTAAAGAATTTTAAATCTTTTCTCGATAAATTGATTTTAAAATTGACGTATAGCTAAAATATGGCCGGGAAAGCCACGGCCATCTCTTCTTGTTGTGCTATTTAACGTCATATTACAAGCTTTCTATTTATTATTAATCTTACATTAGATGTGTAAGATTCGATTACTACATAAAACTAAATTAAACAAAAGATTAACTATTCCAGGTTTAAATTCGTTAATGATATTTTTTTTACATTTGTACAATCCCGTAAAAATACGAAGACTATACAATCACGAATAGGTAATAGTACAAATGATGTTTTGCAAATTTCAAAATTGGTGGCGAAAACATGATTCTCTCGTGATTAACATGGATTACTAATTAACCTATAAAATTTTAAGATTGAATTTTTTAATAAGTTCAAACTCTAATATGTATCCAATTAAAGTACCTACTAGCCATTAATTATTTTTTAAATTTATAATTTTGATTTTAACAATATGCGATTATTCCATATACTCATTACCTTTGCGTGACTAAACGGCGTTAATTAGAGATCAATTCGTGTTCCAAGTTCACGCCTGTTACGAATGTGAAATGTGAAAATGGAACATTACAACTTAATGAGAATTTAATGCACTCTTGTCAGAGCCTCCACAGCTATTTTAATAGTATTTATGTGCTCGAAATTAATGAATTGCCTCGCCGAATACAATTAAACAACAAAAATAAAATAACAAGAACTTATTTCCTTGTACACATAAAATGTGGGAGATTGTAAAAGCGTTATAGGTACAGTCAAGTTCATATGTTTTGTTCCGTCGCATTTATTGATTATATGAATGATATGAGACAGTTAAGTACATTATATGGATCAATTTAATTAGATCTAACAAAGAAACCACTAATTTGATTAATCAATTAAAATAAAACGATGGCCTTAATTTTTTGATTAAGACAAAATAATAAGTAAGTACCTAGTTGTGAGATATTTATTTTGATAACGGGTGTCCAAAAAGTCTTTCGGTCTTGCTTGCTCGTGGAAAGATAAAGACATGTCTTACGATTACCTAGTTTAAATCATATCATAAATTATTTCTTGCTGTGTCTTATTGTTAGTAATAAAATTACTTAAACCAAGACATGTCTTTATGTCACAGCTTTCTATAGCCAACCAAGACTGAAAGACGTTTTGGATATCCAACTAATGATCTTCATCAGAACAAAAAATTTAAAAAATAAGAAACAACTAAATAGGTGGCTACGAAAATTTATTATGAACATATTATTATTTATTATTATATTTATAAACAGGATTTTATGAACGTATCCTTTGTCAGTTTGTGTGAGAAGAAAAGAGTCATAAAAGACCCCATGAAATCCCTGTTAAATTCTCAACTTTGCATCTGGACGATGGCAAAAAACCCAGTCTAATGGTCTAATCTAATGGTTATTTAAAGAAGAATGAAATGGCGTCAGTTTTGAATGTGGCGTCGCGTCGTCATTTGGTACCACAAAATATAAATAAAATAGCTCTTACTTTTTAAATTTTTATAGTTGTAGAGTCAAAGCAATTTGCAATTGTTCTATAATTAATAAAGAATCTAGCATTTTCAAAAAAACGACGATTTAATCGCATCACGTAGCATATATAGGTACGTTCAAGAGTGAAAATCGAAATTTGTTTTATACGTAGACGCTGTAGTTTATTATCTATTATGCAAAATATTATTAATGCCTTCCATTAATTTTGTAACAAAATTAATGCATACCTATAGGTATCTTTAAAAACAATTTAAAAGGAGTGTTATTGTAATACTTTTAGACGTGACCTCGCTTTGATCCCTGCACGATGTTCAACACATTAATTTTCTTACAGGTTAATCTTAGAACACACGCAGAAAATACGTTGGAATAATAATTCAAAAACGAGTTTTCATTACTTTTTAACAAGGTGCATTTACCAGCAAAAGTACTTACGAAACATAATCATTTTTTAATATTATTTTTAAAACAATTATTTATAAAATTAATCTATTAATCAATAAGTATTTGTATAGATTGTATTTCTATAACAAAAAGAGCAATATAATAAATCAACATAATTCTAACTGTGATTAACGTTCGATATGAGGTATTGAACTATACTTAATTAAATTTACAATTACAAATTGGCATTTTATTCCACATTTTCAAATTAAGTAGGTATATTTTCTCCGATGCTAATAATGTAATATGTAGGTATGTGAAAAATTATTTGTAAATGTCTATAGTTTAATAATACCTTTGTAACTTTAATTTTGGAGTTTTATTGGGATATGAATATTAAATCCAACCCTGTGTGAAACTGCGTTTATTTCTGTAACTTACTAAACAATTTTTTTATTTACAACAAAACACAATAAAGAGATATTTTTTATTAACTCCAATTTAGCGCAGTCGGTCCTTTTTCATAAAAATAAACTAATTACACCTTTCTAGTAATTACACAATGTTTTGAAATCTCAAAAAGCGGAATTATTGTTAGTATTTTGTTACCGTCACACTTATAGTTATTCTAATTTGTAAACGATCTCATTTGAAGTTATAATAACAACTCTTTAATGTTCCATAAATACTTAGAGACTAGAAATATGTTAACAGGTTTATCTTTAAACATATTAAAACTCCTTAACCCTATCTAAATGTCCATCACGAGCCGCCTTCGTTGTTATAAGTATACATACATACTAAAATGATTTATGTTATTTCGAGATATAACATTATGATACGTTGTTATATGTTGTTTCAGCTTCCAATAACTTTAATTGCCATTATCAAAACGTCGATTTAATGATAAATGGAGGAAGTTTATCGTATATCTGTAGAACATGATTCAAATTGTTTGCTGCCTGTGATTTATTGAAATACGTAGTAGTAGTTTTCTTAAATTGTCACATCTAATTGTTGTTCATTATATGAATGATGATAAAATAAGGTTATTTAAAATAATTAAAAAACTATTTTTCCTCTCCAACTTTTATTTTTATTAGCGTTGATTAATATTTTGTTAATAATAGTCGTAACAATAACTAACAATCAGTGATAAATTCAAAAAAATATATACAAGCACCTACCTACTTAATTACAGGCAATCTCAAATTACTATTAAAAATTTTAACTCAAGAAAATCAGTAATGCAAATTATTGCACTAATTTTTGAATTTATTTATCTAAACGTAAAATTAATTTATACGATTTTATACATCCTCTTTTTCAGTTAATTACCATAAATACATATGCAATAGAAATCTATATATACATGTATAGTTAGGTTTGGTTTCACTTAATCCAAAAATAATATACTTTATCGTTTGGTTTTTTCTTAAATAAAATGAAACAGGATTTGTAAATTAAGTTCAAGGTTGACTTTGTCCAAATTTTATTTTTGAAGAAATTTCTCACTTATTGTTAGGTTTGATTTTATAGTGATTAAATACTTAATATTATTAGTTACCTATCATATTTGCAGGTATTTATTTGGATATTTATTAATTTAATGTTACAACCTTATAAAGGTAGTAAATAAAAAAAGTAAAAGTATCGTTTATATTAAAGAAAAATGAAAGTAATTTTATTAAAAATGTCCATTGATCAGTCTTGATTATAAAATCATAAAAGCGCAACTAGTAAACATATAAAATCAAAAATGTAAAACACAATAATTTGTGACAATAATTTCGAAGGGAATAAATATAGTTTAATGACGACTTTTACCTGTTTAATAGGTAAATACAGCCCTCAATCTTTCTATCGATGTTATCTATTTAAATTGGAACTTTTTTAACGGCAATAAATCGCTTGTTATTTATTAAGTAGATCGAAAGCGATAAAGCTCTTAAGGAAGCAGATCAATGTTTAAATAGAAGTATTAAATTTCCGATTACCGAAACAAACCTAACGTAGATAAGTAATTTTCATACAGGATCCATTTATATATCTACTAATTTAAAACCATTCAAATTCATTAAATCACTTAAAAAAATTCATTATTCATTATTAAAAAAAAACCATTAGATTCATTAAAAAACGTATAAGTAAATACTTATATTTGTTTAATTATTTGATCATTATGTACGTATGTATTTACCTACCTATGAAACATTTCTAGAAAGTTGAAGTTTAAAAAATAAAAGAAATAAGATTGGGTGATTGTTTAATAGAATAAGTAAACAGTAACATGAAGTAAAATAGATAGGGGAGAGTCGTGTAGTACACTCTATCGTCTTACAGTGCCGACCATATTTTTTACTTTGTTTTTCTGCTCGTTAACAAGTAAAATTAAGTTAAAGGGTTTGAACTAATCTGTTCTTTCGTTTTAATAGAAAAATGTCCACAAAGAACCGAAAATTAAATAAATGCGGCTTTACAAGCGTTTCTCTTGAAATAATGTCGCCTTACAAAATAAACAACTGACCGATGAGAAAAAATCGCAAGCAGAGAAAAGAAAAATAGGTAGATAGAGAACTAAAAAGAAGTGAAACGATTGACAAAGGAACGAAGTTAGAAGAACGCATACGTAAGAAAAAAATCAAACGTGCAAAGAGGGCATTATGTTCAATGGTGGTGCAAAGGTTCAACGTTCAAAATTATGGTAAAAAAACTTTAAGTGGTGGGTACTGCACGACTTTCCCTTACGTTTGTGAACGAGCTTATTTCTAAAACGATTAAAAATCGTATCAGCTTAATTTTCTAATACATACAATATTATTTAATCAATTGCCTACCTGTGAATGAAATAACTCTTCGAACGATTCTTCTACATATTCCGTTTTTTTACTCACTATACGATAGCACTGGCGCAAGGGTGCGACGTATAACCTTTCTTTTAAGCTTTCTTTTTCCATTGCCGACAATGGTATCACGTTAGTTTCACGATGACACCCTTCTTCTATCGATTTACGTTTATGGCCTGCACTAATTTTTTTCTGATGCCGAGAATGAAAGTTGCCGGTGTCTTTTGATTTCTTAAACGAAATGCATCTTCGAATATCGTTGATGAACCCCGTCGAGGAAGCCCGCGATATATTTTGTGCGACATTTATATCAGGCTTTTCGGCGAGTGTCGTTATAGGAACACTAATTGTGAGCCTGAGGGGTTTATGTTGCATTACAGACGGCTTAAGTGCGTCTTCAACTAAATAGGGCGTCATAATGAGATATCGCGAAAACTAAATCTTATCTAATTGAATCTTCAAGAAGAACTGTTTATGTAATTGTATTTCAGTATCCGGTTGTTAGTTGCTGGCAATTATTTACCGGGGTGGGAATTTTTGAAAGCCTCTCGTTTAAGCTTAGAGGTCAAACAATTTAAACAAAAATCCGGTTTCGACAATTTATTACTTATTTGTTAAGTTTTAATAACGGAAAAAAGTTCCATTATTAAAATACTACCTATCGAGTGCACTAGATTGAATAATATGATTCACTTTATTTCACAATATTTGTTCTATATTCCCGAACGAAATATTTCTAGATGCTTTTAAGTTATATAGTATACATAGATACCTAGATTAATTAATTTAACATTAATATATACGATTTTTTGTACATATTGTGCACCTTTAATTCTTTAAATCAATTAATATTTATGTATGACTTCAGGTGTTTCGCATAATTCCACTCCTACGTGTGCATACATTAAAGTCATTGACTTTTGTTTCTTATTTTAATAGACAAGAATTTTCCGGTTAATGTATGATTATAGTTATCTTAACTCGGGTATAATTTGTTCAAGAAATACACAATAGAAATGATCTGTAGGTAAGTAATGTTTTAACCTTATAACGTAAATGTAGGTACGGTTTTGTTTGCTCATTCGGTAAAGGCTAATGTCTACCTGACTACGGCTACTGCTAATATTACACTTTCAATGTACTAGAAGATTGTAAATATCTATTAGTTACGACACGCTTAGGTACAAGGTCGGAACACATCTGTATTTTAATTTAATATCGAAACGATTATGAGATATAGTGACTAGAATTGCTGAAATATGTAAAGATCGTTTATTATAGGTAATTATATTCGGAATAATAAGGAGTAAATTCCTAAATTACGTATACTTACCAATAAACTTACAGTCGTTATATATACATAGAGTGTGTCTCGGGATTGACTTTGCGATAGGTGTAAAATTGACAAATAATTTTGGAGTTTTGAAATGATACTCTGGGAACCAGCCCTGCTTGGTCCAAAACTAAGATGTACCGTGAAAAACGTTGAAATAACTCTTTACAGGGTGTTTTATTAAAAAATTATTCAATAATTAACATCAATAAAGGGCCATTAATATTGACGATTCGATGTGATTATAGTGACAAAGCTATGTCGCTATACAAAGTTGCGGAAAAATCGCTCATTTTAATTCTTTTTATAGCCCCCGTAAGTGTATTCTATAAGGCATTTAATAGATTGCACCAAACTATCAAGGTTTAATGGAAAAATGGCAAAATTGATAGGTACCTACCTGATTTTTGGTACTTACTAATCAAATATTTTTCACAAACGATTTGTATTGTTTTAGACAAGTAATTTTTACACTATTATTATTAGGGTCGGTTTTTCAATCGCTGGTTAACCCTAACCACCAATCAATCGCCGTAAAAACAATAGTTTCAATAGATTATAACTTCTATAATGATCGGCTGATGGTCAGAATTAACTAACGATTCAAAAACCGTCCCTAAATATTTAGCGATAGTGTTGATTTGCTATTTATGTAGATTATTAAAAAAAATTAAATAGATTTCAACGAAAACCTCGCAATTAAAATGAAATGTTACGCTAAATCGATTCAAAAATCGAAAAAAGTGAACGTTATAAAATAATTGTAATTAATTACATGCTAGTTAAAGCCTACTTTAAAAAACGACATAACAATTTAGTAAATATATTTTAGGAGTGGTGTCCTGTCAAAACTTTTTTTTATCACTCACTTAAAAGCATCGGCATCCGCATCACTCGGAACATAATTTAAAATTCATTAGTGAGGATTGTAATCAACTCGTGGTTAATCTCAATATTCATGTTCTTTGATAAAAAGTAATCATTATCTTTGATATGCTGGAGCAGTAGCTGATATAAGTATTCTGATGTTATCATTACGGGCATTGAACCGTATATACTGATCCTTTAGATCGATTAAAATAGAGGCTATATTTAATAGCTATCGAAGTTCATCGGTATTAGACATAATAAAAAGTGCAACCTCATTTTAGTATCGCTTCTGTGTACCTATAAGATCCTTTAATTTACCTTATTAACCTCCATATGGTAAGCGAGCCAGTAAATTTTGCTTTAGTTTCAACGTTCATCTCTAACATCTCTGTTAATTTATTATCTGTTCATTCACGGAGTCCTATAATAAATCATAACAAAAACCGATTAACATCGCCTTCGTTCTTTTGGATTTTAAGACAGTATTATGTACTTACATAGGTACTTACCTACCGATATTTTAATAATAATTTACTACAACTTTTGTGTTAAAAAATATAATTTGTCTCACAATCGGGCAATTTCAAAGAAGGTAACGTAATAAATGCCTACCTACCTAAAGTTAAATTGCAACTACCTACTTGAAACTATTCTATTATAAATATTTAATACTATTTTTATTGCAAAACGTTATACCTAATAAAAATGAAAAATAAAATGCATGATATATTTTACAACTAAACGTATCTTAGTTTTTAAAGTTAATCGATTAAGGTTGGTAATGTAGATATAAATCACACTCTCAATTTATTACAGAACAGATTTTTAATGGCTATTTTTCATCGTAAATGGAAGAATGTGCAAAAACAGCTTTTTCTCGAAGTCTGATGTATTCTAATACCATATAGAACTACATATACTGCGTTATTTACTAAATAGCATATAAAATATATGCTGTAAAAATTAATTAAAAGCCCATTTCTAAAATTTAGTTACGCCAAAATAAGGTTTTGCTGTTTAATTTTAAATACCTTAACAAAAACAACCTGATCTATTACATAAATTGTTGTTATTTGTATATAAATTCTTGTATATACTATTTATTGTAAACTATTTGTTAAAAAATATATTTTCAATTAAAATTTTAGAAATAAATATTTTGTAAAATAAAAAATGTTTTGTCGAGTTCAGTATTTTTGGGAAAATCAGGACTTTATTAAATTAAACTAAATAAACTAATAAAAACTAAAAAATAAAACTAAAAAGAACTAAAAACGAATAAAATAAATTAATCTTTTTAGTGGTAAAAGAGATTAAAACAGCTTACGAATGGACTTTAATTTTAAAAATATTACTTTACGTACCTTCACAATATTACTGCATAGTTTTAAAATACCTTCTAGTTACTGAATTTTTTGTAGTTATATAAATGCATAAAATTATATTGATTTGATTTAATTTCTTATTATAATTTAAGTCAAGTTTTTGTAATATTACTTATAAGTATTTACTTATTTTAAATTGTTTCATTTTATTTAACAATATTATATTTCTTATCGAACTGTACGAAAAATATGTCTAAAAACATGAAAATCCTTGAGTTTTGAACGTAATTCTGATACTTAATTGTAATTATATAACTTACAAACTATGTATTAGCAAGTCAGACAGAAAGCCGATTCTGCCAATAGACGGTAATATAAATTATTGTTTTAGTAGCAATACAGAAATTCATTTGTTCCCAAATATTGTAATTTTAAAGTGTATTTAATAGCGTTTAACATGGAATTTCACTTAATAATAATCATAGTCGCATTAATCGGAATCTCAAACGAACAAGTATCTTGTTTTTTAAGTATTTAAACTTCATATAATTTCTTTTATAAACGTTAATTACTGTTTCGGTCATTTGATGATGTAATAGAAAATTATGAAAACATTGTTAAAGATACAACGCACGAGTGCACTAAAAAATCAGGAGTTGATCCTGTACTTGTGGATAACGTAATAAAGTTAGGACAGTATGTAGAAAATCGACTTATGAAATGTTATTCAAGATGCATATACTTGAAGTTAAATTTACTTAATAAAGATGGGAGTATTCAAGAAGAAAATGTAAAAAAGAACATGGGCGTAACAAACGGAGCTATTATAGAAAGTGTTTATCAAAAATGTAAGATTGTGAAAGCTGCAGATCTTTGTGAAAAAGCATTCAAATTGAGTAAATGTACGTATGAATCTATTCATGATTCGTAATCGTAGATTTATATTGTTACTATAACGTTCTCGTTCGGTGTTTATAATTGATAAATTGATCTTTTGAAAGAATAAGCTTCTATTATTCAATTCAAATATCTGTTATTTTGACGATTGCGTGATCAAAATTATTATTTGTATAGGTATCTTTGTTAATAAGAGATGGAAAACGAGTGATGTATACAGAATAAATTAATGATTTGGAATTAATAAAAAAAAACTTGTAGGTTAAAATCATTAAAATATACCTTTTGCTTAATTGAAAATTGTGTTTTAGAATTAGAACACGAAGTGGGCAAGGTTTTGAATTAGTACATTAATAAATGGTTTTCTTTTTAATTTAGCAAGCACATTTGCTATTGAATGACTTTCGTTACGAGGTAAATATGTAATACTTGCTTTAAAATACTTAAAAAAATATATTTACTTGCAATTATGTAACTGCACTACAAAATAAAAACTATTGTTTCACAGGTATCACTATTTTTATATTTAAAACGTTATTGCTGTACAGTTTTGATATTTTTGGTTATGGTTTTCTCGTGAATCTGTTAATAGTGTGCTGTTAAATATTTCATTGTTACGTGCATACGTATACTATATACGACAATTGTTAAATTGTCCATAAAACTTTAAATTAAATAACTTTATAAACTTCCAAATTATTGCTATAAAGAAATCGAAATAAAGTGTTTTTATTTACTAACAAAAATAAGTTGCCCCGTTATTGTAGTAAATACCTATCTACTAAGTATTCACTGTCGCTTTCAAGTTCATTAGCATAATAAATACAAGATTACGACACGACAATAAAATTCTCTCTTTCTATGTAGGTACACCTAGCATACACCTACCTCTCGTAACTGCAGACAAAATCAACTTTTTACAAGAATTGATGTAAAATTTTGGAAAATGTTTTGTGTTGCTACTTCCTTATAGGCTTATCATCTAACAACTTATTCGATCAACTATTACTTACCAGTTTCAACATCGCAAGTCATAATAGTTGATGGATACAACAAATCGCTGATTTTATCTGAATATAGGTATTTTGGGCCTATACTTAATTTGAAATGTTCTGTTTTACTGTTTATCATTAAATAAGCATACAACATTATATTTTAACTAGTAATAAGTTTTACTTACAATTAAATTAATTTACGTATTGTACTGTTAATAATATGTGAAAATATTAAAATAATTTTAAAAAGTATATATTATGAATAAGTATAGGTGTTACAATGCCAAAATAACTTTAATATAAACATCAAAAAATTTAGAAACTTATAAAATACCTATTGATCAAACTTCGTATTTAGTTACACAATCTTATTTATTTTTAATTTTCGCAACGCCCTGTTAATAACTGTTTTCAACTTAAAGGTGCGCTGTTTATTCAAATATAATTTTTTTAATTTATGGGATGGTCTCGGAAATTCGGCCGATTGATCGCAGACGTACCTATGTAGATATATTATCATTTTTTAATTTGTATTAAGATAAATACGGTAAGTACTTACGTTAAAGAAAGAATAAAAGAGATGCATATAACAAAAACTACTTATAAGTAATTTTTAAATGTCTCGCTCTCGCATACCTACATTAAAGAATAATAATAATCGGTTACGGTTTTTTGCTATACGTTATTATGCGGGCAGATATTCTATTGTATTGTTATTAATTGTTACATTTATATATTTACATATACTGTCGCCGTTATAAGCTATATTAATAGGTAGGTATACACGTTGTTTTCTTTGTCATTCTTTACTTTCAGATTATTACAAGTCCAACATCCAAATTGGTTGTTATGGTCTTTAAAATATTGGTGCCCCGAAAATTAAAAAAAAACTGACATCTATCTAATTAGACAGTTGCCTAAGATTTAAATTTTTAATTTGAAGCCCTAAATTCAATAATTGAGTTCCTCAAAGCATCGGAATACAAAATACTTATAAGAACATTTATCAATAAACTCGGGAAAATACAAGAAATATTTAAAATTTAACAATTCACTGACATTAAAAAAAATTTAATCACTTCTAGTTCAAAATATATACCTAGATAAAAAACCAAAAATGTACCTAGAATAGGTTTTATACTTGACAACACTTGATTCAAAAAGACTTTTGAGACCCATATACTATATTATTATCTACAGATCAAATTTTCTTTTCAGATTATAACAATTAAAAACAAGTAGATTGGCAAATTTGTCGACTTTATTGGTTTAAATTTTTTACAAAAAACGTGTTAATTTAGACAAGAAATTAACCTTAGAATCAGGGAGATTTTTGGCATGTTTAGCATTTTATCTAGGTAAATACTAATCGTCGAATAAAATATTTTAGGCGTGAGCGTAAAAAAATTAAAACTTGGATTAATGACGTTTACTTAAATTTTGATTTATACAATTTGTTATTCCAGCGTATAAAGTAAAAATTACAACTATCTACTTAATTAGTTATTAAACAGTATAAATTATCACGACAAAAAGGATTATTGGAGGTTAATAATAATTGGCGTACAATCAACTATAAGCTGAAGTATATTTAATACCTACTGACTCTTAATGAGAAAGTTGCTGGTTTTTAATGTCATTAAGTAAGTACCTCACATAAACCGAAGGTATCGATAAGCATAAATCAAAAATTGTAATTGCCTTAATCTCATAAAATAAGTATTTCGTTTTGTTTTACTATTTTTTGAAATATAATGTGCCTTTCTAGACAACTCGCCATCGAAAAAAAAACGTCTAAATAAGAGTTATAAACGTGCAGCTCGCGATTCTCTTCAACGTTATTTTAAAATCTATCACAAGTTCGATTATGTTCAGATAATCCGTTGTAATTAACCAACTCGGGTGACTGATATTATAATCACGTTGCGAGATCACAAGAAACTGGAACGACGAGTATTTAACTTGAAGGCTATTGGATTTTATGTGTGATAAACTAATCACACGTTGTATCTTGAATGGCATTTTTGTGGATATCGTTCAATCATTTATTAATCATTATAAATTAGTTTATCGCCTATTATTAGATAGTTGATAGATCTGCACTTCAAGAGGAGATTTTATAAAATTTACCTATTGATTATTACGTCAGCACACATGACAACTTTTACTTTTTAAATTTAAATAATAATAGACAATCATTTATGAGCAAAATGGATTAATGATTAGTAATTGTTTTACTTCGGACCATGCACATTTACGAAAATTAGTGTTTCACACTGTAATGATAGTTATATTATATAGATGTGAAAAATTCTAATTTAACTAAAACATTGTGCTATAAAATAAGGCTTTGATTGTTAAGATGTAGTTCAATAGTGGATATAAATGTCAATATAATGATTTAAACGGCTACCCAAGTCCTTGCGCATATTGTTAACATTTTCCTGTGGTTTAAAGATTTAAATCGAAATCAGTTTAAATATCAGATAGATAAAGATAACGCTATAACAAATTATTCTATTCACGTCGGTGCAATTACTTATAAATGATGAAGGGAGAAGTGGGTTGATTGATATTTTAATAAAATCCTAGACTAACGATTCTCAAATTTTTTTTGATCATGGAAACCTTAACTCTATCCCTAATTTTTACTAATTCTCCTAATTTATCCCGGGAGAGATCACGTGTTTCCGAGATGCGCGCCCGCCCCTGCGCCGTGAGATTTTTCACGAAACTCTGGTGACGCTGGTTGTTAGTTGCGGAACTCATTCTCAGTTTGGAAACTGTGGCCTTAGGGAATTGTTATTCGTCTACTGAACGATATTAACGTAAGTTTAAAAATTTCAGAAGTAGATAAGAGAGAAACTTACTGCCAGAAATATGTTTCGTTAAAACTATTGGATCCATATTTATTGTTAGATGAAAAAGATTAAAAATAAGCTGTGAATTATCACATATTACAATTTTTCATAATACCTAAACTTGAATTCTAAAGTTAATGCGAATATTATCCGTAGGTACAGATGAAAATCAATGGTAAAAAATGAAATTGGTAGTGGACATTGTTCCGCCAAATACAGTAACATGTTTTGAAAGTTGAAGCTTGTAATTGGCTATTTTGGCGGATACAACCGAAGATGTGCGTGACGTGAAGACCTAAACTCGTGCCGCCGAATTCAGTTGAAAACATGTATTTCATGATTACGTTCGTGCCCAATTATTTTTGACATCAAGTGAAAATTCGGCGCCGACTATAAGTTGTTTTTATAGTACGTAGTGGATTTTAGTACCCCGAATAATGCTTTTGTAATTGGCACGCCCAAAGTCGGTTTGTTCATAAACAAAGGAAAAATGCAGCTTAAAGAAACTATATTACGATTTTTTTGTGCCACACAACCCGTTAAGGTAGACCGCCTTATTATTTAAGAAATCGTCGCTCTTCTAAAAATGTTCTTATGGTGATTTCGGCGATCGCCACTGTTTAAAACACATAATGGAAATTGATTCCGAAAATAAAACAAGGCCGCCACATAAATAATCCGCACTCGTCCGTGCTTGAAGGAAATAGGTAAATAAAAATAAGTTCAACTTATATCTTCAACTAATTAAAAATGCCGATACTTGTTTATTATGAAGATCGCTCGTCTTCTTAACATTTGAAGTAGTCGCTAAAAGTGGAATCTCTTGTAAAGTACTTAATCGTTGAAAATTGTTAAAGATTAAAAATTTAAGTTTTAAGTTGTGGAATTTTTATGTTCAGAAAGTCGTGTAGAAACGTTTAATATTTTACCGTGTATGATGTTTAAAATTTTACTACCTCAAATCAACATCTATTAACATATTTTGAAAGTCGTAAGGTATATTTTACTGTATTATTTATTAATGACAGCAATAATTTATTGTTAAAAGACTTACGTGTTATAGAAAGATTTATTCTTCTCTGTGATTAGAAAATAGTGCTATTAAATGTCTGGTTAAGTGTCACATTTTAGTCAGCGACAACTAACGCAATAATTAATAGTCGTATTTATTAAATTACTACCTATATATAATATTAATCCACGTGATTTCAGTATATGAATAAACTAATAACGTCTCGTTAACTTTAAATTAACACCCCACACCTGCGTTTTATGCGTAAAAATAATTATAATCGCAAAATCACAAATTTCATATAAACCGATCGCTATAAGATATAGATAACGTTACAGAAAAATCCTGAAATTCACTTCGAATTAAGACATTCATCAACTACAAAGCTGTTAGAAAATTAGTTTTTAAAAGTTATTAACGGACAATTAAGAATAACTGGAATTCATCATGTTAATTAACATGTAAATAGAACTCAAACAAATTATCAGTTCTCGATGTATAATTATGCTCTAACCTCTAACCTAAAGAAAAGCAATTAATTTAAGTAGTTGTATGAAACGTAACTAATTTGAGTTTTTACGGTGAACACAATTAATGTTTTATTTCTTCATATAGACAATTTCCATATTACCTAGAAGAAAAATGCGGTTTTTTGAACTGCAAAACGTCGAGGTAGGTAATTTTAAATATATCCACCTACGTCTAGTCGAACATAAAAAAAAAACAATTGCGGTCTCGTTTGATAGGTCTTGAGGACTACAGGTGAGCGAGATACAACAAAGACGCTAATTTCAAAATGCACTACAATAAAATTTTACAAAAGCAGCACCGTTATACGAATCCTGAACATTTACATATTTAGCGTTGAAAAATACGAGGAAAATAATTTTTGACCGAACGAAACTTCCCAAATTGATATTCATTATGTACCTACTTAATCTACTTATATAGGTACGCGTGACATTATTATTCGCAAAGGAATGACACTTCATTGAAATTTTTTGCATTGAAACAACCCCGTAAAATTCTACAGTTTTGGAAAAGAGAGAAAAAATTCTTCTGCATACTATGGTACGCAGTTTGGGAATTTTTCTTTTCAAAATTTTTTGTAAAATTTAAGCAGATAGTAAGTCTTAAAAACGTAGGTTAATTTTTTATTTTCGAACTGACTGAAAACATTTTAAATATTTTTTTATAATTTAGATTTAAGTACAATGCTCATTGAATCTTCGATTGCTCGAATAACATCTATACCTATGTACTTATCTATGGTTTAATTAAAGAGTTAGGCAACCCAGTTATCAACTTTTACTTATTTACTGGAGATTTAGTTATCACTTAATCATTACGTGTTTTACATGCTAAAAGAATGTCACTTTGTTCCCAAATAAATGTGAATATCCCATCGTGTAAAGTATGAGGTAGTGCAAAAAGTTACCTACTACCCATTACCTACACTGTCAAGACCGTCGCATGTTATAAATATTCAGAATAAATTGGTTTGAATAATCGTGTTAAACAAATAGGAGTATATTATTGCGGACGTCTTTGCACACTCACTTCAATAAATAAAATTAATTAGAACTTATAAAACGTTTTTAGGTTTTGAATTTAGCCCATCAATGGCCAAAGAAAATAATAAAGTTTTCAAAGGTTTTCATTTAAAAAATGTTAACTTGGTATCTAATAGTCTATGTACTTCCAAGTTTAAAATTTCGAAATTTTTATAGATTTTAAAATAAAAAATAAAATATTTTTTATTTTATTTAAAAATAAGGTGTAGAATTTTTAAAATGTGATGCTCTTGTACTTACAATAATTAGTAGTTATATAATAAGTGTTATATTTTTCGGGTTCGTCGCGTACACGATCGTTAAAATCTCCAACGATTTAATTATTTCAATTGCTTATTTTGACAACAGGAAAGTTTAACGAACTAATTTACATATTATAACGGGTTATAAATCTTAATTAAATATTGTAACGAGGGTATGAAGCGACTGTGGCAAGTGTATAACTTGCGCCCTCCCTAACTTAAAAAAGACAAAAGTTTAAATATGCAATATAAAATAGCGGACTTTTATACCTAAATAGATTATAATAGATATATTTATTAATTTTTAGTTTTTACCTTTTTCACGTTTTTGCGCTCCAAACTTACAATTAGTAGCGCCTGTGGCGAGCGCCTCTTTCGCCGTACCCTTTTGTTGCAGCGTTGGCTAGGTTGATTTTAAAATAATATTTTTAAAATGCAAAACACCTTTAATTGTTCGAGTTAAAGTTCATACAAACGTTTGCGCCTTTTTTATATCGTAACATAATCTAAACGCCAAATAGTTATCCAAAGCCTAAACTTGTAAATCTAGCCGACAACTTACTGGTACCAAAAACGATTTTTATTACCGATTTTATTGCTTCGAAAACAAGATTTGTTGATCTTAAATCTTTAAAACTTAAAACCAGTACCTATCTGTCAATGGGTTTTATTTACCTATAGTTTAAATGTGAAAATGTTATTAACACTAATATTAATTAATAGATATTATAATAGGTACATAGGTATCTCCTTATACAATCGACCCACCGGGGTCCTACCCTCGGGTGTGTCCCGCCGCTCAAAAATTACGTCATAACGCTACTAAAATGTTCTTGGGGAATTTAAGAGATAATATTGAGGGAGATATGGTGGGAAATATCCAACGAAATGTAGTTTTATACAGTAGGTGACATATTGAAAATTGATTCAATTTAAATAGGTACCTACCTAATTGATATTTCTCTAAAGTCTATAATGAACTTTATCAAGTAGTTTTGAGCAGTATACAGCAAACTGATCTTGTCTTAATAATTAATTTAATAAAAAGTGAATAAAACAAAAATTCAATTATCCGCTACTCGCTAAGAAAATTTTAGTAGTGTTGTGACGAGGTTTTTGTGCGGTGGGAGCCTGGACTGTTAGCTTTATAGTAGTATATTTACCAGCACCTATTAAGAAATGATTTTGATAAACAAAAAATATACCTACGTACAAAATTAGATGCAATAAATGATCAAAAACCGCTCACGTTCAAAAACTCATAGACGCGAAAAAACGTTTTTAATAAAAACAATTTTAATATCTTTAAAAATCAATTTACTGTAATTTGTTAAATATATATAGTTAGTTTTATGTCCAAAAATTATACTACGAGCTTTAAGAGCAAAATCATGTAACTACCTATAAATTTTTATAGATAAACATTATCTAATAATAAGTAACATTTATTACACAATTATTCCTTTAATTTACTTTTACATTGACTACATTTTGAAATGGTTATGCAATTTTGTTCGTCCTAAAGGGTAAAAGATTACAGTCAAAGTAAAGCGAAATCAGTCAAAGATCATAATAATAAATTTGATTACTCGTTGCCTTTTCAACTACTATGTTTTTTACACGATTTCTATTACTAAACTTCTTTTAAACAGCAGGTGTGCTTTTAAATAGAGAACAAGAAGTAATTACTAATATGCAGATAATAAGTTTAGTAGCTCAAATACAAAAAAAGAAGTTATGATGGGTTGATTGACGTTGAATATAGTAATGATCTTTTTAATGACTTTTTGGTAAGCAATTCAAGTTGGCCATTATCTCTAACTTTAAATTTTCTGTACGGCCACACAAGTGTTCAGTTTCGACTGACGGATACCTTAATTTTTTCATTAACATCATGTCTATTTCTATTTAATAAAATTGTTGTGCAAAAATTTTTCTATATTACTAGCTGTAAAATTATTTTTTTACTATAGAATAAGGATATGTAGGTACGTTTTAATTACAAATTATGCTGTGAACGAACCTTGAATCAAATTTAATAATTAATTATTAAAAAATAAACAGAAACATTTTAAACTTTAACAAATATTTAAAACTGTAATTGATTAAGGATTCGTTTGTATTTTATGTTTTAATTTAGCCAGCGGTGATGACGATAATGATGATTAACAAATGTTTTTTCTACAGTGCATATTTCTCAGTGTAATGTCATTGCGTCTGCTAAATGCCGTTTTAAAAAATTATAAGATCAACTAACGTTTTTTTATAAAATTCTTACAAAAAAAACATATTTTGAATTATTTTTTGGCTTTATAATGCCAGCAGTAGATTCTAAACAACCAAAATTTAAGAGCAGTTAATTCAATCTTCAGACGTTTATAGAAAAATTAGCGAACTCTCTTTTTAAACGTGTAATTATTGAAGTTTTTTCGATATATTCGGTATCTGTTTGTTGTAACGCAGAGCAATTAAATAGCAATTAAGTCTGGTATATTCGTTCTTTTTTCTTCAAAAGCCATATGTGGGGGTGCCGGTTTAACGGCTACTTATCACCCCCAACTTTAATCGTGGTTTTCTTCAGAGGTATGAGTACAATAAATTCGGGACTAGTGCAATAAATTAGTAATTAATTAGTACCTCGTTATTATAGGATATATCAAAATTTAATTTTTGATAGCGGGGCTGCTAGGTATGCTTATATTTCCAAAAAACATGTTTGTTACTTAATGTACCTAAAATAAAAATTGTCATACGTCAAGGTGCGATATCTAAAGTCCTTAGCACCATCGTGCTCCGAAAATATGTTTTGTTTTTATAAGCAAAACGGCCTTGGCATTTGTTGATTATAGGGTATCTGGGAAATGTATACTAATAATATAACATTTACAAATTCAAGTTTAAAAATAAAATAAAATATTATTCAATTCAACGTCTTTTTGTTAGAAAAAATATGACTTAAAACGCAGCCAGTAGGTATTTTATATTTTCATTTAGGTAATTTTAATTCTGAAAACTGAATCTAGTCGAAAAAGGAAATCGATACGTACATTGCACAATACATTTATAGCCTATTTTAAATAAGTTTTGACGTATAGGGACTCAAAAACAAAAACAAAAATTACAGATTAACAAATAGCAAGAAAAAATAAATATTTTGCGACTAGTTTTTAATTTTTTTATACTATCTACTGATCAACCCTACATGTAATAATCAAATAACAGTTTTCAAAAATAATTACATGCATAATAAGTAACTGTTGTAAGAAAAAACGAATATATTGTAGAATACGTCGATTAATCACCCAAATATGCTCTGAAAATGATATTTTATTTTTGTTAAGAGAAAAATAATGCGGTAACATTAAATTAATTTCCCGATTGAACTCTCATAAATTCGCGTTTATTGGTTAGCCAATTAGAAACTACGTATAACGTGGACGAGTATCAAACAATTTGTTGAAATGTGGAAAACAGCCAATCAATATGTAAAAATTATTTAACGGAACTGTAAGAAAGATTATTTATTATGTACCTATTTAATGTAGAAAATCCTCTGCGACGTTACACGATTCTGACGAAAACAACTCCAACATTTGCTTATTGACTCATATACAATTACGCAAGTGATCTCCATTATCTTTCGCTAACGAAAAGTTTTACATGCGTGCGACGCTGTAATTTAATTAATTGTATCTACCTCCAAAATAATTCGTTTAGTTGTTTAATCGTAATTAATATCCACGATAACGAGAAACCGTTGATAAACGACATAATCGTCGACTTGAAAGTCGAAAATACCGCAAACACAAGTCGTATTAATCAATATCACGACGTCGCGACGTCACAAAAGTTCATTTAAGTGCCTAAATTTAAAATTAAAAAATAAAATTTCTAAATTCAATTCGAATGAATCCAGTAGATATTTGAACAGAGAGAGAACAACGCAAACGCGCCGTTCAACACCCACGACAGTACAATACTAAAGAGCGTGTATCGTTTGTTCTGGGCAATCGCGGTCTGCAACACCTGCAATAATCTTTATCTAGAAATGTGCGAGCCAGTTGATATCGAACCCTAAACTATTTTATCGTAATTTGAAAATAATTGAAAAAAGTGTAGATATTAGCAATATAAATATCTGTCACATACAGAGTGCGTTCCGAAAGTATATGTATAAAGCAAAATATGAAACGGTCATGTAATCAGGCCAAATTGTAATTTTAATAAAAATTTAATATAAAAAGTGTAGCTAAGCTACCTATTACATCGAAATTAAACGAACATAATCATCATTTATTTATAGGTTCATGCCTATTTTAATATTTAAGGAACATATTAAGAGACAATTATTTAGTCAGTATTTACTAAACTCCGTTTTTATTATGTTAGAAATCAATTAATAATTTTACTTAATTTATTAACAAACAAATATTTTTAAAACGTGGTTTAGTAAATGACCAAATTTAATTCATTGTCTTTGAATGCGACGCTTAAATTTTCAGCACAACATTGTCTACTGTTAAATACAGTTACGAGGGAAATGGCACCCTTAGATTTTTACTTGTGGATCATTCCATATCAAATCAACCAACGATCTGAAAACTTTGACATATCAGAAATTCATCACATTTGACACAATGATAGTGCCAATAAAGTTAACAAAAACTGTAAAATTTCAGATTTTTGAACTCGTAGTTTTTGACCTTAAAAGAACTATTTTACGAAAACATCTCTTTTAATTTCTTTTGATTTCAAATTTCTTTTACGGTCTTCAAAAATTACAAAATTTAAATATCATCGTCATGTTGCATATCAAATTAAAGCCCATTAAACACAGAAGAGAATGACATTAAATTGACCTCTCTAGGTTAAATAGTTTATGAGTTATAGCTTTTCAAAAAGTTCAAAATGTCGAGATCTGTAGGCGATTTTTGTTTCTGAAAATCTGAAATTTTGCGTTTTTTGTCCTCTAGATAGGTAGGTACAATGAATAAATAAAATATCTTACAAATCTGAAATCTCAAGATACCAAAAATATTTTGTTATTTGTTGATTTGGCGTGGAACGACCCTTGTCGGGATATCTTTGAAACCATATCTACAACAATTTTTTCTAATCTTCAAACATAATTATTTTACTTCAGTTTTCTAATTGTGCATAATTAGACTTTAATCTTTACCTACAACAGATACATAATTAGTGACAATGAATAACTTCAACATTTTGATAATTATCTCATCCTCCGCTTCTGTCCTTCACATTAAATAATTATATTTCTAAAGATCCGCCCACCGTTCCTTTTCTTTCATGCATAGAAGCGGAATAATTCTTTAACTTGAAGTGTTTTGTAGACTAGGTAAATGTTGCATAACTTACCTACATTAAAATTAGAACATTTTAATAGTCATTTACATACGATTTAAAAATAATGTTTCTATAATGTATAGCGTATATACCTTTATAATTAAATAACAGTTATAGTAATCAAATGCTCCAGTAGCTTTTTGGACCACAATAAAGATCGATTATCAGGTGTGTATAATTTTAGAGCTTCAAAGTATAAATAAGTGATTGATGACAATTATTGTCTTGATACTGTGGGCATTAGAACGTGACCGCTCCGGGCAAATATATGCTGAACTAATTGGCAGCGCTAAAAACTGCTGTCAACAAACAACAACCTATGTCCTAAGTAACAGAATTGTATTTTGTGAATTGATAATTGAGCACTCAATAATCTTTTCAAGATACAGTATATAAACACGCTTTTGTAATTCCAACTGCTTTAAAAATGCCACGAATACCTATTCACATTCAGTGAAAGACTAAAATGAAAAAAAATATTTTTTTACAGGTATTCGTTTTCATAATGAATGACTCGTCGATAATGTTGTTTCATTATTGATTCATCACACTGAAATTAATTTGTTTTAAAAGCAGCATTTAGAAGATTTTCTAAATAAAATTTGTTATACATGTTATCCAGAAAATGATGGCGAATCTCTCGGTAGCGTACAAACCACCTCAAAATAATGCCGAAGTGTTTCCATAATTTTTTTTCCTACGGTGCCCTTCTGTAACAATTTGAAAGATTGCGTAGGTAATTATTACGCAGGTGCCTGTACCAAAAATTATTAAATTCCAACGAAAAATAAAAACATTATTTCAAAAATTGATTTTTATTTTTCAACTTTGGGGTTAAATCTCTCGACAGGGGCCGCCGTATGAAAAAAAATTATGGAAACTTGTAGTGTTATTTTAACGTGTTTATACGTTATCGAGAAATTCGTCACAATTTCCTGGACACCTTGTATAATAAAATCAGAGTTGTGTATATGGACATTATGTTTATAAACTGATTGCGAGTGCATTCGTGTTATTTACAATGAATTACTCATGATCTGTTTAAAAAAAAAATAAATGTTTAAAAATTCGTTGCATAACTTATTTACTTTTGGATAACAGTACTTTAGAAGTTTAAAGGTTGATATTATACAAACAGATATAGATTTGCAACTTTGAAGTAGTTCACGATTGTGTTATAAGATGTAGGTATCCAACCAGATGTTAAACTTTGGTTCACGAGCAGTTTCATTTCGTAGCATAAAGCTCTCGTTTTACTTCAGTTTGTAAGTACAAAAACGTATTGTTATCGAATAATTTAAATTTACATACATGTGTACCTAAACATCATAAATTTTCGAAAATATATCATAAACCACCAAAATTATGATAATTTAATTACTTACTTAATAAAAATTTCCGAGTTTTAAATTTTATAAACGCCTTACTTTACGTGATCGGATTTTGCAAAAAGACGTTTACATTAAATAGTACCGTCTGGATGAAGTTGTGTATGTAATGGAATTTCTAACATGCAAATAAATGAACATAGAACGTGCTTTGCCGGGTGGTACAACATTAATGTCTTCTTATATTTAAATTTACTACATTCTACAATTTGTATCACTGTAAATTATTCACGTCGGTAAATATTCAATGAAGTTTAATATTTTAAATTGGTTTTTAATGTTAATATTTAAATTCTCGTTCATTGTATTCGAAATAGTTTAAAATTAGAAACCGTCGTACATCAAATGTTTTAGAATTTATTCACGCAAGCTTAAATCATAATGTATATTGCGTCATACACTTGCATATACAATTATTTTTTTATCACGGCATTTTTTTATTATAAGAACTTGAACTTTAGTTGAATATCAAAGAGATCGGCGCGTATCATGACTGACAGATTTACTGAAATGACGTTGTGTTGTCACAGCAGATACGGATCAAACGGCAAGTTTTCTGTTGCACTGTACGCACTAGATGTTAGTTAGTGATGTCGTGAACCTGTCAGAAATCCTTACATGGCCTATCATGCCATTTATCCGCAAGAAAAAGACACTATGATTTCGCCTTCGTTGCATATTTATAGGAAAATTAATGCTCCGGCTCCGTAAAGGAGCGTCCGATGATTTTATTTTATTTCGATCGAGGAAATTTATATTTGTTAGTTTAATGATGTCGTCTCGTATGGTTTAATTTATCTCTGCTATACATGCCTACATTAAATCAAACTTGAAGATTTGCGTTCAGTTAACACATAATTGGATCTTTGAAGTTTACTTAAAGGTGAAAAATCGTAAATAATTGTTTCAGGAAAATGTTTTTCAATGTTATTACAATCTATAATTATGTGTACCTATATCTATCTATCTACATTAAATTATCGAAAGCTTTATTATTTCAAATGTTAGATTTTTCTTTTATTCGCTTTCTCGTGTATTGCTAGATGTTGCGAAATAACACATTTTACTCGTAAAAAACTCATCCTATCGAAACGAGACAAGAATAGTTTTTCGTGGTAAAATTATTTTTACGTTATTAGGCATTAAAGTTGCGAATTTTTAGAGAAGTCAATTAATGTAGAGTGTTCTACAATACTATACTTCACAATTTTAAAAGCATTTTTATGATAAAAAGTAAGATAAAGCATTAAAATGTTCTCTAAGATAGTTGTAGCCTCCTAAAGGTAATTTAAGAGTGATTTTTTTTGAATAACTTAGAAACTATTTAAGATAAAACTTCATCTGATAGGTTTGATCAAAAGCGGTTATTAAAATTGTGTAGATGTCGCGTAAGGAAATTGTATATGTATCTAAAATACTTATTGTTTATTTAAAGGAGTCGAAAATTGGTAGAAATGATGGTAGTTATCATGTTAACTTTTTTGTATGCAGACTATTTCGTTTTTTACCTAAACTTTTAATTATGATGGTATTTAAAATCAATAGCAACGGGGTATATGTGTATATGTAACGCCAATAGATAATATTTAGCGATATAATTTTTATATAAGTAAACTAAAAATTATATTAACTACATTGAAAGCATCTTTTAATTCGATTTTAATTTATTTTATATTATAAAAAAACAACGTTAAAAACAAAAAAGCACGAAACCCGCAAGCTATATCTTGCCTCTCGAATTTCGTATTGAAATAGCCAGTCTTATTCGATTAATGTTAGAATTATTTCCAAAACCTTTCCACATAATTAAACGGTTAGGTACACCTAACAGATATCTACTAATTAATACGCATGATTTAGAATCAGTGATTCAAAAATGTAAGAAAAAGTAGTTAATGTTCTCGTGAAGGTCATTACACCGCAATGGTTAATTTACACGTCATTAATTTTACAATCATTGATAATTGTGTGGTTATAAGCTTGATAATCTAAAAAATTGATTCATTTACATATTATATTTAAATTGAAATTTTAGTTTAAATCTATAAATGTTTTAAACAATTAGTTAATCACTTTATTTATGTATTACGTACATCACCTCATATCACAGTAAAACAATAATATATAAAGTGGTTATGTTGAAAGTTTTCTTTTGTAGAGTTTACTATTCCAATTTAACTCGTTTTTGAGCGTATGTGGATTAAGACAAAAATTTAGTTTTCCTACGCAGCACCTGTAAATAATTCTGTCTATTTGTAACAACATAATATATTGACTGACAAGGAAGGTTAGGCAGGTGAAAATCTCAGAAAAATTTGAAACTTCGCAGGATTTACGAACCCTAATCAAGAGCCGTATTCCGTTCGTACTTTTATGCGGCTTAAGAGGGTGAAATTCACCCTTCAAAATTTGAACTTTTTTCGATTTTGCTTATTATCTATGGAACAACAACAACTATCGCCAACAAACTATACATTTTTCTAAATGGCTGTTCAAGACCTACATTATGATATAAAAATTAGGGATGAAAATCCTAAGAGGTGTGATTCCTTCAAATTTTTACCTCTAATTTTGCCATAATTTGGTACATTTTTACATCGGCAGACATATATATTCATGTAAAGGACAATTAAAACTATAATTTGAAAAAATACAACGCGATGTAGTTTTATGCAGTAGGTGACATTGAAAATTTATTCATTTGGAGGGAGGACTGCCAGGTTTGCGAGGCAGACCACAATAATTCTAAATAATTGATATTTCTCTAAAGTCTATAATAAATTTTATCAAGTATCAAGTTTATCAAAAATGATTAAAACAAAAATTCAATTGTCTGCCACCGGTTGGTTATTTACCACCATATTATCTCTTTAACACACTAAGAAAATTTTAATAGTGTTGTGACGTAGGTTTTTGTGCGATGGGAACATGGGCTATTACAGGGGTCGTAGTGGAGTTTGATAAAAAAAAATTGACAGATAATGACCGAAAATTTTTAAAATATGTACTTTTTAGAAAATTTATTCTAAAATTATGTATTTTTGTGCAGTAAAATTATTTGAATAATCACTATCTACTGCCTTTATACCGCAGAATTATAAGTTTACTCTATTTTTAATTTAAAAGCTATTCGTGTGCCCCTCAACATTGAAAATTTCCCTATTACAAACCTTAAACCAGATAAAAGTTTAATCGCATTTTTACGCGACCGATAAAATACAGAGCAACTAATAAAAAACATGTGCGCCACTTACACTTATAACTTATCTGAGTGCGAACAAAGAAATGAAAATTTTTAAAATAAAAACGGGATTTCCTAGTATCCACATATAAACTCGAATGCATTTATATATAAAATTGCGGCAAAACCGTTTCAGATCATTCGCATTAGTACAAAGCGGTAGTGCTTGTTTCAGTAGTTCGAATTTTAAATGACGGTGTCGTATTGTTCGTGTGTGTGAGGAGTGCTCGTTCGGCGTGTGAGTACGCGAGATTTGTGTGTTTTGTTGTGTACTCTAAAAGGATTACAAACAAAAAGGATTAATACAACGAGGAAAGGTAGGATTTTTCTTTGTCGACTAACTCACCATGTATTTATAAAGTGTAAATACATGGACCTTTAAGCTCTAACACAAATTATCTGCAAATCGAGCTTGGTTAGGCTCTTGGTTAGGGCTCCCCTCAAACATTCGACGGTCCAATTTCGCGAACGAAATTTTATCTTACGTAGGTATAGGTATGTAATAATACAAGTTCGCAATCAACGGAAAAATGGAAATTGACCATAGAGGGAAAACGATAACGAAAAAAATGTAGGAAATACAAGGTAAAATTTAAAAGTTTCTAATTTTTTTCTTATAGTCTGTTACAGACAGGTGGCAGTCGCAGCGGTAGCATTGTTAAACTAAGCGTCCACTAGTCCGCATCGGACGCACAGTACTATCCCTTGAAATTTTCACCCCTAATTTTTGTATCATAATGTAAGTCTTCAACGGCCATTTACAAAAATATATGTTAGTTCACAGATAATAAACAAAATCGAAAAAAGTTCCAATTTTTAAGGGTGAATCTCAGCCTTTTAAACCGCGTAAGAGAACAAACAGAATACGGCTTTGGATTAGGGTCAACTAGTACTACAATCCTGCTAAGTTTCAAAATTTTCTGAGATTTTCACCTGCCTAACCTTCCTTGTGAGTCAACTAACCTGTCTTGACAAAATGTAGAGCATTTCTAACATTTTGAAATATAAGCTAATATAATATTTTTTTTGAATTAACTAAATATAAATATATATAACAGATAATTGCTGATATCTTAAAAATTATCTTAAACTTATATCGAATAAAATAATTATTTGCCCACTTACTTATTATACTCAAAGGTTGAAACATTTAAGGAAACTGTAAAAAGGGAAAGTAAAAGTAACGAGTGACCAAAAAGTCTTTCAGTCTTCGTTTAAGTGATTTGTTTACTATGACATGGCAAGAAATGTATATCATGAGTTAAGCTAAGAAAATAAGACGTGCCTTTATCTTTCCAAAGCCGACCAAGACTGAAATACGTTTTGGACACCCGTTACCTACATCAAATTTAAAATACTAGAATTTAGTAAAAATAATAATTATAACGAAAAGTTATAAATACGTTCTTAAGTAGGTAATGTAATTTTAAAGCAGCAAGTTTAACTCGAATAACAATTTTGAAATTCATCTTTAAATAGATTAATAAATAAATTTAAAAATAAACTTTGGGCAGAGATAGAGGTAAATACATAATAAAGAACTTCAGGTACCATCTCCTGATATTGTTACCGTTTGTTTTATTATCTACTTGCGAGTTATTTAGCGTAACGCGCCTTAAAGATTGTCCGCTGATAATAATAATCAGATGTAAAACAAAAGCATATTTTAAGATTACATATAGGTAATACATAGATAAATACCTACATAAGCTCAAGTGTACAAAAAAGTGGACATATAATTGCTTTAAAAGCATAGTTACTTATTAAGATAGGTTAAACATTTAGAGGTTTACCATTACTGATACCTATATTAAAATACACGTGTCTGTAAATTCTTGTACAGAGTATAGATAGCTAATCAGAATTTTCGGACCTATAGCCGCAAACGAACCGCTAGCTTTCAAATTGCATAACAATAACAAAAAGGCAGAGCATCTTAATCAGAAAACCTGCATAATGTTTTATCTTGTGATTAACGTCATATATTTTCTAGTAATGGTTTATTTTTCTGTGATAATAATGTTTAACTGACGTCCAACAAGTACCCGCTGTTCTGATAGGGATCTTTAGTTGCAAACTAAACATCGTTTCCGTAAATCTGTCAGATTCGACGTGCATTAGTAATTCTTTATAAACAACGTTGTCCAGAGGTCGCATTTCTTTCAGTAAGGGAAACGCGGATGGAATAAATACTAAAAGTACATTCACAGTTAGAAAATATTGCAGAAATGTTAAAATTGATGGAATAATACAAATGGAAACGAAGCGAGATTTCAGATTTCGTTTTAATTTAGTAGAATTTTCCGTTCAATCTACAGAATAAACTTTATAGTGCATTCTACTGATTTTTATAAGTAAACTTTGTAATTATAAATAAAATATTCTACATATTTTTTGTGTTTATCTGATACGTAAGTATATGATTTTACTTTTTTGTTTAAATTTTAATACACAATCGTATTTTTAAGTTAAGTTTATAAAGCCTTTTAGAATCTATTCTATAAGAAATCTGTTAATTTTAAAGGTCCTTTAAAATGTAGCCACTATAGAAACGTATGAAAATTACGATTGAGGTTGAGCCTTAGTTGTTTAGAGGCTTTTAAAAATAACAGTTTCTTTACAGAATAAACCTTTTTACCTTCACCCCTTTCGCCCTATTAAATTAATTTAAATTATGAGTAACCTGTTGTCAAAGTATTATTTTTATGACTAAACTCTTGAAAGTATTTAAATTGTATTAAAATTCTATTAAGACTTGTATAAATTAAGTAATAACGGCAGTAAATGATAACAGCCTACCCTACTACCCAACGGGTCTTCGGACCTATAAAATAGGGAACTATATGTATTATTATAAATAATAAGTATTAAAATTGACTAACATCTTAATAAAATTAAATGTTCAGGAATCATATTTAACTCACGGTTAACTTCAATTTATACATAAAAAGCTGATATTTTTAACAGAAGCTGATAGGAATTTTTAAATTAATAGGTATGTTATTACATATTTTCCACTAGTCCACTTCATGTTTAGGTACTACTTATTATAGAAAAATTTAATTTAATCTTTATAATTTTTAATTGCTTTTCACTTCAGACCTTCATCTTAATTTTTCGACCGCCTATTTTGGATTACAATAATTACAAAACAAACTGTTTGAATAAAAACTTTAATGAATTGATGCTCATTATAAATTTGTATAGAATTAAAATTAATCGTTGGCAATAAAAATCATCAATTTGGCTTAATTATAGAATCATTTGCAACTTGAGGCCATAACCAATTATTTAAAAAAAATCCAGTTTAATAAACCGGCACATAAAATTTTATTACAATTCATACATTCATTAAATCTCTGTAAAATCTCTGTAATGAGCTAGGATTCCATTTAACGAACGCGTTATAACCGGCTACAGTTAAATTTTAACGAGTAGGCATTGTTTTATAGCAAAAAACTTAAAATCTTCTGCCGTTTATTTTTTATTGCGTATTTTTTTGTAGGCGTCGAGCCACTTCCTATCTAAATCTCTTTCGTTCTATTTAAAGTTAAACGTCCTCATATCAAACTGATCGAGAATGAACGATTAAATTATTTTTAAACTCCATATGTTTTTATTGGGCTTCGGTCCGTAATAATTGGCAAATTAATTTAAATAATATGATAAACGAAAATGAATGATTAAAAGGTACGCCAAGTAAAACAAGTATCTGCGTGATTTAATATTTTTGATTTATTATCCATAACCTGTTTTAATTTCCTGACTGTTTAAACCAAGTTGATGCTCGCATATTTTTAAACTGCACGAGAAAGTGTACGTGAAGCTGAGCGAAATAGTTTAAAATTTATTTAAAAATTGCACAAATTACTATTAAAAAATGTATTAATTTAATGGTTTTTCTCGATTAAAAAAGTAATAACGTGTGACGTTGATAATATTTTTATGTTTATTCGATGATTATAATTGTACGGAGCCATAATGCAACAATTAAGTTTAAGAATGTGGTCCAAATAAAAGAACATGTTTATGTAAAAAGTGGATGTCCAAAACTAGGTACGCGCTTTTAAATAGGGTCGTAAATTCTCATAAAAAAATTAGCAGTGTAATCTTATACTTATTGCATGTTTGAAAATTAACTAACATTACCGAAATTACTGTGTCATGTTAAACTTTTTGTTATAATAGACAAATATTACAAATTATTTCGTGGATGGAACTACATTAATTAAAACAAAAATTAATAACAAATAATCGTCACAGAATCGTTATTTTAATATTTTTTTATCAGTACCCACTTCTAAAGGTTTATTTTATAAAATTTTTGAACAAGTTAATTTTCAAATAAGTGAGTAGATAATAATTTTTTTAATAAAATTAACGAAAAATGAATAGGATCGGTTATATTTTGTACGCTTGTTAATTTTGACACTGTTTAAACGCCTTAAATACTGTGACCTGATTTGTATCACAACTTTCAACATATTAACATATGATTTACAATATAATTCTGTCATCATTAACTTAAGGATCTAAAAAAGGCGTTCCTAAATCTAATTTTCAAAACTACGATAGGAATTCTTTTAAAAACATATTTATGATAATGAATTTATCTACACTACAAGTGAGGCGTGTATTCGCATGTATTTACAAGTCACTTCGGATAACATCCACCACACTTTTATTTTTATGATTTATGATTAATTTTTAATATTCAAGTTTTTATCTCTTTTATCATCTTTAACACATTTAACTTGTATATGTGTTACAAATCGTAAGTTAATTAGAAAGCGCCACATTTTCTGCAATTTTTATAGGTATAACATTTCTTAAAATGTCTTAATAGGTTTTTAAGTTATTTTTATGTATGTAATAGTTGCGTGTCTTCTAGCACGATGGTTTTTTGAAATAACAAAAATAAAATAAAATTGAATTACCGTAGATATAAAAAATATTAATGTAAACACTCTTGTATTTGCAATCTCTATGACTAAAATTTGCCGAATGCAGATAAACAAAACAACATCCATAAAAATGCTGTAAATATTGTTGAAGACTGTATACTAAACAACCGATACGATATTACCATATACATAGATTATAGAACGAACTATAATAAATTGAAAATTAAAATTACCTACCCACTGGAAAAATTAATATTTCACGTGCATGAATTTCAATAATAGATATTTCGATAACAATCTATTTCAATGTGCTATTACAAGTAGCCAGGTATATAATTAAAGTAAATATCTAAATACATATATGAAATTAATTAAGTGCAACTTAAATCATTATATTCTTGATTTATTTTTCCAACGATTTTAATATTAATTGCCAATATTGCTAGATAAAGTATCTGTTATCTGAACATCATCTCATAAATACTGCAGTTTAACAAATTACTATATGTTTCTAATTAATGACTTGTAGGATAATAACGTAAATCTTTTTTTGTGTAATTCTATATTCCACAACAGAAGATCGTTTGTCACATCCTACATTTTTCAATAACAGTCCGAAATAGGTACTTAATTAATTTGCAGTTTCCTTTTATTGTAACATTCTTTAATAACTAATTAACATTTTAATTATTCGATTTTTATTATCTAGTAGTATTAAATTGGTATTTTATTTTTATGACTTCATAAATTTTTATTTTTCCTATTTTAATAAATTACTTAATACGAGTGCATTTTGTAAAATATTAGTTTTTTTACCTACTTTTATTAGGTAATAGGAATGATTAGCTATTATTTCACTACTTCAGTAAACAAAGGTATTGACGAATTGATAGTAATAACATCCCCTAACGGGGTTTATCTCGGAGATGTTTCGTTTCGGTACTATTGAGTAACAAAAGTTAAACAGTGAAGCCAATTTACCATTGACCGACTTCCTAACTCATAGCCTATGAAGTTACAAAAGTTGGGTAATGGTATATTGATAGAGTATTAATATCTAACGATATCAAAATGGGTGTCAAAGAAATGATGGGAACAGAACCTGTCGAAACGATGACTATAACGGATAAAAGTTAGTGCACAGGGATTGGTAACGATTGTACGAATGCAATCACCTGGAGCCAACGTTAAAGGTGCAAAAAAACTCTCTAGAAATGCACAATGTCGGTGTAAGTGTAAATTGATCGCCTCGCAAAACAGAGGTTACATAAGCTAGTCGCGAATAATCGGCTCGAAAGTGAATAGTGGAACAGACGTACATGACAAACAATTTTTTTCAGAAATACTTGCACCGACTAAAGAAAAAAATATTTTCCGGTTGCAGTTTGCTTGCGGTTCCTGGAAGAATCGTTTTCGCAATTAAATTTGGAAACGTATCGTAAAAGGCACGGGCATGACGACCTGTCCGACCGGCCCAAGAGTCATGAAATAAACGTACTTTCTGATCGAAAGAAACGGACGTCATAAGTTTCGTAACATACCGGATATGGTGGTTGGCGAAAAATTTACCTGATGCTGAACTAAAAATGATTAGATTCGATGTAGTCATTGTCTCGGCAGGTCCTGTTTTCCATCATTTCTTTGACACCCATTTTCATGTTGTTAGAAATTGATATTTATACTATAAACATTTTCCATCAAATCTGGCATTTAAAATTGGCCAATTTACCATTGTCCAACTATTGTAACTTCGTAGGCTATGAGTTAGAAAGTTGGTTAATGGTAAATTGGTCCAATGTTCAACTTTTGTAACTTCATAGCACGGAAACGAGAGATCTCCAAGATAAACACCGTTAGGGGATGCTATTACTATCCAAGACCTATCGATTGCGCAATATAACATTGAAATCGGCGCGAGGTTAATTCGTGCGTTTAAATTTAAAAAGTTAATTACATTTATTGATATAATTTCGTGCAATTCACCATTATTTGCTTTCATATTTACCAGTCTTCCTTTCGTTGTCAGTAATTTTATTGAAGACCGGTATAGGTATATATTTCTTGTTTTCATTTTAATTGAAGCTACACATGGTTACACTTAAATTCGTTATTGAACAGATGCCGCATATCTATTAATTTTTCCATAACTGGAACTCGCAGTTTTCTAATTATTATTAACAAGTAGTTATAGGTACGGCGAGTTACAAATTAATTAAAATGGCAGAAGATGGCACCATGATTTATCATTATAAACAATTCATTCGATATAAATTATAAGTTGGATTATATTTTAAAATTTTTGGAACAGTAAATTAAATGTTAAAATTATATCTGCAGGTATATAGACTACAAATTGTAGGTAAGTATATCTTTCTTGGTCTACATCTCTTGTTTTAGAATTTGTCTGTCGTCGTACGTAATTAATTTACATGTAAGTTATACGAGGACCAATTTTAACACAATTAATACAGAAATGTGAGTGGCCCCAAAAACCTGTATTTTGCTTTTGAGACAGCCGCCAGATGTTATAGTGAAATGTGTTCGAAATGTATATTAAATATTATTTCCATTGCCTGTCCAATCTCCCTGCGTGAATAAAAATTTATGAGGACTTTTAAATTTTACACTTCCCAATACGATTATGCAGACTTTTGTGAACTATAACACTTTATCATTTATCACTGAAAGCTATTTCTTAATATAGGTAGGTAATACATTTTAATTCTACCTACTTAGTTATTTAAAATGACAAACGTTCATAAATGAATTTATTCTGGTAATACTAAAAACAAAATTGACGGTAATCTTTAAAACTTGTTATTATTATGTGAACTCTCTTGAAATGAATTCATAATTAAGTAACGTCTAGCGTTGATGTTTCGACACATACCTATACCTATTTTATGGGAAACTGCATGCATAATTTTAGGTTTGATTTTCAAAAAATAACTAACCGCAAGTAATAGTTTTTTTTTTCTTATTCGAAACATAAAATACAAGCCAAATATGTATAAATGACGAATTAAATATAGCAAGCATAAAATTTATTATACTAAATTAATAACAATAATATTCATAATAATCTCCACTAATAATTATATTTTTCACGATTTAATCCGTTGGTAGGTAACAAAACTTTAGTTCGAATTGAAAGAATCGAAGGAGGCCTTACTGAATGCACAATAGGTACACAAAACAATTGGTGCTTCCGTTTATTTAAAATATTTGCTAAGTATAGTTATTTAAATATTATATCAATTGTTTTATTGGGCCTTTGACTAATGAATTACCTATCGTTAATGCGATTAACTTTTTAATCTAAAATTTAAACCTCTTCTGTGAAAAACACACAAATAGGAATAAAATAAATTTAAAACTCGGTTTACTATTCATAAACGGCGATTCTATTAAAACATACATAAGTACATAATAAATTAACAATTCTGTATCTCCTGAACTTTATAATTTATTGTAAGTTCAATCAATAATGTAAGTCGAATTTGTGTCGTGCTCGTTACGAGATAATGCAAAACTTGTTTTATTCAAATAGGAAACACGGTTTTATGATTTTTTAACGAGCTGTCAGCTGTGTTAAGTAAATACACGTATCAATCTTATATTTACAATTAACAATGTAAGATATAATTTAAATTACAAATGTTTCATTGTCAGTCAAGAAGGTTGTTGAAATGGTCACATGATTTTTAAATTAGGTAATTATAATTACTTCAAAAATCTGTCCTACACGATTTTTGTTTCGAATCGTTTCCCATATAAATTCTAATCCTGTCGAATCGTTTTGTTAATTTATTGCCTAGAAACTAAATTAAGTATAACTTGAATTCTGAAAAATGATCTAAACTTTATCAAAAAGATTCCGCACGCCTATTTATATACCTAACACAAGTAAATTGACTAAATATTCACAAAATAAAGCGTCGAAAATCGCAAATTTGAACAAAGAAGTGCCTAATTAACAAAGACAAGTGTAAGAACATTTAAAAATAACCTGAATTTCAGTAGAAAAAGAAGTGTACAAGAGCCAATGAATTTACAAATCGATTGTTTGTCTCGTTTACTGACTTATTTCATAAAGATTCCATTAAAAGGGCAAATCCTATAATGTCAAAAATGTGCTAATGTACAAATTGTTAAAGTGATGTGCATTTTTCTTTCTAATCGTAAGTAAATACGTTAGAAAACCACTTACAATTAGCACGATCAATTTTGTTTCAGGACCGAACATTAATAAAGAATCGCCATTTAGTGTAGATACTCGCATTAGTGCATTAATCGAGATGGTTTGCTCGATAAAATAATTATTTCTAGTTTACCTACCTATTTAATTTCAGTTTGGTTTTATTTTCAGATTCTTCGTCATTGAAATCGGGAGTCTCCCGTCTAAATTGAATGCTATTCGCCGATAAGTTACTTATGAAAATTATACGTAATTGCAGAAAAATAACATTAAGAGCTCTTAATTAACTACATATGTATACGCATGTATTTATAGTCAAATAAATATTATGAAATACCTTTATAATTTATATTATTAGATGATCGCACCTTTATGTGGAAATACTTAATACTGTTATATAAATTGCTAAAGATTAGTGGCAGTGTCATTTAACCGTCAAAAGAATTTGATAAATATCCTAAAAATTTGAATAAATTTAAATATCAAATGGAACTCCTAAAAGGCATTTTTTAATGATACGTGTTGATCAAGTATTATGGCATTTGATCTACTTGATATATATTTATCGTCTAAATTAATTGATATGATGTTGATTTCGTTAAAACGTTGCCTAAATTAAAAGGAATAGGTTATCCCAAAAATTTGACGAACACATGATATATAAAGAACATCAAATCGTTGACGATAAAAGCTCCATTAGTATTAAGTTACTAAAGTGGAAACAATCACGCGATCCATGTTTCCACGTAACCACATCCTTTAACAGCACCTTGAACCAGTTGTCTAATGTTTATCTCTCAGCTACTCTACGTTAATATATGTAGAATCTACCAAGGAATGAAGGTACTTCCAAGATTATTTTTATTGCGGCCGCATTTAAAGTATTGCCTGGGTACTTCACGATGTAGAATTTTAGTGACGGTAACAGTAAATTTAATGTGAATTATAAAATAATTAAGATGCCTTTACGAATCGTTCAAAAATAGGTACGTCTTTTTTAGTACAAAACACAGGTAGTTATATAGGTACTCTTATTTTTATATGTAGGTAACAATTAAATTTAGAAGAATTTAAATAGGTACTGCGCTTTTTCTTGAAAATTTAATAGAATCTACGATTTTTATCTACTTATTCTTGAGCATTTCAGATGTTTATAAAACCAAATAGAGAACTTGATGAAAATGTTAAACTGTTCATATAGTCATAACGAAAATATAATTATTATTTTTGGGAAGAATTACATTATCTATATTGGGTACTGTAAAAGGTATAGGTGTTAAATAGAAAATTTTATAAACGGTAATTCAATGTTCACCTCAAAAAAGCAAATTTTAAACAATATGTAATAAGTATATACATACATACATAAAACCGATAAACGCAACATACCTAACTAACTTGATAAACTACAACTTACAAGTATTTAAAATTAAAATAGTGCATCTGTTTTATGAAAGTAAAACTATCTAATTAATAGTTTAAATCTAATTTATTTGTTGTAATTTTAGCTGCAATAGATTTAACAGATTCTTAATATTTTATCCATTAATAGTGTTCCATGCCTACTTCTGCCTCCTGCTGATCGTTATGTAGAAAACATACATTATCAGTCGGCAGGTTCTTTATCGGCCTCTTCATCTACAAGCATCATGCCTTTTGTATGAATTTGCTAGCCTACATCAGTTAAGATTAACTGCATAAATGCGAGAGATGATAACAGAGCGTAACTAATAATCTCACACGCCAAACTTGTAATTTATCAACCGAATTTGAGTAATTATTATTGCACGTAAGTATTTCCAAATATTAGTCGAAAATTTTTGTGTTAAAATACTTATAATAACAAAATACAGAAAAGCATTTCTTACTAATATTGAATGTGTGGGCAATTATTTGACAAAATAAAACTTTTAAATGTTAAAAGTTCAAGTAAAATTTAACACTTTCTCAAGATACTAAGTATTAAAAATAATACAAACTAAAATAACAACATTATTTCTGTTAAAATTGGAAATCTTGAAGGATTTTGTTTTACTCTGACGTTATACAAGAATCGTTATTTTACTAATTTATCTCATATGTCGTGTGGCATTTAAATATACCCAAACATGCAGGTGTAAATCATTTGTAGGTAGGTATTAAAAAAAGGTATAATATTTTTGTTACGTTAAATATCTATGTTATACTTTTAACATTAATTTTTTTATATCATTCAGTGTTATATAAAATTATTTCAATTAGGTATTAAATATATAAAATGTATAGTATTGAAATGTGTAATAATGTATAAATGTATTAAACGTAACCACGAGTAAAATTTGAAACTGCTCTTTATGAAACAAACGGAATCCGGTGTAATAAAAATTCTTTTAGTTATTCATGAATTGTCAGTTCTTTAGGTGAATGGAATTCTGCAAAAGCTCGTTTTGTAAATCGTAAGTGACACACAATAGTAAGCGTAAAAATATCCCATTAAGTTTATTATTTATGCGATACGATGTGTGGCTTCGGTAGTCGGTGTATTTAATTCCCTTTTAAATTAACAAACGTGTTTAGCTTAAAGCGAATTTTAACATTAACGCAGGCCGATTTTTAATTTCTTACAAAACGGAATAATTTTAACATTAACTCTCAAAATGCTACCTAATCATTTGATCTGAAATTTATAATTTAACCTGCGAGATTTTTTGGATTAAGCGGCTTTAACGTAACGTTCGAATAAAACAAAATAAATGCAACAATAATATTTGAATTTCAAATTTTCTTAATAAAAAAAGTTAAATAAATTGCTTATAAATATATGAGACTACATTATCAATTTTTAATGATGCATTAATTAATAACACCATGCAGGGTAAATAAATTGAATTCTTTAACGTATCTAATGTAAGACAAGAGCAAGATAGCGTGATTTCAAAAAATAAATCTTCTCGATTATTCATAATTACCATTTAATATCATCGACTAATCTTCTATGATGAATTGTAAAGGTGTGTATTTTAATATTAATTTGAATTAATTTAAAAATCAGTTTAAAACATTTAAAGTGAGCTAAATAAATATCGTTAAGCGTAAGATCAGTTTCAATTCTTCTTTTCTCGTAAACAAACAAATATTTCTACGATTAAATGTAGTTCAGATATAAAATTTAACTAACAATAAAATCTGGCGAAACCTTGCGTTATCGCTCCCTTACAATCGATGGTATTTTATAATTTAACCTTTTACAACTAATGCATAACAATAAATAAAAATAATAAGTGTCACCTATAAGTCTACAACGATAGAAATGTTTTAAAAGTATGTCAGTGTCAACATTATTTACGTCATAAAATTTCGACTGTCTCGTGGTATTTCCATAAATCTTGTTATCACTGTGTGCCCACCTACACGTACCTAATTAACTTACTTAAAATACATTTAAACTGGAGCACCTTGATTCTATTTCATAAAGGCATTTTTCTTGGACCCTTTAGTTTCAGAATGTTAATTAAACGAAAACAAAGACGGTCGCATATTTAACAAGAACGCGAGCCTTGTCGAAGACCGAAACGGTCGCAATTAAATTTTGTAACAGGAATTACATACGTACGTACATGAACTTTTTCTTTTAAGGCAATTATTTTCGATACCGAAGACAAGCCACTTATATAATACATTGTCGATGAAGTTTTTATTAATCTAATTATAGATCTGGTTATGAAGGATAATTAAAATCATTATCAATGAAAGGAAAGCATCATTACTGTGTTCGATCACGATAGATAATTCCTATTAATTACTTATCTTATCTTTTTTTTTAGCTTCGCTAAACGTCTACAGGCATTAATTAGCGGTTTTTATAATAATGTTAATTAAGATTTATTAATATTCGATTCATATCATTGATGTGACATTAGAAGTCGAAGAAACGCAACACATCAGCGGCTATTCAAAGGTTTAGATACGATTATCATGTGAGATAGTTTATCTTTAACAGGAATACGTCGAAAATTATGTACCTATTACATATATATATATATATATATATATATATATATATATATATATATATATTTGTACAAGAATTCTTAACAGAATAGACTGCAGCTTGTTCAAAATTTAAACTTCGAATATAATTTTTTCTACCATCGTGATATTAATAAATCTAAAATAATGTAGAATAATTTTAATGCACCTAGTTTCCTGGGGGCCATCACGAAGTTAGAATTTTTGTATCGTGTAAAAGTTGTCAGTAACACGCCTATCTGGCACTAACAAGCTTGAAATAATTTCTAGCTGTTACAAAGTAAATGACAGGGTGTCAAGCTGTATAGCCTTCGGGAGTAACGTCATTATATTGCTCGATACCTATGTACTTTTTTGTTTATAAGAACGAATTTTCCGTTATTATCGTTAGAATATTATTCTCTTCTTATTTTATATCAAGACGTGAATGTTATTTAAATCCGTCAGTTAATTATGCATATTCAAATGGATATTGTTGCATAAAATGAAAATTTTAAATGATGATGATTTAAAATAAAATTACTATTAAACCGGTACATTTAATTTGTTGACGTGTCGCGCCGTGCCGTTCCAAATAAAATTAGTAACCATTTAAAAACTTGATAAGATCATTGCTACGTAGTTGATAGGCGTGTAGTACGTACATAGTTATTTATCTTTATGTTGTTTATTAACTGACCGCAAAGTTTCAAAATACACAAGCAGCTAAAAAGTAGATAGTTTCAAATCAAATTGTTTTAAATTAATAACATTCGTCGAAACATGTGTTTATATAATAAAAACAACAAAAAGTTGCGGTTGTACAATATGGCCCAGGCGGGTCATAGTGAACGCCAGAAAAATGATTTTTTAGTTAATGCCCAAAAATACAAAGACAAAAAAAGTCGGAGGAATGTTCGCAAAATATGCTTTAGAATTTATTGAACGGGACGACATTTCCATTCGAATAGCAAAAATTCTTCAGTTTAATACAATTTTGTACTTTTCATTAAAAATAAAAATCGTTTTTTTCCTTTTTAGAACTTCTCTTATTGATTTTTTTAACTTTAGTAAAAAATACATTTAACATCAAAATTAACACTGCAAGCCCATTTTAACAACTGTGAGCTATATTGAGAGATGTAGTATGTATCCGAGATGTATCCGTTTTACCGAGATCACTACTGCAAAATTCCTATTTTCATTTTATGAACGAAACATTTTGTTTTTAAACAGAAAAACTTTGTTTTCTAGTTAGTTAATTACAGGCGGGTTAAAAACAACTCAAACCTTAAGTGGTCCGTGCTGTGTACCTTATGTAAAATTTTGAGTTTTTTCCGTGGCTGTTTTTTCAAGAATTTTTTTTCTTGGCCTACTAAAAATCGAGTAAAATCGGGCGAGTAAAATCATTTTGAATGCACTTTAACTATTTAAGGTAAGTACGCTATACGTAAGTCACGCATTTAAATAATATATAGTTTGCGCCCTAATTGCCTTGTGTCGTAGTGTCCTCGCGCCCCAATTCCCCGCGCCCAAACAATCACACCTTAACGGCCGCGCCTAAGTGTCCTACTCCCCTTAATATTGTGATAATGATATTAACAAAGCGAAAAAAAAACGCACATTAACTAGAAACGTCTATGCAGTTCTTAAATCACTTATTGTTAGACTGAAAAAGTACATACAGACAACACCTATTTAGACAATATACAAAACAAAAAATTGAAACAAAAACCACAAAACACTCTAAGACCAATTAAAAACAACTACAAGAAATGGACCACAACAAAACAATATATCTACATGTAGAGACGAAATAATTTTAATTAAACTAATTGTGAGAAATGGAATAACTAAATCAACACACGAGTATCTACATTTTTTTTAAAACAAACAAATCCATTCTGCGACAAGTGCAAAACCCCGTTGACAATAACACACGTACTAATGACGGATGTCCAAAACTGTCTCTTACAATCAGTCTTAGTCGACTGTGGAAAGAAAAAGGCGTGTCTTGGTTGAAGTAATTTTATTACAATGACATGACAAGAAGTAATTTATGACGTGATTTAAGTTAACGATAAGGCATGCCTTTATCTTTTTACAGTCAACCAAGACTGGAAGATTTTTTGGATACCCGTTACGTTGTATAAAATACAGTAAGTTGAGAAAAACTTTAACTGAAGGACACGACACGAGAAATCCTGACTGACGACCAGACCGAGACAGACAATGTAAGTATTACAATACATAGAAGAAACAGGATTAACAATACATGAAACGAGATTTAGACAATATAATATAATAGATGTAAATAAAGTTAAGACACTACTGTAATAAAATTTAATGTAACCGTATTATAAATTATTTGGTAATTACATTGCCGGTGTGGCGACCGACCCTATGATTATAGAAATTAAAGCGTCTGCTACAAAATAAAATAAATATTATCATTTCCACTCTTTAATTGTTAAAGTCGCCTAAAAAATGTTTTTTATATTATAACGTACAGTAAAACTTCGTTTATACTCCTCATTAAAAATGATGTAACATAAGAAATAAACTTATACCTCTACGTGAGATATAATCTTCAAACGCTTATAAATCTTTAGAAAAGAATTTCTGAAACATCTTGATAACTAAATATTTTTAAACAATATATTCATTAAAATAATTTACTATTAACTAGTGAGCCGAAATGTAAAATTTACCTACTTATTTTCTTCGTTCGAGTTAATCGCCGGAAATTAAAAAAAAATGAAAGTAATTTATAAACAAAATTACATTGCTGAAAAAGTAGTTTTTAATTGGAGAATTATCTAAAGAAAAAAAAACTATTGAAACAGTAATGGAAACATGAGGCAATAATCTAGAAGGATTTGGAAGATAACCTATTTCAATAAAAAAAAGTACCAGAATTCGAGATTTAACTCGTGTTTAACTGGATCGAATTACAGTTATTTTACCTATCCAAATTAAATGATAAAACGCTTCTTAAAGATACCTTAATATAAGCTAATGATTTTTGAAATGGGCCCATAATATATAAATTGTAGTCGTGCTTAATATAAACATGTTACGATTATCATTTAAACTTCCATGTTTCTCAAAAAGCACAATAAATAACAAAATCGATTGGTATAAATCAGATAATACTGGAAAATTAATTGGTTTCGGTTATTTTTAATGGGCGAGGATAATTACAAAAGCGATTAACACGGTTTGGTGGGCGGAACTCTTATTAAAAGTTTCACAGCTTTCATTAAAGACTTCATTTATTAAATCTATTTCAGCAAATTTTTGCTTTTTAAACCATCGAACAAGCTGATAGTTCGCAATTTGTCACGAGATGCATTTTCGAATTTAATATCGTTACTCTTAATATTAACCGATGTGTAGGTATTACGATTTACTACATCAGGTGTTTGATCGAACGTGCACGAGATTAATATTAGTTGTACGTAAAAAAAATAGGCGTCGGTCAATAAACGAATCAGGCTTCGCATACGCTTCCTGCTATAAATCGTTAAATTAATTAATATTATTAGAAACAAATTTGTTATTACTATCGGCTAACGGAAATTGGGACCGGAAAATTTCAATTTTACAGATCAATTTATTTTTGACTAACACGATCGCACGTTCCTCAATCTCAATCATAACCATCTTTCATTATTCGAAACTCGTTTCCAATTTGGAAATACTTGATAGATATAAACGACTGACCATTTATAGTCAGAAAATAAATTAATGGAGGCTACTGTGCCAATTCATTTGATCCAAATATGCTATAAATGATAACTTTCTGTTTTAAAATAATGACTACCACTATACCAATGTGCGTGTATACACACACACACATATTATAAAGTGTCAATATTTCAAATTTAACGATAATTAACAATTATCTTAAGTACTGTGTATATGTATATAATTTTATATAGGTAGGTACTTACGTAGATTCATACAAATTACTAATTTTACTTTATAAAGAATATTCTTAAATTACAAAGATACAATAAAATTAAAAATGAATGAATGTGAATTAGTAATAGTTATCATTAAACTTGTTTTTAGAATTAAACTTGGAATATTCAATTTTAAATACAAACATTACACGTATAAATAAAAATTTTTAATTAGTCAAAATTGATCAAAAAAATTAAATACCGTATTAGTTTTTTGTGTTATCACTGAAGAAGACTTCGACAAAAGGTCGACTATTTATGTTGAAATATTAGATAAATAGTGAATTTTCTATTGGCCTAGATATTAAAAATTAACTAAATAATACTTAATTAAATAAAAATAAGGCCGAGTATCTAACACAACTTTAGACGTAAATTTCAGTTACCTATAAGTAGAAAGTTTTTTTTTTGTTTTAAATTAAATATCGAGTTTATCTACTATATGTTAATAATATAAAGATATTTTGATAGTGCTGTTTAGTTGTCATCGTGTAGTGTTAAACTTTAATGGCCATAAAAATGCGAGTTTTATTGATGACGTGTATTGGAACCTATCTTGAATAACGTGTAATGTTATACTGATCTAAAGTCGAAAATAATAATAGGAATTATACCTATTTTTACACGCATAAAAATCTTTGATTCTAAAAAATTGTAAAATTTGTAATTTGGCTTGTTTCTCTTTTTTTTAAATAAAAAATAGATACATTAATCCAATTGGAAATAAATGACCAATAACTTTATTATAAAACTATAATAATAATTTAATTAAATTTTAATGACTTTAATCGAATTAGATTATGAAAGAAGTGAACAAATATTATTTAATTGTTAATAGTGGATACGACTTGTATCTAAACGATCAATTTTGAATACCGCTACTTATATAGTTCAGAAAATTGTATTCTAAAAAGTTGATATAAAATTATTAACAGCATAAATTGTAAAATTAAATATTTCCTGGTATTAAACTTAAGACGTAACGTTCTTCAATTAAAAAGGTATTAAAAATCGAAAGGTAACCTTTCGTCAGTCTGATTAAAGCAATTGACGTAGATGAATACCAATCTCTCTTGTAAACTGTTGTGGTTTCTTGTCTGTCTCAGCAGGAAGCCTCTTCGCGACTTTTGTGTTGATTATCATGTAATGACACAGAAGGTGGGCATTCAAAATCGAAATGTAATTTTCTCAGTAACGAAACTACTTAATCCGATGCACTATAGAATTAGAATTAATCCAACAATAGTCTTCTATTTGAAAATACGCGGCTTAATCGCAGTAAAAACAAACAAATTTTAGAAAAAATTTTAATAAATTACATATTTGATTCCTCGCAATGTTTCGTATTTTTAATTAATAAATTTTATTTGTGTCAACGGTATACTTATTTTAAATTATTTTATAATCTAGAGATAAATAAAACCTTTTTATATTTACGCAATTACACCGTAAATATTTTATTTATAAAAAATAAAAACGATATATGTAGATATTTTGTACCTATGTTAACATATGACATTATACAAGCAAACTTCGCGTGTACTCTGAAATTTTGTTTTTCTTTTGATATTTTATTGACTACTAAAAAGTAAAATTCCTGCACGTAAAGCAACAACATTTTAAGCAAATGAATTTTTACGTAATACGAAACTACTATAAAATCTAACTTTGACATTGCACTTCGAAGGGTTATCTGCGCTGAAGAAGCTTCACTATTAAATATATCTATGTGTATATAGTACCTACATCTGTAAATTTATAATAACTAACTCGCATTTCCTTCAAGGTGCAATTAGCTATTTTATTATTGCTATAAACATTATTACTGGGCGAATATTACGTCTTTTAGCACCTTTCTACACGCAGTTGTGTTAACACGTTTTATCACCAACTTAATAACGTACCTATCCGCAAGGCTTAAATAATCTTAAATTGTATAGAAATTATTTGCCATATAAATGTAGGTATGTTATAATAATTATTAATTACAATTAATTAACGCCCATAAAATCTAAAACGTACTTTTATAAAACAAAAATTTGATGAAATAAATTCAACAATTGAAAATCTGTAAAATTTTTACTGATTTTTTAATAAGATGTGCCTACAAGCAAAATTGAAAGATGTAAATTCATTAACGAAGATAATTTATTGTAATAGTATTTTTGGAAATGTTCGAATACCTACATACCACGTTTACTATTTACTATTTTACGTTTTACGACAAATTAAAGAAATAATAATATCGGGTATTTTGTCTATTCATTTAAATTTTCAATTAAGTAAAACGAGTAAATATACAAATTTAACATTAAAAAAAATGTAATATACGGTTATTTACACGAAATGAATATTGTAATCATTAAAAGGGTCGTTTTTTGAACCGTGTATTACCTCAAATTAGACACGAAAAGGCGGCATTCTCCGTAAATTACATTTAATAAAGTTGTTAACTGTCTGCGCTCGTTCCGCATTACAGTGAATAGCTGATCCTGGAATTTCTTAACGAACTGCATTTCTGTAATTATTCACCATTTTTTATGAAATATTCGAGCAAGTGCCAAACGCTATCCCGTCAGAATCTTTTACCGATAAATCAATTTCGCTGCGTGTTCTATCAAATTATTTTTTGTTAAGGTTTTAAACGGTTCAATTTAAACTTTTTGCTCCTTAATAGGACTGCTTCCATTTGTAACTATAATATAATGTATGAAATTATTATCCGTAAAGTTGCAAGAAAACTATTCAGAGTGCGATTCAGATCGACGTTAATTGATGTTTTGACAGTTCAGCTCATTAGAAATTCTACTTTCGTATTACCGCTATTGTATCGAGATTAATAGCCGCAAAATGTGATTTCACAGATACATATAAAGGATTTGAACGCTCGTAGATGTGTTAGCTTTATCAAAGTACCTATACTGCCGTCAACATCTATTTAAACATACATATTCTTAAATTAGAGAATAAAATGCCTACGTATATAATACAAAAGTACTATACTTAGCAAATTCAACATCAACGTAAGTAAATAAGTAGATATATAAGTCTGTCAACGACATTAATTTAATCGTAAATATTAAGAAATTTGTAAATGCCTATTAGCAACGCCGTAAAGAGAGCGTGGCGAAAGATTCGCTCACCAAAGACGCAACTAAGTTTAGGGCGCAAAAACGTAAAAAATGTAAAAACTAAAAATAAATGAATAGATATGAAAGTTCGCTATTTTTCTATATTAAATTATAAAATTAGTTCGTTAAACTTTCCTGTTATCAAAATAGACAACTTAACCGCTGGAGATTTCAACGATCGCGTAAGCGACGAACCCGAAAAATGTACGATGAATAACACTTACCTATTATATAAGTGCCTACGTTTGTATTTAATTCTACACCTTATTTTTGTATAAGATGATAAATATTTGATTATTTATTTTAAGTCTATAAACATATCAAAATTCATTGTTTCGTGTTGTACTTATAGGTACAAAATATAATTATCTCCCACAACATACCTACATTTAAATACATACTTTAATGATTCGCTTAACGTACCTATACCTATGTTTATATCAACTTTGTTATACTTTTTGTTAAAATAATTATTTACTCTAGATAATCTATTAGAATAAAAAACATATAGGAGTTTAAATTTGTTTTATTTATTTATCATGTGTTTCAAGGTCGATTAGTACCTATAAGCAAAGAAAAGTTAACACTTTGCGTATTACTAGATGACACTAACTATAGAAAGTAGTTATTAGATAAGGAAAGTACTATGTTCTCAGACTCTTAATAACAAAACTGTAACACTTTTAAGCTATTAAAATTAAAAGTAAGCAAGTAAAGCGATCGATAATTATTATTAAACTCGAGAATCAATAACGAATTTTTTAGGTGTATTAAATTGCGGTTTTTTAAATGTAAGTAGTGCCATAATGGATTTTTATTGCGGCACAGATTAAATTTATACATATTGGACAAGTTTAATTCGCCCATCAGGGAACCAAATAAGAGAAAGTGCTTCCATTTAGAAGAACAAATAAAATGTGCTCTAATAAACGTGACCCTTTTGGGATTCTTTTGGGACTGCCATCACTTTATATGTATAAAATAAAACTTCTATTTATAAAATAATCACAATGCTTTTTTTATATAAAATTCTTGCTCCGATTATACGTTTAAAAGACATCTCGTTCTTCATTTGATCATAAATACCTAACGCCGTACGTTTTATTATTTCACAATAGATTCTTTAAACTTGTTTTAATTGCTTTGTAATAGCCGTTATTAAATCATCCAACTGGTTGTTGGACTGCCAAGATATCGTAGTTTAACTGATATAACCGTTTCAATGCTTACATAAAACAGGTACTTTCAAAATTAGAACTGTCTAACATTTATAATATTAGCCTAAATTGCTAACAGTCAAGGTTTTAAAAATGGAAATTTAAGAGTCTGCTTGATGTTTAAAGTCGACAACCAATATTTTTTAGTTTTATCTGCGTTAGACAACGAATTTTACTTTGTATAGAAACTAGAAAGCCATGCAAATTTATAATTAATCGATTTGATCGTTTCGTGGAACTTTAAAAACGATCGACAGTTATTTTTAATTATTAAGCGTTAATAAAGCAAACGTTAATTTTTTTTTCACAATTAGGCACACTTAAAAATCTGCGCTATGGAAAATCGCTAAAAATGAATAATTTATTAAACGATCCGAAATTAGCAGAACATCGATACGGTCGAAGTGGATCGCCTTATTTAAAAAGTGTAGTAGCCAAAAAAGAAGCTAAATGCGTCTACTTTAGGAGACGAGACTACACGCGATACCTTACCTCCGATAACCTTTAACCGTTTCTTAAAAAATGTACCAGATACCTATTTAAATCACGTGGAGAAGACATCTGAAAGAAACCGTTTTCTGATGTTTTGTAATAAAGTAGAACCCGTCGTTAATTTCAGCTTCCATTAAGAACTGCTACGATAAAATACGTATAAATTTTGTTCGTTTATAATTGGAGGTATATTAATTTATGAAATTGTGTAGGTAATTATATCTACATTTTAAAATGACCGAAGCAAACTCGTAGTTTAAGAACCGCTATAATAATTTTAATTTTGGAACCGAGTAATTTACTTAATAACCATTTATATTTATATTTTAGTAGATATAGGTAGGTACCTACCTACTCGTAGACGGAGCCGTAACGTAATTAATTCTAAATTATTTATACTTATAACCTACGTGTAACCTGCAATTTTAACGTAAAGAAAATACCTACGTAATACCTGATTCTCGATCATTCTATACGTTTTATAGAACGTTAAATGTTATTTTAATAAATATTTATGTATGCGCAACTGTTATTTAATTTATAAGATTAACATTTAACTTGATTATATCGTATTCTGATGTCGATCACTAGATCCTCTTAATAGTTTTCATTAACAACTATTAAAAATTAAAAAGCAGGCGAATAATGTGGTAATACGGTACTCGTAAATAATAAAAAGTAAATTTGTTGACGTTTCACCATCACATGGTAGGGTAGTAGGTATATGACAGTAAGTAATTTTTTCAATTAGAACAATAATTGTTTTTTATGCTAGTTTTTTTTATCATTTTTTAAATGCAACTTCTAGAGTTTATTTGCACGGATACACCGACAAAATATAGTCCAATCTGAAATAGCCCCGCCAATAGCCCGGACAAAATAGCTCTTTACTAATGTAAATTAACCGTAACAAAATAGTGCCTAAATAAAATACAGAACGCCTAATACCTACATATTTTATAGTTATAGGTTATACCTTACTACACATCTACTTGGCGGTCATTATTGCGTATTTAAATTTAGGCGGCTATAGGTATTACTTAAAGAATTTACGAATTATGTATAGGTAGACAGAAGACATAAGAAGACATTTTCAAGACGTTTTCAATACCTATAATGTAGGTATATAATATAGATATGTATAATATTGGAAATTATGGTGTATTTCAATTATCGGAAATTTGCTCTTCATGGGATAAGGACGTTTCGTTTCCGTCCATTTCGCCCTCGGCAGTTATTTTAAATGTCTTGTTTTTTTATGAAAATAAAGCAATTACAACAGTGTATCATATAATTTATTGAATATTATTCTTTCTTTTAATACATACGTAGGTACCTATGTATCTATTTAATTAATTTTAATTTTAAATTGTACTTAAAATTAAATCAATAACGTTTACTAACAATACGTATCTAAATAAAACGTATTAATACAAAAATTGACGTGTATATTTATTCGTATATTTTGCAAATTTTATGTTTTCTATAAGTTATTAAATTTATTACTTTCGCACTAGGTAATAATTTGCCTGTTTTATTTAATAAAATAATTAAATGAAAATTAAAACTGGAGCTATTTTGTTTTGATTTTTTTTTTACGAGACTATTTTATCGGGGCTATTTTGTCGCGTCACCATTTTTGCACGACATGGTATAGAATATTTAATTAAAAATCTGACATTAATATACATCAATGTCTAGCTTCATCTTCACCTGAAACAATTTTATTTCATTTACTCACTTAATTTTTAGCATACATAAAGATAAGTATACCTAAACAAATACAAAAAAACAAATTCTTTTCATATCTACTGAATTTATTTGATGATCAACGATTTCATGATTTTATTTTATTTGATATGATACAGTTACTCAATTATCATTAATAATTAAACGTTCTACCCAATAATAAAGTTGGTCCAGTAGATAAATTGTAGCTATTTAACAAAATAACAATTTTGTGAAAAACTGACGAAATGATACCTAATCGCATGACGTGTTCATAAAATGTCATTTAGGAACAATTAAGAACTTACTTAACATTTCAGTTTAGTTGAACTTACGCTCGATGCGGTACTTAAAGATAATAACATTTTAAAAAAATGTTCCATTTGATGTGTTCATTGCACTGAGGGTGGAAATCGTAATTTTAACATGTCCACCTTTATATTTATTTATGCAGGTTTTAATTTATAATCAGGTTTATATGTAGTATGGCCTTGCGTCTTTATTACCACCGCAAATTTCAGTTGCGCTTTTATTGCCACATCGTATTGCTCACCTGTAGATATTCCGGGTATAATAAACTTACCACTGTAATCATTGTAAAATTACTACTACCGCGAAAACAATTTTATTTTCATTAACTAGTTCATTGATCGTTTTAAAAACTAAGGGGAGTTTATAATTAGTTTTAATGAGTGAACCTCATCAATTTCATAATAGGTATTTAAAACTAAAGCGATATTAAAAATTAAAATTTATTATTGCTATAGCAACACATTGTTGTAACAAATATTTAAAATCCCATAATAAGACCCACAATCGACGTCTTGTTATTTAAAAGTAAATTCGTAAAAAATATATTTGTCATCGATCAAAATGCACCCTTCAACGCGCCCCAGTTAAACATTTTTCAATATTTCTTAACCTATTGATGTAATGACTAACAATCGCATTTAGTTTTTTTCAAGGTTGAAATTGAAGAATTGGTTTAACCCAAGGGTACATAACGCTTATATTTAGCTGGCAATTGTTGGGTATACATATCGTAATTCTCCATCTTATGCCACCAGCATAAATCATGCGAGGCAATTTTTATACGTATCAAAGGCGGCTTGTATCGGATACCTGGATACCACCTACTTCGACAGTGATTATACGAACGCTACATAAGTTCGAGATTGTTTAAAAACGTTGATATTTTAATTTTAAAAGCGCCCGATTAAAGTATTATGGAATCGAAAAAGTCGAGGCAAGTAAAATTTCAGCGGGCAATCACGAGGCAAGAAACAGCTAAACGATGAACGATAACGATAATGCGTCCGCATATTTTCAATTCAGTCGGTCCAGGTAACTAACTGTCTGCATGATTTTAATTCATTTTCGACATGGCAAAATCTGGGAACGATTTGCCGACGTAGCTGTCTGCCGTTCAGCTTTAAGATGCCGTAAACGTTTACATCAAACGACGATATAGTAGGTAAAACGTTGATACGTTTATTCGTAATTAGCGATTGTCGCTTAAAAGTTTTATTGGTGCGGAGAATTACGAACAGAAAAATAATGATAAATGACTAACATAACGTATGTTGCTCTTACTGCTTAAGTAGCAAAATAAAATTAATAATTCAATAACATCAATAATAAACGTTACCAAAGCTGGTAGTTTACTGCCGCCAACGCAAAATTTAAAAAACGTTCCTTTAGTTTTGTATACTAATATAAAATTTATGATTTAGGAGATGAACGAATCCTGTAGTAACAGAACTTTAATGAATTTAACAGCTGGTTCGATGCAACCGCTTAAAGATGCGTAGGTAAACTGGATTTATCATCTATAGTATCTATTTAAAAAAAAAATGCGTTTATACTTTATCATTTTCAGCTATTGTTGTTTAAAATTGTGATCGTAAGTCTAAAATGCCTTTCATACTTACGAAAATTTTTGTATGCAATCGGTTAAACTGTAAAAATTAAAATGTACGTAATACGTAAATAGTAAAGCTCTGGTTTTTAATGCAGAACCTAAGATAATGATTAACGAAGCGCTTGTCATTAAACAAAATTCAAATCGAGCAATTTATCTAAATAAACTCAATTTTAAGCTTGCATAAACACAAAAATGTGACAATTTTTACAATCATTGATAATTAAAAAAAAAAACTAACGTAGGTGTACCTACTTTTTGGTTCCGTTTGAACAGCAAAAAAGTCGTTTTGGCGTTATATTAGAAATTATATAAATTACTTAAGCATTTATGAACGTAATTTCGCGATTATTGTTGAAGTTGTAATAACGAAACTATTATTGTGAACTCTATATATACTTTGATGTTAAGATAACTTTTAACTACAAAAAAACAACGAAAAATATGCGAATTCAATAAATGAAGGATTACAAATTAAATCATAAACAATGTGATTATTCTGTATTATAAATACGATTACGTAAACGTTTAATAATTCCTTTTAGTAATTATAATAATTAGGAATTGATAAACCTTGACTTGATTTTATTATTACTTTTCAAATAACACATTTTATTTGTTACATTACGGCACCGAAGATAAAAATGACCGTATTTTAATAGGTACTAAACTATATCTAAGTAGGTGTAATTTTGTAATTTGTATTTCCAAATTCGTTTAAAATCATTTTATAAACATTAAAATTCAAATAATATAAATAAAAATCAAATTACTTACCTACTTAGACCTAAAAGTAATAAATAATGCTATACAATTATTGCATGTTTGAAGACGCACCTGTATCTAATTTGTTTAAGAATTTGATTATTAATTAGTTATTAACCTTGTTTAAAAATAATCGCTAAAATTTAGCAACAGTTAACCCCAAATTCTAACGTTATTACTTGTTAAAATCGGATTTTTAATACGAGTGTTATCTTAAAAGTAACGTAAGTACATGTATACATATTTACATACTTAAATCTGATTCTGATGGGATTCGCTTTTAACTTATTGTTAATAACATTAATTATAAAAGCAACAATACCTTTGACTGAAAAAGTCTCTTGAAGGTATCCCGATTGTATCTTGTTTCCTGATATACAATGTTAGAACATTTTTTCAGTTGAGCGGTATGTAATCTTTCCCGTAAACTTTCCTCTTCCATACTGGACATGGGCACAAGGGATTTTCTACGTTCAGCGAGTCGTTCTTCTGCAGCTTCCTTATTGAAAACTGCGACGGGCGTCGTTTGTACGTCCGAAATACGCGTCTCGACGCCATCGGGTTTACATTTACTGCTCGATGATTCACTAAAACCGTTTTGAACTTTATGAATTGACGAAGAAGCGAAACTACATCCGGGAATTCCGGAGCTGTTCAGTTCATTTATCGACGTTTCTAAGGACATGGCTAATTATTCTAAATCCTTTTTGTTAGATATTATTTGTGTAATTAGATATCACTCTTTAAATTTCATTTAATAACCATTCCAGTCTAAATATTATTATCTATACTTTTTATCATCCACTTTTTTTAACCACTGTGTCAAAAAATGTCGCACAAATTAATAATATTCGGAGGTATATCCTTCATAAAGTTCACAAACTGGGAATTATTTTATGTAAAAATTAACACTAACGATTATAACACTACACCACAAGCAGATTTAGACAAGTTATCAAGATAATCGAATTGCAAATACGATTGTAACAAAACTATCATCGATAATCTATTTACTTTTATACCTTTTTGTAAAAGCAAAAACTTTACAATTAAAATAATCCTCGATAATAACTCAAAAACCAAATTAAAAGTTTTAAAACGTTATTTTGAAAATTAACTTGTATTGCGATGGAAAATTTGATTAATCTAATGATTAATGCATCAGATTTACTTTTTTTATTGAAAATGAGAGTGACTATTTCTTTGGTGTAAAGATATGCGCTTGCGTAAGTAACGGTAACACAAAAAGTAGACGTAAAGATTAAGGATTCCAGTTCACAAAAATACGCTAGTTCTTCGCGTTAATTCACGGCGGACTGGCGAGATGCAGCCATCCAGTAGGCCGTCTTTTGCCATTCACTTGATAATGGGGTGGGAATCAAAACGAAAACGTGATCATAAATGTGCTGATTAGTTAATTTTTGTAAATTTTTAAATTTCAGTGTTTAACGTATATTATATGTAGGTACAAATTTGGAGTGTATCGTGTTGATTTATAAAAAATTAATAAGTGCTTTTTTTCTTCTAGAAAATTCGAACAATAATAAAGAGCAAATTTTCGAAATGTTAATTCGGATATATTGCGATATAGGTATCGGTTTAATTTAAATGAGTATGTTAAGGGATAATTAAAAAAATTGTCGAATTACTGATAATTTACATATTCGTGTACAATTTTATCGATTACATTTTAACGCAGTGCATACGATTAGTCATTAACTAATACGAAGGTTAACCTTAATATTCCTCCAAAAAAATTAATCCAAAGCAATAAATATAGAGGATATCAAGTGCAACACTTTCACTTATACGATTGGCCTCCCTACTAGCATTTGTTCGGTTTATCCCACAAAACCCAAAATTAAAAGTTATATCAACCAGTTATAGAAAGGGAAACTTATATTTTCCACTACCAAACTAAGAACCCGCCACTAGAATATCGCCGTGCAAATAATTTCCATAACTCTCGGTTTAAATGGAGGAGATATAACTTCGAACAATTTATCTCGATGAAGTAACGAATTTACAAGATTATTTTTAAATCAGTTTTAACTAAACGTCGTAAACTAAAATAAATCGTCATTAATGAATAACTTATAATTAGATTGTTGTTTTCTAAATTAATAATAGGGAAAAATGATTATAGTAATAGCTCATGTCGGCTGCTAAATTTATTTTAAAAATTACTTAAGTATTGACGTTTATTCTTATACCTCATTGCCATAGCAGCTGCGTTCCATTTTCAAAAATTAATGCACAAGAAATTTACATTTTAATAAATTAAATGCAAGGATAAGTGACGGGAAAGTATTTTGCATTTGTATATTTCGTTCTATATTTTATTCTATCATTGAAAAATACGAAAAGTTAACTGCTTTTTGATACTTTTATTAAATTTCTGTAATTAGGTATATGTACTCATATCTGTCTATTAATTATGTAAAATAAAATTCCAATTATATATTGTTTATATTCAATTAAATCTTTTAATTGTGTGTTGATATAATGCATCGCAATATTCGATGTAATTTATTACTAAATATTGCGCTTTTGTTTTAATTTAATGTAGTAGATAAAACATTTTTAGAGTATTTAGAAATTTTTGTAGGTACTTAAATTGAGTAAAAAGTAGAGAAGTTTATTAATAAAAAGATGTGTTCAATAAGAATTTCAAAAATATATCGAACGAGTTAATTGAATATAGAATTAATATCTACGACTTAATTTTTAATAAAACTGAAGATTATCATTATTTATTAATATCTACATAACTAATTAAAATATGTAAATTGAAACAAGTTATAAAATTTAAACTTTGTATTAAGTAGATATAAGTAAATGAATTACATAAATACCTAATTAAAAAATGTCGAGTGAAAATAAATCTTAATGATTAAAAAACAACATTGTCTCCGTATTATTGTTCATCATTAAACGAAGTGTTCTGCCGTCGACAAAGTATGTTATAATTTTATTTGTTTGAATGTCTATTATTTTGTTAGAAAAATGTCTACAAGTACCTACCGATTATTATTTAAATTTAACCATCGATCAGTTAATTATTAAATTGTTTTTGGTCTCAAATAATAAAGTGTTTGTTTACAAATATGTATAACAATAACAAAGTTCTTACTGCCCAACAGCAATTCACGTCAAATTCAAAATTTTCACTTATTAATTTATAATTTAAATTAAACGACGCACGAGAAATTACAACGAATCGCTATGTATAAGTACATCAACGAAGATAATTAATTTAAAATGTAGTTACTGTTACGGTTAATTAAACTTATTGTTTTATTATATGTAATAACCTTAAAATTAAGTAAGCACCTGCTGAATTTAAAGTGTCCTCTCTTATTTTTCTTTTTTTACAGATAACTTATTTCGAATTAAAAAATTAGCGTAGGTAATAATTAACTGTAAAAATGGATTCGTGATTTGAATAATAAATCTTTTAGTAAATTGTATTTGTTTTATTTGTGTTGAATCATATCTATATTTGCCATATTCTCCATCTTAACTAGGAACTTAAATAAAACATTTGTTTATTTTATTGTATGTCGCGCACAAGAAATACTAAATTATTGAAAGATTTAGGTCCGTTAACACGAGATGGCCAGTCTTCATTACAATAATGCACTACAGTTGTCCTATAGGTACATTCGTTGGTCTCGTAATTTGCATAATAGTACAAAATAATCAGAAGGCCGAACATTAAATCACCTTTTAGTTCTACTTAAAGTTGCTAAAATATATAACGACCACTTAAAGATAGATTTCTAGTGTGTTGATTAACTGCATCATTTTACTTGATATAAAATGAAATGTAAAGTGTTTTACTATAAGATAAATGAACGTGTTGTTATCGTTATTTTCGTTGTATTAGTTTTTTTTACATCAGCTACTCACGCCGTCGTATCTACATACGTGCTTTTTTTTCCAGTTGTCGTATAAAAACAAAATACTGTAGTTTTCGGGATACTTGTATTCAATTTGCCCACATTTATTTAATGCAACTGGTTAAACAACTGTTATGATTGCTCGTTATTTAATACCAAAACCTATAAAAATTTTATTGAGATAATGCAATTTATAATATAAATTCTAACGTAAATTCTCAATAAATAGCTAACCGAAAAACACGATGCTATACCTTCCTATTAACTTTTTAAACACAAGTCATAGGTAAAAATTGATGGTTGTCATAAGGTTTAATTGGAATAATTTATTATAACAGCGATGATTTTACGACAAACACAAAACTTAATAGTGAACTGTTGAAATTAAATTTCTACGAACGAATTTCCGTAGGAAATAAAGCTATCCGATCTCCACCCCTAGATCACTCAAATATAGGTTTCATAAATGCATTTATGTACGTACACTTATATAATCAAATTTTTTGGACACGATTATGGTTGCAATTTTGACCATAGATGGCTGAATTTTGCACAATTTATTGTCCTTACAAATACAAAAAAACAAGCTCGTTAACCAGAGATATTGACCAACCCGTTTCAAAATAACGGCCGATCAAAAACTTTATACCGGATTATCTCCGTTATTAACGATTGCATCGGTAATATAAAATACGGTTTAAAATTTTCGTAAAATTCTCTATCAAACATCACTCTGTACAATTTTCGATAAAATGCACCCTATTCAAGATAATCGTTTTTTATAGATTTTTTTTTAATTCCTATAAAATATTTTTGAGAATATTTTTCTAGTGCATGGAATTTTTCTGTGCAAAAGATAGACGGGGTTAGAATATGTGCATATTTCTATTGTATAGGAAGAACATACGCAAACATATATTTACACGGGAAAACGATAAATATCTAACGATAAATACAGTAAGTCTTCGACCTACAAACTTAATTCAAATTTTTTGAGTATATACGGGATAGCACCCCATAGGATTTTCATCTCTAATTTTTGTATCATAATGTAGGTCTTGAACGACCATTTACAAAAATATATAGTTTGTTGGTGAAAGCTCTTGTTGTTTCACAGATAATAAACAAAAACGAAAAGAGTTCCAATTTTCAAGAGTGGAGGATTTCACCCTCTTAAACCGCGCAAGAACACGAACGGAATACGGTGTTGACTAGTACTACAATCCTGCAAAGTTTCAAATTTTTCTGAGATTTCCACCTGCCTAACCTTCCTTGTGAACTAATAATATACCTATGAGGTTACCTATGTTGTTACATTTTGTCTTTATACCTCACCTAAATTTTAACAAATAATACGAGATGATTGCTCGATTTCCATAAGTAATTCTAATAAAACTATAAATACCTCAATACCAATGATGTCGTTGATCAATGAGTCATATCGCATTTATTTAAGTCCAATCACTCGCTTTTGTAATAAAGCACGTCCGCATTTTACGACGATATCCGAATACACGTTGAAAAAAAATAATATAAATACGATTGCATTATTATTATTAATTGTATAAAGTCTAACAATAAAATAACTTTCAGTTTGAACATTCAAAAATTATAACGAAAAAATGTAAAGGGACGGCCATTCATAATATCTACCTACATAATATAACACAATGTGTACAAACAAATTCGAATTTAATTGCGTATGCACGTCTTAAACCACCGATTAAAACTAAATCATTTTCTTGGTGTCGGTACCTGAAAATTGAACGAGAATAGATGACGCTTAAATTTAACAGCGTTATCTCCGCATGAGGAGAATTTTACGAGCATTCGTACGTCTGCTTCGACTGATAACGATTATTCGAATTAAATCTTTTATTTAAAATAAAACTATTTACTTAAATATCGTTTCATAAAATACACAGGTACTTGACCACGTTTAATAGTTTCCGATCTACGATATTTTTCGAAAATCTCTTTATAATTTAACAGTAATTAACAAATACAAGAAAGATTGTTTATAATGTGCTGTACTTAAATAAAAAAATTGTCATATGTCGAAGTCTTTAATTTTAATTACCGAATATACTCGTGCCCACTACGCCCACCCCCATACTTTTGATCGGAAAATTTGTTAAAAATGACCGACCCGTGTAAAAGTCCATCCCCCCCTATATTTTGACGAAATTTCGTAGAAAATAATTTTATATAATAACTTTTGAGGTGATAGTAATTGAATCAAATATGCGAACGAGCGAGGCACTTGACAAGTTACCTACGTTGAATTGATTTTTCGTTTCTTGCCCTTTATTTTTATCATTATCTCGACATTGCGTTGTACATTTTCGGCATTTAAAAATTTGTAAAGTACTTGGATCCGTGTATAAGCCCACTCTTCCATTTTTTAGCTAAATTTTGTTCAAAAAAAATTAACTTATACACGAGTATATGATACGGTAATTAATAACTTAGAGTCAGTTTCAATTTTATTTATTAAAAGTACCTATTTATTAATAAAGCTTAATTATTCACAGCTTTAAAAGTATTTCGTTACCTTGTAGATCGAAACAGAAAATTTTAAAAATTAAAATATAGGACCATCGTTAATACTAACTACCTAATGAAACATCATATACAGAAAGGTCACACGAGCAATTTTTTTCATATAACACACCTAATAATTAACAACCTACTTCTTAAGCGTTTTTAATTACTGACAATAATCGTTTAAATGATAAAGCTAGAAAGTAGTTGATATTCTGTATTTTTGAATTTAGCTAATATTTCCAAAAATTACTATTTAAGTCTAAACACTACTAACAGACATACTTGTCTATTGTTTTGCGATACGAAGGAACTTTTTAAGACTTAAATAATATACTACGCAGAAATTAGAATTAAGTATAATAAATTAATAATATTAAATTACCTAATAAAAAAACTTAAATTGCTAGTCTTCAATAACGAGCACCATTGTAGTAGATACCGTCTTTCAAACCTTCGAAGGAAATTGATAAGTAATTTAGTTATTTGTTAAAAATTAGTTTCTGATAACTAACGGAAACTGTTATTTAACAGGTTCTTAATAATATAGAAAAGCTTTTGATATGTAAAGAAACTGTTAACGATCTTTTCATTTCTCAATTCCTTTTTAATAAGCATTATATACATAGGTACATAGTATGTATTTTGGGGGTAAATCTTTCGCAATGTATTACTGAATTTGGATACCTATAGGTAGATCAATAACTTCTGTTATTCATTACTCCAGCGAACGATATATTTATTTTATAATTCTCGTTTTTAAACGTAGAAGGCTGCCAACGTTAATTAGCAAATAACGTATTTACATAACAAGAACTATTAATTCCCTAGAAAAAATGAGATCAATTTAACGAAATAAATATCAATAATTGTCATTCCCGTTTCTATTATTGGTAAACAGGATTATAAAATTTAATATTTATTGGTTTTTGATCGACGGAACTTTTTAATGCCTCCCTAAAGTGAGAAAATTTGGGTTGAGGTTATTAAATTAATTGTCAACGGCGCGGCGGCGTGGCGCCGACGTGTTAAGAATGCGGATTTTACAGTGTTTATTTTTTTTTATTTAATACTGCTAAGGGATCGTGAACAAATTACATAACGCATTTTTAACTCTTTTTTTTAACACCCATCCACCCCCTGTAACGTTCTATAACGCTACTGTTACGTACCACTAATTTTTCTAAACCTCCCTTAAAATATTGCTTCTCGATACTAAAAATAACTAAAATAGCAAAATTTATATTAAAATTGCCCAAAACTAATTCGGTTAACCAAATTAATTTGATGCCATTTATTTGAGAAAAGGGAACCGTTGAAATGGTCTTCATTCATTCTACTGTATAATAGGATGTTACGTAACGCAATAGAAAATATCCCCTCACCTTCTGTAACACTCTGTCACACATCGTCACGTACCCGCCCACCCACCCCCTCTGATGTTACATAATTTTATCTATTAATTTTTAGCATACGTTCAAAAACGTTTAGTTCGCTATGAATGGAAATAAAATGTTTATTTTAGGTATCTACCTACACACGTTAAAGTGTACCAACACATTATATTCAAATGAAAATGCATTTAAAATTTAAATAAGTAATAAAAAATCGGGAAAATGTGATTAACAAAATTACCTGATTTAATTAAAAATTAGTAGCTTTACGTAACGATCACTTTTAGTTTCACTTTCAGATCACGCATTCACTATTTAAGTTCAAAAATAGATGTCAAAATATAAACCTAGGCATGAAATACATTATGTACTTCCAATGGATCTCAACTACTTTTGTAATTTTCAACTAATATCGTGTATAGGCCGTTCAAATTTTATTCCGATGCACGTCATCAATTAAAAGTTACTAAAAGTGACATATTTATTTTACCTAGGTGTATGATTTACTTGCACACATTACATGACAAAAAAAAAGACTACTATTTATTAATACTGTAAAAGTACGAAGCAACATCACCGTGTGAACCGTTATCATATAGTAACCTAGTATTTGAATGGCCTTTAAGTAGGTGTTCTATCGAGAGGTAAGTAACAGAAAAAAAAATAAGATTTTTAAATATTAACTCCTGCTCCGTAACACAATATATAGAATGCAGACGTTTTTTTCTACTTTCATAATAATTTCAAAGTGTAGCGGAACATCACAATTACTGCGCAATTCTTTTATAGTTAAAGTTGATTTACCAAATTGAGAATTTCTAATTGCTAAAGTTCAATTTTTATTACGTCCATATACCTTAAGAGGAATTATTTTCCAGCTCACTTGGTTTTAATTAATTTAAGATCGAAAAGCCGCAAGACTGTAAATACTTTCCGTGAACGCTTGCAGTATCGCAGTTTTTGCTTTGCCCATTAACAAGACTGAAACCTCTAATGGCATCTCTAATATTTCTATGCAACGTTAATAAAGCTTTATGGCGAATTGTTAAAGTTTAATTGCTTCACAATTTGTATTCGCTAATAACTACATTGCTATTTTATTTAAACGACAAACTGTGAAGACTTATAGGGTGAAATAATTTATGCTTATGTTAGTTAGAAATACGCGTTTTATACGTGATTTGGATTATTATTATATTTTATGACTACTTTTCTAAGTAAATACGTTTGTTTTTAAATGTTGTCATTTAATATCAAATCGTAAATAAATCAATTTTATAAAACACTTCAAAATAAGTAATTATGTCTTCATTACTTTTATTTTTAAATGTAATTACGTAAATATAAATATTTGAACATTATTTCAAACGTTTAGATAATACCAAATAGAATAATAAATAATAAAAACGTCTACTTTCGCCCTGATCTACAGGCAACACACTGTATTTATTTATACGAGAAGAGAATTCCTTTCATATGTGATGACTTTTGTATACCTAAAGCATACATATTTGTAATATTATTTTGCAGTTAGGGTTGTATTATTATTTATTCCTCCTAATTCAATTGTGTAATTTTAATTTAATTAAATTTAAAAGTATTAATAATTTTATTATAAAAATTAAGCACGTATGCACCTCCTCCAGGCGTTTCACCCCTTTTGGCTTTCCCGGACTTTGGACCCCCCTTAAATACTACACCGTAACCTATTCATCCACCAAAATCCGATATGTGGCCCACACTCACATCATCCACATAATCTGAAACGCCAAGAGCGGCGACCCACCTAGTCCCCTTACTACAAGTAGTATCAATATTTCGACAGTCTACTACTCTACATAAATTATAGAAAATATCCTGACAAATTCAAAATTAAAAAATAATTTCTTAAATAATTTAAATAAATAAATTTACCACATACAATTTGTTATAAGTATAAATGTTTGTATCGCCAATAGATAATAATAGCAAACTTTTTTCTTTTAAAGTATTTACAATTTAATTCAAATTGCAATAAAAGAAATTAATAAATTTACAGTTAAAAACTAACGACAATTTACCTTTAAATACCTTGAAACATAATATTATATTTTACTTTAAAACAATGCTACAGTTATTTGTTGAAATAATTGACTTTGAGCGAATTCAGCCGAACTCGGCGCTGAAACGGCGGAAAGTAAGTGCTACGTTAAAGTAAGCTGATTACGGCTGAAGGACCTTAAGTTATTGTGATAAATACGTGGCACAACTGATAGCTTACGTCAGCTACAAAAATAAATTTTAAAAACGCACACACGCACGAAAAACACACTTTTTTGACTAAATGAAATGAATAAAATTTACTTGAATTTACTTTGACTTGACTTGAAGCATCTATTGAAAATTGCATAAGCAACGTCTAATATGAAAATTATTCATAAATTAATTACCTACACTAACATAAAAACCTTACATTTGTAACAGCTATGCTTTCCGAATAATCTCACCAAACAAATAAAAATCGGCTACGTCAATTGTCGGTTACTTGCGGTGCTGAATTACTTCTTAATGAACCTATTGAATTTGTAAACATTTTAGAAAATTATGATTGCTAATTTAAAGGAAAAATATATTTATATAAGTAGTTACTTCCCTGAATGACACATTGAAATATCGATCGAGTGATGAACGCATATCCTAAGCTTTCATGAGTTGCTACCTAATGAAAATTATATACTAAAAATGCGCAAAACCTACCCATTAAAATGTTACCACCGATGCAACGTAATTTATCTATTTATATCTACTCTATTTTTTTAGTATTCTGTTATAGTAAGCGATCTATTTAGCATAAATTAAAATGATAATATTTCAAAAATTAGAAATAATTTAGTGTTATTGCAAATTTTGCAATTCCTCTCATAATTTATCTAAAAATGTTTTAAAAAAATGAAATTGGTAGAGTAGGTACTACGTATGTATTTACCGCTATTTATATTTCCAAAATAAATATTGTATTTTAACAATTATTTATTTTTTAAATGTTGTTTTTAATCTTTTTAAATAATTATAGGTAGGTAGTTATTCTTCCTTTTGGTTTGCATCATTATTGTATTTTGAAATTATAAATGAAATAAATTTTAAAAAGTAGGTAAGTACTTACTCCTAATTTTTATAATAAATTAAAGGCTGTTTAAAAAAATGTCGTTTGAAATTTGAAGATTAATAAAATTCATATTTTATTTCAATTTACTTTATGTGATTATGTATTAAGGTGGTAAGTTGTAACCGTGAATAACTAAAAAGCGATAAAAATAACCCATATTTAACTTAACATGTGTACTACCTAACCAAAAAGTGTGTAAAATAAAGCCCGTAATCCGAAAAACCCTCATCATCTTCGAATTTCTAGTAGAAGAATTACAAAAACATTCCTAATTTGAATAAAATAAAACTGATAAACAACTATAATCTTCAATTTATCCTATAAGAAAATTAATTAGGTATAGGTATATACCAAACATGATTAGTACATGTAGGTAAATCGTAAAATACCTACTTACATACTATCAATAAGAAAAGTAAGAAAAAATTAGAAAATTCTAAATTTTTCTTTTCGACATTACCTACATACCTTTATTTTATTTAAACACTTGCACTCCCGTTAAAACGAACATTTTGACGCAACATTAAAGTAACAGCAAATATATAAGGGGGCGATAACTTAATACTAATCCTTAATACTAAACGTACCTTGTAATCCGCGTCTTCTTTGACTGTGAGCTTGCAACATTGCATAAATCATACTTTTCACTTAATAATCACTATCACTTATCAAAGAAAAATTGTTCATAACATGCAAGTACATATTATGGATCGTAGGAATGTAAGTTGTAATTTTTTACAAGCGACTTTGATGCGTGTTAATTAGAATGAGCACGACACAATGAGCGTTCTGTAGGTAAGTATATGTATCCGTTCACCAACTTGTGATGAAACCGATACACAAACTCATCATCGAAAGCGTTTTTTTGGCGCTTTTTGCCACTTTCAAAAAATTACAACTTTCAATGTAAAATCCTACATTTTTTTTAATTTTCCTTGTTGTGGCAGCAATCGCCAAGAATATCGTGACGCAAACGTACGCAAAAAATTTGAGATGGCTTGAAAATCGTATTCTGATTTTCCGGAGACGCCCTAAAATGCGTAATAAGGATTTCAATTTCGGAGAGTGTAAAACTTAATCGCAAAGAATTGGTTTTAGTGCTCAGTGCTATTATGATTTACATGATATATGACATACACATTACATGTACGTAAATATTATACAAATTCATAAATAGCGAGGTTAGCGAAATAAAAACGGTATCTTCCTACCTTTGATCGATGGCTACAAGCTCAACAGTCCCGCATTCTTCGTAGATCTTCAGTTGCCTAAGTTTACCCACACAGTTTACCAACAGTTTACCTACGGTTTACCAACATTCACCTACAGTTTACGTACAGTTACCTACAGTCGACTACACTTTTAAACACAGTACCGACGGAAAGGGATATTGTTTTGCTGTTACTTTAAATTTATTCGATAACACATCTTAACATAAACCATCGTCGCTTCTCCAACCACTAACGTGAAAGGTTTTCTCGAGATATTTAAAAACTTACAAATAAACATTTAGCTACGTTAACTGCAATGCTTACGTTGTTAAGTTAATGAAAGTTATAGTCCTGGTAGAAAGGCGACAATGGGCGGGGCATATTTTTCTAATTTTCGTATATTTCCTTATTATCTACTTATATTGAAATCATATACCAGGGGGGGCCAACCTGCGGCTCGCAAGCGACATGCGGCTCTTTGAAGGATTATTTGTGGCTCTCGATAAATGTACCCGAGATCCCTTTTCATTTTTGTGCTATTATATTTAATAAATATAATTTCTATAAAAAAAATTTTTTAATACCTTTTTTGCATACCTTTTAAATACGTATTTAATTGCGGCTCGCGAAAAATTTCAAATTTTGAAAAATGGCTCGGACTATCAAGGAGGACTATCAAACTTGTTTTTTAAAGATCCGCAATTTTTAATTTATTTTACTTGAAAACATTTATATGAAACTATAATATTAATCGTATAATCGAAGACTGTTTATTTTAATCAATTTTAAACATTTTCCTAAGTATATAGCGCATGTTAAATTACTTAAAATTAAATTTAACTGAATTGTTGTTTAATTACTTATTGTTATCTTATTTTCTGCAAAATTATACTATTATAATTGTCATTTTATATTCAAAAACTTTTATAATATTAAAACGGAGACCTTTTTAATTTTTATTTACTATTTTTGATTATTTAATTAAATTATTTTATATTTTTAATTACCTACTTTAATTTAACTTTTAAACTATTTTATCTTAATATGTTGCTTGATTAAACTTACGCACATTTTGAAAATCAATAATTTATAAAAACTCACCGAAAAATATGGCCCCGCTTAATAAAATTTAAAGATCCTACCTGTAACAGACAAAAAAAAATTAGATGAGTTGTATTCAGGTTTTTGACTAATTCATTACCTTAATTATTAGACGTTCTCTAACATCGGCGTCGTCAACGTCATCCAACGTCCCCTTGACTGAAAGCTCCAATAAAACACACGCACTTCACATCTATAAAGAACGATTTAAAAAATTAGTGTGGCAACATAAGTAATTTGTTGAGTAGGCACATGAGAAATATTAAACCCGTTCCAATCTAATTTATTTTCGTTTATTAGCGCTTTTAAAAAAAATACTTAATTGATGCTGAGATCGACGTTAACTTTTGGTTAATGTGCGATACCCATCAAGAAAATTATGACTCAAAAACAAATCAAATTTTAATATTTTATTTGTTTCTAAAATTTAATAATTATAGTTACCTATTTATAAATACATAGGTAAGAATACCTATGTACCTGTTGTATGTAAGTACATATTATAATAATAATCAAATAATTATGTACCTACTAACAATAAGTAGATACCTTGTAGATAATCAAAAAATGAAAATTTTTATAACTTTACCCGCGGGTGTTTCGAAATCTTATTTTCCGCGGAAACAACAACGGGACACCTAAACGAAGCAACGTGTAGATGAGTATTTTACTTTAGTATTTCTTGCTTCTTAACTTTACGAAATACCTCAACGAGTCCTCTACATATTTATTTTACGAAAACATAAAACGTAAAGTCTTTAACGATATACATACAGTCGACTCTCCGTAAGAGAAACTCCGCATAGGAAAATCCTCTCTGTAATGAAATGATCATTTCCCCCGCACAGGTTTTGTGTGTAAATGTCTCTTTACAAGAAAACTCCTCATAATAAAAAAATTCTTTACAGTAACAATATTTTTTTCGTTGAATTCTTTCTAAGAAAAGTTTTGCATCGTTCGACAACCGACAAATTCATTCGCGCAAGTCGCATTTCGCAATCGACAAATTCAAAGCCTGATCACTACAGGAAAATACAAGTGGTGACTGCATTACCTTTGAATTTTTCAAAATTTGAAGATTCGTTTTTCAAGTTATTTTTCAAAATCAGAACAGTCGACGTTTGATTAATTTTTAATTAAAAAGTAGAATTTACAAATACATGAACTGTGTGGATCGTTTCCGTCGTGCAATTACTATATCGACGCAATTTTTACAAAAGGGCATAACCCACAAAAAGTAAATTTTATAGGAGAGCACATTTTGTGTCGTCGCGTAGCTATAAGAAGATACGTTTCGCGGAAATACAAATCGATTTTTCCGGTGGAAAAAATCGGAATATTGTTACTAGATTTTAACGGATAATGCCTTTTCTTTAGATGCATAAAATAGTCAGAATAACGCATTTTCACAAAACGTGTGGGTTACGCCCTTTTGTCAAAACATCGTCGATATTTATTATGTTGGCAGCACACATAATCGTGTGTAGATTCGACCCCGTCTTAACATGTTATCACAAAACAATATCCTGATAATGCGTTCTCCGCATGCATTTGTTTATATCTACTCCATAGGTTGGGTGAATAGACTATATAGTATGTGTCAAAATCTTTTTTTATAGCTATAGAGGTTTTCTGTATAATAATTAACTTCTTTATTCTAAAGCAAATTGGACCTTCCTTGAATTTTCTCTTACGAAGAGTCGACTGTACTTACTTTAACTTATTGTTAATTGCAACTCCTTCGACATATATTTTTTGTAAGACGAACTACGCTACAACGTGATTCGTCTCTTTTTCATTTAATGAATATTTAATACGATAATTTACCTACCTAATTTTCTAAATTACTAGTAACTATCGACTTTGTAAAATAAACTACCTACGGGATGCAAACCATAAAATCACGCATTAAAATGCAAACGGTGCGAAACAATTATTAATTTAATAGTTTTTAAGTACCTGAAAATATAAATTTATTAATAATTTCACATGTGATGTGTTTAATTTAAACGAATGCATATTATCTATCTTGTTGTCGATAAACCGATGACGCGTCGTACTTATCAGCAAATCCCAGCCGGATCGTAACATAAAAGGTATAATTACGTACAGTCAACATCACTAGTTCACACGTATTATATATTTTAAATGTAAAACAAATTATAAAATAGTCTAAATACCAAGAAGTATACATAAAACTGATGTATGTCATATGTTTAAATTATAATTAAACCAAACGAATATTTTGTAGTCAAAAGTTCAATAACTTAAAAAAAACATTCAAAAGTTCCGTAAAATAATATACCTACCTATCTACGAATATGATTTTTAATTCGGAATATGTGAAAAATATAGACTTACAATTTATAGTTGCAAGAAAATTGATTCTTCGCCGATTATTCGACACCCACAAATTTCTAAACGCGCATTTACAACACTTTGTTTGGTTAAATCGAAAGTAAAAATTTAATTCGTTCAACCACTGGAAAATGTCCGCCGCCATTCCAAAAATCAAAATGTAAAATCGAGAACAAACACCAAAAATTGCAGCGACCAGAATCGTATGTATGTACATCGCTTATATTAAAGACCGTCCACGACGAAACGACGAAGCAATGATTTATAAAAATTTCCTGTCGATAAGAAAAGACCTATACGTAAAATTGACCAATCGTTACAGTTGGATTAGTCCCCTTATTAAAACGTATTATTCCAGACAAACACCTATGTACGCACGACAATGAGCGGCGAGGTGCACATGTCCGATGATAAGGGCCCTTCGATAAGACGTCACGACTGTGTTATCTCCAGTTTACAGATACATATTGGAAATCGACTGCACGTGTTTTATCGTAATTTTTACTTGTCGAATTAAATGTTATGCCTAACTTTTAAATATAATACAAGGACAAGTGAAAATTTTATACTAATTTTAATTGAACAAACAAATTTTCTACGTATTTATAATTATTTTAACATTTCATCGGACTGCGAAAATTTAAATTATGCGTTAATAGGCACATTTTGAAGATTGTAAAAAATAAAAATTGCATAAAGCCGTACAAAATCACCGCAAAGAAAGTTTTTTTGAATCTAAAAATTTTGCACCGCAGGTATATATGTATTCTGTTTTCTTATTGAGAATACGTAGAAAAGTATTATTAAAATATTTTCTTGTAATAAGTATACCCACTTACTTTATTAACCATCAAAATCGAGCCTCCTTTGTTCTGGACACACACTAATTTTTAATCGGTATCGCTAAAATTACTTTAAAATGACAAATAGCTTGTTTAAAACGAAACGCAAATTTTACAATTATGAAAATTTTTAAAAAATATCCACCGCTATTCCAAAAATCAAAAATAACCGCGACCCGATTCGCATAAGTACATCATTTACTAGCTTTTTATCACGTATAAATGGACTCAGGTACCGACAAGCTCACGATGTTTTCGATAAAACGACATTTTATCTCGAGTTTACGAAACTAATCGAAGATATTAGAATTCGGCTGCAATATTTTACCGCGAATTTTACACATTGAATTAAATGTTATGCGCCTAATTTTTAAATTTAATGCGAGGACAAATAAAATGAAATATTATTTGTGTACCAATTTCTTTTAAACGAAAAAGGGAATTTTCTACACATTTATAATTAGTTTAACGTTTCGTTAGACTGCAAAATTTTTAATCGTGCGTTCATAGGCACATTTTGATGGTCGTAAAAAGTAAAAATTGTACAAAACTGTACAAAACGATCGCAAAGAAAGTTTTTGAATATAAAAATTTTGCACCGCAGAGAAATGTACTTAACAGTAATTGTCTACCTAATCTAACGGTCTCATTGATGAGGCATTGAGGCATTTTTGACGAAACAAATACATAATTATGTGGGGGGAAGGTTCGTCCCCTAATTTTCACTTTTTATTTTTGCGAGCCCGAGATTTTAGTCTAATTAATCCGAATTTAAGGCAGATGCAATCTTTGATCTGTTAGATACAACATGTATTTTTTTAGAAATCTCTAATTCAATTTAAAGTAATGTTTTTAGTCATTAAAATAAAGCCTGCAAGAGGTTAAAAGTACATTATTCGGTACGTTGTTGTACCTTTGACTATTGAAATTAAAATATCATAATGGTTTTTCGTCCTCTAAGAATAAAATATCGTTTCTTATTTTTGCAATAGGCCTATAAAATATTTTCTGGAGAAAAAATACAAAAGAAACAGCATGGAGTGGAATTTCAATGTATTCAAGAACAAAATATGCTTCTAATTCACTTGATTTGTACACTTACGTAATGAAAATATAACTATTATAATATTATATAACTAAATATAACATTTTTAAGTTTTAACCTACAGACAAAAACTGAACATAAACTACATATATGTAAGTGAGTACAATGAAGTCAAACAGACATACTATCCCATTAATTGGTGAACATATGCTGTTACTCCTTGTTATTGCACCTTTGACCAACAATAAAGTTTCCATATGTTGTACAGTTTTATGATGCAGGGCTCTCGTGGAGGAAAACTTGTAATCTAAGAATGTTTAATTCAAGGCAAATTCAAAATACAAGGCGGTCAAAGGTAAAACTGATGGTCAAAGGAATAACACTTTTCCCTATATTAAACATTTATTACTCGACGCTGAAGGGGCGTGACAGTTAAAAGTTAAAAAAAAACACAATAAATATATTTGTATTAAGGTTTTACGTTATTAATAATCCACGGCAGATAATTCGTAACCCTCGTATAAACACCTGGCCAGCCCTTAGTACCACAATTAATAGGGCCGAAAGAAACAATACCAACTATAAAATAATTGATTTGTGTCTCTTGACTAACCGTCATTAACGGACCACCGCTATCTCCTGTACAAGAGTCTCTTCCTTGTATTCCGCCTGCACAAAATTGACCGACACTTAAAATTATATTTGACTTTTTATATACGTCAGCACATTCATTTTGCGGTTGTACAGGAACCTAATAAGAATGATAATAATTAATAAAATGTAAAACGTGTAGATTGACGTAGACCTACTTGTAATTGTAATTTTACATTACTAGAAGAACCATTTTCCGTTTTACCCCAACCGGCAACAATCATATTCGTACCAGTATACGTTTGATCTAACATTTCAGATCCCATCGGTAAACAAACTGGGGAAATAAAATCTAAAATACATAAACGAAGGTACATCTAATTAATTATTTTTTAAAACGAGCGCTGCATCGTTACCAGAATAAGATACGCTTTTGCTAAGACGAAGTAAAGCTATATCGTGGGCATGATCTTTATCTTGAGCATTATAGTCTTCGTGCGGTATCTGACTCTCTATTGGTATATCTATTGGATTATCGGCACAATATTTATAATCAGGTGTGGTATCTTCGCAATCCGGGTTTGTTATCAAATTGTGTTCACCTAAACGTACGCTTATCCTAAAAATGAAATCATAAAAAACGAATGTTAAATTTGTATTCAACAAATTACTGAATAAGATAATAAAAAACGTAGATACTCATACCCAACATTTATTTAAGAAAAATGAAAAATTAAATTTAACTTACAGTGTCCAAGATTTTGGTATATTTTTAATACAATGCGCTGCAGTCAATATATATTTATTACTAATTAGTGTTCCTCCACAATGAAAACCGCGCCCATTGACTACAAAATAAAAAATAATTACTTATCGGCGTAGCCTTCAAAATCAATTTATGCGCACGTTTCTCGTATTCTAACAGAACCATCCATGGATAATCTCCTAAAATTGTTACTTGACCACCTGTGATTTTATTCATTATCATTACACCGCATTTTTCTTTTTTCGGTAAAATGTCACTTTCCACTTCGCCTACAAATAAGTTAAACACCATTAAATGAGTTTTCATACAATCTACATTATTTATAAGATCCAGTTCTCGATTTGTTTATTTACATTTTTTTAACATGTGTGCTGCTCTTTTTATTGCGAGTGAATGCAAAGTAAAGCTAACATAAGATATTTTAAGAATTTTTGAGATATAGCCTACATCTACGACGTCTGACCAATAAGTAATGAGACTGATTTTTTAGTCGCGCTTGTGGTAACACTGCGAACCTGAAACTTCGGTCGGTTAATCTCCCATCCCTCCTCTATCGATACATGTGCTCGCGACTTTCGTACGTTCGTTAGTTCTCCAGCTGTGTTGTGTTTTCGACAACGTGTTTGTAAGGCGTGTCACGAATATGAAATGACGTAATATTGAACAGCGGTACGCGATTAAATTTTGCGTTAAACTCGGCGATTCTGTTACGGAAATGTACGGTAAATTGGTCAAAGTGTTCGGTGATGAAACCCTGAGTCGTGCTCAGGTGTTTCGATGACGTAAAGATTTTAAAAATGATCGTGAGAGCGTCGGGGATGAACCACGAAGTGGGAGGCCGGTTGAAGCTCGAACTGACAACAATGTTCGTGCACAAAGAGTTTGTACCACCTGGGCAGACCGTCAACCAACATTTCTACCTGAAAGTACTCGATCGGCTGCGAAAACGAGTCATTAGAGTCCGTCCAGAGATTACCAAAACGTGGCAACGTTCATCATGACAATGCTCCATGCCATCGTGCCTTCAGTGTGTCGCAATTTTTGACCTCTAAAAACATCGCAGTGTTGCCGCAAGCACCCTATTCGCCGGATATGTCACCCTGTGACTTCTTCTTGTTCCCCCAAACAAAATTGGTCGTGAAAGGAACGCATTTTGAGTCCATAACTGACATCGAGACCGCCGCGACGAGGGTACTCCAGGACGTTCCAATCGAAGCCTTCCAGAAAAGTTACGAAAGTTGGAAGAAACGTTGGAACCAGTGCGTAGTTGTGGGAGGGGAGTACTTTGAAGGGGATCACATCAATGTACCTTAATTTTTAAATATACGTATTTTATGGACTTAGTCTCATTACTTATTGGTCAGACCTCGTATCTACTCTCTACAAAATATACCTATTCGGTTTAGAATTACAGCGTTGATTTCCACAAAGAACCTATTGACCGTATGTTTTAAAAAATGATAGTTTGAAAAAAAAATTCAGGAACGTGGACTTCGATTTTGACGATCTGAAGAAAGAAAAAAGAATCGCGAAGAAATATATTTAAGATTTATTTATTTAGCGGGAACTAAAATAAAACAATAAATTAAAAAATTACCTGATAATATAATCACAAAAAAATGATTATGTACTATACTATACATTAATATACTTTGTTAGCTTTTCTGCACTTAAACATTCAGATGATATCAAAACAACGTAAAATAAAGATAACTTACCTACAAGGGCACAACAAACTTTTGGAAATCTTCCTTCATAACCACACTGAGACGCCTTTAAATAATCTAAACCTTGATGCGAAGATGGCTTTTGCAACAATATATCATTCAAAGGGCCACAATCTTTGAGTACCACACAACGTCCTAACTTCTTTTCAGGAGTAAAACAACACTCGAAGCTTCCATGAACGTTTTCTAATAATAATAAAATATATTATTTCTTATATAACGCTACGTTTATTAAAATTATAATAATATATTATTAATGCCCATTACGTCAATAATATTGTAAAAATACGAGCTTGACCTTTGTCTTAAAAATAACATTTAATTTAGTAATTTTTTATGTTTAATTTAAACGTTATCGATAATAAAATGACTATTAAAAAATTAATTCGGGTTTTATTGTTATTACGTATTATATTTTAATTAACACAAATGCTCACCAGGAAAAAATTCGTGACTTAAATGTATTAAGCAGTATAAACAAATAAAAAATAAATATCTGTTCATGCTTTCTTCTTTAAAATTATTCGCTAATAAACAATTTTCTTGCAGATTGCCAATATAAACTGTTCTTTTATGAGGTAAAAGCCACAACTTGCTTTTTTGGAATGTCGACTTATAGCGTATGCACTGCCACTGACCTCTTCTCTATTATACCGATATTAATTATAATTATACAGAAGAACATATTTCTCGTTATTTAAATTCAAAATTGTAGTACATCACGTTTACATGTCATGTTTGTTAACTCCGGATTGTTTTTAACAAAAATTCACATTTAATTTAAGTAAATAGCACGATTGCCAATATCAGAAAGATGGTAAATAACTAATTGTTAGTCGAATAAACTTATGTATCTATATTTAAGGAATGTTTCCAAGTAAACTATTTTTTTTGTAGTTAATTCAAATACGAAACAGTAAATTAAAATCATATATATATAGCAATGTTTATAATATTAAATAGGTCAATATGTTAAATATTTATATTGAAACTGATTGTGAACCTATATCTATCTATACAATTTACATCTACTAAAGTGGTATTTACTAGTTTAATAAGATAAGCCAGAAGCTGTTCGGGGGGGCAAAAATTATCAAATAAAATTAAAAAAATTATTAAAATTATGAAAATAATACTCGGGAAATCCGAGGACTATAATCATGTTTTGTATGTGTTCAGTTCGCGACAAAAAGGACAACTTTGGGCAAACAAAAGGTACTTCGATATGCGAGAATGACGCGCATCATTGTGGCAAAAAAGTGTCACCATAGTAAAAAAAATGCCACGATGTTCTAACACGAACTATAAATGTTGGCGTTCTCCATGTAGTCGTTTCATATTCATTTTGAGTCTTAAGCCCCGTTTGTTTGCATATGAAACGACTCGACACAACAAACGCAACGCACAAAAATTGATCTACTATATGAACAAAACCTAACCAATTTTATCCTCCAATAACCTCACTAAGATTTTGGAATCTCACATTGCCGTGTTCTTCTATACTCAAAATTGTTTTTAACAATCGTTTTTGTTTATCAAACGCATTTACGAAGGATAGTTCGCGTGCTAGTCCCGCGGAACCGACTTTTTGCCGAACAGGCCTGCACGAAAAAAATCCGGAAAATTTCCCGTTTCAACGTCAAAAAAAAATTAATCACTCCTAATTTGAATAGTCGACTACGGGCGGCTGTTTCGCATTACGGACTTAAAGTTTTGGCAACCTTTACGAGCACTAAAAATGCGCAGCGGTAAGTAGAAATACGTCTAGGTTCAAAACGTTAATAACTAAAAAAAATTAAAAAACTGTTTTAGAGTGCTCACTAATGGAAATACCTATGGTACCTACTTAAAAATTTCAAAAAAATCCAAGATAGTTGTTGAAGCGCAATTCGACTAGCTCCTCTTTTGCCTTTACAGAGCAGAAGAGGTGGAGGGTCGCGAGAGACAAGCGAAACGAATTACATGTTTAATTATAATTGATTAAATATTACAAAAATAACAATGTCTCATGTACGAGAAAAGTTTAATAAACAATAATAGTCGAGCAACATTTTATATTAACATTGACCGATTTTGCGCAAAATGACTCTTTAATAACAACATAATTCAAAGATCTTATGTTTTAGAAGTTTTTTAGCTTCATTTTCGTATTCAACACGCCAAAATTGATAAAAAACAACAACTTTTTTTAACACAGTCGCAAAATGACTGATGACTAGTGTAATTAACCAACTAAAGTATTAATTAAACTAATGTATTTATAATAGTCATTTTAATATAAGATTAATAATTGATTCATCACATTTATTAAGTTATTGCGTTTGTTATATACGGCACTTATGTAGTTTATCACAATTTATCGTGTAGAACTACACAAATAACGGAGTATTATATATATATATATATATATACGTTATTCAAGATATGTTGCAATGCACGTCATCAATAAAAAAATACTAGATTGTTTAGTTGTAATTCAGTTATATGTTTGAAAAGCGACATATTCCATCGATGATTTACCTGCGTACATATTAGATGTCATTTATTGTCATTTATTAAAACTGTCAAAATACGAGGTGACAGTACTGTGTGAAACTTCATCATCTATTAACATTTTATTTATCTTCTTTAACCTTTTATTCATTTCATCACCAGAGAAGTACTTTTCGTGTACAAACTTCTCCTTTCCGTCTACAAAATTCCAGTTTTTAATTATAAAGTTAAATAATTTAAGATAATAATTAAAATGATAGAAGATTTGCTACTTAATATATTATAATATTTCTTTCATAATTATTTTAATGTAATTTTATTGTTTAAGAACTACTTATAATTTTAAGTTGCTAACAATCCAGTGCATATATGCAGTAACTCTTGTGTATATTCCCGGATATTTTGCTAATCCGCAAGGATCTGGTCCAAATGAAACGATACCGATAGTATACCAATTCGTAGTTTCGTTATGGAAATACATTAACGGTCCACCACTATCTCCGCTGCATGCGTCTTTTCCTTTTTCTCCACCGGCGCACAATTGGTTAGCCCCAAAATGCACATTTGCACGTCCATATATTGCATTACATTCTTCGTTTAAGATTACTGGTATCTACATAAATAAATAATACGCCTTGAATAATATCGAATATTCTGAATAGATAGATGCAACTAGTGTAACTAAATAAATTATGTAGATAGATATTACTTTTTCTTTGTCTTGATTATTTTGAAAATCGTGCAGGATTTTAAGTTGGTACTTATTCGCAAGCATCGACACGTGAATAGGTAAATAATAGGTAAATATTTAATTGGTTACCTCAACTTTCAACTTTATGTCGCTGTTTACGGCCGTTTCCGTAGCACCCCATCCGGCGATTTCTGCTCTCGCATTAGCAAAATTTCTAGTTAAAAGTGTATCGGTTGTTGGTAAACATATCGGTTTGATGTATTCTACAATGTAAGCATAATTATGTATACGTTATAGTGGATAGTTAATATATTATTCACCTGTAAATTGTACGTTACTTTCGAGTCTTAATAAAGCAATATCGTTTGGTTGCGTTTTATTGAACATTTCGTAGTCATCGTGCAATATTATTTTTTCTATATTCACAGTAAGAACATTATCAGCACAATTTTGTATAGCAGGGCCGCTAATTTCACAATCTGGATCGGTTTTTAAATTGTGTTCTCCCAAACGTACGGCCACACTAAAGATCAAATTGATTAAAATAACAAAAAAAACACTTATTCGATATGTAGGGGGTGGGTGGTGTTATTTCGGACAGGAATTTGTTTGGACAAATGATATTTTGTTAGTACAGAAAAATGCTTTAAAATAGTTGAAAATATTCTCAACGAAATACATAGTAATAGGTTGGTTCAGTAAATCAACTGTTTGTCTTTGTTTTTACTTATATCTTCCAATAAATACTTATATGTAACTATTTCATATTATTTGGGTTGGTTATTTTAGTTTAAAGTTAACAAAATGTTAAAAAAATTAATTTAACGAATTACTTACAGTTTACAGTTCGTAGGTATTCTTTTGATACAATGGGCAGCAGTTAAAACATAACGTTTGTTAATTAAAACTCCTCCGCAAAGAAACTGCGAACCATATGCTGAAATTTTTTAAATTGACTTATGCCGTATTGTGTGTTTAAAAACAGTAAGTTACGAGTTTTGTATTGTAATAAAGTTAACCAAGGATGATCTTCTAAACGTACCGCGGTTCCACCGTAGATTCTTTGATCGATTTTTGAACCGCATTCGTCCGTACTAGGAAGAAGATTGCTTACAATATCTGTAATAAATTACTGTTTACTTATAAATAGATCATACCTACTTCAAAATTTTATAAACGATTTCAAATTAATTTTAATTAACTTACCTCCGGATACAATATTAATAAAAAATACAACAAAATATGCTAGATTGTTCATACTGAACCTGAATAGACGTTATTCTAATCTTTAATTGTAAATAGGCACCTATTTCTTTTTATACAGTTATTTATATGATTTGGATAGCGTATAGTATTAGTTCGTGAAAATCAATCGTGCGTCTTTAGTATTCGCTGTGTTATTTAAGAGCAATATTTTTTATTGCGCTTCTCTATTTTATAGTAATAATGCAATTTATGTATAATATTATCGTAATAGATTAATATTACTTGACTAGTTATTAGTCGATTCAAACTTTTACAATGTACTACATTCCACTGACCTATGTGATAAATGCCAATATTTAATAACCTTTGATCATAATGAATTTTATATTTCTTTAACGTATCCTTCAAATACTTTTTTATTTATTAACTTAGCTTGCATTTATAACAATGTAAACTTTTTCGAAATTTTTTGTTTTACCTCTTTCCATCCACTATTATTATTAATTCTTTTATTGTAAGGAGAGAATAATTTCTATATTTTCGAAATCGTTTAGAATCGAAAGAGTTTGTTTATTACACACAAACGTTACGTAGATATTGTATAAATTGTTTAAAAAATTATATAAAAATTAATTATATTTGTAGGTACCTAAGTGGGTATATGAAATATAAATTAACTTTGTATGAATACTTTGCACGCTTTATAGAGAAAAATAAAAGTCATTTAAGTAGACATAATGTTATTTAATTGTCAAATAATAACCAAATTTATAATAATAATGGTATAGTTTTTAACGATGGCAGATTAAGATTTTAAATTTTTAAGAATCCAGGGCAAATAGTTTGTAACCCTAGTGTAAACTGAAGGCCAACCTTCTAATCCACAAGATGAAGGGCCAAACGATACAATGCCCATAGCATACATGTTATAATACACTTCGTCCTTGCGAAGATACATCAAAGCGCTGCCTTCGTCTCCTTTGCAAGCATCTTTGCCTTTATCTCCACCAGCACATAACTGACTATTCGTAATATTCGTATCTTGTTCTATATATTTAATGCGGCATTCTTCGTTCGTTTTCACCGGTAACTAATATATTATTATATATAAAATATTTATATCGTGCCAATATTTAATACCTATACCTATAAAAATTGCATATTAAGCTCACCTCGACTTTAAGCTTCACATCGCTTTGTTGAGCGGTTTCGTTGGCACCCCAACCTGCCACTACCATTTTTTTTCCGACAGGATTCATAGATTTCATGGCCTCCTCATACGGCAAACAAATAGGCACGATATAATCTATTAGAGTATAATATTATTAAATAATCATCTCCACTAATATTTAATATTTTATTTTTACCGGTGTACGCAATCTTTTCTATTAACCTTAACAACGCAATATCATGATGTAGACTTTTATCAGAAGGATCAAAATTGGGATGTACTATTACATCTTCTATTCTGCTATCGACAGGTTCGTCTGCACAATCACTGCTACTTGGACTAAACTCATCACAATCTGGATTGGTACTTAAGCGATGTTCTCCCAAACGAATGCTGTACCTGAAAAAGTAAATTAATTTTCGGTTTATTCATTTCGTATTATAACTAGGTACTCGAGATGTTTATATGAACTTACAACGTATAACTGTCAAATGCTCGTTTAATACAATGTGCAGCTGTCAGAACATATTTCTCGTTAATCAAAACACCGCCACAATGAAAATAAGTACCATTAGCTAAAATGTATTTAATGCTTATTTTAAATAATAATGAGGTTAAATTGATATCATTTACGTGTATTATAATGTAACAACGCTAACCAAGGGTGTTCTCCTAACTCGGCAACGGTACCTCCGATAATTCGATGATGAGGATCGACACCACATACGTCAACTCCGGGAAGGAGTTTCTTATAATCCCCGTCGTCTTAAAAAAAATATTTTTTGCTTAAAACGTACCTATTTACTAATTTAACTAATAAAAACATTTGGTAGGTATGTAATTGAATATAAGTTTTGTAAATTTAAAACAAATATAAATTACCCAAAATTATTTACCTGCACGAATGTTACTAGAAATCACTACAATAACGAGAAGCGGGAATAGCATTGCGATAAACACGAGTAATACAAATAATTAAAAATTACCTACTACTTATTAGTAACTAATCGTGTCTGTCTCTTATATACCATCAAGCAACTGTTTAAACCGTATTAGTTATCTGACCTCCCTTATCTATAAAATTATTACGAAGTCGCATAAATTTTCTTTATTTACGGCTTTAAATGTCAATTCACTTTAATATTAGAAATTAAAGACATCGAAAAGAAAATTTAATACTACCTTACACAAAACAATTTACTAAAACAGAAGTGTAGATAGGGTAACTAAATAGTTGAATTTTTATTGTATGTATCAATTGATAAGAAAATTAATTAAAAAACAAATTAAAATGTGTAGTTTAAGCATCATAGTTGAAACCTTTTCGGGCTACTGAATCTATTTGTAGAGATCTTACAATTAGTGGAGCGCAAAAAGGATTTTTAAGCAGAAGGGGGGCCCGGGAACAATAGTAACAGTTTGAACTTTTAATTTATTTGCTTTACGACTATCGCAATTGTTTGATATACGGGGTGTAACAAAAATGGTGGGCTAACCATACACAACGGCTTCAACAACTAAAAGTAAGGAAAAAAGTTTATATAAACATATGTCCTAAAATGGTTCGTTACTGAATTACGGCAGTGAATTTAAAAAAAATCACTGGTTTAGCATTAAGCATTTCAGCAGTATTAAGCAGTAAGCAGTATTTAAGCATTTCAGACAATTATCAAGTAGGTAATCTAGTGTTCTAGGTTCTTGTGTTCAATCGTGACATTTGATTAAATCGTCAGTGGCCTGCACTGTCTCCCGATCTAAATCATTTCGATTTCACTTAAACAACTTCGTTTTTTGTTATCTTTTTGAATAAAAAACTAAAAACCTCAAGTAGCTGTAACTCGGTAACGAACCATTTTAAGACATATGTTAATATAAACTGTTTTCCTTATTTTTAGTCGTAGAAGCCGCCTGTGTATAGTCAGTCCACCTTTTTTGTTACACCTTGTATAAAGTGAATTATAGAGAGCCTTCTAGTTTCTATATACATATATCGTTCTGTCGACCTATAATAATATATAAAAAAGATATCTAAAGAAATTTTGAAGTCCACAACTTGTTTCAATAGTTCTTGGCACGGAGACTAATGAATCATATTACCTGGGACAATTGAAACAACATTTAAATTAAATGAAATATTTATTCTAACGCAAAATAGAACATATTGCTATGTAACGGTTATTTTGAATAGAATAAAATGTAAAACAAAAACAAAAGGGAGGAAAGTCAGAAAGAAGTAAATTTTAACAATAAATTGTAATTAAAGAAGAAAAGGGTAATGTGTACAAAAGTTTATTCGAAAGTTTAAATTGGATAACAAAATTGAACCGGACGATATCTTAGGACCGTCGCAAATCTAAACAAGAGCATTGAATAAAAGTGTACCAATTATTGAAAAAGTAAACGAATGCTGCATAAAATTGTAATGGAATGGATGATAATGGTCCGGAATTACCAAAAGGAAAAAACTTATAATCAAAGTTTGTATGGAACTGCGGCGTAAGTGTAACGTACCCTGTCATCTGCTGTTTGAAATAAAATATGCACGTTTCGATTACAAGACTTTATTACAAAGTGACGAACTTTTTCCAAAAGAAAACTATTCAGTTAAACTAAAACTAAAACTGTTCGAGTCACACGCGCACCTGTTATTTGCTGCGATTAGGTATTAATTTTTCGAACAACTTGTATAACTTATCAGAACTTTAACCATTGTTTAGAACGTCTCAGGACAAGTGAAAGCTTTAATAAAAAACTTCGTAAAGAGAACGCTACCTTTTCCAAAAATTCATTGTATAATTAATACTACGAAAAACATTAACATAAATATTAAATTAAAAACAAAGATTATTTGTAGACAAATACCTAATAACTTTTATCATTAGTTTATTATTTCTTATTTAATATTTTTATTTAAGTAGATAATTAACTGTAAGACTTCAACTTATTAATAATCCAGGGCATATAACTCGTAACTCTAGTATATACCCCTGGCCAGTTTTGTATACCGCAAATCTTTGGACCAAATGACACTATTCCACTAAGGAACCAATTATTAGTTTTAGAGTTCTTATGCAGGTACATTAAAGGTCCACCACTGTCGCCGGTGCAGGAATCTTTTCCCCGTTGTCCTCCGGCACAAAGTTGTTCGTCAATTAAACTGATACCGGATTGTTTATATATTGAACCGCATTCAGTAGCTGATTTTACAGGAACCTTAAACAAATATAAGTACCATATATTCTAAATCTAACTGAATATTTCTTACTTTTAGATATCTAGCTTTATAAAATGATACTATTAAATTTATGGTTAGATAATAATAATGAGTCAAAAAATAAATATACACATACCTACATAAAATAAAGAACTTATTAACAAAAAATTACTTACCTCTACCTTTAACTTTACTTCACTCCGCGTTCGATTTTCCGTTCTGCCCCAACCAGCAACCGTCAACTTCAAATCGACAAATGTCTTCTTTAGCAGTACATCAGAATTTGGTAAACAGATCGGACTCAAGTATTCTAGAAATTATAAGTTAAATTTAAATTGCCAGATAGTTGTCTACGTATAAATAGTATTACTATTATAAGACACTGGTCTACTAAGTTTTAATAAGGCAATATCGTGAGGTTGTTCGATCTGGGCAGCTTTATACTGCTCGTGAACGATTACTTGTTCTATCGGGATATCGAGTGGAGTTGGTGCACACTCATCAAAACCAGGTTCGTCATTATCGCAATCCGGATTGGAAGTAATGTTGTGTTCGCCTAAACGGATGCTAACTCTACAATGCAAAAGCTGTTTCAACTATTTGTTTTTGTAACATTCCATTAATCTTGTTAAACGACTAACTTACAATTTCCAAAATCTTGGTAAACGCTTAACACAATGCGCGGCAGTAAGGACGAATCTATCGTTAATTAAAGATCCGCCACAATGGAATCCGCGAAGTCCATTAGCTACAATAATATATTCAACTAAAGTTGCAAGAAAATTAAAATTGTTAATCGAAACATACGTTTGTCGTATTCTAAAAGAGCCAACCATGTAAATTCGTTTAACTCTGTTAATTCTCCACCAATTATTCTGTCTTGTTCGTTAGTTCCACAGACATCTAAACCGGGTAAGTTCACGTCGCTAGCTATATCTAAAAATTAATATTTCTAGATAAACGCGGGTTGCTCGATAAATAAAACTTCAATTTTTATTAATATTAATGACAAAAGGTACCACACCGCACCGAAAGTGGAGAAATGTTTAGAACAGTAATTGCTGGAAACAGATAAAGCAACTTCCGCTGTTATAAAATCAATTTGGTATAGGTAACATAAATATATGACGACTAATTAAAAACAATAGTAAAACCTATTTACATATTCGAATCATACAGGTGTACGTTTAATTAATTTAACAAAATCACGCAGTTACACTTTTCCAAACGTTCAATCAATTTTTAATTAAAATTTTATATTAATATTTTTTTAATAAAACACCCTGTATAGAGTTATTTCAACCTTTTTCATGGTAAATGTTAGTTTTGAACCAAGCAGCGTCGGTTCCCAGAGTATTAAATCAAAACTCCAAAATTATTTATGATTTACATCTATCGCATAAGAAGACATATTTTACCATTTTGTTTACGTTTTTTCCTAAAACATTATCGTTGAAAATTTATAAAACTTTTATAGCGCGTATTATAAACTGATCTACGTTTTCAGTTTTATCTGTGTAGGTAACTAATTTTCAACGAAACTCGTAATAAATATGCATGTACAGTAGAACCTCGTTTATCCGGCCTTCGATCAACCGAGCCTCCGCGTTATCCGAGGCAACGGACTTACCCGAGCACTCCGCATTAATTGAGGTGTATGCTCGGATAATACGGAAAAACTCGGATAAAACGGATGAAGCCGCTATGCCGATGCAGTACGCGCGTGTTATCCGAGTTTTCGCTTATCCGAGGTACCCCTTCCCCACATTACCTCGGATAAACGAGGTTCTACTGTATATTTACATAGATACTGGTAAAAGGAATGAAAACCTTTATCGCCAAAATAACAATATTAATCATAGTGATAAAATTATACAGATGTAATCATATTTTAGTAGTTAACCTTGCAAGATAATATTTACAACTTACAATTTCCATAATTTTCATAGAAATTGACTGGATTGATTTATTAATAAAATTAATAATGTAAGCAACGTAATTTATAATACGGTAAAAATTAGTAATATATTAATGTCCATTTCGTGAAGTGACTTTACATGCCTTAAATTAAAACTTTTATAATATAATATATGAACAAACATTATAAATTAGAGCATGTGGAGTCACTTCAAAACAGTAATAAGATACGTTGCCATTTCTACATGCTTTTCAAAACTGTACTGCTCTAATTGTTGAATATGTACATTGGAATATGTTGCATCATAACGAATGCAGGAATAATGGTCGTGGTCGTTATTTAATAGCTTATACAAAGCTTTCCATCTTTGTTTTAATTATATGTATAATCATCATACCAAAGTTTAATTCTAAATCGTCCTTCTTTACTAAATTCATAAGCTGGGACAACGTAGAGACCGCCTTTGATATATTTTGAGCATATAAGTTAAAGTCGTAGTATGTAGGTACATCACTACCTAACTATTTTATTTGAAAATCGATATTTTTTTAAATTAAAATGAAGTAAGTACTTATAAATATGATAAAGTATCTAATAAACTTTTTGGCAACAAAAATTAATGACAACATTTTTGCATTAAGGTATTAATTTATAATGGTAAATGAAAGATGGATAATTAGATATATGTATGTTATGAGTCTGATACAAATAAATATGTTTGTATTACAAGAGGTTATCAAAAAGTCATACATAAATCTAAAATTATTTTTGTTTTAGATATTATATGTATTATAATATAAAATAAAATTTTAGTTCCCTAAATTACTTAATAAAATACCGAAAATTTCGAAATATCATACCTATAAAATATTTTGAAACAATATCGATTGAACTTACTTGGTTCCTCTACACTACAGCAAACTTTTGGATGATCACCTTCAAATCCGCACTGAAATTGGCGAATGTATTGTATATCCTTATCAAGCAAGGTTCTGTTCTGTAGCATACTAAACAATTCCGGACATTTTTTTATTAAAATACATTTTCCCTCCGTTTTATCCGGTTTAATACAAGTTTCTGCATTGGCTAATAAACAATAAAGACTAATATAAGACAATATAATTTTTTAGCTACACAGTAAAACTTACCCATATAAAACAAATAACAAAAATAAAACATATAACCGTAACCGATCATTTTTAATTATTCAAGAAGATTTATTATAATAATAAATTAAGTATATAGTACACTGTTGAGCTGTTCGACGACGAATCGAAAAATGAAATAGTCTTTCAATATTTATAACACAAATATGGACGATAGGGAATTCCAGTATTATAGCTATAGTCACTAGCATTGACCCCCTTCCACAGATATGGTATATGTACAACTTTAGCGTACTGCGTAATCTTTAGATGTAAATAAAATATGAAAATTGTATAATTAGTTAAAATTCAAATACTTATATAAATCATAGGTATGTATTATTAATATTGAAGTACCTATATGCTCAAATATGATATTATAAAATAATGTTACAATATAATGTAACAACATTTAGAAATATAACAATTTCATAAGTATACAATTGCTTTTCTTAAATTAAGTAGTTTAAATGATTATTATTAGATGTAAAAAAAAATTCTTATTCTAATTGTAAATACATGTATAGCTTATCCAAACCTATATGATGTCACGTCATCAATATAAGGTTACTAGATGATGACGTTTCGCACAGTGCTGTCACCTCGAACATCGTATTTTTACAGTTCTAATAAATTGTAGTCTTTCTTTATACCGTCCAATATGTGCGCAGATAAATCATCTATAGAATACGTCACTTTCCAAACTATAAACCGAATTATAAATAAACAATCTAGTAACTTTTTGTTGATGACGTGACATCGTATAGGTTTGGATAAGCTATACCTACTAACGACTTGAAGTCGTTTCATAATATCTAGTGATTTTAGGTAAATTTACTCGTCATTAAAATTATTAAATTTGACAGTTTCTTTGTCGATCTAAATTTTATTAAGTAGGTAGGACATTTATTAAATCGATAAACAATTAAAAAAGTTATATTATATTTTGACGAACTTAAATTATCGTTTTAAGACGTCAATTCTCATTAGCAATTATTGTTTGTTAAATAAATGAAAAAAAACAAACTATCTCGCGATTCACGTAATCAATAAAAGGTTACTAGATGACGTTTCGCACAATGTCATTTCGTACCGACCCTTTCGTTTTTACAGTTCTAGTAAATTGTAGTCTTTCTTTATACCAATTAATATGTACACAAGTAAATCATCTATGAAAATGTCACTTTCGCAACTTTAAAGTGAATTACAACTAAACAATCTAGTAGGTAACTTTTTACTGATGACGTGAATTGCCAGGCCGCTTGGCATATATATATATATATATATATATATATATATATATATATAAATTATATATAAGGACGAGTTCGTTAACCAGTCAAATCGACCAACCCGTTTCAAAATGGCGGCCATTCAAAAACAAAAATTAAAAAAATTGTAATCTCCGTTATAAATTATCGGATCGGTAATGTAAAAAATTCCATTAATTGTAATTTGGAATCGGAATAAAATTATCTGCCGATCATATCTCTTTGTAATTTTCGATAAAATGCACCGTTTTCGAAATAATCGAAAAAAAGTGCTAATTTTTTTCTTAATTCTCGCAAATTTCTCTCGTAAATATTATTTTTCAAAAAAATTTATTTCTTTCGAGAAAAATTTGCGCGCGGACGAATTTTTAGTTCGCAGCCGATTTTCATTTTCTTTTTTGGGTAATTTTAAGGGACCGTAATATTTTTAGGGTGGATTTTACGATTATGTTTTAAAAATAAAAAAGCTTATTTTAATCAACCGCCGCTGACTAAACGTCGACCAATTATAAAGCAAACAACTTCTATACTTCCTAATAATTATTTTAAATAAATGATGGTTTTTCTAAAATTGTTATTTTAGTTATAATAAGCAATGTCAAAATTTACGTAAAACTTGCGATTTTGTGCCTTAAAACGCTCTCTCCTTGGAGGCTTATTTAATTTAAAATTTCACAGCTAATTATTATAAAGCTAGTTCGTATAAAAAAGCTACATTTTGCAGTAATAATTTAAATATATTACGTAGTTTGTATCTACAGAAATACAATAAAAATCAAACTTTTAAAAAATATTAAAGCTGCTTCGACAACTGTATAAAAACATAGCACTCTTCTTATTTTAATCTACCTATAAAATATCACAAATTATTTTCGAATTATATACTTATACGATTTAAAATAAGAGCTTATCTTCCTTTAAAATAAGATTTACAATGTATTCTATCATCTAAAAACATATCATAATTTTATTATTAATTATTAATATCCACAAATAAATAATAATTATAGCATTCACCGATGCACATTCTACTATTCAACTATAGTAAAAGTAATTCTAATTAAGGCCTTAAATTTTTAAGTATCCACGGAATGTATTCTGCTACCCTAGTATAAACTCCCGGCCATCCTTGAAGTCCACAAGGAGAAGGACCAAAAGATACAATTCCAGTAACATACCAATTAAACGCACCAGGCTCGGTATGAACATTCATCAACGGTCCTCCACTATCTCCTCTGCAAGAATCTTTACCTTTAACACCACCAGCACATAAATGACCATCATTTAATGTAACCCTTAAAGGACCATATACCGATAAACAATCTTTATTTGTTGTGACAGGCACCTAAAACCATTTAAAATTAAACAAATACGTTTCGGTTAATACGTATATACAGGGTATCCAGAAACTCTCCTACCAAACGAAAACGTCGAATTCTAGAGATGATTCTCTGAGAAAATTTTTGGTGTTTCCTTGCATACACATAAATTCCCTAATATTCCTAAATTTAGTATCAATAATAAAAGTTGACAGTGACAAATCAACAAAATAAGAACTGCGTAAACATGTGTTATTAACGAGATTTTGAAGATATTTGAACAAAATTAATGGCAAGGCGCCATCTTCAAAAGGCTATAACTCCCTTAAGAAATGTTTTTGTATAGGGGTGATTTAATCTCAAATCGACTTAAAATCAACTTTAGAATTCGACGTTTTTATTTTTCAAGAGCGTTTCTAGGCCCTCAGTATTATAAATTCTTACATTTAATTTCAGTAAAATATTACTCTCTGAACGATTTTCTGTTTTACCCCATCCCGCAACTGTTAAATTAGCTCCCACAAATTTATTGGTACGAAGCTCAACTGAATTTGGAATACAAATGGGCTTCACAAAACCTGAAAAAATACAGAAATGTTAGGAATAATTTTTAAATTGATAAATTGGAAAATCGCACTTGTAAATTCCACATCTCTGGCCAATCTTATCAATGCAATATCGTGCTGTTGGCTGATATCATAAGGATTATAAAGTTCATGAGCAATTTTTTCGGCTACCGGTACATTCACTGGATCATCTGAACAATAACTAAATTCTTGCATCGAAACGCAATCCTTGTCCTTCTCGGTGTCATATTCCCCTAATCGCACGCTTATTCTAAATTAAAAAAATATATAATATTAATAACATTATTATGTAACTAACGTGATATATGTATATATATATATATATATATATATATATATAATTTCTCGTTTATTAATCCTCAATGATAATAATTACCTGTACATCTGATCTCGTTATCAGATTTTTTCATGGTAAATTCATTTTCTAGATAAGCAGAATTTTTTATGAAAAAATTTTTCCTCTTGTCAACTCTATCCGGGGACACATTGTATATTAATCTAAAGTAGGTACCTACTAATGTTTATATAAAATTATTTCAAAATAATTTAAAATATGAACGTAGAATAAGTGAAGTATTTTTAAAACACCGAAAAATAATAATTATGTAGGTACTTACTTATAGGTATTATTTTTCTGATATTTTTATGTTGTTTTTATACAGATACCTATTACCAAATTTACATTTCTTACTATACTAATCAAAAATTATTTTTGCATTATATAAAATACAGTAATTTTATTTTACTTACAATTGCCAATTTGAAGGCAAATCTTTTCCTTTGACACAATGGGCTGCAGTTAAAACATATCGTTTACTGATTAACACGCCTCCGCAATAAAATCCGCGACCGACAGCTATAAATATAAAATCATTAGCGATTACAAAAATTGGAGTTATTCTTTAAATATACGTTTTTTATATTCGATAAGAGTCATCCACGGAAATTCATCTATATCTGCAACTTCGCCACCAACAATTCTTGGCTGAGTTCCAGTTCCGCAAACTTCTCTGTCAGGAAGCAAAGGCGAATCAAATACATCTAAAATAATTAATTTAATACTAAATGTACATTTTTAATAGAAATCTTAATAAGTACCTGGCGTTGCCGTACTCGGTGCTGTGGTTACTTTGGTGCCTCCGTTATTATCGAAACTGCAACATACCTTGGGATCTAAGCCTTCAAACCCGCACTGTGCCATTTTCAAGTAATTTGCATTTTGAGATGACAATGGACGGATGTCTAGTAAACTTAATAGTGCAGGACATTGCCTTATTGCTACACATTGTCCTAAATCTTTATTTGGCGTTATGCAACTTTCATAGTCGCTAGTTTCTATAAAAAGAAAAGTTTTTTTGAAAACATTTATCTATTGTTACTTCAAAATCATCATTCATAACAAATTCATTCATTCACTTCTTACCTACATAATCTATATTTATTCAATTAAAGTGAAATTTCTATAAAATATTAATGAGTAGATAAAGGAAATAGTTCTGTCGGGCAATGGTCTAGTAAAATGGAAAATCCCTCTTAATAAAGCAATAGCATGAAGAAAGACAGACTTGCAAATTATTTAACAAAAAGTGCTCGTACACTTATTCTAATTTGTAAACATCTGGGAAAACCTCGTGTTACAATTTCAAGGCAAACAGCTGAAACTAATCAGTTTTTGAGTAAGTAAAAAATAGATAAAAAAGTAGGTATGTATATTAAATAAATTCGTAGTACTTATTTAAAAACTTAAATCAACACTAATTTGCATTAGTCGCGCCCGTCACTTTCAAATATAGTCAAATATGTATACTGTCAAATATAGTTATAATATAATTTATGTAGATAAAATTTAAATACATCATAAATACCTGAAGGAATATAAAAATGTAATTTAAATATATTTATTACTACATACTGTTTAAATTTCTAATTCAAAACTAGTAAGTGATATACCTATCAAAAACTATTTTGCAAAATTTTTATTTTCACTATTTTGCAAAATGACAAATTTGCATTACGGTAGTTGTACGCTTTATTAATGAAACAAATGATAATAATTAACAAGTAACAATACACAAAAATAATTTAACTGAATAAAACTGAAAAAACTATTCATTTTTGTCGCGTTGCAAAAAATCAAGTGTTCCTTTTACTTTGTCTGTCTGCGTTTGTTTTGCAAAATTTGTTTTTTTTTTAATACATATGTATCTACCACTAAATCGATTGCGATATAACGAATCCGCACTCAACGGGGTCGCGAAGAGCGGGAATTACCTGTACTGAATATTATTACCTATACTCAGACAACTTAAAAAGTTGTTTGTAGTTGCAATAGTAAGTTATTGATTTTAAACATACGATAATAAATAAGTAGATATGTTGTGACGAGGATCCCAATCATTTCATTAATTTTTATGGTAAATCTAAATCTAAAAGTATATCTAACACAATCTAATTTATTATTGTATTTTAAATGTTTTTTTATAATCCAGAATTAAATCCCTAAAACGTTTATTATTAACGTTATTATTTATCAAAACAATTATTATCTACAAGAAATAATTACTGTAAATCATCTTAAAATTCGAATTAGGTATGTACAGTCAAAAGTACAATTTTAAAATTGTATATTTGTTTATTCTTCATAGTAGATAGTTAATCTTTCGTTGAACTGGTGAAATATTTTTACACCGTTAATCTGCTGGGGTCTAACATACCCGTAACTAATATATTCCTTTTTGTAATTATTTGAAGGCTTTTAAATATTTTTAGTATTATATTATTTATTAACACATGTATAGGAATATTAAAGTTTAAATTGTGATTGATAATCAGATATATATATCTTAAACTTCCAATAAGTCCGGTTCATTTTTGTCTTCAATTAACTCAATTTCATCGTTACTGTCCACTTCCTCCCACAAATATAATAATATTTGTTGATTTCCTTCATAATCAACCATTACTTTGTCTTTTCCAATACAAATAGTCTAAATAACAAAAACTACTTAACATGACCTTAACTGTGGTTCAGCAAAAACAGTGCTGTCGTTAGGCTGGTGAGGTCTCATAGACTTCCACCTGTAATTTCCACAACTTCCAAGTTTCTCAGAAAAATCTACTTTTATTAACATATCACCTAAAACATTTACGATAGCGATTCTGCAGATGTTATTTAAAAAACTATTACAGTAAAACCAAAGAAAACTAAGCTTGGAGTTTATCAGACCTCGACTAGACTAACGAAAGGTTAAAATCGAAGGTATGTCACTTGTCGCCATATAATTGAGTTATTGAGTAATTATATCAATATGTTCTTTTCAACTATATTGATGAAGTATTTTTATAATTCCTCACACATAAATCAAACCTAGTGAACGTCTTTATGAGAACAGGCACGATAATAATCACCGCATTACTAAAATCATACTAACGAAGAAAATAGGTAAATTAAAAAGAAATAAATAAAACAAAATTAAAATTTTAATAATATAAATGAACGATATAAAAATAAAATATAAATGCAACATAAATTTCGATAACGATCGATTAATTAAAATTGTAGGTAACACAAAAATTAATACAATCGATTTAAAATTATTATTCGCAACCATGTTCTAAAGAATTTTACTGATAGCACAATCGTTGGTTCAAAAGTTCAATTTTTTATTCAAGTAACGGCTGTTTTCTTTGCTATCAATGTTTTAAAACAAAATTCAGAAAATCACATCATAAATTAAATTAAAATATAATATTTTGAGCACATTTTGTGGTAGTTTTAGATTTTTAATTTTAGTAAAATAAAATCGGGCACGTTTTTTGAAAACGCTGCCATTTTCAAACCGATCTGACTTGTCTCCACTCCTTTTTATTTTATTTATTTATAAAAACAATCCGTTATTTAATGATAAAAGGCTGCATATAGAAGAGGAAATTCGAATATTGTATGTCTCAAATATTCATATTTCAGATACATACTGAAAATACTGAAATATGTAGTATATCGATATGTTTTTGGGAAAGTATCTTAAGCGTTAATTTTATCGAAAATGACAAAGCAAAGACTCAGTTTTGAAAGTGACACATTATTCTACCGATGATTTACCCGCTCACATGCGACATGGCAAAGAAAGACTACAATCTATTAGTAGGTATAGTAAAAATGCGAGGTATGAGTGATGCTTTAGATCAAAACAAAGTTTGAATGGCGCATAGGTCATTGTACATCTGATTGTGAGATTTGTAAATCCGATTATTAACATAACTCCAAAAATAATAGTATTATTATTTAACGAGCGATATGTTTATTATTATTCACTCGGATTACTACGACACTCGTCTAAATGAAATACTTATTGTTAATTGTGGTTTTGCTTAGGTACTAATTTTTATGAGATCGTATATTTCGTGTAATTCATATTTATCAAATTAAAATGCGCATCTTTCGCAATTTTATAAGTATGATTCTTTCGCGATAACTATTTTATTTTTCTTCTGTATATTAATGAAAACACATATCAAATAAATAAACAAAATAACTAATATAATTTCGATCATATTTGGAATAGTGCCTAATTAAATTTATATAATCTGTTGACGTTGAAATTTTATTGAAAACATATATAGGTGTATTAACGATTAATTTTATAATTATATGCACCAATCAACAATGACCATTTTCAATAGCGTCAATATAGTACTGTTTATATTTTGATGAGCAAGACGACAAGGTCGTATAATCAAAATTTCACGCGTCCGATAGAAACCGTAGTAACATAGCCAATTAGAAAGCTTTGTTTTTATTCTTAGAAACGATTGTTGCGACAATTGTTTTAAGTAAACACTTAAGTATTTGTTCGATAAGTTATTGATTCAGTAAATATCAGTATTGGATTGGCTAAAATCAAACAGTATAGGTAGGCATATTGAAATATTAACATAAATGATTGGTTAATTTAGAAACTTTATGAATTGATAAATTTACGTATTGTTTCAGAAAATTGTTACTGTTACTGTGTGAAAATTATAACAAGTGTTTTGAATGATGTTTTAAACCAATACTTTTAGTTATTTACAAAACAATATCCTATAATTCTATAATATAAAGATAACGGTTTAAATTTTGATATTTCCATACCAAAGTTTATTTTAATCTAATTGCGCATACGTTTTTATCTATACATTGCTTATTAACAGTAAAAACAATAATACAAAATATTTCTAAGTAAATGAATAATTTTGCACATCTTATAAAACCATCGATGGAAAACTAAGGTTGACACAAGGTTACCAAACAAGTTTACTATAATTATAATATAAAATTGAAATAATAAATCTTTTCCTAATATAGTACCTAAGTAAATTTAAATTTTCTTTAAATTTAACGTCGTTTTTATTAATTTCTTAAACAATTTACATACTTAACATAATATGTAATTGCACAATAATAACCGAAGTCGTTACCTACTTTAGCTTATTGTTAGCTGAGAAAATAATAAACACATGACATAACAAATCAAAAGCAGAATGAAAAACTTGTTACATTTTTCCTAAAATATTGCAAACATAAACGCTAAATAATAAAATTATTATACTTACGTGCAAAAACATTAGATATAACACAAACAAAAAACGCGGTACATTTTAGATACTTCATTATCTATGTACCTATATCGATTCAAAATGTAAAAAATTAACTAAAATTAACGTTGTTAACTCTTTGATATTTCTCAATAAACTAAAGAAGTTGGTATAACCAAGTAATATATTATCTACGCTGTAATCGTCGGTAAGGAATATTTCATAGCTGTGTTCATGTCGCCTGCCTTGGAAACCCCGCTACTTTGTAGTAATTGATGATTCAGATAATTCTGCTACGATTTTCCTAGTTAATTTTAGAAATTTCTTAATTATATAGATATATATGTAAGTAAATACATACGTGGAAATAGGAATTTTCATTATGAAATATTATGAATTTGTAACACAAATATTATTATTTTTAAATATCATATAAGTACAGAGCGCACAAATAAGTGTTATTTAAACGCTCAAACTTTTACCATAGGTGCCTACCTATAAATCAATTAAAATTCTATTGTTGTTAATAATATTATAATTTCCGAAATAACATTTCAAACATAATATTGTAATAGTTCATAATTATTAAAAAATATATCAAACGATTCGAAATATTTTAAAAATTCAAAATTATTTAAAAAGTTATAAACTTAAACAAATTACTATTAAAATTAGATAGTTATGGCTTTAAATTACGTATAATCCACGGAACATATTCAGATACTCTCGTATAAACTCCAGGCCACCCTTGTAGACCACAAGGCGACGGTCCGAAAGATACGATTCCAGCAACGTACCAATTAAATTCGTTAGTCTTGTAATGGACAGTCATCAAAGGACCTCCGCTATCTCCCCTACAAGAGTCCTTGCCTTTTAAACCACCAGCGCACAACTGTCCTGATCCTAAATTCACGTTTGCCGCACTATATACTGAAGAACAATCCCCGTTCGATTTTACTGGTATCTAAAATTAGTCAATAATTAATATTAAGTACAATTATATTCTAGTAATTACTAGTTTAATTTGTTATTCCAAAATCGGGCGAAGGGCGAGATCCCGAATACAATTAACTATTTTCGTATTCATCTCACTTAAAATCAAGTTCATACGTTTTGTCCCGCGAGATGTGATCGCAGGTGAACAAGCGACGAGAGAAAATCAAGAGGGATGAAGGGTAACAGTTGTTTTTGAATTGTAGAAAGGGACACGTCGGTTAACAAATAAAAACGGACAGTAATCTTTTTTTTTGGGCCTTTCAAACATATCAACTTGACTGTACGTCTATTATATTTTCAATAATTCCTATGTTCCGAAATCTTTTTTTCGACCCTATATATATATATATATATATATATATATATATATATATATATATATAGGTATATGAAAATGAACCAATGTAAATTATTATAAGTTCAAAATTAATACAGTTAAGCATTCAAGCAAAACAAGTTTTATTTAGTCTCGGACGCGCGGCGTATTCGTTTCTCTATAAATTACTATACGTATTACCCCTCGATATAACGATAACCCTGATATAGCGATACGATTTTAATTATTCAACAACGTGTTTCATTAAAGTTCAACTGTAAAAATGTAGCTATACATATTTTAATTACCTGTACTTTTAGCTTAACGTCACTTTCCGATCTACTTTCAGTTTTACCCCAACCAGCAACTGTCATATTAGCTCCGACAAATTTATTATTTAGTAATTCCGGAGACGTCGGTACACATATTGGTTTAATGTAATCTAAAACATAAAAATATACCTAAGCACCTTTCCTACAAACATAACTCGATTTGTTTACGTAAATTTAAAATGGTCTTTCAAAATTTTAATGCAACTATTTGAAAACAAACATAGACTATGAAAATATCAATTAAAACGTACGCGATATTCTTTTGTTTTTGTGGAAATCTTAGAAAAATCGTAAAAACCAAAATATTTTGATAAAATGGTTATTAAAACATTAAGTGTTAGACATTTTTGGAATCGGTAAAAAAATATACGTCGAGCGAAAATAAATTTAATATGCACTCAAAAAAATATTGTACATAATATTAATGAACACCAGTTATTGACTTTTTGATCATTGATACAATGAAAAGTTCATTAATACTACTAATACACTGAAGAAAATAAGTGCCTAATTATGCAATTAAAACGATCGTTGTATTTACGAATCATTTATAATTTTTTACCTAATAACTTTCTTCATACCTACAATGAAAATTTTTATCGAAATAACGAATTTTTCGTTACTTTTTAAGAGTTATCTAATGTACTTTTATCTAATGTACGTTAATGTACGTACATTGGACGCGTTACATCGGATTTTTTTTAAGTGTGGCGTTCGTAAGTAACAATGTTGATTGCTGTCGTTTGCTTTTTTTTAAGTGCTAGAACAAATGTATTATTTTTAAATTCCTCATTGAAAAGTGTCTCAATAATGTTTTGGTTAGAAATAAACTAACTTGACTGGTTTTCGTATAAAAAAATAAAAACGAAAATATCTCAATTTTCATACTTTTTGCGATATTTTTAAAATTAAAAATGGCAGGTCAAATTTTTTATTTCGTATTTCTTAAGATAACCGAGATTTCCGTGCATTTACTCGAAAAACGGACACCTTGTCAAGTAGACATTATGACATCAGCATCGATATTAATAAAAATTAGGTAGATATTTATTTATTTATTTTATCTTTACCTGTAAATTCTACGTTTCTAAAAAGTCTTAATAACGCAATATCGTGATATTGATTAGGATCCTGTGCATTATATTGATCATGTGCTATACTTTCAGTAACGAGAACGTTTACGGGAGAATCAGAGCAATATTCAAAAAATGCTTCTTTAACACAATCATTTTCCATTTCTGTGTTATATTCTCCTAGACGTACACTAATACTGAAATCAAAAATAACAAATGAATTAAATCGGAACATTCCTGTAGGTATTATAATATGTAAAAAAAAAAGGTAATTGTATGTACTAGATATATTTATCTCCTTTTGTCTGCTTTTATAAATTGAGAATAATAAAATAATACTCACATATTCCAGTTACTCGGCAAATCCTTGCCTTTAACGCAATGCGCGGCCGTAAGGACATACCTATTGTTAATCAGCACTCCTCCACAATAAAAACCTCGGCCATTAGCTAAAATAATTACCAACATCTACCACCTACCAAAATTACCTAAGTACATTAAATTAAGTAAACGTACGTTTTTGATATTCTACTAAAGCCATCCACGGAAATTCATCTAAATCCGTTGCTTCGCCTCCCACAATTTTATTTTGCGTACTCAATCCACAAACACTCGCGTCCGGAAGTAAAGAAGACGAAATTGGCTCTAGAATTATAAATGTCTGCTCATTTTTAGTTGAACACCGAGCGCCGCTTCTTACCCGCATGTTCGTTATTACTAGTTTCTGTGGTTGTTTCATCATTTTGGTCATTATTCAAACGGCAACAAACTTTAGGATCTACTCCTTGGAAACCGCACTGCGCTCTTTTAAGATAGTTCACCGCATCCGCAGTTACCGGACGTTGTTGTAATAATGTAAACAGGGAAGGACATTCTTTTATTGAAATACATTGTCCTAGCTGTCCCGTTGGCGTTTTACAACTTTCAAATTGTTTGCTGCCTAGAAAAGACGTTTTAAATAATTATTGAATCATTTTTAATTGGTTTTAGTTTATAAAATAAGAGTTAATAAAACTCTCGCTTGTAATTAATTGGTTATTTGTTCTTCTTGTTAACAATAACAGAAACTATACAGCATAGGGTTGATTGTACGGTGGCATTCAATAAACGTGTAATGTCACTTTCCAAATCTCCTATCGAAGTTTGACAGAAAACTTTCCAGTGTAATCACAGCCAGGGGGCCTCGGGGAAAAGTTTTCCTGAAATTTTTGGCGTTGCCATGGTAACGTTTCGAAATCGAAGCGTCTGAAAATACTGATGATGTGAAATTTTCACGTAAATTATTAAAATCTCCCGACTTTGATAAAAAAATTTAAAAATATTAATAAAGTGTTTTATACATAGAATCATAAATTACTTGTGGGTAATTTGTTAATTGTAATTTTTATACAATTATTTTATGTACAATTTTCTATAACAAATTTCGTTCTCTATTGATATATACGAAAGATGACGGGATGTTCAATTTTAGTAAAAAATTAACTCTTTACGTATTTTGTATTAAATTTTTATATCTAACTCATTAAAAATCAAATTTAATTTATAAATACCATTTGATAGCTTATCTTTTACCCTGGATACCTGGATAAGATCTGTTACCGACAATCTTCCTACTCTATTAGATATCGACTAAGGTTTAAAATAATTTCTTATAACAAATATTATTTATCGTTGTTACCTAGGAACATTTATTCTTTATTTTCGTGTTCCAACGTTCGGTACATTAATAAATGTACCATATATAATCGTAAAAATTCGGATTTGCCATTGTATACTTAAACTATTATAATATTAGTCACACACATGACCATAAAGCGTTCATTAACGCAAGGTCAAGCAATAAACGCAGGTACAAGAAAAATTAACTAAACCACAACGTTCATAAATATAAAAATAAATTTGTTTTGCTTAAATATATTTTTTTAAACAAAATATTAAACAAGGAAATAAAACTTTCAAAGCAAGTTTTTTCTGTATTATCATTGTTATTATTAAAATTTTACATCAGGTAAATTATTGTAAACGATTTTTTATATCCACTTAAGGTTAATTATTTTTTAATTAATTACCTAGAGGTAAAATAATATTATCTAATAAAAATTAATAATTATTTTTTGGTGAAATAGGTATCAAGTAGATGTCCATATTCTGATTCTAAAGTAGGTAGGTAAAAACATTTACTTTTTGCCAAAAGTTAATTTTTAATTAATTTATGAACAATATTAAAAATTATGTCGGTTACGTATACATTTTAAATGGTTAAAAATCGAATCTACTTACGTGCTTCAATAATAAAAAAATAACACATAAACCACAACACAAAATACTTGATTTCCATAATTTTTGAATTTAACTAAAAACAGATAATCTCGGTTTAACGAATTAAATCCTCAAGAATGCAGCTCAGACCACTACTCGATACTGAACTAGACATTCAGCATTGAAAATGCTAAACGTACACAAATATTTGTTCTCTGTTAAAACATCAAACCAAATACTAACCTGCCTAACACTTACAATTAGTTGTTTGTTTTGTTCAAATTGTAATATTGATTATTAAATCGTTTATCGATATTAAATAAGAAAATACGTTTGAATAATTAAAATACCCTTATTACCGAATTTAATGATATCTACAATAAATGTAATTTTAAAAAGTATTCATACCAGTATTAAATAATAGACAAAAATTTTCTCATCGTTGTTAATAGCGTTATTGTAAGTACACCTACTTTCTATAAATAAAAAAAAAATTGAAAATAATATCTATTAAGTAATATTGAAAGAATAGAAGATTAATTACTACACATTAAACGTATTATTTGCAATAATATAAATATAAGTTTGTGCAATATGTTCGTTTTTCAAAAATAAAGATTGAAAATGTTACACCGATTACTATAATTTAATCGGAAAGGGGATTTATTTTTATTATACATACCTACGTATGAAATGTCACTTATCAATTCTGTACGCGATTGATCATTAACCTTCCTAGAAAACTGTTGAATTTAAATCTATTGTAAATTATACACCACGATTTCATCAAGTACGGCATCGCCGATGACACTATATTATAAAGAACAATTACATAATATATTAAATCTTTGCAAGAAACCATTAGACCAATCGGTAAGTCGTTTTTAAGAGGCCATTGTGGAAATAAATGGTCGCAAGCTGCAATACATTTTATTCTATTTATTTTAATTTCTCGATGAAAAACATGCTAATATTGCACGGTCTGCCGATCTCGGATTTGGTCGCCATCGTGAGGAAAAGACGTTAAAAATGAGTTTTTCACCAGAATTTTCTTTGCAGTTTATTCTACGACAAAATAAACTACGTAGGGAAAATGTTCTACAATTTATGTGACACTCCGAAACAAAAATCAAGGTCAGCAACCTATTTACTTGTTGACTGTGCGTGAAATAAAATTTCGCACGCAGGTGCGTGAAATTATACCTCACATATAAATATTGACGTGTGAAACGTGTGTTTCACACACGGGAGTAGAAAAACATTTTTAATCAATCCTTTTATTTATTTTTCTCAATTTTTGGAAATAATGTGAGTCAAACAGCAGTCTCTAGTTGGTGTGCAGGATTAAACTCTTATTTTTAGTACAGTATGCGCTCCTTAATCCGGCATACTACGTTTCGGCACTTTCTATAATCCGGCAACGATCGGATTTTTTCCGGTGGATTCGGCTTTTGTACATACTGCGTTTTTTATTAATACAAGAATATTCAATTAAATAAATATTCAATGTTTGAATTTAATTTTATACTCTAAGTTTTTGTATAAATTCCGCACTTGCAAGAACGACGAAATGTCGAATATGTAATCATCTGCACGGGTTCAGAATGTGCGTAAACACACAAAAAAATACTTATTTTAATCGTTTTCATTTTTATCGAAAGTGATTTATCTGTGGTATTCCCGTTAAAACTACATACGTATATTGACGTTCGATAAGCCGGCAAAATCGCTAAAACCGGACGGCCGTGATCCCGAACGTGCCGGATTAAAGAACGCCTACTCTACTGGATATTTCATTTTCCATAAGTGCCGTCAACATTTCGACAAGCGTGAATCGACAAAATGTGAGATTAAACGATCAGGAAATCTTTCAAAATCATTATTGTTTGTTTAATTGCGTGTATAATGTAGGTATAGGTATCGCCACATCATCCTGTTAAAATCATATGGTTTTATCCAGGTCCTGGTTTTTTCATTTTAAGCACCGAAATTAATGATGATTTTTATAAATAATTTTTCTGTAGCCTTCACCAACGACAACTGCCGTAAAATTACATATTTTATTTTCAAAAAAAAATCGAGATAATCGCCTATCTTGCATGAATACCATAGTGTAAGTATACCTACAATAACTGTAAAACAAAAACAGAATTAAGAAAAACCATTTTTATAGTTTATTTTGGCGCGGAAATCTGTTATAAATCTTTATTAAGCTCTTTTAATAATAATCATAGTCTTTATGTCCTACTCTTTATTTATTCATATTATCATTATTTTCGTTAACATTTACTTTCATAATGTACACTTTATAATAGCTATGTATAGTACCTAAGTATAATCTACTTACAAAAAAAAACATTCATAGTGTTAATAATAATAATCGAGTGAAATTTGATTCAAATCTATGGTGACAAATTATCAAGCAACCACACAACATACGAAGCCACTTTTGTGTATATACCGGGTGCATCTGCTGTTCCACATTCTTTAGCGCCAAAAGATACGATACCCAAAACATAATAACGGGGATCCTTATGAACTGCCTCCGCTTTAATTAATGGACCACCGGAATCTCCTCTACAAGAATCTTCTCCCAGTTTTCCTCCCACACAAAGTTGGGACTGGTCGACACTTGCATATTTACTATACAACTTCGAACATATTTCCAATGGTATTATAGGAAGTTTTACGTAAAGTAAACGGTCGCTTTCAGAAAGACTACCCATGTCGGAAATTCCCCATCCGGCCACTTCTGCTGTAGATCCTTCGTAATTTTTTGTAAGTTGTACACCATAGGGAATACAGATCGATTGAACCCAACCTGTAATTCATATTCAAATTGGAATTTTTCAGTAAAATTAGATTATGTAATAATTTAATATCGTCGTGGAAATGACACCTTTCTGTATGTATAACCGATTCGACGAGGTCAATTCGATGTTGTATTTAGTCGTTTGGATGCAAAAATATTTTTAAAAAAATAGCCGTAATTAAGTAATACCAGGATACATATTTTTATAGGTGGTAAACATTTTTTTGAATACATTCAGCGCCACTTCAAGTATTTTAGCTTTCATTTTCTTTTTTAACTTGTTTTTTTTTAATTATATTCTGACGACAACAACAAACAAAGTGTAAATTGGTAGGTATTAGATAAATGTCAACGCTTTTTTTTGTAAAATTCTCAAAAAATCGAAATTTATTCGAACTTGATCAGTAGACAAAACCAAAAATAATGTCTGCATTAGATCATTACCCACCAAGTACCTACCATTAAATACAGCGGAACGGTTCAATCGTATCAATGCAATATCGTTTTGTAAAACTGGTACATTATATTTTTCGTGTAAAATAATTTTGCTGATCCCAAAGTCTTGAACAGGTTCGGCACACAACTCGATATTGCAATCTATAGAGGTTGCAGCATCGTTTTCTCCAAGTCGCACTGCTGATCTATAAAAAAGCCACTGTTTAATTATTCGCCCAGTTAATTAGGAAAAATTAGAGGGGAAAAATTGATAGAGCTTTGAAACTTGGCAGAGATGTTCGTTTAGACGTAGGTAAGCACTGTTTAACATACTAAAACTCAAACTACTTGAACTCAATTTGTTGAGCTCAAGCCGCCATCGCACACGGTGTCAAAAAGAACGAAATGAACTAGGGAAAGTTTTCTATAAGTAATTTAAGTTCTTATCATTTTTCTGTAAAGTCTTTACAAACTTTACGATGCAACATAAATTGACGTAAGTTTCATAGCATAGCAAAATTACCGTTACCTAAAAATTATTTTTGATACAAACGTGAAAATTTGTTCATCGTTAAGCCTACCTATAAGATGTACATTTGGCAAGCAAGGAACATAAAAAAATTCCTACGCGAACCGGAGTTATGAACTCATAAATTTCGCCACCACTAACTTATACAAAGTCCGGTATACAACAGGAACCGCTAGTTCGATTTTCATTTTCTTTTTTTAAGTGAACTATCTTTCAGATGGTTATAAAACATTTCCAATGAATAACAAAAATTGTAACGACGAGCGTTTTTGCTAAAATTGCTTATTTACCGATTAAATTTAAAAAGTTCAAAGTAGAACTTGTTATTCTTATTTTATTTATTACAAAAAAAATGTATTATATATTGTATTTTTTGTACGACGATATAAAATAATTTCTTTTTCTATTTTTTTCAAATTACAATTCAAAATGACAAATACAGACACGTTTATACACGATACAATGGCGAGTTACGAAAAATGCTTTATTTATGAGCAACATCTCTTCAACGTTTCAAAACTTGATCAATTTCTTCCGTCAAACGTCGAAATTTGTTCCTATTTGACTGGACTGTATTAAATTAAAAAAATTGTAACTCATGAATATCAGATAAAATCTTTCAACGACGCGGCGTGACAGTAATATAGCAATCCGTAAAATAATTGAAACAACTTATTTGAATAAGTCCATCAATCCAGAAAAAAATTCAGAATCTCTAATCCCTAAGGTTTAATCATTTATAAGAATTTCAGTTTAAATTAAATACGTTGGATAGTAGGTACTTACAATTAATATAATACATCCAAACATACTTTTCTATAATATTTATTATATATTTATACCTACTTAATAAAAACAGTTATTGTTGGTTTTCCCGGACAATTTTCACACATCTGGAGTTATAACATCCACGTATCCTTGAGCTATTAACGTTGTATTGTAATACATAAATAAAATAAAAATAAAAATACCTTAAATATAAAACATAGGAGGAACTATTACGTAAAAACTCTGCATGGTAAAAACCTTGACAGGTTTAGAAACCAATTAATTGTTATTTTTTTTAAATGGGTTAAAATAGGTATAATTGATTTCCTACAGAATAGCCCTTAAAGTTCACTTTAATTTAGTAAGTCGGGTAAGTACACGTATTTTTAAATAAAAAAATTTACTTACACTTTAGTATTAACTGGTAAACCGGTGACGCAGTGGCCTGCTGTGAGAACATACATCTTACTTATGAGTGCTCCTCCACATTTAAAACGGTAATACGAATATCCACGATTAATAGACTCATATTCTATTCGGGCTATCCAGGGAAATTGACCTAAATTGGCATTAGTGCCTCCGATAATACGATCTGCTAGACTAATACCACATTCCTCATGGTCCAGAAGGTTCCAATTCCTGTGTTTAGTTACATCAAATGCCGAAACTAGTGAAATACATTATTAAATTAGATAAACATCTTATACATAACATATCACAAAATCATATATATATATATATATATATATACCTGCATAGACATACATAATATACCTATAGGTACCTACATAGATAGATTATTATTATTTAGTACACTAATTGACAATTTTTGATTAACTTTTTTTTAAAATAATTAAGTAGGTAGATATTTTCTAATTACATACTTAGAGATAAGTTAAAATAATAACAAAGTATTATTGTAAGGGAGAGTCGTGCAGTACCGACCACTTTAAGTTTTTTTACCATAATTTGGGGTAAGGTTGACTAAAATAAAATTGAATAAAACTTATGTATACTACAAGTAGTACCTGATAAAAATATTGACATTGCTTTTCTTTAAATTAATTATAAAAACCGATTACTGATGATCGACGTCTAAATTTTTAATGAATGAAAATTTGGCGTCCAGTACCGACCAGTCATTTTTTTGGTACATTTTTGGCTTTAAATGATTAACAACACTAAAAAAAAAAACGTTTTAATGTTAGAAAACCAGAATTATTAGTAAAACGTCACATTTTACAAACATTACAAGTAGAATAATTCCTATTTTCTCAAACAGTGCATTCAGCATGTGCCGAACCCTTACACTGAACACATCGAACCCAATCTTTGTTAAATGTTTCTGTACAAATTACGTATCCTGTCACTTTTTTTTCTAACTCGAAACGAAAGAACAATTAGATCAAACCCTTTGTACTTACTAATAAGCAGAAAAACAAAATAAAAAAATATAGTCGGTACTGCACGATAACCACCTGATTGCATTATTCGGGATGCTGCTAATTAAACAAAGAAAATTGCAAAATAAATGTTAGTGATTCATACATAATAATAGACAAAAGTTAATGCACATAATGACAGAATCATTAAGTTATCATACAATAAAAATATCAGTTCGGAAAGATAACTTTTGACGCACACTGAAACGACACTTTTATTTAACTTCCCCTAACTTTGTTAACACTGCACTAAGAAGCACTAATTGACATACTAAGCGAGAAGTAGCTGTGGTCGGTACTGAATCACGACAATCCCCTTTTAACAAAAACAAAATCTCCCACACTGTATTTTTAAGAAAGAAATTATTTTAATTTTTAATGTCAAAATGTCTATAAGTATATGAAAAAATCTGTTACAGAATCTTAAAGACTTTTATTTATTACGTAAGTGCACTAAAAATTGCACATACCTACATATAATAATAAATATTTATTTTATACAAAACTTCAAGTTTGCCTTCGTCGCATATTTTCCCATTGCAGATCATAAACGCCTATTTTACGCTATTTTGATACATAAATTATTAATTTATTAAACAACAATGATGTAATTTTAATAAACTCATGAAATAGGTTACCTAATATCATTTTTAATTTATAATAAAAGAGCAACTCGTTTTTTTTTAAATTCAGTTTAAAATATCAAATGGATAAATTGATATTTATAATGTTTTTCCTATAAAATTAGACAAAAATGATCACTTGTATAATAAATTGAAAAAGAGTTCTATCGTTCTATCTATCTATTACATGAAAACTGTGAGCATATGTCACACCTTTATCTACTTATACTATAATAAACTAAACATCCCTCCCTACGATTTAGAACATTCGTAAGAAAGAATACCCACAAAAAATAATAATATTTTATACTCACTTAATCGAGAAGAGCAATATAAAAATAAATTGAAAACGGTAATACTATTAACACAATTCATGTTGAAAATTATATGAAACAAGAATGGAAAGATGTATTAGTTTCCATTGCTTTATAATTTCTAGAATTTAAGATTTAATTTGATCAAATCGATTAATTGAAACAATAGTGTAACGCAATTAAAATTTAACATAAAATTTTTATTGTTTCTATTGTTTCTAAATATTAATGAGTACTACATTTCTGTATTGATTTCTGTCTTTAATTTTTCAATAAAACAACAAATGATTTCTTTAAATTTTAAGAAAATTATGAGAAAACAAGTAGGTACCTAATTTTGATTATGAACAATAACATTTAAAGGGAATGTAATCTCCACCGTAATTTACCCAACAACTTGTCAAATGCAATCAAAATAAACATTGTGAATTGATATTGTTGAACATTGTAAAAATGATACGGCGCAAACGCCCCTAAATAAAAATTTTATTAGGTATAAACAATAAATAGTTATTGAACGTTCTAACGGTATCTAAGATAGGTTCAAATGCACGTCATCAATATAAAATTATTAAATTGTATATTTGTAATTCAGTTATCTGTTTGAAAAGCGACATATTCTATCGATGATATACCTGCTCACATATTAGATCATATAAAACAAGACTACAATTTATTAGAACTGTAAAAATACGAGGTTTTATTGATGACGTGTATTGGAACCTATCTCGGATACCGTTATACAATAAATAAATACAGACTTCTAACACGATTAATAATAAATAAAATTTAATAACTGTGTATACGTAAATGTATGTGGTGCTAAGCATTTCGTCAAGTTCAAAATTTTATGCTAGCAATAAAAAGCTAATTTTATGTACATCCATTTTGTTAAATGTTCATAACACCCTTCACAAATTGGCATAAACTTCAAGCATTTGTTATTTAAAAAAATATTATTTTTTAATTAAAAAAATACCGAAAGTAGCTTTTTTTAATACCTCGATCAAGTTTCAGGGCATACAAAAAATCATCCCTTTGTTATATTAGGGAAAATTTAACGCAGTAGCCGCTTGAACTATTAAATCTTTGTGTTCGTTTAAAAACTTTTTAGTTTTGAAAAATAGATTTCTATAAAAATTAGTTTTACGTTTTTCTCAAAAGCTTTCATTATAATTTTTAATGCTATTGAGGTACTTAACTACTATTTTCCTAATATTAGTTTTTTGTTCTTCAGGAAGGTTATTCATATGGTATTCCACTTTTTTATTGTTCTAATAACGTTATCTTAACAACATACCTACGTAAGTATTGCGTGAAATGTAAAAATTAAAAAAATACTAATAAAAGAAACTACTTATAAGTAGGCATCAAGTACCTAAAAAATCAAGTAATGAGTAGGTATTTTAAATGACATAAATTACAGTCACACAAAAAACTGTCAAAAAGAAAAAATATAAATAAAAAATATATACAATTATATTTAAATTATTATATTAATAACATTTGAAATGTCTGAAGCGAACAATGCTGTGTCAGAGTATGAAGAAAATGAAAATTCAAGTTCGTTTCAAAATCCAATTTCTAGAGTATTCCGTTATATATACAGGCATGTATCTGCATTATGTAAAAGCAGATTTAAATGTCAAGCAATAATAACTACAATTATTTTTTTAATGGCACTAAAATTAACACAAGAATGTAAAGCACTTAAGATACCATTTAAAGGATATGTTCCTTTTAAACAGTTGAAATAAAGAAAGGCTGAAAATGTATAGGTACTAATATATTATATTAATCCTTAAATGTGTTATTTCAGAGTATTTCTCTAGGTAATTTATATTTATTAGAGTTGGATGATAACTTAGGTATAGATATATAAAGTTTAAAATGTTTTAAATAGATATGATACGTACCTATTATGTGTATATTCAATACACTTAGTAGTTAAATTAGTTCACTTCAATTAGTTTTAATAAATAAAAATTGAACTTTAATTTAGAGTGTTGGGCGAGGTATACATGTTGTATTTTCTTATATACGTTATTCACGATAGGTTTAAATCTTGTCGTCAATAAAAGCTCGCATTTCTATAGTACTAATCGATTGTAGTCTTTTTTTACCATGTCATATGTGTGCGGGTAAATCATTGGTAGAATATGCCACTTTCATAACTTTAAACTGAAATTATAAATATACAATTTAATAACTTTTGATTGATGACGTGCTATTGAAACCTATCGTGAATAACGTATAGGTACTTACCTACCTTATAATCTATTAACCGCGAAAGCAAACATTTCACGTAGAATTATCATTAAATGGTAATGTAAAAATTAAGCTGTCGAGTATGGCAACCACTTGATAATGAAAAATTACAAAAACTTTAATTTGAACAGTTTAACTTTTGGTTTGTGAACTTCTGCATTAATCAACTTAACGTTTATAAAACCAAGCCCTTTATATTATGAACATGCGAGTATGTTCAAATTCAAATTTAAAACGATGCAGTGATGTAACTGATACGTTGCCAAATGGTTTAGCATAGTTAAACATTCATTAGCACAGAAAAAAAAACTTGAAGGAATATCATTAAATCACAAAATACTTATATTGTTGTTTCTGCAGTTAACTTCGATTTTATTGTCCATTTTACTTGAATTTGAAGGGCTTATTGGACTCTCAAAATAATGTTTTCTCAAAACCAGAAATTGTTTTTTATGTTTTGTAATTATAACTAATTTACTTAAAGTAAGGGAACATTTACTATAAAACACACTTTTAGCCTATAGATTTTCAAAAATGTCTACATTTTATACATAAATTCCAAACTTTAATGTTGTTTATTTTAAACTTTTATCGCATGTTCTTATAATAAGCCTTTCAATTGTTGTGACAAAAATTACAGATTTAATTTAACTGACTTGTGCCAATAAAAATGCGATTTTCATATGAATACGCAATATTTTATATGCAGTTTCGATTTTAAAAACACTAAAAACAAAAATGAAAAATGCAAATCAAATTTCTAAAAATATATTACTTATACATAATGTACAATATTATAAAAGTATTCTTTATTATCTAATGCTATTTAAACTATGTACACCAAATGTTTGTTATTAATTTAAAATACATTAATTACATTGTCAAAGTTTACATTGAAAGTAATTAAATTAAATAAATACCTAACGTATTTTTTAACATAAATAATTTATTCTTGATACTTATATATAACAAAATAAATTTCACAATAAAATTTAAAAATATACTAAATACTATTCTCCTCGATTTTCTCATTATTTGCTTCCGATGAAGAAGATGAAGTACAAGGCACAACTATTTCCTTACTTTTTAAATGGTCTGATTCTGTGTCTGACACTTCATTATCAGTTGAACTCAATTCATCTATATCAGCATCGAGCCTGCAAATAAAACAAAAACAGTTATTTTAAGAATACAAAAGAAGTAATAAATGGTACCATAATTTACACTTCTTCTTTTTCACCACATTTAAACTTGGCTGTTTCCGTTTTTCAACAACTTGTTTACTTTCAGAACTTTGAAGTCCTTGTAAAATAGCATCTTCGACTTTCTCAGACAAGTCCGATCTTGCTTTATCGTAATTCTCGTCTTTAAATTCATGTCTAGGCTGTTCGCATAACTTCTCTAACTTTTTCTTTTTACGATTTGCAGCCTCCTTTTCACGTTCGACTTCTTGTGCGATCCAAGTTTTTAACCTTTTCTCCTCGTTAATATCGCGAAGACGTCTGCCACTTAAATCTCTACATGCTTCCCTATTTGTAGTTTTCTCTATTTGAGCACCAATTGCTCTTAGCATGGATCCAAAACCACCTTTACCTCCTAAGAGTCTAAGAACCACGTGCACGTTACCACTTTGGAGTACATCTTTATCGTAAACCAATTTTCCATTGTGTAGTAGAAAGAAAGTTTCCTCGTTTAAACCCTATAAACATTGTAAATATTCAATACTATTATATTGTGAAAGTACACATATAGCTAGAAAATTTGAGGTTATACACTTACAGTGTTCTTACAACATAATTCTTTAACTTGACTACCTTTCACACGGCATGTTACGTTTAAAATATGAACATTTTCTACGTATATTTCCAGCATATTTGAAAATTTAACTAAAATAGTTATCGTTAATTATTTTAATTATCAAATCAAGCACTTTATGTTTACGAAAAACTTCAGATAGAAGAATTCCCCTGCAATAGGACGTCACTCAGAATAGTAGATAATCAAAATGTTACGACTTCCGGTAAATTTAAATCAAACGCAGAAAATTAAATTTATAAATATAGTCATTTATATCTTTAAATTTATCAATAAGGAGTTACTTAAAACTTTTAGAAATTATACTGTCATAAAATAAAAAATAGAGTGTGATTTAAGTAGATAAAATAAACTAGAATAAGAAACTAGTTTTTTTTTAATATTCTCATTTTAAATTTATTTGTATTATTTTTTGATGTTGATATTGAATGGATTTTGTATTAAGAAAGAGCTTCATAAGCTTTTATGATTATAGTACTAATATAAACTGTCTTATTATTAATCCAAAGAATGCGTGCCATTTAAAATTTAGTATTCCTTTATTTTTCTATATTTATATGGAACACTGTGATTATATTATCGTTCGACTTACTAAAATTACTTGTCTATTTAGAGAAAATGTCATGAAAATTGAACCTTATTGAGTTTATTTGGCTATCACTATACCATCAATGCATTGTCGAATTTAATTAGAGCAACAACGGAAATTAACAAAATATAAAGTTTTATGTTATAATATAGCCATTCTGCATCTTTGAAGTTGTTGCTGGGTTTTACATTTTTTTAATACATAATATAGTTAATCCACAAACATTTATTAGACGATTGTTAAAATATACAGAGTGATTTATTACAGCTTTCTGGCATAACACAAAAAATAGCGTTCGTTTTATATTAATTCCGTTACAAATTGTACAAACACCATTTAACAAAATTCATAAGAGCTAACTGTAATTGTATACATTTAGATTTAAAATATCAATTCAAAAGAATAATCAAACCGAATGTTTTAAATAATTAAACAATAATGAAATCGTTCATTTTCTAAATAAATTTTCCACTTCGCGTCTCTCACACAATAATAATTATTATAATAAAATAAAAACCGTTTCTTGTATTGGGTAGTAAATTTTGGCACCTAAGCAATTTATAAACAACCGAAGGAATTATTTAATAAAAAATAATAAAACGAAAACTAATGAGGATTTCTTTTATAACTCAAAGCAAACACGAAGTTTTCATAAATTATTCGTATTTTAAATAACACGTAGTTATACACTAAATAGTTGACAACATTGAACCAAGTTTTTTATATATACAAATTAAACTTTTTGCTTTAAAGAATATTTTTCTAAAGTTCACAAAAAAAACATCTATTATTATTAACGCAAAAATTAAACGAACTAAACACTGTAATGTGTATCAAGTAGTTGTACAAAATTAATTGTGTTTTCTTTTCAAAAATGCGTACAGTTAATTACGAATTAAAAATGGAAAAACTTGTGGGAAATAGTGCTTAAGGGGGTATTAGCACGCTACAGTCAAAATCGACGGCAATTTTGGAACTAACACTTACAAGTTTGCTAATAGATGGCATATGTATATCCTGCTAAAGAATTTACAATTTAAATTTTTTTAATGCTAATTCGCGATATTTTAAGTTAGCAGTGTTGCCGCTATCTTTATGCCTTTATCCTTATGCATCTTTATTTTGCAAAGCCTAGTTCGACTTTAAATTTGTTCATTACGAAATGTTGCACGGAATTTCACGAGTGGGTTTGGATTACCAATATGCATTTTTAGATTTCCAAAATATAGTTTGTTGATACGGATTTAATAACGTGCGTTAGAAAATTTTAATTATGAAACTATAACTATATTTATGTCATATAAAATATTAATTATTATATTTTACATATTGTGTACCCAAGTTTTCTCGGTGTTTGTTATTTTGAATACCTTTTTATAAAATAGTAAATGAAATAAAATGTGAAAGTTAACCTTAAAATATTATTATTTATATTTCATTATAAATTAACAAGCACCTACAAAGTATTTATTACCAAAGTTGAATTTATACGTGATTACAAATAAAAAATAAACATAATATTTCTTATAGGAAAACATCTCACAATATATTAATTTTTAACATAATATTAATAACATTCAACTTCACTATAGGAGTTTAATGGCAAAATGCAGTTATCGATCTTTCTTGATAAATGTTTGTAAATTGTTGACCGATGCAGTTATTCCATATAACCATTTTCTTCTAAAAGTTAGAGGTATTAGATATCTTGCAGATAATAATTATGTATTCTGTAAATCATTTTTATCTACAAAATTTGAAGATGAATTAGAAATAACTAATACTAATCTTCCAAAGCAGTGGGTAGATGTATACTTAAGAATATTACAGTTAAGTTCAAAAAGTGTCACCGTTATTCAGTATAGAAAAGATATGTATGGTTGTATTTAGCAGAATACATCGATTTATGATTTTCTATTGAATGGTATAATTTATACTAATCAATTTCCTTCTTCCCTTTGGTGTTGGAATAGGCACAATTGATAATGGATAAATAATCAGACACCATTTGAAGCATCAATTTGTATTTTTGATTACTGCTCATCGATTATTGAATATGCTACGAGTGATATTCTTTACAAGTTATATAAGAATACGTGTCGTATAATATCAGCATAACTAACCTATTTGAAAGTCCATTTAACAATTGAGGGACTTTGAGGAATAGTAGAACAAGTGACATTTGAGTTTATGTGAGATATTTCATATTAAACTTAGCACAATTGCTAAAAATATTCTCAACTTTGAGTGCCATATAGCTGTCATTATGGACCAAATACTACTGTTTTTTTTCTATAAACTATTAATTTAAGCAACTTCTACTTCACAATTCTTGTTATACTGCACATGTCATCATTTGAACAAATATCATTTGTACCACTTTTCCTCTAAGCTCCTCGATTGAAGAGTCCGGCGCAAAAAGGGGGCAGCTCTATTGTTATAAATTGTTCAGGAGAAGGTAAAAACTGTTTAACGTTAAAAACAATATTTTCCAGTTGTACGCTATGTCGTAATTTAGTAAAGAATACATACCGTGACCAAATTTTCAGCCCACTGAAATTTGAAAAAATGATGTTTTGAGTAACCGGAACTACTACAAACTTGCGACAAGTATTTTTCACCAGTACAACATATTCGTCTTGTAATAATCCTTTTTCGCATTCCCCAATAAAAGCCCGTATAATACGTATACAGTTGGAGCTGCCTTCTTTTGCACCAGACCCTTCAATTGTCTTATGGATCTCCGCACGTTGTGTTATCTGGATTTTATTATATACTTATATATTGTTTATTTAATTTTCAGAAGTAGACTTGAAATAAAATGTAAGAGTAATACTCTTAGTCGAGTAAGAGTAATAGTAAGAGTAAGAGTAATACTCTCTCAGTCGTGCTAACTAATAGCACGACTATATTTTGCAAAAACAAATACAATTTCACTGCAATTTGAAAATTTCATATAACGTAAAGTGAAGTAGAACTGAAGTTGACTATTGTGCAAATTTAACCTTAAAAATACAAACAAAACATTATTCTATTTACTTGGATGAAGTTTCATAAATTATACGTTTGACAACTTCGCAAAAATTTGCACGTGCTGCCATCCTTCTAAAAACAGCTGAACTACAAATTGACTCAACTTAACAAACACAGCACGAAAATGTTCCTAGATTATAGTAATTTAGGTTAATTTTTATGCCCTTTGTTCTTAAAAATGGTTAATTTTTAACTGTTAACGTTGTGTTTATAGTACGTAGCTATGATTTATCTATTACTCCAGGTGGTTTTTATTCCCTGAAGTGACGTATTTCTTTAAAATACTATTGTATGTTTGATTGCAAATTTAATAATTTCTTAACCTTATTAAGAAAACGCAACAAGTTTGTTGAAAACTAAAGAGTTGGAGGTATCTATACGAATCATGAACCTTTCGTAAAGATGCCTCGTTTTCGTAAACAATGTACCAATGTAAACATTGGTTTCATTTGATATACTTTTTCAATATGGCGGACCCTGATAATACCCCCTTAAGACATTTAAAATGTCGTCAATACTAATTTTGATGGAATTGCCTAATCAATTTTCATATTTAAGAGTTTTGGCCAGTTTTTTTCGAAATACATATATACATGTAAACAGTCGCGACACCGTAGTTAAGAAGATAGGATAACTTACCTATAGTTGAAATTATGAGAGAATTCCGATATCGGATTAGCGCTTTTATTCAAGCACGACGGTCGAACATGCAACTTTGTCGTTTTTACACATGTTATACGACGAAGACGGAAAGAAATTTGTTGTGTTTAACCCCGCAGGTGGTGAACTAAAACCTACACTGTACGTTAAAACGTAGGTTCAATTTAAGTACATGCGTTAGAAGAAGACGCAAAAGTGCATCGGCATGTCTTGACATAAATGGCAAATATCGACTTAAAATCATTTACACAACGGTACTTTAAATTTTTTTTTACTTATATCGTTTTTAAAATGTTACAAACTTAACTAAATTAAATTGAATAATTCCCACGTATTAAGTTATTTTTGTAACATTTACCCATAATTGTACACAGAAAAAAAGAATTCCAGTTAAGAAAATTGAAATTCAAAGGTTTTTTTTGATTTCGAAAAACGTTTTAAATTTCAATTTTACACAAAAAAGACGAGCTTTACTTCACAAAATTCAAAAACTAAAATTTTACAGATTTTTGTCTTTCAAAAAAACTTTTTAACTATAATTTTACACAAAACAATTAGCAGATTCCATAATCACTGTCATCATAATTCCAATCACTGTCTTCTGTATCACTCCCATCGACAGAAATTATCAACGGTTCCACCATTACATCTAACAGTTTTTCACGTGACCACCCATCCAAAATAAGTTTTTCAGTATGCAAAATTGTTTTTTTTCCAAATATCAGCATCACATTGTTTCAAAGACTCCTCCCACATTTGCAGTACATTATCATCAGAATGTCCATCTCTACCAATGTTTTTATCATAAAATGACTTGCAAATTCCCCAAATGTTTTCAATGGCATTGAATTGACAATGATATGAAGGTAATCTGAGAATAGAATGGCCATGTTCTAGAATAATGTTATCAACTACGTAGCATTTTCCACCTTTATGTTGCTTGGCAAGATTCAACAGATCTATCTTTAGATCACTTTCACAAAAAGGTATATTTTTATTTCTTAACCAGTTTTGTAAATCAACTTTTTTCCAACTAGAAGATGGCATCCGTTCCACAAGACGGGAATGATATGATGCATTATCCATCACAATTATAGATGGTTCGTTTAACTTTGGTAACAGCTACCCCTTTAACCACTTCTCGCAGACTGTTGCATCCATACTGTCATGATAATCGGCCGACTTTGATTTTGCAGCGAATATTAAACATGCATCCTCAATGAAACCGTTTGAATTACCGGCATGTAGGATAATATATCTTTTCCCAGTGGAAGAATATTGTGTATTTTTCACAGACTTTGGAGTATGATCTTGCCAAGATCGTTTAACTGACCCTTTATTAAACATCCAAGTTTCATCTAGAAACACGATGGGAAGAGATGATTCTTTTTGCATATTTTGAACATATTTTTTTAAAAATTGTACTAGTGTAAATACCACATCTCTCTTTTCGCAAAGTGCTCTGCGGTTGCGGTCCTTTTTATATTTAAATCCGATGCTACGTACAATATTTCTTATAGTTATACATGATGCTTCCAATAAATCTTTATTATGCAATATATTTTTAACCGCTTGCATTGTGACATGTTCCTTTCTGGCATACATGTCATATACAATATCTCTTATTGTATGTTTTAATCCTTCGGGCATATCTTCAGTTTTGAATTTTTTACGGGATCTTTTAATTGTTGTTGGTAATGGATTGCCCATCCGTTTACTCGAAACAATCTTTCTAATTGTTTTATCACAAACTTTTAAAGCACTGGATGTTCTTTGGAATACTGCCTCAACATTGCCCAAAATGCCAAAGTTATCTCTTTCTCGGCAGAAGTATTCGTAAATATAAAAATTAACTCCTGACAACGATCGTTTAAAAACTTTCTGGACATTTTAAATTTTATTCAAGCACAAAAGTGACCTACACGAATTATAACTTACACACAACTAAAGAAAATTTATTTTCCTCGTTTAATTTATACTATTATTATACTATACGCCTGAATTTAAAGAAAGAGAAAGTTGTATTGCAAATCGTATACCTATATATTCCAAAAATTTTAATTGCCCTAAAAATTTAATTGTTTTTTAATTGTTTAGGTACTTTTAGGAACTTATTTGTTTATATCGTCATAATGAATTTATTTATGCATATTTTAAATAAGTGAGAATTATTTAATTTAATTTAGTTAAGTTCATAACATTTTAAAAACGATATAAGTAAAAAAAAATTTAAAGTACCGTTGTGTAAATGATTTTAAGTCGATATTTGCCATTTATGTCAAGACATGCCGATGCACTTTTGCGTCTTCTTCTAACGCATGTACTTAAATTGAACCTACGTTTTAACGTACAGTGTAGGTTTTAGTTCACCACCTGCGGGGTTAAACACAACAAATTTCTTTCCGTCTTCGTCGTATAACATGTGTAAAAACGACAAAGTTGCATGTTCGACCGTCGTGCTTGAATAAAAGCGCTAATCCGATATCGGAATTCTCTCATAATTTCAACTATACCTAATAATTATTGGAAAAGAAAAGATTAGAAAATTTATTAAATTTTAAAATAAATAATATTAATAATAAAGATTTATTTACGTATTCTAAAAGGGGCGTTCAACTTTTCTGATATTATTTATTTATATTTTTATATCTTATAATATATACTCCTAACTTATAATATCTTATATATTTATATTCTCAACGGAGGCCCGATTTCAACGTCTTTTGAAATATAAATATTAAAATCTTTAAAACATTTTTATCTAAATAAAAATGTTTATTTAATCAAAATTATCAGTTATTTTGACACATACAATTCATAATAAAATAATTTCTATGCACTTCGGCGTTGATGTCGCAGACAAGATTTAAGAGTTCCATCAAAACCTAAAACATATTGTTACTATTGTATTGATATTTTATTGATACCTAACAAGAAAGTATTTATAATACCTACTAACAATAATACTATCATATACATATATCTATACGTTCTACATAAAAGTTTTTCAAGATAAGTTCCAATACACATCATCAATAAAACCTCGTATTTTTACGATGCTAATAAATTGTAGTCTTTCTTTGCTATGTTATATGTGTGCAGGTAAATCATCGGTAGAATATGCCATGTTCAAAACTTTAAACTGAATACAATTAAACATACAATTTAGTACCTAACTTTTTATTGATGACGTGCATTGGAACCTATCTTGAATAACATATACTTACTTATACAAGTACAAACCTGCTCTTTATTGTTAACTGCGTCTTCCTGAATTTTATTCAAATGAATTTGTGTATCTCTGTCAATTCTCGCGGCCACATCCTCACGTGATCCTAAATGTTTATGTTCAAATTCTTTGTACTGTCTCTCCCGTTCTTGTCTATATTTCTCAATATCTGCAGTTGCTTCTTCTCGTGCTTGTTTTATGCGCCTTGCTTTACCTTGGTAAAAAAAAATTTGAATATAAATATTTGAAATCGATTTCAGAAAGTAAAGTGGGTAATAATTATTCCATAAATTATTTAAACCCTTATATTTAATATAATATTATAAATTTAACACACGCAAGTAACACAAGTTTAAGTTTGAAAATATTATGTAAACTGTAATACATATATCTATAGTTTGCCACTATATAATGGGATCCATCAGTATACCTACCTACCTATCTAACAAAATATCGCAAAGTAACATCGCATTTCTAAATTTATCCGTGCTCCCAAAATATACTAAATTATGAAATGATAATATTTTTAAATTGATACTTACGTTTTCTAGCTTCAGACACTTTTTCGGCTGCCTTTTTCTCGGCAGCTAAAAGCTGTTGTATTCCTTGTGTTTGACTTGCCATTGTATAGATAGGTATTAATAAACCAACAAATAATGTAATGAAGCTAAATTAATGAAAACTATCCGGTACTTTGAAGCAATTGTGTCAAATTATTTTATTGCCATAGAAAAAGTAGTGGGGTAATAAAGGTGAACCAAGTTTTAAAAATAAATCTAATTTTCGTATGATTGGTTGCATATTTATGTAGTTTTAATCAAAATCCATTTGATAAAGAATATTTTTTAAATTATTTCCTTTATACAGCATTTTAATTACGGTTTCATTATATTTTAACATAATTTTTTCGCCATTATTAAATTAAATTTGTAAGATTTCTGAATGTGAATACTACTTATATATATATATATAGTAGCAGGTAATTATTGGGTAGTTAAATTTGATTAAAGAATTGTCTTGTTTCAGTTTTGATTTTACTTTAAATGAATTAAATCGATTTATTACTAGAACTAAATTTTTATTCAATAATTTCATACCTATACAACAAGCAACTCATCACACAGGCGAGGTGTAGCAAACGTTGCCAATATACAAGAGACCTTTTTGAGTCAATAGGCTTATAATTATGAGCCTAAATCCTAATCTACATAGTTGTAAAAGTACCTACAAAAAGTACAAAAAGAATATCAATATTATTGAAAATTCCAATTTTATTTTGAATATGCTAGGATTTGATGAAATTATTTAATTTTCTTTTGTACCTATAACCACGACATAATTTTGTATCAGTTCACATGTTTCTTTGCATTAAAATGTTGGTTTACAAAAATTTTAACCATGTATAGTTCCATAATTATGCCAATTAGACATGAATTTATATGAACTTTCGACTCAGAAAGGTCTCTCCTGTATATTACGAAAATTTGTTCCACCCATTTTATGACTCACCCCATATAAAAACAATTGTATTTATATTGTAATAGGTACCTAATAATACATTTGAGCACCTATTGTTTATACGAATTCAAAATTATTATTAAATAAACACAAAATGTTAAAACCCACAAAATATAATAGGGTTTAAACCAGTTATATACTTATACCTTATACATATTCTACTAAAAATATAGTTAGTAACTACCTTACTTAATTAAAAATAAAATTAACATTATACGTATAATTACAAAATTCAAAGAGTGTTTTGTTTTACCACATAAATAAACATTTAAATTAATTTTTAAATGCAGATAATGTAATTGTTACAATTGTTTCGAGGAAAAAACCTTTTGTTTAATAGTTGTGTTTACCTCAACATATTTATTTTATATTAAAAAAACGCTTCCGTACTTTTAAATTGTATTTTAATTTTTGTATGATAAACTTTACATATTATATACTGCACAATTAGGATGTGATTTTAAAAAATAACTAACGAGGTACTAATAGCAAGCATTACATTCCTCTATTTTTGCTTTAACAATTGATGTCTTACAATAAGGAATGGAGCCCCTAGACCCGATCCAAAGAAAAGCGAAAACATGAGTGTCAGCTTATATTTATTTCCAATCTCAAATGGAAGATTCTGTAAATAATGAAAATTAGAAATGCTCGAAAGAACGGGTAAATATATAGTAAATTTCCTATATAAAAAAAATAAAAATAACCTAAATCAAACGATATTACGTAATTTTCAAATACATATATTTTTTTTACCTCTCCTGGCATGCCACCATGGTGACTTCTCGTAATAGCTCTTAATACATTTTTAGTCAACAAAGTGCTTCTGGATAACATTTTTTCTAATTAAAAATATCAAAGATAGCCTAAACAACTGACAGTCATACAATTTTAGATTGATGTATTAATTATATGAGGGCGCTAGCAGCGTTATACCTTTAAAAAATAATTCCCCTGTTAAGTTTGGCGCTACAATTAGCGATTTAAAAGTAGTATCTCATTACAAAGTGGTTATTAAATAAGTACAAAAATTATTAAACATAAACCTGGTACACAAAAGCGTTTAAATATTGTTTATTTGCACAGTTTCTAATCAAATCACTCACAATCAACTTAAAATTGATTGTTTTTAAAGAAAATATATGTTTTTGCATAATACCATATTATAATCATAAATATCAATGACTTTTTTTATTGAGTACCTAATTTGTTAATAATAGATAATGAGAAACACAGTTAGCATGTATAGTGTCGAGAAATCGTTAGGTACCTACTATATTTTAAAATACTATTAAAAATATTTTCAATACCTATATTTGAAGAAACTGTGATAAAACGAAATCAGAGTGCTATTATATTGTACTTACAATAAAGTTAAACTTTGTAAAATCTATGTAGATATCATATAATTTACTTTTATATAAATGTAAGAAATGTATAGCAGTTAATTTTATATATATATATATATATATATATATATATATATATATATATATATATATATATATATATATATATATATATATATATATATATATATATATATATATATATATATATATATATATATATATATATATATATATATATATATATATATATATATATATATATATATATATATATATATATATATATATATATATATATATATATATATATATATATATATATATATATATATATATATATATATATATATATATATATATATATATATATATATATATATATATATATATATATATATAATTAATGTAGGAACCTACGTGTCTTGTAATTGCATAAAAATAAAATAAATTAACCATCAGAATTTTCAAATTTTCAGAATTCTTCTCAAACAGTTTAGTTTTACTAGAAGCTGATGGTGAAAATAAAAACAGTAGGCAGTTCAAAATACATACATAATTAATACTTTATTATACATAGATCAGAAAAAAATGACTCAAGTAAATCAATATTGGTAGATAGACCTCAAGAGATACAAGTAACCTTTTACGTAGTTACTTCAGGTAGGGAGTGATTAGAGGTGCATAAAGGTGATTGAATTGCATAAATATGGGCATCTAGATAAAAATTAGCGTCAAATAGTGCGTTGCCTATTTGCAGTGGATTTTATTCATTTTTTAAACTTGTAAAACAAAATTTTCTTTTAGAAAATATAATAAATAGGCAACCCATTGTACACTTTGAATACAATCATAGTACTATTTCAATAAAGCTAAATTAAAGAATTTAGTTTTTAGTAGAAAATAAAATTATATAATAATAGATCATAGTAAATTTATCTATTTATTAAAATATACCACTAGGTATATTTTCGTTTTAAAAGACTATCAACCCATTTTGGGGAAATTAGAATGCGAAATTGAATCTCTTTTGTTTATTAAATCTATTTTTTTAATTAATCTCACAATTTGTGAATTTTAAATTGAAAATATCAACTGAAGAAACGTTTATATAGATACTTGAACTTGACAAGACTTGATGATAAGGTAGAGAACACCCTAATGAACTCCATTAGTTTGTTAGATGACTTTTAGATCAATTTAGTTAGTTTTCAAATCCCCACAATCTGTAGCAGAACAGACTTAAATAACTCTTACTAAATTTAATATATATTCAACTAATTAAAAAATAAAATAAAATATTTTTATATAGGTACATTTTTATATATCAATTTTGTCAAATTAATAATGAATAATAAATTTCAATATTTAATGAATTAACTAAAATTAATATAATTCCTCAATTAGTATCACGTTTCTGAATAGATCTTAACTGCTTCTTTTTCATTCTTTTAATTTTTGATGTATTCTTTATAACTTGAACAACTTCAGACTTTTTGCTGTTTTCTTCTTTGCGTCGTAAATTTTCACGCCTTCTTTGTTTCTTAAGTTCTTTCTCTTCATTTTTTGCTGCAATAACTGCTCGAGAAGCTACTTTTATTCTTTGCAATTCTTCTCGTAGGGCCTTTTTCTTTTCAAATGAAGTTTTGATACCTTTAGATTTTATAATTGATGAAAATTTCGTTTTTGTATTTTTCCATATTCTACCAGATTTTGGTTTACCTCTAGGGGGACCTTCCGATTTCTTTTTTGCTCCTTTTCTAAAAATAAGAAAAACATTTTTTGAACAATTAAATTTTAATTGTCATTAATAATTTAATTATAATTAAGTACAAAGCTTTTTTACGTTCAACATTATAATGCCATACCTTCAAACTATCACTACATTACTATTAATACAATTATTTAAATAGGAGTGTAAAATAAAAATAAATATAGTGACTAATTTACCTGAATATTTGTTATCCTTGTAATAGAAGTGATATAGAACAAAGTAGAAAGAAGGCATTGTAACAATTATTGCAATACAGTAGTGACTGCATGCATAAAAATTAAATTAAATCTATCATATTTATTTTTTATATAAGGTAACAATTTTTTAATTTCGTATTGAAAGTTTTATACATTAAATATTTGAAAACCATATGCATCATTAAATTATAATTTCTCTTTTTTCTCTGAAACATGCAGGCTATATTAACTAAAAGATGATTATCTATTTGTTTCAATAAGATTAAGGACATTACTTTCCCAATTGAACAAAATCATGCCATACTTAACATTAATTAAGAGTTTACATGTTAAACTTCCCTTCTTTATAATTTTATTATTAGGGCCAATCTTTCCATCTCCTAATAAATTTATTTGACATATTTACCTTGAGATCAGCCTTATTTAAGTACATTTAAAACAATATGTAACTACTGAAAATCATATATGACTTGGAGAAAAGGTGTAAATTTAGCTCAACTATATACAATTGCAAGTAGGTACTTTTAAAAAAGTAATATTTTACCAATAGAAAAGTTTTAAAATGTTGTTTTAAAACGAAAATTATCTAAAATGTTGTATCTATGAAATTTTAAAATACAAAAAAAAAAATTTTTAAAACAATACCTTTTAGAATTATTACCATTACTGCCCTTTTTAGTTTTATTATCAGATTTGGATATCAACACTTCATCTAATTTTACGATTTTTGTAGTCATAATAATATTATTTTAATAAGCACGTGTTAAATATAAACATAACCTCTTATATATTTAATACATGGACCCCAAAAATAAAAATTACTAACTTCTACTTATTACTAAAAATATGGGGAAAATGGCCTAATTACATAATAGAGTACATATTTCATACTATATAGAGTTAATATTTAAAAATAGGGGATTTACAGATAACTTCTTACTTTGTTAATAGGAATTTCCAAATCTTCACTATTGTTTAAATTCCCATGTTTTTGAATAAGTTCCTTTTTCGCTTATTCTTTGAAACACATGTAAAATTTGTATCATCTAGAAGTTACGTTTTTAACAAATAATAATAAAGTTATAATAAAATGAAAGACTAATACAATACGAGAATATTTATTAAAGAAATGTAACATACATTATGAATATTAAACAATAATTAATAAACTTTCAATCTTTAGTCAGATGATATACAACAATACCATAAGGTATCCAAAATGGAAGCGGAAACATTAACAGAAACACTTTGGTCACATTCCATTTATTTCCAAACTTCATAGGAAAATTCTGAAAAAAATTTTAAAAAAAATTCAGTAAAATTTAATAAGCAATAAATAACTTGTGTTTCCTTTAAAAAATACTAGCTAGGTACTTAAATCTATTTATAATGTACAACTACTTTATCCATTACTAATAATCATTTATAATTTTATAGCACACCTCCGGTAATCCAAATGCCTAGGTACTTTATAAATAATTTGTCGACTTCATTGTCTAAACACGCTTAAACAGTTTGCAATGTTTGCATAAAAAATGCATTTGTACAATACTACACTTTTGATTTTTATTTTTATATCACTATTTTAAATTACCATGTACAATCTGAATCTATGCCATAATTAGAATATGCTACGACATGTTTTTTATAAGTCATTATAAAGCGAACAGTTCTTTGTAAAAACCGATTTGGATTAATAGAAATGTGCTGTAGGTATCCACAATAGCACGACAATGATAATGTTGCACTATACAACATTTGTGTCCTTAAAATAAATAAAGCAATATTTAAAATTTATAATAAATCTTACCTCACCAGGCACTCCACCATGAGATTCATGTCTAATAAATGATTTTGAAATAGTAGGTCGTCTTTGAAGAATTAAACTTCTGTTTGCTACAGAAAAATTTTAAATAAATTTAAAGAATAATAATAAATATAAAATTTACTATAAAAATGACCCTTTCTGAAAAACTGCTTCTGTAGTTGTTGATTAATTAGTAAAGCAACTGGCTTTAACATTATAATACATTTACGTAGTTTATACGAGTCTGACTTGTAAACATAAATATATTTTTTTTCATTTGTTATCTTAGCTAACTAGATTAAGTCATGGATATCTATAATATCATACATAATAATATATCCAATAATTCCTATAACTATAATTATAATTAAATTCAAAGTAAAACTGAGGAGCGTTTTTTCAAAAATGGTCATGTCCAAAACTTATTACAAGCTCAAGTTTAATTTAGGTCTTAATTAAAGCCGTAATTCACTTATCATAAGTATTGGACATGACCATTTTTGAAAAAACACTCCTCAACTGCAAAATGTTTAATATATATACCTAATATGAGTTTTATATGCTGCACATGATATAGTAGTATATGAACTTCTTTTGTAATCTACAGTTATCAAAATTCATACTATTATTAATAAAAGCATAGGTAAATAATAAGGTACTTATTACTTATAGGAATTTATTTCAAAAATAATTGAGTTGTTGCAAACATTATGACAAATGAGAACACAACAGAAAAGGGCAAAATGAGTAGATATATATATACACATCAAGAAAAACATGGGACGAGATTTAATGGTAAGAAATTTTAAGAAACCAGCTTGACTTGCAGTAAAAGACAAAAAGAAACTGACAAAGAACAAAAAGGAATGAATTTTAGAATAGTTTACAATAAATTAATTATACTTATACCTAAATACCTTGGGATATATAGGGGTTTTTCGGTTAATAACAAAATATATAAAAACAACAATTTCAAAGATTTAATTTTAAATACCTTATATAAATAGAATCGATATCTCTTACATTTATCACATGCTTATATATCACATTCTGAATACTCCAAATGTTGTTGGTGCATTTTCATAATTTTTGGTAGCAGCTAAACTCAGTCCAAGTATTTTTCTGGTATCTTTAGGATCAATAATACCATCATCCCACAATCTGGAAATTTAAGTTATATCAGAATACTATCTATTAAAAAATACATAAAGATTATTATGGCGATGACATGACAATTGAGATACCTAATTTAACATAAAAGGTGGTTTTAAATATATTAAATACATTTTTATTTCATTGCTAATCTCGACAAACTATAAAAAATAATTATTATAATATTAATATTTTGGTTAACTTATTCCCAGTATGCATTGTATGCATGTTAAACAATAAGATTTTCTTTTTTGAGCACTTGTCCATGAGGTTGGCAAAATAATACGATTGATGTTGTTTTTAACAAACGCATACTCATCTTTGTAACAATTTATATTACAATCGATTTAAGCATGTTTGTTTTGTATGTTAAAATATTTGACTTTAACTTTGAAATTTTACTTTTTTAAATTTAGAAAAAGTAACACCGAGAAGTGTAGCAGTAAAAGTATAGAATTTTGAATAATGAATACATCTAATTTGTAATAATAACACAGTAACTTCTAAACACGTTTATCCATTTTTTCCCATAATAATAAATGGAACCTTATCATTTTACCACATCAAAAATTACAATAAAAATTAGGGTTTTACCTAGCACTGCTGTAGTAGGGCAAAGATTCGTTTTCAAATCTCTGTACAATAGGTTTTTCAAAATCATCAATTTCTTGTTGGTTCCATTTTTGACGTTTAGCATTCATTGCCACTTGTGATAAAACTCCGGCAGCTTGCTGACCGCCCATTACAGCAATACGAGCATTAGGCCACATATACAAAAAACGAGGAGAATAAGCTCTGCCGCACATTCCTGAAAAATGCAAATAATTATTGTTAATATTATTATACCAAATAAGCTTAAATATTAATAAATATATCTTCTATAATAATTGCACTTACTAATATATATTTCAAGAACATATTTTACAATAATTATTGACTTATTAAACTTACCATAATTTCCAGCTCCATAAGATCCTCCAATAATAAGGGTTATTTTTGGAACATTTGCACATGCTACAGCAGTAACTAATTTAGCACCGTGTTTAGATATGCCTCCTGCTTCAGCTTGTTTACCAACCATAAATCCTAAGAAATTAAACATCGTAAAAAAGAATATTATTAAAAATTACTCCTATACATATTTCTTTAATTTTTTTATTAAGTTTTAGTTTTTTGATTTAACCATATAGAGTCAGAGCATAGAGTATAGAGCAAGACATACAGATTGTTAAAATAAGCTTCAGATAATCATAGAAAATATAGTTATATGTGTAGAATAAGAATAGTTACAAAAAAAGAGCAAGTGATAAAACTTTGCCATGACAAAATGCAAACCAAACTTGCACACTTATTGAAGATTGTAATATAAGATTAAAAATGTATTTATTAATTGATTAAGCTAGTTAAAGAAGTAGTGTGCTCTTTATAATCAAACCCAACAAGCGAAATTATTTGGAAACAACAAACCCGTACGTTCCTAATAATTATAAATTCACTTCACTAACCTGTTATATTTTGTAAAAATATTAACGGTATATTTCTTTGAGCACAAAGTTCTATAAAATGAGCTCCTTTGACTGCACTCTCAGAAAATAGCACCCCATTATTTCCAATAACACCCACAGTTTTTCCATAAAGTCTTGCAAAACCACAAACCAAAGTTTCTCCATATTTTTTTTTGAATTCATCAAATTCAGATCCGTCAAATATTCGTGCTATTATTTCTTTGACATCAAAAGATTTACGTAAATCAGAACCGATGATTCCATAGAGTTCTTCTAAATCATATTTGGGAGATTCAAATGACGAAGAGTTAAGCGTTCGAGGTTGCTTTTTATTGATATTTTTTATTATTTGACGAGCCATGTACAAGGCATGTTGATCATTTAATGCATAATGGTCAGTCACTCCTGATGTCGTACAGTGCAAATCTGCACCACCTAAATCTTCTGCAGTTACCTAAATACAAACAAATAAATTTATAGTAAAAATCAAATTGTAATAAGTATTAAAGTATAAGTATTTATACTTATAAGTATAAGTATTAAATCATACATTTTGTAAATTATTTTCTCAATTGTGAATGTATTAATTGTTGAATAGGAGTATTAATATTAATCTATATTAATTATTTTAATATAGAATAATAGTCAAACTCGGTTATAACAAGATTGTCAACACTCGCTTTTTGCTCATTTTAAGGGATACTCGTAATACACTTTTAAATGTAACAATGTAAAATATTCGCAATATCAAGGATCTTGTTAAACCAGTACTCATTATAACTCTCGACTGTATATAAAAAATGTAAACATTGCCAAATAATAAACTGCTGCATTAAAATTATAGATACATGCATACAAAAAAAAACAAACAATGCGATGTAACTGTTTCTAAATTTATAAAATTAACTTTAAATATTTTAATAACAGTTCTTCAAATAAGTAGGTACCGTATTTTTACTATGCTGTAAGTTATGTTAACAATAAGTACATTTAAAAATTCAAAATAAATAAATTTAAACTACCTCTTCTCCTGTAGCTGCTTTAACCAGAGGTGGTCCACCTAGAAATATAGTACCTTGTTGTTTAACAATAATAGATTCATCGGCCATGGCTGGAACATAAGCACCTCCAGCTGTACAAGATCCTAATACAACGGCCACCTATAATTAATACAGTATTTATTCTACAATCAAAATTCGGTATTTTTTTTACCTGCGGTATACCCTGTGCCGACATATTTGCTTGATTATAAAATATCCTTCCAAAGTGATTTTTATCGGGAAATACGTCTGCCTGATTTGGTAAATTAGCACCGCCACTATCGACTAAATATAAACACGGCAATTTATTCTCTTGTGCAATTTCTTGAGCACGAAGATGTTTTTTTATAGTTATGGGATAATAGGTACCTCCTTTAACGGTAGCATCATTTGCTACGATCATACATTCAGTTCTACAAAATAAATAGAATTATTAAGTATAACTACAAAAGCAATAAATAATTATATTGTACCTATAAATTTATTTCCTAAAATTTTTCCTACAGAATTTATCAACTAATTTGCAAGAATATAATAATTTGTTATTTTAAAATGAACGAGATTTTTAATTTATCACATTTTTCTAATTTTTCTGCACTTTATTGTTATGTAACCCCACGATTCATTTAGTTTCATAAACCGCTAATATGTCATACCTGGGTTAAACGTACATATATTAACATGTAAAATTTTGAGAAAACAAACACAAAAACATTACTAAAAAATGCTAAACGTTTTTATATATAAATTTAAAATATGTATATAGGTATAAAACATATATTTATGCAAGATTTTCCTTTTTTAATTTATAAAGATTATATTACAAAAAATACACCGATCGAGACAGATAATCAAACTTAATACATACCCATGAATTTTACCTATTCCTGTGATTATGCCACCGGCATTTATAACATCATTACCATACATATCATAACCAGCAAACATAGACAATTCTAAAAATGCTGTATTTTTATCCAAAAGCAAATTGATGCGGTCTCTTGCTAAAAATTTTCCTTTAGAAGTATGCCTATTTATTGCTTTACTTCCACCTCCTTGCAATATATTTTCAGACTTTTGTTGTAGGTCACTAACTAAATTTGACATTCGAACATAATTTTCCTGAAAATTAATTATTAGAGTAGGTAAGTTACTTTTGGTACATATATTTCTAACACACATTATATGGAGAGCTCAGAAGTCAATCCGTGTAAGTCATTATTGTCCTGCCATTGATTATTATGTAATGTAAGCATCCACATCACTGGAAGCTTTGTTAACCAAAAGTATGAACATTGCAATGATACTTACACTACATAAATCAATGGCGGAATAATAATTAATGACTTATACTGTTTGACTTCAGTGCCCTCCATATAGCAAATAATTGTGAATTTAAAAACGAATAATTAAACTATTTATGCAATATACAAACATAGTAGAGTTACCTAATGAAAACATTTTTTAATAAACCGTATTATAATTTTTTATTTTAATCTGTGTTCATCTGAATTAATTGAAACAATGAAAACTATTAATTATTCCCATCTCCATTCCCATTATAATTATGATAATATTTTTTAGCTATCGAAACAATTCATTTTTATATTTTATTTCCTTACTATTTAAAATCTTCAATAATAAGATTAATAAAAAAGTAAAAGTAATTATATATTTTTCATACATAAAATGTAACAATATAATCAATAAGAATTTTCAATAATTGCACCAGCACATACATAATTACAAATACGTACATATATTCTCACAGAGGCAAGTAGGTTCGGTATATCTACTGGTGCAATTATGAATCAGCTTCAAATGCATAACATTGTACAGTGCATAACTATACATTGACCGTCATAATAATAGGGTTTACGATAAAGTAGTAAATAGCAAATATATTTATCGTCTTTAAAAACACAAACTCTCCATTATTTATCACGAGTAAAAATTATATTAGTACGAGACAGAGCCAAAACGAGTGAAGCACCTGGAGATAGTGTATCCACTTCTCTATAATTATAATAAAAGAATTAATTATATTACTTATACAATTTCTGTAAATATCTGATATAGTTTTTGAACGTGATAAATGACGACGATAACTTTGCACTTTTGAAGGTGACAAACAGGTGTTTGATATCTACAGGTGAAATTATATCGTAAACGTTTTTAATAATATTAAATTCAATTGTATTAATTTTACCTTAAATTTATCGGACTGAAAATCACATTTGCTTTTAATAACATTTGCATTATTTGAATGCAAAAACTTGCAAAATTTAATTTGATTATTAAAAAACCACTTCGTCTTCATTAACATTTTATTCACAAACGCGAATGCTCTGATCTCTATTATGAAAGAATACGAAATGATATTATTTCTACATAATTGGACATTTTATCTGATAAACTTTGACCGTCGTTAGATATTTTGTAATATTTAGGTATATCACTAATTTGTTATCAGTAATTTCAAGACATTTAAATTTTAGTGGAAAATGGTTTTTAATTTTGGCAATAATATCTGTTAAATATTTGGCGCCAATCATTCTTCTGTTTTAAGGTTAGCGTCTGCAATTTTCTTTCTCATTGTTTTATACATATTTATAAAAATAGCTCCAAATAATATCTGAAAATTAAACTATGTCTGGTTATGATAATCCGAGATGTTACATTAGTGGAAATTTTTCTCAAGTTGATGATCACAATGAAAATCAATTCAATCTTCAAGGAATTAAAAAGAAATTCAAAGAATTTATTAGACAATTTCACAGTGATAATTTCAATTATAAATACAGGTAAAGTATAACATTATAAATTGGGTATGCTTTATATAGGGTAATACACTTGTGCCTTAACTTTATACTTTTAGGGATACGTTAAAACGAAATTATAATCTTCGACAGTACTATTTAGAAGTTAACATGGAGGATTTAAGCAGTTTTGACGAAATGCTTTCCGAAAAGCTGTATAAACAACCTTCAGAGCACTTACCAATTTTTGAAGAAGCGGCAAAAGAAGTTGCCGATGAATTAACAGCACCAAGACGTGAAGACGAGAAAACTGTTCAAGACGTACAAATAATGCTTTCTTCGGACGCCAATACCTCCAATTTGAGAGAATTAAAAGTAAATAAAAAAATACATAATATAATGTAGAATAGCAACATTATTTATTTTAGTCGACTACTGTATCACGGTTAGTAAAAATTCCCGGAATTATAATTAGTACTTCAGGAATTAGAGCGAAAGCAACAAAAATCGCTATTCAATGTCGTTCTTGTCAAAATATAATTCCAAATTTGTCAGTTAAACCTGGACTTGATGGTTATATAATGCCACGTAAATGCAATACGTAAGTAAGAGGATGCTCGTTGAAAGTAATAAAAATGTATAGGTTGTTTCAGTGAACAAGCAGGAAGGCCAAGTTGTTCGTTGGATCCTTATTTTATTATTCCCGATAAATGTCATTGTGTAGATTTTCAAGTGTTAAAATTACAAGAATTACCGGATGGAATACCTCAAGGTGAAATTCCAAGACATTTAACACTTTATTGTGATAGGTACCTCTGTGAAAAAGTTGTACCGGGTAATAAAGTACATGTATTGGGTATTTATTCGATTAAAAAAGTTAATAAAGTGTTGAAAGTAAGTTAAAGTGTAACATTTATAATTATAGTTAATTACCTATAAGTAATTGAATTAATTTAAAGGGAGATAGTCGCGAAAAAGCTATTACAGGCGTTCGGGCTCCATATATGAGAGTGATTGGTATTCAGGTTGACGTAGAAGGAGCAGGTGGGCATGGTTATAGTGCAGTGACTTCTGAAGAAGAAGATTTATTTCGTAGAATGGCAGCATTGCCAAATATATATGAGAAACTTGCAAACAGTATTGCTCCATCAATTTATGGAGTATTGGATATAAAAAAGGCAATTGCTTGTTTATTATTTGGTGGTAATTTATAACAAATATTGTATTATATTTTCATTATATATTCACCTTTTTGTTATACTATAGGTTCTCGTAAAAAACTACCTGATGGTTTAATACGCAGGGGAGATATTAACCTGCTATTGTTGGGTGATCCTGGTACAGCAAAATCACAATTACTTAAATTTGTAGAACGCGTTGCTCCCATAGCTGTTTATACTTCTGGTAAGGGTAGTTCGGCAGCAGGTTTAACTGCATCTGTAATGAGGGACCCTTCGACGGTACTTAATTTATAAGAATGTTATATTGTGTAATTGATATTGCTTTGAACATATTCAGCGTAACTTTGTGATGGAAGGTGGTGCTATGGTATTAGCCGATGGTGGAGTAGTATGCATCGATGAATTTGATAAAATGAGAGAAGACGATCGTGTAGCAATACATGAAGCAATGGAACAACAAACTATTTCGATTGCTAAAGCTGGTATTACCACAACTCTTAATTCAAGATGCTCTGTTCTTGCTGCTGCTAACAGTATATTTGGAAGATGGGATGAAACGAAGGTATTGACAGTTATTTTTTAGGTATTTAAGCATAGGAAACAAACTGTTTTTAAACTAAGTGTTTCAAATTTCATTTAGTTTATCTAACAATAACACATAAGTACTTTATTTTATAGATCTAACGCATTTGCTGCCGACTACGCTGGCATGCTTGGCAACGAATGTATTAATCGAATAAACTATTTTAAATTTAGTAATTGGAAAAAACTGAAAAAATAAAACAACATTTGAAAAGGTGTTTAATTTTAGGGAGAAGAAAATATCGATTTTATGCCAACTATTCTTTCCCGTTTTGATATGATATTTATTGTGAAAGATGAACATAATCAAACAAGAGACATAGTAAGTTATTTTAATTTACTATATAATTTTATATTCATTTTTAACTATAATTAGACCTTGGCTCGTCATATAATGAATGTACATATGAACGCAGACCAGTTAAACCAAGAAAACAAAGAAGAGGAATTGTCACTAGAATTAATAAAGAAATATATCAATTATTGTCGCACGTAAGTTTAAATGATGATATCCTTCAATCCTTTTAATTTTTCAAATGTTTTCTAGTCGTTGTGGTCCTAGATTAAGTGCAAATGCAAGTGAAATATTGAAATCTCGTTATGTTATTATGCGTTCAGGTGCCAATCAACATGAACATAAAACTGATAAAGGAACCGGTATTCCAATAACTGTTCGTCAGTTGGAAGCTATAATAAGAATATCGGAAAGCTTAGCTAAGATGCAGTTGTTACCTTTTGCTACCGAATCTCATGTTCATGAAGCATTAAGATTATTTCAAGTATCGACATTAGATGCAGCCATGAGTGGAAATCTTGCAGGTTTGAAATGAAATTATTTCAAATTTTTCTATCAATTAACGTTTACGATTATTATAAGGTGCGGAAGGTTTTACTACAGAAGAAGAATATGAAATGTTGGTCGGTATTGAAAAACAATTAAAGAGAAGATTTGCAATTGGTACACAAGTTCTACAACAAAACATTATACAGGATTTTGTGCAGCAGCAATATCCAGAACAAGCTATTCTTAAAGTCATTTATACCATGATTAGAAGGGGTCAATTACAGCACAGAGATCAACGCAGGAAGTTATATCGCCTCAGTTAAGATATGGTAATATTTATTTACTTGATAAACTAGTGTAACATGTTGTATAAATAATACGTATATAGGAACGTATAGGAGCTCAATCCGTTTTATTTTTGCATTATAATTTTTATTACACTTGCATTTATTCAAAATAAAAGATATAAAACTTTTATTTATATTGTTTATTACAAATAACATTTGTTTCTATAATTGTTTTGCTGGTGTGATAATTAAATATTTCACCTGTATTATAGGTATTTAATTTTAAACGGATATTCGGGATGTGTTTCTACGCCTTTAAAAAATAAGAAATCAAATATTCTACCATCTTCTCCTTTGTCTAATTTATTTAATTTCTCTATGTCATCTGGTAACAATTCAAAATCGAAAATGTTAATGTTGTCTTTAATCCTCTTAGAATTTCCACTTTTTGGAATAACAATTATATCTTGTTGTATTAGATGTCTTAACAGAATTTGCCCAGGTGTTTTATTATAGCACTTGGCTATTTCATTTACTAAAGGATGTCCTAATATTTCAGGAAAATCGGAGACTCTGAAATAAAAATATTAATAAGCAATATTCATAAATTCTGTTGTTTAAAATAATATTTATAACTCTTTTTATAATAACTTATACTAATGATTTTTCAATCGCCAGTTAACTCTCTTCATCGGCCGATTGCCATAGAAACAATTGTTTCTATTGTGATTGATGATCAGAGTTAACTGGCGATTGAAAAACAAATCCTTACGATTAGTTTATTCTAAATATCTGGATGGTTACTTACAAATAATTATATTTAGTTTTGAAATGGGTTTTAGCTCCAGGACTACCTAAAGGCGCATAAGCTGTCACAGCAATATTAAGATCTTTACAACTTTGTCTCAACTCTTTCTGCTGCAAATATGCATGAAGTTCAATTTGTAAATTGGCAGGTTTTATTTCAGCATTATTATAAATGTTGCGAACTTGATCAATATTAAAATTTGATAATCCAATTGCTTTAGTTAAACCATTCTTAACTTGTTCTTCCATAGCCTGTTAATAATTAGCATATTATACATGAAAAATAAATGTATTATCTTCATAAAAACCTTCCATGTAGCTATATTATCATTATTATCTAATACAAAATTACCATCTTCTTTTACTACTGGCGTTAAAGTACTTTCATCACAGTTAAAAGCAAAAGGCATATGTATCAAATACAAATTTATATATGTTAGGTTTAGATTATGAAGGGATAATTTTAAAAATCTCTCCACATCTTTTGAACGATTTCCAATATGCGGTAACTAAAATCAGTAAACAACAAATTATATCTATCTTAAACTATATAATTATGTTTATAAAGTACCTACCTTTGTTGTGATGAACAAATCTTCTCGCTTTCCTTTTCCCGAATCAAACCATTTTTTTAAAGCTTTTCCAATAGCCTCCTCGTTATTATATGTAAGAGCTGTATCTATAAAAGTAATACGTTTATTGCATTTCCTTGATTTATCAATATTAAAATACCAATATGTCGATATCCCTCATCAAGAGCTGTTAAAACAGTTGTTCCTATATCTTCTGATTGTGCTCTCCATGTTCCTAAACCTACTATGGGCATCTGTAACGCTTTAGTACCACGAAGTGTAATGTATTTCATTCTTGCCAGTAAATTTTGACGCGGAATTTTTAACCAACCGAGTGACTATTAATAGTCTTAAGCAAAATTAGAATAAAAAGGTATTTATTTATAGATTTATAAGTATTGAAATCTTTGACAGTTTAAAAATTTGTTTAAATCAGGGAAACCCTGATGTGAAACACAATTTATGGTTAATTTATTGATTTAGTTTGTAGGTCAGTTTAGGGAAGCGAGCAAACATTGAGAATTTTTTTAATATTTGTGTATGACATTCTGAAACCATAATTATTATAGTGAAATATGAAACATATTTAATATACTCGAGGAGAAGAGTTGCCTACTAAATTTTTTAAACTGATTATTTCTACTATTGCTTTTTTAGTTCTTCATTAAACTATTATTTTTTCATAGTTATTTCTAGATTTGATTTGGCACCGTAAATGCAACATCATGGGTCTGTGCTAAAAATTACAATATTACATCTTAGACTGCGTCCGGTGTAGAATTAGTCCTGCCAATCATTCTGTTCGAACCCTTATTAATGGGACATAGCAGGCACATGATATTATAGCACTGAGCAGAAGAAACACGACAGTGCTGTACCGCTCGATTTTGGAATGGTTTGAAATCATATACACTTACAATTAGTACTAAAGCTACTTATTGGTCACTAGGCCAAGTTAGTATATGACTGACACCTCCCCGATCCTATTTCTACACTGGATGCAGTTTAGTAACTTTTTTACTTTTAAGCGTAAACAATTTTTGATGTAAAAGCAGTCTAAACATATTTTATATGTTAGAAAGCATTTAACAGCAGGCTTACTAGACCACTTGCAAATTTATTTTGCAGATATGGATATGAGAAAAATACAATAGTTACCTATTGCAGTTTATTATTGTAGTTTATGTCCTTTATTAGATAACATCATTTTTACAATTTTGAAAAATGATTATAAAAACAATAATTCCTATATGAAGCAATCTTAGTTTAGGTAATATCAAATTAATTTGACCTCTATCAACAATAAACAAGAAAAATATTTTATAAATAAAAAGTCCAGCATTGCTCGTATGGAAGATAGTGTTGCCAAACGTATTGCTAAAAGTTGTTTAAAACACAAAAGAAATCTAGAGAATGAATAGCACCTACATTTCTTTATTCAAGTATAACAGATGTTTTTAAAAGGGTTATTTACATAATTTACGATAATTGCTGTTGAAAGTTACTTATTGCAAGAATATGCAGCCTCTGGTAAAAGTAAACCCATAAGAATTACATTGCCCTATATGTTCGGCCTTACTGAACTCTCAATGTGAAAAGCTTTATAGGTATACTATTATTTGTGATATAAAAACGTACCTGTTTTGTAACTAAAATGTTTCGTTGTATAAATAAATGTAATGTATAGTTGGATCAATTTATAACAAAGTTAACGACATTAGTACTTCAACTGATTGTGAGCGATCTAAGTCTACTGTTGAAAGAATTGTATTAACAATGCCTTTTGACGATAAATTAATTTACTGCAAATTTTCAATAATACCAATATTAATGTAAAATCGTAAAAAGCATTTTAATAACATTCAGTGCAAAATATAATAACATCATATTACCTTTGCAGTTTTTAGTTCCTAAATTCAACATGCTCTTCCATTTTATTTCTTACAATTCAAAAAGAATGATAATATATTTTATTTTAAATAATTCAATTTATAATAGATTTTTGTTTTATTCTCAAGTATAGATAGTACAATAATGTTGGAATTCTAATAGATAAGTAGTTATATAAAATAAAAATTTTAAAACAACTACAAATTTAAATTAAATAAAATACAGGGTATAATAATAATAATAAAACATAAGATATTTTTTCACAACTAATTGTAAGTTTTACATAAAAGATGATAAAAAAGTTATATCAACATTTGAAGTTTTAATATTATTTATGTTCCATTCATTAGGTACTAGTTTTGAACTATTTTGATGGGTTTCAATAATAGTTGAAAAATTTAATATTTTTAACACGTTATTAAATGTATGATTTATTTACAAAAATTGGGCTAACTAACAAATGTACGTAGCATGCCAATTATATAAAATAAATTTATTAAACAGTACGCATGCACCAATATATATTATATAGTACACTCCTAAAAAAACTCTGAACGTAATTATATGGTTAATTTACTTTTTAAATATAAGCTATCATTAAGTTTATCTGCAAGAATGAATTGAAGTTAAATAAATTTGAGCAGAAATAGCATTTAAAACAAATATTTTGCGTAAAATGATGTTAAATTTACTTTTAAAATAGAAGCAATATGATATATTTTACTATAACTTCGTAACAGAATTACTAGATCTTTTAATTAAAGTTGTTATACATCTTTGCAATGAATTAAGACAATTTCACTTTGTACACTTAAAATTAGTTTTCACAGTAATATACACAAACATCTTAGGAAAGAAGAGATGTTTTCCCAGACCCAAACTTTTATTAACAACCAGCACATACAGCATTTATTACAAAATCATGTACTTGCAGCTCCTTTTTCTCCTAAACGAAGCCAATTTGATGCCAGTTGCTTAAATGAACATTTAAAATATGACAGTAACGTGTACAGATATAACTAAGAGTCCTGGAGGCATTTTAATTTTCTCTCATCATTGAATCCGTCATTACATGAATGCATTAATAGATATCCTATCTAACCTACTGCATATAATGCTACAGTATTTATTTTCTTTGTCAGTTTGCTGGTGTCTGGCTAAACCTAAAACGACAGTCTTAGACACTAGCAAACTTAATAATCAACTCCAATCATTCTGGTTTACGATCATCCAATAATTCAAACTTAGTAACTATCTCACATTATAATATACATAATTTATTACTTTTATTAGTCCTTCTTCAAATATAAAACAATGTTACACATGCTTGCTGCAACCTTTAAATTCTATCGTTTCATTTTAATAGGTATTTAATTTCATAAAAGATGCACAATTATATTACAAAACAACCCAAAATCCTGCAATAGAGTTTGCGTAACATTTGCTTTGATAACACATTAGTTCACTGTGTAGGATATTTCTGTACAGATGCATACATTAATGATGCATTCGGTTGCTGGCCTTGTTGTGGCATCACGCAGTACTGCTGGTTACTAGCCGGATATTGATATTGATACGGATAATATCCTTGTGCATATCCTTGGGGATACCAGTAGCCCATGCTTTGCCCATAACCGTAAGAATATTGCTGTGCAGCTTGTGCAGGTGCTGCAGGTATTCCAGGACCCATAGTCGAACCATCTCCACCAACTCCTCCATTTTCTTTTCCCCAAAAACATTTTACCATTTGTCCTATTATTTCAGTATTATGAATGCTTTCGATAGCATGTGTAGCAGACTCTTTAGTTGAAAAACGTATAAATGCATATCCTTTGTCTTTAAAAACACGTATATCTTGGATTACACCAAAGTGGGAGAAAGTTTTATGCATCAGCTCTTCTGTAAGGCCGCTTGTGAAACCCCCGCAATAAACTGTACAATTTGTTGGCGAGCTCTGATTATAAACTTCTTCGAATGTTGGTTGTTTTCCTCGTTGGGAGTTTTTGTCGGTCCGAGGGGGAGGTGGCTTCCTAGTAGACCAATTAGTACGAATTGAACGTGAACCTAACCATTGGCCGTTCATAGCTTGTATAGCATTTTCAGCATCTGCTTTTTTGACAAACGATACAAAAGCGTAACCTTTTGATTTTAAAGTTTGCGGATCTCGAACTATACGGCAGTTGGATATTTCTCCAAAAGGTGCAAAGGCCTCTCTTAACGTTTCCGTTTCAATTTCTGGCGATAAATCGCCAACAAATATGTGATGATGATTGGAAGTATCTGTTTTAGGTTGATTGCCAGGACTGGTAGCCCAATTTACTTTCATCTCCTTGTCTAAAAACACCCGTTTATTCATTGCCGCCAGCGCCGTTGACGCCGACTGATGATTTGTAAATTCAACAAAAGCATAAGGATCGTTTCCTGGCTCTCGAATTATCTTAACTCCTTTGACAGGACCTATTTGTGAAAACAGAGTACACAACAGATCTTCTGACACCGTGACATCTAAATTGCCTACATATAATGTCTTTGGATTACTTTCGTCCGACATTATGAAGTCGGCACTTGTCGAAACCTCACAATTACTTGCACAATCTAATTTATTCTATTGCACATAAATAACAGGACAAATAACAAGTTGACGCGTTCACAGAAATTGTAGATCAACACGAAATCTCTAATATTCCTTCTAATGGTAGTACTGCAACCAACTAACTGCAATTCATTTAGTGACTTTTCTCGTTTTCGCACGTAAATTCGCAGCCAACTTGTCAAATTTTCAAAGACGTATCTATAAATGTAGGTTAGCATTTTGTAACTAGATTTTTAATTTTTTTAATTATATTTAAAATCAGTTAGCAATTAGGAAGTGGAATTATAAATAAAATTAAATTAAAATGTCCATTGAAGATTCGATCGAAACAAGACAAAAAAATGAAATGGAAGTGCTAAAAGTACGTAGGTACTAAGTTGTGTTTTTGCCTAATCAAAAAAAAAATGTAACGTTTTAGGCAATATTTTCGGACGATTTACAAGATTTACGTGGTAAAACGGCTTGGAATTTATGGAGCCCTTTAGATATAAGAATTACTTTAACACCGTCACAAGGCAGCTCTACTTATGAGGTTTATGCAAAGGTGGATCTTCACATAATCTGCTCGAAAAATTACCCACTCGAGTAAGTTTTATATCTATATATTATTCTTGTTTCTCCTTTAAGATATAGGTCGATATGTTTCTAGGATCTTCATAAAAAGACCTAGGTAATAATTTTATACTGTAACATGCATATGCTTAATAATTATTTTGGTGTTGAACAATTTTAAATTCTGGGAGTTTCGTGCTATATAAATATTGTCGGCACAAGTTTCATCAGCTGTCATCCAAACGTTTATGAAAACTATAACTTTCTTTGAAATTTTTCATAAGAATTCCCTTTATAGCTGTATAGTTTTTCAAATCCTAAAAGGAATCATAAAAGGATTATTTTTAGACATTAGTAAGAATAGGGATGTTAAATTTATGAAATGGTTATACTAGTTGGAGATTTTATTGTGCATGTGCTCATATTGTGGGTTACCATAATTATGTTCCTGTACTCGTGTGTTGTTTTCAGCTATACAAACGGGCTTTTTCCTCATGACCACATTATAAATATTCCTCGCTTGTCTTCTCAAATCTTTTCACTTATTGTGTACTATCATAAGTAAAATAATTTCAAAGTGTATTTCACACATATTTTATAAATTAATTAATTAAGGCAACTTATAACCGATCTCGATGACATTTATTAAAATTAAGAATATGTACCTAATAGGTATTACTTTCTTTTCAAAAATTTTCTACTGTTATTTAGTTTGAAAAACACGTTATTTTCCTGGTGCATCTATATCTTAAATAATATTTTGTTAATACCTATTGCTCTTATTGTATTTAATTATAAATATTTTCGAGGATTCCAAAAATATTACTAGAAAATGGTAGAGGAATATCCAAAAGCAACTTACAAAAACTGATGGAAGAACTAAAACAAAAATCAAATTGTTTGATAGGAGAAGTTATGATATTTGAACTTGCGCAGTATGTTCAGTCGTTTTTATATCAACACAATAAACCTGGTTTTAAAAGCTTTTATGAAGAAATGTTAACTAGACAAAAAGCACAAGAACAGCAACTACTGCAAGCTATACAAGAGAAAAAAGATAGAGAGGTTTGTTTTGTTTAATAATTATAATTATGATTTACTTATAAGTACTATAAAAACATTTATAAAAAAATATAGAAATAAAATGACGTATAAGGTAAAAACATCGATAAAAGATATCAATAGGCATGCTTCCTAAATTTAATTTTTACCATTTTTAATTGTTTTAAAAATAACTTATAGTTGTTTACTTTTTAGAGACAAGTGATATTCAATGAAATTCAACAACGACAGGAAATTTTAAAGTCTGAATATAAACTACAGAGGGATCGTTTTAACACCGAAAATTCTGACAGTCAAATTGGAGATATTAAAATAAGTTCTTATACTAGGTATGTATAATATATGAACTGCGAGCATATTAATAAGCATGCTTATTCAATCAATAATATGTATCAGTTGATTACTTTATAATATGTACATAGGGATGGGCAACCTTCTTGTAAATCAATCATAGTAAAAATACTTTAAGCAATTAATATGTGGAGTAATGATTTCTTTAAAATATTTATTGTATTCTGTTAACAATTTCTAAAAATTTAATATTTTTAAGATGTCGTGCATCCCGTAATACTGTGTTTGTGCATTCAGTTGGTGCAATTAATATCTAATTCAAATGTTTTTTACTTCTTATATTTGATGTGAAATAAATTGTACCGACTGAGTACAGTTAATGATAATTATTAATGTAAATAGATGGTTGTTCATTTTTAATTTAGGGTCTTTTGAATGATGTACACACCATTAAATGTATTAATTTAAAAAAAAATTATAGAAACTATAGTACAAGCATTAGTACAACTGAAAATGATGAAATTAATTGTGATCATAAAGGAACTCGAGTTATTGAATTTTCGAATAATGGTATAATTGAAATCCAGAGGGGCCATTGCATAAGTATGTACCTATAACTTACTAAATGTTACCTTTATTTTAGTACTTTCGATATGTTTATTATAGGTCACATTCAAGAAGGAAATGTCACACTATATAATGGATTAGATATAAATTCTGGAGAATTGTTTGTTGTTGGGGAGTGGATTATTAATATGAATAATTTTGACGAAATTCAATTACATAGACAGATTTCAAGTATTGAGCAAGAAATGAATTATTTGGTTAAATTAAAACATTCTAATTTAGCACATTATGTGAATTTCAAATATAATTTGATGAAATCTGAAAATAAAAATCTAGTTTATGTGCTACAGGAATTTATTATAGGTATATAACGTTTTAGAATCTGTTATATTAAATTTTTAAAGCATTTTTGCAGGACTAAATTGTTCGACATTCTTTAATGAAGACTTTCCTGTAGATATTGATATGTTACGGCATGTTTCTGCAGGAGTATTGGGTGCATTAGACTTTTTACATAGAAACAATGTTGTACATAAAGAAATTACAGCATCTTGTATTAATATTAACACGAATGGTAATTTTACTCGAAATAAGTGAGTTATTAAAATTAAGCTAATTGTTAATATTTTTTAGGTGTTGTAAAATTAGGTAATCACAGCATATTTAAAAGGTTATCAGATTTGGTTTCACATTACCATACTTCAAGTAATTATAATAAAAAGACTGATATTTATAGATTTGGAATTTTAATATTGTCATTTTTTATTGGTCACCCAATTATCCACGACCATCCAGAAATTCCTGCGTCATTACCCATTGACGTTTTTAACTTTTTTACAAAGTAAGTAATCACATATTATGTGATTTTTTTGAAATACTTTTAAACGCCTTTGAACAATACAAAACTAAGGAAGAAATGTTTTTAGTAGATGCGGTAAATCTCTCGTAATATAATTTGTTTCATTAATGTATTTTAAACATTTTCATTTGTAACACAAGCACAAAATACTTACTTTACATTCGTATTTTACATTACATGTTTTTTTAATAGAAATTTTTTTCAAGATGTTTAGTGAAAGAAGAAAAAGAACGTTTTACGGCAGCTCAGTTACTGAATCATCCATTTATTAAAGTGCCATTGGAGCGTTTATCTCCCCAACGTAATATCGACGAAATTATGCCAATTCAGAATTCTTCTCCTGAACCTTTACTCGATGATCTCAAAACAATTAACCATTCAAATTCTATTGGTCCATCTCGTGTTCAAAGTGAATTTGAAGTTCTACAATGGATAGGAAAAGGCGCTTTTGGGGATGTTTTGAAAGTAATTAGCGTTCATAATTTATTATCATTATTATTATTATATAATTGTTTTTGTATTTAGGTTAAAAATAAATTGGATGGAGGCCATTATGCCATTAAACGAATCGAGCTAAATCCAAAGAATAAACTGTTGAATAGAAAAATAACTAGAGAAGTTAAATTATTGTCGAAATTAAATCACGAAAATGTAGTGAGATATTATAATGCTTGGATCGAAAGTGCCATTATAGAAAATGATAACCTTTTATCTCAAACTAGTTCGCCCAATTTTCCACAAATTATCAAACCAAAAGAAGTTAGAATTTATAAATGTATATTTTTCGTACATTATATAATGTATTTACTTTTTATGTAGTTGACTTTTAAAGATGATATTGAAATATTAGCTCCTCCTATAAAGGATGTTGAATGGTCAATTAGTTATAATAGTAAAACAAAAAGCGGAATTAAAAATGTGACATCATCGGATGAAGAATCGAGCGACGGTGATGAAGAATGGGGTGTTTTGTAATTTGAAATTGTTTTATTTGTTTTTAAAATAATTAATATTTGGTTTTTTAAGATTAAATGTAGATTCTTCGGATTCTGAAAGTATTGAATTTGAAAGAGATGAATTAGTTACAGAAGAGTCAGAAATTTTAAAAGGTTCCACAGATGAAGCAGACAAAACAATTTATGCTTCTAATCAAAGCAAAGAAATTCAGTTTATGTATATTCAAATGGAATTTTGTGAAAAAAGCACTTTGAGAACTGCAATAGATGCAGAATTATATTTGGACATCGATAGAATTTGGAGATTATTTAGAGAAATTGTTGAAGGTAGATTTTGAAGCATTATTTTACAATAAAGTATGATTTTTATGTATAAGATTGTGTGCTAACCATGTTGGAAACTTTATTTTCAATAACAAAATATTGTACCAATCATCTAGATGATACTGGGTGCATTTATTGTCCAGTATATAAAAATCATCATTGTTATTTGTTGCAAATTAATAATTGACATTATTTTATTAGTAAACAGCATAATAGAATTGTAACATGGTATGCACACAATTCCCTATGTAAAAATGTCTTAAACATGATATTTTGTAGGTTTATCTCATATACATCAACAAGGAATGATCCATAGGGATTTAAAACCGGTCAATATATTTTTGGATTCTAACGATTACGTTAAAATTGGTGATTTTGGTTTAGCTACCACCAGTTTACTGATAAAATCAGGAGACATTTTTAATATTAATAAAAGCATGCAAGGTATTGTAAATAGTTTACTTTTAATTTTTATTTTCAATTCATATTCCTATATATATAGTATATATATATATATATATATATATAGTAGTATATATATATATATATGTTATATTATGTTAGAAAACTGTTAATTTGGAGGATATATTGATAGGTAGTTTAAAGACTGATTTAAAAAATACATCTAGAAAGTATTAATTTATAATTAAACTCGGTCAGTTTTGTAACTTTAATTTTATACACATTTTTAAATTCCACATTGCTACAAATGGAAATATTTATGAGTTGCATAATCATCTAAATTATTCATTGAAGTTTATCTGTCTATATTTTAATATTCTGGTTTTTTATGTTATTGTTATTTTTAGAAAATGCGAAGGAATTGGATTCACTTGAAATAACTGGCGATGGAAGTTTAACTGGACAAGTTGGTACCGCACTTTATACAGCTCCTGAACTATGTTCTAGTACTAAAACAGTGTATAATCAAAAAGTGGATATCTATAGTTTAGGTATTTATTTAGCAGTATTAAATAATTTTTAAAATTATAAATACATTTTTAGTTAGTTTTTTATTAATTTTAACACATTTTGTAGGTATATTTATTTTTAAAATTCTTTAAATTTAAGAATGTTATAAAATATGAACGATGAATATATGAATATCTCATTTGAATTGAAAATTGAACAAATGAAAATTACTTTTTTAATGTGTTTTTAATTTTGTAGTTACAAAATAAATAGAAAAATACCTATTTAAAACAGTCGTGCTCATCGTAACCAAAGTTATAGACAAGTCAATACATGTTAGGCATTATTAAACTTACACTAAACTTATTATTTTTTATAAAATTTTGACAATATTTACTAATATCTACTATAATTTTAGGTATAATTTTTTTTGAAATGTGTTATAAACCATTGAATACTCAAATGGAAAGAATGAAAGTACTTACTGGATTACGAACAAAAGATATAGTATTTCCCTCTGATTTTAAAGAAAAAATATGTAGCAAACAAGAGACACTTTTAAGGTACGAGTTATCAAACTATAACACTAAAACTACTTCACGATAATTAATTTTTCACAGATGGCTATTAAATCATGATGTAATCAAAAGACCCAGTTCTCAAGAATTATTACAATCGGCACTTATTCCTCCGCCAGTTTTAGAAGAAGAAAAATTAAGAGAAATGTTTCGACATACCCTTAATAATCCACAATTGAAAGAATACAAATATCTGGTTGCATCTTGCTTTCAACAGCCTGTTACTTCGGCGCAAGATATTACATACGATATGAACATAACTGCTCCGAATTTTACTAAATCTTTGCCATTATTTCATTATGCAAAAGAAGTTGTTAGAAAAGTTAGTTTCAGTGTACCTATTAATTAGATTTATCTATTTATTTAATATTGTTTATGCAAAATTAGATATTTATTCTGCACGGTGGACAGAATTTAACTACTCCTCTGCTTATGCCTAAAAGTAAATACTATGATAGTATAGAATCGTGTGTTAAGCTTATGACACATTCTGGCAGTATAATATCTATACCGCACGACTTGAGGTAAATGAAGTTTGTTTAGATATTTATGTCTCTAAAATAAATCGTAGGGTACCATTTGCAAGATATATTGCTTGGAACGATATAACTTTATTGCGACGATATTCTATAGAGAGGGTTTATAGAGAAAAAAAAATATTTGGATTTCATCCGAGAGAATTATATGAATGTGCTTTTGATATAGTTACTCCTAATCCAGGTACATTTTAAAAATAATCGCAGCGTTATTTTTATTCTTTTTTCAAAAATATAATTTAGAAATATATTGATCTGATAGGAAACTTTATGACTGATGCGGAAGTCCTATATATTGTATACGACATTATAAATACATTACCTGGATTAAAGAACAAACACTTTGTTATCCGTCTTAATCATACGCTGCTCCTTAAAGCAATTTTGCTTCATTGTGGAATAAAAACAAAACACCATGAAGTTATTACTATTTTATCAGACGCTAAGGTATTTGAAACGTTTATTTTAATTACGTGCAACAACAATAAATTTCATATTATAGGAAGGCAAGGTAACAAAGTTCCAGATAAAAACGCATTTAATAAGTTTAGGCCTCTCGGACAGTTCAATTTCTACTTTATTTCATTTAACAGAAATTGAAAATTCTTTAGTCAAAATTTCGAGTACACTACAAATGATAACAAAGAAAAAATCTTCAGAAACAAGTTTATTGGCAAAACAAGGGTTGCAAGAGTTAAAGATCATTATACAAAATGCTGAGTCGTTAGGCATATCTGTAAGTTAATTTCGTTTAATGAGGGAATTCTGCCAACAGCATTTAATGTTCCAGTTTAACATCGTAATAGCTCCAGGATTAGTATATAATTATCAACAATATTCCGGAATGATGTGTCAGTTTGTTTGTGAATTAAAAAAGAAACGAAGAAAAAATGGTATAGATGTTTTAGCTGCTGGTGGAAGGTACGATGGAATGATTGCAATTTATAGAAAAATGAAAGAACAAGCAAACATATCTAACAAGGATATATTTCAATCTGCTGTTGGAATTTCATTATCGCTCGATAAGTTGGTACAAGCACTACAAGAAGAAGATACATCAGAAATTGGAAATGTTAATAATTTAGATGTCGTTGTTTGTTCCATTGGGAGTAAAGCACTTATAAAAGAAAAATCCAAGGTATTACTATAATTTTATCGACTGGGAAACTATTATTATTTATCTATTTTTTTTAAGATCTTAAAAGAACTTTGGTCGGCAGGTGTTCGATGCAGTTTAATTGAAGCTACAAACCCAGAAGAAATCCAAGAACAATGTATCGAACTTAATGTACCTCATGTAATAATATTAAAGGATACTGAAAAAGGAACAATTAGAATTCGTAGTTGGGAAAAAGATAGGTATGCTGTTGATGAATTTATTTACTTAAATAAATGTTTAATTTAATTATAATTCAGATTTCAAGAAAAAACTGTAAACAGGGTAGAGTTAATCGAAAATATGCACAGAGTAATTAAATTATGGACTGAAGGATATCAAGATGCAAATCAGTCTACGTTAGTTTCAAAGCCCGAAGGAAAAACAGTTAATAATTGTGAACATACACGTGAAACAGTGGTGACAGTTGCATTTATTACTGTTGAAAAATTATCAGCAAATACTAGAAAGCGATATGAAAATCAGGTATTCTTTAAATTTTTCATAAAATAATAAGACTAAAGAACTGCCATTTATCACACAATCGTTTATCATAAATAGACGATTTTCTTTTATTTTGTAAATTATTGTGTTTTTATCAAACTTTTGCGATACGCAATAATAATCCCTTAATAGGTAATCCATCACCCTTTTTTGCCTTCCTTTTAATTAATTTTACTTTACAGATAAAATCTCAGTTAGATAATATATTGCAACGTCTCTCAGGTGAAGTAATTATTTTAGGTTTGAATATAGAAACTAACATTTTGCGTACAATAACATCATACTTGGAGTTTGAAAATGAACAGATATTTCAACAATCTGTTAAAGTTATTTTAGAGAGGTAAGTAGCATTAAAAATTACATATGTACAATTTTGTACAAAATATTTTAACAAAGCTAATAATTGTTAAATGTAAAACAAAAAACGTTATATTGCTACCAAATCAATTTTATAATATAAATTAATACCATTTTATTCTTGATATTTTGCAAATAAACAATATCTATAGGTATATTGTAACTATCTACTTCTTTTAATGTTACTTTACTTAAATATAGTTGCCTGCCTACTGAATTAAAGTAGAAAGTTGGATTTTTCTTTTTAAATGGGTATAGTAACACCAATTGTATCCGACTCAACTCATTAATACTGCAAACTATTAACTAAAATATTAATCTTTTATGGACCATTTAATTTTATACAAAAGTCTAGGATGTCAGAAATGACTAAGATTAGAAGGAAAGGGGTTAAAAAAAAACTCGACATGTAATATTATTGTTACCACTGCGTTTTAACTTACTGTACATATTTACTTTCTAATTTAATTTAGTAGGTATATTTATTGTAGTTTTATTATTATAAATTTGAATAAATAATAAACTATCATTTTTGCAGGCACCAACGGCATAAAAAATACTTAATAGAAATATGTGATGAAATCTATGAATTAAAATTAAAACAGTCAAATCCAGTATTAATTTTGTATAGTATATTCGACTTTAGTTATAAAGTTATTTTATAAATAAAATATATAAATCGTGATTAGATAAATAAAATAAATGAAAAGGCCTAAAAAGTCTTGTGTACTTATTTATTAAAATAGGATTAAGTGTTTTATACACAATAATAATTGTAATGTTAATAACATAAATGCAACCTTTGAACTTCACTTTATGAATAAAGCCTAAATAAGTAAAGGATGTTTGTCAACATCATTCTAAGTTATTTCAGACATCTTTGTCATGTTGATGTATTTTAATCAGGTCTCTTATTCCTATAACCGTTGCATCAAATTTAATTTTATTTGTAGGTGTCTTGGCGTTTCGTTTTATCTTTTTAACGATTCAAAATTTACACATACTTGATCGCATACAAAATAATTATTTAATATTAATTCTACAAAGATTAATAAATTCATTTCACAAACATTTAGAATCATTATTATAGAATTATAGTTATAAAACCTACAATTTAACATAATATTATAATATCTATACCTAATATATTATTTTAAATTACCATCTTACGGTTACTAATAAATCGTTATAGGTGTGCAAATTTTTGATTTTCTGAAGTACGTAAAGTAAAACAAACTACAAGTTTTTACACTATTAATATTTTTATTTTAATGTTCACAATTAAAGTTAAAAACATTAATTATGCACATCTTAATGACACAAAATAAAAAATATATTTATAATAAATTCAATCATATTAATTGACCGAAATATACTATCTTAAAACTAACTGAGAAATTAATTTTACATGGTACATAATAATTATATTAGTTGCATATGTCAACATTTCTTAAATTACCAAGAATGATAAAGAATCATTTAAATGAGCAGAAACTTGTATAATTCACAGGTACTATTTTTTTTAAACACATGAACCCATACAGTAAATTTACAACTTGTTCAGTGAAGTTTCTGGAAACTGCTCTCATAAATATGCTTAAATTTATATTAAAATAATTTAGTAACCATAACCTCCACTATAACCACTCCATTGATTATATCCACCATAATTTCCTTGAGAATATTGCCAATTTTGATATTGATATTGATCATTTTGACCATATTGTGAGTAATTATATTGTCCTTGTTGTGATCCAGAATATTGATTATAAGAACCAGAAGTAGAAGAATTTGAATAATTTCCATAATTACCATATGAATTTGATTGTGACGATGGCAATGGTGGATTTTTATCTTTTTTACTTACTGAAGTTGAATCGCTAGACGAAATGTTTTGTCAAAATTTAGGTTTTACATTATATTACAGTACTTACACTTTTAAAGAATCCTTTTTCTTATCTTTATTAGCTTTCAAATATTTTTGATAATCTTCTTGAGCTCTTTGTACCAAATGAATATTTGATCCAAAATCCTCTAAGAATTCCAACTTTCTCTGTGCAAATAAGATTTTTTGCTCATTGTCAACACCTTCTTTTTCGAGAAATGTGTCAATATAATTTAATATTTCATTTTCGTTTACATCCTCTTTTTGCAATGTAAGGTCTATTAATTGCAAATACAGTCTAGCATTATTGGGATCTTTAGAAATTGCCTGATTTATTATTTCTAATGCCTTATCTATATTTTTCAAAATCTTAAGATTAAATCGGGCAAATTTAATTGCTAAGTTACTGGATATAATTTTATTTTTAGAATTATTTATGTAATGTTCATATAGTTGACAACATTTTTCATAATCTGCCCTGCGTCTTTCCAAATTTATTCTTCTGTAAGCCACCTAAAATATAAGTTCATTAGATATATGTTTAAATATGAAGATATGTTAAACATATTTATGTTAATAGCTTTTAAATTTGTGTTACTCTGTAAAACTTTTCTTGTTCAAGTTAAAAACTCGTACTAAAACATTTATAATTGCTGTTTAATCCTGAATATTCAGGCCAAGAGTTATGTGAACTGGGGTAGTGTAAAAACTAATTCTATATAGAGTTGCAGTGCAGGTTAGCTTGATAAGGCTTATTTTTAGTTATCTATATTTAAAATTATTTAAGAAATTCACTTTTTTTCAAATATTAATTTACTACATAAAGTAAAACAAATATCTAAATGAAATTAATAAATTTCCATTTCACTTAATAATAATAAGCAATTCGTTTTTCAATAATTTACTTAAATTAAAATTAAATCATACATACATCATCATAGTATTGTAAATACTAACCTGTAATAAATTAGGTACAGACTTTTCGAGATTTACTAAAATTTCAGCGGCACGATTATAATTTTGCATAGATTCTTCAAAAATAGCCCATTGTAAATGTAGATTTGGTTTTTTTAGGTGGTGGATAGTGCAAGCCCTTTCATATACGTCTTTTATTTTAGGTTGTATTGTAGCATCCTTTAATTCTTCTAGATAGTGTACAAACTGAAAATAAAATTATAAAAGCGTTAAGCCTCATATTAAATATGACTGTTCAATTTTTTACTTACAATAATAAAACATATACGAGATCAAAATAAGAAACATAACAGTTAGCAAGGCCTTTCAGCCTTTTGTTATTAATGTAGTAGAATTCCTATACTGATTCAGATTGTGAGATCTGTGATGTAATAGCAATTTCAGTAAAAAAAAAAACAAAGAAAATAAAGATATAATATTATCAGGAAGGCTTTATAATGTTCATGTTTGTCTACTCATGAATTTAAAGCTTTAAATTAGCTTTTCTAAATTATTTTTTTTCTGTCGTAGTCACATACAATGAGATCTGAAGTATACTGGAAAAGATACTTACTTTTAACCAAAATTCTTCATACAATGCACATGCAATGAGGCAACGTTCAAATAACACAATAATTCTTGTTTGATCTTCATGTTGAATTTCAAAATCTAGGTAATCGTGCCAATTCTTTAGTTGACATCTTTCCAATGGTTTTACATGGAAATATGGTCGTTTAATCTAAAACAATTAGTTTTGTAATACAAATCATACGATAACAAATAAATGATTGTCTATTTTTCTGGTCAGATGGCCCTTGCAATTTCTTCAAACATTTCAGAGTTATATTATGGTAACACCTAATATAACCTTTAGCAATTAAATCATCATAAATACAGAAAATCAATCACCTATTAAATTTTTTTTAAATTTGTGATGGCAATAATCTATTTAAATATAAATATACCTATACATCTTAAAGTTCATTATTTAGAAAAATTACTATTACCTTTAAGTTATTTGTAATATGGGCAAATGACTGTCAGTAACAAGAATTGATAAATTTTTTGAAATTATCGAATAGGAAACCACATTTATGATAACATACAAAATGTATTAAAAAATTGAAATTTAGATTACATTACAGTTTCACACAATTATGAAAATTATGTATTTTCTATTATATAACTGTGTTCTTACCAATGGTAATACAACATTCAAAATGATTTATTAACATTTTAAATTTCTATTTATAACAAAAATGACCAAACTGTATTTACAAGCGTTCATATCTCAATAAGAAATGTCAGTAAATATTTTGTAGATAAAATGATCAAGCTTAAAAAATAAAGGAAATAAAATTAAAGTTTTGTATTTCCTTTATTTTTTAATTTAATTTTTTTAAATCACAATTAGCGCTTACTGTTCGATTTATTTTTAGAATTCGTGGTAAATAAAACACAAATCAATTCCAATTCTTAGATGTATAGTGATAAAATTAAATTGAACTATAATTTTATTAAAACTATACATTATTGATTAGTACTTAGGTTATTTTCTCAATTAAAAATACCACCATTTAACAGATATCCACAAAAGACATACTACATATTCTAAAGATAACGTGTAAAATAAATATACTAACCCCTTCCTCAAAATTCCACCTAGCAGTAACTGCATTCACTGTATTTTTATGAATTTTTCTTCTAATAGACACAATTCTTTCTCTAATTACTTTTGTTTCTTCATCAGAACTCTGAAATAAAAATCATAGTTATTTAATGTTATAGAATGTAAAATTAAAATTTACAAACGTCTTTTTTTTTTGTTTTATCAATGTGAAACATTGCATTGCAATAAGTATAGTTCGTATGTATAAAAATTAATATAACAAGTTTAAGTCACAAAGTATTTTTATTGCCATACTTTTATGGAATAACCACAATAGGGAAAGAGTTAATTTATAAATTTAGATAGTTGTTACATCTTACAAAATATTATTTTGTAAGATTTGTCATGCTTTTTAAACATTTGCATATAAGTACGTAATATATAAAATAATTCATACTACAGATTCATTAGCATTATCTTCTCCTGGTGGTGCGTCAGTATTTTCTGGATCAGTTTCAGACGTAATATCATGTTTAAGCATATGTTTGACCTCTTTTCGTAATGCAAGAAATTCATCTACCTCCAACACTTTATTGGGAGAGTGTGAAGCAATATGTTCTTGAAAACTAAAAATTGTAAAATATAAGCATTATGTTTTTCAAAATATGCAAATTATATACTTATCGAAATGTGTTGTGTATCCTTGAGTAGGGGTGGAAAGAAGACGATCATAAATAGCAGTTACTTGTTGTAAACGTTTCGATTCCGTTTCCCATTTGATATAACTATCCCAAAGTCGATCAGAACGAAATTCCAAGCCACATGCAGCAAGTGCTCGTTCATATTGTGACCTGATAAAATCTTCATCGTCGGTTCTTGCAGTACGTACATAGGTAAGGTAATGGATCCATAGATCCACAGACAATGGTACAGCTTTCAGTCCACGTTCGAACACCTTTACAGTTAAAAAGTAAATAACGAGAAATTGAGAACGTTAATACGGAAATGTTTGCGTCTCTAATTTAATCCATATAAAATAGAAGCTTCTTCTTTCCATATATGGACACAAACAGATACGTATCAACTTAAAATATTCCTGAAAATTTTGAAAAGATTAAAAGTATAATGATGTAGTATTCCATTTATCGAATATATGGAATCCTTACATTTAATTTCATAATTATGATCCACCGGCGACTTCTCACTGGAACTAACCAGAAGGTTGAACGACAATGCGCCGGATAATACTTATAAATTTTGCAACACAGTACACAGACATTATCTCACTACTAATTGAAAAATATCATATTCTAAATAATACATATTATAAATATAGTATGATAATAATATTTTATAGAATATAGTAATAATAAAATAAGTAATTAATATATAAATTATGCCAGAGGGCCCACGGTGGCGCTGTAGAAATTGTAAAATAATTATATGAAAGTATAAAATATTACCAAAAATTGTTTTGCCCATTTCATACGTACCTCTTCACACTTTTTCTTATTGCCTTTACGTTTTTCATAATCGGCATATTTGCGCCAATAACCATAGCAATATGGATAATGAGACAAAAATGCATCATAAGCTTCTCGAGCTGATTCCATGTCATTCTAACAAACGATTAATAATTAACAATTTTCTAACATATTTTAAAGTGGTAAATTACCTCTTGATCAACATACTGAAGTAAATATGTCCAACCATTAAAATCAGTAGGATCATCGTTAACAGCTTTCCAATATTTATCTAATTCGGGCAATTTTTTGATTTTGAAAGACGTTTCTTCCTTCTCTTTTTCACTAACGACACTTCCATCCAATGATACTTTTTTTAAAGGTGTTTCATTTTCTGAAGTAGGAGAACCGGGATCATAATCCCCTTCTGTTAATTTACGTTTAGTTCCTTCTTTTTTCACAGTCGGTAATTCATCTTCCGATACAACCTGATAAAAAGTAGAACTTGATTAAAATATGTTATAGTGTACTTATTTTAAAATTTATAATAATATACTACTTATAACAGCTACTAGAGTTTGTCCAGTGTAGAATTAATTGATTCTACCAATCATTCTGTTCCAACCCCTATTAATAGAAGAGGCATAATGTCATATAAGCAGAAAAAACACAGCACGGTGCTGTGCCGCTCAATTTTGGAGTGGTTTGAAATAATTTATACTTAGCGCTCATTGTAGTTTGTACACGGCAGGTATCTCCCCGATCCTATTTCTATGCCGAACGAACTCTAGCACTACAATAAATTAAGAAATAATAATAAAAATAGGCAAAAAAGCAAATATATAACTTAAGTAAATTTTGTAGTTATCAGAATGTTCACAAATGACCACTTGGAACTTCTGTTGCTAAAAATGGGAGTTTTCATTAATTACAAACTTTTCCTTAGATACGATTATTTCCATAGATATTTTATACCTAATTGTAAGCAATATTCAAAATTTTATATTATTACATCAGTTCAAACAATCATAAATCAAAGTTGTAACTTTGCAACATTTAATTTTTTTGTACCTGTTTATATCTACTGATAGCATTTTATTAATATTACAGTCGTGATATCAGCATTAAAAATACATTTATTAAGTCATATAAAAGTGTTCTCGAGAATTATAATGTAAAATCTTTATAAATTTAAAGTTTTTTTTATAAAAAAAATCACCATCTATATATTTAAATTCCTACCTCTGTATCTGCAGGTAACTCGGCACGTTTTGGCCCTGGCAATTCCTCATCTGAAACCTCTTCTGTTTCAGGAACTTTAACTACAGGCACACCTGGAAGTTCATCTTCTGAAATTACTTCTGTATCGGGATCACCAGACTAAAAGTAAATATTTTTATATTTCTGCACAACATTTAGTTAACATTAATTCCTACCTCCATTTTTTGAATATTTTCATCTTCTTCATTTTCACTTTGTTCCACCACTTCTTTTAAGGAATTTTGTGTTTCATTATCTGTTTCTATCGTAGGATTATCATCACAAGTATCCATATTTGTATCCACATTCGTATCTATATTTGTATCCAAATTCACATCCATATTTGTATCCACATTCGTATCCATTGATTTTTCTTTTTCTTCAGTTTCCATTTCAACATCTTTGTTGATTGTTGAATCTTCTTCGCAAACTTCGTTTTCACCAAATAAACTTTCTTGCGAACGAACACGTATTTGTTTAAAATTTTGTGAATCTGTTGTATCTTCTTCTATAGTTTCTTCTTGTTGTGGTAATTCATTTTCTACAACTTCATCAAGATTTAAATTACTATCACTATTTTCTTCTGATGTGACAATGGTCCCTTTAAATGAATTAAGTTCATTCCCATTATTCATTTCTTGTGAAAGTTCGACAATATCACTACAATTTTCAATTTCGGTAACATCATTATTAATAAATTGTGCTTGTACATCTGATGCTTCTGTTGCATTATCAGAATTTTCTAATTCTAAAGAGCATGAGTCTAATTCATTAGGTGTAGTAACTTTGTTTTGCTGAGAATGATTCGCTTCATCTTCATCAGAAACTTCCACTTCAACTAATACCATCTTCTTCTTTCTTTTGCCTGAAACTTTTGAAGCTGGAGGTGTTAACTGACGTACTGCTCTTCCCGAACGTGTACGTCGAACCTCTGCATAATTTCTCACATTAAGCATGATGCACTTGTCTTACAAATACATTAAAAAAAAATTAAAAACTAATTACTTATACAAAAACTTACCGAGTTCGTTATTTGGAGACTCATCCATATTTTCCATTTACGTCAATAAAAAACTTATCGTTTATATAAACTGTTGAAAAATTAAACTGATAATATGATAGCGTCACTTATTAATTCGTCCATATTGTTTGGTAAATTGGCAAATTGTCATTGGATCTAATATTTGTACTATGAGTCTATGAAAATGATTATTGGATCTAATTTTCAAAAAAAAATAAAGAAAACTGAAAAACTAAAAATTACTATTTTAAAATTTTAATAACAGCAATAGCTTTAGAACGTTACATTTTTCATTTATCTCTCTATTACTAAAACTTTCAAAAAGGTAAACGATTTTTTAGTTATAATTTAATGACATAACCTATCAAAACTATTCTTGGTCTTACAGATTTTCTGCAAGACTGCTTTAAAAATGTCAAGTCAAGACATAAATATACATATTTTTAAAAATAATGAAATTCAAAGAAAAATTAAAAAAACTGTGGGTTTAAAACATTCAAATTTAAAAGATTACATCGAAGTACTCCGTTCAGTACAAAAAAGCATTAATGTTGAATTAACAGCCATTGTAGATTTAGAGAAAAGCACTGAATCAGTTACAGGTAAATAGATTTTAAGCCAATTAGTTTATTCTTAGTTAAACACTTATACTAAAAACACGAGAAGTACCTACCTAGAGATATTTAATCATATTGTTATAGTAAAAGCTTATTAGTTTCATACATCTTCTTGCACCCCTAATCTAAATATTTAGATTTGTTGTCAGTTATTCCTTCATGTAAGCCTTACGAATACATTTAATGGTAACTTAAATGTTTTTAAATGTTTTTATATGTATATATATATTGTTTAAAAAACTTGTATTTTATTGTGTATAGGTTGATTGTATGTAGGTACCTATATAGGTATATGTAGCTAATTCGCTATAGCAAGATACGTGGAACAAATAATTAATAATTATTAAAACAGGTTTATAACTGTTTTACTTCGAACAAATATCTGTATAAACGATGTAAATTTGTAATTATAGTATAGGTATTTGTTCAAAATAAAACAGTTCTATTAAACCTGTTTTAATAGTTATTAATTATGTTCTACTTGTCTTGTAGGGAATACATTATAATTAGTTATGATTGTAGATGAAAATGATGATGAAGACAGTGACATAGAGGACATCAACGATAGTACAGTAAAACCAAAACGTAAACTGACTTCCAACAAAAATAAGAAGAAAATTAAATCAATATAGGTAATATATATCATAATTATAACTGTTTCAATTAATTAAAGTATATTTTAAATTAATTATTATTTGTTTTTATTCAACTTTTAACACGTATATCAATTTATTGTCCAAAGAATTTACTTTTTTGAACTTTTGCTTATTATAACTGAGTTCGTCGTTTATTTGTTAGATACACTTCGAGTATCATTATATACTTTTCCAACATACACAATCCAATAGTACTATGTCGGTTTAGGAGCAACTCGTAGTGCACAGAACGAATAAACGAGCTCAATTTATACTAAATAAAAAGAAACAAATAGGCAAATACATACATCAAATAATAAAACTGGAAAAATATATTTTTAAACGTCATCTAGTGTATACAATATTAGTTATATTTTTATCCATGATACAAACCATGTATTTCTTCACTTTTTCTTTTATAACCTATAAGAACTTATCAATTTTGTATTTTCGAATTAAAAATATTCTCATTAATAATAAAGTTTAACCGTTATATTTTTTAAAGGTATGTTTCTTGATTAATTTGTTAATTATTACCATTTCATATTATAATTTTAGATTCAATACAGCATGGGGAAGAAAGCAAGGTTAGTTAAAACTCGTGATAAACGAAATAAAACTAAACTAATTAACAAAGGAATTGTAAAACAAAAAAAACGAAACCAAAAATCTAATAAAGATAAGTTAATTAAATCTACTGTTAAATTTTCTAAGTCGGCAATTGCCGAAAAGTTATTTTCCTTAAATATGGATGTTGATGAACTAAACGATTCTAATTTGGAACGTCAGTATGAGATGAATAATACAGCGGCAACACACAAAAGAAAAGTGTTATTACCAATTAAAACAAAAACTGGTATTATACCGATAATACAAGTAGAAGAGGATATTAATGAATTAGACGAATTTGAGCAAAATGCAGAAATTGATGACGATGAAGAAGAAAATATCGATGAAACAAATACACCTAAAATAGTTACTACTACTCAATTATTTATAACGCACAATAAAACTTTGGAAGCGAGAAAAATCCAAATTGGTAGTTTAAGTGCCAGTATTTTAGAAAATCCTAATGAAAAGTTACATAATTTTAAAACATTATTACAACTTTTAAAAGAGAATGACATTGAAGACTACTTAACATCAAAGAAAATAATCATCGTATCATTGTTGGAAGTATTTAAGGATCTATTACCTTCTTATCAATTAAAACAAACATTAGATAAAGGAGTAAAGTTAAAAAAGGATACCCTGAGATTAGAAAAATTTGAAATATTACTTTTACAGTACTATAAGAAATTCTTACAACATTTAGAACAAATCTCGTCTAAATTAATTAAAAAGCATATCGCATCATCATCTGATAGTGAGAAACAACTTGCAGAATTATCAATAAATGCTTTGTGCGATTTGCTACATGTACATCCTTATTTCAATTATGCTGAAAATATTGCACAAACTGTTGTGCCATTTTTAAATCATCCAAAACATTCAATACGGGAAAAAGTTAATGTAACATGCAAAAATATTTTTAAAGAAGATTTGAAAGGAGAAATAACATTGAAAATATTAAGAATAATTAACCAAAACGTAAAAAAATTTTCTTTTAACGTATATCCGGAAATGCTGGAAGTTTTACTTCATTTAAAAATAAAAGACGTGAACATCGATCGAGAACGAGAAAATAAGTTGAAGCAAAAGAAGTTGATGTCTAATAAAAGCAATATATTACAGTTATCAAAAAAAGAAAAAAAAAAGAAAGCTCGCATTCAAGAAATGGAAACATTATTATTAGAAGCCAAAGCTGAAGAATCCAAGCAAATCAAACAGAAATGTCTCACAGAAATTACAAAAATAGCCTTTGGAATATTTTTTAAAATACTGAAAAGTTCAAAGAACACAAAAATTGTAGGCATAAGTTTGCAAGGAATTTCCAATTATGGGCAGTGCATAAATATAGAATTTTATGTCGATTTAATAAATATACTTGACCAATTATTGAAAGCAGATTGGCTTCATTACTGCGAACAACAAAGATGTATACAAACGATTTTCATCATATTAGGTCAGCAAGGGGAAATTTTAAATTTAGATCCGATGAGATTTTACACGAGACTATATGAGAGTTTATTGACTACACATGCGTCAAGAAACTCTAACAATTTTAGTGTCGTTGTAGACACTCTTATTTATGCATTGATCAAAAGGCAGAAGAAGATAACAACTAAAAGAATGGCTAGTTTTCTGAAGAGAATTATGACCCTAAGTTTGCAGCTTCTTCATAATGGGACATTAAGTTGTTTAGCGATAGGTAAATCATTATTACAATTTAATTCTACAATGGATGTATTGTTGGACTTAGAATCATCACCAGGCGATGGCTATTATTTACCCGAATTGAACGATCCAGAATATTGTAATGCTAGTAGTACTGCACTATTTGAATTGACTCTTTTAAGGAATCACTATCATCCTACTGTAGTGAAATACTCTAAATTTGTAACAGCCGGGGCTAAAGATTCTGCAGAAAATGATATATGCGTCGAGAGCAGAAGCAGTGCCGACGAACTGTATCGGACATTCGACATGTCGAACATGTGTTTTAATCCCTCGATACGTGCTCCCCAGAAAACTGTATCTAAAACGCGATTAAAAAATTTCGAATTTTGTAATTCTGATTTTAAAAAGAAATGTATTTATGTCATAAAAAATCATTTAAGCGAAGAATGTAAATTTTTAACATGAATGGATGTACATAGAAATAGAAATATTTGTTACAATAAAATTTGTACGCTTTAATTTTATTTAAAAAATAATTGGAAATAGATAATGTTTTCTAGAATGAATTTATTTTTAGTTTATTGAATTTTTGTATTTAAATAATGCTCCTATTAATTAATGACTAATTAGAATAGTGAAAAACAAACAAGTGTAGTTTGTTTTATGTCGCATTTTCGAAAAATGCTTAGTTGCTGTGTTTTTCTGAAGTGTAGCGATGCTAAAATTTCAAAAATAAACATAATTTGACAATTCTGAAGAATATGGAGGAACAATGGTTATTTTTGTATATGTGGTGTTTTATACTATTTTACAATAAAAGGATAGAACTATTGGATGGTTATTTCGCTGCTGTTAACAATTAATAATTAAAATAAAATGATAACAATTGGATCACCCTGTTTATAATTACTTCAATTATTGCAGATTAAAAAAAAAACATTTTCTCTGTTATATAGATAAATATAACTGATGCTGATAATAAAAATAAAATGAATATTTATTATTTTTCCCAAAATCTTTGATAATAAACAAATGCAGAACATTTAAATGAAGGTAATAAGTTTCTTTTAGAATTTTGCTTTTAAAATTGTTCTGGGAGTTTTTAATAAAAACCATAACAATCAAATGTTAAAGTTTGAATTAAAAATTTATAAAAAACACTAATTTTATTATAAATTTACACTCATTTTTAGTATTTTATGTTAAATTATCTTATGAATTAATAAACAATAAGAAGAATGTACATATTTTCATATGTAAACCACCCTGAATATTATGCTTATTTAATTAATTACATATAGTGCTATTATATGTATATCGTTTTAAAATAGTAAGTAATTAATATAGATATACCAATTTAAAAGTTTTCCAATTTTAAATAATTTGTTTGAATCGCGATTGAAATTTACTTACCATCATCCCCTCCATTCTTACGTCAGTGACACTCCCAAAATGCAATTATGCAAGTCCTAACTTGTACGAAACCTGTGAAAACGTGTGTAAACTTCTATCTATTCGGTTGATTGTAACGCTTAAACCTTGTACTATAACGTAAAATTTGTCGCTACATTTTGCTTGTTCCAACACTTTAAAATTCGTTTGAAAGTTATATGCACAAGGTGGGCATGAAAAAATGTATTTAAATATAAAAGAATGTTTTGGAAATTTTTTAGTAGTTCATGATACGCGGGCGGTATTGTTTCTAAAACTATGTACGGACGTACTAAAATTTGTAAATTAAAAATAAATTATGTTTCGATGTCTCTAGATAGTAATTGTGAATTCGAGTGGTCTCATACTAATAGAAATATGTTACATAAACGAACGTCCGCCGATTTTGGAGAAATCCATTTTAAAATTTTCAAAATGTAAGTATGTAAGTACCTACTTTATTTTTGGTTAATAGTTATGCAGTATAAATAAATAATATAATAATAAATTTCAAAGTTCGTAAGAAAGAGCACTGGATGAAATTTAAAAAACAAACGTAAATACCACTTTAATTTTATTTAAAAAATAAATGGTTGTTTTTGTTATTTTAGATTACATATTTTATTATAGGCGCAAGAACTTTTAGGATCTTAATTGTTGTTATTATTATTTATTATTAGTTATTACATATATGTAATATTAAAAACTATTTAAATTTAATGAAAAAGAAAATTTTTAAGAATTTGTAATTTTATCTAGTAGATGGTGCTGACAGTTCCAATAGACGTATTTATTCCCCCCCCCCATATTTTTCCCAAGTGAAGGTTGTGTACATTATATCAGAAATGCGGGCGGTAGTGCCATCGCTGTAAAATGCAGTTCTAGGTTTATTGTGTGCGAATTTCACGATAATTCTTATAATTGTTGAATCATCTTTTGTTTCTGAGAACGTTACAGTGTAGAACTGTCTTCGAAGATTCAGAATATTTTTAGAAATAACGTGGTTTAAGTGCTTTTAAAGTGCATGGTGTGTTCGAAAATGAAGCTTTGTAAACACAAAGTTCCTTCATTAGTTTACTATAAAGTGAAACGTACAAAGTGATTGTTTTTAATCTGTGATTCAAACACCTGCTTTAGTCAAACTGTTCAAAATTACCGCCGATATGGTTAAAAGGTAAGAAATAGTATAACCGTGTACATAATAATATCATTATCAATCATTCTTTGTAAACTTCCATTTGATTGCAAAACTGTACAGAGGAAGTTTTGAGAGATGGAATGTGTACTTAATAACGCTATGTTCTACATAGTCTAAAATCGAATTTTATCGTGACATTTCCTTAATTCATGATGCGGACATATACGTATTGATTTTAGTTATGCATCATGATTAGCCTTTAATTATTTAACAGAAGAAAGTCGATAGCATTGTTTACACTTGACGCACAGTGCTGAAGCATTGTACCAAACAACAATTTATGCCGCGGTTATATTTAGTAATATCGATTGTTCCCCGTTTGTTGATTCTTTGTATGGTGTATATTTTTCACTTGATGTTAAAAAGACAGTTAAAGAAAATTTTATTAATGTAAGAATATAATTAATTAACATAAGTTGGTTGTTTAAAAAGGAAAGTAGCCATATAAATAAATAATAAAGGAATTTTAATGAAACAAACATAACGCATAATACAGATAATGCTTAAATATTTATTCGATTTGATTTGAAATGTACTAAGTATCACAAATTATGATTTACATTTTCAGTTTTAACTGGTAATTTACTTTATTTCGAAACATTAGCAAAGCAATTTGCAACAATAAAAATTTTGTGTAACAGTCATCGAAGACTTCTGCATATTTTTAACATTAAATAGTACCTAATGTCTTGATTGAACACGATGGACTTTGTGGAATTGCGGTTCTTACTAAATCATGTTTATTTTAATGGTAACAATCGTTGCTACAATTTCTAAGGAGATACCTACGTACGTTTAGAAATTAGTCATTACTAATATAAACTGTGTCTCTCTTCGGAGATTGTTGCAACTTTTCTATTAATGACCAATTTTTGATGATGGTATTGATTCTAATGACTAAATCATTGAATGGTACAGTCTTGTACTGTTATGCATTTATACCAGGTCACACGGGACATCAGACTTAAGTTTATTTTCTTTATTTAAGTATATACGAGTCAATTTATTATAAATTGTGGTACATATTATTATTAGGTATAACTTGCAATTCACTGGCAAATAGATTCAATTATAAAACCTCTGCTTTCTCTAGAAATGCCATTACACACATATGTATTAACTTTTTAAATGTAACACCCTGTATATAGGTATATTTTCCTTTTTTAGAATTTACGAGTCAAATACATACCATCCCACGATGTTATCAAATTTTATTTTTTTTAATACTCCTAGGTATTTAACTGCGTTTTTAATTTTTTTTAAACATAAACGGCCACGATCGATCAAGAACTTTTTCTAATTGGTGATCAAAAAACATTTTATATTCCACACAAAACAAAAACTGTCATTTTTTTTCAACCACTGCATAAAATATTTGATTTCTTTTTTTTCCAACGTGATTCGATAAAAATATTATGTACTTAATCGGCTTTTTAAAGCGTTTAGGGCCGGTATTTCTAACTTCCAATAAACTTATCCGATAGTTAGATATGTATTTACCTTGTGAACAATTCAGCTCTTCAATTATTGGAACAAACGGTACCTATGTTAAATATCTATCAGATAAATTTATTGATAAATGGAAATATCGTCCCTTTAGGGGCCTATTTTGTAAGGAATCTTATATTTAAAGACGCTTTAAGGAACTATCAATCAATCACAATTGAAATTTTCGTACGTTTCTATGGATACTCCATTTTAAGGGGCTTTGAAATTAACAGGTTTCTTACAAAATAAACCCTCAAATAGAATTTTTTAATTAGATTAAAGCAAAAAGTCCAAATTAAAAAAATCGAATTAGTTTTCTTACATTTATGTATTATAGTTGGAAATACGTATTATACTTTACTTTATAGAAACGTCCGCATACAAATGTTCGAATCTACAATCAATTTTTCCAAAACGTAATCGTCGAGGAATCAATTTAAAACTGCAGGAGAATTGCATGACCGTGGAGGATGCGTTACTCGATATGTTGTTAGCAGTATATAAAAATTCCTTCACATCTGTTACTTGGTCTATCAAGTTACTGTTGTAACTGAAACGTTGGCAAGGAGAATATCAAAGAGAAATAAGTATCAGAACAGGCTTTATTAGTGATACCAAGGAATGTTACAAACAAAAATTGCAGTTTCCTCAATAATATTTTATAATACGTGTTTTGATGAATCTACTTTCACGTCGAAGTGAAGTGAGGTCACAAAATTGCAGATACTCTGAACTAATTTAGAATCCAAAATTTATTACTGCGAATCCAACAATCAGTGCAATTTTTAATGCGTCTTCGACGGGACTTTTGTTATGTTGCCAAAATTTGAATTCTGATCGACATTTGAATCTTATTGAGATTGAAAAATCGATAAATTGTTTATCAAGTGTTTAATTTCAACAAGATTGTGGGTTATTCTATAGGTAACGCAAAACCCGTAAGGCAAAGATTGAACGAAAATTTTGTGCCTACATAAATGGATTGGATGGTATTCGCAGACGACCTACTCTTCCTTTTTCTAAAATGTAATAATCTCTGTCATAAAATTCCTAAGATTTTAATAAAAATTTGTTTAAACTTATCGTAATCAATCAAATTATTTTTACGAAATATCACTTGACGTTCACAACATCATTGGGCAGGGTGGGGCTCTGTGCAGATGCGACCAGATAATGCCATTTCATATTTGTTCAGGCCATGCTGATTTTTTTCATTAGTAATTGTAAATGCTATTTATATATACATTATTCAAGATAGATTCCAACGCACATGTCATCAATAAACAACTACATATACGGGGTGTTAGTGAATTAATGTCGCGGAAGAAAGCTGAGACTAATACAAACAAAAAATCTTAGTAACATTTTTTGATTTGAGCAAATTTACTTTTAAGGGGGGGGGGGTGTTTTTGTCCGAGAAATTAAACCAGTAGTTCCTCTTTAAACTTCAACAAGTGACATTGATGGGTTCTGAAAAGTACCGTTATCTCAGCTGGCATTCCATTAGGTTACTACGATAGTAAACAGAAACGATTGTAGGGGTTGAAGTCGTAAATATCTTTTGCGGTCATTGATAAGTTATAATGTGACAAATACTCAAAATGTTTCCTCATTTAAGTAGATACCTAAGTAGCTATTTGTTATTCATGTTATTAATTTGCAATATACTAAATAAAGTAATTTAACTTTTACGCGTAAACAGAAAATAGGTATCTATTTAAAGTAGTGTCATCGTTATTCATTTATAAATGAAAATACCTACTATAATCGGCACTCTCCCACAATGGGGGCCATAAATTACAGATGCTTTAGCTGCTGACCCAACAGTCAGTTTCACTTTCCGAGTTCTTAAAAATCTTTAAAGGAAATATACTCGAGTAAGACGATTATCAAATTAATAATAGCAACGGCTCGAAAATGATTGATTTTAGGCAAATATTTTTGTTTTGGTTTTTTGTTCCTTTTAATCCTACCTGTACTTGTAGTTTTTTGTATTACACTGTATATTGTTAGAGTAAACATTTTGAACATGGTATATCTACCTGCACACATATGACATGGAAAATAAAGAGTACTGTAAATATACGAGGTTTTATTGATGATGTGATAGGAACCTATTTTGAATAAAGCATATTTATGTAGCATATATCATTTTTATTTATATAGTCGATGTACGCTTAATCGTAATGTTAAGGAGTGACTTTGTCATTATTGACAAAGTGGAAGTGTGTGCAAAAAACAAATCAACAAATTTGTAGGCTATTTAAGCATTACATGACAAAGAATATCTCGTTGAGGGTTCATGTGATTAAATGAGTCTTCAAGGAGAAGTTCTTGATACATATGTAACCTTTTGTTTCTTGCTGGATTGTCTAAGCGTGTTCGTTGAAACAGTAATTATTACTGTATTTGTAATGTTTTTCATAAAAAAAACCAATTAATTAAGCGGGAGGAATGTACGACTAAAAGGTAGAAGTAGAGACCATTAAATAAATAATTGTCTTTAGGCTAGTGGGACCCCTGTATTTGTAAAATCTATAGAAACCAAGATCCATAGGTATTACCGTTATGAGTTATTTACTGCGGGCGTATTTCGAAATAGCGGTTTTTATTAACAATGATGCAAACGATGTTCCCGATTTAAATTGAGTAGGTACACCTAAACCTAATTTTTCTATTTGTAGCATTATTCTTTTTTTGTTAATCTTTAATAAAATAAAATGTTAAAATTTATTTGAAATATAAAAACATAATATTTACAATTCGTTGTAAAACATTGTATTGTAAAAATCTTGCAATCTTATTATTACCTAAGTAAATTGGTAGCAAATTATAAGTAGTCGTGTTTAATAAGTATATTTTAAGACTTATTATAATATTTATATCTAATAATTGATGAAAATTTTGAAAATATATGTATAATATATAATTGATGGCAAAATGGAATTTTAACTAATTTTTACCGAGCACCTATATTTTTCGTTTCGAAGTAATTCATTTATGCTTTCAATTTTATTTTAGTCGGTTTAGGTTATTTGGATACTTTTAAAATTTTAGATAGGTAGGTATACGTCATTCACGATAGATTCCAATGCACACCATCAATAAAAAATTACTAAATTATATTAAAGTTTTGAACGTGACATATTCTGTCGATGATTTACCTGCACACACATGACATGGCAAAGAAAGACTGGGTAGGTACTGTAAAACATGAGGTTTTATTGATGACGTAGATTGGAACCTATCGCGAATAACGTATAGGTATCTACTTTGAAAGTCAACACTTGAAGTGTTAAAATTATGATACATATGAAAATTAGAGCAAGTTACAAGTTGCAAGTTACAAACAATTAAATTATGTTTTGTATTGATGTTAGCTTGATAACAAAGTAATTGTTATTCATTGTGTATATTAATTATTTTTATATTTATGAAAAATATTTAAAATGTGTTGCAAAATTTGGATAAATCGAAAAATGTTACATTTTATCGCATTATTAGAAATATTTATCTAATAATTCTATTATTAAAACGCTCGAATCAATAATGATTGTTTACGATACTATGGTTACGGATATCGTTAATAGAGTAGGTTAATTACGAACGAAAATAATTAATTTTTTTGGCATTTTAGATTATTTTATAATTTTTGTGGATACACTGGCACTTAATGTTTTTAGATACATTCATATTATTTATAGCGAAAATCACACAATGAAATGTTTTTTTATTAAATAAGTTTACCGTTATAATTTAAAAGTTAATCCTGTAATGGCATTTGGATTCTGTAAGACCACAGTTGACCTACTTTTCTTTGAAAAACGTTAAATTCGCAATATTACTAAATCACTAGTAGACAGTCCAGTTTTATACCAAAAATTGTTTTTAGATTATAGAGTAGGTAATAGATATAGGTACTGTTATGCGTTTGAGTATTATTATTTTTTTAATAATCAGGTGTTTATGAGTAGTTTGTTTATAAATCGAATGGAATCTAGTACTTTAGTAAGTGATTGTTTGATTTTGAAAAAAAAATTAATATAAACACTAATAAATATCTATTAAGTTTAAGTTTAAATTTCCCTTTTCTTGTTCTTAATAACCTGCTTAATATACTTTTAACAATTTAAATGATATTAAACTGAAAGTTTAGTTTTTATTTTATGAAATCTTGAACGTTTCTTTTTTAAATCTTAATTTTGTTGAATTCTTTAATTATGCTTTTTTATCTTATCACGTATTTATTTAATACGTCCAAGGTGTACTACAATACAATACACTGTAAAATTTTAAATATGTCACCATTCATGGTTTGAGCATTTAATTACTGAACTAACCTACAGTAACATATACATAGATACACTTTCTCATTGTAATACAATGTATAAATTAGTGCCTATTTTATTTTCTGTCATCGAATAGAGTAGGTGTACGTAATATATCGTATACCGTATCTGAAACGTTATGTTTCGTTAGTAAATAAATAATAGTAGTGACATAATTAACAATGTTCATATGGTTAAACTAATATCTACAATATTGTCTATATGGAACTTACATATGCCTAATACATAAAAGGTGATTCCCTGCCTCTGAAAGATTCTATTTTAACATTTAAGTTCTTAGTTTACGCGGACCGCTTCTATACATGAAAGCGGTTAAGAGGCCTAACTGTGAATGCCGAAAGCAATTTTTGTAACTATAAAAACTCAGTAATATTTTATTTTTATTTACTTTTTTTAATGGGGTGTGTCGCTGGAAGCCCTGTATATTTGAAAAACTACTTTTCGAGTAATTCCGGACCTGTTCTATGTGTATCAGGTAGTGTCATTTTATCGAGATTATGCAAAAATTATAATCTATTGAAACGCCAACAGTTTGTTATTTATTGCGTCGTTATACCAGAAATACGTATTTTTTAACCGTTTTCGACTTGTACTGAACGTTACGTCTCAAAACGTTGCGGTCAAAATTTTCCAAAAAAAAAAGGTGAACTATACTAAGGGATTTTTCGAGATTTCGCAAAAATTTTAAATCGATTTAAAAACGTGTAGTTTGTCATTTCTTTGTTTGTTATATTCAGTGCTTCCAGTGATTTAATTTTATTTACTTTTTTTAATGGGCTGTCACTGGAAGCCCTGGGTAATATTGATTGGTGACAGTAAAGATCGTTTACATTATACAGTTACTTAAGATATCAATAAGTATTCAAATTGGTAATTTTAGCATTTCATAATTTCCTATTCAAGGTATTGTTTGAAGGACTTGCAGACGTCATTATTGTCACCAACATGAGGATCTTATAGGATTCAAAGGGTTAATAATTTACCGTGTTCAAAATAAAAAACAAAAATCAAGTAAAGCTTGATTTACAATTAGTACCTATTGGATACTTTTTGTACCCTTGTTATTATCATGAGATTCAAGTCATATTGTCGTTGTGTCTTAAATATTACCCCGTTTCAAAAAATGTATGTATTTACAGTCTGTTTGATTTCATATTATGTCAGTGCAGATATCTCGGCTTTTGTAAGAATCTCGAAAAAATTCAGATATTTCACGTTATAAATATACGGATTACAACAATTACCTACTTTTTGTTATACTCGGTGGAAGGTTCAAATATTTATCCTAAAAATTCGTGACAATGTATTATAAATTTTCTTTAGTGCGTGTTTCTTATGTCGTATCGTCCTACATTATTGCTTTATCTGATTTAGATATATCTAACGTTGAAGGAAACCGTTAACGGGAAGTTTGTCCTAATTTTAAGTAAATTGAGAATTCGTCTTAACCTCGAATGCAATTAACAAATTAATTGATTTTTATAGGTATAGGTTTATCTGTAAATAATTTTAATTATAGTTTTGAGGTCTCATTTTCTATTATAATTACCTAAGTATATTTTTATTTACATTATAAATCAATCACATTTTGTTAATTTCCTAGTAATTAATGTCTTTATCACAATAGGTATTTATCTAAATTATATTTTTTTTTAATAAAAATTTAAAAAAATGAAGTGATCCGCTATCTAACAAAAACAGATAAATTTTAGTCCATCAGTGTAAATAAACAAAATACCTAGCTATTATTTATGTTGGTTGTATTTAACATTCAATTTACCTAGATCAATTTTTAAGTAAAATAATTTTGGGAAGATATGGCGTGGACGTTGGCGTAGACGTAACAAAAATTTTAAAGTTTGTAAAAAACCTACTTACATACCTACATACTTGTAAAATACGTCATAACATAAAACAATCGAAAATTTCATATTTTTACTAACGTTTAGATTCAGATAAAGTTTTCGATAAAACCGTTATTGATGATAATATTTATTATTCGACGAATTTGGGGAAAGGTCAATGAATTAAAAAAATCTTTTATGTTAGTACGTACGGTGGGCGCCATAAAAAATAGGATACTAAATTTTGTACAATGTAAAATTGACTTTAAAAGTTAAAGTAGTTATTAATGAAGTGGCATTAAAATATTTAGAAAAGCGAAAGAGCAGCTAAACAATAACTTCTGGAGATTATAGGGGTAAATGTTTTAGTAAACAGTAAAAAGTATTAAAGATTTCTTTTTAAATTTTTCCTTTTAAAATACATCCGCATTTTCGTAGAATTGTATCAGGTAGCTCTTTAGAAATCTTTCAAATTTTTACATTTTTGCTGTATTACGCGAAATTTCTTACAGCTTTGTGTTCGTGATTTCTATTTAAAGCCTATAAATGCCGTCACACGTGTTAATCTAGTCTTTAGTCTAGATTTGTTTATGTTTAATTATTATTTTTTGTTAAATAAAATAGTAAAATCAATCCATTAAATGTTGCAAACAACCATTTCTTGATGTACAATTTTCGATCTTACTCGCTTTATACATTATTTTTAACAAGTTACCCACAATTAATTTTTATTAAGATTAAACAAGTTGCCTACAAAAAAATGTAATTTGTGATACGAAAAATTAGATGTGTATTTGTTCTTTAGGCATCCGCTCAATTGCTATTTTTGGCACTATAACAGAAAAACAATCCGTAAAAATAGTTATCTAGGTATAAAAAATAAAAAAATTATAATCAAAAGGTTTGACTTTTTTGATTGACTTCTAATTTCATTTAAACTTTTAAACGTAATTATTGTTTATTAATGAATTCTATTTAATTCGTTATAGCCAGATCTTTCAGTCAATTTAATTTGTACCTATATCTTTATTCATAGTTATACATCTTGATTCATTTTTATATTTATTTATACAGATACCTAATTTTCTTTGATTTTTACGTAAATTATAAATAAAATAGAAATAAAACTTGCTTGACTGGAAAAAAATAAAAAATATTGTAGGTATAGGTAAACAGTAGGGTCGTAAAACTAAACAAAACTAGAATTTTATGCAAATTATTTATTACCCTATCAAGTAAGTTCGTTTCACACTACTAAATACTCGTTAAAATCTACTTCAAGATATGTCCCAGCTTATGTGCCGGTCACTGTACCTATTTGCTTTGTTGACATGACAAAAACATTCGATAACGTAAAATTCAAATAAACGCCACGTCAAGGAGATATTTTTTAAATCCTTTATTGTTTTTTTGGATTATGTACCTACAAGGTAATCAAATAAATAAAAAATGCAGAATTAGAATACAAGCTTATTGATAACGATAATATACAGATAATGCATAGTAAAATGGTATTAATTTTTAGGCCAAGCGAAAACAATTTAAGTATAAAATAAACATGATACTTAATCAGTGTAGAAACAAAACAGATGCCAGCTAAATATGTAAGCATATATACTATAGCTTATCCAAGCCCATATGATGTTCACGTCATCCATACAAGGTTACTAGATATGACGTTTCACACAGTGCTATCGCCTCGTACCTCGTATTTTTACAGTTCTAATAAATTGTAGTCTTTCTTTATGCCATCTAATATTTGCGCAAGTAAATCATCTATAGAATATGTCACTTTCCAAACTTTAAACCTAATTACAAATAAACAATCTAGTAACTTTTTGTTGATGACGTGATTATCATATATGTTTGGATAAGCCATATAAGCAAATTATCTATTAACAAATTAGTAGCGCAAAATATGAAATTGAAATACTTGAGGATAAAACTCTCATTTGAATGAGGAAATTTCCTGATTTGAACTGTGCAAATGTTGAAGTCGAAATTTTACCCGTCGTTATAAGGGTCTTCTTCAGGACAGGAAGAAGATCTAGAGGACACGGAACTTGTAAACCAAGTCGGGAGCGATTTTTTGTAGAATGAAAGGGGAAACCCAAGTAAGCGGTACGAGCGCGGCCATGATTTAACAGTGACCCATAAAATACGTTAGCTTATGAAACATTCATGACGTTTTAAACTAATTAAATTAATTATTAAAATTTATTACTTTTATTACTTATATTACTTTTCTAAAAATTTTATTACAAATTCCATTTACTTGCATTTATTTCATTTCTGCACTACTTTCGTATGGGGGGGGGGGGATGCGAATTACAATAGTCTGGTCCGCGATATACAATAGCATTTTTAAGACGTTATAATTTTCGATATTATTGTTTGATAATTAAACTGTGCTAACCTACTTCATTAAAATTAAACTTTTAAGTTGTTGTAATTCGAAAACAAAATCGGATTACTACAAGTTTTGGGTTTTTAAGCCATACATTTATAAGTAGTCACAGATATTACGAATGACTAGTATATATATAGGGTGTCCAGTAAAGAATGCACCATATGCTAACAATGGTTTCTTTGGATAAAAATAAAAAGATTTGAGTCAACTTACGTTATTGTTTGTGCGATTTTGCTTCCTTACAAAGTTATGCGCATTGAAAGAATGTCTTTTTTTTAATTTCATCTTATTTTTAAGGTTTTAAATGTGGCCAAATAACACGAGATAATTATTTTTTGCCTAAATTATAGAGGGCGTTCACAACACCTTATAAATTCTATTGTTTCCGCTATTTCAGAAATATTGGTCGTATAAAGAAAATCTCGAGTTGTAAAAACAATCGAATGTGTACACAGTGTCGCGAGCGCCCTCTATAATTTAGACAATAAGCAATTATCTTGCTTTATTTGGGCACATTTAAAATCCTCGTATACCAAATTTGAATAAAAAAATAAGCGAGTAATTGTGAAAAGATGAAATAAGAAAAAACTTTTTTAAATCGGCTCAAATCGGTTTATTTTTACCCAAAGAAACCATTATTAACGTATGGCCCATTCTTTACTGGACACCCTGTATACGCTACCAAAGTTTAGGCACTTCCCTCCTGACTCGCCCTGTGTATTAAAATATAATATAATGATTTTATTAACAAAAAAAATGTTTAGATGAATTATAAAATAAAACTTTTATATTCAAATATTTCGACGAATAAAGCAATCAATGTGACCTACATTTGCGTATAAATAGGTACCTATACACCAAAGAACAAAAATAATGTTTCATAGAAGTTTATCTTCGTTTATATTTTAAAAGTACGCGATTGGAGTATGGAAATTTAACATTAATTAATTGGTATATTATTTAAAATTAATTTTTTTTACATAACCTTAGCAACAAATACGAAACACGCACACATAATATAGGACAGTAGTTTAAAAAATTGATTGTTTTATTTTTTTTGGTATACAACTACAAATCTCGGTATCCTGGGCAGATTAAAATAGGGTCCCGGCCTAACTGTGAGCGACCGGTTAAAGCGGGAACTGATAAAAGGGAGTCTACTGTATTAATAAAAATTCATAAAGGTCTAATCCAACTCGAGAACAAGATAATTTTAAGTTCTAATGTTAGAACAGCTACAATTTCAATTGAAGTGTAGTTAAAATAAATAAATAAATCTTGGTTTATACATAATATTGATATTTTGTTTAGTTTTCTAAAGATTATTAGTAGGTAGATACTGTGAATATTACATACTTACAATTAGTAGGTAAATCTTTTATATGCTGTTTTTTTATGTTTATTATCCCTCAGCATATATTTAACATGCATGTACATTATATTGTCTTATTTTAAAGTTGCAAAATACTATTTGACATGTAACTTTCGTGTTAACAACAATATTATGCTTGTAAAATTGTCGTGACATAGATTCACTAAATAAAACAAATTCTTCATTATTACATACTAGGTACAATAGAAACAATGTATTGTGAAACTCTTAATTTATTTTAAGGAACAAAAATTATATTTATATAGTTATAGGTTGATTTCTTTTCCTGGATAATTTATTATAATAGGTACCTATCTAATAATTTATAATATGTATCATATTTCTCAAGCACAACCAATAATATATCGTGGGGTACTTAATAGTTTTAGAATTCAGTTAACTTTTTTTAAAGTTTTGTACGAAGAACTGGAAACCAGTTTTTTTCAACCAATTTCCTCAATTTGTTTATGTAGTTTTTAAATTTTTATTAAATTATTGTCTAGGTCGTCTAAAAATGAGGATAATTTATTTGGCATTGTTACTTTAGTTGTGTAAATTTTATTTTTGCACTGTGCGTAAAATTCTACTTTTTAGACTCAAAAACAATGTGTAAAGTATATATTTTTTCGCCTTTAGGACGCACTTTATGTCCTGTTTAATTTAATGCACTATTTAATTGAGCCATACGGATATTGATATTTATTAAACAAATAACTTGCCGAAAAAATAGATTATCAGAAACTGGCCAGAAATAGTAGTGATTTATTGAAAAAGTAATTTGTAATTTGTATGAGTATTTAATACATAATGGTTTGTTTTGTTTAATTTACAAGATTGGTCTTATTGTATTTATGTCAATTTTGACATTTAAAAATGAATTTTCAAAATAATTAAAGTAATTAAAATTAGATAATAAAAAATTTTCTCTTTGAAATTTTAGATTCTATTGTCACTAATATGTTGTTGATCTATTATTAAATAGCTCACCGATTGTAGCTACATCGATTTTCGTATGATATTGTTTAAGTTCAAGGATGTGATTACGTCAATATATGGTTTATCAATCTTTTAAATAATTTAAAAAGGCAAGGGGTTAAGTAGTAAAATTAAAGTTTGTAGTTTTACGAATCCGATTTTGTCACTTTTAATTAGACATAATACAGTAAAACCCAGTTAAGAATGCCGATCCATTTTTCGTCGATTTTGAAATACACATACCTACATACATTTATAGTTAATTATAAAGAGTAGTCGAGTAAATTCAGTTTATAGGGTTTATTCTCCTATTTACAACTCTTTACCTATTAGCGGCCCTTAATAGTTATATTCTATGCAATAATAGTAAATCGATTAAAAAAAACAGTCTAAATGAAAAACATATCGGTTGGTATGCTTCGTAAGTATGTTTTTCATTTTGACTGTTTTTGTAATCGTTTTACTATTATTGTACTGTAATATAGTATGTATATAATATGTTTTATGTAAATATCATCAACACGTTCAGGGTGACACAGTCGTTCGTAGATTAAATGATCCATGACTGAAGTGGTTGCGGAAGCCAAATTATCAATTTATAATAAAAATAACAAAAAAATAGCGATTTAAAGCAGTTGATTCCTTTTAATTGACCCGTCGTTATATTGATACAGTTAACTACATAAGTTTTGACTCATATTAACCCACGAAATTGATGTGTAGAACTAAAATCGTTTTATTCAATAATTTCTAGCCATTCATTTTTTATAAATAGGTACAGTTAGAGATAGAGTGATAGATAGTGAACATATATTTATAGATTATCAAATCATTTTAAGGTACATACCCACGAAAATTTATTTATTATTTTCGTCCGTGGTTAAATTACCATTACTGTGTTTTCACTGCACTATTTGTTTGTTTGACTTTCAATCGTAAATTCCATTCTCGTTATCAACATTGTCAACATCCTAACTATTAAAGTCATAAAATATTTATTTATTTATTTATAGAATATTCCTACCTACTAAAAAGTAATTTAAAAAACAGAAATAAATTATATAGATACCTAACGGTAATAAATTTCATACACGTTTACTCCTCATGTCGTTACACTCGCCATTGTATTGGCAGGTTTTACAAAGCATTAAATATGAAACGAAGGGTGGCAAACCCCTAAAGTGTCACCGTAATCGTGGGTAGGTTTCAATGAGGATACTTGATAAGGAGGAGTTACTGTCTGATCAAAGGTGAATGACCGTATACTGTTTATTTTAATTCGACGCACGACTACTGTTGCATATTTCAATGTTAGTCGGAATGGAATCATCAAAATCTGGACCTATAAAAATAAACCGTCTGCTACTACTTTTTACAGTGTGCTTCTGCACGTTTGCATTATAATACAATAACACTTCATTTGTTGCTTTATCTCAATGGGAATTGAAATAATTTATTATTTTTTAAATTGTTTTCATGTCAGTTTTGCAACTATATTCCAAAATATATTTATACTTGTTTTATATTTTAAAATAGGTATCTCTTCAATTAATAAAAGGAATCTGATATCTATAGCACCAAATTTAGATTTGTATATCTACAAACATTCACATGGTGTCTTAAGAGTGTAATAATAATGAATGATATTACAATAATATGATTCATTACAGTCATGTGTACTTATTATTAATTGAAGTATTTATCCTATTCTCCTTTTCGCACAATCGGAATAAAAGTAACCAAATATTTAAGAATATTTGGTGAATAACTATACTACAGGATTAATTTGTCTATTTACGGCCCCCTACCTATTCGCACCCACCCCCCCTCTCCCAACAGATATTTTATGTAATAATAGTAAAATAATAAAAAAATAGTTAGATAAAATGAAAAACATATCAACATGCAAATCATAGGGACATGTTTATCATTTTGCTTGTTTCTTTATGGTTTTATTGTTATTGCCTAAAATATCTGTTGTGGTTCGCGAATAGATAAGGGGCCGTAAACAAGTGAATCGATTAGTTCGTAGTTTTACTACACTTATTCCAAAATAATAAAATTGAAAACGCTAATATGCTATTAATAATATTGTTTCAACTTGAACGTTGTTCATAGTCGGTAAAATCATGCTTTGTTTGTAAACAAAGAACATAATCCTTTATATTTATTTTTAGAAATTTCACAATAGGTAGTAAATCAACAAACGTTAATTATTATCTATCAATTTTTTTAGATAGCAATATACGTTTTTGATATTCCATTAATATTTTTAAAAGAAGTAGAAATTACCGTGTCTATAGGTAATAAATAATTATGCATTTAGGTACTTATCTACATTTAAAGAATGGTCGGATTAATAAATTTTTATTACAGAACTGACGGAACAGAATCTCCAATTTTAGAAGAGCAAGATAGCGCAAATTCAGAAAAGCCTAAACAAGTTATAAAATTTGGAGAACTAGTCATATTAGGGTAAGTTCTGCATCGCATTTATGGAGCTTTAACGAACGTAAAAGTTTAAAGATGTTTTTTAACATTCAAATAAAATTTAAAATACTATTTTCCATGTTTCCATTAGGCAATTATTTTCAAAAAAAAAGGATAATAATAGTTATTTAAGAGTCACTTACCTAATATAAATGCAAATACTAACTAATACTTAATAATATTAAATACCTACTAGCTTTAACTCGAGATTTCGTCTGCGATGGGTTAGAAATATTCGAAGAAACGTAGGTATCCTACAAATATTATAATTCAAAAGTAGTAAGTAAGGAAAAATTAATCGAATTTTCTAAAAATCCTTTCGTGGCGGGTGCCCACATCATCAAAGGGATATATCCTCCAAAATAATCTCACGTTTCTAGGACCAGTGGTCGAGGCTGCGCGTTAATTTATCGAATTTTTAAAAAACATACTTTTCCCGTTTCATCCCCTTAGAAGTGAAATTTCGAAAAATCCTTTCTTAGTGGGTGCCTACATCATAAAAGGAACATATCCTCCAAATTTCACGTTTGTAGGACTAGTGGTTTAGGCTGGGCGTTGATATGTCAGTCACGCTACATTTTTATATAATATTGTAGATATACTACAATAGATAACTACTATAACTAACTACTATACCTATACTTTATACATTAAATACAACACTTTTTCTAAAAATACTTAGTTTCCGAAATACGATGCATTGAAGTTTTTCCAATAAAACGTTTTCGTCTTATGCATCTTTATTAATTTATTGACATTAAGTAATTAATGTACAATTTAAAAATTAAATATTAATCAATTAAGTATTGGTTGGGTACTTGAAAATACTTCATAAAAATTCATAAGTAGGTATCTATTCGAATATTTTTGAAATAATAAAAAAAAAAACGAGCAATGGGGAAATATCTAAAAAGATTTTGGGCTCAGTTTATTCAAATAAATACGTACTATTAAAAATTTAAACAACTGCTCTTGTAAAACTTAAGAGAATCAAAAAATAATTAGATACCTACCTACTTTTCTCAAAAATCCACGAATACGAAAGTTGTTCATATTCTTCTATTTAAACCACTGTATACTGAAAATAATTTTTAATCAATTTTTTAACATTTTGATAGTTTTAACTTAAAATTATCAATAATAATTAAGTATACAAATACGAAATATATTTATTGAAAGACGTGTAAGTTATGAGATGAAAATGTTTTTGGAAAAGTAAATTTTAACATACCTTGTATTTTGCAAACTAATAACTTATCGAAAAAGTGTTATTTTAATTATTGAAGATAGGTATTTTTAGTCTATTTTGTTCACAGATACAATGGTTTCTTGCCACAAGGAGATCGAGGTAGAAAAAGAAGTAAATTTATATTATATAAAAGACAAGATCCAAATGGAGTTAAAAAATCTAAACATTACGTAGTAAAAACCCCACATTCGTCTCAAGCTATTTTAGATGCAAAACAACATTCTATATCATACACATTATCAAGAAATCATGCGGTAATTGTTGAATATACACAGGATGAAGATACAGATATGTTTCAGGTATAATTATTTTTATAAAGTTTTGCTATGTTTTATAGATATTAAATTTGCTTGAAAACACTAATAATACAGTGTACACAGTGAATATGTATAGCAATAATATTTAATCTATCATCAGACTATCTTAATTTTTATATTAGAATCATTATACAGTGAAAGTCTTTTTTGCGGAAAGTTTTCAGTTACAATAAGCGGACATTTCTCTTAAACGGATAAATTTGTTCCTATAATTTTTTATATAAAAAACATTCTGACACTTATTTCTTATTAAAATTTAATCATGTTTCGTTTATATTTTTAATAAATGAAGTATTTCAAAACAATTTCACAGATTTTTTGATACCACTTCAAGGTGAGTAAGGATATACACCCTAACCTTTTCAATCAAATTTTCTTTCAGGGGATTAATTTAAAAAAAAATTAACTTCATTGTCGGATTCCCCCAACATTTTAGGATAAAAAAGGTACTTTTGCCCATTTTCCATAAAATGAGCCATATTCGAGAAAATCGTGCTTAAACAGTAACAGCTATATTACTGGTAATTATATTGCTACGCGTGCCGTCTACTAAAGAGGGGCTTATTTTGAATTAGGGAGTGATTTCCAACGGTCTCTGACGTTTATTGTGGTTGGTACAGGGTATAAAATATACCTTTAAAATTTCGTGCTTGTATCACAAAATGCAAGGTGTGTGCACTTCACTAGTGTATATTACAACCTTTTTTTTTTTTTGCGCAGCCTTTATTGTTCCACCCCTGCCGGAACCGTCGCAAGACATTACTTCGGCAGGGGGGGCTGCAGTTTGATGGCGACGGTGAAAACAAACCTTTCACCGCCGCCACAGCAAAGATGTTACAAGAAGGGAGAGAAGAGAAAAAAAGAATACAAAATATTAAAATAAACAATAATGTAAAAATAACTAAGAACTAACTAAAAACTAAATACAAAATAACCTAATAAACTAAATAAACAGTCAGATACAATAAAAAGAGTAAAGTAAAATAAATAAAATAAAAAAACAAACTAAGCAATAAACTCACACCCCCCCGGATGCCTGTTGGCGACCCCGTTCTTCCTCGCACCTGGTGCGAACCACCGTCACGAAGAACGAGGCCACCGCATCCCACTCCTCCTTGGAGTTCACCATGGCGGCCACCACACTATCCACCGCCATGGCTCCCCCCAACACCTCCTCCACCCCCACCCGCAGAGCGGCCCATCTGCGACAGACAAACAGGGCATGCTCAGCGGAATCAACTTCCGCCTCGCAGTCCCTGCAGCCTGCCGACTCCACCTTACCTATCCGACACAGGTATTCCCCGAACGAACCATGTCCGGAGAACGCCTGTGTCAGGTAGTACCCCATTGAGCCGTGGGCCCTGGAGTACCAGCTCACGAGGTCGGGGACAAGCCGCCTCGTCCACTCCCCCTTCCTCACTCGCCGCCACTCCAGCGCCCACCGCTCCAGGGTCACCCTCCTCCTGGCCGCCCTGCTCACAGCCGCACACCCAACCCTCGCCCCCGCCCTCTCCTCAGCCAGTAGCCGAAGGGGAATCAGGCCTGCCAGCACAGCGACTGCCTCCGAAGAGACAGTCCTGTATGCACAGCAGACGCTGATCCCCAGAGCACGCTGGAAGAGTCGAGGGCTCCCGAGATCACCCCCACCCTACAAGCACCCACCCACACCGGCGCGGCATACAAAACAATAGAGCATGCCACGCCGGCTAACACCCTCCTCCTACAAGTGGAGGGCCCACCGACCCTCGGCATGAGTCTAGCCAAAGCCGCACCCATCCGTTCCGCCTTACTCACTACCTCTTTCACGTGTTGGCCAAACCGCAAATAACGGTCTAAAGTCACCCCCAAGTACTTAACACTGCCGCTCGGCCACAAGACGGCGCCCCCGATCCTCACCGTGACCGGGAGCGCCTCCCTGCGCCCGTTAGGCAGAAACAACACTGTTTTATCAGGAGCCACTGCCAGATCACTCCTCCCCATCCACTCGACGACCGCATCGGCCGCCGCCTGCAGGTTACTCCTCAGCACCTCCGAATCCCTCGCCGATACAACAAGGGCAAGGTCGTCTGCATACGCAACCAGGAAGGCCCCCTCAGGTAGCCCAACACCAAACACTCCGTCATACAACAGGTTCCACAGGGTCGGCCCAAGGACCGAACCCTGTGGAACACCTCTCTCGACCCGCAGCCACTCCGCACGACCAGAGCCGTCAGCCACCCTGACGGCCCTGTCACTCAAGTAGCTAGCTATCATGGCCACCAAGTAAGGCGCAACCCCTTTTTGCGCGACCGCACTCAACACCAAATCCCAACGCGCAGAGTTAAAGGCATTCCTTATATCAAATAATATAATGGCACACCACTGTTGGGTGCGCCACGTCCCCGCACGTGCCTTTCTTACCCTACATACAACCTCCTCGATAGCGTCCACAGTAGACCGACCCCTTCTAAACCCATGTTGGGACACATGGAGCCCTCCACAGGCATCGATCTCTTCCACCAACCTGGCGTGCAGCAGGAGCTCAAACAGCTTAGCCGAGGAGTCCACCACACATCGGACGGAACCCAGCACCCCCTGCCCCACCATCCTTGCTAATGAGGACCAACCGCGCCTGTTTCCACTCCCGGGGAAACCGCCCCGCATGTAGCTGATTGTTCATTACAGACAATATCGCACCTGGCAACACCTCGGCGAATACCCTAACTACCTCCGACGAGAAGCCATCAGGGCCGGCCGCCTTCTTTTTTCTTAATTTTCCCAGCGCCGCCTTCAATTCAACCTCCGTGAATGGCTGAGCGGCCTCGCAGCCAGACGCATCCCATACCCCAGCAGCCCTCCCAGGAGGGAAGAGTCTTCTTGCCTCCATCATGGCAACCTCGAGAGAAGGAAGGCCCCGCTGTCCGAGTCTCAGTTTCCTCGTTACAATCTTGTAACCCAGACCCCAGATATCATTGTCAATCTCCCTACACAGTTTGTCCCAACAGTTCTCCTTCGATCTCTTAATTAATCTCCTGAGCCTCGCCTTCGCGGTTCTGTACTCATCCTCGGATCTCCTGGACGCATCACCCTCCCCCCTTCTACGTCTCAGAAACACCCTCCTAGCTCTAACGCAGTCCCTCCTTGCTTCCGCAATTTCCGCAGACCACCAGTAGACGCTTCTCTTCCTGGGGCCCCCAAGTGGTCTTAGTAAACCCCGCCACTCATCTTCCATCAAACCTCGCAGTTCGGACGCTGACCTCGGTCGGACTACGTCCCCTCGCTCCTCAAGCTTCTTCCGAAGCCCCACCAGGTTGACCAACATAGGAGCCGGGCCCTGTTCGCCCAAGCCCTCGCGGCCATCGCTGCTCATCTCAAATGCAATGTATTTGTGGCCACTGCCTGTTTCCTCACTAAGCACCCTCCAGCCAGACAGCACCTCCGCCGCCGCTCCCTTAGCGAAGGTGACGTCTATTAATTATTCACTGTCCCCCCTGACAAACGTCGGAACATTCCCAGTGTTCTGAAGGACCAATCCAGCCCTCGCCGCAGCTTCCATGAGTAGGTAACCTCTTCTATCCCTCCGTCGGGATCCCCAGGTTGGGGAGCTGGCGTTGAAGTCGCCTCCAACGACAACTCCCCCCCGGTGCTCCGCCACCCCCCTCTCCAACTCCTCCAGAATACCAATGAAGGTCTCCTCCCCAACATTGGGAGATGCGTAACAACTAAAAAACGCAGTACCGTTGATCACTAAACAGGAAACCCCATCCGCCCTCCACTTGGAGTCTACCCAGGCCGAATTCGAACAGGTCACAACCGCAGCATCCCCCCGGCCGCACAGCCACCATCCCCTTCTCGCCGCTATTGCCCTATTGGGTTCTTGTACGAGGATTACACTTACGCCCATCCTAGCCGCTGTAACCTCCATGAGATCATGAGCCATTTTACAGCGGTCCAAGTTTATCTGCAACACCATAGTGCCTCCCCGGGGCCATCGCTCTCCCCCCCTCTCCCTTCTCTCCCGATCACTAGTCCTGGTGGCCAGCCGAGGTAATAGGGGCCCCGGCTCCGATTGCCCCCATCACAATCTCCCTGGACTCTGTATTTAATCCGCCACCCGTTCTCCTGGGGCACTTATAAGAAATGTGCCCCTCAGACCCACAAACTAAACATACTACATTGGCTGTACAGCCAGGTGCAAAATGACCCGTCTTTAAGTATCGGTAACATTTTGTATTCCTCGGTAAGGGGCGGATCCTACAACCCCCCACCATACCGACTGAGATTCGTTTCCTCGCAATAAGGGTTCCCGCAAGTGTGGCAGGCAGTGACAGTATCGCCGAAATGGTCCCTCCATACCGGGTTTTGAGGGGACGCAGCTCAATATCTCCAACGGGTCCTATCGCCGCACGGATAGCCACCATCACCTCTTGCGGGGTAGTCGTGGCTTCCATGTTCAGAATCTCTAACTTTTCCCTTTGTGTCATAACCGCAACCCCTCCTGGATCACCAAGAACCTCATTCACAAAGTCTCTAATCGATATCAGAGCCCCCTCCTCTCCACTTGTCTCTATCAGAACATCTCCATTTCTAGTTTTCCTAATAGAAGAGATCTTCCCAGCAAGGAGAATCGGGCAATGAAGTTAATTTTTTTATAAATTAATCTTCTGAAGAAAAAGGGATTTGAATGGTTAGGGGTAGCGTATCCATGCTCCCCTGAGGTGGTATCAAAATCTATAAAATTGTTTTGAAATACTTTATTAGGAATGTAAACTAAATTTGATTAAATTTTAATAAAAAATAAAAGTGTTATTTAAACAAATTGATTTTTCCATTTCAACTTTGGGGTAAATATCTCGGCAGGGGAGCGTCGTAGAGAAAACGTTTATAGAAATTTAAAATTTTATTTCGACATGTTCTATATGTCCCAGAAAAATTTCTCGTCATTTCCTCGATATCCTGTATTATACCACGCCCCGAGTATTAAAAGGGGATTATTTTGAATTAGGGGATGGCTCCGAAATGGCTTTGACGTTTGTGGTCAGTATAGTGTATGGAATATACCCTTAAAATTTCATGCTTGTACCACAAAGTTGAGAAGCCAACATTAATTTTACACTAAGAATTTGGAATATATTAATTTGTTAGTCATTTGATAATTCATTGTCATTATTGGGACTGATGTTTAGAATGTCTTGGGGATGCCGGCGCTCGAAGCGGGTGTGAATAAATTGCTTTAATAATTGTACATAATATGCTAATGCACAAAATTCATGAAATAGACAGATAAGTAATTTGATAGTTGAGGATAATTAAGAACGACAACAAATAAAGCGAAAATGGATATGTTTGAGGAAATGGCACAATGGAGCAAACAAAGAAATATGTTATACTTACTTGTCATGCTCCTGCACCAAAAAAATGTCTTATAAAACTTGTAAATATAATAAATAATACAGGTACTATTATTATAATATTTTGTGCTTGTAGATTGGAAGATCTTCAGAATCGCCTATCGATTTTGTTGTTATGGACACAATTCCTGGCGATAAAACAGGAGAAAATAAAGTTGTGCAAAGTACAATATCGAGATTTGCCTGCAGAATTTTAGCAGATAGAAATACCAAAGTATGTAGAATATATGCAGCAGGTTTTGATACTTCTAGAAATATATTTTTAGGGGTAAGTTGCATTATAATGTCGCTTTAAATAATTTTGTATAGTACTATTCAGTTTAAAGATATTTTTAAATTAATGAAAACAGATTTGTAACATTATTTTTTATTATGTTGATACTTACAATAAATTAGTTAATCCAAGACTCCTTATACTTTGTTGTGTTAGATTGTATTGTGTTGATAATGGTGCTGTAATTATCCTATCTTGTATGTTATCAATGTTTAATATTTTATTGTTTTAACATTAATGAAAGTTAGGTAAATGTGAAACATCTATGACTATAACGTTTTACAGGAAAAAGCAACTAAATGGCAAGATAATGGTAGAGACATAGATGGTTTAACTACAAATGGTGTCCTTATTATGCACCCCAGAGGTTCTTTTTGTGGTGGTGAAGCTAAATGTGGTTATTGGTTAGAAACATCTGTAGGAGGGGGAGTATTTTCTTTGAGAGAATCCAGATCTGCTCAACAGAAAGGACAAGTTGTAAGTTAATGTGTAATTAATATATTAATTATATAGGTACTTATTGTTAGCCATGTATTTTTCAGGTTGAGGGTGAAACAAACAGTTTACAAGATGGAACCTTAATAGATCTTTGTGGAGCAACGTTATTATGGAGATCAGCAGAAGGTTTATCACAATCTCCTGTAAGTTATTAATTGTGTATTAAAAGTTATTTAAAATACATTCTATTTCAATTACGTTTTTGCTACTTTTTAGAGTAAAAAGGATTTAGAGAGAGAAATAGACGAATTAAATGCTGGACGACCTCAGTGCCCTGTAGGACTTAATACTTTAGTGATACCTCGTAAGGTTACAGGAAATGAAAACCAACAACAACCATATGTGTATCTTAATTGTGGTCATGTACAAGGATTACACGAATGGGGACAAGATAAAGATTCTGGAGATAGAAAGTGTCCTATTTGTTTAGAGGTAATAAAATGGTGTTGCTGTTTACAAAACTGAATTTATCTCTTCTGGTTTTTAGTTGGGGCCTATAGTGAAGGTATCTATGGGGTTGGAACCTGCATTTTATGTCGATTCTGGTCCTCCCACATTTGGTTTCAATCCTTGTGGTCATACAGCTACGGAAAAAACTGTAAAGTAAGTAAATTGATATAAAGATATAAATATATTGGAGTTTATAAATTAATAAATAGGTAGTTGAATGAACTTTAAACCTCACAAAAAAAATTAATGTTATAAATCTCATTTAAACAATAAGGAAAACAGTTTATTAATTAAAACCAAAAATTTGCCATACGACACGAACTAATAATAGTTTTGTGAACACCTTTTCAGTGGCATGCTCTCCATCCACCTTTCAGTTTCCAAGATAATTTGTGAACATCAAGGAAGAAATATGAAAGTGTGCTTTCTTCTTAAATAAAGAAGTATAACGATGCAGGCCTTGTGTCAATCTAATGTTTGGCATGTAAAAGAATCTTATATAAGGTTGGAATTACCTCATTAGATAAAATTTCAGTACAGGGTAGTGCTAATGGCCACAATACTTAAAGCGCTTAATTATATTTTTCTAAATGTATATTCAATTTTGCTATATTAAATTAGATTGACGAAATTTGAGCTTAACCTTGGATTAGTTATATTATGCTTAGAGTCTGTATTTCTATATTTTGATAACTTTATTGATAGATTTTTTTTCTTAGGATTCCATCCACTGTGTGATCCCGGGGCCACTTTGGAAATAATTATTTCAACAAAGCTATTAATATCTTTCAAAAAGATTAATTTTTTTAAATGATTTTATAATCGAAAAATGTAATTATTAAGAAATTTATTTAATTTTTGTGAGGTTTAGGTAATAATACTAAATCAAGTAATTTACCTATTTAATTGTAGATATGTAAGTAAACTATATATTTAATGAAATTTTCTGATTTTCAGATATTGGGCTAATGTAGCTATACCGCACGGAACAAATGGATTTCATGCAGTTTGTCCATTTTGTGCTTCACCATTATTAGGTTCACCAGGTTATGTTCGACTTATCTTTCAAGATAACGTCGATTAAGTTGGTAAATTTTCTCGTTATAATTGAACGTTTTGTATCCGTGTAATGTTGTGGATGATGTATGTGAGGATTCATAGATTCTTTACCAAAGCTTTATTTATAATATTGTATTGCTGTACATTTTGCAAGGTATCATTGATATTTGTTTTAAAATTTTTATTATGTTGCTGTGGGTTCTGTTGGTTCATCTAAACTTTAAATAAATATAGTAAAGTAAATTATTGCTCAATATGAAATTTATATAAAGTCAGTAATTTTAATTATACCAGTTATTTTAGAAATGTGCAGTCACTCAAAAATATACTTTCCTCCATTATTACATCTTGATTTTGAAATTTTATTTGAATATTTTCAAAACTCATCATAAACATGACTTTAAGTATTTATGTACAATTATGGAATTATATTTATTATTCTTATTCACTGTCTACTGACTCTCTTGACACTATTTTTATACATTTAACCATTTCTTCTGATAACATAAACAACCTAAATTTCTGTGTTAATTATTTTTATTCATCATCATTATCGGGTGCCATGGTGGTCAAGTGAATACATACATACAGTGTTTGCTTGGCATGCTAGCCATTTGGAATTAAAATTCATTTTTAACGCGTGGACGTCGTAATTGTCGTTGCTAATACAAATTTAGTAACCTTCACAAAATAGACTGGCTAATTGGTATAGATTTAAAGCCGTTAAATTAAAAAAAATAATTTTTTTTTAATCCAGACCTATGTCCTGTTTGTTTCTTATGTAATTTACTACACCTCCTCTTTGTACAATCCTTTTAATACATGTAAGTAACAAACATTTTAATTTTATAACATAAACTTCTATATATGCTAATCAATTAATAAAAAGATTTCAGCAAAACTCAACAATTTTCAATGTTGTTAATGTTTCAAATCTAAAATTGAAGAGTTCTAAAATATGAGAATACAGATGTGGAAATATCATATTGTTCCAAATACAAGTTGCACAATTTGTCCCAAAAATGAAAAGTGTAATTTGAACTGCGACTTGCATTCGGGCGTTAAGAAAATTGGAACTGATTATTTGTGGATAATACAAACAATATAATAATAGAACAGAAGATATTTTCGAAGAAGATGATAATTAGGTATCGATGTATAAAATAAAAACATTAAAAGCAGTTTGATGATAAAATTCTTTTTAATTTAAATTTCAAACGTAATTTTTATTGAATTTTTATTTTTATTTAATTTATTTATTAATTTTTTTTTAAATTGACTTGTATTCAGAGCAATATGGTAAAATTTATACAATATTGAAATCTAACATGTTAATATTAATTTAGTACTTCAAAGACCAATAATTAATTTGCAACTTGGTTTTGTTTCTGGCACATTTGATTGATTATACAAGTGAAGATACATACATAAATCTACAATTATGTTAATACATATTCTATGAATTATAAACTATAGGTAATAGAAAAATCAATTATTTATATAGAATATATTTTATTGTAGATATTGTATTTACTTATATAGAATAAGGACCAGTCTTTTCATCTTTCAGTAAATTTATTTAACAAATATTTTGCAGTGAAAACAAGTAACAAGAAAACAACAAAGGTTTCCATTGTAAATTATCAATCAGATAAAGTTATTGGAAGATAGAAAGACTGGCCATAAGTTTTATGATTCATCGGCACACAGTCATCAATATTTATATTATCACTAGCAATGTAATTAAACAAATCATTAGATAAATTATTGCACAAAGTTCATTGAAGTTTGCATTATCTGCATATTCTAGGTATATATTGTCTACTATATCTTTAAAACGCAAGAACAAATTACCCAAATGATAACATGATGGAAATGTGTATATAAAAACTTGTTCAGTATACTGTGAATGCTTCTGTTTTTATGAGTCAGTTCAGTTTTCGGATTACGTTTGCTACATATAAACTATCGAGTTCTGTTTCAATTTCAGTTTCGATTTGTGATATCAGTTTTGTGTTCACACATAAGTTTTACTGACGAACGAACTGTAACTTGAACAGAAATCTGTCTTCAGATTCACAAATCGTTAATAAACAAACACATGAATATTGATCTCTAGTTTTCAAGGTGTTGTAGAAGTTTTGAATAAAAATGTTTAATGAAAATGTCTGAAATCACAGATATTTAGTTTTATGTGAACATATATTCTATATTATTGTATCATTTGCTAGAATGAGACCTGCATTGTTAATAAAGACATATGTTTTAATGGTAACCATATAACAAGCATATCCAATATGTACAAATTAACAACTAGGTTTCTTTTGAATTAATTTCGTAAACTGGAAAATGTCCACTCGTACTGCAGGTGCGCATGTTATAAAGTTGATGATGAACCAAATGTACTCATAACCATAAAGATACAGATTAGATGCAAAATGTTTATGAAAACATATTTAACTGTAAAAAATATAATCGTTATTTAGATTTTAATTTATAATGAAACATGTAAGTATCTGTAATTGTATCTGTATATAAGGAATATTTGAATATGTACTCGTTCATAAGAATCAATTGGAAATTTTAATTTATATTTATTTTATACTCTTACAAATGAAGGTTCAATTCTAGTTATAACTTTTTTAAATGTAATTGCATTTTTTGTATTGCTTCAGACCTTAATTTCTTCATACAGTAGAATAATCTATGTATTTAAATAATACAAGAGTGAAACCAGCCTTGTCCCGTACTCGAGAAATTTTCAGTGTCTGATAATGGAAAACTTATAAAAGTTTCACAGTGCGATCGATGTAATTAACAGTAGCCCCGATGTAATTTAAGGTCTTTAAATAATTAAGTTTCTACTGTATTTCGTTCTAGTATGCCAACATATTGCTTAAAATATAAGTTAAAGTGCAAATGGGTGAATTGAAAGACTGTTAGTTCTTAGTTGATAAAACATTATTTATACTTATTGTTAAAGATTATTTTGTGTGTGGATGATATAATCAAAACGACATTGCATGTTCACAAACGATATACTTAACATTATTTTATAGCAACACTCATGTTGATTTGTTGTAAATTTGGATACAGCCCTTACGACATGTGATTCAAGATGACATATTTAACTATTTGAATTTATTCTTGCGAACATAATGAGAGGTTTTAAAAATAAATTACTTATATTTAAGTAAATTATTATTATTATTAGAATATTTCCTTTTTATAAAAATGATAAATAAAGGAAAATTAATCGAAATATAAATGTTTTATCATTTATTACCCGTTTAATTTTTGTGATTATTTATAAAAATATTTAAATGACATCATTTCAAACTTATAGATGTTAAGGTTCAACAATTCCAGATTAAAATTTGTTTGCATGTACACATTGATTTATTTAATATTGTCTATACATTGAATTACAATGATTAACATTATTTACAGTTAATTACAAAATTTTTAATAAAAGAATCGGTATAAGTAATAGAAATTTACATATTTTATTCATCTAGAAATAATTGATGTTCTATAGTGGGAATTGTAAGCACTTTTAATTTTTCTTCTAAAACTTCTTCCACAAACTCGGGATCATGCTTTTGAAAATTAAAAATGAATCAATTTAGAAAATAAATTAATTAATTTACTTACTTGTAAAATAAGAACTCCCTTCATAGTAAGTATTGCTAATTCTTTTATTCCATCTCCTGTAATGTCGACATATTTCAAGTCGAATATAGTAGCGGAAAATTTTTTAATTTCTGTAATGCACCAGCCATGTGTTTTATCAAATTTATATAACATAATTTCCTATAATAATCAACAATAGAAAATATTTAGATTCCTATAAGAAATCGTTCCTACTTTATTACTGTTTCCAATTAATATTTCAACTTCACCATCGAAATCAATATCTGCAATTTCTATACAAGTTAAAATGCTAGTATTTTCCAATCTCGGTAGAGTGCCATATTTTCTTAAACCGTAATGTAAAACATCTCTAAAAATTTACATTTAAATAATATAGATATTATCAACAAATGTCTGTTATAGACACTCGCCTAAAAAATACGGCAGGGAGAATAGTATTTGTGATAATTAAATTTAAAACGGGTTCTAACTCGTCTCTCAATTGCACATTATATTCTTGCTTCAGAAAAACTGGTTGCTTAGTTCTATCTTGATCAGGAAAAAGGCGAACACAGGAAATGGCGTTGTTAAAACGGGTCGAAAAGTTGAATATTACTTCTGACGTTTTTACACATACACGGCACAATCGAACGTACCCACATTCGCAGCCAAAAGCAGTTATTCTTCTAGAAATGATAAAAAACATTAAACTTAGTTGTGATATAAGAAACTTAAAAAATATATTTCTGATCTTATAGATATTATTAGAAATAATCGAAAGTTTATAGTACGATCGACCAAAATCTATATTTAATAATACATTTATTAAATCATAATCTGTTGCTACTATTTACAAATATTAAATATTTTTCTTTTATTTTTCAACATACACCTTTTCCACAAATTTCCAGATATTTTGTCCTGAAATACATACTTTATATCCTTATGCTAGTTAAGTTCTGGAGTTAATTGCAGATTTTTTATCTATCTTATTATCAGTGGTCTCTTGCAGTTGAATATTTGTATACGTATTATCACACTTTAATCATCTTTTTTAATGTTGTCATTTTTGATACCTCAGGGGCTCAAACTAGTAAGTACGGGAATTGGCAATCCCGAGGAGCTCTAGCTGGATCTGTCTTATTCTTCAACTAGTCGTACGGAGAGATCCCTCTACTATTATCTCTTCTAGTTGTTCAACCTTGACTTTGAATTTAATCTTTATACAAACTTCTTACTTCCGACACGGCAGTTTAGCTTGTGGAGATATGGTCTAAAACCTTCATGAAATGTTCCCAGTAATAAATTATAGAAATTACAATGTGTGAGCTTTAGTGTAGTGGTTCTATAAAGATATTGTACATAAGAAAAAAAAAGAAAGAAAAATCAAAGGTATAGTTTTAAGCTGGATAAAGAAATTATACTAAAAAGTTTAACTTAGAAATTGTGATGATTGGAAAAATACTGAGCAGGAGTTGAATATGAACATAGGACATAATATATAAGACAGCATAATAACAATACTACGTCATAAGACCTTCATGGTAATTGCGGCACTTCATAATCAACAAAAAAATTAGTTTTTTTTTATAAAGCTTGTATTTTCGATTTTTATATAAAAACGAATCAATAAAATTTTGTTAAATACTTGTTATATAGTCTTACTGACGTAACAAACCCAACTCTAGTTTTTATCACCATAATTAATAATTTTATAGAAGTGGAATTATTTTATAGATAGATACTAATTCACCAAATTTCTTATTTATTCTTATTTTCAAAGAAAAATCGTAGAAAATTTGCAGTAGCAACTGACCATTTTTAAAATTTTTTTAGATATTGTCTCACTCCCATGCCAAAACCGTGAATATGTAAATTTGATCATTTTCACAACTACACACACTCTCAGTTTAACGAACTATCCAGTAAATATAGATATCTAGTACACTCTTAATATTTTAGCAAAAGCTGAAACGTTTACTATCATTTTCAGCCTGTATTTTTCGTAATTAAATTAACTTTAAATGTTGACTGCCATAAGTTGAAAATTTTCGCATTTGTGGTTTTGGCATAATCAAATTGTAATTAATTAAGTATAATCAAAAAACTTACTCCGTAAAATTATTATAATAATAGGTGTCTATCCACATTACAACACTTGGGGGTTTTAAAAACTCAGGAAAATTATCTTTACAATCTGTTTCTTTATAAGTATGATTCACTTTATTTTCTTGATATATGTGTACTTTACTATCGCTTCCGCTAAGTAAAAAGACTACCTAATAAACATCGAAATATATAATTATCAAATACTATAAGTAATATAATTTACTAAATACCTCTTTGTTGATAACTTTATTTTCATTCCATGTGATCAAATAGGTGTGCGTTAAATGATATGGTATGTATTTTAATTCGATATTATTGACACAGTTCTGTGATATGCTTTCCATATTAAATTCTACACTTTCTTCCCATCCAGAGTAAATATTTAAATATGTTTCTAGTGCATTTAAGTCATTACTATTCTTTAAAAATTCATGAATTAGTTGTTTTACAAGCTAATGGTCAATTTCATAATAGATATTAATGATACTACTTCAATATGAGTAGGTATTGAAACAAACAAGATACGTATAAAATCAGAAGACATACATATTAAAAATCGTACATATAAATGTAAATCAATTAATGTTAAACTATAAAAACCAATAAGAATATAAATTCATTTTAACTCGAAAGTAGACAGTAAAACTTTATAAAATTTAAAAATAAATTTGTAGTATAGGTAGGTACATAATATAAAATTTACATCCTATTTCTTAGGAAGTTGATTATAGCATTGTACTCGTTTATTTATACGTACTTTTATAATGGTGATGCCAATGACAAAGTCGTTGTTTGTTTCCGATTTATTAAATGCATCCATCGCAATAATTTCTGCTCCATCTATAAAATATAGGTAAACAGATGTGTGGAAAAAATATATAATCTACTTGTTTACTTACTAGGAAGATAAGTAAAGGATATCTCTTTTGTTGTTGGAACCAATCCTCCCAATGAATTTTCTTGATATTCAAAACATATTACTTCCCTTCGTAAGGATGCTACTAATATTTTATTAGTTTTATTTGCTAAATGTAACATTGTCAACGTATAAATGTTTCCTTGAGACGACAAAGGAAAATAATGCGCGTTTTGTAGTTTATTCATCTTATGGGATGACATTTAATAATTGATTCTTATATCAGATATGTATTTGTTTTAATATTTCTTAAATATTATGCTATTATTACGTATGTGGACAAATACGAAATGCATATTATAATTATGTTAACAACAAAATGACAATTACGAAGTAAACGACAAATATACGATAGATAAACATGTAAATATTTGATGTATTATACATGAAACAAACATGAACACATTATACATGAAAAAACAAACAATATTATTTTATCCCGTTAAAAATCGATGGTGAAAGTGAGGTTAAGTTTCTTTTTTTTTTGTAAATGTTAGCAGGTTATCAAGCTCGTTAGAATCAAGGTAAAATTTAATTTTCGTTTAACAGTAAGAATTAAATAATATTGTTTTAGAATAAATATACCATGGAAGAGGAATTCGAAGACCATTCTCATACCATTATTCACATTGACTTGGATTGTTTTTACGCACAAGTTGAAATGTTAAAAAATCCTACTTTATGTAATAAACCGCTAGGCATACAACAGAAAAATATTGTAGTTACGAGTAATTATGTAGCTCGAGAATATGGTATTAAAAAATGCATGTTAGTAGCTGATGCATTGCAGATTTGCCCAAGTTTAATATTAGTTAAAGGTGAAGATTTACACGATTATAGGAAAGTATCCTATCAGGTGACAACTTTTCTTCAACAGTATTCGCATATGGTCGAAAGATTGGGTTTGGACGAAAATTATGTTGATGTTACTAACATAGTAGAAGAACGGCTACAGAAATGTATTGCCAATTTAAAAGCGCAAGGTCACATATTTGACGAAACTAGTGAAACTTGTCAGTGCGGTTGTCAAGAAAGATTAAAAGTTGGATCGATTATCGCTCAAGAAATTCGAGATAGTATAAACATTCAATTTAGGTTAACAACTTGTGCCGGAATTGCGCATAATAAATTACTGGCTAAATTAGTATGCGCTAAACATAAGCCAAATCAGCAAACAACGATTTTTCCAAACAGCGCTTTAAGTTTAATGTTAAGTTTGCAGAATTTGTCTGACGTACCAGGTATTGGAAATGCCACTGTAGAGATTTTAAACAGATTAAGTATTAAAACAATTGAAGATCTTCAGGCTTATCCTTTTGAAAGTTTAAAATTAGCCTTAAATATAGAAAAAGCTAAATGGTTACTTAATTTAAGCTTCGGTAAAGACACTTCCATTGTAAAACCATCAGGAAAACCTCAAAGTATAGGATTAGAAGATAGTTGTAAATTGTTAAATGTGGAGACAGAGATTAAAGATAAATTTCATAAGTTGTTAACCCGACTACTAATTTTAGTTGCAGAAGATGGCCGTATTCCTACAACAATTAAAGTTACCATTAGAAAATTTGATAGCACAAATAATGTTAGTCATCGAGAAACTCGACAATGTAATATAAGTCCTAATCTTTTTACTTTAAAAAAAAATACAAACGAAGTATGTTTGAATGAACAATCCGAACAAAAAATATTAACTGTTATAATGCATTTATTTAAAAAGCTAGTCAACATCTCACAATCATATCACATAACACTGTTAGGTTTATCTTTTACCAAATTTCAGGAACGGATTAGTGGTAAAAATTCAATTGCTTCATATTTTGTAAAAGATGTTGCTGTACAATCAATTACAAGTATAGAAAATACGAAAGATACACGAAACATTACATTAAATGTTCCTACGACTTCGCAAACCGCTTATAGTACAGATGGGTCAGAAACCGAAATTGAACCTTTACCCAAAAAGTCCAGGTGCGGTTCAGTTATTGGAAAACATCGAAGATCTAGCGACATGGAAGATTTGTCCCCATCCAAATTACGAGTCGCTAACTTAAGATTAAATTCGAGGGATGGCGATCAAACAGAAGATGCAAATGGTAACACCAACACGATTTCAATTAACGATGAGAATGCTCAGTGTCCACCCGATGCCGACAAAGATGTATTTCAACAATTACCGCGCGACGTACAAAGAGAATTATGGGAGGATTGGAAACGCCGTAGAAATCAGAATGAAACTGTTAATGTACCAGTGAAGAAAACAAAGACCAATACTTTATTGAACTATTTTGTTAAGGAATAAAATTGTTGGAAGATATTTGTCAATTTATTTTTACTATTAATTTTTTTAAAAACAGGTATTTGTAGAAGAACAGTTATTGTATTGAAAGTTTGAGAATTTTAGCGAAAAATATAGAATATTTTTTCTATCAATGTTTTATGTAGTATGTTTTTTAAAATAAAAAACTATTTACATTTGTACGATATGCAGATTTAAAGTATTCGTTGATTATTCATTTTTAGTACCTAAGCATTTTCATAAATTGATGCATTTTTAAGACTGATTCATTTTTCTTCGTTGTATATTTAATGTTTTTAAAAAATTTGTTAGTTTGTGTTGCTTAGCATTATTATATAAATTCAAATATTTATTTTAAGTTTTGTGTATATGTCCATTTATAATTTGTGCAACACGTTTGTGCCTAATTTGCGTTACGAATATATTAAATCATATGATTTAATGACATATGATTAATTTATGAATCGCAACGTAGTCATGGTAAATAACAAAAGAAATTTTTTGAAATTTCGTAAAATTCTTTCTAAGTATTTGGTGAGAAGCTGTTTACAATAAGATTATTATTCAATCGTATTCGTTTATTATTAGTGTAGCATTAACAATTATACATTACCAAGAACTTGAAGTGCAAATTTATTTTGTAAATATATGAAACTAATTTGAGTTTATATATATTTTTTGTGCAACTATACCATTCGATATTTTTTAATTTAACTTTGACCTTGGTAGGACTACGATATGGAATTTTAAAGTTATGCTTATTGCTTTCTTTAACATGATCACTACCTACCGATTGAGAGGAAAATGATCACGTGACATGCTATTTTAATTTTTTTTGTCAATTACTCATTACAATATTGTAATAATCCATTGTCTTTCATCCCTTTCAACGATTAGGTACATACAGCAAATATAAAAATAAAAAAATGTTAATGATTTTTATTGATACAAATAGAAAAATATTTTACATTTATTTTGATCTTTTCTATCCCTTTTAACGATGGACACAGGAGAAGGCAATGGTAATTTTAAAATTGCTAATTCTTTTGATACATTAAATGCTAAAATTTTTGAAATATCTTGCATTCTTTTTAATCCAAGTTTCAACTCTTTGGAAAGCATTTCTAAATTAATCTTGTAATTACAAGCAATCATACTTAGTACCAATATAGAACACATACATTTGTCTCTCATGGTAGTAGGACGCAACCTAAAAATGTACAGTTTTATTATTGTATAATTTCTTTTATTTCATTTAGTAGTACTTATTATAAAAGAACTTTTAAAAGATATTGCTGTTAATTTCTCTACAAAAATTATTTATATTAAAAGTCTATTGAGGGGTCTAGTTTCAAAGTGTACGATCTTCAATTTTAATATATTTGAGGTAAAAGTGGATTTTCGTGTAATTTTTAGTGCTACATTCGAATATGTTGTGTTACATGTTGTACAATAACTAATGTATTTTCAGTGTAGAAAATCAGGCTTGTTTCAAAATGTGCATTCTCCATCAAGCAATATAATTTTGCCAGTAATAGTGTATTAGAAGCTTATTAGCTTAGTTAGTGTTACCTGATCACAATCATTGCAGATGTTAAAGGTTTTCATTGTTTGAAATTAATATAAAATCCTGTGTTTTGTGTTATAATACTACCTGTTTTAATGAAAGTTAATGAAACACCCATTGATGATGAAAAAAAGGCGCGAAAACGCAAATCAACTCTTTCACAATAGAAAAGAGCCAAACAAAAAAATTTGTTTTCCTATCCGAGGTCACTGCTTCATACCACCGGATCGGGTTTTTGGACATATTGAGAACAAATGCCGCAAGAGGGAAATTATATTAAAACCAGAAGAATGTTTAGATATATTTTCCCAACACGGTCGGGTATTAAAAGTTGTAGATGTTCAAATTTACAACTAGAAGGCAGAAATAGAGAAGGTCATGAAACCTTTCTGGAGTTGGCATTTTGCTTTTTTGAAAGCTAAAAGAATGATTATTACCAAAAGTATCAATGATACTATATTGGTCCATGGTGAAGTAGCATATAAATCAGACATAGTAAGCACAAAATTCATCTGCAAGAGGAAAAAAATTACGAGATATTAAACCAGCGGTCATTCCTAACATAATGTCATCAAATACAAAAAGAAGACTAGTGACTAGTAAGTGAATTACTTTTTGCAGATTTTGGGCTGAACTGGGAAAATGATCCGGATCTCCAATTTTACCAGTATGTCTTGGAAGAAGTTACGGAACAAACTAAAGAAAATCCAGTTTTAGGGTAAGGCTTATGCGAAAATTTTGAATATGACCCTAACATTGCAGTTAAATAATATTTTTGTGAGAATAATTTTTGCTTTTTATTTTGTCATTTTTATAAAGTTCTGAATAAAAAAACATTGCACCAAACTAAGTAAGAGTTTGAAGTTGTTTGCAAGTGTACAATATCCAAATATCAATTTCAGAATGTACAAAACTCCAAACTAAATTTTAAAATATTTATGAAAGCGTTCACTTTGTCTCAAATTTGGTGAAAAAGTACGTTACTGATAGTATAAATCAGATATGTAAAAACAAATTTGATAAAACCGATTTTTCAACCTGAACAGATTTTTTGCCGTTCCTGTAAAATGTGGTGATTGTAGTTTGAAACTAGACCCCTCAATTATGAATCTAAATAGTTCCTATTAAAGTGTACCAGAAATAGTCAATATTAATATGCACAAATGTTAAAATGACATCTACACCAGAATCGGGTGGTCTAAAAATACTATAAAAAGGTCAGATGTTAACTTATATCTATGCCCAAATATTAAGAATATTCATTTGCATAAAATGTAATTTGAAGTGCATAGAATCGTTAGAAAATATAACTAGTTTTATCACACAAAAATTAACAAATATGTAATTTATGAAAAACTAGTACGTGATAATCTGAGTAGAGGATTTCAGTATATCATACTAATTCAATAAGAATGATTCTTCACCGAATTCTACATGAAGTAGTTAAAATTATCAAATATTGAAATAATCATTTCATAACAACTGTAATTTGTACAGAACTGAATACTAGTTTTCCACAAGATTAACAAATTGTAATTTTATGCAGTATATCATGTGACTAATCTCGAATAAGATTGCATATAACTGCATTTTATAACTACAGATAGTTTCTTTCATGAATGTTAACTTATACATCTATGCACCAAATATTAAGAATATTCTTTCATAAAATGTAATTTGAAGATGCATAAATCGATTAGCAAAATATAACTAGTTTTATCACACAAAAATTAACAATATATGTAATTTATGAGAAAACATAGTGAAATCTGAGTGAGGATTTCGCTTACTCATTCAGTAGTGATTCTTCACCAACTACAGAGTAGTTAAAATTTCAAATATGGAAATAACATTCTACACTTATTGTACCAAACTGTACCTTGATTTTCCCGATACAATGGTATATTTTTTCAGTATATCATCGTGCACTAATTCCGAATAAGAGCATAAACTGCATTTTTTAACTGATATTTCTTTCGCCGGTTTATTCATGAATTTGATTAAGCAGTCAATGTACAAAAGTAATTGATAGGTAACTTCTTTACTAATAGATGAAGATTTCTGTAGATTTGTAATGTAATGAGAAACGAATGCAGTTAAATTCGCACTAAAATAGAGTATAGTTAAAAAGATATCAACTGTTTTATTGAATAATTAATTACTCTTTAACATCATTTTCTAAGATGTGATTTACTTCTTTGGACAATGAATTAAGAATTTCTGATGAAACAACATCATTAAGAGAATAAACTTTCTTCGACTTTAACAGCACTGCGGTTTATAGGTGGTCTATAGTTACTGTTTTCATGAATAGTTGGCACCACCATATCTTGAGCATCAACTTTATATCTAAAATAAAAATAATTTAAACTTGAAGTTCTGCATGTATAATTGTAACAAGTAATTTTTGAAATATACCCGCAACAGTCTGTTCCAGCTGTTCTTTAACGTTTTCAACATCCATTTTCATTCGTTCATGTTGTTCAGTTTGCCTTTTGGCTTTCTTAGAACCAAATTGTTTGAATAATTTGGATATATTTTGTGATTCCGAAATTGAATTATGTTCTTGTTCTTCTTGAAGCATTGGCGATAAGGTAGCATAATCTACTGCCATTAAACGCATCTGTAATTTCAAATATTACTTTAATGAATGTAATATTTAAAATAAAATTTTAGGAGAAATTATTGGAATAATTTTAAAAAATAATTATCTACGGCTTATCCAAATCTATATGCATTTCACGTCATCAAAAAAAAAGTTACTAGATTGTTTATTTGTAAATCGGTTTAAAGATTGGAAAGTGACATATTCTATACACGATTCACCTGCGCACATATTAGCTGATATAAAGAAAAACTAAAATTTATTAAAACTGTAAAAATACTAGGTACGAGATGACAGCACTGTGTAAAACGTCATTGTAAAATATATTTTTCTACTCCTGTATCATAGTTACCTATGTTATTATGATGTTTGTATGGAGCTAGATTAATTTAGTCAAAGATGTTGTATTAAGGAACACACCAATTTTCAGAAGGATTTGTTACGACAACAAATTGCCGTGTCTATTGAGTTCTTTAGATCTGTGCATATAGTGATCGATTATTATAATATCCAATAACTATAAAATGAATTTCCATCTAGTTTACCATGTTCGACTGTGTCCAGGGGTTTGTTGTGTACCGTATCACCTACTATTTGTGTTAATGAAGTCTATGGGCGATTGTAAATGTACAACACAGTCGAGTGGGGTAGGCTATATGGTAATACACTTTTAAGCAACCAACTAAGACGGTTCATTTTAGGATATATCTTAGGAATTTCAGAATCATAGTGATCTAGAGAACATATTATTTTAAATACATGTACAAATAAGAAGTTGAAGAACATTTTTGAAAAAGTATTTCTGAACCTCTTTAAGTAGTTATAAACATTTTTTTAAATAACAAAAAGAAACATGCAACCTTTTGACGTTTCTAACCTACTTATATCATCATCTGAGCCTCATAACCTATGTACATGAAAGTGCTATATGTATAGAACTGAGATGGCTATCTTTTAGGATAGCAACGTAATAGGTTTGTTACAGTAAATACATCATACACTTCATTTAAAATAATATTCAACATACCTTATTTTTATTTTTGTTGTGTATACCTATAAAAGTATTATACCTATTGTTGGGACTGATCGAACCACTATATATCAAATTAGCCTCAGTAGCTGCTGCTACTAAAATTTTATTGTCGCTATCTTTGTACAATCCGCAGGATAAATTGGACTGTTGCCCTTCTCGCAACAGTCCATTTTGAAAGTCAACTATTAAAAAATAATTTCGTGAATTACAAATAACTGAAAATAATTTACTTTAGCCTTACTTATTATTGGTCTAAATTCCCTTTCGTTACACTTAACTTTATTTATGAAACAAGCATTGTTCATAGTGAATCCAATTAAAGCGTTAACGAGTCTACAAAATTAAAAGCACGTTTTTGTTTGTCTATTTAAACGCTCACGAACAAATAAATATCACATGCACGTAATTACCCTACAACCTTCAACATAACCACAAACCAAACATACAATTTCACTCCTGCCAAAACATAAAAAATAAATAAACTAACTATTTATTTTGTTACGTCACTTACATTTCCATATAATTAGGCAATGCCAGTTCTGTAAGTTTGGTTGCCTAACATTCGCGGCCACATGAATATACAATATTTTTGAAGATCCAGATCTATACCATAGAAAACTAACACATTATGTACTATAGTATATATAGCTTCATACAGTACGGTATGGTTCAAATATTGTTTTAACAATTGAAAATAAGTGATGAGTAATAGGAAATGAAATAAAAATAAATAAATTTATATGTAATAAAATTTATAATTTCAATTTTTTAGCATCTAATGTTTTTGCACTTTTTTCTTTTCTTTTTACTTTATTTTTTACATGCGATTCGACTTCATCTTGAAGTTGTGTAAAGAAAGCGGTTGAAGATTTTATACTCTTTGATCCATAGGTTTCGTCCATCTAAAATGAAAAATAGTATTAAAATGTAAAATACCATAAAAACGATTCTCAAATTACTTTATTTACGTTCGAATCTTTGGCGATACGGTCCAACATTTTCTTGGTTTTTTCTTTAGTGTATTTATTTCCCAATCCCGATTTTAGTTTCATTTCTTTTTTAATAGCATGTTCTTTTTGCTTCTTTTTCTTCTTTCTTCGTTCACGATTTTTATCAGTATCTGTACGTTCACCTTTGCCTATAATAAACACAATGTAGATAATATAATACAATGGAAATAAATATGTATTGCAAAATTTTACTAACCAATAATATCCCCCTTCGTTTTTCCTTTGATTTCTTCAGGAGCCAATACAGTTGCATTGCTAGCAGCAATTGGAGCAACTTCTTCCATGTTAATTGCAGGTAAATTATTAACAATTTTAAGTTCTGGTACTGCAGGTTTCGGTGTAAAATGATAGTTCGATAAAGCATCAAGTTTAGAAAATAGGTCATTCATCATTTTTTTAACTACTTTATGTAAGGAAGGTTCCTCTTCTTCTTTTTCTTCATTTTGATTTAAAGTTTCCCTTTGTTGGACAAACTCGTTTTCATATATTTGAGCAAGAGATACTTTACTTTTTTCTTGATCCAGCATAAGTTTCTTTTTATATTCTAGAGGCGTTTCGACAGGTTTTTCTTTACGTAGTACATCGTCAAATACTTTATCTTTTATCCGTTGTTTTATGACATCTTCCAAGAGATGTGTTGTTGCTTCAGTTATAACAGGAGCTGAAATTATAAATATTAAAATAATAATTGCAAAACATTATAAAAGCGCTTATTTACCTGGTCTACTTGACAAATCGAATTCTAAAATTTCTTCTAGAAGTGAATTTTGCGGTCGATTTTCTGCCATTACTTCACCTTTTAACTGCCAAGGTTTTTCGCTTAATGCTTTATTTTCCAACTGTTTAATCTTATTTTGCAATCGTTCTTCTCTTAATTCTAACGAGGATTTAAGAATTTCGTTTTCATCATCAGCATTATCTTCAATTTCTCTATCGGTATCATTTTCATCTGATCTGTTATTTTCATATTGCATTTCTCTTCTCATTTTTTGTTGACTTTTAGTGCCAAAGAAATCTTTATAACGGGGATTGTTGATTTTATCGTTTCCTTCTACATTTTCTTCAACCTCGCTATCAGAATCAGCTTTGAACATATCGACGCTTTCTTCAGATTCAGAATCTGTTGCTTCAGATTTGTTCATATTTTTTTCCTCAGTTAAAAGAAAGTCATTCATTTCGTTCAGTTTGAAAAATTGGTCATCCACATCTGTCTTTTTGAATTTATTATTATTACTACCATTATTTTCATTAGTATCATTACTTTCATCGCTTAAGTTAGTAGAATCTTCATCGTTATTGTTCATTATTATAGGTACATTTGACGAATCATTATCTTGATTAATGCATAAATTGTTACTTTGTTCGGGATCATTTTCATCACCATCGTTATCTGACAACATTTGATCATCATTGAATAAGTTATCAACTGCATCAGTGGATGAAGGATTACTTTGTTTGGAATCATTTTCACAATGATCACCATTTGACAATTTATTACTTTCATCATATTTATAATCAAATAATAATTTCTCTTTGTTGACTGTAAATTTAGTTACAAATGAAATTGATTGATTAAAAACGTGATCATTCTGTAGTTCTATTTGTTGCCATATTTGTTCTAAATCAAAATTTTTAATAATTAATTCTGGTAATGCGTCTGAATTACAATTTTCGAAATCTTCATTTTTAGTAAAATCGTACATTTGTTTAAGCAGTTTACGTCCATTTTTAACAGCATCAGTTTGAGGACTGAAATTATTTAAATAAAAGTTAACATTATTTGAAATTTACCTATAAAAACTAATCCCGTTTTATAATTTACACAAAATTTCAGTAGGTAGAAATTCATTATCAACTAAATATATAGTTATGAAGTTTATCTTATAACATTGATAATGACCAAGTTCACAAATGAAACTCATTACTTTCATCTCATACTCAAATATCTTCTATGTATGTTTTGGCAACCAATAAAAATAATGAATTGGAATTGTCAGTAGTTCGAAAACCAATAAAAACTCCACATATCAGTTTGAGCATGAGATGGAAATGAAACAAATTATAGTTGTGTAAATTTGCAGTTTACATAATAAAATACAGTGGAATCTCGGTTCACCAACTTAATCAATTCCTGGACCCTGGTCACGAAGCAAATCGTTCGTGAACCGAAACAATTTTTCCCATTGCAATTAATGTAAATACAATTAATCCATTCCAGGTTCTAAAACTTGGTATTTTTTAAGCACAATATTTTTTAGAATGTACGTAAATTACTTGTAGCATTAATTATAAACAAATAAAAATAAATTAAAAATAAATACTTTATATGAATCTACCTACATACATACCTATTTTAGGTATTAGTCTGATTTGGTAGTTTTCTGCATTTTTTTAGGTCGTTCATCTCCCGATTTATCATCTGCTTTGCACAAGAAATTCCATCAAAAGAAATTTGTCTTTTCTTTGTTGTAACATTTTTCTGAAGTGCGATGTAGCATTGTCATTGAAAAAATTAATTGTTCTATTGACAATTGACTTCGGTCGTGAACAACCAATTGTGCATCAACCGAGTCAAAATTTTGTCACCAAAGCTGGTCGTAAACCGATTTGGTCGTGGAGAGAGACGGTCGCGAACCGAGGTTCCACTGTATGTTCGAGTGATATATTGAATGCATAAAGAGCACATTGGCTATAACTCCAATTTTGGTCCAAAATGTGAGATAACTAATTGTGCAACATATTAAAAAATAGACAAATTTATGGATTTACATTAAATTAAATAAAATTATTATGTCTGGAGATAGCCGGTTTGCACTATGATTTTCATCGATATCTGTTAAATCCTTGTCCGTGACCACTATTTCTACCTATATTTTACTTTTTTATGTAGAATCGAATAAACTATACAAATTTATTTTAATCTACATGTACTGTTGTATATAAGAGAATTCAAACAGATGTTTATGATGACGATAATTTAGTTAAACTTAAACTAATAAACAGAAAATTATGTTCAATACTGTTGTTTTTAATATCCCTACAAATATTGCAAAAACGTTATTACTCACGTAATAAAAGCTTCTGGCTTAGTAGTTAATTCCTCGAACTTATCTACAATATTAATCACACAAACTTCCTCGTTTTCCATTTTATTACCATTAAAAATCAAAAACACATGTATTTTAGAAATATGTGAGGTTAACTTATTTTTCCCCACTCCCTTATAAACGTGCACCACGTGTCGATGACAGCTGTCAAATCATTTTAATGTGCAGTTTGTTATGTAAACAATAAATTGTGGAATTTTGTTCATATTTTAGGTATGTACTATTTTAAGACATCGTTGTATTTATCCATTAAATTAATTTTAATTCAAATTCACTAATAATCTTTCAATTTATAATTTATATATTCAAAAATTGTGTATATAAGTATCTATACCTATTATCCACAGTATTATCATTATGGTGGTGGTTATGATGGGTTTATACAGCAAATTTACTCTGTATTTACGTAGGCAGAATTTTGGATCGATCGCCCTGATTAATCTATTATTTTTGTAGAAGTAAAGTGCGAAATGGGGAAAACATCGAAAGTTATAGTATGTGGAATGAAAGGAGTCGGAAAGACTTCAATTTTGCAACAAGTCGTGTATGGACGTTCACTAGATGCGATGGTACAGTTTGTAAATATGCAAACATTTTAATATTCAAGAAATTCTTGTACAAAAATAATTGATACAGAAAAACGTTGATTTAAAAAGAAATGTGCAGGACTTTGCCTTCCATACGTGATGTTATTCTAATTCTATGCAAACTTGTGCTACAATTGAAAGAGAACTGTTGTTGCAAATATAAGTATTTAAAAATTTTATAATAATTAGCAATATCTACATAAATTGTGTTAAATTGCAAATTTTGAAAAATTGAGTTATAAGAATACCCATGTACATCAGTGTGATAAGTTTCAGCTAGTAAAAACATTAAGGCTTTGGGTGCTCCTTTAAGTCTTTAAATAGAAGTGTGTACTGTTACGTCCAGTAGGCGATCGGAGTTACTGAATCCCTAAAATCTTTAAAATTTACAGTTAAAATCAAATCAAACAGTATCACAAATATTTGCAAAAGAATCCAATTAAATATATATTTCTTTATTGTTTAAATAAAGAAATATTCAATAAATATTAATAATAAGAAATATTCGACTATTTATCACTCCATTATCTATTTGTAGTCTCTAACAAAGATATTTTATGCAATACCTACCTAATTGTAACACCGCAAATTATTATTTTGACCTTTTTATGATTCACTATTATTTGTTATATGTAATATTTTTATAGTCTTTCAATATGAACTTTGAATTAATTTATTGAATATTTATTGTATCACTTTCAATTTCGAATATTATATGAGTGAACATTTCCGTATGATTGCATCTGTTAAAAATATGTGGAAATGTTATGATTTAGAAGTTTGTGCAATTTAAAAATAATGCCTCTAAAGATATATTTGCATAATGGATATTCCAAATAATGAAAAAAAATTATAACACTATATATATATACACATAATATAATTTCAGTTAACTGTATCTATCATGAAATCAGACTTATAAAATAATGAACATATTTTCTACATTGCCTTTTTTAATTACTGATTCAGAATATTTAACATATTGAATAAACGTGATTCAGATATAAGTAAATTATTTAAAAAAAATAATTTTCTGTATTTTATATTGTACCTACAATATAAAAAATATATAAGATATCATAATAATCTTTGCAAAATTAAATAAAATAAATCTTAATATTTACATTGTTTTTTTTTTAGATAACTGATTGTTTTAGGAACTATTTCCTACAATAGAAGATATATATGTAGCAAATATCGAAGCAGATCGAGGTACAAGAGAAAAAATTCGATTTTATGACACAGCTGGTATTGAAAAGTTACAAACAACGACCGCTAGTGGCACTACTAATCAGCAATTACCTAGGCATTATTTAGTTCTTGCTGATGGTTACATATTTGTTTACGATGCACATAACTTGGAATCTCTGGATATACTAATGTCACTTAAAAAAGATATCGATAAAAATAAGGATAAAAAAGAGGTAATTTTATTAACCTACCTAGAATTTCATATTGTAAATAGATTTGTATTCTTTGTTTAGATTATTGCAATAGTAATTGGAAATCAGATTAAAGAGTGTAAGAATTGCGACTGTGAAAGTACAATAAATAAGGCGGTGCAATGGTGTAATAAAGAAAAGATTCGCCATTTTACTGTGTGCAATCTACAAAGGACATTACTGTATGAACCATTTATATATTTAGCCAGTAAGCTAAATCCACCACCCAGTAAAAGTACATTTCCGCAATTATCTATGGGAAGGAAAGTTTTAGCTAAAGAAACAAATTAGTGGAATATCTATGATAAAAATATTTATTTAAATAAGTTATAAAAATGGCTCATATATTAATTATAATTATAATAAGAATATATATACTGTTCAAAAAATGAAAGCAACAAATTTAGGATAATTACATCTTATTAATACGATTTTTAAGATTTTTTAATTGACAATCAATTTTATTTGGCAAATCTGTTCCAACTTGTTCTTTAAAATATCTTTCGATCGCTTCAACCTGTAAGAATACATTTAATTAAATTTTTTTTTATCGACTTTGGCATTAGCTTACCTCTTCAATCCAAAATTCTCTCGGCAAACTAAATAATTCTTTTGTATTAATGTTTTCTTGTAAGTCGGTTAAATTTAAAGAGTTCTCTGCCGGAATCAATCCCTATTGGTGTATCTACAGCGCAATCTTCGTTATCTATTCTTCTTAAAATCCAATCTAATACTCTAGAATTTTCACCAAATCCTGGCCATAAAAATTTGCCATCTGAACCTTTTCTAAACCAATTCACGTGGAATATTTTAGGTAGTTTACTCGAGCGATTTTCCATACTAAGCCAGTGTTCTAAGTATTTTCCAAAGTTATATCCAAAGAATGGTCTCATAGCAAAGGGATCGTGCATTATAACTTTGCCCTGGAAAATTGAAACAATATAAAATGTTTTAAAAGTATTTTTTCAAAGTAATTACTTTGTGTTCAGCTGCTGCTGTTGCTTCACTACGCATAGCTGCACCAACAAATACGCCATGTTCCCAGTTTTTGGCTTCGTAAACGAGGGGAACACCGTGGGGACGACGGCCTCCAAATAATATGGCAGAAATAGGTACACCTTCGTTTGCTTCCCATTGTGGATCCATTATTGGACAGTTTGTTGCAGGTGTACAAAATCTACACAATAAATCATCGTTATTTTTCCTATTCGTGGTAATACAGTAGTATAGTATAGTAATATAGTAAATATGTGTACAAACCTAGAATTAGGATGAGCTGCAAGAGTTTTACTTTCTCCCTTTTTCCACGGTGTATCCTGCCAATCGGTGATCGTTACGGAATCGTCGATTTCTTTTTCTAAACCTTCCCAGAAAACTCCTCCATCGCTTGTCGAAGCGACGTTAGTAAATATAGTGTCTTTAAATATTGTTTTCATGGCATTTGGATTGCTAACAGTGGACGTTCCGGGGGCTACTCCAAAGAAACCGTTTTCGGGATTAATTGCACGAAGTTGACCATTGTCATCGAAACGCATCCAAGCTATATCATCACCAACACATTCCACTTTATAACCTGGCAACGTTGGAGTCATCATGGCAAGATTCGTTTTGCCACAAGCAGATGGGAAAGCAGCCGCTATGTAACGTTTTTTACCTTCAGGATTTGTTATACCTAATATCTGTAAATGACCATCATTTAGCATTTAAAACGACTATAGGGGTTTAAATAATATTACCAGCATATGTTCAGCCAGCCAACCTTCTCGATGTGCTATTGTCGATCCAATTCTTAAGGCGAAACATTTCTTTCCAAGCAAAGAATTTCCACCATAACCACTTCCGTATGATATAATATCATTTGTCAGGGGTCTAAAAAGTAAAAATACGTTTAGCTAATAGCTAACAGCTAGTTTATTTGCTGCGAAATTATATTCTCGATTAATACCGCATTTTCTTCTTAAAATATGGTTTTTATAAAACGCGTAAAATATATTCAGTCACATACCTATGCAAAATAGTAGTGCGTTCTGGATCGCAAGGCCAGTGAGACATTTCGACAATTCCATTTGCTGGGGTTCCAACGGAATGTAAACATTTTACAAAGTTCTTATTATCTAACAAATTATCTAATACTGCTTTTCCCATTCGTGTCATTATTCTCATCGATGCAACTACGTATGCCGAGTCCGTTACTTGAATTCCAATTTTTGCTAATGGCGAACCAATTGGCCCCATAGAAAATGGTATTACATACATGGTTCTTCCTTTCATGCATCCAGTAAATCTGGTTTTTACAGCGATGTCCATGTCTCTGGGAGACAACCAATTTCCTAATGCACCTTTAATGCCTTGTTTCGTTGTTGGTATAGTATCTGCTCTATGTTCTGTACATATGAAGGTTTTTGATTCCACTCGGGCGGTATCGGCTGGATTTGTTCTGGCCAACCAACTGTAATAATAATTGATATTTAGTACCCGTATATTTCTGAATATTTTGCGTAAGTAGGTACTAATAGAATGAAGCCAAAACTTTACAATTCAACTTTTGACGTCAGGTACTTATTCGTTTATCAAATTATTTTAAACTTACCAATTTTGATACTTCGGTAATGGCACAATGGTACCTTGCTGTTGAAGCAATTTAAGTAGATGCGAATTTTCGGTATCACTTCCATCGCACAAATGAATTTTTTCAGGTTGACATAAGTCGACGTTTTCTTCTATAAAATTACGAACCTAAAAATTATTTTTTATTATTAGTTTAATATGTATGATGAATCTATATTCTTAAAAAATATACTTTTATTATCAATATTCTGTTATATACTAAAGTTAGGTATATATTGGATACAATTTATTTGTATGTAAGACATCTATTCATTGAATAATTAAATGGTTAGATAGTCTAACATCAACAACAAATTATTTAACATAAAAATAATCGTAATGAAACGTGCGGTAGTTAAGTCTTCATTTTAAATTATCAATTTACTCGAATAATAATAAAGTTCGGAATGCTTGTTCCATAGAAACAATGTTAATGTAATGTTAATAAATCTTATGGTAACGTTACGCCATATGTATTTAAATGGCATTTATAAAACAAAGTTAAATTAAAGATTTAAAAAAAAGTTACCTTAGGCGACAAATCTTGCAAATTTCCATGCACTACACTAATCCCTCTAAGGTGACTGTAAAGGCCCACATTTGGCGCCGTCAATTGCTTGGCGAATCTTCCCAATTCTCCTGCATATCTAAAATTAAATATAAAAAAAATATTAGGTAAGAAATTGTAAAACGCAGGATGAAAATCTGTTAAAGTTATGTTAGATAATTATACTTACACGATGGACGATTTTTCAATTATATCTGGCATTTTAATAATTCAAAACAAATCTAGTTAAGTGTAACTCTTATGGTACATAGAAAAAAATCCGAAAATGTATTTTAAATATATTAGACCAAATTTTGATACAAAACAATTTGGTCTATGATATTTTGCAATAAGTTTTATAAATATTTTCGCCAGATTTTTTTAATCGTTTATAGGCACAATAAAATAATAAGAACTGTTAATGGCCAGTATTTGTTTATAACTAAATAATTACATCGAGTTCCTTTAAATATCAGCAACTTCATCGCCCCTTCTTTAGAGGTGGGGGAACTGATCAAAGTTTTTGAGGAAATACGATAACTGATATATTATAGATACGGAGACAATAGATTTTTATTTTAAAACGATCTCACTTGAGTATGTTTCTTTTTTAAACTAATTAATTATAAATTCCAAGATTCGATAAGAAACAAAATAATTAATTGGAAGGTTTTTTAAAAAGTTCCAAAAATTTGGTATTTACTAAATGAAATTATTGATCTTTGATAATTTTCCGTGTTATAACTAATTAAAACATTTAAATGTGGAGTTTCACAAGGTTTTTATAAAATTTTGTCTAAAGTTAACTAACTAAAACTAGTTTAACGAGTTTTTAATTGTAATTAATTAAATTACGAACGATAAGGTACCTAAAGACTTTTTCTTCTTTTTTTTTAATAAAAGAAATCCGCCGAAACGCTTTTGCGTACCTCCCTAATTTTAATGCCGCTAGATTTACATATAAGCAAATCCAAAAATAGGTTGTAAAGTATTTAACAATTTTTGTTGCAAGATAATTATCTGGTCGTGGAATGATAAGCATGTAACAAGGCCAACGTTTAAAATGCAGACTTTGGGCTCGACTTATTCTATTGCCAAGATTGGCTTATTTTGCGGGTGTGTCGAACAAGCTTCCCGATTGGTGTTTTTTTGAATAGTTACCAAGCTTAAAAGTGTCTTATGCAATTGTTTTCAATTTTCGTAATAAAGTGGTAAAGTTTACAACATGATGTGAAGTTATTGACGTACATATTTTCTTCTTTAATGATTTGTTTTGTTACGTAAATGGATTGCTCCGATATGGTTATCTTCACTTTTCTGAAAATTTTATAGCAGCAACTCGATTTTTGCAGCTGTTACTATTTAGATATTAACATAAATAAAATTATGATTTCTAAATATAAGAATTATTACGTCATTACCTTGACGTCAGTTAATGTCGATCATGACTTTCAAATAAGTGTATAGTTCGCGTAATTTTTTTTTGTCTTTATATTACAAAGTAGAAAAGAAAGTAGAAATATCAAGGATTAGTATTTTTTAAATATGTTATTTATATATAGTTAAAAATCGAGGAGTTAAATTATTATTTATGCGTGTGTAGGTATTACGATTATATCGCAGACTAGTTTTTTATTTAAATTTTATTCACATTTTACCTAAAAGTATTTAAAATGCTATAGAAACAGTTATCGCTTTTTATTGTGTAAATGTCAACGTCAATAAGCAGCTTATTACAAATACAAACAATTGAAAATAAATTTCTTGAGATTACTAAACTAAAAATTTTGTAATAATTTTACTTTAGGATCTTTTTTTAATTATCGATTATGAATCTACACATACATACATTTATATACATTTACATACAATCTATATATTTACAATGATATTTTTATTTTATAAACATACATCTTTTAAAAATAGGCACTTAGGTACTTTATTTAATATTTTCCTCTAAATTTGGAATTAACGAAGCGATTCATTTTTCAAATTACGTGTTTAAATTAAGTGCATATTTAAGAGATAGCGTTGATGGCACTTGTAATAAACAGATAGTAACAATAGGGCATACTATTTAATAATTTGGTAACTTCTTTCTTCGATTTTATTGTTAAAAGATTACTTTATCGTAGTAAAACATTACAAAATAATGTACTACTTATCAATCTATAATCAAAATCAAATTTTAAGACTTGTATTCGAGCATCACTTAAAATTTCAAAAATTCGATAATTTTATATGACATATAATCTAAAACAATAACTGGAAACGCCTTTATGGACTTGGCAACAAAAATTTAATTTTAGATCTATTTCGTCGTTTGATATTAAGCATCGATAAAATTATGTAAATTATTTAATATATAGTTTTGGAACCGTGCTTATAAATATTGATGGTTTTATTTCAGTAATTTATTTTTGACGTGTGTGAGATTTGAAAGTTCATCAGTAGGTATATCTATATAGATAAATTATCTTATTAATTAACTTTGTTCAAAGTTATTTATATTATCCAGTACCAACCTATATTATTACTGTAATATTCGCTCAATCAACTGATTTTTCAGCAAATATTTAAAACCCAATTTTTCTAATACATAAATTTAAAAACCAACGAAATTATCCATAAAATGTATTCCGTACTAAAGAAAACTGCTCCATAGGAGGCGGGAGTCATAAAGCTTTAATTGTAGAATCACAAGTGTTTTGAACAAAAAAAATGAATGTCGCATATCTATCTATTACATACTATAAGGATTAATTTTTATTAGATATTTAAATCCAGTAAAAACAAGTTTGTAGTGGTGTGATAAAATAGAAATAGCTCATTGAAATAAATAAACATGTTAACATTTTTTTCAAAAAAAGAATTATGGCAAATTAAAACACGAGTATTGTATCGGGATTTTAGTTGTTTTTTTTAATTGCACGTGTCATTTTAATTATTTTTAAAAGTTCTTTAGACTCATTTTAGTTTATGTATCATGTAGGTACCTACTATTATTTTCTTAAAATTTATTTTAACTATATTGGACAATTTATTGTTTCAATAGGTGGGTTTCGTTATTTATAATTTTTCAATGTCATGCAACTACGCATAAAAACGCATAACGCATGTATGAAATGCATATTGTTATAGTATGTCGAGCTCTTCCTCCGTTTGAAGAGAAGTTTCATTTCTCAAGTTGTCGTTGTTTATAACTTTTTAATACATTTATGTAGATTGTGTTAGTATAATTGTAATTAGTGTGGTACATGTGCTGATGTACAACAAACTGTTGTTGTATTTACGTACATGCTTATGGTATTTTTCATGTATTCTCACTTATACCTGGTGGTACCTAATAAACTTTCTAAGGTACTTACCTATAGAATTTACTACGACGATCAGTAATATTAGGGAATTTTTATAAACTAAATAATTTTCATAGTAAAAGTAATTATTACTTCGAGCTCATAAACATGAACTGACGTCCATATTTAACATTCCATTCTAAAATATTACCTATAATTTAGAAGTTTTCTACTTTTCCATAATGCGCTGGTGTATATTGTATTAAAAAGTTCCAAGGAAAATTTAAGAATTACTTTATTTACTTATATTTTGAAAATATAATTGTACTTATTATTGAAAGGTATGATAGCGCTATTATTGTTGAAGGCAGATTTTTTGTTCACTGTCATTTGTTTTAAAGTGATTTAATTTTCTTCGTGAATAGGTATACCTATACCGGTCTGGCCTGGCCTTATTTAACCGGCCTGGCGATTCACGTCGTCAGTAAAACGTTACTAGATTGTTTATTTGTAATTAGGTTTAATGTTTTGAACATATAAATAAAGACTACAATGTATTAGAACTGTAAAAATAAGAGGTACAAGGCGGCAGTACTGTGTGAAACGTCATCATCTAGTAATCTTTGACTGATGACGTGCATCGCTTATACGCTTGGATAGGCCATATGCATATGTATACCTACCTAATATTTATTTAAATTTTTTTCTGCACTAGTATTTTATCCAGCATTTTCAAGTCGGTACCCTGCTATATCAATAATATTGTAAGCCAATTTCACAATTTAAAGATATTTATCCTGCTCATCAGTATTTATCTTTTTAAGGTATTAGTTTTTTAGGAAATTTCCTATCACGGGGATCTACCTCAGGACGGGAATTGGTTGAATCATTTCTATATTTTCACAAAACTTGGGTCTCCTAACAACGAAAAATAGCGTTCCTAATTTTGAATTCAATAAATTCAAATTTTTGAGCTACAAAATTAGAAGGTTCATAAAATTCGATAGGTACTGGATGTGCTATAATATAATTAAAATACCGTGACTAGTACTTGGGCGAATATATGTATGTAAGTATTATTGTTGTCAAGACTTCCTTGCTATTCTGATAAATTATCTATATCTGAGATTAATTGAAGTGATCCTTTAAATGTAATGTAAACTTTCTAAACTTGATATGATGATATTATTTGGAATATTTATTTTTAATAGTGTGCGAAATTCTAAAATTTTCCTCGCATAAAAATTGAGCAGCAAAAACCAGAAAATTTATTTTGCTATGAATCGATTTATACGTTTTCCTTTAAAAATAAAATAGTGGATATCTTAAAAAATATATTATATAGGATAACACAATTGTGAAGGAAAAATATAAGAAATTAATAGGTAATATTAATGTAAATAATGTATGTATTAATACTTATTTAATTTATGACGATTTGGAATTTTTTTTTTAAATAAAGGAAAATGCGAAATTGACGCTCTAAAATTGCTTTTCATCTTCTAAGTTTTTGTAATTGAATTTAGTACGAGAGCCGGTCGTTTATTTCAATTCGTTTAGATTTATGCTTATTGCTTCTAAACTAAATTATATCATATTATTGTGCTATATAATTATTAGTATAAGCGCTTCCTAAAAAGTACGATAACCTTATCAAAATTGTTGCTTTGTGAAACGTAAATATGAAACAATATTGCATAATTAAGACATATTGTGTACATTTATACTTACATTATAAATTAGAATTGGTATTTTTTCTTGTTAATTCGCTAAATATATATTTTTTGTATAAATTTATTGATCGAGGATCTGTATATAATATTTCTTGTAGGTACTTTCATCTTTGATACTAATTGCACTACAATGCAAATCATATTTGGAAAATCATTCACAAAGTGAAAAATTAATAAAATTAATTAGAATAATATAGGTAAAACCCTGCTTGTATTTTCTGTACGTATTTCCTATTTTATTCGTAAAATCCAATTAAAAAACTATATTTCTATTAAATTAACTAAGCCTATCTACATATTTTATTTTTATTTTTGCAATTTAACTTTCATTAATTGTTTCTTTTATATTTTGTAGCCAATGAAGAAATAATGTGGGTATTTTTAGAGGTATCTTACTGTGCACACTTATTTTGGTTTTGTAGCACTTTATGATACCTCATCTAGAAATGAAAATAAAAGTCACGTCAACGTGCATCTAGATGGTATTTATTTTTTTTTCCATTTTGATTTTTATTCTATTACATTAAAAGTCTCAAGGCATTAACCCTTCGTGAGCAAACATACATTTCGCGCTCACCCTGGTTAACCTTTGGAACTTTGTTTTTTTAAACACGCTTCTTGGCGTGTACATTGTAACTAGTAAATACTAGGAACTTTGGTGAGAACCAAGCTTCTCCAAAATCTGTAAAAATTCTGGAATACTTATTGATGTCTCTACTTTATACAATATACAACTGTTCTTTGTATAAATAAAATAAATTGTAAATAGCATTAATTATAAAAGACATGTCTCAAATCGTTCGTTAGAAGTTTATGACAAACCTACTCAAGATAATTAAATTTCGACAACTGCTGATGAGTTAAACAGGGTTGATCGATACCGCAAGGAAATGTGCAACTGAAAATTGCATTCTTACGAAGAATTTTTCAGAAGAATCACCATACTTATACTCCTTGGTTTTAGCGTTATCTTTTACCTACAGTTTAAACGATTAAATATTTATGAATATTTTATTTTTAAAACAATTCGCAATATTTTCGCACAGAAAAGTACAAATGACTCTCCATCTATAGCTACACTCACAAAATTATTGTACATAATATCAATGAACACCAGTTATTGACTCTTATTATAATTAATTAGTTGTGAAATTAATTAAAAATGACTAAATGTGAGGATCTCTTTAACAATAAGTAATAATATTAATAGGTGACATTTAATAATAAGTATATAATAAGCATGTAAGTACTTATTAATAATAATATTATTATAATTACGTACCTATCTATGTTTGTTTTTATATTTTTTGATAAGTATTTTCTGATGTCAATGGTAAGTTGGGGGGACGTTCAAAAAGGACGTCGCGTTTTTTCGGGTCTTTTTGCCCCCTCCCTACTCAGGAAATTCTTGCCTCTCCCCAGAAAAGGACGTCACATTTACTATATAAATTTTCCATTGCCTACGTTAAATTCTGCACTGCCATTTCATAGAAACGTTCATATAGTTAGTATGTACTGCTGCAATATCCGTGACGTCACTTATTTTCTACCCCCCCCCCATGTCGTTCCAAAATGTTACGATCCGCGACCCCCCCTAAAGAGGGCGACGTCGTTTTTGAATTACCCCTTCGTAATATTTTATTAATATATTTAATATATTTGTTTCTAAAACTATAAGTACTACACATACATAAGGAAATATATCTAACGTAAAACGTGATCGTATTATTTCCTGAATTCGATAAGTTAATATGTAATTAATAGATAGTTAATGACAACGTTAAGTTTGAAATAGCACGAATGATGTAATTTATACATTTCTTACGTTTATTGTAAGAGAATCTACATGTAGTTTTATCGATTTTGATAATTTTATTTTGTTGATTTTATGTATATACAGTATTAAATGCGTCGCATACTAAATTGGAAACTGGAAATATTAGTAGTGAACGTTATTTTTCTGACCTTAAAGAAACCAAACCTGACAAATATTGTAATAATAAGTACGCGTGACCACGTTTTTTATAGTATATATTATCAGAGAAATGTTTTTAATAGAATTTTAAATTCAATAGGTTTTCATAAAAACAGCGACAATAAGAATTGATATTTAATACTATAAAATAAATAAATATTGAATAACTAAAAGAACGTTTTGTGTAGGTATTAACAAAGGTATTTATCGATAACAATTGTTATAATTACGTAGGTACTACGTTAATAATTTAAATTTCTGGACTTTGTAATTATCTACTTATTAGTAATTGGAATTTTTAAATGCCCAGTAAAAATGTACAAGAGACAGTTTCGAAAATATTGAATGTCGAATGTACTGCAAAGGACCTGGTGCAGATTTCCAGGCCATTTCGGACTATCCAAAACAAATTTTACTTTTATTAACACACGTTTTCAGTTCAAATTCGAATTCAACCTTGATTAGGTACAAACTACATCTGAAATATATGTATTTATTATACACCCCGACGAAAAGTGTAAGTAATAAAAGAACCTATTCACTTTGTTGACTCAAAGAATGAGTCTATTTTGACTCTCACTATAATTACCTACAGAAGTATCCTTCAGGTAGAAGGTATTTTGTAGTTTGATTGTTATACATATATATATATATATATATATATATATATATATATATATATATATATACGAGGCGCGTTTTTTAAGTAAGTACCGTTTTGGAATTAAAAAAAGACGTGCAAAGATATCGCAATAATTTTATTTTTACATGAAAGCCTGTACCTTAATCTACTTTTCTACATAATTTCCGTGAATATTGAGGCACTTGTCATAACGTGGCACCAGTTTTTGAATACCCTCCTCATAAAATTCTGCCGCCTGACTTGTTAACCACTGTATCACAAATGTTTTGACTTCGTTATCGTCTTGAAGATGCTGACCACCCAGGTGTTTCTTCAAGTGCAGGAACAAATGGTAGTCGCTGGGCGCCAGATCAGGGCTGTATGGAGGATGATCTAGAGTTTCCCATTTAAAAGATTTGATGAGATCTTTGGTCCGATCATGTGCACAGTTTTTGGGACAGAAAAGGAGTATTGCTAGTGGAGTTTCTGCCTCGTAATGAGACAATCAATGCAGCGTCTTATTGTGAGACATTGAACAATCTGCGTCGTGCAATCCAGAACAAAAGACGTGGCAAGTTGAGTAAGGGTATCGTTTTGCTGCATGACAATGCCCGTCCACATGTGGCTAATCGGACCAAAGATCTCATCAAATCTTTTAAATGGGAAACTCTAGATCATCCTCCATACAGCCCTGATCTGGCGCCCAGCGACTACCATTTGTTCCTGCACTTGAAGAAACACCTGGGTGGTCAGCAACTTCAAGACGATAACGAAGTCAAAACATTTGTGATACAGTGGTTAACAAGTCAGGCGGCAGAATTTTATGAGGAGGGTATTCAAAAACTGGTGCCACGTTATGACAAGTGCCTCAATATTCACGGAAATTATGTAGAAAAGTAGATTAAGGTACAGGCTTTCATGTAAAAATAAAATTATTGCGATATCTTTGCACGTCTTTTTTTAATTCCAAAACGGTACTTACTTAAAAAACGCGCCTCGTATATACTTTAAGAATCTGATAAGTCCCGAGGTCAGAGTTTCCCGGAACTGGAGGTAAATGGGGAAAAATGCTGTTTTTCAATTTTCTCTAAAACTTCCTTATTTTAAATCAAATCAAAAAAATTGAATTTTTACTAATAAACAAATAATAATTGTGGTGATTAGGATAAACATTTCTTAATTTCGATTGTAAGGAATTGTAAAAAATCAGAATCTTCGTTTTATTAGGTTATGCAGCCTTTATTCACGTTGGTTTAATTTTTCCATTTGATAGTTTTATCGAGTACGATAACACTTCCCCTAAGCATACGTAACGAAAACGATGTACAACATTTTTACGAGCGTTCAAATGTTTTATATAGGCTTTGTTATTAAGGGAATTTATCGATAGAATACATAAACAAATCCTCATGAGATATATGCAGTTGGAAAGCGCGCTTCGAGATCAGAGTTCAAGAGTTGAAAACACATTTTAGGAATTAAAAAAAATATGGAACGTTAGAATACTTGTATTTTTAAAATGTAGGTAATATGTACTACTAATAAACAATTATTCCATAATTTAATCGTTTAAAAATACCTATATCTTTTCGAAATTATATTCTTTTAATATATAGGCTGTATGAACATGGCCCATAAAAAAATATGATAGTCATTAATAAATATACGTCATTGAAGAAACCAATGTAAGACAAATTACTAGATGGCTTTCGAATATTTTATTGAAATTCGTCTTTTTCTATTCTTGTACTGTTTAGCGGAGACCGGGGGAATGGGGCCACCTTAAGGAAAATGCCGTATTTCATCCAAAGTAAGCAGCCTACAATAACCATCTTTGACCTGAAGATACTATAGTAAGTTCACTAAAAGCATGTGCCATTAAATTCGACACTAGTTAACGCTACTCAAAAATAAACGCCCCACGCCCAAAGTCTACGACTGGCCCCATTATTCCAGGCACCGGAATAATTCCCGCGGTTTTCCCTATCAAAAGTTTTACAAACGTTAGCAGTATAATTAATTCAAATTGGTAACAGCAAACAATTCGATTTGAACACTTAAAATAGTTAAAGAGTAAGTTTGTGGCTTATCGCGTTCCTGTAAAGGATAAACGTTTTAATTTGACACATCGTCCTGGCGATAATCGTAATTAAAATTTGCATATCTACCTAATATTTGTAGGTAGGTACCTATACCTACTTATTTTGTTTTATCTTTAAGGTTCTAAATGTGATATCTATTGTTATTATTACAAGTGCTTATTGGGAATATAATTTGATACAAATCTGGAGTGAGTTTTTTTAATCTTTAATAATAGGCACCTACAAAGTACAGTGGAACCTCGTTGATTCGGATTAATTGGGACGAAAATCCGGGTTAACCGGAGAATAATGCGGGAAAAATCAATAAAAGGCAACAACAACAAATTTGCTTTATATTGAACAAAACACGTTTGAAACATATTGTATTTACAGATTACAAATACGTTATCAAATATATGATTGACACCAACAAGGCAATAATTCTGCCTGTAATTCTAGCATAAAATGCGTTTTTATTTACTAAAATGTTTTTTTGAAAGAACTCTCTATGTTCAAGGCAAAGCCTTAACTGTGCCTTATCGTGCAAAGTTTCTTAACCTTCATATATTTTTATTATTACTTTTATTTGTTCTTAAATCGGTCCGGATTATCCGGAGATCCGAGTTTTAATGTTTCCGACATAACGAGGTTCTACTGTACATGCAGAATTATCTATATACTCTATTTTAATTAATGTTCAAGACCTATTTTTAAAAGCTTTGCATTGTTCTTTTAAAATTTCAAAGTACCTATTTTAAGAAAAATATTTTGATTACGTAGGTATTTGATAATAGGTACGTTATAAGATTTTGAATTGGACAGTTATCAAAGCTATTAGTTATCAAAATCGTAAACTTAATGATGCGAGTCCGCTTATGAGAAGGTAAAAATATATTTCCATTTCAAATTATTGTGGAACTGAAACTTTGAGACCATTATTCTAAATCTTATTCATCGAATATGAATCATGAATTGAACATTGGACATCTTTTGTTGCAAATAATTATGCGTTTAGTAATAAAAAGGTAACAAAAATGATAATTAAAGTACGTACATCCGTGTATTAAAAAAAGATTATAAGTTTTTATCAGTTTTTAATAGACTATCAGTGATAATAAATGTGTGTTAGTATTATCAGTAAAACAGTAGGAAATCTAGACAGCATTCGCTGAATTCAAGAAATAAAAGATACTTTAATTTTACCATAGTTACCAAAGTACCGTAATAAACGTCACTAGTAGTATAAAATAATAATATTATAATGTTCTTATCGCACGTTTGACGTTTTACACTTTATATCGATTCTAAATAAATTTATACTCGCACACGGTTCTTTCTATAGTAAATTAATATTTTAATAATAGTTCAATCACATTTTTTATTTAATGTTATTATATTTTAGCACAGATACTAATTACTAACGAAATAATAAAATCTTTACCTATAAAGAAATTATTTACTATCCATATAAAAGTAAATAATGTAGTTTAATTACATTAATAACAAAATAAAATATTATTGTTAATAATTTTAATTTAATTAATGAATTTAATTAATTTTCCGAGCAATATTTAATTAATAAAATTGCATTAATGTTATTAGTAACTGCTGCAACCAGAACATCAAAATTCCGAGAAGGGTATTGGGTTGCCTATTCCAATTTATAAACGGTATTTGGTCCTTGAAAGATATTTGAAATTCTAATATTACGCACCCACCAACAACAATTATTTTTATTAATTAATAAAAATAACTTCAAGGTTTTTGTTCTTATTAGTTATAAAAATCCGTTAATTTTACGCTTTTTAATAAAAATTATTTATTTCGTAAAAGTTAAATTGAAAAATTTTTTTGCCATTCTTAGAAATATGAATTACCCATAAAAAAATTATGTAGACAGAAATAATATGAAAGCTATTTTGTAACTATAATCGTAAGTAATAAACACGTGGTGTTAATTATTACATAATAGTATATCTATCTAAAACTGTACTACGCAAACACGTTCTTAATTTATTACAGAAAACTCACCTCTTCACAAATACTAGTACTCCCATTTTGATCTTTAGTGGTATAAATAATTTATTCTACCTGAAATAATGTAAAATTATTTAAAATCTATAGAAGTGCAAATTAATTTGAAAAAGTACGTTATATTTCGTACAAAAAATAATTAAGGCCTAAATCTTGTAAAATGTAATTTTAACTCTTTTATTTTTATTTTTTGAAGATAAATAGATAATCTTAAAAATAAAGTAAATCATATGTTCGATAAGATAATATATTATAAACTACGTAGGTATACTTACGTTATTATTCGTAAAGTCCCAGATGTAGGTACTAAAAACGTTCGATTTAGAAGAAAAAGCACATTATCGTCTACAGCTGTGCAATAAAATAATTAGATAAGGAATAATTATTCGTTTATAGATATTCTTTCAAAGCTGACGTGACCGGGTAGTTCCAAAATAACAAAATGTTTCTTTAGTTATCAAATACGTATAACATTTCACAATCACAGTTAAACTAACGATATCGACGATTTAATTTAACATATTTATACTTACAAGTAGTATAAATATATTTATAGCGCACGAGTTTTTAATTAATTTACTTTCGATGTAGTTAATTACGCAGAAATAAGTCTTTTTCTCGTACAATATGCGTGTAAAACACGCATTTTTCTACTCAAAAGCGAATATGTTATTTATCCCTACTAACTTATTTGTATCTACATTTTTAAAACTGTATTATGTTTCGTGTTTTGTTATCTCCTCAGTTCGACCAAGTTTCAAAGTTTGCCGAGTCTCAATTCATTGATAGCAGATAGATGCGCATTGAACTTTCATAAGAATTATCATCTGATTTTTTATGTGAGTAAGATTTTTTAGGATTCACAAATAGATAAAAGTATCTACCTAATATATTTTTCAAATCGTAATTAAGAAAGTGTTTATCATCGGAAGTTTTTTATTTTATAAAACAATACGATTAGGTAAGGGTTTTACAGTGGACCCCCCCGTAAAACGCGTTTTATATCATGCGGATTCATATTGCATAAAAATTTCCGACAATAGTTACAAAGGTGGATTCACGCTCGTACGTAGAATGTCGATGTTGCAAAAGTACGTTGACGCAGAAAGTTCAACTAAATGTATTTGAATAAGGCGGTTCTGGTTCGTTCGTCAAAACGTATCCGAAAATATCCGTAGCATGGGCTGTCGTAAATGTACGTAGAAACTTAACTTTTGTCGTAGAAGTTGTTTATGTTGACCACGTGTTCACGGCGCGACAAAATTGCGGGATTCCAATAATGTGCAATTTCGCAAGATTGTAGAAAATTGTACCTATAGGTACATTTTAAACATTATTTACGTGTTCTGATAACTACGTAAGAACTAAAACACGCATTAAAGTAAGCTTATATTTGCGCACACAAACAACAAGCCGCGTGCTGTATACGTACATGTTTCTGCGACATCGACATTCTACGTACGAGGGTGAATCCGTCCTAAGACTTACTCATACTAACAATAAGATAAATACCCCCTCATACTTACAGGTATAACGTGTTAGGTTTTGTAATATATCGATGGAGTTTTGCCAAAAGGGCGTAACCCACAAAAAGTAAATTTTATGGGAGAACACATTTTCACGGAAATACAAATCGATTTTTCCGTTGGAAAAAATCAGAATATTACTGTCAGATTTTAACAGATTAGATGCATAAGATAGTTAGAATAATTGATTTTTGCAAAAAATGTGGGTTATGCCCTTTTGGCAAAACGCCAACGATATGTACTGTAAGTAGTTGATGGATGCATCATTTTAAGATAGGTACTTATTATTTTTTTAAACGCGGTACATCATGAAATCTGAAATTTTTCAGGCGCAATTGGGTTTGGTTATGGGTTATAACGACCGATTTGTTCTCTCCTTTATAATATTGATAGGACGATACTATTTTTTGTATTTATACTTGATATGCACTATCATAGTACTTGCAACAATACACGCGCACTCGCAAAACATAAACAAAACTTAAAAAATTAAATCAAACTAAAAATTAAACAAAACATTTTAAAAATCATTATCAAAAGAATTGCAATCTAAAACTGCAGATAAATGAAATAAAAGACTTGAAATAAAAATGTTGTGTCTTCTTCAATTTAAAGTAAGATAATTTCAAATCAAATATTTTTAGTTAAGTACAAAGTCAATATAAAAGCATGCAAATAGGGCAAAGTTGCCAAATTTAAACCAGTTTCCGTAGAAATAGCGATAATTTGAGCCAAAAGTGATTTAAGAACAGCCGCTTGCGTTGTATTTCAATATTTCTTTAACGAATTGCTGTCAATAGACTCCCCCTCTCGATTTATTCCCATGCCCTGGAATTATTCGTTTCCTTTAAGATTACAAAACGATCAATTTGCGAAACTACAGTTGCTTAAATTGAATTTCCGCTATTTTTAATTGAACCTCCTACTACTTTTCGAAGATAATATGATGTATAATAAACGATACAGTCGAACTTCGATAACTAGAATCTGAAGGGAAGAGAAGAAAACTTCGAGCTATCGAAAGTATGAGTAATCGAGATATTCGACTTATCGAGGTTCCACTGTATTATCGTTCTATAACATTAAAGTTTCTAAAAAATGTATTGTAAAGAAAATTATTAAGAATTAAGCACAGATGATCTAATGTGCTCAGTTTGTTTTTCTTAATTAAACTATAGGTACCTCTACACTAGCAATAACTGCCTCTTAAGCCTATTTCTCTTTGAAAGTAATACCTACAGATAGGTATGTAGGTACTATACATACTAAATTTAAAATAAATCGTTGGGACTGAGACCCTAACGTTTGTCTTTTCATTGATGACAAATAGTTACCTATGGCAATTTATAGTGTTCTGAAACGAATTATTGTTAATTATACGTATAAATGAATAAATGAATTCCTTATAATATGTATCTATATACTTATACATCTATTCGCACGACAATTTATTGTAACTTCTCTTTCCATAACATACGATTATATGTAGAACGTTCGTCTAAGGCAAATGCATAATCTATTAAAATCTGGTAACAACATTTGGATTTTTTCCACCAGAAAAATTGATTTGTGTTTCCGTAGGAGATATTTGCTTATGGTTACGTTGCAACACAAAATGTGCGCTCCTGTAAAATTAGCTTTTTGTCGCTTAAGATGTCTTGCGAAAACGCCGTCCATATAAAGAAATTCTTCAAAAATCAATTATAGTTACATCACCACAATATTAGTATCCTTAGAACATTCGTCCTTTTCAGGCTGAAACAACTGCCGTTCGCATCATTCGCTGTAGCCCTACACCTCAGCACCAGTAGGAGGATGCTGGGATGCACGACCGGCACGCACGCCTCTTTCATAATATCCAATTGCTACTCGCAGGAGATTTATTCCAGTTTATTTAGCACATTCTTCAGCGCCCTAACTGAAAATAATATACTTAAATGAATTAAATGTCGTAAGTATTTGAAAACTACAAACTTTAAAACAGGTATCTATGTGTATTTTTAACTAGAATATTGAATAAAATACGCAAGTAGGTATTTGTTAAAATAATATCTAGCGTAAACGTAAAAAATCAAAATTTGTTAAAGGACGAAGGGCGGATAAGTAGATTACTTTAAATTAAAGGAAACTAATTAATGTATTATGATAACAAGCAACTTTAATTTTTAAAAATCATTTTGGAAATATTACAAAACTGAAAAAACAGCATAAAAGCATGCGATGCACGTGTGTGACACTTAGAAAAAACCTATCGTTTAGACTATTTCGGTTTTATTTCTAAAAATACCATTGATATCAGTAACAGGATTCCCATATCATAGGTACATCTAACAGAAAAAGCTTTGCCAAAGCATCAGAATTTTATGATTTCAAATAATTCTTTACTGTAGGGGAGAGTCGTGCAAAAGCACCGACCACTAAGTTTTTTTACCATAATTCGGGGTAAGACTGATTAAAATAAAATTTAATAAAACTGATGTATATTACAACTAGTGCCCGATCAAAATATAGACATTGCTTTCCTTTAATTTAATTATAAAAACCGATTACAGGTCAAACAAAAAAGTCTAAATTTTTAGTGAATAAAAATTTGGCGTACACAGTATATAGTAAATGTACACAGTAAATTTGTGCGTTTAAAAAAGTTTTAATGTTAGAAAACGTGCACCGATAAAAATGTATTTGTAATATTACAGTAATTAAAAATGGTCATTTGTGACCATCATTATATACTGTATAATTAATTACATTACAATTGGAACTGTTACGATTTGTAAGTAAATTTACAAAATATACGTATTTTTATATTTACATTGATTAATGTAAAATATCATGAATATAACTGTATATTTTTCATGTAAATTTTTGCATGTATAGTAATTTTACTTTGTGATGTTCCATTTTTTTTGTATTAATACACTGTGATATTACAATACTGCAACAGTATTTATACAATGCAGTATTACTGTATTTTGGAGAATATACATTGTAATAAAACCTTCAAATACTTATTATAAATATTTATTAATATAGGATTAACACAAAATCAGATAAAATAAACAAATTAGATATAAGGTAAATACATATATGTAATAATTACATATAAATAAGTATAAATAATAATAAGTAATACATACATAAAAACAAAATTAAGGTATGAATAGACAAAAGTAGGACAACAAAAAACGAAAATGCATTTTCTCTTTAACTGATCTGTTTAAATAGTAAGAATTAGCTGCTCGTTGTTTTATAATTGGACTTAGGGCCGATCTTTTAATCTTCCATTTAATTTATTTGACACATATTTACTATAGAAACGTTTGTTTAAACAATTATTTCTGTGGTAAAAATTCGTTAAGTAAATTTATTGGTAGATGAAAAGATCGGCCCTTAATACCAGTATAACAACACGTGAGTTACTGTGTAAAGATAGCGCAGAAACAGCAGAATGGCGTATAATGCGTGTAATGATTTACTATTGGTCAATTTTTACATTAATTTGTAATTTTACAAATGTTTTCTCATTTCACAATAAATATTATAAAAATGCAAAAATATTGTAATAATACCTTATAATTTTACAAATACCACCCAAATTTACGTAAAATAGTAAAAATACGACGTAATTTTACATAAAATATTGTAGTAGTACAAAATTAAATGTAAATTTTTAAATAATTATGTATATTTACACGAAACTGTACAATCCCAAGTATACGAGTGTAAAGAAATTATTTGCAGTACAATTAATGAAAATATACGTTAACACTTATGTAATCAGTATGTAAAATCACAGGTACTTTTTTCAGTGTGGGTTATTGGTACAAAGTTATACATTTTATAAACATCGCACGTAAAATAATTCATATTTTCTTGATCCGCGCATTCAACACTTAATATGAATACATTGACCCCAATCTTCGTTAAATGTTTCTTTATAAATTATGCATTCTGCCACTTCCTCATCTTCTTTGCATTTTCTCTTTTGTGTGTGTTCTTCCATCTTCGTTGTTTTGTTAATTGTTTCACTTCTTTTTAGTTCTTTATCTACCCTACTTTTCTTTTCTCTGCTCGCAATTTTTTCTCATCAACCAGTTTCTTTTTTTCTCTAACTCTTCTGTGTAAGGCGACATTTCTTTTAAGGGAAACGATCGTAAAGCCGCATTTATTTCATTTTCTAGATAACTTTAAATCATAAAGATAACTTTTTACGCACGCTAAAACAACACCTTTGTATAATTTTCCTTAGAATTGTTAACACTGCATTAAGAAACGCGATGCCGGATTATGTTAAGTATGTGCATTGCACTTATCGGTCGGTACCGCACGGCTCTCCCTAATGCCAACAGAACATCAAGTTTTTTGTATTTGTTATATTTAAACGTTCGAGTAACCGATTTCGATTTAAGAGAATTGATTGATATTTAAATAACATATCATACATAACTACTGAAAACACATAGAATTGTCAACCTTAATATTCATAATTTCCTTAAGAGGTGTCCGTTACCTTACCTACTAGAAACAGTTTATTGTTAACCGAAACAAAATTACTCAAAAATTTTAAAAATACACGATAATAGTCGTCAACTTTTATATGTTTTCGGGTGTATTATCTATTATGCGTTTAACAGGTTTATTCTGTAAAAATTTGGTGTTAATTTTAACGCTTTGTTAACATGCTATCATCATGGAAACTTATGAAAATGCCGATTGTGATTAGTTGTTAGTTTTTTAATAGGCTTTTAAAAACAATAGATTTGTTATAGAATAAACCTCCAAGGACATTATTTATAATTAAGTACATACTTTTATTTCACTTGTATATAAAGAGATTTGTATAAGAACATTCCTGTACGGTCGATTATTACCTATATGTCTAAACATTATGGATAATTTGTTCATTCAATGAGATAATAATTAGGTACCTAAATTTTATTTCACAGTAGGATAATATATATTTTTTGTTGCAATAAAAAATTCATAGGAGTATGTGTGGTAGCATATAAGTAAGGGACTTTGTAAATTAAAATAATATACATAGGTATACTTACCTACTTAATTTACAATATTAGCGCAAGGATAATTCATATTATATAAATCTAATTGAGCTAAGTGCCTACTTGCCTACCTATTATTTTTGTCTAATTGGAATCATTCTAAAATATTAAAGTTTAAAAGAATTCGACATTATATACTGACAGACAGACATTACACATCACTACACAGATATTACTTTTATAGTTAGTTAATGTCAAGTTAGGCAAGTTAGTTAGATAGCTAGTTAGTTAGTTAGTTAGAAGTCAAGATAACAATGTGTTAAATATTAACGTGATCTACCAAAAAGTATAGCCTGAATAAGTACCTATAGACATATTTATTATTCAGGATGAGCGTTAACGCACATAAGAAAAGAGCTGTGAACCCTAAGAAGTATTGAGAGCTGCATTAGCATTCATTTAGTGCTGCGACTCCTTACAGAGACATCATACGAACCTCTCCCGTTACATTCCATACCGGCCATTCTGTTTGGAGATGCGCCAAAACATCTTAAACTAAAATTGAAGAACATTGTAAATACATAAGTAGCATTTCCAAGAAGGTACCTTACATTTTTCGGTGTACCATACCCATATTTTTGCGAGTTTGTAGAATTAATGGGCACCTACTAAATGTTAGTTAGGGAAATCTAAATATATCTCTGCATACTTATTATTTAGTAACTCGAGAAGAGAAAAACTGTATAATATTGATACTTACGCCGAAGAAAGGGCCAATAAATAAAGCCAACGAATGGACATTAGTCACCTACATGTTTTATCTTCAAAAGTATATTGTGTTTACGAAAATTCATTTTCAATATAGTTTACGTACTTATTTATAGCGACGACGTAGGCACTATTTAAAAATATAAGAAAAATAACGGGTGTCCAAAAAGTCTTTCAGTTTTGGTTGACTGTGGAAAGCTAAGGGCATGTCTTGGTTTAGGTAATAGTTATTTTATTACTATGACATGACTAATTATTTTTCCAATCAATTGCAAACCTAAAAGTCAACCAAAACTGAAAGATTTTTGGAAACCCGTTATTTCGGATTATAAACGTCAATATTGTTATTTATAAAGCAAATTTTATATAAATAGTTTATGCGTTGGTTTGTTTTTCTCGTCTTTATAATTGTAAGTATAGATAATGACATTGAAGCGACGTAATTTTATAGTGCGTTAGTGTAAATATAAAATGCCAAACAAAAAGGCAAACAAGATCTTTTCGGATTGAAAAACCGGACATTTGTTCTATTGGACTGAATGGAGTTTGTTATGGATAAAGTTTTTACTAACAATAAGAAAACAGAATTCAACATTATGGTTTTTTTATTTTATCATGTAAAATGTGATAAAAATAATATAGTACCTATACAAAAATAAAGTAAAATATACAGGTAATACCTCTTTCGAATAAATTTATGGAAATTTATCGAGATTAACTCCGCCATAGCCGGTCCCAAGTCCGGTTGAGAAAGGAGGAGGGGCTCCAAGCTAGGTTACTAACCTAGCTGGAGAAACAGTATTTGGAGGGTTCAGAAGTCAATCGGCGTAAGTCATTATTATCCTACCATTGATTTATGCAGTGTGAGTACCGTTGCAATGTCCATACTTTCGTTTAACAAAGCGCCCAGTGTTGGCAAAACGTTCAGTGACGTGGACACTTTGTCAACGGAAAGTATGATCATTGCAATGGGACTTACACAATAGCAGGTCAATAATGACTTACACTGAGTGACTTCTGAACCCTCCATTTGATCACAAAACCAAAAACCCACCTAAGTGACGAAATAAAATAGGCACTCATACGTTACAAACCTCAACGTAGACCATCAGAAAGATCGTCAAAAAGATAGTGAGATTCGACAATTACAACTACTTAGACATGATTTTCACGGACCCCAGAACTTACCCCGTTTGATTTCGTTTTATAAAATCATTTAACACGTATAGGTCATATAGGTAAAACCTATAGTTAGCGAAATAATTGTCCAAGTATTACGTCAGCAATAGGTATTCTTCACTAACAATGTAATGATAGTCGAGTCGACGAAGGTTTTTACTTCGAAACCCGCAAGAACAGAATTGATTTTGATGAAACTGTTACTAAATACTCGATACTAAATTATTTGAAATCAGAAACATTCAATTAGTTGTCGGACTCGAGTATTTTTTGTTTAAACAATTACAACAAATTTCTATGAACAATTATTTTTTTGCGAATTCAGTACTTATAGGAAATATACTATTTCGGTAAATAAGCATCAGAATTTTCTTGAAAAATGATTTCTCGGATTTTCCGCGCATATCAATCGTTAGTTGCGAAAATTATTTACTTATTATTGTTCGAAATGCATTTATTGAACAGTACAAAAATTTACAGCACCTTATTTGCATTATTTTTCATTTTACAATAAATTTTCCACCGAAGCCTGTACGTTTGCGTCGCGTATAATATAATAAACGTTTATCGTTATACAACTAATTATTTAATATTGACTAAATTTTGTGTGCTTATTTGAGACGTATCAGCCTAACGATCCTGAAAGTTTTAGCTTTCTAACTTCAATAGTTTCAATTCTAGAGCAGTTTATTCCACGGATTTTCCGCGCGACATCGCCAACGACATATCAGTTTGCAAATATGGTTTGCTGTGCTACAACTTTTAAACGTTTAAAAGTTTAAACAATTTTATTATCTATTGAAATTTTACATAAACAATTATTTTTGTTTTCGATGATATTTAATGACCAAAAGTGATGTTTTTTAAAAATTCAGTAGTAGGCGTGCGAAATAATATTGGAGTAAATAATAAGCAACAAAAGTTTCAAGCGGAAAATTCGGGAAATCGTTTTTCATGGAAAATCAAAATTATTAATTTCGTTGCTTATTTACTCAAATACTGTTTCTTACATTGAATTATCAAAACCATCGAAAAAAAATATAAGTAGGCAATTGTTTAAACAATGAATATCCGGCTGTCGAGTCCGAAAGCCGGAATGTTTCCGATAACTTTAAATAATGTAGGTACCTACGGCGTATTCAAACCTATATGCAATTCCCGTCATCGATAAAAAGTTATTAGGTTATTTATTTGTTGTTAATTCGGTTTAAAGTTTGGAAAGTGACGGATCTATAGATGATTTACCTGCGCACATATTAGATGGTATAAAAAACTTAAAAAATACGAAGTACGAGGTGATAGCACTGTGTGAGACGTTATCATCTAGCAACCTTTTATTGGTGACGTGAATTGGTTATGGGTTTGGATAAAGTGTAGTAAATACAATATTAAAAAAAAAATTAATCAAAATCGATTCTGTTCTCGCGGGTTTCGAAGTTTTGACGATCTTTCGAACTTTATTGACTCGATTACAAAATTTATTGTTCTCGTTGTAACGTGTGCGTTGTCGTTAATGACGATCATAACAAGTTCACTAACCGTGCGTGCAATTTTATGCGTTCAGAGTCGAATAATAATATTCACAAAAGCGCAAAATCTAAAATATTCCGAAAATAAACTTCACGAAACCACATAGGTAATATATCATTCATATTCGGAAATCTTGAACTTGTATACGATTACTCCTGTAGAATAATTAAAAATAGTTTTAGAGAATTGCCTTAACTTTTTAAATGTATCTTTTATATAAATAAATGTATTTTTAAAACTTCGTTCGCGCATAACAGGTTGTATAAAAAATGTCATCGACTTTATTATATAGAAAATAATAAAAATTATACGTATATTTAAAATTTCCAACATTTTTTGATATCTACTCGTTTAAAATTCATTCGGGAAACGGGTAGATGGGTAAATCTTTCAGTTTCCAGTCGGGTTTTTAATTTATTAATCAGTTGTGGTTAATATCTAGTGATGCGAGAACTTTTAGCGACGAATAGATCTTCAGGTTTTCGGGTCTTACAATTAGCAACAAATTTTATATGGCATAATGTAATAAAAAATAATTATTAACAACGAATTAAAAGGATCGTAGGCATATTATTTACATAAATGCCTGATATATACCTAACTATAGCCTAAGCCCGCTAACATGTAAACACCATAGAAACGATTCCGATTTGTTGTTAGTTTTTTAACGGATCTTTAAAATTACCAGATTCCTTATTTTCCATAAAACCAATTGTTGTATTATTTAAAGGAAACTAAAATTTGATTTCTTTGCAGAATCTAAATAAATCAGTTTGTGTACTTAACAAATTTAATAGGATATTTGTTAAAATGTGATAAGACGTTTAGGTACTTAGGTACATATGTAACGTTGCCTTAACTATTTCTTTTCGTAATTTAATATTACAATTTATTTAAATCGAAACATTTTAGGTAAATGCTTATTTAAACTAGAAAAGGATGCACGCGCTATTCAAATAGAACAGCTTTGTAATAAACTTACTTGGTTTTAGTAAATTTAATTATCCATGATTTTTAACTACCTAACTTCTTTTTATTTAACATTATGAGACATTAAGTTTTGTTTTATCGAGTGGGTTCATTTATCTTAAAGTAGTTCCTATTCTTAATTTGGGGTTTAGAAAGTTTATATGTTACGGACGGTATTAAACTGGAGATTACGGTTTCGTGGAAATATAAATTGTGTGGTTTGGTCCAGCGATGCGCAAAACTGATATCTATATAATCTATTAGTGCTGCCGAGTGTGAACAGATACTTTGTAGACAGATATTTACTAATATAGAATAGATTATATCCTTTCAATTGTGTAACTGTTAAAATTGTAGCTAAAATATGCGCTTCGGGAAACTGTACCTATAAAGTATATCGCAAGGTGGTATTTTATATACCTACTTATAATTGAAATTTTAACGTGGAATTCTTTAGATACCTAGGTATAGGTACTCGTGCTAGTTATATACGTACGTTCCAAGTTTTATAAGAGGATGAAAAGGATGTAGGTAATAAATAGGATGTGGACCTTGTCTAGAGGGCTTCTCGACTTGTAGGGATTCTTTGGGTGATATATGATATGCAAGTTCGTGTATTTGAAATAACAAACGTAAGCTACTTCACGTTTCATATATTTCTACATTCGCTATATTGTTACGACAAGTGATGTTTAAAAGTCTAAATAAGCAGGAAACGGGTCATAATCTTAGAAATTTCAACAAAATATGTAGAAAAGTAAGGTAGTTGCATAACTTTAGTGATACGTGTTTCCCAATCTCAACGAGTTTATAAGGCGGAGGATCATAATGAGAGTGCACCGTTCAGTAAGCAGGCACCTTATAATTCGGCACGCGTACTTATGCCGAGTTTGTCCACCTCGGGATATTCTGGGGAGTCGTCGCTGAAGAGGAAGTGAGAGCCATCGGCCATCGATAAGTAGAAATGCGGAAGTCTGAAGATGGTTGTTACAGTCATTTATCGAGTAGATAACGGTGGATTTAGAAATCATTCCGCTACTATTGTACAACATTAAAACTACTGTAATTTCTTTGCGATGTCTCTATACATTCTATAATTACGTTTAAAATAGTTTTGTATTGTTTTTGTAAATTTTGAATGGCCGATAAATCAGTAGTTTCGAATATGATGGAAATTACAACTAAACGGGGCAGTGATTTTTATCATTTTCCAATAAATTAATTTAAATCTATGAGCATTTTATTTGTATGTCTATAGCTGTTTGCGCACAATATAGGTACACCTTAAACATACCCGAAACATACACCTTTTATGACTTAGGTGATAAATGCTAACTTAATTTGTTGTATAGCCTTTAAGACATATTTACTTATGTTACGTTTACCATAGAATACAATGTGTTCGATAAAAGACTGAACTTGTACTGTAAAATTTTTATTCTACATCTATTCTAGGTACTACTTTATCAAGCTATATCTGTTTCAAAGTATTGTAGTTTCCTCCGTCGGCCACACACCGTTCTCGACACTTTTTCCAATTTCTAAAAGTTTTCCACTTACGGCGGCCCACATACTGTACGATTTAACGTTCATCCAATCTGCAGTTCACATACTGCGAAGCCATACGATCCGTCGTACTGCATGCGTTCAGATCGTCGCAACGAACTGAGTTGTACTGCACGCAGTACCGACAGATCGTACCGCGTGCGTGTCTCCTTAAGGGCGTAAATACAGTAGTAAGTTGTTCTTTTGTTCCTTGCAAAAAAATCCGGTAAAAGCTTTTTGTTGGAACACAAGATATATTTATTACTATAGGTAATTGTATCGATTACACATCGATTTTATAGAAACTTTTTTGTTTAAATTTCAGATTTACAAATGCCATTTAATTGTAATACAGTGAAAGTTACAATACAATGAATACAATATTTTGGCTTGTAAACTTTAGCGAAAGTTCCGTAAAACTTAAGAATTTGAACCTTAAGGCGAGCCCTCCTAAGAGACCTTAATAGGCACTAACTAGCAATAATTTAGTTAGGTACCTACTCTAAAATATCATTCGATATCTACATAACGCTTGCATTATTCGTATTATTATTTTTAATCGCCATCGATAAAACAAATTTGAACTGCACACTCTTAATACAGTCACTTTAGGAGGGCACCCTTCACGTTGATTTGATGTTACCTATTATGTATATCTGCATATTTTATTTTTAAGTTTTCTAAAACTATTTCGTCATACGATTGCATTGAGCTTCATCATTAATTATAAGTAAAAATTATGCGTAGATATAGTTTTGGGCAACGAATAACAATTATTCGGTAACCAGCAACTTCTTATTTTAATTAATTGCTAAAAAATATATAAAAATATTTATGCAGAAAGCATCCGGAATAAGATACTGTATGTTTTAAAACGCGTCCTTCATTGCAACACACGAGATGAGCGAATACGGAGATATTTGATATACTCCAGTAAATTACTTAATTAACAGTAATACTTATTCTGAAAATGAGTAATTATAATTAGTTGACTGGTTTTACTCTCACCTATATATGAAGCTGCACGAATAAAAAACATCTGTCGAAATAATGTATGCTAAAGATAATCAATCTAGTGTGAGATGAGCAACCAAGCGCGATTCGTACAGTAACTCGATGGAACATAAAATAAAAATAAATACTATCTCGCTTTAATTTACTAAAATTGTAATATTATGATGATCCAGTGCTGTTTAACTTTGAATATAGGTATAGGTGTGGGCTGGAATTGAAATAAATACGTTTCACTTAACGATATAATTATAATTATTATAATTATATAAACAAACATACATTAGATAAGATTTAAATAAATGTTCAAATTGAGTAACCTATCCGCCGTATTAAATTCATTGAATTGGAAAAATAATTATTACGCTAACGACAAAGTAACGTAACTATAATGTAATTAAAAGTTTACGTACGTAAATCATCGATAAATCTACGTTTTTCGATCTAACGTTAATAATATAAAGGAAATTTTGTCAATAGCGGATGCAGTGGTGCACGTGTTGTTTCATGATCTCATCAAAACACCTGTGCTTGCTTGGCCGTTAAAAGGACATTTGTTAACCGCTACAAATTGAAAACTGATGTTAAATTTAAAGTCAAATACGTACACGAGAACCAAAATATTCACAAATTAACTTAAGAACATTTTCTATTTTCAAAATAGAAAATCATTGCGTTCTGTTAAGTGTCGTGTTCGGGAAAGAATCGCAATAATTAATATTTAAATGGTTATAAATTTGAAACGTTTAATTTTGAAATTGATTGTAGTTTCGTAAATCGGAAATGACTAATTATGTGAGTAGTCTACAATTGGGTTATAGGATACCGAATAATTATAATATAAATTTAAATAAATGTATTGTTTATTTAAAATAAGGCGCTTACTTATTGTTTATTTAAATTTTGATATTGGCGAGTTACTTTGATCGTCTTCGAGGAAAAATGAAAACGAAAATAACGGGCGTCCAAAAAGTTTTTCCAGTCTTGATTGGCCGTGGAAAGATAAAAGCACCTCTTTTCGCTTAAAAAGTAATTTGTAAGTACGACGTGACGAGAAAAAATAATTTACGACTTGATTTAAGTTAAGCCATGCTTTTATCTTTTCACAGCCAACCGAGACCGAAAGACTTTTTGGACATCCAGCCGTTATTGTTCGTAAGCTCTGTGTACCTATCTAATAAATTTTGTAGACATACGTACATCATGTATATCTAGGTGTAAAAGTGTTGCGTAATTTTATTTCAGTTGAAAAATTGTTATCTTAATAACATTAATATGTAAGAAGTCATTGTAACTTGCACATTCTTACTCTTTGTAATTCTAATACTGTTTCTGATTTTATGTGATCCGATTATTAACGTTCGAGGCAGATATTATAAATTTAACATTCTTGAACTAGTTTTGTACTTTCATGTTACTACGTTAAATTACTTAAAGAATTTGGATTTCGATCGTCAAATTAAGTTTTGCGTTTATATATTTCAATCACGTGCCGGGGATATTAGTGTGGTACATACGGTAGATCGTACAGCCATGATTTATACATAAATAGGATGAATCACAACGATGCTGATTCATTGTATTGACCCATCTAACGAAAACATGAATACATTATTTAATAATTAATGAATGCATTCAGAAAATTATTTAAACGGCGATTTAAACGAATTTGCACGAACTGCTTCCTAAATTAAATAAATTTAGAACAAAGACAACTTTAGGAAATTATTTTTTACGATCCCTTTATATATTAAGGTATATTATGTATTCGGTATTTCCAAAGACGTAAATCGGGTGCCGAAGTGAATGTCGTTATTGTTATTTTTTGACTTTAAAAATATTATTAACGTTAGAATTAAATACTGATTAAGTGTCTGTTCATTTTATGAGTTTAGCAACATTATTTACCAGTAAGTGAATCTGTCATTAACTATAGCTTAAAAACGTAATTATAGTTCCTTCGACATTCTATTTAAGATTTTCTTATTTTATTTTTAGATTTCTGTATGATGGTTAATAACATTCATGCTTTACTATCTTCGCATCGGTACACACTATAAAGTGTTATTATCTAGAGCAATCTATTTATTTATTTACTCACTGTATGTATATAAGGGTAGATGATCGAGTTGTTATTATTTACTATTAAATGATTTGTTTATTAATGTCTATATCTATCTATTAATAATCCATTACACTAATTTAATAAAATTATTCAGGGACCTAGGTACCTAGGTACACAAAATGTTGATTTTTTATCAAATAAAATCATGTTTTGGAGGAAATTTGGTTGCTATGGAAATTATTCGTAAATTAAAGGCGTCATGAAAAAATTACAACATACCTACAGCTAACCGTGGAGTGATTTTTCTGAATGTCCTTTAATTCGAGAGTAATTTCCTCGAGGCAATCAGCTAATTTGAAAATTAGAGTGAACCAAAAACAATTTTATCCACATAAAAGTCGACCTTGAATGTATTGTTGGCCAATGTATTTACATTATTATGCGAGATCAAAATGTTTCTTTACGTGTAAGTTTAATAACAAAAGCACCACACAGATCGGGTGACAGATGAATACTTCATAAAAGCATCATTTTACTAATAGCTTAAAATATTTTTTAATCGCTTAAATGACGTTTCGTTTGTTGAAATAGAAAATCTTCGATTTTCGATTGGCTGTTTGAACAGGATTGTATTAATCATAAAATAAAATTAACATTGATGAATTTTGAAAAAAAACACGATGGGCACTGACGTCGATTGAAAAAGCAAAACATTCACACACCTATTAGGTATAAAGGAAAATTATTTAGTTTTTTTATTGCACGTGTTTCTGTGTTTTTATTATTTTTAACATTTTTGGCCCACAATAACATTACTTTCTATTTAGAAGGAGAAATAAATAGTCTGACATCGACTTTTACAAGGTAAAACTACAAATTAAAAGGTTTTAATTTTTTTTCTTTAAATGCGATTTTTATAAAAATATAGGTACCTACGTTAAAAAAATTATATGTGGTAATTAAGTGGTAATGAAAATATCGCGCGGTTTATTAAAGTTTTGTACTACTGAATTTTAGAATTTTTTAAATATTTTTAGCGCATTTGAATTTCGTTTTTTATCCGTAAACGAATGCATTGAAAAGGTAAAATTTCTCAAAATAAGAGAGATTTAAAAAATCAAAAAACATTAAAAAAAATAAAACCTGCAATATTTTTTTTAATACTTACGTAAAATACAAACTAATACTGCTGCCGCTTGGACTGCCACTTGTCTGCAACATACTGTAAGAAAAAATTAAAATCATCTAAATTTTTCTTTGTATTTCCTACCCTTTTCCCGTCATCGTTTTCCCTCTATCGCCAATTTCGAGCGTAGATTCTTCCGTTGACTGCGTATTTGCATTATTATGACCTATATCTACGCTTCATATTTCACTGTATTTCACCAACCACTGTAATTGCGAAAACGCGCCTAAGATAAAATTTCGTTCGCGAAATTGGACCGTCAAAAGTTTAAGGGGAGCCCTAACCAAGATCCTATCCGAGTCCCTATCCAAGTGCATAACCAAGCTCGATTTTCAGAGAATTTGTGTTAGAGCTTAAAAGTCCCATGTATTTACACTTTATAAATACATGGGGAGTTAGTCGACAAAGAAGGATTCTACCTTTCCTCATCGTATTAATCCTTCTTGTTTGTAATCCTTTAAGAGAACACAACACTGAGTTTGTTGTTCGCACTTCGATAAGTTATGTTACGAGTAGGTGGCGCACATGTTTTATTAGTTGCTTTGTATTTTATCGGTCGCATGAAAGTGTGATTAAACTTTTATCTGGTTTATGGTTTGTAATGGGGAAAATTTCAATGTTGAGGTGCATACGAATCGTTTTTAAATTAAAAATGGAGTAAATTTATAATTATGCGGTAGAAAGGCACTAGAAAGTGATTATACAGATAATTTTAAACTGGTAAGTATTCGCGAATTTTTATAGAAAATAAAGCTATTGCAACCCTAACGCCAAAAAAAGCTATTGCAGTCTGTCTGATGACGGGATCCAGACGTGTCCTTTTGACTTTTCTCCGATCTCGACCCCTAGATCACGAAAATGTAGGTCATTCATTTTGGGTCGGTGATATATAATCAATTTCTTGTGGATACGATTCCGGTCGTAATTTTGATCGTAGGAAGCTGGAATTTGGACAGCGTATTATCTTTACGAAAACGAAGGACGAGTTCGTTAACCAGCCAAATCGACCGACCCGTTTCAAAATGGCGACCGTTCAAGAAATTTTTTTAATTCTAATCTCCGTCATTACTCGTCGGATCGGTATTGTGAAATATGTTTTAAAATTGGCATAAAATTCTCTACCGATCATGTCTCTTTATAATTTTCGATAGGATGCACCGTTTTCGAAATAATCGAAAAAAAGTGATATATATATATATATTTTTAAATATTTATAAATTTCTCACGTAAATATATTTATCAAAAAAATTATTTGTTTCTAGAAAAATTAAAAAAAAAGGAGTTTTTTGATATGCGACATGAAAATTCGATATCGAGACTTGCGCTCGGTGGGATTTTCTAGACAAATCTTCGTATCTTAAATAATAAACGTCTGCAAATGAACGAATTCAAAAATTATTGAAATGATGCGATCGACTATTTTTAATATTTTCCACTTCCTTATTTGTTTACGTTGTTTTATCAGTATATTGTAATTACTTGCATGTTATATTTAATCGTACAATAAATCTTGCACCGAAACTGCGTCAAAATAGCTTTAATAAATAATTAGATCAGTAAGGTGTAGTTTAATGATATGAATTAGTAGTTGCACTATCATTATCTAATTATACGTAATAGAGAATATCAATTCGAGGTATAAGTACCTACGTATAAAATTTATACTTTTGTTTTCTTTCTTGTTTACTAAATCGGCGGTTCTCAAACTACATTACTTACTTGATTGAGACGTGCATAATTGGGCAAATAAGTTATTTATTGCGAAAAGAAATCTAGCACCTCATTTTCAACGTGATATCGGCTGTCGCTTGTTGACGACAACCCCCCTCCTCCTATAACATTTAATTAAAAAGGAATAAAATTAATCTCAAGTAAAACTACAGGACTCTGGAATATCGGTTTCAATTATTCATCATCCGCATGCCTCCGCAACTGCAAACGTTTGAGAATTGCTTCTTTAAAATTATTTGCGCCGATTTTACTAATGAAATTATTTCGTTCTCAAATTAATCGATTAAAATAGAAATTTGTTAATTCGAATAAGAGTAATCTATTTTTTTTAAAAAAAAAAGAAACCGTATTCGAGGAAATAGCTCGTTAGTCTTTTGTTTCGATTTATTATACGTTAGGAAATTTCTTGAACTATTTTAGGTTGTTTACTACGTAACATTCAGTTTCCCGTGTAAAGATAATAATAATGTGGTTCCGGTTCACTCGCCCTAACCGTCAGACTTGCTCATTTCCCGCCAGCTTACATACAGCAAGGTGCAGCCACCCCTCTCGACATATTACGGTTTTGTTTCAGATTTCGTTTTTTTTTTCAGCTTCGTCTCGATATGCTTAATTTGTGAATTTTATAACGGACTTTTAAAATTTTGTTATTTGACGTATTACGTACAGTCTTAATTAAAAAGATTGTTATCTCACATTTTATAGATACTTACTTAACAAGTTACGTGAATTAATTAATAGTGGATACAATTTTTGTTTAAACGTAAATATAAATTGAAACCGGCCATATATTTATTTACTTTCTCGCTCACAATTGAAATCGAAAATTATATCCACAGTCCGAAACCGTTACAAAAATAAGTTAACATACACCGCAAAATTATTTGAAGAGTTATAATCATTTACTTTATCGGCGATGTGGTTTTATTGTCTATGTATATTTTTGTTTTATTTAAAATACACTCCCGGATTTTAAAAATGCATTTCTATTGCGGTATATTTACAATTAATAAATGAGCTATTTATTCCATATTATGAAGAATTCATTCCGATGTAATGTAAAATAATTCATGTCATTGTGTTAATTGCTTAACAAATACAGCAATTATATTATAGGCGTAATTGCTGATGTGTTAATCATCGCGATCATCGATAGATTTTACAATTTATCTGTTAATTAGATTTAATTCATGTGTAAATTATTTATTTATTTTAAAAGAAATGTATATATATACTTATAATCCTAGATCAGCAAGAAATTTAATCAAAAGTGTAGAAAATGCCAAGTTTATGTCAATATAACCTGTACATACAAACCACCGACAATTATGACCATAAATGTTATAGGTATATCTAACAAAATGGGCCAAAATAATACAGATATACCTATACGTATTTTGTATATTGATTTAAAAAATACAACTGTTACACCATATCCTTTACTTAATAATTATTTTACTTATTTAACACAAGTTAGTAATTTTTGTTATTTATCATATTTCGTCCAAGGTTACACACACACACCGTATTTACTTAAATATTCATCTAACTTTATCAAATATACCTACTTAGAGTATTTCAAGAATGCATCGAAATGATAAAATATAAATATTTAAGCGTGTTTCATTACATATTTTATATTTATTAAATACTTCTAGGTACTTCCTCTTGTTTTGTTTGTAAAGTAAAGAAGTTCGGGATTCTATAATGTAGTCGTCAAGGTACTTTTGTTCCCTAACATATCATGCAATTAACAGATCCGCCTGCATCTTTAACGAACATGTTCAGTCACTTCCCAACTTCCGTTCGACCGTTCGAGAGAACTTCCGGTTTCGTTTTTTAGAATTTCTAGCGATTAGTCTTACAATGACTTCACGTCAATTTATTTATTAAAATTCCGCCTTAAACAATTCTCATCATCATCATCAATTATTATCTACTAAGTATTTATTTTAGGTAGGTAAACACATACCTACCTATGTTATTAATATTATATTAGATAATAATTGTGAAAAGTAGATACCTACCTAATTTATTATTGCATAGTTATTGTACGCTAAAAAGGGTGCACGTTAATTTTTTTTTTAATTTCTAAAATGCGTTTTTAATAATTTATTTGTAGGGAACATTTTTATACTAGCATTTAAAAAGTTTTAAATTTCGAACATTATTTCTCGAATAATCTGTTTCTAACCCTTCACTTCGGGGTTGAAGTTAGATGAACGAAAGTAGATCACAAAAAAATAGATATATACCTGTAGATTGTTTCATTGTTTTATTTTTATTTTTTTTAATGGCCCTGGTGATCAGTCGTTGGTAAAAGTTTCAATAAAAACGCATGTGAATAAGTAATAGGTGTTTTGTTTTTTTTTTCTAGAAAGCAGTGTATATTGTACTACGTATTAGTGTTTATAGTAAGATGTTCACAAACGTCCATGGTTACCGTAGGATTCGAATTCCAAGCCGTTGGTTTACTAGAATAATGTCTAGCTCACTAGTCCACGACGACCTTCAGATTGTTTTATAGATGTTCTTAAGTAAAATTTTATGAATATACATCTTTTAATAATACTATGAGACGATTTGAACTAAAGCACTGTAAATCGGGTCAAACATTGATATTTTATAAGAAAAAATAAGTGATAAGTATAAATTTTTGCATTTTGACAATATAGATCGTATAGATTGTTTTTAAACCCGATCAAGGGATGGAAACTGTACACTATCACTTCTATATTTTCACGTACAATTTGTATAAAGAGTATAGTTAAGAGTCACATAAATTGTTTATGAAATTTATTTTTGTATTAATGGGAGTTAAATAAATAATACTTTTTGTGTATTTCTATCTAGGTATTCACGGTAGATTCCAATGCGCGTCATCAATAAAGTCTCGTATTTTTACAGTACTAATAAATTGTAGTTTTTCTTTGCCATGTCATACGTGTGCAAATAAATCATCGGTAAAATATGCCACGTTTAAAACTTTAAACTGAATATTACAAATATATAATTTAGTAACTTTTATGGATGACGTACATTGGAATCTATCTTGAATAACGTATGCATATGTGCATATCATGCATATGTCTAATATTATTCATAATACCTACATTTTTATAACGATTTCATTATTTTATAATGTAAGTAGGGATATCAATATTTTTAGAAGTACATAGATGTAGATATTTACCTACATTGACGTTATTAAAAAAATAAAATAAAATTTATTTAAATAAAATAAATAAATTTAAATCAAACATTCCCATTTATTTAATTCTGAATAAAACATAGGTGTAGGTATGTAATGTAGATAATTTATTAGATACCTCATATTCTTTTTTTTTTCTGTAACGTTATCGCTGATTTTATCGGCAATATGTGTTCGGGTTTGCAGCAATTAATTGTTGAATTTTAGTGTTACTTAATTAGTTCGCGTCGGACGTGTGTGGTTAAAAATGCGCTTTTATTTTGTCATAAATTATATAAGTAATATCCGAATAGTTAGATGGGTATTCCAAATTAAACACTTTTTTTTTCTTGCCGTAAATATAATAAGTCGTATTCAGATGCAGTGATTAAATTTATGGGTGAATAGGTATGTTAAATTTTGTGTAATGAAATGAAAGGCGACGCCGTGCATTTAAACGCATACAATATTGTAAATAAACTAGAAGCTTTTTAATTTTTATCAAATAGGTACCTACCTAATGTAGCAATTGTAAGTGCTTAACATTTAGGTACATTTTGAGAAGGCCATCGCAACAATTATGATCGAAACATTCAAAAATGTATTTTGAAAAAAATGTGTATAGGTACCTACAAAATTGGTTTCGAATATTTTCTTTAAAATTTCAAATCTAGGCGCGTTTACATTTATGTAAATCGTGAATAAAATCGTTGTCGATATTTTGGTTTTATACATAGAACATATGCGTTAATGCGTGAAATCGAAATTATCTTTAGGAACACACGCGCTTATCGTAAATGTTCGGCAGCGTATTATAGGCGATATGATTTGTTCGAATAGGTAGGTATGCATATTATAGAATTACGGGCGACTGTTTTAGTTTTACGTAAATTCTTTTTATTGATAAGACATTTGAATCATTTTCCTCGGTTGTTTCGAAGGATCTTTAACGAACGGCATGATGCGCGCTCGTGGTTTTTGCGTTCGTACGGGCGAACATTTTAAGACAAGCTAATTATTAATATAATATTGTTTCGATTTTCGGGTGTATTAAACAGAGCGAGTCCGGGATTCTTTCGTTTACGATGCGTGGAAAGTTTAGAAGATCTAATTTCAACTTCTGGCGGATTCGATTTTTTTTTCTTAAATCAAGTAAGTTGCACCCATTTTCTATTTTAATATTGTTATCGATTGTTGAAATTTTTACACCGGATTTAAATAGATACAGATTTTAAGGTTTAATTTAGAAATTTAATTGATGCATTTGATTTGAACATCGGTGGTATGAGAATTCGTATCGTAACTTTGTTCTGCAGCAGAGCCGCCGTTCTTCGTACTTCACTTTTGAGTGAACGTTCATGTAAAAGTTTTTATTCTAATATTACGGATTTTTAAATACTAGGGAAATCCTCAAAAAAGTTGCTTGCGTCATTAGTCTATGAATTTAGTAAAGTCAAATGTTAAACATTTGTATCGTGATTATATAATAGACGTGATAAAGACAAAGATAGAAAGTTATTTTAATAGCTTTTAGGTAACGATCACCCCCCCCCCCATATTAATTATGACGACGCAAGGAAGTTGTTTTATTTAATTCTCTCGTAGGTTCATAAACTTTGGATTAATTTTTGTATGCAATTTGTTGAAAACGTTTCAAGCGATGCATTTATTTAACTAAGTAGAAAATTCATTTCAAATTGAAAAAGTGGGCATCGGACATCTCAACAGTGTCTTCCTTCTTTTCTGCTTATTTTTTTTTAAATAGATAAAATTTTAAACAACTTACGACTGAGATAAATGTATATAATCATTTATTTTACGTTTAAATGATTTATAAGTATTGCGTAGAGTTCGTCGTATTTAATGTCTTCAGACTGACGAGGAGTTATTAAAAATTTAATTGCATTATTACGTTTAGTAACTATACGAACGCGAGCACAGTTAGCCTGTAATCCAGTAGAAATACCTGCACCTATGTTGGATCTATGTATACCCAGTCGAAATGTTTAAAGTAAATAAGTAATCTGCAACTGTTGTTCCCTTTGATGACCGAAACTCGCGCACTGTTAACGAAAGAGGCTCGAGTGCGTCGGTCGAAGAGGAATCTTCGACCTTGTATTAGTTCCATGGGTACCTACATCGTTTTTGTTTTAGTTAAATTCTGACACCACTTTTATGTATTTGATTAATTTATTAAATTACATGAACTATTTGATAAACAACTACGTCAAAAATGGAATATAACAAATATTTTCGTAGTATATTTCCATATATTATACACCTAGATTTTTGTAATATGAATATTGAATCATTCTTTATTTAATTAAGCATTGTCAACTAAGCAATCATAATCTTGCTAAATGTCAGCAAGTTGCTTAGCGAATCGGGCGAATTAATTACATTGGGTCGGTTTTTCAATCACCAATTAACTCTGACCATCAATCACTATAGAAACGATTATTATTATCCCAATAATTGTTTCATAAAATCAGTATTTTTTTTTTGTTTATTGCCAATGTCAACATTTAATTTAATATTGGTAATAAACAACCCCCCCCCCCACCAGAATTGCTATTTGAATTGATTGACATAATACAGTCATACCTCCCAGTTACATAAGTGATGCGTTCCGTAAACCGTTGGGTTAATTTGAATTTTACGTAGGTTAAGTCAAATTTGTAAATTAAATATGATTTATAAGTATATTTTTCATACTTTTATAAGTAAAGTTGGCTCGTTACGAACTGCGAATTTACGTAAGTAGCGTGTTAGGTAAATCGGGGGTGTGACTGTAATCAAAAAAATATATATAAAAACCATTATGTATTATATGACGTTTCATCCCCATTTCGGAACTACGTACTTTTAGTTGGCTATACTGTTACCGAACTAGGGATTATTTAACGAATGTCTTTTAATTAGCGTCTCGGAACTGTTTAAATTTTGACGATATCAATATTGATGCATTTTGGCGTTGCAGCAATACCTACATAAGTATTCAAGGCTCCTCGCCAGTGAAAGGATTACTATTGTTTTCTCAATAAGTTGTTGTTGCAGTTTGAAAATGTTCATGTTATGATTTTGTGTTAAAATTTTAATGAATAAACCAATCCAACGCACTATTAATTAATTAAAATATTCGCGAATACTCAAGTTGCGTTCTAGCGACTGTTAAATTCGTGAATGATAAGGGATTACTGCATATATATATTTTGACGTGATGCGACGACGACTACTAAAAAACTAAATAACTAAAAAATACATTTTAGATTAAACAATTTAAATAATTTAAAATAAAAAACGCATTTAATTTAAATTATAGGTACCAACTAATTTATTTATTTAATTTTACAGAATAAGTTACCTATATCTAAATTTTACAGCTAACGATGAACTACTGACAATTGGTATTAATTGCGGTTTTCATAAGTATCGGGTAGATAATTAAATTTTCTTGTTTACATCTCTCACGGGTGCTGTATTAATTTCCTAAACGACGCAGTATGATTAAACAGACTATCCGCGTGCCGTAGGGAGGCTGTGACATTTTAACTTGACATTTTAGGTCACGCGGCGTTTCGGATATGAAATAGGGGTGAATTCTGATATCTTTGTTGCTATAGATGATGTTTTATTGATGCAGGAAATCACTCTGGTTTACATCGATAGCGATAATAAAACATATCGTCGTTCAAGTTACGGTTTTTGCAAGAATTCGTACCTATCTTTAATGAATAGCCGAAAAAGTAGCGTAATCACTAGTTATTATATACACTTCCGTCTTAGTTAGGCAAGTAATAGGGGTCTTATAGGGTTAAGTAGTTATTTTTAATTCGCCGAAGGGTCTTTTAGTTATAAAAGAACACAAGGGTGAGTTAGGTGCCCGTTGGTCACACGGTAGGTCCAGGTCGAGCAGATGCTGCATATCCTAGCAAAATAGATTCAGGATCTAAATTTATTGTCAGGATATTTCTGTGTGCATATTAATCTTAAGCTTATTTAGTGCAACGTGATTTGCAATTTTAGGAACCGAAAGGAACGAGGATATGTTTCTCGTGCTCGGCTTTATTAGAAGTGTACCTATCGTACAAGAAAAAAATATATATTTTAGATCGGGATTGCGTAATATTATTGAATAAATTGACCGCATTTTACGTGATGCAACCAATTATTTTGAAATTGTTGAAGATTAAAATATTTTGCACGCAGTGCAGTGTGGAATTTGTTTCGCGCTGCTGATCGGAGCAGATTATCAAATATTGTGCAAAGGTAGCCTGATTTGTAGACATGCGTTTATGAGATGTTGCAACTCCCTACGTACGCATTTCCGACTTCATCGTCGTCTTCTATTTCTGCTTATACGAAAATCAAAATTCAATCGTTTGCAGGATGCAATGCAAGAAAATGTGTGTTACATACGTACAGATCGATTGTAAACGCGACGATTTACGTTTTTCACATTAACAAATTAAAAAATGAAAACGTTCGTTTCGTGAAATTACTGAAATTCGCGCGACTCAAATTTAACGGATATCTGGACTTTGCTTGCAAATTTGATAATAAACTCGTTTATAATTTATTATGTACTTATTCTAGTTCTAAAGTTCTTTCTAGCTGTTATTATACAATTAGATGAACTCGTTCTTTATTCTTGTGGTTTGGCCACATTATATTTTGGAATTTAAATGATTTAAACGAAGCGTTATATAGCTACAATTATCGACGTTTAATTAAGCAACAGAAACTTAAAATTAAAAACGATTTTTGTATTGTGTAGATACTTTTTCAATATTGAAACACCCAAGTTTTAAAAGGCCAAATTGTTCTACTGCTATTTTTCCCGATGTATTTTGCGAATTGATTTTTTTTTGTTATTAAATTAAATTAAACTTTTAATTTTAATTAAAATTTAAAATCTGTTGTTTTAATAAGAACTTCACGAAAACGGGTTCCAATAATAAATATTGTTGTATTTCATGATGATTTTCTTGGAACATTTTAAGAGTTGTACTTTTCTGAATGTTTTTACATAATTATGAACTTAAAATGATTATATACCTAGTTTCTGTATGTGCGCCCTTAACGACACGTCACGCGCCATAGAGGCAATCAATTTCGTTCCACACGCGATTAAGAATATCCGGCGTAATACTTGCAACTGCTTCTGATTCTTTCCGAAGATGAAATATACACTTAAGTAGGTATTTAATTTTTACAATGTAAACTGTATTTTTTACGTGACCTGTAATAAAATATCTAACGGGGCAAGATTGTTTCGTTCGATCTACCGCGCACCGACTGGGAAACCTCACTTTTAATGCGCGAGACACATTGTTAATAGTGAAGTGTTGTGTTACACCGTTTTGTTGAAAGGTGATTTGACATGCTTCCATTTCATTTCGTTGTTAAAACACAAATTTCCCAAACACGTTTAGGTGATTATTATTGTTGATGGTGATATTCATAAACAAAAATACTTTACTATCACATTACGGCATTAGGCCGTACCAGACGATCGCAGGACTATCTCGAATGAATTTCTAGATGACATGACGTGCTGATTTTCGTAGCCCTAAATTAGACAATTACCTATTCTTATTTACGCACTCGATAAAATTAAAAGTCATCTTGTTTAAAAATATAATCGTTTATATGTATGAATTTCAGCCTTCCTCAAACTTTTTTATTTGGCTTACAATTAGCTTTTCGATTTTTCGATTTATAATATGTTAACTTTTTCAATTGCATTTAGCACCTGAATTTATACAGGGTGTTTCGTTGAGGATGGAGCAACCGGTGCGGGTTGGTAGAAGACTTCGGTACGCATCGATTTGACCCTCATATGTGTCAGGCGAAATTTTTGTTAGTTTCAAAGTTATTTAGGTTTTATGTATTTTTAGCTAAACTATTAGTACCTACTACTAGTGTCATGATCTGCACTAAAGACATTCACAACAACTTATCTCACTTTTCAAATAATGTTTACGATTAAAATTAAAAAGTGGGATTTTCGCCCTTTTTCACTTTGCACACAATTTTCGAAGTGATTGGTTTAGCTCAATGAAATTTATTAAATTATGAAATATTTAAGATATATGGGGGTCAAATCGATCAAGAATACATAAGGGACAGAAAACTTTAAGAAAAAAAATTTTACCGCATGCTTGTAAGTGCCTATCACCTCTCTAGAAAAGTTCGCACTTTACAATGCTTTAAAATGTAAATGCAAATGTTTATGTTGATGAATAAATGCCGTTAATTTGTTAATTTAATAAGTATATTTACATAATTATATGTGTATGTATTTGTTTTTTGAAATCGAAATTTCACATATAGATAAACTTAGGTACGCGAAATATTATATACCTATATTCAATTAAATATTGATATTTAAAAAGTAAGTAAATTACAGAGTATAAGTATCTAAATTATACCTGTAAAATATTATTAAATTCATTTATATTATTTTGTGATCTGGCAGTTGATTATTATCGACGCGTGTTGATGATTATTACAAGCAACCCCGTGTTCCAGCTGTTTCTGGTTCATCTGCTCACGCAACATCTCTTGATGTAGTCGGATAATGACAATATATGCCATCGCCACTATACCTATATGCAATTAGTGTAATACAGCGAAACATCTGCCAAATAAAGATTCTGACAATTCGGTACATCAACGGTTTCTCCAGTAGATACTCACAATATTAGTACGTAACTACTTATTTCTTTTTTTTTAATTTAGTGGATAATGACAATAATTTTAAGAGTAATAATAAATTATGTAATCACTAAATATACGTATAATTTATTGTTAATAAGAATTATATGTGTATAAACAGCGTCTTAATAAACTACAAAATTTTATATTCAATTGTTTTTGAGTAATGACGTCGACGACACTTTAAACGGCTTTTATTTGAATTTGAGGTTTACTTAAGGTTTAGAACAATATTAGGAATTATCGTAAAAAAACGCAATATTTTTCAGACTTTACAAAAAACACAGTTTGAAGAAAGAATTAACAACGCTTAACAATAATAAAAGCTTATAAAATAGTGGCGTCTCGTAAGAATTTTAACTAGTTTTCAGAAGTAGTTCACTTCACTAGCAAATATTTCGGAAATTGTAAACAACATCAAAATAAAATTTAGTACAGTTGCGTAATTTTATTTCCGGTTAGTCGCACAAGCAACGTCGAAATCAGACTTTTAATATCTATGATAGTTATAGTGCTAGACTGAAATTACTTCAACATTTGACCACACTGTATAAAATATGATTAATATTGGAGTTTGTTTTTTTGTTCTTTTTCTTTAGGTGCCGTCTCCGGATTGAAGGTTGGCGATCAGAATGGCTTTTCTTCACATATCCAAGATACTGTAGTTTCGAGCTCTTGATTGTATCTATAATTTTTGTTTTGTTTACTCATTCTTATCAAAACCTCAGCATTAGTTATTATAAGTATCTGCTACAAAATACTTTTTGTCTTTTTGATGAAGTTGGCCCGTGTTTTTTCAATTCTACTTTTATTTTCTTCGGGTAGTCGTTGTAATTTATGGTTGTGTCGAGCTCGATATTATTTTCATCGATAGTCAGATCTTAGGTATGCCTTCGCATTTCTTCATAAATTTTGTCCTTTTGACATTTAATTATAGACCATATTCTTCACCAGATTCAACCACTTGTTCCATCAACCGTTGGTTACTTTGGTCACTTTGTGTACACAAAGTAAGTATTTATTATTATTATGATTTAAAAGATTCAACCGCAAATTATGAGGCATACCTACTTAAATAAATACAACGTACCTATGTTATCAGGTAGATAGGTATCTAATCTTTGAAACAAATTCATATTCAAAAGAAATTATGGATTGGGTATACGTGGGAGTTTTCAAATGTTTTCTGAATACGGGTATGATAATATTCCAATCATATAAATAACAATTTTGATACAAATTACGAAAATTAGATAGTTCATAACGTTTTTTATTACGAAAAAGCTTATGGAAAATTAACGCCGATTGTGAATAATGCTAAATTAACAATATCCTAACATTTCGTGTTCTGTTACATGAATAACATTATGTAATTCACACTATTCTAATTAAGTAGACATCTTATGTCATTCTAAACCAAAAAGTGGGCTGCCTTAAAATATTTACGAGAACCATAATCCGCGTAAGATCACGCTGTACCGACTACTACGTTTTGTGATAATAATTCTATATAGCAATTAAAATTGTATTGCTTGTGCGTACGCCACTGAAAAGAGTAGCAGTGCAGAGCGGAGTTATTAGTGAAAGAGACCATCTTTACTGATCGTTTTTTCGCCATTTAGAAAGACCTAAGTTCTACTTATAGTTCGTTATTATTATTTTATATAAAATAATATTGTCTTTGAAACTGTGGCGCCAGAAAACCGCACGGGTTATTGTTATTCTGTCAAAGTATACAGCATCCGTCAGATTATATCTTTCTTCTAAAAATGCATTGCGGTCAAACTTAATCTTGTATTCACGGAGTTAATCCCAGTTTTACGAGTTGCACCTTGGATGCTTTTTAAAACGAACAACGCGTTTATCAATATTTATAAACCGCTATATGTTATAATTCGTCGAGAATAAACAGGTAGGTACTCCTGAAAATTCGTTTATTCCAATGCACGGGCTTTATAACGTCTCCAGTTTAAATCACTTCTATAAGCAAACAAACCGAAAGGGGTTTCAAAACGGCCTTTCACAAATTCGTAAATATGATATATTGACCGATCCTTTTCTTTAAAGAAACTTTTTGCCATCGTCACGGCTAAAAAGTTACGCACGAGTCAAAGTAATAAACCGGTTAAGCACAATTCAAACCCTCGTCCATATCGTTAGTTTACAGAGGCTAATATACTGGACGAAAGAGTTTTTTTTTTTCATTTACCAAAACGGCGAAGCCCGCGAGAAATTGAAATGAATGCGGTGTTATCTACCTGCAACCGGTTCTTGGTAGTAAGGGAGTTCCTGTACCGGAAACGAACGACACTTCCGTTGCGAGATTAAATGGTTTCAGTGTCTTTGTGAGGTGACCATACAAAATTACTTTTATCCATTATACTATATAATGTGCTTTAAAATCTTAACGTTTTTATTTAACGTCTGAAAATAAACATCTCTCCATTGTGGCGTATTAATGTTGATTATTATAAGGGCGAAAAATGTAGTTTCTAAGATACAGTGGCGTTGCAAAGTTATTATTTGTTTTAAACCTTGTCGAGCGATTTTCAATAAACATTTTATATTTAGGGTTTAGTTATTTCAAGTTAGAATTAATAAAATATTAAAAAAATTCCAGTGACGTAGATATAGGTAATATAAACCTCTTTTTTTATTCAACAATATTATTAGGTACACAAATTGGATTAAATTTTTAATGTAAAATTTTAAAAGGTGACTTTTTTCGTTAGGGCTGGCGTCTCAACTACAAATGTATCTTATATAATAAAATCAATGGGTCGGGGATAAGAAGAAGTACACAACTGTACACAAAGAGGATAGTGAAAGTTTGGAAAAGCTAGAAAATTGTACCTGCATGTAATTTATATTTGACTCTTAAAAGTTTTGTTCTAGGGTTTTTATGGTTTTTTAATAATTAAATCACGTCCAAAAGGTTTTTGTCCAGATAGTTTATTATTGTTAAGTGTTTTCCATTACACTGCAAAAAGTTTACTAGAAATTTGATGCTTACGATTGATGATGAATATGATGTAGGTAATTGTACTGAACAATGAGTGGTTTTTAATTTGTACGTTTTATAAGATTTATAATATAATAGTTAATTATAAAAATTTGTAGGCATTAAATGATAAAATAACATCTATAATTATCTTTTAGAGTAAGTTTTATTTTCAAAATTTGTGCGAAATCCGGATAAAAAATGTCCAAACAATATTAGTGCTTAAATTAATTTATTTTTATTGATGTTATTATCAGTATTTGAAGTAAACGGAAGGAGTATATTATATGAATATGCTTAAATCAAAAATTTAGTTAGTTATGTACACAGTTGATGAATAGTCCGCAAACCGAAAAGCTATAAAAAGCTACTAGCCTGCATAATTTATAAGATTAGATAATGGAGCAGTGAGCTTGATGATTTCCAAGCCGTAAAGTAGGTGGTTGTCAGTCACAGGTGCCAGGGGTGGTTAGGTTACCGTAGTTACAGGAACGATGCTTTTGAAGCTGCAGGATATCGATCGAAACCTGCAGGACCCGCCCTAGATCCTTCATCCGCAATCTGGACTATAAAAAATATTTCAACGAAAGACCTAACTTTGCACGATGAGTTTTAGGTTTTTCGTTTCGAAAATAGTTTGGCTTTATTATTTTTTAACTGCCTACACGTCAAAAATTCGTTTAGAAATATTCAAATTACCCAATTTTCCTTCAAATAAAACATCTATCAGAAAACGCTTATTTTATGTCAATGTTTGGAATGATCCTACATTGTCTGTATATGAGGGCGGTATCTTAGCAACCGTGCCCGCGTCGCGACGTCTCTAGACGCCATCTCATTGGTCCCTCAAATATTTACTGCAGCATTTTTGCTTTCACTCTAACTAGTAATGGAGTAGTACATCGTCGTTTTTCGGGCCTACCTGTGAGTCATCTCAGGTAAATAGATGGGGAAGCTTTTCTAGGATTTTAGCAGTCCAGTATATTATTGATTACTTCTCTCGACAACTTTGCAACAAATTTAATATCTACTACCCGTTGGTAGGTCATATTACTAATGAAATATATTGATTGTCTCTTGAGATTCGCTCTTAAAAGTATGTGTAATTGTAAATTTATTTTTAACTACACCACGAACCCCGCGTTTAATAATTAAATCGTAGGTACTAATTATTGTAATAATATCGAATATCAAAATAATGAATATAACATTATTTGATCATGTGATCGAATGCGTTACAAATATGCAGTATTTTAATGAATAAATATCTTTTATTTCATTACGTTTACAATAAAAGTGTTTAGAAGATTACTCTCTACGGATAAGTTATCGAGTCTTTAAAACGAACGTTGACTAATTAGCAGGAAAACACGTCGGATCCCACCTTTTATACGAAGTAGGGAAAACGATATTTCGGAGAGAGAATGGTTTTAGTCACGCTCATACGTAACAAAAGGCACCGTACACTTCACAATCAGTGAAAAATATGCCGTTTTTGCTTGTCGTGTTAATATAAAGGTGAATATTTTGAAAGACTTGTAAAGATGATAATTATTTTCTAAAGTAAATAATTGGAAAACAATACATTATACAAATTACATACCTACTACTTGTTTTATCAATATACCTAGGTAATATTCCGTTAATAGTATTACAACTAGATAAGCAGTTCTTATAAAAGGCTTCTAATCATTTTCTAAGAACTTGATGCTGTTAATTGTTACAGTGCCTAGGTATCTCATTTAAAGTTATTTTTAATAAATACCATTATAAAACAGATGTAAATTGTTTTAATAAAAAAATAGGAAATAGAATTGTTCTGCTAAATATTTTATTTATCTACGAATTAAATTTTTTACTTACAAATTAATTTAATCGATATAAGAAATAATAATTATAATAATATGTTTGTGAATATATCGTTAAAAAAATGTTTATTGGAGCAAATTTGGCGATTGAAAAATAATTTAATACCTACTTATTAATGATAAACGGAGATATTTTTATCGAATTAAAAAAAGCTCGGTTGAATTTTTAAATCATATTAAAAAAAATTATAATAAAAAATTATCAAAATTTTGGTTAAAATATAACACAATCGTTATATTTTATTCAAATCTGAATTAATCTGGATATTTCTAAGGAAAGACACTTCAACACAGCCACTTTGTGCGATAATTGATCGAAGCACATACGATTAAGGTGATTATTACAGAAGTGACATTGAATATATTTTATAAGTTATACTGTATGTAGCACTTTAAGAATTTTACCACAACCAATAAAAGGCAGCAGATATAGACAAACTATTTTATTGTTAGCATAGGTACACGTTCATGTAATAAATAGGTATATTTTAGTGAATTTGGGTAAAAAATAAGTCATAACAATACAATTACAGTTGTAATATTTTTAAATGTCTTTAGTTATTTTAACTTGTTAGTATTTTCATTTTTATATACGTATTACAAAATTTTAGAAACTAAGTTTACCGCTTTTTTATTTTTTCAAAAATACCTAGCTTATAATTTGGCAGGCTTTGATTGCCACCGCCGACAATCAAGTAGAAATTTGAAAAATGCTCCTTTGCATATATGGTACAGTGATCAGTTTTTGGGTCTGCTGTTTAGTTTTTAATATTTTCTAACTTTCGGACAAACACAATTACCAATGGCGATTTACCTGCACACCTATGACACGGCATAGAAATACTACGATCTATTAGTACACTGTAAAAATACGAGGTTTTATTGATGACGTGTGGATTGGAACTTATCGCACCTTAATGCACCGTGTTTGAAGAATAGATAGAAGTTTATAGGTACGATGTGTCCCAAATGCAATTTTTCATTGGTATCTCCGTAACTTAAGGAGCATTTTCCCAGCAATTCAAATTTCTAGCACCCTTTAAACTTTTGTACATCTTACAAGCAATTTTTTATGACAGTTTTTAGAGCAAGCGTTTTTTATTTATTTTTTCTAAACGTTTAATATTAGTTCGTATTCTCGTGAACTTGACAATTCCGCAATTAATGGCATTTTTCACGTAGGTATCCATAGTTTTACAGTTCGTCAATTTATTTTAGGTTTTCGCATTAATCTCACCTTGTGTAAATCTTTGAACTAGATAAGTTAATTCGTACGATTCGACTTTGGTGTAAAATTACAGTAACTATGCGTTGTACGTAGGACTTTACGAAATGATCGATGGTGCAATTGAATGCCCGAAAATATCTCCCTTTTTGTAAAACAGTATGATTTCTTATCACCCACCTAGAGCTACAGGAAGATGCATTTTAAGAAGAAACGTCCATCACTTTACTATCTAAACGTGGTTCAAAGGCTGTAAAGTAGTTTTAGAGTGGTTCTAATTCAAGAATTTCTAGTTTTTAGTTCTTAAACAAATTATATTATGTCATCTCAATGAATAAACAATTTAAGAAAGTGGGCATATTGCAAATACCGTGTAAATTAAATTAAGTAAAATAGGTGTCTTCAATTCTAACAATATTAACAAACTGATGGGAATATTAAACAAATAATATGTGTATCATTTACATGAAATAGCGATTCGTAGTAGATACAACATATGTACAGGAACCAAACACCAGCTGATGTTACAAGATGCATCTCCGATCAAAGTACAGACGATGAAGGCGGCAGATGTTCATTTATAAAGACAGACGGCACGCGCCTACAAACGATCTTACAGAATGTTTCTAATATGTATTACGGCAGTGTTACCATTAATTTAATAATCGTATTAAGCGTGAAATTAAAAGTCTCATTTTGTCTTCATTAATTTGTTGCACGCAAAATATGAAAGTTACAACCACAATAAGTGAAAATGATATCAGGAATGTAGTGCAAATAAAGTTTACTAGAGGTAACAAAATTCACTATATAGCATCTGCCGTCTGATACACCTGAGTAAAAGTCCGTTGATAGACTGAAAAATGTTGCCTCTTATTCTTAGCACGTGGCGGGAAGTTTAACGACTTTTCCTTTAATATTATGGGGGTAGATAGTTCTTGCGAATACAACGTGTTGTTATTAACCATATGATGTTTTAAGGTTTTTGTTCTGACCCTTATTGATAAGTATCTGTTACTTTTATTTATTAAAAATTCGACTACGCACATTTACGTTCGATTTGTTAAATGCTTCATATCGACATCCTGAAAGTGGAACGTTTATGTAAATTCGTAGAGTCCATCAGGATCACGTATAGTGGACGAGGTCGTGAGAACATGACCGCATTGTTTGCACTCATCTGCTATTTACATCACCGTATTGATTTACATTGAATGATTGGATTATATAGGTAAAGGGAAAGCCGAGACACTTTTTAATAGGGTCGATGCGACATATCTACCGCAGGACGTTCTCGCAAATATAGAGAATAATTTAAACGTTTCACGTGTCGTTTTTTATTTACATATCTATGGTAACAGTTCTCGTAATTTAAACTTTAAAAATTACACGCGACTCATGTTTAAGAGATAAACATAAAATTGCCGGTTTCGTTTATGTGTACGTCAAAGTAACCGATACTGTTTATCGCAAAACACGTCATTTTTCTCTTTTATAGTATTTATCGACAAAGTCCTTGTTCCATAATTTTGCATACTTTTGATAAGTACCTACCTACCTAACAATAAGCAAGTAGATAATACTAAGAAATTAAAGTTTATCATTTTTTCAGGTAAACGTTGTTCGTTAAAAAAGGTTTGTATAGTTCACCTGCAGATGATAAAAATTACAGAATATCGTTTGCCATGGAACTTTTAGTTACCTGCATGTTATTTGCATTTTTTTTTATAAAGTGAGAAATTTAAATATTTATTTACGAAATCAACATGATTTTCAGATATAGATTTAGAAATGTTGATAGATAACATCTTTCGCCACAAATTGCCTTCTACCTGCTACTACGGCAGATACAATCCCAGGTCAAAAGATTAAAGATCAAACGACGATCAGTATTGAAAACGTCAGGACCTTGATTAACATTTATAATCAGACTAATAGATGTCACCGGATATTCCAGAAACAATAGAAACGAGAATATATGATTAAAAAAAATTAAAAACTCCAAGTCAAAACGTCATTCCATTATCTTCTTTTTACGCTCATATTACATCCTCGACGAATAAATTCTGTAAAGCTGCAACTTTACCTTTTTGAATACAAATTAAAATTTTTATGTGTTTTTAAGTAAAACATATCTTTAATGTTATCCATGCTTGACTATCGTACGACGCAGGTGATATCAGACAATGCATATATACGAGTAGTTATAATAATGCGGGCATTTATGATAAATAAAATACGCTGTAGTTTATATTGTTACATCCTACGATAGGCACCAATTCTAAATACATACATATACGTAAACTCGATAAGCACTGAAACATAAATTATTAATGAAACCATAAATAGGTAGGTACATGCCTAGATATTAAGTATTACATGGAAGAAATTTTTTATTAGTTAAAAACAACTAATTTTCTACATATTTACCTACTTTGCAATGCTATCCTTTGGTAAATCTTTGGTATTGTGTGGATGATAAATATCCGACCTTTTTATTTAAATCATGGTTACCATATTCGAACTAAAAATAATTAATAGAGATAAACAAACATTTAACAACAATCTTCAATGACGTACGTGAATATATAAATGAAGCGTAATATTCAATCGGCTACATTAAATGGCATAATTCGAAACAATACGATTTGAAACAGACATCAAATCTAAATAATAAATTAAAACTGATGTGAACGTAAAGTCAAGTACAACTACTAGACGGTTCTGAAACAATGCGTATAATAAAATTAATATGTATATGATAAAGTCAAAGGAGTCGATTAAAAGAATAAAAAAAAATTAAATGCATTATAAATTAATTTTTTTGACACAATTTCCACACAGCACTAAATATGCATTAGATGTTTAATCCAGTTGATAGGTACATCATATATACATCTATTAAATATCTGTCATGTACTACATGTCGATACATCGTATGAATATCCGTTAAATATTTGTTATATTGCGTCACACTGCTATTGAATAAATTTATTTTATTCTATTTTTGATTGTTTTAAAATCAAACACTAATTAAAAATCAAGATTTGTTAATACAGTAGAACTCCATTTATCCGGATCGATATCAGGAAATAAAAAAATAGTCTAAACATCTACGTCAAAACAACTAACTCTGTTGGACACGTAAGACATATTTATTGATATACCATTTAAATGTACTTTATTCTTGTGATAAAAATAAACGGAAGTGATTCTAGAATAATTTTCGCGTTTTATTTTACAACATAATCTTTTTTTTTACGACTATCCCAATTATCCGGATCACGTCCAACAATCATTAGTCCGGATAATTGAAGTTCTACCGTATTTAATATTTTTTATAATTTACCTATATAAATTAATATTTAGGTACCTACGTCATAACGTTCATAATAAGAAAAATGTGTTGTTAATGTGAAAAATTCAACAATGGTAAAACATGTCGTAATTGAAATATTTTTAAACATCAGTAAATTATGGGCTGGTTTTCAATTGCTTGTTAATTCTGATCATCGATCAATTATTTGTCGTACAAACTTTAGTCAAAACAAGTATTTGACTGATGGTTAAGGGTTGGTCGATGATTGAATTAAATGTTGTTAATTATTATTATAGTTGTAGTTATATATATCCATCTAATATCCATTGGATCTACTGTAGTGGATACTGATTGTTGTTATGAATATGTACGTAGACATCTATGACATAACTAACCATCATTTAGATATTCATTTTTATGGATATTAGACGGACATCTGTATATCAATTAGATGTTGATATTAAGGATATCCAAAACTGATATCTTTTAGTTATCCATTAGATGTTTTTGTGCTGTATGGGTTAAGATCAAATAAAATAATTTTTTATGATAAACGTATAGGTAATTCAGAAAAAAGTAATCAACGTAGGAACGTGCATATGCTACTAAAAGAAACATCATGATATGATTTCCAATTTGTTTTTTAAGTTACCTAATTGCAGAATTTGGACGAGAGTTTAATTTAGAAAAAAACTCTAAATCAAAATGATACACAATCAAGTCTCTGTATTACTATTTTATAATTGTATTAAATTGTGGGAAAATACCGTGACGATACTGAAAGTTAATCTAATTATATATTAAGAGTGGTTACAGTTTGTAAACTCTTTTAGTAATTAGTAACTATTACCCGCCGGCGCTTTTGTTTAACTTATATTAATCAAAATAAGTAAATACTTAGGTGAGAAATAAGTAATTATGTAGGTACTCATTTCAGGAGTTTTATATTTAAATTAAAAAGCCAGCCCGTCGTTTTAAGTACGATCGAATATAACTTTTCAAATCCAGTTCGTATCACTTAATCCGTTTTAAAATAAATTTCCGTTAAAAACTTATATAATTTTCTGTATAGGTACCTGGTTACATAAAAGGCGCTAAGAATTCTTAGCATGTTCAGTGAATGTTCGGTAGTAGTTAAAAAATCGGACAACGGTCAAAGGGTCATTTAACGGCTAAGAACCTATATACGAATAAAAATTAGTTCACATCCTAATTTTTACCTGCTATCTACTCAAACTCTTTTCGGTACGTTCTCATGCGGACTATGGTCAACAAACAGTACGGCAGGTAAAATGCCCATTAAATATTAAAAAACGTTTTATAAAGACCACCGAACCGTGGTCACTCTGTAGGCGAAAATGGCACTACGAAATGTGTAACGTAACGTCTAGGAATCCTTTTGCACCTATCGGTTTATACCCTCTGACCTATATGCAATCTGGCCCAATTTAAATATACCCCATATTACCTTAAAAAAGGTCCAATGGTCAAACAAAGGCAAATAATTGAATTCGGTCACTGGTCAGCTTACTAAAAATTCCAGAAGCTTTTATACCTACAGGACCCAAAGGATAAGACGTTCGTGTACCCTTTTTAAATTGATGACCGGGCCTAAAATTTTTTCGTAACATGGACCAGGGGCTGGTTTGCATAATATAAAAATTATTCAACGAATATCGGAGGGAAATTTTGACGGCGATTAAGGTATTTTAGATTTAGGTAAGTTTACTGCTAAAACCTATTTAAATATCGGCGTTTTATGTAAAAGTATTATTATTTAATTATACAAATAAATAGGCGAGTTTTAGAAATTGACATAATAAAATGATTTGAGATATGTAGATATCTAATAGCCGTATAACGAATAGAAATATAAGTGGCATCCCTTCCAAACGATGTTTACATACTATAACCCTTTGACACAACCCTTTCAAAGCAATTTATGGGCATAATTATCAATCCAATCCCCACCTATAACATTCATCTCTTTCTGCGTCCCATTTAACAGGTATCTGTTTTCTTTATCTGTTCGTAAAAGTGGTTTAAAGGCATTCGAAGGTAAAGATTTGCGATGCTGCAGGTCAAACTTTGGAATCAGTTGCTATCTGACTGTCCAACTATCCGGCAATATTCTTTGCAATATAATGTTAGACACCTTAAAATAACTAAGCATTTTAAAAAATTATTGTGATATTTCGTGCACATATTGTTAATTTAAAATTTTAAAAATTTAATGTGAAGCAAATCCTAGTTGTTCTTTATTAATTTTATTTGTTATTTAAATTAGAATTTCAAATTTTTATTTATTAATTCGAAAATATAAAAGGCGCAAAAAAATGATAAAATTATATATTAAAACTCATTGATTTAGTTAAAAGTAACGATTAAAAGTTCACAATATTAAACGTTTAAGTTCCGGCGAGCGTTTATTATCCCAAACAGGCGTCAAGATTACTGAACTCCAGACATCTACAACAATGCTGGGTGAGTAACTTTATCTTAGAAACGATGACATTCTGCTGTCGTGATTTTTTAAAATGAGAATTTAGATAGATTTTTGCGTTGAAAATACAAATTTACAAGTTATTTTTAAATTTCGAGCTCGTGCGCTTTTGAAAATGCGAGTTTCATCATCCGATTAGTTATATATCTGCAAATGTTTTCTTAATACCTGTCGCATAATTCCGCTTTGCAATTCGGGTTCTACATAATCATAGCGCTGCTTGTAAGGTTTTGGCTTCTCGTCAAACTTGTACGTGTCTAACAAACTTTGTCATTTATAACTGTTGCGGATAATGTTTTATTTTTTTGTACACTTTGGTGCTATTCACCGGTACCGTTTAATATGCGGAAGTGAGATGAATTAAATACAGGCCAAATGATCCTTTTGGATTCTCCAAATAACAATGTATAAGTAGTTTTCCCGATTGATGTTGCCGAATTTAATTAGCGTTTCCATTTTTCTATGTCGTTCGATTTTGAAAGATGTTTTCTAAACACACGTAAGTACTACGAGATTTCTAAATTCTCGCTAGAAGAATAATTCTGTTTCTAACGGGCATTTGTGCGTAAACATCGGTTACTAATTAAATCTCGCATTAAATAAATATGTTAATTTTCAATTTCTAATGTTACGCTTCTCTGGATAGCATCAGCAACATCTCAAATATTTCAGTTGTTGCCATTCTTAAAGATACGAGCAACATAATACATTATATACCAAAAACTTTATTTTGTATTCTAGGAACGAAGCAATTTCGTTTCAGGAAAGTACGGTTTTTATCTCGCCTTGATAAAATTATTGTGGAAACTGGTCCATCTTCAAAAGCGTGTAAGTAGTTAAAAATTCTCCGAAATTATGGTTTTTTGGGCAGTTTACTTTTTTATCCGAGGAGGTTATTTAACAAGATCAGATATCTTCTTATTTTTACACAGATGTAAAAAGTGCACGCACGCTGTTTATGGTTAGGTGAAATATGTATATTCGTGTAATTGTACAAAACGAAATTAGATTAAACCTGTTTGTCAACGCCACTTGTTCTCAAAACAAAGGTGTCCGGTAAGTGTTATACTCTCCCACAGTTAAAGAGGTTGGAGGTCAACCGTAATGACACTCAAATTCGACAAGATTGTGTTCTTACGGTCATATATGTTCAGTTTGTTGCGAGATCACTCGTCATTTAAGAATTAGAAACGCGTGTTACAGCTTAAAAATTAGAGCAGAGATGGTCATGGCAATTTTGAAAAGGATTTTGTAATAATAAACGTTGCTATAAAGTTATTCCGCGTTTCACAATATCGACAGTATACATAGTTACCTACAATGTCTCATAATATTAATTTTTACAAATACATAATAAACAATAGAAAATAATTACGTAACGTATGTTGTACCTACTCATCGATCTACATATTTGTGAGACGGTTAGGTATTGGAATAACAGCATGTATACGAACTGTTAAATAATAAATTCTAAAAAGGCTTTGTATAACTTTACAAGGTGAGGTACGTAGGGATTTATAGTAAAGGGTTAACAACTTATTTAAATATTACAGGTTGTAAGTGACCCCCTGGAGGCGGTGTAATACTGACCCTTGCCTCTGTGGCACGCGAAAAATGACCCGTGGTCGTAAACACGTCGTCTCGATCGTTTAGAAATTCATCTTAATTTTCTGTTTCAAGTTTTTAGTTTGATTAACTAATTTCGTAATGGAATGCTTGGAAGGGTATTATTTTAAATACTCCGGGTGAAAGCTAGGAAGTCTCTAATTACTCTACTTAAATAAGAATCTTTTAATCGTTATGGGTACAAATATTTGTTAAAATACAAGGTCGAACTAAATCAGGTGAATTTTCAAAGAATCTATTTATATCCTTTTCTCTAATAGATAAGTCGATGTGGTGTCCGAAATAAGAAAGGCAGTTGATTAGGTTTTAGAGCATTATAAGAGAATGTTGGAAATAAACCCATTTAAACGTTTTGTTTAACGTAAACATCCCGATAACAAAAGAATTCTAGTTTTTTTTTCGTCAAGGATATAATAAAAATGTTTTTTTGATGATTTTTAATTAGGCTTAGGGTATTATATTAAATATATATATATATATATATATATATATATATATATATATATATAAACATCTATTAGTTTAAGGAAAATTTAGAAGTAAAATGCTAAAAAGCTTTACTCGTATTACGTTCGGCAATTACGTAACAATCGCGACCCTCCTATAAACTACAATAGATTGTGGTGCATGCAAAACCATCTTCTATTTATAAAACCTCTTTAGGGATAATAAGGTCAGATTAAGCAGAACAAGGGGGGTGTCGAAGTCGAAAAGCTGGAAAGATTAGTAACGAGGGTCATGTACCCTAACTGTTGGTATTTAGGGTGATCTGTAATTTAGTAACTATGCATTATTGTTGTTCATATACTTTATTTCTTCGGAAATTGTTTTCGCTTCTCCGGCTTAACATATATATAGGTAATATAAACGTATGACTAATAACTCTGATTGATATTTAATTTATTTGATTAGAGAACTATTATTTGACGTCTTTTAATTATCTTCCTATTAGTTTAGATTATTTAAGAGAAATATTTAAACTTAAAATTTATTTTCCATAATAATAATTAAAACGAGATTTTAATTTTAATCAAATTGAAAAAATCAAAAATAATTTTAACGAAATAGACGCAAAATAAATTATTTTTATATTATTAATCATAACACGTAATACGTGGTATTAACCGCATAAAAAGAAATTTATTACAAATCACTAAGAACAAATTGTCAAAATATTAATTACCTGGTGATAGGTATTATATTTTAAATAAGCCAGTCTAATATAATTCTAATTTAATGCAGGTTGTTACACGTATGACTTTCATAATATACAAGGTGTCCCGCGACATAACCGTCACAGTTTGGGGGTGCGCTGCTGTTGTCATTTTGAGTGAAAACATATCTAACGAACATACGGTCTAAAGTCAAAAGAAATTGTCAATTTGCTATTTAATTGAGTTTTACAATTTGATGTCCACTTAATGCTCGCATACACATTTGAGTTATCCTTAAGTCGCGTCCACATTAGCAAAAATTTACGTCGTGGGACAGCTTGTCAAATTAATAATACAATTAATAATACAATTACAATAATAATTGTAATAATTACATATTAATACAATTAATAATAATACAAATTAATAACACAAGTAGTGGTAGTAGTAACATAAATAGCTATCTATACATATAAATAAATTGATTTTTTACGTGCATAAGTAGATGTTTACTTTTTTTACAATTTTTATATTCAGCATAAGTATCTACGTTTAAATTTTGCTGAACTTAAATTTCAATTAAAACTTTATCGTGTTGCATAATTAAATATGTACACTTAAGTTGTTTTATAATTATATTTAGTACCTATAGGTAGGTGTCTACATTGAATTCTTTTTTTATACGATTTTTAGTACCTATTACTAGAAACTGCTCATACGAAGGGGTGACAATAATTTTATCGACATCTTATGTTTCCTTTAACTTTCTAATGTTCGTATTTACCTACTATAAAATATCTACATCAAAAATTTACAAAAATAGGTATATTAAAAAAGGAATCTCACTGAAAGCAGTTTAATGCAATAGTTTTCCAGGCACGTATTTCAATCGTAATAAATATTTACATAATCGAGTTACCACGAGTTTCGGAGAAGATAGCACGTATAGTTGTGAAAAGGATGAGAATATATTTTATAGTTCAAATTAAGAAAATAAAGTTTCTATAAACATGTAAGTATGCGATTTTTGTTTCGTTCGAGGAGCTGTACCTATACAAGGTATATCATAAATGTCCGGCAGAAACTGCAAGAGCCAAAAATAAAGGGGGTGGAGAACAAAATAAAATGTTTTTTTTTTGGAATTATAATGGTATCTAAAATTATAAACAAAGAAGAAAAAAATAAATCTCTAACTTAGTTATGAAGTAGCATACAAACGTAAAAGTTACTTCACAATAATTCTTCAAATAAACTTCTCCGGCCCAGCTCTCTGGTAGAATATGGGGATCGATTAATATATTACAGGGTGTACTCTAAAGTCATTTTCATAGTAATTTTAGATACATTTATAATTACCAAAAAATACATTTGATTTTGTTCTCCACCCCCTTTGAAGGGTCGTATTAAGACGCGTTTTCGGACACATCTTTATTCGAGCTTTTTTTTCTCTTATTTTTGGCTTTAGAATGCGCCCTATCATTTCTGTCGGACGTTGACGGTACACCCTGTATAATACAAAATAAAACACAAATTGTTCGATAAATAGGTACAAAAAAAATTAGTAATTTCATTGACGAGCAAAATACTATCTTTAAAACGTCGATAACTGGTCGGAAACTCTTTGATTAATAGATTGAACAATTATTTTCACCAAAAAGATGTCTTCGTAAACATAAATATTATACTTTAATCATTTATTAAATTGCTTCTATATAATACGTAGGTAATGTATTCATTTATTTTATTTTTTTTATAGCGATATGGCCGAGGAATTTAAATTTAGTTTATCTGTTATGTAGGTACCTACCTATACTTATATTGATTTATTTTTTTATAACAATTTTCTAAATATATTCGTATTAAATGAGATAGGTAATGGGCAGTTCTCTCGATTTTCGATTTCTTAGGGATACGTTAAATTTAAATCAATTATTAGAATGTTTAGATAATTTTCAAGTATTAATGAAATTATAGGTACGTAGGTACGTACTTAAGGTATTCCATCATTATTTTTATAAATGTCAGGAATTATAAATTAGCAGGTTTCTAAAGTGAGGAAGTATGTGATAAGTTGATACGAAAAGCGTCAAAAACTTTCTGTGCATACAATATTATATTAAGAAATGTACAGTTAGGTGTGTGTGGTTTAAGCACAAACACGTAGGTATTTAATGGAAAAACAGACACCGTGTCATGTTCGCCGTATTCGCTGTTGCATTGATAGCATTTCAATATGAACCGATATCTCCTGCGCTCGGTGTATTTTTGTCACGCTGACAATTGTCATATTATCTGCTTATTTTTTTCTATGCACGCTTTATATCGTATCGCTATATCTTTTTTCTATTTACATCCTTGTTCGATACGCGTAGATGTAAATGTTGCCGCCGCCGCCGCCGTCGTCGTAACTCCTCATTTGGAGGAGCTATTGTTTTATCTGCGTATTCATCGAAGCTCATGACTGTATTTAAACGGGTTGGTCTTATAGGATTTAGCTGTGTGGTAATTTTAAATAAAATAAAAATATTCTCGAACAAATTTCGCGGCCTATTTAAAATCAATGGCTACTACCGCTAATTGCATATTATTTCATTTAAACAAGGTTCTAATTTGATAAGTCGTTTATCTACATTCTTTATTATTTTCTTAAAATATTATCGGTCGTCGTATTTACATTTAGTACACAACCAATTCTATCACTCTCCGGCACACGCGATTCTGCATCGAGTGTCTCTAACAAACACCTGAGTCACCTGTATCCCTTCTCTTTTCCGATGGCCAATCACTAGTAGGTTTTCGACGGCTTCATAGAAGCCGACTTGATCTTTTTAATTTAAAGTCACTTTGCACCGTGCATCTTGTGAGAATACATCTCGATTGTAATCTTTTTTTTTTTTAATATTATCTTAATTTTAAAGTGTTTTAATTACGCGAGTTACTTATTAAGAATAAACTCGTTTACGTAGAAAGTTACCTCGTGCTCTCTAAATTTATTGTATTTGTTTGCTTTCGTAAATAGTATTGTTGTCAAAATTTTAGTGATAACGAGTAAATGAATTAGTGGAAACCCTATAGAAAGTGGGATGGATTACACGTTCCGGATAATTTTCACGTAAGTTTTGTTCGAGCAAAAACGTAATTGTCGTTAAAGAGATTTTAATTTGAAATGCGGGATTGACGTACTTAAATTAATTTCATTTATTAAGTCGTAACTGCAATTTATAGGCGAACTAACGATTTTATTTTAAATGGGCTCATTTATTGACGTGCAGTTGCGAGATTAAAATTATTGTAGGACCGAGAATTATAGTTTACGCTTTTTGTCGGTACTGTTTTGATGATTAAGAAAAATTCGCAGAATCCCCGTAATTGACGTGTTTAAAACACCCCTTTTATTGCAAATAAACACCTCGGCACCCACATTCAGCTGCCTGTGTGTACTTCCAGATAACCATGGAAACACCCGGGCCACTAGCTGATATGATTGTTATTGCTCCTCCACGTTCTTTACGCTGGCACGAGCATTATAATTTGTTTATTAAATGAATTTGTTTACGTAAAGCTAAATTACGTTTACGATTTTGGATCGAGTAAACTGTAGGCGGCTTTTATAATTTGCGACAGTAGATCTCGAAGAGACGCCTGCAGATATCAATTAAAGTACTTATTTATGTTTTTTTCTAAAGTTTTAAATGTTAAAATCAATTAGGTACGGGCAATAAGTAAATAGGTAGTACCTAATCGACGAACAGTTACTTATCGTTTACAAAAATAATTATAGAAAGAGACGCGAGCAGTTTTAAACGTAATTTAACGTTATATGCTGTTGATACAGAATCGTAATTAATGATATTTGCATTCTTGCGTTAATTATAAGGAAACTCTTTTACCCCATCTACGTGACGTATTGATGCGATAGATGAAGCGACCATCCAATATACGTGATGTATTGTGCCCTTTGAGATTCACTCACCGTACAAAAGGCGGGTTGGCACAGATTGTTACCCGTATTGACTGCAATAATTCAGAGAATAGCATTTGGCAAACTAGTTGCCAAAATAGCACTTAATTTTTCCACGTTACGACCCAGTCATAATAGATTTTTGTATGTTACCACCTACGCTGGGGAGACGAGAATTGATTGAAATCTAACGCCAGAGTTAATTTGTTTGAAATTGTCTCAAATTTAACAGTTTTCGATTTTGAAATGTTAACGCACCTTTAAGAAATTTTCATAACACTGTAGTTAAACTAATAATTTATATTTTTGTTATTAAATGGAGACGTGGATGCAGATGTTTCGGCCCTTCTTGCTTTCCCGGACTCTGGATCATCCTTAATTACCACACCAAAACCTTTTCAGTCGCCGCTTGTTTAGAAATGTCAATATGTGCGGGGATCCACCCGCCACAAACGCCAACGTTTCGGTAACCTGCTCCGCTACCACCTTCAGGACTAGAAAATTTATAAGACATCTCGTCAAGAAAAATGACAAATTATAAAAAAAAAGAGTATCGGGTGGGTCCCGCTTTTGGCACGCCAAGATAATGAATGTGGATGGTGCTAGTGAAGCCGGAAAGGTTTTGGTGCGTTGATTAAGGATTGTTCAGAATCTGGGAAAGCCAAAAATGGGGAAAAACATACTCGCCTCTATTTTATAATAAACATACGAGAGGTAAAATAAAAACTATTATTATAAATATTTTATTAAGTTACATTTTATATTGCAGTTTTCTTAAATGCGGTATTAATATTGCGCACCTACGTAATATTTATATAGTAAATTGTAAAAGTAATTACATTTTTATTTTTAAATTATCAAAAGGAAATGAAATAACATAGGTAATATATAATGCAAAACTCCGTACCCAGGGGTGATTTTATTTTATTATCGTTTTATCTATCTATATATTCAAGATAAATGTGTCAAGTTTTAAAAATATACCTAACAAATTAGGTAAACGGTCATGCGAATAAGTCAATTGGCTGCGTCTAAATGAAATTTAAAATTAGCAACACGTGGTTCGGCAATTATCATCTATAAATCATTAATGGATTTTAAGATTGGATCTTGATGATTAGGTACATTTTATAATTAGAGAGTTTTGGATTAGATTGTTATATTAACTTGACGATAATATCATGGGCAATCGATTAGTTTAATACATTTGTCGATTATTTAATATTTTCTTAATACTTACTCTGAATTTAAATAATAAATAGGTACTTGTGCGTTTTTAAATTTTGACCAAACTCGCTAATTTTCGAATATGGGCATTCGAGGTGCGCACGACGCGATCAATGTTGTTACTTTTACCATTGTATTAAGCGCAAACTACAATTTAGTTATCTTTAAAAAAAAAGATCATAAATTATTCACGATAATTAATTCCTACCTAGTTTTTGGTAGGTATCTTAACTTAAATTCGTTAATAGTCTTATGCAAACTATGGCGAGTAGGTACTCAAAAATTAAAAAGAAATGACGAATATACTGATCTGATCGAGCGCAAAAATTATCTATGCATTTTATAATTGTCCTGCCTCACAAGAATACTAGGAGTAGATATCTAGATAAGTAAATAATCTTTTTATAACATGCCTCTTAAACTCCGCGCTTTTATTTGAATGTCGCGCAAGATTTCCTATAGATATACAGATGAAAATCCGCTTTTTATAATTTGACATTCAGTTAAAATGCACGGCATCAACTCAAAAAGTTATACTTGTAAATAAATTTCTAATACGACCGTAGTAAGGTTTCGTCCTCTATTTTTTCTCATTTATTTTAAGATTCTCGAGTTACGTAACTAATACAATTAGGCATCTTAGTTGCCTTTGAAGTTCGTCTTGATATTTCAATATGTTTCACATTTTTCTTCTAATTGGTATGTAGGTTTTGTATTTCTTAAACCGGCAATTACCTACTTACCTACACAAGATATGAATCTAACGACCACGGTTCAACCGAAATCGTTTGTAAATTATTACCGAAAGGAATGCCTATAGGTATTTAGTGATCTGTTAAAATGGAAGTTTTGTGATATTTTTAAAATGTCTTAGAAAGTTGTTGTTTTTTTATACTCGCCTGCTTTAATTGCGAGCTTTTGGTGATTTACTGTATCTACCTACTAATTATTTTACAATCGCCCGTTAGACTTTGAAACGTATAGAGGAAACTAGCGTCACGTTAGGATGTTCGATATTCACAGAAAATTCATTATGCAAATATTAAGTTTTACTTTGCAATGCATCAATTCGAAACATCGGTATGTGATACATACCTACATTAGAAACGGATTATGAATGTTATTACTTAATCGTTCTACTTACTTACCTATATAATAGTTATTGCGACTTTAATACTTGCCAATTTTATAATAGATATACGTTTAGGAAGACTAAGAATATAATCAATAAATAATGTATTTTATCTGTAATTACGCTAATTTTAAAAGTGAAAGTTTGGAAAATTTACAGGAAAATGTATGACACAACATTTACAATAACCGAACAATCTTATTGATAAGATTATATCTCAAATATGTCGCATTGAAGATTTTTCTTAAATTCTTTAATGTTATTATAGCTAATTAACTTTCAACACAATATGTCGTTTTGTAGGATAACAATTTTGATAATAACTTTAAATTTATTATTGAATATTAGGTACACATAGCAGGTAACATACTTTATAGATATCATAAGTATGTATATCGAATTACATATTTACATATCTATTTTTACCCGACGAACGATACCTAATTATCTTTATAAATACGTCATCTTTCTCAATACTTCCTCAAGCGAGTAAAGTACCTGAATCGAAGTGTACACATGTATCAATTTTTGCATAGGTTTCGATAAGAAGACGCCATGTAGAAGGTTATTTCAAGTTTATCGCTCAAAGTTCGAGTGTCCCGATTTTCTCGTCGAAAAAAGGATTACCTAAAAACGAATAAAAATTTCACGATGATCCCCATCAATTTTTCAAGTAGCATGTTTCGTTTCTCCGAATAATTTTGAGATTACGTGAAAATCCATTTCGTTTCGACTTGTAAAATATTATAACGTTTTCGGGAAAACTAGAATTTCTGGGAATAGATATTAGATTGCTTGATGTGTGGTGGTCAGGAGGGTGTCGGCAGGTGTCTGTATGTGATGTGTAGCTATGGAGACGCCAGGTACAGACTCAGCAGATCAATACAGGTGGCGCGGCCATCTTGGCCCGCCTGCTCTCGCGAGATCCGCGGACACACCCACGTAACTTTGACCCGCAATCTTCTCCCTGCTAACCGACAACCCCGAAAAGTTTGAACGGCACTGGAAAAACGACGTACCCAAATGTACGAATTAGGTGGTGTAGGTAAATTAAATGGAAACGAGAAACCGCCCTTTTATACGACATGCAGATACTTTTATGAACAATTTTGTAACATAACAAATTTATTGTTTTTATATAATCGAATTACAATGATATATTTATTTATTCGACTAGTGTGAATGCTCATATAAGTACCTAACTATTAGATCCCGATCAAGTTACTTTCATCAGCACGATACGTGTATTATTTTTAACTAGCACAAGTGTCTGATTATGTCTATTAGTAATGTAAAACGTAGTTCTTCTTAGAAATAATTATTTATCTTTTATCAATCGTTATTGGAATTAAAGTTACAGATATATAATGCTAAACGAGAAGGTGTAAATAAAGGTGTAGCATATCTCGTCTCGATGGCCGATAGAAAAGATTACATTTTTTTAATGTTTCCTCTGATTATGTTATACCGAACCGTACCTTAATGTTTATTTCTCACTAATCCTTTTTTCATTTATTTAATTAATTTCTCGATGAAACTAGGAATATTTGATTTCGTAACCGGTCGATAATTGTTTCTATTAATTTTTAGCTTTTGTTTATTCTGTTGTAAGGTAAACTGTAATTAGAGAAATATTCCATTGTATATCGTGAAGATAGTACATATTTGTGTATTATATATACAATTTCTACACAGAAAAGTTGAATTAATCAAGCAATTCGTAAAACTATCTATTTTTCTAAGAAATAGTAGTAATACGAAGTGTAGGAAAAAGATGATCAAACACAAATTAAAAATTTTAATATACATACAAGGGTACGCAATTTAGCGCCACAAAACACATTAATTATCAAAAGTGTTCGAAATGTCCTCCTTTCACATCGACACATCATCAGGATCATATCTTCTCAAGAAGGAATTTTGCATATTTTCAAGAAAGGGCTTTGCAGCTTGAATAGTTTGAAAACTATTCGAAAAGTCATAATTTTCAATTTCCATTTTAGTTCGAAAAACGTCCCTTTAAGCGCTACTCCGCACGTAAAGTATGGGTACTTTTTGCAGGCTACTATCAACTTTCGTATTCATTTTTAACATTTTGAGTACGTTTCTCAAACGTCGACAATTTTTAATTATTGTAGGTATCATAAAATAAAAGACGAAACGCTCAAGTTTTTATTAAATTTATTTAATTTAAAGTTTAGGTTTAAATTCATTAGAGTTATACATTTTTTGCAGTTAACGCGCTACGTATTTATTTAGTGTGTCATCTAAAACGAACTACCATTGTTACGTTATAGGAAATTACCTAAATTCAAAATTTTAGATTTTTTTTTACTCTTAAATCAAGTGTAGGTAGGTACCTAATTTTGGCATTTATTTCGAAATGAATTCGACAGGTTTCTATTAAACGAATCTGAACGAGAAGGCGCGTGATGTTATAATACAATTTAGATTGAATATTAAGAAAATATTAGTAAATACCTATACATTTTGCTTGAAAAATGTGAAAATTTCTTTTGCTAATACATTCTTGTTTAAATATTTGTAATTGTATCCCTAAATATTAGCTAATTTGTTTTTCGGAAGTTTACTTCTCACATTGGCTCACATAAAATCATAGTTCAAATAAACTAGTCAAGTTAAGGACAAAAATAAGCGTTGTTAATGCATAAACAAATAACCGATACGAAACTATATATCGGTATAAAATTTATATCCTGACGAAAATTAAAAAGGACCGTTTAAATAAGGAATACGCCAAGATGTAGATTAAAAGAAATATACCTATGTGCTTAACAAATTTGATTTTTACGTATAACTTTAGAACTATTTGAAATAACGATTTATCGATTAAATGTTTGAGTTTGTGAAAACTCTATTAAAATACCTAAAATTGTTGGTTATTATTAAATGTAACAGTTGTTTTGAAACGTGCCTCGTTGGATATTCAGGTTAAAAATATTTATTTCGATATTTGTGATCTTATACTAATATTATCTTATATTTTACTTAGATCAAATATTTTTTGAATAACGTTAAAAGGGCTTAACATATTAAATTCAATTTTAAAAGATTCAAAATATTTTGGTATTCACATGGACGTTTTAACAAATTTTTCAAAAACTATTTTATTTTTCTAATTATTGTAGCCTGTTTCGTATTGCGTTCTTAATCATTTTCAGATATAGGTATGCTTCTTAAATAGGAAATTATCAGAAATATATTAGATACAGTTGTCGTTTTTGAATTTAATATCTAGGTAATAATTTTCTGTTGTTTTATAAAAATGCATTTTGAAAGAAACGTTGACTTATTACGGTATATCGATGTTTTATCCTTGTCTAAATATATAATATTTATCTTGTTTTGTAAAGGTCAAATGTTTTTACAATTACACAGTTTATTATCACATAAAAAACTAAATAATATCTATGTGCAAAAAGTTTTGTTAAGGTATATTATGATAAATTATTATTAGTGATGGACCTTCATTTCGATCGTTTTTCAAAAATGCGTGAACTAATCACTAAATTAATTGCTAGTTTAATACGATTTAGCTCTTTAATATGAATTAATTCTTTTTGTTTTACAACAAGTCAATAATAATCTTATTGAGATATTCCACATTATCTGCAAAATGAATTAGAACACAGTATAGTGCAGATCGTTTGTTTTCTACAACAACACGTTTATCGATTTTACATCGATACATTTTATACAGAATTTCAAGTTTTGTATAGTTCCAAAGTACCTACTGATGATTAATTTAACGTTTTATTTGTTTTATATTCTAATTTTTGCCATAATTTCTATTGTAGGTAGATGTGATCCGAATATTTTTCAGTAGGTACCTATACATATACTATGGAGTTTAATTTTTCGTTCAATTTCTTTTGTTGGTGATTTATAGCATTTTTATTTGTCAACTAACGTTTTATAATCATTTGTAATTATTTTAATTTCTTAATATTATATAGCAACTCGCTGCGTTTTTTTAATTTAACACGAAAACGTCATCTAAATGTTGTAAAGTAAACAATACGTCAACGAATGCACACATTTTAAGTAAAACGGTATCTTTTAGATATCTATTATTATCTTTGGTTAAAAACCTGAGATTCTTTTGTTATTATTTGCTTGATTTATAATGCTAGCGGAAATTTAAAGGCTATAAACAATTTTTTATATCGAATAAGCAGATATCTACGTTTATTTTCCATTTAAAATATCATTTACGTGATAGTATCTGTTTGAATTAAAAATTAACATGAGTTACCTTAAATTACTAACATTTGTAAACTAGTAATTTCCTCAACTTTATAAGCAGGCAGCCGTTATGGAACACAGATCAGAATCTCATGAAAAGTTAATAACAGCAATGAAATCGTAATATATTTTCTTGAATTTTAAGAATGTCAATTGTATTTTAATGACTATGTCTAATGATGTAGTTTAAAATTGCAATTGCAAGAATAATGTCGAACCAATTTCTAACGATAATTATTGCCGTGATTAGGATTTTTGCGGGATGTTACATTTCGGTTTAATTATAACGTATACTGTTAATTGGCACGATACAGGTGATAAAAGCTTGTAAATGAATAATTCATTATTGAACACTTCCTATTACAAAAATATCTATTATTATAAAATTATAGTTGCAATTTGCCGATAATTTGTTCTTTTAACAATATAAAGTATCGTTTAAAGAAAGTACACTTGTCTAGTTTCGGTTTCGCCTATAGGTAAATAAATAATTTCAATTAGTAATTTAATTAATTTAATAGTAAAAATAATTTAATTTTAGTAATTAGTAATTTTTTGGTAGGTATAAAATTTTTTAAATAACTATGTAGTTGTTATTCATATATCTTGCATGGTTCTAGATTATTGTTCAAAATTTTGTTACATAAGAGTAGAAAATGTATTAAACCTTGAGAGGAAAAAAATCTTTGTGTAGACGTACAAATAAACAGCGTCATAGTTCGTTCACATTTTGATAAAATTGAGTACTTCAAGTACTCTTCCTAAATATTACAAAAACTCGAACAGTAAACAGTATTATTATATAAAATACAGGTAGGTAGGTAATTTCATTAACGTCTTCTTTAAAATTACAGTTTTATTAATTAACTCGTGTATGTGTGTGTGTGTGTGTGTGTGTGTGTGTCGTAAATGATACGGCTAAAATCGTAGGTACAATCTGATAAACGTTATTCTCGTGACTTTCTTATGCATGCAGCTAATCACAAAATGAGAAAGTATTTCGTTATAATCGATGATTGGATATGTGTCGCAAAAGCTGTTATTGTGTCATTGTAATTTCACCAATGTCTGAGTTTCGGTTGTATAGTGGGACAGTCGTTACTTACAGGTAATGCTAAATTCTTGAACATTTACTGATATCCAATCTGATTACGGTAGAAGTTTATTTTATAAAAATATCTCTTTTATTTATAACTTTTTGTTTAGACGTTTCGTATATAATCTATTCAATATTTCAAATAAAGGTCGATAAAATTGTTTATTTTATGATATTACATCAATTTACATTTTTGCATATAAATTTTGTGCAAATCAATTAGCCATAGTGCAGTTAGTATGTAACCATAATACTTATGGTAGAGCAGCCATCCGGGTTAAATTGATAAATTGTGCCAACTCATTCTAATTGTATAAGTACCATGTTATTGTACTTACAATAGTATTTAAGAACTCACGTTTTAAAAATACATTACGCGTATTGTAATTTCATTACCCATTCTATTCACTTTATAAAATTCTAGTTGCACTCAAGTTTATTTATTTAAATATACAACATTCGCGAATTTACAACACCTATACACAATTTTACGGTTATTTCGTTAAAGTATTTTAAGTACTTGTTTACATATTGTTATCTGTATCGACTTTCTATTTCTCAATTTTATGTCTATATATTCTTTTCAAATTAAAGACATAATTCTGAGATGTTTAAGTAAAGACTATTCGTTTAATAATCATTTTATGTTATGCTCTTAATTTGTATCCGTTCAATTTTTTAATCGTTTAATAGAAAATGTCGGAAATATATTGGGTCGCAATTTTTATTTCCGAAATTATTTAAACACGTTAATTGATAGTTCGTTACTGACGCAACTTCTGCAGTACGAATCTTTATTATCTATCAGTCTTAGTTATTATTTCAATTACTTGTCGTATTGAGCTAAATTTGGATCTTAGTTATCTTTCAAATACATTGTAGATAAATAATTAGGTACCTATATAGAAATATAGTTTTTTGATGTTTTTAAGATAAATAGTAGGTAGGTACCCACATATTGTGTATTTTGTAGTGTAGATAGTTTAGGTTGGTACTAATTTAAAAATTCGAGTTATCAAATAATTTTATTTTAACGAATAACGCTGATTTATTTGAAATGCTTTTGCAATTAGCATAACTTTAAACCCGTGCGAAAATGTTGTGGTATCGAATAATTTTATATTACCTAAACGCTACTAATTGCAAATAATAAGTACAATAAATTAGCTTTGTAGTAAAATAAAATAAAATAAATCTTAGATTTAATTCAACACGTGATTCACGAGAACAATGTTTATTGTATTCGTTAGACTTTAACCTATCTTGTTTTATGTTTCAATGTTGGTAACAGCATTTTACATACTTTATGTAAAGAATGACTGTATAATTGTTATTGTTTTTTTTGCAATTTAAAGAATAATTAGAACCTCGTTATAGTTTTATCAGTTTAACATTTTTAATTTTTTTATTTAATAAATAATGAAGTCGATGTCCGATAGAAGAAGTTATTACTAAATAAAAATTATTTTATTGCGTATCATTATCTGAACAATTACAGAATACCTAAAAAATCTTTGAGATTTTGTTAAGATGTAGATAGCATAATAGTAATTCCTAAGTTACATAATATATTTCCCCTTATCCAACTAAAATACATACATCAATTTTCGTATGTAGCAGTGTTTTGTTAAATGTTAATTGTATTCGCGTATTGTATTTAATCTCCAAATACATAATGATTTTGGTAGTAAAAAGTATAAATTATAAGAGATTGGCGTTTTTATAGTGCGTGGAAAGTTATCTGTTAGAAACGAGAGATTTTTCTGTAACCTTTAGAATTAAAAAGCTCCAGGTGCGACCGCTGTTTGTAATTCTAACATAAAAGACTATAATAAGAATAGATATGTACTTCCTATTATCTACTAAAATATTGTTGTGATACTAATTCGTTGTTTGACTGATTAAGCGTGGGCATGTATGTAGATGAAAAAGATTTGATATAGAAACGTGCATGTCGTATAAGTTAAAGAACGTTAGCCCTTTAATCAACTGGATTTTTGTATGAGAACATTTCAAATAATGTAAACAAACTTTTGCATTTAACACAAACGTAAGTAGATATTATAATATAATAATTATAATATTAAAGTATCGTGTTCGGAATATTACCTAAGTAGGTAGATACCTAATCAAAAATATTTTTTATATTATATTCACGCGGTTGTCTATCAATATCGAATTATTAATAAACGGTTCCTTGAAATAGTATTCATTGTTTATCTATATCTACACATATATATATATATATATATATATATATATATATATATATATTTTAATGTAACAAACGAGCATTTGATTATGTGTCTTTTAAATGAAATAAAAATAGAATAGAAAAATATTCCGTTAAATATCAATTTTAATGGTAAAATCGGGAGACTAACGAGACGATCATGTGTTGAGTATGTTTTTCTATTTTACGTCAAAAGTTAATTTAAAAATGTGCATTATTTTGTATTTGGTTTACTATCTACGATTACAAATTTGAAAATCGCGACTTGTCGTTAATTAACGTTAAAGATTGTTAAATTCTATCTTTTAAGAATCACTTAATTTAAATTTAAGAAATATTTTACATTGCAATTTTTTATATTATTTATTATTAAAATTAGTGCCCTACTTGTTTTCGCGCGGTTTATAAATTTTCCATTCCTACATAAACAATTTCGGATAAAAATTAAACGTCAAACGAAAATTACATTAACGTTCATTAGTTTAATGTAACTTCTATCGTTTTAATTGTCTAACGTGCTGGATTCCTTTAACCTTTATAAATTAAAAGGCATATTCGTAGACATTTCCAACATCTACTCTATAGATATTACTTTCAGAAATTTGCAAATACTACCCATTTATTATCACCGAGGATAATATAATATTAGGATGCAAATATGCCTTCTAATATAAACCACTCTTAATAAAAAGTGATCTATATCTTGTTTTCTTATTATATTACATAAAGTATGTATGAAAATTATTATATAAATGTCGTTTCTATATGTTTACTGCGTCTTTCATTAAGTTGTACTCTTATTATTTTTAAAAGACGCTTGTGTTATGTTGTGGGATTACCTGGAAACTAACACGTTTACATTTTCTTTTAAAATATTTTAGACGGATAATAAGGATAATTATAAGGTTTCCTTATGGTATGAATAGTTCTAAAAATATCGCGCTTCTCTTGGAGAGTTATGGTTTGGAAAAAAGGTTCGGTTTGACACAAACAGTGACAATGATATGGTAACGTTTTGCCACACATTACTTGTCTATAAATCATTGATCTTACACACAAACGCGTAGGTACATCATACGTTTTTGTGGTGGGTATTCGAGAATTCATATATACACCCACATGGGATTTTCCGCGTAAGAGAGCAGTACAGTCATTATTCGCTTTTCAAGTCACAGATATCGTGTTAAATATGTATATATCGTATATTCTAATACCTACCTAATTTTCTTTATTTACGAGTCGTAGAAATATTCTTTGTGTTGTGCAAACAAATGCTTTATTATTTTTAAAAAGCCAGCAGAATAATAAGGTGATTTTCGTTCCGGTGAGTAAAGATGTAGCATCTGTGGAGATTTCATTAGAGTCTGCGTTTGGTCACGCAACGTTGGCAATATTGTCTTTTATAACCCGCTGTTATGTTTAATATGAAAAACCTTCATGTTATGTAGGTAAAAGGAATACTTAAATACCGCAGAACCTCTAATTATGCCGTAGAAGAACGTTCACGTGTAAAAGTTTGTAAACCCTATATAAGTACGGTCGGTCGTTATTTTTGTTTTTTTGCTTATTTTACATAATCGTGATTTATTCTTAGACAAAAATGTAACGTTTCAGATGTATTAGGTAAAAACCTATTTTTAGAAATTTTAATTATCTATACGATTATTAATAAAATATTGGTTGTGATATTTTACGATGCCGTGTCGCAGATTCTTTAACAAACAGATTGTGTATAATTACATAAACACGTAAATTAGTACGACTATGATATTGTTGCGATCCACGCTTTCTCGACTAAGATGTGATGAGGATCTAGGCTCAGTAGACCGAAAATTCCTTCATAGTAATTTAGAAAAAAAAACTGCAAATTTGTCAGAGAAACTTTAAGAAAGTATTTATGTTCACAAAGAACTTTTTTTAAGAATTAAATAATTTGGATTAAAGTACAGTCGTAAATGATTTAAATGCATCAGTTAATTATCTGCGGTAATGTAGATAAATAAAATTGAGAGAGTTTAATTTTACTTATTTAGATACATTTCGCTTCGACGATAATATTTCCTGGAGAGATTATGGTTTCCCATTGGCTAATTTTTGAATACGTATGTATGTATGTACATGCAATTATGTTCTAATCGGTATACCTACCACAATATATACAAATAGTTTGGCAATTTTTTGAGAATTTTAATAAAATGCGAGGAATAGGTTAAGTACATTTTTTTAGGTAGAATAATCTGCTAGATAAATTTCACCAACATTATAATAAAACCGGTCAGCATCGTTAGTTTAAGCCTTTTATCTGTTCCGTTGAGTATAAAGGGAACGAGCACGCGCCAAAGCAGGTGTTTAAACCCGGCACATACAGGCAGGTGAAGCCAACATATGCTACCACTCTTAAATAATATTCCCCGCTATAGATATATTTTTCAACGAGCCCTGTTATTATCTCTTTTTACTTATATGATGGGATGCTTACCTATATGACAGAATAATGTTCTACGTTTCATTAAAAATACTTATATAGGTGTCTGTCTGTCTATTCGGTATAGTAACGTAACGACGGCGTTCAAAATTTGTTTAAAATTCCATATCTGACTTGCATATTTTTTCAGAACTTAATTTCGAGATGCAAGGCATTATATACATGCCTGATGGTCATCTTCAGACTGGTTCGCCACCGCCGTATAAGAACACTGGTGAGTACCGTCACCTGTCTCTTTTGTTTTAAATTTTGACTTCGTAGACAAAAAATTGTCGCATCTGCTTAAGATGTACGATGCCGTAATTTTTGGTACAAAATTGTTTTTTTTTTGTTATAAGAGCCCGTTAGTTCTTGGTTAATGTGGGGAAACAGCAACATCACAAAAGGAAATCTAATATGCGGTTTTTCGTTTTATATCTGTCATTGTGGTCCATTTAATCTTATTGCTTCCGCTTTCTTAAAAATTTTATTTCCTTTCTCGCATTTGTATCCGGAGTTTAAGATACTTCTTTATCAAATTTATGCGTTGTTGACGCATATCTGCTGGTGATAATGGGAGTAACGAAATTACGACAGATATTTGTAAATTCTAATTCTATATAATCTACTGTATTCGAAGGATACCAAAATCTAATGAGGTCGTTAAAAGCAAATACAGCATAAAAGATTTTTATCAATAATGATTTCATATGTGTGCCGTTCTAAGTTAGCTTTTAAACTCCGGTATCGGGTAGGTATGTCGTTATCGACAAAAGTTACAGATCACATTCCCTCTTATTAATCATCTTATTTCAACATATGGCATTATCTGGGCTCATTCCGATTTCTAGTCTACATATATATGTGTTTATTTAATTTATTTTATCTTAACTCTTTGTAATGACATTGCTAGATAATACGCACGTAAAAAACCGGCGCTTATCGATATAGACGGATAATTTAATTCCGATTGTTTAAATTTAACTTAATTCACGTTTAATATGTGCGAAATTAAATCGGATGTTTGTTTATTATAATATGTAGGATACCTACATATTTACGCGAAATTAATGCCTTCAAACAATAAATAAAATACAATCTGTAAATTAATATGATATTTTTCTTTAAATTATCATTAATAAAAAAAAAGAAAATGTTTTCTCGGTAATTATCACATTCCAATAGTTCGTAGGGTAGATATGTAATTATTGTAAATCATTTTACGAGAAATGTTATCAAAATATGTAGCTTCTCGCATTCTACGCATTATTAAATAAAATTAATTTGCCCTTCTTTATAGTTGTGCTTCAAACGAATATGGAGATATCGTCAGAGCAAGATCTGCATGCCAAAGAAGTAATAAACCAAAGCAACCAAACCGACTCGGGAATAATGTCGGCAACTGGAAATTCCACCCTAATAGAAATGGACAGAGCAAACAGATCGGAGAACGAGGACGTCGACAACAGAAGTAATTGTAGTACTCCGGATCGAAAATATTTGTGCCCAATTTGCGAAATTATGCTTACATCACAACACGAATTCACTCTTCATATCAGATCTCACAACAACGAAGCGGAAGATCCGGAAAAAGGTTTCGCGTGCCGTATTTGTTCCAAAGTGCTTAGTTCTAACGCCAGTTTGGACAGACATATGTTAATACATAGTGGCGAGAGACCTTTTACGTGCAAATATTGCGGGGATACTTTTACTACAAACGGAAATATGCATCGGCATATGCGAACCCACACAAATAAAACGGAAAGCTACGAGTCCGACGGAAGCACCGACAGCGGAGCCAGTAGCGGTTCGAAAAACGTCGAATATAACAACAATAAAATATCTCCAAAAAATGATGGCCATAAAAAAGTGTTTCTCGAATATAAAACTACATCGGACAATAAAAGGAAGTACATAAACTTTAATTCGGACGAACAGTGCAAACGCTCGCGAATGAAATTGGATTCTGTCGACGAAACTCAAAATTTCAGCTGTCCGGTGTGCGAACGGGACGACTTTAACTCGGTCGATTCGTTGGAAGTACATTTAGAAGATAATCATCCGGATTTTCCTGCAAAGTGTAGCCATTGCAGGCAGATGTTTAAAAACAATAAACAACTAATTGAACATCGGAACACGGTTCACGTAAACGAAGAATGTAAACCTCCGAAAAATTCTGTAATGGGATTTAAAGACTTGACGTTTGTCGATTTCTCCAGTCAAAAATTTCCTTACATCGCGAAATACGAATGCGAAAAGAATCTGCATAAGGTGGCGGGGGGGTTAAAATTTCAGTGCGACAAGTGTTCTCATGCTTTTCCATGTGCCAGTTCACTCGAAATACATCAATCCGACTGCACTATCGGTTTAGATTTATCGTTAAAGAATAAAAATGCGGTTAGCGCTAATTTAAGTAACGCGGACAAGGATCTACGACGAAGTGACTTTTTCGCTAGATTGGATTTACAAACCAACTCCAAAGAAAATATCGAACACGTCCAAGAAAACCGCGACAAACTTACGAAACACAACATCGGCACAACGGTTTCAACGACGGACAATAAAGACTTGGCCGATATACAATCGATTATTTCGTTGACGACTAACGGTACTTTACTTCATCAATTACAAACGAAACCTAACGATGCACACAATATTATGAGAACCGCATACGGCGAAAACGAGCACGACAGTCAAAAACAAGAAAACGACGAAGAAATACAAGATTTATTTGCGGCGGAATTTCGTAAAATGAAGTTGCGCGGCGAATTTCCTTGTCGCCTGTGTACTGCAGTATTTCCGAACTTACGAGCACTGAAAGGACACAATCGTGCACACTTAAATGGCAATAATAACGGAACTTATAGGTGTAATATGTGTCCCCATTCGTCTATAGACAAAGCAGCTCTTATACGACACATGAGAACCCACAACGGAGATCGTCCTTACGAATGCTCCCTTTGCAATTACGCTTTTACGACGAAAGCTAACTGCGAGAGACATTTGAGGAATAGACATGCAAAGAGTACCCGCGAGGAAGTTAAAAAATCTATAATTTATCATCCGTCAGAAGATCCTAGTAACGAAGAAATCACCAAAATGCTAGCTCGCGAAGATAAATTAAGCAATTCTAAAGAAGCAACAGAAATCGTTCCCGAGAAAATTAAAACTACGCAATCCGACAACTACATGCACACCCCCGATCTTCCTAATCTACTGCCAGAAAAACAAGAAGTCGCCAGTACAATTCTTGCGGCCAAAAACGTGTTGAATTTAAAAGGAAATTCCAATTACAATATAAATAAACATAGTGCCGGTAATCGAATTGACGTAAATGAAATTATACATAACGAAAATTTAAAGACCCTAAACGAACATAACATATCGAAAGGCGAACAGTTACCTCCTTACGTTCCGCAATTTAATTTTTCGCCCAACATTAAAAATACGTCGACGCCTCAGAAACTGATGCCGGCGAAAATTCAAGTGAAAAACATAGAGGCAATGCAAGGCATCGACTTCGATAATAATCAACACGAAAATGCCGAATATAAATTAGAAAGGGACGAACAATCCATGGACGTCGTGTTGGATTTAAGTACGAAGAAAATCGACACCAAGACACGAGAAGAAATTAAGCCAATTATTGAAGATTCTCCGCAGGACTTATCGAAAAAAGGAACGGAACCTCCTCATAACGCGAGCGAAATTTTAGCCAGACAATTACTAAAGAACACTCCAAAAATCGATCCAACCGGACTGTACGCGTCACAATTAGCCTTTTATAGAAACGGCTTTCCGACACTGCACGGATTACCGCCGTGGCCTTTTTCTTTAAATCCACTGCTATTTCAAACACTTCCATCTCCCTTACTGCCTCAAGATCCGCAGGAAATTAAAGAACGTTTACAACGATTACAACTTTGCGGAGGCGGCATGGTAATGGATAATTTTGCGGAAAGACTTAAAAGTTTCCATCAACAGTCGCTCGCCAATACAAACTTGAACGCTTTCAGTAATTATAAATTAAACGAAATTAAGCCAGAAATAAACGCACACGATGGGACATTTCCAAACCATTGTCCCGTTAAAACCGACGAAATTAAGCCGTTAAGTTTATCTATAGATCACAATATATCCGACAATTTAATTAAAATGCAAAGTCCTGTTCAGATGACGAAATCGGAACCGATGGTTTCTCCGAACTCGGTGAAAATGGTTATAAAAAATGGAGTGTTAATGCCCAAACAAAAACAACGACGATATCGTACCGAAAGGCCATTTTCTTGCGAATACTGTTCGGCAAGATTTACACTCAGATCTAATATGGAACGTCACATTAAACAACAACATCCCCAATTCTGGTCTCAAAGACAAAGAACGAACGTTGGCGGTGGAAGTCGTAAATCGCAATCTAGCGGCGCGAATCAGAAAAATAATTATTGTAATATAAACATTCCTAATTATGATGGACCAAAGAAACAAGACTACGACGACACCAAAGATAATCATATATCCGAGAAAATCAAATACGTAATCTTAGCTCAACATCTAAAAGCCGCACAAAATTACAAAGCCGTCAATAAATACGATGGTAAATTGAAAGAAGAGGAAGAAGACTTTCCATTAATTATAGACGAGAAAGACGAAGTCGCGAATAAGAGCGAACAACACGAGAATCAGCCACATTTAGCAGGTGTTAAGGATAAAGAACCGAACAAGTCGTTAACCGGTCCCGTAAAATCGCAAATACTAGAAAAGAAATTGAAACAACTCAAATCTCAACAGTACGTGGAAAATAGAGATGTCGCGGAAAATTCTGGCGTAACCAAAAACGAAGACGCCGCCCAAGATTTGGTTCCGGTAGCGCGTCTTTTAGACAATGCCTCGCAGCAGCCCTTCAAAGAATATTTCCGTAGAGAAGGAGACGGCCGCGAAGGTGGATTTAGCGAGGAAGACGAAGAAGGTCTAGTTGCGAGTAGCAGCACAAGCGAAGAGAATAATTCCGGAACAGACGAGAATAGGTAGGTTTTATCGCGGGGACCGTTAAAAGAACGTAATTTAATTAATATTCATTTCGATATTATAGGTCCGAATCTGAAAATGCCGCTACACAAGCTCCCACGAAGAAAAAATCCGCTTATTCTTTAGCTCCGAATCGAGTAAGTTGTCCTTATTGTCAACGTAAATTTCCTTGGACTTCGTCTTTGCGAAGACACGTATTAACCCATACTGGTCAAAAGCCATTTAAGTGTAGCCATTGTCCATTATTGTTTACCACCAAATCAAACTGCGACCGTCATCTACTTCGAAAACACGGAAATGCCGCAACCGCCGTTAATAACGACGTTTCTAATAATGGCACCAATTATATGATGCGTAATGTCCCAGAAAGACCGTTCAAATGTTCTAGTTGTCCTAGTAGTACGTTTTCTACCTATTCCAATCTTAAAAAGCACATAAGTTGCAAGCACTCGTCCCAAGGGGCACAGAGCGACGATGCACGTTCGCAAATATCGACTGGTTACGAAGCCGGTAGTTCGGAGGACGAAAAAATGTCGCAAGGAGAACAAAAGAGCGATTGGGATAAACAAATAACCACCCACAACAAATCGACATTTTCGGCCGCGGACGGTCAGAATCCTCATTTGCAAAATTCCGAGTTGCCATTTAAGTGTCATTTATGCGATAGTTCTTTCGGAGAAAGGAACGACGCATTAGATCATATAAAAGATAAACATTGTTCGGAATACGATCTGCTCATGTCCAAAAACGCGCTGGACGCTAACGCAATGACTCCCGACGAGAACCCCATCAATCACGACGAAAACGAAGATCACGAAGTACGGGGAAAATTTCCAGATTACGCGAACAGGAAAGTTATTTGTGCCTTTTGCATGCGTCGATTTTGGTCTGCGGAAGATTTACGAAGACACATGCGAACCCACACGGGCGAGCGACCGTTTAGTTGTGATATATGTCATCGACGTTTCACCTTAAAACATAGTATGTTGCGACACCGCAAGAAACATAACGTTACTTTCGAAAACGACAATTTAAACAGCGACGAAGATATCAACAACACAAACTTAAATCCCGCGTTCAATAAATTTGTCAAAGGTAACAACAACAACATGGTAAGTAAAGGTGGTGAGAAAACAGACGAGTCTGACGGTACCGAAAGCAGCGATTTAATTAGTAATTTGTTAGGCATAAGAGATCGTTCAATTATCGATCAGGTTTTGACATCTTCTGCAGACGATGCCGCTAAACTTTTAGGTGTTAAAGGTGGCGAGTAAGAATAGAATAACGTATTTGGATATATTGACGAAATGTACCTAAATTATTTATTAGTAACGAAAGCTTGCAATTTTGCAATTTCTAGTCAAGATTATACCACCGAATACTTTAAAGTTTAGGTAACTGGATCGCAGTTGCGTTACGACAAAAAGCTTCTTTGGTAAAAATTAAGGTTTTTAATATAGCACGTGAGCTGTTTTTAAAATTCTTTTACGAGGAAGTTTAAGTTGTATACTTTTGTCTTGTAGTATTTGATATTTATCTACTCCTAAAATGGTTTTAGATACCGTAGTTTTTAGTATTTTTAGTTTTGACTGCATCAGTTTAGCGTATTATTATTATTACTATTACATGATATATTGATGACTTTATTTAGTATACTTATTTATATTTACTTTTATTTATAAATATATATAAAAGTACAGTCTAGTAAACCAAATATTAAAGGTGAACGATATGACTTGAAGACGGTCGGCTGATAAGCTATGTTAGATATACATACATACCTACGTATCTTTTTATTCAACAAAATGTTACCAAAGTACTAAATTGTTATATTAAGTTGTTCGTTAAATTACGAATTTTTAAAATTAATTAGTTTCACGAACTTTATTGATTATCTTGATATGTATAAAAGTTACTATTTACATATACAATAACGTTGCAAACGTTTTCAAGCGAACGGCATAATTTAATAAAATTAACGTTAAGTCGATTTAATCTGATATCGCAACTAACTAATAATTGTTTAATTATGATTTATTAATTTCTTTCATTTTCGAATTCCCGTGTAATTTGTACTAACATAGGTAACAACTGTTTGTGGTCACATCGATCGCCTAATTATTATAATAGGATTTCCTCGTTATATTCTTATATAGTTACTTATCGTAAAAAAATGGAATGCTCTTATAGAGTAGATTTGAGTGAGGTAAAACGTACTTAGTATGAAAATTTGCCTTAACTTAACTAAAGTGTCTTATAATTGCCTTTAGAATTGTGACTGTACACTTGTAAATCAAGCAATATATTAATTACTATATTAAATCTATACTATTTATACATGCTACAATGTACATTTTTATAGTGGGTGTACGTTTTCTTGCTTATAAAGCAAATTAATAGATTCACCACTATTAAAAACATTTTACCTGGGCTTGCATTCGTTTATCGTAAGTTTCCAGAGTTAATAGATATTTTATTATGACACATATCACGGTTTTCTAAAAGTGCACTTATAAATTTCTAATTGCCTTTTTCGCACGTCTAATCAAAAAATGAACGCTTGAACGATAGATACTTAAAATTTATTTGCTCTATTGCACATACCTACCGAAAATTTTCGACACATTTTTCCGTTTTAGCTAATATTTATGTATAAGTATATCTATACAACTGGGTGACTTTGTGATTGTACGTAACTTATTTAAACTAAAAACGAATACACGTTCGTGAACTATATTTATAAAAAATAGTGTATGATAACATTTTAAAATGGGTATCTACATTTATGATTTTTAAATACACAATATAAAATCCACTTTTATTAGAATTATTGCTTGGTATTTCTGTATTTGTTCAAATATGTTATTTTTCAATAAACTATGCTCAATATTAACATACTTATTACTGTATTGAAACAATTTTTAATGAGAGACGCAATAAAATATATACTACTTATGTATATAGTTATTCGTAAAGGATGTACTTACCTACTTAGATGTTATTATGTAAAATTAATGATTTTAAACTACATTTCAATATTTAAATTTTGAATAAACCATCGATAGTTTGCTCCAATTTCATACTTTCATTTACTTCCCTTTTTCCTGATTTTTCCTTTTTCTTAGGTACATATTTTTCTTTTATTTTTATATAATGATATTGTAGATATTATATTTTCTTGAGTAGGTATGTATGCGTTGATTGTCTATTCTGTGTTAATTATTGATTCTACTTATTTCTAGTATCTAAAGGTCATTCAAATTTTATTCCGATGCACGTTATCAATAAAATATTAATACTAGATGATAACGTTTCACACAGTGGTGTCACCTCGTACCTCGTACTTTTACAATCTTAATCAATTGTAGTCTTTCTTTGCCGTGTAATACGTGTGTAGGTAAATCATCGATAGAGTATGTTATAAATCATACAATTTAAGTAGTCATCATTTTATTGATGACGTGATCGGTATTAAAATTCGAATGACCTGTAAGTATGTTTGTTAGGCACGTTTAATTTATTATTGTAGATCACGAAGGCCTCTGTAATACATACTTGCAATATGTTTAGTTATACCCTTAAATTATTTAACACAATAAAGAAATACCGAGGATGTTTTTGGAGGTATCCTACTGATATGCTCGCCTGTTTCGGTTAGTAATACTTTATGATACCTCACCTGAAAATGAAAATGGAAGCGACTTTAATCCTTTGCGTTTTAGGATCTGTGGCGAAATAATTACTAATTTTCGTTTTGTTTCTAACGCTGTTTAAGTTGCACGCAATCTTGGAATTGTATTTGAGGTTTGTTTTTAAACGAATAGTGTACGAAAGCACTGCTGAAAATGTCGAGAAGTAGGTTTTTCCGTGGGCGAATTTTAATACAAATTTGAAATTTCTTAAAAACGGGGTGTAAATTGCTTCTTTTTTCTTTATATCAAAAGTATAAATTAATTTTTTTTAATTATGCACTGGCAGAATAAATGCTCGACTATCTTGCAATATAACGCAGACGGTATAAATACAAGTGGTGTTGAACTAGCTTAAAAAGGGAAGCCATCTGTAATAAGTGGTTCAGATTCTAGGAGGAGAACTTCACTTGTACTCAGTGATCAATGGAAATATGTGTAGATTTAAAACGATAAGAGCTAAAAATATTTTAAAAACTGTTTTGGAGTGTTCACTAACGGGACTATCTATGGTACTTAAAAATTAAAAAAAAATCCAGGGTAATCAAGCAAAATTTTAAATTAAATTTGACCGATTTTACGCAAAACGAATCTTTAATAAAATAATAATTCGAAAACCTTATGTGTTAGAAGTTTTTTAGCTTTATTTTCGTGTAAAGCACAACAAAATTAATAAAAAACAACGTTTTTACCACAGTCGTAAAATGGCTGTTGACTAATGTTATCATCAAGCAAGTTAGAAAAACCTATTTAATTTTTATCTTTTAAATTTGGTGACTTATGTACGTGTAGTTATTTACATACTTATTTTTATTTTACGTTTAAATAAGTAGGTATTTGTTTTTAATTTGATTTTAATACAAAGGTGTAGGTTATTAGTGCACGATTCTTTTCGTATATATTTGTGATTACCATATTCTTTTTTAACTTGTATTTATGTGCATTGGGCCACATTCAATATCTGGTTTCCATGTTTGGTTGCCATTAAATAAATACAGGTCGAGAATAGTTGTGACGTTTTAAGTTAAATTTATTTACATGTTTTAGATAGAAGCTCAAGTGACCAACAAATTACTTAATCATGAGGCATTGTACTAAACAGAAAAGAAAATTAATTTTAGAAGAACTAATGCACAAAGGAAATGTAATGTAAGCAAAAAGATGATATAGTATTTTTAATAGGTAAACGCGGTAGTGCAGTCGTTTACTAGCAATCGACTCACGACTGGTAACAATAACAATACCTACTAAAACGTGGGAAACGTTTCGGTCTTTCGTTGTTGTATAATAGTTAAGCATATGAAAAAGTCATTTAAAAATAATGAAAATTTATCACAGTAGATAACGCGTAGAACATGTTATAATTTTTTATTTTTACAATTAATAAAAACATTAAACTTTTTCATAAATACCTACCTAGGTAGGTTTTAATGTTTGCTCATATCATTTTACCTATTTGTGATATAGATCTTTTTATTTGGCACTATTTTTGAATCGCCCAATAACTAATATTCACCCGTACAATTTATGAATAACTTTTACGTCCAGATATTATTTTGTTCGATAAATAAAATTTTATCAAGACAATCGGATATTTGTTGCAATGATAATTTATCATGTGAAAACTAACTGGAAAATTTCGCTGTACCACATTCAGATAATAACAACGAACAATATAAAGTTAAGCAGCATTTTAATGTGAACCCACTGTTTTTCCTTTTGTCGTCTAACATAATTCTTATTTTGCTTTAATTTAATCTGTATATATATGTATATATATATTCTATATGTTATTTTAATGAGCGCTTTCTTGAACTTAATTATTGACATCAGTTTCGATGAACATGTAGGTGTTTACTTATAATTTCTACTTACAGGTTCCCTATATATTAATTGTTTCGAGTTGTAAAATTTAAATAACGTAAAAAGTTTAGTGATCACTGAATGCTCTTATCAAAACAAATTGTACTTATTTCAAAGAAGTTTGTTATTTACCTACATATGTGTCATACAATACCGAAAGCTGGAAACCACACACCATAGTTTGTATAGTTATTTGATATATGCAGAGTAGGTAATAACGAATTTTATTAATTGGAGATTATAAAAATATTAATGTTCAAAACCATAATTGATTTATTTGTTGTTTAGTAGGATGATTTATTATATTAAATTCATTAAAATTTTTTAGGTCTTACATCGATGAACAAAATTATAAAATGAAGTTGTACAGAAGTCATTTTTAGATAAGGCAAGAAATATTAATTATGGAATATCTATTTTATGTGTAAATATAAATCATAAACTAACATATAATTTAATAGGGGTGTATGTAATTGAATGTAGACGCTCTAGCATTAGTAGATGAAAATATGTTGTAGTAAAAATATGAATGTTATATCCTTTATTATTATTTTGAAATTGAAGTTTTATATTTAAATTAAATTTAGCGTAAGTGCATATCTCTTATTGGTGTTGATAAGCATTGGTGATATTTTTAAATTGTGGTGTTTAATAAACGTAAGTGCGTGATAATTTTTAAAAATTTACATAGATAATCAGTATTGTTTCTTCTACACGAAATTTTAATATTGTTTTTAAATATTTCTGGTCATCTGTCGACATTAATATACGTTATTGTGAAGAAAACTTGACTTACAGATAGCTATATTAATAAGGTGTTTTGTTGCTCATAGAACACCTTATAGATGGCAGCATAAATATAACGTAGCGTTTTTTTTTGTTTTCTATTATAATTTATAACAAATATTTATTATATAAAATTACTATTTTAAATTAAAGTAATAGACAATACTTCAAGTTAGGTTCTTTATTTATATGTTCAATTTAAAGAGTTAAACGTAAAGTGGGAAATAGGACTGGAAGTTGGTTATTTCTTTTTGGCAATAATGTCCAACAACGCTAATTATTATCTATTTAAATGAATAAATTAACAATTGTTTTTACTATGTCTTTCTATGTATTTATTGTGATATTTGAAACTTGATTAAAACGAATTTATTGTATACAGAATTTTCAAGAGAATCAGTTGCAGTTATATGTGACTGTAAAAGGTTTCAACGAAAGAGAGTGATAATTGAAAACAAGTTTTAATTAATTCTATACGATTTTATTTTTGTTACATTATAAATACCAACGACTGCTCCGATTAGCGCGTTTAGGTAATAAAGGAGCCACACTTAAATAGGCAATTCTAATTGATAGATAGCTACGTCGGTATGCGATATTGCTTTATGGTTGTAACTTCGTGCGCAATTTCTTAATTAATTCTGTTAAATGATCGTAACTATAAAATGGACCATAACAGCCCGTCAAATGCGACTCTTGGGATAATGTTTTATTTACAATAGTTTTGGCATAAGATAAACGATCATCGCAAAATACCCTTTTCTGTTAAATAATGGGAGTAAAACTATGTTTAATAATCTAAATACATAATTTATAAGTATAGTATAAAAATCTATTTAATATTTTATAAATATTCGGAGGCGTCATGCCCAATTGAATTTGATTTATGGATAATGTGATACAAAATTGGGTTTTCCAGTATTTGTACCATTCATATATTTTCTCTAATGTTTTATTTATTTATTTTTTGGAAAATAGTATGAAATTTCATATTTCTTATTAAATTGACTTTTTATTTTGCGAGGTTATTTTTCATTGATGATGGTTCCATTTAAATATTGTACCCAATGAAGAAATACTGAGGGTATTTTTAGAGGTATGTGCTCAAATTGTTTTGGTTTCTAACACTTTATGCTACCTCACTTGGTAGTTCGTTATAGGAGTCCGATGGGGCAGAACAATAAAATTGCTAATTTTCGTTTTTTGTATTATTTCTAACGTCGTTTAAGATAAACGCGATATCATAGAATCGAATTTGAGGTTTGGTTTTAAATTGTGTACTAAATCACTGCACAGAATTTCAAGAAATATAAAATAGCCCACTTTTATATCATTCTAATTGAAAGTGAGTATTAGGTTTATCTGTAATTATAGCACGACATCCCAAACGGGAATGAAATACGCTAGAGTCTCGTTTAACCGAACTTGATGGGAGCAGGGGTAATTTTGAAGTTATTTTTTATCAAGAGCGGCGTGATTCGGTTAACTCGGAAATTTGGTTAATCGCGATTCGGATTAACGAGACTCTAGTAGTGTATATGGTAGGTAATATTTGGCTTAAATTTTTTGATTTTGATTTCAAAACAACTTTTTACATGTTTGCGCCCCAAACCTAGTTTAAGTCACGTCCTCGTTACGGCGTTGTCATTATGCACAGACCATAAATAATAATAGGTAGTATGTACCTAGCGGTAACAGTTTATTATTTTAACTTTACAGAAAATTGTAAACTAGGTCTTTGTAAAAGTGGCATCGGATAATCGTTCGGAAATTGGGTCGTACTTTTGACGAACTCTATAAGAAAATAAAATAGCAGGAAACGACTTATTTGATTGTTTTCTATCAGTAGATATATATATATATATATATATATATATATATATATAAAAGAAGAAATTTATTTACATTTATATATAGGTCAATACATATAATGTAACGTAACAGTACCTATCTATGTATATAAAATACTTAACTTTATTCTTAAAGCATTGTTCCGGCTTGCTTTTATACGTATCTATATTAATTTGTGTTATTCGGCGCATTTTTATTTCGAACACAAAAAATTCATTCTTATAAGTTTGCTAAGTTATAATAAAAAGTTAGGGTAGGTAGTTTATTTTTATGTCAAAGATTAGAATTGTTATTTGGTTCGATATCAAAACATAAAGTACATTTATCAAATGGATGCTGCGATAACAAAGTACAATAGCAACTCTTCCGACTTCTCGGAGCCAAAAAGGTAGATCGACCTGACAGCTTGTTTACATGACCGAATAGAACGATTTAGATTTTTTCTGTAGTAATGTTTGGTTAGGGGAAGATATTATGTTAGGATAGAATGTTGTTAATTTTAAATTGGCTTTTCCATTGAATATTGATTTGCTATACATGTAAAATAAATGCATTACAACCGTGCATTTATCGAGAAAGTAGTATCTATGTTGTATAATATAAAACTTTTTTTGTTTTGTTACCGCCGTAACATGTAGGTACTTAATTGTTTTATTTAACTAAGTACGCATTTATTGAAATTTTAAATTAAAAGGTAATGATTCCGTAATTTTTTTCAGAAATATTGAACGCTTACGCTTTTTAAAAAATATATTTATTCCCTCTAGAATAAAATTTGAATATTTCTTCAAAATTTAATTTAAAAAGGATACATACAATATCGAGCAATCGACATTTTATAATTGAAAAATGTTATCGAAATTAATAATTTTATTCTTCGGAAACGTCGGTTTCAATCCTTTTGTTTCGTTTCGTCAGAGTGTGATATTTTATTTGCATGTTTTAGGGGTTTTTCGCGGAAGAACCTTTTTAATAAGATTGGCTCACCAAATTTGATATTAAATGGGAAAATATTTTCTATAAAACCGGCAGCACTCTTAAATTTTATATTTACAATCAACTTGGTTTGTAAAGTAAAGAATATTGGGCGAGTTTTCAATTCCCGACGTTCAATAAATATATGCCTTTCAAAGATTTACACCGCGTATTTCAAAAATAAAATTTTTTTAATAATCGAATACCTACCCTCGACATTTTTAAATTATAATATGTAAAATTTCAATTTGAATCGCTGTGTGAAACATTTTTTGCGGTTACAAGTTTGGTAATTGGTAGATTATATCAACAAGTTTCTTATATTAAAATTAATTATTAAATTAAAACGTACTGGAATTTTAAATTACTTACCTTCAAATTTTTAATTTGCTTTTAATCATTAATTGAGTAATTTTAATTTATGGTTTAAAACCGAGTTTCCAAAATAATAAGTGTTTAAAAGTTCGAGATAAACTGACAGGAAAATTACAAATAATTTGTACATTCATACGAAATACTTCATGACCTGATATGATAAATTGTACTCATAGATGATTTACGTGCAATTATAATTTATTATTATTTTACTATTTATCTTTTATATAATCGCAATTCATAAAGTTTTTATTGTAGTTACACGGACAACACCGGTAATTTGTCGTATGATTTTCTTACATAACACAAGTATATTTCAGTTTGAGAATCGATTTTATAAGTATTTATAAGTACCTAGCTTCAACATTTATAAAATTTTGAAATACCCAAGGGTGGAAATACAGGTAAAAACATATTTGAAATACAAGATTAAAAAGTCTCGAAGTGCAATCAAATTGACAACTTAAAAACTTTTCCAATTTTGTAACCGTGACGGAATACAGAGGATTTAAAACATAAATAAGATTATATTTTCCCGGATATTTTTGTTTCAAGAATACAGTCGGCGCGCGTTAATATCTTTCGGTTCACAGAAGTTTAAAATCGTATTAGAAAAATGCTTTTACGTATCCATTAAATTGTTCAAATCGGATTTTCAATAAATAAAATTATGAAGGCAGAAGACGTTAACTTATTTACCTACACCATTAAAGCGATCCAAATTTTTAAAATATTAGGTACGCAATTACGCCAATAATTGGATATCTGACGTAATAATAATAAATAGTATCTATCTACGCCATTTGTAGGCGCGTAGAAGTTTTAACGCTTCGCTTGATAATAATAATGTATAACAAAGAGAATTATAGATGTAATTTGCATTCATTATTTCCAGTACATTGTTTACTTTTACAAAAAATATCAATATGATGATACCTACCAATTTGTAACAAAATTATACAATCATAAAAATGAAAAGCAAAAGTTTCGTTTATAAACTTGGGTCTAAATGTATACAAAAATAACGAGGGCAGGTAATTTTATATTAGCATTTGCAAAACAATTAGCCTTATTTTGGTGACCATTGAATTCGTATCAACGCGCCGGAACGTTTTCCAATTATTGAGAAATTGACGGCGCGGCGCGCGGCGCCGTGTTGTTGAAATATACAATCATGTTGTTAGAACCGTGTGGTCACCGTAATGCGAAATTAATTCATCGTTGTTAACGCCATCGAGAACAACTTTGGAATCTAATCGGCGTTGTTTTGTAACTAATGGTCACCAAAATAAGGCTGATTATCGATTTATTAGAAATGATAAATGCATATGAACAGCAAGTAATGTTATGTTTAAAGGTGGCAAATAGTAACGTGAACACAATACTGCTTTTATATTACGACAGATATTAATTATCTGTACTGATGTCATTGACAAATGAAATATTGAACTCAGTCATTTCAAATTTGATAAAATGCAACACAGCAGGTAGCGAATAATATTTACCTGTATAGCTATTAATATTAAAATAAAAGCTTGATGTGCAGAAGGGAAAGTGTTGTTCCTTTGACCAGTTTTACCTTTGATCGCCTTCTATCGCAGCTTAATCGAATGGAACTTTGTGAAATTAAACATTCTTAGTTTACAGGTTTTCCTCTAGGGAAGCTCTGCATCATAAAACTGTAATGATTAAAATTGTTGTGCCGCCGATAATTAATTTTGAATTATTTGCCGTTCACAAAGTACGTATTTTTGCAAGTACTAGTCACTTTCTTAAGCGAAATGTTTTATATGAATTTTATGTCTAAATTATTATTAGCCATATTATGTGGGACGCGGTCTGTTATAAAGGTACATATAGTTAACCAGTCAAAGGTACAACACATGGAAACTTTATTGTTGGTCAAAGTTTGTCTGTTTGATCTCAGTGTACTTATATATGCAGTTTATGTTCACTTATTCGTTGTTTTTTTATTTGTCAGTATATTGAAAGTTAAAAACGTTTGTTCTGTTTAGGTCTAATATAGGTATAACATTCTGTTTCCTCGTGTTAGTTATATTTTCTTTACTTAGGTTAGTGCACAAATCAACTGATTCATAAAAAGTGAATTGCAAGCATATTTTGTTCTGGGATAGGGACTAGGTTAGGGTCTTGGTTAGGGCTCCCCTCAAACATTCGACGGTACAATTTCTCGAACAAAATTTTATCTTATGCACGTTTTCGTGATTACAGTGGTTGGTGAAATACAGTGTAATGTAAAGCGTCGGTATAGGTACGTAAGCACGCAAGCTCGCAGTCAACGGAAGAATCTACGCTGGAAATTGATGATAGAGGAAAAATAAACGATGACGAGAAAAAGGTAGGAAATACAAAAAAAATTTAGAAGTGTGACAGCACTGCACCACCACCGCACCCCCGGAAATCGCCGAAGGCCCACAAGAAGAGAGCCACTCTCTTGGTAACCTTCGGCGAGTCCGGAAGTGTTGAACAAAGTAGTGGTAACGTGGGTACCCCACAAAAGCCACAGACTTAAATGTAATAGTTATAATAAATAGTGCCATCGTTTTACATTTGTAAGTGTAATTTTAATTATGTAATTAACGCCATTGGGTACCCCACATCATCCACATTGGTGACCCGACGTTGCGTAGACAGTCCAAGGATCAACCAGGAGCTTGCCGCAACAACGAGGAGAACAGCCTCATAAATACTTCCTCAACCACGTAGAAATCCAGCACCACTACGTCGCCGAAGAACGCATTCATCTCCGGGACAATAACAAAAGGTGATGTTCACAGATCCTTTTTGGGCACGCTAAAGTACCGGTAAGCCACCATTTTTCTTTTACTCTACCAGTGCGCATCGTTCCCGCCGACATCGACATCAAGGTTATTATCCACATGGGCCATACAGCGTTTAAGTGCTAATAAACGAGATTCACCCCTTGTGTAGAAATAAGTTATCGTAAAGTCAGTGAATCCGTGCAAAGTTTCCAATTAAAATCGTTATTAGGAACACTTAGTTTAAAAAAAACAAGTTTCTAACGCAAATCGCCGTTATTCTCCAATATCTCGTTTATTATTTTCACATAGCTAATAAGTAGAAATTTAGATAACGTAGAATAAGATACTAACACCCTTCTTGTATACAAACAAATAATATTGTAATGGCTACTAACGCAAGTAATTACGAGCAGCAGCCTCATACTACCACACTAGCGATCAGTACAGATTCAAATACGGCAATTAATCACGGTTAATCAATAGATAAGGTAACCGTTAAACCTCCGACATTTTGGGACGATAATCCGGCTATTTGGTTTAAAGTAGTAGAGGCCCAATTCAACTTATCGGGAATCACAACAGACTTAAACCATTCTTCTACGAAAACAACCCAGACAACGCTAACCCAGACACCACACATCCAGACAGTAACGAAGATCATAAGAAAACCCAGCCCAAAGTCTCATTTGCCCCACAGCCCTACCAAACCAAATTGGGTAGAATAATCAAACCCCCAAAAAACTAAAAGACTAAAATTAAAATTTAATTTCGTTCACGATATTCACTGGCGTGGGAGTACTGTGGCAGCACTGCACTACCACCGCACCCTCGGAAATCGCCGAAGGCCCACAAGAAGAGAGCCACTCTCTTGGTAACCTTCGGCGAGTCCGGAAGTGTTGAACAAAGTAGTGGTAACGTGGGTACCCCACAAAAGCCACAGACTTAAATGTAATAGTTATAATAAATAGTGCCATCGTTTTACATTTGTAAGTGTAATTTTAATTATGTAATTAACGCCATTGAATACCCCACATCATCACAGAAGTTTTTAATTTTTTCTTATAGTCTGTTACAGACAAGTGACACATGCAGCGGCAGCAGTGTTAGTCTGCATTTTACGTAAGTATTACAAAAAATATATACGAGGCGCGTTTTTTAAGTAAGTACCGTTTTGGAATTAAAAAAAGACGTGCAAAGATATCGCAATAATTTTATTTTTACATGAAAGCCTGTACCTTAATCTACTTTTCTACATAATTTCCGTGAATATTGAGGCACTTGTCATAACGTGGCACCAGTTTTTGAATACCCTCCTCATAAAATTCTGCCGCCTGACTTGTTAACCACTGTATCACAAATGTTTTGACTTCGTTATCGTCTTGAAGATGCTGACCACCCAGGTGTTTCTTCAAGTGCAGGAACAAATGGTAGTCGCTGGGCGTCAGATCAGGGCTGTATGGAGGATGATCTAGAGTTTCCCATTTAAAAGATTTGATGAGATCTTTGGTCCGATCATGTGCACAGTTTTTTGGGACAGAAAAGGAGTATTGCTAGTGGAGTTTCTGCCTCGTAATGAGACAATCAATGCAGCGTCTTATTGTGAGATATTGAACAATCTGCGTCGTGCAATCCAGAACAAAAGACGTGGCAAGTTGAGTAAGGGTATCGTTTTGCTGCATGACAATGCCCGTCCACATGTGGCTAATCGGACCAAAGATCTCATCAAATCTTTTAAATGGGAAACTCTAGATCATCCTCCATACAGCCCTGATCTGGCGCCCAGCGACTACCATTTGTTCCTGCACTTGAAGAAACACCTGGGTGGTCAGCATCTTCAAGACGATAACGAAGTCAAAACATTTGTGATACAGTGGTTAACAAGTCAGGCGGCAGAATTTTATGAGGAGGGTATTCAAAAACTGGTGCCACGTTATGACAAGTGCCTCAATATTCACGGAAATTATGTAGAAAAGTAGATTAAGGTACAGGCTTTCATGTAAAAATAAAATTATTGCGATATCTTTGCACGTCTTTTTTTAATTCCAAAACGGTACTTACTTAAAAAACGCGCCTCGTATTTCAGGATTTTATTTTTTAAATGTTTTTTTAATGTTTTTAAATTTCTCTTATTTTGAGAAATTTTACCTTTTCAATGAATTCGTTTACGGATTAAAAAAACGGAATACGAATGTTTGATTGTCGTAACAATTTTTAAACAATTTAGGCTGACAAGGAGACAAAATTTGATCGATTAACTTTTTATTTTACCACCTCTTTACTCATAAAAAAATATTCTAATAATTCCAGTTTTTCCATGGCATTCTTTTAATTCTCCTTGTTCTAAGTTTCTTTTGTTGAGATTAGAGAGAAGCCAAAAGGACACGTCTGGGTTCCGTCGTCAGACAGGATTTATTTTCTATGAAAATTCGCTAAAATATGTTAAAAAAAAATAGATATAATCACGTGATATTGCTGATTTTTTCATAAATTTTTCCATTTAAATCGTTCGCAACCTGCATTAGCAGATAGATGTCAATGTGTGCTCGTGAATAATCATTTTATTGAAGGATATTAATTGTATTTTGATTAATCAAATTACAGTTACAAAAAATCAGTAATAAATCAGTTATATCTAATGTTGTTCTTATTGTTAGAAATATCTACATTTTATTTAATTTTTAAGTTTACCGATTACTTATAGTATAATGTACTTTGTGTACTATTATTTAAACTAAATTAACTTTTCCATTTTTATTTTTATTTTCGTAACTCGAACCTCAGGTGTTGCAGATATAGTAAGCTTTACAAATGCAAATTGTAACATTGACTTCCCCGAACTTCATTTTCTTTTCTTCAGACCGCCGACACTCTTTTCAAACGTTTATAAGAGTAACTGTTAATAGCTTAGTAAATTTTAATAACATTACATTTTTATGTAAATTTTAACAAAGGAAAAATACATTTTGAAATTCGAAAAGAAATGATTAAAAATAAACTTAAGTATTTAATAGGTATTGCTCCTTGCTAATAATATTCGCATTATAATTAGTTTGTAATCCTGATTAAGGTGACGGTGGCACTGAAACGTTGAAATTTATGTAATTATACTTAGTTAATGGAATCGAGTAGAACAAAGACTGGAAAATTGTGGAACTTTTACGCGTTCCGCACGACGTAGCAGAGCAATGGATTTTATATTTGAAGTAACATTAATATTTTAAAACGATTCGAGTGTATTTGTTAATGGAACAAAAATAATTTCCATTGCGTTTTATGGTTCGTTCAACAAGCGCGTGACTTCTAATCTTTTGAAAAATATCGTGTTTTCTGAGTGAGTTATTACTTAATTAAAAAATCTTGCAACATGTAAGTAATTTAAACTATTTTGATTTGCGAATTTGCAAATTTTATAACTCGGAATCAGTTTTTTAATGTGTTATGTAGCAAAGATTACGTAAATGAAAAAAGTAAAAATAAATAATAAACGGACGGAGAAAAGAACGAACGTGAAGTGAGTAGAAGCTTCTTTGAGAACAGGCGTTGTTACTGATTAGAACGTATAGTGTAGTACCTACATTTTTTCAACATATTCAGGATTCTCTATTTAAGTACATAAACAGGTCATTCAAAATTATTCTGATTCATTATTTAAAATGCAAGTAATAGTAATTTATTGTTAGCTACGCTTATTTCATATAGTTCATATATTTCATATAGTTTAAGTTAAGCACACTTTCAAATGCCACGGGCAATTCTATTTACCTACTGTACACAAATGCATCGTCAGTTGTTCAAGTTTACAAAGCAATAGGTACGACATGTTATCAAAGCAACTATGTGATGAAGTCAAACTATATGTAGGTATATATACAGATGTTAGAGTGGATGTTTCAACGGCATCGCCACCCTCATCGGGATTATCACGATTGTATTTGTGGGGGCGTTAATGGACTGCATCTAATAAATTCGATTCTGTGATACAAAAAATAACACGATAAACACACTTAACTTTTTAAGGAGAATCCGTGTTAATTCAAAGAAACGAAGATTTCACCGATAAACAGAAGCGCTAGTTAAAACTACATTCGTGAAATCTACATGTATTAGCACGTATTTAAAATGTGTGCGTTGCCGATAAATATCGAGTTTAAATTTTTAAAGATACATGGCGTTACAAAGGCAACGCCCATCCTTTCAAGGATCGAATCGCTAATATTGTAAGCTAAAAGAAATCGAAAATCAAGAGTGACAACATTTCCGATTGGCCTTCCTTATACGTCATCAGATCTCAAACGTAGTTTTGTTATTGACGGTCTTCAATAACACGGTATAAGAAATTTTTATCGAAATTAAACAAGAGAATCCTAAAATATAGTTAAAGGTTTAACAGCTTAAACCTCTGAAATATTTTGAGGTTAGAAAGGTTAGGGGTTGTGCATCCTTGGCACCCCTGAGGTGATATAAAAAAAACCTATTACACCATTTTAAACATCTTAATTTATTACATATGTAAACCAACAATCATTTAATTTCAACGAAAAATAAACATGTTATTTAAAAAAAGATTTTTACTATACAACTTGGGGGGGAGGGGTGAATAGCTGAACAAGAAAGCGCTGTAAGAAAAATATTTATAGGAACTTGTGGCATTATTTTGTCGTAGTTTATACGTTTCTCGAGAGATTTTTTACCATTTTCTGTAACCTAACCGGGAATATTTCTGATTTCAAATAATATAGTAGTATAACCATGCATTAAAAAAAAAAGTTTCATCAAAATCGATTCTGTTCTTGTGGGTTCCGAAGTTTTCACGATTTTTCGGTTTTATTCACTCGATTACAATGCAATAGAATTATTTTAATATTTGTTTGACAAACTCTGGCCATTTAAATGAGTAAGCACGACGAAAAATTTTACGTATGATTACATACCGAATAGAATTTGATAACGGCACGAAGCGCGGCGCTTGACCTCGTTTAAAGAAAGTGGAATTCGGGCCCGTAGTTTCCGATTATCACAACTTGCAAGGACGGTTACCTGATAAAATAAATTATTTAAATAAAGCAATCCAGCATTTATGTGAGTAGGTAACAAATGATGACAAACCTGAATAAAACTTTCTAAAATTCTCATCAGTCGTGCGTTAACTTTTAACAGTGATACTCGTGCGCGCGTTTAGACTTTTGATTGCGCTTTTATGTGTATATCTTTGTTGTTGACGGTGGAATTTCTGGAACTGGAAATCGATCACCTATGCGGTTTTATACACGACAGAAAGGTTAGAATGTTGTCAATTTAATTAATTATTAGGGCATCCGAATTATTTTCAAACAGAATCGGAATTTCTTTATTATAAAATATTTCTTACTGAAGTTGTTTTCTTTTAACCTAAAGTTTTAGACTAGTTTCTAAATTAATATAAATTTAAAGGCTATCGCTATTTAGTTTTGAAATAATTTTATAAAGAAATTCTGAGAAACTATAGTTGCATCCAAACCTAAAATTTTTAATGAATTAAAAATGTAAAATCAAATTACCATATTTTTCGGACAACAAACGTGCCTCTTTACGTAGAAACGCCGATTTAAAGTTGAGGTGCGTCTAATTTTCTTATTTTTAAGTCGGATTTTTTCTAAAAATTTGTTTCATAAATTTAGGGTAGGTCTAATCGTCAGGTTCGTTTTATGGTCCGAAAAATACGGTAGTTATCTTTAAACGTTAAATACTCGATTATACAATAAACAATTATATGCGTGGAACATTTCGAAACGTTTCAAACGTTAAATTCCGATATTGTTTGTAAGAATTATAAAAGGCATACAAATTATTACAATTAAATATAAAATTATCGGAAAAAAATTTAAAAATCTAGCAAAAGTAACAGCAACATTTTCATTTTACGTAGTTTTAAGTGATTAGTGGAAAACGTGATTATATGAGTTCATAGACAACGAATAAATAAATAAGAAATTTTTTTACAATACCAAACATCTAGATCTAAAACCAGTTGTCTGTGACATGCTCTCTTTCTAAAATTCGAATTTGACGCCAAATAGGGTTTGGTTAGGAACGTGATTAGGGAGCTTGTTAGAGACTTCATTATAGGAATGTGGTTAACTATTACTTCATTCTAGCACAGTTTTGAAAATCGTGTTTCTTTTTATACTCACACTGAAATATATTTAGCTTTCATTACGATCTCGCATTTTACGCGTGTGTAACGTGGACAAAATGACATGCAACGTTATGAATTCACAGTCAACAGAAAAAATTAGAGCCATTTAATGTTTGGTTAAAGTAAGTATTTTATCAAATTTTCTAGTTTCTTAAGTATTCTTTTTTAGGAATAGTTAAATAGTCATGTTTTTGCAAAATCTTTCAAAATTTCCATTTTACCTACTTAACACTTTTTTGAAATTTATTTGAAGCATCCGGATTGAAGTAATTCGGACAAACAGAAGTTATTTAGCCATAACAAAGAAAAAAATGAAGACTTGTATGTTGATGTATGTTATAATTTAGTTACGTTTTGGTGAGATATTTAATGGAAGAAAAAGGAGACCTAGAAAGAGAAGTAAACAACAGAATACTGAACATCAATAAAATGAATGGAACACTATATAACACCTGTGTTAACAAACAAAATAAGCAAAAAATAGGCGTTAGCACCTATTCTTACGTATGGAAGTGAATCAAGGACATTAACTAAAAGCTAATAAGTAAAGTACAGGCCTGCAAGATGAAAATACTAAGAAAAATAGAAGGAGTAAGAAGGACAGAATAAGAAGCAAAGAGATCCGACGAAATCTGAAATTAAAAGGTATTATTAACAAAATAGGAACCCAACAATTCAGATGGCTTGGTCACATTACCAAGATGGAAGAAAATAAATTGTGTGGGAAATGTGACGGGGACCAAAAACCCCGACCTACGTGGAAGATCACCTGGACTCAGGCAAAGAACATGGCCCTGGACAGAAAAGCATAAGGAAAGGAATCGTCGCCTCTACATCTTTGAAGTGGACATGGGATAAGAAGAAGAAGAAAAATATATTTATTCAAGTTTATCATTCGAGAGTGTTAAACAAGTCACGCGAAAAATATGTTCTAAAGGTTAATATTTGTGGATTATAATCTTTGCTTGTTGGTAATCTACATTCCTAGGAGAAAAGTTACGAGGAAGCGTTGTAGGACTGAAATACAATTTTATGATAAATTTTAGAAGGTAATTTTATTTTCCCGTACCTATTAATTAAGTTTTTGTTTCCCGGTTTCTCATAATATAAGTTAGAGTATGAAGACGAAATTAGGGACGTCATATAAACATCAGGATGAAAAGACAGACTGATAAAATGGATAACAATACGTGAGCTCAACATGCGGCGATACGTGGGAAGATCACTTATTATCGGCGTCTCAAGAAAACGACCAAGTTCTGTAATAAACGAGGTGGAAATGAAGTCTTGTGAAAAGAAGAAAGAAGTTTAAACCTATGTTTTGTTTTTCAATTATTTTACGCAAGTATAATTGTGCTACCGACTGATTTTCAATGTTTACATTTTTGTTTCACACTAAATAGTACTAATAAAAATATGCAAAATAAATATTTCATTTTATACATTTGTTATAAATAAGTACGTACGTGCGGTTTAGTTAGTTTATTGGCGTCTTTAATGTCCTCGATACCTCTAATAATGTTCATTTCAACAGCAATGACGAAAAACGTTTAATATTAAAAGTTCGTTTCTTTCGTCAGAATACCGTTTACTCGAAAAATAAGAGCAAAACAAAACCTAAGATTTATACCTTTTCTAAGAAATAACGTTTTTAATCGAAGGCAGTGGAATGTCAGTAAATTTATTCAAATGTAGTTACAAAGCAATTTTTATGATTTCTACTAGTTTCAGAATTCGTTTCAATTACGTCGTAAATATACGACCGGTTTATTAATTTTTTTATTCCTTTCAGTAAATTTTGTTTAAATACATATGTATTTATACGTAGTACATGTTAGGTAATATGTATAACCAACATTCGTCCATTATACATTTTCGTTATAAAATTGAGTTATTTTTATGTTCTTTGGCTTATTAAAAAGGAAAGGAATATAATTTTTCAAAAACTGCCATCAATTTATGACCTTTATAATATTACAACGTCATAAGTAACATCGTTTATCGGTGACATTATATTAAATTGTACGTAACTACTACTTTACAAACATTAGATTTAATCAAATTAAAACAGCTACACAGAAAAACATAAAAATAAGATTAAAAATAAATTTAATAAATAGCTACCTATTTGATTCATTTAAATAATATATATTTTCAAGTTCCAAAATATCGAATAAATACTAATAAAACAATTCAGTTTGATTTATTTAATCGATTAAATTATGCGCCTATTAATTTCAAAATAGGTATTTATATATTTCCTTTAATACCTTTTCAGGTTTATTAGGTATTTGTGTTCAAATCGAACACTTATTAATACGTTTCAAGCTTCAATTTCTAGATTTAATAAAAAAAAAATGTGTTGTTTTTTATCAAATTATTTAAAACTACTTGTGAGAGAATAAATTAATTACGTTTTATTTGTAAAATTTAGGCAAGTACCTACCTATAAACGAATTAGCGTTTGTGGAGTTAATAGTGGCAAAATCTGTCAGCGGTTAGGTACGTTTTAGAGCTTCGTAGGCAAGAACTTAGGTAGATCGTTATTGAATGGCTTAATGGAGTGGCTAGTATATACGACCTTAATATGGCGTACATCAACAAAGGATCCATTTCCTCAGCATTGTCATTTTTGAAATAAGAAAAGGGAACGAAGGCACTCGTTTGTGTTCGCATTGTGCTATTCGAAACAGATTTGTTTGAATTACGTTTTCGAGAAAGCTTAATTTTATTGGTGATGTTGAAATTGGTTATCAAAATTTCAAACCGAATACATAATTTTAGAATTTGATTATTGGATCGCAAGTGCTTTGTCGTGTTGCAAACTTTTCGTTAATAAAACAAAATTAATGCATTTTCGTCAACAACATTTTTCTGACTATACACTTTAAATAAGAAATTTTATTTAATAGGTACAGATGTTTACACTCAAAATACCCTTATTTTTATCATGCCGCGTAATTTCTTTTGTGTTATTTTTATACACGAAATAATACATTATTTATCTTTTAATATCGGCCCTATTATGATTTTCAATCGTTAAAGTTACGTTAACCTTAACGAGTTTAAAACTAACGACCCCACTCTGGAAATAACAATTTTTCGAAAATAATAAAGAACTCGTAATGCAAGAAAAAAACAATTCGTTGACAGAAAATAATTTTAAACAAAAGTGGACGGAATTAACGGAGATGTTGAATTTCAGCGACATGGGACCTATAAAAACTATTTTTTTTATGTCTATCTACGTACATTTCCGTCAGATATTCGATTTCGTCGAGTAAATATTATTAGTTTTATTATTAATTTGGTTTAGTTAGATATGATTACGTAGGTATTATTATTTCACCAAAATTATTATTATTATTATTTTAATTAGTAAACTAATTCATTATCATTATTTTTATTATTATTCAATGATTATTTATAATCAAATAACTATAAAATACTTGAGATATAACAAATAAGTAATTAATAAAACGTTAATATGAACTACACTAATTTATTACCAAACGCAAATACGAGACTTTCTCCATTCCAATTATTCGTCATAGAGTAATTAATTATAAAATCACATGTACATATCTATAGTAGGTACCCATTACGTATATGCAATATAGGTAATTATTTACTTATTAAGTGAAGCGAGTGTAGCAAGCGGAGCGCTATAAAGTTAACTTTTACAAATGATCGCGCTCGATAGAGCAAAATTGGTAGCACCAATTAAATTAAATTTTGTAATGCAGCATTAAATTAACGTTATCAAATATGTACATTCACACACTATTTTCAATGGAACTCGTTTATAGCGTCATTTTTTGTATTAACGATTTTTATTTTCATAACGGCGGCGTTATTCGCAAAGTAAAAACGTATGAACAAGTTCTAAATAACTACTTTGCCGAAGTATTTAAGCCTAATGATGACCTTACAGACAATGATATAGACAGACAGTTATCTGAGATCCCTATCAACATACCAAAAATCAAATCCTTTACTCCGAAAGAGATCGAGAAGGAAATCAGCTTATTAAATCCTCGCAAAGCTCCAGGAATAGATAAAGTGACTACAAAAATGTTAAAGGAGATGCCAAGGAAAGGGTTAGTCATACTTACCTACATCTTCAATGCTATCACAAGATTAAACTACTGGCCAAAACAATTAAAAATTGCCGAAAAAATACTAATCCCTAAACCAGATAAAGAACCAAACGATGTATCATCGTACCGGCCTATAAGCCTATTACCAATTATCTCAAAATTACTCGAACGCTTCCTCCTGCAAAGAATAAACTCTGACCCAATGACAGGAGATTGGATAACTATGCATCAGTTTGGCTTCCGCAATAACCATTCCACTATACAGCAAGTGCATCGAATCAGTCACCAAATAAATCAAGCATTAGACCAGAAGAAATACTGTCTATCAGTCTTTCTAGATGTCAGTAAAGCCTTTGATAAGGTATGGCATACTGGATTACTATACAAGATCAAAGAACTCCTACCCATCACCTACTTCAAACTGATAAAATCTTACCTAAGTAGTAGAGAATTTTGTACCAAAGTTAATGACGAGGTTTCGGTCCTACGTCCAATTAAATCGGGAGTGCCCCAAGGCAGCGTATTGGGACCCCTGCTCTACGTGCTCTATACAGCCGATCTTCCCACCAATGAAAACACAATAATGGGTACGTTTGCCGATGACACTGTCATTCTCTCAACTGCCATTGACCCACTCATAGCATCGACCACTCTACAAAACCACCTAGACCAAATACAGACATGGACTCGTAAATGGAAAATCAAAATTAATGAGACAAAATCTGTGCAAGTAAATTTTACACTACGAAAAGGGTTATGCCCACCATTGTATTTTAACAATATACCAATACCGTAATCTACAAGTGCAAGATATTTAGGAATACATTTGGACAACAGATTGACGTGGAAAGAACATGTAGATAAGAAACGTAAACAGATTGACTTGAGAATGAAAGAACTCCAATGGCTAATTGGACGAAAATCTAAGCTTTCGCTAGAAAACAAACTCTTACTCTACAACACTGTAATTAAACCAATCTGGATGTACGGAGCAGAACTATGGGGATGTGCGAGTAAATCTAATCTAAACAAAATTCAAAGGTGTCAATCAAAAATACTTCGTATGATCACGAACGCACCATGGTACGTCTCCAACCTGACGATTCACAATGATCTAAAAATTCCTTACGTGAGGGACGTCATAAAAGAAAAAAGTACAAGACATCACAACAAACTAGAAACCCACGTTAACCCCCTGATGCACCCACTGCTTGATGCGCAAAATGGTAAAAGACTGAAACGAAACTGGCCAGCAGATCTGAAACAGGATTAACGAGGGCAATTCACTGGAGAAGTCCTCTACACACCAATCACGACTACCCTAGTAATAAAAAAAACAGCACATTAGCTTATAGAATGACATGTAATTCTGATTGCTAATTAAATGATGAAAAAAAAAGTTCTAAATAAAAAAAAATGAATTTGCCCACAATTATAGTGCTATGTGCAAAACGCCTTTTCGTATTTAAACTTTAATGTTTTATCTGAAATACCGGTTATCGGCCGTACGTTTGTCAACCACTTTTTCGTTTGCCGTTCGATAAATTTTTCCAATGTTTATTTCATGGATTCGCAGTAATCGTTTAAATATTTCAGTTTATTCTATAATTAATTGTTCATTTATGGATTTTGAGCTTCGGCGCCGAGAAGCCATTTAATTAACACACTATCTGAACTTCTTTGCGTGAAATTTTCCTTCATCAAAACATTTCAAAATCTTATCGTTGTGTTTTGTACCTACTTGTACTCATAGTGGAGTTAGTAAATCAACTTATCGATATACATCTATTTTCTTTTCACAGTTAGTAAATAGTTTTAATAATGGACACTTTGTCGTCCAAAATAAGAACTTTTCATTATTGCAACTAGATGGTTGTAAGATTTTTAACTTGAAATAGACGCGACAAATAAAATCGAACGTTTACGAGCCCAAATTGAATAAGACTGAAAACTGCGCGCAAAATTTTAATAACAATTTAATCTTTAAAGTGCAGTTTATGGATTGCAAGAATTATGATAACATCCAATACTAGAACATGCGTAGATAAAATGTCGTTAGAGCCGAAGATGTCGCCCGAAAAACCTTTAAAAAGCGGATTGTAGATTTTAAGCTTGAGCTTATCTTTGTTTAAAATGTCGTTAAAACCGATTAAGTAGATAGAATATGGCGTTGTTATATAAAATGATTCCGACATTGTTTGCTATAGTAAATTCCAGACGATTACCACGTTATAACTAACGTATATTCAATCTATAGCGAATTTTTTAGTGATTATTTTAATAAATTTAAAATATTTAAATTTAAATATTTTATATTTAAGGGCGAAATTCATAAACGAAACGTCCATCTCACACATACCTATACTGAAACGGAATGAGATGAGAATGAGTTTCGTTTATGGATTTGATGCTAATAAATTATAGCTGTGATTTTTGTTCGCATTCGTTATCCCGCTCGTAGGTGTGTAATTTTTAGCAAACAGTTAATTGCTTCTATAAACTTATTTAATTTAAATAATTAATTGGCGATTGAAGTAAATATGCCTTCTTCTCGCTCAGATAAACAATTAAATCGTAAATCCACATGTAAAACCGATATTGGATGAGAAAATTTTTATTTGAGGTTGGAAGCGCGTCAATTTAGGTAAGATGTCCGTATAGGGCAGTACCTACTTTGATATAACTAAAAGACTTCATTGATACTTACTGATTTATTTAAATTGTTGCATTGCGTAACAATTTTATTTACAAGATAAGATAACTTACACAAAAAACGTGAGTACCTACACCTACTTATACTAATTTTATTATACTTAATTAATGTTCAGTACAAATAATGTAGATTTTTCATTAGATTGATGTGTGCAATTTCAGAACTCGAGTTTCTTACGTAAAAGTTTAATAAAACGATTATTCTAGGGAAGCTATCTTATTGTGTTGTATTATGTTAAATAGAAACATTGCAGCTGTGCGTCTTCTTCGAAAGTCCAGAGTTTGCAATCCAAATTCATCGGATAACTTCAATTGAATAGATAGGTTCCATGTGTGTACGTACATATACATCTACCATTTATTTGTAAAACAAAAATTTCGAATATGTTTATAAATCGTCGAAAGTGTGGATTTGTGAGATTTTTAAACATCTTATCTTGATTATTTATTATAAATTCAGACAGTTTTCAGACAGATATTTTTATGTCGTCTGATAATAATTTTCACAAGAGATACTATGAAATAAATGACAAATGTTTTACCGTTGCGATACGCACAACCAGTTACGTTGCGAATGTATTTAAAATTGTCCAAACGGTAAATTTCTCAAACACAAAATGCATCTACTTATGAAAATTTGAATATCTCCCGTCGTGTACAGTGGAAATATAAATTTGCAGAAATGCCTTATAAGTGTTAAAAGCGATATTATATTTTGTTTTTGGGGTCGCTGCACTCGCCAAAATAATTTAATAACACTTTTAATACCTACTTATTTCATAAATAACAATAATTAAAAATAATTGTCATAACAGCAGGATTAATTCGAGAAAGTTGTTGACTTTAGTTTAGTAATTAATTATATTTGTTAAAAAAAAAACGAGGATTCAAATATTTATTTTACTTGAGATTTTAGTAACAGTTATACAAGAGATTCTTATTACGACATAATCTAATCTTAAATTGTCGAATGTATCCACTGCTGCGACCATGTAGCTAATGCCACGCTGCTATGTAGCGACTGGGGAAACTAAATTTTCCGTAATAAAGTTTAACGAAAGTATTTTCGTGAAGTCCGAAATGACATTCTTTAAAAGATTTAACTTAATCTATTAGGACTTTGTATTTGAAAAAATTTGTACGAATCGAAGTACCTAACATATATGTACATGATATGTTGCCAACTATGACAAAAGAATTAGAAAATCACCTGATTAGACTAGTAGTAAAGGAGCAATCGCAAAACGTATAGTTTTGTATAATGTGTTTAATCATTTTTTTTTAACTTGAAATTTTTCTTGCTCGCAATTATTGCACAAGAAAACTTGCTGCAATTATTGTCAATTGTCGCTATTAAAGCGGACTTCAAAATAAAAGAAAATCGTTGTTGATATGTTAATTATGTAAAATTAATTTTAAAACATTAAGGTTTCGGGTTATGTTTATTAGGAATTTATGATGTAAGTTTTATTATATAATTAACCCACAAACTATCGGAAATAATTCTAACTCGATAAAACGTCCCTGTTCAAGAAAATGATGCGCTAATTTTTACAGATTCGTCAAAGACAGCAGTTTCGCGCATAAAACTATTGGTGCGCGAAACTTAATGACGAAGAAGAATTTATTGATTTTTCGGAGTACATTTTGCTTGACGGTAGACAATTTTCTGATATAATTGCCAAGTAAGTATTCTTGCATGAGGGCCTTCTATTGGATACGATATTGAAAATTTGTCATAAAACATTTTATATCAAGATTTTAGACGTTTTTGCTTTTGAACAAAATTCTTAAAATTTAATCTAATATTTGTTACAAGAAATTTTCTATATTATTATTAAAGTTCAATATTTTGTTATATTAGCTACTTATTTAATCGCTCCTTATTCTATTTAGCAAAATTTGGTGGATTACTTACAGTTAGATAAATTGTTTATTCTACATATCTAAATTACTATCTATAAGTAGAATTTTAGGGTAATATGCTAATACTAGAGATTACCAACTCAAACTAGTATTTTGCAGAATAAGCTTTTATAATTTGAGACTTATAGATAACCTACAATATTCCAAATTAAATCGGCACCTTTATTAATACATCGATTAGGTAATCTACCATTAGTTTATTAAGCTTAGGGTCTGATAATTATTGTAAACTAATGGAAATATTTAAAACGGAAGCAATATGCATTGGCGTAAGATACATATACATTTTTCGTTGTTTTTAAATTAATTTTAACGATCGTTTACGTTTTATGCAAACTTTTATCTATTTGTTCATAATAAATGAGACTAGTTATAAAGCTCTATCTTTGCGCTGTGATAAATTTCTTACTCTTTAGAAATGGTTTTACTCAACTTCCCTAAAGTTGAAATTATAGCAAAATCATATTCCAACCCTATATAACGATATAGCTCGATATAATGATTTTAGTGCTGTAGAGTTAGTAGAAATGGCGTTAACAAACAATGGAATTTCCTTAGAATTATCTATTACTAAATATGTTAAATTAAACATACATACGCTTACCATTAGTGCGTACATACTTATTCGTATTTAAAAACGCCGAAATATGTATTTAATATATGAATAATGATAATCAATAGGCGGTTCAATTGAACCCGCGCTTTTTTATTTTATTTTTATAGTTGACGTATGACATCTGTTGTGCCACGTGTATCACAATAACTTAAGGTCCTTCAGTCGTAGTCAGCTACTATAACGTAGCGCTTATTTTCCGCTATTTCAGCGACGAGCTCGGCTGAACGCCCCCCAATTGCTTTCATTAGGGTAGATCGTTAATTATCTAGGGGTTAAATTTTACTGCAGTTGGTAAATCATTCGATTGTTTTTAGCTATTAAATTGAATTACTTACGTGCTCCACCCGTTTAGTTGATAATAAAATAATACAGGGTATCTTTGAAATAGGGGCTTTCTTCTCAAACGACAACAGACTATGCTAAAATATGTCATTTTATGAAAACTTGTTACTTATGTATATGTTATCATTTTATAAGACTTTTCGGCTATTTTTGCCAAAATCTTTGTGATCATTTTGTATAAATAAGTTCGATTTTTACTTATTGGTCATATACATATGTAAAAACTTTAGTTTACAGAACTGTTGAAAAACAGAGGGTTAGAATTGACAACGTTTCGATAGGTTTTAAATAGTCAAAATAGCAAGAGGTACTTATTGGAAAGTAAATATTTCAATTACATATTAAAAACTTCTATTGGAATAATTTTCTGTAAAACAACTTATTTTAACACCAACTGTAATCTTTTGAAAAGGAAGTTTCACTTTCTACAACACCCTTTACAATGAAGACTACTTAATTTGACCCTAGATTTTAAAACCGCGTGCGCTTATAAAATATTTATTTTAAAACGTGCACAAATGTTTATATTGTTTCTTAGGAATATAGGTAAGATAGGTGGTACTATATATTGATTTAACTATACAAGACTGAAATTCAGTATACATGTAAAAAGTATTTTAAAAGTTTTTCGGTGTAAGTATATATCTAAACGTGACATAAATTGCAAAGTTTGTTGAAACTATTCGGGATGGTAGACAGTTGGTCTGTATTCTTTGAAACCATTTGTTTCGTCTCTATCAATCTTTAACGGTATAAGGTTCCGATAGAAATGTAGGTAAAACTTGACGTTCGCCTATTCATAAGTTGCAAAATGATTTCCATACAAAATCCCGATGCTCTCAACAACATACATAATGGATTAACCACTTCCGGAGATTCACCTGAAGCTCTAGGGGATGTTTCCGGTAGTAGGGTAGGGATTTATTTGTTCAAAACAAAGCAAATTGAGAGAAGTTTGTATAACTAGTTAAGTGAAGCTGTAACTTTAAATAACAAGAACATCCAATTGCAGTCGAACATATCCAAATTTCTCTAAAATCTACGTCCCCACAATTATAACGTTACGTCGAATTTAAATGAGAGACAATTCAAATTATAATTGCCAAAATCATTATGATACAAACACACAGAATAGATTAGATTTAGTAATGACACTGGAGAATGCCAAGTAGCCATCATCAATCACAACTGACCATGATGAAGTGTTGTCTCTCCCTCTTGACAGTTATATAAACTAATATAAGTAGAACTGTTACTCGGGTTATACTTATACCGAATTTTCGAGACAAACTTGAACATTTGACATAGCAGTTGGTAGAATTTAATCCTTCCTAAATTATACATAAATTTAATAATTGATATTGTTTAGTTTAGGCACAAGTAATAACACCAACTTTGAAAGCTGTTATCTTGCAATACATATGAACCTCTTTAGTTTATAAATACAAAATAATTAAATAATAAAAATGTTAAGATGTTTTAACGTTAAACGTGTAGTATTTAAAAAAAAAATAGCAATCATAACTTTTGCTGTTAAAAGTTGAAGGAAATTAGAAATTGATGCAACTTTCAAAGTACGCGGGAAAAGTTTTATTACATAAAGTAGGTACTTTGCATAAGAAGTTAATCTAAATATAATAAATAGATATTTTACTTTTTTAAATTTAAAAACAACTGTTTATTAAATACACAAAACGAGCAATAATGTTGTTGAAAAATTTGTTGCATCATAAAAAGCGTTGATTGAAGAAATATCTTGTTCTAATTTTGTAAACAACCACTTTTCCTACTGCTTTATAATGCGGCATCGGGTAGGCGTAGGCGGCGCGCGAAGACAACTCACTTATACGTTACACGCGCACGTTCTTGGTGGTTTTTACAGGGTTCAGATAATTCAAATTTTATATATATATATATATATATATATATATATCATATTAAAGCTGAAAATGTTAGGAAAAAAATTTATTTGAAACATTTTGACGATAAACTTATTAGTTTCAGAAAGAATTACCAATGTTTACGGAGGGTTGATTTTTAAAGTGCGTTTTTTCGCAGATCTCGCTTAATATTGAAGAATCAGTTATAAACTTTTTTATTCCACATGAAATCGTCATGATTTTGTTTTAAAACGAGAGGTTAAACGATAGGTGAGATAGAGCCTTTTGAAATATTTACCTTTTGAGGTATGGTGGGGGTAAACGACGCGATTTTGAAGTGATCAAGAAGTGATTTTGTATTCTATCAAATAAAATAGGTCGCTAAATTTCTTCATTCAATGCAAACGACAAGCACAATATTAACACAAGCGGGTTCGTGTGCTAAGGCATATTTTGGTATAGGTCGTGCGGACTAAACACGGTATGGCAAGTTCTACATGCCTTTAGATCACAAAAAATGATGACGGATTCTGTGTAGGGTAGTTATTAAAACATAACGTCTCGCGTTCTCGTAAAATCGCTAATAACATTTGAATTGTTTGGGCTATTTTGAAATTATTATTTTTTGTTTGAAAGCCCATTAATTGTAGATTTAAATGACGTATCGCTCTTTTTATAATCTCAGTTAACAAAAGTCTGAAATACAAATAATTAAGTCGAGTGCAATGCAGCGTTAGATATTTTGTGGAATAACTCTGTGACCACGTATTTTACAAAAAAAAGTTGTTCTTACCAAAAAGAAACTACGTTAAATAAGCTTTAAATTGATATCCAAACCATAAAAATTGGAATAAAATTAGTGATAAAAATTGGAGTATTACCGAACATTCGGTCCATTACCTATATCTACTGAAATAGAATGTATAGCACGCTTTCAGCGTATATCTATTTATTTAACCGATTATCATTATGTATATTGCGAGCCATTGTATTCAATAGTAAAGAAAAGCAACCGAAAGTCGAATCTAGTGGAGTCGAGACGAGATAATAGATACCCTATAAATTATATTTGGTTATTGACTTTATTATGGCAATATTATTTTGTATCACGACTGTTCTAAAATGTCCTTTGCGATTAATGTCGGAAGGACTACCTGTTAAATTCCGTAAACCACCGAAAAGCTATGATAGATTGGAGCTTTTGCGAATTAATTGCATATTGGAAAACGTTGGTGTTTATTATGTCTCAGCAGGTAGTGTCAAATACAATAATAACTTGGAGGAATTGTAGAAATTAATATTTTTCGCCTATCGCGCGATGAAGTTCAATGTAGGTGCAACAAAGAAACGCGTTCTTGTCCTGGACATCTCAAAGTGGTGGAAATCTATTTAGGAAATATAATATAACACGTAACACATTACAAATTGGAGCGAAATTGTTTGCGACTATAAAAGCAAATTCCGACTGTATTTTCAACAACGGAATACAAATAACTTCTACGCGAGTCGTGCAAGCAGTCGGTTTGAAAAGTATTTCCTCCCCAAATGGGTTTTATAGGCCAATAACAACTATCCTTATTTTACCGTAAAGATGTGGAGCGTATTAAAAAGTAGTAATACGGTTCCTTTTATGAGGTTCAAACGCGCATAGTCTCTTTCCGGTCACTGGTGGCTTCAGGCACGTCTTAGATAAATAAACCATGATTTAAACTTATTACATCTTTTAAAACGTTATGTTTTTTACATCATCTTAGGAGTTAGTACCTATAGATATTTCGATTTTTGGATGATTATTATAGGTACGTACCTTCATCGCAAAAATAGAAAATCGGTCGTAACAAACATTAGTTAGGGTCGTTTAATCGATTTAATCGATTCGTACGATTTAATCTCGGCCTTTAAATACGGCCCTTACAGTGTCTTATCTACACCTAAGTCAAGTGATTCGTCTAAAATTCTAAACATTAAAACGAATTTTTGTATGTTTAAAAAATAATAAAAACATAAACTGGGACGTAAAGCAGCTTTCGTATTGACCTCAGAATTAACTTTTCCAGTAGCAAATTACTTTCCGTTTGTGCGCGGAATATATTAAAACTTCATAGGATTTTAAACTCGCGAAAAATAAATCGTATTAGTTCGAATGAAATTAACGTGAATAAATAAAAATAAAATTGAGCAGAACGTTATTTCTCTATTAAAATACTTAATATATATACCTACCTACGGAATCAGTGAATCGGCAAAACTGCTGCCGCCGACAAAAGTAGTATTAGTGGAGTAATAAATTTTACTGATATAATTTGCCCGGAAATTTTTCTTCTGTCATTTCAAGTGAGCGATGATGAATAAAATCCATTATTTTGCATACGAAAAAAATAACCCTGAAGTAATTATTCCCAGTTCGAAATAATTTCCTATCAAAATTTTTAGAAGTCACAATGAATTTAAGAGGGCAATTAAATATCGCTTTTATTTTTCTTTCACTAAGTCTTTCACGTCCGCTTTATTTTAATCATAAATTATAGATAGTTGTAAGTTAAATAACACTTTTTAAAATTTTAAAACTGCCTTTTCATTTCCTAATCGTTTTCAGTGTGAAAATATTATAAAATCATAAATTACAGATAACGAAAGTGCAGTTTGCGATGATTAATAACAATAGGGCAGTCTTGGGGAATAATTGAAACCATACAATTTAATAGATATATAAATCTCATTAGAATATCGATTTTATAACTTCTTCTCCGTTGGAGTTAGGAATTCAATTAGTAACTATATTATTTCAATTTGTTTTTTAATTATATTAGCAAACTAAACGAACAAATGTATAGCAGTTGAACAATTTCTTGTAGATTTACGTCTTTTAAAATATCATTCGTGTTTACAAATTTAATTACTTAATTAAACCCGATATTAGCTAAATTTTAAATTTTGTTATATTTATATACAGTCAAACTCGGTTATAACGAGATTGACGGGATCTCAACTTTTTGCTCGTTATAAACGGCACTCGTTGTAACCGGGAATAAAAAACCTGTGTGTAAGTGAATATAATTTCAAATGTAAGCACGTAAAATGGTCGTAACATTCAAGGTTTCGTTAAACCCGAACTTGTTATAATCGTAGATATGTAGTTACGGTAAATTATAGGAACATTTAGTGATTTTAATTTAGTCCAATAAGCAATAATTTTTTCTAGGTAGATACCTGTATAAAATTTTTCAGTCATCGACGGAAATGTATTATAACATAATTACGACACATACATAGATGGGCTAAAATTAACAAACGTAAAAATAAAAACCAGAAGTGATTATGTACTGTTGAGAATGGGACGTTTATGGTGCAGCCGTTTGGGCCGAAGGATATTTCGGCGCCAGAAAATTGAGCGCAATAAGAAATTTAGGCACAAATAAAACTGGGCCGTTGTATTTTATGCCTTCGTCTTATTATTTCGAATTTTGAAAGATCAGTTTTTATCGCTTAATTAAAGAAAAAATATTATGATCTTTATAGTTGAATAATTATTTTATTTTCTACTTTAATAAATTCCTTATTTTATTCGGCTAAAAATCCGGTTTGAAAAGATGTTTATGGGTTTTGTGACAAAAGGGGGACTTTAGTTTGTTTTATCACAAGCATATCGATGTTTATGAAATTGTTAATGATGTTATTTATATACTCTTTTTGCGAGTTTAGATTACCATCATTAAAACCGAGCTTTTAACGCTTATTTTTAGACTTGAAAAATAATTTCCTCTTTCCAGCTTGTTGTTTAGTTTCAGTTTCAACGAAGTTTCACGATGTATGACCAGCGTTTGTAGACCCTTTACTTTGCTCAATAAGATTCTAAATTAATAATCCTATTTGTCTAAAAAACCTTATCGTAAACTTTCTGTATTTTGTGAAAGGTTTTTATGTTCTTCGCGACATGCTCATTGTTTTTTATTTTGACGTGTGTAACAAATATTAAAATTATTTTATTCAACAACAAGGAAAAAATGCCCCGAAAGAATAAAACTCATTATTAATTTCCCGAGGAATCGTTATTTTCAGTTAGCACATTACTTTATCGTCAACCATGGCCAAAAGTATTTTAAGCTAACACGAATGTTTTTTTCAGATTTAAATGGAATTAAAAACCCATTTATTTCAGTACTAATGTTGTTTATATATACAGTCTAATACTTCTGCATCAACTTCTTTTATAAATTTAAAATGAATAGGTTTACAAAAACGAGCCGATGAAGACCAGATTATAACGTTAGTTACGCAGCATTGAATTTTAATTTTCAAAAAAAAACTGATAGATTGATTAATCAACTTGAGATCACCTTAAGTTATCTAATAATTTATGTGATTGATCTGGACATATGTGACGACCATTTGCATATTATGAGATTATTAATTAAATTATTGCGATTTTATAGGTTAGTTGCTAATAATAATATTGTAGGAAATCACGCAGAAGTGTAATTTAACAAAACTTCGACGAATAAAAGGTCTTTCGCAAGTCATATTTTATAATAACTCGGCACTATTTTTAAAATTATTCTGAACGTGTATCTCTCATAACATTATGCTGTAACTTATGTTAGTTACATAGTTAGAATTTTTTTGCCGTGGGCAATTTATTTAAAAGGTCTTAAAAGAGTCTTCTAGCGGTTAGAATTATTCCAAATTCGAGAATTTTAATATGTTATGTATATATAATCACTTACATAATATGTAGATAATATTTCATACGAATATATATCTATATAATTTAATTAAAGTTGATGAATAATATTAAAAGTTTTATTTTAATATAAATTAAGTAAGTAAAATATAAAACAATTATATTTCGTTATATTTAATTAACTTTAACTTGAGACTTCGTCTGTGACTAATTAAAAATGTTCGAAGACACGTATCCCACAAATTTTATAATTTAAAGGTTACTATTGACGAACTAATCGAATTTTTAAATAACACACTTTTTCCTCTTCTTCCCCTTAGGAGTGGAATTCGGAAAAATCCTTTTTTAGTGGGCGTCCACATCACAAAAAGAACGCATCTTTCAAATTTCACGTTTCTGGAACCAGTGATTGAGACTGGGCGTTGATTTGTCAAATTTTAAAAACATTGTGTGGGATTTCGAAAAATCTCTTCTTATTGGGCGGTTACATTACAAAAGAAGAAATATGTGTAGGTTCCGTGTTAAAATTTCAAATAAATTTTCGTTTAAATCGTGAATGGAATTTTATTATTAAAAGTTTTACAAAACGTATTTAAATGTGGGCGATAAACATTAAGTACAATATCGTAGGAATAAATGCGGATTATCTATTGAACACGTGTGCGATAACGCGAGTTTCGACAACTCAAATGCTATTTGTTTAACTTGAAAACATTCCTTTGTAAGATAACGTTTATCGGAAGAGATTTCTATAAACAATCACCTTGGGAAGTGGTCGGTTAAACTTTATCGTAAGTCTCTTTGTAGGTACGAAATATGCATGATTAATTCGTTTCGATTTTAATTGTGTACGAAGTGCCCCCCGATTGTTTGGACTGTCCGTGTCGCAGGGGCCGGCCGAGTGGCGTCGGAGACATCAAAGTAAGTCCTCGTATATTTTTTATTTTAATTTTTAACAAATCTGAAAAACGTACCTATATGGCGGCATTAAATGTAGGTTTTCAAACATAATTTAAAAATTAAATTCAAGTATTTTGTTGATACGTACGTTACTACTTGAGTATAGTGACGTAATGCGTTTTATAACTTATTACAATATGTACCTATAGGGTTTAGTCATTTTACGAAAACAGACGTATTTATTGTGAGTAAACGACCCTTAAATTGTTACATCGATAATTTTTTCTGTTTGCTGAAAATGTTTGAAATTGTACTTAGGTATTTTAACTTAAAAATATAAGTTTAAATCCAAATCGTAGCTTTTACGTAAGCTATCGTGAAATAGGACGAATTTTAAATTAGAATATTAAGAACATTAGAATGCAAAGTTGATGCACATCGATCGGGAATTATCAATTGTCACAATACATGGAACATTGCCACAACTTTTTGTGCTTGTAATTTGTTTTAAATTAATATTATTGCAATATAACTTACTTACGGCGGCGCCGGCCTGTATTTACATTTATTTACGTAACATATTCAAATTTGGACACTTTTCAGTTAAAGGTGGTTGTGATTAATTTATCAAAAGTATCATAACATTGTCGTAGACGGTGAAATAGCTAGCTGTGGGGTAGAAAATATTGGTCGTTGTTGGGAGGTGTCTACTAAAGGGAGGGTTGACTAGGGCAAATGTTTAAGTTTGGGGAATAAGAAACTGTCCCTTAAAGGGAGGTGTCCGTTAATAGAGGTTTCACTGTACACCCCATACCTATAGGTATATTTTGTAGGTACATCAAAATAACATAATTAAAAGGTTTTGAATTTTTTTTATATATTTATTATAAGCTTCAGTATTGAAAAGTGCGAAAGTCCACCTTTAGAAGGTTATATTTTAGCGCTACAGCTTTTTTTATACATTTTATTTATGGCCCATAATGATGGCATTATTGTGAATTATTATGAATTGCGTTTTGTAATTTATTACAATGTTCGATCTTTGTAGCAGTCGTACTAGTGTACGGCCTACGTTGAAACAAATTCGTGCTTATAGGTTGGTACTTACGTTTTGTGCCCAATCAATCACTTTCGAATATTTTCTTAAATAGGACATTTTTACTGCATTGATTGATTAATTAATTCGATTTATGTTAACATTAATCGTTTATCAGGTCAAAAAAGTAGGTAATTAAAAATATGTAGGTATCTAAGTTTAAAAAAAAATCAAAACACATCACTGGTGTAACGTTGCTATTCCATCAAAATATACAGATTTTATGCCAGAAAACAATACCTAGTATATACCTAATACCTTAATTATATTTAAAAAATTGTATTTGGAGTGCATTTTGTTGTCGTATTCGTAGAATCGATAAAGTTGATGTTTACATGAATGGAACAAATTTGATGATTTATTGACCTGATATAATATTCTGATGTGACTATCTTATGATTTAGTGTCTGTGTGTTTACTGCAATTTAGATTAAGATATTGCATAAAATAACATTTGCATGATTAATTTTGTGATTTATATATCTACTTAAAAGGTTACCAGAAAATAAGTATTTTTATCATAAATTGTATTCATATACGAAGTAGTATATTTTAGGACAAATAAAACCTTAATTATTCTATAAAAATCAAGTTCTAAAGTATCGTTAAAAACGTTAAATATAAAACATAAAAAGTTTTAATATTTTAATTACCAAATATTATTGTAGATACGAAATTATTTTAAATTTTTTTATACAAAATGCAAGATAGTCATAACGAGTGGAAGACATTTTGGCAATATATATTAGGGGAGTCGATCGAATTTTAAAGTTTCCACAAACCTATCGTGCGTTTTAATTTTCGAAACAAGTTTTACGAAAATTCATTCATTATAACTGGGTTCCGAGTTTTTTCGTTTTTCATCTTTAACGACACTAACGAAATTGTCGATTAATCTAGAAAATGTCGCGCGCCAACCGTTTTTCTCGAACGGCAATTGGTCACTTTGCGAAATAGTTATTTAAAAACAAACCACTTACGAATGAAATGATGGAAGTTGTATTACCTACCTAATTAACGAAATACAAAATAGAATTTTTTATCGAACCGAATTAAAATATAGGCCAGGAACAATTTATTTTAAAAGCCAACGTCATAACAATTTCTTCAATAGAACAGTAGGTACCTCAATTTTTAATGTAATTTTTAGTATTGCAGAGTTAATTAAAACAGCATTAAAAATTAGCATTTTCTTTTGCGAAATATGTAAAATTTAATAAGGTGCGTTAATAATTTCTAATTAAAAACACTAAAAAGTTTTGCGCTACCTCGCACAGTAGCAAGCACCATAAAAATTTTAGCTGGCGCTACGATAATAGAGCTATAAAACGTGAAACTTCGAGAGGGGGCAACGTAATGCTAGGTTTAACGTTAGACAACGAAGTAAATTCCCTATCATTTCGGTTTCTATGATGGTGCTAGTGAAATTAAAATCGACGATATTTGACGATAATTGAAACCACAAACGTTTTCTCTTATGTTGCCGCAAGTCAAGTGTTTAAATTCATACCTAGCAACTTTTCGATAAGCATTCTAATATAAAAAAATGTTTGCGTAACTTAAAACATTTATTTGAGAAATTATACGTAGATATAATTAAAAATGATATACAAAATAATTTACACTTGTATTATTGAAGTAGATTCTCGCTAATCCGGCCCTTTCGGTAATCCGGCGTTTTCAGGGCCCCCCCCCCCCCCGCGAGCGTAAAGGAGAGAAAATGCACTGCATGTCTCTGAGCGCGGAGAAAAACGGTGTATTTTCGCGTTCATATTTGAGTTCAGTTTATTTTTTGCTTTGTTTGTCGTTTTTGTGGTATTTAAATGCGTTTTTTTTTTTAATAACTTTATAGCGATTAGCGAGAGTCTACTTTAATTTTAAATTGTAGGCAATTGTAGGTTGAGTGTTGTTTCAACCATTACATCTACTAGTGAAAACTGTCGAAATACATATTTTTAATTAGTCGAAAAATCGTAATTCTAAGGGTCGATCTTTCCATCTCATGATAAATTTATCTGACAAATATTTACCACGAAAGATCACTATAAAAATTAGGTATGTTAAAGAATAATTTGTTCTATTATATCTATGTATATGTTACGTACCGAGCTAGAAATTGTACATTTCGCACACTGCACAGCGATTTTTGTACCAAGCGCGAAGTGCACAAGTCGTTTTGTACGAAGTTCAAATTATTGCACTTGGTACAGCGAATCTTGTACTGTTCGCACTTTGTACAGTTTTATTGTACCAAGTTGTTAATTTTAAACGCATATTCAACTTGGTACAATGGTTCTTGTACAAAGTCGGGAATAAAAATTTTCGAAGAGCCTGTAGAGTTTTATACTTACTCGTTGTCTACCCTGAAGTCTCTATTCTGCCAAATTACAATAAATATTTATATCTACCCTCAGTTTATTAAATCCGTAACGTCGTAGGTGTTTGTTACGGAAGCGTAGAAGGGCCACAAGGGGCGAGAATTCGTTTGTTGTGTTTAGAATAAGGTAAACATTTCTATTTTGTTAAAATATGCTATTCCTTTGATTATTACAAAATATTATCCTAGCTTGTTTATAAAGTTACATTTACTATAGTAAAAGTTAAAAATTAAAGTTCAACTGAATTCCATCAAAGAACAATGAAAATATGTCCACACGTTTTTTTTATTTTAACGAAAAAGAGCGAAGAAAGATTTTTTCATGTTCGTTTTTACACAAAAACTAAATTATATTAATTAAACATGGCATAATTCAAATTTCAAAAACATGAAACGGATTTACATCCCTAAAATGGATTAAAAATAAATATCAAATTACAATGACTGAAATAAGAATGCGATAAGTTTGGCACAGCTATGATTTACACTTTACAACTCTGTAGGTATAGCCTGACAATATTTACTTCGAGCTTTGTACAAAAACTGCCGTACCGAGTTGAATGTGCGTTTGAAATTTACAACTTGGTACAATAAAACTGTGCAGAGTGCGAACAGTACAAGATACCAAGTGCAATAATTTGAACTTCGTACAAAACGACTTGTGCACTTCGCGCTTGGTACAAAAATCGCTGTGCAGTGTGCGAAATGTACAATTACTAGCTCGGTACGTAACATATATATTTTTGAAGCTTTTGTCAATTATTTTACTGATTATTTATAATACAAATATATTTCCCACTTTTCTGTATTCTTTTATATTAATTAATTAGTCAATTAATGTAAAGTAGAGCATTTTCAATAAATAATACAGTGAAACGTCTCTACATAGGTTGTTTTTAGAGGTGGTCGTCGCAAGAGGTTTAACTGTATTAGTATAAATTCAAAATTATTCAAACGAAGATAGTGCTATTTTCTGTGTTAACAAAATACCTACATATTTTGTAATAGCTCTAACCGTAAATTAAAACCGCCCCGACAGTAAATTTAGAATACATCGAACATCAGAGTTGCAATTTAATTTTAGCAATTATATAGTAGGTGATCATTTCGGAATTGCCTGACAAGTTATGTTGTAAGTAAGTAAATGATATCTCTATGATGTTTTATTCCATTGGCGTTTGCAAAATTACAGACCGTATTATTTGGTGGAGAAATTAATCAGTTTAGTTTTAATATAAGCTGGTAACTGGGCTTAGCATTATCTTTACGACGCTTTTATGCCTTAAATTGTGGGACCTGCTGATTACGCATTAATGTATATCGATGCACCTCATAAACGTGAAGAGGCCTTTATAAACCGACATGGTGACTACCCAATTAATTGTATAGATATATCTATACGGAGTTAATTTAAGGTTCTATTATATTTCCACGATTCTAGAATTTTTGGGAAATAGTCCACACAGTTACGGTCAATTTCTAATACCATAATATTTTTTTGAAGAGAATCTCTATCTACTTATCCGATGAAACAATCGATGGGAACTTTAAATGCTTTTCCACTTTCTACATTTTACAATTTTCACAATAAATAATTAAACAAAATTTTATAATTTATTTTTAAATGTTCTTACACTGTAATTTCTAATAATTGATTATTCTACTTTTAGAGGTGTTATCTATATCCCACCTTAAGGATTTTTAAAATACCTCGTAATAAGGTAGAACGTATAGTTTTTACCTTAGGGGCGAATTGCATACCTTAGTTAAAGGTATTATATTTTATTTTTATTAGCATAAATAACAACTGCAAAAGTAAGTTTGTCAGACTCGTCAGCTGAACTCGTCCTTCGTTTTCGTAAAGACAATGCGCTGTCCAAATATCAGCTTCCTATATTCTGTTTGTATATTTATTTTTAAAACATAGCAATTTTGAAGAATTCAATAAAAAACACACATAAATTTACAACTAGTCTCAAACGATTTCGTTATTATTAAACGTTTTGCCGGTTTAAAATATTACCTGTACACCCCCAAAACCCATAGAGCAAATGCATGTAACAACCTAAAACTATATTTTCCACTTTTAACAATAAGTCGAGTTTGTCAAACTCCAATTGAGATATATTATTATACCTTAAAGGTCTAAAATTGTAGCTTGCGTAGTTACGTAAAGGTAGAATATAATACGAATTCGTCATTTTTGTTACTAAGGATGAAATTTATACCTTAAGGTGTTTATTTTTAGTTTTCAAATAGAAATAACAGAGAAATAGGAGAAAGCACTTTAGAAATAATAGTGTATTTAGTTAAATAAAATATTAAGTTTCTTCGTCATGTTATTAAACTTTTTAAGCTAATTATTATCGTTTAAATTGCTGATGTGTAGGGAATTTCTTACAATTTACGATTACAATAAATTGCGAGCTGTTAATGTTAAAAGTTTAATTTTCTCGAATTTTCCAGATTGCCGAATCAAGGCCAAAGTTTTACGAACTATAAACATAATCGTAAATTCGGATATTATTAATTTTATGGATGTAAACAAGAAAGCTAATTGCTCGTTATACCTTATATTAAAACATAAAACTTTTCAAGGTATGGCAGGAAAGTACAACAAGAAACAGCAAAATATAAAATTAATTATTTTGAATACTTAGACTACGTGAAATATTATCATAATTAAAAATATATTAGCGAGTGAAACACGTTTAAAATTTGCTGCTAGAAAAAGACAAGTTAAACAAGTTAGAACAGAATACGTATGAAAATTTAAATTAATATAAGGGTAGTATAAATTTATTTTTTCGTTTGTGCGTTGTGAATTAGGAAAACATACGTGTAATGGAAGTTTACATGGTGCTTAAATTTAAATAATTGTCTGCTCGTTTTTATGTTTTATTTACATGTTTTTAAATTACCAGATTATTACTTTGCATTAGGTATACTTAGACACGGTCCTTGTATGTTTTGATAAAACAATCTCGAAAATACGCAAAAATCTCGTAATCTACTTTACTCTATTAAATTTTATTTTTGTATTTTAATTTACTTAATAAATATGTATATATTTAGTATAATTGTTGTTCTAAAGATATGCGAAGGTCGTCTAATTGATACACAAAAATTCGATTTTTAAAATTACCTATATAACTGTCGTTAATAATTAGTTAAGAAGTAATGTTTTGTGCTTTAAACCTATTAAAATCTAAGACTTTAAAATGTTATCTCATTAAATGTCATTTAAAGTCATACTTTAATTATTATAATTAAACGCAAATAAATTACATTTAAGTATGAATATTAAAAATATTATAAAAAAGATTCCATATAGCAGGTTTAATTTTATATAGGTTACCTTACATGCGCGCCTCAATTTATTCGAAACTTGGTCAAGTGTGGTTATTCAGTAAATCATTAGTGGCGTTGCTATATTGCAGGACCATCTTGTTATACGTCGTTCTGTGCTTGTAATAATTCAAAGGGTTTAAATTCTCTCCACGAATGGATTCTAAGATATATAACTTTGTAATATTAACATTCTCATCTACAAGTTTCGAGTTTCGAAGAAAATTTCAAGTTATTTCAAAGTACATATTTTTTCATTTTTTTTCTTATAAATGCGACGGATTGGTATTATATGCGAACTAAAGTTGAGATATTTTTATTATTCGTTTAGGTAGTAGGCATAGCAAAATACGATTAACATGTGATACAAGATGTTATTTTCATTGCTACATATGCTATTATTAAATTCAAAAAGACAGTAAACAACTGTCTACATTAAGAAAATATTAAATTATTTTATAAAATAAATGTTATTTGTTGAATAAAGGTTAATTTATCAATTTAAATGCAAGTACAACATACATTATAGTTGAATTTTTTTGTTGGCTGAAAATTTTTAATTTTACGTTGTATGTTCTAAATACGACTACGTAAGTAGATATATAAAGCTGTGTCCACATTAGCAAAGATTTACGTCGAACACACCAACCGCACCGTTGTCTGTTTTTTGTGATGTACAAATTTGTGCCGAATACAACGCACGGCAGAAATTATTGTTAATGTGGACGCGACTGAAAAAAAACCGATAACGAACGGATCGTGCGCGTTGAATGCGGCGAAACTTTTTAGCTGCGCTGTTACGTGGCGAACACGTCCACACTCGCATAAATTTGTTAACGTACAAACAAATTTGTGCCGAATACAACGCACGACGTAAATTTTTGCTAATGTGGACGCGGCTTTACTGTTAAAATTTTAGTTTCATTCGAAACGCCTTTTTCAAATAAGCGATTAGATTTTAAACGATCGTTTTTTCGTAAAAAAGTAATAGTTGAAATGGTATTTGTACAAGTGGTAATAAAGAAAATAGGATTAATGTAAAGGGTTAACGAAATAAAAGCTATTTCGATTTGCCGCTTTAAAATGAACACTTAAACATATTAAAAGCCAATAAGAGAGGTTACGAAGTTCAGTTAATTGATGAAAAAACAAGTAAGATTATCCTGCCTTAATTTTCACTAGGTAGTTTATTTGTAAGGGTTCTGTTAGCTAGCTGTACGTTGAAGATTATGGTTTCGAAGTGAAGTCCGGTAGTGGATTTTCGAGAAATGACAGTTCGCTTTTTCGTTTGATTTGTTACATCGCAGCAATGCCGAACGACAAAAGGCAACAGTTATTAATACAACGAAGTATCACCGTTGTAAGATAAATTTACGGTTCTTTTTTAGTAGGTGAAAAAAGTTTATTTTATACGCGAAATTTTTGTAGTTTAAATTAACTAACTTATTTATTTCTAATTCGATTTCTAAATAAACTTTTAGACATTTTAATTCAAATGCTTTACGATGCGTACTCATTTATTCATTAATACACGTTTAACCTGCGTTTTACATATTTACAATTGTGCAATCGGACAAATTTGTCTCGGAATCCCCAACGTGCAATCCTGTCCCGAGGCCGATTTCCCACTATTAACTTCAGTTTTATTTGTCATGCCATGCATAATCCACGCAGTCAACCAACTTACATAGCTTAAGCGGCATTTATGTGAATGCCCTAAAGTAACAACTAACTACACAGTTTAAATTTAGTTTCGAAATTATAGTTTAAATTATATTATAGTCGTCATACTGTTATTCGCATTATTATTAATGCTATTAAAGAGATTAATTAGGTATGAAATAAAATACATTAGCTCATATTGTGAGTAGGTATTGATATTCATTTATATCTACTTATTTCTGAAATATGTAAACAATTTGCTTTAATTCTAATAATTAAAGCAAAGTCCGTTACTCATGTCAAGATAACATCAAGTTATCTAACATATAAGTTTAATTGTTATGGAAACAATTCAAATGACTATTAGACTAGATAATTTGATATTCTTGATATGTGAAATCTAAATTTAAATTCTCAATTAACAAGGAAAAATGAAGAAGGTAGTTTAATAATAAAATTGTTTTTTTGTTGTTATATTTTAAGAATCTGCTTTGAAAAGCTTTTAAAATCAATTCAAAGGACGCTAATTATTTTGCGCATTGATTGATTTTACATAAGTCGTTAGTGTAAATTGATAAATTGATTTTGTTTCTATTGCGAAGTTATTTAAACGATGTTACATACTGATTGTTTAAATTACCTGTATCTGTCGATATTTAATTGAACTTTATATAAAACTACACTTACAAAAAATTACTGAATGTTTCTGGTTTTGTGTTCAAGTTAAATAATAATTCCTTAATGATTTTCTTGTTATTCAATTTGTGGTATATTTAAATTTTGCTACCTATGCTTTTAAATAAACATATTTGATAGTTTTATTTGTATATACAACCTATACAATGAAAATCCATTCTCTTTCTTTTTATGAACTTTTTCTTATTAACTGTAAGTTTATTAAACATTAAGTAAAGTAACGAACCAAACAATAAACAATCTGAAGCTTCAAAAGTACTTTTTTTATATTTATGTCAAAATTAAAAAATTATTTGATTATGATTTTATAGAAAAAACAACGGCTGGCAATGTCAACAACAAGAAGCACGAAGAGTGGGTGTCCTAGAGTACAGATTGTTCTAGGGTCCTAGGAAATCTCGGAATGAAGAAATTAAGCTGAGAAAGAAAGAAAGAAATACCCGCTTTAATAAGAAACGTAGCAAAAGATGGAAAGAAATGAAGAGAACTATGAAAAATCCCACCCAACCCGACACAAGACTGAAGATACGACTTATCTGCATACACAGCACTTCGATACCGCAACGTATAAGGAGTTTTGGATTAAGTAAGTAAGTCTGTAAATAATTATTTAAAAGTTAGACATTTTGACAAAAACTTAAGTTACCTATACCTACATATAATCGAATCAAATTAGGTTTTTACTTCGGAACCCACAAGAATAGAACCGATTTTGATGAAACTTTTTTAAAATGTTTGTTATACTACATTATTTGAAATCAGAAACGTGCCGGTTGGTGCACTTAAGTATTTGTGCCCATTGTTTAAACAATATTATTACAACAAAATACGGGGTGTCCAGGAAATGATGGAAAATTTCTCGGAGAACGCATAAAACACGTCAAAATAATGTCACAAGTTTCCATAAATGTTTTTCTTACGGCGCTCCCCTGTTGAGATATTCACCACCAAAGTTGAAGAGTAAAAATAAATTGTTTTAAATAACACGCCTTATTAGTCGTTGGAATTCAATAATTTATGGTACACGTACGTAATAAATAAAGATTTTTAAAATGACGTAATAGGTTTTTTGATATCAATTCTAAAGAATCAGGTTGCACTACCCCTAATCTTTCTAACTTCACATTTTTCAGAGATTGTAGTATTTACATTTTTAAGGTCATTTTCGGATTTCCCAGACATTTTTTGGATAAAAAAAGGTAGGCGCTCTTATTTAATTTCGATAAAATGAACCATATTCGACAAAATCATACAAAAATAATAAGAGACGCAGTGTTCGGGGTGGCACAACAATGGGTTTCTACAGAAATCTATTTGTTTCGACGTCATTTTCGCATACTGTTGGATGGTTCGATAATTAGGTCCCTGAACAAAACTTGGTGCATATTATACCCTTCATTGTTCAGTTCAAAATACTGACAGGGTTGCAATTTGAAAAAAAAAGACAATAAAACGTTTTCATAGCAAACGGATGTTTTATTGATATATATGTCATTGTATTATTATTTAAAACTTTAAACTACAGACATTACCACTTTGTCTTTTGTAGTATCAAATTTTACGTGCTACAGTTTTGATACTAATTGTTTTCTCGAGAAATTGATAATTTTCAAAATCTTTGCAAAAACACTGAATTTCATCCCCGTTAAGAATTTTTGCGGGAGTGCTATCGAAGGGGACTTTTGAGGTTCAGTTTAAAACATCGAAATAAAGGTCGACACAAAAATTTAGTTTGTTAATAATTTTTCGTATAATTTTTCCCTTTTATGATCTAATTTTACTGGACTAATTTGTTAGCCTATTTGTTAATTACTAGGACATTCGCAAATATTTGTGGTTGTAGCGGGATTCGAACCCGCAGCGATGGGACCTAGCAGAGCTACAGCTCTCGAGGCCACTGCGGCCCTGAATTTATTTAAAATTTGGACAATACTGAAACAAGTTATTAGGTAATTAACATGCTCATCTATAGTGAAACTCTTCCAGATATCGGACACTGTTTTATAGTGTGTTTTATTTCCCATTAGCCGAAACTTCTTAATAGCCGACATTTTCTTTGGTCCCGCGAATGTCCGGCATTGAGAAGTTTCACATGTTTATATTAATTATGTGATAAACGGTAGAACGGGAAGTAAAACGCACCCGCTGTTAAAATCGTGGACTCCAAAAACAGACTTTTCCAGCTGAACGTTTCGCTTGTTAATTTAATATTAACGTCGTCCATAAATATTGATAAATAAAAGTGTACTAAGCTGTTACTTAAACGATTGATCAAGAGTTTAATTGTTTTAATATTAAATAAACGTGCATTGTAAGTGCATGGCATTACTAACATAGTAATGTTGTTCAATTTAGATTCAATTTTGTTCTTACCTACGTAAAGTTGTCAAAAAAACATGAATAGATGGATACTTTTTTCAAATAACGTGAATATGTTAGATACTATAATTAATTATTAATTTAGTAATTGTGTAAGAATATAATAATTCTATAAATCTGTACCTATTTAAAAATATTCTGCAGAACGATTCTTAAAAAACAACTTAAAAACGCGAACAAAGTGCGTCTCCATTCCAAATTATTATTGTAATAAAGTTGGCGCTCTGTTCCTGACATACTTAGGACATTAGAAGTTAAACAAAATAAACAAAATTGCAACTAACAATGTAATGTAAGAACAGTATTGCCGAGACTATGAAATTAGACGGTCGTTTGCTAGTTCTGCGCGCCTCAATTACATCGATATATGGGCCACGGCTTGTTTCTAATTAAATACACAATTCCCTAAAGTTGATTCTACCAAATAGCGTGCATTTTTATTTCAGGTTTAGTGCATACGATTTAAACACGTATAGTTCACATAAAAATGGTTTATATTGTAGTTTTCATTTTATTTTGAGACCGTCACGCTGTTTAGCATAAACTGATCGTACACACATGACCTCACTTAAAAATCAATCATCTTCCATGATACGTTCTAAATGTAAGGAACTTTGGCAATACTTTTCCGTTCCGCAACAAAAACAATTTTGTGGCGATCTTTATTTGTTTATGTTTCGTAATTTGGTTGTAGGTATAATAAATACGCGTTCAAAGCGTTAAAATTGACATTTTATATCTACTACATAATTATACATAATATAATACCTATGGACGTATTTATTTTCAAAACATTTTATTTTCATCAATAAGGCGTTTTCTTCAATTACTGTAATAGACTAGGTTATAATAATCGAGAAACAAAAAAAATTCCAAATAGGCACTTATTAAAACACGTAAACAATATGAATCACATTTTTGTAGGTTTATCATACTTCATGGTATTCATGGTTTTGGCAAAATTTTGGCCCAACCTAAAATTTTTTAATTCGTCTCCGTACGTCGAGAAATATCGATTTTCACGTAATACACTTATGAAATGATGAATTAAACTTATTTTTGACGACTTCCAGATTTTCAAAATTTTCGATAAAAATCCCTCATTTGTTTAGTCTCGGTACGTCAAGAAATGTCGATTTCCAGGTAAAATACGTATAAAATAATGTATTGCAGTCGTTTTCGCCGATATCGCGTTTTTGTTAATTTTCGATAAAAATTCCTTATTATAGTTCGGGATTTTGGTAAAATTTTGACACGACACGTATGTCCTTGTTTCGAGAAATATCAATTTTCACGTGAAATAAATGTAAAATAACGAATTAAGCGCGTTTTCGCCGACATCGAGTTTTCAAACATTTTTGAAAAAAACCGTGTTATAATCCATGATTTTGGCATAATTTTGGCCCGACCTAAAGTTTTTTATTTCGTCTCCGTACGTCGAGAAATGTTAATTTCCTCGTTAAATAAGTACACATAAATGAATTAAACGCGTTTTCGCCGACATCGAGTTTAAAAACATTTTTAATCTATTTCTTTGGCTTCAGCACGTCGAGCAATGTCAATTTCCAGGTAAAACACATATAAAATAATGTATTACACACGTTTACGCTGACATCGAATTTTTGTTAATTTTCGATAAAATTTCCTTATTATAGTATAGGGATTTTGGAAAAATTTTGACACTACACGAATGTCCTTGTTTCGTCGCCGTACGTCGCGAAATATCAATTTCCATGTGAAATAAACGGAAAATAATGAATTAAGCGCGTATTCGCCGACATCGACTTTACAATAATTTATAACTACTTGTTTGGCTTCGGTACGTCGAGAAATATCCATTTCTAGGTAAAACACGTATAAAATAATGTATTATACGCGCTTTCGCCGATATCGAGTTTTTGTTAATTTTCGATAAAATTTCCTTATCTAAGCGCCTTTCCGGCGATTAAAAATTTTGCCTAATCTCGAAAAAATCCCTTATTTATAGTCCAGCGATTTTTTCTGGCAAAATTTTGACCGCAAGCTTTTGAGCCGTAACGTTCAGAACAAGTCGAAAACTATTAGAAAACTCGCATTTTAGGAAACGATAAATAAGGAACTGCCGGCGTTAAATAGTTTGTAATTTTTTATAATCTCTATAAAATGACGTTATCTAATACGCATAGAACAGGTCCGGAATTAGTTGAAAAGTAGTTTTTCGAGATTAACAATGCAAGAAGTGTATGGTCAAATGTCAGTCCATTTGACATATGTAGTATAAAATAAACCAGAAGATACTTTCAAAGAAATACGTTGTTATTTATCTTTCTAAATAGTTAAACCGCGTTAATAGTTTGAACCGCGACAGAGTGCATACAATAGAAAATCTTTTCTCTAGTTGCAACATTCAAGGTTAGTGCCTTTATTCTTCAAGTTATACATAATCTAACCAACCACCACGTCGTTTCATTTATTAATTAATTAAGGGGGTTTTCCTCCTCTAATTATGAATCCATCACTCCCTACTTCGACTTCCCCAATCAATAAAATAACAGAAACTATGGAACCTACCATCCTCAACCCTATCAACCAACACCGCTCATATTCGAATATCCTCAAACGTCAACCAAATTTCTCCTTCCCTACCAAACATCAAGGCATATTACTAAATTCGATAGAAGGCACTAAAATCAAAGAATACATATATGCGATTGGCAACTTAGTGCAACCGAAAAATGTTATCGCAGCCTCGAGGATATCAAACGAGCGGATATGTATTTATCTATCTACCAAAGAAATAGTTAACAACTTATTGCTTTCCACCAAATCGATAAGCATAGGTAATCAAGACATACAAATAAGAAAATTAATAAACCCTTCTAAGAAAATTATACTGTCTAACGTCTCCCCCCATATAACAAATCAACAGTTGGAATACTTTTTGAAAAATAACTTAAATCTAAATCTTACTTCACCTATTTACTTCGTCAAATCTGGGCTAGAAAATCCGGACTATTCACATGTTATCAGCTTTCGTAGATTCGTTTATACAGAGGCCAGCGACATAACCAACCTACCATCATCCTTTATTTTACAACTAGAAGACGAACACTGTAGAATCTTCCTACAAACCGAATACCCTAAATGTAATAAATGTAATCAAGAACACCTTACCACTACTAACTGCCCGAACAATATCAATAGTCCTCCACTCTCCGTAAACTCCGACAATCATCCCCAAGTAACCTCCGAAATAATTACAGCTGAAATTCACGCCCCACCTACCTTCTCTCCAATACCTAATCTACCTAAACTTCCCTGCAAAAAGAGACCGCATCTTTCCACCTCTTCCGAAACCTCACCAGAACAGCATAAAGATCCAATCAAGAACAATATTCAGTCAATTACTGACATAAACCCAGTCGAAGAAGACACCTCCACCTCAGTCAATATCGTCCTCCCTACTGACAATCAAACTTTCCTAAAACCAAGATCTCAGCCAGAAAGAAAACCTAAAAAAGCTAAACATTCCTCACCCGATCCCTCTACCGACAACTTATTAGAAGTCTTGACACCCCTCCAAAAAATTATTGAAGAATCGCCCTCCTCATACGTGTTAAACTATCAACAAATTTGCCACTTCTTAGAAAATGCCCACGGATCCAGCGACCCAATCTCCACTGCAAGAGAATACACTAACGAAATCGGTAAATTAATATCGATGTTAGAAGTCATTCATCCACATCTAAATCTCCGATCAATCAAATCTAGATGTACCAGAATAAAAAAGAAGCTCACATATCAATATCAAAATGAAAACTCACCTCAAACATCTCTTACCGAAGACGACAGTGACGTTTCATTAACAACTTCTTATTAATGGCAGCCTCCTTCTTAGCGCAATGGAACATTAATGGATATTATTCTCATCTACCATATTTACAACTACTATTATCCGAACAGCAACCTGCGATACTCTGCCTTCAAGAAACACATTTCCTAAATGACCATCACCATAAATTAAAACAGTACGACGTTTATTCAAAAAATAGAACAGGAAGCATCAGACCCAGCGGAGGGGTATCGATCTACGTTAGAGACTTTTTCTCTTCAACTGAAATTCCTTTAAACACCGACTTCGAAGCGATAGCGATAAATCTGGTATATAACATCAAATTATCCATATGCAACATTTATATCCCGCCCGACAAAGACTTTAATCTTAATGATCTAATTAACATATCAAATCAAATTCCCTCTCCGAAAATAATAATAGGCGATTTTAATGCACATAACGTAATATGGGGTTCAGATCACACCAATACAAAAGGAAAAACAGTCGAAAACTTTCTAAATAGCTCGTATCTCTTACCACTCAATACAGGTGGAAAAACGCGCTTTAACGCATACAACGGATCACTCTCTTGCATCGATTTATCGCTCTGTGACGCTACCATCGCCCCGTATTTATCCTGGGAAACTCTTGCTCACCTACACGGAAGTGACCACTATCCAATTATTATTCGATATGATAAACAGACTCCATCAATATTTCCTCTACCCAAATGGAAAGTAAACTTCGCCAACTGGACTGATTTTTCGAATTCAATTGAAAAAAATCTACCTCAATTTTCTGAATCCTCCAACGTCAATGATCTCCTTTCTGTCCTTACATCCGTCATATTAAACTCAGCTAATGTGACTGTAGGCAAAAGTACATATCCTTCACAAAAACACCGTACCTTGGTGGAACAACAAATGTGCCGAAGCTATAAAGAGCTCTAAACATGCCTTTAATCGTCTTAAAAAACACAATACCTTAGAAAATTTATTAACCTTCAAACAACTACGTGCTAAAGCAAGATACATAATTAAAAACAGCAAGAAAGAATCTTGGTCCAATTTCGTGGCAACGATCTCACCTAGCACACCCATAACACAAGTATGGAACAAAATCAAAAAAATTAAAGGCATAAACACATTCAGTCCGATAACATTAATAAATAATCATGGGCAATCCGTCACTTCTACCAAGGAAATAGCCGAAATAATCGCAAACAACTTTCAAAACTATTCCAGCGATTCTAACTACGAACCTTACTTTCGCTCTTATAAAGATAAAACCGAAACAAATGAAGCACACATAAATGAAAACTCTAATCACCCGATAAACTCCCACATCTATCTCAAGGAACTAGAAGAAGCACTGAAAAACTGTAAAACTCCTCACCAGGTCCCGACAACATTCCTTTCATATTCCTAAAACATCTCCCTCCCATAGCTATCTCTTACCTGCTAAAGCTCTACAATAAAATACTCATAAACAGACAATACCCAAGCATGTGGTCCGAAGCCATCGTCATCCCAATCCTAAAACCAAACAAACCACGTTCAGAAGTAAACTCCTATCGGCCCATCTCTCTCACATGTACCATGTGCAAACTTCTAGAAAAAATCATAAATTACAGACTCACCTGGACACTAGAACATAAAAACTTGTTAACCCCTTCACAAAGCGGTTTCCGTCGTCATAGATCTACAAATGATAACATAGTGAACCTTCAAACCAATATTAATGAAGCCTTCGCTAACAAACAACATCTCCTCGCAGTATCTTTTGACATACAAAAGGCTTTTGACATGACTTGGAAATATCTCATCATCTATAAACTACAAGAATGGGGACTTGATGGCCACTTCTTGCATTTCATTCGCAATTTCCTATCGAACAGATCTTTTCAAGTACGTGTAAATGGACATCTCTCTTCTAAAAAGACTCTAACAAACGGCATACCACAAGGTTCCATACTTAGCCCCACGCTCTTCCTAATTGCAATAAACGAAATCTCCAAAGATATCCAGCCGCCAGTACTCTGCAATCTATTCGCCGACGACTTAATACTATATGTCAAAGGAAAACACATACAAACAACAACAAAACTAATTCAAACAGCCATATTCCGCTTAGAAAGATGGTCCAAAAGAACAGGTTTCAAACTCTCACCGATGAAGACCCAATGCATAATTTTTCTAAAAGAAAGTAACCTCACCCCCTCCTTACTCTAAACGATAATCCACTGCAATTCGTCGACGAAATTAAATTCCTTGGATTAATATTTGATCGGCAATTAACTTGGAAATCGCACATCAAATATCTACAAACCAAAAGTCAAACTGATATAAATTTGCTCAAACTACTATCGAACCAACAGTGGGGAGCCGATACCAACACACTACTTTACTTGTACAGATCACTTATTAGAACACGCTTAGAATATGGATCAATCGCTTATTACTCAGCTTCAAAAACAGTACTTAAACCGTTAAATACTGTACACAACAAAGCCATAAGAATCGCACTTGGAGCCTACTATACAACACCCATTGAAAGCTTATACTGCCTGGCTGGCGAACTACCTCCCTATGTCAGACAAAACTACTAAAATTATCATTCGCTGCCACCATATCACCATACATAAAAAATCCTACACATAAACACGTCTTCACCAGCAAATATCACTCCATATACGAAAGCAACAAACGCCTAGCTCCTCCACTATACGAAAGTTTGATAACAATCTTGTCCGAAATTAATACCCACTTTCCTTCTCCCATACTAAATTGCAACTTAATCCCCTTTCCTTGGATACTCAACATCCCAAATCATGACACATCTTTACTACAGTATCAAAATCTCAAACCAACCACCAATTAATAAAAACAAGTTCCTAGAAATTATCCACAATTTTCCAAATGCATCTATAATTTTTACCGATGCCTCTAAATCTGAACTTGGCGTAGGATGTGCCGTCGTCGCACCTGATGAAACTCTTCAATATAAGTTACCTAACTCCTTCAGTTCCTTTTCCGGTGAACTCTATGCAATACTCCAAGCCTTAAAATACAGCAAAAAACTCAATAAGCACCACACTTTAATCTGCACCGATTCCCTCAGTTCAATCCAAACTCTCCAACAAATTTATCCCAAGACCCCATTACATGAACTTATCCTAAACGAATTGTCTCAACCGCCGAAACAAAACATCACCTTCATCTGGATTCCCTCACACATTGGAATAATAGGAAATGAATCAGCAGACGCCGCATCCAAAGCTGCAATCCGCACTTCAACATTTCACCAACTTGAATCTCCCCACTCCGATATAAAACTTCACCTCAAACTTCACATATTCAACTTCTGGCAAAATATCTGGTCGCAAACTAATCACAAACTTTCCGAAATAAAACCATCCACCCGAACCTTCCCTAAGATTCCTCCCCACAGAAATGAACAAATAATCGCTACTCGTCTTAGACTTGGACACTCCAAACTAACTCACGAACACCTACTTAAACAAGAAGAACCACCGATATGCGACACCTGCCACACCATCATCACCATCAAACATTTAATCTTATCCTGCAAGAAGTACGCCCAAGCAAGATCCCAATACAACATCCCAGACAATATTCACGCTGCTCTAAACGATGACATTAAATCCACCATCAACTTTATTAAATCTATTCAGATCAAAATTTAAAATATATCATGTATATATAAAATGTAATTTTTCAATCAATGTATAAATCTAACTACCAAATCTATTACGCTAATAACCCTTAGAGGTTGATGCGAAAATAAAATAAATAAATAAATAAATGCAAGAAGTGACAATCTAAGCGCGTTTCCGGCGATTAAAAATTTTTGCCAAATCTCGCAAAAATCCTTAAAAACCTTATTATAGTCCAGCGATTTTTTTCTGGCTAAATTTTGACCGCAAGCTTTTGAGCCGTAACGTTCAGAACAAGTTGAAAACGATTAGAAAACTCGCATTTTGGGTATTACGAAGCGATAAATAACGAACTGCCGGCGTTTAGATAGTTTATAATTTTTTATAATCACGATATAATGACACTATCCGATACGCATAGAACAGGTCCGGAATTAGTTGAAAAGTAGTTTTTCAAGATTAACAATGCAAGAAATGAGAATCTAAGCGCGTTTTCGGCGATTAAAAATTTTTGCCAAATCTCGAAAAAAATCCTTAGTATAGCGCGGCTTCTTTTTTCTGAAAAAATTTTGACACGACACGAATGTCCTTGTTTCGTCGCCGTACGTTGCGAAATATCAATTTCCACGTGAAATAAACGGAAAATAATGAATTAAGCGCGTATTCGCCGATATCGACTTTACAATAATTTTTAAACTACTTGTTTGGCCTCGGTACGTCGAGAAATATCCAGTTCCAGGTAAAATACGTATAAAATAATATATTACACGCGTTTTCGCCGATATCGAGTTTTTGTTAATTTTCGATAAAAATTCCTTAGTTCAGGGATTTTGGCAAAATTTTGACCCGACACGAATGTCCTTGTTTCGTTTCCGTACGTCGGGAAATATTAATTTCCACGTGAAATAAACATAAAATAATGAATTAAGCGCGTTTTCGCCGACATCTAGTTTTTGAAAATTTTTCATATAAAAGCCTTATTATAGTCCATGGTTTTGTCAAAATTTTGGCCCGATCTAAAATTCTTATTTCGTCTCTGTTCGTCGAGAAATATTATTTTCCATCTAAAACAAAACTGAAGTAAATGATATACACGAGATTTCGCTAAGGTCGGCATTTCTAGAAATCTCGAAAAAGCTTCGTAATCAGCTTTTTTTTGAAAAAATTTGACCTGACCTAATAGATAGATTTTCAAATAGGTATTTAATAAAAGTAGATAGGAATTATATTATGTACAAATTTGTTTTCTATCATTTGGTGTTCTAGGGTGTTCTTTACAGAAGGCGGTACAGAAAAATAATGTGATGCCTAGGTACTATGCGAGTGCTACCCAGGTTGAGGTTTTATTTTACAACGCCTTCTGGATATGGATTTCGAAACTTCACTAACAATAAGTGCTTGTAAGGATCAATCATCGAATAAGAAGGGTGAATTACTTTGGTAAATTAAACAACGTGATTACTTCTTTTATCCGAGTTTTTGATCTGAATCACCGAAACAACTAAGTTAATTGTGATATTTTTTTATTACCACATATTGTATATCAAGATATAATAAAGTCTTTTAATAAACGTCAAATTTGTTGTTTATTGTATTCGCATAATAAATTCCTAAGTAGATATGATTTAAAAAGTATCACGCTATGTTTATATAAAGTTTTTGAATGACCTGGACGTATATTTTAATAAATGAACAGACTTTTAAAGTATACGGTGGCTAACCAAAAAGTTTTCCGACATTTCCAACTTTTCGAATGCTCCCTGTACGCTTTAAAAACGAGATTCAAATAACTTTTCGAATAGCCCCTGTATATTTTCATAAATGAGCGTCAAAAAACTTTTCGAATTCCCTCGTATAACCGTTATCAGATCTTTAAGAATTTTTTGTGACGGTTTTTATGCTCTCACCTTCACTTAACCTTCGCTCACCTTCTTCAGTAGCAAAGAAGGTTGATTTCACCTTCTTTAGTGCTCATGAAGGTGAGAGCATAAAAAAATCGCACAAAAAATTCTTAAAGATCTGATAAGGGTTATACGGGGGAATTCGAAAAGTTTTTTGACGCTCATTTATGAAAATATACAAGGGCTGTTCCATAAGTTTGTTGACGCTCGTTTTTGATGTGTACGGGGGTTATAGAAAAGTTCAAATTGCCGGAAAGTTTGTGAATTGCACTTTAAAATTTGAGCGTTGAAAAACTTTTGTAACCCACCTCGTATATTATACGAGATCTGCCGAAAAAGTTTCCCAGCATTTAAAAAAAACTTAAACGAACCCCGTATACTTCTTAAATGATAGGAAACGTTTGTAGGGTTCACGTATATTCTACGGGTGATGTTCAAGAAGTTTCTTATAATACGATACTATGCGCACTTTAAAAAGAATATTTATAAACAAATTGAAAAATTACGAACCAATTTTTATTAAAACTTTTTAAATACATATACGTATGAGTAACACATTAAATAAATACAGCTATGGGAGATCTATTTTGTAATCGCCAGCTATATTCTCAACGTGTTGCACTACTAATAACTTACATTAAACATATTTTAAATTGAGACCACAATAAAAAAATTAACAAATTAATTTCAACATTTAAAAGTCTTGGAATTGAGAACATTACAAGTTTATTGCATTTTATAACATAGACAATTATACATATAAAAATTTATGTATTGTCAATTATTAACCGTGTTTGTAGTATACTGTTACATCATTAAGTAAAATTTTGAGTATTTGCATTAAACTTGATGGACTCCTTTGATTGCATTTATATTAAAGTATAAAAATACCTAATAACGGGGTCGCCAAATATCTATCATAAATTTTAAAGTCAAAATACCCCAATAATACATTTCATATTTTCAAAATATAAACATTACTATTTGATTCAATTCTTATCACAATAATAATATTTTCAAACGAGAGTGGGCGATTTAATCATTAATCACTTATTTACTCTCATTAAAAGTCAGCTTCTGCCAAAAGAGCTTTTATTTATTATAAATACATAAATCTAAGTATTATTTTAAAATCGCATGTAAGTATACTTTGGGAAAGAGAAGTTTTTCGCTTATATGGTGTAAAAATTAATTGACATTAAGAAAATAAATCGATCTTGTTTTGTTGCAAAATACATAATTGTGCAATAAAATTTACATCGATTTATCCACTCCGCATTGTCGATCATAGGAATATTAACACTTATTAACATTTTATAATGAACAGTTACGAATTTCACCAAACGAGTTTCTTAAAACAGAATGGAGTAATACTTTGTATTATATATGTATCGTTGGAAAGCACATTCTGATAAAATAGAACCAATTACCTTAAAACGTACATAATGAATTACGTTATATTTATTAGGCACCAACATGACAATAATCAAAACACTAATTTGATTTACACTGGGCGAGGGCTATACTTTGAACAATGAAATGGAATCAGTCGTCTTCCTTCTTTTCAGGTTTAAGATCTACCATTGCATGGAGCTCTTCAGGAGTGTAACTGTAACAAATAGTATATAAAAAAAATGATCTGAATTAGTTTTTATTTCAAGATTGATATAAGCGAGCAAAATTGGAATTACCCAAGTAATGTCTGTAAATCATAAACGAAGCGATATACGTAACGTTTTCCTGCAGTCTTATGAATAATGTTCTTATCATAGTAATAACGTAAACCTCTCGATAATTTTTCGTTATTCATTTTCGGTTTTTGTTTTTACGAATGCCCCAACGTTGGGAAACTTCATCAGGATCTGTTAATTTACATTCCAAGCCATCTCCCGTCCAAGAGATAAAACCTCGACAAGATTTATCAGTCAAAAGTTCTGAAAGAAATTTCCATAACTGGCCCTGAACCTGAAAACAATAAAGCTATATAATTTATGTTTTAATTGTTTTTAGTAAAAATAAGCAATCATTCTACCTGCGAAACAAGGTCTTCCTGTACTTCCATTTGTTGGATATCCACCCATCATTCCATTTTGAAGCGTGGGTTTGGTATCAGGTCCAAGAGGATATATTATATCTCTTCCCGTCATTCCTGCGGACAAGAATGCCGGATGGGTATGTGAATAAGCGTGGGCAATAGATGCCAAATCTGCAGGATTGTGAGGCCATTGATCGAGCCCCGCAGAATTTGCACCGCTGGGTACCGTTTGGAAAGGACTACCGTTATATGGAGAACCATAAGTATCACCGTAACCATCATTGTACCGTCCACCTAAAAATTAAGTACATCACATTAAACGTAAGCACCTGTATTAAGTTTACAATGGATTAGAAGAATTATAATGAAAAGTTCATAGCTTGTGGTTTTGTCAAAATTTTGACTAAACTTAAAACTTTCTGTTTCGCCTCGGTACGTCCAGAAGTATAGGTTCCCACGTAAAACATGCACAAAATAATGAAATAAACATGTTTTTGTGGATTCGAATTTTTACAAATTTTCGACAAAAAATCTTACTATAGTTCATGGTTATTGGCAAATTTTCACCAGAGAGAAAATTTTTTGTTTCATCTCCGGAAGTCGTGGAATGTTAATTTCCACGTAAAAAAGCGTAATGTAATGAATCAAACGCGTTTTTGCAATCGCTTATTACTCAGCTTCAAAAACAGTACTTAAACCGTTAAATACTGTACACAACAAAGCCATAAGAATCGCACTTGGAGCCTACTATACAACACCCATTGAAAGCTTATACTGCCTGGCTGGCGAACTACCTCCCTATGTCAGACAAAAACTACTAAAATTATCATTCGCTGCCACCATATCACCATACATAAAAAATCCTACACATAAACACGTCTTCACCAGCAAATATCACTCCATATACGAAAGCAACAAACGCCTAGCTCCTCCACTATACGAAAGTTTGATAACAATCTTGTCCGAAATTAATACCCACTTTCCTTCTCCCATACTAAATTGCAACTTAATCCCCTTTCCTTGGATACTCAACATCCCAAATCATGACACATCTTTACTACAGTATCAAAAATCTCAAACCAACCACCAATTAATAAAAAACAAGTTCCTAGAAATTATCCACAATTTTCCAAATGCATCTATAATTTTTACCGATGCCTCTAAATCTGAACTTGGCGTAGGATGTGCCGTCGTCGCACCTGATGAAACTCTTCAATATAAGTTACCTAACTCCTTCAGTTCCTTTTCCGGTGAACTCTATGCAATACTCCAAGCCTTAAAATACAGCAAAAACTCAAAAGCACCACACTTTAATCTGCACCGATTCCCTCAGTTCAATCCAAACTCTCCAACAAATTTATCCCAAGACCCCATTACATGAACTTATCCTAAACGAATTGTCTCAACCGCCGAAACAAAACATCACCTTCATCTGGATTCCTCACACATTGGAATAATAGGAAATGAATCAGCAGACGCCGCATCCAAAGCTGCAATCCGCACTTCAACATTTCACCAACTTGAATCTCCCCACTCCGATATAAAACTTCACCTCAAACTTCACATATTCAACTTCTGGCAAAATATCTGGTCGCAAACTAATCACAAACTTTCCGAAATAAAACCATCCACCCGAACCTTCCCTAAGATTCCTCCCCACAGAAATGAACAAATAATCGCTACTCGTCTTAGACTTGGACACTCCAAACTAACTCACGAACACCTACTTAAACAAGAAGAACCACCGATATGCGACACCTGCCACACCATCATCACCATCAAACATTTAATCTTATCCTGCAAGAAGTACGCCCAAGCAAGATCCCAATACAACATCCCAGACAATATTCACGCTGCTCTAAACGATGACATTAAATCCACCATCAACTTTATTAAATCTATTCAGATCAAAATTTAAAATATATCATGTATATATAAAATGTAATTTTTTCAATCAATGTATAAATCTAACTACCAAATCTATTACGCTAATAACCCTTAGAGGTTGATGCGAAAATAAAATAAATAAATAAATAAACGCGTTTTTGCCGACATCGAGTTTTCGCACATTTTCGATAAAAAAAGCCTTATTATAAGTCCATGGTTTTGGCAATATTTTGGCCCGACCTAAAAGTTTTTGTTTCGCCTTCGTGCGACGAGAAATATCAATTTCCACGTAAAATAAGTATAAAATAAAGAATTAAACGCGTTTTCGTCGAGATCCAGTTTTTGAAAATAGATATATTATTATAGATATTTTCATTGTGAGATAATTTCTTTATATATAACTGAAAGGTAAGTTTGCGTATAGATATTTGCGTATGTACATATGACAGTCTAGCCATTAGAATTTTGTTTAGAAATCGAATTAGAAGAAACAGAAGAAATGTAGTTTTTATAAAATATCGTGGATGAGGCCTACAAGGGATACTACATTAAAAAAACGCGGCTAGTAACACGACGAGTGGAACATAGTTAATAATTATTAAAACATATTTAAAACTGTTTTAATTTGAACAATTTCCTATACTAATACCTATAAGTATTTGTTCAAACTAAAACAGTTTTAATAGTTAATAATTATGTCTCACTCGTCTTTTTATAGCGAATACACTAGATAAAAACGATTGCTTCTACGAAAAAATTTCATAGAACCCTTTTTGTAGAGAATTTTCTCATTTATTATTTTTAATGTAACTATTTTTACCATACGACCGATACATAACGAGATTTCCGCAAAAAGCCTATTTTTGAATCTTTTGGGCGAAGCAAAATTTTTAGTAGATAGATGTTCGATCGATAGGGACTTTCGATATAGTTGTTATAACGAGTAAATAAAGCTTTGTATAAAAATGCAACCTGGTCGAAATGTTTCCAAGGGCATTTTTACGTAATACGATTTGACTAGAAGTAATAATATGTAAGTGCACAAAATGAGACTTAAAATTTAACGGTTCGAGTCCATATACATAATTATATGGTACAATTACCGATTTAAGTAATTTTCTACATCTTAACATTTAGTGTATCTACAATAAGTATAAGGGAGAAAATCAAGTACGTATGTATCTACTTGAGTGCGATCCGTAATATAATCGACAACGAAAATAAAATCTACCTATGGTAAATTATTTATCAATTGGATATGATTTTTTAAACATCAAAAATGTAATATAAATGTCATGTTAAAAACGGTTGTTCGCACTTTAGAGGTAGTTCTATACTTTCTAAATGGAATTACTTGTGCAACATAAGTGTAGAATGGGAATCGATAAAACGACGGGCGCAGTTAATGTAGAAATATAAAAAATGTAATCTGGCCCTGCAGTGTTACCATTACCATTTTTATTTTTGGACGCTTAACTGTTATAGTTCTTATTAAGTAACTTAACATCTAACACTTAGCGTTAAGAGTAGAACATTTATGTATAAAGTATACATAAATAACAGTAGTAATATTCATATTAAACGTAGCTGAAGCTCTAATAAAAAAAATCGAGAAATCAAATTAGGAAAATATAAACTATTTAAAACTCAATACAGTTATTTTTAATTTAGTATATTTGAAATTTGCGGGCATTTATTTTTTCTAAATAAATGTAGAGTTTATTTTAAATAATACTATTTATAATGATGAAGATACTTATACGGATTTTTCTATCGCTAAAAGAAAAGTCGGCAATGTAGCATTCGTAGAAAAGTGCGATGTCAATTCTTTTACAGACGCCACTTCAATCAAACTGTCTAAGTTTCCAAAATAACATTCGGTGTCATCTGTTACCCACAAATCAGAACCATCATCTTTCACCTTTCATTCGGATTGATATTTTTACATTGTTCTATCTAACGGTACAGTTCGAATTATTTGCAAGAATAACTAATAGTGCTAAAATATCACGAATTTTAACTACCCACTTACCTACTTTCAGTTGAAAGCTGTGCTTTTGTTGTCGTTAGCTATACGAAATAAATTAAACGTTTCTCGTTCATAATGATATTTTGTCAGTTTCGCATATCTTGATTGATGTGACATAATAAAACTGAGTAGGCGATTTAGAAAAGATTTCAACTTCTTGCAAATGTAATTTAGTATGTATATCCTTTTTTTATTACGGCGGCCTTCCAAACTCTTTTGGTGTGTATAATTTCTTTTCTTTGTGAAAAAGAGGTGGTATAATTTTCTTGCAAGTGCTGCTCGGTGGTGCGTTCCAGTTATAGCGGAAATATGGTAATCTACTTGTATTAAAGCCGGCTCCTGCCTTGCTTCTAGATAAATCTTTTCGAGCGAGACTGTTTCAAGTGTAAATGGCGGCGACGCTCTAGATTGGTGTCTTATACACGGCAATAAGAATACTTCGGTATTACAGTTATTAATGTGTCTTTACCGGATCTGCAAAGTTAACAACATTTAATTTAATTAATAAACCTCAAATCGAGAACTAAATATATGTAAGTACCTGTATCTATTTAATACAAATTGTATTGTACGAACTAAGTACTTACAATAAAAATAAATTACGAAAGAACCGAATTTTATTTTTAAACATTTAATTAAAATTAAATCTACAATCGATAACCGTGCCTATAGATAAACTATCCCTTACTTAAGCGACAGAGTTTGGCTGTTCGTCTTAAATTAAAATAAACAGAAAGAACAAAAACAAAAGAAAACTGACAAAATTTCAATCTCGGTACACCTTAGTATAGTCTGATTTCCATAAATTTGAAATTCAATTGGATATATACACACTTAAAACGATAAAATTTGCGTCACGTAGAATCGTGTTACGGCCTTCATATTTAAACTAGATTAGGGCTAATGCAAAAAAGTTGCAATTAATCCTTGCTTTTATATCGCGCGAAAGCTATTACCGTAACGCGTATTGGGGCTTTTAGTTAGTCGCTTAAAAATAGATTTACTTACTACCTACTTTCGATAGAAATTCGATAACATTGTTCGAACGATTATGTTCGTAGCGAAGTAGCCGAGACGTCCGCACTTGCGTACATAAAGAGAGATCTGATTTAATCGAGCATTTATAAGGAACTCAACCTCGTGGACAAGAAAGGAGCTAGGATTAAAACAATGCAAAAGAAACCCCGTATTTGCATACAAAGCAGGTCTTAGAAAGCAGCGATCGCGTAAAGTGAATTTACTGAGGCGGTTGATGGCTGTTCTTTTACATGCTTTGCTTTTCAATAGCACAGAACGGCGAGTTTACTCTTTACAGCGCTTCATTTCATTAAGCTGTATGCCCGGACTTCAATTTTATTTAATAGCAAAAATTAGGAATGTTTAACTTTCTCAATAAGGTCATACTGAGACCAAAAAGAAATTTATTTCAGAAGGAAATTTACGTTTGCTTATAAAAATAGGGCAACGAAACGAATAAAAAACTTAAAAAGATTAAAACTTTGTTCCTTTCCGCTTTGTACACAATTAATAAATCACTCTGTCGTTTTCGCACTTGATTGGCAGCGTAATTTTTGCAAGAAAGAAAATTGATTGTGCCAAGTGTTTCGATATATATAAAAAGAATAAAGCCATGACTATGAAGAACTTACCCGAGTATTTAGGAAACAATGTTCAAATTTCAAATACAACGTTTCGCAAAATTAGATAAAAGATGATGTTTTACCCAAATATTAAAATATGCATCGAGGTATACAATAAATATAATTGATCGCCCGCGTTTTGTGGATAAGAAATTTTCGTTCGTCGATTATTTTTGAAGGGCAATTTCAATATAGTCGTGGTCGACATAGCCGTATTCTACAGCATTTCACTTATATGCAAATCGTAACCTATTCTGTGAATTGCGTTCCCTAAAGCGGGTTGTATCAATTTAACAGTAGATATTTTGATCGTAATTTACATTTATTTTCGGAAATGTTTGCAAACATCGCTTTTTAAATAACTTTATATAAAATAAACGTTTTAGGGGAAAATTGTCCTATCCACATACTTACATTTTTAAACTCCCAGTAAAATCGCAATCGGCCTAAAATGTTAAGTAAAAGGGTAACTAAGTAAAAGTAAAATTTTGACCCAGCTCGAAACTTTTAGTACGGGCTCTTTGTTGCGCGGAGGTCGACTTACATCTAAAAAAGCACCAAAAAACGACCCAAATACACGCCGTTTCGTCAAGTTCGACATTTGAAAATTTCGAGACAAACGTCCATGTTTTTTTCGCAAAATTTTGACCCGACCTAAAATTAACTGAGAGTCTGCTACGCGAAACTTCGATTTTCATCTACAAAAGCGTCCAAAATGCCCGAGTTTCGACATTTGACGAAACGACGCGAACGCCTTATTTTCATACCTAATTTCGATTAACTTCCGTGATTCCATTTTAGCCATGAATAAAATTTACTAATCATATCGCCATGATCGAGATATCGTCTGAAGTCGTACATAAGTCGTATATAAGTTTCTTTGAAGTAGTGCGGATATAAAACGAACGAGGTTTATGAATAAATAGAAATTATCGCCATTTTTGCTTTTTTTTTTGTAAATGTTCGCAGAATGCCTGCAAGATTACAGAAATTTTCAATATGCGCGCAGGGCATATACAAGAGCAACTTGTATTGACTATAACTTTTTAATTAGAAGGAGTACAAGAAAATGTTAAATTACAAATGTTTTTTGGTTTATATCGATCATTTTTTCGTTACCATAGCAACGAAACAAAACAAACCGGTTGCATCATCACGTGCGTCGAGATAAACCAGAAAACTTTTGAATTTAACATTTTCTTAATCCTTAATCATTTACTCCTAATTAAGAAGTTATATTCAATATAAGTTACTTTTGTTACACCCTGTACATTTTTATTGTCTTTAGATATACAAATGATTTCTTTTCGGTCATCGTTCTTTTTTTTAAACATAACACAAAATACTAAAATTAGAAAATTTTAAATTAACCTAAAAATTATAGTAGGTACATATAATAAAAGAATTGAAAAACAAAATAAAATAAATAATCAAAGAAATATCCAAATTATGTAATGTTTATGAAAATAGTAGGTAATCTACAAATAACTTGTAGTTTTATTGAGAAATAGGCGTTAAATTTTTAAAGTCCATTTCACCAAGAATTATGTGATAAAAAAAGATAAGTGTAAAGTAGATCAATTAAGTATGTACCTACGCTATAATAAAAATAGTTACGATTTCGAACAATTATCTTTTTATTAAAACAACGATAAGCAGTACCTAAAAATTACGCGACTACTTTTTATTTCTATATAATTATGAACAATCGATTATCAAAGAAAAAGTTTCATTTCGTTTACTCGCCACATTAATTTTCCTCTTTAAATTTGTTCGCTACCGGAAAATTTTAAATTAGAACAGTATTATATCCGAACGTGGGTACATACCTACTACAAAAAATTTATTTATTTACGGTTTAGTTTTTAAATAAATAAGGGATTAACACAAGGGATTTCCATTTAAATCTCTATGGTGCATTTCCCAAGCCACCGAACCTGTTTTGTTCTGTTAATTAATAAACTAACGTGTAAAGGAACTAATCAATCGACCATCTACTTATTTATTGAAACAAAATATAGGAGCAGTACTGCCAATCCACTTTTTAAAAACGTTTATATCGGAAAATAAGAAATTTGTTTATCGTTAATTTAAGTTATATCGGTTGTTAGTACAGTCAAGGGAAGAGCCTCGATTTTTCTTTAATTTTAAATTAAGCTACTGCAAATTAGTTGTTAGTAGCTTACTCGGTAGTTTAAAAGTAAATTGAAAATCTTTCTGCTTATGACGCAGTTTATAATATGAAAATTTCTTTTAACGTGTCATTTACGTTTCCTCTTTCTAAAAAAAAATGATATAAAAGTCTTGTCGAAGGCAATAACATGTTAAATCGCAATGTCTAACTTGTTCAAACGTCCAAGCGATAAATATTCCTGTAGCGATGCATTAATACAAATATCTAAACGTAAATTAAAAATTAGGTAATCAGAGATCGAACGTTGTGCAGGTACAGGTATACTTACAAATTAGGCAGTATTTACCACCCTAAAATAGGGGGATACACGCGTCCATCGAGCAATGAACGTCATTTTTTGTTAACGGACACGTTAAATTAAGCGTTAAACGTGTTAATTAATGAATTCAGTTTCGCGAATTATACAACTTGGCAAAAAATGCTTAAAAGTAACATAGAAATATGATACGAAATAAGCCCAGTACGCGTCGCGTAGTCCCGTTATATTCTGTCAAATCGGATAGTCGATATTCGGGAGATTATTGATGACGTTGGAATAACTGTAGGCAGCGTTAAAACGATCACCTGAATTTTCGTAAGGTGCGTGTCAGATAGGTACCTACCCTTCTCGGTGATGCAGACAAAAGAGGTTTATAAATTTGCTCTAGTCGCCTACAGCGTTTTAAAAATGACGATGACACGTTATTGAATATGATTTTGATGTATGACGAGATTTTATTGTTAGATGCACACCTATATCTGAATACTTACAATTTTGATACGGAACGAAGCAATAGACCCACTGGAGTGGATAAACTGATAAATAAACTGGAGTCGTGAGAATCGTCTCTACAAAAACTTAAAATTACTTTAATTGATTTTGATTACTTTTCGAAGAACAATAAATGTTGATCAGTAGCTGCAAAAAATACCTACCAGTTAATCTAGTTCCAAATTCTGTTGCACGTCCAAGTATGAACGACCTTAATAACATTGCTTTCCTAAAAAACAAATAAATACGTATATCTCTGCAATAACAAATGTTCAAATTAAAGTCGACCTTTAATTTGGAACGTAAAGCCTTCACTTTTCTTCATAAATTTTACGTCATCGAAGCGTTCGCGCGATGTTTTTTCGAATCGTGACGTCTAAAAATTCGAGTTTGTAGCCCGACTTGACACTAGACACTTTCATCATTTTACCACCACATTTTTGCAGATTTTACAATTGTTCGAGGCGATCCATAAACATTGTTGTTTGGAAGACAGAAGAATTGTTGCGATGACGGCTAGTGATTTATTGACTGATTAACGTATCGATGGACGGCAGACGTACCTACCATAAATCATTTATAATCCTTAGTTATGTGAAATTTGGCTTAAAAAAAAATCTACTCACTTCAATATCTGGTGTTTTCAAACGGTAGTTGATTTTTTCCAATTTTAAAATTGCACACCGATTTTTCCTTTTCGAATCTCTAATGTTCGTTTAAGGTTCTTGTATCTTTGTTTCTTGTCTATGTATCTTTCCATGGCAAGTTGTAGTGGATACAATCGCATTGGTCTCTAAGCATCAAGACCTACATAAGTTCTTGGATTTAATTTCTAATCCATTTCTGAAACAAATAAATTTGACAAATTATTTGTTAATATTTAACAAAAGTGATTACCTCTATTTTTAATAAACTTTTTAACTGTTTTTTAATAGTAGATATGATTCTATTTGAAACATGTTTTTTTTTTAAATGTTTATTTAAAATTTGTCTAATTTAAGAACGCTGCCAAAACTACCTACGACGTACATATACCATTGTTAACATCTCCTTGTACAGTGCTTAATTCAGAAATGAGAACATTATCCTTAGAATACATTAAAATTAATGAAGGGAGCTTATAGTGGCTTCACTGTATCTTTATATGATTTAAGATTGCATAACAATTCAGAATATTTAGAGAGTATATAACTACAAATAATGTTAATGGATTATATCAACATTTCGCTTTAAACGCGAAACTAAATATTGATTTTGGGTAGTAATAGGCATGTAGTTATACATAAATGCATATATGTAGTTTATTTTAATGGATAGATACCTTCTTACCTATAAATTAAAAATGATTTTTGTAAAATAACATAAGCAGCTATGTGGAAACTAGAAAATGATAAAATTATAAAGAAAACACAGTGTAAGATTATAAATGTATTTTTACAAAATGGAACAGAAAAGAAAATTGTTTAAAGCTTTATTTAAATAGAGATATTTTTTACGAATATATAAAAATTAGAAATGCACTATTATATAAATAAAAGGTTCTAACGGTCGAGTTTGAAAGCTTATCTTAAAAGGTACCTAACGGATTTCACTCAAACAAACTGCATGCTAAAGATACTTTGTTCCTATATGCGTATGCGTAATATCACAATTTTACAAAAAGGCGTTAAGTTACTACAGCAATATGTTTTTAAAAACGTGATTTTTATTTGTATTTTAAAAACGCCGATTGATAATTCGATTATTCAAAAACTATTAAACAGAAAGCAACGATATTCAAGTATATGAGAGGCAGAATCTTATATTATAGTTTTAGTGCAGTTTTTGTGGAATTTTGTTAATTAATAAAAAAGTTATAATAAAAATCTTCTGCCACTCCAATTCGCCTATTTGACGAGATATTTAAAAAAAATCGCGTGCACGTGGGTGGACAAAAAAGGTAAACTACTAAGTAAAACAGTTAATAAAAATATTAATGTTTAGAGGCTCCAGAAATTATAACATATTGGTAAACAATGTGCGATGCAAGCGTATTCGTAGTGCGGAAGATTGTGGTGTTGTGCTATATATTGCGCCTACCATTACTACAAAGCGGTACTATGAATAATGTAAAGAAAATAATGGGAATTATTTTGTTAATTCTTTTTTTTTGTACCATATGCGTAAAGGGCGTATTCACATTAATGTGAAAGACATACACACTACTTATGTTTTAGTGTAACACTGCTTATTCATTGGAAATATGCTTCTAAGATGCATACACATATAGCAAGAAAGAAAGATGTAGTATAGTAAGAAATAAACATATTAGTCACTTATTATATAGAATGACAAAGGTCGCCGGCCGATCTAATATTGTGTCTCGTTTTAACAGCAACACATTACATTATTTATTATAAAAGCGTAACGACGTATTTGACACCAGACGTCCCCAAAGACGCATTAATTAGAGAAATTAAAATTTAATATATACACCTGCATTTCCTTACAACAAATTTGAGGTACATTATATTCAAATTTCATATAATTTGATGCAAAAATACTTTATTTATGACGTCTTAAAATTACCAATACAGAAACAAGCAGCGAAATTCGATAATTTTTGTGAAATACCTTACGAAATTTCCAAAACAGCTTTACGTACAATACTGAAATTTTCACTGTGCAATCTCAAGTAGTGAATGAATACCCAGTAAAAATTTTATACAATTTGACCCCACACAACATTTTATTAATTGCAAGACTGCAGTGCAAAATAATGCACTGACAAGGCAGGTTAGGCAGGTGGAAATCTCAGAAAAATTTGAAACATTGCAGGATTGTAGTATTAGTCAACCCTAATCCAGAGCCGTATTCCGTTCGTGCTATTACGCAGTTTAAGAGAGTGAAATCCACCCTTGAAAAATGTAACTTTTTTCGATTTTGCTTATTATTTGTGAAACAACAAGAGTTATCGCCAACAAACTATTATATATATTTTTGTAAATGACTGTTCAAGACCTACATTATGATACAAAAATTAGGGGTGAAAATTTTAAGGGATGGTACTGTGCGTCCGATGCGGACTAGTGGACGCTTAGCTTAGCGACGCTGCCGCTGCGACTGCCACTCGTCTGTAACAGACTATAAGAAAAAAATTAGAAACTTCTAAATTTTTCTTTGTATTTCCTACCATTTTCCCGTTATCGTTTTTCCTCTATCGTCAATGTCCAGCGTAGATTCTTCCATTGACTGCGAACTTGTATTTATTATATACCTATACCTACGTAAAGTGAAATTTCGTTTGCGTAATTGGACCGTTGAATGTTTGAGGGGAGCCCTAACCAAGATCCTAACCGAGTCCCTATCCAAAAGCCTAATCAAGCTCGATTTTCAGAAAATTTGTGTTAGAGCTTAAAGGTCCCATGTATTTACACTTTATAAATACATGGAGAGTTAGTCGACAAAGAAAGATCCTACCTTTACGCAAAAAGGGCTACCGAACGAACACTCCTCGCACACGCGATAAAATACGACGCCGTAATTTAAAATTCAAACTACTGAAACAAGCACTATGCGCTTGTATCACTAGCGCTTTGTATCACTAAGCCAAAATTCTATATATAAATGCATTGGATACTAGGAAATCCCATTTTTATTTTTAAAACATTGAGTTGTTTGTTCGCACATCGATAAACTATGAAAGTAGGCGGTGCACGTGTTTTATTAGTTGTTTGGTATTTTATCGGCCACATAAAAATGCGATTAAACTTTTATCTGGTTTTGGTTTGTAATAGGAAAATTTTCAATGCTTAAGGGTAGACAAATAGTTTTTAAATTAAAAATAGAGTTAATTTATAATTCTGCGGTATAAAGGCAGTAGATAGTGATTATTCAAATAATTTTACTGCACAAAAAATACATAATTTTAGAATAAATTTTCTAAAAAGTACATATTTTAAACATTTTCGGTCATTATTTGTCAATTTTTTTTATCAAACTCCACTACGACCCCTGTAATAGCTCACGTTCCCATCGCACAAAAACCTACGTCACAACACTATTAAAATTTTCTTAGAGTGTTAAAGAGATAATATGGTGGTAAATAACCAACCGGTGGCAGACAATTGAATTTTTGTTTTAATCATTTTTTGATAAACTTGATACTTAATAAAATTTATTATCGAATTTAGAGAAATATCAATTATTTAGAATTATTGTGGTCTGCCCCGCAAACTTTGCAGTCCTCCCTCCAAATGAATACATTTTCAATATGTCACCTACTGCATAAAACTACATTGCGTTGTTTTTTTTCAAATTATAATTTTAATTGTCCTTTACATGAATATAATATGTCTGCTGATGTAAAAATGTATCAAAGTTTGGCAAAATTAGGGGTGAAAATTCGAAGCGGTGGGATTTTCATCCCTAATTTTTATATCATAATGTAGGTCTTGAACAGCCATTTATAAAAATATATAGTTTGTTGGCGATAGCTCTTGTTGTTTCACAGATAATAAGCAACATCGAAAAAAGTTACAATTTTCAAGGGTGGATTTCACCTTCTTAAACCGCGTAAGAGCACGAACGGAATGCGGTTCTTGATTAGGGTCGACTAGTACTACAGTTGTGCAAAGTTTCAAATTTTTCTGAGATTTCCACCTGCCTAACCTTTCTTGTGAGTTATACCTATTAAATTGTTTTATAATCCTCACTTGGAAAATACGTAAGTAACGTTGCTCTGCCATCTAATTTTAGTTAAGTAAACGGTCCTAACTTGAAAATCAGGTGAGTATAGTGGGCAATTATGCAAAAGGGGTAAACAAAGGAGCAATTAAATAGAATCTGGAACTCAAGTGGTGAGCCGTATAAGGACATATTGTCATGAAAATAACCCCGAGTTTCTGTTTCAGTGTATTTCACGGTGCATTGAAATTGGAAATTGCGTTAATTAATTAATAACTGTAGGTACCTATTAAACTACAATTTAAATGTAATTGTACATAGCTTTGGTTCTGTGACGTATATTTTAAAACTTATTTTGGTTTCTAACTCTTTAAGTAATAAAACGGTAACGATAATGTTATCGAAAATTTAATCAAGTGTGGCATTTTAGTTGATAATGAGAATTATTTGTCTAATTAGCGTGGTAGAGTCTTAATCGAACGAGTTTTAATCGAAAAAAGTAGGTATCTAACAAATAAATATTTAAAATAGCCCCTACCTATAAATATGTATATTAATCTACTATTGTATCTACTTTAATAAAATTAAATTGCATCTCGTCTTCTTTAAATTGCCGTAGTTCTTTTAATGGATCCCTCAGACTGTTGAAGACAAATCAAACAATAATAAGTATGAGTTTCAAAGTCCACAGTGCATGTAAGTTTGAAACTAATATTGCGCCTCTGTGGTAAAATGTAAACAGGATGAATATAAGACTTAAAACTTGGAATCCCGTATACGTCTCCCTTGGGTTTCAATTTACCACGCTATCTCCATACTAGAATATGCAGCTGAAACTGTCTTCCATCTGTAAAAACTTTACCGGTTCAGAACGATTGTAAACATGTAGAGAATTTTTACTGCGTACCTAGGGAATGTTCTTTCTGTATTATTTACGTCGACGGCTATCCCCGATAAAACTGTTTTGATTCTACTTATATAGAGTTACTATCTATCGATTCAATTATCTTAAATGGATCAAATCGTTTAAGTCCCATTTCGTCGACTGTAAAATTTCAATAGATAGTTATAAACAAAAATTTTAATGGAATTATCTTTTCTTCCTAAGTTGTGAAATAAGTGTGTCTTTTTAACAACTAAATTACACACTTACAACACTTTTTACATTTTTATATAAACTAAATTTTATCGTAGAACATTACAGGTTTTTTTTTAGAGGGAGATAACCGGTTCCATGGTATCTATTTATAGTAAAACCGCGTTTATTCGGATCAAACGGGACCCACAATAAGCCGGATTTCTCTCGTATTTTTCTCTTTATAATTGAATTTGATTTTTCAAACAAATTATGTACTTATATAAAAATCAAAGAAAATTTGATCCGGATAAACGGAGTTTTACTGTGTTTTTAAGCACGGCTATAGGATTGATATATTTTAAAATTAAATATGTTTTTATTAAACAGGGGAAAATCGGAAAAATGTTTTTTGAAGCGTATGTGCTTAGAAATTCGTTACCGTGGCTGTGGCTGTGTGTTTGTCGAATAATAAAATATTCAAATAAAACGGACATTACTATAACGACAATAAATATTTTACATTTATTGTTCCTATAGAAATACCCGTTAAACGAGAAGAACATTTCTAGGTCTACTTGAAATAAGTAAGACCAACATGCCGGTTAGAAATCATCACAAAGGCCATCCTAACATCATGGTAACGATATAAACGAACCAAGTTTCTATACAGTATGCTTCCAAAATGCCGCATACATAAACTTTTTAATATGTTGTAGGGAACCGTTATTGGCGCTTAGTGACTTGATTTTTCCATTTTACCTCTTCATTTCTCGGTGAATTAATTAATACACAAGATTTTTATTATTACTGTACCTAGACTGCATTAATGGTCTCCTACAATATACCGTGAAGTTCAAGCGGCATTTTTGGAACCAATTAAAAATAGCCAATCACACCACGCATAAACTTGAATAAAGGAACGATTTAAAGACGATAAATAAATTTTTCAAAAATTATATAGGTGTACAACTTTGCTTCCGCCGTTTTTTCCGAAATTCGAGGCTTTATTGTAATAAACTGGTTATACATTTATGATTCAAAGTATTGTCCATCGCTGGCCACTACTTTCTCCCATCTTTCGGGCAGCGTACGAATCCCGCGTTGAAAAAACTGGTCATCTTTTGAAGCGATCCACGAATCGATCCAATTTTGTACTTCTTCATAAGACCGGAAGTGCTGGTCATCCAGGCCGTGTGCCATTGATCGAAACAAGTGATAGTCCGAGGGAGCAACGTCTGGAGAATACGGCGGGTGGGGTAGGACTTCCCATTTCAACGTTTCCAAGTATGTCTTGACCACTTTCGCAACATGGGGTCGAGCATTGTCATGCTGTAAGATTACTTTATCATGTCTCTCGTTGTATTGAGTCTTGCTCAAGTAATGCCTCCAATTCTGCATCTTCGAAAACCTTCTCTCTTCCACCGCCATGCCGGTCTTCGACGTCAAAATCACCGTTCTTGAAGCGTTGAAACCACTCTCGGCACGTTCTTTCACTAATAGCGGCCTCACCGTAGGTATTTGAGAGCATTCGATGAGCCTCAGCCGCAGATTTCTTCATATTAAAACCTCCCGCAAATGACGAGAATTTGGCTCGTAAGCTGACATGTTTAATCGAGAATAACTTTATGATGCAGACACAAATCGACTAATATTTCGATGGCGTTATATTTACAAATACCTAATCTTATTGTATGACAGCTACGATCTATTTATTTCGACTACCACTTACCGCTACAGCCATTTATTGCAAAACGGCGGAAGCAAAGTTGTACACCTATATATTTTTTTTATTTCAACAACGCCAACGGTAGACAGGATAATTTTTTAAAACGTTTATTAAAACTCTAACCAAACTATTACGCATTTGTATCTTACGTAACCTACCTTATATAACAAACATTCAAATATGAACTAATTTATTATAATGCAATCCTAAAATTTCCCTATTGGGTTGTGTCGATAGGACTGCTCGTAGTTTCATAAATAGCTCGATATGTAAACTAACTGGGAGATTCCGTTCGAATGGTTATGGGTACATAACGCCTGCTTGATTTATTAATATAGCGGTATGAGGTCAATACGGCGTTAAGGAAGACGATTCCACATCCGTACCGGAAAGAGTCCTTAACCTATATATGCCAGATTTATATCATTTATTTCTCTAACAGAAGTTTTTATAATAATACTAGATAATAATACGGAAATAAAAATTCTATAATTTGTACAAACTATTAATATAGGCAAAATATAGTAGGAGATATAGGTAAATATTTTTCAATAATTTCAATACCTACTAGATAAAAAATTATGGGAGTTACATTTTTGCTTTATTAACGTACCAATTAGCGGTTTGATAAATATGACATATCTATTTTGCGTTTGACTCCACTTCAAACACTCAATTAAACGACGCTTCAATTTTTGATCTGCGATGTTGTTAAATATTGATTGACGTTCAGAATGTATAAATTATAAAGTAAATACGCGCAGTCGAAGTCGTTATTGATAAATACGTCGATGTCGCTTGCTAGGTGTCTTCAGAACCGTGCACTCGCGTTCACAATCAGCGTAGTGCATTTATCTTTGTAATGAAGAAAAGTAATTTCGTAGTATGCATTTTTAAAGCTATACGCATTACTTTTTATAGTTCCTGTCATTTAAATATGCTTTTGTTAATACGAAACTAAATACAAGGCGCTTCGGGAGAACAAGTAAATATTTTAGGAGTTGGTAATATGGACTAATCCGTGTAAAAGCGAGTTTGTACATATAAACATTTGTTCAATTTTTAATGGAAGCAGAGATACAATTGTTTGAAATTAACGTATTCTAATTAATTAAAAAATACTTGCGCTTATTACTAGTTAGAATGGAAGAGGAGAAACCAACCCGAAGAAAATATGAATGTGAAGGCCAATGGAAGATAGATCACGAGGTGGACTGGCAGATATGGAATGATATACCTAATAGGAAAATTGCATGAAAAAAGAAGAACGAGATGGAATCAAGTCTTGATAAATACACGAAAATAGACCCGAGTGACGTAAACTGACAAAAAATAAATAAATTAATTAACAAATAATGACTATACAAACGCTTCTCTACGCTTTTAGGTATCTGTGGTTACTAATACGATGATGATGAAATATCCGTAGTTCGTAAACCGTGCGTTTTTAAAACGAGTTGCTTATTAAAAGTTGGTGTACTTTGAACTCCATGTACATAATAATTACCCGTGTGTCTTAAACGTTTGTAACCGGTATTCATTTACACCCTGTAGTATTTCTATTAAATTCATTAGAATAATAAAAGATTTTCTTGCCTAGTTTAATAGCTACATAAATAACTTTAAACGGCGTTTCAAGAAAGACATTAATTTATGCGGGTATTTAGTCTACCTACATATTTGACTTGACAAAACTTACCAAATTAATGAGTAGGTACCCACTAATTAAAATAAACAGCGTGTTTTGCTATTTAAAAAAATTCATAGGTCCTACGAGAAACATGTGTCCGAAACATGTGAAAACAATCACCATTTGTTTGTAATTTAGGCGAATATTATTGAAAATATGAAAATTATTTTTTCGGCAATAGTTCTCTTTGTTTAACTGAAAGTGAAATTTAATTTAGGTATTTAGGTAATTGTATTAGGTAATTTAGGTATATCTACCCATTTATTGAGTATATTAACAACCTCCGATATGAAAACGAAAACCAAAAACCCTGATAATACGGACTGACGAACTATTAATTCATAACTTTTATCGCAACGACTGTTAACAAGCCAGTTAAAATAATCAAAAAATCATACGTGATATATACCTAAAATAACTAATAAATCAGAAAAAAATAAATTCAAAACACTCAATTATGTATGCAGGCATTAGTTGTATCTACACTACCTATTTCGTTCCTTCAATTTCATCACGATTATACTTGATTACAGTTTTTCAGTTTTTTTCGATATTTGTTTTTCTTCACAAAAGAAAAAACTGCAAAATCTTCAGCGATACTTAGTTCTAATGCGACGATCTAAATTAAGTACTTTAATAAAAACGTAATTAACCAACGAATTTAGAAAGTACGAGATTTTCACATAACTTAATTTCGCATTGTTTCCATTATCTATCATTAAATTATTTCGAGTTTATGTGCAAATAAATAAAATTATTAAAGATATATTTTTATTACATACAGCGAGAACTTCGAACGTTATTAAATTTTAACAAACGATATCTATAATAAATCATATAAAAAGATTTGTCAAATCATTCGGTGCACCTTCAACATCGTTATTGTCGCTAGTGAGCGTGAGAGAACCGCCAGACGCTCGTATTTACCGCACCCGAGCAAACAAAGCCTGATGAGCCCCCATGAAGTACGAGTTCGATAATTTGTAGACGAATTACCTTTACTTTGGAAATTGTACTTCATCATCTTTACAAGTTTACAGCTTCCAAAGTGTGAAAATCTTACTGAACAAATTTAAGTTTCGAGGAGTTTGCAGGCATATTTATCGTTTTGAATTATCGATTATCTACTGTTGTATTATACGAAACGGTGAACGTAATCTATGACTTATTGTAGCTATACTTAAATAGATAAAATTTTATATCTATAGGTACCTCTAAAATCAGTTAAGGAACTTAGACCAAATATAGTCTTCATTAGGGTATATCGACAAAGTTTGAAGGAAAATAAAATACGAAAATAAAAGTCCTATTAGTTCGAGTCGGATCATCAGCAATGCCCAAGGGTATAATCCTGATACTTTTTCTAACAAGGTGGATATACAAGTTTTGGAGGGCTCCTTCCTATCATGACAGAGTCCTAAAAGACGTTCTACTTACAATCAATTTACTAATTGTAAGTAAGATTAAATACAATGCTACATAATTATATAGAATGGATGTTGCTCGCTATGACTGAAACGTCTATTAATTATTATTATTAATAACATGACGTACTGTACACATCCCCATTTACTGGTTTACTGTTTATTATAAACTTCGCCCTTTTAAAAAATTCACATGATAAATTATGGCTAAATATATTAAAGCAATTATTAATTCGGTTGAAGGTCTTTAATTCATGCACCAGTATCAATTGCCTACCGGATGATTAATAACTAGTTAACATCCGACGCATTTTGAATTACAAGATGCGAAGTGCACATAAGTAGTAGGTATTTTTCTAATAAAAGCATTACTTTCTTTATTATGAATAATATGATTCTTATTTTTCCGAATGAAATGTGTCGTAGAACGAAGCCTTTAAGCCATATTAGAAGATTCTCGTATAATTTAAAATACCTTTTAGATTAAAATGATGACCTGTACCACAGCGATAGTAAACGGGAAAAAAACCTTGTCCTTCAAAAGATCTGGCAGTTCAGATTTTTGATCCCAATAAAAAAAATCCAAGTAACATATACATACGTTGTTGCGTCGGTGCAGTTTCGTTCGCGCCTATTATCTTGAAAAAATGACGCACAAAACAATTTCTTTTCCGTAAAAATCTCGGAAAATAGGATAAAACTAGTTATCGTCAGTTTTGCAGACAGAAAATGTTCCACAATTTTTGATTGGAACGCTTTTTTATTTACTTATCCGATAGATAACAGGCTGCAGCGTTTTAAAGTGGAGCAATCAACTTTTTAAGTCGGTTTTTGGATCGTCAATTCCCACGCGAATCTGTGCAGTAAATAGATAACGTTTCCCCTTCTTGGTATTCATTGTCGATCAAAATGTTTAGCACGAATTTTTGCACGATTGTCCATCCGATTGCGAAATTCGCAGACAGTTGAACATTTTAGAGTTCGTCCGGTGTAGAATTTGTCTTGCCAGCCAATCACTCTGTTCGAACCCATATTAATAGCAGGGGGGCAGGCTACTATTTCTACGCCGGACGGACTCGAATTGAGCTTTTTGTAGCACTCTGTTATCCACTGCATCCTTTTGGCAGCCGTACGATATAACTTTGAGCAAGGACTGATAACCTAAACCCTACGTAGTTTTCATCGAGTCAGCTCATTACTGCTACATTTTCAGTCCCAGTACTGCGGAATTTTTCATCTTTTTTCGAAAAAACAGTTTTTTTACGTCATCTTTTTAAGATGGCTGCGTGAACGAATGTGTGCCAAAACCGAAACCTTGAATTTTTATTAAAACTACGGGACCTTTTGCAGGTCAAACTTTCCCTAACTACTGCTCTTTAATCAAAACACGTTTGCAATGGATAGAATTTTATTTTTTATTCCGATTGTTGGCGTTTAATATGTTGGCATATAAAGTTTGGTTACTGACGCGTTAGTGTTAAAAAAATTTGATTTCGGTAGAAATCCGATAAATAATAAGACAAAATAATAATTATATTGTAGGTACTCACTGTCACTGTATAAATATTGTTGCTAATATAAATTTTCACTCAATTACATGTTTGTACACTCTCGTTGATTTTATGTCTGCACTTAAAGACAGCTAGAACGAAACTGCAGGTATGGAATTTAAACTTACACACCAATATAAATTGTTTCTGTACACTTGCATAATTTATTTACCCAGATCTTCATAAAAATCTACTATATAGGTAACAAAAACTAGTGTCAAACGAATCATAAAATATTTATGAAAATTCCCATTAAGTAACTTAACGGTATTATTTGAATTTTATAGAAACCAGGTACTTACACGTATACATTATACATTTTAATAAAAAAGTAGATAATAAATACATATTAGAATATAAGAACACTTTACAGCCAGACGTGTACCGTATACCCATCAGGTTCTATATTACGTATACGGGAATTTACGGAATTAATTTCTATTATATCATTTTGTGGAGTAATTTAAAACATTTTATCATTACAAAGTTCAGCTGTTTGGGCCGTTGTAATTAATTATATTAATGAATCGACGGGTTCACTTTCGCTAATTGGTTTGGTTATTTGTTCCGTATACTTAAAGTTTCCTAAAAACCTTGTAAATATCAAAGTGGATTATTTACTCCGCGAAAAATCGATATCGGTTGTAGGTTTTAAAGAATCCTGTTTAAAATCCTTTTAAGAAATTGCTCTTCAAGTTTTTCGCATCTGCTGATGCATTTTCAAAGGAAAAATACATCAACAACAACTCTTTTAGTCTGGATAATATATGCGTATAGCGCACGTGGTAGATCCGTCGGAGATAGGACGCACTTTAGTAGATTGTTCCACGATGGAGCAATGCGATTAGGTCGTATTCTAAGGCGATAGAACGATGTTGTTTTGCGGTCGAAACCGAAGGCGCCGATAAGGATTTTCTCACCCTGTAAAAGTATTTTCTACGCAACCTACTGGCACCGTACGAAAATTTTCTAATACCTATAAAAATTTAATTTATTTTTTTTGTCGAGTAGTTATTAATTTAGGACACGCGCCTATTATGTATCAAGTTGCTTTTCCGCGTAATTTTCGTGAACCGACATTTGAGCTTTTGTTGACCGCTCTGAACGGCTTTGTGTCAGATTTAATACGATCTGTTTTATATATAATTTAATTTGAGGGAAACACCCATTTGCAATATTCGCGACGTTATAATTAATTTCAAACAAATTTGTAGAGTTTGTAAATGGGCACATGTAGCGAGAATTCCGCATTATTATATGAAAACAAGTATGAAATGGAATTTCGGTTGGTAACAATTAAATTTTGCATTGCAATCATAGAACGCTTTGATTTACGAATGTACAGGAATCTAGAGAGCGACTCTCGTTTACAGTTAACAAGGATGGTCATTTCGGCCCCCATTCAATAAGTAGCAAAGTTCCCTAGTTAGCAGTTAGCCTATTTACTTAGACACTCCTTTACGATTCTGTTTTGAAACTAGAGGTAAGATCGTAATCTCCGCAAACTGCGCAGTTACAAATTCGAATATATGTTTTTGAGTTTGAGACGTATTGTTAGATTCAGATGAAGATTTTGAATGATCGGCGCCAGAGTATGCAATATCGTTTCTATTTTGCATCGATATCGCCAAATATCTGGCGTCGAAGACCCATCTCTACTAAAACTTAAGTGAGTGTTCCTTATGAACCCTAACATAAAATGAAACCGCTATCCGTCTTTGCTCATCCTCCATTTTAAATTGAAATTTCACTTTGAATTTGATGCGATCAAAGTTAGTTGCTCTTGAAAGAGCACGAACAGAGTGAAGGAAGCAGTTTTACATACAACTCGAAATTAGAATATTTTACAACTGACTGGGAAACATGAAAGAGCCCTTTATTAGTTGATTAATTCTCCAAGATGATTAAAACGTTATTAATATTTCTAAGAAAATTTTCAAAATTTATGATTCTATAATATAAAGTAGATGGACAAAGATTATTATTACAAATGACGTTTAATTTTTATTTAAATTTCAACTCGAAATAAATTATTTTATTTAGACGAAAAGAAGAAGACCTCATTATGAAATTAGTTTTTTTTTTTTGGTAATTATTAGCTACCGAGATTTATATCTATTAAAAAAAAACGTAAGTAGGTAGGTAATTAGAAGTTTTCATTCGAATATTTTAATAAGGGTAGTTAACTTATAAGTAGGTAAGGTTGTGTTAATAATATCTTAAAACTTGTACTACCTTAAATGTTTATAGAATTTCTCCGAGTATATGTTGACTACTTAAGACATCTGAAACGTATTTAAATAGACATGTAAAAGTTAACGTGCAATTTATGTAATTGAGTTAGGAATACACTAACTTTATTGCGTAGGTATAATAATTAAACTTCCTTAATTTAAATTAATTGTAAGCTGTAGAAGGTATACGAACTAGTACCTACATTATGTTCTTTGTAATTTCTTGTTAAATCGTAATTTCATGTCAAATCAACCAATGACTTGCACGTTACCATCTCCGATTTTTTTAAAGATTGGTCATATTATTAGGTATAGAAAATAAATTTTAAATCACCAAATTTTAGATTTTTAGGGCCACGCATTCCCAAGAAATTCGTATTTTAATTTCGCATATTTTATATGGTATTGCATAAATTGATTTACCTCGTTACTATTCATCCTAGAGAATTATTTTTTTTTACATTTTGTTCAGAAAAGTATAGAGATTGTAAATAACAACGGATTTGCGATATATAACTATTGGAAATATATTTTTTCTCGATTAAAATACTAAAACATGAATATTTCAGAAAATGATGTTTTAATTTGTTTAATTATTTTTCGAGCGATTCTTACATCTATTGGTTACTACTATTCGAAATTCTAACTTGAAACGGCGACGAGATCAAGAATTATGAATTTTTTTCTCGGGGATGACGTGTCTCCGAAGTAATTACCGAGCGTCCGTAGCGCATAATTTACGCACTATTAAGTGAATACTACTTTATTATCTTATGTTTGTTTTAGAAAACATATGTTTCAATATTAAACTATTTATTTTTTCGAATTTATGAAAAAAAAATTAAATAACATTTGGATGAAAGTGCCCCTTATACTCCAGGTTCGAAGTGTAAATATAATGCCGAATTCTGCATTTTGTGCTACTACACAAGATAGTAATATTGAATATGTTAAATTGTAATATAGAATTAATATTATAGTCTCGTGCAACTATTACCTAACTTAACATTTGACGCATTATAAATATAAATTTACAATGTGTCCAAATAATACGTTCAAAATAACGTCATTAAGCGTGCACGCACAATTATCTAATAGCTTTTTTTGTAGTATATTAATATTGGAATTTACTACGATAAAATCAAAATCCATTTTAATGTAGTAATAATATTATCTATCTATATAATATGTACCTACTGCAAAGTCTATAATGTGTAAATACTTTGATTTTGAAAACGATTACTTCGTTAAAAGGTTGTGTTGCAATTATACAAAACTAAAATACATGTAAATGTAATATAATATAATAAAAAGACGGTAAGCAGTAATGTAAAACAAATTAATCAAAAATGTGTTTTTCAAATTAACGCGTTTCCTATAGTCCAGTGCAGTAAGCATTTAACCTCGAAACCCAGTTATATTGAATGGATTTTGTAAAATTTGTTTCACGACTTGATGTTAATAGTAAAAACTAAATTGATTACATATGATTTTCGTACAGCGGTAATTTTTAAAGGGCAAATATTTTAAGGCATGTTGAGCAGTATTATAAACTCGATAAAACAATTTTTACGAAAATCTATTCAGTATAACCTGTTTACGAGGTTTTTCGTTTTAACGACACTGGACTATTAAATTACGTAGAAATAGATATTTCATAGCTAAATAATAATATACCTATTAATTATTTTACCTATTAATTTTGCAAGATTTATATTTATAGATTAACATAATTAACATAACATAACTTTTCCAACATACAAAACTCAATAGCACTACAACACCGTACGAATGAACAAATTCACGATCAGCTTAGATGAACATTAATTATAATATTATGATAGTATAAATTGTAACGATAACTACAACACACTTGTTATATTTCAAAGTTCGTAATTTAACACAATATGTTATGTTATTAGCAAAATTACCTAAGTCAAAACTTCAAATTGTATAAGCGGAGCATGTTCCGTTAAAGCTTACAAAAGCATTTTAAGGTTTAATTAAACTTAAACTTTATATGTAAGTAGGTAGGTATACAGTCATAGTGTGCTGTTTCACATACCTATTTATTTAAAAATAAACTTATTGTTAGAAAATAATTGTTGAAATGCTGACTTTCTCCATCATGCTGCCTTTGAAATCATTATTAATATAAAATAAATTTTGTTGACAATACGTTAAAATAACAGTTATATATTTACTTCCACGTTTTAATCTTAAACGACGATTTAAAAAGTACAAGAAAAATAATTGGAAAATACAATATTACGTAATATTATATATGTTTCATATAAATTATTAATCAAAGTATCTAGGTGAAAAAATAAAACGATACATTCTTCAAAGTTATTAATTTAAATAATAATTAAATATTTTTAAAATCATTAGCACCATGATCTGATTAAAGAGATATAAATGAATTAATTATGTAGTATTTATAAAGAGATGGGACATTAAATTATATCAATTTCGGGCTCATTGAATAGATGTAGGGTGGGAAACATTGTACCTATGTATGTGTCATAATATCCTCGTCACTATAAGTTAATTTCGAGCCGAACAAAGGAACCGAAGTAAAGTGGATCTTTCTCGCAATAAAAAAGAACCAATTAGAGTAAAGACAGAGGTGCGAGTTAAGATTCTCCATAATTTATCAACAGCTAGTTATAGATTCCCTGAATAAGGCATGAGGACCAGCAAATGAGGCAAAGTGCTCGACGTTGTCAAGAATGAATAGAAAATGATCGTGGGGAGCTGCAGCTCGCCGCTTTCAGCGGAATTTTAATTCAACATTCAATAAGACTCAAATGGGCCCTAATTATAAATGAGGAGCCCGTTCGTTCGAAACAAACGATTAACGATTATCTGATTAGCTTCATTTCTGAATAGGCTGCGAGTGAACTCATCAAAACTTACAGTCATACATGATAGATAGCGAAGTATAGGTACAAAGGATCTGCCAGGGTTCAAAGAGACTCGATGATAACGAGCGAAGCCAAATTACTTGCCCTTTATATTCGTACGTTACGTTAGTTCCCATAATTCTATTGTTCGGTGGAAGACTCGACGCTTCAAAATCGCACATGTAAAATGGATCAACGCGCCAACATCTTCTCAACTACTTGGACTTAATAGGAATATATTCGATTTTGCTTTGCATAATGCGTAACAAATCCCCCACAAAAAATATTACTCTATATAATAACATACTTGCGTGAATTATTAACGAATTTAGTATGGAACTATTTCCTTACGGGTTTTATACGGGCTTCTTTTTTATAAACGCTATTTATGACGAAGAAATGAAAAAATGAAATTAGTTTATTCTTATTTATCTTTTCTGTCTAATCCACATACTTTCAGTTACAAATTTAATCGAGAATCGCATATGATTACGTGAAAGATTAATGTATACCCTAGGATTTTTGGGACTAAAAACTTGGAAGATCATAATGCTCGTTAAACATATTTTGTTAATAAGTATCTGGAAATTCACGTTCATACGTGAAAAACACAATCTTTGATGAAATGAGCGCGTCGGTAAATTTTAAATCATTCCAACTCTACAATGGTAAAAACTAATACACAGGGGAAGTTAAGGTAGGAACATTCCTGAATTAGTCCGTTGAATATTCATTTTAGAAAAATATTTTTTTAAGAAAATATGTTCAGAATTATATGTTGTATATTATTGTAGATATATTTATTTTACTTCAGCGCCTAATGGCACTTGAGCAACTTTATATGCAAGGGAGTTAACCCACGTGATACCAAATCAGCCGGATTTTCTGCTGATCTCACATGTTGCCATTGTGTAGGTTCGCTTAAATCTTGAATCTCTGAAACTCGATTCGCTGCAAATGTTTTTAATTTAGAAGGACCCGATTTTATCCATTGTAAATTGATCATGGAGTCTGTCCAATAGTATATACGATTAATGTTTTCCTGAAATGACCTTTTTACCTTGTCTATTAATTTCGCTAGTGCAAAGCTTGCGCACAATTCTAATCTTGGTAGCGATATAGACCTTAGTGGTGCGACTCTAGTTTTTGCACACAATAGTTTAACGTCAATGCGTGTTTCTGTTATTGTTCTTATGTATACACATGCCCCATAAGCTGTTTGACTAGCGTCACTAAATCCATGAATTTCTATTTGTTTTGCTTCTACACTAATAACGTGTCTAGGTATTTTTATTTTAATTCTAACCATTCGTTTTCTAATTCTACGGAAACATTTTCGTCCCACTCGATTCCACTTTGCCATAGCATTTGAATTAAGATTTTTGCTTTAATTACATCAGGTTCGAGTAACCCTACTCTTGTTTTTGTAGTAAGACTACAAGTTTTAACTATTGGTTGTTTCGAACTGCCCAAGCAGTCTACTGGCTTCTTGAGTGGTATTGCTACTACCATTCTACCATGATTGTTTCGACTATAAGTTTCTTCGAAAAGTTTTTCGCACGCCTTTTCCTCTAAAGACCAAGGCTTTTGAGTAGTTGTTTCTTCAATTTCCCAAAATTTTTTAACGCTTTCGTTTATTTGTTTAATTGCAATGGAGTGACAAGAAAATTGTTTATTCGATGGTTTTTGTTTCCATAATTGTATTTCTCCAGCAAACTATCCAACCAAGTAATGTATTTTGTAAAATGGGCTTTCCCCTTCCTAAATGTATTTGTCCACTTACTAATCATTTCCAAAATATAGATGCTCCTAATAAAAGATCAATAGGACCAGTGATATTATATTCTGGATCCGCTAATTTTATTTCTTCTGGAGGCGACAATGTAACATTGTCAAACGAAACTAATGGAAGATCATCAGTAATCTTCTCCAAAACTAAACATGACACATCTGCACAAAATGATTTCATTCTAGAACTTAATTTTATTTCGACTAATTCATTTATGTTAGCCAAATTCGATTCGTTAATACCTAATATCGAGAATTTTGTTTTAATTTTGTTTAGACCGAGTATTTGGCATAAGCTATTTGTAATAAAATTTGATTGACTACCCGAATCTAATAATGCGCGTACAGGAATTAATTGTCCTCTACTATCCTTTAACAATACTAATGCAGTTGATAAGATAACCTGCTTGTTTGAAGTCTGCTGCGTAACGTGATTAGTTAAAGTTTTTTGTGGTAATCCTTCAACTTGTTCTACTAAATTTGTTTGCAATTATACGGGTTTATCGAAATGTAATAACGTGTTATGCTTTTTATAACAAACGCGACAATTAGATTTTGATTTACATTCACTAACTTCATGTGCAACTTTCAAGCAATTCAAACATAATTTATTTTCTTTAGCGAAATTGTATCTAGCCTTTGGATCTAATGCCTTGAAAACTTCACAAGAATATATAAAGTGATCTTTTTTGCAATGCACGCATTCCCATTGTTTTGAAGTAAGGAATGTGTGTTCTCGTTTGAATTTTTGTTGTTTTTGAAATTCTAAATTTCTTTGTTTTCTACTAGTGTCCATTTTTTCTAAAACTTCACAACGAGATTTTATGAATTCGTTTAAGTCGTCCATTTTTGGCGGCGACCGTTTAATTTTGCTTTCGTTAAATGCCTTGCGCGTATTAAAATCTAATTTACTGGTTATTAAATAAATTAGCAACGTATCCCAAGTTTCTACGGGTTATTCAAATTTTTCAAAGCACGTAAATGTTTATTGACCCTATCATATAATTCTCTTAACGAAGAATGTGACCCCTTAGCTATCGGTGCCAGCTCAAATAACGCCCTTATGTAGTCGTTAACGATTAGTTCTCTATTGTCAAATCTTTCTACTAATAAATCCCAAGCTATTTTATAATTAGCCGCATTGGCTTCTAAATTTTCTATAACTTTAGACGCATTACCTTTTAGAGAACCTTTCAAATACAAAAATTTTTGTACATCCGAAATTGAATTATTGTTACCTACGAGCGCAACAAACGAATCTTTATACGATGCCCAGTTAGCATAATATCCTAAGTACGTCGGTAATTCTATGATCGGCAAGCGAATTTGTTATTCATTATTACCCATGTTACAATGTGACAAAGTTTGTAGTGCCTTTACCGAGTGCTCCTTTATTAATTGTTTTGCTTTAGCTACTAAATTAAAATAAAAGTTTTCAAATTCTTCGACCTCGTCCACATTTGACGAGGTACTTGTAAGTTAATAAAGATCTTAATGCAATTGATTATATTCATCGTAAGTTGGCGTAATTAAATTTAAACGCACTTCAAGTTGAGTTACATCGTTAATACTAAAGTTTTGTTTATCTAATGCACTAAAATAAGAATCGAAACGAATTAATTTATTTCGTATTTGCTCAATTGTAGCTTTGATTTTATTAATTTGCAATTCAGGATTGCTTTTTGGTGGCATGATTACTACTAAAATGTTAAACTATACCTCAAAGAAATTATGATTACTACTAATGTGATTAAAGGTAGGTAAGGAACGAAAGGACTGACCTTTTTCGTTGTGCGAGCGAGAATAAGTACCTCTTGTGGCTACGAGCTCGAGGTTGATTGCAGAACGTCTACAGCTATGTTGCACTTGCACTTTTTATTACATTTTTCTATAAGAATTTATTTATTATTATGGACCAATTCCATTTTCACTAGTTAATTCGGCTCTACTGGACCAAAAAATGTTAGCCCCATTGGCTTCTAAGGACCAAAAAATGTTAGCTTCGAAGGACCGTTTACCACATCACGGATGGGTTTTTGTTTTAATGGAAACAAAGAAGTTCCATCTACCAATTTTTTATTTTACAATTTACTATTATTTTACATTTGACGCAGTCTGAATAGCTCAAACGTCGCGGTCAAAGTGATACTGTTTCTAAAGTCCAGCTGCAAGCTTCAATAACTAATTTGAATTCCCAGACGCATAAATTCTAATATTTATTGCCCTGTCAAAAGGGCGTGACTTACGATTATGGGTAGAAAACTAATATTATATTTATTTAAAAACTAACAAAGTCCAAACACAAACGTTTCACTCTCTTAATAACACAATTTGATTAATCAATTATTAAAGTCATGTCTACCAAGTCATTTTTCGATAAACGAACGCTGTTAACCATTGTAAATGCATTATTATTTTAGTTTTCACACATAAACACCCAAACAAATTGTGACAATTACACATAAAAGTGTATTAAATTTTTGAATGTTTTGTTTTAAGATTACAAGACGATACCGCTAAATAGGACATTTTTCAACTTTAATAGCTGTTTAACAGTGTATTTTTTTTATCTAACCCCCACAATATCTTTATAACATGGTATATAGAAAAGATAGTTGTTCTAAAAAAAATGTAAAAAATATACAGAGTATCATTCAAAAATAAAAAGTTGCATATTACTGCTCAAATCTCATTAGGCGCCGATGTAAAATAATGTACAATAATATAAAACGTATCATTCTTAACATCTTTTGTTAAGAAAATATTTTTAACTCACCCTGAATAATGGTATAAACCTGGTATAAAATTCAGTACAATACCAAATAACATGTTAAATGATTACAATCGGGAACATTAAAGATTAAAATTTTCAAAATTACAGTGCATCGTTATTTAAATGTAAAGAACCAATAAAAACTAACATAATAAAAAAGCAAAGTAACGATGTAACAAACTGAGGACCATAAGTGCGCTTAATTAAATTTTAAAATGTTAAACAAAAGTTTTGTTTGTGTAAAACGTTAGTTTTCCCGAATTTTTAGTCGACTAAAAGTTGTTTTTCTTATTTTGGGTAGTTTATATTTTTAGTTCGGATTGACAGAATGGCAATTCCATTTGAAATCGTCTAGTAGAACGCGGACCAAGCAATCATATCGTATATTGATTTTCGCGTTAGTAATGGTTTAACATCGGTAATTTTTATGATCGTTCTATTAATTATTATCTACCCCTTATGTAATAATATATGTTTGAAAATCTGTATGTTTGAGATCAAATTATGTGGAGAGGTTCAACGCGATATTTACCTAATTAAAAAAAGGAACAAATTAACAATGACGTAGCTACATTTAATTAGGCACCTACTTCAAGATATTGAACATTGTAAAATCAATATAATTTATCTATAACATGTACATTTCTACCTACTAAATAAAAAGTACGAAGATAAAAAAAAATGATATAACATGCCTACTAAATGTCAGATACGTAGAAAAATTTATTGAGCATTTTCATTTTATCTTTTGGAGATCTCAATTGTAAGTTTAATTACGTTAAATTTATTAAGCCGAGGCGAGAGCGTGTAGCGAGCGAGCGAGCGAAAACGCTTAGTAGGCAGAAATAGTAAATGTTTCTGGAACGATCACGGTAGCATGTTGAATCGATTCGTTTGATTACTTATCGCTGCCCAGATGAACAGATTATTAGATTTAGCGGAATTAAGTATTATACAAGTGCCGCTACCTTACAAAGTTTTCGATAACGTTATTAATAAATTGACAACTTTTCTACACTTTCCTGATATTCAATTTTAATGTAATTAAGCATTGAAGATATTTAAAAATATCGAAAATGGGTTAAAGGGCGCTGAAGCAAACATCGATCGGTAATTTACGACCTCGTCCTAGAGATGAAGGTCAAATGTGTAATGGTACATTATTGTGTTGCAGAAGGGAGCTTAACGTTAAATTTGAAAACGGTAAACCGCGGAAATATAAGATATATTCACTTTCAGTTTATATTCCTTACTTTTCAGAAAGATAATTGACTTCTGTCTTAAATATGTTTTTTTCTTATGTAGTAGCCGACAATGACTTTATTTTTGTTTAACAATAAGCTGTACTTATGCACGTAAAAGTAGTTAAATACTTAACTATATATTACTCGTTAAAACTATAACCGAATCGTCGGTTGCAGAAAGAACGTCAGTCGGTTGCACTTTTGAGAAAAATAAAAAAAAAACTGATTTTAAAAACTCACGTACCTAAGGTTTCATATTTCAAAAAACTGATAATACAGGTCAAAAATATAAAAAAACAATGTCCTTTGCAGATATGTTAAAAAAAATATTTTAACAGTAATGTATAAATGACTTTGAAATAATAATGATGAACGTTGTAAGTATGCCTTATATTTCTACAATTTAATTCCCGAATCAACAAACAAAAGACGAAAATGTACTAAAAACAATGTATTAAAATGAAATATGAGGAATTATGTATCTACCTAATGAACGTAATGCAAAATTACTTAAATTCGGTTGAGTTAAATTAATTTTCGACTGGTCATAAAAACATTTTCTCCTGTAACGTTTTAGTTTCAAAAACTGTTTAATGCGATCCACTTTTTTCACTTCAAGTCACTAATAATACACGATCATAAATTACATGTAAGTGTATTTATTGAACGATGCGACTCGAAGCGTAAATTTAAGACAAAAACACATCTGAGAGCTTTTGCAATTTTCGACAAGTTGCACATAAAAGCTTTTCGTATTTTACAGTCACGTGCAGCTACAAGATAAATCTTCTACCCACATAGCGTAATATCTAAAATTAACCGTCATAAAATTATTAACAAAACCAGATACCTATGCGTCATGCGAAAAAACAGCTGTCCCAAAAAATACGTTGGTCCCCGTGCCGTACCATTTCTGTTTATTTTTGACGTCTCTGTTAAGAATCTAACAACCAATCACAATCGAGAGTTTCATACGTTTCCATGGTGGTAATATGTTAACGGGGCCTTTGAAAATAACAGAAATAATACGGCATATGGCTGAATGTTTTCTACGTGAAATTAGATTACTGACAAAACGATTTCACTCCGTTTGAGCGTTCTCCGATTGTGCGCTCCCCGTTTGAACGATGATACGTTTCGGCGCTCCCCGTTTTAGCGGTTATGTACATATTTTAACATAAAATTACCTCGACTGCACTAGTTAAACTTTTTTTTTTGTGTTAGTAGCACACCCCGAAAGGCACCAGGAACCGCCGTTAGGTATTACTTCTAGTGCCCTCCAGGACATTCATGCCTACCAGGGGGTTATTTCACCCGAGGGGTCGGTAACTTATGTATTAGTGTGTATTTATTTCTAGAATGTAATACAGAATTACTTTGTATTACCTCGAATTACTTATGAATTACTTGAATTACTTTTGAATTTCATTGAATTACTTTTGAATTACTTGAATTAGTATTACTGTGTATAAAATTTACTGTAGTTACCGACCCCTCGATTTCACCACCCATACCGGGATTCGAACCCAGGATCCGTCAGGCGAGAGGTAGTCTCCTAACCACTCGACCACCGAGTCGGCGCACTAGTCTAAACTGACCTCAACTACATTAACCTTTTCATTGTACTTTTTCTTTTGTTTTATGTTGTAATGTAAAAGTTAATAAGAAAAAGTTCTTTACTGTTTTAGTTGCCTTTTGACCACAGTTATGTAGGCGTTATTAATATTAGTCGGCCCAAATTGATAATATTCATATATTATTACTATTTCTAATACTGGACAAAAAACTTGGTCTATATTAATAATAGCCGGCCATTATTGATAATGACCGTATTTCGGGTTTCAGTTGTATCATATATAAGTACATATTATGTTATATACAAAATACGTGAGCACTGAACTGGGGAACACCGAATCGGGGACCCATCCAAACGGGTCACCGCTTAAACTGGGAACGCTTAATCGGGGTGATGTCGACAAAACTTGTTTACTGTCTACGAATGACAAAATTTTCATAAATATACAAAAATAATATGTAAAAATACATAGAAAACATGTACGTACTTCTTCATGTAATTTACGATCGCGTTTATGGGCCTTAAGGTTATTTTTTTTTGCTTAACGATAACGAAGAAAATTATTTCGATCCCTTTTATGTATAACAACATGTGTTCCTTCAGCTCTCGACGATGAAAGATGACTCGAATCAATATGTCGAAAAATATGATTTATACCTGTCCATTCTGCAATCAACGATTCAATTACTCTTTTAATATTATATAAGCGAAAACAAAGTTTCGCTAATATGCTTTAAAGTACCACGTAAATTTAAAATGAATTAATAAATTTAAGTATTTTTTAACTATCAAATGAACAAGAAATTTCACAATACTATCGTATTGTAGGTAAGTTTTAATCTATTTTTTTAATTCAAATAGTTGTGAATATATTATAGCAGATATAAAGAATTTTAGTTGTTGCAGTGACTATACGATATCTAACCAAAACTATTTTTATCAATATGAAGACACTCTATTTTGGTTAGGTAATTATGTATTCTTTATTCGTATAAGAACCTACCATAAAATAATGTTTAAGTGTAGATATCAATTTAAATTGTAGGTAATTTGTGTACAGTTTTGCCCGTTCGATTTCTGAGCTGTATAGATTTTGAACTTTTAGCATACTGAATGTGTGGAATGTGGAAACTAAACGTGGAATTTTGTTGTCTAACCTTGTCTTGTTGGAATTTTGAATAGACGTGTATCAAAATAATTATATTTGCAGTAGGTATTTCGTTTATGATATTTAAACGTAAAAATAAATTAATCGATTTAGAACATTATTTCATATTTTTAATCAAGTACGTTTTTAAAATGATTAGATCATTATTTTATTATCGTGCATGTACAATAAGTGCACCCATACGTTTGTCGATTTAACTAAAAAGTTGTACGTCATACATTATGTTAATTACATTTTTATAAATGTAGTGTGTACGTCTTTGTAAGTTTGCAATATTAAGTTCAGTAAATAAAATGTAAATAAAAACATAAATTTATGTATCTATTATAATCACTTTAGATAATTTACGAAAGACGACAAGATTAAAAATTGTTATCTTATATTGAAACTGAAATATTGAATATTTATTGACTTATAGTTAGGTATACATACATACGCGAATGAACTAATTTGTAAAACCAAAACTAATAAAAAATTGAAAATAAATAAGTTTATTCACTTTATGGCAGCAGCGTTCACAACGCAAGAAAACAAGAAAAAGACTAAAAAATATGTCTCGCCTCCGCACAATGAAACTATTAAATTTAATTAAAAATTAAATTTTAATTAAAAATTTAAATTTAAACAAAACTAATAAAATTCGAAGCGATGCACGTCCACTATTAAAATTCAACTGATGCAAATTTGTTGCGACGGCAACGCTTTTCTATATATTTTTCCTATGAATCACATTTCATTAGAGGCTTGATAATTAATGAGCAACGTTATGACGTAAAAATACAATTACTCAATAATATCATTTTTGTGCAGATACGTATGTAATTAATGTTTACCTACGACTCTTAAGTTTTATTATGTATCAAGTACAGCTTAAAATTAACAAACAAAACACACATTCGTTCCTTAAATACAAATCAATTCAGAATAAATAGATACCTACTGTAAATTTTATCAGTTACAGTAAACGATTTATATTAGAATTTTTTTTTTATTACCGTTAGTATTGATGTTTACGTAGTAGATACGTGTATGTTTATTGAACTTTCTTAAGAATAATTTTATAATTCATAAAGTAACAAACGATATTAGCTTCAAGTTATAAATATTTACGTAAATAATTACAATATTTTCAATTCCGCAAAATTTAGAAAAATTTCATCATTTTATGAACACGAAATTTCATTTATGTGCGACATAAACGTTTCGAAAAAAAACGAACCACGTTCCGCATATTACAAATTCATCGTTCATATTTCTATTAGAAATAATAGATAATAATTAAGTTAATAATTTTAAAAACATAAAATTAAGGCTTCTAGTAGAAGTATAATGTATATACAGTAGAGTTCCGTTAATCCGAACTAATTGGGACCGAGACCTTGTTCGGATTAATCGAAATTATTCCTGTAATGCAGAAGTGACTAGCAAATACAAATTTTTTTTTTACAAATTTTACAAATTTAAACAGTGTGTTCTCTTTAATTATTTTCTAACCTACTTTCGTTCGGAGTAACCGGATTTACGGATTAAAGGGACTCCACCGTATGTAGATAACAGATGTAAAACGCGAATTAACCGAAAGTAGTGCAGTAGTAGCTCCGGTTCTGGGAGAACAAGTTCCAGAAAGAGTGACCCGCTATTTTTGAAAATCGTAAAGTTAATTCTACAACAAAAAGTAAAACAAAGCAAACAAAGTTAAGTTAATCATTTACTACTTGCCGTAGAAAAGAAGGGTAGAAACGTCCCTATTGGCTCATTATTACCAAAATTTATTTACCGCGGTGAACTGAAGTTGATTTCGAAAAACGATCCGGACATCAAAGCAGGAGCACCCCCCCGTCGTTAAGTAACGGTTAGTGGAAAAATTACATAAAAGTTCAAGGTAGGTACCTACTGTGTACTAATGATTATTGACTTTCCAATCCGAAGCTTATTAATTTAAATTGTTTTATAAAAGAGTTTCTATAATAACAAATTTAGAATTAAGTTCTGAATCTGTTGTTGAAATTAATTTGTGTTATTAATTGGCATAGGGCATATTATTGTTCACTAACCTTCTGTTTTTGCTTTTAATTGATTTTCTTTAATATTATATGTGACATTGGTTATTATTTCCGATATTGGACATTATTCTATGAATTTTGAATGTCAATAGATGTTTTAATTACTTAATGTTGTGATTACTTCAGTATGTTAAATATCAACAAAAACTCCACCTAAACTTTGTATGAAACAAGCAACCCATAAGACTCCGCTGCGATGAAAACGTAGTGCTCTCCCTGAACTCATGCTGACCAAAGGGCAAATCAATCCATTAATCCCAAATATAAATAAAATATAGAAATAAAAAAATTTCTGTCGCACGAGAAAATACAAAATACAAGAAATACATTAGGTAGGTACACACTATAAAACAATGCCGGAACCTTTTAAAAATGTCCGGTATTTGGAGGTGTCCGTTAAGAGAAGTTTCACCGTAACGCGATTTCTTTTCTTAGGTACGTTATTATGGAAGATATCATCTGTAATTTTATTAATAATTAAGGAGGCACGTTCCCTCGATCGCTCACTGAACTGTTAAATTCCGAATATGTACCTATTTTATTTAAAATTTCCAATCTGAATCTCAAAACGACGTACTTGCGTCTAAAATATGAATATATAAGTACAGAATTTTATGGTAACTCATAATTCATATCAAAACCATTTTTGAAATTGCCTTTCGGTTCAGAGTAATACGGTGCGGATATATATATTTATCCAAAGAACCGACTTCATTTCCCTAAAGCCAGCACAAATCATATATCAATCTCATATAAATATCGAAATATTGACTTCCACAAACATGATAAAACGTTAATTTGTCAGTATTTACTAGTATTCGCATAAAGAAAAGATAAATACGTAAACGGATATAAATGGGTAACATGTGTATAGTTTATTTTGCGTAAATATGCACGTGAGAATATTGGGCTTATAAAAATATAGCCTTTAGGTAATGATTAAATCTTTCCGCAGAAACGAAAGAGAAACCAATCCAAGACGTGAGTTGGGAACGTGAAAAGTCGATAGGCGACTGTATATTGATGGGTTATTTCCGTGTCACAACGTAGGGACGTGCTACTGCATGTGAAAAAGTTCATCTCGTTAGGAAATGAAACAAAGCATAATAGCATTAACAAAATAACTCGCTAGGTAGATACCTACCTCATGTTAATTTATGCTGTTTTCTCGATATATAACGTTGTTAGAAATTCATTTGAAGGAAACTTACGCAAACGCATATATACCCACAGAATAAAATGTCAGTCTCTTTAACCTTAGGTCGTTTCTGAAATCGGAACATTTGTAGACAGACGTCAACTAAGATCTCAAACGAGCCCTAGAAGTCCAGCGAGGATTTGCAATCAGGCAGGTTGTCGTGATTAAAGTTGCTACTGACACACGTCAGTTGCAGGAACGAAGGCAGGTCCGTAATTAGGCGTTTGTGAGTTCACGTCGTGTTTCAAAGACAAACTATCATTTTGAAAGTTACTAACGCTGCTAGAAGTTTCAATCTCAACCGGAGAGCGATATTGAGAGTAGTTGATGCAGTAAATACAAGCTAATGTAATTCACAAAATCAATAGTTATTCGATATTGTATTATATGTAGGTACTCACATTTACTGTATGTAGGTATTAAGTAAAATTCAGAGTAGATATCTATTCAGTAAATGCTTTTAAAATAACAGAAATAATATATGAGGTAATAAACAAAGGAATTTCAAAACAAAGGAAGCGAATTTCCATAGGAAACAAGACTTATTTTAATTATCAAGCAAATTTTAATAACAGAACCTTCAGCATCAAATCTGATGCCTAATTTTTGACTTTTCTACTTATAAAACATTTTAACTATTTTTTTTTATATAATATCATAATCTTTAATCTATGAAAATTAAGTTCTTATTGGCGAAACCAAAATCACGCGAATAATCCGCACCTGTTGTATGTATACGTTTACCCAACACCGGGTGTCAACGAGATCGCTAGCACCCCTCTTTTGCCCATTGTTTTTCAAGCTACCGAAATGAAAATCGGTACAGTTAATAAAGACGCAAAATGCCATATTTTGACATAACGTGTGATTTTTTCGAACTACCTGGACGAATTCTAAATAGGTTAGCACAATTTTGACGAGTTTCTAGGACAACTTAGTATTTTGAGAACAAATTTTACTTTCAGATTTACTTTCATATCATAGTAAATCATCTAAGATATAACGGAAAAACACAAGCTTCATTTCTAATCAACGCATTTAGTTGCTAGGAGCAGTTTTTGTCGAAATTAGTTTTATTGACGAAAAGTACATTTTTCAAAGCATCAGAAGGTTAAATAAATACAGTCTTTGAAGACCAGATTAGCAGAGATTGCAAATGATTATTCGTAATAAAAATAATTCTTTTTTAAATAGAAAACTGGAAATGGAAAGGAAATGAAAAGGATCAATACCGAACTACAAATAGAAGTTACTTTAGCCGATAGAATTTTTTTAGAATGTCAATTAGGAACAAAGTAGGCAAATTAAAACGATCGAACAATTTATTGAAAATTAGCGAGTTTACTTTTAGCTATTTTTAAGAATTTAACAAAATAAAGAATTGAAAAATGTAACGTCCTCGAAGGTAACAAGGCCCATGCCGATGATAAAGTCCATTTGTATTTTTTCCTTAATCCGTGTTACCTACCTTTAAATAGTTGCCGATAAAATAGATCAATTTCGTTTTATTTATTTTTTGTTAAAATGTGTTTTTTAATGCAGCTGTGATTTTATCATCAAAATTATAAAACCCTACATTTCGACGTTCAATTTCGTAAAGAAAAGTACTAAGACTCCATTTTTTTTAAATACAGCTAACAATAAGTTTTACTTGAATTTGTCCTACATTTATCACGCCATATTTCGAAAGTGCAAACGAATTTTTGTTTTAACCGAATCCAACTTAAAAGTGTATTGTTTTCGGTGAGGTTAATAGGTTCCACTTACGTTTTTACTTCTTAAGATAACAGTTATAGGTAAGAAATGTTGCTATATGACGGCCAACATCATAGAAAAAAGCATTACGTCTATAAGGCAAAGCAAATCGCAATGATTTATGTGGAAAATAGGTGTGGTATTCTACTAAAAATAAGACGTAAATGCATACATACCTACGCTGCGGAACCATGTAATTATAAAAACAAGGATGTAGATTATAAAAAACATTGAACTTATAAAACGTAAAAAGTAACAAAGATTGTTTTTACTAAATGAACACTTCTTAGGGCTTACTAAGCACTATATGAAGGATGTCAAACGTCTGCAGTGCACTGATTAAAACTCCAGGCTTTATTATTCGTATTTTATTTCGACCCGATGCAGAATTTCAGTTTAAGGCTTTTTAGGAGAGCTCACTTTAAGGTTAAAATTCGCAAGTTTTAAGGAACTTTCGCTAAAATTTACAGCTAAAATAATATTTTTCGAAATTCGATCGTTGCACTATTTTAACGATGGCGTTTTGGCAAAACGTCGTAAGCGACAAAAAGCAAATTTTACGGGAGCGCACATTTTGTGCTGTAGTTCAACTATAAGCGAATACCTCCTGGAAATATAAGTAATTCGGGGCATGTTTGTGTCAAATAATGTATTTATTATACGATGCAGTCGCTGGTTTGAGTGAAAAACGAAGTTGTACGGAGATTAGATACTATCCTTGAACGAGATACCGTGATAAGTCTCGTAAGTGCTATACGTTTGTTGTTTTACGTGTTTTATGTGTAAGTCTGCGCTGTGACATCGCGTGCTGAATACCAGCTGGTGGGAACGCCGAATGTCGGTATGCCGGTATGTCGGTGGGCACGGTTTCCACGTACTTACGGAAATACAAATCGATTTTTTTTGGTGGAAAAAATCAAAATGTTGTTGCCAAAATTTTATCAAATGATGTCTTTGCCTTAGAAGTTCTGCCAAAACGATATCGATATTATTTTAAGTTATAGAATTTGTAAAAAATTGTGTATTTTGGTTTAAATTTCAGGTTTAAAAATGCCATTTATTTGGAATATAGTGAAAATTGTATTGAAGAATTATAACAAAATAAACATTTTTCTACAAAATCGATGCATACGTTAAATTCTATATCTTAAAATAACATCGATGCCGCTGTGACAGAACATCGTAAGCTCTTGGTTTATTTTTAAAATTTTGCTGTAAATTAATAGAATACCTTTTAATCGATACTAGGTTAACAAAAAAAAACCTATTTGTTGCAATTATCGCTCGTTATATGATTAGGTCTAACAGAAATTAAACTAATTTCTGCTAAAAAAGCTTTTGTGAAGACTATCAGTATTTCAATTTTTAAATTTACTATGTACCACTACCATTAAGAGATGAAAACTTTACAATTTACGTTTGGTCATCTTTTCAAACTTCACGTATCACATGCTGCAGTAAAATCAATAAAAACAATTTCGGTTTTTTTAACGTTATTGGCAACAAGCTCCGAAATATATTACGAATTTAATTATTATTAGTTCGTCGAAATATCTATGAAATTTTATGAACTTCTTGCTTTTGTTTTAAATTAACTTTCACTACAATCTTGTCTTCGACGATCTTTCAATCGACGTTCAATAGTTGGTTTAACTTATTTAATAGATGAAGAATATTAAAAATGTGTATCTATTGATATCACACACCTATGTTAAACTTAAGTCTAGTTTGACACACTCAAACTTTCTGCTTGTACATAAATAATTATCAAAAATCGCTCGGTTTTTCGTGCACCTTACACTTAGCTATGTCACAGATGAAAATATTACTTATTTTTAAAATTAATAATTTCTCTACTTAAATAATAATGGCGCGGTCTGTTTTTTTTAATCTAACCTTAGACTGTTATATTTGGAATTTCCTAAATATTTATTCTACCTAACACTAAATCTTTACCTGTACATTGATAACAAATTTTAAAAATAAATACAACCAACTAAAACTGAAAATGTAGAAACGTAGAACGTCCTAACGTTTCTTTTTATTATCTCAAAACACGATAAATATTGATTTATTTCGTAATTTCGAAAATAAACAAAAATGTTCGTGTTTCCTTAATAATAAATTCGGAGGAAAAGGTTTTTTAAATGATGGACCTGGTCGTTAACCATTGGCCAGTTACTATGCATCATAATTATGCGAACTAGGGCCTATCCAAGCGGTCTGGCGATTCACGTCATCAATAAAAGGTTACTAGATGATAACGTTTCACACGGTGCTGTCACCTCGCACCTCGTATTTTTACAAAGAAGTTTTACATTGTAGTTTTTCTTTATACCATGTAATAGATGTACAGGCCAATCGTCTATCGAATATGTTATTTTCCAAATTTTAAACCGAATTACAAATAAACAATCTAGTAACTTTATACTTATGACATGAATCGCAAGGCCACGGCCGGTTGGATAAGGTATATGTAGATATGTATTTGTTAGCAAGGACGATCACAAACATCCACGGTTGCAGGAGGATTCGAACCCCAGGACGTTGGTTTACTATACGAGTGTTAGGCTCTCAGAAAGAAAACGCGTAAGCGTATTTGAGAGTTTTAATCTTTAAAGTTTAATAAACGTTAAAACGAAGTCCAGTTATAAATCGATGATGCATCTATAAATGCGAATTTATATAAATAAGCAATTTGCATTTTGGAGCGAAAGTAATTTCATTAATAACGTCTAGATTAAAAATAAAACGAAAATGATTCATGGACGATTAAAAAAGAAAATCTGCAAATTGCACAGAAATATGAACAGTAACCATAATGCGTCATTCTAACTGCACCCAGGGCGCCGTTAAATTTTCCGAACTAGTATTACCAGGTGTTCACGGTTCGCGGATTAACCAAGCAATGCCAGGCATAATTTGTTGCCGTTTGTTTTTTTATCGAAAAGTAATTATATTTTGAAGAAAGTATTTCCACTAAAGCAACGGGCGTAATTTATGGTTTTCGATCTGTAGGTAGCCGCATAATTTCGTAATTAGGAAATTTCTATTAAGTCGAGTTTAACAATAAATTTGTATCAAAAGTTATCGAGTTGGTTGCGCGCCATTAGGATATCCATGACCGGTCACTTTTATAGAAAACGGGAGACAAAATTAATTATAAAGAATTACTGAACTGTATATCTATTCACGGTTTACCTTGCTGTGGGTGTGTTCGTTTAGTCGGTCTCTAAAGCGTTTCCAAGTCTCTTAGTGGGACGATTATATGTGCTTACAGTTTGCCATGAATCATCCCTAACTCACGGTCTGCTAACAAGGTTTTGGCCATAGCCCAAGTTTCACTTAAAGTAATTCGGCGTTTGCCTTTACTTTGTGAAACTTCAAGTCTTACACAGTAGCTAATCATGTAAAACTACAATATTAAAAACGCATACCTACCGTACCGATAACAAGAAACGGTCGTCAATTAAAATTTAATTAGATAGGTAACAGAAAAATGTATTTACACGAACGGAATATTAATTATTTTTTATTAAACCTTTAGCTTTAATTTACGCGAGTAATTTAATTTTCAATTTACCAAAATAAATGTCAACCATAGACTAAATTCTGATATTAATTATGTTTTTATACAATATTCTTACATTTAATTTAGCTAATTAGGAACCCTTTAAATTTCGAAATCCTTTAAATGCTTTTGTAGCGATTTTACGTTGTTCTTTAAATAAACGCCAGTTTAATTTTAACGAATCAATAAATGTTGGTTAGTAATTAGAGAACTTTGCCTTTCGTTTCCAGCAGCTATAGTTTACGTTCTACGGTGATTTGACTAATATAATGCAAGAGTTAGGTGTCAAAAGACTTCGTATTCAATATTTGTATCCAGGTTTTGACTTAATTAGTTTCCGGAAATTTGAATTTCATTAACGGCAACGGAATTCTAATAAATTTCTAGGCATGTTAGTGTTTGTGACAAACATCGCATTTGTACGTTTGAACGAACTTCAACGTTCGTTTACAAAGGACGTTGTGCATATAGAAGTAGATCTTTGTAAGTAAAAGAAGTTGCAATAAAATTTAATTAAAGGCAATGCAAAAATATAAAATAAAAGGTAACATGTAGAACGACATTGAGGAATCCTTAAAATGTTTCGTTTATATTACCTCAACATTAATTCTATATCAATAACTATAGGTATAATAATTACATCAAATCGATAAATATGAAATTCCTTATTTAACTTTGCAATGTATTCATATACCTATTTATATATCTATATAGCGCACATTCTTTGCTTATCGTCAGATGTAGGTATCTATGTATTTATATGCATATTTATATTAATTCGCTAACAATCCTTACGATTAGCGGTTGATGCGATTCTTAAATAAAATAAATAAATAATTAATTTTAAATGTAGGTACTTACCTATAGATAGAGTACTTCACGTGGTAAATGGTAGCAAATCCTGGAAAAAAGATAAATAGGTACGTGTTAATTAAAAGCAGGGGTCAGATGGTGTAATTGTAAATAGAATTTGAAAACTTCTGCAGTGTAACTTTTGTACTATATAATTTTTCTTGCAACATTTTCCACGCAAATATATTATTATTACATTTAATTAGCCAATGTATCATTTGCAAAGTAGCATAAGTCAATTTACAATTACTGCGTGACATATCTTAATCATATCTTTAATCCTAAAAACGATTAAAAAGATTAGAAAAATTTAAACTGTAAATTTTTCAAGTTTAAACTTTGTTCAAGATCAGTTAGTCCTTGTAGGTGTGATTTTAGGCTAACACGTCATTAACGGTCCCCATTACATCTTTCTAGTGTAACTTGGCCCGTCTGATTTTCTAACATACTTTTGCGGCATCTTGAAACGAAAAACAATTTCAAAAAACGCTAAACTCGGGTTTTTCATTCAATTTAGGTGAATTTACAATTACACCAAACTATCGTTTACATTTACCTCAACGCTCTTTTAGTCAGGGTAATTGTAAATGCACTAAATTATTGAAGGCAATATACAAAACGTGTGATTAAACTAAAACTTTTAAAATTTTGGACGTAAGGTAAACCAAGACATACATGGTTTCGATATACACTTTTACGATCAAAAGTTTTTAACAGTTGTAGAGTCACTGATAGGATTAATTTAATGATCTATTAGATGCTATTGTTTGGAAGAAATGATTGGACAGCAACGTATTTTAAATGGGAAATATATTAGTCTAAAATCGCAAATTGGGGTTTTTCTATCAATTTCTCAATAATGATAAGATTTTTTTCGTTTTTTTTTTATTATCTATCGAATGGTATAAAAATCAACAAAATCGACAGGTCTTTAGATTTCCATTTAAATTGTGCGCAGCCTTTTAATTATTTTTTATACATATTTCCTTAATTTACAATATTATTAATCTAACTGTAAGTGACATTTATAATTTATGGTACTGCAACAGTAAAAGTTTATTTTAACATTAGGTATTTTAATGTTTTTATTTCCTTTAATTTACATGCAGTTTATATGGGAAAAATAATAACTGCATCGTGGAAAAATACCGGTCAATGCACCATTTTTGTTTTATATGTAGGTAATATTTTAATTTGTGTAACTCCTATAATTTTTCAGCTATCTAAAAGTAGATATTTTAAAGTTATTATCAATTCGGTTACCTAAATTTAAAAATTAAATAATAGTTTTACAATACAGCAAATCTCCCTTAAGTAACCGCGATTATCCCACTCGTCCCTTTACGGAAAGTAAACGATATCTAAACTGCATATCTTGATAGAAAAGTCTTTAAGTTAGATATTTGTGCCTTTATGCGACCTGTAAATTCTCTTCTATTTTTAAAGATTCTTTATTTTTTAAATAAATTAAATTGCTAATTGGTAGGGTAATGAAAATACGATAAGTACCCAAGTTCCTACTGTGTAGATAATATTAAAATTATAGCAAATAAATAGCTACTAATCTATATCCAAATTTTAAGACTGTATTAAATATTTAAACAAAACGTACTTATATATTGCATCATCTAAGGATAAACCCATTTTTTCGGGAGTTTATGAAATAAATTGATTGTATTTCCCGAGAAACTTAAATTACGTTTAATTTCGTACTAAATTTGATAAAAATGCAATCAATAACTGTTCAATTAAAATTTAAACAGCAATTTCAACAGCCGAACATCTTGTGCTTGAACTGCACCACCCACCTATTGTATGTACGTTTTTACGCATTATAAATAAATATGCTATGCGAAAGCATTGACATGCGAATTGGCGTAGGTAAGTTGTTATCTGAAGAAAAAGCGCCTTTTCCTTTAAATATTCTTTATAAAATAGTATTCGATACATATATTTGGCGATATATATTCAGCATTAATTATCGTATTGCTATTGGTGTAATCGGCGCTGCTTTCTCAGAAAATTGACCATATTTTATTCCTTTGTTTGCCATCTGAAAATGAATTTATTGTATTTGCTTCACGTGTATTGCATTTTATCACTTGTAGGAGCGGTACAATATACGAAAACCGACAAGGTACAATTTAAACAAAAGCGCCATTAAAAACACAATTTGCAAATACTATGAAATTCAAAAGTACGGGGTGTGATTATGCCTCTAGCTTTTCATTCCGTAAATACGCGAGTGGTGCCATTTAGGCAGTGATACAAATTAGGCGCACTTCCCCTACATAAAATAAGCAATACAAATATAAGTAATTAATTAAATGAAGTTCAAAGGTAAACTAGCGTATTTTGTCCCGTTAAACATTTTTCGTTTTTATTAAATTAGATAGACAGATCTACTTCAATTTAAGCTGTCACTCAATAAACCTTATAGTACCTACCTAAAAGTCACTTCACTCGATTAGACTATGTGCAAAACCGTAGGCCCTCTTGTCTTGTATCACTTTACGTTCACAATCAGCATAGATAACGCCTTCACATTAGCCTCTCAAAACAGAATATCCAGAGGAATATGAGTATACGCTTTAATCTCTGCGATTAAAAAAGGATTACGCACGTAGTTTTTAAATGAAAAGTAATATACTGTGTGCTCTATATTACCTATACCCCATTCATATATGTTTGACTGCTATTTTCCTATGTGTAATAACTTGAGGAAAAAGTGATTTATTAAAAAACAATCACCTAATTCAATTTCTGCAATCATCGCTGGAAACAACATAAAACTTGTTTTCGTTCTATTTTTGGTTATCTACCTACTTTATAAATATTTGGTTTCTAATATAATTACACATATAATACACATTGTGTTAAAACAACAACCCAATAATAATTTCATATCTACAATCTATGTTCGTTAATTATTTATTATTATATCGTTGTCGATTTTTATTATTTTTCTTTTGGGAATTGCTTCAAATATTTTAGATAGAAGAAATTTTATCATTAATAGATTTATAAAAACTTTTCCCACTTTAGAATTTGTCGTGAATATACAGTTAATTAAATTTCCACGACGTTATTTTGGTGTAGAATACTAATTACATATTTCATTTAGATTATAATATTAAATTGCCCGTATTAAAGTAAACGCAGAACTTTATAAGTAATTTTTTAATTTATATAAATGCGAATTTTTACAGTAAAGTAGCTACAGATTCTACAATAAAATTTACAATTAGTAGTGTGAACACAGCTACATCGCTCATTGGTCAACGAGACCGATGCCGACGCGACGCCGACGCCACGTGCTAAAGTTTGATGTTGGTCAAGTTTCACGTCATGTCTACCCAACACAACGAAGGGCCCATGTCACCAGCACCCCCGCAACTTCGAAATCAAATTCGAACTAGCGCAATCGATTGAGCTACGTTTGAGCCGGATTGAGCCGTAAAATTTTTTGTTTTACCTAAAGTTAAAAAATCGACTTAATGACTAACACTCCCATATTTACGATTATGTGAGAAGGTATGTACCTATATAATAATTTCGTAATGAATAATAATATAATGTAGATAATGTAAGTACTGTAGGTCGTACTGCACTATAATGATTTAGGGATGCTTTTTATAAATAATACAGATTAGTTAGGTAAGGGAAACTATGAGCGGGAGCGCTGACTTAGGCAGTGGGGAGTTTTTATAAGTCAGTAAGTGGTAAGCAGTGCATGTGCAAAGACGCATCGGTTCGATAAAAAGGCGTGTAACAAGACGAAGACTGCGTACATTACATACTCATTGTATTTATAGTTTTGTATAAGAAGTAAAAAGATAAACCCTAGATAAACAAATAAAAGCCTACAATGATGAACGGTTTTATTGAAATCCTACATATCTATGTACTTATATATTTAAACTGCTTGTTGCTTTTAATCGATTAATTTTTATAAACTACGTAGTATTCATAAAAGATTCTTTAATGAATTGATCGATTTTGTCCACTTCATATCGCCTTTCAAAGTTTTTTGATTAACCTAGATACAAATAATATAACACATGTAGAAATATTTTGCGAAAATTAGCGGCAATTGCAATAGATTAAACCCGTCAGTTCTTATTGTCAGTAAATATCGGACTAGATCCGTTGAGTCTACATCGGTTTTTTCTACGGACCTGAAACGGATCTGATCCTGGACTACTGCTCAACACACACGAAGATATTTTAGCGGAATTGTTCCGAAAAGGGCCAGATCTTCTGAAATTTCCGCTTGAGCATGCCTACCTAATGTGTTGCCAAGATAATATAAGACTTTAAATTTTAGGGCTAAAAATCTTTAAAAATACATTATAATGACGAAAAAATTATTTTTTGAATGAAAACTTTAATTGCATAAGTACGTATGAATGAAGTTATCTGGTAAAAAACTTTGAATAATTTTTTTGGATAACTTTTTTGGGTAAAAATCAAGAAATATTGAAGAAGTATAAGTATGTACTTATTTTTAAAAAAAGGTTAGTTAGTATAATAGATGTATGTACATTGTATTTTTTTTAAATTATGTTCTATACTTACTTTAAAAAATTACAATTAAAAACCTACTAATAACATTAAATAAATAATACAGCCTAACTTAAAGGAATTGAGTTATCGAATTTAATTAAAAAAAATAATAATTACCATCTAAATATTTAATGCATTATACGGAGTTTTGTGTACTGTATGCAGTACAATTACGTACCTACTTTTTAAAAATTTAACTAGCATCATTTTGGTTAAAACCATTAAATACCTACCGCGAAATGTAACTGTATAGACACGTTAAAAAAATGCATAATGAATAAACACAAAAAGCATAAAATTAGTGGATGTGCACCTACTTCACATAAAAATTTTGTTTAATTTATACTTAACATTAATTAACAAAATTTTAATATAAAGAAATAAAACATTTCTTTACGATTATAAGTACAGCGTATATATTTACAAATATCTATAAAAATAAAGATAGACATTTTCTTCAAACTTATAGGCCTAGACGCCTGTGGGACAAAACTGCGGTCATAAACATCGGTTTTAAGTAACTATTTGCGTTTTTGTGTTGTACGTGAAATACAAAAGAATATTGGCTTAAATCTTATACACCTGTAAACCTGTAAAACATATTCTGGAACGGGACGCCCTTGGTTAACGCTAAGTAAGCATTCATCAATTACTATGGAAACCATTGTTAGAATAATCGTTTCTATGATAAATTGACTGATTGGTTAACGTTAACCAGCTATTGAAGCAGTAGCCCTTATAGTATCAAAGTTTCATAAATAAATTATTCTTCTATATTTTAATAAATCTAAGTTTTATTTTCGTATCGGACAAAAATATGAATATTCATAAATGGACGAAGTTTTTTATTTTAACAATACTGTTATATTTATTTGGCGTGACTTTACATCAATAAAGTCACTATATATACACTAGAAATCATTTCAACATATTATTAAGGCTATTTGTAACATATATAAATAAAAACAACGAAAGTTATAATTACAAACTTAAAGTAATTAATATAAAATAATAAGTTCAGTAAAAAAGATATATTATATATTAAAGTTTAAAAAAAACAAACTTAAAACTACAAGGCTACAATACAATATAAGACTTAACGCATTATAATCACTATCAATCAAACGTATCGTAAAAAAAGCTATCCTTGTTTAATACTGTAATTATAAACATAGAAAATCGTCGATAACGTTTAAATGAATGCTGACATGTTCTTGTAAATTTTCAAAAAACCTATTTTGTAAATGTTATTGTTAATACCTGTCATTAATATCATGTAGAAAAATATTTTGCTAATTTTATTCATTCTTATTGTTATATATACACTTTTTCAATTGACTTAATAAAAAAAATAGTCTTTATTCTTCATTAAAAAATACAGTAGTTAAGTGCCGAATGTTTTGGTCCAATATTAGATTGGGTCTTACGTATAACTGAAAAATCTACATATGTAAATAGATACAATATAATTACATACCTTAAAAATCGACAAAATAAAAACCACTGCACTACCCTAAAGATGCTATGATTGTTAAAACGAGAAGTCTTTTTGTATGTATGCTCAAAATCTTTCTCTGTATAATAATAGCCTAAGTCATGTATACAATACAATTAGGCTGTGTTAATTTTTTAGAAAAGATAAACACCTATATACATATGTATTATAATTTGCTGATTTTAACCACCGACCACAAACAGCCTTTCATTTTTTGAACATGCTGATATTAGTGGAGATAAAGTTCTGCAAAAAATTTATAATTCTTATATTTATTGCTTTTTTTTGGCAAGCCTTGCCCACTTTATTCGATTTTATTTGTTAAAAATATAATTATATTTCTAATTTATTTATTACATATTTAAAAAATAAAAGATTGTTTTTTATGGATATTTATTTTTCCGCTATGGTATTATTGATGCTGTTGCGCCAACAATTGATCAATGAGACCGATGCTTAAAAAATTAACAAGTTTTTGAGTATTCATACATGTTTATCGATTCAATTTTCATAAGTATGTAAATATTATGTATCAACTACTCCTATTATAGATTATCAGGAAGTTGTTTATATTTACCGTTACAGACTATTTAATAACTTTATAGTAAAAAGTCACTTCACTTAAATTCATTTTAAACGAGCATTTTTGTCAAATTTAAAATGCAAGTCATTTCTACGAAATTTCAAGTTTTACTAAACGTTAAAAAAAAGTGGATAGAAATTAAACAAATCTCAATCAAATTAATCAGTTTCTTGTGGACACGATTCCAGTCGAAATTTTGATCGTAGGAGGCTGAAATTTTGACAGTGTATTGTTTTTATAAAAACGAAGAACGAGTTCGTAAATCAATCAAATCGACCCACCCGTTTCAAAATGGTGGCCGTTCAAAAGTTAAATAAATTCTAATCTCCGTTATTAATCATCAGATCGGTAATGAGAAATATGTTTTGAAATTGGCATAAAATTCTCTACCGATCATGTTTCTTTATAATTTTCGATAGAATGTATCGTTTTCGAAATAATGGAAAAAAAGTGATACATTTTTTTTAAAATAATATTTCTTTCGAGAAAAAGGGAATTAAAAAATATATATTTCTTTCAAGAAAAATTTAAAAACGGTGTTGATTGACATGCGACATGAAAATTCAATACTGAGGATTCCGCGCATTCGGTTTTTTGTAAGTTTAATTTGATATAGTTTTATTAAAGAAGAAAACGAATGTTATCTTTATATACCTACCTTATATACCAAAGTATTATAATAAAAAACAATTACCTACATTTTCAACAATTCAACTAAAACTTATAGAATAATCAATTGCGATAGTTCAAAACCAATGTCGAAAGTATCGGGGTGTTAGCGTCACATGAAGTCGATTTTTTAACTTTAGGTAACAGCTCAAACGAAAATTTTTACGACTCAATCCGGCTCAAACGTAGCTCAATCGATTGCGCTAGTTCGAATTTGATTTCGAAGTTGCGGGGGTGCTGTCGTGTCAGCAGCACCCCCTCTTAATATGTCGACTTTTTAGCTTCAAGTAGTAGCTCAAACGAAAATTTTTACGGCTCAATTGCGCTACTTCGAATTTGATTTCGAAGTTGCGGGAGTGCTGGTGACACGGACCCCACAACGAATGGAATATATTATGTTGATTAGCTGTTGTAGTCACAGTTCTTAATCGCACTTTCACATGTCATATTGTTGTCACGGAAGACCACCTTTAGAATTACACGACAAAACCTTGAATGAGTAAAAGTACAGATAAGCAAATTTCAGACAAAAAGAATGCAGAAAATTGCAAACATAATACTTTACTCTTTTAAAAGTAAATTCTTTGTTGCCAGCGGAAAGCTTTTGAAAAGAGAAATTGGAAATATAAATGCAAATAACAGCTATACTACCGCAAATCGAATTGCGTTTGGAGTACCTCCACATTAAATCTACCAATCATAAAAGAAATTTAATGAAAATTACACGCAATGGTTACATATTAAGACGCGTGTACGTTGTTAATTTACGTCAACTACGTTATATTTTGAGAAATTGATAAATTTCAACGTTTTAAACAATATCTAAATATAGCGGCTTTACACAACCAATTCAAAATTACAATAAATATACGTCACGCGAAATTTGCTTTAAAATTAGTAATTCGAATATAAAATTTTAATTTAATATCTACGTAAATTGTCTCATGTTTTACTTGGCGAAACTTATTACATAAATATTACATTTACAGTTTCATTTACTTTTAAATATTGTTTAACTCCGCAACGCGTTTTACCTTCGTAAATTTCAAAAACTTAACACGAAGGTCACTTTTTGGACCATTCGTGTAGTTTACAAATTGTTCTTTCCTTCGCAAAGAACGTCAATATCTAGTTTTTCATCAATTGCTTTTTTCATATTTGCAAGTTTTCGTTTGTGTGCGAGTGGATCAACGGTGCTGCAGATATACGAATATGTAAAAGTAAAGTCATTTTGTCAAAGTGGCGTTTATAAATTGAATTTTTATTTTTGAATTCAATCGTCGTATATAGAACATTTGAACGAATTCGCCAGGTTACAGATCTGTTAATACATACAATTTATGAATAAAATCGTCGAGTAAAACGAGAAACACGTTGTGTCATAGAAATAACGCTATAGATTCTATAGTTGTATCTATGGTAACTTTACGGAACAGTAAAATAGAACGTTGTTTCAAATTGTAAAAATTACAAATTTAATTTAAGGAATGATTCTATTTTTACACTCGTAGTTAACTACACTCGTTTATGATAAATAAATTATAAATTAATAAAAAAAAAGCATTGGTTGTTTTTTGTTGAATAATAAATCATGCTGCATATTTTTGCGTTTTTGGATTTTTGCATAATCCATTGTTGTTCTCGTTTCCGATTATAACACAAGATATTAATAGTACGTTAAAGAACAAGTTTTACGAGGCGTGTTTTTATCGCACAAGTCCGAGTAAATTATCAAGTATACATATACTATAAGTATAAATTATCTACTTTTATTTCGGCTGTTAAAGGTTTAATTTTATCTTCATTTATAGAACAAAATTTAAAATTTAACTTCGTAGTAGCTGATTTTATTATATCATAATGATAGATTGCTCAAATGTAGTTACCATGTATCGCCTGCTCATATTTTATACTTTGACAAACATTACTAAAGAAGATGTCAGCGAATACGTGCGAGATTTTTGTAAAACTGATCTGTAATCCAGCGCACAGGGGTGGACAAGCAAGGGATTAGGAGTCGTGATTTATGTTCTTTATCCTTTTTGACGCAAAAAAGCTTGTAACCGTCATATTCTATGTGAAAACTCTGATTTCATGCCGTAACTTTACTAAATAAAATTGCTGGAAAGTGATTTATGTTCCATAAAGCTGGAAACATTAAATATTTTTAACATACAATTATAAAACAAAAAAAAAGTAAATAAGTTGTTTTTCGCGTTAAAAGTGTGAAAGGCAATTCGACACAACGGTGCATTTAAATTCTAGAGTAAAAGCTTAAACACGGCATCCGTCAGCAGATGTTCATCAAGTAGAGAGAATAGCTTATCTACAGATTTGTTACAAAACAGGTCGACTTCGTAACGCTCGAAAGCCGCTACATTTTGACGACACCGCGCGTTTCGACGTTTTCACCCAAGTAATATTTTGTATTACGATTTAGAATAATAAAACGAACTCTTACACATTTAATATAGAAGTGGGAAACGACGATAAATTTTTCTCATATTATCTTTTAAATGCTTTTCCGTTTCCGTATTTTCTCAAATGGGATAAAAAGCTTTAGGTTTCCGGAATGCAATAGAGAAAGGCAAAAGAAATCTCACAGGACGGTTTATAGAAAAGAATGTTGAAATTTGTTAGGTTTTTTAAAAGGATTTGTATATGTATCAAAAGGTATCAAAAAGGCGCAATAACTTTCATCAAAAGAAAAACTTTAAAATGGAAAAGTAAAAGAAAAGACCCGAGAAACTGCTAGTGTAAATTTTCACTTAAAGAGGCTAGATATAGGAAAGACTTTCCGAGCCAAAAGAAAGGCATTCAGGCAGTAAATTTATTACGTTAGGTGGTGACAAGGGCAGAGAAGACATATCGCACTAAGAAGAATACAATGACCGAGGGAGTGGAGATGTGGAGAATAACACCGTACTGTGTCCCTACGAGAATGGATCAGATTATTATACCCTTCGTGAAAAAATGGAAAACGAAAAAAACGTCAAAAATGTATAAAGCAAGAATGCCTACAAAGAGACAAATGAACCGCTTTGTCACTTTATGCGTCGTCAAAGAGCACCTACTACGTAAGAGAAAACTATTGTGCTTTTACGTACGTACAATTAATAACGTCCATTCGTATTTCGAGAAAAATTATTAAAGAATTTTAATTCGAAAGGGCTAGGTTAAGTGCTTACCTGCATAATAAAGTTTGCAGTTTTATATTCGTAAGGTTTTCTAAATATATATATATACTCTTGTCAACTGAAATCAATTTATTATTTGCCGATCGACATTTACATTATATTTATTTTTTTTTATTTAATCCAACTGTAAGTAAAAACGACATAAACGTTGAAATTGTTTTTAGAAAACTGAAAGTCCTACAATTGAAATTGTGGGTAGATCTGCGCTTGATAAAACAAACGACAAACAGAAATACAATCGGAAATGTCATTTCTCGTAGTCTATCTCGGCAATTCTCTTTTTGAGAAATAAAATTTAAAGAAAAATATGTGACAATGCCACAGAGAGAAATGTGTTGAAAAGACAAATTTTCTTGATGACACTTTCATCTACGCCAGTCCTTTGAGTGTCACCATCGAGTAACAAGGACGCGCATTAGATATCTAAAACACATTTGCGCTTTATTAAGTTAACTAGATATTCTCTGTGATGTTTATTATGTGTTACTTTTGTCCCTATTTCTTAGCCTGTTTTAATAATCCAATATTCTGTAGGTATAATCTAATACAAAATAATGATTAATTGTGAAATGGGGTAGGTATCGGATGTCGTTAACTTTCTGGTTTAACGTGAATTTTCAATTGAGTTAGCGCGCGCCGTAAAGATACTCTTTCATTTTTTTTTTTGATAAAATTAAATTTTCGTTTACGAATTGTTTAACGGGATATTTAATAGGAAGAAAAGTACAATATTATCGATTATCCATGCATAGTAGTACAGCATCCGTTATTATAAAATGTCCTACAGGGGCGGATGATGATGGATGTATGCGGGCCCAGCAGGTGCCCCTAATGTACGACCCCCTCGGGCCGCCAGAATGCGTGCTTCCGAAAGACCAATAAAGAACACTACCCGTTGGAAACGTGTTGACCCTTTTATCTGAAGTGAAGTACGCGAATCGATAGCACGGCTACTCGATTATCTTACCGCGCTAAAAGCGCGCCAGTGACCGCCGAATGCAATTTACATTGATTTCGAGTTTAATGAAAGTTTCGGTAACGCTTTGTTTGGTTGCGATCAAGTCGCGAACCAACTGTAATATCATCTAATAGCGTCGACTACTCCATTGCCCTTTTAGATCCTTTTAAGCCTGCGCGCAATTTTCGGTAATTAAAAAACCCACGCCGCGCCGTCTATTTAAACTGTTATCAAATTCAGACGGTTCGGTTTGAAATCAAAACGAAATGAGTAGATTACCTAAGCATTTTCGTACCGCGAAGGGTACAATTTGTGGGCATTCACTTGTTTTCTAATCGTTATGTTTATATTGCAACAGTTAAAATACCGAACGTTGTTGCGTTGTAGTTTTTACGATGACCCAACAATTTTCCTTTGCAGAAAGTAAATATTTGCACGGAATGGAAAGTGTACGTAAGCACACTTGTATTTATTTGTTTTATACCCTCACGGCCCCCCCGGGAAATCACTTCTACTGGCGGCGCCCCATTAGCACCTAAACGGATCTAGAATTAAACTACCGCTTCCTCAGTTTAAGGATAATTGAATGATTTACTAAAAAGTGTTATTTATTACGTAGTTTATAAGAAGAATTAAAAAATGACAAGGTATTGTATAAGTAAAACGACATTAATTTTCTAGGAAATTGTACTTAGGAATCTGGTTTGACATACGTTCCACTAATAAGTTTCTTATAAGTTACATACAAATCCAAAATAATTTGATTATCACTTGTATCGGTAAATAACATATAAGTAAATAGGAAACTATTTATTATAATCACTTGTTATAATAAATGTAGGTACTTGATAAAAAAATTAAAATTGTATGACCGATTTCTTTTCTTTTTTAATAGTGCCGTTAACGTTTTGACACCAGCAGCTTAATTCAAAATTTAATATTTACAAATTTATGTTTCTGCAAATAAATGAACATTTGTATCCGGAGAATTAAGTAAATTATCAATTTAATAACTAAAATAATTATTTTGGATCAAAAGTTATACCAATTTTGAGACTAATTCGTCAGAAAGATGGCTAACTTTACCCCCTCTCCCATTTTAGGGGCGAATGAGAGGTTGTAGAGTTTAACTTTAACCCCATGTCAAAGATCCACCTTCATGCAAAATACGAAAAGAATCCTGCGGAGAACAAGGTCACATTAATTCGCCCACTCGCCCCTAAACAGGAAGTGAAAATGCAAATCTGTTTCCAAACATCTAACTCTAACGTCCTTATAATTCATAAATTAACAAAATCGTGACCTTTTTGACCTATAAAACTACATCTAATCGATTCCCAATTTCAGAAAATATTCCATTAACACCAAGATAATACATCGAAAAGCACAATATAAATTCTAAATATCACCACAAGCACTTAAATCCGAACATCGTAAAGACAACGCGCGACTAAAAGTAATTTTAAAAACACTAACTGTTATTCGAACCTGACTTTGTTTGTTACATAAATACCTATCGATATGCTTTATTTAAATTTTAGATAGTTTATTTTATCGAAAACGATTCCTCCAACTCCCAGTAATAACCAACTGTATGGGCTTGAATTTCACCATTTTATGTAAACAACATTGCTCATCCTTATACACATGTAGAAAATCATACCTAAAACTACATTTAAATTACGAGTTGCAGTAAAAACGTATAGTATTATCAGCATATTTATTTAATGTTAAAATACAAGGTCGACAGTACAACCCGTATAAGCGGGTTGATTAAATTTTAAATGCAGAAACATCGAAAATCGATATTTGTGCATATTTTCACAGACGAAATTAAGCAAGATTTAATAAATTCATATATTACATATTAGCATAAGACTAGATCGCCACTTTTGTTTCCCTACGAAACAGTAACCACCACGTATTTATCTCGCACGAGAATAACCGTTCCTTATCTAATTGTAAATATTAACAATTTTATGTTATGCTTTATGTTGGTGTGTTGGTGCAAATGTTATTTGAATCCGTAGAATTACATTACATCTCGATCGAATAAAATAATTATTTACTAAACTGTAGTAAAAATATTAACTTGGGAACATTTTATCTTAATTATAAAAAATAGAGAATTTGAGAACAAAATGCTACATATGACACTGGCGTGCAAAACTTAAGGAATATCACTATTTTAGCGAATTTTCATAGAAAATAAAACTACTTTAGCCTGTCTAATGACGGGACTCAGACGTGTCCTTTTGGCTTTTCTCTGATCTCGACCCCTAGATCATAAAAATATAGGTCATTATATATATATATATATATATATATATATATATATATATATATATATATATATATATATATATATATATATATATATATATATATATATATATATATATATATATATATATATATATATATATATATATATATATATATATATATATATATATATTATATATATATATATATATATATATATATATATATATACAATTTCTTGTGGACACGATCCCGGTCGCAATTTTGATCGAAGGAGGCTGAAATTTGGACAGCTTATTGTCTTTTGAAAAGGAAGGACAAGTTCGTTAAACAGCCAAATCGACCGACCCGCTTCAAAATGGCGGCTGTTTAAATTAAAAAATTCTAATCTCCGTTATTACTAATCAGATCGGTAATGTGAAATATTTTTTGGAATCGACATAAAATTCTCTATCGATTATTTCTCTTTATAATTTTCGTTAGAATGCACCGTTTTCGAAATAATCGAAAAAAAGTGATAATTGTTTTTTTAAATTCTTATTAGTTTTTCTCGTAAATATTATTTTTCAAAAAATGTATTTCTTTCGAAAAAAAAATTTTTAATGGAATTTTTTGACATGTGACATGAAAATTCGATATCGAGGCTTGTGCGCTGACAGATTTTTTAAAGATTAGGCGTAATCTAAAAATTGATTGAAACTGATCGTGGCGATTTTCATAATCGTGGATCTTCACCAAGAAGCTGATGCATATTTGTTACCAAGAAGTTGTCCTGTATTTAAATTTTAACGACGTAACGTAAGAGGTGATGTTGTTATATACAGTGTGTTTAGCGAGAAATATGACATCACAATACCTCGGAAACAGCTGAAAATGTTAAAATTGTGAAAATTGTTTTCGTCTCAGAAACTACGAAAGATAGAAGTCGATAGAAGTTTTAATGAAAATTATCACAAAATATGTCATAAAGTTCAAAATGAAATAAAAATAAAGCGTTGCATTTAAAAAATTAAAGTTAGGTAGTGTCACCTGACGATGGCGGACGTAGTAGTTTTAAATTTTCCCATCACAAATTTATTAAAGTGTTTTCGTAAGTTTAAAATCTTTATCCGGTTTCGAGCTACTGCGATATCTTCGACGACTTCACTGAATGCGGTGTATACGTATCCGTCTTTTGATTCGATGAACGGGATAGAAAATAATCCGATATACTATAGCGAAACGTGTATAAATGCGATTCCGCAGTATAAAGTAACATAAGTACATAAATCGTGATTAAAAGTCACTTAATAGAAAAGAATAACGTTTATCATAATTATTACGTTAAAAATGTGGAAAGTTTTGTAAGGGTAACTGTACGCATAAATGCAGAGAACTTGACACCCCTCTACATCTTGAGTAGTTTCGTAGTGGTTGCGAATGTCAACCTTTGCTTGAGCGAAGTGTTAATGTTTTAAAAATAATTATTTGTTTTCAATCACGCATTAAACTGCACCTAGTTACAATAGAACAATATAGCCAGGTATACATGTTATGTACTTAGTAAAGCCACTTTTGTTTCAATAGTACTATAATTTAAATCAAATAACTTACAACTAAAAATACAAAATACGAAATGTTTTTGTAAAAATTATTAAAACGTCCGATTTTACGATAATTTTATTCCTAAACGAATTTGCATCGATCAAATTGCAAATGAACAAACAACTTGTAAAAATATTAAAATGTAATTTAGTTTAGTGTCGCACCTGCTTGCTGATGCAACTATGTATTTATGGACAGTTTTTCGAGCAACGTAAAGCAATAAAAGAAACCGATGCAGCATCGATTGTAACAGTTGACAACTGACGCGTTTTTTAAGCTATGTCAGCTTTCCCCGTTAGACAATTTTAATTTATTTAAACCCGTTTTACTATTATAACAAAGCGGTCACAAATATTAATTAAATTCTGTTCTATGTATAAAAGTATATTATTTGAAATACAAATTGACAGTGATTAAATGTTTCTAAGGGCCATTTGTGCCGATGATATTACTTTAATGTAGTACGCCTCGCTTGAATAACTAATTTCGCTCGGATAGGGTTGTATGTATATATATATATATATATATATATGTACCTACATGTATTTACATACATACCTCTGTCGATATTTTATACTTAAGCAGCGCTTAAATTTCAGGTTACGTCTGTACAAAAGGCGATAAAAATGGTAGGTAGAGTTTTAGCAGAAATAGTCAAGCGAGCCTGATTTGTGTTGGATGCGCAAACCAAATTAAATGAACACACATTTCGGGGTAGCTCTGCGGAACGACGACGCGACCGAGGCCGACGCTTGGATGCGGCATACATACAATTAAATGAAACTGCAGCAACGATAAGAAGTTATACGGTCAAGTTGAACGCATATAAATTATATTTTATGTGATATTAGATTTTAATTTTAAATTGTTATAAGTAAATAGTTATTGTATATGTACTGTATTGTATTGTATTGTATTGTATATGTATATGAGGTATTTTTTTTTGTAAAAAAATAATTCGATCATCTAGTCTAAAGTCTTTGTTGACTCTATGATTTTATTTTCTAATTCTCCTTGCAATTCGAAGATAATCAAATAGTAGGTATATACAATGTAGGAATGTTAAGTAAACAGAATGTAACCACAATTAAATAAAACTATTCAATAATAACAAGTAGGGGAAAGATAGAGGAAGACGTAGAAGATAAAATAATGAAAGGCCAAAATATTCCACGAAGCGACATGGAATCAAAATCTTACCAAACAAACGAAGAAAAGAATTTTTAACACAATCGTCGAGAGCACAATATCTTACGGAGGAGAACTATAATCTATGACAAACAAAATTAGAGACAAAGTAAGAGCCGTAAAACTAGATTTTATAAGACGAAGCCTGTAATATTCACATATGGACAGAATAAGAACGGAGCAAATATGGAGTGAGATGAAAGTGAAAACATCGATTACGAGTAGGCTAAGAAACAACTCTAAGATGGCACGCACGCGTTCAGAGAATGGAGGAGAGATGGTCAAAAGCGATTATGAACTGGTCATCTGGAGAAGAAGAAGACGACCTGCGCTTACATGAAAATCAACGGTCCAGAACATAATACGGATTAACAGAACTAGATTAGGAGAACTGGAGGTTACGTATGACGAACCTGCAAAGGGAAAAAGTCGAAGAAGAAGAAATAAATATACGGATGCAACGTACATTTGACAGATCGAGTTATTATCATATTACACAAAAATTATTGTCCTGGATGCGAATAAGTTGTGGTATAAAAATTCAAGTATTTGCATTTCGGTGAACAATAAGTATAGGTAGTATATAAAATTGTTTTTTAAATTACAAGTGACTAAAGTTATTGCAAACATATAAAACATTTGAACGCGTTCAGGAGATGAAGAAATAAACCGATCGCATGTAACTGCTACTTAATCGCCGAGTTTTTCCGAACGCGCCAATTTTTATTTTTATATGAAGTTGTGGGTTAAAAGTTCAAAAGTAGGTACGTTTACAAAATAAAACGAATAAATTATCTTCCAATTATTATTTTAATCGCGTGTATCATTTAGGTAAAGTTTGAACGTGATTTAAAATGTGATATTGATGGTAAAAAAATTGCCGATTTTATCCGCAATATCGACAAATAAAAATATCCACATCCCCCCCTCTATATTATCTATGCATTTTTAGAGTTTTCATTCGTAAGTTAATTAAACAGGGCACTTCAAAATTACATGTTCAAACTTTAGGGGAAAATAGGAAATGCCAAAAATAACCGTATTCGCATAATTATGTCCGCAAACGTAATCGCCACCCGGATGTGCTCGTAGGGATGCTGTGCAGCTGCACGGCGGTTGACGAGTTTCCAAGTTTCTGTCGTCAATTTCACAAGGTTTTGAGCACCTATTGTGAAACTGTGAAACAACTGTAAAATTGTAAGTGTAGATACAATTTGTCAAACTGTAACATTAGGGCTAATAAAAATTGTTCGCATCCTTCATTTCTGCTCTTTACTACGGCCCCCTCCCCCACCAGAAAATCCGGGTGCCGTTTTTATACGCATACATTCCTATACGAACACGGTTTGTTTTTGTTTTCTACTTTTCCCTAAAATTTCTGCGTAGAGTTTTGAATTACCTTGTAATGTGTATTACCTAAGTATATTGTATAATAAGAATTTATAGCACAATGGACGTCACCTAGCTTCTTAATTTAAACGATTCTTTATTACAATACCCACAGGTGATTTTATTTTCAATTACAAAGTTTCGCACGTGACTTTAAAGCGGGGATCACGCTGCGCATTTTTTCAACTTGCAACTTTTAATGCGCAACGGAACGCATCGATGTAGAATTTGTCTTAATTTTGTGCGTATGGTGTTTTTTTAGGGATAGTTTGCCGTCGATATTTAATATTGTCGTAAATAAAAACGAAACTTCCTGAAATGTTGAAGCGTAGTTTCGACACGCGCGTAAATTGCGTGTAATGCAAATTAGTTATTTTCATAACCTGAATCGAAAGTGTTCAATATAGTGCGGGTGTGCACACGAACAACACGATATAACACTTTCGATGAGTTACGAACACTATTTTTTAGACGACCACTAAATAAAATTAGAAATATCGTGACAACTGTCAACTTGAAAATCTCGTACACTATTATAGATGTCATAGCAACAAACACGGCGAAACCGATAAACATGCCTTATCAAACTTGTACTTTAACATACCTATTATTATTTAGCAATTCTTATAAGTACTTGAAACTCGATTAAGAAACGATAACGTAAGAAGGCGTGAGGCGTGTGCATTAATGTTCTTAATTTTTTTGAAATTGTTTATATCGAAGTCAGTGAGACAGGGATGATGCGGTGGAATAGGTGGTGCAGGGGCTAGAGTTGGAAGTTTACTCGCGCACAGGCGTAAAATCAGGTGGTTGTTTACATTCAGCAGCTAAATGTGATCTAGCAAGGTTAATTTTATCGCGTTTACTATCATTTGACTTACGCCTGTGCGATGAGTCTCAAATCTAGCTTCTTATTCTCCTACATCATCTCTACCTCACATATCTACTAGTATGTAATATAAAACGTATGTTTCCAGTAATCAGTAATTACTATATTAAATGACTTGCTGAAAAAAAAACTAATTGTAAGCCTTTATACGAGGTCTATTCTGTAAGAAATCTGTTAATTTTAAATACCTGTTAACATAAATTGTAGTCACCGTAGAAACGTACGAAATTTCGATCGTGACCGGTTGTTGGATTTTTAACGGGACTTTAACAGTCCCTTTATAGAATAAACCCCTAAATATTAGAAATAATTCATTTTAACATTTATAAAAGCTTATCTTTTATTTATTTTTTAACTTCCTACACTAACTAAATATAATTATGCAGCTAAAGCTATTTTATCACCGCAAGGGGTTAAATGATGATGTTGTTTTAGGTAGCATACCTACCCTCATAAAAATATTAAAGATTTATTACGTTTTTTTTTTCAAACTTAAAATTAATAATTAAAAATTATAATAACGTATATGGCAATTCTGGATTTAAAGTTAATCAATCGTGGCGTTCTACAGTAAATCTTTCTGGACTGCTTCTGACGTATTTTAACCCTTTTTCTGCGAAACCTAAAGTTGCAAAGCTTGCAATTAAAACAAGCTAATTATACTAGCAGTAACCAGTAATTCCCTTTCCAGAACCTCCTCAAACAGATATTCTGCAAACTCCACAGAAAATCTAGCGGAAATTATTTATTTGAACTAAATGAACTTCCTACCTTTAGTACAACGAAATTACTCAAATAGAAAATCGCCCAGCGCTAATTATCTTACGTAAAATATATCTCGCTGCATTATAGGAAATTTCCAATTTTTTTTTTAAATCGGAGCTGATGAGCTCGTTCGAACAGAACGTTTTTTAAAGATTCTATATTTTAAGCTCCGTTAAATTTAAAGTATTCACCACCACAATAAATAAACACAGTTGAAGTAAAATATTATAGATACCTAATTATTTACATTACATGCTTTGAAAGTGATTAGGTATTGCTGTTTAAAACTAATACATATGTATTTACTTACACGTTTCCATTATGTATATAATACCAAAGTAAATGAAATTATTGTAAATATTTTCATTTATCTTTTCTTTCGTTTCAAACCATTGTCGACTGTAATACTCACATATTATGGCACTTACTGAAATGACTAGCGTGTTCAATTACTAAAAATAAGCGTGATGTAAGCGTACAACGTTAACTCGCATCCGTTTCGTTTGTTTTAATTCGAACAATGAGACTGCGTCTCATTTTTAATAACCTTTATGGTTTTCTATTTTATTTTAAAAAGAAGTGATTCGATTTATCACCGATCCGATCTCGGCAATATATTGGTTAAATTTGCTCAGTGCACAATGTAGTAATATCCTGTACCTATATGTTTTTAAACGTGGCGCCTAACTTATACGCTAAATAAAATACAACTAGAGATTTTCGCATTATATGTTCATCGATTCTTTTTTTAATTTAAAAATACGATTTTTCTTTCAGTTTATGTTTACACATTAGAATATACAAATCCAAATATTTAGCAAGTCTCTTATGGCCGATATTTAAAATATACGGAGTTGCAGCATTTAGTTTAATAAGATTTAATTCAATTCGTTCAATTTCTTATAATAAAGTTTTTTTACATTATACAAATGGTATGAGAACAAAATATATTTTTTAATTAGAAAACAGCTTAAAAAAGTATTTTAAAAATTAATTAAATGTTTTACTAAAAATTCTAAGGTAGATATCGTAGGTAATAAAATAAAAAAAATTTACCAGTAGATACCTAATACCGATGTTTGTATAAAATCTATAAAGGACCTGTTTCCGTGTTATGTCGAACCTGCACTTCGAACTCGTACAAAAGTTAGAAACTTGTTAGGTGCGAGTCCATTGCATAACTTTTCAGTTTATGGACCTTTGACTGAAGTTATGTATATTTCTTCACAAACTGCGGAAAGGAATAAGTTTTACAGTTTTACAATCATTCGAATCAAATACATACAAACAAGCGTAGAAATAAAAAGTTAACACAATAAAAACGTTCACGTGAAAAACTTTATCGTTTAACGGAGTTGTAAAAGTCATTTGATGATAACTTAATTTTTCGGCAAGGAATCTCGCATCGGAAGTAACATATTTCACTGTCATAAAAAGTTATAAAAATTGACAATTCAAGCAATAAAACCAAATAGTTGAAAGTTTCGTCCTCAATCGAAGACGCAGAATAACAACTAGTGGCGCCAAGAAGCTGTAAACAAAGTGATCAATAACAGATACCTGCAATCTATAACTCAACGAAAACATATAAAACTAAGTTCAACATCAGCTCTTTTCGTGGCCTACATTAACGTATCGTACGATCTTCGGTAAGATATGCGGAAGTTAAAAGAGACAGCTAAGCGTTAACCACGTTGCAATATTAAATTTTTAATTTCTATAAAAATATATAGGTAGGTATGGATATAAAAGAGAATTATTCATTTCGAATATATATTAAAAATTCTATCTTATTGTTATGTATAGCATATTATATAGGTAACGCACTTTCCTCTTCTCACCGGAATACTTATGTTAGTTCATTGTGTTCTTTTCTTAAGTGAAAAGGCCCACTGCGTTTATCTTGCAGAGAACAATTGTCTGAAATATTAATATCGTAAAGTTTCCTTAAACAAGTTATTTGTTTCGCAATCTACTTTTACATTTTAAATAAAACTCCATACATTATAAAAGTAAAAGTAGTTGTATTATTCTAAGTATTTAAAAAAGTTCGCTTAAAAGCAACAGCGGCGCAAAGAAAATTTAGATCAACAAAAATATTTACCGACATTAGATATACAGAATTCCCTTGGGCTACAAAATTATGTTCTTGTTTATTTCTTTGAAAGAACTCAATTTGATTTAAAAACGTTTCCTTTTTGCTTTATTTCAATTATAATACTATTTCTGTGCTGCTTTAATTTAAGTTAGCGTTTCGCTCGAATTTATTGTATCATACCTATATTAATGTTTTCGATGTTCTATTTAATTTAAATGGACGGTGTTTTGCAACAATGATTTAACCCACACACGTTTTTGTTTGTCGTAAACGAGAAAGCCTTTATACCGTTGTAATAAGACCGACAATGAGTACCGAGGAACTTTCGTTTATTTATTTATTTTTTAATATAAGTATAGGCGTATAAATAACTGTCTAATAAAACCGTGTAAAGTGAACTAATTACTGCAAGCGGTGTTCACGTTTTCGAGGTGTTCATGTAATTGAATATGTAAATATTCGATATAAGTGATATACCTAACATAATGTAAAACACCAAAAACAATTAAAATAACACATATTTATATAATGGGATATAAAAAGAAATAAAAAATATGTAATTTCTTAAAAAATGTTTCATTTTGAGGGCAAATACAGTTGACTCGACAACTCCATACTTGTTTGATTATAAAGTCACTCGGAGGCCTTTCTTTGCATATAATAAAAGATTAATTTTCTTTTTAAAAGTTAAATAAGTTGATGCTTTCTTAGATGCCATAATAAAAATAAGAAATACTTATCACGGGAACTTAAAAATGTTACACTCACAAGTCTAAACAATTAATAACTTATTAAACTTGTTTATTATTTCGGTACACTTTCAGTTTGATTATATACTAATTGTATCCTTTTTCGATACGCACGATTCAATAGAATTCACTATTTTACTTTAAAAGTAACATAGTTTTAAATTTGTATTATTCCGTTATTCATGTTTTAGAATATAAAAAGTTTTGCGTTCACGTTTTCGAATATGTCGAATATCAAATTAGTTGTTCACGTTATCGAGACTGCACTGTACAAAACCTAAATTTAACGGCGGCGTCGATTAGATCCATTTTTGCAAATTTCTAAAATTGTTATTCTCCAACATCGACAGTGCGTTAGATTCGTTGATAATTATGACAAGTTCGTCTGAAAATAAGTTGCTTATTTTTACACCATAATGAACATTTTAAACTACAAAACTCAATAGTAAACAAAGTGTGGATCATTGCTTTAATTGTTATACAAATCGTTTGAATTTTACCGTTTACTTTTAATACATATATAAAAAGAATAACCAAAATTAAAAAAAAATAATAATTTAAGAATCTGATGAAATTACAAATAATGTTAGAATAATAATTGGACTTTTCTTTATTTTAAAAGAAATTCAAATATATTTCGAAATACACGTTCAATTTTATTATTGTTAATAATTAAGTTTATTGTCAATAACGTTTACTAATAATAATTGTTAAAATAGAAAATTACACGCGCAAATAAAGGCGACGAAGCTGATGAAAAATCAGTTTTTAGATTTATCGTTTTCTTAGTACAAAAGGGCGAGTAACAAATCGCTAAATAATTAAAAAGTCGATTTAGATGATACATGATATTTTCATTTCTAGCCTATGTCGGTTAATTTAGTATTTTAAAATATTTCGTGCTTGGTTTAGGTGCAATTGTAAATACACTAAATGGTATGTACACAGAAAGAGACGAATAATTGATACTAGCGCGTTGTTGCAATGCAATTAGTGCCGATAGGCTAGGGAAAATTCACTTAGGTAAAGTGGATTACCGACCGTTTGTTTATTGTTACAACACTTAGATCGTTACGTTATTTCGTTAAAATCGACACGAATAACGGTTATTTTAGGCGTTTAAACGTGGGATTATAAATGTTTTATAAAGGGAATTTTAACTAGTACTTTACATTTTAAAATATGGTAGGTAGGTGTTTCGAAATTCCCGCATACGGATTAGTAGGATGATATTGCACAATAAAAACTGAATAAAAAGTTCATTTACGATTTTTCGATTAGACCAACACTTTCCTAACTGTCGTGACTTTAAAAAATTTAAAAGTAGGTAAAATAAGGTCATTCTGAATATGACCTGTAGTGTTTATTTTGAATTTTAAATGTATAAATCTAGTAGGCTGTGCAGGAAATAACACCGGAGATGATACGTAAACTCGGTTCGAGCAATGCAACAACGTGCTGAAGTATGTTTAGTAACAACAGACGCATTATATTTACAAAGTAGGTTACTATCCTATTTTGTTTTTTAAAATAATTTTAGTAGTGTTGCGCACTCTGAAAAACTTGATCTTATTTCAAAATTAGCTTTATTAGAAATTCGATGTGAAGTGAAATTATTTTACACAAATCAATTACCTACATAAAACGTCGTCCAATTTAAAAAAAAAACTTTATAAAGTTCAGTTTACTTATTGTTTTTTACACAAAGCACCTAATTCAACGTTTCCTGCATATTTCAGATTGTGTTGTTATTTATGAATGTTATGAATAATTCTGTCTTCGGCTGATATTGTTAGTCGAGCATAAACGAAACTTTCTACAAAGACGGAACTTTTGTCTTTAGTATTTTCATTCCCCAACACTTTTATTCTCTTTACCGTAATTTTGTCTTTGGTACATAAGTCTAGATTGGAGTTGAGAACGTTAAACGGATATGCCTAATTTTAAGTGTACTTGGTTGAAGTAGATAGAAAATAATATTTTAATACACAGAGAAAAATAAACAGGTAAAACCAAAAATTTTCATGAGTTAAATTATTTTTCTTAGAATGCTTGGGAATTCTAAAAGAACAGGTGAAGCGCTTTAAAAATTAGTCTTGAACATTTGAAATAAACGACCGAATTCAAATTAAAATATTTATTTAAAGTGGTTTTGATTAAAAGGTTCGTTTATTTAAATTAAAAACGTTATTTTCTCTCATTGACAGCGTTGTAGGTACGTACAATTAGATCCAATGAAAATGTCCCTGTCTTCCATCTCATTTTAGAAAACGTATGCCCTAAATAGACTTAACTTGCTTTCACTAATAAATGTTTTAATTTTTAAATCTTGTTATTGTTTAGAACAGCAGTCAACCGCTCGCAAAGGGTAAAATTATTTCGTTTAGCAAGTAACGTAATTTTCAAGAATTCTGGGTAAACGTGCAGGTAAGTTAAATAACTAGCAGGCCCGTAAATTTTTGTCGAGGGCGACGTTTAAATAATTTTTAAATTTTACCGTCTGATTTTTATTTTTGTATGTACAGGTATTTATAAAACGCACACCTTTACCTACTTAATTTTATTATTTACATTCTAGTACCTATTTGTTACCTATGTCTGAAATAATTACAATTAATTAAATAAAGTTAAATTTTAACTAATTAAGTAAAAAACACGAAAACTATTTTACTTATCTAAATACAATTAATTCGCCGTGAATACATATTACGCAGATCCTATTAAAATATAATATGTAGTATAATGAGTATTATGCTTTCTTACTTAGGTATATATATATATATATTACACAAAAGGCAATTACTTAACAGTGAAACACTTAAATTTCAGAAATAATAAGATTTTTATTTGAATATAATCTCCTGTCGGTACTTAAATAATTTCGGGTTTTACAGAATTAAGGTTTTACCTTTCAAAATATTCAATACCGATATTACTAACCAATACCCGAGATAAAATGAAAAATTCCTTAAAATTTTATAAATATATCTATGTTGTAGGCATAAAGGTAATTTAGGCAAATGTATGTATATGTACCTAACTATGTATGTATATTATTGCAAATGATTTGAAAGGTTACTACAATAGTTGAGCAATCTTTTATTGATTTTGATGCGAAGCATTTTCCATAAAAGTCGTTTGTTATAATCCTTTTTTGTTTTATCACAATTAACATTAAATAGGTAAGTGTTAAGTTTCAAATATACATATGTTTAAATAATGCTGTGCAACAAGAATAATAAGAGAGATAGTAAATTTATCTATTAGGGTTAGTTTTTTAATCGCCAATTAACTCCATATCGTCATCGATCACTATACATATATCAAACAATCAAACTGATGCGATGGCCAGAGTTAACTAGCGAGTGATAAATCGGATTTTAAAAGTAATAATGTTATGTAAGTAGTATGTTAAAGATATTTAAACTTTAAATATGCATACCTAATGAAATAATTATATACACATATTGAGAAAAGTTAAACATTTTGTAAATAATCTATTGAACAGAAACTTGAAATGTAAAATTTTTTATAGGTATTTGTGTAAATATTATGCCCACTTTTCGTGAGCAAAAAGTAGAACTGAAAGATTCATAACCCTCGGCATAGGGGTATTTAGGCTTGATGAACCATATATCCCCAAAATCCTATTCAACGTGAAAAATTTATTAGCTAATGTGAGTGTGAGTGGGCCATTTGCATTTTTTATTGCAGTGTTTTAGGTTTCAAATAAAGGTAGCACAAATTGAGATGCGACAAAGTTTTATTATCTCGTTAATGTACTGTTTTGGAAATAGAATTTAAGGGGCTATAACATTTTAAGTAAATTTATTGATAATACACCTAACTACGTTAAGTTAAAAGCAATTTTAATTATGTATGATTTCGGCAGATAAATATTTAAGTATACGTTATAACGAATTGCAATTCATTATTTTAACAATGAAAAGGATTAATTTCGTTACGTATTGAATAAAAATTTAACAAGTAGATATTTAATTTCACTATTTGTAAATACAAAATTCATAAATTGTTAAATTAAAATTCTTTAATTGTTATTTTAATTAATTGAAAAACTAACCAATAAAATAACGAAACATTTTATAATAATTAATATTTAATAACTAAATAATGGAATACATTCACGGTTCAATTGTTTAACGTTAATCAAAACTGATTATGAATTACAAATACACACGATATAAGCACGTAATAGATATCTAACGGTATTCTCAGCGAACACAACAATAATGCATAGAACAATATTAAAGGAATTTACGCAATAAAGAAAAAAAATTATATTTTTAAAGGAAAGCTTATTTTTTAAATAACAAAGCTATTACTTTAACGGTAGGAACAAAAGCATCAACGAAATACAGATTGATGAAGGAAATACATTTAGCAGAGTTGTTTATGAAAATAAATTGCGTTCTTGAAGGCCAATTTCTTATTGTTATTGACCAAACAACTTTTATAAAATGGTAAAGTGTTCTTTTAATATGGAATAATTTCGTTAAGGTGCTCTAATATATCTTCATACGCATCCACCTTAATCACTGTTTTTATATTTTATATTAGATGTTAACAACATATATACCTAAATAATTTAATTTTACTGTTATTATCACGAGCAGTTTAAAAATAACGAAGGTAACACATTGGTAACGAATTCGTTGTTATAAATAACTTATTCCAAAAAATATTTATAAATATTTTTTATGAAAATGTGAATTCATTTTACGATCATCTAATTTATATTATAAAAAATATTTCTTCATTATATATAGTATAACTGCTGCTAACGTGGATTTAAATTACCTAAACGGTTATAGTTAAAACAATATTTTGCATTTAAAATGTCCGTAGAGTTTCTTTGACCTCTAATTGTAAAATTTTTGCACACTATTGAATCGATAGAATTTTTTTTCTTGCTTATAAAATGTATTACGTCTTTTCGCGTTACGTAAAAAGTTCGTGAAATGGCGGGTTACCTACTTTCGGATATCGCCTCAAAAATTCTCGATAATCTAATTTTTTCTTCAGAAAATAATAAGCGGAGCTGTTTGAGAAATGAACGAACTGTTTTCAGAAGAAACAAAAACAAACAATTCCAAATTAAATAAATAATACACGAAAACGAACATTTTCGATTTGAATCCCCGTTTCGTTAAGAATGTCGTTTAAACGTTACTGGACGAAAGTCACAATTATATAATAAGTTAATGCACAGTCTTTATTTAAAAAAGAATTGACGATATTTAAAAAAATATATTAAATAAACATTTATGCATTATTAAACAAATTGTTAAATTAATTTTTGATTTATTGTTAGTAACTAATTTTCTTAAATTATTAATAATTTTCAAATTTTTAAAAATAATTGATATTTACATAATGATGTATTTTATCGTATTATCAAAGACGAGTAAATCGTTGGAAATGATTCAACCATCATTACGAATAAGTTAATAATTCATTCAAATTATCCTTATATTCCTTAAATTGCTTAATTCCTTAAATTCCTATCCTTAAATTGATAAGGTCTTGAAATATTTTTAGATAAGCACCTACCTATTAAAAATATAGGTACATACGATCTTGTTACGTTTCCAGATAAGTAAATACTTCTGCAACGTGTAACTATAACTGTTATTTTGTTAGTTAATTGATATGAGCCCTGATATTCTATGCGTATTTTTTGCATACAATTCTGGGTTTGTTTATCAAACAGCGATTGATGATTGACGTTTCCTTTGGCTTTTGTCGTTTACGAGATAATGACAATACCGATAGACTACTCGCGTTACATGCCCTAGTTGGTTACCTAGTATCCTTGTGCACCTATTTATTATTAATTCGTTACATTATTCATGTTTCCAACTATAGTGTATAGATATTTGCAAAATTCTAATTATCTCGAAATCGTTTGCCTATATTAAGGGATTCGTCTATTATCTACATGAAATCTAAATTTCAATCGTGGTTGTGATAAATGTAATTGTTTCATCGTAAGTACATTGGCAGTTGGTTGCATTTAAAAGCCATCTTTAAATATTAACTTAACGCACATTAAATGCATTACTCCGTCAATATCAATGTACACAAAGCTGATAATTGTTGTTATATAGGAGCGTGGAGCAATATAATCAGGAATAATTAGATTCATGACCTCCTGTATTGTAGGCATGTCGGTTTAATATAGTCACTCCTGATGAGATATGGATAGCGTTTCTCAATAACATAATGCTCTATGAAACTATAGATCATTAAAGCTAATTGGAATTAGAATTAACATTGGTTTACGTAATTTGATTTATATTTCTTTTCATTTCAAACAAACATTTTTGAATTAATTAAACATATATATCCTTAAGAGGTTACAACTCCGAAACCGTAAACTTTTATATTTAGTTACCCAAAAATATCTGGTATCATTTTGTACACCAATTACAGATACACTCTGTATTTGAAATAAACTGGCTATAGTTTTTAAAACAACTTAAAATTTTGAAAACAAATTTTACATTTTAATCTAGAGAGCTGCGATTTACATATTTCAAATCATTATAAATCACCAGTAATCACTTGAACATTTTACTGTGAACGAACCAAAACGAATAGATCGAGCACGAACGAATTCGGAAAGTCCGTATCTCCGAGCAGAAAGGGACGAACCGAACATGTTCGGCTTGTCCCCGAACTACTGATTTGCCAAATTCGTGCGTGCACGATTTGCTCGTTCGGTTTGTTCGGAGTAAAATGCATTAAGTGAATATTTAGAGATAAAATGTTAAATTTATATATCTAAATATTAAATAAAGAAATTTTTATGCTTTTGCCGAAAAATCGATTTTCAAATGACACCATGCAGCAGCACAAGGTTAGATAAATACCGTTTTTGAAGACAAATCTAAGGGTGTGCTCAAACTCAAAATCCATTCACTATTCAAATAAATAGAAAATAGTTTAAAATATCTCTTGCCAAAATTGTACTAACTTATTCAGAATTTAGCCAGGATTATCAAAATGCAATAATATATAGGGGGTTCCGTTTGAAAATTGAAAATTGGCGTCACTTCCGGCCAAACCAAAAGTCCGAAGAAATCACATATTATGTCAAAATGTGGCATTTTACATCTTTATCAGCTGTATATCGAGTTTCCATTTCGGCGACTTGAAAAACAATGGGCAAAGCAGAGGTGCCAGTGAACTCGTTGACACCCGGTATGTATCAAATATAATATTCAAATATTTTAATGCGCCATCATCTACAGATAAACATTTCGTATTAAGTGGGTAAAATATAGTTAATTTAAGAAACAATTAATAAACTCTTAAAAAATGTATAGATATTTATATTGCTATAAATATTAAAATAAACTTAAAGTAGGTAAATAGGTAGACGTTATACGGTTAATTGAAAGCAATTAATAATGAAAATGTTTACACTGTGCCATTTGTCGCAGTTAATTCATTCTAAAATTTGATGCTTTCATAAAATTTCTGTATAAATTCGCCCTGATCAAATTTGTACGTACATCACAGGTCATGTAAATTCGAGAGTCTATCTCATTTCGATAATTCCATCCGAGTTTGATCGCCTCAATCAATAACTCTGCACATGCATGGAAATGTAGTGAACCAGCATTTTGAACCAGCAAAACATTTTGAAAATTAAGACCGATCGTGAGTTATGGAAAATGCACGCATTCAATAGTAAAATGACATTTTATTATTTATGTCAAACGAACTTTCGTAAACGTCAAATTAATTTTTTAATAAAAATACTTGTGATCGTCGGAAAAGTAGTATATGACACGTGCTTAAACTGTCACTTTATAGCATTAGGGCTGTAACAATATTACTATACTATTTAGCACTTCGAGAATAAAAGTTTCTGCGTTGCGCTAGCAGACATAACCCGATGAGAATGCGAAAGCCTTGCTCAATCGTGTATCAAATATCTATTGGATAACTGTCCCAAAATTATCTAAGAATGTGATTAGAACGTTTGACAATTTACGATTAATTAATTTGAGGTTAATGATAATAACAATCCATAATATTTCGCGTCCCGAATCTGTCATTTCGCATTCCGTTCGCAGAATGCCTCGTTACGCGTAATTGTTATAATAAGTATAAACTTTATATGCAATTACTGGCCGAAAAAATATTGCATGTAAGTACCTCAAGCTTTAATTTAACTTTAAATTTAATAAAGTTATTTAACTTTACGTGTATTAGAGTCCGAGGCTTAAACGATTTTTACAATTTATACGAGACATATTCGTTATTAATAATACATCTACTTAACATTAGAATTTTCCTAATGTTATAATTCCACTATGTGAAATCTACTATTTTAAAGAGTGACAACAGTCCATTGATAACGAGACAATTACCGAGATCCCGTTCGCATTCAATATCCTCGAGAACGCCCTGTTTGATTGGTTAGTAATAATATGATTAATTATTAATTAAGTTTTCTAATTTCGATTAAAGGTTAGAAGTAGATTATTTATTAGCGAACTTTAAATAAATCAGTCTTTCAGATCAGTAATCTCATGAATTTTTCCTGTACTTAACATTAAATCTTAACTTTTGTATTGCGTAATTTTAAAAATCGTCTTCGAAGTACCGTTTTACATGTAATATATCACCGTATCTAAATAGCTTATACCCTTAGCTTCAAAGCAGGTAGATTATTACGACTTTACAGAGGCAGCTATTTCAACCAAGATGAATGGTCTGTTTAAAATTTCTCTAAAAATCACTAACAGTGCCATCTACGGATTATCGTTTGGCGGCAGTAGGGACCGTACGCCCTTAAGAAAGATATTCCATAGTTTTTATCTTTGTCTAGACCATGTCTCTAATTACGATACGAATGCTTAAAATTTGTCGCTACCAAGTTGTTTTTGGTTACAATTATGACTTTAAGTTTGTTTTATTTATTTGAGCTGTATCAGATTAAATGCTCAAATGCCTATAACGAACAAAAAAGACAAAATACATACATTCTTGTTTTGTCTTGTGTTATTAACATATCAAGTAGTACAATATCAATACAAAGTAGTATTTACAGTACTACTAATCCATCACTCGTTAATGTTTAACCAAAAGAATACAACGCGTATGCTTTTAAACTATGGGAAAATTATTTAAGCGTCTTTCTTTAATAAATTAAATTTAACGTTGTAGATGAAGTTTCTTCTCGCATTAATTTACGGAAGTACTTACTAAAATTAACCGATAATCGGTCATTACATAAAACTTCTTTTTTTAAAGCTGCTTTTAAAAAATTGTGACAATTATAGCTATAAATTTCGTAATTGCTTCGGGGGCTTGTTCAAGGATGAAGTTAATAAGTTTTATAAGAACTAAAAACATGTAACTACGGCTGCGAGAAACTAATTTCATTAATTGTACGTCTCTGTTCTAAAAGTACTAAATATTGAGCCCGCATTTAAAGCAGAACTAGGTCATATAAGATTTGCATAATCGTATTGAAAGGAAGAAGCAGCACAGAAAAAATTTAATTTAATCGTCTAGCGGTATTGACGAAAATTGAAAAGTTGGATAACCATCACGTCCTAAATAAAATATTTAATTCATAAATTCGCATCTGATAGTTTTTTTATAGATCAAAAAGTATTATTGTAGCATATATACATGTGCATTCATAGTTAGGTAGGCACATATCGTATACGTATTCTCCATTTTAATAAATGTTTATAGAAAATACGCTACTGTTATGAAAATTACGCGTTTTCATTGGTGTCGGTTTCTACATGATGACAAAACTGTTTTCATTATCATTATGATCATCATTATAAAACAGTAACTACTGTAACTCTATCTCTAACGGTCTCGGCGTCGAACAACCGTTTTCCAATTTAATATTTGTCAGGTTTCTTCCACCGCATGAAACTGAATAAATTAAAATTTCCTATATTATTTCCCCCTACTGGTTTCGGTACCTAGCAATTATACTTAAGTGTGTTTGAATAATTACAAATTTCCCAATATTAATTACTTTTATGATGTAAAATAATCACATATTATACGTTTCTGGTCATGTTTTTCAAGATACGGTTCAAATTCCAAAAGTTAATTAATTTAATATCTATCGTTTTCGGAATACTGGAAGTCATTCATTAATGTTTTACAATTAGTCTAAATTTTGTATAATTAATTTTCTCTCGAATAATCGCGAGAGAAGTTATTGACGCACAGTTATTAATAAGTGCAGTTGAATTTAAAGATAGTTTCGGTCTTTCGGGCAGATTACTCGATAACTTCCGAATCAGAAATTATGCTTCAAATATTTAATGTAAACTGACATTTATCTAGTTTGTATTTAAAAAAAAAACGAAAAGCTTTTTGTTTTATATTTTTGAATTTATTTGGCATGATGTTTTTTAAAAAGTTAATACTCATTAATGAACCTCAATTCTTTGTTACATAGCTAATTATCTCCAAATTAGTAAATAGTAATTAATTGACAAAACAGTGTCGTGTTTTTGAAATACGTGAAGGTAAATACCTATGATAATACGTTTTGAATTATTTTTTCTAAAGGGATTGTTAAGTCTACGTTATATTCAAGCATATTTGTCATTAACCATAGATAGGAAAAATATTACTGTTTCGCTCAGGTTTTCAATTCAAATAGAGTGCGAGATTTTCATTGTTATTGTACTATTAAAGTGAGTAACGAGGAGTTTTAAAAGGTACGTATTATTACAGCTTACTCCTGAATTTTTAAAATGGCTTTATGGAAATTTTTCGATTCCGACTATATCTTTTATTTTATAATATATGTTGTAAATGTATACTTAGGCAAAATTTCTAACAAGAATAATAATTCTAAAATGTTGTATTATGAGAATAAAATATAGATATTTAATAGTGTACCTATTGTTATAAAGATTATAATATTTTTAATATTATTTGATTATAGGTACATAAAAGTAGAAGTGAACATATACCGGATGTCTCGAAAGTCTTTCCGACTTGGTTGCCTGTGGTAAAACATAAAGTACACATACCATAAAGGTATGTTTTGGTTTAATTATTTAAGTCAAAATTGTATTACTATGACTCGAGAAAAAATAATTTATGACATGATTTAAGTAAACATAAGACACTCCACAACCACAACCAAGACTGAAAGACTTTTGAGACAACCGTTATTAAAACATAAATATTTGCATATTATATTGGTAGTTTTTGATAATATAAATATTCTAGAAAAGTAAGTAATTTTATTAAGATTTCTTTTGCAATTTTGTTCTCATCTATGAAATAAGTATAACAACGTGCAAGGGGTTTGTTACAATATCGTTAGTTAAATAAATAAATATTTATAGATAAAACGCTTAAGGTCATTAAAAAGAGGCACACATAACATTTAACATAATGAATTAATGAATCAAACAACACATATTTGTTAATTAAAACAATTTTAACATTTCAATATCTATAGTAACGAAACAAAAAAAAAGAACGCCAATAAAAATGTTCGTATTGAGCCAAATTACACTGTAAATACTTTTTTAAACAAACACCACCTGTTCCACCTAAGATCGCATACGTACTACTTCACCAGCTTATTTTTGGGTCAAAAATAAGCGAAAAAAACTTAATAAATTATATTCGCAAATGCACATTTTTGTGAGATGAACACCGATTAAGAAAAAATTAACAACACAAGTATAACAAACGACACACTAAAATAAACTGTTCTCTAACTTAAAAAAAAACGTTATTTTTGTCACTCGTAAAACAATATATTATTCTACTTTGATAAATATCCTGTTTGATTCCGTTATTCACAAACTAGTTTTCCTCAAATTATGAATATTGTGTATTTAAATGTAGATATTTGTCTATTCAATTTACGCAACATCGTCATTAATTACAACATTATGCAACAATAGATACTATGGTTTTTTATAAGCCCCATCTTCCGCGTTCCTTGTACTTTATTCAACTATCAATTTATTACAACTTATTTGCAAATTTTTGGGCTAATATTTGAAGTCAATTTGGCCAGATCACCATATTATGCCGTTTTTACTGAAAATTGGCCTAATAAAAGAAAAAATTAATTGAGCGCGTGTATCTAAGTGCTTTGCAAAACCGAGAATTGATTCGTGATTAATAATTTCGCCGACAATGCGCAATGAGAAATTGCCACAAATTCATGATTAATTTAATCATCGATACTTATTTACAAAATAAATAGCTAGTAAATTATTAGATAAATTGAAACGCATCCTTATCCTTGTTAAATATAGGTACTTTTATTAATGTCGACAAGCGCAATAAAGTTTTTAGATATTCTTTTGTTAGTTACCGTTACGGAAATGTAGGAAAGTAACATAATGTAATATAATTTTACAATGTCAGATATAACTTTTCAAAGTAATTTAACTTTTCAGTTTTATTTATTGTTTTTGTAAGTCTATATTCCTGTACGTGTCGGCTTGATATTTAAATAGAGTTTCGAGATAAAATAATGAGTGAAAATTACATAAAGGTTTCATTTAAAACTTAAATTAATGTCGCGGAGCAACAGAACGTGTTCTTGAAATTAACATTTCATTAGTTAAACGGAGAATTCTTCTAAACCGTTGCCAACTTTAATTACTGGTACAAACAAACATTCGAATCTCTGAAAGCTCGTACAAATACAATGTTCGACTTATTTCGAAATTTTTAAAGTCCATTCATATCGGAAAATTTATTTTTAATAAAACGATTACAATATATAGCCAGGCATTTAATGCTTTATTTCGCTGATATGCTAATAATGTCGCAGGTAAAAGGTCGTCAATAACGAGAGCACATAATGACATCGTCGTCATAATATATTGTGTAGGTACTATCAAAATCAACATATTACGTGCAGTCATTTCGTGTTGTTTGGCGTTTACATTTATAAATATAAAGTATTTTTGCTTATAACGAGACCGACAAATGTACCAACTGCACACTTGCAAATAAAATATTCGTTAGGTAGTGTCTAAACTACAAGAAAAGAAAAGACAGTGTAACTCATTATTCTCTTATATTATATGAAAGTCGTGCAGCCCTGAAAAATCGACTGTCTAGAACGTAGGTGAAAAGCGTTATTGTTTTTATAAATGGAATCGTTCATCACTCCCTAGTAAAGTAAGTACCTACTTATTAAGGAATATCAATATGACCGTAAAACGTATTTACTGCAGATGTGAAATAAAACAAGTGATTTGTAAAATTATACGGGTATATAAAGACTATACAAGTTTAATTTTGAGACAAAATGCTGAGCGTCTTGATTATAATTAAGAATCCTTTGTCACTTTATAGGATGGGGTCTAACTTGGGTAACTTGTTTGTGTAACTTTATTGAAGTATACTCCCCAAATTAGTACTTGCTTCAAATGATTTTAGACTTGACAACGCCGGGAATTTTATAAAAAATCACAACGGCACCTTATACGGCGCCATAAGATTGTTATTGTTTTATAGATTGTTTGGAAAGCTTTGACCCTACATAAGAAGGTTCGGTTTATGTAAAATAATTTTGAATGAGAAACGGCCGGCGATTTAGAAAGCCCTCTATATACACTATGTACACGTAATAACTTTACACGAAGTTTGCGAATTTAGTTTCGAAGCCACGGTTCAGAAATTTTGACAGCTACAAATTTACTAACCGTAACGTTACCCGTAGTTTCGTATCGATAAATATTTTTATCAAAACTAATAATTGCAACGAGAGAACTAGCAATATTAGATATTTGAAAATTAATTCCCGCTTTCGTCGAAAATGTAGATATATCTACATTATCAGTTTCAAATGGTAAGTCGATTGCGATTAATGTCACGATTTGAGGCATCGAAATTATCTGCGCGCGTATAGATGAGTTCTATATTCTGATTTCAGATAATGTTTATAATACGTATAAGCTTAACTAAGCTATTGTTTGACAACGACGACGTGGATTTTGATGTATTGCTAGTTATTGTCGACAATACTATCTATGTCGATTTTCTGAACTATTGTAGTACAGTAAATGCTATCAGCTAATCGAATATAAGTAAAGATATTAATTAAGGAAATACAGGGTGATTCAGAATACACGCTACAAACCTCTAGGGCGCGCAGATGCAGCAGATAAATATTTGTTTATTCGATCATGTCCGGAAACGAACCCGTTTATGCGTTACAGTCACGGAAAGTTACCGTCGAGGCACCTGAATTTACTTAGGTTATCAACAGATAATTAGTAACTTTTATAAGGTAAGCTCAGGGGGCAGCTGTTCTCGAACCATTTGCATACAACTATGTAAGCGAATGGTTCGAAAATTTGGCTTCTGGTGCTTGTATGCGTATGGCAATTTCTTGCAACTATAGCCCATAAACGGTTCTTTTTCGGACATAGTTGCATAAGCATATATTCTTCTACTACATCTCATAAAATGATACATTCGTAAAATTATTGTCTATATTTTATTTTTAAAACTATGTTCAAAATAATAAAGAAAAGTATTATTGTGCGAATATAACAGCTTTGACGACATTTATTGCGATTTTGCACCGCATTTATAGTTGCACACCTACCTATATTTCTTTAAATGTCAATAAAAATATATCCGAGTACTTTTCTTATCTGGGTAGTTTTCTTGAAAATATTTACTACATTAGATATTTTGAAAGCTATAATTTTACGCATACTTTGCAACCGCTCTAAAAAGTTAAGTTAGAAAATTAAACTGCTTTCGAAACCATTTCCAGACTGACATCTTGTTAAAGCATGGCGTTTTATTAGGTTTTAAAATATACACCTTTCATGATTACCTGCAAAACTAAGTTAACGTGTCATCAACTAAACTCATCACAACTTTTCTTTGTAATTCTGTTGGAAACGAAATACACAACAAAGTTTATTTTTGTTAAACGCTTTTTTTTTAGAAACATTTGTCATCGTCATTTTTATTAAAAGATACGATCACGTCACTCTGGTACACCGTTAATTGAATATTTTGGATATAAATCCAATATTGATTTTAGTTTATTAACGGTTATGTACATAATCATGTATATGCGTGATAAACGCGAATTTGCAAGATAGCGCACACATATTATCCGATATAATTCACCGTTATTATCTAAAATTAAAGAATATGAATACGCTCTGTAAATTAGTAATAGACTAATTAAGATTATGAAACTTTCCAACTTCAAAATGTCCTCAAATTCCTTAAATGTTGCCATCAAGCACGTGGCTTCGTTCGAAAATGTTAAATTTTGTGTAACGACCGACTTTCTAAATACAAACGTCAATAAAATTCGCCTCTTGTATTCATAGTGTCGTCCGAGATTTAAGAAAACAACGCTAATTGTAAGATTAAAATGTAAGTGATTTGATAAAATTTGTTGCAACCTAATTAAATAATAACTTACGTTGTTATTTAATAGTATGACATAATAATCGTGACATATCTTTTTTGGAAATATCAAGCAGGTAATTGTTTGTATCTACATCGTTATAATGTTATTCCAGGTAAATTACTAGAATTAGGGTCGTATTTAGAGAAAGCGATTAAATTTACTCACTTAACAAATCATATTTGATTACATACTTAGAAACATATGTTACAATAATCGTTTTTAAGGTAAAAAAAGCGATGACTAATAAGACTCTTATTTAATCACTGTTTTTGGTTATAGTTGTTTTTAGTAGTTATAGTTCATTCACGATAACTATAATGACAAATGATAATGTCCGATGTTTTTATTTCTCAAAATTTTGGTTAACGTTTTGGCTAAACGTAAATAAAAATAAGGAAGATAAATTTTAATAAAACGAACGTCAAAAATCAAAATATTTAAACGATAAAGTGCGCAGAAATTACCATCACATCTATTGACGAATGAGCCTAATTACTTTTTTATTAAAAACTAATAAACCGTACGTTTTATTTATTTTCTTTGATAAATACTTCACTTGCCAATGCCTGTATGTGCCTATCAATAAATTATTTAGCATTGCAGTTACTTTATAAAACCTCTTCGTTTTAATATGGAAGTATAATTTCCGAACATAAGAAGATTTATTATGCAGAAGGCTTTCGTAATGATAATATTTAGCTCCTTTGTTGTAAAATAAGCCTTACCATTACACATTAGTCTTACTTTCATAGAAGTCTAAATACATTTATATTTATTTTTCCTTTTGTAGGCACTTACTTTTACAATTTTAATGAATTCCTTTTGTTCATTAAGACTTCAGTTAATGCATTGCTTCCCTAAAATTGTCAAAGTTATAAAGTACAAATTTGCCTTGCCGCCTTTATATTTGAAGTCATCTTGGATGTCGATTTTCTTCATTATCCTGATATTTAAAATATATAAATAAGAAACTTAGGAATGCGGAAAGTATAAAGAGTTTATCCATTATACTGTCAAATGCAGGAAGTTTCCTTTGCATTTCATTAATTTTACGTGTAATTTAAAATATCAATTTTAAGTAGCAGTAAATTAATATTGTAAAACGGAATAGTATTGAGGGTATTACTATATTCTTAAAGGATTCGTTATGGTTCTTAATCAAAGCTTTTCCACGGTTTACAGAGTACGTGATGAAAGCGTATTGGGCACGAAGGGAGAGTAGATAATATGCTTTAATATGTAAATGAGTATTTTCTTTTCACGTCTTGGCAAAGGTGAGCCAAGGTGCAGAATAAATTTGGTTGGTTATCTGGCACTCACAAGCGTTTAACCTTACTTACTACAAGTTGTGTTCAAATATTTAACTTTGTAAAATCTTTTGACGAGCTCTCCAGAAGTGATAACGAACGGCGTTATTCTACCCTTGGTTCTATTTAACGTAAAAAGCAGTTATTTTCTTATTTTATATTCCGTTACTTTTCTATTTTATGTAAAATATATTTTCAATCGCCACAAAATAAGCTTTGTGTTCTTGCACATTACCTATATTGAATCTTGTATCATAGTCTTTTTAATGAAATTATTATAAATATAATATGTAGGTAGGTGCCTATCTATAAACGCATATTATTTTTAATAAGTACCACAATATTCAATATCGTTTTGAAACCGAATAAATTTTGAATAAATCAAAATTTAAACCAAATATTACCATGATATATTTCAATTCCGTTTGGGATTATCATCGGTGGTAAAAGTTTCAATTTTAATTTTTTAACAAAATTTAAATTATCGCCAATTAATAAAGGTGTTTTATATTAAACAGGGCGAGTTTGAAAAAACTAACAAAACATGATTGCTAAAGATAGTTAGCTGTGACTGCATATTTAAATGTAGCTTTTAATTTTAAACAACTTTTCTATAGCGTTAAAAATAAGAATATTTTACTCTTGAGACAAATTTTAATTTTGTAACATAGTTCGAATATAATTGATAAATTTAGACTTTTGTTGATTATATTTTGAATTTTAGACCATGCACCAACTTTTATCATAAATATTTTTTTTTGATAAATCAATAATACAAAAGTTTTTCATACACTGAAAAAAATGTTGATCGTAGTATTAATAAACACTGATTATAGATTGTTATTTCGTTGGCACAATAAACTATTGTTTGTTTTAACGAAACATTATGTACACAGTTTTAATTGCTTTATCACGGGATTTATTAATGTTAAGAATCAGTATTCATTGGTATATTGAAAATTTTTACATTGTAAGAATGAATATTTTTATTATATATACGAATTCGCATAGTAATTCCCATTAACAATCGGTCCAATATTCGTACGTTGTATTAAAGTTTTATATCATTAACTAAGCAACTACACGTTTTATCAATCATTGATTAGAATCACAGTCTCGATGTATGGTTGATAAGTTAATTCAACGTTGGTTAAGATTGTGGCGTTGCGGTAGCTAGGAGACAGAATAATAATAGGAACTGTCAAAAGCCAAAAAGAATTAATAAAGCTGTTTAAAAGTAATTACGTTGATTTCAAATAAAAGTAATCTACAAGATAATGAATTTGTTCCACGAGCCAAACATTTTTTGACAATATTAATAACTCGCGTGTGTTTATCGAAGTGTGTTGACATTTCTGTAAGGTATGCATAAAATAAATTTATATAAATGAAGATACATATGAGCTACACTTAAACTTTCGTATTGGTTTTGTTGTAGCACAAAATGTTTTGAAAGTCATTAAACGACATCACATCGAGAGACTTTAAAAAAATTTTGTTTGAACATAATCTCGAAGAATGGCGACAGTCAATGGGAATACCATTGATGGATTATCGGAATGCCTTTCGCAATCAGATTGCAATGAGTTTGAGTAACCCTCCATCTTTAAGATCCTCATGTTCATCTGTCAGGACACCCACACCACCTGCAGACAAACTGCGGTTCGCACCTTATACGTTAAGATCTACAAGTCCAAATGATAATATTTCAATAAAATTAGCAAATATTTTGAATGAAACTGTAAAAGGAACCATGTTGGTAGACTATTATAATAAATTTTCAAAATTTCATGATGATCAACGAAATTTAATTATCCCCACAATTGCGCAGTTTTTTGAAGAAAAAGGTTTACAAATGACTTTAGCTACAAGTCCACTGACTAGAGCAAGAAAGACTTTTAGAAAGATTCCCCAACGAAAAATTGGTAAGATTCTTAGTGTTTCAACACCGGAATTTTTTAAAAAGTTTTTATTCCAGGAGTATTACAGAACAAGCAAACGAGGAAAAATATGTAACAAATTCTGTAATTTAAAAACAACATTTAAAACTGCGGTTTCCAACCATGAACTGCCGCAAACACAAAAAAAGGTCGTACAAGAGAGAAAGTCTAGTTATGAAAAAGATTTTGGTAAGTAATTGTACTGTTTGTATTCCTACAATATAATTTAATGTACTTTGTTTTCAGTACCGGAAGACGACGTAGAGAGTTGCGTAAAGGCTTTAAAATACGATAATTTAAGCATAGAAGAATTTGATAACTGTTGAAAAGCATGGATGCACTCAATACCGCTTACAGCAAATTAAAACGCTTGGCAATACTGCTGCTATAATGGACCATTGGCCGTTTTCATCAGGTTTTAGATTGGTAAATATTTTTAATTCGCAATTACTTCGAACAAAATTAATTTTTATCGTGTTACAGATTGATATGGATTTTAAAATTGCCTTTGAAGGTGGTGAAGTGGCCTTCTTAACAAATGGCAACATTATTATTGTTATTGTTATTCACCTGTATAGTTATAATTCATTACATCAATAATTTTGTGTATTAAATATAATAATTTGATATACGTTAAGTCAATAAATTCCTTTATAATAATAGTAAGTGTACATTAATACAATAAAATGTCATAACTGAATAAATGAAACAAAATCATTCAGGCTATGAATGCGCGTTTATTCACACAATGAACATTTGATTGGTTAATAAAACCAGTTATAAGTCGATGAAACATTTTAATAAATGTTCATTAATACAATAAAATATTTTAATTGAATAAATGAAACGAAATCATATAGCCTACGAACGCGCGTTTATTCACACAATGAATATTTTATTGGTTAATAAAGCCAGTTATAAGTAAATCAAACATGTTTCATTGGTTTAATGAAAGCGATCTTTGGACGAGTTTTAATGCTGCTTTTCATTAATTCAACGTACGTTTTCATTGTATATACGTCAACTTTTGATTCAGTGTATGTTGCAGACTGTTTTGCGAACACTGTACCTACATATTTTTGAAAAGGAAAAATTATGCTAATTTAATTAGCTTTAAATATATTAAGCTAGTACTTGGTTGTAATAAAAAAATTATCGCACGTCCAACCAAGAACGAAAATCCCATAAGGTTATGGAGTACCAATATAAACAGATCCCTTTCATTTCAAGTGTATTTTATAAATAGTATGTAATGTTAAGCAAGTAAAATTTTAGTACCTATGTGTATCAAAATAAAAACCTTGAAATAGTAACATTTGACCGTTTAGAATTTTTAGTAGAGTTCGAACAACTCACATTAAGATTTATGTTATATCTTTAAAATACTGTGCTCTCGGTATGAGACAAAGTAAACATTTTGTACGCGAGCATTTTAAAAGTGTGATACATAAAACGTAATGTATACTGACAGGTTAGTTACAATAAAGAAGCAATATAAAAGACTATAAAAAAATAAAATTGCGTTTTTCTTTAAAAGTACTACATATAGGTATAGGTTACCTATATTATGCACATATTTTAACAAAGAATGAAAATCATTTTAGTATTATTTTTTGAAGTAATACTAATACTCGTTAAGAATAATCGGCATTATTTAAAACTGCATTTACCATTTATTTTAAACGTGATAAATATTTCATGACGATAAAAATATCTATTATTTAACGTGTTCGCGAAGAAATGTGTCTTTCTTTGTACGAACAAGAGAAGCGAATAAATCAAATTACCATTTATAATCCAAATTTTAACAAGTGAAGTCTAATATTATAGCATTCTAATTCTAATCTTATCCTAGCTGGCTTCACCTGAAAATGGAAAGGCGTCCGAAAGAACGGCACCGCCCGACCCGATTCCAGTGAAGTGGAAAACGCAGATAAAGCGAAGTTCAGTAGGGAAAAGTTGTCAGATAATTTAATAACAAAGACGAAATTACTGTAGAAATTCTTCGAGCACATCACTGCATTATTACGATAACGTAGTTATTTTGTCTACCTTGGGAAAATATAAAATTTTCATATCGCGACTGAAGTTGACACGTTTACTTCCCAGTTTTAGAATAGAATAAATTAATTATTCTTGACGTAGGCTTCTTAAACTTCAATAACAGAGTGTGCGACAATATATTTTCCGGCGCAAGTAAAAGACAACGAGGCATAAAAGGATATTCAAACATCTTTCATTATGAGGATATTACGATATTAGGAACGTTATAATGTATAAATTAGACATAATAAAGAAGCGGTTAGACGATAGGTATACAAAAAATAATGTCTATAAATTTTATTGGTAGGTAGGCAACTGAAATTGGTCTCCTAATTTCAGAGAATATTACGAAAACAATTTACCAACATAACTTACGGAGATCTTGCTTTTTAGGTAGACCTTTGTGGATTTTTCTTTCTTATAGTGTCAAAATAAAATAATTCATGTTGCATTAGAGAGAAATGAAGACGGAAACATAGTCTTAAGAGGAACCTGAGTGAGTGAGTTTCTATTGTTAAAATGTAGTCATTTGTCACAACCGTAACGCGAAGTGCAGTTTCCTTTCACGTCAGAACCGGGACTTCCCTCGCTATCAGCCACCTACCATATTATGAAACCAGGGTTTCCTCACATCACACACCGAAGGAAGTTCGTAATCTGAATCTGTTACTACGAAAACGCGTAGCGCTCTAACCAGTAATAGACTTCCGGTTTAAAGCTCACCCACTACCCGTATGCTCCACCATAAGTATTACGATATGTACACGGATAACATTTTATTTGGTTTATCAAATACCTACTGTCTATTTTAATTATGATTAAGGAATTTAAAGTTTTAGAAATTTAATCTTTAAGTTAATTTCCTAGGAATATTGTTAAATATTGATTATAAAATTTGCATAGCCTAATAGCTTTTAAAGTAATAGCACGGAGTGATTTATGGATGTTTATTAAAGAAGTTTGTGCGTTATCGTATAATGTATTATATACTATAAAACCGTATTGTTGAATTACTTTATATCTCATTTATTAAATCGCAGGATCTCGAGAGTTGGACGAAAGCGAGTAATGGAATTTCATTCCCTAACAAGGTACCGCAAATTTTAATTTCGACATTAGTTCGCATATTTGTTTTTTATATTATAAATTAGAATTCAAAAATGTATAACTTTGATTTTCCCAGTTAAACGGAATTTTTGAATATAACAAATAAGAATTTTATTATTAAATATACCTACTCCCATTACAATTTTTACGTTCTAGTTACTTAATGATAAATGTGTTTTGTAAAACTAGTTGGCAATTTAAGGATTATATTAGGTATTTATTGTCAGTAAAGTGTTGGTGATTTGGAAATTTTATTTTCAAAATATTTAAAATTACTTGTGCTTATTTATTAAACGATATTTCGCACGGATAGAACAAAATCAGACGCGGTGCGGCACGATAAAAAGTTTATTTAATACAAGGTCCGCCAAAAAGGTTTAAAAAGTTTACTTGCTAAATAACAATGTATTGACAAATATTAAAAATCAAACAGAAATTAATTATACGTATTAAAGAGCACGGAAAGAAGTTTTATTTATGAAATATTGTGCGCTTCAAGTGACCTCCGTCATTTTCGATACAGTTCATTTAAACGCTTGATGAAATTGGACGTGACTTTGTTTAAGTAATTCCTGTAGAATAGCCCTGAATCTCTCCTTAAATGTTACTTTTCAGTTCATCTAGGGTTCGTGGTTTTGAAGCATAACCATCAGTTTTTAAATAGCCCCACAAGAAACAATCACGTTGCGTTTGAATAAATGAATTAACTTTGCTTAAAATATTTTTTTCAACAAAAAAAATTCTTTGTGGAATTGACCAATTTTCCATGTTCACAACCGTTTGTGTTAGACATTTGTTGTTTAGTAAATAACTCCCAAAACTCCCAAACCTACCTTTTAAAACAATTATTTTGGAATTTAATTTTTAACTTAAGACAAACTGTTTAATCCTTTTTGGCGGACCTGTATAATAATAATAATAGAAATTAAAAATATTAAAAAACGTTATATGAATAGCTTTTAAGTGCAAAAACAGTAATTTAATCTAATTAACAATTTCAAAATATGATTCGATAAAAATCCATGTATATTAGAAAGACATCCAAACGTCACGCGGCGCCGCCGTACCTGTCGCCATTATAAAATAATTAAATTAATAAAATCCTGACCTTTCAGTTGTATCAGCTTCCCTGGTAAGCAATGCACAATTTTAGAAAATTCTCCATTAAAACCAAAATATACACATTAAAACAATAATTATAATATAAAGTCCAAGTCTAAAGGACACACACGCACTTACGAATCCCACGAAAGACAACGCGGAACTGAACGAAATTTTAAAGAACGTTTAATCGGTCCGTTATCCTTAGTTACACAACCTTATGTTTTGTTTAAATTTGTGAAAATTTCTATTTTATCAAGCAATAATTCATGCAGCCTTGCGATAACCGATAAATGTGGGTAGGTACATTACCTACGTGTTTGATAATCATGTGAGAAGGTGAGTCGAGTTTTAGGTACTATGTATATGCTTATCAGTTATTGTCTATGAATAATTCTGTCTAAATATGTCTATTTTATTCGTTTAAATTATTAATTGCATTTAAAAAAAATAATTAACGAATATTATCTACGTATTACTTATTTTAAATATACAGACGGACACTATTTCATCAAAATTATTACCATATCAATTTTTTGTTTACTACAATTTCGAATTGTTCAGCAATAGTCCCTAGTAAAATTAGATTTTAATTGCAAAAAAAATTATCAATGAACTGGATTTTTGTGTGGACTAATTCTGCGGTATAAAAGCAGTAGATAGTGATTAGTAATTAGTTATTAATAAAATATTGTCTGCATTTTCCGACATAGAAGTCATATTGTCGACCTACAAAGTCGAAAAACCTTTTAAGTTCAGATAACTACATTTTACAGGAGACTGAAAAAACATTTTCTGTAGTACTTGATTGTTGAACTAGAACGGTTTAAAATAAAAACATCTATATATTGGTAATTTACGATACACGGTAATTTATCAGAAATTATTAATAAATGTCACGCTATACTGGAACCTACTTGAAACTTGAAAATTTTGACACAAAAGACACCGAGCCCGTGTTACACTCATCTACTAAAAACCGCTATGGACATTCCGAGATTTTCTATTTCATTTATTTTGCTTGCTTAGAATTTGTTTGAGTTATTTTTCTGCATTCGATTATAGTAAAATGTCGTTACTGCCAAACTATGGACTTACGAGGTTTTTCAACTAACAATAAGTCGACGATACGGATATGTACATATAGGTATTTAATTACAATATAAAAACTGCCGCGCAAATTGTTGTTGTAAAAATACTGTTAACAGAAATTTAGAATTTTTCCCTTTAATACAGTTACGAGAATGAGCCGATGCGATGCTGACGATAGAGAAAATATTTTCTAATTAATTAATTTGTTATCAAAATATGGTTATGGTGAATATTAATTATTTAGTAGGTTGTTAGCTTTTTTCTTTAACAATAACATATTTGTTAGAAAACAGGCTCCTATACATCGAATAAGTATACGGTCAGAAGCGTAACAACGCAGATAATCAATAATAATTAATTTCCCAGCGATATTAATTCATGATAATCCTTACAAGGATGAAATTTTAAAATTATGGCAAGTTTAAGCCGTACCTATAAACTTATAATATTGTCCCATGAATATACTCTAATTGATATAGGTAAATATTTGTATTTATAACATCATTATTCTAAAATAGGAATAAAACTATTCTTATCGTCTATCGCTAAAAATATGGGTAACTCCCACTTGAAAACAATTTATAACTACTATTAGAAGCATCAACAAATTTAAATAAACATTTATTACCATTTCGATCTGTTGCGCTCGTTTGTAAGTTGCTGTTCTAAAAAACAAGAAAAAAACCTTAATCGATTTCTTGTTTGTTTGTTTTTTATTGAATACTTAAATAAGGAAAAGTTTTTAATGTGGTTTTTACGCGTGTTTACACAATATGGTTTAAAAAAAAAACAGTTTATTATAACAATAAATACGGTATAAGTATGTACCTAACCAAAATTATTGGGAATTGTTTAAGATATGATAATTATTAAAGTTAAATAAAGATATATTATTAATAATTACTTATATACCGTGTAATGTTTATAAAATAATTATTTAAATTAAATTAAAATAAAGCAAATATAATTTTTAGGTGATATACATAAGTATACCACTTTAAATTTAAATTTTTGGTAGATATTATCGGCTTTTGTTTACTTTCACGGATAATCCGCCAATGATTGGGGTCCACAGTATAAAGATGAAGAGTGGATTTTGCTCGGGAAGCGTTATTTTAATACTTATTGTTAGTTGTAGCTGTACATATATTCAACCCACAAAATCCAAAAATGAGGTTCGTCCGTTAAGTAGGCAAGTAATGAATGTTTAAAAATTGAAAGTTTTAGAAAACCGATAAAAATGTAATTTTTACTTTCATAATATTGGTTATACATTGATGCATTGGACAGTAATACCGATATTAAGTACTTAACGAAGCCATTTCGATGAAAATAAGATAAACAGGTGCTTCGCGCCGTATACGCCCAATTAACTGCTGAAGAATAAGTGCGTGTTATTTTCCGGAGAGCAAATTTTAATTTATCGTGGACTATAATTTAAAATCAACAAGAAAAGTTATAGAGTATGCGTTCTAATACACATTATAATATTCACATTTTTTAAATAAAGGTCTTGCTCCTAACTTAACAAGTTTTAAATCACGTTTATCTATGTATGTTATTAATAAAAGGTTAGTTGATCTATAAGCCTGTAAACATGTTCAAGCAATGCCAACAATAATAATTACTAAAATTTCCACTTTTTATTGAAGTTACACTCGTGATTATTTCGATACGTTTTCACCATGCTTTTTCTATCGGTTACAATTTTATTTCTAAGGTGGAGGGGGAGGCTCAAATGATGACAATTTATTGTTCTCGTCAAAAGTCGATTTAATTCGTTTTAAAATGGTGGCCGCTTAACAAACTGCAAATGCGAATAAACGAGTGCAACACGTTATTAATTATTAGGTATTAGATATCGGATTGACAACGTCAAAAATGATTTAAAATCGTTACGAAATTATCTCTAAAATAATCTTTCTACGACTGTTTTCGTAGAATACATCGTTTTCGGGGCGTTAAATAATTCGATGGCCGAATGGCGTTAGGCATCAGAATTACCGCGTCTATTTTCAATTTCTGCGAGTTGCACTAAATTGATTTAATCCCTTTTGACGGTCCAGGTTTTGTGCTTTGCCGAATATATAATCTATGTATTGTGTTCTACAAAGACAAAGTTATATCGTAGTGAAACGTAAATTTTAATTTATCTTTAATTGGTGTTACAATTTGACTTGAACTGTCAAACTATCGAAATAGCCCAAGTCCCCCTATTAATTTGAATTAACAATACTAAACTATTAAGCGTTCGCAACAATCACGAGCACTACGTAACTAGCAAATATACTTAGTGTGTATGTACATACATACCTATGTATACACATGATTCCAATAAGAGTAGGTAAATATAAAACTTGCAACAAGAGATATTGTTCAGAAATTATGGGTACCTGTGCACACACAAAATTTCGAAATTTCTATATTTGAATAAAATTGGAGTAACCTTCTATCCTCTAATATTCTTGCGTGATACTATAGTAACGTGCCTATTATCTTCCACTCCTAAGTTAAATAAGATTTGCTGCTTTTCACGGATTTGCGTAAACAGACAAAAATATACTTTGATATCTATATACTTATATACTTCACTAATAAATAAATTATAAATTGTTTTAGTTTAATTTTAAGTAGATAGTACTATGGCCTATCCAAACCTATATGCAATTTACGTCATCAAAAAAAAGTTACTAGATTGTTTATTTGTAATTCGGTTTAAAGTTTGAAAAGTGACATATTCTATAGATGATTTACTCGCGCACATATTAGATAGTATAAAGAAAGACTACAATTTATTAGAACTGTCAAAATATGAGGTACGAGGTGACAGCACTGTGTGAAACGTCATCATCTAGTAACCTTGTATTGATGACGTGACATCATATAAGTTTGGATAAGCTATAGTACTAGTTATTTTTATTGAAGAAATTTTGTTTTTCTACTATTCTATAAATAACAGAACTTTGTAACCCTAGCAACACGAAAGCTAACGAAAGTAAACTTTCGAGTTATCTGCTTGCTACGTTGCCAGCTCCGAAAACGGTACTTTCGGGGTCAGGACAGAAACGTAAAAATTAAAACGAAATGAAGCACAAGCAACCTTTATACCAAGCACTTTGTATGCCATTATCATCATCACTTAGCATTTTAAATCTTTATTTCACTTTAAACTCTCAAAACTGTCGAAATTCAAAATTTCTGACAAGCGCCGATGATAGATTAACGTAAATAATTCGATGGAATATTTTTTACAAAGAAAGGAATCCTATGAATAAAGGATCCTTATGTAGCGAAGAGAACTAGAAAAAATTTAATACATCGCACGATACGAAAGCCCTTTCAGGTGTTCGGTTGTTTTGAATGGTCTCCGCTTCGCTTCGACCATTCAAATACCAACTCACATAGCAAATAGTAAACTTTCGTATCTTGTAATGTAAATAAATATTTACTTTATTGTCTAAAACATGTTACATTATGTAGGTAGGTGTCTGCTGTTTGTTTTTGTTAATAAACAACCGTTGTTGATTCGAAGTTTTTTGACTCTTAATAAATTACAGTTTTTCATTTTGGAACTTTCGATTTTCATTGATTTAAAAAATATATTGAAGAAAACCTATTAGGTATGGAGTCCAGGACGTTTTAACTGAGCAAAGTAGGGAAAAACACGTTTTGAATACAAAACGGAACGATTAATAAGTTATCAATTTAGAGCAAAAAACTACAAGTGCCCTAGTTACTTGGCTTAGGTTATTTTGTGAGGGAAAGTTTATTTTAACCGTTGGTTTAAGATTCAACATACCCATCATGACTACTATCAAATTGATTCTAATAAACTAATAGACCAATTGTGAGTAATTAATAATTGGTTAATTTAACCGGCGGTTGGATTTTTATGAAATTGGGCGTACTTAGGTTAGGTTAAAATTGAATCCAAACACGTAATTATTGAAAAACTTTTTTTTGCAAATTTTCATGTGTGGAAAATTCATTTTACCTAGTATTTAAGTACATAAATATTCTTACAATTAGTCTTATAGCACGTGCCGGTAGTTTAAGTCACTAATCCATTGTAATTCATTAATGAAAGTTTACAACAGTATATTCATATAAATAACTATTAAGTATGTATACAATACATATTATATAAGTTACACAATATATTGAAAGTAAAGCGAACGCACAATATTACACGGAGTATTACACGTATGTGTGCCAGTTATAAGCTTTCTAAGACCACCTCTTTCTACCTTGAATATTAAGTAAAGTTCACAAACTTTCACGTTTGTTATACTCTGGAGCGACATGTTTGTTATTGAATTTCGCGAGAAAATCCCGACTTAGAGGTATAATTCTCTCTTGACAAATTGCAATCTAGACTCTAGACCAAACTATTTTACCTTCAACAATGAACTAAGTTTGGGTTACGCTGTATTTGAGATTGCTATAACATTCCTTTGTTTCGGTTTGCATTTTCTGGTAATGGAATATAGAAATTATTAAGGATCTGGAAAATTTACAATGTAATAAATATTTTACACTTAATTTAAAAGTTTCCCGTAATAGATATTTATTGTTAATAAATTTGGATAAAGTAATGGATATTGCAATAATTATTATATTTAAAGCGGCTAAGAAGAGACCGCAGTAAGGGTCAAAGTTATTTGTTTTATGTAACTTTCGAGCAAGATTACAAACAAACTTAAAGTTTAGAAATTTGTCCGTTGCATTATTATATTCTTTGAGGATATAGAATTTGACGTACTCATAGCTTTTGTAGAAAAAATCGTTTAGCTTCTTGTAATTCTTTAATAAAATTTTCACTATATTCCAAATAAATGACATTTTTCAACTTGAAATTGCAACAAAAACTAAAACATTTTTCAACATATAATCAAAACGACAAATACATTGCATATTTTAGGCAATGAATATCTACCTATTCCTGAATTATTTAGTGTTGAATAGAAAATAAGAGCAGACTTGGGTTGTATCCGCATTAAAATTTTCTATCGAATGGTGTGGGTGGCCCATTTAAAAAAACTGACTTTCTTATCAAAAACTTATCAGCGCTCAAAACACTTAATAATCACTAGCTATAAACAATTATTATTTTGGCGGTTAACAGAATCGAGATAGATAGAACCGCAGTCACGGTTTTCTGTATTGAAAAATAAAATTAAAAATTTTGAAAATGTTCGCAATTATTATTTTTTTAATACTACTACAAGTAGCTACGTAGGTATTTATTCTTAAATATCGGATAGAATTTAAAACGACTATATTTTTTTTAGAAAATGCTTTTCCCGGAAATTCAGTACCTATAGATTTAAACTCTGATCACTATTTAAAGTTATTCAATCCAATAAACACATAGGTTCATATATGACAAATTCATTTTACAATTTATTAAATGTTATTAGGTAATTACAATGGTTATACTTACGAGGAATTTGATATAATGACTAATAGTATTAAATGCATAAAAATTTAGATTATTATTATTATTAGTGCACCACGTTAGTTGTTATTGTATAATTTATAGTTCATTAAATACTTTTATCTAACAATAAATAATAGTAGTATGTATTATAAACTGTTATTATAGTATGTATAAACTTTACGTGCACTTATCAAATAGTATGTAAAAAGCAATTTTTTGTCAAAAGTGACAGTGCACAATAATTTATCCTTTTCAATGTACTTAGTAAAATTGTTACTTTCATGATTTATATTCATGTCAGAAAAACAAATTTTGCAGTAAAAACACTGTTCGATATACCTAATACTATTCATATTTACCGTAATCTCTTAAAAACGACTATGTCGACACAACATTATTTGTAACAATATATTGTCACAACTAAAATTTGCAATTAACAAAAGATTTTAACGGAATAACGATATACCTATTCTAATTTTTCGACTTTCTAGACGACTGGCGGTATCAAAATATGTTATAATAATATTATCTGCAAAGTACCATTAAATACGTGATAAAAAGGCTAAGCAAAGGAAATGAAGAAAAATAATGGCCGACTACCTCTAGCTCACCACTTCCTAAATTGAATTGAGTTAATGTTTTCACAAAATATTTACTTTTATATCTGTTAAACATGAAATGTGAGACAATGCCTTTAACTGTTTCGAAATCATATTTACGATTTCTAGATAGGTTTTATTTATCATTTTATTTTTCGAGTCTCTAATCGAAATTCTTACAGGAATCATTCGAAAGTTGTAGAAAATGTTTTTAACAAAATTTACTTATAATCACGAAAGTGTTTTTGAACAATTATTTGAATTACCTTATAAACACGAATATAAGGCGAGCTTTTTTCCACTGAAAATCGTTAAAAAAACAACGGTCGTCTTATATTAGGACCTTTCGATTTTCGAGTAGGTGGTCTACTGTAGGCGTAAGCGTCGATAAAGATGGGGCGGCTATCGGTTAAACGTTTGGCGATTAAAAATGATTACCATTGTAAATTCTGACGTATGTTTTTGTATATTTTTGTATGTTTTGTATATTCTGATTCTTTTAGTAAAAAATGAGGCTTGTCTTATAATCGGAGTTGTTTAATATTCAGGCTAAAACGGTAATTAATTTTTAGGAAACAAAACTTAAACTCAAAGCACAAAATTACGCAGTTAACAACAAAATTTTAATGTTACAATCTTTGCAACGATCGTCCAAAATTAAACTTTTAGGAAACTTTAGAAATTAAAAGGCGTAAACAAAATTCCAATTGATTTGTTCTAAATCCTCAAACCGATCGCCTTAACAAGTTTTCAAATTTCTGGATTTTCTCATTGAAAAAAATTAATGAAACAAATCCCAACGTCAATGGAAACATCATTAATCAAAAATAATGACGCTTGTAAATGTAATGGATAGGTAATTGCGAAACGTGTCGCGTAAATGATTAAAAAGTAGGAATAAGTGAAACTTTATAAAGTGTAATATTTACAATAATTATAATTCCTATATTGATAGTGAGTAAGTTTCACCAAGTGGGAGAATTATATACTTACTTATTGTTAGCTCCGATTAATAGATAAGTGTAAAACAAACTTTGTTATAAATAACACAACGAGCTGTCATATGAAATAAAAATTTATTAAGCATGTACTACCCAAGCGGTCTGGCGATTCACGTCGTCGATAAAAGGTTACTAGATGATGACGTTTCACACAGTGCTGTCGCCTCGTACCTCGTATTTTTACAGTACTAATAAATTATAGTCTTTCTTTATGCCATGTAATATGTGCGCAGGTAAATCATCTATAGAATATGTCACTTTCCAAACTTTAAACTGAATTACAAATAAACAATCTAGTAATTTTTACTGTTGATGTGGTCACGAAGCCGTGGTCGGTTGGATAAGGTATAATTAAAAACTAATAATAATTAATTAATAATTAAGTACATTATAGTACTATAGTATTATAGTAACAATTAGTTATTAAGTACATTATAGTACTTAATAACTAATTGTTTTGTTTTTAATTTATTTGTTGCCAAAATAAAATTCACGTGTATTTGATTTAAGGCCTACTTGATTTAAAATAAAAACAATTAATGTTGTAAGTAATTTTTTACTCGAACAATATTATGTTGTTATAACACCGTTGAAGAGGAAAGAAAATTTTATTTAATCATATAAAAATCTAATGCGGCGTCTATTTAAGATAAAAAAGTTGCTATCGATATCACGGAAACTGCCATCTTGAATTTTAGTTTGACCTCATTTTTAAGTTTACCTCATCAAATCAAGTAACTTTTATATTAAACATCTTTTCGCGTCTTTTATAATTGCGGAGATATTGGTATTTTTAGAAAATCGCAATTTACAGTTTTGTTTTGGAATAACTTCTGGAACTGTTCGGAATCTTAAATTTTTCTAAACGGAATCCGAATTAGCGCTCAAAATTGCACAACATCGTCCATTTTACCAATTCTCCACCTTTAATAATAAGAAAGATGCTCATGGTGTACCTACCGCTCAATTTTGAACACCCTGTATAGGTACTTACAATTAATTATAAGGTGTCCTATTTAAAATTTACTATCACGCGATTAAAAATGGAGAGCAGTGTTGGCTGCATAAACCCAAACATGTTCGTCGTTCTTAAGCGTTATTATACGAAGGTAATTAAAATTTATATAAAACAGATCTCGAAAAAATTGGCGTGTACGACAATCGTTTCTATGTAGCATGAAAATAGTTAAAGGTCAATCGTAATTTTAGAATCGGACACGATTGATATTAATACCTAATAGAAAGTAATGTTTAGAAGTAATTATAAAATATTAGGTATTTTAAATTTTCATTGTTCGAAACGATTTATGTTTTTTTAAATATTATAATCTTTTAGGGAAAATTTTAAAAGATTATTTTATTTTTATGGGCAGTTTTTCACATTGTTCGTACATCCCACACTCAAGTAATAAATTCAAATTTTATATCCTTTTTTCCTAGCCATAAAAGCATATTGATGTCCCTACCTATACTTCAGTGTTTTTGATTTACTAGATTACACGCATAGCTTAATATAATATTATTCCGGCTGAAATTTATATTGCGTGATGCCTTCCTCATTTTAATATTTTTAAGTGTCCTTGTCGGGAAAAAAATTTCTATCGCATGGAATAGAATTTAACGCCTTTTACCTGCAGTTTTCATATATTATTATACTTGATAATATCAATTGCACATTACGTTATTGAAACAAATTAAAATGTAACTTTGTCTCTGGTAAAATGGCAATTCCATTGAAATTAGTAATTGTACGTAAAAATATGGGAGATTTATTCGATTACTTTGTTTTTGTTCATAAATAAGTAAGTAGTATGTACGTGATTACTTAAAAGCGAAATTTATACCATTGGGATCTAAACAACCATAAAAATGTACGAAATCGATTAACTAAGGACAAAGTTGTGAATTTTAATGCCGTCGGCGTTATAAGTAAAAAAATAAATTTGACGTAACCAGCCTAATTTTGAATAAATTGTAATCGAAAAGTGAAGCGGTAGGAACCAATTTTGTTTTCAGACCAATAATATTGATTTAATATAATTTTTTTATGAATCGAAACTCATAAGAACTTTTTCTCTCTCGTACGCACGCACATTTCCTTTAATAAAAATAACGATTTGTAATACAGGTAGGTATTTAAATTTGAGCAGTAGATAAATCATTCGTGTAAACACCAAATAAGTGCCAACTGCGAGCATCGGATTAGTGCGAATTGGGAAGTAAAGTTTCCAAGTTCGATTTTCGATAAATAGATACACTTAAATTCGTGTTAAAATTAAACGACTTAGGTTTGCTTATGATTAGTTCAGTTAAGCTTCTTACTCCTACGATTATAACCCTTTTTTAACACGTAAATGTGTATAGGAACTGAACAAGACATTCGGCGTATAATCCTCACTCCGTTAGTTTACTTAAACCGAACTAAATTATTTACTGCTACATTAAACGAAATTGAATTAACTTTAAAATCCTTTATAACGCATATTTCTTAAAGCGGATGGCGACGACGCCACATTTCATTCCGAGAAAATGGTAAAATCGAGCCAATGATATATTAATTCGCGATTTTTATCTAACTTTTTAATTATAGGAACCAGTACGCGCGTCTCTTGTTCCGGTCGGTTAAACTTTTCTTTTCAAACTGGAAATTATAGTGACAAATTGATAAAGGATTAATTAATTGGAGCAACGTCGACAATGATATAACAGCAGCTGCTAACGTGACTTCTAACGAAAGCACGACTCACATTTTTAGAGTTCTTTTATGCGAGTGCAAGACGAAGATCGATTAAATCGGTTTTATGTCAAAAATTTCAAATAATTTAATTTTAAAACATCAATATTTCGTTTTCGAAACGAGAAGTAGTTAGTTGTTACTAATATACGTTAATACCTATTTACCAATAAGTTGTAATTAATTTTTATTATTAAATATAGCAGAAATAATTTTAATAACTAAATTAAAATTTGTCAGGTCAATAGGTAGATAGATAAATACATTATAGGTGGATATAACAGAAAACAAGCTCACCTCCACCGCTTCTAAATGTCTTAAAATAGAGATTTGAAATTTTAAGAGCTCACTTTATTCTCAATTTCCAGTCATTTTATGACTGGCATCGCCGGAAGTAATACCAGCTTTTTTATTTCACATCAAACGCAAATCCTTATTATTTTTAAATTTTCAAATTCAACAAATCGTTTTGCGTAGGTATATATAAATTTTGATTAAAAAGTGCTAAACTGATAGGTAGGTACGTAGTCGTTTATTAGAAAATATTCGATTTTAAGATATGTAAATTATACTGATGTACGTCGCAGTGAAAATATTTTATTTTTATTCAATTCCGAACGAAACGAGCCCAGTTACGGTTATTCAAAGTATAAGAAAATTATTTTACTTATATTATTTGTTAAGAAAATTTAAAATAGTTGCAGCAACGAAAAACGATATACATATAAGTATTCATTTTCGAGTGTGCACTATCCCCTTAAAAAAAACGCAATTTTTTTATTGTTATAACAATAAATGTTTTAGTAAGATGACCTTGAATTACATCAAATCAAAACTTATAAAAAACTGAAGAAAATGACATAAAATGCAGCTCTATAAGTCAAATAGTTTTTGAGATAGAGCCGTTCAAAGGTTTATAAACGCGTTACATTTTGCGTGATTTTCATAGTTTTTAAAATTAAATATTTGGCATTTATTTGTTATTGTTATGGATAGAATAACTGCAAAAAATTATCAATTTCCGAGTTATCAATGTTTAGTCCATTGGTTGATTTCGCATGGAATTGTCCAAATGGCTGTTTAGATTTTCCCTGATTTTTAGTCCAATATTTAGTAAATTCCCCGACTTTTCCAAGTTTATCAGAAAATTGGCACCCTGCTGTAAATCATTATTTATAATTTTTGATGACTATTTAATAACAGACAATTATTTGATCTATTTGACATTTTGATTTATTTTTCTAATGGTTTTTATGGGAACAATAATAATAATGCATTTAAAACAAATAGCCATTTACTAGAGATGTTTCGAAAACCACTCAATTTTTTTATGAATAACTGTAAAAATTGAGCGGATAGACTTTCCTTTTTCTTAAGCTCCGATAATGGTTCCCTATATCGTACTGTAGTTAGTGAGTCACTTTCGAACTACCTTGTATATGAAAACTTGCCAGTTCGTAGAACGAAGAAAAATAGTTCGATATCTTGTTAAACATAGATTGAGATCTTAGTGTATATATTCGAAAATACACTCAAGTTTATGACAACAGCCACATGAGAATGTCAAACGTTAAAGAAAAAAAGAAAATTATTGTTTATCATACTGTATTAAAATTTTATCAATATATTGATGAAGATGATAATTATAAAAGAATAATGTTTATTTTGTTTTGTATTCTGATTGGTTCCGTTTCGTTTCGTACATTTATACGGATTACAAAAAAAATTCAATAATTTTATAACGACGGCGACTAAAAACGTTCGAGATTTGGCAGTTCATAATAGAAAGAAACATTTTTGAATCCTATAATACTTTATAAACCGTTAAGTACTGCACTATACCTTCACTTTATTCAAGAAGATGAAACGGAAACCTTAGAAAATTGATCAATTTTATTTTTACCGTCAGTGTCGCGTCTGTTACACTATCAATAAAACGTTGCACCCCACATAATGCAAGAGAATTTGTTCACTATCAGGTAAAGTAACATCAAGGATGGAACGAAACAAATGATTTAATATTATAGTGGCCAGAATGACTTCAGATTTGACTTTATTGAGCTTTCTTCTTTTTTAGTCACATAAGAGTCAATTTAGTCACGACGCAACGGACTTTTTTTAGGTAATTGTTATAGATTAAAATTAGTTAATATGATATTTAAAATACCTGTGGCAGTACAGATACTTGTCGCTGTTACTAAATTAATATACGATGGTTATTTAGGAACTGTTTTTCTGTTTTCATCGCATCTCCGATATGTACATATGAACACATAAAAAGAATTACGCCACTACAATATTTACTGTTCAAAAACAAACTTGTTTCTACTTTCTCACAATTAGATGAAGACTGCTAATTAGAAAAATAATCATAATTTAATTGAATATCCATATTAATAGACTAATTCATAAAACGCATTTATTTGTAGCAAGAAATAAACAAGTGAAAGTTTTAGAAATGCAATTATTAATTTAGTGACCTTTACCTACGCATTTAATTGGGTAGCAATAATTTAACAAATCGCTAATTAAAACGGATGTATAAAGTATATTTACGCGCCACTCGCGAAATTGTTTGTAACGAACGAACTGTTTGATAGTTCATTAATGTGGTTTAATCAATAACGACGTAAAAGTCCAATTCTTGTGACGCGAAAAATAATAAAAATGACAAAAAGCGTGAATATATGCTGGAAAATGTTTTATCACCCACGTTCGTAGACTTTTATACCGATTTTCATTCGATTGAACACTAAAAAACGAATCAAAAACTCAGTAAAGGAATATATAGAGGTGAAAAACCGGGACAATCCTCCGATATAGTTGTCCACTTGACAGATGGCTCTATTCATGGAAATATATGCAGAAATAAAAAAAAGTTTTCTTCATTTTCTTTTCTTAAAATATGGATATTTCTCGTAGAAAACAAGAGAACAAGACTGTAAAGATTGAAAGCATTTTGTTTTCAATCTCCCGAATATATTTGTTTTTAACCGTTACCGCAGCGGAGAAAGTTTTACGGTTATTAGAAAAAATAAAATACAGTTTTGATATTCACGATGCCCTTATAAAAGATGATTTCTCATTATAGTTTTTAAGACTTTTTTTCTTGTTATACGCATGTTCATTTAAACGAGCGTTCTTAAATTATATAGGTAGCAGGTAACGTTTTCCAGAAATTGCTTTTATGTCATATAATAAAATTATGTATTTGAATACGGATTTAATACTTTCATTACCGTGCATTTTAAGTTGATATTTTATTTAATCTAAAGAGCTTTTATTGTGTCTATTTCTTCGTTTTACGCGAAATTCGAGTTAGCAAGTCATAAATGCTAAACGATTTATTCCCATTGGTAGATAGTCGCATTTAGAATCTATCGCGCGCAGATCGTGCTTGATACTTTGTTAAGTTTTGTGCGAAAAAAAAAGAAGATAACACTGGTAAACGCATGTTTTGTTCCAAACATAAATTTGTTTGATTCTTTCGTATTTTCGTACGAGGAGTCCAAATTGTGCTATCACTTATAGTTTTATACATATAAGAACATGATTTGACATTTTTAACGTTAAACATGTTTTTTTTTAATGCAAGAAATAATTCAAGTATTGTCGTGGAGCACATGGCATTGTTTATTCATATGAGAAAATTAAAAAAAAAGCTTTAGGTGACATACAGACTATGTTACGTTCGTGTTTTATCAAGGGGAGGGCAGTCCTGCCGTACATGCGAACAAGTCATCGACAAGGCGTCATCTGTGCTCTTCCCGACTGTTCATTCGACTGCTCGACTATGTCTCATGTCTCCCAAAAACATTCATCTCCCACTTTCTCATAGCAAATTCTGTACCTGAGAGGTAAACAGTCGTAACTACATTTTTGTCATTTATAGATGTGATAGGAAACAATAGAAGTTATCTAATATTTAGATGCTCATTGTTAATAGCTGTAAATTTAAATTATTACCTACATTAAACTGTTTTTAAGAAAACTAGACATGTGGAGGGTTTTAATTGATAAGTAAAACATATTTAAGCCAGCTCATGTTAAAATTAGAGTTACCCTCTCGGGTACAGTCTTAGGTTTGATAAAATGTTGCGAAAGCCATGGACAGAAATTGCTATGGTTTTTTGTACTTGAAGAAGAAGTTCCCCAAAATTAGCGATGCAAGAATAAGAGAAGGAATTTTCGTAGGACCGCAAATTAGAGAACTAACGAAAGACGAAACTTTTGAAGGACTCTTGAATGCCTTAGAAAACGAGCATGAATTTCTTTCCAGAATGTGGTGTATTTTTAAGCAACAATAAGTCCGACAACTATATGGATGTAGTACATGAGATGTTGAAAGCATATGAAGACTGAAGACTTCCTTCCAGTCTCACTTACATACTTCCATACTTTCACGAAAACTTGGGCGCCGCGCCTTGTAAGTGATGAACGCATGGTGAACGCTTTCATCGGGACATTACTGCAGATTACTTTTGGCCACTCAAAAGGATCCTTCCTAAGGCAAAGTATTTCAAGAAATCTTCAACTGAAACCTTTTAGATACGTTGAACATTAATTAATTTCCTCATATGTTACTCCTATTAATGTAAAATATTTACGTAACTGTCACAAAAAAATCTTACGTGATAGAGAAAAATGGTTTTCATTGTTAAATTCGGCGCGAAAAATACCATGAAGATTAATCAAAAAAAATCTCTGGGACAGAACAATTTTTTTTGTAGACCATCGTATAATCTTGTTTGTAATTTTCTATTATGGGTTCAAAAATCCGATCGATAGTCCCACTTTCTTAACTACCTATAACTTATCCAAACCTATAAGATGTTCACGTCATCAATACAAGGTTACTAGATGATGACGTTTCACACAGTGCTGTCATCTCGTACCTCGTATTTTGACAGTTTTAATAAATTGTAGTCTTTCTTTATATCATCTAATATGTGCGCAAGTAAATCATCTACAGATTATGTCACTTTCCAAACTTAAAAACCGAATTACAAATAAACAATCTAGTAACTTTTTGTTGATGACGTGAACATCATATAGGTTTGGATAAGCTATAGCCTTCTTTATTTTAAATATTAAACTGCCGATAAAAAACTGCTATTTATGGTGTAGTAAAACGTTATTTCAGGTAAAATAATATTTAATTCAAAATAAGAGGAGACGTGCATTTTAAAAGCAACTAATGCGAGATGGAACTCGAGGTTTTACTGAAAATCAAATATCATAAATCAAGTGCGTACTGCCTTAAACTTAATTTTGTTTAGGTTGCATCTAAATGTGAATTTAGTGTGATTGAAATAGACGGTGGTAACGCCTAAAGAGTGCAGTAAGTAGATTAGCAGTACATGAACATGCATTATGGGGATTCGTCAAGACGTGTGTTGGGCGTAAGTGAATTATAGTGGCGTCATTTCGAGCTCTAATTGATATATTCAAATACCATGTACTGGGATGCGCTTCGCATGTTAATGCAAACACCAAATGGCATGGAAAACGCGGCACGTGCTTGGGATTATACAGCAGGTAGCTTTGATTGCTAATCGAACGCAATGTATTTTACATATGCAATAACAGGAAGGCATACCATATGGTTGTCGATTTTGTATATAAAAGTGCGAAGCGAACGATTTATAGGTATCTAGGTTTTTTTTAAAACTAATAAGTCGCAGAAAAACATTTCTCGTTAAATTAGGCAGGTATATTATTTAAAACCAAAATTTCTGAACAATTAAATTGTAAACCGAAAAGTTACATTATTACCGGCTATACATAGCTAATTTCGAATAGTTTTCATTTCGAAATATTAAAAATTGTTGTGTATGTAAAACATACAATTTAGAATTACGAAACACGATAAAATAGTAGATAAGTACCGACAATTAGTACGTAATAAGTAAAGTAGGTAACTGATTTTTATGTTCCTTTTTTATTAATGCAATACCTCCACGTCAGTATTATTATACATACATATGTATAAAAGATAAGAGTTATTGTTGTTAATTTTAATAATTTTACAATATAGTTTTTTATATTTTACGTCTATAATAAATTCATTATGCGACCGAAATGAGTGCTATTATATAGCCTCATTACGACACGTAACTTTTCATTTTTCGAAATTGATAACATTAAACGTTACATCGTAAATTTTTAATAAACCTAACCCAAAACTTTGAACATTTTGAATTAAACTGACATATCATCAGCCGCAACAAAATTTTCTAAATTTATAATTTACGATTTTAAAAATTTTAAATTTTAAAGAGTCAAAATATAAAAAAATAGTATAAGTACACGTTTCATAAGGCACGTTTTCGCATTAAAACGAATTCAGGAAGCTTTTCGAAAATTTTTTTTTGGTGATATTGAAGACGGACCAGACGTTGCATCGTAGGGTGATAGAAGACCTCAACACGCATCGATTTGACCCCCAAACACGTCAGGTGAAATTTGTTAGTTTAGCAGGTTTTATGTGTTTTTAGCTAACAATGAACTCCGGTTTTGCCCACAAATTTCGTCATTCGATGCGTATTGAGGTCTTCTATCGTCCTGCGACAGCTGGTCCGTCCTCGATGAAACACTCTGTATATATACATATCTTTCAGAACTCTTAATTTAGTTCAAATCGTGTCTTAACTTTTTTTTAATATCTTTGATAGTTTTTTGAGATGTCGAAGCGAATAGCGAAGAGTATCTGTTCGTTTAAACGACGCTATACCCCGAACATCGGCGATTGGGCCGCTAAAAAATATAGGTTGGTACAATGTTCTTATTTCGAGGAACTCTACAAATCTGTCGAGTTTCGTTCAAATGTTGTGAATTTTCCAGTTGTCTGCGTTCTTTATTGTTAGTTAAAGAATATCTGTTTTATTTTTTAAAGTGCATAATTAAGTGCGACTTTCCTCTCGAAAGAAATGTGAATGATAAATCAAGATTTTAATAAGAAATTTAAAAATACGAAATAATTAACAAGACTATTTCAAAGCTTTGAAGTTTTTCTTTCAAACACTAGGTAGCTACTTTATTGCCATTTGAAGTACTTTGTAAGTGGATATACTACATAGAAGTCAATAACCAAGTTGGGTATTTTTACACCGGCACGAACAGATTTCTAGATTTCTGATTTTGATAAAAGCGTTCGTTCCAAGAATTTTCCATATACCTACCTACTATTGCTCTTTGATGTACAAAGTTTATGATCGTACATTTGGAAATTGGTTTCGTTTTATAGCGATTTGAAGAATGTATTTTGATAAACACGCGCCTACATTGAAATTTCCTCTCGATAATATTGACAAATAATCGCCGCGCCGGCTACTTGAAAAGCTTGTGCTTTTTTTTAAGAACGCGTTTTAAAATAATAATTTAGATGTTTACTACAAATTACAATTGTACGAAATATTATTTGAAATCTTCGACAAATAAAAATATACGACACAAAATAAAGCTAAAGAAAACGTGCATGTCAACCGTGAAAAGAAATTCCAACCAACTGAACAACTTAAATCCGTTACAATACCTACTCGTAGTTCAAAAAGATATAACAGGCGCTCTCGTTGCGTGCTGTTTTATGAAGGTATTGTCAGTAAGTTGCATTTATGATTAAACGTGTAGCTTTTAAAAATTTTACTTTATTTCCATAAATATAAATATACATTAAAATTGAAGATTTTCGGGTTCGCGTGTTCATTAATCAAACGTATGGAAACGTACGTGCAGTCGTTGAGATTTATTTACTTGTTTCGAAAACGGACGTTAAAAAATTCTTTATTTTATTAGAGATTGCGAAGATAATTTCGTTGAAAGTTTATATTTTTGCTTTTATCTGTCTTAGTTTCTTTGGTTATATTCGAGCTTGAAAAGCTGCTCGAGACTACGCGACGCGACGTGGCAAAGCGTGGATGTCTTCCTCGGCGGATATTGCCACGAACACTATTGAATATTAATAAGTACTTAGACTCGTGTTCACTTTCAGGAAGAAGAAAGACTTTACAAACCTGTGCACCTTGGATACTGTTACCGACTTCTAATTATGTTTGCGCCCTAAAGTCGCTAAGAAATGAATTTCAATTTATTTAAAACACAATTTGAAATACAAACTGCGCTTTATGAAACCCATCTGCATATTACGAAAACCAATTTATATTTGAGCGTACCTAAAAATTGTTTTATTAAATTGTAATATCATCGTCCATATCAGGTTATCTACTAGAAATGGTTTTCGTCGTATTTAATATTTTATAATATTTCTCGCTTATAACTATGCTCTAGAACATTACAAATACCGACGTGCGCATGCTGTGCGGTAATGAAATTTTGTCATATACTCTCACAAGCTTCTGGGCGTGCTTATAAGTTCCGCGTCGATCTAAAACAGCAAGGAATGCAGACTGTCATTAAAATATCATATCGATATTCGACTCGTTTGCTCGAGAGAAGGATGACGGGGCCTATCGCGTAGAATTTATAAAACTCCACTAAACGGAATATCTTTAAATTTCCGCCACGAAAAGTGGAATACTTAAATTCCACAAAATTATGTACAAAATGTAGATTTTTAGTACCTATTAAATGAAGTATTAAGATTTTTCGAAGACAACTTCTTTTGTTGTAAATTATAATAATTATAACTATAAATTGGTTAGAAATATAAAAACGGTTACCTACACATATAACATGTATACCTTGCATACAATAGAAATGTCAAACGCACGAAAAGAAAATAATTGCACTGTACATTAATAAAAGCATAAAAATATCTGGAACAACTATGTTGAACGCTCTGAAAGTTTTTGATATTAAAACGTTCCTGTGTTGCTTTGAAAACGCGTTAATTAAAAGTTTCTGGCATAGAACTTTTTTTTTTAGTTTCTTTTACGTTAGATTAATATTATAGCTGTTTTATAATAGATACGTAATTTTAAAGTCATTATAACCGTCGTTTTGATTTTACAAAAACCAGTGACGATAATTTTTACATTGTCACTCTGAAATCTAAAATATGTAGGTACTTACATAATATAGATAATTTATCGTTAGCTATTAAGATTACGTATATACCTATATATTTGTATCAAAATAACTTTAATCGACTTTTTTGGTAAGTTACGTGCAAATAGTAGTACCTACATGGGTAGTTATACAGGGTGCTTTTGAATTAACGTCACGGAAGAAAGCTACAGGTAGCTGAGACTAATACAAAAAAAAACCTTAGCAATACTTTTTGATTTGAGCACTTTTAGTTTTGAGAGGGAGGGTAATTTTGTCCCGAAAATTAAACGGGCAATTTCTCTTTAAAACTTCAGCAAGTGACATCGTAAGAAGGAACCGTCACCGCTGGCGTTCAGGGTTACTATGATAATAAAAAGACACGTTTCTAGGGACCGAAGTTGTAAATTTATTTTTACGATCGTTGACTACGACAATTACACAAACGGTATCCTTACACCCCCTTATGCTCCTTATCTGCAACTAGGGCGTCGAGTCACTTTCACTATATGTGATTTTTCCACCGGAAAAATCGATTTGTATTTCCATAAAAGGGTATCTGCTTATAAAGTTACGCTACAGCACAAAATATGCGCTCCTGTAAAATTTACTTTTTGTCGGTTAAGACGTTTTGTCAAAACTGCGTCGATATGTTTTTATCTACATATATGTACTAGGTATTTTTTCCATAACCGGGAATAGAAAAACAAAATTTACAAAGAAATAATGGGCAATTGGTAATGGGCGCCGAAATGGGCGTGAGGATGCAGATAAAATAGAATGTTGTGTATTATCTGTAACTTTACATTGTGAATAAGAACATCGTAGTAAAAGTACGCCGAACTAAACGCTTGTCCGCCAATAGAATTTAAATTCTTTGTGTAAAATTTTAATGCGTTATTGCTGTGCAGTGGTGTACCTATACAATTATTGCTTTTTTATTATTATTAAATATTGAAATACCAGCGTAAAAATACAATAGATATCCATTATATCTTTATCATATTTCATTTTTTCGTATTGTACGTTCTTGAAAATCCCAATAGGGTATTATTTAACCTTCAGATTTATATTTCACAAAAGAAGACATTCTAAATTATCACAAAGGTTCTAGAGCGATGGTTTAGAGAGCTATTACTCTCTAACACACTCACGGTCGCGGTTTCAAATCCCGCTGCAACCATGGACGTTTGTGATTGTAATTACTAACACGATATAGCAATAAACCAAAATAGATTTGCTAATTGGTTAGTCCAAAGCCATTAAAAAAAAATAGTTATCGCAACGTTGTGATTCTCGATAAAATTTCCTTTACTTTCCGATGATCATCGTTGCTTAATTTACTACATATATCATGTATATCAAATTAATTGAAATTAATTTATTTACCTAACTGCAAAATAGATTAATAAAACTGGCAGAAGATTGCAGGTAGGTATGAATAAAAAAATTAAATTTTCTAAAATCGGCAATTGTAAATTTTACTCTACGTAAGCGTTCTAGTTTTAAAATATAAAAATCCCTCAGTTGCCTACAAACACACACTTATTATAAATTCACGTTGAAAGCAAGATTATTCATAAAAGACATATTTAACGTAAAAAGTGTAAGAATGAATAAATTATCATCTGGTATCTGCAGAATTATTAAAATATGAGTTTGCTAAAGTATGCGCTTTTTTATGATTTCATTATAAAAGTCATAAGAAAATGTTACACAAGCATTGTAGTACGCCTAAGCACGTTACGCGCACGTTAAGATAAAATTATTATTCCTCCTATAAAAAAGTATATCTAGATTCTCAATCAGTACTAATACTGATTGCTTTATCAGAAATAAAAATTTCGATGAAGTAATTAACTGTCGACGTTGGGATGAAAAGTTCCTTATTACTATTCATAAATAATCTTAAATTTACCGAGGCTATCAATTAAAAACGTAGTCCAATTAGGCTTGTTAAACTCTACGGCTAGCGTAATTTGTTAGACATTTCATTGGTGCAACGGTAGGCCGACCGTATGCGTTCCAATCGGAACGTTTATTTGGAAGCGCCTATGTTTAAAATTTGTTAATAGTATTTCGAGTTACATTTTTTACTTTAATTTGGCATTACATATTTGTTTTTCTTAAAATTACTTTATTCCACGCAAGTTGAGATAGAAAATAAGAATTTTAATGATAATTACAAAAATTAACCATTTTAGATATAGCTTTAGACTAAATTAGAAAACTTGATGCGAGCCAAAATCGGTTCAATCGTTTACAAAAATGCAACCGAAAATACGAAACGCACGTTCTGATCTACAACCTTAACTAGAGCAAAACTATTTATAAAATTAACGTTTGTTTGTTCCATTATTGTTATCAAAACTATTTACACAACTCCTAATTAACTTAAATATCTGGTTATTGTTTTCAAACTGTGTGTGTTTTGAAGCTGTGTGCGGGTAGCTTTACTAATGTTATGTCTGATAAACTAACGTTCTATCTTTTACGGAATATGGTGAAAATGGAAAACAAAATAGGAGTACCTATGTAGGCGCTTAATACAATTTTATTTAATTTGGTTATTTTGGAACTTTCAAATTTTAATTTTATAATCGGATAGGGCATCAAAAAGTATGATACAGATGGTCGATAAACTAACGTTTTATCTCTTATCGGAATATAGAGGAAATAATGGTCAAAATTTAGATAAAACTTTAAAATTTTAACTTCAGGGGTTCGGACATGTGTGTGTGCCTGCCGAACTGTAAAGTCATCATTCGATTTAAGTTTGTTCTTGCAATGCCAACTTGGTATTCTCAAATGTTGTTTACTGTATAAGCAGGTAATTATATTTTTAAAAATAACTATTATGTAGAAATTTTATTGTTATTTACGTTATACGAATTCAAGGTTAGTAAAAATTGAAGGTTGTCTAACTTATGTTTGTGCTATCCTAATATAACAAGATGCCTTTCAAAAACCTTATTGATACTTGACAATGACACGAAAAGAAATTGTACGATAAAAGTTCGAGTCCCAAAAAGACCTGATATTTTGTCTGATCCCAGTTTGTTCGAGTGCCGTTTTTTATAAGTAACAATGCGTAAGTAAGTCTCTGAAAATAAGACTAAATAAAACTAAAAGGTCGCCTGAATCGAATAAACCAAAATTGTCCGTATCATTAATTTGAGCGAAACATCTAGTACATATTAAGTACACATAATTTTTAAATGCCCACGGTAGCCACTCTATATTTTATTATAATCGAGATATTCACATTTAACATTACTTTAACTGTATGTGAACAATCAGAAAAACAACAATGTCTCTTAGCTAACCATTGTCTCGACAGATAAAAGTGACGTAACAGTTATCCTTAATCGTCGAAATTTCATCAGCAAAGTCTGCTCCGTACTTCAGCAATGTACTTATTTATTTTTATTTTGTAGTTCTACTTTCTTGCTCCTATAATACAGCAACGAACAGTTACAACTTTTACATTTTACGAAATTTTCCGACTAGGTACACCTACAAATTAAAATTTTCCAACGTCATTTTCAAAAATGTTTTTATCACCTTTTAAAAGTTATATTTTTGAAGTAGGTATGTTAAATTGCAATATTCTGGTTTAACTAAAAATTGTTTCGAAATTAATTAATGTACCTACACGAGTGATTATGCTGCAATGTGCAGGTATAAAATTTTAATTGTATTCTTGCATGTCCGGCAGAGCGGATGTGTTTAATTATCGTTAATTTAACTACACGCTGATTAATAAAGCTAACTAAGAAGGAAATTGTTTTTATATTAAAAAGCGAAACCAGTGACTTTACTAAAAGAGACATAGAACGAGAGAGAAGAATTTTCTGAATTAATTAGATCATCAAACAATACTTAATTTTCCATATAATCAGATTACAGTGGCATTCTTTACACTTCACTTGGCAACTTAGTCGTCGTAGTTAGAAAACTAATTTACAAACTCCTTGCTAATTTGATTTAAATTAAGTTCGTTCAGCGAAATGCGATGTCTATAATGGTCGTAATGAAAATAAATCATTTACTCTCATTCCAGACCGATAAGTACCAATTTTCAGTCTAATATACAGCGTGGTAGTGTTATTCTTCTTGTAGGAACATTATAACCGTTTACTCGGCGTTTTATGCTAAAGTTAACAAAATGCTTTATATACTCTACAATTTAAAAATACTTATTACCATATTTAAAATTTCAATTGACCTTGTTTTAACCTACTTTCTAGTAAAAAAAAAACCATTCTGTATACTTTATTGCTTATTTGATCTGCAACATCAGCAGTTTTCAATCAGTTCCCTGAGGTGCGGGTTTGTTTGTAAAAGATGAATTGCTCTTTGATATCGTATAATTGCGTTCCAACGCCGGTTTCATTTGTTTTCTCCATGGGCATAGTAGAATAAATTATATCAGCCCTATTATATAAAGTTTGAAATTACTTTATTTTATTGAAGGAGATGATTTCCTTTTTAAGCGATATAAATTCGAACATAATTTATTAGCGTTACTCATGTTAGAACGTCGTAATTGTTATATTATATTGATAAGTGGCAAATAGTTTTATTCTGCACTTTATGTACTGATATACCTATCTATTATAACCGCTCATCTTTACTGACGCTAACATAATGAAATAATGTCAATCAGCACGATTTCATTTTGAAATAAACTTGAACAGCGGTTCAACTTCTTAATAAACTTTTATAATGAAATAGTAGTGATGCTTCTTTATAATGTCGCCAACTATTTATAATGTGCGAAATTGCCATTCAAAATAATTCGTTTAGAGTACAATTGTTAGTCAAATATTAATAAACAATAAGTGCTTACCTGGATTTAAAGCTTCGACGAGGACCCGATATCAATACCATGATATACCTGTAATTAAGCAAACGATTAGTTTTTATTAGAATCTTATTTTATAATAAATACATTTACTACTATTAAATTGTAAAACTAGGTACCTACGCATAATTATTCCAAACTATACTTTTCGTATTGGCCTGGTATTAAAATTAGTAACATGCAGGGTGTTCCGTAACTTAAGAGTATCGCGCAGTGAGGGATTTATTTTATGTCGCACGCAACGTGCGCGAGTATGCAACGAATAGTGCAACAAGGGAGAAATAACGGCAAACATTCATAAAATAAAAAACACTTCTGGTTTGAATTCGAATTTGGACACGTTTTCGCCTTTACGAAGGTTTCGGAGCGGCATTTCCAATAATAAAATAAGTCATCGCACCATATCAACAACGATGTTGACAGACCTAACGGTTATTTAAATCAGGATTCATAAACGAAGACTAGATAACTGGCCGAGAACGCGTGTCGTTACTTCTCCCTCGTTGCACTATTGGTTGCATACGCGCGCACGTTGCGTGCGACATAAAATAAGTCCTTGACTGCACGACTAGCATAATTTCCGAAATGATTCGCAACTGCGCTTCGTGATTTCGTCGGCTATTTGTTCGCGCAATAAATACTGCCACGTATTTTTACATTCCGTCATGGACAACTTCACAGATGCTCTTATCGTAAATCTAGAAGAGACCGACACCGATGGTAACGATGTTACGAGTGTAATTGCGATTCGTGTGTACATATAGCGTAGGAATTCTGACCGAGAATTTCGAAAGTTACGTACGTATTTCTCCAATCGTTCTGATTAAAAAATCTTATGAGTGCAATAAACATATCGGAAAAACGACCGTTTCGGCGTTATATGAATAAGTAAATTAAAAATTTTTAGTGGTTGTTGTAATTCTAACATTTATTATACTTAATCTACTTAACCTTTATAATTCATTATTAATTAGTTTTAATTGTAATGTGATTCAAAATGATCATCCGGCTATTAATGAAAAGATCAAATTACACACAAATGAGGAGCAACAAATGGTGAGCAGCAATATATAAGTAATCAGAAGAACATTAGCATCAAAATAATTTTTTTTTTATTTATATGCTTAATTTACAACTAGCCCTAAGGCTAACGAGCAAATTTGATGTAATACTTAATTACTAAACTAAAATTATATTGACATGTGGAGGGAGTGTCGCCCATTGGCGATTCCCTGAGAATACTAATATATCAATTATTAATTAGCAAGGTCTAATGTTTTAAGTCTTTTTAGTCTACGAGTGTTATTGTCATTGTCAAGTAAATTTAACACTAACACATTGGAGTGATTAGTTATTCTGTTGACATAGGTAACTGTACGTCGCTTAACCTCGTCTTTGATCCATCGAACTTTTAAGTCTTCATGGAGTGATTTGTTGCTAATGAACCATTCAGCGTTGGCCATTACACGAAGAGCTTTGCTTTGCAATCTTTGCAGAATATCAATGTTTGAAGGCTTAGCACAGCCCCAAAGATTTATGCCGTACGCCCACACTGGAACTAGAACTGACTTATATACTAACACTTTGTTTTCCAGAGACAAGTTTGATTTTTTCCCTAGAAGCCAATACATATTTTTCACCATGACATCCAGTTGTTTTCTCTTATTTGTAATATGGGTTTTCCATGTTAAGCGCCTATCGAGGGTCATACCAAGATATTTTACTTCCTGTTTGATGGGGATTTGTATACCATTTAGGGTTATCGGAGGAGCGGAGTTGTGTTTCGTCGTAAAAGTAATAGCTGTAAGTAAGGCAACAAAGCTCGTACTCCTATTCCACCAATGAGAAAGAATGACGGCTCTTGGGCAAGAACAGAAGTTGAGAAAGCAATACTATTTGCAGAACATCTATCTACGATATTTCAACCGCACCCTGCAGTTGCTACCCCCGAAGAGGAACAAGTGATTGAAGACTATCTCCAAGCTCCTTTACAATTAAGCCCGCCGATACACTCTTTTACACCCGAAGAAATCAAAACTGAAATCAAACATCTGAACAACAAGAAAGCGCCCGGGTATGATCTAATTACTGCTAAACTACTGAAGGAATTACCCCACAAAACAATAATGTGCATACTACACATCCTCAATGCAGTCTTAAGGCTGCAGTACTTCCCAATATTATGGAAATTCGACCAAATAATATTAATTTTGAAGCCAGGCAAACCTGCGCACGAGGTTACCTCGTATAGGCCGATAACGCTCTTACCAATACTGTCAAAAGTACTTGAAAGATTAATACTCAAGAGAATGGCACCCATAATTGTAGATGAAGAAATTATTCCACAACATCAATTTGGATTTCGGCAAAAACAGTCTGTTCTAGAACAAATACACAGAGTCGTAGATGTAATTGAAAAAGACTTTGAAGAACAAAAATATTGTGTTGCGGTATTCCTTGACGTCAGCCAGGCGTTCGACCGGGTCTGGCATCTCGGCTTACTCTACAAAATCAAACGGTCTCTTCCACACCAATATTTTCTTCTCTTCAAATCATACTTAAACGAGAGGTACTACCAAGTAAAATACGGTGAAAGTCAGTCTGGACTATACCCAATAAAGGCAGGAGTTCCTCAGGGCAGTGTTCTGGGACCAACCCTATATCAGATTTTTACAGGTGACCTACCATGCAACGGCAACACAATGATGGCCACTTTCACCGATGATACAGCGTTAATAGCTTCTCACCAAGATCCAGTACAAGCATCGATAACTCTGCAAAGTAGTCTCGACATAATTCAAAAATGGTTGTACAGGTGGCGAATACAAATTAATGAAAATAATTTTGAAAACAAATCATTTTCATATACCCACTGAACTAGTTACTTACAAATTAAACGATACATACATATCGAGAACTTTTAAATAATTTGGTTTTACGTTTCTATATGTGGCTTTTATTGACGTCTATTAAAAAATGTTTTCCATAGCCTACATAACTGAATCTATTTCTTGATTTTGATACATTTTTTTCGTTAGATACCTCTTTTGGTTTTAAAATTGCATTGGCGTTTCCAAATTATTTTCGTCGAATTGTTTAGGTTTTCTGTACCTACTCTACATATTGAATTATTTTCCTTCAAATAATGGAAAATAACTTTCATCTTTGGAGCATTTTCTTTTAATAATTTATTCTAAATGGCACCTTCGTTTATGCCGTAAACGAAAATATCTCGCATAACAACCCGAAGTTCGGCTTTTTCATTAAATTCATAATTAACAGCTAAGCTGCGTACTCACGAGCTCCATTCTGTCACGTTTTCGTTTTCAATTTCCTTACCTTATAAAATTATAGTTGTTTAAAACAATCGACTAGTAATATCAATAGTTCTCTATAAATATTTATAGATATGTTCCGATAAGATCTTTTTAGTTGATACACTTTGATAAAATCGTCCTTCCTGATTATTATTTACGATATTTTTGGCAATTAAATTAATCAAAATAGACAAACAATCGAAAAATTAGGTATAGGCAACTTGTAACGATCATATACATTGAATATTATAAAAGTATTCATTTTTATTATTGTAATATCGCTTGATTGTGATTTAATTATACTATACATTTGTCTATTTTAATCACAAATTTTTTGTTTTGAATGTGTTAATAGATTAAACTTTATATTTTATTAAGTCGTATATCGTAATCGGAAACCGTATATGGTACATACACAGTGAATCACTTTTTTTCTTCATTTCAATAATAATAAATTATCTCATAAAACAAAAGGTTATTAAATTATCTAAATACTACTTAGCAAAAATTTTTTCTTATTACGCCGCCAATATATAACGAATTTCGAGCCTTTAAAGGGCCCCCTGCGTACTCCTCCTACTCTCCTATTCGCTGACGATAAATGTACCTACTAATTGATAAAAAACGCACGGTGCAAAAATTCGCAACTAAAATCAAGAAACTGAACAAATTGGGTCAAATCTGAAATCGATAAAACTTCTACATGACCTTAAAATAATCAGATGAAAGGCGGCAAGGTGTATAATAATAACAAAAGTAATGATAGTTAATTGTGCGATGTGCGACACGAGGCAGTGTGGACGCAATTTGAACGTTCTATCTGTTACCATTATAAATATTATAGTCGACGCTATGTTTTCTTGTATTTAATTCCTACACTAAATACCTACCTGTTTCAATATTTATCACAGTATAGATATGTTTCAAATATTTGTTGGAAACAGTCTACTAATAAACAGTTATCGCATGTATTTGCAATTAGGAATATCGGGCGAGGGAGAACAATATCTATTTTGTTTTGGAATTGAACACAAGCAACCCTTTAATGAAATCAAGCTTGTTCCCATATCGTAACGTCGGATCATGATACATATATCGTTTGTGGGGAACATGTGTAATTAGTAATTACTAATACCGTATTCTGGCGTATCTCTAACAGAATGGTTGGGTAACAACCGGGTGATTTCGATGGGGACATTCAGACAATTGTGCGGGTATAAACAAACGTACAAAGGGTTCAGCCCTTTATATTGATACTTATCGGACCAATCACTTTTCGCTTGTGATAGACAGATATGTACTGGTATATGCCGGTATAAAACAAAAATGATTCGAACAATTCACTATCATATACACCAAATAAAATTATTCTAACAATCATTAAATTATCAATTATTATTATTAATTATTAATCATATTTTAAATTTTTAAAATAATACATTGTTATTATTTTAATTTAAAAATGCCAAACATTTTATCTTGAAATACTTATGTACATTAAACATTTAAAATCAAAAAACCATTTTCGTTTTACATCGAAAATGATTTGAGTAAATTGAATAAGGAACATTTCATTTTAAAATGGAGAAAGCTCTTCGTTTGAACATAGAAATTAATTCGACGAAGAATATATTTTGTTAGTTTAAAATGGCCAGCGCACTTTTAAAATAAAGTGAAGGAAGATGTACGATTTAAAATAATAATGAAATCCTACCGCGCAAAATCTACAGGTGTTTTCTATTAATTTTTACCTATTTATTTTTTTCTGTGTAAAAAGTAATAGTTTCGCTACACTGCAAATAAAAGTACCTATACTATGTTTACGATAAGTTCCAATGCATATCATGCACAAAGAGATTTTAAAGGGTAAATTTATTTTTATCAATTTTATCAACGGCAATAAACACATTATTTTAAAGTTTTATTTAATTAGGTAGTACAGTGATATTTCTCTTAACGGACACCTCCAAATACCGGATACTTTTAAAAGTACCGGAATTGTTTTATGGCGTGTAATGTATTTCCCATTAGCGGACACTTCTTAATAACGGACATTTTTTTGGTCCCGCTGGTGTCCGGTATTGCGAAGTTTCGCTGTACCTATATCTAATTCCGAAAAAACAGGTTTTCGTGAAATTATAAGTTATTGAAATTCAAACTAGTTAATAACTTTCCATTTTATCGCATTAATTTTAAGTGCGCGGCGATTAAATTCACAGCACGAATATCTAATTATACCTCTGGAGAATCTGTTAAACGTAATTTCTAATTCTTGCTTTTTGTTGCACATTGTCAAGGTATGTTAGTGCATATATAATTCAGTTCTATAACATCAGCCTGTATCTTTAAAATTCAAAGCATTGCTCAGTAATGTTTACTTTATAAAAAGGATAAACTTCAAACCATAACTGCGATAAGCGTTTCAATAAATCGACGTTCGGTTACGGCAATAAAAGCACGGCTTTTTATTGTGAGTGCATTAAAGTAGGTAACATACCATAACAAAATAATCCACCTTTAAAAATATAAATTTTAATTGATTAATAACGGGTGCAAATAAAACAACTAAATAATTCTTAGAAGACGAACCACCAACATATAATTAAGTGGCATATTTTGTAATTTAAATTGTAATTGTATTATATGTTATACGTGTATAAGTTATAGGTATACTATTCGGGTTGGCATGTTTTTTCAACAAATAAAATCATTCAGTAAATAAGAAATTGTTTACCCTATCAAATAAAAGAAAACGCTTTACTATCGTGTCTACATTTGTGCGGGTTATAATCTATTAATCACCTTTAGCGGCTACGCTTGACAATTTATATCATTTATTACAATTTTATCATAAGACAAATTCTAAAAGATTAATTTTCTTTTAATACGTATAATTAATATGGGAATAAAATTCTCTCAAAACGTTTTAAGGACTTTTAACATTGTTGATTTTTACAAAAAATATTACATTTGCATTTTATGTTGTATAAATAAAGGTAGTTTTCGATTTACGAACGGGTTCGGTTCCTGGATGTTGTTCATTATATGTTTTTGTTCGTTATTTTAACATACGAAAAGCATTGTATTAAACATCGAACACACAATATGTCCGTTTTATTATAACGTTTCCTTTTTCAAACGTAAGATAAAGTTAAAAAAAAACTAAGAGAAAACAAGATACAATAGTAAATAGATACCATAAGTATTAAATAGTTAACATAAACAAAATTATTTAGATATTTATATAATAATTCGACGGAGTTTTGGCAAAAGAACGTAACCCACACTTTTGCGAAAATGAGTTATTCTGTCTATCTTATGCATCTAGGGCAGACAAAGACATCGTCAGTTAAAATCTAGTAACAATATTCTAATTTTTTCCATCGGAAAAAATCGATTTGTATTTCTGTAAAACGAATCTGCTTATATAGCTTACGTGACAACATAAAATGTGGGTTCTTCTAAAATTTATTTTTTATAGATTACGGTCCTTCTGCCAAAATGCTGTCGATATTATAATAAAATTATTTGTAATTAGATATATACCTACATAAAATATGCATATGTAAATAAGAAAAATTAAAAATTGTGATGTTAAATTTGCCTGTATATCTAATTTTAAATAAACTCAGCAACGCTTTGAATATACCTACATAAATACATGAAAAGTAAAATAATTAAGCAAGCAAAAAGTATAATTAAAAAATTATTACATCGAAATCTATCCCACGATTTTATAATAAAATTTTTAAATGTCTATTTTACATTTTATATTATTATCTATTATATGGGGGTAATACAAACATTCGTGAATTTGATTTGTTTCGATTGCTACGAATCCAGATGGTATTTTTTTCGAATAGGAAGGGCTGTAATTATTGGACATTTCAAATTTGGTTGTTTTCCACATTTAAAATTAATAAAGTAATTATTGCTCATTGAAAACGGCATAGAATTTCTACTAACCAAAAATTAGTTACCTATATCTGTTTTACTTTTTAGTTACAATTTGATTTAGGGTCGATACTTCAATCTCCCGATAAATTTATCTGACAGATATTTACCATAGAAAAGTTTGTTCGAACGATTGTTTCCATATCTGTTAGATAAAATTGAGAGATTGAAAGATTAGCCCTTATCGAGGTAGTGTTTAATTTGTCGTTAAATTGCTTTAGTCTTGTTTAGAGATTTTTGATGGCAATTTTTAATATTTGCTATCTTTTACCGATTTTAATTAAGGGTTTCTTAAGGCTAACAATATGATTAAAAACGCAATTTTGTAATTTTCAAATTTTCTTAATCATATTAATATAGTTCAATATATGTATATGGTAGAAAAAATTAGAGTTGATTATGTACATATAATTCGTCATTCGCGATTCGTGCATTATATAGATTCACAAAAATTCGTCATTTACATGTACGGAACCCTTCGCAAGGTTTATGATTCATGGTGTATGATTCAGTATAATTCGCGTGTAAGTAAGCTTGGTTAGATGAACACACGCATAGTCTCGCCCTAACCAAATGTGTCATAGATAATAAACTAAAAAAAAATTTAACTTGTGATGGGTTAAAGGCGTCAGCTGAACTTTTGCACTTCGCATAGCTAAGCGACACATTGCCTGTAATGATGCATATGACATGCTTTCGACAAGCTTATCGTAAGGTAAATTTATGTAGTACAGAGCGTCTGCAAGCAACACGCTGTGTCGTAAATAACTACGATATTACAACACGTGCATTGTATAGATATACAAGGTGTATAGGTACCTACCTAATAATAATTATTAGTAGTTTTGGGCTGTGATGTTGCATTTTGTGCGATTATAACTTAGTGTAGGTAAAGTTTTTAATAGCCTCGACATAATCTAGATAACGTTCTATTTTTATTTAGTTGTACATAGACGAATAAATTAAAACATTTAAACAAATTGCTTGCAAACGCACAAATAAATAAAAAAATATAAGAATTTACGAAATTGAAATTATAGAAATTATTTATTTATTTTTTTTTGATATACAGAGCTTTAAACGCATTAAATTAATGAACATGTGCGGGTATCGGTTTTAATTGTTTGACGAGCGTGCCTATTTGTATTTATTGAAGTAGTCTCCGCAAGTGCCTATAGATACCAACAACTCTATAAATTTTAAGGGTAACCGGCTAACAACATCCTTGACCAACGAACACATTTGCTTGTTGCTTGATAATACACATCCGTTGCGTAGTAGAACGATGTGCGGCTTCAAGTGGTCTGTATTAAATCAGTAAGTGAGGCGCCTCGTTACGTACAAAAGTTCTTTTTATTGCTACAAGAACACTTTTTGCCGTTATTTCAGAATTGCGGAAGACGACGGTGGTTTGTAGAAGTTCGTTAGTTTAGGGCTATTTCGCGCACCACCCGACCGATGCAACCTTAGATTTTAACCCCCGAATCGTAAAATTCGATTGCAGTTTATTTCAATCAAGAATTTAAATGTGTAGTACCTAAGTATCCAATATTAATCAATAATAAAAACATTGAAGTTCGATTTCACCAACATTTCCTAAGTCTTCCTAGTGTTATCTATCTATCAATAGGTGTCGGTTTTATAGTTATATTTTGGTGTGTTTTTTTTTTAAATTAGGTACATTCTTTTACTGTAAACAAAATAACGTAACTTGACATTTCTTCTTATAATATTAAACATTAGAACTATTAATGTAGTAAAAAATAAATTAAAAAAAAATTATTATAAAACCGATAGGTACCTGCAGCTAGTAATATCTTAAGAAATGTTAATGAAATCGAACGTAAGTCATAAAATCTTAAAAATCACGCTGAATTTCCTAAATATTAATTTATGTATCTACTTAAGTAGATATTCTGTTGTAGAAATATCGCTAAACTGCTTTTTGCACCTGTTAACGTACGTGAGTTTATTTACATTTTGCATTTATTATATCAACGCTAATAATTTGGAAGGTAAATTAAACAACCATCCGGGGAAATCCTTGCCAACTGCACTCCAGATACGTTATACCACAACTTGGCCGCTTTGAAACACATTTAGCAGCGTTCTTGCGTGTTAAAGTACCTACTAAACAATAAAATCAACCAATCTTGGTTTTCTAATTGTAAGTCTAATATAATTAAATCTTGCATTACATGATATGTTACTGCTGTTTGCATTGTTTTACAAGTATAAAAACAATACATATTTCTTCTTGTTTAATCTATTCTTTGTTTTAATATTGTTTAAGTTAAATGAACGTAGGTATGTATATCGTTTTAAAGAAAAACCGTTCAATTAAAAATCTGTTAACTAATCCTAATTAATGCTTCCATTAATGCACTCCATCGCTAATCAAAAAGCGATATAGATACTTTTTCTAATAAAATGCAATTTCTATTTAGTCAAACAGTGTAAAAGTGACGTTATTTAAATATATTCATGCGTGACTAACATTAAAGTTTTGGTCAATTCAAATATATTGTGTAGTCCTGGGTGAGTATAATAGAAATGTAGAAAGACTAAAGGTAATACCTCACAGGGCCTAAGATTGGGTGCCAAACTGAAGAATCATACGTACAGGGTATCCAAAATAAACGGAAAATGGTGGAAACGGGAACGTATAATATTCATTGGCCATCTACATAAAACCTTAAGTGAATTAACGATGAATTAATATTCAATTTTGAAGAGTGGCATGTCACAATTTGACATTTTTAAGTAAACGCAGACGTGTACATTCGTTTAAAAATGAAATAAAATACACGCATACTTCTAAAATGATTTCCATATTAAATTATTGCGTGCGTGAAGATCAATTTGAAATGTAATAACTTTTAATCTGTAGATAGTAAATGCATTTAAATATGAACAGGAATAGGAAAATAAGGCAGACAATGCTTAATTAGATAATAATGGGAGTATCTTAAATCTAATAGGATTCACAAGCCATTACAAAAATAATTTAAAGCGTTCGGGGGCCAAATTCGTAGACGAAACTCATTCTCATTTCATGCTCAAATGCTTTTCCATAAAAATGTTAGTCTAAAAACACTTTCCTTTGGAATCGCAGCTCATTTAATAATTATCAACTTCGAAAAATATACACTAACGTTTTGATCGTACTTACTGCATGTAATTTTTGTTTTTTTTTAATTAATTTTTTCAGAACCTTAATGGAATTCACTTGTTTGCCGAGCTGTGAAATACGTCAGGAATCTTTAAGCTCGTTATAGTCAACGGTTCAATGGGCGGAAGCGTGTGTTCTACATAGTTAAAAATTTCAACAACTTCTTTAAATAAAAAGAACGTTTCTTGTTTTCACAGACTTCCATTTATTTTCGAATTACGTATTCATAATTAAATGACTCGCAACTCCTGGGGGGATGCGTTTTTGGACCAGCATTTGCAGGGGAACTCTTTTTATTCTCACGATGAGCCCAATCCAATCATTAGTCTCGTTTTGTTTATTTTAGAATATATTTACATAAGTATGTACGAAGTATTCTGTTTTACACTGAAAAAATCAAAATAAACTAACTCAATGACTGTACTACATTCTTATAAAATAGGAACAAACATTATAATTAAGAAAAATTCGTCGTCAACAAAAACAGTTTAATTCTTTGACAGAAGATTTTCATTGTACGTATTCGAAAGAAGTTATTGAATAAAAAATATGATTTTTTTCAAAAACTTAATTATAATTAAACCTGCCTGGGTATTTAACGGTATTTTCATTCTGAGATTTATTATTAAATATAATTTAATTGTTTTAAAATCATACTCGTATACCTGATTTTAAAAAATTTGTCATAATCGATTTGTTCCTGTACAGTATAGATAATGCAATCCATTAGTTTTGTTTAACTAGCTCCCTATACCCTAAGTAAATAAGGCCACGCACTCTATACACAAGAGAACATTAGCTCACTAAATTATGCAAAAGCAACACGTCACTTTATAAACAACAGTCACTCTAAAAGAAGTGTCTTATTTCCACTTCATTAGTCCCTGGTTAAGTACATAAAACAGACAAAACATCTAACACGAAACAGCCTTTTGTCACACTCGTTATTATATTTCTATCAAATACATAGTCGTGAATAATTTACGACGTGAAGGAATAAATTTAAACTACAGAAAAAAATAAAAACGTTTTTTCTTTTATTAAATTGTTAAATAACGAATCGGCATAAATATGTTTAACGAGATAATTATTTCCTTATTTTATTTTAATTCGATAGAGAAACATAAATAGAAGATCAACAAGTTGTCAACCGTCAAATAAGTGCGCACATCGCAGTTGACCCTAGCCGAAGGGAGCGAGCCCTCACTGTGGTGGTCCAAACTCCAACTAATGAACATCGGCAGAGAAACGGACTCGCCCAAACCAAGATTTATATCGTTTAATTTGAACGAAATTGAGTCTATTTCCTATTTTTCTTTTTAAATTACTACTTCGTTTTTTTAAGTAACCGTTATAATTTATTTTGATATATCGTCACTTATGAAAGTACTACTTATTATCGCCGTGTATACGTCCCCCAAAAGATAATAATTGCGCGTCCGGAGACTATACTCGTCATTTTTCTTATAAAACTGTATTTCGCAGTTAATAAAATATAATGCAGTGCTGTAATACCTGTATATTTAGGGCTCGAAGAAAGTTCATTTTAATTAATTAAAATTGCCAACATTAAAAAGAGAAAACAACACTCTAGTAAAATAAATTAATTGCTATTCTTATTCCTTTTATGTTTAGCTTTCAGCTTTTGCGTTCCCGTGATTTTTAAAGGAAAATATAGGTACACGGTCTGAAACACTTTAAAGTTTCATAACGTTTAATTTGGACTATCAGTCCAAGATTTTTTTAATAATTTCCATTACCCAACTTAATGACGTTATCATTAAAATTCAAATGTACGTATGTAGTGCCTACTTATATTTATTTTTACCATTTTCTTTCATTTAAAGTACCTAGGTACCTACTTCTTTCATTACTTAATAAAGTTTTACCGTTACGTTTCCGTCGTCGCTTAATTTGAAATCCAGTTTAGTTTCTGATTGTGTAAAACATTAATTTTCTAAATTGATATCAAACAGTACCAAATGACACATTTAAATTCGTTATTATTAATTAAGCACCTACCTGCGTATAGGTAAATTACATTTCCCCAATTAATTATCGGTTTAAATTATTGATCAATTGCGAATTTACATATTTTATTTTATGAAATAAGCGTTACTTATTACTAATTAATATTTGAAATTAAAACTAATTAATAAAATAAATATAAGCTTTAAAATAACTGTAGGTACTGTCTACCTACATTTACAATTTCTTTAACAAATGTTTTTCTACAATTACCTATGTATTTACATATTTTGTATACCTAATAAATTGATTTGTTTCTGAAGTTATATCTGAAATATACTTTGATTCAAATAAATTTTCTGGACCCGAAAAGACATAGATCGCAATTCAGTAGCAACAGGTCCATTAACAGATTACAGGTTTTGTTTAGCTTCATATTAATAGTTAGGCATGTACTTTAATTTTTATTATTTTGAGAATTTATATCAAGGAGATTGATTTTATAACTGTTTTAACTAAGTAGGTGGCGATAGGTAGGTAATTTCTAGTGATAATAAACGATATTTTTTATTACTCGATCTAGTACCTACGTAAGTTTTCTGTAAATGAAGTGAAGTGAAGAGCAATAGGTAATGTTTTCAAATAAGGAGGAGTCTTCACGGTATATTTACATTTAAGCTTCATTTGAAGTGCTCCAAAAAAGTGCCTGGACAAAAATAGTAGATAGTACCTACCTATACGAAATTTTTATTCGCAAAAACATTTAGGTAAATATATTGTTATGAACGGAATGGATTACAATATTAGTTTTTTTTGCCGGACCATTTACGTTTTTTTTTTTTAATAACCAACTTGGATCGTGATTCTTGAGCTTGAGCTATTCGGTCAATGTAAATTAAAAAAATAAACAGTTTTGCGAAACTAATAATGCTTTTTTGATTAACGGTACAAACTTATTATAATATAATCGTCAACAAGTGACTTTCATGTTTAAAACGTTAAAGTTTGTCGAGAAATAAATCAAAATTCACTTTTTTGTTGCGCAGCAGAATAAGATACGAATGTTGGGAAGTCTCGAGAAGGGTAAATGCATTAACTAGCTTTGCAAAACTATTTTTTTTAAATTTAGATTGACCAAATAGTTTAGACGCTATGACCCAATTTTGATATTAAAAGGAAACGATTTTAAGGCTCGACAAAAAGAAATCAAGCCGTTCCGACTCCGGCAAGATAGGTTTTTTTTGTGGACGAAATCTCGTTTACTTTTTACCATTTTCGTCTGAACACTTTTTTGGGATACGCTGTATAGTTCACAACTGTTATTGCCAGGAAACCATGAAGTTAATCACAATAAAGTTCATAAATAATCCTATTAGCGTAAATTACTATCGCAGTTACAATGTTTTTTAAGCGAATAATATGCGTATATTAATGTCCCCCTGTACAAAACTTTGTGGCGGTGTCCCAACGCCTTATTTTATTAAAGTTAGTGTTACAAAATAAAATACGTTCTAAATATGTAGTTTAATTTAAATGTGAAAAGAATCTTATATTTCAATTGCGTAAAGTTCCTTTTTTACAGCAACATTCAAATATTATTATCCATTATTAATTCATAATAAAATTATATCGGTGCGGCGTGCCACACTCTCTTGTACCTACCTGCGCGCCGCTTAGTTTTTAAAAGACTTTTGCCGAATTTAGAATATTCGAAAATTAATAATTGTAACTAATTAATTTTCTAGTTTTATTATTTAATGGCACATTGTAGCAGGCGAAACCTTTATCGGTTGTTTCATTAGTCGCTTCCGTGCCGGAGACATTTTAGCTGAAATTCGGCAGCGGCATCTGCTAATTTCAGTAATAAATACAGAGGATCGCTTAATAATCCAAAGTTAATTGGAGCAAAACTAAATTAAGACAAACTTTTCTAACAAGCTGGAGATATTCCAGACGAAATCGTTTTAATTATTCCAACATCTTCAACAAATCTCATGAGTTAAAAGATACTACGAAAGATTGAAATAAAATTCCCCGACTCGCTTAGTTTAAATTTTTGGTGTGGTGCCAAGATTAAGGCAATGCTACTAAGCGAACAGCTGTTCTCTTGTACTAGTTGACAAAAAGCCAGTTCGCACTTGATTGAACGTATTTCTTGCTCACACGTAGTTAATATCGTTGAGCATTACACGACGTTAATAAATTACGCTATTCTAACATGTTGTGTTGGTATGCGATAACATCTCTCCCGACCTTTGCTACACTGTTTACAAACTGTTTATTCAATAACCCTGAGCGATGGGTCATGTTTTACCAGCCCATCATTGTCGGTTATTATCAGATTAATGATTTGAGTTGTCTTCAGGTGCAAAGCCTTTCGAGTTAAATCGGCCAATTTCGGAAAGCTTTCCGAAAGGAGGATTTCCTCCCCCAAGCACTAGAAGGCTCGGCGTCAGTAGCGCACCGGTTACATAAGGGGTAGCGTTTTCCTACCTTTTTCAATTCTCACGTTAAATCGTTCTACGGATCGAAATAACGGCTCCTGTTTATAATATAGTGACGTTAACAGTAAAAATAATAAATAGTATAAAACTTGCATGTATCAGTCATTGACTTTTAGATAGGTTGTGATCACTGTGTTTTATGTGTAGTGAAATGCCTCGTAGTTTCGTGTTAATTTTAACCGGACTTATCTGTGTTACTGCACAAACTACTTCGCAAGATGAAGAAGAGCCTTCAGGTCGGTGCCGTTTTATTTATGTTATAAATTAAATAAAATAATACTAAAAGATAATATTAACGTTAAATTAACTTATATAAATTCCGATTAATTTATTGCACAGTTATTACTTATGTATTTTAAGTAAGTGAATTTTTTGATTATTTAAAGAAATGCCCGGACACTAACGACCCTCGGATTTTCAGGACGATTAACTAATAATTTGTTATTTAATGTTCACGCAGGAATAAGTCGCGTTTTCGCACTTGGCAATTTGCCGCTCGAGATCCGGGAAAATAATTTTCCGTTTGCCTTTTGGGTAATACCGTCAGTTTATCAAAGCATGCGATTTTTATCGACAGTAGGTCTAAACAGACCTGCATCGAATTTTAAATCGTTTCTCGGACTTTTTGTAATGAAACTGTTACGTGTCTACAAACAACACGAATGCGTGCGTATCTGTCTATTTCGCAACAAGCCTCGCACAATATGGCAACGCAACATTTACCTACAGATGTGCCGATTAATTTATTGAATATCAAATAAGGCAGGTGAAACGGCGAGAATTCGGTAGAAACTTATGCGTCGCATAATATTGTTTTAATTACATCGCATTATATAAATGTCTTATTTAAAATTACGTTTATGCACAAAGCGTTTTTCGTTTTGCGCGTTTAAAAGTGTTTTTTTTTTGTTATTACGCAGGTTAAAATTGCTCCGGGCTGATCGACATTTCTCGTAAACGGCAAGCATTTCTAGCATTTATGCTATGTTTCAAATTCAATGGCAATTTCGGGTAGGCATGCCTTTGTTGTTATTAAAAAGTTGTTCAAAATTTTTATTACTAACTTTATGGTATGTAGGTAGGTAGGTAGTTGTATTTTATCGTAAATACCCTTTAAGTCAGTCGATGGTGTTATAATGTGCGAATACAAAATACTTTTTTCTTAATTTACTAAATGTTATTTTTTCGGTTTATTTGTGTATTATGTATGAAACTTAAACTTCCATTGTTAATCAAAGCATAAAAAACAATTAATATTATATAAGAAAAAAATAATATACACATACCGACACATATATAGAAAACAGATCGCAAAGATAAACGGTAAGGTATTGTTTGCCTTTGGTTGTACGTGCAAGATGGAAAATAAATTACAGGGTGTATGAGTTATTGCCGTTCGGTCGCGGTAGTGGTTCGGCTCTATATAGAAGTCGTTTACTTAATATTGAACAGAAAACAAAATATATTACGCCAATACCTATTAATTAAAACGATACCCCGATTTAAAAGCTTTAATAGGCCTTAATTATTTATTTTAGATGGGAGGCTATTTATAAGGATATAAACGATATCGAAATAAATTTATGTCGTTAAATTTAATTTTATAAATAACATCACATTTTAGAGGAAAATATATTGTTAGTGGATTTATTACTAATTGATTTTATTTTTAATACTTAATTTAATTTAATGCTGTAAATCATATGAACATTCACGTTAGAATTTTATTATTTTTACGTATTTGCATTTTTTATTTCACAAAGATTGCACACGTATATAAAAATAAGTTGTATAAAGTAAATTATCGTTAAAATAGAATAAATCCTAAACATCGTTTCCTAAACACTTACGAAATTATGTGTCAATTGTGCTAATACTTGATGGTTTTCTTTAATATATTTTTACTATGTAACTACTTTGTTTTTTTAGATTTAATAATTGTAGGAGTTTAATTAGAGGTGAAGATGTTGTCTTTTTGTACCCGTAAATATCTACGGAAGCAGAACTTCAATAAATCATATGGAAAGATTAAGATTGTTTACGATATCTAAATATAAATTTATTGCCGACAATTATTAAGAACAGACAGACGAATAGGTAGTTGTACGAAGTGGGATGCGAAAAAAATTTCTTGTTAGTAATTTGGAATACTGTCCAAATTGTACGCACTTATTTATAATTCTTTTACGGAACTTCCTTAGGTAAACACGTCGTTTTAGAAATGACATCTCCGAATACCTACTTATAAAAAAAAGAAAAAAATAGAGCTCGAAATACATGGCTGTAACTGTTCGCTGTATAAAAAAGAACTTAAAAAAGCAGAAAAGAAAAAAACAGAGAAAGTGGAAAAAAAGAAAGTGGAGCAAAAATCAGCAAAAGACAAAGAAACGGACACTTGAAAGAAATTGAGTACACGGATAGTGAGTTTTCGAACTCGAGTACCAGTTTCAAATTTGATATATTAGAAGAGATAGGACCGTCATCTGAGGATACAGGAAAGCCTGACGAACAGGATGTGATATGTCTTTCTTGCTATGAAAAATGTAATGATGGCGTGAGAGGAGAACAATGGATGCAATGTTTCATGTCCGAGGCATTTTTTAATTAAGGCAAAGTTTCCGACACTTTTTATTCTCAAAAACTTTTGATTATTTTTCGATTAATAAAAAAAAAATAGTTTTCCTCTGTTTAGAAGTAATTTTTATTATGCAGCCTTCCAAAGATGACTTTTATAATATATACGTAAATAACTTTTGCAAACTAATATTCCAAATTTGCTTCCTTGCTTCTATCGAAAGCATCAAATTCAAAGATAGAGGGTTTCCCCGTTTTAATTTCTTTAAACAATATCCCTGGTAAATAAATAAATAAAATTGTGCTTTTAAGAAACGCTATTCGCGATTTTATCGGAATTTAACAGAATTAACACAAAGATATCATTGGTATGGGATCCGAATCACGTACCATACTTTCGGTGATTGCCGATTTATAACGAATATTCAAGAGATTTGAAGAAAAAAAAACATATTAAAGATAGTTTATAAAATGCCCTACAAAATTATACCTACGATATATTGATAACTAGGTATTTGTGGTGGTTAACTTATCAAAGAGCTATTCAATTTTTTTTTCTAATTCCAGGTCCTCTACAAACATAATTTGAATGCGCTATGTCTATGTACTTATCCTTCATATTCTTAAGTCGGTAAAACCCTACTAAAGGAATAACCTATACGCAGCTTCTTTATAATGTGAAGGTAGAAATGTAAATTTATCAAAAGTGCGTGTTAACCTCGTATGAAAGGAAGCACAGGCATTCAATTTAAAATCGTTCGGCTTTGAATTTAAAACTTTATTCGTTTCGTGTGTGTGTGTGTGGTGTGGCATCGTGCAAAAAAATAAAATGCGCGTTTACTTTGAATTTAAAAACGATATAAATATAATATGTGTACAGGAAAGTTTTAATGATTTCGTTCTGCTAAAAGTTTTAGTTTTTACTTTTTTTAATGATCGTTCTGTCGACAATCTTGATTTTCTTAATTCTACGACGATAGCGAAATTCAGAAACTCCTGCAACTATACTAGACACTTTGATTGCGTGAGAAAACCGCATTACACTTCTTGTGTTTATCCGTGTATTTCGGGATTTGTTGTCGACAACAACATGCTGCGTCCTTGTTACGCATAACTGAAGGATGATATTACAGTTTTGTGTGTTGAGATAATAGGATAATAGTATACATTAATTTTGTGAAATTAGCGAAAGCGGGGGCGTAGGATACAAACTAGTTATTATTACGTTCTCTGACTTTACATTTGTTTGAAAAATAAAGAAATTAAATTATAGGGAAAATAATAATTATACCCAGCTATGGCTTTCGTTGTTTGTTTATTATATTTCTATCGATGTTACGTATCGTAACATAATTACGTAGATGATTGATGACCGCTCTAACAATAGTAGGTACCTAGTTATTTTTACGTTACTACGTTTTATTGTTTTTTACTATCAATTATTGATTAAAACTTTGTACAAAGCTTATAATTTATAGTTATTTCTTCGCGAAGAAATATAGGTAGTAGGCAGGAGTGTAAAATATACTATAATAAGAAATATACTAAATAAGAAATAATTTAAAATAGGAAAGATGTAATATTTAAATTTCCTTCGCCATGAGTAATATTATATCGTTGTTTGTATATATATGAGAAAGTCAAATATATTTTCAAGAAAAAAAAATAGACGATTGTTTATTTCGGTGGTCTCTTTCGTCGTAACTTCTGAAGAAGTTGACAGTATGATCAGCGAAAGGTCGAGTTAAAATTTTAATTTTAGACGAACAACGCCATAACCCCGAGAGATACATACCACCGGAATGGACAACGGCCGAGAAAGCCTGCGTTAAATTAGTAGACGATTGTTTTCTAAAAGATTAAAGAGTTGTTTGAAGAGATGTAATAGATAAAAAGTATAGATAGATTACGTGGAATTCTTGTTGTGGAATTTCCTACGATTAATGTTACGACACGTTTTTAATATATTATTCAATTAAAAACTGCGAAAAAGTTCCATTAAGTGCGGGCATTTTGTGATCAAACGAATATTTGTTCGCCAATATTTTAACATAAAAATAAAAAATAACGTTGCTACTATTTAAAAAGAAATATTAGTTATGTGATGTTTAAAGGACATCAGATTATAGATAAAGAAGTGTCAAATATTAAGATACTTACTCACAATTAGATATCGTTTAATTAGTAAGTATCATTGTTATCGTTATTTTATTCAGAAAAACTTAAACATTTGGAAATATTACGTTTTAATATTTTAATTATCCGTTCAAATTTATGGAAAACTATCTAGAACTTTATCTTCAAAGTTTATCTTTGTTTAATCTAAACTTTATCTAAGTTTATCTTCAAACTTGTTTAATTTAATTCTATTAGCTCCCAACATTAAATATTTTTTGTAGCGTTAACGTGTAGGTTGTTCAGTTTAACATCCTTAATTACGATAGAAAAATATCATCTTGTATTTTAAATATAAAACAACCAAAGAGTTAGGTGTTTAATAATAATAAGTAACGAATTTTATAAAATTAATTGTAAACGTCGCGTCGTGTCGCGACGTTTATTATATTGGTTAGTTAAAAAATACGCAATACGAAATAATGCTTACGTAGAATAAAAAAACATAAAACATAAAACAACGTTGTGTATAGAACATAAAATCTCGTGTAGATATACCCACAGACACCGCTAAAGAATTTAAAATAAATAACTGACAAAATAAGTGATAAAAAACGGCAATCTCCCACTGGGCCATGAATTTAATTTCGAAAGGGTCGTAACTTTTGATTTACAATTAGTCATGAATTTAGATGTAAATAATAATAGTAATAAACTTATTATCAGTTTCTTAAGTTATAACGTTACTTTATGTACAAATATGTACATAATCTTTCGAAACGTACAAAAATTTCAATTGTGATTGGTTGTTAGTTTTTTAACTAGCCCTTTAAAAATAATCGATTTGCTACAGAATAGACCTTTAAGAATTTGCTTAATATGTAGGTTTAACTGTATTATACTCTTAATCGATAATTTGTCTTTAGTTTCGATTAGGTACGTTAATTTACATTTTAATTTTTAATTTGAAAATTTTAACCTAAGTACTAGAAATGAATGTGCCCTGCTTTTAACGACGGTAAAACTGTCGAATATTGATTTCGTAGATACTGACCATAGAAAGCACTTGACGATATTAAAAAAAATATATGCAAATATTATTTGTGGAAATTAAATTCTATTTTTAAACTTCAATAAATATATTCCTAAATAGCATCAAAGCCTAAAATAAGTGTTACAATTTAATAGGTGGCAAAACCTTGAATCGCAGTTATTTAATGTGCCGTAGAAAGGCACTCACGGGAAATATAAAAGAATCGCAGGTAAACTGAGGTAAATTTACATGTAGCGTAAATTAATGATAGCTATAAAATATACCTACGTGCCACCTACATAGGGAATAAATCGAGATGCATGAAGATATATGTACATAATATGTTAATTGCTGCTATTAAATCAACAAACGAAATATCGATATGCAGTAAACGAAAAGTAATGTAATATTAACCATCAATAATGTAAGTACAAAAGGAGAGCAATAGAAATGAATTATAAAAAGGCTGTGAAATACGAAAATTACATTTTTCATTATAATACGAGTTGAATCGAAACAGGCCTTTCAAGCATGACCAGGCAACTATCAGCATTAATCGAAGTTCTAGGTGCGAAATTGATAAGTGAAGCAATTAATTTTTTTGCCATAGGTAAGTACTTAGCCGACTATGTGATACAGCGAAACTCCTCAATACCGGACACTCGCGGGACCAAAAAATTGTCCGATATTAATGTAAGAAGTGTCCGCTAATGGAAAATATATTACACGTTACAAAACAACGCCGGGACTTTTAAAATTGTTCGGTATTTGGAGGTGTCCGTTAACAAAAGCTCCACTGTATACCAGCGAACAATTTACAACGAAAATAATGATAGGTAAGGTTTGAGAAAAATTTTCTTTTTACGAAAATGAGTTGTTCTGACTATCTTATGCATCTACGGCAAAGACACCATCCGTTAAAATCCGGTAACAATATTTCGATTTTTTCCACCAGAAAAATCGATTTATATTTTCGTAAAAGGAATCTCTGCCGATAATTACGATACAACACAAAATGCGCGCTACTGTAAAATTTACTTTTTGTCGTTTAGGATGTTCTGCCAAAACTCCATCGAATTATAATATTATTACAATATAAACCAGATTTTGATAGTCATGTTTTGCGGTCCGCACCTCATTTACTTGATTTATGATTTATTTGCGTGTTATTTGTTTGGTATCTAATAGGTGTTAATGATTTTCAGTAATTCGTGTTATCAATTAGTAATAAAACATAATAATAGGAATATATAATTCTAACATTTTTATTTTACTCGATAAGTGTATAGTAAATAGTAGCTCACGCACACAACCCCTCGGTAAGCTTTGATTGTAACAAAATTTGTCAAACGTAGAATTTAAAACGATGTGACTCGTCACAAGTTTACTAGGTACTGATTTACTTCGAAGGAGTTCTGTTGAAAAATATATATTGTTTATTTTAATTAATTGAGAAATTATTTTAAAATGCAGTATTGTTAAAATAAAATATTACTCCTACTATTTTTACTACAAATTGATTTTCATAAGAAAGTATAGGTACTTACATTTTTTTGTTAGGTACCTATGACTTATCCAAACCTATATGCAATTCACGTCATCAAAAAAAAGTTACTAGATTGTTTATTTGTAATTCGGTTTAAAGTTTGGAAAGTGACAAATTCCATAGATGATTTACTTGCGCACATATTAGATGGCATAAAGAAAGACTACAATTTATTAGAACTGTCAAAATACGAGGTACGAGGTGACAGAACTGTGTGAAACGTCATCATCTAGTAACCTTTTACTGATGACGTGGATTGCATATAGGTTTGGACGAAGTGTACGAGATTATACATATAATACAATAACTATAGTTTATGTAAACCTATATGTTGTTCACGTTTTCAATACAAGGTTACTAGATGATGACGTTTCACACAGTGCTGTCACTTCGTACCTCGTATTTTGACAGTTCTAATAAATTGTACTCTTTCTTTATACCATCTAATATGTGCGTAAGTAAATCATCTATAGAATATGTCACTTTCCAAACTTTAAACCGAATTACAAATAAACGATCTAGTGACTTTTTGTTGATGACGTGAACATCATATAGGTTTGGATAAGCTATAGTTTACTAACATGAAATTGTAGGTATGTACTTATTATTAAGTACCTATCACATAAAATATATCGAATTTAAGGATATTAATTTAGGTACATTACGTTATATTAATTAACAAATTTTGCCCGTTTTGATAAATGTCTAAAGACTTAATTAAATAGAGTAACGTGTAGGCACCTATCTAAACTGAAAACGTATATTACCCGAACCGTGAAAGAATATAGAATTTCGTTTTCCTGCTAACGAGATAATTATTTCCTACAAAAACTGTAGAATGCCTTTGATCTCGTTGCGAATCTATTACACCTATCCTACAACGAAGGGTTTTTGGAAATCCTAATACACAACTTGAAAAATACTTTTAGATAGTTTTTAAATTTCATTTTTAAAATAAGTTCTTCTTGATACCGTTTTCGTCTTATAATTAATTGGAGTTGAAGTATAAATAATATGAAATATTATTTGCTCGTTAAAATTTAAAATAATTGTACAAACATGCAAATTGGAATAATAGTTATTTTCGTAATGAGAGTCGAATGTGATTTATACCACATATGCATATCGTGCGAGTGTGATTTGAACGAACGAGGCGGAGCGCAGCGGAGTCGAGCGAGCAAATTACACGAGCAACACGATATCACACTTTTGACAAGTTTGGATTGTTTGGATAAATTCGTCAGTGTGCGAAATTGTCGACTTTCAGAAGTTGACAGTTGTCACGATATTTCAATTTTCTTGAGTGGTCGTCCTAAAATAGTTATTTTCATAACGAGAATCGAAAGTAATCAATATCGTGCGAGAGAGCAAATCACACGAGCAACACGATATAACACTTGAGATATTCATCCCTGAAGTTGTAGAGTAAAATCAATTGTTTTAAATAACATTTTTAGTTTTCGTTGAAATATAATAATTTTTGGCACGCATACGTAATAAATAAAGGTCTTTAAAATGATGTATTAATAGGTTTTTTGATATCAGGACAACCAAGGATGCACTACCCCTAACAAATCTAACCCGTACATATTTTAGAGGTTTAAGTTGTTACATTTTTAACTGCATTTTCGGATTCCCCAGACATTTCAGGATAAAAAAGTTACCTTGTTTAATTTCGATTAAATGAATCACATTTGAAAAAAAAACACTGTAAATAAAGAATAAGAAATGCAGAGTATCCTAGAGATATTATTTCTAATTAGATATTATTTAAGTGTGATTTTCTCGAATATGGTTTATTTTATGGAAACTAAACAAGAATACTTTTTTCATCCCAAAAAAGAAGTAAAAAAATTTATCAATTTAAACCTCTGAACAATTTTGAGGTTAGAAATGTTAGTGGTAGTGCATCCCTGGCTTCCCTGAGGTGATATTAAAAGATCAATTGGGCCATTTCAAATATCTTAATTTATTACGTATGTGCATCAAAAATTAATAAATTCCTACAAAAACTACAAATGTCATTAAAAAGAAAAAGATTTCACTCTTCAGCTTTGGGGATGAATATCTCAACAAGGGAGCGCCGTAGAAAAAACATTTACGGGCACTTGTGGCATTATTTTGACGTGGTTTATACGTGGTTCCCGAAAGAATGTTTTATTATTTCCTGGACCCACCCCTCCTGTATTTTGTTGTAATAATTGTTTAAATAATAGAAATACTCGAGTGCGCCAACCGGAATGTCTCTGATTTCAAATAACAACGGTATAACAAACATATAAAAAAAGAATTCATTAAAGTCGATTCTGTTTTTGTGGGTTCCGAAGTAAAAACCTAATTTGACTCGATATATGTCAAATTATTATTCTTGTATCTATGATAGTTACAGAAATATTGGACGCCTACATTAAAAATTAATAAAAGAAAAAAGAAATACGAGTCGGAACTAAAAAAAAATATAAAAAATGGATGAATGGAAACCCGCCGTCGTTCCATCCGCATTCACTTCATTTTTGTTTTACCCCTTACAATTTCACAAGTTAAAAGTTAAAAGGTTACGAGGATGCTTTTCTCGGTTTTTATTTCATTTACAATAAATTCGAGTGTAGCAACACGTTCGACTTTACATATTTATTTCTGCGCCACTTTGTCGCTTTATTTTGCCAGCAATACACGTCGAAATTGTCGTCCGCCTTGATTTAGGTAATTCGCCATTTAACATGTCAATATCAAATTTTGCGAAAAGTTCAAAGCAGCCGAAGCTTTCTAGTTACAGAAATTCTATGACATTACGAGCAAAAGCAGATGTGAAACTTTAGTTGTGAAAACTACTGTCATCATGTAAATTCGTCATTAGGTATTAAAGTATGTAGATTATAAATTCGCTTACTTTTATTAATTACGATATATAGATTTATAAATTTCTAACATAAGCTGTCAATATAAGAACCCCTACGTAATTATAATTATGTGCCATAACGGTCATTGTTTTACCTGGAAGATTACGTTCATGAAACTTATGGGATTTTAATGGCCAGATAAAAGTAAATATGCCGTTTTAAAGGTGTACATACAGTTAAAAATAAAGCTGAACGTTACACGAACAGGTATTTACATACATTAACATTTTTATACAAAAATAGATTTTTTTATTAAGTTCGGTTTGAATTTATATAAAGGAAACGTTTTCGTTGGTCTAACATAATATGTATAATACCTGTTAAATAATTATTGTAATCGTGGCAGGAATAGTCTAAGGCGTTTTATAGGTAAAAATTATCTTTCTATATTTATCTCCGCTATAGAGATTATTAATCATAGTGTACTATAAAAATTTTTGAGCGAACACGTAGCCCGAAGCTTGGTACCGATAGATAGTAAAGCATCGTCGGGCACGTCCCGCTCATTCAAGCAGAGATGACGGCGTTAGGGTTACGTGCCCCAAGATAGCGCAGACCCGCCTGATTCTTATTTCTGTAGGTATATAAAATACCCCACAGTTGAGCCAATGATGATCAATAGTCCTTTCTGCACTAAAACATGCTCTTTATTTTTACATCAGAACAAGTCGATGCTTTACAACACCCCTTTATCGCAGAAGTTATATTGTCCAGTCCATATTCGAATGACGACTAAAAGCGAAGGTGCACCTGTGCGTTATAAAAAAGCTTTATGAAAGCTGCATAAATATTAGGTAATTTGATAACAAGAAATCGTTACGGTCACTATATCCATACCTGAATCTTTTTGAATTAACTTGTTCCAATTTGAACTTCTTTAAACTACTTGTAAGATTTAGGCAGTTCAAAAATTAAGCTGCTTTAGTATTATATGCGTTTGCGGTGCGGAAATCGATAAATACTTTAAAAACAGATGGAGCTTGTCGAATTTATTTTCATGCTTATTGGCAGGCCGGCAATGCAACGTGAAATATAGCGCAGGGAGTAAAATACAAGCCCTGCCTTTAAAATATGCCTGCTTGTTCCTACCGTCTAAAGTTTTTCTGTTATTAATGATGATGGAAATGCTTGATATCTTTCGAACTTAAAGAAATAAAAAAATCTCCAGTTGGTGTATTTTTAGATACCTTTTTTTTGTTCGAAACGTCTAGTGCAGGTTTCATTTACGAAATTAATTTACGTAAAAAGGTAGTTTAATGTCATTTCGGATGCTTGATTAAAAATTTTACAAAGAACTTTTTAAAGTGAGACATTAATTCACTTCAATTTAAAAATTTTTCTTTAATCGTATCTTATTCGCTAAATAAAATGCAAAAATAAACAATCCCGCCGTTTAATGAAATTGAAATTTATTTTAATAATTTATGTCGAGATTTTGAAATTCATCATCATAACTAAAAAAAAAAACATAACTATATGCCTAAATTTAAATGTACATGTAAGTGCATATTGCAATTTTAAATAATGCCTACGTATTTGCGTGTGCGTGCATTCCTAAATAAAACAATTATGGTGTGGACGAATTTTAAACATCATCGAATTATTTCCTTAAAAGCAATAAAAATAAACAAAGCTCTAATTGGTATTATTTTATAATTAGTTTTTGGTATTAAAGTGGTTTGCTTCGTTTGTTAATTATTTTGAATTAATATAATAATCATGTAGTTACCGATCTATTTATTAAAAGATTTTCCTTAAAAATGACGAGTTGTAATAAAACGATTTTATAATAAAATAATTTGAAAAAGTGCTACTAAATATACATATTATGTGAAAGGACAAATCATAAAACATTGAGGTAAAATAGAAGTCGATTGCCCGAATTTGCCCTTCCTACGTAAAATGAGTTATTTTTGCGTCTAAAGCTCTGATCAATATGAAAATTTACGAAGGAGAAAGGTCGTAATATGAAACTAGCTATAAAATGGCATTATATAACATGCGCTTTTTTAATCAATTAAAGCGACGTTTTTCTAATTAAATTATTCAAATTATCTTGAAGAAGTGATCGACGAAAAAGATTCTGATTAAAATTAGGCACCTGCATAATATGCAATTAAAAACTTACAACCATATCAAAATACAATAATGAAAAAGGTGTCTCAAATAAACTTATTTAATGTTGGTACGTCGCAAAAATGTGTTTGTTAGTGACCTTCGCTTTATTATAAGCTTAGGAAAGCGATTTTATTTGGGGGAGAAAAATTTACAAAATCACGTACACAAAACCTATTGCAAATTAATTTAACCATAACATACATAGGTACCTGCATTACGAACGAGTGTCACAATCGTAACAATTACGTTAAAAAAAACCCAATAATAAATAATTCTTAAATAACTAATTAATTCTATTCATTTATACAATTTACGAATATAACGTTTCGATATAAGTTGTAACAGCCTTCCTACAAAAACATTCAAAACAACGTAACCTGAGTTGGCAACGAAAAATACAACGTGAATGAAGCGTTATTAATAAAGTCCAAGAGGTGGCATGAAAAATGTTAGAAGTTGGCAGCTCCGACAAAAGTTCGATTGTTGCCTTGTAAAGGAAAGATTGTTTATTAAAAGTTGAATAGCTTCCGATAAAAAAATAACACCACGTATAGAAGTCCCTAAATCGTATAATGGGTAGGTATTATTTTTAATGAACTCCCAATGTTGCGCTCGATAGAGATCAAAAATCACGACAACGTTGACGATTGGCAGTAACGATTATTTTATTCATATTTTTTCATAATAAATGACGATTATAAATTGTTTTAAATGTGAAAATGAGAGGCTATAAATGTTAGATAATATAAGGAATCTATTAATTTCCGAAACAAACGAAAATATTCGATATTAGTAAATACTGTTAATTGCTTGGCAATTTTAAGTCAGTGCGGGTAATTGGTACAATTAATGTTTCAAGTTTTAGTTGTTGTGGACTCTAACAAACGAAAATAGTTATGTAACTCTATGAAACAACAAGTAGTTAGGTACTTATATGTTAAAGTGAACATTTTAGTAAAGAATAATGCACATAATTTGCATATGTTATGTAAAATTAGGTTTATTTCGCTTTTTTTTTGTCTTTAGAAGTCGAGCGTTCCCATTTAGCCAAGAAAATAAGGAGCAAATAAAAACACCGAATTATTGTGAATAAGACAATGTGAATGAGACGCTTGAACACTTTAAGCGAGAGCACTTATAGCAAGAGTTACAAAGGAGAAAATTTAAAATAATAATACCTAATTTTTTACCTACAGTTTTTATGAAGAAACTGAAGACATCGACAAACGAATTAACAACGTACAGGATGTGTAGGAAATGGTGGAATACGTCAAAATAATGTCGTTAGTTCCTATAATTTTTTTGCCAAGACGTAGCTCTGCCGAGATGTTGTAACCTTTTTACTTGTCATTGAAATTCAATAATTTTTGGTATGGTAATTCGTAGTAAGTGAATTGATTTTTATTCTGTGCAATGGATTCTTGAAATCACGTCAGTGCGACCGAGGGTGCACTACCGCTAAACCTTTCTAATCACATCGCATTTTTCGAAGATCAACTTTTTAAATTTTTAATGACATTTTTACATTTCTCAAATATTTTTAGATGAAAAAGTTGCTCTTCTCTAATTTCGATGAAATGAATCATATTCGAGAAAACGAGTGCATCTTATTCTTATGAAGATGAATTTTCAATTTACTGCAACACGTACGAAATACAAATATATTAGGATAAATTAAGATCATTCATTTTGATATCTTCTAGGTTTTTTAAACGGGTTCGTTAGTATTTTCGTAAATGTTATACCCATCACATGTCCATTTGAAACAGCTAATACCTACTCTACAAAAATAATAAATACCAACCTGGTATTATTGCATGAATTTATTATTTGAAAGTATATGTATAAGTGCCTATTTTTATATGAATAATTAAACTAAAAAAAAAATTCGGGAAATCTAAATGGGACGAGATTACCTGGAGGAATTGCATTTTATAAATTGCATTCACGATTCCAATTTATAATAAATTGGATTTATTTTTCTGATTTCTACGGGAAGTTTCCTCTTAGTACTACCTTTTGTTAATTTTTTTTTGTCGACGTTTCTCTTCTTGGTGCAGCCATTTCTGCAAACAACTCTCATATTATTAAACATGATCTTTTGAGTAGGCCGGGACAGTCGAAGTATGATTTTTTGTGAGATAATCACAACGGGAAACCTTGCAAAAATATATTATACCCAAGTAATGTTTGTTTTTTTTTCTTGGCAGATACCTACCTATATAGCAAAGTTTAGCGACCAGTACGGAAAATGTTCAAAATTAGTAATGAAAGTACTTTTTGTGCTTTCGGCAAGACGGTACACAACGTATCGTTAAATGCTAATAATTGAATATTATTATGCTTAATAGTAATCTTAGTAGTAATCTTTTTAGGATACTGATTTTTCTATTCATATACTTATCCATTTATATGTACTTTTTTTACACCAAAACCCATTTTGATACCATCGCCGAAATATTTTTTTTAAAATTGGTTAGTATAAGATTTTCTAGTTCTACTTTTAGTTCGCCAAATGACTTTATATTTGCAAGAAATAGATATATAAAAGTTTTAAAATAATATATGTACCTATAGAATTTACAGTTAGTTTCTTGTTGGTTGAATAGTTGAAATAAAATATTTAAAGCTCGACAAAATTATGGAAGACTTAAGACGTGTTTTCGAATTATTATTAAGTAGATACGTAGGTATAGCTTATCCAAACCTATATGCAATTCACGTCATCAACAAAAAGTTACTAGATTGTTTATTTGTAATTCGGTTTAAAGTTTGAAAAGTGACATATTCTATCGATGATTTACCTGTGCACATATTAGATGGTATAAAGAAAGACTACAATTTATTAGAACTGTCAAAATACGAGGTACGAGGTGACAGCACTGTGTGAAACGTCATCATCTAGTAACCTTGTATTGATGACGTGACATCATATATAGCTCATCCAAACCTATATGATGTTCACGTCATCAATACAAGGTTACTAGATGATGACGTTTCACACAGCGCTGTCACCTCGAACCTAGTATTTTGACAGTTCTAATAAATTGTAGTCTTTCTTTATGCCATCTAATATGTGCGTAAGTAAATCATCTATAGAATTAGTCACTTTCCAAACTTTAAATCGAATTACAAATAAACAATCTAGTAACTTTTTGTTGATGACGTGAACATCATATAGATTTGGATAAGCTATAGGTTTGGATAAGCTATATTACATTTTAATTTCATAATTTTGCGTTGCATCTACATGTTAAAAAAATGTCAACTATTACTAATACGTACGGTTTAGTATATTTTATTTACAATTTAATTAGGTATGTATACGTGGGATAGTCATTTACCTATCTAACCATTGTTTCTCGTTGTCAGTTGATTTCAAGATTACTAGATTTATTATATCCAGCGTATACTAAATTAATATAATCGTGTCTTCTGTCTCTTACATTTAAAACTTTAAAAGAAACACTTAACAGCTACTTACTAATTAGAAAAGAGTAGCTTACTGCACAAGTTTTAGTCAAAATTCGGAAAATATTTTAAAGAAAATTTTATTATATAATTTTGAAATTCTCGTTATAGTTAACTAACCGGGAGAGTTTCGGCAAATTTAGTAAAGTAGACTTCAGTAAAGTTCTTAGCGAAGTTATGATAAATTTCTACTCAAAATTAGTTGTTGTAAACTTTAGACTATTAGAAATTTATGTAAAGGACTTGAATTATTATTAAATAATAACTATTATAAATATTTCTTGTAATGGTTTTGTATATTTCGAAGATACGCATTACTTACTAAGTATAGTTATTAAAACATTGAATGGGAAGAAAAATTGCACTACGCTAACGATATATGTACTGAAGTATATCCGCAAATAGTGACGTGCAATCTATTCTGCATTTATTAAAATATTATCGAAATAATTTATATTTTACATAATTAATAATTTGATTAATGCTTAACTATGTTTTATACCTGAAAAAATTTAATATTGGAAGTTTACTTTTACTTCTTAATAATTAATTTGACACCTATTCGTTTGACCATCCTTTGTTAAGGTTTGTTAAACTAGGAGACCGTGACAAATGTAAATTACAGTTCTCCGTTAAAGGGTTACTAAGGATCTTGTAATAACTTTCAAGTAAGCCCTCTATATCACTTCATTAATTTAAAGTTTCCCATAATATTTTAGTTAGTTGGATATTTGACACGTCTTTTATCTTCTATCGATCCTAAATTTATTTTTAGGCGACTGGGAATACTTAAACCCTATGTGGTTATTATTAAAAATTTTCTTTTGTTATATAAATTTATGCCAAAATATACATATTTTCTAATCCTCTTAATCTAAATAAATTGACATTAGTATTATTATTGTAAATAAGCAAATTATCTCGCAGACACATTAAAATTGTAATGAAAAATTCAAATCATGTGTATGTAGGTACATACCTATACATATATTAATTTTTATTTTATTAATAGGTTCTACACCTTGTTGTAACTAATTTTTGGTCTGTATTGTTTATTACTTAAAATATTAATTGTGTACCTTCAAACAGCTATTATTTCCATACAATAAAATATTTAAAAACCATAAAAAGCATAGGTATAGTTACAATTTTCACACCTAAATGAAAGCTTTATGAGTTGTTACTTATTTACAATAATTCCTAAATACCACTATTATAAACTCCTATGTGTATCTAAAAAGTGATTAAATAATCCTTTTAAGATTTGAATTGGGTATATTGTACTCTGGTAACAAAGGCCACTGAAATATTTATCATGTCGTGTAAACGGCATTCTGTATTAAAAATATCTATTGAATACCGCGTTATGTTATGTAGCCAACCCATTACCCTATAGGTGCATACGTTACATTTTATTAAAATTTATTTTTAGAATTTGCCAGAAACTACTAATTGTCATTGACAATTACGTACTTTTATCAAATAAAGAAGGTTACGATTAAATCGTAGATAATGTGGAGGCGGCTTATAAATTTACAAATAAATAAATGTCTTATCGTTACATAAATTCCGTAAAACTTGTTATTTTAAATTGAAGAGCATTTCGAATAAAAAGAAATATTGCATAATAATACTTAACGAAATATCAAAAACAAAAAATATAAAATATAACAAAATATCGAATTCTAGCATATCGTATATCGTTTATTGCCTTGCTTTAAAATATAAGCAATTCAAACAGTTTTATTATTTTCTTGATTTTACCCACTAAAAAGCATAATATCATAATTTTCAATACAGCAATATGTTTTAAAAAACGTGATTTTTTCTTCGTATTTTAGAAACGTCTGAATTCATAATTCGAGTATTTAAAAAATAATAAACGGAAAACAACGATATGAGAGACAGAACCTTATATGATAGTTTAGTGCTTTTTTTGTAGAATTTCGTTAATTAATAAAATATATATATATATATATATATATATATATATATATGTATAATAAATCTTCTGCTACTCCAATTCGTTCATTTGAAGAGATATTAAAAAAATTCTCACATACACGTGGGTGAACAAAGAAGGTAAATTATTAAAAGTAAAATAGTTAATATTAACTATGAAACTATGAAATTATAAATAAAATATAATTACAAAATCTTCAAAACGGCTTTCCATATAAAACTGAAATTTTATACGTTTGGCCCCACCGTTTTTAATATATTTAAGCTTTCAAACTCATCCGCCAGAACTGTTTACTAGGACTGTATGTTAAAATAATGAAAACTAATTACAACCTGGTTTTAAAATACTTAATTAGTTTTGCTTGTTAGAATTTTAATCTTTAACGTTTATATTTTTACAACTACGCGAACTAAGGTTAAATAATTTTGGTAACAAGTTAAAATTCTAATTTAAAAATATAAAATATTTTTACAATCTGTAAGTAATATTAAAATATAGAAATACCTATCAAAAACGTACTAACATAAGTACGTCGCATTGCATCGCACCGTACAAAAATGTTTCTTGTAAATGCGAAACCAATCCAGAGCAATTTATTTCCTGTTATTTTTAGAAAATTTACTGAATAATCTTTGTTTCAATAAACATAAGTTTTTTTGTTTAACAAGCACATATACAATAAATATAAATAAATGTTTTTCGAATAACGAAATATAAAATTAAGAAACAATTTTGGCTAGATAATATTACAAAAGAAAATTTTCAATAGGTAAAAGAGGACGTAACTGATTTTATTTAGAAAGCATGCTATGAAGCGGAATGCGAAACTGAAATGGGTCGTAGTCGAATCTAATCTTGACAATAAATCATGTAAGCTTCAAAGACCAGAAGTCATAAGAACATGTTGTAAATTGTACTGAAGGTTTGAAGATTTTTTTTACAAAATCTTAGACATTTAGCAGTAACATGACATTAATAATATATTATATTAAGATAGACAGATAGATCAGTTGATATATTGATGTTCTTGATATTCATGTTGTCATATCGTAAAAGTAATTAGGTAACAGATATCTATACCTAAATGTTCATAATTTGTTTACTTATTTTGTTATTATTGATCCATCTATTTTATTAAAAGAAGAAATTAACATAATAATATTAAATTATTTATTATTTTTATTAAATATTTATTAAAAAGTTCTTTCGCATTCGTTAATATTTTTATGCGAAATTTTTAATAATTTTTATAGTTATGCTAAACATGTAATTTTTAATATAAGTAAGTACTTATCTAATAAAATGTTTTTTTTTAAATTTTAAGTAATTTATTTTGATTATTACATTTTAATTTGATTGGGTAGGTACTTAACTAATAATAAATGTAAAACAAAAGGGTCGTAAGGGAACATCGTAAGCGCCACTTTTTTCAAAAATGAGCTATTCTGATTATCTTATGCATCTAAGGGCAAAAAAATAATTTGGTAAAATCTGGTAACAACATTTCGATTTTTTCCATGAGAAAAATCGATTTGTATTTCCGTGCGTACGTGGAAACCGTGCTCACCATCATAAGTATTTTGCTGTGTATATGGATGACACAAACGTCGCCATTAGCTGGTATTCAGCATTCGCAGCCACCGCGCAGGTTTACCATGACAACGAACTGTGAACGTTGCCATACGTCCAATCGCAATCACCACAAAAACAAAGTGCGAAAATCATGGAAAAACAACCATAAAACTAGTACCTGAGGTGTAATCACGAAACGTGGTTGCGGCACATTACCTTATCTATAAGGAAGTTGTGTGTCTACCACCTAAAACAACAAACGAGTAAAACTTACGATAACCTGTCATCGTATCTCGTTCAATTTATTCTCGTTATTTATACAAACGTACCCCGAATTACCTATTTACGCGGTTTCCAGGAGGTATTTGCTAATAGTTAAGCTACAACACAAAATGTGCGCTACTGTAAAATTTGCTTTTTGTCGTTTACGACGTTTTGCCAAATCACCATCACCATATAAACGAAATACTTTTGATACAAATTACCTAACATGCGCATAAAACTGATTTTTTTTTTAAATTTTAAAGGAAAGCCACATTCAATATAAGTATATTTCAGAATATTATAATTTTTTATCAATTTTTAGATTAGATGTTTTTAAAATTTGTAAAGTATTTTGTATTTGTAAAGTTTGTATTGTTTCAATGATCGATGCTATATTTCGAGTGATATAATATAGGTATATTAACAATGACTAATTGAATCTGCTTATTTATAAGAATTTAGTTTACAAGTTTTACAAAATCTATGTGATTGAAAGTATTTATGGATAGATATACTTATAAACCTTAAAATCAATCATCTAAAAAAGAGCTTTTAAGTGATATTTTTAGGTTAATTGAACTTTGATGTTCGTAAACATCGCTATTGAATTTTTTAACTTCTGGTTAGCAATAATTTATTTAAGACGATTTAGTGTTACTGTATACAACGGACCTACCTAAAAGTGATTAAAATTTATTGACAAGTACTTTTGTTGTAAATAAAAACAAACGTGCATGTAGTAAAAAGCATTCATAAATCACGTTAAAAAATATAATTTTCAAAAAAATTTCAGACGTTATACGACAAATAGACAACAAATACGACACTATAATTTCATGATCAATTATACCGAACAAGTTAAATGTTATTTTGTTTCTATCTAGACAAAAATAAGTTATTGAACTTATTTTAAACCGTAGTCAAGCTAAATTATATTCAACTGGCCATTATTCCTATTAGAGAAATTTAAATAAAAATCTTGCACAAGTAAATGGCAAGGAGAAGTAAGAAATCGACTAAAGATATACGGCACACCACAAGAATTTTAATTCGTAAAATCAATTGTGTTGTTATAGGTAGATTAAAAGCAGTTACGGCGAAAAGAAAATGCAGATTGGCTTATATGCGTAACTAAGAGCTCTCGGAGGTACGCTTTGGCGTTCGTATTGAAGTTGAAATGTTTATCGAAAGTCGAAAAAAATTAGCTTACAGTTTAATTACGTAACATCGATACTTCCACAATTTTATTTCCATTTATTTTTAATTCATTTCTAAAATGAATTTAACGAATATAAGTTCCTACGTTACCTACAACAAAATTAACCGATCAATCAAAGGAAAGTCACCGTTACTTGACAGTGGGGAATTTATTTTCTTTTAGCTGCTAAGCTCCCGAATTGATTTGTGCAATATTACGATAATACTTATTATAATATAAAATGAACACTTCAGTACATTAAATTATTTCACTGGAACAAAACTGTGAAGTTTAAAATTTCAACTAATAACATATGAAATTGAATGTAAATTGAAATATTTAATGAAGTTTTAATGAAACCGTCTTCATGAGTTGTCACTTGTTTTACAAGGGTGAAATTTTAAAAAGAAAATTTCTGACGATTTAAGGATTTTCATCTCAACAAGCTTTCACAACACGTTAGTTACAGCAAACACTTATTAACGATGAAGCACTTTACCGCTTTTATAGCAAGTTTTTTTGTTAATTGTGTCTTCTATACTATCGTTTTATACTTATATAAAATGTTTTATAATTATATTTAGATAAGTACGTAATTATTTTTCAATATAATTTAAAATAAAAGACTATCAAGAACTTTTGTTCGATTACATAATGCCAAAACGTTTTAAAATAATTTGACGTTATTCTCCATCCCTTTTATAATAATTACACACTACTAACTTGCTAAACCTTATCGATTTTTAAATACAGAATCTAAAATCTAAAAATATTTAGCTAGTAAATAGGTAGGTATAATAGAAAGTGTGCTATATATGACAGGAGACTAAATTACCTACATTTTTTAATCCCAATTGTCTAATTATTGTCTGACACGTTAATACATACAGAGTGTTCCTAAATTGATTCGACATATTTTAAGAGCGTATTCTTCCGTCAAAATAAGACGAAAAATTCATATAAACACGTGTCCGAAAATGCTTAGTTGCGGGGGTGTTAAAGGTTTGAAAAACTAATGTTTTTTTTACCATCTCAGAAACGGTTTATTTAAATAATTTGAAATTCGTAATGTTATTTACACTCTACATGCATGATATACTGACAATTATAGTGAAAATAATTTCGTACAGTGGCGGATATCTGGGCATACCATTGCTGTTTTTTAGTTAGAATAACACGTTATTTAGTTGATGTTAATAATTAACAATAAGAATCAAGAAAAAGAAAATAAGAAAAAAAATTTAAAGCAACACTATTTACTTATAATTCGTATTTATTGCTATTGTAAGTGTTTATTTTTTGAAGCTGTGTTTTATTATAAGTGTACCCCGATCTACATCTAATCTTTTCATCTAAATTGGCGAAATAAAATGTTTTAAATGTAAGTAAAAAAAAAACTAAGTAAAAATAATTTATAATTTTTATTTATATGACGCAGTCGTTTGTTTATATGTATACCTAATATTTGACCGAGGTATCACTTTCACTTACTTTTGTACTTCGGGCCCTAAATACGCCTAGGCCCACAAATCGCTTATTTACGCCCTAAGTGCATAAACAACTGTATCGATCGTAGTTATACATAATAACCATCATTGATAAAATATGAGGCGTTCCTTAGAATATTTCTGTCGAGATTTACATACTTTTGTGACTGGTAATTCTGAAAGAACATCTAATAGGATGTTAATCGAGATTACAAACTTTAGCAAGGAAAATTTATCCATTAGCAAATTACATTCCTATAGGAAATATTTGGCATTGTAGTAATAAAATTGTTTACCTAAATTTAGAGATAGGATTGAATTATTTTGAAAACGACACAAATTCCTAAATTAATACCTACCTAAAGGTTATTTATTTTATTAATAATAATTATAAAAATTGACGAATGAATAATAAAATCAAGAAAAATACGAATATAAAATAATGTTTTTATTTTTTTGAATAATTTAAATAATTTAAAAATCAGAATATAGATTGTAGTTACAAGTTAAAGAGATCGAGGTAGATTAACAAAGCCGAATATGAATACTAATTAAAGAAGAATATTATTGTGTTAGCTTTTATGTACATTGTTTTGAATGGTAAACGTATAGTTCAAACCTTTTAAAACAGTTTGTATGGCCGAAAGTTTAATTAAAGTATCAGATTCAACGCCAAGTACCATTAAGGCGAATGTCACTGAATATTTTTCCCATGTAGTTAAATGTTAATTTTAAACACAAATGGCTTCTAATTAAAATTACTAGAATCAAAATTCAAATACAGGGCACAAGAAAATGCAAATATTTTCTCATTTAGAAAATTCAAAATTTTTAAATAACGTTGTAGTATGATTAATTTAATGTTTAGCACTTTAGCATTTTTATGAAGATTTAGCAAGCTTTTATATAGTAATATTTAGTTTATTATAAAAAGTTATTAAATAATATCGTAGGCATTATATAAAATTTTTTTACTAGAGCTCATCCAGTGATTAACTCTCCCGACCTTAAATCGGACGAGCTCTAACGATACGATTACCAGTAAAAAATATGAAAGTAATAAACATAATAACGTGATTAAAGGTCAAATTCATAAACAGAACTCATTCTTAAAAATAGAATGAGTTGAAAATGAGTTTCGTTTATGAACACGACCCTAAGACAAAATCAAAAGAATTTTTTGTTCTTAGGTAATTTGTACTGTTGTTTTTAAAGTATCGAACTCATAGAATTAACTATATTATTCAAAGGTTTTATTTATTCTGAAACAGTACACGCGTGTGATATACATAGGTGCGTATATAAATAGTGGTAGCGTTTAAATGTTGGATATTTTAATGAACGAAGTAAGAACTCCCAGATGCAAGTAATAATTTTATGTATATGATTTAATATAAACGAGAATAACTTTAGAAAGTGACTTTTAATTGTTGTTAGATAGTTAGCTAGTTTAAAGTACCTTTTAATTATTATGTAATTCTAGTTAGGTGCTCAAAAAGTTAGCTGAAGTTTATGAGCATGTGTACCTACAAGTGACAACTGTACGAGATCCGAGTATACACAAACATTAGACTAACATTTAATTCGACATAAATTACACGACTATCGCTAACTTCCTCGAGTCTTTTTATAATTTATAAACTTGAAAGTTTTTTGCTCGTTTTCAAAATTTACGAGACTATTTGTGAGGAACTTTGCCCATCGCTATATAAGTGGTACTATATTAATCAATAACTGATCAGGTTAAGGCCATTGTTACGATTAGATGTAAGTAAAAAATTCGAACGGAAATAAAAAGAAGTATTAAGAATGCGCACTTTTTGTGTAGTGTCACATTCATATCCACCTGGGAACAAATCGTTTGCAGTCGTTTTACTGTGATCGATAATGCTGAACCGACAGTCTCAGAAGGTCTTGAGACCACTGGCGTTACATTTCCACCTAGAAACCATTATCACATATTCTCGATGAAAGTAGGGCTTTATATAGATTAAATTCTACTTTTAAATTACAAAACCCTAAACAACGGTCTCGACAAACCCGAAACGCTCAGAAAATGTTAGCTAATGGAAGATCATTCACCGAAAAAAAAAACAACATTTTAAACACATCTTAGTTTCCTTTACGATACTAGTAATATCTACATAACAGTTTTAGGGAAATATTGAAGCTAGGAAAAGCGAGATTCGTATAATGATCGTCGTAAGGCGAAGCCAGGATAACAATTTAAAAGTCGTTACCGGGGGATTGCCAAGACACATTAGACGCAACTGTTGATATCGATCTCCTCAAAAGCGAATTATGTCAGCCAAATAAAATGTTACTTTTTGCGGTGTTGTGGAAAGAAAGTTCTACACTACTCGACCTTCTTTCAAACCTGCACGCAATCTTCACAATATTGTAACTAAAGTACTGAAAAGTAGGTTACAAATTTTGTTATTGTGCCAAATCTACTTTCTTTTCTAAACGATGGAATTTAAAGCTTTCCATAGATAATAATGTTCTCATAAATTAGAAAGTTCTTTTAAACCGTATTTTATGCGTTTAAGAATATAACTAGTAAATCACACTGTTGAATAGGATTTTGATTAATTTTTGACATAACTGACTACTAAACTTATTTAGGTATTACATGCAAATGACTCGTTATGTTTAACGTAACGTTGCGTTATATTATTTACATAACTTATGTTTGATATAGCTAGTACATATTCATGTGTATATGTTCGTTATAAAAACTGACTTATTTTTCATAAACTAATTGCAAGAATTAATCCACAAGTGATAGCATAAATAGAGAATGTTTCCCCATAATTTTATATCGATTGATTTTGATTTAATACCTATATCACAAACGTATAATCGGTACCAGAAGGTAAACAAAATACCTAGTTTAAACAAAGGCCACGATAATTTCTGATTAATATTAATAGAATCGATATCGACTATACTTATAAAACGTATCAATTCCATCGTCCTCGTTAAATTTAATTCAATTAAAACGCGAACAAAAGTTAAAAGAAAATATAATTGTCAACGGTCGACGGTCGTAGAAAAAAAAATAATGCATCGAGTTTCGAGAGAACAAAAACGTGCACATCGTTTTAGTTTTTGAATTTTGAAGCGCCGGTAGGTATAATTTGTTTAGTCGCTGTTCGTTGCAATTAGGCCTTCAAGTACGTCACGCTAACGTCACATTTAACAGCTGATCTTGGGAAAGTTGTCGAAAACCGCTCAAAATTTTGGAAATCCTGCACGACACTTTGTTGACACATTCGTAGTTTTCGTGACGAAAAAAAATCTATAAATATAACTAAAAATCCGACCAAAAATTATGTTTTAAGTTAAAATTCCACATAACCCCATTAAAGTTTAAAATGAAAATGCCCACGCGTTGTTAACGCATACATTGCAAAGTTCTTACGATGGTGGGCACGGTTTCCACGTTTCTACGGATTTTACCAGGTTACGTCTTTGCCTTAGTTAAATAAAATAGTCGGATTAACTCAATTTCGAAAAAAAAATGGCGCTTACGATGTTCTGCCATCGATATGTCTCGTTATCATTTTGTGCCCGTGATCTATTATAGTGACTATAACTGCACAACATTTACATTTCGAAATTTTGTTTATTTTATCACTAGTTTTGTTTGTTTGTTAAAATTTTAAAACAGTAAGTACCTATTTCTATTAAATATTACGCTTATTGATTTTAAAAAGACAACCAAGACTAAAATTCATTTTTTAAACAATTACAAATGCAAAGGAGAAATAAGCGAATAAAGATAAATTAAATTTAAAAAAATAAGGAAATTTTATTTAAAATAAGTAATGTTTTAAATTATAATTTAAGGATGTTAAACGTTTCTTTATCTTTCTTATAAATTTATAACTTTTTAAATTATTTATTAGTCGTTATATATTACGGTGATTTTAATTATTAAAAATAATTATTAAATTATTATTATTTAAATTATTTTTTTATAATTATTTAAATCTCATTTATTAGTCCACGGTTTTCGTTTTGAAATGACGAATTCTTTTCAGAGATTTAAGAAATTCAACAAGAAATACGTCGAGATCGTATATATACGAAATATTTTACGAAGCAATTTTTTTTGAATTAAAAATATCCAAATTTGATTGATTAAAAACAAATTTCTGTAACTAGACCTGAGAATTTGATTAAGTAAGACCCATGCGATCTGTCTATCGGATGATAATCTATGATCTTCTTTCTAGAAGTGTATATATCTGATATGAAAGTCTAATAACTGACAGTTTAAGCTTGTTGATGTAAATAATCGTTTTTCAAGTTGTTATATCACAACTTAATCGCAAAGGCAGGTATCTAATATGTACCTAGTATCCAATATCTAGTCATACTTATCATAACGTAATATAACAAAACTGAAAGTGAATTTTATAGATATTTAATTTTACTAAAAGCTCTCTAACGATCAGAATTTAATAATATATCTATCCGTTGGTATAAAAGGAACGATATTAAGATTGAATTAGGTAGGTGAAACTTGGGGAATGATGCAATAGTTTATCTTTCATTATAAAAATGTTGTCTAGTATAGCGTATAGAAATTATGTAACTTCTACTTATAATTAATTAAATAGTTACACATAAATAAACCTGGTTATGGATGATATACGGTACCTATTTTAAATATGTAACAAAATTTGGAAACCTTATTTATCTGTAACAGTATAACTGCATGTATCTACATATAACAGTCATCTCTGCGAATTTTAACCTTAAATAAACGTCTTTTAAATCATTTGTATAAAAACTTAATAAAAATAAAAAATATACAATTTCCAATCAATACATCAGACTGTTGGCAGGCCACAGAAAAGTAATAAAATATAATATGAAAAGTTCATCTGTACTCTTTCGTAATCTATAAACCGCGGTTCTACCAGTTTGTCAGAGTTAAAGTCGTCCATAAGGGCCCATGGACGTGAAGCGTGTGCCCCTGTAAAAATTCCCCAACAAAATCTCATAAAACTAGGATCTGGCTGAGGGTATAACCCTAACGCCACAAAAAAAACTATGTAGTTGTTTATATTTAGGAACACTTTCGACAAAAATTTAAAAAGAAAAAATATTTGAAATGCACGTATAGTAGTAGGTTCTGATGACTGCGAATGGTATACGATGATAACGAGACAAATTATAAATAAGCTGCATTAGCATAACTAAGTAATGAAAGTGCAAATAAGTAATAATTGACTATAGGTACTCTGTTTTTTAATTATCAGGAGGAGTAGATTAAAATTCCCACTTAAAAAATTCGCTCATTGATTAATTTGCCGCGCTCGCTATCAAATTTTCGATTATTAATGTTTGACGTGTGCGACAGTTGACAGGTATCGACTTTAAAGTGTTTTAAAGTCATTTCTTGTATATTAACAATATAAAAAAATAATTCTTTTCGGAATTAAACTACAGTAAGATTAACTGAGCATTTTTTAATTAATTCAAACCCAAGAACAGAATAGTACTGCACCTGCAGTTTCGCCGCCAAAATAACGGACCCCACTTGGGATATTAATTTTATCATTTGCTGAAGAGCAAATTATTGTACCTATAAGAAACTAAAATTAAGATGATGCAAATACATCGACAACTTCGACTATAATAATTATTATTATAAGTAACACGCTCATTTTTGATAAATTTAGATTTTCCGCCGTCTAGCGGCAAGATCGAAAATCGTTCTAATATCTAGGTAATCGTGCCTTATGTTTATACTCCTCTTAATAAATTATGAAACAAGGTCTGCTATTTTACATGAAGATGTTGAATTTGCAATAAATAATATTTCTTGAAACTAATTCCTTTTTTACGGTTAAGAGAAACTTTTCACCAATAAGGGTTGGACTATTTAATAATGGATATTATACGAGTTCCCTATCCTACTTACAAACAAGCGATACCTGTAAATTTTAGAACACTTTTTACAACTAAATTTTTAATTTTTTGCTTTACTTACACTATCTTTAATTTTTTTTACGGAGAATACTTATTCAACATAATCGAAATTTTTCCAAAAATATAATATTCTAATTTGTTGAAAAGATAGTCTTTCTATGAAATATAACTAGCATTTAGACGTGATAAATGTAAAATTTCAAGTGTACTACTACTTACTTAATAAGCTCAAAGATCCACAGAACAACAGCTTCCAGTATCCATCTGAAATTAACAAAAACACTTATTAGATACCTATTAAAAATTAAGGTGGTTGTAAAAAGTTCTCATTCAAATTTTTGGAAAACGATAATTTAAAAAAAATGCAATAATTATTGAAAAATTAGGAAAATAATTAAAGGATCTTCAAATTTCGAAAATCTTCAGCCAAGGACAATTACGGTATGTGTGGGATGCCCTCTCACATGTCCCAAGAAAAGCAAAAAACTGCTAGATGCCAATGAGATATAACGTGTGAAAATGCGTTGAGTCACAACACTGTATGACAAACAAGCGAAAATTGCGTAAAGTATTCATATAAATGCAATTTAACAGACTTCAGAAAAATTGCTCGAAATTCTAGTTTTCGATATACGTAGGTACAACATAATATATTATTTATATAAAGTAAGTAGGTGTCACATTTTTGTGTTATGTACCTTCAATTATTTAATCTCATATTTCATAATTTACTAGAAGTAAGATTATTAATTACAATCATTTATTTTATTACTGATTTAAAACATGTAATATTACTGTATTTTATTTTAAATTCTTAATATTGCTCTAGATTCTTAATTTAGAAACATTCGAAAAATGTCCTATACTTATTTTAGCAAAAATTCAAATAAAAATGATATTCGCATTTGTTTTATCCCATTATCCACAACCTGAAAAGCAATTTCCTAGACTTTTTCGTGGAGGTTTGCTAAAACTTGAGTTGGAAGTTATTGGAATAACTTCTCCTAAGGCTTGTGTAAATTGAACGGTTTGTTGTGGATATTTAAATATTTTTTCTGTTTCAAATAACTGATTTCTTCTGTTGATTGTTATCGAATTTCGTAGTCCCGTGTGCGTTTATTTTTAGTACCTACGATTTCGTGTGCAGTGGCAAGGTTAGCTTATTAATTAGTTTAGGAACTATAATTTTACGTATTTTAACTATATAATTATTTCAAAAACTAATTCGCCGTTCAAAGTATTACATAAACTGTTATCAAATCGTAAAAAGTGGGTAGCAGTTTTTTTTTTGTAACGTTACGATAACGTTTTGAATGTTTCGGTTCTTTTGTCGTTTCTTAAACTTGATTTCGCCACTAAAGGTTTAAAGGCCTTGGATTAGAATGATTTGTCGATGATTTTTATAAATTTATTAAAAGGCTTTTCCGTTAATTTTTTTAGATAACGCGTTTCTTATCAAAATGCACTATATGCATTTTAATTTAACTTAAGCTTCACAAGCGTTTTCGACGGATTTTCAAGCTTCACAATTCAAATAGATCGGTTGTTAAAAATTATTCGTACAATTACATCAATTGAAGTCGAAAGTCTATTTTTCGACATTTGATTTTTTTTTTGATAATTTTAATTCTACATTATCATTATGCATTCTTCGTTTTATTATTAAAATTAATACAATACTGTGTAACGTTTTAATTGAATATATATCTGTTCGATATAAGTAAAAGCAGCGCTACAGCATCTTTGAATTATACATCACAACTCAGGGTTTTTGCTTTCTTCTTACGTTCTATTTCGACACGTAAAGCCTTATACCCCGTGACTTTTTGTAATTGTTTCTTATTAAATTGTGTAGCTCCGGGTATTGTCATATCAGTTATCCAAACTCGTTTCCTTTCAATGATTGTTGAACCATCGGGCGTGTTTTCAGAGCGAAATGGTCGTCTGTTTAAATTTTATACTTATTTTGTATTTTCAATAATTTTTAAACATTGCAATCTTTCTTTTCCGCTGTTATTATTAAGATTGTGCGATTCGACTTAAAGATATCTTGCAATAATATTAATTGGACTGCTTTCTTGATAAGTTAATATTCTATTTAGTTTAACAATAACAGCAAGAAATATTTGTACGAATATTGGATGTAGCAATATTAAACTGCAATTTTCTGTAATTTTTTTTAACTGTAACGTACAACGTAAAAGTAAAAGTTTTTCCAATTAACTTAATTTTTGATTTAATATTAAATCGGTCATATTTATTTATTTTACTTAAAATATATACGTACTTTTTAAATAGGTAAGTACATTTTTCTACGTGGTTTATTATAAAAGTTTTACATTTCCGATTTTTATTGTAGGTAAGTAATATTTAATTTAGATAGCACTGCAAGTTAATACAACTATGAGATACCGCATTATTCCCCCTTCTACAGCAGATACTATATGGTCTTTTATTTCCTTCACGAGTTCTCTTAATGGTCTCACGAACATTCGATAGAAACCTACGTATAACTATTTCTTAGTGTTATATCTAAAAGTTCGGACCACTAAATTATTACGAGTGTGACTAGAGTTAACTTCCTCAATTTATTACCTGAACGATTCCTACACGAGACCATCGATATCGAAATGCCGCCCTTAAAATTTTTAAAGCACTTTCGAGATACTTTTTAAACTTAAATTTATTCGGACCGACTAAAATAATTTTGGTCGATAACATTATCGAAAGTTACATTTAACATATATTTTTATTAATTTGAAACCTGACCTATACGTTGAGAAGTTCTCTGAGAAATTTATAATAGTCACTCGGATCTTCGGGCTCAGAATAACTCAAGAAGGATTACAGGAGAGAGAACTCAACGTATTACGTTAGTCAAATTACTAGAGACAAGCTTTCGGAGATCTTTTCGTTTACCTTTTGTTGAACAATTTCTGTAGTCGACTAACTTAAATGTTATGCAATAAATTGTTCAGTTAAGTGACTTATTGCTTTTGATTGAGAAACGCGCTTCTGCATATGAAGGTTTTAATCAAAGATGCGGTTTACACAAAGAGATCACTTAAGCGTATAATAATTCAATTAAATTCTTCCATTGTTATGTTAATAAGCCAGGAGGAAAAATATTTAGATAGGTAATGCAGTATGAAAATATCTTACATAATTGTTGCTTGATTTTTTTTATAACTTGGAATATCATATAACAATTAGGAATGTCTCGTATGTCGCCTAATACCTATTTATTCATAAATATGAAGAAAATGTACATAAACATTTAAAATTATCTTATAAACAAGATAGTTTATAAACTCGATTTCTAATAAATAGTAAAGCCAAAGCTTCAAAGAAAAACTAACGTTAAACGTTAACTGATAGATTATTTTGTTAGTACTATTTCCTATGGGAAAATATGCAATGCATACGAGAAAATACAAACACAATTTCGATACTGCCCTTTCTCCAGTTTATACTCGAGTAAACACAGAATCGCTCCCGATATTATATTTGTATATATCAAACAGTCTTGTACTAGCAACGTTCCGTTTGATTTGTATTTCCGCTCTAGCTGATTTAAATATTTTAAATTTAACTAAGTCCCTTCTTTTACTTTGATTTTCGATTCTGTTTTACCGATTGGTTCGCAATACAGACTCCTTTTTTGATATAACTCAAATATTAGGTAGAAATGTCAATAAATTTAATGCGTAGAGATTATCTAGTTATTATAGATTGAAAGTGGTAGTATTTTCAAAAAAAAAATAGATGAGGCGACCATAACTTTGTATTTGACATATTCTTGCAATATTAAGAAACCGTTTCAAATAACATTTTTGTGTATTTTCAAAAATGAAGGTACTTTACTCTTGAGTCGATTTCGTATTTTGGAACGTCCCTCGTATACGAACGTTTATAGGTATTCAAATTTTAATGTGTATATTTTGAATTTGGAATTATGCAGAGATTTTTATAAAAAATAAAATTTTCAGAGAAATTTCAAATACTATAAGTTTTCCATTTGTGTCTAACTTTATGCCTGTCACTGTATATACATAGATAGGTACCTGCAACGAGTAAAACAAAGGATGTAGGAATATAAGGTATTAAAATGAAAGAGATATAGGTGCAATTTTACATCGTCCGAGTGGAAGACGAACGAAGACCGACGAAATGTCGACAGCGAAGGGTTTTTCTAACTCTGTCATTTATGTCGAGTTTCTCGTTTCCAAGAGCAATAATAGTTTTCGAAAGCTGTATATGTAGGTAGGTATGTTATTATTAGAAGAAAAACACGATGTAGATATATGCGTTTTATGTTTCAGTTGTAACAAATCTTTCAAGTTGCATTATAAAGCTTTGTTAAAATCGTTCAAGCAGTACAATCTTACTGTGGGGTACAGACTATGAACAGTGAAAAATTATATAACAACTAAAATTCAACGATGTCTGCTACTGCCTATCGATTAGTGAAAGTTTGAGAGGACGTACGGTTCCTCTCTACAATTTAGTTTCCGAAGCTATATGAGCTATGACAGGTGATAAATCATTACATCAATATTACGCGAGATTCAACCTAAGACTTTTGTTACCGTGGAAATGAACCTAATATGCTCAAATATATTTTCCTGTATTGTTGGTTACATTATTTAATCAGATATGAGTTTATTGACAAGGTTGTTAACTTACCTATCTATCTATGTATTTCCTTTGTGCTTTTTGTCCTAAATGATTTCAGAATAACTTTAGGTACCTAATAGCGACGGTTTTCCTCGCTTAGACTCTTAAATTGAGGGATAGGAATAATATAATTTTTAATTTAATTTGTGTGTTTGTTGTTGCGATGAAATTTAGGGGAGCGGAACTCCCAGTAATTAAATTTAGATAAAACAAATTTAATATTGTTTGTTAAAGGTATGTATATTAACGCTTGTTTGTTATTTAAACAAAAATTAGTTGACGAAAGATCAATAAAAGGAAGATTAAGTTTCAACATGTCCATGTCAGGAACTTGGCATCTGGCATGACCTGAAAAGAACATGGTTCTTCTGACAGAACATTTTAAGAGCCATTTTTTTTTCGAAAATGGGCTGTTCTGCCTATCTTATGCATCTAATTGTAAGCCAAAGACATAATTTGATAAAATCTGTTACCTAACAACATTTCGATCTTTTCCACCAGGAAAAAGGATTAAAAACTTTTAAGGGCGTAAAGTTAATCAGAAAATAAGTTAAATAATGTGTATACACATACCTATATACATAAACATATAGATATAAAAATTAAATATATTAATTTTAATATTACTTATTGTTAGTTAAATATTGAATTTTGCGCTCGTTTACTGTGGCAACAAGCGAAAAAGTATTTTGTTGCCAACTGTACGTAATAAAATATTTTAATATAGCTCACAAATGCTGTTTTTTTCTGTGAAACAAATCGAACAGACATTGCTTTTTCGAAAAAATGCGGATTTCCTTCCCGAGAAGGCGTAGATCTTATGTTAATATGAAAAGAGGGCATTTCGAATATCTTCTTTCATAATTTTATTAGTGTATTTTGTGGCGAAAAATTATCTAAAAATAATTTAAAAAAAAAGGATAAACTACTATAATTTATTTAATCTATTGAAAAAGAAAATCCCTCTTATGTTGAAAACAGTTCACTTGTGGACTCATAGATATGAAGACTTTTAATTTTTTTTTGATCGTACCACATACCCTTAAAATTTTTCCTTTAACATCCTGTATAAATCAAGAATGTACCTCTAGGTATAAGTAAGGCGATCTATTATATAATATGTACCTAGTATTAACATTTTTATCAATAAAAATTAGAACTTTAAGAAAATTTAAAATATACAATAACTATAGTAAGTAGAGTTCGTTGTTACAATCAAGAAATTGCTATAAATTACGGTACAGAACAAAAACTCATCTAACAAAATAGTTTCACGCGTACGTGGTTAATATTGACATTAATAGGTGAAAAGTCTTATACATAATATATTTAATGGTAACGGTTCCAGGGTGTGATTCGTTCATAAAATTGTTAAATTCTGCTAGTAATAAAGTACCTACGGTGGTATTTCATATTCTATTAATTATATTTCATATTAAGTTACTTTACTCTATGCAGTGGTCTATACTGTGGTATAAAGTTGCAAGGAACGTAATACCACAGTAAAGAACGTATAACGAAGCAGTAAGGGATCATACACAAATTACGTAACGTTAGACGGGGTGGATGAATATTTGACGATGTGTGACAGAGTTGTTACAGGAGGTGGGACGCGTTTTTTCCTGCGTTACGCAACGTCATACAGTAGAATGAATGAATGAAGATTTTTCAACGGTTCTCTTTTTTTAAAAAAAAATGATACCTATCAAATTAATCCAAATTAAGGTTAACCAAATTAGCTCTCAAATTTACATTGATCACTGTTTGGACTTTGTTAGTTTTAAATAAATATAATATTAGTTTTCTACCCATAATCATAAGTCACACCCTTTTTGACAGGGCAATAAATATTAGAATTTATGCGTCTGGGAATTCGAATTAGTTTAAGGGTTGCAGCTAGACTTTAAAAACAATAGTATCATTTTGACCGCGACGTTTGAGCTATTTAGACTGCGTCAAATGTAAAATAATAGTAAATAGCAAAATAAAAAAATAATAGATGGAACTTCTTTGTTTCCATTAAAACAAAACCCATCCGTGATGGTAAACGGTCCTTCGATAGTCTCACATTTATTGGTTCTTAGAAGCCAATGGGGCTAACAATCACAATATAAATGTTGTTATGTTACTCATCGTTAGTATAGAAAGGCAATATTTTAAGGGGGAGGGGGGTTAACAAAAGTTAGTGTTACGTAACAAAAGGCGTTACAAACGTTACAGGTGGTGGATGGGTGTTAAAAAAAAAGACTTAAAAATGCGTTACGTAATTTGTGCACGATTCCTAATTTCACTTTGACGCAATTACACGTTCACAAATTATCACATGCAGGTACAAACTCGATGCAGAAAGAAAACAAAAAAAATAAAAATAAGCGTCATCTAAACCATAGCAAACCAAATTACTTATACCTACACTGTGTAAAACTAGAATCGCTTTTATTTTTCAACCGTGTCATTTTAAACTTGTATAAAAGAAGTGAACGTAAAAAAATAATTAGATAGGTGCACAATATTATTTTTAAAGTAAATTTGATAACTGATAAAGTTAATTGATAAATAATTAATAATATACGCCTAATATATTTTTTAAATAATTTAAATTATGCTATTTAATAAAGTCCTGATAAAGATAAAAAGATAAGTGTCTTTCTTTCCTTTCTTTCACGTTTGTGGCAAAGAATCAGATGCATTAGGTGCAGTCGATTACCGTCCCCAATAATACTGGTTATTGTAACTCCTACGAGGGTGACGGATATTATTCCAACATTCCGCACTGTGTGTAACAATGTCGGAAACAATAGATTTTAATCGAATTTTCGAAAATCGATTGACTTTGCAACTCTGCTACTTTATACAATTTATTGCTGTGTAGGTATAGGTACGCACCTGCTTGCATAATAATGAAAAGGTTTTAATTAACTGTTACAATAATGAATTTCCATAGTAACAATTAACTTTAATTTTTAATGCCGCACGATATTCAAGATAGGTTCCGATACACGTCAGCAATAAAAGGTTTACTAGATTATCACATTTCACAGTACTGTCGTATTGTCGTACCCCGTATTTTTACAGTTCTATAATAAATTGTAGTTTTGTTTTCTTGTAAATCATCCATACAATATATCGCTTTTCAAATATAAAACTAAATTACAAATTTATAAACTAGTAGTAACTTTTTATTGATGACGTGAATTGGCAGACCACTTGGACAGACTTAAACATACCTATTATTATTTTATTTTTATTACGATTTCGTTGCAACCAAATATATTTTAGCGAAACTCGTTTTTAAATGCCTATAATTATTATTAATATCGCGTAGCACTTGAAGCGCGCATCCGCATAAATGCGTGTCCATAATGTTCGTACAGAAAATAAATATATACGCGAAACACAAATAAGTGTATAAAAAATAGCTTTAGATAAATTTGACAAAAAAATAGCCGGCGCTCTAAGTGTTAATTTACAGATTTTCTGCTTATGAACGTGGCAGGTACGCCCTTTGTCATCCCCCTCGGTTATTCCCAATTAACGTAACAAAGTTTCAGTGACAAAGTGTTTGCGTTTTCATTTTTATCAGAAACATACTTTTTTTTATTGTGACAATTGCAATTCACTTGTTAAAAAATACAATCGAGAAAAATATTAATTTTTTAAGTAGATAACTGAAAACAATTCGCCATTATTTTAAATACTATTTTTAGTTAAATACCTATGTAAAGAATTTCGAAAAAATATGTTAAAAAAATTACTAAATTTGTACGTATAATCTATCTACGCGACATATCTTGTATTTTTACATAACAACGATGATAATTTTTGTATCCAAATAATATTTAATTTTAGGTACCTATGTATAAAAATAAACTCTCATTAATAATAATTATTACTTCGATAAACTTTTTGAGATGAATGTTGTCGTTTTCAATGACGCAAGAATTGTGAGAATAATATTACAGAAAATAAGCTAATGTCCGAGTAACATTAGAACAATAAAAATTCAAGTTATATATTATAATGGCACTAAGAAAAATGCGAGATTTACGACCTTTTAATATTAAGAAAGATTAAGTGCGAGACTATAATTACCAGATTCCACGAGTTAGTTGAGGCTCGATAAAATGACGACAAAAACTCCGCAATTATGATTGCAATAAAGAACAGTCAAGCATGGCAATATATCGTGGAAGTTTTTTTTTGCGACCCCGCTTCCGTTAAATACGTTGAACATAATATGTGCTAAATTCTGACGCTTATGTATGTGCGCATATAAAGCGAGGTGTTTTCTAAGTAAATATTGGCACCAGAATTTTATGAAGGTAATTTTACAATGTGGCGGTGTTTTGAGATCGGACGAGCGTGCGCAGGAATAGAAAGGGCTGCAGGATAATTGTGTTTGCCTTCCGAAGGCGCTGCTATATAATTAACGAGCAAGCCGGATCACAAGTCATTCTTTATAGCCTGCTGTGGTGCATTATCCTGGCCGCAGTTCCGCTACTCGAGTTATTGTCCTGCCGCCGGCAGCGATCTCGCTACCGCCAATGTCGCTACCGTTTCTTTTACAAAACCTATTCTTTGTGTACTTTTAACTTAGCGTGAATTTAATTTTTAAATTATCCGCTAATTTATACGTAGAGCGATTCGAAATTAAGTAGTTAAGTAGGTAAATGTAGGACTAAAGTTTGAAATACTTTTAAAACCGGTTTAATGAATTAATCACATCGTTGAGATTTTTTAAATTTATAACATTAATACCTATAGTAATATTACTTATTTTATAAGATTGTATTATTTACTTATGTATAAGTCACTTAAACGTCACAAGTATACATCCAACTCTTTTTTTATATGGTTTTGAAATAACACGGTCCCAAAAAAATGCTTCTTTTTTTACACGGTTTATTTCCTCTAACACGATTCATTTTCCTCGAACCTGTTTGCTTCGTTAAAATGTGTTTGAGGAAAGAGAGACTTTTTTGGGGGAGCTCCTGACCGACCCAAAATGAACGACCTATATGGCACGTCTGGGTCCCGTCATCAGACAGGCTGCAATGACCATATTCTCTATGAAAATTCGTTAAATTTGTCGACAGCAAACATTAAATCGTTGGGGAGTTTTCCACACCACCTTCGAGGTACTCCCCCAGGTGCGTTGTCTTTGTAAGATCGAAACTTCGCCTACCGCGTTGTACTCTCCTATGTGAGTTATTATGCGCAACCCACAGCAAGTAAGTCAAAGTCGATTCAAGATTTTGACATTCACAACGTACTCAGTGTAACTTGTTATGTACATAGATAATAGGTACACAGCCCGTTCTTCTCCACTCAACTATTATATGACACGAGTCTATTAAGGTTTTCTATAATTTGCGTTAGCGCTTAAAGGTCCATGTATTTATACTTTATAAATACATGGAGAGTTAGTTGACAAAGGAAGATCCTACCTTTCCTCGTCGTATTAATCCTTTTTGTTTGTAATCCTTTTAGAGTACACAACACAACAACAACACTTGCGCACTCACACGCAAAAAGGCTTTATTAGCCGAACGAGCACTCCTCGCACACACAAACAATACGACGCCGTAATTTAAAATTCGAACTACTGAAACAAGCACTATCGCCCTATACCAAGAACGCGATTGATCTGAAACGGTTTTTCCGGAATCCTTTATATAAATGCTTTCGAGTTTATACGTGAATACTCGGAAATCCCGTTTTTATTTTAAAAACATTCAGTTCTTTGTTCGAACTTCGATAAGTAGGTGAAAGTAGGTGGCGCACATGTTTTATTAGTTGTTTTGTATTTTATTGGTCGCATAGAAATGCGATTAAACTTTTATCTGGTTTATAGATTTGTAATAGGGAAATTTTCAATGCTTAAGGGCACATAAATAGTTTTTAAATTAAAAATAGAGTAAATTTATAATTATGCGGTATAAGGACAGTAGATAGTGATTATTCAAATAATTTTAAACTGGTGTTTGCTTTTTTTGTGTTTTTTATTTGTAAAAATTTTTGATATTCTTTAGGTGGTACGCGTAACCCACAAGATTGAGAGCCACTGCAATAGATTCTTGTCGAAAATAAGTCACTGACAAAAAACAATACACGAGGTTTTTTAATAGTTTCAAAGCCAATCTGGATAAATTTTTATGCGTATTTAAGATCAATTAATAATACCAAAAGACAACAAAAAGAAACAATTGACAAAAACGTTTAATACTATTTAATTTTGTTTTGTTTAAAAATTTGTTATTATTCTTTATTTTATATCTGACACGTATCTAAAATTAAGTAGATATGTACATATAAATATCTATATAATTAGGTAATATCAAAATTAAAAATCCTTAATTAATATATAATTCCAATAATATTTTTACAACTACCTCGACGCTATGCTGACCACTTAGTAGCACTTGTAAGTCGGTGTCGGTCTGCGCGGCGCGCGTAGACACCAGACTTAAACGTTACACACGGGTGGTTTTAACAGGGTTCAGATAATTCAAATTATATAAATATATATATCATATTAAAGCTGAAACTGTGAGGAATAAATTTTATTTGAAGCATTTCGACGGTAACCTTATTAGTATTAGAAAGAATTACCAATGTTTTCGGAATATTGATTTTTAAAGTGCATTTTTTTAGTAGTATCTTGCTTAATATTGAAGAATCAGTCATTATTGTTAGAAACCTTTAAATTCCACACGAAATTTTTCATGTTTTGGTTTTAAAATGAGCGCTCATCTTTGAAGATAAGTAAGATAGAGCCTTTTTAAATATTTACCTTTTAAAGGATGGTGGGGGTAAAGGACGCGATTTTAAAGTAGCTAACAAGTGATTTCGTATTCTACAATTTGACCCTCTATCAATGAAAATAGGTCACTAAATGTTTTCATTCAATGCACACGACAAGCGTAATATCAACACAAGCGGGTCTTGTAATTCTTGAGAGAACTGCAAGGTTCTCCGACTAATTTCAGGTTATAGAATGTGTTTTAATTCAAACGAACAAGACGACTAATTTATTGCAAGTAATGACGTTCCCGGAACGACTACATAAAATACACTATTTTAAAGAAACATTTGCTAACTACGAATCGGACAATACCTGTGTATTTCTCTGGGCCAATAAACATATTTGATATGGTAGGGGCGCTAGAATTAGTTAACGTTCTCTATTTATTGGTGTTCTAGTTAGGCCCGTTTGGAATTTATTATTGTGACTCCCCTCTGCGCTATAGTTGGGAATTCTGTCAGTCAGGATTGATGAAAACTTTTAACGTAATCAACGCACTTCACTGAGTAATCACACAGCCGGTCATGGATAGATTACCACTGTCTGGCTGATAAAGTCACAACCTCGATTTACTAATGTTTTATAAATGTAAGTAAGTACTATCATTTTGTTGCAATAAAAAAGAAAACGCGTACATATAAAGAGTTCCGGGATCGAGTAGGTAATGGACTAACAACTTCATCGTATGTAAAAAAATATAAGTATTCTTTAAAAATACCTGTATGTTTCAAAAAAACGAAATTCGTCAAGTAAAAAATTAGATTATTATATAAGGTTATTAAACTTTTCTACAGCTAAAATAATAAACCGATTTAAACTGACATTATACAATAATTGACTCTAAGTCGTAGTGCAAGACGTAGTGCGTGTGCAGTTTTAAGTTGTAATGCGTTTTGCTTCTTTTTTAAATTAAAATAACAGTTGCAGTAGCTGCACATAATGTTTGTAGATCAGCCACGTTGATTTAAAATCGGTTTCGATTAGGATTCAGTAGAACTGCACAGGTAAAACTTAAGGTGAGTAATGAGTGTCGATGACGGGCTTAACGATTGCTCTTTAATTTCCCTACGACATTTATTTATTTTACAATTACAGTTATCTATTAAATAAGTCAATTACAAAATTTACTTTAGACGGCAATACAAATATTTATGTTTATTTACATATCCCGTTAACTTAATCGTTTTCTTAGTAGGTATCTACTAATTTAACAATATTTTTAGCTAGATATTGGGTATCTACCTATGTAGATATTTTCAAATACATATCTAAAAATCGAATTTTGTTTTTAGTAAGTATTTTGTTTTAGTAGAAAATGAAATATAATCTGGAATGATTCAGTAGCCTTGTGCCTGCGCGACTTGCGGACAACCAGATGTTGCAAACCAATAACATCGGAAAAATTGTGAGACAGCCTGCCTAACTTTGCGATTTTAATACGATATGTATAGTATACCATATCTACAGTTTTATTTATTGATTCGAGCTTCATTACTGCAAATCAATATCGTTAAATATTTATTTTAAAATGCAATCGTCAAAATAGTTTTTATAATTTTACTATTAAAGCTATAAATTCAAGCAAAATCGTAAATTTTAATTTTCAAACAATTACAATAATAAACGACAGTACTATGAATATTCTCCGAGTTTGTGAATAATCAGGAGATAAAGAATAGAGTAAAACGGTCATCAAATCACAAAAGGATGTGCCGTCATCTCCAATGTATACGGCAATATGTCTGCACGATGAGAGCGAGAAGAAAACGACTCCTTATAAATCTAGAGCCAGATGGTTATTAGCCAAAAGTTTAATGGAATATATCACAGATGTTTAGTGGCCTCGGAGATATATTGAGAAAAATGGCATCTGAAGAGGGCTAGATTACTGAAATATATGTGATGTGAAAGGAGCATAAATTCCAGTTAAGAAAAACGTAGAGAAAGGAGCACGACGTTTTTTTTCAAAAGAGGACAAATTTAAATCTAATAATGCAGTATCGATCGGTTATCTTAACGTCTTAAATTTTTATTAAAATTGCCGCGATAAATAACTAACTTATTCCAACGTAAAACGCAATAGGTACGTACCTATGTATTATGTATTATGAAGTAGATATCTTATCCTTGCAAAGAAAGTATACATGGGATAAATTTTTAATAATATAATATACTTAGTATTTCTATATTTATAGTTTGTTAATTTAGCTTTTAAGCTAAATCGAATTTTAAAAGCATTTTCGGTAAATTTATATTATCTAATAGGTACTTCGCATTATAAGGTGATGTGTACGAAAAGAGATGCAGCCCGTATAAATGCATTTTCTGGAGATTCCGCAGACTATTCAATCATTTGCATGAGTCGTTATAAGCGTCCTCCTGGAAGAGTAAACAATCGATTTTCTTCTAGTCGATTCTGTTCTGGGACATCCCATTTACTCAACTTTTAGTTGTCTAAACGAAGTTTTATTCATGTTTTCTCCTTTGAAAGCGTATATCCCATTATCCGTTCATGTTTCATAGGTGACAATTTCAAGAATATATTACTTATTTATTACTTTATAAAAATATAAAAAAGATTCCGTACTTTTTAAAAATATTTCCTTTAAATTCTTATAAAAAAATTTCTATTTTATATCTTGAGATAATACCGAGGATAGGTAAACTAATTATTTATTTTTAATCGTATTATTTGCAGGTAATCTACAAACAGGTTTATTATTTCAAAACGTAGGAATTTATAGAGTTTTAAGGGATTACTTAATGACTTTATTTAGAAACCGATAAAACGAGATAAATTTACGATATGCTATTATAGTATCTATTATTTCCTGTGGAAATTGTTACTTTTGCTAATTTGTGTAAACTTTTATAATGTTGAAAGCTGTAAAAGGAAATAGAGAGTTGCTATATATTTAGTCGCGTTTAAACGGATGTTCGGTTAGGGATTAGCTTTGTACTAGAAACGATAATTAGTTATATTGCTACTAATTAAAAGTGGAATTGTTACGTCGTTTGTCTAATTGGCCGTAAACTTTTGACTGCTCTGCAATTCCATCGTATTTTCTGCTTAGTGTTGACACTAAAGCGAAATTTGAAGTGACGTCGTTTGAAGTTTATTGTGACTAGCTATTTTCCTCTCCTAAAATTTTATTGTAGAAAATTAGATATCTCTAATGGATTTTATATCGTCTAAAAGAATTTTAATAACAATATAAATAATACTTACAACTGGAAATAAATAAATGACTATACGATAATCGGCTTTAATATAATACTAACCTGTACGTATCTACTTATTAACGTATTAATTTTCTTAAAAAAAATATAAAATTTTCTAAGATTACCTACTATAAAAATGAATGGCTATATTATATAATCTTACAATAGCATTATTCTAGGAATATTTGGAGATCAGTTTCTTCTTTGAAAACAACGATTATTAAAAATTATTAATATAAAAATAAATTTGTGATACGAGCGTTTGAAAGCAGAAATACTTAAAAAAACACAAAACAGAATCTTTAGTCGGCTTCAGTAACGTTGAAGGTTCACGACTCGAGAGACTATTTTATTCCAAAGTAGAAGAAAAAAATTCGGATAAAATTTTTTAAAATATTTTATATAACAAGATCATCAATCTTTTGTTCTAAACATACCTATATGCATATGTAAATAATTTGGAAAGAGGCCGCTTTAAGAATTTTAAGCACTCCTCGACTATCGTCGAATACGCTGGCACTTTAAACGTAAAATAAATGGATTTATAAATGCCTCACTGACTTCCAACAGTTTCCTTTTTTCATAATTTAACTAACTTTTCAATGGTATAGTGTCACAATTGAAATTACGGCTTCTTAAAAAGGAATTCGAGGGATGTACTATTTAATATAACATAAGAATACAAGCTGAACATGAATATTTAGTTTAAACCATAAATTTCGTCGGATTACGTTCGTGAGACGATTTGAGCAGGCAGCTTAGGAGTTCTGAAACTGGATATTTTATTACTCCTTTCGCTTTCATTACAAAAGCAGTTAGAAGATTTCTATATAAACAAAAGCATTGTTTTTGTAAATGTAATAAAAAATTTTATGATCCTTTTCAATTTACTAATTTGTACTTTACATGCCTCCTGAAATAACTATGGCATTCGGAGGAGCCAAACGTTATTTCACGTTGTACAATTTAATAGCTCGTCATTTTTATTAAACGATCTAGTTAATTCTCTAGATGAAAAGAATTGTGACGTTGTAAGTATCGCTGCTGTAAACATTTTCCGTTACCCTATAGCTATCATTTCGAGATGTTTATTAAAGTTTTAACAATGCTAAGTGCTAAAGTTGCAAGTATCAGTTTACTGTAATTCTGTCCGAGGCAAGATGCCAAATTAAGGAAACCATTTTCATATTTTAGTTAATTTTGAATATACACGAGTACCAGAAGACAACCTACAAAGTGGGTGCCCGTGCCTTATTTTATAAAACATGTCGTTTTTCCATATTTATGAATCTATTTCGTTTATAGGTAGACTGAGAAAAAAATAAGTTACCTCGTCTTACTGCAGGTGAAATAATTATTTATAATAGATATTTAATATATTTAAGTGATTAAGGTAAGGTCTCAATACATAACAATTTCCAATTCTTTTTTATACAGCGTGTTCAGTAAAGAATGAGCGATACGCTAATAATGACTTCTTTGGGTAAAAATACACCGATTTTGGCCAACTTATCTTAGTGCAATTTGCTTCCTTACAAAGTTATATACGCTTTGAAAGAAGAAGTTTTTTTAAATTTAATCTTTTATCGATTACTCGCTTATTTTTGGGGTTATTTTTTGGAAATGTTCGAGGTGTTCCCTATTTGACTCGACGCATTTTTCTGACCGCAAAAATGAAGCGAACGAAATTAAATGAAAAAATTGAAAGTTTTTCTAATGTAGGTAAATTTAATTATAATTTGTGGTACTAACTTTAAACGCATTTTTCCCTGAAACAGTTCGCTTTAGCGACATAAATTAAGGACATAAAAAAATGAAAATTTTAATTTATCTAAATGCATTTTTTACATGCAATTCATCGCTATTTCAAAAATATTGGTGATAGCTATGTAGGAAATCTCGAATTACAAAAATGTTATTGTAGAAATAATAGAATGTATAAGGTGTTGCGAAAGCCTTCTATAATTTAAGCCAGAAATAGTTATCTTCTCTTATTTCGCCGAAATTTGAATGAAATAACTCTTAAATAAGCAAGTAAAAAGATGGAATTAAAAAAAAACTTCCTTATATGAAAGTTCGACTGTACTTGTTTAATAAGTACCTAAATGCCATTTTCCCAATTTTAAGAAATAAATAAAAACATATGTAGGCATGTCTACATTTTAAATAAAGCAAACATAAAAAAAATGAAAATTTTAATTTATCTACATACACTTACTTGCTATAACTGTTACGATCGAGTCGTTCTTCACAAGTGAAGGAAATATTATAAATAACTTCACACTACGTATTTACGAAATATTGCATTAGGTATAGCATATTCTTTTCCTAACTGAACTTTGGCATTCTATAATGGAACGGTTGTTAAGTAAAAGTTTAAAAATCACGAAAACATCGAACCAACCAAAAAAGGTTCAGTTCATAAATTCCTATCTGAAATGTTAATTTAATGAGTACTTAGTATAGGTAATATTTTTATCAATAAACTTAATCCAAACACTTTATTCTATAAGTTTATTTTTTGGAATTGTTATAAGCATTTCACTTTGTTCAGATATAGATACTAAAAATGGATGCGTAAGTAATGTATCGTGAAGTTGTATGTACTATAGACACATTGTAGTAGAACTTCGACTGAACATAAAGTGATTGCCGATTATGGGCACCTAGGTTTTTATCTACCCGTAAACACGTTATGAGTATCGCGTCTGCCCGCAACATGTTAGATATTGTTATTCTAAAGCGATCCACAAAATATATTCTTTAGTTTTTTAGTATTTACGTACTTATAACATTATACTTAAATATGTTTTTATGTTACATAAATAATAAAAGTAAAATCAGCAAAAATAAAGCATACCACAGGACATTATCTACTTTTAATAGTTTGTTAAATAAGGCCTATTAGAAATAAAATAAACTGCTTATTTGCAGTTCTTCAAAATATTTAGGAATGTACCGTCATAAAAGTATGAAACCAATCGATTCTATCTATTTTAGTAGGTAGGTGTCTATTCTAAAAAAAACAAAAATAAATCGGAAGATTTATCTTATTGGATGATTTAGTATAAATAAGATACTGAGAGATAAGATAAGATAGATAAGAAATAAGAAACTGCAATATCAAAATGGAAATGAGAATCAAGTTATCGCGATCAACCTAAATTGTTTCGCAACACTCGACATCGATATGAAACGTGTCTACGCTGAAGAGTCGGAAACAACTCGTGTTGCTAATTTACAAGCAAATTATAAATTTAAAATTTAAATACATTAATGTTCCATTGCACAAAACTAAATTAAACAAATGATTAACTAATCCAAGATGAATGACCGATTTCACCAACGCCAGATAACTCTATTCTAACGATTATTCTAACAATCTGTTACCATAGAAGTAACCGGAGAATAAAGTTATCTAGCGTTGGTGAAATCGGTTTTAAAATTAATCACTTACATGATAATTCATTTAAATTTATAATTTACAAACAAAAGTAAAGTTCGCCCACTCGATGCATTTACTAGAATTTCCTTATTTACACAACCAAATAAACAGGAAATACCGAGTTTGTTTTGAAAGGCGAAACTTCTGCAGTTTGGTTGTGTGTAAATAACGAAATTCTAATAAACCTTGACACCCAATAAATCTGATAGACGTGCTTTATTTTTGTCAAACACTGCACGTAATAGTTACAATTAGGCATATCTACAAGTGATAAATGTTCATGAAACCTATTCGAGTTGCCTTTTTAACCGTTTCTAGTCTCAAATAATTAAAACTAAGTCATTTACCTAATCTTTTAGTCGTGTCAAAAGAATTTGTCATTCATATTCCGAGAAAATGAGTAACTAATGAGAAAAGTCGTCTTAATTAAAAAGTAGTGCTCTAGCGGAGAGCACAAAAATAAAAAAGGTCAATAAAATAAAGTAAGACAAGCCTGATCTTACAATTAAACTAATTTCCAAACTATATCGAGTAACGTCTTTCAAAGGTATTCGCTCGGGACTACCACCTTTGTTGAACAAACTTTCTCCAACAATATTTACAAACACAAAAGAAACGTTCATCAGAAAGAGATAAAATAATCACCCTTAAAAGGCAGTAATAAGCGGAAATATGAAATTGAACTCTCGAGTATCTGTTAAAAAATTATTAAAAAAAATTGATAAATCTCGTTACTCAAATTTTACATTTGTACGCAATGCAGATTTAACTATAACCCGCACTTTAAATCACGAATTTCTTTTATATTAATTTATTATTGCTTCTAAATGAACAGTTTAAGGGGTTTATTCTGTAAAAATTTCTTAATTTTGATGCCCTATGGAAACGTATGAAAATCTCGATTGTGATTGGTTGTTAGTTTTGTAACTGACCAATTGAAAATAACAGATTTGTTACAGAATATATCCCTTTTTAATTTGAATTTAAACTGACCTTTTAGTTCGAGATCGTCGATAATATCATTATTGTAATTCTATTTACGCGAGCTAAATTCAAATAAACAGATGTACGGGCAAAGTGTGAATATGTGTGACAATTTATAGGATATCGCACGGAATCTAATGTGAGAAAGATCGGAAATTCGTTTTAGCTCAACGTATATATCTATACGTACGTACACACCTACCGTTAGTATATGGAATAAAATCAGAAACGACATCTGTATATAATTTTTTTTTGGGGTGATACATAATGATATCAAGTTATTATTATGAATATCATATATGTTACCTATAAATATTTTGATATATGACTGTTTAAGTTTAGTTTAATTTAAAAGACAACTATCAGTGGTGTTATGTCGCACAGCAGCTACCCTATAACTTAATAAGAATACGTTCGACCTTATACCAACTAAACAAATTATATAAAATTGTTAAATGTGAAGTTATCTTAAAGTTTTCTTAAGAGCATATATATTGTATCTTAATTACCATTACACTTATTATTTGAGGCATATTACGTACCTAATACCGCATGTATTGTATATCATTTAAAAGTAGCGGTAAAGCTAATGGACTTCACAAGTATATCCAAAGTCTTTACAAAAAGAAAACGCCACTTTATGTTATCTCACCGTCTGATATTGGTATTTAAAAATTTCTAAGTTGCTTTGTTTGTTTAATATTTAATTTGTATCGCCTTTGAATTTAGAATTACAATATAATCGACGATTTATACAGTGACGTTATCAACGTGATTTCAATTTCGGTGTCTTATATTTTCTGTTACATTTAGTTTCACTATAAACCACTAGTTCAATAAAACACGATAAAAATATATCTAGAAATTCGGATCAGGTCTGGTCCCATGGCATCTACCAAGACGCAAAGCAACTCTTTATTTATTGCGATATAGATAAATAAGGATAAATACTGATGAAATAATAATATTTTTGTATTATTAAGTAGCGTTCGTTAGGTTTTCGACATTGAAAAAATTTTAAGGAACCTAATAATAGTTAACACTAATCTTCGTAATCTTGGTATTGGATTATATCAAGAAAATATAGCAAATGTGGATTATCTATCAATATTTTTGAAAAAGTTTATCTATTTAGGTAAAATTAATGATTTGAAATTTTTTTAAATAATGTGTAGTAGGTAGGTACCTACACCTCGGTATACAGATTAAGTTACAACTTCTACTACCTATAAGTAAGAAAATGTGTTTGTATTTCATTATTACATAAGTAGATACCTACATACTTAAATTACTGGACAAGACATTTTAAAGCATAAAGTACTTTAATCTTCGACTTCTATTTGAAACATTACGTAAGATCAGCATCTAACGAGTGCCCATTTAAAATAAATTAGCATTTACAAAAATTGTAAAATAAACATTACGTTAATTTTAGTTGACTGCCTTGGAGTTGAAAATCAAAATTCGTTCAAAACCTACCGGTGATTAAAATATTTGGAGTAGAATACCATATATTTTTTTAACTACTTACTATTAAAAATTTTAAAAATCTGTTGGAGATCATAGTAGGCTCGTGTAAACAATATTTTATTATAAAAACGTTTTAATCTCATGCACGTCCTTTTAATTCACCTGTTCAAATTTTAAACGATCATTAAAATTAGGTAGTTTAAAGAAAAAGCGACAATTTAAACTTGACTCTGGGTCAAAGCACAAGTCAATCAATTTCATCTAAAAATGGTATTTACATAATTAATTATATTACTAATTTAAAATTATTATTATATTATACAAAATGTGAGATTTTTCAGCGAACCTTTTTCGTTCGGACGTAGGCAGCTCGATTATCATTTTTTTTTGTCAGTTAAAAACATAAGCGCCGCTTTATACTTATCAAACCTATACCTATATAATACCTTACCTATATAATTAATTAAAATGAAATGAACACATCGACAGAAAAACTTACCATAGGTATAGTGTAATAGTAGAAATTGAGGAAACAGGTAATAATGCGTACATGAGGCAATTGAAAAAATATTTCCTCTTTAATCGGCTTTCAAAACATGATTTATTTGAATGTTTATGTGTCGTATTGACATGTTCATAAATCTTAAAAAACCCGCATTCACGACTTTTTTACATTTTCATAAATTTGAGAATCGTAAAAAATGTAAAATATACGAAAACATTTTAGTATCTTTTGATGTACTTTAATAGAATGATTTTGCATATTTCATGACATGCTCCCTCTACGTGCTTGATTTATTTTTAGGTTTTGTTATTTTTCAATAAAATTTGTATTTCCATTGTACCTATCTATCTACTGCCGCTTAAAAGTATACTATGTTTAGAAAAAAATTTGGTACGTAAAGAAATAAGCTTTGAAGTAAAACAAAGGGTTTAGAAAATATTTCAAACGAAAATAGAAGCGATCAAATTACAAAGGTAAATATCGTTACGAAACAGATCTGATAAAAAATATTCGACGATCTCCAAAGCTAAGGCTAATTATAAATTGTAAGTAAAACGAATTGCGAACCGTTTAGACGACGAGGTCGTTTAATGAATAATGACCACACGTAACAATGTTGTTATAAATTTATGGAAGTGGAACGATTAAATATTGGCATATAGGTGTGTAATTGCTGTGGTAATAGCTCCCTCTAATATCATGCGAAAGGTCGCATTAAGGCTGTACCGATGCACGGCTGAATCCGGCGACAATGTAATTAAGGCAGAATTAGAATCCGACTGCTAATAGTTCTCTGGAACGAGCTCGTCCTATCGCACCTTCTGCCTCACCCCAACGTATTTCCACACCTGCCTATCTACCTATACGTCGCCGTACCGTTTTCGACGAATTTCTCTCGGCATTTATACACAGGAATATGGGAAAGTCTCAACTTTTTGGCACAATAAAAAACGACATATGCAGCTTGTAGGTGAATAGCGACTGAAACGATAAACGTGCACAGAGAATCGATAACGTGTTTTTAAAAATATTTTACATATCACTGGCAGGTCTAATACTTCTACATATTCGCATTTTTTTTTGAATATGCATGTTCCGCTTGTTAGTTACAGAAACACATCCCCTATTAATTTACATAATAGAATGCAAACGGAATTTTATTTTTATTTATTTTTTTTTAAATTTAAATCAAACAATATTGTTGTACATTTCTTGTTGTAATGTATGCTCGCAAAGTGATTATTTTAAACTTGCAATTGTTCCGATTAATATCTAATTTTGTTTTTATAACTATCGACAAGATGTTTTTCTTAGTTGCAATATCGTGAGTAAATTGGCGAAGTATACGCCATGTTAATCCTAAAGTTGTGCTTGACTTTGAGCTATCCCCTAGCTTACAAGTATCACTTTACAGTGTAACCCAAACTAATCACTCTTTGTACTTGCAGTGCCTGGCCCTATTATCCTCTACTGATCGATAACAAGCTTATAATTAAGATGGGTGCAGTAAAAGCAGAATTAATTGACATATACATTTTCTAAAGTAGGAAAATTCTAAATTTACTAATAAGATAAAAACGGGTAGATCTATGTTAATCTGTAAGAAGTAATTTGTTATTTCTAATTTTCAGTTAATGTATAATATTGCAAGTATCGGCAGATTAAGTTCAGTAAATTTGATTTTCGAATTGGAACACCTTGCATATTTTACTATTTTTGGAAACTACGGGCCAAGTTCTATCTGATTACGTTATCAAATTTGCGTTTTTCATTTAATATTTCAACACAGAAAACGGTATAATTGCTCTATCTCGACTATATTATACGTCCAAGTAATAATTATTTATAACAAGTTACTCTTAAGTATTTTGTGCACTTACCCATAAATTTTAAAAATCTGATTTTTAATAAAAAAGTCATCTTTTTTAATGATAAGTGAATGGGCCACCCGCATCATTAGATAATTTTATTGTGAATACAACTATATGCGACACGTCTAGTTTTATTTCCATTTAACATGAAATAATTCAAAAATCATTTCCCGAATGTAGGCATAACAGAGCAGGCTGGGAAATAATAAAATAAATAAATTAAGGAATACCTAAAGTCCTCGCGCGCCAACGTGTCGAGATAGAACAATTTTATTGTAACGCAGTCGTGGCCTTCTGCGTCGAAAAATAAAACTAAAATTTTGAAATTATTTTTGAAGAAAACAAAAATTTGGCAACGTAATCAGATATAATTTGGCCCGTAGATTCCGAAAATAGTAAAATATGCAGTGTGTTGCATTTCAAAATTCAAATTTGGTGTCACTTCGTCACTCGGAATTCTAAGAGTAGAACATTTTTTGGCGATTTAAAGATTTTGTATTAACATATAAGTGAGCAGAAACGTTTTCAAGAAAAATATTTAGGCACTGATCTACAGTAATTACATCTAAACGTTTTCTGGTTTTTAAACGTAACTTTTTAGAACTAAACTTGGATAATACTAGGAATAGAAATTAGATACAATTCTTGACGACAAAAACTTATATGTTTTTGTAACTAAACGATTATTATTTTATTATATTTTTTGGATGTTCTGCAAGTTTTGTGGATAATCAAAATATGCTTCGAGGTATTTGTATTGAGCTTCCAACACGAATACTAACATTTGCTATCATGTCTTTATTATGTATTAGATAGCCTTCAGCAATTTTACTGTTGTAACGTTACCATAACAGAATATTGTGCAAAGGCAAACCTTAATATAACATTTCTATGTGTGTTTAAATAATTACATCCGAATTTTACATTCCGAACAGAAACATTATTTACAAATGTTTGTCACAGAATAGTAGGTAATTATAAGTACAAAGGATCGGAAAGTTTCAAATCGACGTGTCTTAAATTGCTTTAAGGTATCTAGATAGCATACATTTATGTAAAATTGTCTATAGAATTGATAGTTGATTTAATATTTGTCCGACAGTTTTCCATGTAACTTCGTCGGAAGCGTTTACAGAAAATATTTACCCTTTGCAGTTCATTTAACAAAGTAAACACAACTGAAGTTAAAAATCGACGAGAATGTCGTTGAACTAATTTTAGGGAAGCTATATTTTAGTATATCTAGTGTTTAAAATTCGTGTTGATGGCTCCAAAACACAGGTTGTGAACGGATACATAAATCACCTCCGCTTGGATAACGCTTGCATGGAAATTACATCAGAAGATAGTCGTCATTAAAAATACTGAAACGGTTATTATCCCCGTAACGCGTCGCTTTAGTTACAAGAAAAAAGTAACTTCTACTAAACTGCCTCCATGTATTTACTACTGTTCCACGACTTTTAGAAAATAACCTTAATAGTTTATAATGTTTGCCAAACTCTTTCGGAACATTTAAAATATTAGTATTTTATTTTGATATTTTTGTGATAAAATTTTACTACAATGCGAAAAACAATGATACCCACTTAAATGTGTTTTTATTTTTTACTCGGCGTAGTCTTCAAATTAAAATTATATAATAAAATTAATGAGCTTGAAAAATTACTTATAATTAAAAAAATTTGCTTTATAAATATTTTTTATGAATTCTAAAGTTTCTCTTCTTAAGTTAAACCATTAATGAGAAAAACCAAAACACAAGCAGAAAATGCTTTAGGTATAACCCCAGGGAAGTGGATAATCAAGAGCGCGAAGTTGGCACGAAAGACCCTAAGGGAATTTCGCAAATTGAACATGGGAAATACGGCCGCCCTACTGTTGATAAGTATTCATATTCCCATACACATCTACATTTTTTCCTAGACATATTAACCGTTCTCTGAATCGAATATATTTTTCATTCTTCGAACATTTAATAGGTATTTTTACGTTTAACGACGACAAACAAAATCGTTTTATTTTGTCTATTATGTTATTATAAATAATATAATTATGAAAGATTTTACAAAGATGAAATAATTTAGAATGAAATAGGCACTTGTTATAATATTAATTTTTAAAGTTATTCGTGTGTATGATGCGAAATCTGTAAATATCTAATTTAGTAAATAAATTCTTCTAAAAATTAAAAGGTTAACAGCTGCCACAGAGGGGACGATTTATAAAAATATTAATATGTAGCTACCTCATTTTCAATTTTTAATAAATACCGAAGTATATTTCATAATAGATCGACATGAGCTACAAATAATTTCCAATCGCGCCTAATTATTATTAATTATCTACTGATGATTCGACGTTGAAGTGTTTGAGTCTAACATTGTTATCTTATATAGGAAATTATAATTACATAATATAATATCTAAAAAAAGTTTGTTCTTATAACAAATTATACTACTCAACGTAAAATTTTTCACTCGACGTATTAAGTACATAGGTACTCATGTGGGTCATAAGTATAAGAAATATATAAATAAATATAATAATTTCCCACAATAATCTAATATCGACTTTATTTTAATTTTATTTATAATCAAAATACTTAAGGAAACTTTACTAAACCAAAAATATGCCTTCAAAACGTAAGCGAAGATAACCCGATTATTATGCAGATAAGGAAGTGCCTTAATAATTATTTTGAAAGTTAAGTTTTAAAGCAGATACATAATTTAGAAGTAAATTTATCGAAATTGCGCTTTCAAACTCTTACACAACATTTACTAATTTTGCTTTGCAGTCGTTTAACTAAAGCTTGGTCGATTTTCACCTTTAACTGCTTTTGTTTACTTGAATCGTAACTTATGTTAATGGTATCAGGTCAAATTCACGAACCCACTCTCTAGAAAGATAAACTTTTACATCAAGGAAAGGTAAAAGGCGTTTCATTAAAAAAAAATTGAAAGCTTTTTTAAAACTCCTTAGAACTAATAACTTAAGCATGCAAAATAATAAGATTTTAAAAAACAAGCCAGTCCATTTATTCCCGGTAACTAGTTCTTATGTTTATGTTCTGTCATTGTTATCACGACCTTACATGCCTATTTAACTCTTATTTATGAATAAAAAGGGTAGTCTAGATTTTATATAACATGTAGGTAATATGTAATTAGGTAACGCAACGGTATATGGTGGCAGTAATTCTTTATTTTAGAATTACCTTACTTCGGTGATTTACGTTTATCACTTTTTTTTCAACTGAAGAACAATTCAATTGACACTTTAATGTTACTAAAAGTAGTAAATTAATAATTTATATCTGCTTGTGTGTTGTATGATGTATTTGATACAATGTTAAACGACATATTAAAATAAACGATGTTTCGGTAGCACGACGTAACTTACAAAAAATAAATTTTACAGGAGCGCACATTTTGTGTTGTCGCAAAGCTATAAACAAATACGTTTCACGAAAATACCATTGGTTTTTTACCGCCGGAAAAATCGGAGTATTATTACCAGATTTTAACAGATGATGTCTTCGCCTTAGATGCATAAGATAGTCAAAAAATTCAATCTCGCAAAAAAATGTGTGTTACGTAGTTCCGCCAAAATGCCGTCAGTATGTAGATAATTAATTTTAATTAATGAACACATATTTGTTACGAATATATTATTAAAAATATACGTAAACGTCTTATTATTTTCATAAGTACGTAGGTACTTAGGTACTACTTACATGTAGATGTAATGTATATTGTTGAAAAATATTATTGTTTTATGAATATGCTATGTTAACAATGCATTATTAGACCATTTCAATAATGATTAATGAGATTTATAAATGGAAATATAGTGTACCTACATGAAAATATGCGTAGGTATTTCATTACTAGTAGCATAAACAACATCAAAAGTAGGTTAAAAATTAGCACAATTAGCACTTGCGTTCAATACGTGCAAAACATGTAAATCATAATTGCAATAATATGTATATGTGCTATAACATAATGTATTAAATATGTAAAATTAATTAGCTAGGTACTAAATTGAAATATAATAAAAGAAATATACCGTAAGGTTTTGTAAAATATTTTTAGGATAGATATGATAGATATTATTACAAAAACAAATACCTATACATAATAAAAAGTAATAGCCATTTTACACATTTCCGAGTAATTCTATTTTGTTAGCAATTTCACCTGGATTAAGTGTAATTTTTAACAAAAAAGTATGGAAATTTAAATGCATGCTGCTCAACTACTAGACAGGGACCACTTTGTCAATATCATTTCCTGTTAGTGTTCCATTGTTTTGAATTACCTATTTGGCGCGTTCAAGAAATTTAACGACTAGATAGCAATTGTACGGGATTGGCAGTTATGAAGCAATAAACCAAACGCAAACACTTGCTACCTAACTGCTGAGGTTTCTCGAACGCGCCCATTGAAAAGCTTTTTGCATTTTTTTATTCTAACACAAGATGGTAGGTAACGTAATAGTCCTGGGGGGGTTATTTTCGAGTTCTAGAGAAGCGAACGTTCGTCGGTGATCTGTCTCCTGTCAAGTTCTCTTACGCGAACTATATTTAACACATTTATTTATTTTCGAAAAAGCGCGAATGCAACTTCTCATGAGCGTTGAATTGTCAATGTTGTCAGATTTAATTAAAAATTTAAACCAATCAGAAAGCATGAAATTAAATTGGTAATGGTACTTTAAATTTGAAATTTTAAGGGCCGATTGCACCTATTTATCCTGTAATTTAAGTGTAAAGACCGAGTGACACGGTCATAATTTCGATCAAATTGATCAAAGATTCTATAATACATTTAATAATTACAAAATTAATTATTTTGTATTTCCCTCCAAATTTCAGCATTCTTCACCAGCAATGATGTCAATTTCTATTTATATTATCAATCAAACTTATCTGTTGCTGGCAATAAAATGTGAAAATGAATGATGGTAAAAAGTACAGGTTGGCAAAGAAAACGATGACAAGAGTTTGAGGTTAACTTTTGCAATATATTCACAGTGCACAGTCAAACCCTCACAGATAGCAGCAGTGGCAGCACTGCAAATTTACCCACGTGCACATGAAAATAATAAAACTTGAACGACAAAGTACAACAAAACCTAAATAAAGTTAAATAAATAAATAAATTTAATAAATAAATTACCTAAGTAAATACCTAGACATTTAAAAATAAGGTTTTTATTATAGCTTATCCAAACCTATATGCAATTCACGTCATCAACAAAAACTTACTAGATTGTTTATTTGTAATTTGGTTTAAAGTTCGGAAAGTGACATATTCTATAAATGATTTACCTGCGCACATATTAGATGACATAAAGAAAGACTACAATTTATTAGAATTGTAAAAATACGAGGTATGAGGTGACAGTACTGTGTGAAACGTCATCATCTAGTAACCTTGTATTGATGACGTGGATTGCATATAGGTTTGGATAAGATATAGGTACTATTGCAGACAAAAAATTTCAACGCTGTATTTTTCTATTGTAAATGTGATTTTAACAAATGGCTAATATTATGATAAATAATATTATTTAAGTATGATATTTCATTTCAAAGCTACTGTCAAATATTTATTACAGATTTAGTCCTCAAAAATGTCTAATCGCGTTTTAACGGAAGCTGAAAAAGGTTTTGCAATAGCGAAATTAAAGAACGAATGGTCATTAAAATTTAATTAATAATTAAAATAAAACTTAAAAAATCAATGTTATTTTAGCAGTCGGATTTGACATGAAAATTTCGCTTTACACTAACATGAGGCAATTTTTAAAAAATCAGACACCTTGATAAAAAAAAACGTTGAAAATTGTTTGATCGCAATAGTACTCATGTAGATATACCGTTTGTGCCTATATTATAAGAATGGTTCCGTTTATTTTTATGAACTAATATGAATATTAGATATAAAAACTGGCATTTCTTTATCGCCGACTATCTAAAAAAAGTGACAAAATTCTACTTTTTACTTTTTCATTTTTAAATCACATTTAATAAGAAACTTGATGAAAAAATAAATATTGACTGTAATGGCTACGTTAAATGGCCAACTAAACGTTAATCTTATCTGGTTGTTAGTTGAAAAGCGGGTCTATTATTCGCTACGCTTTTAAAGTATAGATTACATTAGTGAACTAAAGGGAATGGTATACTAAAGCAAATAATTCCTCTACTTACATAAATACTAGTACTTATGACATTTTTGATAAGAAGGTAGTTCACACGCAAATAGAATTACAAAATAGCACATATAATACGGCATGTGAACTTATTGTCGGAATAATGAACAGGATAATTATAATGTTCTGTGGAAAAGCGCTTGAAAACTTTTGCAAATATTTTGTTAAATAAAGTAATTGAAGTTTTACAACATATGACTAGGTGTCTATAATATAAGAATAAAATATTTCAAATTAATGATTAGCTTACAGTTAGTTACAAACGTTAATTTTATTGTGCACAAGTTTTAAATTTTATTTCCTATCATAGTTTTAAATAATACCAGTACTTTTAAGCCTTTTTTATGATCACACGTAATTACTTTACCACAGTAGCTTACTAGTACCTAGTCTAATATCCGGTCAAAATTGCAGCCCTGTATCCTGCATTCGTTCAAGAGAAATGTGTACTTAAATAACAGAAAACAAAAATTGCGGGAAAAGAAGAAAACGTAAAAAGTTGTGAATTAACAACAATATAAGGTAGTTTAGTACATTTTACTAAAATTAAAAAGCTGCTTTGGTATCAAATTGCCTAGAAAATGCTAAATTTTAATAAAATGCAAAAAAAACAATATTAAATTTTCACCATTTTCACTCTTTAATTCCCCTTAATGAGAATTAAAAAATAGTAAATACCTAATTTATAATTCATAAATTTGAAAAATAGGTCTAACTGCAAGAAAATAAACAAATCGATTAATCTCTGCATTTTGACAATACCATATAAGTTTTTTTCATCTTCCTCATTTTATTTAAAGTACCTATATTGAAAATATGTAGGTACTACCTGTATAGTGTAAAAAAATTGTTATAATTGTAAAAATATTACCAAAAAAGTTAAAAGCGTTAATGTATATTATTTCTTTCAGATTTGCGGTGCCCTTGGATTGTTGATAACATTAATAGATGAAATTTGCAATTATTTTTTAACCACATCTGATGAACCCAGTACATTAGGGGCGAGACGTTATGTAGTATATTCAATGTACTATAAATAAAATGATGAAGATAAAAAATTTAAAAAAAAGCTACAACACTAAACAAATTGACTCATAACGAAAACATAATATAGTAAAATTCGGTTATGACGAACCACCATGAACTCACAACATGAGTAATAAACAAGCCCTTAAACTTATGACTATGCCTTTTGAGACACCCTATATATTAACTAAATGCTAATAATAAAGTTATCCAGTAATTTTCCCAACAATGAAAATAAATATACTGCAATTGCAAGTGTTCACACAGTGCAAAGATGTAGATAATATTAGTTACAAATATGTGGAAGGAGGTCCAGGTGGAATCTCACTTTTGGCATTCGGACCACATGACCACATATCGGACTTTAATGGAACAAAATATGTCGGAGCGATACTTAAGAGTAGTCCATCGTTCGAGAAAGCCAAAAGAGAGACGACACCTGGAGCGGAAACTCGAAGATCCTTTTTATAATAATATACCTACCTACATAAAAATAGTGGATGAAAAGAGATGTGCTTACCACATCCGTTATATAAAAAAACTTAGATACTGCTACATTGTTTAGAAAAGGGTTTTCAATTATTTATTATTTAAGCCGTTCTTGAGGGATATTGAAAAATACGTACTTTTCGAATTTTAATCAAATGGTTTACTATTACATATGTATTAAACTAAGTACCTACTTAAACAAATGTAGAATTAAGACAATGGTTTATATACTGACGATTTTCAGATGAAACTATAAATTACTTATTTAACTCGAAAACTTGCTTTTTATTATATGAGTACCTATACATAAAATGGTATAAAGCGCATTACCAAACTGGAGAACATATTTTTTTATACTTATGTGTTTAATACTTATTACCTAGAACTTTTATAAGATATTCGATTAAGTTAATTAACGTGCAATTTACTTTAAATATAGATAATATATAGTTTTTAGTCACGCATGGTTAATCCATTAAACGAATTATTGGAAATTTATCTGATTGTATATAAGTAAAAATAAAAGAAAACTTCTATCATTCGATCAGCAATAAATGAAAACTTTTATAACAAAAAATGAGCCTTGTTTTATCAATATTGTTATTTATTTGTTGACTTTCGTACATTATTGGTTTCATAAATTTTTATTTTATAGGTAGATACCTACTTATGCAAATTTCCATCTAATAAACTTATGATTTTCGCTATTTAAAATTCATTTACGTCCTTAATTTATCTATTTAAATGTTATTAAAAGGCCTCTATAAAAAAAAACTTATGGTTTGGAAATTAAATTCGAAAATCTTTACTGATTATATATGTTCCTTTATTTACTTGTGATTTTTTGAAGAAATTCTTCTTAATGTGCTTTAATTAAAGAATATTTTTTTACTTTTAGTCCCCGAATAATGAGTGTTTTAAATAAACTGAACGTAGTTAATAATTGAACAAGTACTTATTCAAAAGTATTTATATAAATACACACTAGTGCAAACTAACAATGAGATGAATTTTAAATTAAATTAAAAATAATCGTTTCACATTTTCACTTAATTTTCACTTAAACTTCTAATTTTTGTAATTAGAAAACTAAATAAATATAATTAATAGGTGATTAAAATAGCAATTTACGATTCAACTCCTTAAATTCGTTAGGACTGATGCTAATTTTGGAATTTTAGAATTTTTATGAATGTGCTAATTTTTATTTAATTATTTCTAAAGTTAGTGTAAGGAAATAATTATAGTAAAATAAGATTAGGTAAATGTGTAAGTAATTTATTACATACACAGAAAATGAATTTCAAGGCTGCTGACATTACTAAATTCATATTTAGCCAAAATAAAAGACAAAATAAGTATATGTATGCTTACGAACTTAAAAATCGTAACGACTCTTGAGAGCTAAATCGTAAAATTTTAGTTGCTTGAAACGAGTCGACTACGTTTTCCTTAAACCTGAATTATTTCTAACAAGAAGTAATCCTCTGAACAAAGAGATAACAAGTGCTTTCAAATAGATACAATAACTAAGTACTTATGTAAGAATTTTCCAAATCGAGAAATCACGACTGCAATAGAATATTTTTATTATCTGCCTACCTACTTACTTATTTAATTTTTGTATCTTGATAACTTTATAATGATTATTATAAATAAAATACGTCATGTATTTTATTAAAAAATAATTTAGCTTTAATTTCAATTTTATTTTTATTCAGTCATTTAAAGCAACGCCGTAACGAGGGTACGAAGCGCATGCGGTAAGTGTCTAATTTGCGTCCCACTGACCTAATAATAACAAAAATTTAAAAATACAACATAAAATATTGAACTTTTATATTTATTTATTTATTTCTAGTTTTTACAGTGTTTTACGTTTTTGCGCTCTAAACCCGTCAGTGGCGGGCACCTCTTTCGCCACGCCCGCGTTACGGCGCGGCGCGGACCCTGATTCCCTGTATAGGATTTATCTATTTTAATTTATTTTTCATTATTTAGATGGTACTGTTGGAAACGTCCGTGTTAGTTTTTTTACTTCTGTTATAATAATTTCGGCTTGAGGATGACGAAGGTTAGTAGATAAGACAAAATACAGGAGCGTTTTCTTTTTTGTTCACCTTGAGGTGACAAATGTCTAACTTGCGCCCCGCGAACCCAAAAATGACAATAATTTAAAAATACAATATAAAATAGCAATTGTTTATTTGCGTTTTTTAATTTTATTTTTATAGTTAACGTATGACATCAGTTGTGTCATGCGATTATCACAATAGTTTAAGGTTTTTAGTCGTAGTCAGCTACAACGTGGCGCTTATTTTCCGCTGTTTCAGCGCCAAGAGGCAGCGCTTTCCCGGCTGAATGCGCCCCTTGCGTTGGATAGATCGATACCTTGCGAGTATCGGATAGATATGTAATTTTTCTTTAGGACAACGTTGATTTTAAAAACTAGTAAGTACCCAATAGAAGTTTAAAAAGAAATTCATATGGCCTAACAAAACCTATAAGCAATTTACGTCGTCAAAAAAAGTTATTAGATTGTTTATTTGTAATTCGGTTTAAAGTTTGGAAAATGACATATTCTATAGATGATTTACTTGCGCACATATTAGATAGTATCAAGAAAAACTACAATTTATTAGAACTGTCAAAATCGAGGTACGAGGTGACAGCACTGTGTGAAACGTCATCATCTAGTAGCCTTACATTGATGACGTGGATTGCATATAGGTTTGGACGAAGTGTAGGTATATTATTATTTGTTATTTAAATAATAAAGGGACAACTTACTTCAAGGTAATAAGATAATCGTCGTAAATGTAAACTGCATTTGGAACGAATGTCTGATTCACACAGGCAAACTGTTATTTTCGTAAATCGTTACGATTTTTATATTCGCGAGTATTACATTGGTAATTAATAATTTGAATATGCTGTAATCTTTCAAGTATTTGTGGAATATATTTTTAAAATAGTAGCTAGACGTACGTAATAAGTATTGTTCCGTCTTTGACACGTACTTTTTTAAATAAAATCTCGTTTCGTCGTTTCCTTTCCCGTAACCGACCGAATAGTTAAGAGTGCTATTATTAATTAGACATTAATAAACATAAATTACGTATACACAAATTTTCTAATTGCTACAAATTTTATTGTTGTACCAAATCGAGTTTTACGGAGGACAAATGGTAAGATAAGATAGTTTCGGCGCTGCTGCAAATATAATATGAACAAGAAGGGTCGGAAGTTTCCTTGCGTATTTGTCTCTACTTAACATCTTCTGCCGCAAATATTGATTAAAGTTTATATTATATATTAAATTTTAATATTCATCTACAACTACTTATTTTATTTGTTGTAATTTTTTAAAGGAAACGTAATTACGTAATATAAATAAATTCATCAATCTTTACGTAATATAAGTATGTATATAGAATTATTGACCACTTATATAAAATAAACTTTTTGGATGTTTCCAATTCTCTAAACAAAGCTGAGAAGTAAGCAGTTACTGAAAACGGTACAAACATTTTAATATCGCGGTATAAAGACCCCTTAATTTCTCTTTATGAGACTAATAACGCTTAATATTAGTACAAAGCTTATTAGAAAATTACTAAGGAAAGAGGAATTCAGAATACTTAAGCCAACATTAAATCTTTCAGTTTACAATAAATACATCGACTCTCAAATCAAAATTTTTATTGTAATTGAGATTTACCGTTAGAGCAACATAAAAATTGTATCTTTTATAGATTAAAGTTCCTACATAATTCGTAAATTCTTGGATAATGTATCCATTGCCTGTCAAACGTGGTTGGCTAACCTTTATCTGTCTTAATCCGTCCTCTGTGGCCAAAAGCGTCTTATCTGCTCGCGTCCCAGTCAAGATAAGCCCTGAAAGATGACTGCGGAGGCTAAAGTTCGACGTTGGACTCTTTAAATAACGATAAAGTTTTGCCATCCAAAGGCGCAGTTATCTTTTTCCTAAACACGTTCAGCACGGCATAAAAGGATAGACGGAGTATGTAGTACTTATATCTAAGGGAAGAGTAACAAATAATTGATTCGGTTTTCCATTATTACAACGTTTTTTCAAGTTAACGGCCTAGTTTGTATACACGATCATTACATGAATAATTCAATTGACGCCCACCTGGCCTATTTACATATGCATTTGAAGGAGTGTTTCTAAAATTGCCGGTATCGGAAGTAATTTATAATACTCGGCAGATGTAATTAAACCTAGGACGGAGTCCGTAATATATGATACATCAGTATTAAATTGCAAATGATGAAACTGTTAGCTATTATCATGTTTGCAGTATTCGTACGTATCAGGTCGAGTTGAAAAATTTCTGTAACGTTTGCGGAGCTGCAGAATGAGATATAATTCAAATGCGCGCCGAATAATAAATAAAATCATATCAAATCAGATTTGTTTGTTTTAAAAGCATTACAAAGCTGGTATAAAATTAATCGACGCTTATTGAATATCAAATATTTAGATTGTACCGTCAGTTTTTTCTTGAGGGCATTTAACTTCTACAATCCAATTTGTAATTAAAGCAATGTACTACGTAGTTTTTTTTTTAACCGGCGCGGCGTTTAAAACAAACCGGAAGGCTTTTATATTCAATTTTTACAGGTAGAAAACGTAGACAATATAAAATGTAATCCTCCACACACATAAATTACTGTGAAGCAAGCATCTGAAAAAAAAACTGGAGCGAATAAAAACATAAAAAAGTGTACAATAAAGCCACGAAAAAATCCGCTTTTACAAGCACCTTTAAAGTTAAAACTAATTGGGGCCCGTGTCAGCATTACTTCGTTTCAACATCAACCAGTCCGCCCGGTAAATAATGAGATGTCCATTTAGCAACGGTGCATCTCTGCTCTAGGTCCTGGAATAAATGATGTTCCTAGAGTCGTTTGTTGCGAGGTGACGGAGTGACTTGTTAGCTGCCGGACGACTTCGGGTAAGTGATCTGAGCTTAGGGACGGAGCTTTAATTATCTTCATTCATCGTTGCTCAGATACAGCAGGGATTTTCATGTCGGCGACTAACTTCGATACCCGGCACGTTATAGTAGTATACCGTGGTCATCCTTATCTGCAGAAGCTATACGGTTTGTCCAATTATGTTTGGTCACCCCAAATTTATATGAGTTTTCTTTATGTATCATATACGGTTCGCTAAACAAATATAAGAGAGCTACATTGTTATGGTTTTGATTACCTACGCGACATAAGCACATATTTTCACCATCTCCATTATTTCAATACTTTGTAGTATTTAAAAAATGCTAAATCTAGAACCTTAAATTTTCGTTAAATCTGTTAGTCGTAAAAAAATTATATGAGCAGCTACATATTATGTACTTAGGAATTTTATGTTCGTTCAAAAGCTGTCTTTCCTTTTCCTCTACACACTTATTATAGATCTTGTAGTACGTCACTTTTTCGACTAACTTTCTTAGTTCATGAAAAATCGAGATCCAGGTATTTCTTCAAGATTTTGGTAACATCGTCTAGGTCTTTTCTTTTTGGCCTTCCATTTCCTGCTTCGTGAGACCGTTTTTTACGTACTAGTCCTATGTCCTTCCTTAACACACTTAACACGTATTTTCTGTTTTGCACAGATGTAAAATAATGGGCATTGTTAATTTGATTTCTTAAAGTATTTATCTTAATTTTAACAACTACACTTCGTCCAAACCTATATGCAATCCACGTCATCGATATAAGGTTTCTAGATGATGATGTTTCATACCGTGATATCACCTCGTACCTCGTATTTTGACAGTTCTAATAAATTGTAGTCCTTCTTTATGCCATCTAATATGTGCGCAGGTAAATCATCTATAAATTATGTCACTTTCCAAACTTTAAACCGAATTACAAACAAACAATCTAGTAACTTTTTTTTTGATGACGTGAATTGCATGTACGTTTGGATAGGCCATAGTACCTAATACTTGACTTTGTCGCGCATGTCATTTCCTGTCGATGTTTACGTTCTCATCTATTTTTGACAGATATGCAATCACATAAATAGCTCCAGCTATTTATAACAGATTCACAATCGAATTGCAATCTTGATGAAATATTTATATCAAATAAAATTTTGTAAATAAATGCTGTACATTATTAATTAAACGTTCTTAATGCTCTATAAACGTAATGTAAATGGGCACAGTTTTGATAATTAAAAAAAATCATTTAATATCTCTTCTAAAATTGTTAATGGTTAATGTCTAAACGATGGTTAGTTTCTCGGTAAACGCAAAGCAATATTGTATAGCGCCATTAAAAAGAAACGTAGAGGAAAATCTATAATTAAATTATTCTATTAAAGGTATTTTTTTGTTAGAAATTACTATTAATTACGTTTTACTGATTAAATTTACATAGATAAAATAAATTGCATCCAGTTTCCTTTTTAAGGCTGTTGATAATTTAACAGGGGAAATTGGTCTATAATCCGCGAGCGAGACTCGAGTAGATTTGTCAAGTTTTGATTTTCGCCCTTTCCGACAAGAGTAAAAAATTCTGTTAGGCAATAAACAATGATGAATTTCGCGTTTTCGTGATTTTTATAAACGCATTGTCTGATAATGTTAATTAAAAAAAAAGCGACAGGTTACCTAAGTAAATTAAACTGTTGTGAGGTTCGTGCAAAAATTAGTTGTTCGGTGACTCAAGAAATTTACTAATGTAGGCCAATCAAATCTAATAATTTTTTAATTCTTACGTATTTAGATACTTAGTATTTTTATTTTGAGTAGGTAAATAATAATACTGATAGAAATGAGTCGAAAAGTTATTTCATTTTCTGTCCTGCTTACGTTAGTTAAAATGTCTTACCTGCAAAATTGTAATTTTGAGATACCTCAACGCGTTTTAATTAATGCGTTAATGCCATTAACATTTTTACAGATAAAATCATGAAGTTTAAAAGCGTACCTAATTTTTTATGTTCTGCGTATAAATCAAGACTGATTTTTCTGTAAGTGAAATTTGGGAAAAAAGGGCATCTCGACTAATTTTAAGAAGAAAATACAAAAAACGTAATAAATTTCATGAAATATCAATTGAGTTTTCGAATCAAGTTTTTATTTAACAAAAATACTCTACCTGAATAGATTTTTGTAGATACAACGTTTTAATAATGTCTCAGATAAGACTTTTTTGTTAAGCAAATGTAAAAAAGGATGTTTCGTTGGATATAGGACAAACTAAATTGTTATTTTCCTCACAAGTTTACAGGCAGCTAGGACGTTATAAGCAAATACAATATTTAGAAAACGTTGTGCTTGGTAAGGCAGCCGCCTTTAAATCAAAATCGCAAACACTGCAGATAGAACGTTTTAACTAACATAAGTGGAATGCCTATTTAAAAATATTATAATCAATTTAACTTATTTACTTAGGTAAGTTACTTACCTACTTATTGTAATAAAATAAGTAACGGGTAGTAGGTATACCTGCCTATTAATTTAATTAATAATAATCCACTGATACCTATTGACTGAAATTTAGTAAGCGAAAAAGTATTTGATCCAACAATTGCCCTTCTATTTTCAACGATATAATGAAAACATCGTTCGAGTTCTACGGAACTAAAATCTTATCCCCAATCCATTACATCGGTGCGGGATTTACCGAACCACAATTTGAGCATATTATGAGCTTTCGAAGATTTGCATTCATAGAACAGAACGATAGCATTCCATTCTTGCCCTTTGTCCCTACGAATGTTGAAATCGTTTGTCATATTTTCGCTGCATCGATCAATGTAATGAAATTGGCGAGGAAATTCGACTCAAAATGCACTGCTCCAGAAAGCATTGTCTTGACGTCGGCGTCGCGTCGATTTATCGAGCCATTAAAAGTGAGCAACAACTTACAATTTTAAAAGGAAAGTAAGATTTATCAAATTATTTAAATATTATCGAGTCCCATACACTAATAAATGAATCAACAGAAATAAAATAATTCAAAATTTAAAAATCGAAATTTTTAAATTACATAAAGTAGATGGTAATTAATTAAGGCTATCATAACTTTATAGGATTCCTGTTAAGTATAATAAGTACAGCAAAATTAGATTAAAAATGGTTTTACTTGGATTATCAGTAACAGCAGCGTACCTACCTACATAATTAAATTTATGTTAAACTAACAATAAATCTGTTCCGGTATAATTTGAAAATTGATATTAACTTATTTGTGCTTATTATCTACGTTTTCTATTATGCTAACAAAGCTATCGTTTAAATAATAGCATTTAAATATAGATAATATTTTAGCTAACATCGCATTCAGTTTCTGCGACAAAAACATCAACAAAATACCTACCCTGTGTAAGTAACTCGGCATAATGTGTCAAGTAAAAATCTTGGAAGTCTTAGGATAGAGTAAATACATTAATAATTTAGTTTCATAAAACAATTTTTTAATTGAAATTGATCGAATAATTTTAAGAACCACGATCGAATTTTATTATTCAAAGAAAACAATTACGGTCGAAAAAACTAAACCGTTCCGACAGTGACGATATAGGTCTTTTGCGAATAAAATCTACTTTCTACCATTTTCGTCTGATCATTTTTTTGAAACACTGTATACAGGGTAAAACAATTTTACATATTTAGGTACCTAATTCGACTTAAGATGCATCGTAAAAAAATATTTGAAAGGAATTCGTTCTTATTGTTGTGTCCCCTATTATTTCAATTAGAAATTAAATTCACAATTGGTGTGATTTTGGCGTGATTTATTTTAAATCGTATGCTAAAATAACAGTTTGCTATATTTGAAAAGCAGGTCATCTACCCTATCTACTCTATATCGTTTTGTTAAAAATTAAAATTAAAAAGTTTTGTTCTTCAGACATTAAATTTGGATATTAAAATTAGGAGATAAAATTCAGTTTTTCGCAATTATCGCAGGAAACTATCAATTGTTTTGAAAAAAAAGATTATTATTTGAATTTTTTCGTAAAATCAACCGTTTCAAAGATATAGGCCTGAATGAAATCTGAAAGAAAATGTGCATTTCCACCATAGTAGGTAAGTATATGTAGATAAAAGTCGATGGGCTATGAATATATGTTCCTTATAAGCTCTTAAATGCTTTGAGGGATTCGGTTCAAATCCCTCAAAGCATTTAATAAATTATATTTGTCATGCTGACATTTAGCTGATGACTGTACCGTATAAATGCAGTTCGTTGCTAAGCTCTAGCTCGTTGGTAAATGTTAACAAGTTTTAGTGAATCCAGCTAATTATCAGTAAATTAACAACAAGACAAATACCCTATTCAATGTGGATTAGGTCTATCGGAGACACCACATAAAAAACGAGCCTAGCACCTCACGCTCCACCGTGGTGTGGAAAGGAGTGCACTTTTTCTACAAAATACAGACATTGCCACTTTGTCACACGGTTTACTCGCAAACGATTAATTATACGAAAAAAGTTCAACGACTTGTTTTTGTAGGAAATTTTACGAGCTATAATTTCGATACAAACCTTTTTCTCGAAAAATTGATATTTTCAAAATAATTGCCAAAAACTCCTTTCACCCTCTATAACAGTTTTGCGGACACGCTATCGAAGGGAACTTTTAAGGTTTATTTCAAAACAAAAATAAAGGTCTACACAAAAATTCAGTTTGTTAAACGATTTTCTCCTTCTATGGTCTAATTTACTGGGCTAATTACTCAAAAGCAAATTGAAATTTTTTTGCAAAAAATTTTCTAACCTATTTAAAACGTTTATTCGACAATTTATAAATAATTTTGCTTTACACGAACATTCTTATTAGAGTTTTGAAATGGTTATTTCGATTTATAACGGCCCGCGGCGGATTTCCCTAAAATATAGCCTTGACTTTAATAACATATCTTCTGTTTTAAACGGACCTTTTCACCTTTTCTTTTTTTGGAACGACGATATTTCAGTTTAACAATTTTAATCATGTTTTACGTAAAAACATTTTATTTTCGTTTTTTGCTTGTAAATTAAAATTAGATAAATTAAAACGGTTTTGTTGCAAATGCAACACACGAAAATTGACGCAAATACCACGGATTGTAATATATTACAGCTCTTTGTTTTGTTAGCTGAGTATTTATAGGTGCACAAATGCCTACGCTTAGGTATTACATTGATTTTTTAATGTCAATCTGTCAATTAATTTATAATTAGATTAAATTTTTAATTTGTTACATAATATAATTTTTAATCAGAATGGCATTAACCTCCAACTATTATTAGAATTTAAACCTAAAGATAATAATTCACTCTGTATATTATGGATCATTAATCTCTACAACGTTGTAAGTAATAAATATGTCCCGATCTGATTTGCTTAAAATGATTAAACTTTTGAAGTCGTGGAAGAGATTTACCTAGTTGTTGCATAATTACTCGATACATGTTTCATAAATTTTCGTGATAGGTATACCTATGTATGTTTCATATTGTTTTATTGTATGGAATGGATATATCCTTTTACGTAGGTATACTATATGCGGAAATTACCACGATTTACCACTAATTGTAAGGATAATTCTATGTCATTCCAAGTTATATTGCGCCATTTTAGTTTGTTGTTATTACGCAAAGTAATTTTCGTCCACATTTTCGTGTTTGCCGTGCATCACAACAAGGTCTTGGATGAATGACGAAATTCAAATAACGGCTTCTGTAATAAACATGATACCATCTAAAGCTTCATGTAGTTTAAACGCACAAGTAACTACCGACCCGACCTATAGTTTCCAAAAACAAACTACTAATTCCTATTATATAAAGCAAACAAAATGAAGTTCGCCGCAACGAACAAACAACCCTTATTTAATCGATGTAGTTTTTGTGATTTTCTGAAATAAATTCGTTGTATAACAGTTATTTTCGTTTTTTTAAATTTGTTTTTCACACGATCATCTAACCGTCAAATTCATTTTTAAATAGGCAATTTTTCAAATAATTTTAATTTCTCAAATTCAAACATTTCAGATCAATAATTTTTAAGAAAAATTGAAATGGGTCATGTATTATGAAACGGGGGTAGTGTTATTTTAAAGATATAACCTCATGTATCCAAGCGTATAAGCTATTCACGTCATCAATAGAAGATTACTAAATGATGACGTTTCACACAGTACTGTCCGTACTGATCCGTATGATCACAGATGAAAAAAAGGTGAAATCTTTTTTTCTTAAAAAATTATTTTTAATCTTAATAGCATTTTTTCTGATAATTTCAAATCTGTGTTCCGATTTTTTCTGTCGGGGATAGTTTCGCAGATATATGAATTTAAAGTTTAGAACTATTTATTATAGGTATATAGGGTATACATGTGTATTTATTATTTATAAGATACTATGATGTGTTCGAAACGGCGCGGCGTAACAGATCGAAAAACAAACAATTCTTTGAATGTAACTAAATTTAATATACAGAGTAGCTATGAAAGATTGGATTAAAACTCTCCTGTCTATACGGTTTGGCATAGAAAATTGAAAATTGGTACACTTTAATAACAAGTTATTGCGCATATTTTAGGGTACAAAACAAAATATTTTGACCAACCGTTTTTAGCGCCGCCGCCATATTGAATGTTTTTAAATGGCAACATAGAGCGTGCAATACATCGTTAGAAAGTAATTTTTTTATCCCTCTATAGTCATGTTAAATTTGTATAAAATTGCATAATAAAATAACGCAGAAAAATTAGAAAATGGTTTGCTGTATGCTTAACCGACTATGCTTTAAATCTATGAACCTTTTCATTAACGAAGCATTAAAATTAAACGAAGCAAAATAATTAGCTAACAAAAAAGTACAGTATATAGACAAAGCTATCTCGTTCCACAGATATTTCTGCTGCTGTTATGTGTCTTAAAGGACAATATTTTTTTTACATAATGATGTTGTCTATCACGACTATCCTACTCGCGTACGAAACAGCGGTATTTAGTATAGTCTTTTTGCATACCGATCACGCATTGAGTGCAAATCATCGAATATCTTCCATCAATGTTGGAAATAAAATTTTACTCATAAGAGTAAATGTCCCAGTATTTCATGATTTACTAAAGGCTTTACGGTTTGCATAACCAACTGGAACGAATTACCTTTTATTTCCATTATGAAGTAAGACCGCCCTAAGGCTAGTTTCTAAGATTATTACAAAACGTAGTACCCATTACTCAAAAATGGCGCCTGACGGCACAATTCTAATTTCAGATTCGGACTCAGAATCCAAAAACCCGTCCGAAAAACACGAATTTATTTTTAAAAAAATCATGTAGGTAATTAGTGTGATTTTTCGGGAAAAATAAATTTGTCACAAAGAGGTTTCGATATGGCGCAATCAATTTAAAATAGGCTAGATAAATAATAAGAAAATCGAAGAAAACTAGTTCATCGAATTATAAGAAATAATTACGAAGACATCCCTCTCCTTGAAATAAATAGATATATGTCGGTCATGTGGTAAAAGAGAAAGAACACAATTGAGTGATACACTTTAATTTTGTCGTGGAAAATTTGTATATACGACTATCCAGTGAGAAACTAATAAAAAATTGGTAACTAATTTAATGCAATAATGGAAGTTTTATTAAGAAGAGCATATCCAAAAATTAATCTAAAAACAATATACAAGTATATTTCTAAGTTTTTAGAAATATTTGTCATTTCTTTTAAATATAGAAACATGCTGTTATTACAGTAAACATATTAGTACCTACTTAAAAATAATACAGTATTCTCTAAATTTCAAATATAAGTTTCAGCATTTTAGTTATTCTAAATGTGAAAATTAAAGTACAAATTATCTTATTTATTTATATAAAATAAAGAATTGCATTTTTTGACCGTCCGGTCTGCTGCTTCACGTAAGATATCAATAATAGCTGTATTAGGTAGGTACTTACTTTATGTGTATTAATTAATTAAAAACAAGTGCTATTTTACCATAAGTATAGGTATTGATTATATTAGGTACATATTTGTGTTTTGTTTAAATTACGGTTTTATAAACATCAGTACGTGAAAAGCTTTCGGTACGTATTATTATAAAAACCTGATTGTTAGTTACCTAAAAGTCATCTTTAAAGCATTAAGAAATTTATTACAAGTATTTTAAAGAGCTTTAAATTTTATGCTTCATACTGGTTAAGTTTAAGCATTAATTTTATTGATTTAACTTGTTTTTAGGAACAGCTCGGAATTGAACAATGCGAAAACGGTTCTAATATTTCAGATTTGTAAACGTCATCGTCATCAGTATAATAGATATTACTGTTACCGAAACTACAAATACCTACTACTGTCTATTTTTGACTAGTAAATAATTAGTGTTAATTAATTTTGGTTGTTCTGTGAATTTGTGCGTTGCAATTACTACAGATTATAATATTTCGTTTTAACTAATTAAAATTAAATAATTGATACCTAACAATTAATTATTAAACAATATTGATTTTGCTATAGATAATGTAAATGCCTGTCAAATAACATGTTTATGTTCATTTACGTATAACTAACAATAAATGTGGCTGCTTATTTTTTCAATGAGGATTTTTCGAAAATAAGTTACGATTTAGTGACACAGCGATATAAATGAGACTATTTACTGAGAAATAAAATATCTCGTAGATATAAGATTCGCTTATCTGTTGGAATCTCGCACTCTTAAGTACAGTTTGTTAAAGTTATTTTTTACGACTAGTTTATGTTCGAATTTGTAGTAAATAACATTATTATTTCAACATTCGTTGTATAATTTTGTTTTAGGCTTTTAGTGCAGATAATTCATATATGGTTGTGCAATTCATCGTTATTTTTATTATATCAACATATATTTCGAATTTCTTATTCAATTTTTTGCTACAAATTCTACAATTTCACTAAAAATTTATATATCGTTATCATACGCTTTCTACTTAGCTCCTATTTTAGTTCGTAAGAATTCCTTACCTTAGGAAACGAAAAATGGTAGGAAAAACTATACTTAAAAGTATTTTGATTTTCACACTTAATTCTAACGATACAGAATGTAAATAAGTAATATTTAAATAAACGACACGAATAATATCACCGAAACTAGATGAAAAAATCGATCGATTAAATCAAACCTATCTTATAGATTTATTAATTAATAAATCCAGAATGCGTTGACGCGTAATGCTCATATTGGTACACACTTGTGAATTGATGGCCTATATTATTTTGTATTAATTTTATTTAAACTTATCCACAATAAGAGGTGCCGCAATTGAATAAATGCAACATTAAGGTGTATGTTTTCTTCTGACTCGATTTTAAAGTGTAGGTAAATGGTAAAAATGAAAACATAAGTTTAGGCTAATAAATCTCAAATGAAAGTAAGTATTATGATAATTATGTAACTTTATTTGTCTCAAATTTTTAAATTTCTCATTGGTTTTAAAGTAAAACCACGACGTTTAAAATTATATTTAATCATCCATATTTTTCTCAAGTTTTAATCGTTGCCAAGGTTGAAATAAATCATTTCCTTCTAAAACTATGTTAACTTATACAATAAAGTATTTATCGTAAATTGCCCGAATTATCTACCTATATTTACATGGAATTTTTAATGCACAATAAAGAACTAAGCGTACAAGGTTATAAGATAAGAATTCCTACAGACACAGATGTCGATTAAATAAATCCCTAAAAGTACAAAGGCGTTGTCTTATATTCCTAAAGAAATTTACGCAAGTGACATCTGAAGTTTTTTAGTTTCTATTTTACGTGTTTGAAATCAAAATTGCCAAGACCACTTCGAAATTAAATAGCAAATACTGCTGATTAAATTATTCCAGTTGAAAATTTATAGTATTTTTAAATCAAACGCAACATATGAAGTTTAAGAATGGCATGGCACACAAAATGATAATAAACATTAATAAATATTAACCCAAACGAATAATAATGATTTGGACAGTAGATGGTAATAAAAAATAATTCGTAAATACGTATTTAAAAATTGCCCAAACAGCAAGTATCCACACAATACATGTATCAGAAAAAATCACTTACCCCTCGGTTTAAGGCAGCTTTTAAATGGCGAACCTAGAAACAAGCAAATCGTTAGTTACTTCGTAAATGCATCTTTTTTTTCTGTAGCTATACCATAAAAGTAGTAAAATGAAACTTTTAATACAAATCACACAAAAGTTCTATCACAGTACATATTTTACGAACATTCTTACGCGACGCGCCAACCAAGACTGGGCAAGTTTATTAGAAAGTGACGTTATCTTCAAGAACACGTTCATTTATCTACATATGTGAGTTAATGTGACCTACGTGTGTCTACTACCTGCGATAACAGCTCTAATGTAAGCATTACGTGCTTGTTCGACTTCTATTACATTTTTAAAAATTGAATTTTGCAGTAATTGTTGTTTTAAAAAACCGTTTTGTCTTGAATACTATAAATGTTTTTATTTTATTGAAAATTGCATTTTTTAAAGTTAATTAAGTACCTAAACATATTCAAAAAGCTTCCGAATACTTAAAAAAAAATTTTTTGGATTTATAAATTCGAAAGAAGTTTTAGATAGGATCTTCTCTTATAATTAGATCATGTACGGTTTGTCTCCTTTGTACTAGTATAAGTAGAAGTAAATAAATAGATGCATTAATTGTATATTAATAAAGTTTAGTTAATTTTTGGTTATTATAAAAATTTTATGGCTCATAAAAAATAAAGGATAAAATTTGGCCACGTGCAGCCGACTAACTTTAAACCCATTTTTCTTTAAAACAATTTACTTTAACGACATAAATAAACTATACCTTTTCTAGACAAAATGGACCGCTGTTTTAAACAAAAAATTGGTCATTTAAAGCAAATCTCGATTCACAAAAAAGATATCGCAGAAACAATAGAACGTGTGGAGTATTGTGAACGTTCTTTGTAATTTAGGCATGAAATAATTATCTTGTCCTATTTGGCTAAATTTAAAAAAAAATTGAATAAAATAACTTTGAATAATAAAAGATGATATTAAAAAAACTTCTTTCAAGGCGCATAACTTTGCAAGGAAGAAAAATTGCACTAATCTTAAGGTAAGTTGGCCAAAAACGATTTATTTTTATCCAAAGAAGCACCGTTAGCGTATGGCCAATTCTTTACTGGACACCCGATATACATATATTTAATGTTAATGCTTCTATTTCTCCATTTTCCGTGGGAATATGCCGTCCATGCTAATTTTAATAAATAGAAAATACGACACGTTTGTTACGCGAATACAAAGAAAGCTTTGATTTGGTAATTTGAAAGTCAAATTGTACAAATCTGCACGAGAAATTTTCAAAGTGCGAAGTAAACAACAACAGAAGTTACTAAATAAGTGGAATTAATGTATACAAAGTAGTTGATAAGTGCGTCCGGGTGGCGTTTTATATACCTTTGTAGTATTCACCCTAGACTTACATACATACAATAACTTGTGGACTAACAGCGGAAGCATCTCAAAGAGATGCTTCGCTACATGCGATCTGATTACTTCCTCTTAGGTTGACCCCAACTTAAGAGAGCCTAATGAGTAGGTATAATAATGTTGAGGAATTTGAATTACCTAACATTTTTATGATACGTTAAATTAATTTCTTGTAAAAGTTAACTTTTGCTTTGAAAGATCTTTTGTTCAATTTAACCCATAAAAAGTCTCTAAAATATAATTATTAAGTTTATTAATTTAACGTAATTAAATATTGTTATTATACAGCTGAATCGTAGCTATTTTCTAGAAAATGCACTGTTTACTGAAAAATACTGACAATGAGTCAGTGAGAGTCTAACAATTTGCCGAAACTATGCAGCAATTAAAACAAGGCATGTGGTGGAAAGACATCTCCTTCCTTTGTACTGTATTAAGAACATTCACTGGTTAAGGAAATGACTTGTCGCACTTGTACACGAAAGAAAATTTGTTAGATTTTACTATTAAATACATAAACGACAATAGACATAATTATGTTTAATTCCTACATAAGTTAGGTACCTAATCATTTTTCACGTAAAAGTAGGTGCGTTTAAGAATAATTACATAAATAGATTAATGATGATTTATTTCACCAAGTCTCGCCCATCAGTTAAGAAATTATAATATTTTTAATTATAATGAGAAAGTAAAAATGATAAAGATAAGTGTTTTTTGTTTTCTTTTGTTTTGTAAACTTATATCATAGAAAATACGTAGTAAGTAAATCGTTTTCTGTAACTGCACTGTATCAACTAAAAATAAACAGCCCTAAAGCAAATGTTTAAAGAACAATAATAAAACTATCATAATGAAAAATGCGTAATTTAATAAACTTTTTTTAAGTTTGAAACCCAACCATAAAATAATTGGGTAATCGTGATTCTATTTTCTTTCAATTCATAAACCAAACGATACTAAAAACTGGCAACTTCACATTCAAATAGCTATAAGATATTTTATAAGATTTTAATTACTGCAAAGTTAATTTTCAGCAATAAAAGATCAATTCCCTCAACATATACGTATAGATCTGTATAAAACGAGGAGTTTGCTTTGAGGGTACTAATTTAAATTTCCAGGAAACTAGCAAAGCGTTTGATTTGCAATTTAAAACTTTCTGAAAAGTATTAATTTATCGCTTTTATGCAACTGCGTAACAAATTGCATGACTCGTGAAAATAGTTAATGTAGGTATTTTCCAACGTGCGAAGTTAGTAAATTATTATTTAGCTGGTATTTTACGACCCAAATTTAAAATTATTCAGTACCGCGGCCCTTTGTAGATCAAAAGGGTAGTTTTCGTCGATTTGTCGTTACAACGAACGCTTTCGAATTACCTTCGCCCCTTCAAAACTTTGCGATTTAAGATATTCTTCAAAGGTAGCTTGTTCTGTAGCAAATCGCTTTGACGCTTCCAAAATTGATTCTTTTCAAAGTCATAGTGCAATTTTCGGCAGAAAGACAGAGACGTACTGTACACCAGCAAGGAGGAGATCGTTTGTCACTGTTAAAGTATTTTGTCTCCTTTTTTGTCGCGCAGGATAGTTTTTTCTGAAAGAAAGGGTCCGTTCGTTGTTATTTGCTGGGTGTCGAAGTTCGCACGCTAAAACCGATTATCCGTTAGATGAAACAATGCCGACTCTCGCAAACAATATCTCACTAACCTCTCTCCGAAATGAAGATGACTAAAAACTAAATGAAGCAATTCAATTCTCCGTTCCATCACACACGCTAAATAATGAATGAAATCGTGACGGACGACTTTGCGTGACTAGCTCTTCTATTTATATCTTAACAACTTCCTTTTATGTACAACCTTTTCTGTAGTTTTAATTAATTTTTTTGACTTACGCACATACCGAGTTATTAAAATATTACAAAGCTCACATCATGTCATCTTAAATATGTTTAACACAGATTTTACGTGTTTATTTAAAAACTTGCATATTTTTGTATTAAGTACATTTTCAGTTCAAATTTGAACCCTTATAGGTGTAACGAATTTATAAGATTTTTAAGAGAGTAATGCTCGATAATTAAATTCCTACGTGAATTAAAAATACACCCAATTATGTATAGTTTCGTTTACTAGCTTACATAATATAGGTATATACCAAACACTAAAATTTATAGGTATAGGATTAGATTTAATTACTGAAACTTAATAGCGCATCGAAGTTATAGTAGAACCTCGATTTTGAGAATTGTGTGTTCGATTAAGAGTGCGTATACTTGTACGCGTCCAAAAATGTTAGTTACCTACTCGTTGTGGGTTATTCGAGCGCGAAATTTGTTTAACCGTTAGCGGCAGTGGAAAGTTTATTATTATAGTACCTAATCGTCAATAACAAAGCGCTGGGATGCACTGATGTAATCAACATAAAACAGTCTTAACCCACTCTACTCCATTCATCCATATGTGTATATATAAAGCTCCAAGGTATTCCACACGTGAACAGCGAATATTAGCGTTCGCAACTTTAAGGGTGTTTAGATCGCTTAAAATTATACAAACAAAAATATAATTTTTAGGTTTATTGTTTTAATTGGAATAATTCTCGTTATTGTATATTACTTAACGATTGATGTAATTGTATATTTACGGAAAAAAAATTAATAATTTTTAATAAAATAACGAAAATAGGTTTCCATTTTTCCAATTATAAGACTAAAAATAAACTTAAGTCAATAATTTTTATGTCACGTTATGACTTAATTACAAAAAAAAATTTTTAAGTCATTTAACATCCGAGTTTAATGGATTGGAAAAATGGAAATCCTATTTTCGTTGTTTTATTAAAAATAATTAATTACGTTTAATAAATAATAACGAGAATTATTGTACCTAAATAAAACAATAAACCTAGAAATGACATTTTTATTCGCATAATTTTAAGAAGATGATAGGGTGTGGTGTGTTAAATTGCATACTAAGCGCAAAGAATAGTTAGTTATGTTTCTCCAGCAAAATCGGTGAGAATATACGACATTCCAATGCGTGTCGTGCGATTAGTAACAAACGTAAGCCTTATTTTTATTTATACATATTTTATTTTTAGTTAGTCTGTATTGAACAAGTTTTATTTCTTAAATGACAAGATTTAGAACAAGGTGAATTGCGTTAATATATTGTTTTGCTTAACAAAACATTTTATCTGGTATGGGGCAAGGCTCTTTTAATATTACAGCTGGAACGGAAGGGATTAATTATCACTTCCAGACGTATAAAATATGTAAACATACTTTTTATTCTCATCTTATTAGGTTGCATTAATTTACCTGTGATTATTCGTGTTTCTCGACCTTCATTAGCATGGATAATCGAAGTTCCACTGTATCTATACTTGCCGAGATACCTACAAGTAAACCAAAACCCATCTATAAGTATACCCAGTGCCTATAAAACCAAAATATAAAATTTATCGCCTATGCGTTTAGTTATCTCGTCACGTTCAACTATAATAGATAACGAACGAACAAATAAAGTAACTACAAAATTTCCAGAGACAGAGAACGTTAAAAATATCGTCACCTCTCAGGATCTAAAATCGCCAATAAAAAATGAAACTGAAGCGATTCTCAAAATTAACGATTCACCTACATAAGATACATTATTCACCTACAACAAGATACCCAAATATAAACAAAACATTTTTAAAATACCTAGTTATTAAGAAGTTCTATTAAAATCGATGTTTTTCGTTTTAATAACACTTTCATATTTATTGGAAAGCTACGTTCTATATTTTAATTCTGTTGGCCATAAAAACATTTTTCTTTTATTCTTTGGAATATTTTATTTCCAGTCGACAAAAATACAAAGTGATTGTAAATGCACGAGGATTCTGAATTAGGAAACTTACACACACATTGATACTAATAATTCCTGCAAAATATATTCCTCGAATTTCCAGTGGTATAGCAATAATTGAAAAAAATATATATTTTCTAACCTATAAAATGTGTCGTAATCCTTACTGGTCAACAAAGCAACTAATATATAATAGAATAATTCTGAAAAGAATCGTGTTTTTGGATAAATCCAGGAAAATATAAATAAATTTAAACAAAAGAAAATAAGAACCACAAAAATATACGTAACGAACGCTTATGGTAAAACTGTCAAGTGCACTTTAAAAATGCACCTAGGGATCGTGCACAAATTATGTAACGCTGGGGGGGGGGGGGGGGGTATGTGACAATGCGTTACAGTGTTACGGAAGGTGTGGAGCCTGGCCTTTATTCGTTCTAAAAATAAGGTTGATAATAATGATTAAGATATTCAAAATGCACAAGTCAATGCACAATTAACAAGTTTCGTTATCGACAAATTAAGGCCTAACAATTTTTCTCTTTTTGGCCTTACGAGGATTTTGAGAAATAATCAAGAAGTGTAAAAGGGCTCTTGCTCTCTTAAGAAGCATTTTTGTTTAGGGACGATTTAGTCCAAATCGACATAAAACCATCTCTAGAATTCGACGTTTTCATTTAGCAGGAGAGTTTCTGAACACCCTGTATATACTGATACGTATTGATAACGATTACAAATTAATATTCATTTACCCAGAATTTTTTAATATACGAAAAATAAAGTCCTGAAGTATGCTTTCGATGCACGTATCCTTTCGGATATAAAGCCGACTTTAAATAGACAAAATAGGTAGGTAAATTGAGGCAAACTGAGAAATTTTTATATTAGGTGTACAAAAAAGTTCTGAGCTTTTTTTTGTAAAATTCAATATTTATTTAAAAACAAACAAAAAGATATTAATCAACGAAATAGTCCCCGTTTGCATCGATAACCTTTTGCCATCTTTCGGGCAGCTTGCGAATTCCCTGATGATAGAAGCTCCCTGGCTTCGAGGCGATAAAGTCATCAATGCATTTGCGTAGGTCTTCAAGTGCCACGAAGTGTGTATCAGTCAAGTGATGCTGCAGCGACCGGAATAGGTAGTAATCAGACGGTGTCATGTCTGGACTATACGCCGCATGCGGGGAGAAGTTCCCAGCCTAACGCAAAGATATGATCCCAGGTCGCTTTTGCAACATGTGGTCGGGCATTGTCATGAAGCAGTATCACTTTACCACGTCCTTTGCCAGTAAATGGCCTCTTTTCTTCTACTGCATCGCTCAAATTAGTCAATTGTTGCTGATAGCGGTCTGCCGTAATTGTTTCACCCGGCTGTAACAACTCGTAATACAATACACCTCTCAATCCCACCATATGCAGAGCAAAACTTTCTTGGCGTGGATATTGGGCTTTGGAGTCGATGTCGAAGGTTGACCAGGGTCAACCCATGATTTTACGCTTCGGGTTATCATACAGTATCCACTTTTCGTCGCCTGTAATGATTTGGTGCAGAAAATCCTTTTCCGGAACCTTGAAAGCAAAGTGAGTGCGGTGTCACGCCTTCGATTTTTGTTGTCTTCGGACAGTGCATGCGGAACCCATCTGCCTTCCTTCTGAACTTTTCCCATTGCATGTAAACGTGTGGAAATAGCTTGCTGCGTAACACCAAGCAGCTTTGCAAGCTCCTTTTCAGTTTGTGCAGAGTTTATATCCAACAATGCTTGCAATTCGTCCGTTGCAATCTTTTGAGGGCGTCCAGCACGCGGTTCATCTTCAAGACTGAAATCTCCTTGGCGAAATTTTGTATACCACCTTTACACGTAGCGTGACTTACAGCGTTCTCTCCATATGCGGCACAAATCATTTCAGTGGCTTCAGCAGCATTTTTCTTGAGATGAAACGCGAAGTGGATGGAAAATCGAATATGCTCTTTAGTTATTGCCATCGTAAACACTACTGATTTTTTAGGTTATGTGCATCAAACGTCAAACCGCATGGTATTTTCAAAGACCAAATGTCAACGTTGTAAACCCGCAAAAGGACGGGAAACTTCATGAAATTTAAATTGTGGTTTCGGTTGTATGAAATCTAAAGCTCAGAACTTTTTTGTACACCTAATATGCATCGAAACGGATGAAGGTAGAACCTACCTAATTTATTTAAAAATACATCGTATGTTAGTCATTGTGTTTTATATTAAATAACGTAAATTGGAGAAGCGTAAAATTAAAATTTAAAACATATAAGTGCTTTTTCAGCTATAACAACGCGCAATAATGTCTATATTTGTCATGGACAAAGTAACAAATATACACTCGCAAAACACGGAATAACGACGAATAAAAACGAATTTAACAAAATAACTAATTTCCGTTTTCATAATAAATTAAACTAAAGTGAGTTTCAAAAATAAAATCAATTACCTATTACTATGGCAATGCATTATTGTAACGATTATTTAAAATTTCTATTAATTTAAAGTAGGTATGTTTAGTACCTATTAATTGCGAAATTAACGGCACAGCACAGTGGCGCACAAACGGAAAATCGCAAACGATCCGAAATAGACACTCGATAAAAATATAATTAAATGAGCATATTATTTAAAAACTTTCCGTAATAGAACGATATCTAGTTCAAAACTAGTCGTGCAGAACAAATTGATAAAACGAAGGTAAAGATTAGTTACATGACAAACAATTCGTCTGCATGTGTAGATAGTTCTTGTCTCGTTAAATGCGGAACAATAAAAGTAGGTCATATTTCAAGAGAATGATTGGAACTGTCAACTTAATTTTTGTGAACTATTAGTCGCATAAAAAATTACGTAGATAAAATAATGTCATACTTGATATAAACTATTACTAACTAGAAATGAAATAGAACTATTCTAGTCAATTTTTTTAAAATACTGTAATATTTGAAATATGTGTAAGTGAAATTCTGTAAATGCTACGCTTAGCTAGATAAAATATTAAGCATCTACCTTTACCAAATTTTTGTTGAATAAGAATCCCTCGCAAGTAACACGAAAGTTCACAATTTAAACGTCTATTTGCACAAAAAGTTATCCCGCCGCGAACCGAAATACAGAGGCACACCCATAATACGCGATAAACACTAAAAATTAGTTTATATGGAGTGTAATAAGAATTGTCGAAAACCCACCGTGCACGTTCAAATTATAAACCATACTGAATGCAAGATTTTCTTGTCTGTCCAAGTCAGTCTGTTATCTGCTTACCTATTGTTAAGTAAAAGTGCACGTGTGCTTCTACTCGTAACGTCTGCCTATTGTGATTAACACCGTCATGTTTATCAATATCAAATTTAATTTAAATTTTCGGTCATTTATTGAAAACGATATTTTTAAATAAAATGCATTTAAATCGTATTTGAGATATTCAATAAACTACACTTTTTTGTATTAAAATATTTTTCAAAATAAAATTCAAATGTCTCGGGAAGTTGAAATAAAAGCATAAACTGTCGCACTTATTGTTAATTAAAAAAAAATACATTAGAGATATTTAATTGTAATTACCTATAAGTAAGTAATTATTTAAAACACGCCCAGAATGTTGAATCGTTATATTTTCTGAAACAGTAGTAATGTTTCGCATAATGAATTAATGGGTTTCCAAAAATGTGTAAGTACGTATACTGTAGAATGTTTCGGGGCTAACGGTCAAAAACTCAGGAGCGTATAGCTGATTGTGAGGTAAAAATAATGTCAGCATTTCATATACAGTTTTTGTAGTACGCGCCTTCGTTTCCGAGTTATGGGCCCCCAAAGTTGGAATTTCAAAATCGTTTTTTGTCCCTATCAAAATTATTAAATGACCAACATAATTTATTAAGGCGATTCTCTCAAAGTTATGAACGCGTTTACAAAGAAAATTCGAGCTGTCCGTAATCAAACGTAATACCCATTTACGTAAATATTTATTATTTCTAGAAAAATTTTGGCACAGCTTTAACGAGTCGATAAACCTTTAGGTAAGTATATAAAATTTGAATCTGTAAAATATTTTCTATTTTTAGATCTAACGTCATTTAAAAGCTTTCTTTAATCACGTTAAAAATATACTGAATGTAGTGTTATTAAATTTATGGAAAGGGATTTTCTCGTGAAACTTCGTAGCAGTTTCACGATGTAGCAGTGCAACGCTAATGAAAAATTTCATTTATTATTACCGCTACCCAAACGTATTTCGAAGCACGGTTGCTGTAATGTCCATAGTATTTAAACGCATGCAGTATTGTTTCGTGGGCATTTTTTAATTTGAGATAATAATATATTTAATGGATAGGTAACTTTAACTTTCAGTATCACATTGTTAATTTATAATATCGTTTTAATAATAATTGCGTTTGCGTCACTGGAACCAGGGGGTAACTTTTTATCGACAAGTAATGTCAACTTAAGGAACAAAGTATGCTTTTTATAGATTTTTTTAAATTTCTACAAAAAAATGTAAACGACTAAAATACACGAATATAATGCTTGCGATTTTGGGTTTGTGTTTTCCGAGTATTTTGCATTTATACGAGCGCTGCTGTCAGAGATGGAATCCCTCTTTGTTGCCGGTTGGTGCAGATATGCTAAAACGCTTGAAGGCCAGCGTCAACGTTGTTATTAACGTAAAGCAAAACGGGATGGTAAAATATCACCTTACTCACAGTTTTTTTTTATATTTTATGAGCTCTTGCTCTTATGTCGTAGGGATGCTTCTTCGCGGCGATAAAATCCTTGAGCTTCGCTGATGACAATAGTTATGGTAATTATATTGCACATGTAGCTGTATCAACCGACCATTGTTATGTAAATTAGGCAGTTATGCATGTTAATGTATTCAAACGATATGTTTATTAATTTAGAATTTGACTATTTTCACTCCTATTTGCTATCAACATGTGATACCAATTTATTTTAGTTTATCATGTTTGAACACTAACTACTATAAATTTACTAATTTACTTTCCATTGATGTGTTTCATAATTGCAGGATTTATATTAACAGATTGTACTTGTACGTAATTTACGCGTATCTGTAATAATTAACAATGTTTATTATTGGATATCAAGTTGTCTCTGTAATTAACTATTCAATAATTCATAGTTACCAGCTATATCTACCACGAAAACAAGGCGTACTTGCATATATTAAAGTGGGGAATACATTATTGTAATTAAATCGAAAATTCGTCCCATCAAAAAGATAGGTACTTACTAAGGTAAAGCTAATTAAAATAAAGGTCATAAAGAATTAGATTGTATCGTCTACAATAATTTTAAGTTATGTATTAGGAACTTATTTAAAAAGCCTAACAAAAATACCAACGTTTTAAATATCCTTTTGTTTAAATTAATTGTAAATTTTGATTATCTGCGTCGAAATTGCTTTGAAAATTCAAAAAAATTATTTTTATAACCGTATTTATGTGAAGTTTGATGAAAATTGGATAAATATTTCTATTATCGATTTTATTGTATGATTCATAACACCTATCCGCCATTATATTTTCTCCGCATTCGATATAAATCTTTAATATTTAAACATAAACATATAAGAAAGTACGTCCATCGTTTGTTATTATTTATTGTGTACTGCACTTTCGCTAGATATATAATCTTCCTGCAAACATTTAAATACGTCGTCGTAAACAAACTTTAAACAAAAAAAATTATTAACAGTTGATGATTTATTATGATACCTATAGCAAATTCTGTAAAGATTCGGTCCTTTGTAAATACACTTCGTTTTTGTCTATATATGAAAAATACACAAAGAAAGGTTGTTTGTTACTAGTAATATAAGAAAAGGTTGTTTATTTTTTCCTTGTTGAATATACACATATAATACATTTTTGGAGTTGCTACAAGTAAGTTTTAGATAGACACATTTATTTCATTGTTTTTCATCGTGCGAAAGCAATAATTTAAGACGTATGAAATTGAAATTTAAAAATTAAAGTCAGTAGATACATATACATACCTATACATATTATAAATTATTTATTAAATCATCATCAATCGTTAAGAATTTGTATGTAGGTAAGTACTCGTAAAAGAAGGGAAGTGTGGTGTTGAACTTGAAATTGGTGGGTGCGTATTCGTATATCGTTACACGTAGAATACCTATACGTGAATACTCTGTTTGCTTATATTCTTAAACACAAACAAACATAAACCGTAGTTTACTAATAAATATTTATTATTAGTCTTACCATTACCGCTTTTAGCAGCAATGAAAACAACGAATTTAGTCTCAACCACAGCCGAGCCGAACAGAGGCAATTAAAGCAACTTATCTCATTTAATTTATAAAAGTTGGATGCACGTAACCTGAATTTTCACACACAACTAGCTTTTTTTTGCCTATTTACTTTTATCGATAAAATTATTGGCATACCTACCACTATTTTCTTCTATTATTTCTTTATTTTAGAACGATCTTTATACCACATCCTTCAAGAATAACAAATCAAGTGCTTTAAATGCTTATGTGCACGATTACCAAAATGTACCATCACCGAATATTCACTTGCAATTAATCTTCATTAATCCATTCTTAAAGAAAAAACGACGTAAATCTTCCAAAACATTCGCTAAACGTACCTATTTGCAATTTTTCAGCGCTATACGGCACATTACGATATTTTAACGCCTACAATACGATGAAACGCTTGTTTGTTTCATTATACGTGTAATAAATATGTAAATGTGTAATCTATAGGTATAAAGTTTCTTGATCAATTCAACGAGTGAACTACAATTATGTATAACGAGTCCGACATTTTAATAACACCCTGTACGTATATAAACTAACAATAAATAGAAATAAGTTTTACGGTAGGACATTTTAAACACAATTTGCTAAAACGTTGCTAATTGGAGTAATTCCTACGTTAATTTCTTTCAAGGTAGTTTTTATTATCCGTAAAATTTATATACGTAGCTTTTAATATACACCTAACTACCTTTTTTAAACCATAAACAAGTTTATGCTCACAGTAGGCAAGTATTATTTACGCAAACAATTAAAATTTAAAAGAATTTTTACTTAGTTACTAATAGATAATATACCGAATCGATTTTTTCGTGAAATTATAAACGGTATCTCACATTTTTAAAACACTAGGATTACGAAAGCGGTATTATTAGTTAAGAAGTAAGTCTAAGAAGGACTTGTTGTTGTAATGTTAGTTTGGAGTTTCGGGTTTCGCTTTTCTAAAGGATTTTCTTACATAGGAACTCAGGTAAAACACATTATAAGGATAAAGCCGACGGAAGGAGACGATGCTAATAAGTTTATCGAATGAATTTGTTGTAAAATTGTTGTACCACGCTGTACATATAATTAAAATGATAAGTATAAACTTGATTTCGTGAATATACAGGGTGACCATTGGGATTGTGTTGAAATTAAACGATGTTTCGTCAACTTAGTTTATGATTGTCAGAAGAAAAAGTGTTTCTTATTGAGCGTTTAACTGCAATAGGGGCAAAAATTATGCTGACGCATATCGTGGATTTACTAATAAAGATGGGTTTAGGAAAATCGAACAAACCTACTATACAGTAGAACCTCGTTTATCCGGCCTTCGATCAACCGAGCCTCCGCGTTATCCGAGGCAACGGACTTACCCGAGAACTCCACATTAATTGAGGTGTATGCTCGGATAATACGGAAAAACTCGGATAAAACGGATGAAGCCGCTATGCCGATGCAGTACGCGCGTGTTATCCGAGTTTTCGCTTATCCGAGGTACCCCTTCCCCACATTACCTCGGATAAACGAGGTTCTACTGTATTTAGAAGGCCATGATCCAATCTAACCTATAATATACTATGCCGGCAAACTTTTTTTTGTCATTTTTAGATATCTTTCGGGGAAATTATTGATAGTTTTAATATTGATAGAACTTTGAATGATCGTAGATATTATTTGTCTGGTCTATCCTGTAGATACCACCGTTACAACAAACGAAGAAGTTGAAGACGTCAAAAAATATTACAAGGAAGAGTGAAATACATGTATCGATCGGAAAACTACTTAGATCGTTAATGTGAAGTGAAAAGTTTTTCGAAAGATTGTGGGAAAATCACCGGATACACATCAGTTACTGACAAAGAAAGCGATGAAAAAGTGCGCCAAGTTTTACAAAATAATAAGCGATACGTTTGCGAATGAAGAATTCGATAAAAAAAAATTTTAACGAAGAAAACTTATTTTCGGTTGAATAGATATGTAAGAAAGCAACGTCATCGATTTTTAGAAAAGGAAAACCGTAATATGTCAATGGGGAATATGACAACGCTAGAAACGCTAGATTTTGTTCGATAACTTTAAAAAATGTCAGTGTACAAAATTTAATTTGAAAATATTATTTTTTTCTATCTTATTATTAGTTTAGTATATTGATTGAAAACTTAATAAAATGCATGCAACGTTATGAAAGTATAGCGCATTAAATTTACATTTATGGTATTGATCACACGGCTATGCCTTGATATTTTGTTGACCAACTATAAGCTACAAGGACAAAAATATTAATACGCCTAAACGACGCGATCAGCGTTCGAATTCTCTTATAATTGGAAATTTTATCTATGTAGTACCTTAAAAATTGTTTTCACCATCAATTTTAACGTTTAGCAAACAAAAATATATTATAGAGCATAATACAAAGAATACTGTCGTAACTTCATTTTTTTAAATAAAAGAATATCTATAAAAGGGGTTGCAATTTACCATTACCGGTGAAAATTATAAAGATTTATTAGAACTTGTAATTCTGTGTCGATTACCATGGACAATATCTTAAAAGCATAAACGCATTCCCTCTGTCATGTCACTCAGTTCATGTCATAGTCATCGTTGTTATGTTACTTTAATAATATATTAATGGTAAATTATTATTGTCCACTTATTTAACGTCCACTTTAAGTGGACGAACTAAAGTTTGTTACGCCAACATAATTAATTAAATGTTTTTTATAGTTAATCATATTTATCTGTTGTATAGGTATCTAATAACCAATTTGAAAAACTTCAATAATTTTTGTGTAGGCCATTTGGATATTTCACTTTTAAAAATAAAGAAGTTTTTGTTATAATGTAATAATACCTAGGAATATATATATTTCTGTTACCTACTCAAGTTATCTATAAAAAATGATGATAAAGTAGGGAACATTCACATATAGTATCTATATAATTAATTTATAAGTTCACAGTTGTTTAAAAATAATGAATCAATACAGCAAAGTAATAACTGGTTTAACAATTTAAATTTAAATACCTATAGTCGAGTAAATAATGCCGAAAAATCGTGAAAACTTCGGAACCCGCAATAATTTAGAAACGATTTTGATAAAACTTATTTTTAAATGAATGTTATGCTACATTATTTGAAATCGGAAACATTCCGGTCGGCGCACTCAACTATTTGTATTACTCAAACAATTATTACAACAAAATACGGGGGAGGGGGAATCAGAAAACCTTATGTCGGATTACAAGAAAATGATAATAAAATCTCTCGGGAACGTATAAATTATGTCAAAACAACGCCACAAGTTTCTATAAACGTTTTTCCTACGACGCTCCCCTATTGAGATACTCACCCCAATAGTAAAACAGTAAAAATCAATTTATTTTAAATAACATGTTCTTAATAACATTCTCAATAACAAGTTCTTTAAAATAATAGGTTTTTTGATATTATCGACCGCTAACCTTTATAACCTCAAAATATTTTAGAGGTCTAAGTTGTTAAACTTTTAACAACATTTTCGGAATCCCCAGACATTTTATGATAAAAAGGTACCTTGTTTAATTTCGATAAAATGAACGATATTGGAGAAAATCATATTTAGGTAATATCTAGGATAGGTACTCTGCATCTCTTATTCTTTATGTATGATTTTCTCGAATATGGTTCATCTTATCAAAATTAAACAAGAGTACTTTTTCATCCTAAAATGTCTGGGAAATCTGGAAATAAGCGTAAAAATTTAAAAACTTAAACCTCTGATAAATGACGAGGTTATAATTGTTAGGGGTATTGGCTTCCCTAAGGCGGTATCAAAAAACATATTACGTCCTTTTAAACATCTTAATTTATTACATATGTGTTGTTACCACAAATTATTAAATTTCAACGAAAAACAAACATGTTATTTAAAAAACTGATTTTTACTTTTCAACTTTGGGTGATTAATATTTCAACAGGGGAACGTCATAGGAAAAAAAATTATAGGAACTTGTGGCATTGTTTTGACGTGATTTGTACGTTTCCGAGAGATTTTTACCATTTCCTGGACGCCCCGTAGTTTGTTGTAATAAATTGTTTAAACAATACAAATACTTGAGCGCCCCAACCGAAATGTTTGCGATTTCAAATCATATAGTGTAACAAACATTTTAAAAGAATTTTCATCAAAATCGGTTCTGTTCTTGTGGGTTCCAAAGTAAAAATCTAATTTGACTCAACTAGTATAATAAACGATGTAGATACAATAGTTATGAACAACATTTTATTTGTGTTATTTCTGATATGTATATAGATAAATTTGGTGACATTATGCATCCACTAAATTAATGCAGGTAGACTAAATACAAAAATGTGCTTATTTTCTTATAATTATAGGTACTACATATACTACATAAATTGTGGCGCTTCTTAAATTACATTATTTTGTAACGCATCAGCGGATTAATTTTAATAATCAATTTAAATTGCATCGTTACAAAGTGATGGTAACGAGGTTAGTGTTAATGTTTAAAACAAGTCAAGTAAGTACAATAAGATGCATTTAATTAATTTGTTAAACGGAATTGTCGAACGTATCGTATCTACTTGGTTAATTGAAATCAGCAACGTTTCGGTTCTCAACTGAAACGTTGAGAAATACAAGTAAAATTGGGTAACAGAATCAATCCGTTGGCTTCCGCATTCTCTCGCCACAGGCAAACGCAGTAATTAACTAACTTGGTTACGATAATTAAATTTATAGTAAGGAATACACCAAAAATAGCTGTAAGCGTTTCACTGTTGATATATAGTTTTCGGAAATTAGAATGCGGGCACGAAGACTTTAATTGAAATAATATATTTGCGATCAATTACGTAAACTGCGAGATAGAGTCTAGTAATATTTTTTCGTAGCCAAAACGAATTATCATGATAAGGAGAGAAAATCGTTAGAACTCTCCTTGAGAATAGGAACGTGATTTATTACACAGAATTAGACGAAAATGTGAAAACACCTATACATCTACGTTATAAGAAGCTTTAGAAAAAAAATGTTGGAAATAAAAGTTCTTCTATCTTCAAGTGATTCACGTAGTGGATTTAATACACACAATATTTTTATGAAAAGTAAACTAAACAATCGCGTACGTACCTACCTATAAATAATTTTCTTTTTTACGTTAAATGCATACATACATCATATTTGATTTGTCAAGTATTTTACCGTATTTTCAACTACAGAGACGATCGACGCGATTTAAGTAGTTCAAAATCGTTGGCGATTAATTTAAATATTCGCATACGTTAAGTATTGATAATAATCAATATTCACGTAATATTCCTTTGCAAAAGGATTATGTAAGTATTTTAATGTGTCTGCAAAAATTAAAGGAAATAGTTCTCCCATTTCACTACAACTTATACTTAAAAGTAATTAAATATAAAAACTACTTATTTGTTATCCGATAGAAGTACTTAATAAACAAAAATTCTAATAAGTAGGTACTTAAGTAATTAATTTTAAAGAATTTAGCTACAATTTAAGCCCAATTTATTATTTTTTCCGTCAAAGCTCCGTCGCGTCGACGAGTAGTAAAAGCAATAAAATTAATTGAAGTAATTCGAGAACTCGATTTCAGTTTCTAATTTAACCCGTCGAAGATAAAGCTTAAAAAGCAAACGGAAGTATATTAATTAACTTTTCAGCTATATGGAATTTTTGTTATTAAAAATGTTTTTATTAATACTAAATAAATTACTCATATTTTTGTAATAATACTTTAAACGTCACTTTATAATAAACTGAATACGCTTACGTACTTTGAGGGCTTCTTCGAATACGGTAAAATAAATTTAAATTGTGATTGCAAATATAATTCTGATTGTGGAGTTTTTAATTAACTATCTAATTTGTTAGCAAATCCCCTCTCTGTGTATGTAAATTTAAATGCGCGTAAGAAGCTTAAAGGATTAAATGATGTACTGTACGATAATAATCTTTAGTGCACCTTGTCCGTCCCTTTTGTCCTTATTTCTTGGTGCATGTAGGGATAGTACCTGCTATAAAACGTGCGTTAGTTCAGTGAAAACCATCGTATACATATACGAAACGTGCTTTTCTATTTCATGCATCAATAGTTGCAATTAAAGTTGTTTTTTTTTGTGACATTGGGGAGATCGGATACCTGACTATTAACGTTAAAAAACCGAATTTAAATACATTGCATTTACGAACAATAAGGGTAGATCAATCAAACACTTGAGACGATTACGGTAATTTTAAAATGCCGTCGGCGCTTTGCGTTGCAGTTAACCTATATTTTTAAGGGCCGTTAAGGGTCACGAACATTTAAAAACAAATAATAAGTATCACGAATAAATAACGAACAATATTTAATGTAGTAAAAGCAATTTTAATTCAAAACTCTGGACACCAAATTAAAAATTTACTCACTCGAGTTGCTTCATTTTAAAGCTATATAATAAAAGAAGAACCTGAGGCAGTCTGTTGCGGCGACGTACTCATAAAAAATATCAACAGGGGAGCCACGTTCAGCTTCATGAGCTAAATTAATTCTTAGAATACAACGCGGAACTGAATTTCACTCATGGACGATTTCAAAAACTGCAAAAGGCGCTTCATGTCGTAATTTACAGATGAACTGTTTTCAGTAATTTAGAACCGGAGAGAAAATTACCTTGAACGGCCGTACACCTCCGATTTAGTACAAATCGTAAAAAGAACTTAAAGTCTATTTTTCCTTACGACACCTCATAAAGAAAGCCAAGCGTGCGGTCAAAATACTTCCCAAATGAGCCATATCAAAGATATTTATGCGAATCTAATGACGCATCGAGCCTTCTAAATCTACACTTCCAGCGGAGTTCACTTTCAACTACTCGTGTTAAGAAATGCTGCTTCATGAACTTTTTGATATAAGGGAAAGGAAGGATACCTACATCAATAGTGATTTTGATAAGAGTATTCAGATATTTTATGACAAATTTACGACGTTTTTTCAAACAACGAAGTAAACTGCTATCTGTTAGTAAAATAGCATGTAAAGTACTCATCAATTCTTGCACGTTTGCGATTTCTATAATAAGATTGCGAAAGGATCAGTTTGGTGCACTAACTACTTGTTTGATAAAAGATCAGGTACGATAAAAACGAATAGGATAAAACTAAACTCAAATAAACGTCCCGAAATGTACTTACTTATTTGTACACAAAATTAAGGTAGATTATAAATTATTCTTATTATATCTGCTAATAGTTGTACGATTATATTTAAGTTGATTTGTTATTTTAAACATGTTTCGTATGTAGGTACTTTAATAAATAATTTAAAAAAAAAATAGTTACTTATAGTTATGGGTTTATGACCTCTCAAGTATAAGAGCTGTTGTTATAACTGGGCGTTATTCGCAATAGGTTCCAATACACGTCATCAATAAAACCTCGTATTTTACAGTACTAATGGATTGTAGTCTTTCTTTGCCATGTCATATGTGTGCATCAGGTAAATTATCAGTAGAATATGCCACGTTCAAAATTGAATATTACAAATTAATATACAATTTAATAACTTTTAGTGATGACGTGCATCGAAACCTATCGTGAACTACGTATATTGAAATATTATAAGCTGTAATTTAATTCTATTTAATTATAAATTAATAGGTAACAGAACAATACTTATAAAATTGTCTTGTTCTTTTATACGTTGAAGAAAGTCTTACGAAAACAATTTTACGAACCTTAAATGACAATTTTATACCTAGTAAAATGTAAAAAGATGAAAGTGGGCGTTAGGCGTATTCTTATTTGAATAAATTTATCTTACATTTTAAATTGAAAATATCATGCACGTCTACTATATATATATCTTTTTTGCAAATGTAGAATAACGCTTAATTTAACTGATTCAGTGACAACTTGTTTAATATCTACGCTTTATAATATTATTATTTAACGTAAAAAATTTTACGAAATACGGATTTTGTCAAAGTACTTATTTCGTCAAATGGGTTGGCAATTAGTTATTTAATGCTGTATTAAATAGCTTAAATTTGTTAATTTAGTTATATCGTATAATGTTCTCGAACTTTTTTATTCAAAAATCATTTTCATAAAATTTTAACAAGGGTAAACTATACAGTTATTGGGCAGTTATGGAAATTTCTTATTCGAAAAATTGCAGTACCCAAACTACCTTGATATAGAAGAAACAAAATTACTATTTGTAATGTATTCGTAATTGAAGATTGTAAAATAGTACCTGCAGCCATCTAACGACATTTTGGCGTGCAAGCAAAGACATAACTCTTAATATAATTTGAAAAAGTTGATTTGTCCAATAACTGGCCCAGTCCAATTATTGTATAGTTTACCCAATAATTAATTAGTCTAAAAGCTGAAACGATAAGATTTTAAACAAAGAAGTTTAAATGTCAATTTATGAAAGCAAGAAAGTTACAAATCCAATAACTGTTACTGAACGTTGATAAATAGGAGAGGGAGTTTAAACACAAAGTTTTGTACATGTACCTACTACATATATTTCTATTTAATATTTTTATACCTAGTTGAAAACATTATTTGAACTGTAGTCACAAACTATGTCAAAAATATAATGGGGAATAGGACAGGAAAATCTCCGTCAAACCGGACAGTGTAAAATGAGAGACAATTATTCCTGTATGAAAATACGAGTTAAACAAGCGAAGCTACGAACAGAAAGATATTGTAGGAATCCTTCGTCAAAAGGACTGAATATGTCTACGAATTAACGTCTTCGTTATGTTTGGTATTGTTATATATTCATTGTCATAAGAGGTTTGTATGTATGTATGTATCTCGTGATTATCATCGTTCTACTGCCAAGATAATGAGATTCTAAGACACGATGAACATCAATTTTATTGGAAACTGTATGTAAATGTAGATGCATATAAAACTTCGTCATTTATAATATTAACTATGAACTTTTAAATAAAAGCTATAGATATGTAAGTGTATCGCTATAATTTCAAATTCTCATTAAATGACATCAAAATGTTACGTTTTTTTTTTTTTAATACATCTTCCCGTTAGCTCGCTGGTTGACTTTTATTCATCCTTTTTCTTGTCATATGGAAATTTCTTTACAATTCCACTCAGCACGTCACTCACTTGGGAAAAATACATTTTAAATTTTCCCGGACAAATGATTTGAGTTAAGCGTGTAATTTTATTGTACGTCTATAAAATAGCGTTTTGTAGACTAATTATTATAGAAACAAATATTATTGTTCGTTTTAGTTTAATGGAATTGGTTGAACTAAATAGGGAACTAACTTGTTGATTGGTCCAACGAAATGGAATTTTTACTTAACTACGATCGATAGTATAGGTACTTACATGATTATCAATATTTATTGTTGTATTTTAATATAATTTCGAGTAGTAGGTAAGCCACTATATAGTAAACTTTACAACCGTTTATCGCGTTTATTATTTAAAATGTGATCGTTTAATTCTAAAATAATTAAAATATCTAGTTTATTATCGATGATTAAAAAAATATATATGTACTTATTCGGTCAACTAAAATGTGTCTTTTTAATTTAAATCAAATTTGTATCTACTGGTTTCGGATAAGTGAATATTATAGTAGATATACGTGCCCCACTACTTTTTATTGATTTGCAAGATACGCACGCATCCGCGTTTTAAGAGTTATACAAGTTATCGTTTGATATTAAATAATTATGTTCCTAAATTAATTTCGTTGTTTCTAAGAATTTCATTAGTAAAAACCGAGTCGAGAAAGTTCGCTCGCTTAATATAGGACGGCCGATACGAATATCCAATATGGATAAAATGAAATACGAGAGCCACGGCAAACTACTTCCATCATTGCTAAATTTATTTCGGCGTTTGAGCAATATTCGGCAAACATAAATTCAGGAAAGCTGCATATATTAACAGCTATGCGTAAGTATTACTCTTAACGTGTTAGATAACAGAACGGCGTGACGTGTGGTGATATTTTATACCGTTTGCACTTATTTACTGTTGCCAATTATAATTTGCGGCAGTAAGTTACCTAATGGAATTTTAATATTTATGCTTCAATAAACGGAGATTTTTACGTCCCTGTTAGATAACCATAATAGGTACCTACCTATTTAAAAAGTAAAATTGCTATCGTATTTGTGCATTTGTCGTATTTTTACAAGAAGTCGGCATTTATCTGTTCCTATACACGTGATAATTTGTTTATAATTTAATAACAATCTGAACTGTAGTTTTAATCGTAACAACGTTTCCTTGTCTAAAACAAATGTTACTTATTAAATATATCCATATAGCAATAGATACTTATAATATGGCCTATCCGAGCGTATAAGCGATCACGTCATCAATAAAAAGTTACTAGATGATGACGTATTTTTACAGTCATAATAAATTGTAGCTTTCTTTATAGTATTTAATATGTACGCAGGTAAATCATCGATAGAATATATCACTTTCCAAACTTTAAACCGAATTACAAATCTAGTAACTTTTTACTGATGACGTGAATTGCATAAAGAGGCATAACAGAAAATTTAAATATATTAATTAATTGTTAATAAAAATAAATACCTATTACCAAAAAAAAATTAAAAAATTTAGTTGTTAGTGCTAAAATTTAAAGACGAATTTATTACAAAGCTAAAAAACTAAATATTTAACTAACTCAGTTTTATTATTCGCCATATAAAATTGAATCGTTGAGTGAAAAAACGGATACCTATATCTTATATTATATAAATCGTTCATTTTTAGATATGCAAAATAAATTGTTATACAGAAGAACTATCAAGTAATTATTTATTGTGTTTTGTAATACATTTGCAAGTACCTATATATGTAGTTGTAGTGTTTTGTCCCTTTAATAACATCACGTTTCAATGTCTGAATGTTTTCATGTTTATGTGTTTCTGAATGTTTCATGTTTCGATGTTTTCTTATCGCGTGTTGTGACTATTAAACTAATGTTATTACCTCTGCGCGGACGTAGATAATACTCTATTCGATCCCACTCCTTTTCTTTAAGTTTTATTACGTCGAAAACTTAATTTCTTTTTTATGGTTTGATTTCTCATTTTGTCTATGCAAATGTGTTCATTTCGATGGTTCTAAGCAACAGCTTGATTTTAGACATTTCAGTTTAACGGGGTTTAAATTGTAGATTTTTCTAGCTTGGCTACACTTTTCGTGCTAGATCTCAAAAACACTATAATGCAATAAGTAGATAATCAAGATTCGAGAATAATGATTTGAATACTTAAAACTTTTATTTTGTTTAAAATCAAATAAAAATATTAAAAATTTAGAAAACTTCTACAGCGAATGGGTAAAAATTATTATTCGTTCTTCGTGACGTGCATGCATTTGCTACTAACAATAAGCAGAAAGGGTTGTAATAAGAGATAACGCCGGAGGTGCTCGGTTAGAACATATTTAATGTTTTAATACGAAAGCCAGACAAAGAAATAATTAAATATTCAGCAAATCAAACAATAGATATTTTATTATGCTCGCTTTATATAGCTTTTTACCTAGATATTATATTTATAATTTACATTTTAACTTCATTTCACAACAAAATAAACGTATATAATTATGTTATTACTTACAATTAGTTTTTATTTATTTACTGTAAGATTCTAACTATTAAGTTAAATATGTTTTCTTTTTTGGTTTTACAATAATTATCTTGTATGATAATGTATCAAACAAGATATGTATGCCAAGAATATAATTTTCTGAGAAATTTATAACTTTATATGCCGGACGTTGTATAATCATGAAACTTCTGAGAACTTTTCATGCTAAAAATACCTATAATAACTGTTTTTTTATTGTCCAGAATTTTTTTACATTTTACATAAAGTAAATGATATTCAATTTAAATAAGCTCTGTTTTTTCGGTCATTTATTGGAAATTAGTTGTTCAATTACTAGTATTAGAGTTCGTCCGGTGTAGAAATAGGATTTGGGAGGTGCCAGCCGTGCACGAACTCGGCCTAGCTATGAATGAGCGCTAAGTATATATTATTTCAAACCACTCAATTATACAATTATAAACTGAAAAACACGACACAGTATCATATACATATGATATCATACGACATACGACATATCATGCGCCTGCTATTAAGAGGGGTTCGAACAGAATGATTGACAGGACTAATTCTACGTCGGACGAACTCTAGTTGGTCATTTAAGTATACCTACTAGCTTTTTAAATACATTTCGAGATATTTCTGTTTATCACTGTCGTATAAAACGTATCACGTATCACTATCTACGTATAAAACTATAAGTATAATTACGATTATTTTGATTAAAAGTAAAAATTCCGACGATTATAGAAACATTATTATATAATAAATTAGTTGCAGTATTTCTAAATATCCTTAAACGGTTATTAATTAGTAGATTCGCCCTACAACCAAGAGATGAATAATTCTGTAAATGGCTTAGCAGGTGCAAGGGGTTGTATAATTAAACCGTTTTAAATAAAAAGTACTAGTAATCTCGAAATTAAATTCCCGTTTAAAAAAAAGCCATTTTTGCGAGTAATCTTATTAAAATTATTTAAGTATTTTAATATTTTACTTTTATTATTGACTAATTTTCTTTACTAAATTCATAAATTGACGACGTAAGGACCACGTTCGGTGATTTTGAGTATATTATATTTAAATGAAACTCAAAATACAAGTACAAAAATATGTTTTCATAAAATATTAATCATAGTGTTTATTGACAAAAAATTATTAGTAACATTTAACATTATATACCTATACTCTTGTTTACAGCTACGAATCTCTTACAACTTATGTTAGGCAGTAAATAAATAAGTGCAGAGTTTCTTAGGGTTGGAGTTTTATATTTGCGTGATTTATAATACCCACGTTTCTACAAGTATTCTTGTTTTTCTCACTAACTGTAGTCAAAACTGAAGTATGAATAAAATAGCGAACGAGCTTTACTGTGTAATATGCGATGACATTTTTCCATGTTTCTTTATATGATTATTTCAATAGCGAAATAGGAATTTCTATTTTGAAAAACTTCTATGAAACTAGAGGTTTCTGACGAACTTGCACGAAATTATTGGTTTTCATTAATTATTCTGTGGATATTATTAAATAATTTAAGTAAACTTACTTCGACAAATTTTAAAATATTCAAATATAGCTAGTACTATTTACTTTCCTATGTGTCGTTCCTCAAACCGATTGTAAAACATAATATACATTAAAGTGATACCTACTCGTCGTCAGTAAAAGAACTTCTTGTTAAAAGTAACGTGAAACTAAATTTTAATTTAAAAATAAGTGTAATAATACGTTATTAATCGGTTAGATAAAGTTTATTTTCGTGTTGTGACTATTGCGGCATAAAGATTAAAAGACTGTTAAAAATTGGAAAGTGTCAAACTTCTCGTTTTCACCGTTTCACGTAATTAGTGCACATCTGTTTGGATTCATTTAATTAAGCATCCATTTGATAAAGTTGATAGGGGTGAGCTTTATTTGTAACACATCGTTTATATGAACGAATTAGAACAGAATGTATAATAAAACTCGACTTATTTCGCAAATTTGTACACGCAAACGGTCCTTAAAATGTGAGAACTTGACAAATAATTTCCGATAGAGTGGTCAATTCTTTTGGCAGTTCTATTGTATATTAAATGGAACACTTAGTAATGTCTATTCATTCTTTATTGCATAGGTCGAACTTTAGTAGTCGGGCAATCGGGGAATACAAAGAAGTCAACTTTTCGTTCAATTACCGTGAAGTGGTCCATGCACAATAGACTAGGAGCTCCTTTACTTGCATGCTACTACTTTTAACGGGAACCGTCAACAATACTTTATAAACGACACCATTGTAGCATCGACTTTCGTGTATAATTTGTTTGATTAATAAAATACTTGTTAGATTAGCTCTGGATTTCTATTATGTTAAATGCGTTAGGTATAGATGTCTAAATACGAAATTTAAAACTGCTAGGCAGTGGAATATTCAAGAAGTGTTCGTTTATTCGACCATGATCTTACACGAGAGACAATTTTATTAAATGGAGTTCTCGGTTTATAAATCTAATAAATAAGTGGATAATATTCTTTTATATAGCCTTTTATAACTAGATCACAATAAATTCTAATATTAAGTAAAACGCCGATAGCTATTTTCCATAACAAAAAATAAGACTAATTTTTATCTTGTTTCGATAGTTTACGTGTGCACCAACTGCAATATACCAATAATATCTAACAGAGATAATTGTTTATGTACCTACTTAAGATTAATAAAATAAATAATTTATGTAATAAACGAAATTTTCTATTATCTATAGTTTTAAAAATTAAGTAGGTACGACAAGAATTACTTAAGTGAAACTATTTAATTAAAATGTAATTATTTATTTCAGGCACGTCTGCAGTGGACGCTGTTTTAGGTAGAAGTGCAACTCTTCCTTGTGACATCGAACCGAGAATCAGAGACGACAGGGTATATATGGTGTTATGGTATCGTGGAAATGATCAAAGGCCAATTTACAGGTGAGTCGTCAGTTTACAATTTGTAGGTGATTTATGATGTAACGTAATATCGAGAATGTACGGAATTTGAAGTCGGAATTTATATGTGAAACAAAACAGCTATTTTTCATTTTTGTCATACCGAAAGAAAAGTAATTTTTGTACATAACACATAAAAAATGCGTGATGTGGAAGTTAAAAGAAAAAGCCCGATATGTATTCTATTCACCTTACAAATAAGGAATTCCGAACCAACGGAATGGGAAGAAAACTAAATTAATAAATGTGTACTTCCCGCGCATTAAGCGAAATGTTCAAATTCAACTGTGAAGAATACAAGAGAAAAATGTAAAACTTTCTTGTATACAAATTGTTAAGGATATCGAGTTGATTCCGCCGTTATATTTACTTTCGGTTATTACGAATAAGTAAGTATATTTTGTTTGCAACTTGACGAATTTCGATTCAACGAATATGGTTAGCGCTATACACGTTCGAGGCGAGCGTTCCAGACGAGAAAGAGGCCACTAAAGTTTCGCGATTTCCTCGTCGTGATAGGTTTCCACAAAAATGTAATTAGCAAATACCGTAGTAGCCCTCAATTATTCGTTTTAATTAAATCATATGGAGTAGATAGATTGGGGCACGTCAAATTTTATCTCGATAATTTAGGACGCCTAAACGCGCACCATCATCTTTAAATTGAATCGATCTTAAATAAAAGTTTTTACTTACTTATACCGTTAGTTAGTAACGGACGAAACGGCCGATGAAAGGAATAGCACGCTAAAGCTATATAATTACATAGCTTATGATTTTATAGGATACGCCTTCTTATATTAATAATTGTCCCGTCAATTTTCCGAAACTTTATAATTGCTTTCGTTATTATTAAAACCTTCCCTTGCCTAGCATTTTCACCTTATTTATTTATCTCATCAACGTTGTTATGAAGAAACTCTCGCTCGTTTAATCCAAAGAGACAAATATTTGCAGACATGTATACAGATGAGGATACGCCCGCTACTTTGTTCCCAGTTCAACTTAATATTCTTAGTTTTTTCGAGCTCAATTTGAGCTTAATTTCATTACATATTACTTACTCACTTTATAAGATATACTCCGTGCGTCGAAATGAAATTTAATTTAGTTAATCGAAACCATTTCATAGCATAAATTTTAGTTGTAGATCTGCTATGAAACATTAGAACTTATATCGTAAATTAAATCTTCAGCTTATCAGAAAGTTGGCTTATGTGCGTATTTTCCATAAAACCGTACATAATCTCGGTTTCGTCAATAGAATACTAATTATGATTGCACGAAAATAACCGAATAAGAATTTTATTTCGTTTTCAACTAAATATTTGTATTATAACAACATACTTGCTTATTATAAAATTAATAAAATTTGTTTTTATCAATTTGTTTTTGTTTTTATTTGTTTTACCTATCATGGGTCTACGATTTGCAACATTCGATATTTTAAATTATTAGTTTATTAATTATTATATAAATTATTTAGAAATCCAACGAAATTTTGAAGTTATAGCAATAAAGTTTTCTTATCTTAAAAATCCTTTGCACGAAATGGTCTCGATATTGGGAGTTAAGCATTCCGAACAACTTTTTGTTTTGAATTATGTGAAAAGATATAATCTAAATTACAAAGCGTTACTTAAAATAAATGGGATTATTAAAGCAGTTTCTTCTGAATTTGAATTGAATACCAAACAGTATACACCGCTAAATTAATTCGTTAGTATAAAAAAAACAGATGTTTCTAAACGTGAAGTTTGTTTTTATCTGAATTTAAATATGTATTTGCTTTTCATAAAAAATCTAGTTTCGATGTAAAAGGTACAAGCGCATATTTAAGAGACCGTTGCTGTTAATAAATGTTGCTTATAAAGTAAAATAAACTTCAAAGGACTACACGAAATATTAATAGGTAGTAAATGAAGCATAATTTCAAAGTAAATTAAACTAAGGCTTCAAATTTGAATATAGGTAGTCATTTCAAATTTTGGTACTTATTCTTACTCTATGTAGGAAGGTAGGTACTTAATATAAATTTTAAAACTTCGAGAGCTCTACGACATAAAACGAATCAACAAAAATGCTTTTCGTCGATGTAAGTATAGTAATACAGGTAAATACTAAGAGGCCTTTTACACGATCAGTTCAGTCTCAGTTTCAGTTTCAGACTTATGTGTAAATACGAAACTGATACCTGAAATCGAAACTAAAACTAAAACTGAACTGTTGAACTGAAGTTTAACTAAACCGAATAGAGAATATTAAAATACGTAATTTAAAAATATGTCTTATACTCGAGGGGCACTCGTCAATTTTTCATCAAATATTCCTCGTACCTACCCCTATTATATAATGTAAGCATCAAATTTTTTAAAAAGGTATAACAATACCTAAAAATAATAAATAATAAATACATATTTGAACAAGTCCGTCACTTGAATTCTATAGCGGTCTGTTACATACAGGACGTCCAGGAAATGGTAAAGAAATTCCCGGGAGCGTATAAACAACGGCAAAATAATGCCACAAGTTCCTATAAATTTTTTTCGTACGGCGCTTCCCTGTTGAGATATTCGCCCTCAAAGTTGAAAAAAAATCAATTTTTTAAATAACATTTTTACTTTTCGTTGGAATTTAATAACTTTCGATATGCCTACGTAATAAATAAAGACCTTTAAAATTGTGTAATAAGTATTTTAATATCACCTCAGATTAGCAAGAGGCGCACTATTCCTTAACCTTTCTAACCCCAAAATATTTCAGATGTTTAAGTTTTTAAATTTTTAATGTCGCAGACATTGGATTTCCTATACGTTTTATGATAAAAAAGGTACTCTTATTTAATTTCGATAAAATGAACCATATTCAATAAAATTATACATAAAAAATAAAAGATGCAGAGTATCCAAGATATTATTTTTAATTAGATATTATTTAATATCTAAACAGTCGATATCCCAAATCCGAGCAAAGGCACATTTCCAATGCTTACTCGGCTACGGCCTCTCTTAATGTTTTTCTACTAAAACGTCAAATATCTTATGCTTACGATGTCTTCATGCGTTTATCGAAGCTGATAAAGCTACATTCGTACATAGGTATGAACATACCTACTTAATCTTTTAGAACTTGTTTAACTTCAGATTTACATGTTTTTTACTTTTCCATAACTATTCACTAGATAACATTCAACTAACAAATAAACAATACAGTCAAATAGATAAAAATTTGTTGCAAGATATAAGTAGATAAATAAATGAAGTACAAAATGAACTACAAGACAATGATTTAGTAAACAGTTTGAAGAGTTACAATAAAAAACTAATAAGTACGCCGTTTTTCAAAAACACAAAGTAGCAAAATTTAGGTACTATTTAAAAAAAAGGTTATGTACCTACATAAAATAGTATTATTTGTTATCGTAAAATTAGTTAGAATTCTTTAAACACTCCTTTCTGATTTATTTGTGTAAGTAAATTATTTTTTTTTAATATACCTACTTTGTAAAATTCACAAATTCGAACAAAGGAAAAATTTTATGTGTCCGGATTAGTAAAGGTGTACTGTACATATTTATGAAAAAAAAAATCGTTTAACGCGTAACAAAAGTGACTCGTATTTTAAAATTCTAATTTTAATGTTCAAAAATTACAGAACAAGCAATTATTAATTTGCGGCGACATAATAAAATCGAAAATTTGAAATTTCGACGAACGAATCGACCAACAGCAGTACGTTTTCATTGCATGAAAGCGTTCCCTCGCGAAGTATCGATGCGAATAAGATAATCTGTCCGATTCACTAAAATCTTGCCGACATTTATCACGGAGCTTTATTGCTTATTTGACAGTTATCTGCTATATAGAGTGATTCATACTTCATATTACAATGTTCCGGGATGTACAGAGAAAATGCAATACATAAATATTTGCGTTACGAAACCATGTCCAGCAAGGAACTGTTTATGCGCTACAGTCGTGAGTTTTTATTAGTGTCTTGTGTTAGTTTACCCATTTAATTTTGTAATATGAATTCCGAATCACCCTTTAGAGCAAACAACTGTCGAACAAGCAATTAAGTTCCTAAAGTTCCTTCCTAACGATCGGCAAGATTTTAGTGAATCGAGCCGATTAATAATACTTATAGTTAAGAATAATAATAGATTCATAGGCACCTACATACATATATACCTAAAAATATTGCTTATTTGGCCGTTATGGAAATTGTTCTTAATATTACACGTATTTCATCGAATGGCGCAGGTTCCGAGCTACCTTTGGATTATGCTGCCAGGTCACATTTTTACAGTAAATCATTGCCGTTTCTCGAATACCCCATTCCTTTTTTTACAATTTAACTACACGTTTCCAAAGATAACGAAATTAGTTTAAAAAAAAAGCATACGAACCGAAACTTCTCACAACTTAAATTAAATGCGTAAATTCAAGTAGGCACCTATACTTTACTCACTTCAAAATAGTAACGACTGTTTCACTCAACAGAATGACTTGCACACAAGTCGTCGATTATCCAAACTTCATATTCGACTTATTTATGCGTTTAAGGATCGATCCTTTATAAGTACAATAACGTAGAGTCACCTTCGCGATAGACCCGAACCTAATTTAAAATTTTTTAAGCCACCTTTTTAAATCAAGCAAACACTTGTATAGCTCAAAAACTACCTAGATTAGATATAGGTAAGTACCTACGTGAAAATCCTGAAGAATTAAATTAACAGAATTTTCTGAAAGTACATAGTTCTTTATTGAAGTTCTTTGATGCCGCGTAACATGTAGAATAAAAATAGAAACTATTAACATTTGAATGATTGGCGTTGCCATAGCATATCACGAATAAGCTGCTAATTAACTCAGATCGTTGATTTGACCGTGTTGGACATTTCATTAAGCTTACAAACAGATAAAATAAAAGAAACTAGAAACTTGAAAACCCAAAATAACCTTACGTTTGCTCGAAAATAAAAACGATTCTTGCTTTTCAAATTTTACAGCGCAGTTAATTAACAGAAAAAATTTAAAAAAAACGATTAGAAAATATATTTTTGGTTTACTGTAAGCACAGAAATTATTTAACCGACTAAATATTTCTAAGCGATTAGATTTTTAAAAAGCATTGGTCACGCTGTTTTTGAACATTAATAGCCCTGTACATTCCGCATCGTATACAGTGCGCCCACGGATTGACTTTTTAAAATGATATTCAGGGAATCAGCCTTGCTTGGTTCAAAACTAAAATGTAGCGCGGAAAAAGTTAAAATAACTCTACAGTGGTGTTTTATTAAAAAATATTTAATAATTAACATCAGTAAAGGACCGTTAATATTAAATATATGATAAAATGTCGTTAGAAGAAGTTGTTCAAAAGTAAGAATTATGTCACTATGCAAAGTTGCGGAAAAATCGCTCAACTTTGATAAATAGGCGTAACTGGCAAACATTTGTTATCAGCAAGACGGGTACGACCCACACTCGGCTCGATTTTCGTTTTTGGGCCAAACTAAAGCAACAAGTTTATACCGAAGCCTTTGATAACGATTTGGAAACACTAAAAGACAAAATTACTAACGTGATCAGAGCTGTACGTCTTGCAGCAACGAAAAAGAGTTACCAAGAATTTAGAAGAAGGGTAGAACTATGCGGTAATTTAGACGGGTGACTTTTTGAATAAGTTTTCAGTTCATTTCAATTGTTAATTGTGATTGAAACATAAAAAGCTGTTTACTCGAATTATTATTATTTCACATTTTTCTTCTAACCTTCAATTTAAAATATTTAATTTAAATAACATTTTCCTGTAAAATTAATAAAAGAAAGATTTCATTCGACACTGTTTCCGTTTATTAGGTATATATTCTACGCCGCAATTTCACCTATTTATCAAAGTTCGGCGATTTTTCCGCAACTTTGTGTAGTGACATAACTTTTACTTTTGAACAACTTCTTTTAATGACATTTCATCGCATCTTCATTATTAATGTCCCTTTACTGATGTCAATTATTGAATATTTTTTAATAAAACAGCCTGTGTACTTTCATAGAGCTAATTCAACTTATTTCACGGTACGTGGCAGTTTTGGACCAAACGGGGCTGGTTCTCTGAAAATCATTTGAAAACTCCAAAATGATTTGTCATTTGCACCTATCGCAAACTCAATCCACGTACACACTGTATAATAATTTAAATAATTTAAAACGTATTTGTTTAAAACACTTGTAATTTATAATTAGAAAAACTGAGCCTTTGTCCGTAAATTCATTATTTGTTACCATAACCGTTACATAAATATTCGATTAGGAAAGATATTTAATTATAAATAGTCTAGTCATACTGTATTCATCAAATCCACAGTTTTACATTATAACAGATTGTTTATTTAATCATCATTTCATGTGTAAAACGAAATGATGTGACATAACAGCGTACATAATATCTTTTCGAGCTAGGCCCTAGAAGACGAAGGGAAATTGTGATTAATATTTGATAAGGGAATCAAACCTTCCGGTGATGTTAATGAGAGAAGTGGAGTTGAAGTCGCTATAGTCGGAGAATCCCAATGGTTTATCTAATGTTCTTAGGCTTTTACATTATTATTCAAACGTTAAAACTTTCAATAAGAATAGATATTATAGTTAATCATTTCGAATAACATGTAAGTAATATATTAGAATAATATTTATGATATTCGCAATTTCGTAGTGTGTTTAAAATATTATAAAAATTACTTACTTTGTTTGATAATTTGTATTTTTACCGCTATAAAGCAATGTAACATGAAAAACGTAAGATTTACAACGTTATTAAATGTTCAATAACCCAAAATTTCAGTAATTAAGTTATTACAGAAGGTAGTAGTTTTAATATTGTCTCAAATACCACTTCAACCATTAATTATGCCTACTTTTCGTGATTCAACTATGTTATTAAGGAACAGTTTTTATCTTGATCTATAATTCAATTTATTCATTTACATAAACATATCGTCAATTGGAGAGTACGGTACATTTTATTATAAAACTATATTTAATCGTGTTTCATAATAATATTTAAAAAAAAATGTTCGTTGTTAATTCGTTTATTTTGTTGCATATACAAATCTATTCTACGCTATTTAATTATATTCCATGATAACCTTCGTGCAATAACTTTTGGCGTAGGTATACAATTAGGAATCCCGTTGTTAGTATACTCTATGTAGGTGTATATTAGGTATTATATCTATCTATATACATAGGTAGCTTCGATGGAAATCCCAATAGGGTCGTTTAAAATATTATTTGACTTACAGTTATACCTATATTAATTCTTAAAATATGTTACGTATTTTAGCTTTTGTTCGATAAATTTATACGAGAGTAATAAATATTTCAATGGCCCGAATATTATTAAATTTCTATATTCTATTTACTTATTTAACAAGAAGTGGAAATTGACATTAAATAAATTGTAACTGTAGTTTCTTTAACGCAGTTTTAACTCATTATCAATCAATAATCTCATTTAAATCTTAATTAATTTCACAAATATACAATTTAGTAACTTTTTATGCATGACCTTCATTGGAACCTATCGTGAATAATGTATGCCCACTTATATGATTTATAATGACAATAAAATAATGCAAAGCTCTTATACATTTCGTAAGAGTTTCGTATTATTTTTATAGGTACGACAAACAGGTTGCACCTATCCTATACCTATACACGTATCGTTAAAAAAATAATAAATTTAAACGTAGACAAAATGCAAGATCAGGCAAAATAGAAATAGGGTGTAAGAAACGGTAAAACTTGAAGGGTTTGGAATGTTGAGTGCACTTCTGTTCACATACGTTTCGTTTACCCGGAACGACGTTGCGTTTCCCACTTTAATTTTAAAATATTAATTTAAAACGTTTCACAGGAGACGTCGGGAATTCCCGTGTATTTTAAAATTACGGTTGGCACTAGTCGGGCATAAATGAAAATCGTGGATATAGGGTACCTACCTACCTATCTTACTTAATATTTACATACTTTTTATTTTGTTTCAATTAATTCGTTATTGATTAGAATAACTTACGTGTAGATTGTGTTTAGGTTACAAATACAAATTGATGTTGATTTAACAAGCCTGGGAATACTAAATAATTGTTAATATTTGGAAACTGATAAGATAATTATTAATTTCCCAGCAGCTTATTTGAATAACGTCGGCCGTGTATAAAGTACAGTATATAGCTTTCCTTGCGAAACATTTTCTGATAAACGATTTAGTACCAGCATAACTTTGCTGTTTTGTGCTAATGTTGTATTATGTAAAAACGCGACAGTATAAAAAACGTCAAATCTAGATGCATTTATTACCCATAAATTTAATAATATATTATGATGGGTAGGCATGTTTTCTACTACATTTACGTTTCGGATGCAGCAAACGCAATGTAATAAAACAAAACGAACGCATAGTTATAAAAAATTTTACCGACGAAGTATACTTGAATTTTACGAGTGTTCATTTCCACCTGCGCATGTTATATGCCCTCTAAACTGCTCGGTCGATATCATAGGTATAACTGCAATAGGAAATAGCATTGTTTTGCAAAAAATACAAAATAGCCAAGTCAAGTTACGTTTATAGAACTTTACAACATTATTAATACTAGATGGTAGATACAAATAAATTATTATAGCAGCAATTTTAATTGTAGCAAATATTAACAAACTAAATACTAAAACAAAATTAAATTCTTATTGCGTTATGTATAAACTACTAGATTTTATGATTTTATTTTATTTTGTTTGAAATCTAAAGTTCTTACTTATCGTGCACATTAATTTTTACCAATAAAAAAATATTTTATACGTTTTTTATTTAGGCTTCTTTAAAATAACCATTCATTCTGGTTTAATATCAATTGGGAATGTCAAGTTTTTAAGTTTATAATTTATGGCAACGCACAAATCCTAAACTTTGAAATAACGCCAAAAATATTTAAATTATACCATTAAAATTTTAATGGGTGTCAGTTTTTTACTTACAAAAGAGAGAAATTAATGTTTCTAACAAACAAGGGCGCTTTTGGTTTAATGTCATGGCAGTTGCGAGTAACGCACAGATCAACTCTCGTTCTGGGATTCCTCCCTTGATAGGGCGGCAAGCATGTCACGGCGATTTATTTTAACGTTCGTCTGTCGACAACGCTAATACAGTATTAATCTATGCCTATATGTCGCTCTTCGTTAGTGTACTTAACTATTTCGATAACAACAAGGATAACGTTCTTAAATGTGAGTAAAGCTTACGTGTAATACAGATTCACGTTTAGTTATCTTAGTTTACGATTTCTATGCAGCAAGTGCTTAATTTAACTTTAACATGCATGTAAAATGTTTATGCTAATCTAAATTGACTTGTGCATCCTTATTTCGGCTTAAATTTATTTTTTTTGCGAGCTTACAACCTATTTAGATAAAGACCAAATTCGTTAATGTCACCTATGTACCTACTAATACAATATTTTTTTAAGAACAAATGATAAAAAGAGTGGATATAATAAGTTCTTCTTACGACTTGAAAATGTCTAAACAATGTAAGTACTTACATTAAATTTTAGAATATCTACAAAACATTAATTTAAATTTGAAAAGGTGGGGGAAACGGCTTGTACCAGTTTTTAATTTTTGAACAGGTAGGTATTTCCTTTGATAACACGTAGCGCAACGTGCATACATTACGTATATGTTTTGTAGCACATTAAAGAGAGCAATGAACATTTTTGATTTCTGATGGTTTTAATAAACCAATTAATTGAAATTAGATCTTTCCAAATGACATCGTCGAAGTCAACTAAAAAGTAAACCTATGAAAAATTAATTATCGAAAATTGACAGGTTCTGTTGGGAGCTATTGGGCAAAAAAGGACACTTTAAATAAATAACTATATAGGCATTTGAACGTACCTGAACTCAATGTGATCCACCTAATCTATAAATTTTTTAAAACTGTTAATGTATTACTACATAAGATTTATTAATAAAAATATAATATTTTAGGAAATTTTAATTATATTGAGGTCATAATTATAACGTAATAGGCTATATTGGGTTCAGGTGTACCTTATTATCAACTAAATTTACACGTGCAGACACTATCGCTCACGGAAATATGGACACTTATTAAAATTCGCAAAACGATCGTACGAATCGTCGTTTAAAAAAAAATGTTTAAAACAATAGTTTCATTGTGTTATTAAATGATTTTATATTGTATAAAGATGTAGAGAATATAGAAATGCTGTAAAATTGTTAAAAAAAATTATCAATTGTTTGTTGATTGACTAATGCCGTTATTTTAACTTTTAATCAAGTAAGGTTATGTATTGTCGTTACGAAAACCCGGATTCATAAAAATTTATCAGCATTCTCGCAGGGTTTATCGTCCCAGTACCAAGAATTTCTCAGTAGACATCCTAGAGTACATTTTTAAAACTTTGCGCGTCAAGAACAACAATGAGGGTTGTTTGTTTATGAAAATTCCATGCAGCCAGTCAATCACTATTTCAACACAATCGACAACGATACACTAGGACGGTCATTTATAATCAGTAAGAATATATATAATGGTCGATAATAAAATGTAAAAAAATCTGCAGTTTAATTAACAATTTGCGTTTATTCTTTTAATTTTTACAAACTTTTGTGCTAAATTGCAAGTGTCCGTACTTCCGTGAGCGGTAATGTACATACGAGTAAGATAATTTTTTTTACCATTGAAAGAACAACATTATGAATATCTAAGAATGACAAATGTCAGCGTTGACGACGTAAAACATTTTATATCGGAGTTGCTATTCTTACTCTTTCCCCCAGAGAAAATTAAAATGCTGAGCTAATATAGCTTTGAAATTTAAACTTGTTGAAAATATTTGAATGAAAATTTACAATAGCTCTTTAATTATTTTCTCCGCGCAATTCGCACCCCTCTCCTGAATTACCTACCACTAGATGCTTATAGGGGAATGTAAGGCCCCCTATACACCTAGCGATTTTCTAACAGTTTTAGTCGTTGGATAAAACACCTAGAAGGAACGGGGAGGGGGAAGAAAACCAATAACGTGTCTGGTTAAAAATCGTCGTGGTTATTCAACGAACGACGCCAACGCCGACGGGTAATTACGACGGTTATCGCCCGCACACCTCGTATTTGTTTTATCCGTTCGTTTCAACCGATTTTCCCAATAGGTAAAACTGCTGAAAAATCACGTGTATTGTCTAAAAAAAACATATCGTATTGATTACATATTTGGGTAGATTTTTATATGGTTTACAAAATCTGAATATATTTATTAGACAATTAAGTATTTACATATCGATGCGGTTTTTCTAGAAGTGTGTAACCCGCAAAAAGTAAATTTTACAGGACAACACATTTTGCGTCGTGTCCTAGCTATAAGAAGATATGTCTCGAGGAAATACAAATCAATTTTTCCGGTGGAAAAAATCGGAATATTATTACTAGATTTTAACAGACGATGCTTTTCCTTTAGATGCACAAGATAGTCGGAATAACTCATTTTCACAGAAAGTGTGGATTACGTCCTTTTGGCAAAACGTCATCGATAATACAAACAATTTTTACATTTCGGCTTTAAAAGTTATTTTCAAATAATTTTGTATTTATAATTGTAAACTACTTGTTACTAAATTTTGATTGACGAATGTTTTATTTGATATTGTTATTTTTTAAACATTTTTTTATTCGTTTATTAATACGAAAAGCCATACACAGTCAAATAATTATTATAAACTTATCCTTATTCGTACAAATTTATAAGTGACGTTGGTAATTGAGCATTTTCACGCAAACACCTCATTCTAAAATTAACATGTGTACTTGCAATGACGTATGATTGCATCAACCACGTCAGCTGAACGTTATTGACATACTGGTGACGCCATCTAACTAATTAATTACGTAATAACAGTGATTTAGTGATTAGGCCATATTGAATTCTAGTCCGTATTGGGTTAGGTTTAACCTTAGTTTATTTACTTATATGAATTTATCGGGAAGATTGTCATTTTCAACTGACATTACTTTTTTTATTACATCGTTTGTGTATTTTTTTACACTATAATGTGAAACCATGGGTTCCTAAACCATTACCTATATCTAACTATGATCAAACGCGCATGTTTTAAACGCTTAAATTCTTCAGAAAGAATTCGTTCACAGAATACGCTACAGTAGAGCATCGATTATCCGGATTAATTGGAAATCGATAGTGTCCGAATAACCAATATTTCGGATAATCGATGAATACTTAAAATACAGCAATGGTGCCATCATATATTTTCTATTGGTATACTTACTTCTTTTACTAACACGTTTCAAATTTATTTATACTAGGCAACTAAAAACACAATCTTATTTCAGTCTGTACCAAAAAAAAAAGTATGTTTAATTCAATATAATATACCTGCAATATTATACGTATCTTGAATTCAACGTAAATTTTATTTGTAAAGACTGAAGTTTGTACAATGTTATACGCAATAAAAAATCTGAAATTTATGATTCAAAACTTTCCGGATAACCGATCATCCGTATGACCGATTTCCGGATAATCGATGCTCTACTGTAATTACTATGCCAATCTTTATAATGAATAATGTGAAATAATAAATTTTCCACGTCTCAATTTATCTTTTGACAAAAAATTCTATAAACAATAATTTTATAGCAAATAGGATACATTTCAAACAAAAAACGGTCTTTTAGTTTTGATTTTTTGTTGTTAAAACATAACGAAATTAAAAGCTATAGGCCCATAACACGTTGATTACATTGGTTAATAATAATTTCGGTAAGACAATAAATTTAAATTAACGAAATACACACTAAATCCATGAATTTGATGTGGATTATTTGGACTTGTTGAGGTTGTGTAAAGATAATCGAGTAAGTTCATCAGACGTGACTAAAATATGGAAGAGCACGCGCATTTCATTGCATATCTAAAAAATTCGAGATATAATATGTTACCTCTTGATTTTTTATATGTTGCATGAACCTATGCATGAACTATAACGTAACATAAACAAGAATTCTTAAGGAAAAGGGGCCTTGAGTGTGTACGTCTTTTAATCTCCATGCTTTAGCGTGGAGCTAGAGGACATTCTTGTGCCGATATAGGTATTTCAAAAATGCGAGACATGCTGATGTGACATGAATTTTTGATGTTATTAGGCATATAATGAATGTTTAATGAGAGAAAAAATTTAGACAAATCTACTTTCGACTTTTCAATGAAAGTGACCTTACTATGGATCTTATTTAAATATGTGACCACACTTTATAATCTTGCTCGATAATCTTCTTTAAAAAAATGACACATATCCTCAATAGATGTTACTTAATATAAGTATAGCTATTGTTTTAATACACTATTTATTGGTTAAAATGTAGTAAACTAAATGAGATTAAGAATCAGATTTTTTACCACATCAGAAAACTATGTAGGTATATTCACGATAATAGCAATACAGTTAGCCTGTTAGTAAATACGAATAAATTATTTACAAACCGATAAATCGCACTGCGATAAATGGCATTTATTAATAGACACCTACATGTATGTATATAAAAATAATAGGTATAGGTACTGAACAATTTTTCTAAATTGTATTAATGAGTGTTAAATTAAACGTTTAAGTTTGTATGTTAAACTAAAATATATCATTACCTGACCATTTATTTAGGTATTTATTAATGTAAATAATGATATGAAACATGTAGGTGTATTTAATTTGCAAAATAACAAGTATTAAATACCTATGCATATAAAATTGATGAGTGTTGTGTAGACAAAATATTTCGTGCCTGTTAAGTATACGTGAACAACAATGTAGGTATAATTATCAATGTTTAATTAAGAAAATCAAATCATTTGTTCAACCTCGCTATTTTACCAAACATATGAAATAATAATATATTGTTAGAATATGATATAATGCTCGAATCGGAGATAAATATAATTATGTTACCTATATTGAAATCGTAGTTGGTTTAGCTACGTTAGTTTAGAAGTGCGGTAGTGCGTATCGGAAAACTAATCTTGAAACACCACAAAATTAACCAGGCAGCAGTTCCCGATTTAAATCGCTCAAACTTTGTTTTCTATTTGTTAATCTATCTTATTGTTAGAAATAAGCTATATACGCTCGCTAGTGTTTAGTACACGGTAACAAATTAATATTGACGTTGTCTGCGCGAACTAATATGGATTTCGACGTCTAAATATTGCGCTGCCAAGAATCCATAACAATCTTAATACAAAGAAACGCAATAAAGGTACGTACTAAAATCTTATTAGAATATAAAACAAAGTATATGGTGCGAATAAGTACGTAACTTTAGTTATCAATCATCATTTTTGCTTGTATCGCTTTATTAACTTCTTTCCTTTTACCTTGGACTTCGAGTAAGGCAAACTTGGTTTCGGACGATCATTATTGATTTTTATAAGAAATAGGTACTAAAATTAGTACAGGAATTGAACTAGATTTCCTATGTATATTAGCTATATACGTAGGTGTCATACATACTACTGTGTCTGTACTATCCCATGCATTGCTATCTATAAGATGATGACATAACTTATTTGTTAACACTTTAAAACATTTTAAAACAAGAAAAACAAGAATTGCAATTTTAGAAAATATGAATGTATAAATCGAGAAAAAATGTGTTTTATCATAATATTTATTTTAAAAATGACAATTTTCAAACAAAACGATCGTTCGAGAGCACAACCTAAAGATACATTTTTCATTTTACCTCTTTTCGTCCACTATTATTATTTATTCTTTTAATATTTTATGGAAATGCGAATGCACATTTTCCGGGTGCCTCACCCCTTCGCCTCTTCACCCGGAGAATGTGCATCCACATCTCCATATATTAAAAGAATAAATTAAACAAATATTTCACAAATTTTTATTTTTAGATTAATGCAAAAATTTTGTTTACTTTCAAAAAGTTAATGTAAAATTGCGAAGAACATAAACTAATATTAAATAATAGAAAGCAAATAAATTTGTTCAAATATTTAATAAAAAGAATGAAACATGAAATAATGTATGAGCTGAAAGGTCAAAGAGATATACGTTGACTGTTATTAAAATAGTGAAATTTTTGATGTCTTATTATATTATTCTCATATCTTCTACCAGTCTTTACACTTATAAGATTTTATAAATAAGCGTAGGTTTAAAATTGGAATTTATGTGACTCGTGTCAGTACCTATTTTGTAAATATGTTATGTAGGAGACTGAATTGTTTTTCAGAATTTTATAAAACACAATTTTTATAATACATATCCATTTTATTCTATTTATTCTAACCATCGCCTGATCTTTAATTAGCAACACATCATTTATTACAGAAAATTTGTTTTATTTAAGTGTAATTACCGTTAAGTGTAAATTTAGCAAAAGGCCAGTAAACGAGCAGTCTGTTACTTATCACTTTGTTAAAAAGGGCCTCTAATATAAAAATAAAATTCGGAGTACTAATCGAATACACCAAGTATCCTATAAAAATAACGATAACTCAATTTTTATAACGTTTTTTATTAGAGACGTTAAGATAAACACTAACTTAACTATACTAATGGACGTTTACAACCGTTTCCTTATGGAAATCTAATAAAAATTATTTATTTGTAAATATATCTTAAGAGAAATTCTTTGAGGAAAACTTAGAACCACTCCAGTCTTTTTATAACCATCTCGTTAAGATAAACATCGCTATAAGGGAAAGTACTCCATTTGCAACCTTTCCTTAGTAGTAAATGTGAAAAACGGTAACCTAACCGCGGACACCTTCTATAAATGTCTTTTTAAGCACTTACCATCTAAATTTAAAACTGGAAAAAAGAGCATACTTTGTAATTAGCAATGGATTTTTACGTTTTTTGTTGTTGTTCTTGTGCAATTTCCACGTTTAGTGCTATAAATTTTTAAATGAGTTGTTCATGTTAAGAATCTTAATTACGAGAGGCATTTTAAATATGTTTTAAATTGAATATACGTTTTCGGTAATTAATTTTCGTGACGCACCGACAAAATAACGTATGGAAGTTACGTTACCGGGATTTCCGCAAATGTGAAAAATCTGCAAATAACTTTAATCATTAGCGTCGTCAGTAAGTAAGTATGTACCTATATAGCTACACGTATCTAGTACAGAATCTCGGGTCCAATCTCAAAATCGTACTACAAAAGAAATTTTGCGTAAAAACGGAAGAAAAGGAAAATTGCAAATGTGAAATCCGGAAATATTAAGGGTAGTTTGTAATACAGTAAAGTCTCGTTAATCCGGGCACCGTTTATCTGGACGTACTTTCCAATAGAAATAAATCAGCCTAAACGCTGCATCCGTAGTTTATTACATTGACCGTCGTGAGCAAATAATTATTTCTGTCGACTACGATATTAAATTCTTAAAATGAATTTATAATAATTTTAATAGTTCGTTACAGTAGCAAATAATTAGTTTTACAATAACTTTTTTTAACAGTATTGCGCGTTTTTTAAACATTTCCTGTTAATCCGGATTTTCGGTGATTCGAACAGGGTCCGGTCCCATCAAGTCCGGATTAACGAGACTCTACTGTAGCTAACGAATTTGTCAGATATTATCAAAAAGATAGGTAAGCATATAACTAGAAAAAACGTGTTTTGTGTTTTATTTTATTTAGGAACTATTCTATCGGGGCCATATTGATGGGTCATTTTACACTGGGAATGTCAATAGTCTCAGTAATTTTACAGTATGTTTAACACAATTTATAAACACAATTTTTGTTTATTAACACAAGAAATATTTTGAGCGGTCGTCATTTATCCTACGTATACGAGATGGCATAAGTTGTTTAAAATATTTATTACGCTTTATTTCTTGTAGATAGCTACTTATTTAAATATAGATGGTTTTTCTTAGATATTATGTACACGATCAAAATAGAACACAATAAAAAGTTTATTCCTTCCTTTATGGGCACCAATAGGTGGTCGCTCCTTTTATATTCACTTTTATTTATTTACTTGTCGTGAAAAGATACGTTACTTGTTGTAATTAAGTTTATTTCTTACGGCATAACAATTATTAATTATAACTGTTTCATAATATTAAATTGTTCCCAATTTTATTTTAAATTAATTCTTTCAGAATTATTGCTTATTGCTGAGTTGGTATTTTTCTTATTTTAACTGCAATTTGAATTTAATTATTGTCGTAATTGAATTGCCATAATCCTTTTTTAGGTTCTGATTATTTTATAGTCCGATATAACTGTTGCGGTTTGTGTATTAACACTTTCACCTATTGGTTACAGTTTGTTTTACCACTATAGTGCTAGTATTACATATACAACAATATACGTACTAAATGGAAAGAGAATAGTGCCTATCACGTTATAACGTGAATCGTTGACAAAGCAACTCTATTATAGTAAACGTCGCTTAAGGTGATCACATCGGGACTCGGGGCTTTTGATATTTAACAATATGCGATAGAAAAATAAAACGCAAATCGTTATTGATTATAAATGTGTAAAAATAAAGAGCAAATACATTTTGCAATAAACTACGTAAAAAATTTAAAATAAATGTAATATTTTTTATGCAAAGTTGAAAATAAAATATATGTATGTAATTTGATTCTATATACATATCGATGGCGTTTTGGCAAAACAGCGCAAGTGACAAAAAGCAAAGCGTGGGGGCGTGAACTGTATCTCGTTGTGACAAATAATAATAAAGAAAAAACAGAAATAGCGCAAAAATAATAAATAATTTAACATAAAAATAATATTTAATAAAATTGTAAAAGTAATTAGGTGTAGAAATTAAAATTATGGATTAAATTAATGAAAAGTTAGTAAGTAGGAACCAGCATTAAACTCTATGACACATAGTAGGGGAGCCGACCGCGCCAAACCCACCCTGATAAACAAGGATAACAGAGGGATGATTTTTCGAATCGACAGTTTTGTTTAGTGTTTAAGATAGCACACGTGATTAAGATGTATGAATTAAAAAAAAAGTCTACTTCCGGTATCGTTTTTTAAAATGATAGTTTTTTAAATAACGAAAAGTTGAAATTTATGCCACCCTGTGGAGGGTGTCATGCACATTAAAAAAATTATGCGCTGCCATCCCCTCTCCTTGACATGAATCGTGGTAGCGGCCCAAAAGTGCAAATTACTTTCGCAACTCGACACCGTCACAAACCAAAAAGTTTTTTTTTCAAAATGCAGCTCGTATCTACATTTTTCTCTTCATGAAAACGTTATGATACTTTAAATTATAATAAATTATATTTTTTCACATTTGCGGTTCAAGTGTTCTCGAAGCAACGTAGAAATTTAGTAGGTTAATCGAATAAAGTTTATAATAACAATATTCTGAATTTAGAAATGAATTGCTATCTAACCGCATTCTCGGTCTATTCGTTTACGAATGCTGATATCTTTTCCACTTTCGAGCGTGGATATCTCGGTAAAGCCGCAATGTCTCGAAAAACCTTAACGTAAAAATATGGAAACAGCATAAATTGGCACAAAATATATGTCATTTGTTTTACATAATATGTACTACCATAGTTACTATTTTTTAGTAAGTAGATATTTTTAAAAGTAATAAATTCCAGAATGTCTCGTTAAAATCCATATTTTATTATTTGTTAATGAAACATTGAGGATCTATACGCTAAATATTGTATAGGTATAAATCCATTAACCTAACTAAATATGTTATCAGGTTTTATTGGTAAAAAATCGATCACGCCGCAACATTTACATAAATTGTCTAAAAATACAGGAACCGAAAATTTCCATTTTTATTTTTAAAACGTATACCCACATATAAAAATAAAAGTGATCGTTGCAAATGCAATTTATTCTATATTAGTAATACGTAATTTAAAAAGTCAGTCTCGTAATTGTACTTTTATAATTGAACTGGATGCATTCTAGGAACAATAATTTAATATTGACTAAATTAGTATTAATAAAGCATAAATATCTAATAAAAATAAAATTCTATTAAATTTGTAGATGTGTAATTATACTTATTAAGTAATGAAGAGGTTAATGCTTCAGTTTTAATACAAAAGCTGCCTTTTGATTATTTCGTGAAATTACTACGAAATTTCAACAAAATTGACATTAGAAAACTTCGTTAAAAAAACCAAACTGTTCCTCTCTCTGATTAACTTTCGCCTCCTTTTAATCTGTTGAGTGTAAACCTTTTTATGATTAAAAATATAAAAAGCATATAAAACTAAATAATTTGGCAATAAAAATAAATGGAAGCAATTTAGATGGGTACCTACCTATTACACAATAATAACAAAAAAGAAAAATTTTCTAAATAATAATTAATTATTTTTAATATTTTGCGCCAATAGAAGGGCAGATAATTATTTTATACCGTAACGTAATTATATTTCGACCATTTATTGTGGTCCTCTTCAGTGTTTACAGTAAACTGATATATTAATAACAATAATATTTAATATGTATTTAAATTATTATTACTGTTTGGTAATAATTAAGTTTATTCACGTTATCATTGATAGATACTACCTACATTTTAGTTGTATATCTATACATTATGTATAAAGAGGAGTTGTTCTTCAGGGTTAACAAATAAACGTTTGAGGTTATACGACTAATTCATGAAGAGGATGCGTTCATAACTCTATGTCAGTTTAACCCTGTAAAAGCCCTTAACACGCACTTTCGGCATGTCGTGCAAATGGCTTTTTAAATACGTACAAAAGTAACAGAAGCGGAACCATGATTATCAACTTTATAGTGATAAATTTAATTGATGTTTTTTTCGTTTATTAGTTTTATATCATTTTAAAATAATTTACGTTGTAATTTTATAATCGTACGTAGTAGATAATATGTAGGTACCTATAGATACTTTTTGTTTTTTTATCGTGCTTATAAGTATTATGACTAGGTATCTTTTATAATTTAAAAATACTCTAATACAAAATAAATAATAAGATATTGTCATACATTTTTTGTTTAATAATTAAGTAATTATTGATATTATCCTTATAAGAACTTGACATTTTAAATGACGTTCATAATATCCTAATAATTTCCTTCGGAAAAAAGTGTTAGAATGGCCATTAATTAAGTCAACGAGACATTTTTTGTACTGTTAATTACATTTTGCAGTTAAATGCTTCTGACGCGTAACGCTATCGATTTATTTCTTGAAGTAGCAGCACACACTTTCAAGATTCCAGTATAATTTCTATAGACTTTAATTTTAACTTTAGATAAGTAGATCTGGGCACTTACTATATCTAATGAATATTAAAAATTTTGTCGAAAATAAAAATCTCGATACTTTTAAGTGTTCACCCCAAAAATTATATGTAATAATAGCGCAGAATGTTGTAAACAAAAATTGGACGCGAGCGGAAGGGCTTTGTTCCCCTTTTGAGGGGTCAAACGTGGAGTGAGGTGTTTCCTTTTTAATAGTTCAAATTTAAAAGGTTTTATCGAAAAATTATTTAAACATAGTTAATGTTACAAAATTACCGATAATTTGCCTTTTTGTTTGTTAATTCTTTGTGATAAAAGTTTAGTTGAGATATTTTTGAATTTTTTGTATGTGCACATAAAAGTTATAAATTAAGCAAGTGTGCAGGGTGGGTCATGATAGGTGAAATAAACTTTGACGATATACAGGAGAGACCTTTCTCTCCTGTACGAAATAATAAAAATGTTTAAGTACATAAATTTAAACAAAACATCAAAATTATAAAAAAAAATCTCTGACCTTTTCGTAGCAGATCTGCAGAAACTTCTGGAACATCCGTAGACAGTCTTTCACTATCGAAAACACGAGTTTTCACAAAAACGAAATGTACACAATTAACGCGACGCGACACACGAACCAATCACCAAACGTATTGCAATTGATCGTTCCGCGTTTCCAAATGTTTATAATAAGATTTTGGGCAGGTCATGGTCTTGACAGGTCGTGGCGCCTAATATCAGCAATCGCATCATGCTCGTTGCATATCCACATGTGTTATATATCTGGAAAAAACGTTCATTTGTTAGCGAATTTCCATAAAAAATAAACTAATTGTAAGTATTTAAAATTACCAATTTATAGTAGGTACGTAGGTACCTAGTAGTTTTTAGAAAAAGAAACTTCACAATTCGAAGTTAAAATAATTTTCTGAATAGATATTCCGGTATTAAATTATTCGTTAGAAACTTTTGTTGTACGAGATGCTAGGAATGGGCTTGAATATTTTAAAAGCGCATACAGTACTAACTAAAATTAATTTAAAAAAAAACTCATTGACATTGGTTCGAAAACCATGATTGAATGTACAGTGCTATACTTTCATAAATAATTTATTACTAGTTGGCTGTAAAAACAGAAACAAAGCAATAAGTTTCGGTATCGTACGCTTTTAGAATTTTCAATTTGTTTAACATTCTGTATTTAAGGCATCCTAATAAATTTGCTCAAAATTTGACTATGTTTAACAAAATTACGTCTTTTTAACTTATTTATTTCTTATAAATGTCGATCCTAATTAAAAAGCTATAATTTGTACAATTCATTACTATATTTATCTTAATAATAAAAGTAATAATATACGAAGGGTCGTGGCATATTTTTAGTTTCTCACTTTGAATCGATATTCTATCGATAAGTACCTATAATAAGTATCTAATTTCAAAAATTTAGTGACTTTTGAAATCGTTTGAAATAAACATTGAGTTATTTAGAAAATAAATGTTATTTCTTAATTATGTTTATTACGTTTGTCTATTATTCTATTTGAAATTTTATTCTCGAATTATTTATTATTGTTGTATTTCGTTAAGTGTAAATAAATAATAATAAAGGAACAGTATCATCGTTCTTTGATTAGTACCAGTTTTTCAATCACCATTTCTCGACGATTAATGGCAACTAATGATTGAGAAACTTTGTTGAAGGTGTCATAAACGAACTTGAGATTTTTGGAGGCCGAACGACCTATCTATATAATAGCAGTCTAAACGACTTGCATTTTTTATTTTCTTCAATAACTAATGTCAAATTAATAAAGTATGATTACAACCCCGCCTTTCTAATTCAAGAAGTATTTATTATAATAGATCGTGATATGTACCTACCTATCTACTTAAATTTTTAACGAACCACAAAAATTCGGAAGTACCTAAATTAGTTTACTTAATAAAATAGATAATATCAAAATGCCATGTTCATAACATGTTACAAATCATACTTTTATTTAAAAACGATAGGAATCTATTTTATCACTAAAGACTATCCATAATGGTTAATAAATATAGGTATCAAAAGTTCATTTATGTACGTGTTATGCAAACATGCATTACATTATTAGAAAAAATATATATAAAAATTGATTTTTTAATTATTACCTAATAATACCTATAAATTTGATAGTTTGCAACGGTTTTTAGGTATTCATAATATGTCTAAGATTAAAACTGTCTCTGTCTCTAACTGTCTAAGATTTAAAAAATAATCATAATATAGCTTTGAACCATCTATTAAAACCTTGATTTTATACATATGTTAAAATGGCGTATTATAGTCAATATATTTTTAAAAAGTTGCTAGGAAAATTTCGGAAAAGTCAACTTTAGTTAGTAATTAGTTACGATTAAAGAGAACGTGATATAAGAAGAAGAATATAATTGAATTTAACTAATCGTTACTTATTGTTAATATGGTAATTGAGAGAATTTTCTGATGGGAAATTTCGAATTTCTTTCTGTTAATGATTGAATAGTCATTAAGGTTTCACATTTCAAATAAAGGAGGTCGTACTGAATTAGACAGCTCGATACATTCCGAGTAAACCAACGTCCTGGGATTCGAATTCTCTTGCAACCATGTATGTTTTTGATCGTTCTTACTAACAATACAAAGTACGCAAAACATAACCGTGGCCGGCTGAATGACTAGGATCATAAAAATATCTCAAATAAATCTTGCATTTGGCAACCGAATTAAATAAAAATGATAGTAAGGTAACAATGAGTAAAAGTTTTATGTTAAAATCAAAAATAAATTTACTATTTGAATACTTATGTACTTACTATACGAAATTTGGGCCTAAATTCGTAAATGAAACTTATTCTCATCTCATACTCAAACTGAAATAGAAAAGTTTTTTATTGGTTGTCAAACTACTGACAGTTCAATCCATCGCACAGTGGAGTATATGATATGAGAAGTTGGCCAAAAGTCGTATTTCTTAAATCAATTATATAATGTAGCTTAGAATCTCCCAGAATAAATAAGACTCTGGGCCGTCTATCTGCACCATTTTCTTGTCGTCAGTCCAACTATAGAAGGGTCTAGTTCGTTTGTAATTTGTCCGTAACTCCGGCTTACAAGTAACTTTGTCAAAGCTCTACAAAACCGTTTGTATTATTTTCAAAATATTAGTGTATTAGAGAGTTTTTGTGAAATTTTCGAAGAAGGATTCTGATCTAGAAGGTATGTATATAATTTAGTAGAATATATGACATCTTATATCGAAAGATACGTATATATTTTTTGTTTTAAATTAAACATAAAAAATAATTTCTTTTTCGATTACTTTTAATAATCACCGGTCATTTAGATATACTTCCAAGCGTTGCCAAGCAACAAAAGTTGTTTAATATGAAATGTCAATTATGTAGCTGTAATAATTAACTTTTTCTTTACCAAAGTACACCCATTAAATTTTATTATTTTTTAAATAAGGTCTACGTGTTAATGTATGTATTTTTCAAATATTTGTATAGTCAATAAAATTGCTGTTTTCTTCACAGAAACATTTACCAATATGAAAAGGAAGGCTTTGTTTGATATAATAAAGGAATCCGGTCGTACCAAGTTTCAAATTCCTAATTGTTTCAATTTATTTCATTGGTTGTTTATAAGTTTATTATAATGTAGCAACAAATTTGATTTCAAAAATTTTCGTTTTTTTTCAAATTTTATAAAATCTGAGTTAAAATAGCTTTAAATGATTACTTGGACATAGTAGAGACACAAAAACGCATAAAATAGTTTTGGCCAACTTTTTGTGTTAAATACCCCACTGTGCATCGTCTTTATTGATTTTATCAAAAAGAAAATATGACTTTTTGAGTATGAGACAAGAATGAGTTTCGTTTACGAATTTGACCCTTTAAAGTTTTATTCCGTTGAGGGATTCAAACTTCCGCAAACTTTGAGGACGTTCGTTAAAACCTTGAATATTTTAATACGATATTGATTCCACATTAATATGTCTTTAAGTTCCTGTTTCGACCAAATTACAGCCTCTTACGTCTACTTACCGGTATTTTTTTTTGAATAGAAGTTTATCGATTACCGATACAAAAAATATTACAAAAATTGATAAAAATTGCCTTATACATTATTAGGTATTGCAGCAAATAACACTTCTAGAAACAAGAATTGAAAATAATTACATATTTTAAAATTTTATAGGAATTTCACAAGTCAGCAAAATATAGAGAAATAAACTTTATAAGAAACCATTGCAATAAAAGGCAATTCATCACTGCTTAAGTAAATATTAGGTGGATTACGAATTTATACTCTGAAAAAAGCGCTAATTCCACTATTCGGTAATTTAGAAAGAATTAAATACTAGTAGAATAACCAAATAAAATACCTGCGTCGACAATGTAATATGAATTTAGTAAAGACGGATATTAAATATTTGTATCGTGCACTAGAAGATTTTCGTCGCAACTACTATTGCTCCGAGCATCAAACCACTTGCATTACATATGAAAAATGCAGCATATACCTATGTATATGAATACAAGTAGAGATACGTAACTTGTAACTATTTTTATGTGTCGTTTGAACGATAGAAAGGAACTTTTAATTCGCCTTCTACAAAATAGTATAAAACGAACATTTAAACACGATCGTCGTTTAATGCTAAATATTTCCCTTGCTCGGTGGTCGTTCGACCTAGCTTTTAAAGCCGATCGAACGCTTGCAGATAATATTACGGTGGTTCGTGGAAGTAAAAGTGAGCAGACGTATAAAAATAGATAAGTTATTTATTGAAAATAGTGAACGTAATATTGCTACAAAGTAATATAACTTGAAATGGGCACTTTAGAAATAAACCAATAAAATACCTATGTTCTCTTTTTGTTCAGTTGTCAATTTTCTGAAACGAGAAAGGAAGAATAACTGATTTAAACCGAATAAGTAGGTACATACAAAAAAAGATTTTGTTAATCGTTTTTCTCAAGTTAAAAGCTAATAATGAAAATCGTGATAAAGCCCTTTTTTTTTTAACATTGTACGGTTGACAAAATGACATTCGAACGTAAACCCATGTTTGCGAAGCAATACATCAGTCAAAATTATAGCATAATATAGTGCGTATATTTTTGTAACGTATATACTTTTCTTACGTTACTAACTTTTCAAATATAGGTATACACGTTCGGATATCAATTAATTATTTAACTTGACAATGTTTTTTTTATCAATTACGCTATTTAGCTTGCATTAAACTGCGTAATTTCAGTTTTATTTTCACAGTTAATCGAAATATTATACTACAACTTTATATAAAATAGGTATATTTTATAAAATCTTGAATAGTACCAAATTTTATTAATAATTCGCATTAAAATATTTTTTGTTAGTTCGACCAAAACAACGGGAAATTTAAAGGAGTACTCTTTTATATCATTTTACGTAGGTAATTTAGATACCTGTAGTTGTTTACGATTATTTTAAGCAGTTCGCAAACACTAGTCGACCAATAAGTTCTTCACGAATCGGTAACACTCACCGGTTTCTGAAGAGTTATTGATCGATAAAATATTCGTAAAAATCATATTATTCGTTTATGACATTTATCATGAAAACATTTACTAAAGGAAATGAACTCTATATTGAAATATAAACGGCATACATTTTCAAATAAATTATTTTATAATAGATCGTTATTTTGTTAACCTATCGTTATTTAAAAAAAAAATAAAAAGTCGTAGTTTATTAAATATAATTCCTAAAATATTTTTTGTTAACTTCCCGGTATTCAAAATTAAACTCACAATTAGTAATATTATGCACAGTAGTGGACCAACAATGTAGGTAATAAAAGCATTGTAATTTTTTCTGAAAAATTATTTTAGCGAAACCGTTTTATTTTATGTTAGAAGGAACAAGGGTATATAAAATCAAGTAGGTACCTATCTACAATTAATAAATAATTTTGTACCTTATTATTTTTTAATTAATTTTTCGTAACATACACACATTCAATCACCTACATCTAAACACAGTAGTTTAATTAGTGTGTTATAACGAAAAATCATAGAATATATTAGAGAGTAGATTTGTTTGTAGCCAAAAAGCTATTATCGTTAATTTTTTTGTTGGAACGGATTACTATTTTTATTAAATATTTATCGTATATGCATAATATGTACCTATTTATATCTATGTTAGGTACACAAAACAAAAAAAAAACAGGTAGTAGGTACTTTATGAAAACCTCGATATAAAACTCTAATGTCGGAACAAATTACAAATAAATTCGTATGTAATAACAACAAATACGTAAATTGAACGATTTTCTGGTAACGTTTCGAAAATGCCTACAGTATTTCACTTGAAAAAAAAACACAACCACCGATGTGAATCAAAAATATGGAATATATCAAATAAAATTGAAACGAATGAAAATAAAAATCCGAAACACGCCAATTTTTTATTTTTTTTTAAGTGCACATTTGTGCGTCAAAATCATCTTCAAATATTCATTTGTTTTTAAGTTACGACGTCATCCGAATTTTTTTAAAATGACAACCCCGATTTATGCGCGATTTGAATAGATCTTTCGATTGTCTAAATAACAGTATAAAATTGTTAATAACTTACATAAGAAAATTTTCGAGAAATAAATTATTAAAATATTTTTATTAGAATGCAAAAAAAAGAAACTGGAAATCTAATTCTTAGATAATTCTTTGAATTTCGCGTCTAATACGTCTTTTCAAATCTTCGACGTGATGTTTTGTGATCTAGTAGCTGTAACATCTGACTGACTGTATCTGTAACATCGTTTATTTTGATTTTCAGTCTCGTTTCTGCATCCTAATGAAAATATTTTAATAATTTATTTCTCGAACATTTTCTTATGTTGTAACGTTTCAAGGGGCAGGACAAAAACACGTTCGAAATTCCGGCACCTCCGGCACAGTCCGAACTCGAACCGAGCTGGAGTTCGAGCGGCCAGCCAGCGAGGTGGGCGAACCTCGAAGGGTACAAAGAGGGGTTCGATATCGTGCTCCACCTGCCTCAAAAACTTATAAACACGGTCACCATAGATGGGGGATGGTACGGATATTAACCGTAGTATGGTAGTATATCTACCCTCTGCCAACTGTAGGGCTAGCACCCGAGAGGTATAAAGCGCCGCTGCCCCCCCACCCCCGGAGGGTACATAACCAGCACCAAGGACCGAGACAATCATCCTGGAACCCAGATTCTGATCCCGACATTTTACACCGCTCACCGAATAAGAGGAAGTCCGTCCGGGTTATCCGACGGCCTACTCTTTATTCCGAATAGCACGCACACCTAGACACGGACACCGTTTGTGAACGAGGTACCGTGTAGCCTGACTTGTAAACGGGCCCCAAACCGATAGTACCGTGCTTAGGAGCTTCGAGTGGCGTTTAGCCCTCGGTTCACAAACCGGTACCCGCCTGGATACTCAATAAACAACACATTATTTTGAATATTATTCTTGTATATACTGTGTGTAAATAAAGATAACTTCCGAAGGTTCGAACGAGTTTCTTTCTAGCGTTGCGAATAACCCACCCCTGACTCCGGTCGAAAAGCTACCGGGGTAATGTGCTCTTACTGTAGTCACTAAAGGTCGTAATAAATACACTCACCGGCACAAAATTCGATCCATGCGGTTAATCGATGTAATTATTTTAGATTATAAATTGGTTATATTTACACATAGTTTAAAGGGTGTGTAAAACAGATGTTGAAATGTAATTAAACCGACGGGAACATTTTTATTGCTCTAACAATAAAAATACGGCAACATCTCATAACTAGATAAAACAGTAAACGACATTTATTGTACATAACAAGTAAAAAAAAACAAAAAAGCAAAAAATCAGTAACGTGTAGTAGCTCCCCGTGCTCGAATTACAGCTTCTATTCGCCTTGGCATACCCTCAATAAGGCAAGAATGTAATCTTGGCTAATTTCGTCCCATTCTTTAATAAGACCATATTGATTGCTTTGGACTACTGCTACATTTAACTCCGCAAGTTAGAGAGAACCGTAACTCTCGCACATGTCCCATTTGATGGATTTGTCACTTAACTTGCGCAAGTTACGAAGTGGCATTGTTACTTCTCTCAAGTCTCCCAACCATTTCCAAACATGGACGGCATTTCATGCATGGGACTATACAGTTGCACCAAAAATGGGCAAATACGACATGTGGATTTATACTTCTCTCAAGTACCTCAGCAAACCATTCGGGCAACATCGACGGGCAGTTATCTCATAGCATAATACCTCCCCATACCATGATTGAACCACCACCAAAACTAAGCTTTGGCACAATATTACATTGGGCGAATCTTTCTCCAGTCCTGCGCCATACTCTTTGACGGCCATCCGCAGATCTTAAACAAAATCTCGACTCGTCGGTAAAAGAATATGACCCCAGTCATCATTATCCCAATTTTGGTGTTGACGTGCAAAGTGAAGCTGCTCCACTTGATGTTCTCTGGTCAATTGTGGGCCGTTTGCGGGTCTTCTTGCTAGCAAGCCGTGTTCCTGCAACCTTCTTCTTACAGTTCTTTCACTAACACTTACACCCCGTACTTCTTGCAACTCATTACGTGCATTAACTGCAGTAGTATCTCTGTTTCTCAGAACTTTTAATGTAAGGAAGTGGTCATCCCTAGCAGTTGTACACCTTTTCCTGTCTGATCCCACTCTCCTGGTGTAGCCTCCAGTTTCTCGAAACCTTTCTGCAGCTCTCTGAATAGTACACCTTGAAACACCAAGGACTCGAGCGGCGTAGTACTGCGAGCGCCCATCTTGAATCAAAGCAATTGCTCTGGCAGTATCGGTTGGATTTAACACCATATTTAATTTTTACAGACAGTAAATTCAATTGTATTTCCAACAATTAAGACTAATACGCGTAATAAACTTAATAATAAAGTACGCTCAGAATTTGACTATTATAATTCGATACCATCCAAATAAACAAACTAACTAAATTCCCCAAACGAATAAAATTTTATCGCACTAAACATGTCATTGAAATATGAATTTTCCCCATTATTAGATAAAACAAACGTTTATCGCAGTTTTTTACTAAAAATTGTAGATGGATTGAATTTTGTGCCGGTGAGTGCATTAAATTTTATTCAAATTCAGATTAGATATATATCATATTATTTGCTACATATTTGAACAATGATAGCGTAATAAATTTCACGAAATAAGATGGAATGCAATTACATTTATTATTTTGAAAATTGTCTAATTATAATTTAGCCGAAATATACCTGGGAATTTCATTTACTTCGTGTTATGCCGACTTTTAAAAGCTTAAGACCTTAATACTTTTAGACGGACTTTTTGTTACGTCTACAATATTCTCGGTTGCTCTTTCACAATAACCGATAGAAAAGAATATTTCATTTTAATATCATTTAACCTATTTATTTGTCTTCGTAATGCTTAATTTTTTTATGGCATTTCAATGTAAAAAGACGTTAAATAAAAACCGTTTCTATACAAATTGTGTTCGACCAACGTTACTTAATAAAACGTTAATAAAATTGTTAAAATATCAAACAAAGCGTTCTTGTTATGACTTGTAATTTTTAATATCTATGGAAATACAAATTCGGTGCTGTATTTATATATGAATCTCTTAAAAAATCTGCAGTAATTTCTAAACGAACATTTTTTTTTCACTTTTTGGATAATACTTAGCATTGTATAGTTTATTCTAGGTTATATTAGATTACCTACTTATTCAGTATAGTAAAATTAAACTAATTTTGATATTACACAAGTAAACATATTATATTAACAGGTCAATACATATAATACAGTACGTTTACGTTTTTTTCCATAAAGGATTCGAAATCTTTATTATCTTTTTTTATATTCATTGATAATTCATTCCATCACGTCGTTATAAAAAATCGAATAGCAGATAACTTATTTCAAATACCTAAGTAAACATTTAATTTTCTCAAAGAACCAGCAAAATAGTAATTTCAGTTCTACACCGTTAACAAATGTAAATGTTTGTGTGAACATGGGTCCAAAATGCTTTGTTACGTAAACAGGGAGGTCCCTTCAAAGATCTGCTTTTAATTAAAACAAATCTAGCGTGCTATTGATTTGTATGTATATAGATTAACCCTTGATTAAATACGGACGGAAGGTATTTTATTATATAGATATAGCCATAGTAATTAAAAGTTGTTTTATTAATTTTTCATTTTATTGAAAGCGGCAGAGTGAAACACGTTCCCTAGTTTTTTTTATGTTTCTGAAATAAATTTCGTAACGATGCAGGTTTATAAATAAATGTTGCTATTAAAATTTTAACCAACACGTTTAATTAAAAAAAAAGTACGATGAAACTGGACACTCGCGGAACCAAAAAAATTGTTCGTCATTGAGAAATGTACATTAATGGTAGTTTAAATTATTGTTATTGCAATGGCATCGGTGGGATTTCCCATTTGGGCGTTAATCGTGTTCAAGCAACCTGTCGCATATGTGTTATTTAAAATCTGTGACTTTCGCAAACTTCCACGAATGCAAGAGGATTCGAAACCACGGCCATTGATTTAATGGGCAAGGGGCGGACCCGCTAGTCCACCACGGCCCTCTAGTTTAAATTAGTTGAAATTGAAATAAATAGTGAGTGTTATAAGATGATCTAAAGTATATTAAAAGATTAAAAAAATTATTGTGACAAAAGAAAAAAGCACTTAACCTAAGAAATGGGCCGATCCGTTTATGTTTTTGTCGAAAGTTAATCCGTGAATTTTTAAAAATTTTATGTTGATAAAGAATTAACTGCAAGGCCTAAAATAACGGAGTGTCTAAACGTAATTAGTGTTTTACATCAGACGAGGAAAATAGCCGAAAATAACACCTGCCGAATATGCAGACTTAATTAAGTTGCGAAACGCTTGAAATGAGTTAGACAACAGGGTGGCAAATTTTCAGAAGAACGACAAACAATACGTTCACATAAAATACAACTTTATTTTAATTTAAAGAAAACGACGTTTTCTTCATTTTAATAAAAATTTAAATAAATGTCCAGTGTTTGGACAAAAATTTACAAAACAATAAAGTAGGCACCTACATTCTCAATAGCATAAAACAGTTAAAACGTACTGTAGGATTTAAAACAAATCATCCACACGCTTTTATTCAGGAACGATTCCATTGTTTGGCCGGCGATTCATTGGTGTGTTTACACATCATTTTGTTGTTTTAAATGTTTTGAATTATTTGAAAATAAAGTACTTTGATATACATATTGGTAAAGTATTGTTCCGGCAGGTAGCTATCTAATTTTGTATTACTTACATACAATTCATTATTGTGCTCAAAAGGTTAGCTGATAACATATCCAACGTTTTTATTGTAACTGTATCTAATAATAATAATCGAACGAGCGAATTTAGAGCACTTTGTACATATAACATTATTGGTATTATTGTTGAAAAAAAATCAGAAATAGGTGTTCTACTAAACAATGAAATAAATATAAATATTTATTTATTCATGTTATTATCAACGTTCATTTATTATACGTATGTACAGGGTGTATCTATTTCTTTGAACTATCGATATATAAGGTGATAGAACTCGTACGAACAACTTTTTTTAATAACATTTTACAATATAATTAATGTTTCGTATCGAAATTATCGATATTTTTCGTTTGTTTTTAGGAACTGCCGTAAGTCGGTTGGTAATAAAACAATTTTGAAACACGAAAACTTTTTAAGAACTTCTTTTTATTGTCTACAACTTTTATATTCACATAATGTTCAAAATGTTTTAAAACTTTAAAGTGGCGGTCGTTTAAAAATTTTAAAGTCGACTATTTTAAAACTGTGTCCAATGAATTCTTAAAAATTAATCGCCATTTTTAAGTTTTAAAAATTTTGAAAACTATTTAAATATAAAAGTTGTAAACAACAAAAATTAGTTATTAAAAGTGTTTGTTTTGAAAATTGGTTCATTACCAACAAAGTTACGACAGTTCTTAAAAATAAAAACTGAAAAATATCGATAATTTCGATAATTTCGATACGAGAAACATTGTCCACATTAATGAGTTCAAAGTAGTAGATACACCATGTACGTTATTATTAACCCTTGCATGTTTTGCAAAAACTTTAATCTAAAAAATATAATTTAAAATGTATTAACTATACATACGAGTTCTATATAAGAATCGCGATTTATGAAAATTCTTAACCGATTTTGATTTATTAATGATTGTTTATGTTATTTACCATTTTAAGAGGTTAAGCAATCTAATGGTAAGCGATGTGATAATTGTTGTAAATTCTGATTTCAGAAGTTAAACACGCAATTAAGAACATGAAAAACGGAAAAGCTGCGTGGCCGGATAATATTCCTATAGAAATTATAAAAGTACTGGATAACAACAGTCTGGAATACATAACTAAACTCTTCAACTAAATAAACAACCGAAGCAAAATTCCCGAAGAGTGGCTAAAATCGATATTTATACCGATTCCCAAAAAGAATAGTCCAAAGTCCTGCGATGAATACCGACTTATAAGCCTAATGAATCACATATTGAAGGTCCTATTAAAAATTATACAACATCGAATATATAAAAGATGCGAGGAACAGCTCGATGACACCCAGTTCGGCTTCCGAGGAGGAATGGGAATCAGAGAAGCTTTAGTTGCTATGACTGTCTTATTACAAAAATGCCGTGAATACAATAAAGATGTATATATATATATATATATATATATATATATATATATATGTTTTATTGATTATCAGAAGACCTTTGACAGAGTACAACACGCAAAATTGATAGACAAGCTAAAAAATGTCAACTTGAATCCAAAAGATATAAACCTTATTAGGAACATTTACTACAACCAAACAGCTGTCGTACAGATAGATGACATGGAGACGGATGAGATTGGTATACAGAGAGGAGTCAGACAGGGGTGTGTATTATCGCCCACATTGTTCAACTTGTACTCGCAGGTAATATTCCAAAATGCACTACAGGGAAGAACTGAAGGGATAAAAATTGGTGGCACAATAGTCAATAACATAAGATTCGCAGATGACACCGTAATTATGGCGAATAGCATCGAACAACTGCAAGCCATACTGGAAGCAATTAACACGGAAAGCTCCAAAATGGGGTTAACAATTAACATGGAGAAGACCAAATTCATGATTGTGACGAAGAACTCGAACAACATTAATGAACATTTAATACTGGAAGGAAAGCAAATTGAACAAGTAGATAGATATAAATACTTGGGTGTCAGTATAAATTCGCAATTGGAACAGGATAATGAAATAAGAGCAAGAATTGAAATGGCGAGGAAAGTGTTTGCGTATGCATATCAGATTGAGATTCTGGAGTGCTATGTGTGGTCACTGTTATTATATGGGGTGGAATCATGGATACTGAAGGCACAATCAATAAAAAGACTGGAAGCCTTTGAAATGTGGCTTTACCGAAGAATACTTAAGATCCCATGGACAGATAAGGTCACAAATGAGGAAATGCTAAAACGTATTGGTCATGGTAGAAGATTCTTAATTGCAATTAAAATAAGAAAAACCGCTTATCTTGGACATATACTACGTAATGATAAATGCTTCTTATTGCACACTATCATGCAAGGAAACATCGAAGGAAAAAAGGGCATTGGGCGCAAAAGAAAATCGTGGTTGAGAAATATCAGGGACTGGACAGGTCTCAGAGTGGAGCAACTGTTCCATGTTGCAAGAGATAGGGAAGCATACAGGCAGGTGGTCGCCAACCTTCAATAAGAAGACGGCACGAGAAGAAGAAGAAGAAACGTAGACGCATTTTGGTAGAAAAAAGTTAAATTTTTACTTACCAATTGTTGACCATGCCGATTATCGTATGGTAATGATGTTGAGATACTGGTCCATGACTGACTTAGACTGCTCCTGAAAGATAAGAAATCGTTTAAAAAAAATTTAATGGTAGGAGACAACTTTTTGTCACACTTCGTTCAGTTACAAAAACTATTTAATTTAAAAAAAAAACATAATTTATCTATTATTTCTTATTAGGTAGTTACTCATTTACCACAAACAAACTAGGTACCTACGTGCTGTGTTTTTTATATAAATGGGTACCTACCTATTTAACATAATTGTGTTAGAATATATGACAGTGTAAAAACAAGACAATTAGGTGAAATACTGTCCTTAAATCTTTAAATTAACAAGCGGGGACGTAGACAAGGAGAGATACATACTTATATTTTGAGATATTGAGCGTCTACTTTGCTTTGTTTCAATTCTTAGATATATTTTTTTAAATAGGTGCCTACCTACTAGTTTCAAAAGACTGTATAAGACGTTATATTAAACGCACACATGTATGAATGATGTCCAGAAACAAATAGGACAAATTATTCACCAACTTGTTATTTGTTAGGTACATAAAAAATACCGAAAAAATAATTCAATAATTTAAATATTTTTGTATAGGTAACTGCCTTTTGATAGGTACCTATCAGGCACTATTAATAGATATTGTTTTACGTTTTATTTTTTATGTTGAATTTTTTCCGATAGTTAACAAGTCCCTGATTTTGACCAACTGTTTCGAGATCATCCTGTATAATCTAAAGATATAAGTTCCAATGTAATTCGTAATTTAAACTACCGTCTGCATTCACTAAAAGTGATTAATGATTAGTAAACTTGCAGTTACATATCTATATGTAGATACTTATTTAACACGTTTTATTATTATTTTTTATTTAATTTAATAGCTATAGTAGAACCATTTGCCAATCTGTTAGTTACGTGTTTACTAAACCTTGTTAATATGACAAGCACAAACGTCCGTGGTTGCAGCGAAATTCGAATCCGCGACCGTACGTGCACTACCTATGCTGAAGTGACAAGCTCTCTAGGACGACCCACGGCCCCTTAACACGTTTTAAATGAACTAAATATTTTAACCGTTCGAAATAGATAAGTATAGGTTCCTACATAAAAGCGTCAATTAAAAATTAAATTGCCTGACATTTTTTAGAACAAGTTATTAGTTGTTTATTGACTTCATTAAATATGACTTAAATATAAAAGGACATTATACCGCATTGTCACAAATACCAGTGAATTGTTAAAAGAATAAAATGGGAGAAACAGAGAAATAACAAACAGTAGTGAAGTCATTAGATGTGTCGATAAAGTGTCAGTTCGCTATTATAAAGGCTATTCAGGTTTTTAGTCCATGCCAGATACAATGAAAATCAAACAATTTTAATTTCGCCTCTGCTTTTTCGTAGTGGAAGTATTGGGTTTCACTTAATTAAAAAGGTACTTCGCGTTTTCGACATTTAATTTAAAATTTCTTGGTTTGAAAGGATGCTGCTGATATTTTCAGCCGAGATTATTTGTTTTATAAGAGGTTTTGGCTATCAAAAGACCGACTGAAATGGAATTGGAGTCAATAAAGGTTATTAAAATTTTGCTGATCTAAGCTTGTATTATCTTTATTAAATTAATTTGCTCGAATTTTATAAATGTCTTAATTCCAGAAATATTTCGATTAAATTCATCTACGCTTAAAATGAACAGATGTTTTTCATGATATATTTAAATAATTGTGGAAGCAAGCAAATTACGTGATTGATTTCATATCTCGTAAACGTTTTAAATGTAATTCTGCATGTATATTATATTATATAATAAGAGAACAAGCAGCTCGCAGAACATATGTTCGCCGTTCTGATATATTACGGTCAGCGTAGTTTTCTGAGCTGCCGTGCAATCGCATAGAATGTCAGAAATATGTTAGCGGTCGCCAAGCTTACAGAATGGCTATTCTTTGTTGCGAAGGCACAAATTGAATTTCGTTGCACTCACACGCCAATATTTTTTACGAAAGAATGGAGTTCATTACTGTCACTAAAAGTAAAATAGATTTTTTAAACTTAAGCGGCATTCGAATATACACGTATTTACGACCAGTTTCATTTTCGTCGTTACCTAAATTAAAGCGAAAATAATAGAAATTGAAACGCAGGTGCATAAAAAGTACGTAAATTTACTAGTTCAATTAAGAAAATGACAGTGTACTGCGCAGAACCACCACAGAACAATAATTGGTGGTTAAAGGCAATGCAAATAATTTGTAGGCATGTAATACCGATTGTGAGTATTGCACGATAAATGCGTTTACCGTTTGTTTTTGATTTTCCTATTTTTCTTATTAATATCTCCAGGAATTAATAAAAATATGTGTACCTACATAAACGGATAGACTGCAAATTATTAATTATTGTTACAGTTCAAAAATTAGGTAAGTACATATATTTCAACATAACAAACGAACGAACGAAGGTCTGCGAAGAATTCCTATTAACAAAAATTCTACGAGGTAAATACAGTATATCGTACTCATTCAAACAAAATGGACGCTTTGGAAATAATATTTAAAAAAAAACTTTACTGGGAAATGCGCTTGCTATTTTATCGATGAACGAGAGCCCGATCAGTGGATAAAATTTCTGCAGAAAAATATGCAACAGTATACATAATTAGTACCAATTTAACCTAGAATGTATGTTTTCTAAATGTGAAAGAGGGTGAAGAGATGGTCTTCGTGGGGGAGATTAAAATTAAAATAAAATACAAAGTCGACATGAAAGTCACTCTTACCCCACGTACACATTTATGCTTCCTGAAAAGATTATGTGCGTACCAAATGCGTGTTGTAAACTACTTCGGGTAACTGCAACAAAGGTACCTAGAGATTATCTCAGTTTGAACGTAAGCAAATGCCATTTACCGAACCAGGTTTCTAATTTCGCGAGGTTCAACAAAACGGTGAAGAAGAATCGCTGAGATGACAATGGCCGACAATGAGATCCAGACTACTAGTTATTTTAGAAAAAAAAAACTAACTTGTAGACAAATAAAACAGTTGTTTATCAATCGTCTACCGTATATATATATAGTCTAAGGGGCTGTGTAATCCAGAGAGTCAGCCTCTCGAGTTCGCTTTCTAGCGCACTCACGACAGCGGGTTCGAATCCTGCTGCAACTATAGACGTTTGTGATTGTTTGTACTAACCCGTACTATCCTGATTTAGAACAAATCATACTAAATTAGACTGGCTAATTGGGTAGCCCAAAGCAATAAAAAAAAAACCACTTTCGTTTATCTTTCGTAGGAGTTAATTTTAATAGGTATTAGTATTAATGTATGTGCGGTATATATTACTAAAATATTATGTAATATAATGTCATACAATCAGCCCGTTTATATATCCCATAATGTTAAAATAACGATAACGTTATCGCAAAAGTAGACAGTAAGGTTATGTGCAATAACGTCAACTTTTGCTATGACGTTATCGTTATTTTAACATTATGAAATACATGCTCTGGCTGAATGCTAGTGAGTCGGTGTTGTGTAACGTTAATTGTAGATAACATCGATGTAGTAATGTGGTGAAAAGTAAAGATAATGGCTAATGGCGATCAAAATGTCTACCTTTTAAAACACATTTAATTTTTTTGCATAACCATAATTCCATCTATGTCACGTTAAATAAAATTACTACAGAAACAATCGACGCATTCAACACATTTTCCTTCTTTTTAAATCACTTCGTATTTACTTTAACATTCTTACCAATATATAACAATTTCTTTTAAACCGTAGATTAATCAAAGCCTACGGAGATTTAATACAATAACATCAAATTTTGCCTGACGTAAAACCTTTTGTAATATTATATTGTAACTCGTGCCACCTTTTGTTAAAGTTCTGTATTAATTATAAACTGCCGAAAATTTTAATTAAAATATACTAACAAAATTTTAATTACCGTTAAAATTATTATTAAAAAAAAAACAGGGAAACGATATAATTTTCAGTCTTTTATTTTTATATTTGCATAAATGCGTAATCCACTAAATCGTCTTTCTGATTGTATGAAAATAATAAAACGATTTCTTAAAGCTTACTGTTTATTATTTGAATAATATTGGTTGCAAACGATTTTACTGAACTATTCACAAACGCATTTATTCAATATTTAAATACGTAACCAATACAAAATTCATGACCTACGCTAACATTTATAACGTTAAGTATTAAGCTGTTCAAAAATATAACTATGCAGATAAAGTTTGTTTCATTTTAAATGAGCTACGTCGGCTTAAATGCCAATAACGTGCAAAAAAGACAAAATACACGTTCTTGTTTTGACTTACTTATCACATAGTTACATACACATCAAGTTTGATAGCCCGTTACAAGATAAATGTAATTCTCGTATGTATGACGTATGTATGTCTAATATAAGTAAAAGAAGTATAAGTTTTTTGCTCGTTATCGGCGTTTAATCCGATATAGGTGGTAGTTCATTTAAAATGAAACAATCGTTACTAATTTATTTTTTTTTACTCACAATTCAAGTCCTACTTTCCGACAAATTATAATTTCAATTTGAGAAACGTCACTTTTCATTACGGTCGATGCAAAAAATCGTCATTTAATTTTTTTTGTTATTTGACTTTCTTCAAACGTCGAACTGTTTAGTCCTTTTATATTTAAATGTTCGTAAAAAATCTTGTACGATACGTGTGCCAATAACGAACGTTTTTCACACTTGTATCATGTAAGTGCGGCCATTGTAAAAAATAGAAGCAACTTGTGCTTTGATGTAAAATGATTAAGGTCCGTTTTTGTCAATATTAATCGTCGACATGGATGTAATTCACTGTAAGCATTGTTGTGAGAATCGTGCATAAAGAATCATTTTGAATTTATGTCATACCCAATAATATACAAAACGAAAACTTTATTGTTGCGATTCCATTGCCGGAAAGCACGGTTTTATGAACGACCTGATCTGACTGATGTTTATCATATTCCATGCAGAGTCAACAGAGAGATTATGAGATTTAAAAGTAATGATATTATCGTTATAAAATCAAGTTGATACAAATATTTCTACAATATTTAAAAACGAGAGGCATTACTTAATGCAAACCATCAAATCAACTGGTCGAGTAGGGCATCAGCAAGCGCTAAAGCGATTCCGGAATCTAACGCGGACAGGAAATGAAATGCCGCGTTATTCATCAACCCGCGTGTTTTAGCACGAAATATGTAGCGATAGCGCTCTGGAAACCACCCTCCTATAAATATATAAAACGTTCATTATTACTATAAAGGTAATGAAAGAATAACTACCCTAGGATATGCTGAAGGTTTCTAAATATTCAGATATTTCTTGTAAAGGTATTAATAATATGAATTAAATGATAATAATAATTAATAAAAACGCAAGTTTTATTATTAGAAATCTCGTTTTATTTCAATATAATTTTTAAAAATCTACAGATAAATTTTTAGGTTTAAACTGATTTAAAACGATTTTTTTGGAGAACGATAAAATCTAATTCTTACGAATTTTCTTCTACCGATAACCTTTCGACAAAATTCGAGTCGTTCTTCTCTCAGAATTGATTTGAATACGTAGAAATAAATTAACCTTGTGAACTATTTCCTTCTACAGAATAGATAAGATCAAGAAATTCTTTTACCGAAATTCTTTTTTACATAAAATTAAAATGTACATCATTAGTTTTACACGTTTCTGCATCTTACAATTTATTTTATTAATAATTCAAATTGAAATTGACTAACCATTAGTTAAACTTATAACTAGTATATTTATTAACAAATTTCTTACGCGCATCGTACGTAAATACGTCCACTACTATTTAGTTTAACTAGATGTTAACGTTCCCTAACATTTATGAAACCTCTTTCACACTAACTTAAATTCACCTTCCAGTGTTTTGAAGCTGGGGGGTTCCCTTGATGCATAATGCATACTAATAGATCTTTTCCTGTCAAATAAATGTCAGTGTCACTGAAAATTCAAGCTGAAATAGCGAAAATTGAGACTTATTTCGCATCGTTGGTTTCACATTTAACTTAACTAAATTGTATCCAAGTTGGACTGATTATAATCAGTATTCCGAAAAGTTAATTTTCCCTATAGAAATTTGCATTTATGGATAAAGTATTTGGTTTAACACGAATATTCCTTGATAGTGCATTTTAATAAAAATTACTATATGTTTCTCATATTTTGTTTTATTAGATTATGTGCTGTTTTAGAAAATTGTATTTTAATTCAGAAACTCTAACAAGTATCAATATTAAAATTAAAAAAAAATATTAAACAATGTTTCGATTAATTTGAAAAAAGAAACGAAAATTATGTAATATAATTAACGTAAAACCATTGGATAGTATTTTGTTTGTTATTGATGCGAGACATAGAATTACGTCAATTATAAGGGATTTGAATAAAATAAATCGACAAATATGGCCTATCCAAATCTATATGCAATTCACGTCCATCAAAAAAAAGTTACTAGATCGTTTATTTGTAATTCGGATTAAAGTTTGGATAGTGACATATTTTATAAATGATTTACCTGCGCACATATTAGATGGTATAAAGAAAGACTGCAATTTATTAGAACTGTCAAAATACGAGGTACGAAGTGACAGCACTGTGTGAAACGTCATCATCTAGTAACCTTTCATTGATGACGTGATTGCATATAGGTTTGGACGAAGTGTACTTACATTTATTGTGCAAAATTTATGTTAATTTCAACCCAAAAAGAGAAAAGAATTGATTAGGAAAGATAATCACCTTGTACTTTGTAGTTATTATTTTAAAAACATTTACTCTCACGGTCAAATAATATTATTTCCTCAAAATGTACCTTCTTCTGCATCTTATTGGCAATTTACCGCATAACTAATTTAATTCTTTGAGGCATAATGTCTAATAAGGACTAAACAGGTGGGACACTAATTGTAAGTATAGCCTCAAAAAATTTAAGTTAAATTAAATTAAAACCAAAATAAATTCTTTGTAAACGTTTGCCTACGTTTTATAATTTTTTTATTACATATCAGTTTTTCGCCCATCAATAAGTTCATAATAAACTCCTTCCAGTTTTTTTAAATTGTTTAAGTAGGCACTTAAATGCTTTAATTACATTATAATTCAACAAATAAAACTTAGGCTATGATATAAAGGCAACTGGGTAGATTAAATTATTAACGATACTGACACATGATTAGGTACACGGAATCTATGCAATCTATGCGCTCGATTAATGCAAGTATGGTGATAAATAAGCTTTTTGTAAGTAGAATGAGAATAAAATTTCGAAAATTTAGCTGTTACCTGATGTCCGGATAAGCGTGCGGTAGCGTCAGCTATCATGCTCGAAACGTTTCTAAAGTAGGCACTTCGTAATCCAAGAGCCTATCGTGAATTATACCACGCGACATTTCCAGCCATTATTCCAGAGAGAATTATTATATTTATCGAAAAATGTTTAACCTTAATGCCTATTATGAATTTGCCCATCTGCCGCTTATTATAATCGATAGGATAATTGCAAAAATGACATATTACGCAAGGTTTACGTGGATAATGTTAAAACCGCGTACATAAATGTATGTTTTATTTGAAGTACTTATAATATGCACAACGATGCGCGGCGTGGTTTATAGTCAATAGAATATTTAGCGAGGAGAATTAAGTAAGTATTTTAATGCATTTTGTGAAAGGCATATACATTTTAATAAATAAATTTACGTTTTTTGATCATATTTGGCATTTCTGTAATTTATTATCAAATATAAAAGTTAAAATGGATTTTCCTACTAGATGTAGATATACGGAGTGTTTCGAAATTCATGACGATATTATTTATATAATAAAAACTGAATAAAACGTTCCTTTGACGATTTTTCGATCAGACCAATACATTTCTAGTTACAAACATTTGTTCAAAATGGCCACAGTTAAACGTGTGCTTCAGCACGTTATTGATTACATTGTTCGAACCGAATTTTGAAATTTGATTTGTACATTTAAAATTACAACAAAATAAGCACTGCGTCGTATTCATAATGGTCCTATTTTACCTACTTTTCAAATTTTTAAAGTCAGTATAATTAGAAAATCATACTACTTCACGCACGCGCGAATTTCGAAACACCCGGTATATAGTATTTATCTTTTGAAATTAGCAACAATTTGCTTTAAATCGTGCTTACCTATGAATTTACTAAAAAGGATGATATTATAAAGGTTGAATTTAGTAACGTAATAATACATATCTTACTAAGTACCTATACATATAGATACTTACATTACTAAAATGTTCAGTCGCTAACAATACATTCCCGTTTAGAGAAATGCCTACTTAATTAAAGTTTTTCGTAACTTTTAGAATTATTAATATAAATTACCGCACAAATTTAATATTAACCGCAAATTATTTATACTAAAAGTACAAGTTTTTGTTTTAAACGTGTTAAATTTTGCTCCGTGAGAAGAAAGCTATAAATTATGAATGCATTAGACCGAGCTACATCAGATAATTAGCCTTCTACATCTAACTTTAGACAACGTTCATAAATAAAATGCCACCGTTCGTTGAGGACAATTTCTGAGAAATGTCTTTTTGCAGTAAACAACGTGATTACCGTAAAGTTCTGCAAATTTTATGTTTGTTCAAACACTATATCATTGCAGTATTTCAATAAATAATTATTGGATCTAGTCGGAAAAGTCGTATTTTGTTAGTAAATTTAGTAACTTTCCAAACAGATTTTATTAAAATCGATAATCGTTGTAACGAACGTTTTGAAGGAAATATTGTATACTTATAGGTAGGAACCATATGTATACTTTAAGAAATGATTAATTAATCACCGTCTCTAAATAAGATTTTGTATCTGTCCTTAAGTACATATTATTTTATTTTTAGTAGATATTTACATAGCGACGAAGAAACTATAATAATCGTATGAAAGGTCGTAGAATTTTTTCTTAACAAACTATATAGCTATAGCAAATTCATACCAAAAATTATTTTAAAGGCGTTTTTTAGAATACTAGCGAAAATAAATGTTGTTTACATAATTATAATATAACTTATACCATTCTTTATCTTAATATAATTAATATTTAATGTTGGTGTTGTTAGTTTTGACGCAAAGTTAAATTAGAATTCGTTATCTCATAAAAGTACCCGTTAAATTTATTACTTTCGCAGAAATTTTAAACACATTTTAAGTATTAATCGTTCGAGTACTTAATGTAGGAACCAAGTTTCAATAAAAGTAAATAATTCGTTAATGTTTGTTTTAATTTATCAATTATTCATTAAATCCAGCATTATTATTTGCCTTTGGTTTTCGATAAATGTTATAAACCAAATTCGGGTAACATAATAAATTATTTATAAATATAACAAACTCTGAATTGACTATATTGTGGCTATTACTGGAGGCGATCTGCTTACATTGTTGTTATTCCTTTACAATTAAAATTGTAAGAAAAAGTTTGAGTTTTTTTATAAATTTCAATTCAATATTCTATAAGGTTATGTTACTAGAACTTTTGTTGTTTTAAATAATAAAAAAAAATGTTTTATGAAAAATCAAAAAATCGAAAAATTTAATTATTTTGAAAAAAATATGTTGTTTATACACTAATGTAGAATGTAATTGTCCAATTTGTGATATTAACTCGATAAGATCCTATTATAAAAAATATATTGACCAATAGTGCATAGGAAAAGTAAACTAAAACGTGCTATGCGCATAACGGGTTAATTATTTTGTATCAAATTGACTGAAAATTATATTTGACCTTACATTTGTTTTAAAATTTAAAAAAACACAAGCAAAATACGATTTTTTAATATTAATCTAAACGACTTTTCTTAATAACAATTTTGATAGTGTCAAAAATAGGTGTACTTTATTTTTGAGCCAAATTGATATTTTCGTATATACATCGTATGTGACTGATAATTTTTGACTTTTAATGATTGTATTTTGAGTTTTAGACTATGCACTAACGTTTATCAAGAATAATTATTTTTCAGAAATCAATAATAAACAAGTTTTTCGCAAAGTGCAATTTTTTGGCGTACACTGTATATTTTACCAATATTGTATTATCTCTTAAACTCAACATATTCTTCGATTTCAAAATGTCAAATGTAAAATAAAAAATATAAGTTTCAGCCAATTTGATACTATGCACTATTGATCAGTATATTTTTTTATAATAGGATCCCATCAAGATACTATCACTTATTTGAGAGTTCTATTAATTATATCTAAGTTTTCGTTTTAAACTACCTAACAAATCTAATTAAATACATCCTCAAAATTACCGAGTACATAATCAATTAATTAGAATAACTTACGTATTTTTAAAGTAGACTAAATTTTTCATTACAGTCCGAGAAAGCACGTTTTGCAAAATGTTCAGAAAATATGTCTTTAATTATCGCACGGCACCGAATTTAAAACACTCGCGTCGCTCCCGTACTGCAATAAGGTATTTTCTAAACAAATTCTTTGTTATAAATTACCTATATTCGATTAAAACGTTGTGTTGCACATGGCCGACCGAAGATAAGTGCATGCCTGAGTCCGAGTTGACCGCGACGTCACAGGGTCATATGTGTTTTGTAGATTAGATAGGTACACGAAACTATTGTGCCAGTATGATTCGATTAAACAGATTCATCGCCCTATATTTTCAATGGTAAAAGTTCTATTACATGGTAAATTAAATGTAAATTATTAATACCTAGGTTATACATAGGGTAGATATAATTTCAAAATATTATCGATAACGAAATAGACAAATGAAAAATTTATTGTATGGATGAATGTGCCGAATGTTGTATTTCTTAATATTACGTTACTCTTTTAGCCCCATATATTTGTAATGCATATCCCTCCGAAGCCGAAGAGGAAATATTTTTTTTGAATTTGTGTCGTGGAACAAACATTTTGGAACTTTTTTAAAATCTGAGATTTTGAGTTTTTTGTCTTCTTGTTCGGTACAATGAATAAATAAAAAATCTTGCAAATCTGAAATCTTAGGGTTCAAAAATATTTGTTTATTGATTGATTTGACATTGAATGACCCATACGTCACGTGAATGTCCAATCGCAATCCATAAACCCCCATAATTCGAGTACGCAATGAAATACGTATAGCGTCTGACACAAATGTGAATGTAAATAAATTTTTAGTTATCCTGCATTTTTAATAGTCATGTGGAAACTATAGTCTTCTACTCGCATATATAAGTAATGGTTATTATTTTCGAGTGAATAATAACTATCATTATACGCTCGTTGAAGAATATACTATACTTTTATTTTTCACCATTTTACTTAATCTATAGATATACCTATGTACGTATGTAAGTGACTCTTCTGACTCCCATCGTAAATAACTCGATAAATTTGATAGCGATAATAATAAGTTAATTAATTTAACTAACTACAAAAAATTATAAAATTAAAATTATAGATTCAATAATTGCACATTATTCTTTACTCGATAACTAATGTAGATATGTCGTTAAAACAAATTATTAAAATAGAAATACAGACTTATTATTTTTTAATCGCAAATGAAAATTACATTCCCGGGATTGTAAATTGTTGAAAGATTGCACGGACATTAAACCCGTTAAAGTAGGTATACATACCAAAAGTGAAGCATTAAATATACCCAAGTTACAATATTAACTACGTCTACAATTAGAAGTTTTAGTATTACTCACTTATTTTAAGTAATCGTATCGTTAAGAAGTTGTTATTAAAGTATCTACTTATATTTTTTGTTTCTAAATATAATTGGAGTATTTCGTAGAAACAGGAGGCGTTATGTTAGGAGCCACGTTACATCATTATTACCCTAGCAGGTCTATTTGAGTAATTTAATTAGTACTTCGGTATCATTATGAAACAATCTTACCCTTCCTTTCTAACCTCTGCAAAAAGTCGAGCACCACCTAACTCAAAGTCCAGTAACAAGCCGCGCATCACTACAACGACGAAATAATTAGAACTTATTGTTAGCGACGCCAGAATTGACAGTTTTTCAAATTTTATTTGAAAGTAATCGTATTTAATCATTATTTATAACTTTTATACTGTTTTATTCTTCATATTGTTGATTTTCAAAATGAAATTTGTTTTTATTAAAAACCTGTTTTATTGCAAATAAATTAACTTTAAAAGTAGAAACTAATTACTACTGCTTGCCATTAAAAACGTTAATGTATTGATAACGTCTTAATTTTATTGACGTTAGATACCTACATAAAATAAAATTCAATATGGCTATTTTCAATTTTTTTACTAAGGTCAATGACAATAGCAATTGAGGCACCAAAACTCTAAATAAAAAACAATTAACACGCAATTGGTTTATTATTAACTTTTAGAAGATAATAATAGACGATTCGATGTTGAAGATTGTTATAGTTTTAGGCACCATCGTTAGTAACAGAAGAAATTATATATTTCCGAATTTACCGTAAAGTATTTTCTTGAAATAAACGGCAAAATTTTAACAAAATGTATATTAATGAAGTCAAAATGTTTGTGTGCAAAAGAAAGTTAGCTAATTGAAATTATAACAGGTAATAATTGTGTAAATCAGCAATTGTTCAAAGCACAATGAAGGGTTGTCAACGTAATCAACTCTCACATTTAAAGCAATTTTGCTCAAATAAAGCAAAACATTTAAATATTAAGAGTAGGTACGAAATAATTAATTAATTAATCTTTTTATTAATTTCATTTAATTTAGTTAATTAGAAATTCATATTTTGTTTGAAAAATTTTGTGTTGCAGTCGTGCATATTTTAGTTTAAATACTATTCGTAAGTAGTGGCTATATTTGATATTAATTTTTAACTTTAAATTAATATATACAAAGAAAATGGTATTCAGAGACAAATGCATCGCTCGTCCGTGTTTTAGTCACATATAATAAATTCTAGTTTATTAAACTTATTCGTATCTTCATTATTTAATATTTTTATTTATGCACTTGATGGCAGAGTTAGGTATTTATAATTATTTACTATTCATCGATAGCGTCAATAGCAATTTATTTTGATAGGTTTCCAAATTAAATATGCGTCCTAACAGTTTAGATGATGGAGATACAACCAATAAAACCATCATCAGATCCATTCTCTACCTATACCATATTGGTTCTCAAATTGTTCGAACAATGAAACAACCGCAGTTTAAAGAATGTTATATATAAAAATATCGTTCGTTTTCTTGTTGTACTATTCTTATTATTTATAAAACAAAACTTCAAGGTTTATCCAAGAACGTTCATTCACCGATGAAAAAATTTGTAATTTTGATAACTTTAGATATTAGGAATATGTAAGTATAGGAATGGCAAAAATAATATCGCAAGAACTATAAATTGAATTTTTAAACACTATTTTTATCAATTGAAGGGGTTATTGCAAGAACATGATAAGCCACACATTGTTTTATTTATGTGTATTTATGTGTATTTTTTTGTTTTCTCAAAATTAGAAGTTGTTTTTTTTTAATGTTTTGTAATAATAACTAATTTTATTTAAAGTAAGGGAACAGTACTAACACACCTTTAGCCTATATATTTTCAAAAATACATTTTATATCTAACTTTCAAATTTTAATGTTGATTATTCTAAACTTTTGTTATTGCGCCTTATCATGTTCTTACAATAAGTTCTTCAATTCAGAAAGTTTAGATTATTAAAAATAATTAAACTGATATTACAAGTCGTGGCCAGGATCACAATTTGTTAAACCAACCTTAAACTACAAGTTTAACTTAAGAAGCTTAACTTAAGCTCATAATAAATAAATAATCCCCACTGCGAATATTTTAGTTTGTAAAATAATGCAATTTTCAAAGTCGTCTGGACCGTGACAACATATTTTATTTTTTTTTAAAAACTATTAGTTACCTATATTAAAAAAAAATAGAAAATAGAAAAAAGTTTCTAAACGAATCAAACTTGTAAATATGCTTATAAATGACAAAATTCTCAAAAAGTTTTAACAACAAATAAAATGGGGGTTGTCGATGTTAACTATTTTAACGAAGAAAAATGTTTCTATTAATATAAAATTTCTACCGAAATTCATTATTTTATGTTTTATTAAAACAGCATAACTGGAAGGTATAGATTAGTGCATAACTACAACATTTAGTGTCGCTGCGACATTTTTTGGTAACGTAGAGGTAACATACCCCTAGAGGGGGTCGAGAGATTTCACTGAGTCTTAAGTGTTATCTGATAGATCCGCTTAGCTTTACTAATTCATTTAAAAATTCTTTAGTAAAAAGTAATATTGTATGTATGTGAGAATTGTTTGTTTAACACCATTTATATGCAGCATCTACTTTTTTTTATGCTCTTACATATATTGCAATCGCGTATATGTCCCTGTTGATAACTCTATTAACTTAGTGGTTGAATTAATCCTAGCAAGAATTCCGCAGATTCTAAGACAGAAGTCCTCGATAAACTTCTCTCCCTTTAGTTAAACTATGTACTGCCAAGAACATGAATGCCGCCTTCCAGTTTCAAGTCCTTGCTGTCTGGTTATTTGTATAGGCCACTGTGCACAGCGCGTGAATGAGCCTGAACTTCGAGAGGTTAGGTAAGTTGCGGTCTCGTTATTGTATTGTTAATTTCCTTCCTTTCTGAAGTGGATAATTTGGCTTTCAAGTCTACATAGATGGCGAACAACTCCTTGAACATTCCGCCACGATTATATACCGTTAAATAATTTATTGCTTATTTATAAATTTTATTTAGTTATTACTATATATAATAAAGGATTAAAATTTAAATGTTTCTTATTTAACAGGAGATAGTCGCAACTTCGCTCGCTCCGGTTGTGTAGTCCTGGGCGAGTATAGTAGAAATGTAGGATTAGTGGTAACACCTCACAGGGCCTGACATAATTGGTTGCCAATAATTGGAGAGTATAAATCACTTGAAAATAATGCCACCCACAAGTTCCTACAATTTTTTTTCCTACGGCGCTCTTCTGTTGAGATATTCACCTTCAAAGTTGAAAAATAAAAATCAGCTTTGTTAAATAATTGTTTTGTCGTTAAAATTTAGTAATTTTTCGTACACCTACTTAATAAATCAAAATCTTTAAAATTGCATAATCGGTTTTTTAATACTACCTTGGTCCTCAAGGTAATGCACCAGGGCTGTACTACGTTTAATTTTTCTAACTTCAAAACATTTTGGAGGTTTAAGATTTGAAATTTTTAAAGATATTTTCAGATTTTCCATACATTTCAGGATAAAAAGGTACTCTTGGTCGGGTCCGTGAAGTTAGCAGCACATGAACGGCACAAATTTCGGGACCTGGTCCATTCGTTTGTGCTTCGTTTGTGCCGTAATCAGTTTTTCGGCAACACGAATCGTTCCCGAGTTATCGCGATTTTTAGATGTGCTGCTAACTTCACACCCGATTTTCGGCACAAATCTCGGGACCTGGTCCATTCGTTTGTGCTTCGTTTGTGCCGATTTGTGCCATAATTAGTTTTTCGGCAACACGAACTGTTCCCGAGTTATCGCGATTTTTAGATGTGCTGCTAACTTCACACCCGATTTTCGGCACAAATCTCGGGACCTGGTCCATTCGTTTGTGCTTCGTTTGTGCCGATTTGTGCCGTAATCAGTTTTTCGGCAACACGAACCGTTCCCGAGTTATCGCGATTTTTAGATGTGCTGCTAACTTCACACCCGATTTTCGGCACAAATCTCGGGACCTGGTCCATTCGTTTGTGCTTCGTTTGTGCCGATTTGTGCCGTAATTAGTTTTTCGGCAACACGAACCGTTCCCGAGTTATCGCGATTTTTAGATGTGCTGCTAACTTTACACCCGATTTTCGGCACAAATCTCGGGACCTGGTCCATTCGTTTGTGCTTCGTTTGTGTCGATTTGTGCCGTAATCAGTTTTTCGGCAACACGAACCGTTCCCGAGTTATCGCGAATTTTAGATGTACTGCAAACTTCGCACCTGATTGATCGCACAAATCTTGGGACCTGATCTAACCGTTAATGTTCGTTTTTGCTAGTTTATGTCATTAAGTACCTAATTAATTTTTCAGCAATATTAACCCTTTTGAGTTGTAATCGCTTGTTTTATTTAAATATTTCATTTCTTTTGTCCATTTACCGCCACACATGTTGTTTACCGTAAATGGGCAAACATGAACTTGTATTAGGGTTATTTATTCGTAAATGGCGATAAATCGTATATTAAAATTAAAGTTAAAATTAATTAAAGAAACTTTACATAGACGTTACCGATGATAAAAGATCGACGTTGTTGATGATGATTTATAAGTATTAATAGTCGAAGCGGCTACCTTCCCCATTAACACCGAAGGTATGAAGTATAAAGTAGGATAAGGACCTACCTATTATTGGAATTTTATTAAGTGTTACAAAAACATTTAACCAACGTATCCAACGTTCGCACCTCCCTACACTTCTAATTTGTTGTTGAACTGAAACTTGAATAAATTCAGGAATTACTTAAATTTTTAAATTCTTTTGTATAAGTAAAATTTATTTATCACTTTGGAGTCGCAGTTAGGTTAACGAAACTAAACTACTAACATGAACCCCTTGTTATTAAATTGACGTGTTTGAGCATATTTAATGTGTTATACTATGTTTGCGTAACAGAAACAGTAAAGCCACTTATTATTAAAAACTTACAATAATTAGGGAATTTCATGTTTAAGATGTCATGTATAAAGATATTTTGCAGATATTTGATTATTCAATTCATTTTGAATTTGTTGCCATATATTAGCACTTGGCTTATTTATAAACTGCAAAAGCTCATCTCTATATTGAAGTAAAGCGCGAACTACGAAGGTTTTTTTCAATCGCTCCTTTTCTCGGCATCTTGAATCTAGCATAATATTAAGCATAATAACTTTATTAACTTTCTTTACTTTATACTTTTACTTTACTATACTTTATTAACTTTAATTCCTATTTACTATTAAAAAAATATTAAATATCCGGTATATCTGTAATAAGTGTGCAAAATGATACCACATATTTTTGGGACCAAAATGGTACGATATAACTTAATTTACTAAGGTATATTATGTTAAATATAGATATAAATATATACATAATATATACACCAAATATATGCACAAAATTATTTAATACATATACAAAAGTTTACGGTTTTAGATTTACCTATAGCTTCTACAAAATCATTTTTTTCTAAATTTTACGAAAACGGTTGATGATAGTTAAAATTTGGAACGTAGATGTTGTTCATTGCAGGTTATCCTTGAAAAAGAGTAAAAATTTGTTTCTTTACATAAGAAGTGTAGTTTTGAGAAGTGATAAGTGATTAGAAAATTTTCAAAAAGTTTTTAACCAGCGAGAAAATAACAAAAGGATTAATTCGTATTAAAGCCCATTAGAAAGCAAAACTTTTTTGTTTCTAAATACATTTTGGTATCTCTTAGTTTTAATAAAAAATAATAAAATGTCACTCGAGGCAGCACGTAAAACCAAAGCTTAATAAATAAATTGATTGTAGTTTGTATAAACTGAATAAAATACACCGAAAAATGTAGTACCTGGCCATTTTCAACAAATGTTAAAATAATTTTTCTTATTATGTTATTTTAGTAGATAGATATTATAAATTTCGTTACATTATTATTTACAGTATTTTTTTTTTAAGTTATTTTTCGCTATTTATTTAATTAATAATTTAAAAACCTAACAATTAACAACTAGTGTGTTACCATTAGTGGGTTTAAAAAAAAAGTTAATTAGATTTTTTATACAAATAAAGAAATTTTTGTTACCTTGTGAGAATAACTCGTAAAATATCTATGTGCCAAATTTCAACTTCCTATCATCAACTGTTTTCGTTTAAGTACATAATTAAAAAAAAGAAATTTCTAAATTGATCTTTGGGCCGTTATAACTCCGAAACCATAAACATTTATATGTAGGTCAATTATGTTAAATATCCATTTTGGTCCCAAAAATATATGGTATACACTCTATATTAAAATTAATTTAACAAAATTAACTATTAACAAAAATTAATTAAAAAAAAACAGAAACCCGCTAATAGTTACATGATAATAAAAAAAAATCATAATAGGAATTAGAATAATGTGGGGCGTGAGTGTACTATTAATGTTGAAACGGCTCTATTTTCCGTATAAGAACAAATAAAAGATTTTTCACATACAACCCAACTCCGATTAATAATTAATTTTCATATTTATTAGATACAAATAAAAATATCTAAAATAGGTATTTTAAAAGTGTATGACTTACCGATATTAAATTCGTAGGTTCTATGCACAAGATTCAAATTAAACACTTACAAGACACCAAAAAAAGTTGTTAAAACTGCAATGATGTTCGAACGTAAACTAATTCTAATACTATAAGTCCAGCATATTTATTTAAGTTTTTAACCATAAAAGGGCACTAAAATAGACCAAATCGGCAGGTACAAGAGTTAAAGCTCAGATTTTCTCAACATGTTGAAATAATAAATTCTTAACATCTGCAAAAATTGTATTCTCTAAAATAAGGGATAAAAGCAGGTAACCACAAATTAAGCAATAAAACTGTTTTTCAAATGCAGTATACTATGTAGTGATATTTCATACTTCTTTAAAATCACGTTCCGTTTTGCCGTCAAAAGAACGAATATGTCCAATTGCTTTACTATTGCAATAAATAGATATTAGCATGCAATAAACATCACCTTAAACATAAAGAAGTAATGAAGTAAAACCAACAATAAAAGTAGTTTTAATGCACCTGCCTACCCGATGGGAACGAATTTTTTGCAATGGATAACTGATGGCGCCTATACGAACTTAATTCCTTTTGCAAATACATCACGTTCCAAAATGAGCAATAAAATATCAATGCTAAATAAGTTTTTAAAAGAACTTATTTTCAAATACTTAAAATCTTTTTCCTGCCCACGGTCACATTTGTACCGTAGAAAGTATCTACACATTTAATCCCTTTAAAATTCCCATAACTACTTCAGCAAAAATACAATAAGTTTAAAACAGATTTTCTCAACATTACGATGTTAAAATAATTAACCAATAAAGTTTGCAAAATCTGGATTTCTGGGAATATTTCTGATGTTTTCATCAATTGCTGTTAGTATTAATAAATAAATAGAACACATACTGTAAAACATAGATTCAGGAGTAAGTACCTATGGTAATATAATTTTTTTAATGAATGGAACAATGTAGATAGAGGTAATCCATCGAAAACGAAACATGTTTCGGGTACGTGAATTATTATTATTTTTTAAACGCTCAAATACGTCAATTTAATAACAAGGGGTTCATGTTAGTAGTTTAGTTTCGTTAACCTAACTGCGACTCCAAAGTGATAAATAAATTTTACTTATACAAAAGAATTTAAAAATTTAAGTAATTCCTGAATTTATTCAAGTTTCAGTTCAACAACAAATTAGAAGTGTAGGGAGGTGCGAACGTTGGATACGTTGGTTAAATGTTTTTGTAACACTTAATAAAATTCCAATAATAGGTAGGTCCTTATCCTACTTTATACTTCATACCTTCGGTGTTAATGGGGAAGGTAGCCGCTTCGACTATTAATACTTATAAATCATCATCAACAACGTCGATCTTTTATCATCGGTAACGTCTATGTAAAGTTTCTTTAATTAATTTTAACTTTAATTTTAATATACGATTTATCGCCATTTACGAATAAATAACCCTAATACAAGTTCATGTTTGCCCATTTACGGTAAACAACATGTGTGGCGGTAAATGGACAAAAGAAATGAAATATTTAAATAAAACAAGCGATTACAACTCAAAAGGGTTAATATTGCTGAAAAATTAATTAGGTACTTAATGACATAAACTAGCAAAAACGAACATTAACGGTTAGATCAGGTCCCAAGATTTGTGCGATCAATCAGGTGCGAAGTTTGCAGTACATCTAAAAATCGCGATAACTCGGGAACGGTTCGTGTTGCCGAAAAACTGATTACGGCACAAATCGGCACAAACGAAGCACAAACGAATGGACCAGGTCCCGAGATTTGTGCCGAAAATCGGGTGTGAAGTTAGCAGCACATCTAAAAATCGCGATAACTCGGGAACGGTTCGTGTTGCCGAAAAACTAATTACGGCACAAATCGGCACAAACGAAGCACAAACGAATGGACCAGGTCCCGAGATTTGTGCCGAAAATCGGGTGTGAAGTTAGCAGCACATCTAAAAATCGCGATAACTCGGGAACGGTTCGTGTTGCCGAAAAACTGATTACGGCACAAATCGGCACAAACGAAGCACAAACGAATGGACCAGGTCCCGAGATTTGTGCCGTTCATGTGCTGCTAACTTCACGGACCTCTCTTGGTCTATTTTCGGTAAAGTGAACCATATTCGAGAAAATGATACATAAAGAATAAGAGATGAAGCGTATCTCGGGTATCTAATATTATTTTGCCGTTGTTATTTGTGAAGATACTGAAAAATACGGAGTATTTTTTATTATTACTTTCTTGTTAGCTGTTACAAACATTTGTAGGACTTCAAAACGTTAATTAATTTCCGATATTTTTACAAATAATAACGGCAAAGCTAATTAAAATAATACTTGGGATCTCTTATTCTTTAAGTATGATTTTCTCGCAAATGTTTCACTTTACTGAAAATAAACGAGAATACCTTTTTATCCTAAAATATCTGAGAAATACGAAAATATCTTTAAAAATTTCAACATTTAAATCTATGAAACGTTTTATGGTTAGAAAAGTTAGGGGTCGTGCAGCCCTGGCTCGCCCGAGGTGATATTAAAAACCTATTACGTCATTTTTAAGATCTTCATTTATTACACAGGTATACAAAAAATTATTAAAGTCAAACGATAAATAAAAATGTTATTTAAAAAAAAATATTTTTATGTTTATCTTTGGGGGTGTGAATATCTCAATAGGGGAGCGCTGTGGGAAAAAACTTTGTAGTAACTTGTAGCATTATTTTCGCATGGTTTATACGCTCCCGAGAGATTCTCCATCATTTCCCTGATATCCTGTATGTGGGTATGATTAGTTTAAACTTGGCATCGAATTATATCGGGCCCTGTGAGATGTTACCTTTAGTACTTCTACATTTCTACTATACTCACCCAGGACTACACAATACATATGAAACAGCCAAATCTGGGTGAGCTAAGTTACGACCATCTCCTCTTTCATATATAATAAAATTAGTTTTAAGACATGTAAAGGTATGCGTTACACTGTCGCTTTATTTGGTAAGCGCGTTTAAATTTTTTAATTTTCAAATAAATGAACCCGCAATATAAATGTTCATAATAGTACCTACTAATTGTTAGTGCCAGCACCTGTAATCTACTTTATGCATTGAAAAATGTTGTATTCTAAACCAATTATTTTCTTCGTTTCTTCAAATATCCGCTACGGAACCAGCGAAGGAAAGAGGGAAAAAAACTACATCGTAAATCAATTATAAAAAATTAAATGAATGAAAAATCTCTAAAAGGTGTTCTATTTAGAGTTTTAAATAATTGTTAGTTTAAGGCAGATTACAAATACCTACGTCAATACGTCCATATTTCATTATTTTAGCGCTTTGAAAACAAAAATTGACATTTAGGTTTTGTCTTTATTGTTATTTTTAATTATAAGACGGTAACTGCGATACCTGACGAGACACGCAGGACTACGCTGGAAAGGAGGAGCAAAACAGAAAGTAAAATGTAAACAAATTAAGGATGTAGCCCTCGTACAATTAAACGAATCGACGAAGATTAGAGAAATAGAGTTCCGATATACATATTACGATATTTTAATTATTGTTAAGTAGAGTTAATCCTTTATAATCAAAGATTGTACCTTTGTACGGCATTCAACCTTTTAACTAATCGTAAAAAATTACTCCTAAATTACATTCCACTTATGTTTGCGTTATGATTTTTCATCAAACGCAATCATCTAATCTGTACAAGTAAGTTATTATTGTTATAGTTCGCTAAAGAAATTAAAAAAATATATATATAATAGGCCACTATTTTAGGTTAATAAGTGAAGACTAATAGGTTACTATTTTTATTAACGCTAAAATGAATAAATCGTGTTTTAATCTTGAGATGTAGCAGAAATCGGATTATTATATCAATTTTAGAAATAATTATACTTTTGAATCTACCGTATTTAAAATGATAATTTAAAAAGATGACCTCTTCATCGAGATAGCGTTACATAAGCTCAATTTATTTTATCTTAACGGAAATGCTCGTAATATCAATCGGAAAATTAGAACTTTTCTTATTTCTGGGCAATTCGGCCGATTGGGATTTTACAGATATAGATCGATTCTCTATGGTGCACTATTGTTTCAAGATGAGTTTAAATTTTTAACGTAGCTGACTTATACGAATCTAAATTCTATTTTTTACGTTTATAAAGGGACCACTACGAAGAAAACTGGTTTTAATTTAGAAAACCTTATAAATAAGTACTTAATACCTACTTATATATTATTCAGTACCTATTAATAAATAATAAGTTAAATTATCCTATTCAAATACCTGAAAATAAATAAAGTATCGTGTAAATACTGAGAGCTCGTTTTTTATGTAAACAATTTTGAGTATTTAAGATTCAACGTGTTTTATGTTTATTTATAGTAAATAAAACCAACGTTACAAAAAGTCGAAATCAATCCCGAGACTACATATATAAAGAAATTTTTGTGAGTAATAAATAAACTGGGTAAAATGCATTAATAAATCACGTTGGATAAAAATTGCGATAAAAATATCAAAAACGAAAAAAAAAACATTTTGAATTGTGAGTAGGTGGGTACCTCTACCACTTTATAATAAATTATCTATGCAATGCCCTTTAATAAAATAAGGACAATCTCATATTTACGTTTATTTTACTCTCTAATAAAATCGATTTGATTTTTTTTACAATAAGGTATGCACATTAATCAAATAAAATGTCTCTGAGAATAATTAATTAATCTTTATTGATCGTTGCAGAATATACCTACAATGAAATAGGTCTGCTAATGTAAATATGACCTCAACACAAAGCAATTAATATCATTGTTAATTAGGAATGGAGAGATAGTAAATATTTAAAGTCAATAAGACAATTTTTACCGTTTAATATTTTTTGTTCGTTATTCCAATTTTGCTTGTTCGATAAGTTCCACAGTTGCCACTTCAGGATTTTTGTTAGTCGAGATTTATGACAACCCAATACCTATAAATGTATGTATGTATACGTATTTACGAGTTTTTATCTATGAAGCTCTGATTCAAGATTTTACATAATCCCGAGGGTTTTTTCCCCCGTTGTTAATATTATTTATTAGAGATACTGCACGTGATTTTATATTACAAATTGTATTTTTTTTTTATTCCGATGAAGCTGTGTAAGATAGCGAAACGTAAATGGACTTTATTACTTACGATTAGAACAAAAAAAATGTTTTACTGGAGTTAATAATTTCTTCAAACCTTACAATAATTCTGTAGAATTATTCACACATATACTACAATCGATAAAACAGTCGTATACAGGGTGTAACTAAAATAACTCGAAGGTCTTAAGAGATGAAAGGAGAGTGTACAAAATGACCATTAAACAAGATGATAAACGTCTTACTTATGTTTATCGAATTTTAATAATTTTGATCGAAAATTGTATCAAATTATAGGAATAAATTCGAGCCAGCTTTGTTTTCAAAGAATCTAATTATTCTGCATTGGAAAACATCGCGAAAAAGTTCACTAATAACACAAGATCAAACGCACAAACGACGATATGATATAATTTTACGCTACTATGAGCAATAACGGAATGATAACCATCAGCTGGTCTTTTATAAAAAAAAATGTAACTTAAATTTGCACTACCCTAATCCTATAATAAAATTAATTAAACGCGTCAACAATAATCATAATAATTACTGAAGTGTTTACTTACTTATATAAACTTCACCGATGTTCGTTTCACCTTGAAAATGAGCCATTTCTGCACTTTACCTATATCTTTTAAATCATTACAGCTAAGAGGTTTAGATTTATTTTAGTTTCACCCTGTATATTATTGTTTAATTTAAACTAGTGAACAAAACCAAATGCGTAATTAGTTTTGACCACACCGGGCCAGATATGCCGATTTTGAGGAGAATAGGGCCCACGCCGCAATACTACTAGTACAAATTGAACTGCGGTTTTGTTTTGAATATTCAATAATACCGTTAATGGAAAATCAATTTACGATAAGAATACGTATTGGAATAACTATTACATTTTACGGAAAAGTAGTTTTGTAATTACCCATGCGTTATTTATTATAATTATGCGGGAGCCTCTTGAAATTATGTAAGTACTTATTTTATATCGTTCCTGTAATTGGAAAATTAAGTTAAATGGCGACGTCACAATAATTAATGTCGGGTATCTATAAGACAGATTATACGAATTTACTATTCAAATTTTCGCAACTACCACTGATTTCTGCCAGCAATTAGTAGTACAAGTGAGCCTACCTTTTCCGGGGTTATTTCATTAATCTTGGTACGAACTGAAAGGCGAGGGCGACCGTTTGAGCTCAAAGTTTGCTCCATTTCTCCGTTCATTTGCACGCGGAGACGTTATCATTAGCCTGCTGTGGAGTGGTCTCGTGGGTCTTCGTCTTCTGTCCTTTGTAAGGATTAGAGGAGTACTAACGTTTTGCTCTTTATATTTAGAAAACAATGTTTAGTGCGTTTACCCCATCGAAACTAAACTAATCTATTACAACTGATTGTTGCTAAAAATCAAATTATATTTTAGATAAATGCCTATTTTAATCGGCCGGTTCGACTAATTTAGATTAACATAAATAAAGATCGTTATTTAAGCCTAACAGGAATATTACCTAAATGGACGCAGGTGCGTTACTAGATCCGCTGTCCGGTTATTGGATTAACAGATGATAGATGATAATAGGATTAATTACCCACCTAATTAATATTACGGCTTGTGTAGTTTACACTGTAAATAATTGTTTTATATAATTTCGCGAGATGTAAATTTCTAACCAAATTAATATTTCGTTTTATTTGCAGTTTCGACGTGCGCGGGAGAGCTTTCAATAAAGCTCTACACTGGTCGGATCCCAACATGTTTGGCCCACGTGCATATTTTGTAACGGTGGCTAAACCTGCCGCTTTAACGTTAGACGGAGTGCAACTCGACGACGAGGGTATTTATCGATGTAGAGTAGACTTTCGAACGACTCCCACTCGTAATTTTGCAATTAATCTGACAGTTATTGGTAAGTATCATTAAAAAAATTTATATCCAGTACTTCATAAAATATCATTAAAATAATTACCTAATTTTTAAATTATTAAGAACAAATTAACGTTACGCGTAATGTTAGTATTACCCATCAAAATAATTTTAAATGTTTTTTTTTCTAAATGACATTCTACCTTCGAGGAACTAATTTTTGCGTTACGTCTGAATTTTGTATATCTATATTTACCTACACATCTTGCAACATTTTGACTTCCTTTAAAATTTAATTTAGACGTATAATATCATGAGGAAAATGACAGTCTTTGTGATAAAAAATATAATATATCTTTTATCCTACATTTCCCGTTATTCCTGCTTCTCTTCTGTTAGAGCTTTTGTCCTTGTTAGGTCTGAATATACTGAACGACTATTTGTACAGTTTGTTCGTTGAGCGTACGGTCCTTATGTAGCAATATCTTTGCATTGTAATATTCCCAAAGGTTCTATTTAAATCTATAATGATTTCACTTTATATTGAAACTGCGCCGTTTTGATGCTGATACTACGTATAATTATTAATTTACGTATACTCGAATTTGGTTTATTTAAATTTTAAAAGCAGACTTACACGGCGGCGTATACACAACAAAGACTTTCACACAGCACGATTAAACAAAGCTTACTAAAAAGTAACATATTGCGGAATAATCCCGTATTAGCGTATTCGGAGAGGAAATAATTGGACCATTTTAACATATCGCTCCCTCTCGACCCATATCCTCGAAGTTGGATTAGACCCGGATTTACTTGCCGTGGTGTAAACGTGAAATGTTCATAATGTGTAACTAAGATAGTTCTAAATTTAAAGTATTCCTACCTATTTCGAAATTTCTTTAAATTACGTTCAAAACTAAAACATTTATCTTACAATCCATGAGCTTTTAACACCTCATAACTTTAAAATTAGAAACATTTTGGAGGAAAAAAGTACAGCCATGCTCATATTTATTAAACACCACCCTTATTAATCAGAACTGTACTTATTGTACTCAAACTTTACATATATGTCTTAAATATTTAGAGGGGGAACTTATGCGAAGGGGGTAATTGCGCGCGTAAATACGGTAGTTTCTTTGAAATTCCATGGTACTAAAGCTAGTCGATTTTCTCAGGGGTGTCCAATACGTATGAGCATGATCGTATAAGAATAACAAGATGTAGATAAAAAACAAAAAAATAAAATTGTATTGTAATCTATTTAAAAATAATGAAGGAACTATTATAAACGTATTGCTTTTAATAAATAATAAACTTTCAACATTGTAAAATTTTAGCTACCATCATCACTCAAAAATTGTATGTTTAATTAAGAATTCTTATAACACCAACAATAATATTGGTTTTTAAATAGATATATTATGTATGTAGTACACTCGGTCAAAAATGTTTTGCGTGCGCCCGAGGCGATGGGCGAGCGGCACAGCACGAGATCCTTTCATTGTTAAGAAGACCCTTGCTAAAATAGTTGAAATAGGGAATTGCCTGTATTTGTCGTTAAAATAATTCCGCGAATTGGACTAGGACAGCGGCTACTTTAACTATTTTTGCAAGGATCTTCTCAACAATGAAAGGATCTCGTGCTGTGCCGCTCGCCCATCGCCTCGGGCGCACGCAAAACATTTTTGACCGACTGTAGTTCTAAATTTCGCGGAACCAGTATCCGTTTTCAATTATTTTAAGAAAGACAAAACAACATGTTTTATTTGTAAGTACACACTGCACGCCCGTTTATTCGAATCGCGATTAGCCGAATTTCACTAAAAATTTAGTAAAAATGATCAGATTTTCAATTAACCGAGTTTACTCCTGGTCTAATAAAGTTCGGTTAAATGAGACTGTAGTGTATTTAAATATGATTTATATGAAATAATACTATTATTGTTTTAATTTTGAAAATATTAATGTTAAATCTAATTTAGCATCAATTTAACATCTATGTAGGTATAATTACATTTATTTCTTCAAGGTTTGTGCAGAAAGGATAATCGATTTTCTAAAAACAATTATCAGAATACGTGCACCTCACCCAGCAGAATCTGTACTGTTTAATTTCATTCGTAATTGTCATAGTTTTGCACTAAGGCAATTACAATAGAAGATTGGACTGTTTAACTAGTTCGGATCTTGATAGCATTGTGTGCTTGAATTAAATTATTACATTAACTGTATTTTACAAAAATCGTTAATTTATTTTATAACAAGTGCCCTATGAAATATAAATTTTTAAACAGATTTTTAAATATTTATTTATTTTTTATTTATAAAAATGTAGCGCGACTGACTGACGTATAAACACCCAGCCTCAATCACTCGTCCTAGAAACGTGACATTTGGAGGATTTGTTTTTTTTTAAGCAGGCACCCACTAAGAAAGGATTTTTCGCTATTTTACTCCTAGGGGATAAAATGGGTTAAAGAATATTTTTAAACATTGACAAATAAACGTCCAGTCTCAATGGCTGGTTCTAGAAACGTGAAATTTAGAGGATACGTTCCTTTTATGATATAGGCACCCACCTTGAAAGGATTTTTCGAAATTCCATTCCTAGGGGGATGAAAAGGGAAAATATATATTTTTTAAATTTAATCAATTTTTCCGTACTTACTATGTTTGAAATATAAAATTTGTAAGATACGTTTCTTCGAATATTTCTAATCCCTCGCATACGATGTCTCGAATTAAAGCTAGTTACCTATAATTTACTTTTTGCTTTACAACAAGTGTAAATAGTGATTTTGCACTCGAATAGTATGTTGATGCTAACATGCACATGTACATGCAGTAACATGCTAGATTTATTTAGAATATAAACAAACAGTATATAACTATATTTAATAATAAGTTCAACTCCTTATAAGTACATTTACATAAAATAAACACTCGATGTTATTTTAGTAAACACGGATTAAGCAATTACTAAGATACCTTAACGAATTTTATTTTATGTATAAAAGAGCACAAAACAAAACAGTTTAATATTTTAATAATTATTAAGTTAATTATAAATAAATACCTGAATTATAGTGACTTTTTTATTAAGTGTTGAAAGTGATTTGTGAATACCTATATTTAATGTAGGATTATCGATTAAATGATTATTATCAGCCAGTTTGATGCATGTTTGCATTTCTTCAACGTAGAAGTTTATCACTGCAATCGAGTGCATTCCAATGCATTCAATATTAATGTATTTGCAGTACGCAATAATTTGCTTGGACTTGGCTTTATGTAAATTTTTTAATCAAATTAAACCTTACATTTTATAAATCAGACCCTATGCAGAAATCTGTGATCGATTAGCTGTGATCCCGAGGCCATCATAAATAATAAATTTAAGAAATAGATTATGTAATATTAAAACTTTTTCCCGCGATCGATTTACTAATAGACGTTATAATTTAAAAACAAATATAAATTACCTAAGCGAAAATTAAATTCTATTATAACGTTGTAAAAAATGTATGTAAAACGAGTCCTATTTTATCATCATTTAAGATTACCCGATATATTTATTTCCTAACTCTTTCTAACATCCTGAAAAAGTTTGATGGTGTTATTTAATGATTTTTTCATAATAGAGCAGTGACTTTATTTCAGAATCACCATAAAATTCTTTATAAAACATTAATTTTTGAAATTTTCGATAAAAGGCGCCGTTTTTGAGAAATCGGCAAAAACTGATTTATGCGTATTTCCATGATGGAAATTCGATATCGCGTCTGGTGCGTGTGCGAGGGTTTATTTTCGATTTTAACTTTCAACTCTTCAACGACGTCCACTAATTTATTTTTTTTTAATATCAGTTTTAATTTTCCGTGTCTTCTTGACTATTTCTCGTCAAGTCTCTTTTATTTCCGGTCATTTTTTACTTCTCTCAAGAATGTCGTTTTGCAAACTTGTAATTGTTTTATTTTTATAGGTTAAAATTCACGATGGTTTCGGTAGGTATATTTCCAACTTTGTTTATTTCCGTTTGCTTACCGAGTTTAGAGCATAAAAAGTTATTTTTTACTAATTTCAGTACGTATCCTGTTGTTGCTGACATTAGCACCTACAGTGGTGAGTCTGTTTCATTTTCATACAAGTTCTTCATTTTAAATATAAATTAATACACCTACTTCCCATAGATAGTCCAATTTCACCAGTACTTTTGGATATTTTTATGAAAGATTTAGAATATATTATTTTTCTTCAATAAAAGCCAACAATATTTTATTTTGGTATAGATATGTAGATGATATTTTTGCTTGTTTTAAGGGTACATAAGAAGAATTAAATCTTTTCTTTAAATATATTAATACTTTACACAACAATATCAATTTTACTTTAGAAAAAGAAACTAACCACTCTTTAAATTTTTTAGATTTAACCATTACAAAACAAAACAATAAACTTAAATTTTCAGCTTTTAGAAAACCAAAATATACACATATCACAATTTCTTTTAATTCGTGTCATCCGTTTCCACAAAAATTAACAGCATATCGTTAGTTTAAAGAATTTAAATAACTAACAATAAATAAGTACTATATATGGTGTTGATTACGTTATATTAAATTTTCCTGTACTAAAATTGCCCTAAACGTGATAAGATAAGTGTTAGTTTAATTTAAATAAACATGCAATTTCCTCGGAGAAAGTCAATGAAAGCAAGTTATTAACACTTCCTTTCTGCGTTCTTTATTTGGCGCAGATGATTAGATCAGCGCAGCCGGGCGTTATCGAAACATTAGAATTAAATATTCGTTACGTTTTCCAAGCCCTATAACTGTTTATATAAGTCGAAACAAGGTCACTGACAGATTAGGCCCTTCTAAATCGGTAATAAAGTAGCCGGCAAGCTTTAAATGGATTAGAAAATAAATGTCAACGCAATTAATTACCATACGACCTCTTATTTATTAAATGAAGTATTAGTTTATCGTTCAGATTTAATAGTCTGTAATTTAACTTGTAATTAATTTTTATTAATTATATTTTAATATTCTAATTGTACGAAAAATAATAATGGCATCCCTAAAATAACCTTTTCAGTTTTTATATCTAATACATACATCATATTTAGTAGGTAGATAGATATTTGAAATCGTTTAATCTTTTTACCTGTTTATTTTCGTTTATATTATCTGAATATTTATTTCGAAATTGCTTTTCTGCGGAAAATACAACAATCTGTTAATTAGTTAACGCAAGCGGCGTTTTTAAGCTAATTTAGGGTATATATTTACTACGTCGGTCGTCAATAGTGCTAAAAGTTTTATGTAGTTGTTTTTGTAATGCTTTCATTTCAAGTAGGTAGTAGCTACTTGATTACAAGGTATACCAATACGCATTATCTATAATTAACGTTATATAAAACGATTTGCTTGAATAATTATCGAAATGTAGAATTACTTATGTATGACATTCCTAGTTTAGCGTTATAGAGTGAATTGAGTGAGAATAAGGAAAGACGTTACAGGTTGTACTTGTATATCTATTTTTTTTATACATACAGGGTGTCCCCGAATCAAATTTACAATATAAATATGGACCAAAAATCTTCATTGTACGAAGAAAATATATTTGTTATAATATCTGCTTTTTCAAAACCAAAGTTTGTCGAGTTAAAAGTCAATATCATTACACCCAAAAAATTAACATTATTGTATTAACCAATTTGTATAACTCAAAATCAAATATATTGTCTTTATAATCACGTGAGATTTAATTACCAATGTTAGTCATTTGATAATTATCAATTAAGTATAATTATCTGAAATTGCAATGTCAACTATCAAACCTGGTGCCGCAAAATGGGCGAGGTATAGATCGCTAAAGATTGTCAACTATGATGCAGAACAGTGTATTTCTATTGTAAAAACTAAACTAAAAAGTGGTCTATTACAATCTACATCAAAGAGTACAAAATGTTTTAATCAATTAGCGCACGTTGTAATTCGCAGTTTGATCATCTGCAAATATTGTTTAATTACAAAGCTTTAAAAGCAACTAATATTGTACTGAAGGTCGTTCAAATTCGTCAGTGGTGTCACTTCGTATCTCGTATTTTTACAGTAGGTACCTACCTACTAATAAATTGTAGTCTTTCTTTTATGTGTGCAGGTAAATCATAGGTAGAATATGTCACTTTTCGAACTTTGAATTCAATTACGAATATAAAATCTAGTCATCATGTACCAACTTTTTACCGATGACGTGCATCGGAATAAAATTTGAACCACCAATGGGTTATCCTTTTACACATGATTTATGTAGTATACTTAAATAAACGTTATGATTAGGTTATTTTATTTTCAGTGCCACCTCATCAAATGCTTGTTTATGATAATTCGGGAAGAGATGTTTCCGCTGTTGTGGGACCAATGGAAGAAGGATCCGATCTTATCCTCACTTGCGAAGTGAGAGGAGGTAAATAAACTTAACTTATAATTTTAACTTATTAATTTACAGTAAAATACCAAGATAAAGGACATTATTTAGATAAATATTTAGAATAGATACCTACCATTGCTTTGCTGCCTAATATTGCAATATCGTCGAATCCGTATTCAATCGGTTAAAAGTAAGATAAAAATGTAGGCGAACGAGGTACGCATAATTTTGTATTTATAAAAAAGACGGTAAACAATAATAGAATATAACGAATAATACAATAATAATAAACGAACACGTTTATTATTTTTTTCATTTAATTTTACTTATTCTATTTAACTCATTATCTTAATTAACAATTATGAATAATAACAGGCAAACAAATGTTTCATAATTTTTGATTAGGGTTATTAAATTGTCCCGCTTCTACTGTTATCCCGTAGTACCTTTATACCACCAGTGTAGAATGTTATACAGTCACAAGTGAGGCAGTGTTAAGACGTTTGAAGATGTAACATCAGTAATATTTAAGAGATCTCTGCTCTCGGGATAATATCGTAACCCTCATAAAATGTAAAATGTCTTTTCCCAGGTAGGGTCGTTTCGTGACTTTTATAATTACTTAATTAATTTTCGTGCCTCGGTTGAGATCAAATAAGTAAACTTCGTTATGTAGCTAGGTTGACATAGCTTTGTCCTATAATTTAACAAAATTTATTAACCGTAAAACGTAAAATTGAAATTTTTAGGAACCCGAAACCCGGCTGTATTGTATTTTCTACAATATAAATGCGCAAGTGCCTACATTTAGTTGTTTAAAAACAAATTATAAAATTTGCAAAGCTTTATAATCTATTAATGTTACGATAAATAAATTTTACTATTTGATTAAAAGATGTTTGTCAATAAACAACTAACGTTATTGTGTTTTATTCAAGAGATCGGTGTATAGTACCTAACTATCAGTGGGTATTACATAATAAATAGACTGTGGGAACCTACAGAATGAAGAAAATGATGGTAATAATTAATTAGATGTGAGCCAGACTCCGTTAGATCTACTACAAACATTTAAAAACGATGAGTTTTACTTACAAAAGGAATATACTATACGCCTTATATTTAAAAATGTAAATATAGGTTAACCGCTAAACTGTTATAGTATTGTAGCACACTTTTCATAAGTACTTACTTGTATAATATTTATGTTCTATTACTGATAACATTTTATTAATTTTTAACCACTTAATTAAGTTGTTATAATGACTACACTTGAATTGTTCATCGATGAGATTAAGAAGCATCTACAGGGTGTGTCCAAAAGGTCTGTACAACACTCAAAAAATTATTTTACATAATATCAATGAACACCAGTTGTTGACTTTTTGATCATTGATACAATGAAAAATTCATTAATACTACTAATAGATGTTCATTTTTTAATTTCCATGTTCGTAGTCCCAATGTTATTATGTTCATTAGAAACTGATGAACATATTTCATAATTTAATGAATATCTTGATTGCTTCGACGACTCTTTTTCATCAATCTAATCATTACTTGATTGTATCTATGAATTTCTACATTAACATAATAACTTAAAATTTATGAATTTAAAACATATTAACGTAAGGTCGTTTTGAAATAATAACTACATTTATCGTATGTATGACTAAGTTCACTAATATACAGTGTAAATACAGTTGATTATGTATTTTTTTTAAATTCTATATATAGAATAATCGAGGAATATTAACGGCTTCGCAGAAACAGGATAAATTCAAGACATTACAGTTTGAAAACTCAAACTAAATAATTGCAAACAAAAATTATCACGACGTTTACATTAATATTTATGTTAGAACTGTTATAGAAAAATATTTCTAAAAACGGTTTGTGTTTGTTATTACATATCAAATTCCAGAGAAACGTGTACAAATCGATTTTTTTCAGCGGAAAAATCCATCTGTATTTCCTACAATCGACAACATTGAACAATAAAGAACTAATAATCAAATTTTCTATGTAGGTATATTTGAGCGATAATTAATTGAAACATTACAAAAAATAAATTTACTATAGAAACAATATACATAAACATTGTCCTATTTACAATGTGAAATAGTAACTGTACTCTTTTAATAGGAATAGAAGTGTATATTGTAACAATACAAGAATATTCCTTTATTTAATAAACACATTCATCGATACAATAAACAAACTTTGCATTTCAGTGGAATAATTTATTGAATTTATGTAAGAATATTGATAAAGCTAATAAACACAGCTATTATCATTATAAATCAAATTCATATTATCTATGTATTAATTTATTAAAACAAAGAAAGTTTGTTCATTGGAGCAGTCAAATTATTAATTACCGAAATGAACCTGCATTCGATGTAGTAATGTATAAGGTCATTATACCAATAAATGTTCATTGGGTAATGGTTTCGAATATCAAGTAATCTTTGGACATACGTTGTAATGATGAAATCTTACTTCGGACGAAAATTAATGAACGTCAGTTCTTAATATAATGATTTTTTTATTGTATTTACGTACTTTTTTGGTTGAGTGAACGTTTGGCCATAGAATCCTGAGCTGAAAATATCCCGATGTACCACAATTCACCGATATTCCAAATTGCATCCTTTTCGAGCTATAGTCCCTTGAAGTGAGGCATTATCACATACTTTTTTCAAAATAACTTATCAACGACTTAACTTAAAATCTTTAAATTTGGTACGCGTATTTCTACAATTAAGGCTAACAAACACGCCTTACTCTATTTAACATGCATGGTGTTTATTTTTAGGAGTCATATAGTCTCAATTTTTTACCAACAACTTTTTTATACGTATATCGGCATATTTTCAGTTCGGGAATCTGTGGTCGAGCGTTGTACAGACCTTTCAAACACACATAGCGTTATTTAATACAAAAAAAATGTCCATAAAATACGTCCAATATCAACAAATCACGGAAAATATTAACATTTTGTATAATCATTCCCTTATGTACCTACATATTTTTTAAAGAATGCATTAATTAATAATTTTGCTAATCATCTTCACTACCTATTAATATGCTAATGCCGCTAATTAAAAATATTTTTATGTGACACCAATTCGTCGCGAAGTTATTAAATTATTTAATATTAAATGATATTAAATTACATTTAAATATGTAAATTATACGAATTTTAACAGTTGAAATTAAAGTCGATACAGAATCGTATTAGATCTATAATTTGTATTAGTAGGTCTAACAATTGAAGTGTTTATAAATACTCTAAAGTATAATTAAAGTTAGTCAATTAGTATAGGTAATTATATCAGGTGGTGGAATCTTAAAAAGAGAAAAAGTGTTATAACAATAATGTCTTGAAGTCAATTATGTCAAGTTTGATGTATTTCAATTAAATTTTTGAAAGAAAGAAATCCTTTAATTAATTACCGTTGAATGTCTTTTAAGATTACCTATCTGCGTTACTTTGTTCGTTGATTACCTATTTTTAAATAATAATTTTTATTTAATATCGTTGCATATTTTTTTATGTTCGTTATATAAGGGTTAACATTTATTAATCTATCGTTTCGCCCCATTCATAAAAAAATATACTACTTGATTTAATTTTAAATGAATCGTTTCTTAATTGATTTTCTCGATAATAGTTTAATCTTCGAAGTTCCAAAAATATAATTTGTAATACATATTAGGTATCGTAAAGAGTAGTTTTGAGATTTAAATTATCTGCAGTTACTACTAATCTTTGCGATCGAAAACTTCTTTATTGATAATCTTTTAAAATATCGCCGCAATATTTTACGTAGCAATGAATTTTTATAAAGAATTGTAGGTAGGAGTTTTATGTCTTTGACCTACATATTTAAACGTTGACAAATAGGTTGTATAAATTTCTTGGCTTTTCATCTGAAAATTTTGTTAAGAAATCTACCACGTCAGGTATTTAAGGGTGCGTGACAAGTTACATTAATTTTTTGTTACGGTTTAGAGTTGTTCTATCAAATAATTGCAGGAAGCGCCGACATTTGTTTTACTTGGCGCATCTCGACAACTATCTCGAATACAAATGGCACGTAAATTCGTTAATTTCGTTCATGTTGATTTCTAGACAAGTCTTTAATATTATGGTAATTCCGTTGTTAATTTATTCTTGCTAGTTTGAAACCTGAAATACTTGCGAATTTGAGTACCTATTTATGCATAATTTATTAAAATAAAACAAAGGGTCGTACACCTTAAATTTACTTACATAATAACACTGTATTTTTATGTACCTATATCTTAGGGATTTTTTAAAGCAGTTATCAATATTCGTTTATCTGATAAATTTTACAAAATCAATTTTAGAGTTTAACCATCAGAAATAAATTTGTAACGATGTTAAAGTTTACGTCAATACTCTAGATTAAAGGTGATTTTAACGGACAGCCTCAATATTAATCTTATTTTCTTTGCACGCCCAAAAATTGAAAAACAAAAATAAAAAAGTTAATGAAAATGATGTTAGATTCTAACAAAAATGCGCTAGATATTAAACATGACGATTTTTTTTAGTATATATAATATACCTATATAATATTATGTTCTTAAACATATTTTTGATCGATATTTCTAGGTCGTCCGTCTCCAACTGTAACGTGGTTCGTAAACGACCGAATAATCGAAGGTCATCTAGAAGCAACAAAAAATCACGTTATGGTAAATAGATTGGTCGTAAATGGCGTGAAGAGGGAACATCTCAATTCCTCATACAAATGTCAGGCTAGTAATACAAAACTTATGATGCCGACGGAGAAGATGGTTAGATTAGAATTATTGCGTAAGTTGCATTTTTGATTCGTAAATCAAGAGCAATAGTATGTACGTTTTCTTTAGTACGTCCACTTAGCGTCCAGATCGTTCAAAAACCTAAGCAAATGATAGCCGATGAAGAGTATGTGATAACTTGTCAAGTCGAAGGTTCGAGGCCTCGAGCTACTGTATCTTGGATTAGAGATAACAGAAAATTTCGACGAGGAAAGGTAATATTTTTATTAACATCTTGAAAGATAGGTGGCCTAGAGCGCTAGACCAACCATACCAGCGCCGGTGTTAAACGCCTAGCAAACAAACAAGTACTGTACTCGATTAATACCCAGGAGTTGTACTCCTGCGGAACATCATCGCACAACGCAATCCGACGCCGTTGCTATAAAACCAAGTTTGGGATTAATATTCGGATAGCCAACGAGTTTCCAGTGCACGTCATCAATAAAACCTCGTATTTTCACAGTACTAATAAATTGTGGTTTTTCTTTGCCATGTCATATATGTGCAGGTAAATCATCGGTAGAATATGCCACGTTCAAAACTATAAAACTAAATATTACAAATATAAAATTCAGTAACTTTTTGTTGATGACGTGCATCGGAACCTATATCTTGAATAACGTTACAAGTAAAATATTTCTAGTTTCAAATAATTCGAGGGCACTTATTTATCATTTTATTTAATTCCTATTAAAACTACTTACAATTAATCGAAAAATAAAAACTGACGTGAGGTTTAATCCATATCTATAAAAATTATGATCAATGGAATTAAAGGGATACGAAGCAAAACCGTCCGTCCGTCCGGGTGAATTATTTTATAAAATAAGTTAAGTGGAGTTTCATAATCTTTTTAAAAACATTTTTCATATAATGTAATGAAGAATGGTTGCGAAATTTTAAAAAGGTTAATGTTAAAGGCTAATATTTCAAGATATATTTTTGTAGCGGTTTTACTACCTACAATAAGGAACGGCCGGGAATAAGCCAATATCGAAGGTAATTTAACGAACCTAGTTAAGAAACTAAGTAGTCTTGTATGAATATTTGTTTTTATTAAATATTATGTTTGCACAAATTTTGTTTCTAGATTACAGAAGGAGGCAACGAAACGTCGGTATCGAGTATGGTGACATTTGCTCCGGTTCCAGAAGACGACGGGACATTCCTGAAATGCTTAGGTGACAACCCGAGTCTTCCGGGCGTCGGTCAAGAAGATTCCTTCAAATTGAACATAGTCTGTAAGTGTTCCCTTACATCCTTTATTATTTTAGTATCTCACAGAGTTAAAATTTATGTTAGGTATAAAGATATCGATCGGATATACCTGCGTACAAACCACACCTGGGCCTTTGGGCGTTTCATTGATGTTATGTAAAACGTATATGAAAATATTAACGTGGTTTAAGTTTATTTACGATGTCTAAATTTCTACCTTGCTTTCTCTATAACGTTTATATATTTGCATAAAACGCGCATCGCCGCTTTTTCATTATATTCAGGACAACCTAACAACGATTTTCATCTTATTAAGAATGCGTGGAATTGTGTTTTGCTTCCGTTATAACTTCGCGGCTGACAGGTATTTGTTGAATTCCTAGTATTACATTCTACTTGCAAGCAAAGTGAAAAAACTGTTTTATTTCTGGCGGTCTTTGAAAACAAATGAGCTTACCATTTATAACATTATTCAAATTAGTAAGTATACATTTAAATTTATTTTAAAGTTAAAAAAAAAGCTAGTAGGTAACAGAAAAGTAAAATACTGGCGTTCGAATAACACTAGAACATCAATTGATAATTTAAAATAGAATCTACTTGGGTATTTAAAAATGTTATTTAATTATTTTTATTAATATGCAGATAGTACAAATAGTAGATAATGTAGATGTAGATGCAGTTATAAACGGAAAACACTTTTCTAAGTTATTATTTGAGTTATGGTCCTCAAATTTTGAGAATACTATCAAGTATAGATCAAGATTTGAGGAGTCTTATAATTTAAAAAAAAATTGAAAACGTGATTTTTAAATTCTTAGTTACGTCAATTATATCAAAAAAGATGTTTCCTCAATGAAAGGTGATATTGAACAGATTACGAATTTTGGAAATTTCACAATTAATATTAAATAAAGCCGTAATTCAAATTTTCGCAATTTATAATTATCGACTCATCAGGTATCGCCTCTGATGGTCAATTTGTGAACTAAACGTTATAGGACAGCCCACTATTATTTTATTCTTTATCGCATGGTTTTTTTGTAAATTTGATAAGCGTTCCAGGATGCAACTAAAAAAGTTCTACTGCTTATAGAAATACAATAAACTGTTTGGGTGACGATCATATAATAATAGGGTAGAATACCTAAACACTTTTAAGAAAATTAATTGTACTCAATTTATTTATTGATTTACTTCAAACATTATTTTTGTAAAAAGAAGATACCTATAGAACAATATTAGAATATAAAACAAGTCTCCAGGCACAAAGAAAGATCGAAACGCTAGATTGCTTGAGGTTTTGGGAAGATTTTTAAAACGGGTACAAAAAACGTCTTGCGTTTCCATTGTCAAAAACATGTTGTATTCCACATTTAAAGGAAATCGAGCAACTAAATATGGCAAAGGAAAATAAAGAAAAGCTAGGTATCAAAGCTTTTGTGCAGATACACAAGGTTTCTGTGGTGTGGTGTTCAAATGTGGTTTGTTTGTTTGTTTGTTTACGAAACGTTTACTAGATTTCTGCGTGCTACTGCGGAACTTTACCAAAGGAAGACACGTTGCTTGAAATTGAGTGTCCAAGTGTCGTTGCCGACCTGTAATATTTCATAGAGATAGATTTAGAACTTATTCGTTCAAAGCAGTACTATGTGCAGTACGGTACCTACTTCGTTTAGTTGCATTCTGAAACAATCCTGCGATCCTGCTATTAATTTTACTTACGTAAACACAAATACTGCTAAGACAGACCGATTAGGAAATTAAGGCAGTTATCTGTTAGCTACATTTATAATAACTAATAACTAGGTATATTAATTAAACGAATACAAATAACGTGTCCCTTAATTAATTGTAAACGATAAGATTCGAATTTTCAGAAGTTAATCTCAAACTCAGTTTCAAACTAAACAGACCATTCAACATATTTTCTAACTGAAACAAAGTAATATTGTGCGTTTGACCGTATATGAATTGTCAATTAATAATTAATTGGGCAATTGCAAATAAACTCCTATTGCACCTCTCGTGGATACCTCATTTTTACAGTTGCCACGCAGGAAAAACTTTGCTATCCGTTCCTATTGTTCTCTTAAGTCTCAAAAATGAAATTTGTCAGAAGAGTGATTTTGAGTAAAGAATTGTTTTGAAAATATTTTTGACAGTAGCTATCTATATTTAATATGTATAATTTCATTTTGAATTTCTATTTTTACTATTTAAGTGGTAAAAAAAAAACTTTATTCGTGTAACAGAAGCTTTTAAAATATCATAGGTAACTAATAATAAAACATTTACTTTGATAAGATTCGACAATTGAAAGCACAATTAAGATTTACAATCTAATATACAACGTAATTAATTCGGCGTGCTTTAGATTTTATCTTGCCTTTTATAAAAATATAAAGAAAAAAATTAAAAACAAAATTTAACCAGGTACTTACAAATTACGTTTTACAATTAAATGCAAGACAAAATGTTGGAAGTCTATAAAAAGAACAAAAGCAAACGCTTTTGTATGGCTTTTTTTCTCGCTAACATTTTAAAAGAACTTACAGTAAATTTGTACAATATAAAATATATACCAAATAAAAGTTTCGAAAGAAATATTCGAGGTTTCACGAGTATTTTAATTTAAAATAGTCAACTGAAGGGGAAAATAAAATGATTTAAATATCTATAAAACTATTTCGATGGGCAGTTTCGAAAGTAGTAGCGTATTGGACGATATAGTCATACCTGACTTGAGATTATCAGGTTCTATGTTACAAGACAATATATACCTATATAGTTGTGAAAATAAATGTCTTATAATATTTTAATAGGTATATCGGTATTTGGATATTTAGTGGATACCTAAACACTTTTAAGAAAATTAATTGTTCTGATTTATTTCAAACATTATTTTTGAAAAAAAAAGATGCCTATAGAACAATATTAGAATATAAAACGCGTCTTGGGGCAGACTATCAAAAATTGCTAACGATATCTACCTAATTATCAAAAAATTATTCATCGGTCTATAAACGAATAACCGTGAACTTTTTAATCCGTTGTATTAAATACAGGCAATAGTGCCCTAGGTGTAGATATTGATTACATTTCCTAAATCAAAACTACACGAATCCAAAAATATAGAATGTATATTACCCTCTCTTCCCACTTTGTTTCTGATGGTTTACGAATTAATTTTATAAAAATATTATTGTAAAATGCATTACTTAATCAACGTTAACTAACAAAATTAAATTAATTGATGTAGGTATTCAATATCTAGTTGTGACTATCTATTAACACCATGTTTTGGTTTCACTATGGATAAAGGTTCAATAACGGATTTTCGATCCCTTTCAATTTCACGAGACAGTCTTTGCGTTTGTAGCCGCACGATAACGAAGGTGTCGTGCTTATCATCTTAAATGTGTAAAAGACAACCTTGTCCTCGATGATAAAGTGACTGTACTACCCCGATTCGAATTAAAAATACAGTAGCGGCAATAAATTCGAGTATCAATCGATATTACGAGCTATTAAATGGTGTTAGGTATTATTAATTACAACATGTATCAGTTGACCCTACTTTAATTGTATTTTTCAAGTCTGTTGGTTCCGTTCGACGTAGCGGAATACCGCAATAATTTCATTTTCCTCCACGTTACTTATCCCCAGGGCAGACTTATTGTTAGGTAAATCTTTGAACGACGAATCAATCACGGAACGTACCTTGTTTTCTTGAATATAAATATTAAATTTTTCCATAGATTTTTCAAGTAGAACGTTAACCTTAAAATGTGCCGAACACTCGATGTTTCCATGTGTTACATGAATGTCAATCATTTCGATTATCATTTCCTGAATATTCCTTGCAATGTAAATTATCGTAAAAATAAAGAAAAAGAGAACATAAAAATTTTGTAACAAAACCGTTACACCATAAACTGCCCATTTTTGTATATCTACTATCTACAGAAAGCAATTTAATATTGTTCTAAAAATCTTTAATCATCAGTGCATTTGGTATTATTTCATTGTTTATTATTAAGTACATAGGAAACGCTGTAGAAATTGAAAAGTCTGTTAGACTATTAGGGTAAATAGTATAGATATAGACACTAGACAAAAGCATGTATGTTAAAAATAATATTATAATAAAGCTTTCAGGTCGATTAAAAGACATACTTAACATGACGAAGATAGACACTTAATAACTCAAAAAACAAGTAGACGTCAGTAAGTCTATAATTTATTTCGTTGAAAGAATAGGAGCGACTTTATAAGCACACATATAGCGGGGGTACAATAGACCTTTATAAGCCGCAGTAAAAAAATATATATAATTCATATAAAGTTAATCGAAATGATGAGGATTTTATCAGATAAATATTTTAATATTTTAACACACCTGACTAAAAATCGGCGCATTTTATTGGTTTTTATTTAAGCAAAAAATGTTCTTCCTAAAAATGCGTCGAGTTATTCTTAACAGAATATATTACGACTTAAGAATAATTGATAACTTCATAACTAATAATAACTAATTAATTAATAACTTCATTTATTATCAACTGATATTCAAATAGTTGCATTTTGTTTTCGACAAACAAAACAATAGGTTCGAACTGTCGGTACCAGTTTGGTAGTTCGAATCCATCGTTTTCATTGGCTGTCAATTGGAAATAGAATGAAATGAGAAAGAGTTTCGTTTATGAATTTGACCTTTAAAGTGTAGTTCACGTCCACTTAAGAGATGTGACTTACGTATTTATTCAGTATAAAAACGCAATAATGAATTTTTTGAATTGAAATTATTGAATACAGAATAAATTTTTATACTACTAAAAACAAATTCTGTTGAGAATAATCTTTCCCTTAACGTTATGTTTAACACTAGATCTGACAGTAAATAATTACTGCTTAACTGTTTACAGACAATAAACAGACGACTGACTGACATATTACCCTCAATTAGAATTCTTCAACATACATACATATATAGCGACTAATACAGGGTGCGCCAGAGAAACTTACTTATTTGAAAGGTCAATAAAAACAAAAGTACTTCAGTTATTGTTTTAATTCTTTTTTTATTTGAGAATACAATATCCCAAGTTTTTTTTCATACAGTTTTGAAAATTACATTGGTTAAATAGCGACCCCCATTGTGCATGCACTGATTAAGTCGATTTTTGAAGTTCATCTCCACTTTTCGCAGCATATCAATCGGTATGTTGGCAATGGCGTCGCGAATGTTGTTTTTGAGGTGAGCTATGGTCCGTGGTCGATCGACATAAACCAGGGATTTCAAATAACCCCATAAATAAAAATCGCATGGAGTCAAATCTGGAGAGCGTGCCGGCCATGGGAGATCGCCTCTGAGAGAGATGAGGCGGTCGGGGAAATGTTGTCGCAACAAGTCCATTGAGCCTCGTGCTGTGTGTGCTGTGGCACCATCTTGCTGAAACCACACGTCTCTAACGTTCATTTCTTGGAGGCTTGGAAGAAAAAATTCCTCGATCACGTTCCTGTAACGAGCTGCATTCACGGTAACTGCGCGTTCGTTTTCTTCAAAAAATAAGGACCAATTATTCCCATTACCGTTATCGCACACCAGACAGTAACTCGTTCACAATGAAGTGGCTTCTGGTGAAGTTCACGCGGATTTTCACCACTCCAGTAACGCATGTTTTGCTTGTTGACGGAGCCAGAAATGTGAAAGTGAGCCTCGTCACTGAAAAAAACGACCGCGTCTTGAGGCAGGTTGTCAAGCAGCAATTCACATGCATTTTGACGGGCAACAAAATCGCGTTCAGTTAATTCTTGAACAACAACCAATTTATAGGGATGAAGTTGAAGGTCTTCATGGAGAATTCGTCGAACAGTGGTGTCAGAAATTCCCAGAGCAGCTGAATGTTTACGAGCCGAACGCCGGGGAGAACGCAGAATTGACTGCCTCACTCTTTCGACATTTTCCGGAGTTCTGGTGGTCCGTTGATGTCCATTTCTGGGTTTAGCGACACTTCCACACTCCTGAAATGAGTGAACCCACGACAGAATCGAATTACGGCCAGGAACGAGTCTGTGAGGAGGAATTTCAAAGCGAGCGCGGAAGGCACGTTGCGTACCAACAAGTGAGCGACCGTTAGAAAAGAAGCTCTCGACGGCGAACGCCCGCTGCTCTCTAGACCAGAGCATGATGCCAACTGACTAGAGGGGGAAACAAACTTGGGATATTGTATTCTCAAATAAAAGAAGTATTAAAACAATAACTGAAGTACTTTTGTTTTTATTGACCTTTCAAATAAGTAAGTTTCTCTGGCGCACCCTGTATGTTGCGATGTTTCGATCGCTCTGTATTTTAAAGACACTAAACGTAGGCACGCCTATCTATCCCATATTCTCTAACTTATTTTTTTCCCAGTTCTATATGTAATTTAATGTGAGTAAATAGGCACTGTGTGGCGCTTAATAAAAAATAATTTCAGGTTAATATATTATACATAGGTACGTAATTTTAGTTTTAATTTTGTAGTTTTATCGTATTCGATATTTAAATTGTTTCCAAAGGTTTTGAGATTCGAGACTTAAAAATGTGCAATGCGAATTGAATTTATTAAATGAAGTATGTATTTAATAGTCCACCCAATAAATGAGAACTGTTGCATTATTGTTAAAACGTTGAAGTTCAGATAACTAAAATCTCAATAGTACGTTAAAAAAAAAACTGAACAAACTTCGAAAAGTTATAACCTACAGAATTAGTACCTACCTAAAAGTTAACGCTTCCATTGAACGCACAAATTGTCCCACCCTGAAACTTTATGGCACGTTACCAATAATATTATATGTCCCTTCAGAAACTTATTGTTAGTTGCTTATTAGTTCATACACATATTGTGAAAATGTACTTTGCCGTACCTACACATTATAACTTGCTGCACCTTAATAGGTGATAAATACTTCAGTTAATTACATAGGTAACTCCATAATTCTGCGGCTTTGTGTAAAAAAGGTCATTACCACAAATACCTAATGTTTAAGTAATGTTTCAGTTTTCTTTTATCTATATAACATTTTTACAAGAACGTAAAACGAATCATAGACGTAAAAAATGAGGAATGGTATCAAAATGTCTTACGTCTAAGTATCAGTTTATTTTTATAAGCTTATTGTAAGCAATTGTTTTGAAAAGAAAATTAATAATTATTTATTCCCGGTAGAAATAATAAAATAGGTAACGTTCGAGAACTGCAAATTCTGGTACTAATTATATTATGCAGTAGAATTTGCTTCAACTCCAAACGAATACGCGGACTAAATGATTTTAATTAGGTATTTCTAGTTTCTACTTATTTTTAATTCAATCTTTTTATTCTTTTTTTTTAATATACGAATATACGTATCGTTCATTAGCCGTCTTTCTACTGTTAAAAAACTTTAGTCTAAAACAAAAGATGAAAAGTTTTTATATATTAGTTTCTAAAGATGGTATATTTCAAACTAATATGTGTTGAAGATGATAAACTCTAAAGATACTTACAGTTTATCTTGAGTAAGTTTTGATTGGTTGAAGTTAAGTAGATACGTAATTCCACTTTTATATGAAGTAATTTGAAATAAAATGGTTACATACTGTGTAATTTGTGGATCTCATAATTTTTATCATAAACATTTCGTAAAAATGCTACTTGTTATAAAGTTCCCTATCATACTGACTGTAAAAACATTTTTATTGGTCATGATTTAGCTTATAAAAAATAGTGTCTTAAACGTATCTTTTATATAGTAATATCTGGTTTATCATTTAAGTGCGAATTGCAACAGGTAAGTAGCTAGGCTTTATGTTGAGGTTAGTAACAAATTACGGCCACTTGAACGGAACATTTAAAAAAGTAAGAAGCCCTATTTATGTTAATAAAATAAAAATGTCGAAAATACGTGAAAATACGAAAATAACAACGTGTTTTTTTAAGATGTGTGCATTTGTCTGCACCTGCACTTGCCTTGTTCACTTCAAACATATACCTCTTTAAAATGTTAAAATATTAACAACTCTAATTACAATTTTTTTTAAGGTAAAGGTTGGTAGGATGTACCATTAAAATTTCCGTTAAATATCTTTATTCGTTTTTTAGCAAATTTTAAAAAAGTGTAAATTGTAGACACACCGCACCAGTCTCCCTTAAGGTATTTAGTTTTATCGTGTTGTATTCGCTATTAAAATATATTGTTGTGAATCGTGTAATTTTCAGAAAACGAAATAATTCTTATTGCGAATGTATGATTATTGAAAATATAATGAATGATTAATATTTACGTATTTAATGTTACCTAATAATAATACAGTTAAATATTTCTGAGCAGACGTTACTTTATTATTACTACAGTAACGTTTTTTTGCCTGATGCGGTTGGTTTGCCGATTGGTCGCCTGTACTGCGGTCTATAAAGGTTTATTGCACCCCCGTTATGTTTGTGCTTTTAAACGCACTCCTATGCTTTCGATGAAAGTTAAAATTTCTGCTATAGAATTTTTTTTATTACGATAACGTTAGATATCTATACATGCGAATAATTCAAATAATTGTTGAAATTTATTATTTTAACTAATTTATGCATCGGTAATTTCATTCACATTATAAATTAAAATTGCTCAATGTTTCAAATAAACATCAAGGAAGTAGTGTTATGAAACTGCCTTTAAAACAACACATTGTGTTGTAAATTAATACGTGTTTGATCAAATTAAGCATTAGCAGTTACATTACCAGTCGGTACAAAATCAAATTCCTTTTTAATTTGATTTGACATAAGTGCAAATTTATAAACTAATTTAGTCGAGTTTTGCGTTACTTGTAAATAGGTACCTTTTCGAAATAATTTTTGAATACCTATATGTATATACATATACACACACAATTATCATTATATTTCAGCTTTAAAATAATGCTACAGTAGCAACTTTGATTTAAACGGCATTTGAGTGATACTGTGAATTTAGAATTTTTCCATGAAATTTACTCGCGTAACATATCGCGGTAATCGAGCAAAGCAACAAAGCAAAAGAACGACGTCAAGTGAAAGTTAAAGTATACATATAGGTACCTACCTAAATTTTCTTTATGTAGTCGTCTATATATACTTTAAAGTACGAAGTGGAATATTGAGTTGTATAAACGCATACATAAAGAAAACAACCTACTCTATGCTGTTCTTTTAAACTTTGTTGCTTTAACTGCTGTATAACTATTACGGAAAATGCAAATTTACCGATAAAGTTATGAATGTACGTTTATTAATTATTAATTTTCCATTAGTTTTCCAACTTCAACGAATGGGATGCTAATTATTTATTCAGCAAAATTTGCAAAATAGTTTTATTTTAATTGATTACTAACTAATACGTAACTGATACCTATCCGATACGCTCCGCCCAAAGTGCAAAAATGTTTTTGACTGTCTCTAATTGTAAGTACCTAACAAAATTTTAAACCAATTTAAAATTACGAATGAAATTAATGTACGTCTATACATTTTTTTCACCATGAAGATTCCATTTAAATTACATATTTACCGTTAGATACCTATAACATTAAATTTAATTTTCACGGTGAAAAAATCTAAAATTTTGTTAAGAATTAATTCTAAATAAGTGCCAAGTAGATAGGTAGGTATATGATTTGTGTAAAATTACCTTCCTTCACTTATTTAGAATTAATTCTTAACAAAATTTAAGATTATAACAGAATAGAAATATAAAGTAGCCTTTTGATAAATACTGTTTACGTTAGTACCTATTTCAAATAAAGTTAAGGAATGAACTTTTGATGAATAAAAAGCAGGATGAACGCGGAATTGAACTCTTAAATGAAATCAGATTAAGAGTCATCAGTTGTTATGATTATATTGTGACCTTTTAGATTTTAAAGGGCTCAAAAATAACGACAAAATCGTAATGAAATAATTTTTGGAATTAATATTATTTTTGTTAAATAATATTTGTTCTAGTATTCAAGTAGATCAATAGATTTAATTTATAAATGCCTATATTTAATTTTACTTCATAAAATTGGCATGCAAAAGTTGACTCGTTTGCAACAAATTCCAGAATGGCAGAACATGTTATGTTTACACATAACTAAACGTAAAAGTTGTATTATATCAATTATAAAAATAAAATTTTGAGCCGATTTGTGTCAAAATGGGTCTTATGGGTGCATTAAGTCAACCAAGAAATAAGTTTAAAAACTTCCACACAATCTACAAGATCGCGTTTTATTTACAGTAATTGAGTTCTGTCTCCATCTGCGCATTCAAAATTTCTCCATTAGGTGCTTTTTCCCCAATCCCATATAAATTTATTTCTTCCCACTAGATTTATTAGTACTTTTATTCCCACAATCATTAACGTGACTATATCTACAAAAATGTCAAAACTACTTATAATGATAAAATCAAAAAGAACTGCTGTCGCAAATCAAATATAACTAATATTATATTAGCCCTGAGAGTTTTTTTTTAAGTACTATTATTCAGTAGGTATAAGTAATATAAACAACGTAATACGTTATTCAAAATAGTTTCCAATACACTTCATCAATAAAACCTCGTATTTTCACAGTAGTAATAAATTGTAGTATTTCTGTGCTATGTCATATGTGTGCAAGTAAATTATCGGTAGAATATGCCACGTTCAAAACGTTAAACTTAATATTATAAATATACAATATAGTAACTTTTTGTTGATGACGTGCATTGGAACCTATATTGAATAACGTATAAGTAACTTATATTTCAGTTTTTTTAACTTGTCCTACTTTTTAGTTTTTTATATAATTTTTTCACTGATATCGTTAAACCAACACCGTAACGAATGTCGAACTTGCGTGCCCCTAACCAAATAATGACAAAAATTTAAAAATAGCGCACTTTGATATCTATTTACTTATTTATTTTTATCTTTCAAACCTAGTTGCACCAGCAGCGAACACCTTTTTCGCGTTCGTTACATTGCGGCGCGGCGTTGTTAAAATAATTCATTCAGGTGGATACCTAAATAATAAGGAATATAATATCAACGAAACGGATTTTCACATGTGTAAATTTATAGCTAATGTTGTTAACCGTCCATAAAATGTAATCAAATCGTTCTACATCGTGAGCACCTCGATCCTTAATTATCTTCAACTACTACCGATTCCTGTAGGTTAATTAAATTTTTAGTTTTCAAAAAAAAAAAAACGGTTCTCTAGCACAAGTTTTGTGGCAACCAGAAACGAGTCACTAAAGTATTTATAGGTAGGTGTGTTGTCAAAGATAATGATATTTTGTATATGACACGAAACAGTGAATTTTGAAATTTGTAAAGACTTTAAAATAAAGAATCAGATCTTTAGCATCTTATATGTTTAAAAATAAGGTGAAGAATTTCTAAAATATGATGTTATTGTATTTAAATAATTAAATACATAGGTACTTACAAAATAAACATGTTTCTCTATTGTAGGGTTCGTCGTTTACGCGATCGTTGAAATCTCCAGCGATTAGTTGTTTAATTTGCCTATTTTGACAACATGAATGTTTAACGAATTAATTTAAAAAAAATTATAGAAAATTGTTAGGGATCTTGTCATTTACGGTGTAAAAATTAATCGCCTTAGCGAGGGTGTAAAGCGTTCGTGAAAAGTGTCTAACTTGCGCCCCCTAATCCAAAAAGGATCAAAATTTTATTTGTAGGTATCTACATTTATTTAAATTTTTATCAATTTTATCATGAAAACAAAAAAAATTAATAGATGTTAAAAGACATGTAGCATCTCTGAAATGGAGTTGGGCTGGTCATACAATGAAGCAGAACGGCGAACGATGGAATAAAGAAATACAGATTGGTAAAAGAAGTGTGGGGTGCTTGCAAACCAGATGGAAGGATGACTTGAAGATGATAGCAAGCTTGGCATGGATGATGGTAGCTCAAAATAGAGACATATGGACAAACATTGGAGAGACCTATGTCCAGCATTGGATGACTACAGGCTAGCAGAGAGAGAGAAAGAGAGAGATGCAATATAAAGTAGTGAACTTTTATATCTATTTATTTTTAGTTTTTACATTTTTTACGTTTTTGCATCCTAAACTTAGTTGCGGCCGTGGCAGCCATCTCTTTCGCCACGCCCTCGTTACGGCGGTGACGTTGCGTTAAACTTCCCTTTATGAAATCGGACGTTAATTAATTTTATCAATCGAAATGCGTGTTAATAAAATAGAAATGAAAAACTCCGACTCACTTTAGTTTGTAAATCTCGCAAAGTTAGATAGGTAGCTACAAGTTACTTAAAACAATTAGAAAGCTTTCGGAATGTTATAACGAATCATGTCATCTCAAAGAATCACAATCTCATATCTTGAATAGCAAAAAGCAAACTTTATAGAGCGAGCATTTTATACTGTCGCGCAACCATAAATAATAGGTATTAAATACGTTAAACAAAAATCGATTTTTTGCAATGATAAACACTGAGTTTTCATTATCAGATTTTAGCACATTATGCTTTTGCCTTTTGTTAGATGATATGCATAAGATAGTTAGAATAACTCATTTTCGATAAAATTACAGCTTAAGATATTTTGGCAAAAAGCCATAGTTATTATATCACAGGTAATACCTATATCGCAGGTCTAACATTATTATCGTTACCTATATACCTTACATTATAAAATAAACTTACATGAATAACGTAGATTTTCGATTTGATTAAAGTAGGTATTGCGATTAGGGTATGATCCAACCTTTTAATGAGATAAATCCCAAATCTAGGTACCTATATACCTAAAGGAAGTCCTTAGGTGGATCAAAATATGTTATAGTGCTAATACAGTTTACTGCCTACGTTCTTACATAATATGAGAATAACGGACGTGGATGTGCTGAATAATGTATGTCTACATTACGCACGAGCGATGTAAATACTACTTTGTGGTATAGTTTTCTGTCTACGATACAAATTATCGGCATAAAACTAGAAGCCAATTTTCAGTGGAAGTGGTAATAAAGAAAATGAAACTATCTCGACATATTGACATTTATTACAGGACTAGTATAATTTTTAATTTTTATAGGAACCTATAAATAATTATTGTAACGCAAGCATTACAGATGTATTAAAACATTTGAAGATTCATTTCTATTTCAATTTTAAATAAAAGTCAAAATTAGAGCTAATGCCTATATTTAACGTCATGTTTTGTAGTTAAGCTTTACATTTTCACCATAGACTTGGTGGCGAGCTATACGTTTTCGTTTTTATAGCAAGTCAGTTTACTTTAAACATCTTGCTTCTTTTCTTTTCTTATTCAAATGTAACGATCCAATAAAGACAGAACGATATTAAATGGAATTGTTTTAGTTTTATCCCATCTAAAGCGGCTTTGCTAGTTCCCAAAGCACCAATTTTGAAACGGTGCAATAGAGATATGCGCATCGAACGTAACCTTCCCTTTTAGATAATAGTGGCTTGGGCGCATCTAAAGTTTTAGTAGTATAAAATTGTCAATTCCTAGTTTTGCAATTATTTCTTTAATATTAAAGAGATTATCATACATTGATTTTTCGATCGCAGTTTTAAGTAAAAAATAAATTGAACTCTTCCGGGACCAAACAAGCATATTGTAATACATTAAATACCTTTAATTAATTTTTTAATTACCTTTAATACCTTTAATTACCTTTAATTTTTAACTTTATTAGTTTCTAATTGAAAATACAAGTCTACAATACTGTAGCATATTTTAAACTTAAATTGAACTACGGTAAGGATTAAATCATTACTAACCGGTTTCGTCAAAATTAGTTACTTACATAATAATTATTGCTATACTTTTGCGATTAAATTTTTAGTTATATTATTATCATCGTTTATTATTTCAATTAGCTTACTTTACGTATCATAATTTAAATAGCAATTATAAATAGGATCAATTATTTAAAAAACCAAGGGCCGATCTTTGTATCTTCTCATAAATTCATCTGACAAATATTTACCACGGAAACAATTGTTCGAACAAACGACAGAATTTTAAAAATGTTTTGTTGCGAATCGGGTTTTAAATAAACTGTTTGCAAGTACATAAGGATTAAGCCATAAAAGCATTGTTACCTACATAGATGAGGTTCTAAAGATGTTAGGTATCGGAAAGGTTGAAATAGCCTTTTGCATTTTAAGACGAGCCCTACCTTCCAGTAAGCTAACAAACTTCAATGTAAATCAAATGAAAATCCACATTTAGCTCTTTTTTTATGTTTTAGAATAATTTTTTTATTGATGTTTGGTACCAAAATCATCAGCACAAAAAAAAGAAATCATCCCAAATCGACGAAATTATCATAAGACGTCAAAATTATATCAAATATATGACATTTACTAATCCGTTGTAAAAGAATAGAAAAAGGTTACAAAGAGAACAATGTATCGAATTTACGGGTTCTACTTATTATTAGACGAGAACGAAACAGGCAAACTTTACCCAACAAAGTTGCGAATTATGATTTTTGGCATTTCTTTACTTATTTCTCTAAAGTTAATTTATAATGTGATCGTTATGAAAACAACTATGATTTCGATAATATTACTATTTATTATATCTTTGATATTTTGATGCTTTTTAAATATTTTTCTACAATAATGTCAATGTATTGAATTATATATTGATTTCCTTCCTCTACAATTATAATTACTGATGAAGTCTAAAAATACATTTTAAAATATTTGTTTCCAGTTAAAGATGTGTCCAGTATATCTGTCGATACTCCATTATACCGCTCTCGTCTAGAACCTGTAGATTTAATCCATTATTGTGTTTGTAACCCTGTTTTATTATTAAATGTAATATTTTTGATATAATTTTGACGTCTTACAATAATTTCGTCGCTGTGGGATAATTTCTTTTTTGTACTGATGATTTCGATACCAAATATCATTAAAAAAAATTTTTTCTAAAACATAAAAAGTGCGAAATCTTGATTTCCATTGAAGTTTATGAACTTACTGAAAGGTAGGGGATCGCCTTAAAATTAAAACTAGTGACCGAATGCTGACTTAACTATACTTCTTTTAAAAATTGTGGTAATAAGCCAATATAAAAACTTGGAACAACTAACATCATATATTTCGGCTCTGGTTATCTTATCTTGGTTATCTGGTTAGCTGTCTTTAGTGCTACAAATATATAAACGATGGAAACAATTAATGAATATATAATATATTAATTCGTCCAAAGAATTGTATCTTTATTACTTTACTATTCACACAAAGAATGATTACATGCCTACTTACATAATTATTTTATTTATCGTTTCTTGTTCTTGGATATAAGGTTCGTAGGTTAAATAACACATATAATAATTAAAGATACATACAAGGTGTCCCGGGAGGAATCTGCTAAACGTTAGGGGCACGTTTCTTAAGTAATTTTAAGCAAAAAAGCTGTAGCAATGTATAGGTCCGATTTGGAAAAGTTATGGGTTATTAAAGAAAATTCAACGCAAAAAATCAAAAATGTGATTTATTAAGTTTAATTGAGGAAGCACTATTAACAAGACGAAATATTTTTCAAGCTACATCAATTTTGTGTGTGTAAGTAACCATTTTTTTATATAAATCTACATGTTATCGGTCATATCGACGCAGATTTTCCAAAAGGGCGTAATCCACAAAAAGTAAATTTTACAGTAGAGCACATGTTATGTCGCCGCGTAGCTATAACAAGATACGTTTCGCGGAAATATAAATCGATTTTTCCGGTGAAAAAAATCGAAATATTGTTATTAGATTTTATCCGACGATGTCTTTGCTTTAAATGCGTAAAATAGTCAGAATAATTCATTTTCACAAAAAGTGTGAGTTACGTCCTTTTGGCAAAACGCGATCGATATATTACATCGATCAATTAATTTTTTTAATTTACAGAAAGCATAAACTAAACCTGTCCACCACTTGCTTCTAAAGTATTTTGTTGACAAAGAGTTGTCCACTTTGTAGGTGACAATGATGATTTATGGCTTACAATAATCTCTTTTAAAAATACAAGCATTTTACCTAAAACCCAATTCACAACCAAACATTTTTTAAATTCTATCCTTCAACTGTTCCGATTTTTTCTGTGGTAAGTGTACCTACATAATACTTTTGTAGGAATTGATTTTACTGACCAATAAATTTTCTAGAATATTTCTATCGGAATTATTAATAATAGGTACCTAGTTAAAATTTGAATATCTATGTTTAACCATAAAAAGTGATATAAATAGAAGCTTAGCGAAAATTTACCATTCATAAAACATGGAAATCTGCTTCGCCTTTAACGTTATACGGCTACTTCTACGTATTTCCCATAAAAAGCTTTTATACTGAACAAACAAGACTAGACTAATAAAATATCAAGCTTCTACTAATTATTATTTTTATGAACAATAATATTTTACGTAGTTACGAATTTAAAAGCATGTATCTTAAAGAAGGCAAATATTTAGAAATTATGTACTTTTTAAACTTTCGACAATATATAAAATACGTTAAAAATGATTAAGAATAGGTAATATTTTACACAAAAAATACTTATAATTAGTTACTTAATCGTTTAATGATTTAAAATAAATATATTTTTTAATATAGGTAAGAAGATACCTAATGATTTACATAAATTCAAAGTGCAAAAGGATTTATAATTAAAGAATTAATTTTAATTACAGGATGATATTAAATATTCCCGAATATCGTTATTACATTGAGTATGTTTAATCGATATTAACAAATAAAGATAGTACCTATACACACAAGTGTCTATTAAGTTGAATAATGTAGAGCGATTTACCTAAATGTATTTAGATGATTACGGGGGAAACTAATAATAGGAAAATAGGTAATTGAATTAAAACTAATAATACGTTTATGAACGCTAATAAATAGATACTTTTGGAAATTATTTATTAATATTAAAAAAAAAAAACATCGATAGTTAAAATACGAGCGTTGTGATTCCGAAATTTATGTTTAACGACAAACTTTTAATAAAAGACAACAATACGTACAATAAATATAACGATACTTTATATTTTTAAACTTTTTTATTTAGAGACAGGACTGCAGTAATTATTACCTGAAATGTGGTTGCGAATTTATAGCAGATACGAAGTACAGCTGTTTAAAAGTTAAGCGAAATATGACTCGGAATTATACGTAATGAAGAAATAGCACGAGGAGGCGAAGCAAGTGCATCAGATTTGACTGAAAAGAAAAATGTTAAGAACTTTAGAAATTAAATTAAGCGCGGCCCGCTCGTAATTTCATATTTATAACATCTGCTGTACGCTTGCGGTTAAGTTGACACTTTTAAAACATTATTTTATCTTCAATATTATTCTTATTAGTACCTACATAAATAAACTGTTCAATTAGAAACCAGTTGAGAACGTCTGCGGTTTTTTACATCATCTTATTTTAATTTTTATTCGATATTTATTAGATAGATATTTAATTTATTAAAAACTGTCGCAATTATTATATAATTAAATGTAGTTTTTTGCAAAAAGTTAGTTTAAGAAAACTTTTAAAATAAGTACCTACTCAATTAATTAATTTTAATATCGCGCTTATAATTAAATACCTAGTATTTTCTATGTAAATTCGTTGCTCTTTGTAATTATTTTTTAAAACTTTTCTGTGTTTTTAGATCCTCCTCAAGTATCCCTTCATCTTGGAAGCACTTTAAATCCGGAAGATATCAAGGAGGGAGACGACGTTTACTTCGAATGCAACATTCGGGCAAACCCTAAAGAACACAAGATCACGTGGTTTCACGATGTAAGCAAATCCCCTAGCTTGAAAGCATTTAATCCTTACTCTTGCATGTTGCAACCAGGATTTTAGTCCCTATTGTCCTTTCGTTGCTTGCGATTATGTAGGATTTAGTGCCTTACTAATACTCTAAAGCGTATAATAATACTCGACAATAAAAAATTACAAGGGATATTTAACATATTTCAGCGAGAAATAAGGAAGGCTATTAAGTTTTTTTTTTATAAACGCGTGTGTGTACCTATTAACTCAAAACGAGTTTTATAAAGTGTCAACAGAGAAAATTAAAAACTCGGATCGAGTAATTTCTTATAGCTTAAATTAAAACTTTTCTATAATCGATGACAAACATCGCAAGCTTCTCATGGGTATCAGTACATTTGTATACTTACCTAGGCGTTTCTGCTACAGCAAATATTTACAATGAAATCGTAATTTTGCTGAAGTTCTTAGATTACATGTTTACGGAGCATTTCTTCTTTTATTTCATTTCTTCTTCTTTTCTTTTTAATGCAATTGTATACAGGTTGATCTAGTTATTACTTGTCCATTTTGGAAAATCGATAAAGTACTTTCATTCAACTGATCGCTTTTATTATTTATTTGTTTATATAGGTACCTATAGGTACTTATTTAATTTGTTTCTGCAATTCATTACATCGTTACAATTTATTATTATATGGGCTGTAGAACCTACAATGATCAATTATACTATGGCGTCAACGATAAGAAATGATATAAAATAATATTTGACGATTTGTAACTTTGATGTCCGGACGACTCAGTAAAACTGGTTAAACTTATTATTTGAAAGTTCAAAATATCTTCCACCTTATGGTGTCTGTCAATTTAATTTTAATTTTAATTTTTACATTCGCGCGCTTCCCTTGTTAGTTTCGTAAGTAGTTTGCAAAACTGTAGTTACAAACGCGTCCGTTAAGCTACACTATATCAAAATATATTATAAAGTAAGTATCCGTACGTATGCGTAACATAAGAGTAGCAGACTATGAAACCGCACGTTTAAATATTAAATTAAATATTACCTACTACGAAGAGAAATATCTAAAAAAAAATAACTGGAATAATCACACGCTTAATCCTAAGCTACGAAAGCTAATGAAACTTGCGTAAATACCGAACTGGGGTAACTTAGGTAGGTACCTCACAGACCCGTTTTCTTTAAAATTTATCGTCGCAAATGTTCCTAAAACGTTTCAAACCGTTCAAATAATGATATTTAAAACTTTTATTGCCATAATTCTATTATAAAAGCAATTACCGAGATCACTATTATACATACGAATCGTATGAAACGTATCCTCTGAATCGGAGAAATCTACTAGCCATTCGTGCATGTGCATATACACCTACAGGGGCATAATTTTAAAGATAGTAGATAATATGATTACCTATATTTCAGATCAAATTGCACAGTCTAAATTTACATGAGAAAACTTTGAATAATGATTAACTTCCGGACAATGGACTACAATAAAGTTAGAATCGCAATTGCCATACCTATGCCACCCCTAAATTGAACTATCGCGAATACATTTAATCAAATTAATCTCTAACTAAACTTCGAATGACTAACAGCCAATTGCAAGTACAATTGATAATGTTACAAATTTTAATTAAATTGTTCTAAAAAATTTAGCTTCTAAATAATCAACCGTTTATTTTTTTTACGGCTATATCATTTCTTTATGAAAGTGTTAGAATTGTGCTGAACCCGTACAGAATAATGGCATAAGCAGCTAAGTAAGAAAGGTCCCAACTAAACCGATTAAGGCAGTAAATACAGGTCTAAAAAATTATCCTTATAATCTTTAACTCTCGAAAGCTGGATAAAACGGCCGGTATTGCCTTCTTCAAAAAATAAGCTAAAAATCGATAGGCACCTATAGATAGATATAAGTAGCACTTCACCTTAATTTATTTCATCTTTCATAAAAAATAAATATAGGTAATCTTTATGTAAGCTTAATATGTAAGCTGTAAGATTAAAAAGAATGTTACAATTTGAAATTGCGAATTGAATTGCCATTTAGAAGTTGAAGTGGTAACATAAGAAGCGAGTTTTAGTAAAATATGATTGGCGTTGCAATATGTGATATTACCTTATATAGCTTAAGCGGATATAATAGGTAAACAAAATGCTTTAATTTAACTATTAAATTATGACTTAGTTATATTTAAGCCTGGTAAATATGCGTAATATTCAAATTTACTTACTAACGATTAAAATAAAAATTCAAGTAACTTGATTTTCAAAGAACGCCGAGCCGTTAAGGCTTCGCAAAACAATTTAAACGAAAAAGCAAATAAATTTGCATAGATTTAACTTTTAAACAAATGCGAAAAACCTTTATCTAACAGATATTAATTTAGAAAAATAAAAATAATATAATTCGTAGAGTTAAACTATTAGCTAATATTTATCAATAACAAAAAAATATTATTGAAACAAAACCTAAAAATGAAGGAATTAATCGATACCCGTCACGCCCTACGAGTGACGTTCGTTCAAAATACGCGGTAGAACTGTGCCAAAACTTTCAAATTTCGTACCAGTAAAACTAAATTTAGAAGACATTTATTTCATGATGAAATGTTCGAATTCGAACAAATCACACGTGCATTATCGAAGCCTCGCAACGGCGGTCTTGCGATAAACACTTAGGTATGTTTCGAAAGATAAATTTTATTTAGTACAATGAAACGTGGAAAAGATAAGATAAATATAAGATTCAAATGTAAATAAAAATGTGGATTTATTTAAAATTGCATTTATAATGGAAAGATTTGACAAAATTTCTAGTCATATTTTGAAATAAGTCACATTTTTGAATAATAATTTTAAAATATAAGTTCCTAATTTTCAATTATTACCTATCGTATCGTTGATGAATTTGTTAAGAAGTGGGTAATTTTTGTATTGAGGCGAATATGCAGTGACGTAACTCATAATTTGATTAAATAATAACCAAGTTCTTATAATATACTTACTAGGTACTAACTATTTCTAAAAATTAAAAAAAATATCGTTTACGACATTTTACGTTGTTTTTTAAATATAGCGTAATTGATATATCTCCACCCACTGGTCCAACAAACGAGAAATTTGAAGGATATGTTTCTTTTATGATGTTTTTTAATTCCACATTATCGACGAAAACGTAAATAAATTTCTAACAAACACATAAAAGTTGTAAATAACTAATACACATTATAAAATAACCCGGAAGAATTCGAATTTATTATAATATTATCGGTATGAATAAAAATTCCTATAAATCTAAAAAACCACGATAATTTAACCAGCTTGTCGATAACTTACGACAATTATCTAAGGCAAGTATGTCTGTTTTAAACAAAAATACGATACGTTATCTGTATCACGTTCGATATTCGACAGTCGCGGCCGGCGATAACACCTATCAAGCGGTCGTAAAACGATCTACGTCATTTTTAGATACCACATGTTATAAAAGAAATTAGGAATTATTTCAAGCCTACATAAAATAGTTGTTTGTTTAAATTAAAAAAATTGGCACTGTTCATGTGTTCAATGCAATTATAAAATAAATTATAAATGGGTACCTACTTAAAACATTGCAAGTTCGAAAACTACTTATACGTTGCACTTGCATTTAAATACGTGACGTAAATTTTTGTAGTAAACAATAACGTTAAAAATAAAAATGCAAACGACTTACGTTGCTGGTTTCGAATGGAATACAGGTGGGCCTCGTCGTGTTTTTCGATGCACATTTTTTAATCGCGAAGCTACTCAAATGGTTTTTAAAAGATAAAACTTATTTGTTTCCAGTCGCCGAACTTTTAGAAAATCTACGGGAAAAGTCAAAATTTCGACGACCGAGATCGGATACACAACCGTTACACGACGCGATTTAATAACTAATAAAATATTTTAAACCTTGACAATACAGAAAAGAGGTGATTTGAAGCTAGTCAGTCTCGAATGACAGATAAGTCCACGATTCAGATAGGGATGTACGAGTTTTCCCGACGATTTTGATATCACAACAACTTACTGCACGTGTGTCGCGTCGAGACGATCGTAAAAGATTGTTATCCACAAGACTTGTTCCTGGAAAAACAAAGTTTAGCACAATTTTTAAATAGAACCGCTAGAATGAATTAAACGCTAGGCTATTTTTTAAACGTTTTATTTAGGTACCTCACACGATAATTTTGTTAATTTACCTACAGAAATTTTATTTTTTGAAAGTGTGATTTTCTAGCGGATGATATAAATTCGATTTTTAGCTCATTAGCACCTTAGGATAGGGCTTCGTTGGTGATAATTAACTATCTATAGATACGTTCTTTATAGTAAATATTTAAAAAAATTAAAAGTAAAGTGTTGAAAAAAATATTTTCAAAAACGTTAATGCACGATCATAAATAAATCGCTTGTATTTTTATGTGTTGTGTAATTTGAGACTTGCAAATCAAATTTTTAGATGTAAGCAGGCGAAGATATAAAAATTTGAGGAAATGGAACGTCCTATTTTCGAAAATCCAAAATCAACACTCGTTAACACATATTTAAATGTTCGATTGGAAACTATTACGTACCTACACCTACTCGAATGTCGTTTTTTTTCATTTTTTGTCATTTGTTTGATATTAAAAAAGAGAAATTCAGCACACCGTCACGAATGAAAATTATGAATACCAGTAATCGAAATCAGACACAAACAGAATTACGAACAAAGAGTGTTTACGTTTTTAATGCATTTAATTATACAGGGTGTCCCATAATGATTGGGACAAACTTTAAGGAGGTAGGGCATGTCAAAAGGATTCAAAACTACATACACTAAGTGCATGTCTGCCAGCTCCCTATTCGAATAATGTTGCATGCTCTTAAGGCGACGAATGACGAAAAATCAGATTTTTTCCCCTCGGGATCTTTCCGTTTCAACACCACCTAGCGACGTACGCTGACGTTTGCGATCATGGGTTGCCATGCAATTTTGAATCCTTTTGGCATGCCCTACCTCCCCTTAAAGTTTGTCCCAATCATTATGGGACATATCATTAAGAGCCCGCATCAGTTACCTCTAATTTCCTTTTATCGCAGTTGCAGAATACACAGAGATTTCTGTCTAAATTCGATTTCGATTTTTAGACACGATTGAATTTTTGATTAACAATTTATCTATCTATATCTCCTTCTATGTATAAAAATGTAAGGTGACCGGCTGACCGATATATTAACGCGCAGCATTAACAAATACAAAATTTGGAGGATACGTTTCATTTACGACGCAGAATTTTGAAAATTCCACTCCTAAGGAAACGAAACGGGACAAATTAAAAATTTGACAAATCAAATTTAAAACACTAGTCGTAGACGCAGGTCATGGAACTTTGAGGATACGTTTTTTTATGACGCAGAAACGCATTAAAAAGGGATTTTTTAAATTACAGTCCTAAGGAGACGATACGGGGAAAATATGTTTTTTAAAAATTCGATTTGAAACACGTTTTTATTTACTTTTTAATACGAATTACCGTGATAATGTAGTTGTTAGGAATTTTCCGTACCGTTCCCATCTAGGAAAAGTATTGCCACGCGCTAACTTTAGATGTACTTACGTTAAACCAATAATGCGCAAATGCGAGTTTCAAAATTAATCATTATTGCGCAACATAACGATTAAACATTAATTATGACCTTTACAAATGAAACGTTTATTAAGTACTTGGTATTTAAAACGGCTACGTTTTAATTTATACTACACCCTTTCCAACGCGAGAACGGCGAAAATTATATACGCAACGGTATTAAACGAAGATATTAATCAAATCTTCAAAAATTCAAAACACCTGTTTAACAAATGTGTAGGTACAACTATGCATCCAATCATTTATATTCGTTACCTACGTCATTTTTTATTTAAAGCTCTTTGTATTAAATATAAATAATTTTCTAGATAAAAATGTTGGTAGTACGGAGGAAATATTTTTATAAAATCGCAAAACAATACCTATGTAATTACTAATGCAGATATCGTTTATCTACTTTATAAATTCGAAATAGTAAGATAAAGACGTTTACCATACACACGTTTAGTGAGATAACCGGATCCTTTGTCTATTGAAACGCATGTGTGACGTTGCGCTGCTTTTACAACTGCGATATCAGTACAGTTCAAACAAAATGCATCGACTTAATTATTAAATTGTATGTTAAAAATTAGTATACGATATAAACAATTTTCAGATTTTCTGACAATAATTAAACCTGGATGGACTTACTTTGATTTCTCTAAAGCCGTAGGCGGCCAATAGTCGACACAAATATTTTAAACGAGAGCGAATTGGCTTATTTATTTATGAAATAAATTCGGAAAAAGTTCGATCACTGCGCGACACAATTTATTAAAACAGGAACAAAATTATTTATTTATTATATTAGAAAATTGTCAACCAAAAATGAAATTGAACACAAATGAATACGTACGCACGCGAACACTCATCCCGAAATACTAACATAATTGTTAAAACTAAATTAGATCGACGGTGACCAAAATTCTATACGTCCCCCCTCCCGCACATAGGTATTGTTGTATGCAGGTTTAACGCCAGTTAGAATAAAGTACATGTGACGTCGCCGGCACATTGTCTTATCTTGTATGAAAGTTTTAAATATAAAATTTTATTCAAGGTTTTAAACAATATAGATTTAGGTACCTAATTTAATATTTAATTTGTAACAGAAATGTTCGATTTTTCTATTGTACATAAGCATAGGGGGGTAAAATTCTTAAAATTAATAACGTAGGAATACTTATATATTTTGGTAATTATTGTTAAATAAGCTTGTTAAAAATGTAATTCTTGAATTAAGGCGTAGGCCGGCTTAAATGCACATAATTTAATAACTCATGATTATTTAGACAAATTGATATTTAAGTGCGTATTTACACCTACTTACGTATAATTATTAAAAAACGGAATACGTCATTTTTAAATAATATATGTATGTACCTACCTACCTACATAATATGCGGTATCACTTTTATTCGCTCTATTATTATTTTTCAAAATCTACGTCACAAAACGGTTACATTAAATAATTTATCAATGTTGAGAGCCAATGGATAGAGCCAAATAAAATAAGTAAAAGTTGCGTTTTTTTTTGCTTGTATTGCTGTTGATTCTAAGCAATTTATTGTTCGTATTTGAAATTATGTCGAAAACACGCTCTTTGTATTAAAAACCCGCATTAGTTACTTCGAATTTCCTTTTATCCTTTGTATTTTTAAACGGGGAAAATGTTTTTTTTTTAATTCGATCTGCAGTTTGTATGTACGTATTATCTTTAAAATATGAAATGGAAATATACGTAAACGAAGTCGCAGGTAAAAACTAGATTTTCTATAAGAACTACATCAAAGGTAACAAGTTATGCTATCACAATCTGAGTATGCGAAAAATTACTTTTAAAATTTTTTTAACAGCAGATACACTTTGAGATATTCAAACGCTTTTTCTGAAATGACAACGTGTGATGAAATAATAACCATATAATTCCCGATTTTAAATTGTAAAACCAACTATAAAAGCCAACTTTATTAGATTAAAGTTATAAATAATAAATTTCTACCTATGGACATCCTAACTATTAAATGGGTGTTTTTTTTTTACTACCTTCGCCGGCTATTTTCGTAGCTAACATTAGTTCAGGTTTAATAGCTTACTGTACAAATTAATTCTGGCCTCTATCTTTTATTCGCTTCACAATGAATATCTTAACCATTACTTTATGTAATGTCTACAGACAACAGTAAAACCAAAAATGAAACAAGATATAAAACGTAACGTAAAACACACGAACTATACGATGCAGTCCTATTGTTAGTGAAAATGTAATGGCACCCCAGAAGATTTTATGCACGTCTATAAATATAGAATGTATTAAAAAATAAAATGTAAATAATCATTTTAAATAATATGTATATATATATGTATAGGTATTTTATTATATGTAGACCTCCGAATTGCTATTTGAAACTGGTTTTTGTTTGGTACTGGGTTACTATTCAGACAAATGCGGTGAGTTAAAACACCTAATGGACATAATATGTAGATCCGTAAATCAATTTTTTGAAAAATGTGAACAATTTTTGATATAATTTATTAATTACTCCCTATTTTACCTATTATCTACCTACTATCAAAATAGCTCTAATACGATACAAATATTGGATATAAAATAATATTTTCATAATAGATATTCGTTTATAGGCATAGATAGATGCCTACGTAACTACGAAAAAATTCAATTTTAATACAGATCTTCGAAATTAATAAAAAGGGAAGAATAAAAACAACCACTGTACCTTTTTTCGGCAGACCTGTAGGAGCTTCTGTAACACCCATAATAAGACAGTCTTTCACCACCGAAAACGCGAGTTTTCACAAACACGCGAAGTGACACGATGACATGCAGAAGTGAAATGTTGTGGATCCCATAACAGGTCCTGGCATACGGGTGTATGATATCAGCAATCGAAGCGAGTTAAAGAAAAGACGTTACCTTTATTTAAAATTTAATTATTTTGGTAACAGATTTTAAAAAATACACAGAAGAAACAAAGTTCGCCATTTGGCGTCAAAATCATCTTCTGAATTTTAGAAAAAAACTCGTTAGAAAATGTAATGTTATACGAGATCCAGAAAGGATCTTGTTTAGATTACTGTGATCAAGACGTCGGCGTATTGTCGCTTATATAATGGGTTGCCATTAAATGGTAAATCGAACCAATGATGCTTTTTGTTTACATAAGTAGGTACTATGTATTGATCTTAAAAATCTTTAACCTCTTTGTTTCAACATCCTATATACCAAATTATCTGCTTAAATCGTTGTAATTAATTATTTGTTATAACGGACCTTAATGGAAGGAAAATTATATCTATTAGCAAATCTATGTTGTAACGCACACACAAACACAAGCATTTTAATATTAACATTAGATATTTGAGTGTTAACCCGCATTTGACAAAAATGTTATTAATTACCGAAAAAGAATTTATTCGAAAAAATACTATTTTCGAGATTTTTGCGGAAGAATATTTTTTAATTTGTATAAATTAAAGAATATCCAGTTATAAAATGGCATGAAAAATGGAATACCGCGGAAGATAAACAGGAATGCATTTAATTTAAATTGAAATCGTACGCAAAAGGTAAAACGAAAAGAATTAAAACGGTCACTCGGAATGCGGCAGAGTTCCATAGAAATTAAAAACAATTTCAATTAGTAGATCTACTAATTGTAAGCTTTTAACGTAACAAAATAGGATTAGAGGTGCCCATATAAACTAAAAAATTCACGTGACTAATGCATGATTCGCTTTTAAAAAGCGAATTATTTAAAAATGATCTAACTTTGATAATGTATTACCTAGTAATTTTTTGTTAGCGACACATTTTATTGCTGTAAATAATAAATCAATAAATAATACAAGTCCGAAATAAACGTCAAGGTACTAATATAATTTATTAATTTATTGTGTGCGTCGAGCTAACATAAAAATCGAATAGTTGTGTTAGTTATAAACTCCGTTAAAAATTTTCAGTTAAAATTTCTATAATTTTGTACCTTTTACAAGCGAATAGAGTTAATAGTTAAATTAAAATTACATATATCTTTTGACGAAATCAATAAAAGTAGAATGCCTCAAAGAATAGAATACCTACCTACCAGTTTTAGGTAGGTAACTGATTTATTTGCACGAAAAACTAGTCGCAAGACGGTCACCGAAAAAGGTATAATTATTAGATGTAAAGTAGGTATTACAAGATAAACAATTTATCTACCTTTATATATCTATAATAATTCTAGAGGTTTAAGAAGAAAATAAAAAATGCTTAAGTACTTAGGGGGCAGTATCCATCCCTTAAACAGGTTGAAGAATATGCATAAAAATCTGAAAATAAGTATCTCTTATTTTTTGTGACCTATTTTCGAATGTCTAACTTCAATCCGAAGTGGAGTTCAAAAATTTCAAATAGTAAATCTCGTTTGAAAGAACGACTTCAGTGAAGACTTGATTTGAAGTCATCAGAAACGAAACAGACGTCTTACGAAAGGCGTATGGCTAGTATAAAATATACTTTTTTTCAATAAACGCTTGAATACGTCGATTTTATTACCAAAGAGGACATGTCAGTGACCTATTTTCGTTTTCATATGTTACGTTAGACATAGGTGCTTTTTTTAAAATATATTTGATATGCTACAAAATATGTTTATTTCGTTTTTAGTGGGCCACTTTCGCTGTTTTTAGCAAATTTTCATAGAAAAAATAGCTACTGAATTTTGAGTTTTGAATTTTCTCCGATCGCGACCCCTAGATCATGAAAATATAGATTGTTCATTTTGAGTAGGTCATATATAATTAAATCTTGTAGACCCGATTCCGGTCGCAATTTTGATCGTAGGAGGGTGAAATTTGGACAGTGTATTGTCTTTACGAAAACAAAGGATGAGTTCGTTAACCAGCCAAATTGACTGACCCGTTTCAAAATTGCGGCCGATCAAAGATTTTATACTGTTTGTGAGTTAACTTCGTTATTGATTATCGGATCGGTAATATGAAATATGTTTTGGAATAGACATAAAATTCTCTACCGACTATGTCTCTCTGCAATTTTCGATAAAAATCACCGTTTTCAAAATAATCTGGAAAAAGGGATGAATTTTTTAATTCTTATAGAAATACTCTTGAGAATATTTTCATAGTAAATGTAATTTTTCAAAAGATATATTTCTTTCGAGAAAAATGAACAAAAGGTGTTTTGAGACATATTACATGGAAATTCGATATCTAGACTTGCGCGTGGTCGAATCTTTTTTTTTTTTTAGAGAATGATTATACTATTCTAATGAAACGACACAACTTTTAGCACCCTTTACTACTTGAAAATTTTGGGTTAAAATCGAACTAACGTGTCGTTCTTGCAAATAAAATCGACGTTTTTTAAAAACATTAATTTATACATCCCAAAACACATGAAAAATGACCAATTAGATCAACCTTGGCGGTCGATAAAGTCAATATCCGGGCGATTCGGCAAAATTGGTTAGACTTATGTGAAAAGCCAAATGTATTTGATTTTGAATTTTACATTCGCACATTTTACATTCCCTTGTAATTACCTAAGTAATAATACTTACATAACCGTAAATTATACCACCACTTCCTTATTATTTAGACTATTAATGTTCTTATTTATCAAATAATTAATTATTTTCATTTTTTTCGAACATTTCTCTCAAAAAAAATGATCCCCCAGAATATGTATACAATGAATAATACGTTGCCATTTCTTTACATCCACTGCGACACACCTACTTGTATGCTATAAATCTCTTTACTAAAGTTAATATTCTTACAGTAGGTACTTGATTTCCATAAATTTTACTTAAAATTTTACTTTTTATAAGTGTAATGTAGCGAATTATTTTTTTACGAACGTGTTTAGAATAAACAAATTGTTTTAAATCCTTTTATTAATATTTACGCGGAGTTTTCACAATTATGTAGTGTTAACATTCGTGGTCGTCAAAAGACTGATAACAATGTACGAAACTAGGATTTTATATCTTCATAAAAAATTGTCTGTTAAATTTTTACGAGAAGTTTTATCGTTGTAAAAAATGTCACCAGTTAGCTTCTTATAAAATAATGCAATCTGATGTAAGCAGTATATATGTACATACTTACTTTAAATATACATATATACACATTTATGTATATAATTACTGTAAATGCGATTTTATTAACCGATAACAATCTATAAATACCCAATTCAGTGGCCGTAATCGTTTTATCTTTAGATAAGTAGCTTAAAACGTCTGTAAGCTGAAATTTATTAAAAATATATATTTCAGTAAGTAGCTATTCTCAAAACACATATGTACAAGTGAAAACAACAACTCCGACAACTTTCAATTAGAAAATTATTTAAAATTGTAATTAAAAAGCAATAGGAGTATTACCTGCAAACATTTTGTGTCGTCACTGTTCGTTATTTTTGTTGATATGACCGTATGTAGTAAAATAATAAAAATATATTTTCAACGTTATCATTTAGATAGCTAATAAAATAACTGGATTATCTTTTACATAATATTGAATTTTACTTTATAAATATTTAATTTGCATTTTAGCATAAAATGTGTATCAAAAAACATTTCCGTGCACAAAATGCTAATATAAGATATTAATAATGTATTAGAAATTATGCTTTTGTTGCACATCTGGTTAGTAAACTTTTGTAAATATGTAAGTACTCGAACGTCAAAGTTTGTAAATTAGCACCTAAGTAGGTAGTTCATGTTTGTTATCATTAATTAATTTCACGACAACCTTAATATTAGAATTATCTGGTTCAAATTGAATTTTATTTTATCATACGGCACAAGTAGGCAAAGAAAACATAAATTACAAAGATTATATTATTAATTCACGAAAGTTGCAAGACCGTTGATTGTATAAACCAATAATCTTAACCGTCGACGCCAGTTTCGCGTAGTACCCTATATCATTTAACGTGGGACATTTTAAAAGAGGCATTGTTTAATTCAACCACGAAAGTAAAAATGTAACACACGCTGGTATCTGCTAAAATAATAAAGTGAATAACGTAACTTTGCATAACCCTTTGTGAGAAAATTAAAATTTTATCTTTAAACCGATCTTCCGAATTAAAAGGAAATTTTCATGGAACTCTCGCGACGCCCATGTCTACAAATTGATCAGACCCTATGCCGATATACTATAATCTTCCATTTGTATCACATGGTGTGGATAAGTGAGTATACTTTTATTGCTTTGTATAAAGATTGTAGTAGGAATAATCCTGGTTTTATGGTTCATAAAGAATCTTCAATTATAGACCGTAAGGTTCATCCTTAGGGTGAAATAAACCCTATCAAATGTGTATCTACCAGGATACGCTTAAATACGAGTTATGGCACTTGAAAACCCAAAAAACCAGGCTGGTACGATCTGTAAGATATGTTTCCCTTGAGATACTTTTCCCGTTCCGTGCCTCTGGGGTAAATTACCTCTGTCCAGGCATTAAATCTGTTTATCTATCCTTATTCGAGTCCGCATTCACCTTTAAATCTCCTAAACTCTATCTCGTTTTCTGAAAACTTTGTTTATTTATTTTTAATTTCATTGACAAACTTTAATCCCGCCTTTCTTCAGTTTACTTTACTTTATCTTACTAGGTGTAGTAGACGTGCAGTTCGTGACGTAGATATCGGATTAAATAATTGAGTTCTGGTCAAACTGTCGTAACTCGTAGACGGTAGGTATAAATGGTTTCTAAAACTTTCTTATGTATGAAGTTTAACGGACTAATCACTCTCGGATTAACTTATTTCCCGCTCCTTTCGTTTAATTTTTTCTTTTTAAGCTAGTATAAGTTACTTTATCATGATTAAGCTTTTATTGCTTCGACGGATATTTATAGTCCACACGTCACCTAAATAACAACAAAATAGCCGGAATAACTTTAGGACTATTTTAAGTTTTATCAGATACAGATATCTAAATGTTATTTCTTAACAATCCATTTATTTTATTTTTAAATTTCGTTTACTGGGGATAAGGACTCTAAATCTCCGCGGATTACGTATAATTTTCTATCGTTAAATTTAGTGAAATCGTAATACAGTGACAGTTGAAATTTATGAGGAAGCAGGACACAAATCTACCAATAAAATATCCCGAATTTTTATTCGACTTTCACAAAAAGTATAAAACCGAATCGTACATCAAAATTTATATTATTTCATCAAATTAATGTTGTCAAATGATGCAAACAAATTTAGGTACCTACAACAAAGTAATTGAAATATAGCCTGTCTAAAACGACAAACGCAATTACCTAAATCGAACGGCGGAAATTTTACTGAGTAACATCAGTTAAAGATTATTCCTACGATTCAATATTCGTAGGGTTCACCTACGAAAACAATAAGTGTCTACAACAATTCGTCGAATTAAAAGCTTCCAATTTTAGAAATATCAAAGGTAATTTTGAATTTAAAAATCTACGATGTGTTCATAAATGCTTTAATGTTTTATATTTTTATTTATAATACTCTCATTATTTAACAATTGCGTACTAATAATGGACTAGAAATAGAAAAGCCGGTTAACTAGTTAAATAAGGTTGGAGTCACACGAGCGTCAAAATTAACGGACGTTGCGTCGACGCAACGGCGCTCGTTTAGCGTTAACCCAAGATTATGTTAAACGAGCGCCGACGACGAACAGTGATCCAGAATTCAAATCTAGTTGGACGAAAGTATTTACCTAAAAATGACATTTGCTAGTTTTTATTGTTAGTAGATGACTACAGAGCAATAAACCGTAATTTTATATTTGATAAATATTATTATTGGTAAAGATGTGAAACTGCGATTCATACGTTCATCGAGTTTTAGTAATGTTTTAGTTTTGGAGCGATGTTTTGATCCATAATTGGAATGATAACATTTTGTAATTTTGCAAAAATTCGTAAAAAAAATATGTACATAATACGTACGTTATTTAAACGTGTGTAAATATTTTACAGCGTAGAGAAACCGGGATTCGATTTGGTTAAATTTTGGGTCAATTTATCTAATTTAAACTAGTCATCAAATAATGCCAGTTAAAATCAATTCACGGACGGTTTTATAATAAAAATAAAATGACTTTAAAAATTAAAGTCGGTTTTCATTATGGAAACACATTGTTGGAACAATGATTTAAAGCCACTTTTAATTTAAAGTAACTTTATAGAATTGATTATAAAACCGGCCCGGCCCTTAGTTACCAACAAAAAATTACTCGCTTTAAAAATTCAACTTTTTTAACGTACTTATTTAATTCGTATTTTTATTAAACTTAAAACATTAATTTTAAATTAGAGGACTGTTTATAACACAGTCGAGTGTTACATTTAACATACGTTCACCAACAAGTTATTAAAATATGATCGCGTGAACTTGAAAATACAACGAAAATTAGAAGAAAGATTGGTGAGAATTATTTGTGCTTATTTTATTATTGTGCCGAGTTGTATCGCTTCGATGCGGCACAGAAAATAAATATTTCTCTTTTAGGCATTTCTGAATGTATTCTATTAAAGAACAAATTAATGATTTTATTAAAATCGATATTCTTAACTTACGCAAGTGTATGCAGTTATTAAACAACTGATCGAAACTGAGCATTTTATTCTTGTCAAACTTGCAAACTTAAAAAGAATAGATTAAACTTTTTAAGGGGATTATAAAGGGAAACTTGAACTCAACGTCCTGGGGGAGCATCGTATAAAACTAAACAATAAATATTATTCGCGCTCTTATTTTCGCAAATTTCAAAATCGACTAGTTTATTCCTTTCAATGAAACATATTTCCTTGTTACCTAAATTACAATAAAATTAAAAACGCCGTAATTCTCTTGACATTTGATACTCTATAACTAATATAATTCCCTTAACAACATTAGTGATGCCGTATGAAGAATTATCGAACATTTGCAGGTATACTTTGACTGACAATAATTATTTGAATTAAACGTTATTTTTATTTGAAATAATTATGAAAAGGTGCCTAACGTCGTTTACCGCTTAAAGGAATGTATTGAAGATAACGGCGACCACCTACGGTACACAGCAGTACTTATTATCTCTAAAACGCATAAATTAATTTCCTATTCGTGCTGGTTAATAAACCGTTTTATTTACATTTCGAATTTTATTACAATACTTACACATTTATTGTCCATTGAAGGTAATATAATCAGCCCTTAAAAAATACTATGATCTCATTATTTATTTCTACATAATATCATATCGTGTATAATCTATAAAATTTCCGTAATAAGCCCTCTATAAAAACGATTTAATATTAAAATTATTATCTACTATAGCGTTTAAAATTAAGAAAACTGTAAGCGGATTTTCTTGCTTATATGGCGAAACCTTACATCGCATCTAGGATCCTTTAAAGCTTAGAATTTTATCTAGATTTTCAAATTAGGTTGTTTACTTCCGAAATGTGATGCGCAAAAAGAATGGAAACACCGTCGAAACCAAATGACGCACGATGCATTACGTTTTAGTGTTCCATGTTAAAGGTAGGTATTTGACAACGTTGTCCATAAAAAAAACCTACATATGTCACCTTGCGTGCAAACAGACATAACTGAGTCATAAACACGCACCGGCAGACGCTCTTGAATATTACACTCCAGGCTTGTGGCATTTTTCAGTAAATATATTATAAAGTTATTATAGTTATTACTTTTAAGTTCATGGATATTGTTTTTCAATTTAATAAATAAATATTTACATACACTGCCTACGAAATTTAATTTGTTAAAGTTGTCAATATTTATGTCTATGAATAAACAATTAATTATTCTCAATAAATGAACCATATGACTTAATACTAACTAAACGCTTAAATTACAGGGTGGTTTGGTGAGTCAGAATATGTCGTCGGGAATCATAATCAGCACCCATAGTCTAGTCCTTCAAAGGGTAACTAGGTGGCAAAGCGGTGCTTATACCTGTCTAGCTGCTAATAATAGGGGAGAAACTATGAGCAAACCGGTGATGCTACGTGTAAGATGTGAGTAACATTTAAATTCCTTTTATTATAATAATATATATTGTATTATATTATGTTGTACCATATCGGTGATGCTATTAACCAAATTCTTTATAAACTGATTATTGTAGTAGTTATATTCATACTATACCTATTGTGTTCAATGTATGTTCGTGTAAAATGTTCTTTCTATAACAGATCATAAAAAATATTCGTTATGGAATTTGTTAATTGCAATATTTATAGGAGAAATTCTGCATTAATTGAAATCAATCGTTTGCTTACGTTGACGGAATCGTTTCGTTGAATAGTTCTTAAAAAGTTCATCATTATAAATATTTTACTTTAAATTCCGTACATAATAGTTTTCTCCGAGAATTCGCATCTAAATCGATGAAGAGCTCATTAAAAGCGCTTTTTCAGAATGATGAAACAAATTAGATGAAATACTATAAAACGTACAGAATTCGAAATTGTAAAACGGCAATGCAAAGAGGAATCTAGAGAACAATTCCAGTAAAATTAAACTTTTCTAAATTTATCCAACTTGGAAACGTGTGATCGAGAAAAGAGTCTTTTCATTCGTAGCGACAAAACAAAACTTCGGCATTTTCGGTTAGGTAAAATACGGTCGATCGTAGCAACTTTCTTGTACCACCATCAGTTGATTCCGTTAGACGTGATCGCATTTGAAATCCCTCGGGCTCAGTTTATGAACCTAAGTCGGCGTAAAGACTGCAGCACAACAATGCTGTCCAAACGTTTTCGGAAAGACCTCTTCCTTCATTTCCAAGTCTCTTTGATTACATTCTAGCATTCAAACTAAGTCTACCGAGAATAACAACAGTTAATTTAACAAAACTAATGGCGTTACCGTTACATTAGATTCAAGTTTCTTTATCGATGGCATAAAATGAATCTGGAAAAAATATCCACGTAAACTTACACGCTCGCCTGCCTATCATCTCAACTTTATAAAAGTATTTAACATTTTTGTAAACAAAGAAAACTTTTCTTATAAACTTGGCCGTTTCAAATACAGAATAACGTACGCCAATGAAATTTTGACTAAACGAGCTAAACTGAAGTTTGCGATATTGTTTAAGACCGAGGAAGCACATATATATATATAGTAAATGTTATTTGCATGTAAAACATTATTAAAAGAAGATGCTTGCAAATATGTTCCTTTAAACGGCTCGATATTGTATCCGGAGGACAAAGGGAATGCCCTATTGTATTCGTGATGTGTGTTACCCTCTAACATTCCCTACATTTTCTTCGTATAGAACATATTAGAAATCAGAATGGTAGATGTAAATTGAATTTTGGCTGTTTTCTTACACTTACACAAAAGCTACAAGGTTTCTAATTCGATCGAAAAATTTTCCGCCTACAACTTAATCTGACTGTAAGATTAGTTTTTCGGTTACCATATAGAAAAATCCTTTAAAATGAATTCACTTGATTCTCAATCTACATAATATTTTACTTACACCATATCATCGGATTTTATCTATTCGAAGAAATTACAAATATAGTTTCAGTCTAATTAAAAAAAAATCGTACACTTTTAATAACGCGCTATAAATAAAATTCTGCTGCTTTATTACACGATACTCTCCTTAAAAGGCACTACATTATAAAAATTATGAAAGCAAGTGAGAAGAGAATTTTACTGTTAAACATTTTTAGGTAGGTATAAGTAGCTAACAAAGGGTGTTTTAATATACAGTATACAGTTTAACGTTGCTTATAACGAAAAGTCATTAATGTAACGGCGAATGTAAATACTGTAAATGAATAACGTTAAAATAGTACGGATATAGAGTAGCCGGTAATAGCGACGAAATCATTTAAAACGACTCAATTTTAGTCGATTTTTAATTTTCTAGGACATTTATAACGACGCTCGAGTGAATCATATACGATATTTCAGGCGATTACTTACTTTATTCCAGAAAGAAAAAAACAAACTAGAATTGCCGAGTATTTACGACAGCGTAGAAGGGTCACAGATTTTTTTAATTTCTCTTTAATTCTGAGTTTAGACTCGGAATTTAACAAGAAAGTGTTTATTCGTTATCGTACTTTATTGTTAAATTCCGAGTTTAACTCGGAATTTAATAGAAATTAAAAATAAAAAAAAAATTGCGACCTCTACGTTTTCGTAAGTATTTTATGTAATTTAAAATATATATATATATTGTAATAAATTGTTTCTAAATTGCCTAGTTGTCGTTATTATTGCAAAAATAAGTTCATATTTCACTATAAAGAAGAAATAAATATTTTCGGATATGGCGACAGTGGGATATAGCGACGCAAATCTCGCCGTCCCTTCGACGTCGTTTTTGCGACTTTCACTGTACATTAGTAACAATAACCTAAATTTGAAACTGAAGACAAAACTTTTCAATTTAATTTATTGTGTAGTTAATACAAATTTTAGTTTTTAAATGAAAAATACGTTTGATCTTATTTCTATAATATTAACGTATTTCTGAAAATGTGTATAGAATCTGACTAATATCCGCAATTCCGGGGAAATAATTGTTAGATCATTGCGATATATTCTTGGCTAGCGTTAAATGATGTTATATGTAATTCGGACTATCCATTACCTATCTACCTATACATTTATCGTATCTACTACTTTTAAAAACAACATTAAAATTTTAAAAATAGTTTTCTAGCAGGGTAATCGTATATCTACATGCATTTTATTTATTTTATAAAATAGAAAAAATATTAACGAGTCTGTTTCAATTAGGGCGCTTTTTCGGTAAAACAAATATTATATTTTGTCTAATTTATGTCTGTAGATTTTCAAATGATCTATATATAGTAGATAGTATCAAGTAAAGTTCGATTCATCAATCAAGTCAAACTTTTCATCATTTCCTTTCCTTTCAAATTATTGTAATTCGATATTCATATTTTTGATCCATAATGGGGTTGTAAAACCGTTTCATAATTTTCAAATTTAAATTAAGATATATTTGATAAATAAGTATAATTTAATTTTGTGTAAAAACGGACACGGAACTAATCTTTTTTTATTCTTTTTCATTGTTAAAATACTTTCATTATTATTTGTTGGAACTTGTGAAACTTAAAATTTGACGAATATTTGGCAGATGTGAAATTAAAATATTGAAAAATCTTATTACCTGCTAGGTAGGTATTACCAATAATATTATTAGTAGGAACCTAATCAAATTCAAATGTCATCAATTATTTTAGTATTAGGTACTTCACGTTCATATACATACGTACGCATGCTTTCTCATTATCATTTTACATTTTAAATAACGATTCCAACTATATAGTTATGTTTTTTATAACATTAAAACGAATCGAATCCTATTTTAACTAAAATTTTGAAACACTGTTATAAAAATTAAAACTGCGAAAATTTTAGGTAATATCTATACGCGACCATAATTAATTATTCAAAACAGCGTAACCTAAACCTGTTTAAATTAACATAAATATTAACATGTAGACTTCATCAGTGCGTTCAAGTTATCCCGTAAACCATAACAAACCACACGCATTTAACAATGCTAGGATTCGTGCAGTTTGTGAGTTAAATAACCCAAAGAAAATTTTCATGTTTTACTTTCCGGGATGCCTAAGGTCCTCAGGATAACTGATTAACTTACGGTTCTTTAATTGCTAAATTTTGGAACTAAATCAAATAAAAGCATCTATTCTGTTTTATGGGTATATTAATAAATTATACTTATACCTAATAAGATATAGGTGTCAATACACGTCATCAATAAAATCTCGTATTTTTACGTTTTTTTAAATTGTAGTCTTTCCTGTACATGTAAATCATCGATAGAATATATCGCTTTTCAAACATAGAACTAAATTATAAATACGTATACAATTTAACAACTTTTTGTTGATGACGTGATTGGCAAGTCGCTTGGGGGGTAAACTATGTATAATAAAACGATTTTTATATAGCTACAACCAGTAAAAGTAGTGGAAAAAAAGGTTATTTAACGGTCAGATTGACACGCAAAAAGGAGCAATGACGTGATTTATATGATTTTAAATTAATTTTTGTACATTGAGAGATCGTCTTACAAAATTTTTGAAATTACGCTAATTGAAAAACAAACAATATGCTAATTATTTTAAAATTTACAAGATTCCGATTTTCCTGATTTTAATACGTATGGGATATATGATTTTTCTAAACGAATGATTACCTAATTGTTTGTGGTATTTATATGGTTGTGTAATTCAAATTTTACAAATTACACCTGTAACTTGCTCTAGAGACCGTAGCTAACATATGATTAACTCGACATTAATCAATTGAATGAAATGAAAATATGGAAAATGGAATTAAAAGCAATATTTACTAAAATAATTAAAGTAGAGCATATATGACACTATGTATATAAGCGTTGGAATAATTTTTATAATAATTACATTAATGCTGTATTTAAAAATTCTAATTATAATATAGGAATCGAAGCTTCATTCCCTAATCAAATTAATTTTATAACGGAATGAAATAAATCGTTACCGTTAAAGATTTTAGAGAATTTCCTCTTCACACATAATCTGAGTTAAATTAAGCAGATTACAATAGGACAATTAGCGACTGTAAATCCCCAAAATTGCCAATTTAGGAAAGAAATTGAAGCTTTGTTCACGATTTAAAGTAATTTCCTAAATCGAAATCTGGGTTTAATAACGAGATCGTCTTTTCTACTATATTATAATCATAAATTTTGCATAAAAGTTCTGCATAATAATGCTAATATGAAACCCTGAATTTCCTTAATATAATAAATTATTAAATTACATTATTGTGTATATTTGAAATAGGTACTCGTATCAGTTTCTAAAGTAGTTATATACTTACTTTTACATTTTCTGTATGCGTCTATCTATTTTAAGAATACTACCTACATATTATATACATAGGTACGTATCGGATAATTTTTTATTTCGTTTATAACAAGAATAAATACATGAAATAAATGCAAGTAATATAACAAATATTACTAGGTAGGTAGTACTAAACCGTTAAATAAATACGTTCCTACTCTCTGATATCAACTTATTAAAATTGAAGTGTTTCTCACAGCATTTTAACCTAACAATAAATGTATCTACTTTTGTAGTGTTTGTATCAGTAAATATAAATGAAAAATGTTTTTTTTTGTATAAAATGAGCCTTGTACCTACTTCATGAAACTTCACGAGTCTCAGAAATACTTAAACACGTGAGAAATCTTTTTAAAAATGCCACCATTTTAGTAAAACAATAAAATAGGTTTATAGTCATAAATACGTATTGAAATATTCGCAATAATTAAATTTGTTGTTACAGAATAGACACTTAAAACTGAGAAATGTAAGAGTGCGATTAACTGCAGCAAACGTATTTAACAGAGATTACATGGATTGTTGCGGGATGTTAACCAACAAAGTTACAAATATTAAACCTTGTAAACTTTATCGAAATTCCTTTCATAACGTAGAAGTTACCTTGTAGTGTTAATTCCAACAACGGAACTTTCTTCTTCCAGAACGTTGAAGGAATACCGGGAAGATTTAAGTTTGACTCGTTATGTAAATTATAGAAAAATATTCGTAGACGAATTTCATAATTTAGCAAGATGGGCTTGAAGTACTTGTGTAATTCGATTAATTAAGCACCTAGGCATTGAGATTATTACAAATTTAAAAAAAAAACGCAATTTTAATGGGAAACGTGCAACGTTATTCATCTTCCCATCGTAGTCAAATTAACCGATAACGTAGTAGCAAAATCTATAAGATTTTTAAGAATTCCGAATTAATAATTAATAAATTTCAATATCTTTAATTTATCCTTAGTAAATGGATTTTGTATTTATATTCAAAAATGTTAGATTTCACTAGACTAATTCTATTAAAATGTATCTAATTTAATAAATTGTCGAAAAAGAGGATCCCACAATCATCGAATTTGAAAAGTGATAGTTGATCATTTGAATTAAAATATTTACTTACACTTTAAATTTAAAATGGCTCCACAAAGTAGATAGTATATGTTATTCAAGATAGGTTCCAATGCACGTCATTAATAAAGTTTAATGTTTTAAACGTGGCGTATTCTATCGACGATTTATCTGCACACATATGACATTGCAAAAAAGACTACATCAACTTATTAATACTGTAAAATACGAGGTTTTGCCGCTGACATGTATTAGAACCTATTTTGAATAACGTATACCTACATTTTTAATTTCTTACTCTAAAATATATTAATACCACCTATATCACGTTTTGTTGCTGCAAAACGAATTCATAATTGAAGGGGTTGATGGATAAAGGTGTTAATTGACATGGTTTTTTTTTTGAAAATTTTTAATGAAGAAAGGTGCCAGAGTTAGTTTGCAACTTAGTTAATTCGCTATCCGTCCATATATACTTATATCGAGTTACTGGCATGAGACGATAAAGGGGCTAACTTCCATAATAGTAATGTGGATTAATGTCACGAAACGCGTTCTACTCAAAAATTGCAAGTTTGTTAGTTGACACCCTTACCTATCAACCCCTCTTCAATTAAGTGTAGAGTAAATGAATTAAGTAATATTTAAGCAATTTTCAAATTATTTGCTTATATAAATAAATATAGGTAGGTATATTAAACAAAAAGGTAAACGATATGTATTGATATTTTAAACAAAAGAATTAGATTTTATATACGCACACAAAGTACCTACTTATAAAATTAAACATTTTTCAAAATAATGTTGATTTGCTTTGGGCACATATTACTATTGTGTAACATTTATTTTAGAACTACTACTTATAGAACACAATTAGCTATTTATACCTATAAAAAGTTTTCATTTTGCAACAGAATTACAGAAATTAAATTTTTGAATAATTTTAATCAGTAATAAGCACTCCTTTAAAATAATAAACATTAATCTCCGACGCCGGCCGGTTATAAATGTAACCTAATATCGAAATTTAAAAATAACACATTACTACCTATTAAATATGATACAGATTTTTATATAATTTTATCTGTTCTATAAATTCGTATACAATTAAATAGCAAGTGACTGATGTAGCGGAATTAACTATAAATATATTTTATTGTACTTACAATCAGAGACAACAGATGGCAATTGCACAAACTGTCCTACACATTACAATATAATTTATAGGCTCTATTAAATACCTATAAGATACATAAAGAAAATGGAAGAACAACAAGGCAAAATAAAATGCGAATATTAATGGCCAGTTTCTGAAACAATATATTAATCTATTTTAGCGTCAAAATTTTTAACTTAACCAATCATAATAATATGTTAATATTTTCCGATACCTACTACCTACTTATTTTTGACGAACAAATGCCGATATTTATTGCACCAATAAATATCGAACAAATAAATTTTTCAGAAACCGGCCATAAATATAAGCAAATAATAAAACCAATATAGAAATAAAATCAAAGTATAAAAATATTATAGGTAAGTACGTATGGTAAAATTAACTAAACAGCGAAATAGTTAACAGCTGTAACTGTTCAAAATACGCTTTTAGCGAATAAATAAATTTTAGACGTTTTTCCTATAAAATTATAATACTACAAAAAATCTAATACTTTTTTCGTTTATGTGTCGATAGTTGGCGGGTTTTGATTTATGCAATTATTATAAAATTGCGTGTGCAATTTAAACATATAGGTAAGTAAAGCAAGTCTTACAAGTGGGCACACGCGACAAATCAAGGTTCGTTCGTTGACTTATAAAAAGTCAGTAATTCAAAGGAGTAAATAAGTGGTTTGAACAGAACATTGGATGACAAAAGAATGGAAGCTGATTGATCAAACGCGTTTAGATTCGTTTTAGCTGTGCGAAAGAACACAATATAGGTAATATTGAATGATTAGGGCTCAAATTCATAAACGAAATGTATTCTTTCACCTATTTGAACTGCGTTATTGCAGTTATTGCAGTATGTCAGCAATATTTTTGTAAGCTTTTATAAAACAGTTATTAGTGTTTGTTAAGAACGATAATTTCAACGGTTTTTTAGAAGCTCTTCCATTATATTATTTCGTTCTTTCTACTATGTATAAGTAGATTATATTTTTGTATGTTATTTTATTTTATTTAAATTGAGGTCTGTATCTCAAAAATGATAAACATTTTTTCCACTTGCAAAGTGCCTTCGTCGTTTTTTATAATTTTAAAGCTTCTTGTAGGTACTTTATTACATATTTAAAAACCTACAATTTTTCTTTGAGAGATGAGAGTTTTTACAAAAATTATTTACTGCATTTCACCAGCACATTTAAATTTGTTTCAATTTTTAGTCGATTAAAAACTGATAAAAACATTAAGCCGATACATACCGACGAGAGATGGTAAATTATGGAGAGATTTTCATATTAAAAATTGTAATTAAAATACAGATATAATAAATTAATTAATTAATTTTGGTACCTAACGATTTTGCTACTTATTTTACTTTGGTAACAGAGCGACGCGGCTCCGCGCCATTCCTTATTAAATTAATTAAAAATTTGAAACAAGATAAATCATTTTATTCAAAAAATATTTCGATATCTACCTACATTATGTATATGTAGATTCATTCTGATAGTAAATTTAATATTTTCATCGACGACAACGGTCTTTTTGCGTAATTGGCAACTACTTCATAGTGCCACTAACAAAATATCGAGACCGCAAACGTAATTGTATTATATTATAGCAAGTTTTAGTTATCTATATTAAAACATTCACAAAAGAAACCTATAGACAACTGTGCGAGTCATCAAGAGATATCAAAAAAGTGTTTGCGCGAGCTGAAATATTTTCAAGTGCCTGCATTATTGTTGTAAAATTTTTACACTATTATATGTACAATGCTCTTGAAAAAGTCGTGTTACTAATATTCTTAAAATCACTTATATAAGTTTAATTTCTAATAAATTTTGGAAAAATTCAATTTATGAAAACTGTGTCGATGTGATTATCTCTATGCGACCCTTTAAACATTTGACCTATCAGAATGAGTATTTTCGTCACGTAATAACGTTGACAAATTTATACATCCCTACAATTAAAAACGTATTATTTATATTACCATGTGTGTTTGGTCTTGCCTAATTACCTATACATAAATATAGAAGCAATTTACCGATATATCAGTGCTAATGCCACCTGTTTCGTGAATAAATAAATATCGAAAATTATACGTTTCCAGAGGTTTTAGTTAGTTTAGGAAGAAGTTCAACTAGGTACGTAGGTACCTGCTGTGTAAAGTACGACCCTGTTGAAAAGCCGAAGACGAATACAATGCATAGATTAGGCACGTAGTTTACGCTATAATATGAATAATCAGCCACCGCACTGCGAAAGGTTACGAACAATCGCTTGCCGAACAATAGGCTGCGATTCGCGATTACGGATTATCGTAATTCATTCAGCAAATTGTTACGACCATCTATTTGCATCTTTAATGAGTAATAAAGATGGAGATGTATTAGACTTATGTTTTGGAGGAATGCTATGCCTTCCAATGAGGGCTAGACGTTCGCTCTTATCGACAATGATGTACGATCCAATAAAACAGTGATATATGACTTGCTAATAGAAAGACTTGGTGGTGCTACCCACCTAACGCTGTTTGAATCATTTTCTCTAAGTCGGCGTCTCGTTCCAAATTCTGAAAGCGGCGGAAACACTTCCGCATAAGCGAATTAAATTTAGGGATAGGCATCGCGAGAAAGGCAGATAACAAATATTAATAAACGCAAATAACTTTCCATTTAATCAAATTTAACTAGGGATGAACCGTTAACCCTTTTTGTCATAGTTACATACTTTCCATTTACAAATATAATTTTGTTGGCGTATAATAAACAACGGGCATGTTGTAGATGCTTGCTGATACCGTGTAGGTATATGAAATAATATAAATAATAGTACATTGTATAATTAGTAGGAAAAGGTGGATATTTCACGCGAGTGCGATAGTTTGGGTCACGAGACGAGACAAGTCGAGTGATTTAATCACACGAGCAATTTTTAAAAAACCAGATACCTTGATAGAAAAGTGATGAAAATTTTTCGACCGCAATAGCAGGTGCATATCAAACGGAGCATTTTTATAATATCCATTATGTTCTAAAAGGGGGCGAGGTGGCCTAGAGTGCCAAGTCCTCGACTGGCATTCTAGTGCACTCACGGCTGCGGGTTCGAGTCCCGCTATAACCATGGACGTTTGTGAATGTAATTTAGAAATAGGAAAGGCAACGGCTAGGTATGCTACCATACCAGCACCGCTATTAAACACCTAGTATGTATAACACCTCTATGTATGTATGTATATTAAAAGTTGGGGGTCAGTTGCACAATACAGCTGTAACCTAGAATCTAACGTTTAAACCGTACATTTTTCTTAGTTACTATTGTTGTTTCTACGGAAATCAACGATATTATACAATTGGCCCTTAGTAAAAATGATTTTTGCTTGTTTAATTCTAATTAAAAATATTTGGTTTTTGTAATAATACCATAACATGCATATCATTTTTTAATAGTTTAAATAGCTAGAAGTAAATGCGGCCGGACAGCCTTTAAGTTTTTCACTTTTTAACTTTAGTGTCGTACATACAAGTGCAAGCGTGCAAGCTGGTGATCGCCTTTTATCTAATAATAGTTGCTTTTATTTTTAAATTAAAAAAAAAATTAAAATTAAAAAGCAACAGAAAAATGTAAAAATTCAATTAAACTTGGTTCAAAAATAAAATACCATAAAACTTCTCCTAACGAACGGTAACTTCTAAATAATCAGCGTACACTTAAAATATGTGCAATATATTTTCCATTAGCGGGACACTTCTTGACAACGGAAAATTTTTCGATCCCGCGAGTGTCCTTTATTGAGAAATTTTACTGTATATTTTTCAAATTGTAATATGTAGTAACTATATGTTATTGTTTATAAATTATGTAGCATTTTTAAAAATTATTTATGCTTTATCCTAATCGCGCAGACAAATCTGTATATCCACTGAATATTTATTCAAATCCTGTGTATTCAACGCATTGTTTGAAGCTTTTATGTATGTACATATACTAATATCCGACAATGAATTTCTACACGATATAGTGAGAATGATAACACGTCTTCTCATACCCCTACGTGGCCGTGTTCATTTTCATACACCACAAGTCACTGCAGTTGCCGTGACTAGATCCGCTTTATCTAAGGACGTCAGTTAAATTCAGGACACACGCCATTATATAGAACAATATGACAAGAGAGTGTTTTAGTTAAGGGTGAATACGGGACTAAAATTTATATAAACCATATACTTACCCTAAAACAAATTGCGTAGTTATCGCGCTTTAATACTTCTATTATAGTTTGAATATCTAACCAGAAACGAGGGCCAATTAATTTAAAAACAATCGGTCCATAAATTTCCTCGCAAGAAATATTGTGTGTTCCGTATAAGGTCTCTCAAATACATACCGGAAAGTTATCGCTATCGGTTAAAGCCATATCTATCAGTTCCGGGCTTCTCTTAAAGGCTCTTGAATTGAAACCAGGAGATTCATGCGTCGTACAAGTCAAACACAGTTAAAGTGCCTGATATAGAATTAATTGGGAACAATGCCCGTTCATTTTTGTGACGAAGTGAATTAAAAGGGATCGGTCCGGACGTACACACCCATATATAGCACTATTAATTATTACAAATTTGCAGCTGTTATGTTGAACATGCTGATTCATCTACTATATGTGGTGACTAATAAAACAGTATTTTGCGTGTCAAACCTAAGCATGAATCACTTAATTTTTAGTAACTTTTATTGCCGGCGGATCGTGTATTTTTGATGGCTAAAATATTACCTATCCAGGATGTTAAATTGTCGATTTTATATAATACCTACTTATTTCGCATTACACGGGTTTAATTAAACAATTTAATTTTGAATGTAGTGTCTGTTGCAGACTGAATTCGCTTTCCTATAAATTAATTAAAGCACATTACGCGCACGTACACAATCAATTGCTTTGTGAAATTGTCAGTAAATTTTCAATTTAGTCAAGGATAGTAAATCTAAATTACATGAGCGTTTATAATCTGTAAGTTACTCAATGATTTAATTATATATGTAGAATATTTGGTTAATTGGATATAGGCATCTATATAAGTATGTACGTACATACATAAAATTAAAAAACTACTTGTCGATTAATATTTAGGTAAATTATTTTCCAACTGATAATTATTTTGGGATCAAAAATTGTATAAGAGGACAATTGAACGTTTATCATAATATGCAGACCACAATGATAGCATTAATATTACACACACTTAGCACACTTTATTACTAACTAAAATTTGAAAGTACGACACACAATCGCTATAAACACCATGATTACTTTGATTTTGGGGAATAACATGGATAAGTCCAACAGATAATGTTGCTTTCTACGCCTTGGTGGCTGGAAACAGTTGCTATGTTATTTTAGAATATTATATCATTTTATACACCTTTTCCCTATACGTTATTCAAGATAGGTTCCAATAATTCCAAACCTCGCATTCTTACAGTATTAATAAATTGTAGTCTTTTTTTTGCCATGTCATACGTGTGCAGGTAACTCGTCGGTAGAATAATATGCCACGTTCAAAACTTTAAACTGAATATTACAAATTAATATAGATACAATTTAGTAATTTTTTATTGATGACGTGCACCGGAACCTGTCTCGAATAACGTATAGTATATTTATAAGTCTTAGCTCGAAGCGGTGATTCATTTTTTTAAGGGCACAACATATTCTTACTATTTACCTACATACTTTATTAGGATTTTACTTTTACTTTTTACTTTTATTATGATTTATGATTTCTACTATTTTTATCAATTTTATAACAAGAAAAACTGTTTTTTTTTTGTTTATCTTTTGTTTAAAAGAAACGCTTAAATTCATATAAAGTATTTCTCTATCTTTCAGTTTAAAATGTTGTGTCACTCTTTTCTCGTACAACAATGATGCATTTCAAATTATGCGTATTATGACTACACGATATTATAAATATACTGTTTCTCTTATATTATTCATTATGTACTATTATAATTATATCATATAATATAAGCGAAATCGGTTAGGAATTAATGTATAAAAATATAAGATTAGTGATATTTTAAAAGATGAATCTGAATTTTAATTATATCATGATTAAGAATTTGATTTTTGACGGTTACGTTAGAAAATAAATTATATCAGTATTTGAGTAAATCTACGAAACTGTCTTGTGAATAATACGCAAAATTTTAAATAGTAATTTCCTTGAAAAATAAATAAAAACGAGTTGTAATCTTTTCGGTACTTATATTAAATGTAAGTAATGCTTTTTCATAATATCTACAATTAAGTCTACATTATAAATAAATGACGTACTTGCAAATATTTACTTAAACTCGAAATATAAAATACTGATCGTTTGTTCTGGCCGTTCTGTGTAGACATTTACAATTATTAAATAAAAATGGCCTTTATCCTTTAAAATGTAGTTCAACACAACAATAAAATCATTTTACCGATGAAATTTTAGTTTAAATATTTTTTAGTTTAATTCCGCTACAATTTCTTATTTTTCAGATATCTACCTAACCTGAAATTTACTTTAAGCAATTATTTTAGCGATTATGTAAAGTGTACGAGCACTTTACTCGTAAGGAATTATTCACGGGTATGTCTAATGGCTATTTCGCTTTTTAATAAGGATACAATTATTTGAACAAAATTAATATTCTCCTTTTTATAAAATTTCGGTAATAAGTCAATAACAATAATAATTAATTAACACTATATATTTTAACAACAAATTTTTTCAACAAATAATACCTAAATAATGCTGTAAGTTCACTTAAATTTGGTGAAAAATATTACATCTTAAAAATATATTAATGTGTCATTTATTAATTAAATGTGATTAAATGCAAAGTTAAAATCATATTTATTTACTTTATATTTTACTTTACAAATTACTTTATTATAAATATATATAATATGTAGTTAGGTATGTGTAATAAACTATCATTTGCAGTATTTTCTTGACTTCCTTTTTATTTCAATAACTTATTAATACGTATATATTTATGGCAGTAACCAGATGAGATAAATAAAAAGAATCTGTCTTATATTACTTTTCTTTATGCTAATTGTGTACGATATAAAATATCGTAATTTAAACTTTAAAATCATTTTCTCGTGTTCAGTTTATTTTTACAGAGGTTTATCCTCGACAATTTGTTCCCAGATGATTTACTGTCAACCATTCATCTTCACAAATACAATTCCAGTATAATAAGCTTTATCTGGAAAATCTTAAAATGCTACGCCACTCTTAAAATTTATTTCGTATAATAAACACAGAAACCCCATTTCCAGTTAAATTCAGTTAGATTAATAATATTATTGTAAACACGGTAAATTTAATTAAATTTTAATAAAAATCGAAGAGAAGACTATTGTTTCTAGAATTACGGAATAAATATAATAAAATCTGTTACATTAAATCGATGTTTCAAAAACTCATGTAAATTCTCAAGTGTTTGTTAATAAGAAGTAGAATTAAACTCGAATTAAATTCTGAATAACAATATCGTGAGTTACAACTGTTATTATACCAAGAGAATCAAGATAAATTAAGTTTTGACTAAAAAATTAACTGTGTGTAGAACCTAAATAAATTAAAACAATAATTAAAGATAATTAATATCATTAAATTATTAGAAATAGGTAATCATGTGCTAGCATTTGAAACTTCAGTTTGGTGTAAACCCAAAAGTTAACAAAGGTTAATAAATCATTAAAAATGATATCGTCTATTATAAATAATAAATTATTATCTAGCTATAAAGTTGTACCATAAATTAAAATAGTTGTTTATCATAAATACAGCGTAAGTAGATATTTTTATTTTAAAAATTATTATTAGTGTATAGATAGATGGAAAGTATTTACCTACAGCTAGTTATTTTTAATCTATAAAAAATGTACATAAGCAAATTAATGGAACATTAATAATATTTTAGGTACTTAGGAAGTGAGCTTCACTTGTGCCTCCATCCAGATTCGTAAACGTCACTAGCACAGTACCAGCGCAGTACAAACCTAAAAGGGTTTCGGGTTCCGGCCTGCGGAACCGGAAATATGAGGTTTTTGTTCATGCAGTGACCGGCATAAGGTTGGAAAACCTTTTTATTCTTCGTAAAAATCTCTCCGTAGTTCCAAATTCAAAATGCCCGTGTCAAAATTTGAATATAACCTTTTGTTATAAAGGACGGACGTTGAAAAATATGAAATCGGTTTAAGAGTAAAGTGCCCTTAGTTTTGAAAATACGCAAAAATTTTATTTGGAAACTTTTTTTAGAATTTCAAAATGTCAAATACGAAGTCGTTTTTTTTTCGAAAATATTTTGTTACTTTTTGGCCTAGTTTTTCCTGCCTCTTATACGAAAGGTTATATTAAAATTTTGACGTGTGCATTTTGAATTTAAAAACTAGAGAGAGATTTTTACGAAGAATAAAATTTTCTGAGAAATTCCAAATAAAAAAGTTTTTCGTTTGGTGTTCAACTTTATGCCGGTAACTGTATGTATATTTTGATTGTAAAAGCTTCGTATTTCCGGTTCCACTGGCTCGAACCCGAAACTCTTCTAGGTTTGTATTGCACTGGTCTTGTGCTACAATAAGTAATATAAAATTAAATTACGAATGCGGGTGAGCGTCGCACAAGTGAAGCTCTCCTCCTTAATTTATAGATAAATATTAGAAATCATGCTAAAATGTATATCTACATAAAAAATTGACGTTAGGCACCTACAAAAAAATTTCACAAGCGTGAACACCACAATTAGTATATAGAACATTGAACATTCAATATAGCATTAAAAATTGTTTTTGCTGATTTGGCACAATACTGATATATCTACTACAGCGTAAATATTTTAAAAGTCTACATTTTTAATTGCATCTATATTAGCAATCAGCACTAGCCCAATAAATGCAGATTATTGGATAAATATTGCCGCAATATTGCTGTACTACTTGACCGATGGTCCTATTGGCCGATGGTTAAGAGTTAACTGACGATTGAAATGACGACCTCTAAGAAGCAATAAATTTTTATTAGTTTAGACCAGTTGTTCATTTATTATTTATTGCTTATTAATATGAGCAATTGTACCAAATAAGATAGATATGCTTATTTGTTATTATTATTATATTAAATCGTTTTTGTATAGTTACATACATTTCGAAAGAACTTTTTTTCAATTGCGTAGTTATGCCGTTGTCACGGGTAGTTTCGCACATATAATCAATAACGAGGCTGTGTAGAGCAATATTTCAGCAATGTTGACTTTCGTCTAAACTTGCTGCTGTCATGTTGACACGTTCATTAATTAGACAGTGTCAGAGCGAAGAAGTGCGTGTCCTTGCCAGGTAAAGACGACGGCGTAATGCTTGTCGACAAACGCTGATATATTAAGAAAATACCTACATTCTATATTATAGCAAAAAACGAACATAAAATCTTAAAGTCCGATTTATTTGGCTTTCCAATGACAGACGTGTAACGGCTGTCAAGCGAAAGTCTGTATTTTTTGCTACTAAACTTTAATTCGGCGTGAGACCATCCAAACTCTGAAAATCCGAATCTCCGTAGCTGAAGTTCACCCGTATGGGTATTCTAAAAGGTCTGACCGTCATTTCACTCTAATTCCAAATGCAGTGGCGTAGAGATTTGATAATTTTTTTTCTTTTTTTTGCAATTGCAAGCACATTTTAAATTATATTTTAATTAGATTACAACGAATAAACGTTACAAAACCACGTTAAATAATACAATGAATGGAAACATCCGTAAGGTCAATTACCATAATGTCATCGGAATTAAATAAAAACGCGTAATATATTTTTGAATGCTAACGAAATTGCAAATGCTTCCAAGCACATTGATGGTTGTAATTTTCTAAAAGTAATTTATAAATAAGTAAGATAATAGTTAATTAATAATAACAATGATATGCAATAATTATAGGAGTATGTATTATATTATTTTAAATGCAATAGATAATACTTGTAATAAAATTCAACTTGTAAATTGCTCGTGAATCTTAAATTATTACTAGATATTTACACCAATTTAACGGGAAACCAACGGCACTGATATGCGCAGTCCCGAGAGTTCACATGTCAATCCTGGCGAGTCCCGACCGCACCGGGATTACAACTTGTGCCCGCTAAGCCAGCGTACAGGTTGGGCTCATCTATACAGATTGCTTATTCTAGACGCGTATTCTGTAGCCTATATATCCCATTCTAAGTTGGACAGACGAACACTATCATTATTAACAAAATTGAGCAAAATAAGAATACTTATCATTATTTGTTTTATTTTGTATTTAATTACATATAATGTATTTGGTGGTGACTAACAATTTTTAGAATATCGTTCCTTTTTGCAGTTGCGCCGGTGTGCAGGGATTCAGAAGTTTCAGTTATCGGAGCTTCATTAGATGAAGTGATACGTGTCAGATGCCATGTGGCTGCAGATCCTAGTGACGTAACTTTCGTATGGCAATTTAATAACAGTGGTGAAAGCTTCGACGTGTCACCTGCACGTTTCACAACCACTAGTGGTAATATGAGCGAGTTAAAGTATACTCCGGCATCTCAGAGAGATTATGGTACCCTTACTTGTTGGGGACAGAATCCTATCGGACGACAGACCGAGCCCTGCGTCTTCCAAATTGTTCCGGCAGGTAGGTTAATTGGTTTATAAACTTTAATATTAATTTTCTTAATTATATTTTAATATATATGCAAACGTTTAATTTCAGATATAGGCTTCGACGGGCGAGAAACAAAAATTATAGTATTTTTGACTTTATTGGCGCGTATCTAATTCGTTATTAATGGAATTTAAAAGAAAACGTTAGTGCTTTTATTGCCACGAATATTTTTAGAAAATATAGATAAGTTTTTGTTGATGATTTTGATTTGAACTAAGTACCTATACATACATAATATTTATTACCGGTGTCCTTAAGTTGAAGCCTAAAAAAGTTAGAAATATTTTATTTTTAACTCGGACGGCAATAGCAGATATATTCACGCTTAAAAATTTAATTAACGCATATTATATACCTAAACTTTTTTTAGCGTTTGAGTAGAATTATCAAAAGTTGCGTTTATTTCATTTTTATTTGACCGTTTTTTCTCTATAATAAACGTTTTCTGTTCTCTTGTTTTTATAAATTGAATTAAAAAGTGCAATAATTTTCTCGTCAGACAAAACAATTACCTACGTAATATTTTAAAAGAGTGTTTTAAAACGGCGTTCGTTTTATCAGGCATAAGTTGAAATTGGGGCCGTGGTGGAGATTAGAGAGCTTTACGTTCTTCTAGTAAACCAACGCAACGGTCGGGGGTTCGAGTCGTCCTTCAACCATGAACGCTTGTGAATGTAATTGTTACTAACCCAAATACATTTAGTATATAGTGTATATATGTATACAATCACATAGTAGTTCGTTAAATACTTTAATTACCCAGACCATTAAAAAAGAAAAGTTGAAATTTACAGATTATTAAATATAACAAGTGCAATACAGTAGACTCCCTCTTATCCGTCCCGCTTTAACCGACCACCGCTTCAACCGGTCATCGCTTTAACCGGTCGCTCACAGTTGGGCCGGATACCGCTACTTTAATCGGCCCAGGATGCCGAGATACGTAGTTTTACAAAAAAAATAAGACAGTCCCTTTTTTCAATTGCGCGTTTCGCATTGCTTGTTAAGGTTATGTAGCCCTTCCCGCAAATAACTGCTGGTGTCCAAAACAGGATTTCTTTGCTTTTCTTTTAGGTACGCAATGTTCTTTATTTTTATCTACTATTGCCTAAATTAATTTTAAGTAATATACTAATTATTTAGTGCTAAATTTCCATAGTTATACTCTCCAAAATTCAGGTATAAAAATTTTAATTTGCACTGATCGATTCAACCGGTCAATGGTTTATCCGGTCCCGTACTGACCGGTTAAAAGAGAGCCTACTGTAAACGTAAACTTTACAGTTTATTATTTATAAAAAAAGTATTGGTTCTTCGATTTTTAAATATCGTCTAGGTATTATATGAATGGAATATCGAATAATTTATACTACCTATATAATCTTTCTGACGTATGTAAATACATAAATTTCTGCAATGAATATTTTATGATTTACCTAAGTCCTTTGTTAGAATTTATAGCACAGTTATTAATACTAGCGTAGTTTGCTAAATGGTTTTATGAGGTTTTGTGACTATTAGATAATATATTATCATTTGATGAGTTGTATTTTAAATTTTCGATTCTTATTTTTGGCAACAGTAATATCCTTAAATAAAGTTCGAATAACTAAAAAATCGTTTTTATCGATTCTAATTTAACATTTATCTAATCTTAATTTATTTCGTTAAACTCTAAAACATATATTTATTGTTTGTTATAGCTAAACCAAGTCCTTTGAGTAACTGTACTCTCCGAACAGCTACTAATCATAGCACAGATGCCCTCGAGGTCGAATGTAGAGCAGGTTACGATGGAGGGCTTCCCCAGAGGTTTCTCTTGGAAGCTTACGACTCTTATACCATGCGTTTGAGGTTTAACCTCAGTAGTGGTAATAATGAGATACCCTTTTTTCGCTTCGAATTAGCAGAATTACTTACATCTAATGGCGAAGGGATTCCCCCGTCCTTACGAGTTGTTGTATATGCCGAAAACGCAAAGGGTCGCAGTGAAAAAGTTGTGCTCGAGGACATCACGCTTAACGACGCAGAGAAACGAACAGGTTAGTTTGAAACCTTGGCTTACTTTTTCTAATTTCATTAACGGTGGGAAAAGTTCGTAAAACTTCCACACATTATTAAGCACTTTACGTCGTCAACAGAAAAAGTAAATACTTGTAAACTCAACAAATCAGAAAAAAAATGCAAAAATACAAAATTTAGTGAAGTCAAAAATTGTAAATTAACGTACCGTAATTACGTATATGTACGTAATATTCAGTGCGCGAAACCTGCAAAAGTTTTACTTGGAGAAAAATCCGATTCAAATTTCGTAAAACCTCCACGTAATATAAAATGCTACACAGTAAATGCAGTCTGGAACTGCAAAAGCTCGGATGCTTCATGCATTATCCATCGAATTTCAACGTTATGTGCGTGTTGTTGTAAAATAAAGGATCCATTTATAAGGGCCTATATCTACTTAAAATTGAGACGGTCGGAGAGATTTATTAATTTGATAAATATTGCACATTTAAGTAAACAACGAGTAAAGCGATTCTTGTGCCCTTGAAGTTCTGATGAGTTTCGTGACCGCTAAAACTTAAATTAATTTTGAATTGCCGAAATTCTTGTAATCTCCAAACTATTTGAAACAATTGCAACTTTTTGAAACGAAACCAGTATTTTTAATATCCGATTTAGACGTTATACTAAAACACGCTATCTCATATAATTAGGATTTAAGTAATTCAACAAAGTTTTAAAACCTGAAGCACTTAGCGCTCCCTCTTAAATATGCTACACGTTAGCAGTAATTGCAAAATGTTGTTAATCTTTATTAAACTTCACAATTATTTATATACACGTTATGGGGGGTTTAAAATATTTATCTGACGATACGTTGAAGTCGGGAATATTTTTAATTACCCACCTATGATTATTTGATTCAGAATAATTATATTTTAAATTATACGTAAGCAATTTGAATGGGTGTTTCAAATAATTAACTTACTACAATAAAAAAAATTGTCTATAATTTTGTTATATAATTTATATTTATTATATAATTTTTATTCTAATTAGTTAAAAAGCATTTTCTGACATAGGTACATTACGTAAAATGTAAAAGTTTTTTTTTATAGAACTAACCCATATTTCAGTGTAAAAGCAAAAAAAATGAGTTTACGATATACGGAAGACACGTGACTTATTAAACGATCTCAAAAACCGTATATATTTACGGCCAATAATGTAAAACAAAAATGCTTCTCCGCTATTTACATATGGCTTATCCAAACCTATATGCAATTCACGTCATCAAAAAAAGTTACTAGATTGTTTATTTGTAATTCGGTTTAAAGTTTGAAAAGCGACATATTCTATAGATGATTTACTTGCGCACATATTAGATAGTATAAAGAAAGACTTCAATTTACTAGAATTGCCAAAATACGAGGTACGAGGTGACAGCACTGCGTGAAACGTCATCATCTAGTAACCTTCTATTGATGACGTAGATTGCATATAGGTTTAGACGAAGTATACATTATTTCACTTTCTGAAAGACCTGATATTCACCTGCGATCAAACCTGTCATATTCACGTTTACCTAAGTACCTAGAACTGTTATTACGTTGTTCTGTTTATTTATTGTTTTTAACTTCTACAGCTAACAATAAGCAATCTGTCTATATGGATAATATGCTTTTGTTCAACGTAGCACAAATGTACATATGTACAGTGTATTTCAGCAAGTAATAGCAAATATAAGCACAAACATAAGTCACATAAGGAAATATAAAATTAAAAACTGATAATTTGATTAATTAAATCTGAGGTTCTGTTTATGAAGATAACAAAATTTTAAAAAAAAAACTAGTAGTAATTTTCACAAATTGTTTAATGCATCAATATGGATATATCATAGATTATATCGGCCCCAACCCCAGGGAGGGCAGGGGCGCGAAAATTTTAGCATACGCGAAAGGCCCCGCGAAAATATTAATTTTTGATGTCAAATATTTTTTCGTACTATGCTTATTTCTTCAGATATTTGGCAGCCTCAAATTAAAAAAAAAAACTCGCCCGATATAAGTTCTAAATGAACTGTAAAAAAATTCATAAGAAAGTATATTTTTACCATTAGTTAAAAGCTCCATTTAACCGTAAAGTTTCACATGCAGAACTTTTTAGAAAAATATTATTAAAAGTATTTTAACAAAAATACTGACAGAACCAAAAAGAGATACGTAACAACAAATGTTGGTTTCGGAAGTTAAATTGAAAGCACTAACCTTTAGATATGAATTATACAATGATTATAATAAATCTGAAAGAACCAAACATAAAAGAATTACTTCCATACCAAACATAGCTTTTCGTTTATTTAATTATAAACACTCCATCGAATTGTTTTTTATTTTATATTACGTACTAAGTAGGTGGTTGTTCACGCCTACTAGATATTTCCTTGGCGCTCGTTTTATTGTAAAAACAATAGTAGGTAGGCCAAAAATTATAAAACAATTTTCGATTTAATTATAGTAAAGTTAAAAATTCTAATTCGGCAGCTCAACAGTGGTTCATAAAAAAATAATTTAAAGAAATCACCGAAATTCTAGTTAAAGTGCCTAATATTAATTAAAGTGTAATTAATTATTATAATGGCATATTTCAAACATGGCAGAATACGAACGTCGTAATTCAAATATATATAGTGATTTGTATATTAGGTGTTTCGAATTTTAGAAAACGTGTACCCTCAAAAATCAACCAGAATGATTTTTCTCGTTAATTTAGATTTACAGTTAAAATTCGTAGCAGTAAAATAAGTTCAGCGCAAAATCGTTTCGCGTCTGGGTCGCTCACGTTAACGTGATACCTTTTTTTCCGCATCCGCTCCGCACTTATGCACATTAATCGTTCAACATTTACATTCTCAATTCCTTCTACTGGCCTGACGCGCAGTGGAGCCAGGAATACGGGGTTAAGGACAAAAATCAAAATTAAAATTTATGTCACAAAATATTTATATTTATATTAAAATAATCTAATGCCAAGGTCCTTTTTATAAGTAATATATAAAGAATAAATATAAAATATAATATACAGGGTGGTCTTGAAATAGTTGATTAAAATAAGCGATCGAGCGGCCGTGCTACGTGGCGGCCCCTTTATTGTTAATCCTCCATACACGTTTTGAAAACTCAAAGAGAATCTCAAAGAAGCGGCATTGCCAAAACTGTAATATAATATTCTCTTCACAACGTTATGTCATATGTTATAGCAATCTGAACAATTCATAATTAATTAATAACTGCACGCTTGTGTAAATTACAGTTACATTCAGAAACGTAGGAGGTGAAACCAAAGAAAATAGTTTCTGATTATCAATCAACATAGATGCAAGCCAACGTTTCAACAGGATGTAGTACCTCCCACAATGTATTGTATACATAATTATTTTATATTATTATCAGAAAGTATATAATTTAACCAAAACAATGCCAACATAACGGTGAAAAATTATATCGAAATATTGTCATTATATGTTATTGTTATTATTTTTAGTATAACGCTGCATTAATATTTACATCGAAGATTATGGGCTTTATTTGCAATCCTTTTTGCGTGAGGCCACATCAAGATTAGTAAATTAATTCATGAATTTTAGAATAACTATCGCACGACATGTACGACGCGACGACTTGTTATGCAGATGAGATTTAACTGTTCTGGTTTTAGAATGAGTAATTAAACGATAAGTTTTTCAGATTAAACAATTTGTTTATTAAATTATGGAACTATTAATTAACTATTAATTGTCCATATAGTACCTACATAATACTTAAATTAGATGTTGTATGTATAGGAACTTCAAAATATTAACTGTGTATTGATTGCAATATTAAACATCCTTTCACAAAAGCCATTAGGTACATTTTTATTATATCGAATTAATATGAAGATCAAAAAACATAAATTACACACGTAATCCTAGTTACCTACGCATATTTCATTTTCGTAACTATTGTTTAAATTACAAAAAAAAAGAAGTTTTCGTGTCCAGTTGCATATACACGTATGTTTACTTATATACATGTATGTATGTTTAATTATAAATTTTTTAATGTTACTTATATAAAATATTTTAATATGTATTATTAATGAACGTTGTTAAGAACGATCTGTTGATAGATCTGTATCGTATGATATACTTTGATTTTACTTTGCGCTCGTTCAATACTGTCATCGTTAAAACACATATTTACTATCTACTAGTAATAGAAAAAATAACCAATAACTATTTTTATTGTGTATGAATTTTAAAATTAAAATTATGCTCATTTACTACGTACGTATTAATACATTTAATCGGATGAAGTAGAGCTCATTTGAAATTCGTATTAATATCAATACGATACTAATAATAATAATGCAAAAATAAATGTATAAGTAATGCGATTAATTCATAAATTTAAATTGCCACGATTAGCACCTGGGAAATACATACATGCATTAATTTTACTCATTCGAGATACCTAATGATATATGTAAGTATTGCACATTACAACATACTGATTCGAGATAACTGCATTAAGTAAGTAAATACGTTTACCATTAGTTATATAGAATTATGTAATTAGTGCCAGAAAATAGAAAAAAAACATTAGATTATTAAATTAACTACTTACTGCAGTTTTCAAAACGTTTCTTATGAAAAAATTTCACTAAATATACCTACAGTGCTTTAAAGATATATCAATCAACCCCAATTTCCTAGTAGGTAGGAAACGATTTTTATAACGAAATTTTATAGCATTCCATTCAAATTCATGTGGTAAGCACGCACATCTTGATAACGTTTCTTCGTTCGTTGCTTCTGTAGAATTTAGATAGGCAAGTACAAGGTAGTAAATTGTTAAATCTTAGAGAGCTAATATTTGTTACACAACAATTTCTAAACTCAACCTCATTTCCTTATACCTACACAAGAATTTAGTACTTGTTGTCTTTTGGTTATCCTTTTGGTAACTACAAATTAACTATAGTAAATTTTGATGTTAACTGCCGTTATTGTGCATTTTTTTGTATATTTTTAAACTCCACTGGTATTCATCTAATACATAATGTAAATCTCTTGTCATTTTCTAAAATTTAGATATGTAAATATGCATATAAATGTAAATTTTATTTTTATAGTTAGGCACTAGGTTTCTAACTTTAAAACCGCTGTTGTAAAATCTTATTCAATATCGTTAGGTAACGATAAATGAAAATTTTAGGTTATTCAATTTGTTAGGAAATGTATAAACTTATTACTACAAATTATTTTTTATGAAAACGGCCACAACAAATTAGTCGTAGATATTATTAGTAAAGCTCATCGTCAGATGAAATTCCTTACGATAATTTTAAATATTATGTAATTAAAAAAAATAATTTAAATAATATTCTGCAGATTAATATCTGTACTTATATTTTAAAACGACGCCATGTATTATTTGTAGGTATTTATTTAAAGTAGTTTAATTCGTATTAAGAAATATTATTTTTATTGTTATAAATATTATTGTTATTAAAGATATTAAAAAATCGAGGCTCTAAAAGTGATTACATTATGTAATTTTAATAGCTTGCGACGACGAAGCGAAAAATACACTATATATTGTCAACATTTTCACATACTCCGGAAATTCGAAGCCATCTAATTTATCAACAAGTTGAACGCGTAATCTCTACCACTGACTGTGGAAATTTTTATATATCGATGTTATTTCTTTCCATTATGAATTTTCAATTTTTTATATTGTAGTTTATGGCCGTTTACATCTACGAAACTTTATTAGTTAAGTACGAAATAATTCTGGAAACAATCGTATCTATAGAGAAAACCGATAACTGTGTTAAACAAGACTTAAATCAAAGATGATACATACGCCAAGAAGTTGATTTTAGAGAACTTAAATTTAAGATATCATCACGAAATAAGAAATCGTACATATTTCTTAAACTTATTTAACTATGCAAGTTCTAAAATCTAATTGAGGTACCCCTACCTCTAATTACAATATATAGTGTGTTATTATGTCATAAGTAGTAATTATTAATTATTTTATTAGAAAATTTTGAAAAAGAGAAATGGACATTCAATATTTATTCAATATGTATGCATTGTTTCGTTTCTAAATTATTCTTTTTTGTTACAGACGATAATTCGAGTATAAGCATTCTTCCACTTGCGGCTCTTTTAACGGGATCTCTCCTCACATTAGGATTAGCGGTTTTACTTGTCATTGTGTTAGCCGTAAGAAGAAGTCGACATAGACACTGTACGAGATCTCATTGTGGTCATCAACTGGAAATTTCTAAAGCGCCTAAAGTGACCCCTCAAACTTCGAGACCTAATTCCATGTTGGAAATTAACACCGGAGATCATAGATATGTGGTGGCTTATACGTTGAAGCCGGCATCAGATTGTGTCAATCAGTCTCCCTTATCCGCGCCAGTCGATCATCAACCGGATATTCTTAATACTCCAAGAGGTAAAAGCACACACAAACAATTTATACGATACTTAGGCACTTATTCAAAATTTCGATGTGTAAAATATGTAAATTATTATTTTTTACCTCAACTTTAATGTACCCACTTAAATATTTTATAATTATGTATATTAAATATTAATAAATTTAAATTAGGAGCTGACTCCGGTACACCCCCAAACGCTGGCGGAGCACTACCGAGGCCCGATGCACTTTTCACCCCACCCGGCGATCGTAACAGACAAAATCAACTATTTAACAATTACGTGAGTAGTCACTTTTATGAGATCCCGAAGCGGTTTTATTGTGTACAAAACAATATCGTTTATGTTGCAGTGTCATTCAGAATTAATATTGCCCCAGGAAAGCTGCGCCATTCAAACTGCAACGATAGGACGATCGCGTTCTAGACCGAAAGATCCACCGCCATTTTCGACCTTTGCCACAATGCGAAGGGATCACATTATTGCGGATTCTATACCAGGACCCGAGAGCTGTGTCTAATAAAACAAGACAATTAATCCTGTGATACAGTTTTGCCAACTGTTAGTAAATGTAATTTTCTGATTATGTAACAATCGAGGACTTTCGAGCTTAACCGTAATTCTTAAGTTTTTACCGAAAATATGTTTAACTTATCAACGAATATCAGGGCATGATAATGTACTTAGTATAATAATGTACACGTGTACAATATAAATTTAATAAAACCTTACATAGGCCACTAAACAATTATCAAATTGCGTGCGACGAATTTATTCTGTTAACACGCGTGCATTTAGATTCAATAGTTAAAGACAGTAGCGTAATATAATTTTAAAAAAGTAAATGTTGAAATAATACTCCTAGTTAATGATAATTTTTTTATAAAAAAATAAGTAGGTAAAACAAACATAAATTCCCCCAACAAAATTTGAAAATTATTTAGTGCGGAATTGATGATCAATTCGCGTTTCTGGTGAATGCGAATAAAAGGTTAAACACTATCTTTGAATAAATAATGTCTTCTGTGTTGTATTTATGAACGAAAATTCCAATTTGTAGGTACAGCAAAAATCGCTTATTTAATCGAAGATAAATAAATGTAACAATTGTTTAATTCAGCATAAAATGTTGATTTTAGACATTTTAATATAATGAGTGAAACTCTAAGACTGTTTTCAATCTAATTGCGTTATGCAAATATATGTAATATAACTGCCATGTAAATGAACTGTACATATATATAGTAAATTTGTCTGTATGTATGAGCTTTATTGCCGTGCAATAATGATGTTTATAAAGACATTATCGAGTGTCTCCTTTTTGTGCACTACAGCGTGTGCACTTTTGGGCGTGTGTTGTATAATTTATTACTAAAAATGTTTTATTGACAGGATCTGCTTTCTCTATGTATATACGTAACAGAACTAAAACAGTAAATAAAGTGTCAGTTTAAGTATGTATGTATTTCGCAGCAGTTTGTGTTCAAAATATCAGTTTTTACTTGATAGTATTCACGACAATTGTCGGTTTTTCTAAGTAATAAGCATTACAGTTAAGACCCATAAGGAGAACGCGCTTTAAGGGCCTTTGCAAATTTTACATAACTTTAAATTACGTTTACAACCAAAATATTAATTCTGGAAATTTCATTGTTGCATTATTATACTATTTTGTAAAATTCGGTTAGGAATTCTTTAACTTTTCAATACTCATTTGAGTAGAAAAAGTGCAAATTTCCTAACTATTATAAATGAGTAGAAAAATAAAACAAAATAGAAACAATAGAAAAATTATTAATTTTTACTTTGCTTGCTTTTGTTTTCGAAAAGGACCATGATTGTAGTACTTATTTGACATGATGAGTTTGACAAATAAAACATTCAGTTAAAATAATACGGAATGCCTTACCGAATTTTACAAAATCTTGTGTGAAAATCGTCAGGAAAAGTGTTCCATTCACGTCTAGAATGGAAAAACAAAGATTCCTTGGATACTTTGGCGAAAATAATATCGAAATAGGAGCGTTCTAAATACAAAATATTTGAAAACAGTGTATTTAAAGTTTCTTTTAAAAATCAACATGTACCTACATAGAGTAATAATCTGCATGCAGATCAAGTATACGACTTTTATTATCTATTTAATAGGATTAGAGGTATATTTTTAGTACCTAGCCAATTTTTATTTACATATTAATTCGTTTCGTATTAACGCGAATGGCACTAAACCATTGATATTTTTGCCTGTCCATGTCCATTAAAAAGTCAAATAATGTTCATAGGTCCCTACGATAAATAGACGGTCAGTGGACATCGCATTAATGCCTTTGAATGTAGTACACATATATATCCCGTCATAAAGAAATGAAGTAGTAATCCAATTTATTTACGTTTATTTGAGCTAAAAATGAAATAGCAGTTAACTTATACAAAGCACGATATGATTCATAGTCGTTTGAAAATTTACATTGTTATTAAGTAACATTTAACTTATTTAATCCGTATTATTGGATAATTAAATCAAAAATGAGGAAAAAGAAGAAAATGTTGTTTCATTTTGGTAATTCTTTAATTATGAAATTTACTTTTTAACCGAAGTACTTATATCGACATATTTTGTCGTGTTACATTCGTCATTTTGTACAAACATTATTAATTTTGATTTTTTAACCATAAATTCATATTTAGCAATACCGGAAATCGTAAAAATCCGATTTTCGCGACTACAACACTTCAATATTGTAGAAATTATTACATTTCTACGTTTATTTTTTAATATTTTCACTCTTTTTTCGAAATACTTTCGAATTTTCAAAATAGCGGTAATTTTTAAAGGGTTACTTTTTAGTTAAACTCAATAAAACAAGTTTTACGAAAATTTTTCATTTTTCATGTCTATCGACACTAGACTAACTTTAAAACCGAATTATATAATGAGTAATATAGATAGAATTAATAAGGAATAGATTTTTATTAGAATAGTTTGGCTAATTTTACCTTACGTATTAGACGTTTACATATTAATAAATAATCAATTTTCATTTTACAAATTGATTAAATCTTAATCAACTCCTACACTACCTAACTAAGAATGTTCAAATAAGTACAATTTTACAAACAATGTGTTGCCTACAGTATAGTTTTTTTATTTTAACTGTTCTGCTTTATTTTCTCTTTTTGAGTTTTCTTCTAAAATGTTCTTTAGTTCATAGAATGTAATTCGTTAAATAACAATTTTAAGGTTAAACAACATTTTTTTAAAATAAACATTAATTTCATGATCGATAATTTTTTAGTTATTATCACTAAAGTACGAATTTCTCGAATTGTCGCGAACAGATTGATTAAAAACGAAATAATACCTCACAGTGACTAAATTCCTCGTAAAATGTTACTGTATCAACTGTTAAATTACATGTACCCTATTTAATTAAAACGAACAATAACTGCATTTTATTATTAATTTTATATAATAACAGTTTTATTAAAATATTTATCTATTTCCTACCTCTTTACTTCATATTATTTATCGTATAGATAAATCGATATACCTAGAAGTTTTACATGTTTATCGAAACGTCATTTTTAATGTAATAAATAAATTCAAAAACTAAGCCCTTCTGCAAAAATATTATTTTGTAAATTGAATTTTAATTTATTATATATTATTTTCCAATTAAATTTCCAATTTATTTCCAAAATAAACTGTAAACTAACAGCATTTGCATCATTTCTAGTTTTAATTAGTTTGAATGCCCAATGCCAATAACTGATGCCAAGGCGTCGTGTCAAATCATCATCTATGACACAATTGCGGGGTTTGCAAGCCCGTCTTAATGATGTGTCTAGATGATTTAATCACCTTCGTAAAGGGCATCCGAAGCCTCAAGTCGGTCACGGCCGTCTCTATTATTTAAACAGGTAGTAGAAGGTAGGTAGGACAAATAGGATAGGTAGGGCAAAAGGACAGGTAGGATAAATATGAATCTGCGAGCGAGAACTTTCGTCTACCATTAAAATCATCAAAATTACATAAAAATTTAAAATAAAATTATTTTCGCATCGAATTCGTCAATTCGTCAATTCGTGAATTCGTCGAATTCACTGTAATTCACCCTCAGATTAACTGTAAGGAATAGAAACTTTGTCAAAAACCGATTCTTTCTCCGTAAAATCTGATAAACTAAAAAAGTAACTTACGCAATCGACAGAACAACATCAATGTCACTAAATTGAAATTTAAACCATTTGTATTTTTTCCATATTTACAAAATCTGACCTGTTAACAGGTAATTATAGTACCTAATTCAATTTATAATGAAAACCGACGAATTATCGGAAACATTTAAACATTGCAGTCTGCTCTACACACAAACATTCTTGTCACAATCAGTTTAATAATTGAAAGATTTTACTTTCAAGCGTGTAATAAAACGATTAACTTTTATCTGATTTCTAAACTGGATTTTTTTTTTGAATTCATAACTAACAATCAGTTATTTTATAAAACATTCGACAGATAAAATAATTAAAAAAATACAGTAGGTGTACGAGAATCCGCAACAAACCCGCAAGTACACTAATTTAGCTAATTTTAATTATCTTTAAAAATCATCGAAAAATTTGGCAGTATGTAACGTGTATTTAAGAAAGTCGATGAAATAATAAACAACTTATGTTAATAAAATTCTAACTTTTTGTCGTAGACATCAAATTCTGCCGTAGGTAGGGATTATCGACGGTTTCGTTCCAAAAAGTCCTCCGTTAAACGCAAAAATGTTCACATAAAAGTTCCGCAAAAAGTCCGAATGTCACACATTGCGCGCACTTCCGAAACACTGAAACAAAAAGAGTATTAAAGTATAATTTCGAAAACCTTTACTCATTACAATATGCTACTGTTAATTGCATAAATACCAAATGACTGTTTTGTATATTTTAGAAAGGCCACTTTATCGATAATTATAAGTGCTCCCAAATTTACGACGATCGGTATATGTGGCTATTGTTGTAAAGACGACGAGGTATACATTCTTATCTACCAAATATATTGATAAATACGTGTGTGGTCGCATAGCTGAAGACTTTTATCGCGTTTATTTAAATTAAAAGATGAAAACGGAATAATAACGGCAGTCAAATTTGAAATTACGCCGATGTAAATCATACAATTTTATAACGAATTAGCTTGATTGGAGATATTTTAAGGACCGGATATTCCAATTAGATTTTTATTGGCCCCGTAATATGTACGAACAGTAAAATTAGTCCAACATGTTTAGCAATAAATTTTACCTTAATAAAACACCTAACTTGTAATTATCAGCATACGGCACGCTAAATAATTACTTTTATAATATAAACACGCTTTACTTTTTTCCTTTTAGGAAATCTGATAGAATAATTAACAACTACGTACTATTTAAATTAATTAACCTAACGTGGAAAAGTCCTTCGTTAACCACCAAATTACACGTACATGTTCCACCTAGAGTTTAAATGAAACCCGCGCGCTGCCGAAAACTTCGATAAATACGGCAGAACTAATTTTTGATAATTACCTGTGCAGTGCGACCCGCGTACTCTTTAAAAGTCGATAAAACAATTACTATTTAAATTAATAAAATTCTGTCCTTTTTGTTGTATCAAATTCCACGGTAGACGATTCAAAAAGTCTTTCGTTAATCGCCAATACACACGCAAATGTTCCACCTATAGTTTAAACGACACTCGCGCGCGTCCAAACACTTCGAAAAACGTTTCAACGTCAAAAAGAAATTTAATCGCCCCTAATTTAAACAGTTAATTACGGGTGGCCGTTTCGCGTTGCGGACTTGCAGATTCGTTTCGTCCCGTTTGGGAAGACGCCCCGAACACGACGCGACCATCGAAGCCGTCAAACTTTCGATTTAAAACGGTTTTTCAAAAAGCACTAATACATCGCGTTCGAACAAATCGGATTTTTAGCAAACGCATTTACGAGGGGTAACTCGTGTCCTGGTACTACAAAATCGGCTTTTTGTGTTCTATTAGGTATGTCTTTGTAAAGCAGTGGACTTTTTAAACCGGAAAGCCGAGCTGTCGCGCGACTAGCGTGGCTATCTGAAACCCAGAATACAATCAATTGTATACTATGTTGCCTATCACCTTTCAACAGTACAGAATAGATGGAAGTTTTCTCGTTTGTTATACGATGCAGTCTTGTGGCTCAGCACGGCGTTTTTACATTTTGCCTAAACGAGGTGACTGAAGTTCGAATCTCCCTTCAAGTTTGTTTTTTTTTTAAATACCTATTGAAAATTTTAAATAAAACCGTATTCAGCATGAGAGATGAACATCAATGAATATGTTTACAGTAGTAGTAATGTGTACGACATATCTAATAAATTATATCTACCGATAGTAAAACAAAAGTTAAAGAGTTTTAAAATCGATAATTCTATGAAAGTTACATTACAGAATACCTTTTTCACAATTTGTTTCGATTTACCTGACCCTTACTCGTTGTTAGTGTTAGATAATTTTAATCCCCATCTAACAGGAATCACCACGCGGTTAAAAGAAAACGAGTTTATTTTGGTATTTTGTAAAATGTAGTCGTTTATTATAGAACCTCTACTTACTTTATGTATTTTGTATTTGAAGACGGCAACTTAACGTGACAAATATATATACAGGGTGGTCCGGAACTTCACCGACAAACTTCTAGGGATGAAACTACGTTGGCAATAGGAGAACCGGCAAACAAATAACAGCATGTTACAGCTCATGCAGAAGAGGCAATATATGCAAAACATATAACAGGGCGGGGCCTGTGAGTGCTAAATGTATAAATGTATAAAATCTATAAATGTATTTCGACTCGAGGTTCCATTGCAAAAGTTATTTGTCTTGACGTGTTCGACCACCTCTAGAAGTTTGTCGGTGGAGTCCCGGACCACCCTGCATATATCGTTTTATCTTTCATTCAAACGGTTAGCAAACATAACATAGTATCTAGGCTACATATACATTATTATTAACTATAATTATAAATATCTATTTATTATAAGTATATTGGAAGATCCATCTTAAGTCTCCATCTCAAGTATAGGTAATGATACAGTTTAGTATTAGATATATGTATGTATTTTGAAAATTGCACATTTTTATGATGCAGACCGCCTAAGTAAACTTGTAAAAATAAGTAAAGCAGGGAGTGAGTATTTATCCATTCAAGATTTGAATAGAATACCGAAACCTTCCCTAGCCCCTTGTCGATTATCTTTCACATTCTATTTTAACTACGTAGTAGTTAAAGTTTAACTAACAGAAAAAATTCTTTTTGAAAATATGTGTCGTTGTTTGTCTCAGAAATTTGTTATGAAATTTTGAAGGTATACCTCCGCCCTTTTTCTACAAAACTGTTTCGTTTTTGTTGTTTCCTTATTCTGTAACTAAATGACATACTTATGTAATTGTGAAAAATTGCGTATTTCTTTCTCAGAAAATAACAGTTATAATTTGCTATAATAATATTAGAGTAAACTAGCACTTGAATTTCTGGACAGTCAATTTGAATGCACGATAATAAACATAATAATGCTATCCTCGGCGTCGTTAAAGGATTACTTACCTTATTTTAATTTGACACTCTTCCCTGCGGTAAATACAATCTATTTCAGGAAAAAATAATCTGGTAGTTTAGATTAGTTAATTCAAAATTCAATTTATGTTTAAGCACAACTAATAATTTCACATCATTATTTTTTATACCGTAAACATATTCATTGATGTTCATCTCTCATGTTGAATATGGTTTTGATTAAAATTTTCAATAGGTATTTAAAATAAAAACAAACTTGAAGGGAGATTCGAACTTCAGTCACCTCGTTTAGGCAAAATGTAAAAACGCCGTGCATCTAACTGAGCCACAAGACTGCAATGTATAACAAACGAGGAAACTTCCATCTATTCTGTACTGTTGAAAGGCGATAGGCAACATAGTACACAATTGATGGTATTCTGGGTTTCGGTTAGCCACGCTAGTCGCGCGACAGCTCGGCTTTCCGGTTTAAAAAGTCCACTGGTTTACGTCTTCAGTTGTATACATCATCAAATGAATGTGTTAAGGAAGCAATTCTCTGGCAAAATCCTAGGCCATCTTCGCCAGTAGCTCAAGAGGCTAGAAATAAGAACATAAGAGCACACAGGGAATAACGTGCAAGAAAAACATCTCGAAAGGATAACATTCGCGATATATTGAACATTCTCCTGTTGAGTTCCGACCCCATTATTTCAAGTATTTCTCCATTTCCCAATAAAAATAAACATTCATTTCCTTCATATGTTAGAGAATTACTTACGCAACTCGTAATTAATCATGCAATCGAGGAAAAGTAGTGCGAAAGTGAAAATACAACAATACACCATGACAAGAGTGATGACGAGGACGATGATTAAAACGACGATAATAGCGTTAACAACTATAAGATGTTACGAATAAAATTTAAACTGTTTTTTACTCGTATTATTGTCATTAAACTATAACAATTTTCTTATATTTTTATAAACTTGGTGGTATTAAAGTTCATTGTTTTAAAACAATCTTATTCGGGATTTTTAAGTTTTACATTTTTACATTATTATAAGACATTGTGCATAAATTGCATATTAACTATTTGTTTTAACAGTATAATAAATCGTATTCATTATGTAGAAGCAAAGTAATAATTTTTTCTAGCCAGATTCTGCATCTGGCCCATTGCGCAACGGTTCGGTGTTATCGGAGTTTTAAAATTGCGATAATACAGATTTCTTTTTCTTCTCTGCAGTTTCAGGTTTAAATCTATGACACGCAATTTGCCTATTTAACGACAGGCATTTTAATCATTTTAATATAATGTAGCGAAATTGTAACCAACGTCACCTCATCTGCAAGAAGTGTCCCGACACGGAAATTATGTGGTCTTAAAGAAGTTTATTATCGTTCAATAAGTCTACAATTACTGTGTTTTATTTATGTTAGTGAGATTACTAACTTTTAAAAGTATTCTGTAAAATTCCCAAATATCTACTGAAAAGTTATTTCGTGTTGTTGTCTATAAATTCAGGAATACTTGGATAATGCTAAGTCCGCGAGATGGCAGAAAGAACAAAATTGTTTGCATTTGAAGTTTAGAACGGGAACGGCAAGTACAGCCACATAATGCCATATATTTCCAATATTAAAAATAATATAATAATTTAATTTCCATATATTTAAATTGTCTTACAGTTGGATTAATATGACGTAATCAAGGAAACGAGAAATTAATTTCGTAAATTTGTTTTTAAGGACCTAAACATCGCTTACGAATATTTTGAACTAACAATAAGTAATTATTGTAGGTATTTTAATATCTGAATTTGATTTCAATTAGCCTGCGTATGTACTTACCTATATATACGATTTTTCAAAAGATATTTATTAAAAATTTTAAAAATAAATTAATAAGCTTTCGTAAAATTGTATGTGGGTAGTATAACCAATTTTGTTACGGACATTAAATTAACATTTTCGTTTAAAATTAATATTATTCCTCTTACTTAATCCCCGAGAGCAATACTTAATTATTTTTCAACAACAGTTGTTGGAAAACAAAGAAGTTTTCTAAAATTTATTAAAATATACATTTTCTATTTAAAAGAAAATTACAATTAGGAAACGTTAATACAATTTAAAATAATTTATACATTGCACTCAAAGAAATACTATAACATATTGCTTTAAAATCAACAAAATTTCAGGTAAAATCAAGCGTTTTGCTCTGAAAAGGCGCTAACAAATAAAATTATTGATTCAAAAGCAGTTAATGTTCTTTTGAACTGTTATATTGTGCTTGATTTAAAAGCCTACGTTTTTAAAACTTACATCAAGCAATACTTTTGAATTGTTTTCAAACTTATGAATAAACTGCTCACTTGAAATTATGAATAAAATGAAGTGTTTTTAGATCACAATATATTTGGGGAAAAGTACTTGATTTTGAAATAAATACTTAAGTTTCAAGCATTTAAATTTGAAAATAGATTCCGTTTTTCCAATTTTTTTGCGTCGAGTTTTGATGCTGCTTTTTTCTTATTTACTGCTCGTAGCAGCGTTTGTTGATTTTTTACTACAACACGTCCAAAAAGTCCTGTTTTTCGAAGACGTCTTTTTATTGTTGTTAGTGAAATTTAATTCGGGCAACTTCTATTAAATTCAGGTGCAATTTTAGAAGCCGTAAGCCGTCTCTTACATTTGCTTATCAATATTAAAGAATTATTCTCAACTTTTGTTGTAGATTTTTGTCTTCCTGTGCTCCTTTTTATTTTGACGACTGTCGGTATTCTTCAGTCGTTTATTTGTATTTTAAACCATCTATTCTTCTTGTGTTATAATTTTTAATTTATTGGCAATTTTTCTTAGTTGAAACCGAAGAACGTTTATCAATATTGAAAGTGTTGTCGTTTCACGCATTTTCTGGATTTCTTTTTTAATGTTTAGTGAGAAACACTCTTCTACACTAACACTTACCAACTGTACAATAAATTATACATTAAATGAAAAGTTTCCGTCTTTATAGGGCCTCACAGGTGATATTTTAATAAGCAATAACAGTAATGAAAATAAACAAATACCTTCTTTAACTCTTAATGCTTGTTTTTGGTTCATATAAACATATTACACCAAACAAATTATTCTAAAGGACCACATACACTTTATATGGAAAAATAGGAACCACTCAAATCGATTTTTTTAAATCAATCGACTCGTTTTAATGTGAGGAATGATTATTATCATTGAGCCAATTTTGTTAATTTATAAATAAAACCGCAATCTTTAATTAACGATCTTATGAGAATTTCGTGAGAGCAAAAGAGAACCTACTATAATCAAATTTGTTTGAGTCCATAAAACAACTTTGTTATTTATTGCGGGGTACTTAACAATGACAGGTCGGTACCTACCTACTTAAACTGGCCTGAGATTTAAAACGATTGAAATAATTCTTTAAATAGGTATTGGCTTTGTGCACATTAAAAATGTATACTTAACTAAAAGATTATTTGTACCTATCTATAAAAAGATAATATCGATGGCGTTTTGTCAAAAGGGCGTAGCCCACACTTTCTGTTAAAATGAATTATTGAATTAAATGAAAAGACATAATCTGTTAAAATCTGGTAACAATATTTCGATTTTTTTCACCGGAAAAATCAATTTGTATTTCCGCCAAACATATCTTCTTATAGCTACACGACGACACAACATGTGTTCTCCGGTAAAATTTACTTTTTGTGGGTTACGCCCTTCCGGAAAACCTGCGTCGATATTTATGTCAACTTGCTTTTTACAATTGCTGTTATAATATAGTTGCTGTTGCTGTTAAGGCTAATAATTGGAAATAGAGTAATAATATATTAATAACAATATATTAATATAATAATAATATTAATGAACAATTCAAATAAAAAAACAAAACATATTCACAAATAACAAATCAATAAAAACAATAATTCTTCAATATTCAATAAATAAATAAATAATAAAATAATCCAATATAAGACAAAAATACACATAATATAGCTGTTTATTTTTTACCTCTAATAAAAATGTTCACCATAAAATATCTATAGGTAATTCCAAATTATTAATTTTATTTTAGTGGGGGTAGTAGTGACCAGTTTCATTAGAGGTCTCTGTCAAGTAAGGTTAAAATAACTCTGTAACGTAATAAATAATTCAATAAATCACTAATGTTGAAAAATCAGCCTATGTATGTATATCCGCCAAAAAAGAAATCTTCCACATAAAATTGTGGTTATTATAATAATTACGGTCCATATGCAATTCACGTCATCAAAAAAAAGTTACTAGATTATTTATTTGTAATTCGGTTTAAAGATGGAAAATGACATATTCTATAGATGATTTACCTGCGCACATATTAGATGGCATAAAGAAAGACTACAATTTATTAGAACTGTCAAAATACGAGGTACGAGGTGACAGCACTGTGTGAAACGTCATCATCTAGTAATCTTGTATTGATGACGTGGATTACATATAGATTTGAACGAAGTGTAGTTTTCAACGTTGACTGCCCGTTGCGAAGAAACGGGAAAAAACAAAATAGATTTAATTGAATAAACAATTTTTTGTGTGTGTTGTAGTAACGTCAAACAATAAAACACTTTTTTTTCTTTGCGGAGCCTTTTCCGTCTTTAAATGCGCAACACTTCATTGCATGAGCGTCCCCAACAGTAGGTACCTTCCTAATTCGACTAACGACTCCTTCCTAACGACCCCTCCTTCCTTCTAACGACTCTAAAATAGTTGGATTGAATTCAGAATTTAAATTATCATACGGGTTTAAAATTCTTAATTACAACAAGGAATCGAACAATATAATACTCTATGAGCACTATTTTATTGTTTTCTACCTGTTACTTACATTTGTGTCGTTTCTTAGAAACGTATTTACCATCACCCTTCCATAAATAACGAGCGACAAATTTATTAACTTCCGACATAATTTAAAGCCCAAATTTTTTCATTGAATTGTTCATTAACGGGTTTAATAATGAAGTTATCTGTAACTTCATCAACGCCAAATCTGTTTGGCGCAATGGTAATAATTATTCCTCACATTAAGACGCGTCGATTGATATAAAAAAAATCGATTTGAGTGGTTCCTATTTTTCCATATAGTGTGCGTGGTCCTTTATTACTTATTGTTAGTTGCGTAACGACTAGATTTTCCGAAAAATATTTATTATAAAGCAATATATTGCATATTTGTATAATTTACTTAATAATTTACATTATCACGATAATGGGATTTTCTGAAAGTTTAGCTAATAAATAAACTGTGGTGTCCGGAAATTTTTAGCCTGCAGTGTATGTAAGTAATTTTAATAAACTGTTTAATAATAAAAATGAAAATGATGAATGCTTATTCACCCATACGATATTTATGCAGCAGATTTTTATGCCAAAAGAAATGAATAAATATTTATATCTACATAGGTACCCATTTTCAACGGTTTGTTAAATGACTTACCGTCATAAAAGAACGCTGAAAAGCATATTATTCCGTTCGCATTGACAATCGTGGCCAGTAAAATAAAGCATGTACAATCATGAAACACAGACGTGTTGTAACGGGGTTATCTCTGTTCAATATATCGCGACCCAATATTGAACTTTACGTGTTCGCTATACGGGTGTAGTTCATTTGAAGTGATGTTTACAATAATAACACAATTTGTAATTACATTATAACTGAACATTTAGTAATTATAAAAGTTATAAGACTATTTTAAGATGCGTTTTGAATGCACTTTTATAATATAGTTATATTTTCTTTTTTATTATACTGTATTTCAGTAAGAAAAGTATGGAGTACGTAGCTATATTTTATTCACAAGAGGATAAAAATTAATAAAATTATAAAAAATTGCAGATTCCGAAGTTTTCGCATTTCGTACAAGTAACTCTTTTTTTTAATGTCGATCCAAGCGTTTTCTTCAATTTAACAAAAAAAATGTAGCTGTCATTAATATCAATTTACAATAGAATCCGATTATAACAAACCACGAGGGACTCAGAACATGAGTTCGTTATATCCGTTTTTCGTAATAAATGATAAAAAATTTCATTTAATTAAATTTAATTGAAAAAACGTCTATATTATATGGTATTTAAACATTTTGCTTTTCATTTTTTCAGTTGAAAGTAGGAACCAGAACTAAATTTGCATTTTGAACTTTTCTTTACTTAAAAATAATTTGGAAATACCAAACCAAGTACTACATAATTGTCTTATGTATTATTGTGATAGGTATTGGCTATTGGATAGGTTATTGTGCTTGGTTATCCCTTATGACCCTAAAGTAGTAAAGCTTAAAATATTTAATATCCGCTAGGAAGGTCAACCAATAAACGTATTTTTTTTAGGTAAATAATTAGATGAATGTTTTAAATACATTTGTGCACCGACAGCGTCATAAACGTTAATTAATTTAATCTAATCTATCTCTTTAATATTATAAATATAAACATAATTATTGTATCATATTCACGATTCGCCATTGTTTTTCATCAACTTTAACAATTTAATTAATTTTATTAATATATTGATATTATATCTTCCTATATTAATAATAAATTAATCAATTCAGTAACAATTTCTTTTACAGTTTATTATAATTCTCGTTAATTATCGCAATAATATTACAAGTACGCCATTATTTTTTACTTTATTTTAATAATTATAAATATATTTTTATGACACTTTTTCCTTGTTTTAATATAAATATATCTCCGACTTATTAAATTAAATACACAATCGTGAAAACAACATTGTTCCACTTATTTTAACAGTTAAAAGCTTTTCTTCTGTGGGCGTGGCGATCTGGAGTTAAAATATGTCGAGATTGGGTTGTCGATCAATGGTGGTTGAACAACCTTGAGATTTTTATTATTTTAATTATTGCGAGAAGGGCCAGTTCATGTTTAAAATTGATTTTGCTGAAAAGCTAACATTTCAAAGTGTCGATCGGTAGTTTTAGATGACCGACAAACGAGTTTTAAGCGTAATGACAAATAAGAGTTTACGCAAATATTTTGCTAAACATTGGGTAACTATTTTACCTTAGGTACTTAAACAGTACCTACATACATATGCAACCTACCCTTACTGTTAAGGATTATTTAATCGATGGAATTATATCTGACATATAAAAACAATATCATGGATTTTACAGTTAAATAAGGTGCTTAGTTTAATATTATCTATAAAACAATAAATTTTATACATAGATACGCACCTACATATTACGTATTCTACAAGATAAAAGTAATTTCGTATTAAATAGTGGTGACTATATCTCTTATAAAGTTAAAATTAGGGCAGAATCGATACAACAACCGTTGTACACTCAACTAGATGCAATCAAATTCAAATCGACATGATGAAGATACTCAAGTAACTTTTGCTAACAGAACGGTATAAAAAAACAAAATTGTACGAGCATGGTTATCTAAAAACTTTTTAATCTAAAATCTTTCTTTAAAAAAAAGTTCCCACGTAATAAATGATTGGCGTTGTAACAGCGGCGGCACGTTGAACTAATTTTTCTATTCAGATACAGAGGATTAAAGTTAAATATATAAATACCAGATAAAAATTTAATCGATCAACGTTTAAGATATCTATAACGAAAAGAAAAAATGAGAAATGAACTTCAAGCAACTGCGACATTTTGTTAATTAACAGGATATCAGCTTTTTCTTCTAAAACTGTACAGAAAGTTTCACATTATTTTATTCTATTAAAGCTTGCTACGCATTTAATCTTTCTAAACGATAGTAATATATTAAATTAAGAAGGAATCAAATACCAAAATGCCCCTACGACATGATTAAGTAAGTAATTCCTTTTAAATAAGTTTTTTTAAAATTTTTTTATTAGCGCACCACTTTATGTTTAGTATTAAATAAATAGGTGATAGATGTTAATGAAATTTTTAAATTTAAATACAAACTTAAGAATTTTCATAAAAAATATGGCGCATTTTTTTAACAGAATCGTATAGTTAGTTTACTTATTAGGTACGTTACATAAACCTGATATTTCAGCATGGTGTCAGCTGGCGCCGACAGAACTGATTTTGATCAAGCAGATACAGCTTCGAGTTCGGAAAAATAAAGGGTAACAACGAAAAATTAATAACTACTTAGAAAAGCGTACAGCTTTTATAATTAATATACTACGTGTGTAGTACAAATCAAGGGATTGTAGTCATGACGTAAAAAGCATAACCGATATGGTAAAGTTATTGTACATCCAGAATAAAAAATGATCAGAGAAAAGTACATTCGAAAATGAAATTACGCCTTGTTAAGGTACCAAATTCAGTCTACACAATTTCGTATTCTCTTTCCTCCGGAAACACGACGCAATAATTATAATTTCATTTTAGCTTCAGAAAGTCGCATGTGTTAAACACGTACGCTAGGATGATTCCTTCATGTTCTAAATTAAATTTTAATTAGGTTTAATTAGTTAAACGGAACCAGTCTTCCATGAAGTGGTGCGAATTGTTGAAACTTCTCAGATATAATAAACTCGAAATTTGAAAGTAAATTTTAATTTTAAGCTGTATCTAAAATAATATCTGTTATACAAAGTGTAGATCGAATTTTCTTTAATTTAATCACACGGGCACGTGGTTTGTGCTTTTGTACAATTCTTTAAATGTTACAAGTTTCCTACGTTTAAAACCGCATGGTATTATTTATACTTAAGTACTGCAATGTTTCTTAAACTATCTAACAATAAGATAAACAAAATTAATTATAAATTTTGTAATGACGTGATTCGTTCGCCCTCTGTGATCTCATTCTCAAATGTAGTAAGTACAGGTACCACCTACAATATTGTTTTATTATTATCAAACATTTTATTTAATTAAAAATAAAATAGGGTTTTGTTAGATGAAACATCGTAATTCTATTATTAGAAATCAACATTGTTATGAATCGACATGTAATAACAACACTAGCAAAAGATATTATATAAAAAGAGAATTGTATTTTATTTCACACCTGTGGCTTTGTCTGCATTCAGTTAACGTCGTCACTCGTAGTGAAATGTTTAATTAAAATGGTTTACTTTTCAAAAGCGATATAAAAAATAAAACGTGTAGGTAGGTAGATACATTTCGAATAAACAAAAAATAATTTAAACGTAATATTCGTTTAAAATTAATTTACACCTCCGTTTGATTTCCACTTTAAAATGCTTGCCTGGATAGGAAAGGAATCAGATATTTTATCGTTGATTTAGTGCTTGAATCGGAAATTCTTTAGCTTTAAAACTTTAATTCCTATTTCCTGGGCGGTCTTCACTTAATTCGACGGAAACTTTCACTTTTAATTAACATTTTGACATTTTTAATTCTATGCCATCGACTCAGGTTAATGATTTCGAAATAATTGATTGGTCTCCGTTTCCAGCAATTAGCCACCATGTTTTTTTTATTTCCCTTTTAAATCGTAAAACTTTTATCTCTCGAAATAAATCTAATTAATTTAAATTCGCGATATCGTGTAGTTGTATTAAATTATAGATGTGTAATACTTAATCATTAAATTTAGTAAGCGGTATCTATTATACAAAATAAATTGCGATTGCTAAACCGGTGATAATAAATAAAAAAAAAATTTTTTTCACGTCAACTCATTTAATATAAAAGTACCTATAAGTACAATATTTTCTTTAAAAATAAAAAATTTAATTTCCGTAATGGTTTTAAAGCTTGTGCTTACTTTTTATGTGATATCTGCCCGTTTTGTTCTCAACTTTCTATAATGTTTGCTTTATTATCGTATTTAATGAGTAGATAGATATCTACCTTAACAGCTTATAGGTAATTATTTTTATCTATTTTGTTTCTCATAATAAATTGTAAACCTAATTAAAGTTTTTATAAGCATTCTCCAACGATACCATGCCAACTCCACAACCCAATTCTCCCAAATTAAAAAAACTTCATTCGTATATTATTAATATGAGGTATAAGAACAGAAATAATTTTTTAACAATTTGAAATACTTATATTCAGTCATTGGAATTGAGTTACTGACTGTGTTTAATTACGACGTATGTATGTGTTCGTTAAAAAAATATTGAAAGTATTAAAAACACACTTGAACAAGTATAATTAGTTTTCGTTTATACGTTATTAAATTATTTCTGTCTTCTCATATTTAAGTAAACTTATTCTTATTAAATTGGTCGAACAATCTAACAAGATAAAATAATAAAACAATCTGTCTTATGTTACTTCGTTTTGAAGACACTGATGACTGGCTAAAGATAAATAGGCATTAAAAAGAAAATATAGTAAAACTTTGTTATAACGCTCCCGTTTATAGCGCTATGTCTGATATCGGTATTTATACGGGGTGTTTCAGAATAACATAGCAATATTGCTGGTGGTGACATAACAGTGAATGGGATTTACTTAATACACATTTGTGTATTTAATACAACTGAAGGATGTAAATACCATTTGATGTTTTATTTAGATGTTAGTAAGGCAACTTTATCAAATCCAGCTACAAAAATTATGTGTGATTGGTAAAATTTTTAACAAAACTAGAGCGAAAGGTCCATTATTGTAGCCGTCGCGATCGTCGGACTTTACCCAATATGACTATTTTTAAATTTTTGGCGTCCATTGCAAAATGAAACAATTTGGATAAAACGCTCTAAATTCCGCTTATAACGCTTAAAGAAAGAAATATTAGATCAGTTAATTTTTTGAAAATGAGGAAGGTTTCGGGAGAGAAATAAGCGACTTTCTGCGAGATAATGATTTGGCGTAAAGTAAGCAAGTCTCGAAGATAAGAAAAATAAAATAGGCTCACCTAAGTTTATTTAGTTAACAGTTAAATGCGACAAGTAGATAATAACGACGAAGGTGACGCCGACGCGACGTTTTTAATCCCATCCCAACAAGAAAGTAATCATTCAATGCCTTGGGAAATCTAGGATGTTACTTTTTTGCCACTTTATCATATATTATCCTTTCTGTTTTTTCTTTCAAAATTTTCGACAAACAATTATTAAAAATTATATACTTTAATATTTAAAACGATTTTATTCATAAACTGTTGTAAATGTTTAGAATCATTAGACATTTTCCGCTTATTACACGATATCCCGTTTATAACTCGTTTTTTATCACGACCTTTAAATAACGTTATAACGAAATTTTAATACACATATTTTTATTAAATATTTAGATTTTATTCTATAAAATCGTGTTTTTTTCATTATATTTTAAATTTATGATGAATCATACTTCACAAAGGTGGTAGATTAGACTAATTCGTTCGAATCGAAAAGCAGGCGCACGATGCTTCTTACAAATAAAATTTTAGCGACCACACCTAATTAATATAATTAGTTTAGGCTTTCTGTTCCGAGCATTCATTATTAGAAGCCCTAATTATTTAACTCTCGGGTGATTATATCTACCCGGGCGCCTATGTTTTTCTGACGCTTGCGGTATCACGTTTCAGTTTCTTGGTAAGTAAGGCTAGTGAACTTATTTGAAATAGATGTACCGACGGCTGCTGTCAAAACCATGTAACCATTATTTTACGAAGTTGACACTTCACGCAGCATTATTTTACACTATAGAATTGTTGATATATTATATCTGCTTTTCTGGATGCTTTAATCAAACTCCCATGATTTATGTTTAAAATATACCAGCTCGATTGTCAGCTATTAATAGCTTCTAAAATTAGCACGATTATTAATTCATTTATAATAGGTAATTTATTACAGTAATAATAATTAAATTATTTAATTCTCTATTACTTTATATTTTTATTTCTACAGATTAGAAAATGGCAGGTAGTACGTACTCGGTTGAAATAATACACACCTACTAATGTACTATTTATATGTGTAGGTATCTACTTACATAGGTATCTATTTAAGTAAGAACCACCTATTATACTGGAAGACACAATCAATAATTACTTTTATTATTAATTAATCAATAAATACTAATTTCACTATTAACAATTTTATAATATTAGATATTAGACATCTGTTAATTTATTTTTGATGATCTACAACCAAATACTGGAATAATTAGAAACAAACAATTGATAAACGTCCCATAGTTTTAATTAGTAAACTGTACTTATAATTGTAGATAGGTAGCGACGTATTATAATTTATTACGATAAATTTTTATCGTATTTTAATTATTTGTAACGTTATTTGTATATAAAACAGTTGTATATAATTACAAAACTATTATATTTAGTAAAGTAGGTACTGTCGAAAAAGTTACTTAAAACAAAAACAGGTAATTTTAGTTATTCGTGTTAAGGGGGGAGTTGAAGAGTGAAAATGGTCAAAATTTAATATTTTTGTTTTTTGCGTTTTATTAAAATTTGGTATTTTCTGAGCAAGTCGATACCAAAACACGAGTTTTTTAATTTTAGTGACATATACTAAACTATTGTTAATTCGAAATTTCAACTTCCTATCATCAACGGTTTAATTTAGAAAAAAAGGAGTTTCAACTTTAAGAGGCTACAACTGCTAAACCGTAAACTTTTGTTTATAACTAAATGATGTTAAATCGTTTTATTTTGGTCCCAAAAAATATATGGTGTCATTTTGTACACTCATTACAAATACACCCTTGCATTCTGCAATTTTAACTAATTCTAAGGTAAGTAATTCAATATTACCTATATTATAGAATCTATTCAACACCAAATAAGAACTACAAAAATATGTTTATAAAAATTAGCAGAAATGTCATCCTCATTGCAAAATATTTTTTTTATAATTATAATTTTATAATTAAATACAGGTAAGTACATTGAAGACGATCCTTATGGGGAAGGTATAAACGTTTTAAAAAAAGATCATCTATTATTAAATTTATATCACGTGTCGGCATATTTTTTCACTATTTCACTTAATTTACTAAAATCCGGGCCAACTTCAAGTTAGTCGATTCGAAATGCATTACACGAGGAAAAGGTATTTTCGGAATAGGAATCCTTTTTAAATCTAAAAGTGTGCTTGGCCTCAATGGATTTGATTAAAGGAGATCCTTCACAATTGAGATGCAGTTTATAAAACGAAAACTTATAAAGGGGTTTCTCTTTTAGCACATTTTAAAATAATGATTAAAACAGTTGTTTTTTTATTAAGTTACTTATTAAGATTCAAGATTTTTATTCTACTTTTAAGGTTTTTATAAAAGACTTTATTCTAAGTTATTAATTTTCATCATATCATATTATATACTGCAATTTCTAACTAAACAAATATCAAAATTTAACACTTAAGAAACTGTATCTTAATTTTTCAACTTGAAAATAGCATTTTAAATTTTTTTTGTGTTTTGTTAAAACGATATTCGTGCACGAATTACTTAATCATTCAGCCGTAGTCGGAAGCAAGTTATTAAATTTTCAATTAGGGTCAGTTTTTCAATCGGTAATTAACTCTGATCATCGGTCAATCTCGATAGAAATGATTATTGAAACAATTGGTGACACATAGTGACGGATTAAGTTAGAGTTAAACAGCAATTGAAAAGCCGGCCCTTACAATTAGTCATGCGTTAAACTAAGCCTATTTCACTGAAAACAATTATTACAATTGTTTCCATAGAAATAAGTATAGTTTATAACCTATGACTAATAAATCCGAATACGTACACCTTAATTATGACACAACATTATCTAACATCATGACAATAATTCTTACATATTATTCAAAAGGCAGATACCTATTAGAAATTAATCTACTACGATTTGTTTGTCAAGTTTTATACTCCTATTATTTTAAACGTGTAAACTCAAGAAAGTAAAAATCGTAACGCTAGCAGTTTGCCTGCGTAAGTCAGACTTTCCTTCCAAACAGTGTAGCTATTTTCGATGCTTATTTTGTTTAACTTTAAGTATTTTCAATTTAATAAATATTTTGCAATTTAATTTAACATCTTATAATGATTTTATAATAAATATATTTTATTGTAAGACCATTATATACCTGGGCTTCCCGCAACGCACATTCATTAAAATAATTTTATTTAGGTATCTATTGTTTTCTCAACATTTTATCCGTTTCATTTAATTTTATTTTGTCAAAAAACTTCTATCTTGTCTTATCTTTCTACAACGAAGAGGACAATAAGAAAATTAATCTAACCTCTCGTGCATTTGAAATTTGTTTTGAAAAATATGCGATAAGTTTGAAATGATTAACTACCTACTATACAAGGTGTCCCAGAATTTCCACTACAGCTTCAGGTAGCCGTGTTCTTCTATGCCCTCTGAACATATAACCGAAGAACAAAATTTGTTTCCGAAGCTTAGTTTTCTCATGCGGACCTCTTAAAGCGAGTTTAAAAGGGCGTAATTCGTAAATTTTACGTAACGTTCGATTACGTTTACAATTAAAATAATTTTCGCTTCGACTACGCTTTCAACGTTAAAAATTGATAGAAATTTTTGTATGCGCGTCCAGCGCATAGATAGGTACGCGGCGAATTTAATTTATTTGCCGCAAAAATTTTAGATTTTACGCTTTTAGCTTTACGCTCACCCTTTCTTTAATTTCCAAACGTTTAATTTAGGTTTGGAAATTAAAAAAAGGGCGAGCGTAAAATTTCTTACCCATACGTATACAGGGTGTGCAGGAAATAATGGAGAATCTCTCGGAAACGTATAAACCACGTCAAAATAATGTCACAAGTTCCTATAATTTTTGTTTTTACGTTTCTTATATTCACTCCCAAAAGTTGAAGAATAAAATTTGCGCAATTACACAATTTTAAAGACCTTCATTTATTACTTTCATTTCATTTATTACGTAGGTATACCTAAAAATTATAACTAAATTCCAACGAAAAATAAAATGCTATTTTAAAAAAAAAAATTATTTTTCAAATTTTGAGGGTGAATATCTCGACAGGGCAGCGCAGGAAAAACATTTATAGAAACTTGTGGCATTATTTTGAAATGGTTAATGTGCTCCCGAGAAATTCTCCGTCATTTTCTGGACACCCAGTATGAAGAATTAAATAATATCTCTTTCGAAAATTAATTAGTTTTTGTAAAACAGGTATATTTGGCTGCTAATTTGTTCCATACTTCCTCGCTTTTATTCCAAAATTCGTCAGTATTTCTAAATGTCTGGTAATTTCGATCAATTAGATTGTTATTTTAATTATTCGTTTAATGGTGTAACACAGGGTGTCCCAAAATGTCCACTCCTATGATCTCTAAACGGATAACCTAAGAATAGAATTTGTCTCCGAAGCTTAGTTTTCGCGCACGAGTCAAAAAAGAAAAATAAACTTGGCTACACTGTTGCAATTACTTTAAGAGAATGAAATAAATCATTGTAGACTATTGAAGATGATTCAAAGTAAATTGAACTTTAAAGTACAATACTATAAATAGATTCTTTACAGTTAACGACATCGAGTAGGGTCGGAAAATGAATTAATCGCAATAAAAAGCTACTTTTTTGTTGACAAATAACTATAGATTTTATCTAAGAGTACCTTAATCGTAGATATGTCACGGTTATTACATTATTTCCTTGAAGTGCTGCCTTATCGTTAAATTTTATTGAAACTATATATCTTTTATTTTAAAGTTTTATATACATATTTGCTAATTATCAATGTAGGTAGATACAATAGTCATCGCATCGAGTAAACAAAATCATCATCTCGAGGGCGGATTTTATCGTTTAGTGTTATTGAGGAGATTGATACAAATTCCTATCGGTAGACTTTGTTTTGCTATTATTTTTAATAACAACCAACAGCTAAGTAGTTTGATTCAATCAAAGTGGTGCAGTTAACACCATGTTGGTCATAATGCAACGTTTCGCAGAAACTCTATCTTCATCAGGTACAGACATTAAATTGTTAATTAATTGCAATTAGACGACACACATACGTAAGGCTATAAAATAACATAATAATATCCCAATTTAGTGTTGTGCCCGAGGAAGACAGAGATTCTGTCAAAACGTTGCATTACGACCAATAAAGGGCGTTAACTAGACTAATTTGACTAAATCCGACTGCGCAGCTGTTGTTTATTATTTGATTTGAGCTTGGTCGCTATTAATCCGCCATTATTTTAAATATTTTCTAACGTAATCGCCATCGCCGTATTTGTTAAGTATTTATTCGATTTCGATGAAACTCCGTTACGTGATTGTTTTTTTTAAATTCGTTTCGACGAGTTGATAAATATTAAAACTGCGTAGGCAATTTTTATGTCAATCGACGAAAAGGCCTTTTTCCCTTGCGGGCAAAAGCACAATTTCGAAAATCCTAATACAAAAAAAGGCAAAAATTCAAAAACACATGTTTTTTCTATAATCGATTAACTTATAGCGTCCACTTAAAAAAAAAGTTATTTTTGCATTTCAGATAACAGCAATCGCGTCATCTATATAAAGGCGAAATATCATCACATTCAATCAGTCGTCATGAAGTGCCAATTGTTGGTGCTGCTATTTGCGGCTTCTTGCCTAGCTTCCAAAGTTCGTTTCGATCACTTCGAGGTTCACCGCGTAACACCATCGACCGTGAAACAATTGGAGGGCATTAAAGATCTCCAAAAACAGTCGAATGGTTTCAACTTCTGGACCGACGTTAATAAAGTCGGTCAATCCGTTGACATCATGGTGCCGCCTCATCTCAAGAACGACTATCAAGACTTCGTTCATCTACTACGACTGGACAGCCAGGTGACGATTCCGAACGTACAGAAACTGATCGACAAAGAAAACGCGGCCGTTGCAACAAAGGGCGTTTTTAATTGGCAAACGTATCAGGATTTAGAAGCGGTACATAATCGCCCTTCTTCGCGTAGGTAGTAATAATTGTTGATCGGGATTATTCTTTTGTAGATCCACGAATGGTTAATATCTTTGGCCGTCGAATTTCCCGATGTAGTAACCCTAGTCAAAGGTGGACAGTCGTACGAAGGAAGGCAGATACTCGGAGTTCACGTTTCGTTTAAATCTGGCAATAGGGGTATTTTCTTGGAGGGTGGAATTCACGCGCGCGAATGGTACAATACTTTCTCGCAACCGTCGCCAAATAATCGACATTTTTTAATTTAGGATCGGTCCAGCTACCGTCACTTACATCCTCAACGAATTGCTGCGCAGTACCGACCCTTCTGTTCGTGATGTTGCCGAAAGCCGAGATTGGTACGTTTTTCCGAGTGTTAATCCGGACGGTTACGCATATACCCACACCTCGGTACGTTTATTTTATCGATACTTGTTGCGGGGTTTTGATTAATTAACAATAATTATAATAGAACCGTATGTGGCGCAAAACCAGACAACCTTACGGCACTTGTGTCGGAGCCGATCCGAACCGTAATTGGGGTTATCATTGGATGGACGGCGGAGCTAGTGATAATCCTTGTTCGGATTACCACGCAGGAAGCTCTGCCTTCTCTGAGATCGAGACCAAATCGCTCTCCGAATACATTTCCACAATCGCAGCCAACTTGGACGTCTACCTAGCTTTCCATTCTTATTCACAATTATTGCTTATTCCGTTCGGCCACAACGGTCTTGAAGTACCAGCGAACAACGATGAATTGGTAATCATCTCCTTTCTCGATTAAATTGTGATACATAAGACGTTTATTTTACAGATACGTGTTGGTAATAATGCCATGAAAAAATTGTCCCAACGCTACGGGACTCGTTATGGTGTTGGAAACATCCCCGAAGCCATTTGTAAGAAACGACCGAGCACGTGACGTATATACACGTCTTTTTAAACTTGAATTTGTAGATATCGCCAGCGGTGGAAGTGGTGATTGGGTTCTGGCCAACCACAAGCACATTCGTTTCGTCTACACTTTCGAATTGAGAGACACCGGTAAATACGGTTTTCTACTCCCCGTGGAACAAATTATTCCGACTAGCGAAGAAGCGCTGGATGCCGTAGTCAGTATCGTACGTCAGGTCGATGGCAAAGAATAAATTAGCTTACGTACATAATATAATGTCACTTTTCATATACAACTAATAAATAATACTTATAGATAAATATGTTTTGAAATAAGCATAAAATTCTGTAGCGAATATGTCATTGTAATTTTACATGGAATACATTGTTTTCGAGATAATCGGGAAATAGTGATAATTTGTTTTTTAATTCTTATAAAAATACTTTTGAGAAATTTCTCTAATAAATGTAATTTTAAAAAAAGATATGTTTCTTTCGAGAAAAATGAAAAAAAGAGGAGTTTTGAGACATATTACATGGAAATTTTACGGAGGTTTTACGCGGTCGATTAATGAATGGTCAGCATTATTGGAATGAACATGATTGTCAGATTTAGCTTCTTACAAGTTTATTGCTTCTACTAATTCGTTCAGAAAATTTATTAAGGATTTAAATCATGATTTGATGATGATTTCTGGTTGTAATCGACTAATTGATTGATAAATTAATTATTTCATTTAAATATTTGTGACTATTAAATTGAATATACCCTCAACGCGCTTTTCTTAGAGGCCAGCGTAATACTTTCGTTGAATGAATAAACATAAAAAATACAGTTAAATTAGATACCGTTTAAAAAAATACACAACGTATATTAAACGTGATTATACAATAATCAATAGATATGTAAAAATCAATGTAAGAATAAAAATATTTTAATATTGCAGGCAGGTCTTCCTGGTTTGGAAAACCCTTAGTAGATATCAGTTGTGTTTATTTCAAAGCACTTGTTATGTCTTTGTGCAGAGGATTACTTTTTGTTAGAAATAATACATGTATAAGGTAAACGTAGTCAACCCGTTTCAAACAACTAAAATTTTACAATTTTAGCTCTCAAGAGTCGTTACGATTTTTATTTTTTTGAGTATATCTACCTTTTAAATTGTATCTATATTAGGTACTAATATCAGAATTATTGGATTCAATGCACAATGAAGTACCTACCTACATATTATAATTCAAACATGAATCGCATTAATAATATTTTTATTTGTTTTAAAAATACAATACTGTTAAGTAAATCTTGCATTAATTAGTAATTAGATAAGCAATATTTTTTAAGAAACTATGTTCTATTTATTAAACGAACGAAAAGAGTATATTATCAGTATTTTTAAACTAATGTTCAAAAAGTTATTCCATTTCGAGTGACAACAATTTCTACCATTAACATGGAAATAGTCGAACAGGGGAAAGATTGACAGATCTAACAATAAGTACTTTCCATAAACCAGCATTTACAAAACTTGTCAACCAAGTCATAAAATAAGTTCTCTAGTCTCTTAATTCAACGAAGGGACTTAGGTATTTAAAGGGCGATCAAAAGGAACCTACATAATTATTATATCGAACAATCTTTTGTTTTAAAAATATTTACCAAGAAGCGGCTGTTCATGTACTATAAACATAACAACAGCTATTAAACAACGACTTCGAGGAAGCGTTCAATAACTTCGGCGACTCTGTGCGATATACCTACTTACATAATGTACAATAATCAATAATTTTTATCGTATATCGTCTAATAAAATAAGTAAGTATTGGCGAATGCCTGCAAATATTTATTAGGTACCTACCTATATTCAATTAGATGCTAATTTCCTTCGGCATTAAAGGCACAAATCCAAAGTTTTTCTTTGAAAAACAAATTATATCATTTGCTATGAATTTTATGGAGTTTCATTTTATACAAGAACTTGATATATAAGTCCGTTTAAAGCGCTTGACAACATTGTTCCGTGATTTATGTAATTCTAGTCTTTGTAATCTTTCTATCGTAACTAAAGATTTCGATCGTTCATTTCTTTCTAAATGCCGTATGCGATATATTTTTGTGTACAATGCAATATTACACGTACCTACCTAATATAATTTGGATAGAATTAATAACAACTTTTATGAGACAATGTTGTTTAAATTTCATATTTGAACTTCTTAGGAGTAATTCTTTCCTCTGACATTTTTCATTTTTACTCAAATAATTGATACGTTACTATTAAACAATTTAATGTCTCATTATTTTTAAACAAAACTGTATGTTATATCGACATTCTGACTATGGCTAAAGACTTTTCAAACTAAGCAAAACTCTTTATATAAAGAATAACTTTATTTCTAAAAACGAGAAATAAAAAAGTTTCCAATTATCTATAGTTAGGTCCATCCATGGACACACTGTATAATTCCGAATAGTACTTCAATTAAATGCAGATCTATTAATATAAAAACAATTAATAGAATTTTTTAGCAGGTGAATTGTATTTGAAAATCGTCGTAGTCAATTATCACAATGTAATTAATTAGGAAAAACGGACAGTTGATATTTAATTCAAACGTACGAAAAGCTTTCAGAGAAACTGTTAATGTCCTCTTTGAACACTTTTTGAATTTAATAATAAAACTTTATCCAGCTTGCAGATTTACGTTACGCAACTTTATATATCGGACGTTTCTACCAAGACATAGCAATAACTTTTGGCTTTGCAAGTCAAATAATTAATGGTATAAGTATAAAAAATGTTCTTGGGATTTTTATTTTAACATGAACTTTGGGCGAATAATTAAAAATGTATGAATAAATTTAATTTTTGAATAGGTAACAAACGGTGAGATCGTACAAAATCGATATACTTTTTATTATACATTTCTTGATAGTACGATAGCTTAAAAACATAAGTAGCAGTTAAAATCTTATTAAGTCAAAATTAAACGGTATGTAAATTAAAAGACGCGGCATTAGTAGTGTTTCGTATTGAAATTTTCAAACTGAATTTTGCAAAGCCAATTACCTAAGAATATAATAGGTTTAAACATAAGAGCCGTAAGAATTTGATCAATTTTTTTAGTTAAGTAAGTATAATTTATGAGACACCTAACGGTAAAAACTTAAGAAGTAGGTAGCGGCGGTACAATAACCCTCTATAGCCGTAGTACAGAGGACTAATTTCGTGCACCAACCGCACTTTAAAAGAAAGAGGTAGGTAACAGACTTGAGAGCACGCACACAAATATAAATAAGTATTTCTTATTTTTTAATAAATGTGTATCTAAGGACCAGTTATACAATAGCCGATCATCGCCGAACGTCAGCCAATCGCCAATTGATTAGACAATAATTTCTATGGTGATTGACTCACGATCAGCGGTGATCGGCTATTGTACCTGCAACTAACCCTAAACAAAATTTTAAAATCGGCGAGTTACAATTTTGGAGTAGTAACTACCCTTATACTATAAAATTACAAAATGAATACTCATATTTGTTAAAGTACACAATAAATACAGAACATTTCGGAACTGAATAACAACCACCACGTTACAAGTAGTAGATACAGTATGGTTACAATTAATGTCGTCGACAACGTTCAATATGAGTAATAAATAATACAGCCTTATCCATAAAGTACGCATTATACATTAAGGAAAACGTTTTTATTATGGATTTTTCGGCAAAAAGTTATTCTTTATGTCAGTTAATGATAATCCCAAAACTAAAAATGCACCAGTAAAAAATTAAAAAAAAATTTTTCGTGATATACGAGGCAGATCAAAAAATATAATTTTGGCTCAAGAGTAAAGTACGTTTATTTTTAAAAAATATCGAAAAATATTACTTAAAAAAGTTGTTTAGAATTAAAAGTTCTAGATAAATATGAAGTCACAGTCAACTAATTGTAAGCCGAATTTAATTTTTCTTATTCCCTTATTTTTTCAATAGCGCCTATGAAAAACCAATGTTGATCATAGTAATCCATGAATGTATTACTCAGGTTCATTCGACATTGTGAAAATATCTTATTGTTAAGTTATTTAATACTAAATTATTTGAAATAGAAGTCAAATTTCGCCAATTTTTTGATGCAAGTAGTTTTCACAAATTCTAAACATTTAAAATGAAAAACTGATTTAACTACCTACGTACTTTTAAACGTTTTTAACAAACAATGAGTAGGTATTTATTCGAAGTTGTCATATTTTTATTTTTTATTGGTTAATTTTTAGTTTTGAGAGAAGCACCAACTTTTATAAAGAATACCATTTTTTGGAAAAATCCATAATATGTATGATGCGTACTTTATGGATTACAATGTATATAGACACCTACGTATATATAAATAAAATAAGCCTGTAAAGCACGTTACCAACGACATTAACTATGTTTATGACTGTGCATAGATTATCAACATTCTAAAAACATAAACTTAATTTGATTCAAAATAAGAAGAGGTAGATACGTATTGTAAAAATTTTAGTCGGCGACATCAATTTGTTTTAACGTCATTAGCTCAAATGCAAAAAAAATATTTAATTTTGTGATGTCAGCATGTTGGCGTAGTGAGTTTATTTTTAATAACAATCCAACTATCAGTAAAAGCTTACAATTACAAAAATCTTACAAAAGGCCCAAAGTAGGGGTTAATGGCACCCCAGAAATTTCAAAAGGTGTACAAAAGGAGTACAAAAGGTGGCAAAAGAAATGTCGTTTAATAGACCGGTAAATTTACTTTATAATACGTCTGCATTTACATTTTTTTTGTAAATTATTGGGGGTTTAATTAAGTAAGAAAAATATTTCCCTTGTTAATAAAATCGACTGGCATGTTCGAGTGTTTTTTTTTAAGTACGTAGATAAGTTAACGCGTTTGTTACGCCGCCTTGTATGTGTTCACGAGCTATCATTCCCAGATTACGTATTTATAAAATTTTAATTTGTCAGCATAAATACGTAACAGAAAATGACCAGAAAACCAGTTCCTACGCAATTTTCGATTTATTAATTATAATCAGTGGGTACTACTTAATCGGAAATTTTCAATCGTCATGTTTAAAATTACTGCGCTTACCTACCCGTTACAATTTATATAATTCATTAAAGCAGTTCTTCGAATTATAATTTGAAATTGTCTTTTTGCAACCGAACACATAAACAAAGAACGCAAACGGCACTCACCTTAAATATGTCAAGGTCTTCCCACAACGAAGAAATAGGTAACCAAATTATCTATTCGAAAATTGTCCACGTTTAAGTTTTACGAATTAAAAAACCATCTAATGTTAATTTTAACGATACGATTAATAAACTACACGATTAACCTCGCGAAACGCACGAACTAGAATGAATCGAGACGAATGCAACGCGATTTATTTGTTTATCGAAACATGTGCACTTTATGTTCGAGACTGGAATTTCAAGAGTACAAATCTATCGCGCTTTGTCACGTTAAAGCCCGGCTAGATTTTCCGTTGCTTTCCAACTTCAATTCTCATCGATACTTGTCGGATTTCATTGAAGTAAACGTTTGCACGCATTTGGGTGTTCGTCGCGTTATAAACGAAACTGATGATTTTAAAATAAGCTTTTTACATCTTGAGAGTTTAGATCGGTAATTATTATTAATTGGTAATAACCTGGATTTTTGTGTGGACCTTTTATTTTTATGTTTTGAATCAAAACTCAAAAGTCCCCTTCGATCGTACCTCCGCAAAAAATTGTTATAGAGACGAAAGAAAGTAAAATTCAGTTTTTCGCAATCGAGGGGATTTATTAGCGGAAAAGCGGTACAAGTGAAATTTACGACACGCCTTTATCTTTCCATAGCCAATCAAGACCGAAAGACTTTCTGGACACTCGTTACATGTCTGTAAAGAGATTTAAATAAATAATCGCGTTACTTGCGAGAGTGCAAAATTTTGCAAGTTCTTGTGCAAGTTCGCAAGGACCTTCGTGCATACATACCCGACTACATAAGGAATGATGAATAATCACGAATTGTCTTTTGTTTTTAATTGTCGGGATTTTCGATTTTTTTATTGTGCTCCTAAAACCTCTTCTTGAATTTGTCGTAGTAATAATGTTGATGGACAGGCATTTCATGTTCTCTGCACCAGGTCGCAACACGGAAGAACCCTTGTGTTTTGCCAATGTTGATATTACAACCTCCTCGTCATCGTCATCTGCGTCTGCTTGACGTGCGGTGTTAATTATTTCTGCATCCGATAAATACGTTTCTTTCTCGTTGTCAGTATCCCGATCAATTCATTGTTCGATATCTTCTGCCACTACTTCTGCTTCCAAAATTTCATTACACGTGGTAAGAATGTCGCGTAAAATCGTTTATTTAGAACAGTAATAAATGCGATAAAAAAATCAAATTTAATCAAGTTGTTAGAATTACCGCGAATTCGGATTATCAAGATTACACTGTATAAAAAGGTACCTACGTCTTAACGCCCCGTATATCATCTTTCGTTCATTTCAAGTATTTTGTCAAAAAATTTGTCACCTGATTTACGCACTCGAAACTGTAATATACACACTTATCCACTTTACCATTTGCCAGTAAAATTTTAATTAATATAACTTAAAAATTTCAGTTTTTGTGTGGTAATCAATCTAGTATTTTCAAGAAAAAAAAATATAGAAACGAATCTTCCGAAACAAGCAAGGTTAATGTTTAGGAAGCGTCTAAATTTCTCTGGAACTTTCAGTTTTTAATTTTCGACTACCTACTTAAAAGTCCGAAAATTTTCTCTAGTTATCCTTAAAGCAGAACTATTCTGGGCATTTCTGTAGACTCACAAGCTGTCGCTATAATTGCTTGTAGGGATAAAGGCATGTTGAACTTAAATTAACCAACTTTCAGGATAACAAATTTATATAAGTCACTAGTAGTATGTTTACTCAAGTACTTATTTAAATATTTCTAACTGTTTAATGAGTTTTTAATCAAAATTATGTTTCGTTTGTGAACACATAATTATCTATCGAGTGTCTACCAATATTAAAACATTGTAAATAATTGCTACATTATAACAACTCGTTTATAAATTATTAACTGATAGAATAAAATTAAAAAATTACCTTTTAATGAGGTCAATAATAATTAAATTGATATTTCCGTTTTAGATAGTTCTTGTAATTTAAGTCAAAATAAATTGTAATAAAGCTTTACTTTCGTCCAATTCCATTTCACGCAACTTGAGGTAAACTTATTTTTAGGGTTGCGGAACGTTTGCTAAAGCATATATAGGCACGCAAAGGTCTTAAAATTATTATGTTTGACGTTGTACTCTTTTCTTAATCGCCATTACATCACTAGAACACTATTAAATTACACTTTACACTTACGCCTTTTTCTATCGAGAATTTGAAAAACAAACGTTGGTAATTTTCTTGAAAGTAATAGGATACATTTTTTATTTAAATATTAAAAACTTTACTTTATTGCAAGGTGTCGAGAATACAGGTAGATACTAAGCGATCACATTGGTTCTCCTTGTGAAGTAAATTATTTTACTTTATAGAACATTATTACCTAATTAATAATTAATATTACACATTATACAGAGTGTCTCAAAGTTGACGCCCGTATGATTAAAATATTATTCAGGAGGCAAAAAGAAAATCGAAAATTAAAAGTGAAAAATTTGCCGATTTTCCTTGGTTATCGAGTTAGCGGAAAAAAAAGAAAATTCAACATTTCATCCTAAAAATATATTTATTTATTTTTATTTATTTATATAATGTAAAACGATTTGAAAACTTCGAATGACTTTTAAAAATGACTTTTTTTTAACATAGTCACGCGATAAAACGTATTATTTACCTATTTAGCAATACTCGATAACCAAGGAAAATCGACAAATTTTCCACTCTTAATTTTCGATTTTTTTGCCTCCTGAATCATATCCCAAACGAACGGGCGTCAATTTTGAGACACCTTGTACGCATATGTAATCAATTAATATTTTCATTGAAACTTTCTTTCGTGATTTATGTATTTTAATAACTGATTTCGAATCACACATAATATTCAATTATAAAGTTATTGTTTTATAAACACCTACATAGGTATAGTAAATTTTATTAAAGTATATTAACTATTTATAATTTACTTACCTATAAAGAATATTCAATCGCAAGCGTTGAACAAATTCTTACACACTTCTGGTTTTTCGTGCAATCGAATCGTTAACTTTGGTAATCCACTTTATATAAGATTTTCTTTGTTAGATCCCGAATTAGAACGTGACTTACAAAACACGCACACTATGTGATCTTTTCTTATATATGTAGGTTCTCCTCTATTAAGAATGCAAGTCTTTTATTATTAACATATTCAATTTTCGACGGTCAAATTTTAAGTTATATATATATATATATATATATATATATATATATATATATATATACATACATGCGTTTAATAATAAGTAAACATTAAAAGTTGACTACAATAATATGTAGGTATTTATTAGATATACTCAAATATGTATTTAAATTAAAATTATTTTATGTTTACCTACCTTTATATTGAATAACTTTTGAAATATACAGTGTCATGTAAGAAGTTAAGTAAATAGAACTACATAAACGTATTAAATTAAATACCCATCTAATGTGCAGGAAAATCATCGACAGAATATGTCGCTTTTCAAAAATAGAACTGAATTATAAATTTATCTACAATCTAGTAACTTTTTATTGACAATGTGTATTGGAACCTATCTTGAATACCGCATAGGTATAATTAGGGACATACTGTCATCGTTAACTGTATAATCACAAATAATTAATAAACTTGTGGAGAAGGAACTGGTTTAATGTTACGTAGATATAAATATCTAATTTGTTTTCGTCTTCTACGATCAAGTTACTCGAATTGGGGATCCTGTTACTAACTTCTTTTAAATCCCCCTTAAAATATTGCTTCTCAATACTAAACTAAAATTTCTATTGTGATCGGTGCAAAAAGTTTGGGCCACCAAATCACCTAGAACTAATTCGGTTAACCAAATCAATTTGATATCATTTTTTTAAGAAAAGGAGACCGTTAAAAAAGTCTTCGTTCGTTCTACTGTATAATAGGATGTTGAGTAACGCAAAATAACTTATTAACGACTTAATTTAAAAACTTTAAAGTTTGTACACGTATTGCTGCAGTTAAGGATAACAAACACACGGCGCCTTACTCAGTTTAACATCCAGGGTGTTTATTTTTAAGAATTAGAAGTAGTCTCAGCTTTTTATTAACAACTTTTTCATACGTACGCCACTGACTCTTTTGGTATTTTGTTTTCGAAAGACAGGTTGATTTAAAGACTTTTATTACTCTTAGTAAAATTCAATATATTGCATGGTTTCTTCATAAATGGTCAATTCTTGTCATGATATACTTTTGTAATGACATAACTAAAAAATGGATGCAAAATAGCTACAAAATCTAGACGACTGTGGCAAAAGTATGTAATTCTTAAAGCAACTTCTCAAAATGACTACTATTAACACGTTCGCATAAAGAAATCTGCGCAAAAAATTGAACTGAACACTTTGCAACATTTCAGCATCAGCTTTCAAAACTTCTAAATGTTAACTTAACCACTTTTGGTGTAATGTTAGAGTATTGTGCTTATTAAAACAATTGTAATAGAAATTACGGAATTAGGAATTCGTCCCGTTTGAATGCACAACAACTAGTATTTTTATACCTCTAATTTTAGTAAAATTAAAACAGATTCCCTATAGTTAAAAACGTACTTATCATTTTAAATCTTGTTACCGAATGGCAAAAAATACCTATTAATAAAAAGGTTATTTACCCGCTTACAAATCCATAATATTAACGGGAAGACATTTATCACGAAAATATTTGGTAAAAAACCCAATCCTATACTGAGTAACGAACAGAGATATGCGACGTTATACGACACTCACGTCCTAAGCCTCATAATAATTCGATGTTTAAATTGTACGTTAAAATTTGTACCTATACGTATTTAAGTTCGGGTGTGAATAATTTTTGAATATTTGTTTACAATTAAATTAAAATATGTATAGGTATGTGCAACTTAATTGATTTTTAAAATGGGCTAGATCTTCTGAACACCGCCGTGTTTTAAACAAGAAAGCGAATGAACTTATCTATTTTCAAAATAAATCCCACCATTTTTCTTTTAACAAAATACAGTTTCGAAAAATAAAAACAAAACGATTTAACGCAAGTAGGTACCTATTAGAAAAATCACATCAAAAATGAATAAAATCGAGAATGCGCGCGCCTACAATCCTTAAAGAAAGACCGAATACGCATACTGAAGTTATATTTCGAGGTAATTTAAAACCTTTTTGTTTAAATGTTAATTTTACAGGTATTTCAATATGTTTGTTATCTGAAGCAATAAGTGCCAGGCCGGCCGCCCCCGATTGTAAGCCCACGCGTAAGAGGTGACGCACGATCAACGATGGTTGTATCCGCGTTATCGGCAATTCCGAGTGATAAGTAATAAAGCAAGACCGTGGATGCGGGGATAATCAAGAGTATCGTTCGAACCATATAGAAGTGAGTATTCCGTTAAAATATCGCGTGTGGATGTCTTTGAATTTTAAACAGGTTCGCGGTGGCATTTTCAAACTTTCCGGGAGCAACCTCAACATCCGGAATCATTGTTGTGGGGACTTAAGTCCATTCAGACACTTAGGCCTGTTTCAGACGAGGATACGCGTATGCGATTTCGGTATGCGATTCTTTGTCGGCTGCGCATCAACCGTCTGAAAGGCTACATATGTTGTAACGTTAATTCTGTATCCATCATACGAGAATCGCATACTTGTATCGTCCGTCTGAAACCAGCCTTAGGCTGGCTTAATTAGGAGGAGTAAATTAAAATTTCCACCTAAAAACGCGCTCACCGATTGGCTACTTGCGAGATTAGTTTACGCTGGGTAATTTGCCGTACGCGCTATTATATCTCCCGTAATTTCTGTTTACCTACATGTGTGACAGTTGATGGGTATCGACTTTAAAATGTTTTAAAGTCATTTCTTGTATATTACCAATATGAAAAATAGTTCTTTTCAGAATTAAACGGATCATTTTGTAATAAATTCAAATCCAAGAGCAAGTATTGCATCTGCAGTGTCACAGCAAACAAAAACGCCCCCATTTGGGGCATTAGTTTTCTGCTGAAAAGCAAACTATTTTGAATTTGTAGAAGAAACTAAAATTAGATGATAAAAATTCGGTATTACCTACGTTAAAAATTGTACTTTTAGCAGGTTAAATTAACAGCCCTGATGTTACACACCCTTTTAATACTTTAACACTCATCTTATTCATCATACATTGACACATTTCGAATCGTCACTGCATTGGTACATTTTTGTCCCATACATTTACAGGAACCAATGCAACTCATTCGATTTTTGCTACTTTTTTCACATTTTGCTACTGCAATGTAAAAAATATGATGAAACGAAATTTATGAATCAACAAAAAGAGACATTAAATGGTAAAGTCGCTGTAGTTTTCGTATGAAATAGGAGCTTCTCGTAAATTTATTTAATACAAAACGTTTCTTGTATTATGTACTTAATTATTAAAATAACGGATAAGGTGTATTTACAATAATAATAATAATAGTATGTTGGCTTATTTTAGAATTACGTATAGAATGAGAGGGAGCTACGGGAAAAAAGTGAGATGGGAGATATACTGCAACCAGTTGAGAGTTGCGACTCTCGAAATTGCAATTTTCGCATGTTTTCACTTTTAATTATTTATCTTAATTATGAAGCCCCACAAACATATAATTCTTCTATCGTCGGATGCTACAAGGACGAACCAAACTTTTTTAAGAATAAAATTTTTCGATATATCGTACTGTTTTGTAGTTGTGACAATATAAACGGTAAAAAACGCGAAATTGAAGTTAACTTTTTAGCTGTTCGAACTGAGATATCGGTCCCGAAACTTATTTTTCTCCATAAGAGCCCGTGTATTTTGCGTTTTTTCAAAAAATTTTAAACGATTAATTTCATAAAACCAATTACGAATTTTACGGCAAAAGAAAGTTCACGTTTCCTTCTATACGTACGCTGAATAACTCTTTCGGTGAAGATAGTGTCCTTTTTAACTGGACGATTTTTGACGGCTTTTGGCTTTTTAAATAAACAAATACACCCTTTCGATTTGTCGAGGTTTCATCTTGTAACCCCGACAGCCCCTCAAAAGTCATTTTGCGGAGTTTCGAGTACTCTACTATAAACAACGAACCGCTATATATTACCGATTCTGTTTAACTACAAGAACTGGCGAGAAAATGCCTAATCGGAAAAGTATCGCATACGCGTATCCTCGTCTGAAACAGGCCTTACCATCAGTGTTGCCAATAAAAAATGAAATAAATTTGTTTAAACTTGTCTTCGTACGTTTTGCGAAATGTTTGGTCTACAAAATCGACATTTTAAGTGTAGGTACGATTCATCGAATTTCGGAAAAATTCAAAGAGATTAACTCGATTTGTAATCATCATCATTTGCATCGGAATTTAAATCTGCACTCGTGTAAAATTCAATTAACGTACGAAATAAAGTCTAAAGACTATTTCATGCCTCGTGAATTCACCGATTGGACCTCAGACAAGTTAGTTTTAGTAAAAGGATCGTTTTCAGTGATGAGGCCCATTTTACACGGGACCTATTTGTAAATAAGAAAACTAATATGGCAACTCTGAAAAACGAAAACCATCGGGCGATTCACAAAAAGTCAGTTTTATACGAATTTTAAGTTATTGGTTTCTATATATTTTTTTAACAACAATGAATTATGAGTGTTATGGCGACACGATAACCATTTTTTATCACAAATTGGATCATACGAATCCAGTTTCAAATTAGATATCTAGTTCCAGTAAAATGGCTCCATATTTTATAAACACCATTAACTTGTTGTTTTAAATTTTTTTGAAAAATAAAGTCTATGTGAATAACTCACAAACAATTGATGAACTGAAAAATATAATCGCTGCTGCCCTTAAAGAAATTGTGCTTTAGTTATATGAAAATGTAGTGGAAAATTGAGGAAAACGAGTCGAGCTCGTGAAGAAAACTGATGGGCTCACTTAAACGATATTGTTATTGAATGAATTTGTGTTTTGTTTGACCTTAAAGCTGCGACATTCAACTTAAATAACCCTTTACAACATTATACGTAGAACAATTCATACTATGTATATAATCCAAAACTATAGTATCGGAAATATAGAAATATATTTTCTCAGTACTTAGAACATTATTTTTATATGACTTTTTACGGATTTTCTTAACGTTTCAAGTTTGTTAAAAACTTACTGATTGATACAAAAAATTCAAAAGTAAACCTACTTGATTTTGTTTATTTACTACTTTTAAATGTGTAGGTACTTTATTTCAAGTCATGGGTAAGTCAATGTTTTTATGATTCTTTTAAGTAGAATGTTTTTTATTATACGAGCTTTCAAAATTATTCGATAAAAATCTTACTTAGGTACTGTATTCTGGAAATTTTAATATGTATAGAAAAGACGTCGATGAGATAGAAAAATATAACTTGTGTATTTATAAACGCACCTCGATATTATTTTCAATAATTTTGTCACGATGTTATATATAATACGTTAATCTTTGTCCGAGATCACTTGCAATTAAAACAATATTGTACTGAGTTAGGTACCTACTCTATGAAAGAATCGAATTTAAAAATCGAGAAAAACGGAAACCCAATATAAGTAAACCTAAAACACAAATCTAAACATATAGGTAGATAGGTACAAACTTAAATTTCGAGAAAATTTCGATTCTTATTAACACGCACGCATAGCCGTATGAGTAGATTAAAAAAATATCGGTCGGTACATAATAAAATGATAAACGACTAATTAAAATCCACCGATGTGTTTTACGTAAATGTTTATCGCAAGCTGAAGTGCTACAGTTAACGTCAAACAGAAATGTAGGTATAATTTGGCCAATGAAAATAATTAAAAGGCTCTCTCTGGTATATTTAGTAAGCAAACACGAAAACAAGGGCGGTTAAATTTTTGTTTAAGGCCACGTAACCAGAACACGGCTAGTTCCTCAAAGCTAAACGTTAATTAACTGGCATAACGAGTACCGACAGGTGTGTTTGATTTCCACCGATAATAATTGTTTTCTAACTGTAATTATCTAGTAATATGTTTATGATATTAGTTATTCAGTATATTACATTATAATTACACTGTTAACTATAGACGTTTAAAACTTAATGAAAATAAATTAGCAGTACTTCGTTTCCCGTTACCAAGAACATGACAAATTTAGTAAAAATATTATGGTAGGTAGTACCTACCTATTTACTGTATCATACGTCCAGTCATTAAATGAAATTTAGTTCTCAGTTTAAATAGAAAGGGAATTTAAAGTTATTTTATAATCCTGCTTTTGGTTAAAACTCTTTGAGCAGGTTAACCTTAATTTTAGGGTCAGTGTATAAGAGAGAGATGGTAATTAGCGCCTGAAAATGGGATTATAAATTTAGGTAGTCTTTGTTAAAATACAAGAATTCAAATAGCTAGATATCTACTTGGGTACAACGTTTAAATTGCTGTATTTTCTTCTAAAAAATGGCCGATTTTTACAGATGATAAGGTAGAAGCAACTTTAATAAAGAAATATTTGCTTTGTGAGAGTTGCTTTCCGTTAAAATACGCAAATAAGGGAAACTTCTGTCTAACATTCCTTTGTCAAATCGGGATATTTAGGGAAAGAAAAGACATTCTAACTTTAAATGTGAAAACTTAACATTGTAAACACAATCTTCTATTGAAGCAGACGGTATAATTGCGACATAATTTGTTCTAAAGACCCTTTTTGTATTTGTAAAATTAGACGATAGAAAAACATTTATTTTTAGTATGGCATGTCGTAAATGCAGTGCGTACTTTGCCCAAAGGAAAAGGAAGCTCCGAAATATTCTAAAACTTGGAGAAACGTAATATATTTTAAGTAAAGTTGTGGGAAGGAAGTGTATTTTAAGAGAAAAGTATTTCTAACACTTAACGGGACTATTTAGTAGTTAATACATTAATCACGTAGGTATTTAGAATTTCTAAAATTATATACCTACTTGGCAATTTCGAATAAAGATAAATAAAACAATTTGTTGAAAGTTGTTTGTTATGATAATACGTAAATATTTAATCATTACAACTTCTTGTTATTAAATGAATTTAAAAAAACAGTTAATATAATTAAATTTTGAGGAAAATTGGAATTATCTAGCTATTCTATTTATATTGCAAGAATTGACTTTTTTAGCGCGGAATGTACCTAATTTTTAAAATTATATAGGTTAATTTTAAAAATATTTATACGAACAATATAAAATTGTTCTGATAAATTAAGATGAAATGCCTTCTGCAATCAAATAAAACTGTTACCTATTCTGCTTCAGTTTTTCTATAAAGCCAAATTAATTTAGGTTAAAGTTTTCTAACGAATATGTTTAATTTGGTTGATATGTGTGATCTGTGTTACATCACATTTGTATACTTACATATATCTTTTTTAAATGTGTAGATATACATTACGCAAAGACAAAATAGCAATCAGAAGGTTATATTAAAATTGAGAACAGAAAACATTGAAACAATTGATGTATTGCCCACCAAATGCTCGTGATTTGCGACGTTAATTTTGCACCCGACTGTACTGCACTGGTTTTAAAAATTCAGTGATATTCTTCTGATTGTATGTAACTGGGTAATGTTTAAGACATTCCCTTCTTAATTGAAATGTAACGTACAGTTCGAGTGACGTTTTTGAAAATCTTTACAACGTATTTAATGCCTACAAAATTTATTTTCTCGACTTCTCAATGTTTTCTTCATCGTTAACCTCCTCGTCATTCGTGTCTTCATTCGTCATAACTTCCACTTCAAGAAATTACAATATTTAATAAAATATGTATATATCGCGAATGAAACATAAAATTATTCCGCTTAATAATTAGGGCCGATCTTTCCATCTTCTGACTTATCTGACAAATATTTACCACAGAAACGTTTATTCGAACAATTGTTCCCATTGTAAATATCTGTTAGATAAATTTATCAGAAGATGAAAAGAACGGCCCTTAATCCTTTAGATTCCTATATAATTAATTTTAAAATTAAATAAATAACTTTATATTAAATAATTCCATTCTTGATTTAAATGCTAGCGTATATAGTTAAAATTGTTTATTTTAATACGAAATAGGAAGTGCCTACTCAAATATGTAAATTAAACGATAGACGAAAGCGTTACTCTCGGAAACAGTTCTAAACAAATTTTGTTTTCTACGTATACCCACATATATCGTTTATTGGTTTTTACAAAAGTCAACGTCTTATTGTGATATTTAAGGAAATGTATAGTTATAGTGATTTAACTTTTTAGCTTTTATATTTCTAGCAACCAAATGTTTCGCGAATATACGGACCAGTGCATTTTAGACTGTTTTATCATTCGGGGTATTCTACATATGTAAATTTGTTAAAGCATACGTCTCTGTCCTCGTGTGGTATATTAGGGTTTGTTCCGAGCACAATATGCTACATTTAAGCAACAGTATGCTGATACCACAAAATTATCGGCCGACAAGTTAAACAGTTGTTTTAAAGATATTATTAAATTTAATGAATAAAATAGTCCCACAAAATATTTGTATAAATAACTAGGTTTAACGTACCTTCATTTCTATCTATATAATATCTATTATTGTGATTTATTTTGAACGCGTTCTTATAGAAATAGTACGCAAACTTGTGCCATTTTTAAAAATATACCAGCTGAATCTATTATTACACTTTAACGTACCTACTTTAAAATTGGCAAAACAATTAAAAAAAAAAACGATAGAAATGTTACATAAACATGTTCGTGCTACAAAATAAATAACGTTTAATTCGTTTTAACATAAATCGAATTTAAGAGTTCAGTTTAAAATTTGTCTTTCTAAAACTTCAATTAGTACTGTAATAAAAGTACTAATTTGAAATATTTCGACATCTTAGGGAAGCACAACTTTCAGTGTTTAATTCAATACTTCTTTTTTTACCATTTTTTATTATGTCATTAAAAATATTATGTGTAAGTATATTTTACATAATTTATAAAAATCCGATTATATTATTATTTGTATTATTATTCTACAGTGTAATTAAAAAAATTAAATAAAAATTTGCATTTTATTATTATAGACACGGTAAGATCTTTAACGAAACAATTCAAAAATATCTCTTTTTGTTACATTATAATACTGAAATTTAATGTGTAATTGAACGTGTTCAAAAATAGAATACAAACAAAGAAAGAAATAGAATTTAGATCGGCGTGTAATTATGTAACTACAATTTTTTATACGACTGCTTTAAAACAAGCAATAATTTTCGGTAAATTTATACCTACATACAACAGCAGTACTTTTCGTATTTGTTATTGTCGAGCTAAGGAAAAGGTGCCGATTTTTGAAGACATTTTGGAATGGATTTGTCCTTAGGTTTAATAAGATAAGCATATCTACTTATTCGTTTTAAATTTTCCAACTTTTAAAATTTCTTTCCAACATACACAAATCAATTTATGATAATGTCGACATGCAGCGGTTGCTGTTGAAAAATCAATCATTTTATTCAAAATTTCCAAAATTCGCCAAACCTCCTGTGCGAAGGTCGACATTCGTTGTTTATTATCGACATTAGACAGATTACCGACATTTACAGTAACATATACCTGCATACGTTAACTCCATAGTTAAAAATTAGGTCTCACTAATACATAATAACATCTCATACATAATAACATATAGTGCAAGAGATAATAAACAACTTCATATTTCTTTAAGCAGAAAATTAAACAAATTGAGTTCTAAACTTATTTAAACAATACTATTGGATATATTACTTTAGTATTAATGACTATAAGTAAAATCAATCAAAAATGAGTTTTGCATATTTCATTTTTGGACAGTTATTGTAAGATGTGCCTTCATAGAAGCTTTATAAGCGAACAAAGGTTGTTATTTTGACATCTGAAAAGAAGGGATGATTGAAAACTATTTAAGTAGGATAATGCTTTAAAAACGTGTTAATGTGTAGTAATTTATTGTTACGTAACGTTGTAATATTTTAAATCATGAATTTTTTATAACTTTGTAAACTTCTGGAATAACGATTTAAGAATTCATTGTTTATTTTCTTATACAAATATTTAATAAAAATTAAAAATGAAATGAAATGAATGAAGTTTAAATAAAAGTATCATACCGGTTTGGATAAGTTTTAATAATGTTTTTAAAATACATCTACACATTATGTGATTCGATTGTTTCTTAATTTGACTCGATTTGAATCGAATTTCTTCGACGAATGGTAATGTAATACGACAGGATCAGGTGTTGATGTACCCTCGGTATATGTAATTGGATATTTCAAGTCGTTGATTTATTATTAAAAGCTGTAACAGATACTAACCAATTTAATGAAAAACAACGCAACGTAGTACCTATACATGCAGTAGGTACCTCATTTTTCTAAAAAAATATAAATTGATGTTCCAAATGTTTATTTGTAAATAAACTAAACGGTACATTATTACATATATATTACATTATTAATAAACATTTCTAATGTATTAAATGAAACTGTTTAGTCTTTTCTGAACGTTTTCAATTGTCTTCACTTTTGCATTAAATAGGTATTTACGTAAATTTTAATAGGTATTGCTACATCATTGCTATCTATATACAAAGTGGATAACAATACTAAAATATTTATTTATAGGGGTAAATAAAGAAGTTTGAGACTAAAACCTCATTTTGATTACTGAATTTTTAAATTTATTGGCAGTATGCAGTCCCAAAAAAACAAATTCAATAATTTAGAAATTACACACTGAAAAAAATATCTTAGGTAGATTTAACCAAAAAATATTATCGAGTAACAAAATCGCAAATGCTTATAGTTAAATTAAACCATATTATGTTTGTAATAAACATTTTGGAATAATTATTTCGATTAAATAGAAATTGTTGTGAAAAAAATTATTTCGTATCCACAACTTATGTTAATTTTTACAACGTAAATAGTTCATTTTACTACATTCTGAAAAAAGAAATTGGTTAAATTAACCATAAAAATTGTCAATTAACATTTTACTAAAATTTGATATATTTAAACGAAATGTAGTTTAAATTAAATAACTTAAAACTATTATTATAACTAAGAGAAAATTGTTAGAATTAAATAAATACAATCAACCCGAAAAACTGGTAGTTTATGCGGTATAAATTGAAACTCGACAATTTATTCGTTATTTTGACCAACGCTCGTTGTTATTTAACATTTTTATCGAGATAAGAATATATAAATTACGATTGTTACAAAAATAGGTTTAAGGCGAAGATCAAAGAATGTTGTTCCTGTACTTTTGTTTAAAATAGTACTATCGACATCTATTGTCACATGCAAGTTTTCATGAAAGCAGTTTCATGAACTACAGATTGTCGGCCATCGATACGGACATATTGGAAATATTTCTCAAAACAACGTCCAGTACAAAAGTGCTGTATCTATGCAAATTACATACGTAAAAAGTGTTATTTTATTAACGCATGCAACGTAGGGGGTTTAAATTGTGATTTTTAGTTTCGTTCGTGCGAGTATTGGAATTACTGACCTACATTACATAATTTTTAATGATATGCCTTAATACTTGTTATTTGGGAGGGACATTAATTATTGCAATGTACGACCACTTATTCTACAGTAAAAATGATAGGATAAGATAATTTCCTACGAAAATATTCAAATATTATCATATTAATTATACGTAACTATAACTAGCGATAAAGCTACTTGACAGTTCAACAGCGAATCCTAAAAATATCTGGAAGAAATATTCCCGAAATATCTCCTGTAATCTACATATACGTGAATTCCTAGTACCTTTATCTTGTTTACTTTGAAAACCGTCAGAATAGTACCTATATCTACCACTAAAAATGTTACTTATTAGCAACTTTTCTTGATAAGTATCATTCAAAGTAGGTATTCTTAACATTTTTTTTTTAGTTAATGAACATAAATTCTGTTGCTATACAATGTTCTAGTTAGTTTAACTGTCTACATTGTAAATCACAATTTAAACAATTTCTATACAGTTAATTCGACTATATTCTTAGGTAGACGCCAAACGATATACATTATTTTCGGTTGATTTTACCGAGCTTTTTCTTTCAGGGCAATGTTCAGAATAAATCCGCCTGAAAGTTTTCGTTTTGAATATTGAATGTCTTACCCTTGTTTATAGTGGAAATACGGGGGAAGAGGTGAGGCGAGCCGTGAAATTAAAATATTAAAATGTTATCTCCGCATTTATAGTAGAACGGAAAGGAAAACTACGAAGAAAGGAATGTTTGTAACTACCTATAATGTGGCGGTGCTCGAGGAAAGTAACAATTTTGAATCATATAGCTGATGGTTTTATTCAGAAACGTTCAATACATTTTATCGGTTTTTTTGCCTCAACCGCTGCTGCAGTTTAGTTTCGCACTTTAGTTTCATTAACTTGAAGTTACGTGTTGCGTATAATAGCATCAATCGAAGTAGGTACCGATCAATATTTTGCACGTGCGGTGGTTTTGTACAGGTGATAGCAAACGTGTAGACTTTAAATAAGTAGAAAATTTACTAAATTAGGCTTTATTATCGGGTAGAATATTTAAAAAAAAATGTATTCCCATAATTTGTACCTTGAGAATTATAAAAATTCAAAAACGGTATTAAAAATAATTATTATACTTTACTAAATAATTTTATAGGTAGGTAGAGCTATACCTACATATTATAAAAAACACCAAGAAAAAATTTAAACATTGATTTGATATTATAATTAATCTTTCGTTAGTCTGGTCGGTGTTTGATAACCCCAAACTTATTGTTAGTTTTATTGTAATTTTTTTTTAAATAACATCCGCAGCATCGTCATGTGCCGAGTAGCTGTTAGAAATGTTTTAGGTGATATATTGGTAAAGTAGATTTTTTTTGGGAAAGTTGGAAGTTGTGGAAATTATAGGTAGATGTCTATGAGACCGCGGCAAATTAATGACAATACTGTTTTGGATGAGCTACAGTTAAGTCCCTATATCATGTTAAGTGATTTTTGTTATTTAGACTATTTGTATTGAAAAATACAATAATAGGTGGTTATGAAGCTAATTACAAAAAGTAATTACAAGATATTAGTTAGGAACATGTCAGATCCCAACAGCCTGTCGGTGTAAAAATATTTAACCAAACTAACGAAAGATTAGTAATATTAAACAAAACAGTATTTTAGAAATGAATTATAAAACTTCTTCGATTGAGTTTTATAATTGTAACTATTTGTGTAATTGATACGAACCTAGAGTAAATATTTTTATTTCGCTTCTATTTAATTTACAAAGAGTAAAATTAACGAATAATCGAATCACTCTAATATTCCTTTCCAGGTCACTTGCGTAAAGGATAAACAGAAATGGGGGAGAGATTATCAACGTTTTTACCTTTGTATATTCTGCATTAAAGCTGCATTAAACCTGTGTTAGTATTTAGTAATACCTATAAAGTGTTTAAGTTAATACTTACCTTAGATTTACGTTAGAATTCAAATAATATCAAAGGAAAAATTACCTAACAATGTAGACATTATATTTTTATTTACACCTACTAGGTGTTTAGTTTCTAAAAAAAAAACTTCAAAGATTTTTTTCGTACGTATACAAGAATGTTGGCATTAAACGTAAAATATAAATATCTACATAATATAATAAAATCAATAAAAAATGTACAAGTTTCCAGCAACTCCAATGAATTATAAAAATATGTTTAAAAGTCACAAGTTTCAATATTTTTAACAACTAAATATCGACGTAACGATGTAAAGGCTTTATTTTATTAAAAGATGCGCGTAGGTTTGCTATATCAATTTTTGAAATTGATATATTATAAGCATCCTAAAACTTCCGAATCGATCTAAATATTTAATGATAAAATACATCGTCAATCATTAATTTGTCATGTAAGTTTTCGAATGCGATGTTGATCTGTAAATAACGCTATACTTAATAATTTACTGATACTGATATAAATTATCTATCGATAATTTGAGATTTTTCGGTACCCAGGTAATTTTATTCTAAATAGGTGGATATATACTATGGTATAACATGTGCCTACTAGATGTGTCCGTATGTTTTTCTTTTATTATCTATTACGTTTTAAAACGCACTAATTAAAAATACAATTTAGAAACAGCAGGTAAAGCAATTTATTATTACTTGTTAATATGCGTGATTTGATTAATTTGATTTCATATTGACGGCACACAAACTACTATTCGAATGAATTGTATAACAACCGAAGCAAGTGGAAAACGGATTAAAGGGAATATTGATTTCAATCGCAGATGATGCCGCCTGTTACAGTAACCACAAAACAAGGAAACCATTGTCAGGTCCTTGATTAAAACTAGTGCTGTTTCTAAGACCGTTTACAAATTAAATTTGCTCATGCTTATTTCCGAACTAATTGTAGGTGTAATGTCGCAGAACTATTGCATCGGCAAAAGCAGGCCGATTGACATTGCTCTACGATTGAAATTAAAAGAATTTGTTTTGGTTTAAAAACCGAAATCCTGTCACTCGCCTGTCTAATGCTTTATCGAGAACCGTTTTATATTTATTACATTATTGTTTTATTAATTTAACATATTATATAATAGGTATAATATATTTTTAATCGAGAAATCGAATTTATACCTACATGTAGTGATAATAACATCTTTAAGTACCTATTGTTTGTACCATATTCCAATATATCCACAGGAGAAGCTGCTAGAATCTGTCACGTTTTAGAAACCGTGCGTTCAATACTGAATTAGTATAAGTCGTGCAAAATTACTTTGATACGAAATTTATATCGAGAGGATTAGGGCGGGCCTAGAATTTGATAATCTTTTAGTTAAAAAAAAGAAATAGATTATTATTGGCAAGCAGATGGCAACTTTTGAAATGCATTCTATACGAATTCTACGTTTTAAAGCACTTATAAGCACCATTAAATTTAAAGAAGAGATTGAGCTTATTATTTTATAGGAATAAGCGGTGTATCAACTTTAACGGCACACGCGTAAGATGAATTTGATACTCATTATTTCATAATATTTGCTAAAATTGAGATAAATTTTATTAAAAAGTATATATATATCATATTACATTTCTAAAATATAAGGAAAGCATCTTGAGTTTTCGTAAATATACTAACAATAAGTAAGTACCTATCTATAACATGTAACTGATAATTTTATTATTACAGACAAATTTTAATTCTTTTTGTTATTAAGAAAGTTACCTAAAGTGAAATATTCAAAATTAAAATTAAATTATTAATTAAATTGAAATATATTACCATTCAATCCCTATGATGTATCATTTCCGTTACTTTTCATGACCCGTTAAAAACTAACAACCAACCACGATCGAGATTTTCATACGTTTTCATATCGATAACATGTTAACGGAGTGTTAAAAATAACGGAAGTGACACATCATAGGACTGATTTTATCTATAAATGAAAAAATAACCATTTAAATTTACAATTGTTTACAATTCGTTTTCAATCTTTATCTAAATATAAATTAATTAAGATAAATGATTATATCGTGATGATAAATGATAATTGCCGGACGAGTTTTAAATAGAGAAAAGGAAGAGAGTAGGTGTCGATTAATCGTGTTTAGATTGATGACAGAGCAATACCTATATTTCATTATAATAGGGTTGTAAACAAAATTTTGGATAATATTAAACAAAGTACCTACTACAATATTTTATAAAATAAATACGGAAATTAATATACTTATAGCCTATCCAAGCGACCTGGCGATTCACACATCATCAGTAAAGGTTACTAGACGATGACGTTTCACACAGTGCTGTCACCGCGTACCTCGTATTTTGACAGTTTTAATAAATTCTATTCTCTCTTTATACCAACTAATATGTGTGCAGGTAAATCATCGATAGAATATGTCACTTTACAAACTTTAATAACCGAATTATAAATAAATAATCTAGTAACTTTTTACTGATGACGTGATCGCCAGGCCGCTTGAATAAGGTATAAGATGAATTGTATAATTCACTTTATATTGTGAACGATATGGGTTAATATTATCTACTATTTCAGTAGTAATTAGCATCTTATCATATTCGTTATTCATCCTTTTCCTTAACGATTAGAAAGTTAATGGTTTTATAAATCACATTATTTTTTTATATTTCGAGTTTAACACGTACGACCAATATGATATTTATCGAGAAAATGCAAGAAACGTAAATTATACAATAGAAACAATAAAGAAATAAGGTAAAAGCTGATCTGGAAACGATTATAAAAGAAATTTTAAATAGTTATTTAAATAATATAGTACCTAGGTAGGTAATTCCTATACAATTACAAAGTTGTAAACGATATGCATGTATGTAGATATTCTGTTAATGTAGTAAGTAATAAAAATTACTAAAAGAGTCAGTCGCGTTCGTATAAAAATGTTGTTGGTAAAAAACTGAGACTATAATCGCTAAAAATAAACACCCTGTGTGTTAAATTGAGTAAAGCGCCGTATGTTTATTAGCCTTAACTGCAGCGATACGCGTACCAAATTATAAATTTTTAAGTTAAGTCGTTAATAAATTGTTTTGAAAAAAGTATCTGATAATGCCTTCCTTCGGAGGGGCTGTATTTCGAAAAGGAATTATAGGCAATTTGAAATGTAGGTAAATTGTGCTATATCAGTTCAGGAATGTGTGGTGAAGTGTTGTACAGACCTTTCAGAAATGCCCTGTATATCGATGGCTTGTGCCAACGTACAATAAAACTCCGTTTATCAGGATCGCATTCATCCGGATCAACTTTTCGTTGATTTTTAAATGCATGTATCAGGTATATAGATAATTTGTTAAAAAAAAGATGACGAATTATTTCATCCGGATTTTCATTTATCTAGATTACTTTCGGTCCTGCGTTCGGTCCGGGTCTTACTATATCTTACTTCGAAAAGCAAACTTTATAGGAACGAAACCGCAAACAATGCGTATTAGGTACGTTAAACAAAAACTGATTTGTGCAGTGAAAAAAAATGAATTTGTTTTACCAGATTTTGACAAATTGTGTATTTGCTATAAGATAGAACAATTCATTTTGCGACTTAATATGTTTTGACAAAAAGCCACTCTTATTTATTTTTTATTTGAATATTTATGGGCTCTTATTCTTTTGTAAATATCGAAAGTAAAAGGTTTTTAAAAATTTTACCGAGATATCCCAGTAAACTATCCAAATAATCTTTTTGTTTCCGTACCTCGCTGACTTTTTTCTACTAAATTAAAAAAAAAAAATTTTTTCTTTCGCTCCTCGGAGCGGAACATATATTTAGTAAGATCTGAAAAAATAATAACTTATAAAATAAATTGGAGTAGGTAATCTTTGTGAAAATCTTAAATATCTAATAATGGACGGTGGATAAACTATAGGTGTTTAGAAATTTTATTAAAATAGCTCGACGATGATAATTGATAAAACATGACCGTTATAATTTCAAGATAAGTATAATATAATTTTGATTTTTCAATATTAAAATATAATTATTATAGATTATTATTATTAACTAATTAATTATTAATTATTTTAAATAATTATTAATTTACAAGTCAACTAGTAAGTGATCATAATATTTAAATCTAACGAAGTATATTATGTAAGTCGCATTTGGTTTATATTTTTTTAGTTAACTAACGGGTTTGTTACTTTCATTAATCTGTTTTATTGTGTCTAAGATTTATCTTTATAGGGACGCAACATAAAATGGAAATTAATTCCCTCAAGCAGTTAGAAATTACAAATAAGGGGAATGAGATACAGATTTATAACTTTTTCACTCGCAAATACGTACCCTTCTCGTTACGTTTAATTTTCACTTGATAAAAATAAATGTCTTAATAAATAGCAAATATGTTTCCGTAAGTTTACAGGTAACGCAATATCTATCTATAATAATTCGATCACGATATCAAAAATACCTACTTACATTGTATTGATTATTTATAAATTCTAAATAAACGTAAAAAGATATATATGACAATATTGATATTAATTTAAATATTATACGTACATAGATTTTAATAAATAATGTGCAACAGGTTCAAAGTATTTAATTAAAATTATAAGAGAATGTCAACATGACAATTAATAATTATTTAACTGTTTACAGATAATAAAATGTTTAGAGGTTATATCGGACATTCAGATCAATAGAAATATTGTTTGAAGTGTATAGGTATTATTAAATTAAATATTCTATTTAATATTTTAAGGTTGGTTAGAAGTTCCCTGTTTTCTTAGTTTGAATTTTACGATCAAAGCCGTAAAAATGTTGAATTTTTTCTGAAAACAGTGGATTGCAAATTTTATTGCCGTTATGAAATCACTTTTATGTAGTTGAGAAATAATAACTTTTTACTATCGCTTTTGTAATTTTAGCGATATAATCTTAAATTTAGCTAGGAGTATTTAAATGCAATTGAGTTTTCTTATATTAATTTGTAGATAGTATTTTATACGTTAATATTTCAAAAATGATGAATCGTTTTATTTAATTATAATTAATCAATAATTGGGGTTATAAGTCATTTTAATTAATAACGTTTCTGCATGTAGGTATATTACACCTACATTAATCTTGAGTTGAAAATAGTTGTCAAATATACTTGCTATCATCAAATGTTGTACATAAATAAGTGAGTGGCGTTTTAATTAATTTATTTTATAAGATAATAAAATACGCGCATTTCTATAATGAACACTAACGGTGAAATTTGTATTTAATTATAGTAGTAAACATGGCCACAGAAATTATATTTACCTATATTATGACGATGCATATCGTCAATAAAAAGTTATTAAATGTTATAATATTATTTAAGTACCCTACCACGTTAAAAAATTATTTTTGCAATTTTTACATTAACTACAAACTAAAACAAATCTCGCCTTACATTTGTAAATTTAAATTAAAAAAATTGTGTCATAAACTCGAATCTATCTTTGCCTAAATTACCTATTATAAAAAAAACTGTTAATAACATCATATCCTCGCAATTGTATTACGGGCAATACAAGCAACATTCCCGATAAAGGTAAATGATAACTGTGGACGTACTGTAGCATATTACGTCTAAATTATATTTGTAGCTGTTAGTTCATTACCGAACCACATCTTGAATTACTGCCTAAATAACTTTATGAAAATATTTAGAAAATCGATTTTAATAGTTTGGTTGTTAGTTAAGATGTACATAAATCAAATTAAATATAAAATGAACGATCATAATATTATACGAAAATATATTTTTTCCTGCGAGTAAGTAAAACAAATTGTAATTCATTCTAATGTTTGCGAACCTATGCAAACTAAATCAATTTTGGTGGCGCTAATCAGCAAACGGCCACGTATTGGCGTAACGAAACGGATGTGTAAAGCGCGAAATGCATACGATCGGTTCGGCCGTTTGAATCGTATTCAAGCTTAAGATTTAAATTTGTGAATAGAAGTGCTTAATATACCGTGTGTATAAGTAGGTACTCTAACGTTGAATACATACTGAGTAGGAATGTATTTAGTTCAATTAATCGTAAAATCATCGGCTTAATAACAAAAGGGCGTAATTGCAAAAGATGTATTTTTTAGGAGAGCACAGAAACGTAAATATTTGAATAACGTTTTAAATTTATTCAACAGTTAAAAATTATTTCATTTTTGAGATTTTTCTATTAATAGGTGTTTTAATCAATTTTAACACGTAGTATCGATATACTGACACAAAATAATCTCCAACTAACGATTAAATGTTATCAATTAGGTTTATACTAATTTTCTCACAATTAACAATAGAAATTGAGTTAACATTATTTTTATACTAATCGAAAGATAAAATCTTCTATGTAATCTATATAATCTATAAACTGACTATAGGCTTACGGCCTATCCAACCCCATATACAATTCACGTCATCAATAAAACATTACTAGATTGCTTATTTGTAATTCGGTTTAAAGTTAGGAAAGTAACACATTTGATAGATGATTTACCTGCGCACAAAAAAGACTACAATTTATTAGAACTGTAAAAATACGAGGTAGCATCGTGTGAAATGTCATTATTTAGTAACACTTTATTGGTGACGTGAATTGCTTGTAGGTTTGGATAAAGTGCAGGTATCTCACTTTTGCTATTTTTGTAGTTACGCCCTTTTGTTATTGAGCCGACGAAATCTGGTTTGATTTATGAATGTTGATCGTCTCTATATTTATATAAATCCTACCGCGCGCAAGCATCGGTATCGAATTTTCATGTCGCATGTCAAAAAACTCCTTTTTGTTAAATTTTTCTCGAAAGAAATATATTTTTGAAAAATAATATTTACGAGAGAAATTTATAAGAATTTTAAAAAAAATTATCACTTTTTTTCGATTATTTCGAAAACGGTGCATTTTATCGAAAATTATAAAGAGACATGATCGGTAGAGAATTTTATGCTGATTCCAAAACATATTTCGCATTACCGATCCGATGAGTAATAACGAAGATTAGAATTGTAAATTTTAACGGCCGCCATTTTGAAACGGCTCGGTCGATTTGGTTGTTTAACGAACTCGTCCTTTGTTTTCGTAAAGACAATACGCTGTCCAAATTTCAGCCTCCTACGATCAAAATTACGACCAAAATCGTGTCCACAAGAAATTGATTATATATATATATATATATATATATATATATATATATATATATATATATATATATGACCGATCCAAAATGGATGATCATTATTTTCGTGATCTAGGGGTCGAGATCGGAGAAAATTCAAAAGGACACGTCTGGGTACCGTCATCAGACAGGCCGAATCGCTTTATTTTCTAATACCGCTAATTCGCTAATACTTACCAGTTTAAAATTATCTAGAAAATCACTATCTACTACCCTTATACCGCAGAAATATAAATTTACTCTATTTTTAATTTAAAAACTATTCGTGTGCCCTTAAGCATTAAAAATGTCCCTATTAAGTTAAAACAATAGATAAAAGTTTAATCGCATTTTTACGCGACCGATAAAATACAAAGCAACTAATAAAACATGTGCACCACGCGCCTACTGTCATACCTTATCGGAATTCGAACAAAGAACTGAATGTTTTTAAAATAAAAGCGGTAGTGCTTGTTTCAGTAGTTCGAATTTTAAATTGAGGCGTCGTATTAGTCGTCGCGTGTGCAAGGAGTTCTCGTTCGGTTTATAAGGCCTTTTTGCGTGTGAGTGTGCGAGTGTTGTGTGTTGTGCTGTGTTCTCTAAAAGGATTACAAACAAACAAACAGATGCTTACGTTAATGTTTTTGTTAATATCTATAAATATTATTACAAAATCATTAAACTAATTTAAGATGATGAAACTAGGTCTTCTTAGTATCAAACCGCTACATATATATACTTACATAATATAGGTATGTATTGATTAAATACCAAAAATTAGTCATTAACTACGTAGGTACTACTTAGTCAAAAATTAATTTGACTGAAATAGCCCTAAACAAATAGTGTATCGATTGAAATGGTATGACGTTCTATTAAACGAATAAGTAGACCATAATTTTATTTAATATAGCATCTGTAATTTCACCAAATAAGCAAAACCTGTGCAGGATAGATAAAGCTTTATTTCATCACAGAAATATAATTGAGAAAACAAATTGATCAACAATTGATTAGATTGGTCGATACACTCTATGTATCTACAAATATTAACTAAAAAAAGGGCAACCTAAAGGGCAACATTTACATTTACGAATTTCGTTCTGATTTTGTTAAACTAATTCATTTACAAATATTAATTTCACATTCCAAGATTAAAAATTGCAAAAACAGAAAAATTTGGAAAGTTTACGAGTTTATTTTCAGTTAGTTATACCGGTACTTACTGTAGAATTTTTAGAAAGTACGCAGCCTCGCGTTATGTTAAATTTTATGCAGTAATTTCGGCCTCATAACACGTCAATAATTTAGCACCTTCCACAATTATCGTGATCTAAAATCATATTTATGTAGTAGGTATATGTTGGTGATGATCACTTTAAATATAGAGGCATTGAAAACCTGAACCAAACATCTTTACTTACCAATAATTTTACCTAATTTATTATAGCTATAGGTAGTTATTTATATCTGTAATTTTGTTTTATCTGGATACTTATCACTTTTTAATATTGCGTCACATAAGTTAAGCAAATAGCGTAATAAATTTATAAATCAGTGGTAGGTATATTAATTGTACCAATAATCCTAATAGGACAATCAATTCTTCGCCGCCAGTTCATCGAGGCCGTTTCAGCGCCGACTATACCTATGCATTTATCTACTATGTATTTATTTTAGAATGGAAAGTGCGAGTTAATGATAAAAACTGAATATTACTGCATGTAGTAATTTTTAGACAAATCAAAAAATGCAGTGAATACGTAATACCTATCTAATAATTTTACTGGCTATATTATCATTCGTATCTCATTTTTATATTTGACATAGAACGAAAAATCTTTGACGCGGTAAGGCGATCCAAATTTTAATTATTTATCGGCGATTAAATTTTCGTCTATGAAACGACCGCGATAAACTGGCGACGCTGAATTATTGATCAAAATCCTTAAAAGTAGTAGGTGTATAATATTTCGAATAAGCATATAGGCACCGTTATTAATGTTAAGATTATCTCTATTATTATAATTTATAAATTTGTTGTTGATCACAGTAAGTCGTAATAACACCACGTTATCAAGCTATTCATTAACTACATTCAAGAAAGTTCTCTTCTTAAATTCCTCCACTAAAATTTAAATCCCTTACTTGTTGCGCGAACAATAAAGTACAGAAGTTACATTGGATAAACGGTTATCAGCTCATTTTTATACGAACAAACATTATAGCTCTTTCATATAAGGCTCAATTAACGTAAGTAATTATTTAAAAATTGCTTTCCAATGATACTCATAGCAAGTGTAGATTATTCGACGCATACCATATTTAGCCAATTATACCGTATAATTGTAAATAGAATGGATTGCCTATGGTAGTTTAAAAAATGTTTTGTTAGAAATTTGAAATCGTCTACTAATTTTATTGTAAATAAACAGTAAGTAAGTAACTAGTATTACACAATATGGACTTAAAGTAATACATTCATTTCATATCTACGTAACACATCTTTAAAAATATTCTACGTACATACATAGATATTTATCTGTAGGTATTGTCGAAAAGTAGAATTTTTAAATTACACATGTACCTAGTTGTTGAGTTAAAATATAATTAAATCGAATACGTAGTATAGCTAATAAAATATCTGCATTACTCTGGTGCTGTGTGATAACTGCGTGTCAGGCGAATACCGATATCAATGACAAATGAGCTATCTGTTAAAAACTCCTGCGTTCCACCCCAACAACTTTGCGATTTACGTGTAAAGGATATCGTAAATCCTGTGCATGGCTGCTTCTTTTCCAATAAAGTGTAAAGGCGACTTTTCCATTTCACATAACCTTTAAGAAATAACGGCGGAAGTAGAAAACTCTTCATTTTCCTGTAACTTATCAATATAATTATCTGCATCGTAAATTTCATCAATCGATAGAGGCTATCACTGTCTACTAGACGTACAAGTAGATAACGATTCCTCGATAATAATAATTCCTAGCCATTACGCGATGGGTCAGAAAGGCTAATTGTGCCCTAAAATCCATGCAAGCAATAAATTATTATAACCACTCCTAGCAGTTCTCTTGTAATTTGGATTAACTGACATCACTGATAAATGCACGTTGGAATCGCAGAACTACAATTTCGATTAAGGATATTAATAACACGCTATAATTAGATGTGGAACGCAAACATAGTTAACTTAAAATAGCGGTTCTCCAAATAGATTTAAACAGCTGATAGTCAATTTTTTTGTTATATAAAAGTTTTATTATTAACACTGGCCACATTTTCAATTTAGATGATAAGAGTTGAAAATATTTATGGGCCGTCATCACACGTGAATAATAAAACACCTACCTTACAATATTTTCTTTTCCGGAAAATTAATTCTTATATCGTGCGAGATACCTACAAGGATAAACGACTAGTAGTATAATAAAGTGCGGTTTTAAGTTAAATAAAAACAAATAACATGGAACTCTTTAAATATCGATAATTAAAGTAATTAATGTATGATTTTCAAAATTATTGTCGTTATACCTAATAAAGTACGGTTGATAAAAAAAAGTGCGTACATACGGAAACGACGTAATTAACGTTACATTATAAACTATAAACTCAACCCTCTTGTAATACGGTTTCGATATAACACTGTGCAAAAATTGCAACAGCTTTATAGGGGGACGCTTTTTGCTTTTATAAGGGAGATTACCCTAACACCTGCCGCCTTAGGTTTTTTTTTTAATTTTAAATAGCTGTTGCGCCAATTGTTCAACCTAGTATAAGGTGCATAAATGCCAAAATTGAATTTTTGCAATTTATTATTATTTTAAATTCATTAAAAATCCTCCAAAGAAACTCTTAAACGTCTTAGGAACACTTAATTTATTATTAAAAATTAAAATCAAATATCTAAAGCAATGAAAATTAATGATAAATACAATAATTACCAATTAGTTCTCGTATATAAAATCAATCACGTGCACTCATCCATCGTAATAACCAAACGTCGTACCTACTTAATGTTCCAAATATTACGTTTAACAACAAATCACACCACCTGTTTTTTTTATCAGCATGCTTTTTTGTCAGTGCGGCCACAAGCTTTGTTATTTTGGTTATCAGTGTTTTCAAAATCCAGGTTTTTCTTTGGGTTCTAGTTGATGTTGATGGCTAATTTTTCATTAATTATAGTTGAAATATTTAGCATCTTTAAACATAATTAAAGTTTTCTCTTTTCAAATTTATTCTATACTATCACAAGGAAAATTATCCTAATAATGTAATTTAAAAAATCTAATAACCAAGTTTTCTATGATAGATATTTAACTATTTATTGACGAGATTATTTTCTAACTATAAGTTCAGGTTTTTATGTGCTACTAGGAATAGCGACTAATTGTTCACTATGTTAACAAATCACACCACTTGTTTTTCTTATACATGTAAATTCATTTTATCAGTGCGGACAAGCTTGTTTTTTGGTTATCAGTAGTTTTCAAAATCCAGGTTTTTCTTTAGGTTTGTTGATGTTGTTGCGCAATTTTTCTTAATTATTATAGTTTTAATCTTTCATAATTGATTTTTCATTTTATATATTTTATTCTTATACTATTCACAAGAAATTTCCTTATGAATTTTATATAAAAATTAAAATCAAAGTTTTCTATGCAATGATAATTTAATATAATATTACAATTATTCCAATTAGTTCTCGTATATAAAATCAATCACGTGCACTCATCCATCGTAATAACCAAACGTCGTACCTACTTAATGTTCCAAATATTACGTTTAACAACAAATCACACCACTTGTTTTTTTTATCAGTATTCTTTTTTGTCAGTGCGGCCACAAGCGTTGTTATTTTGGTTATCAGTGTTTTCAAAATCCAGGTTTTTCTTTGGGTTCTGTTGATGTTGTGGCTAATTTTTCTTAATTATTTGTTTTAATCTTTCATAATTGTTTTCTCTTTTTAAATTTATTCTATACTATTCACAAGAAATTTCCTTATGAATTTAAAAAAATTAAAACCAAGTTTTCTATGAAGATATTTAACTCATTTATTGACGAGATCTATTTTCAATTAGTTCAGTTTTTATGTGCATACTAGGAATAGCACTATGTTAAGTTTATTTAAGTAGATTTTAGATTAGGGAGGAGATGGAGGCAGTATTTTCGATTGCACATGGTTTTTATGTTTTATGTTTTTATGGAAATTGATAATCCCGCCTAATAAATCGCGTGTTTGATAATTTCGTGTAAAAATCGATAACTGTTTTATTTGGTGGTCGGTACGATATAAAGACTTGCACTTTGACCTGTCCTACGTGCTAAACAGTTGAAGAAATTTTTACATATTCTCATTTCAATCGATGAAATGGAAAAACTCATTTTTATGCAAAAAGAAACGCATTTTTAAATTAATGAATCGATAGTTCTCAGGCGTTCTGATACCATGGCGATGGCTTTACCATTAGCTCGGCAATTATGTATTTCGAAACGATTGGATTTGCGGATTGCGGATGTTGTTGAATTATTAAGAATTTTCATTATAATGCAAGTACCTATGCACATACGTTAAACATTATCAGGTACATTATTACAATTGCTGCAATTAATATTTAAAAAAGTTATATGTAAGTATATTTTATTAATGTTATTGCTAATATAACTACATGTAGTATTAAGAAGTATGTGGACATCTTAAACATCTCACATAGAATACAGTAGGAAAGGCATCGGTATTCTCGCTTTTTTGTAATGAACTAAAATAGAACGGTTTGGGACAACGCCTCTATAAACCTTTGCATTTCTTAGCTTCATTTAGTTACCATGTAAATAGTTCTTTTTTTATCAAAGTTGCTAAGGAACAATAAGAAGGCGAGGTTACCGTTCAGAATTATAATCCAAATTTAAGACTGGCCGTCGCGTCGTAAGTTACGGAAATACGCGTTGGATACTATGTGGAAAGCATTCATTAATTATGACTATTTCCTTTTACCGTTTAAAAATAGCTTTTGCAAAATAAATCGAAATAAATAAGTTGTCCCCTTAGTGATTTCGAAAGTAGCTGATGGATATAAATATACTAAAACATAATTCCAGAATTAGATAGGTATATTTACAGAACGCATATAAATCTAAAAATACCTACACTAAACTAGTAAAAAAATTAGAGTAGGAGTAATTGGTACTTAACTTTCGTGTTAGGGATTCCTTGAATTGGATTGCTTGCTTAAGTCACATGCGTTTCAGTCGTGAATAAGTTTTTGGCGGGAGAACGTTGCGCGGTTCCTTTAAATTTTTTAGACAAACGCGTTAATTGGAAATGGGTTGAGTGCGAAGCGCGATGCGGATCTGCGTAAAGTTTAAACTTTATTAAGTGCGAAATGCGCATTCAAATTTACGAGAATGGCATTCAAGAAAACGGATGCCGATTGCACCTTTTAATTGGAATAAGTTTGATAATGAATATAGCAGCAGTCGGCGACAGTTTGGAGATTCAAAAAAATTGTAAGTTTTCAAACATTCAAGTTTTTTTGTGAATTTCATCGATAATTATGAAGTGGCCAAATGGAAAAGAACTTTAATTTGTTAAAAATCACTTCAATTCTAATCGTAAGTTTAACTAAAAACTAATAAGCTTTGCATATGAAAAATACGATAGTACACATATTATTTAAAGCTTCTAAACGTCATCCGGCATATTCGAACGCCGTTTCAAATTTCCGAAAATCCGTTCAAAATCGAAACGATATAAGTAAAGGCGGTCGCTTAAAATAATCGGATTAGCGAAGGTTGATCGATTCCGCATGTATTTATACTCGTAAAGCGTTTCTTACAATTAGTTGGTTCGGTTCAATCAAATACACAATGGACCGCTTGATTGAAAGCGTTACAGTTTCGTGCAATCGTAATATGTATGTAGGTAATTAGGGGCCAATGTTCGATCGAAGTTTAAGAAAATACACTTTTGTAGTATATTTACAACAATAAAAGGTAATAAAACAATGTTGTAAATTACGAGCGTAATTTATAGAATAAGTACATTAAATTAGGTTTAATTAACACATTACTGTAGTTACTGTATGTGTCATCCGAAGATGAATTACAATATCTCAGAAATACTAAAGTTAACCTTGGCTAAAAGCGAATACGATCGATAGTTAAATTATTATTGTTATATACATTACGTATTTTGATAAGATAAGCTTTTTATATTACGAATTTAATTATATTATCATATGAAGTTAAGACCTTTTGGATATCAATACCTTTCTGCTAAAACATCATAAGCCCGCAATTTAAAAAAAAAAACGAGTTTTTCTGAATATTTTATGCATCTAATGCAAAGACATAATTTGCTAAAATTTAATAAAAATTCAATTCCTTTTCTACAAAAAATCGATTTTTGTTTAGCGTAGGTAATATTTATTGTTTATGGTTTCGTGACGGCACAAAATGCTCGTTCCCGTAAAATGCGCAGTTTGCGTCTTAAGATACTTTTGGCAAAAATGCATCGATATCCACATCATTATAAAATTCACACGTACCTAAAACGTTACGACCTTTTCCTGTTCGTACAGTTGATCGAATAAAACGAAGTAAAAACTATGTGTGTGGTAAAATTAAAGTTATCCCAGGCTCAGACAAATGGTTTTAATCACATTAAAAGTTTTTGTACTTTTCTTTTGAAGATGTCGACTTTGTAGGGTAAATATTTCAGAAGCACAAAAGTGGAAACAAATTAATGAATCTTCTCACATTTTCTACGCGTTTATTTATTTGGCTTAATTAAAATGTACCTACAGGTTTTTTTCTCTAACTATTTTAAATATTGAAAATGTTAATTTAGTTAAAATGGCCATTTTTTTGCTTGAAAATTTTAGTTACGTTATTGTTTCATTTTTAATTCGATTTTCTTTATTCGGTGGTATGTATACATTATGTATATAAAATTCCCACGTCGTAGTTCCCAAGTGGTCACGACAATTGGATGAAAAGTAAAAATTAATTAGTATCGCCGCAATTAATGAAGTTAGTAAAAAGTTTTCGTTTCCGTACTTTATGAGTTTATTATTAATTGCATTCGTAATACAAATTTTATACGCCATAACTTTTCTCTTATATATTCTTAGGTGCCTGTATTTATGCCCTAGTTACTAATTATTTACAATTAGTGCCTATACTTATCTCTTTATTGTTACCTTAAATTTTCAACGGTATACCGAAAATATTTGGGAGAAAGCAAACATATTGTTTTGGCAGGGTTTAATTCTGTAACCCCTATTTTTTAAAACGCCGAAATACCTACACGCTCAATACCTGCTCGCAAATTTGGAGCACGTTCGATTATTAATTTTAAACGTCCTAAATAAATAAATACGCAAACGGCTAAAAATACATAAATTTCCAAACGCCGTAAGTTATTTTTGTGTAGGTATATTACGTAAATTTAATTTAAAATTTTTTAATACGTGGATTACAATGCAATCTACATATGTTTAAAATTAAATAACTCGCTTTTTAATTAGCCGATTTTAACGCATTTGAAGTTTTAACTACAATCTAGGTAATTGTTGGATACGCTCGACTATCGAGTGTTTTAGGCAAGTAGTTTTTATTATGTCTACCGTGGAAAAGTTTATGTTTCACTGGGGTGTAATATAACAACTTTCTAGGGACCACTGCTAGATTCTAATGATTTACAAAATCGAATTTAAAAAAAGGAATACACAGAGAGAACATAAAACTACTGACTATTACGTAAAAATTCTTAATGTCGTTAATAACCACTTACGTACTTACGTGTTGTGCTTTAAAATTAGTTGTATTTGGGACATTCCTAATACTTATACGTATATATATATATATATATATATATATATATATATATATATATATTTAAATTAATAAATTAACTGCAAATCAAAAAATAACTTTCTTCTGTTGCATTTTGAGAATCGTACAGCATTATTACATCGGTAAATGTTATATTATGGGTTAATATAAGACGTTTAATAATATAAAAAATTAATTAAACTGTATTAGCATTATATAATTATACAATAGATATTAATTTTTTAAGCTAAAATTTTAAAGGTACTTAATTTAACGATTTTCGTATCGAACTGCACCATCTGTGTTTTATAAACAATTATTACTTTTGTGTTTCACGATATAATAATATTACATTAAGGAAATAGCTGTGCGCCGTTTCTTAAACTCCATTAACACTATTTCAACTGTCTACGAACCCTTTTCTAAATGCTTAATTGTGCTAGTTTCAATGACGATATTTATTGTTTATTACTGTAAACATATTGATACTTACATTATAAAGAAGATACTAATCGACAAATTCAAAAGTATCTAGAAAAATTAATTGTTACGCTGAAAAAATATTAATGTTTTTAAAAAGAATTAATTCTAAAATACATCTATAAATATATGTATGCATTTACATTGGATTTTTAAAATACTTAGGACACCCCTCGTAACGCCAACTGAAAGGCTTCCCTGTAGCGTATGCAAACATGAAAGTTTCCAGTTTGTTTTAATTAAATTTTTTTTTCGATTTATCTTTTTTCAGCTCCAGTTAAAGATGATACTACAACTTTCTTTGCTATGACATACCTAAAGTTTAATTATAAGTATATTAGATGGGCACTATAATTTATTATAAAGTAGTTAAAGGTTGTTGAGTGTGTGGTAATCAACCCAACCTCTACATACATACTTGTTTACATCTAGGTTATCTAAAAAGAAATCGAACTTTTGTTCTAGAAATGGCATTAGTCGCGCCATTTAGTGATAACGAGTAAAAGTCATAGTTTGAACGTTATATTAGTCACCGTGCACAAGAGCATTGCAATCGGTTTATAGCAATCCTTTGTATAGCGTGTAAGGTGACAGTGGTTGCGTGACCCATGTCGAAAAATTGCAACGGAACAATACGTCAACGTAAGTTTTTCGTGAAATTTAAGAAAACCTTTCCCAAAACGTGTAAGTTGCTCATGGGGATGATTGACCTACCCGTACACAAATTCACGACTGGTTTAGGCGATTCAAAGACGGCCGAGAATCAATTGGAAAACGATTCGAAAAGTGGTCGCCCAAAGACGTAAGAAATTGTCAAAATGTTGCCGAGGAATATCATGCGAGTATTCTGGAACGTCTTAGGAACCGAAATTGTTTCGCACCTAAGAAAGTTGAACGCTGCTGCGCGGCAATACACCCTCACACAAGAACAACGTCGTTCGTCAATTTTTGGCTCGATAAGGTGTTGCAACCTTTGACCACCCACACCCTAATTCACTCTCGGTGACTATTTTGTGTTTTCGAAACTTAAAATTTCCATGAAAAGGGCTCGCTACAAGGACATTTCCGAGATTGACACCGTCGCGACCGCAACAGAAGCTGAAAAGGTCTTTTGAAATGCTCAATAGGTACTCGTTTTGAAAGCTACATTGCTGCAGAGAAAGCTTATTTCGAATAAATAAACGTAATTATAAAAATAGTGCTTGTTTTATTTCGATCCTCGAGCAAGAGTTCGGTTTCTTTTTAGACAACATGTGTACCTATATGCACCTCGTCGTTCCCCAACAATTATAAAAATTAATTAGAAGCAATTTGAAGCAATTTAAACAAAACAATTACTGAAACTGTAAGGTATGTACCAGGTTAAAAATCAAGTTAAAACATAATTCTTTAAATTTTTTATAGTTGCAAATCTGTTTTATACTATTTGGAAGGTATATATGTGAAGCAAATACAGAGTTTATGAAATGCGTATTCGCGTAATTTTCAATGTGATGTTTATTTTCCCACAAAATTTTTAAGGATTTGAACAAATAGTCGACATACACAGTCGATAATCTGTTACTTTTAAATTGGTCTTTACACGACTTTTAATATTTTATGTTATATAGAATTATGATTGCCTGTTTTAGAAGACTTTGGCACCAAAAGAGAATGTCAAACCGAATTAATGATACTATACTTCGTCCAAACCTATATGCAATTCACGTCATCAATAAAAAGGTTACTAGATGATGACGTTTCACACAGTGCTGTCACCTCGTACCACGTATTTTGACAGTTCTAATAAATTGTAGTCTTTCTTCATACCATCTAATATGTGCGCAGATAAATCATCTATAGAATATGTCACTTTCCAAACTTTAAACCGAATTACAAATAAACAATCTAGTAACTTTTTTTTGATGACGTGAATTGCATATAGGTTTGGATAGGCCATATCTCACAAAAATAAACAATTAATAATGTGTTGTGATCTAGATGTAATAGTAGAGTTTGAAATTTCTTAAAGCGGTTGTTATTTCTTACACATCTAGTGGGAGTCGTAAAGATTTCTAACCTTTTTTCTCTCGCGAAATTAAAATGAAATGACAACGGGCGCATTCAGCCGGGAAAGCGCCGCATTAGCGGTGAAATCGCGGTTCAATTGAACCGTTGCGTTTTTTGACGCATGACATCAGTTGTGCCACGTGTTTATCACAATAACTTGAGGTCCTTCAGCCGTAGTCGGCTACTATAACGCGGCGTTTATTTTCCGCTGTTTCAGCGCCGAGTCCGGCTGAACGTGCCCATTATTGCAATTTTAGGTTACTATACTCTATTCGCCGAACCCATACAATAGACATAAGCAAATGCAAGCGGAGAATGCGTGATTGAGAAGTAGCCTTTACGATAAGAACATGTTACACGATGTCGAATCTCCTCATTGTCCTAAAACTAAAATGTATTTACACGTTACATGCAGTAGTTCTTGTTTATCTCTACTGCATAGAGAAAATGAATAAGGCATAGGTATATTTTTTTTAAATGCAAATGTCGTTTGAAAACGAGAAATGTTTTTTTTTTAAATAATCCTCACACCGCAGATAATTTTTATGGAGATCGTTATTTGTAATTTTTTTAATTAGGTAACATTGTTACTTATTGCCAAATAAATTATCAATTTTGGCGATAATATTCTAAATGTAATTAAATTATTATAATTAGAGTAGATAACAAGAAATGAGCGACGTAGTATAAAATTATATATTAATAACAGATTTTTTTATTTATTTTTTCAGCGCCGCAACTATTAGGTTTATTAACACGTATCGTTTAAATTTATCTGACTTTACACGAGGGTATTTTCGCTGGGGCAATTTAGTGTACCAGTGAAGGGGTAAGTGTCGTGAGAGTGTGGGGCGGTGCGGGGTAGGAAGTTATGGGACAATGCGGCATTTTGATGTAAAAAAATTTGTCATTTACATATTCCTCGGATTTACATTTGTAATTTATTGCACAGTTGATTTATTTTTAATTGATGAGTTCATTTACATTATTTTATCCTTTTATTTAATAAAGAATAGATACTTATGTATACTTACTATGTAGGTATCTAATAATTTTAACCCTAAAAATATACTATAAATTACTTTCATTGTTAAAGAACCAGAAGCCAAACTTAAATTAGGTAAATTATTAAATTGCCGAACAATACTAAATTCGAAATACCCACAGGTTGTCAAATCTCTAATACACCTACAAATTGCTTAACAAAACGTCAATTTAATTAAAAATGTGACCATTATCTCACTGCGTAGCATTCCTGTTTGTAAATGCTTTAGTTAGTAATTAATTTACTAAGTAGGTTGTCAAATTAATTTGTAAATTCGTATTTAATAAGTAGGTATAAAAAATATTTTAGGAGAATCCTTTGTTTCTTATTAAAACAATTTAATAATCTATTTTCATTCCAAATTTTAAAATACCATGTTACCTAAATGTTCGTATCGGAGTACGTTTAAATTAATTTCAAACGAATTAATTTTCAAATGTGTTAAAACCATTAGGGAAAATCGCAAAATTGTTTCTTTATTAATTCCTGACGAGCATTAAAGCATTTAAACCGATTATAAGTTTTTAGAAACTTGCTAACAAAATGCGTTAGGTACGGCTAATTGTAATTAGAATAAAATGCCTACATATCTACATAATTATTTTCGTGCAAGCGTTTATTAAATTCCCTACATTAATCTGTTTATGAAACAATTATTTAAATACTTAGATAATTAATAAAGACATCGCTCTTTTTGTTTGACGAACCCGTTACCTCTTCAGGATATTGTAAGTAATATAAAAACAAATTGAAATTGTAAATTTTTAAGTAAAATCGGTTATCGAAATCAGTACCTATATACCTAAATATACGTTATTCTTGATAGATTCCGTTATGTACGTCATGCATAAAAAGTTACAAGATTGTACATTTGTAGTATTACCTAAGTTTAACTGTTTGAACGCGTCATATTTTACCAACGATTTACCTGTACAAAGATATTACAAAGAAAGACTACAATCTATTAGTACTGTAAAAATACGAGGTTTTATTGCCGAGGAGATTGAAACCTATCGTGAATAACGTATATAGAAAATATTTTATACAAAAATATGTATCAAATTTTGGTTTATTGTTTAGCATAAAATTTAGAAATACGCAACTTTTTACGGTGTTTTAAATTTATATTTTATTCATTAATAATTAGAAATAAAAAGTTCCTTATAAATAATGGATTAGGTACTATAGAATGTAGGTACAATGTATTTACAGTATCAACGATGTTTTAAAATATTCAGGCAGATTATTATATTCAGCAGTAAATGTCAATTTCTTTTGGGGATGCTACAATTTGTAATAAACTTCGATTAAGATATTCAGTGACTAAAGACATTCAAAGTTTCTGGAACACCACACACATGCTACTTAAGTGCGCCGAAACAGGGGCACTCGGTGCGGTCAGGTGTTTCATTGATAATATCTGTCAGCATGCATGGTAGATTAGGGCGTTTTCTCTGTTTAAAAGATAGTCCTGCGTTAAGCACATCTGTTTTACGCGTACTCTACGTATTTATTTACACGCTGGTTTGCTGTATTATTAAGGATCGAAAATTACGTGGTGAACAAATAAGACTTTATTCGTTCTATACTTTTAATTGTTGCATTTATTTTTTTTTTAAACTGGAAATCACATTTTGTTTTGAAGTTGGATAAGATCTATAATAAATTGATTATTTTGTTGTTTCATCAACAAATGCGTTTATGTAGGAAGGTACCTATATAAAATTACATAAAAGTAATTGTTTGGAGTAATTTAAAATTGCTATAGGTTACTTTTAATAAAAATATTTTCTGTATTTTCTGTCTGCAGACCGGCGTACAGTTGGACAGAAAGGAAAAATTTTTTTAATTGAAATTTCTCAGAAAATTTTAATCTCCGTAAAATCTTTGCAATTTAAATATAACCTTTCGCATATGAGGGACGTTCAAAAATATAAAATCGGCTCAAGAGTAAAGTACCACCTTTATTTTTGAAAATGTACAAAAATGTAATTTGGAAAAGTTTCTTAGAATTACAAGAAGATAATTAAATACGATAATTAAATAAGATAATTAAACTTTCAATACATGTGTTTTGCCTGTGCTTACCTACAGGGCAGAGACTCTAACCCTGACCAAAACATCAATAAGAAAACTGAGTATTGCACAACGAAAGATGGAAAGATCGATGTTGGGAATAACACTGAAAGATAAAATAAAAAATGAAGAGATACGTAGAAGAACGGGAGTAGAGGACGTAATAGAAAAGATAGCCAAATCGAAATGGCGATGGGTTGGCCATGTGGCGAGACAGACAGATGGAAGATGGACAAAAAAGATTATTGAGTGGAGGCCGAGGGCTGACAAGCGAAGTCAAGGGAGACCACCCACTCGGTGGACGGACGATTTGAAAAGAATTTCAACAAACTGGGTTGCAACTGCACAGGATAGGGGATTTTGGAAGGATCTGGAGGAGGCCTATGTCCGACAGCGGACAATACTGGTTGGGTGATGATGATGATGATGAATTAAATACGAAACCATAGTAACATTTTTTTTAAATATTTTGTTTTACTTTTTGGCCTTTTTTCTATGTAGAATAAAATTGTGAAGCTCTGTTTTTAATTTGTATCACTTGAATGTAATTACTGTTTTCTTGTTTTTATTACTCAATTAATGTTTTTAAAGACGAAGTGTTTGTGTGTTTTCTTTTTATAGCCGGACACAAAAAATTCGATTATTTTAGCGCTAATTTCAATTATGATCGTTTTCTAATTATCAGGCGATCGAAAGTTAAATTCGATAGTACATTTTTACGTTACCGAATAATAAATCAATTTTGAATAAATTCGTTTTACGTAGTTAGGTAAGAAAAGGAAAAAAGCGGGTCAAAACGTAAACGAAATATTTTTGAAACAAGTGATTATAGCTTCGTATTTGGCATGTTCTTGCAATTCTAAAAAACTTTTCCAAATAACATTTTTATGTATTTTCAAAAATAAGAGTACTTTACCCTTGAGCCGATTTCATATTTTCGAACGTCCTCGAACAGGAAAGGCTATATTCAAATTTTGACATGTGCATTTTGAATTTGGAACTATGCAGACATTTTTATAAAGAACAAAATTTTTTGAGAAATCTCAAATGAAAATTTTTTCAATTTGTGTCCATGTAATAAAATTAAATTAACTTAATATTACATTTTCATAGAAGCTTGTGATTTATTTTACTAATCGATAGCATTTATTAAGAGTTAAATGTACAACAACGATTATAAAGGCCACTTGCCTATAGAGAATTTTGAAATTTAAACAGAAGTTACGAAATTAGTTTCTTTAGATTTTTGCGAAATACATATATGTATTTCGCAACATGTACCTACAATTTGTTTGACAGATAAAATTTTAATTATAAAAACATCACTTGTAGATAATTATAAAAATGTTTATAGTAGAAAATTAAACAAATGTAATTATAAAAAAAATTCGAAAAAGTAGATAAAATGTAGATATACTAGATTAACTAACTGTTATTTACTTCTGAAAGCTTTTTATTCAGAGGTAATAACGTTTGTGGTATTCACAACGTAGGTACCATCTAATAGAATCACGACTGATTGTGAGATAACCAATACATTCAAAGTAGGTACACATTTCCAATTTTCGTAAAACCGAAAAAGATCACAAATTTTTTGATGTATGTTATATAATTCAACTCAAATAATAAAGACTTTTATGTTACTTATTTTGGAACTAAAGGAAAAGTAAATAATATTGAGAATACATCAAAACCGAAATGTTAAAGCCGAGAGTAAATTATAACGTGGTTCGAATACATACACACGTATCCGGTGAACTTCCATTGATGTCGCGAAAGAGTCGCAGAAAAACTAGATCAAAGAACTGTAATTTATGGTATACTTCATAACGCAGAGCTTTTCATTTATTATTTTCTTTTTATATCAATGCGAATGTGTACGTGTTTTTCGCTACTACCAAATAATTAAAAATATTTAATGAATACGCACACGGTTCAATAGTTACAATTCCCATTTATATTAAAATGGGATCTCAAATAAATTTCTGGAAACATATATGCACATCAAACTATCTCCGGTACGTTTGCCAAGAGAACGTATGTTAAAATGTCATAAGTTATCGTTAGAACAATGAAGACAATGTCTATTATTTCGGTAAACTCTACAACAATGGAAGTAAACTGCGGTAAAGCGACTTATTTTGAAAATGCTGGCAAAAAGCCGAACGAACACTTAGCTTTCCTGCATAATTTGGTATTTTCACGATCATAATAATTGATGCTAATAAAAATTGTTGCTATCTCTACTACTATCGTTGATACCTATAAAATATTTAAACAGTACTATTTTAAAAATTTTATCGAAGCTGTTGTAGATTTATCGTTTATAATGATCGTTCAACGATTAGCGTCAATTTCCGTAGAAAATAGTTTCAGACACTTCATCACCTAAGAGGTTTATAGTTTACGTCCATGTGAATCTTGTTAAAACATAAAAAGTATTTTGATTTCTAACGCATTTAGAAGAAAAAGAATCGATTTAGATATATCTACATAGATTGAAAAATGTATAATTTAAGGCTGTTCAGGAAAATTTCAAAATAAATACCAAAGTTTTATGGTTTTCATATTAGATAAAATAAACGAGCTGGAAATAGTTGCTTCACACAACTTTGCTTAAAATATTTGAAATATCTGAATATTCTAAGATCGGCAACGTCTCCAGTCATATGTTGAAGTTGTTTAACGATACATCCCCGAGGAATGTAAAATTTTATTCGTCCAAGATTATTTCCGTGAAGTGTTACCACTGTTTATAAAAAGCGTACAGTTAATAACGCGCAGCGTTGGATCTAATTTATATCAATAACTGCATAAAATGTAGTCGTCCTTCACAATGTAAATGCGATCTTTTGTCAAATTTTGATATAAATTCTGGATTAGATTCACATATAAATTACTTATCTTGACGCGATGGTCGAAACTTTAAGACTAAAGTCGTGCACCCACACAGTTATTCTCGTCAGGAGTCACTATCCTCGGGCAAACTGCCAGTTTCTGGCACACGACACTCCGAAGCTCTGCTGGGGTCCTGATTCATTTATACCGGAGATGCCTGCGGGTATTACTTAATTATACAACTGAAGTCTATGCGTTTACATTATTTATTAAAAAAAAAATGAACTTCTTTCTTAAGTTAAAGAAGTTACACGATTTGGCGATTAAAAATAAAGAAAACCCCTCGGTTTATTTATTAAATCTAAAAGTTTTTATCTGGTAGTAGAAAACGTATCACGGTGCAAAGTATGGTTGTTTATTATGTGTTAGCGACACCTGCTACTAATGCATTTGCTGTGGTCAAGCGAAAGCCGAAAGGGAGCAATAAATTACGATAATTTGGAACGTATTTATGTTTACCGATAAACTGCCCCGGATTATTATTTTGACGTATATTTTATATTTTCCACTTTTCCGATCGTAAAATTAGTAAATATCGGTAATGATTTTGTAATGTACCTATCTACTTGAACAAATATTTCTTGCTAGAAGGGAAACGAATATACGAGCACCTGGTTCTGCGTAGCACATGTCAGTTTACTGTCACAGAAATATACCTTCTAGTTTCTCTTCGTTTATTTTTAGTGTGCTCGTTTGTTTGGACTTTAGGTTCTCTCAGTCAGTCATCTTAAAAACCGCAGCAATTCTCAGAACAATCATTTTATTTTACTTCCAAAAACAGAAAGTTACATTTTTACAATCGTGCAAATTGAACCACAATATTTTAAGCTTTTATGTTTCACTATTTAATTGGGAAATTTAGTTTTAACGACGTTTGCGTTTACGATGTGTATAGGTAGTAAATTAGATTATTAACTTTTCCGTAATGTGATAAAGTCTTAATCGAGTACGTCGCGTTTTTTTTTTAATTTTTATCAATTTGAAATTAAGTTAGAAATTGCACCGCAGAAAAATTCAAGGAAATTATGCCGAAGCAGTGTTGTTTTTTTAAATCTCGGCATTAATCGTATCGATATAACGTGCTGTTTGCAACTTAAAATAATATGTCGGTCGTTGTTATCTTTATAAATTAAATTATCTTTAAAATATTAAACTTTTTAAAGTTATCATATTATGTGACGATAGACATTATGTATTGAAATTCTTCGGCGTTTTAAAAATATTTTCAAGACAAAGATAAAATAAAAATTAATCTAAATACACATTGCTTTGATAAAATGTTTTCGACACGAACCTTTGAAAGCGCATCTTTATAAAAATTCTTATCGTGTTTTTAAATATGTATACCTATATTTAATATAAGTAATTTTGCGAAAAAACATCGTAACGCAGAAAGGAATTTTGTTACAAAAATCAAATATCTTATAGGAAAAATCTATGAAACGACGCGACGCGACGTTTTAAAACATTCTTCTGTCTGCTTTATTTACATAATATATGGTGGTTGTACTAAATATGGCCAGGTTCATAATAAGGCCGCCCCCTATTATTCGAAAAAGTACGCACGTTTTGTCATAAGTGTCTATACACTTTATAAAACACTTGAGTTAGTTAACTAGAAAAAACAAACATTAGTCATAAATAGTTGAAGAGAAGTAGCGGAATAAACAAGACAGTTAAAGTACAAGTTGACAGTACATACAGTTGAAGTTGCTTATAACGAACCTGCTTATAGCGAACCTTCGGATATAACGAAACATTCCTGAAATTCGATCAGCCATGCAATCCAAAAGATCTCTCATAAATTTTGGTGGTTATAACAAAGTTCGGATATAACGAACTCATGTTGCGAGTCCCTTGTGGATTTCGTTAGGTACAGTTGGCTCCTTTAATTTTGACACCCCGTTCCAGACGGTATAGATTCAAGCGAGGTGTCATTAATTTAGGATCCCGCTGTACTATAATGTAAGAATAAATTTAGTAAATACATATTTCCAATAGCCTAATAATATCGTACTAAATTGTAAAAGTATCTACTAGGTACTTACAAACAATTAGATATTACAGATTATTATATTAATTATTTTCTGACGGTCATTAAAACAAATAAGTAATGAATAAGGTTAAAATAACCACATGTGAACGGTTAATTAAGAGGTTTCAGAAAGCTGCTTATGAAATGAGATACGGGAGTAAGTCAATAGCACAAGTAACTAAAGCTTTTGATCATCGATGTCATGTCTGTCCCGAAGTTAAAATAAACCGTTTGGAACACCTTTTATGGGTAATAAACTGTTAAATCTCAATAACCTTTACTTTTAAACGCGTTATTTCCTTTTGCTTTCCAACAGCTTGTACATTTGGCTTTGAAGACACGGGGTTGGGTGTATTTTATAGGCCCGTATTTTTATAATTAAACAAATATGGTAGTATCTATGTAACGATGTGATTAACAATAAAACACAATTCAGAATACAAAAAAGGAATTATTCGAATTGCGTAGATAACAGTTTTTAATATCGATCTATTATGCGGTGAAAGTTGTACATTATGTTATCGCTTATAACGAAAAGTCGCATATAACGACAAAATATAAATATTTCGATTGAATTTTGGTTAAATATTACCGATATGTACCATAGAAACGTTTGTTCGAACAATATATTAAATATATATATATATATATATATATATATATATATATATATATATATATATATATATATATATATATATATATATATATATATATATATATATATATATATATATATATAATAATTAAATATATCAGCTCATCAGTCATTTTAGGTTTTAACTTCGCGAAAGAGAGTGTTTCATCTATTCAAGGACTATTTCGTGTCCTGAATAACATGTCAAAAGTCCTAAACGCTTTCCTGTCCGCGCCTTAAAATTCCAGGCGGTTAAACACCTGGTATGTTGGAGAAGCACTGATGTTTGTGTTTTACGGGCAAACCGCGGGTCTACGGAGTTAAAATCGGGCTCAAATGGAAGAGAAATAAGTGGACATACCATGCCATATACTCGGCTCATATAAACCCACTTAAGACAAAATTTTAATAAATCAAGATCTTTTTATAATATTTAAATGCTAGTAGTTAATTATGTTTTGCAACAATTCGGAAAATTAATGACCCAATTCGATTTTATTTTTTAGTTTGTGTTGTTTTCACTATGTGTTTAATGTATTATGAAAAAAGTAAAAACTGTCACAACATGGCCCGTTAATTTGAAGACAATAAAATTTTACATATAAGTAATTAAAACGTTTAAAAAGCGATAAAAGATAAGAAGTTCTAATTATGCAATTTTCACTTTACTGTTATTAATTCTCTGTAATTAAAAATCTTGTTTACTTACATTTTGAAAGTTTCTAAAGTTTAATGTTTGTGTTCAAGCAAAATTTACCGATTTCCACCAAGTTTAAAACATACACGCAACTACTTAATTAAAAACAAAATTTAATGATCTTTACAGTTCGTGTAAATATTTACTTATGAGAAAGCAAAATATTTATTTTGTTTAATAATTTTATTAGAATTTTGAATTTTACTAAATTTTACAATATATAACTTAATCAATTTTACAGTAGGTACCTAACGATGCATTTAAAATTATTTACCTAATTCAAGAATGACTTAATTAACTTACAAAGATTTGACGTTGAATTTAAAGAAGAATGTTAAATATAAAACAAATTGAAATTCTTTTGTCTTGTCTCTTTCCATCCATTACTTTTATTCATAATTTTATTATAAAAAGGATGCGTGCATGCTGTCCTTTTTGATTAAATATCGACAAATATCGAAGAAGTACCTGAGTGGATCCTCGAATGTTGGTCACATATCTTTAGTGTCGGAATGGTATTTAAAAAAGTTTCATTGTGTCCACGTAAAAACCAAAATAGGAGAGACATTTAGAGGTACAATATCCACGCATCTATATCCTTTTTATAATAAAATTATAAATTGAAATTCCTTAGAGAATGTTACTAATGGCCTTAAATATACATACGTCCTTAGTATTAAAAAAAAACTCTCTAACTCCTAATAAAACTGTTTTATAATACGATGGGACTATTTTGCTGTAACGCAGACTTTCCAGGTTTTATTAGCTTTTATTTTAAATATTTGTTTTAAGTTCAATAAATTTTCTATTTAAATTTATATTTTTCTAGCCCTTAAATCAGGACTTGCGTTGAAACTAAGTTAGAAAACTTCCAGGCCACAATTACGCGTAAGGTACTCGGTTTATAGTTACGGAAGTCAATAAATTTAGTAAATTTTACGTACTACCTACTTACTACATTACTATAATATATAAAAACTATTTTCCATAGGAATCAATACGAAGTAAACGAATGTCATTAAAACATTTTTCTTCAAAAAAATTAAAAAGGTGTTTTTTGCGGAAATTAAAAAAAAGGAATTGAGGTCTTCAAAAATTACAAAATTTAAATTCCAAATTTATGCGATTTTTACTTCATTTGTAGTCGATACGTAAAAAACTGTTAATCCAAAAATTTGAAATTATACAATTTCCATCAACTTTATCAGTACTACCACTGTACCTACTAATTATTACGAATTTCCGAAATGAATTTCTTTGGACGTGAAGGATCACACTATTGGTTGATTTGACATGGAACGGGCCGATATTCTTATCTTTTCTTGTAATTATGAAAACGTAACGTCGTATCGAGCTCGCGGTTATTCATTTTAATTTCGTATCTAACATTAAATAATTGAAAATTATGAAAATTACTGTACTAAAAGTGAAGTGTTTCGTCTGTTCTTAAACTTTCTAAAAGGCCTAATAATCTTATCCACAACTACAGTGTATATATATGTGTTCTCATTATCCGGTAATTTTCCATTGCCTTCCGGCAGAAAATGATATTAATAATCTGCCTTTAAAGTTTGGATTGAGAATCTAATTCGAGTTCCTTATTGTAGTATGCTGAGAGACAGACAGTTAAACTATAATCGCGCGAAAGATCAAATGTATTACTAGGTACTTATAAAACAGTTGTGTAACGTAAGGAATCTTGAATTTTCATAAAGACAAATTCAAACATTCGCCCATATTCTGACTATCTTAAATAATAAACAATTGAAAAAATGTACGGAGGTCCTGGATAACCTGCGTAACGTTGTACGGTGTTTTAAAATGTAAAAAGATCTTTTAAATATAGGGACCTATTTATTTCTTGGCCTTAAAGATGTAGTACGTGTTATTGCCTGTTCTCCTTTCCTCCTCGACCAAGGAGCGTCGAATTACAAATGGTATCGAACTGACGAGCGTCGAATTAACGCCGTTCTATTCTATTTAATAAAAAAAAAACTAAAATATATTTTACTTATTAAGCATTATATTACGTACATAAGTACCTGAAAGTGGATATAAAAATCCGCCTATTCAAACTGTTCTGTTTTTATTAAATAATCATCGTATAATTCGTCGACTAACATGCTTATTAAATCTAGTGCGCGACCTTAACAAAAAATTTGACAAACGATGCGAAAATGTAGTTGCCGCAGCGTTCACTTGTGACAAATTGTCTAGTTTAAACGCATTCTTTTGTCCGTTTCCGTTCGGGATTCGTACCAGCGTCAAATTGCACGAACCTCTCATTATCATGTTAATTGCACATACACCGAAGGGTATTCAGCTCTAATTATAAGTTATCCTGAGCATCACTGAGTAAAATTGGCTAAACTATAAAGCTAGCTTTGCTATACTGTTTATTAGTAGCTGCAAAGCGTGGTCATCCTTTAACCGGCATTATTTAATTTAGATTATCATGTTGTCTACTGTGGAAGCTTTTGGAGGGTACTAATTAACGAGGATCGAGAGATTATTTAATCTCATTTAACGCCTGACCTGTAAGCTACTGTAAGACATTTCATAGGATTACTTGGCCCTTGGACTACACCGCAACGTTATAAAATTAAAATCGTTATCGCATTAAAACAAAAACGGTCAAATTCCTGAAGCGAGAACGCGAATTCACATTTGATATTTGTTGAATTTATGGATGAATAATCGAGGACGTTATTATTTCCAAACAAAGCTTCCCAATTACCGATTGTACGTGCGTTACACATTTATAATCCTATTAGTCGTCTGAAAACGAACGATATAATGCATTATTTTTGAGCTTTTGTTTTTGCGAAAATTTAGATAGCGTTGTTCGTTGCTAATAACTTAGAATTTAGATATTCGATATTTTTTTAAATACCTACTGTTCTATTAACGTTCCGGAAGCAAGTATTTATACGTCCATTTCTTTTTTTTTTTAGTGCCGTCGAAGGTAATATGGGCCGTTCCCGGTAAAGACGTCGAGCTGCCTTGTGACGTTACACCACCGACTCCACTGGATGCGGTGAAAATGATCTTTTGGTATAAAGATTCTACTGGAATGCCTCTATACAGGTAAAAATTAAGTGGCGTTTAAGTCCTTATTGCAATGTAAAAAAAAACGGTAATGCAGTTTCCCTTTTCGAGCAGATATTCTATCATAGAATGTATTTGCAAAAATGGCGTATCGATTTCTCTTAGCGGAAGAGGGTTGTAAAGGATTCCGAATATTTAGCGAGGCTCCGGACATATAAATCAAAGTACCGGACCAGGAGAACAAATCGCTGAGCTCGGTACTTTACAACTGCTCGAAGGTATAGGATATAGCTGTGCCAGAAGCTTTTGCTTGATAATCCTTTTCCTTGAATATTTTTCGACTAAGCATTTTTTTTAGACGTCGCCGTCTGTGAACTACACATTAAATGTCTATTACGTATGAATACATAATGTAAACAATATTCTTTAAGTAAATGCATCGTAAACTCGCGAAAGAGTTTTAAAAGGAACACCTACTTACTTTAACGTCTAAATTGAAACCGCTTATTTAATAGCGTAATAAAATATTTTTACCTACTTGTAGCCGTCAAGAGACTGGTCTTGTAATTTGCTGAACGTGCAAAACCCATCACGCAGTCGAGCCATCAAATATGGGAAGCCATTTCGTTATATTCCGTCTATTGTCGAAGGAAATAACGTCTGTTTTACGGGATATTTTATACATTTGCATCCGCGTCTCTCGTTTTGGTATTGTTTCCTTTACGCCGAGGGAAATAAAACCCGTACTTAAATTTCATCCCGAATAAAAGTGGGGTTAGTTCATGTATATACACAACTCATATTTAAAAGTGGAGAGTGTGTGCTTGTTAAACGCTTTTTATTGCCCATTTGCACGAAAACTGTTAAATGCCCACCGTGGTTTTACAAATAACTTTGCAGAAAGCGATAGGGCATTTGCGAAATTTATTACTTTGTGAATATAAATTGAATTTTTTCACAAAGCGGTATTGTAATAGGCTCGAGAGGCGTCAGTTTTTATTTAGGACGATGCATTCGTATTCGCATTTTATTGCGAATCCTAGCAACCTATACATTAACGTTCATTAATTAAATTATCAAAATAACTACTATTTTAATGTCTCGTAAATGACCCAAATAATGTAGCACGCATAAATATTAATAAGTGTTTTCTACAAATATTTTGTCGGTAAAACCGCGTGGCTATTTAAAATACGAGGTCTAAAATTGTTATATTTGTTGTCGAAATTCTTGCCAAACGTACACATCTGGAATGTAAACTTTTCCACGCAATTTTAAAAAGAATACAAATATACACACATATCGCTTCGATAATGCCAGGAAGTGAAAATGGCAAGGTACCAAAAAGTCATGGTCGATCAGTGCATGGATAATATAAAAACTACCACCTGACACTGTTATAAATTAAGAGAGTACCAGCTGCAATCTTTCAGCTGATCGTGTTCTATTAAAATAATAAAATTTATATTTTGGGTTTATTCTTAGGAAACGATTATATCCGTATCTACATATTGATGGCGTTTTGGCACAACAACGTAAACGACAAAACGTTAATTTTACAGGAGCGCACATTTTATGTTGTGGCGTAACCATAAGCAAATAACTCCTACGGAAATACAAATCAATTTTTCTGGCGGAAAAAATCAAATGTTGTTACCAGATTTTACCAGGTTAATCCATAAGCTAGTCAGAATAACTCATTTTCACAAAAAGTGGCGCTTAAGATGTTCTGCCAAAACGTCACCGATATATATATATATATATTACTTTTGACTCTTGCCGACACAGAACAAGAAATAAATCAATAATCAATAGTGTTTGATCTCAAATGATCGCCAAAAAATTCTCTAACGAATGGTGTTCCGTAAGTATATTTCGTTTGATCTTAACAATGCATAAAGTGCCCAGAATCCGACCACATTCTGTAAAAGCAAAGTTTAAATGAACGTTAATTTAAAAAATGAACAAGTACAAAGCAAACACTAAAAAAGTATATAAAATACTCGAAATACTTGGTTAAAGGTCTTAGGAAGAAATAAAAGCAAAGTAAAAGTGGTGACAGAAGTCTATGCCAAAATCTCGAAGGAATTTTAAATTTAGACAACGTACACCTGTTAAATGGGTGGTTATACGATTTCAATATTGACTTTGAATACGATGACTTAACTATGTACCTATCTATCTATATTTTACCTCACAACTCAAAAAAAATTTAAATCAAGTAGGCAGTTTGACGAGAACTTAAATAATATTAAAAGCGTAAATTGCCTGGTAGGTACCTACATACATATGCGATATATTTGAAATAAAGCATTATCTGTTACGACAATGTACAATATAATATCGACGCAGTTTTTTCAGTGTAACTTAACCCACAAAAAGTAAATTTTACAGGAGCGCACATTTTGCGTTGTCGCGTATGACCTATCCAAGCGTATTTAAGTGATTCACGTCATCAATAAAATGATGACGTTTCACGTGGTGATGTCGCCTCGTACCTCGTATTTTTATGGTTCTAATAAATTGTGGTCATTCTTTATACCATCTTTATGTGCGCAGCTAAATCGTCCATAGAATATGTCACGTTCCAAACTCTAAACCGAATTACAAAAAAAAAAAACGGTCTAGCAACTTTTTACTGATTACGCTTATACGCTTGGATAGGCTTTAGTTATAAGAAAATACGTTTCGCGGAAATACAAATTGATTTTTCCAGTGGAAAAAATCGAAATATTGTTATCATATCAGATGTCTTTAACTTAGATGCATAAAACAGTCAGAATAACTCATGTTCGCAAAAAGCGTGGGTTAAGTCACTCTGCCAAACGCCGTCGATATGTACCTACTAGACATTTTTTTATAGATAAGTAGCTCTTTGCTAATGGAACCAACCACCTACTAATTATAGTAAAAGAATATACAATAATCTTGATAAAAGAACTTCATAACGGGAAAATCAAAAAACTATACAGGATGTTGCGAATAAATAGGAAAAAGGAACGATTTCTTGGTTTATTCTAAGGCAAAGCTTTCTACACGTAAACGTGTGTATCACTTAAAATACTTCGTTTTTGAGATACTGGGCGTCACTTTTAACACTTATCTTAATTTTTAAGGTTTCTTAGACAATCATTTGTACTCCTCAAACGTAGGTAGGTACCTACCATTTTGGAGATATGATTATAAATTTGTTCGAATAAAAAAGTTTCAATCTAATTTTTCTAGAAAACGATGTGCCCTATTGTTTTACAGCAAGGGCACTTTTTTTAATGTGAAATTCTAAACTCGTTCTTAAACTAATCTTAATGTAGAACTTCCACCCACGCCATTGGCAAATCGGATCTTGAAATGCAATATTTATTTTTTAACGCATTAGCTGTTAATTTTTAGAATATTGTATTTTTGTAATTTTACAAATATTTGAAAATATGTATATACCGTAAAACGGCGAGGTAACTCCGAAAAATTTTACTTTGATATTCATTATTGGGTACCTATAACTTTTGCTACGAGTATTTTTTTTGTCAAATAAATTTTATACAATTAGAAACACCGCCGTATTTTGTTGTTAGCGACAATATTGATATTTAAGTTGTCTTAACTGATATTAAAAAAAATATTAAACCTGTGTCGGAAATTAACCGAAAAAAATACACGCCAAAACTTTCGTCTGTGGCAACTTTTCTGTAAAGTGTAGGAGAACATATATCGATCTAAATCATATTGCTAATCATTCAACGTCGCGAGGCAACATTGAACAACGAAGTTTTCTTTTATAAAAAAAAATTAAATTTTTTGTGGGCCCGATTCAAGAAAAACCAGTTGATGAACATTAAGTCATTTTATGTCCGAATTGACAGGGACAAAAAATTGGACACCTATTTTCGTTATTATTAAAAATAATTCGTTTTTTTCCCGTAAGTAATACACAATTACACGAATTATTTCAAATAAAATAATAAATCTAGAAATTACATTTTTGTTGCATCATTTTAAAAGGTAGTAACGACCTTAAATTCGATCTATAACAAAAATATTTTACGTTGTGGTAATTCCACGTTACATTTTAGGCAACGACGTTCAACAGATTTTCTACAATATGCGCATTGTTGCGTAGGTTGTTTATCGACGAGTGTACGAAGCAGGTAATTTTTAAATAATATGATTTTACTAACGAATAGTTTATTAGGCTAGTGCTAGCGCTTCGATATCTCGCCACGAAACCACCAAGTAGTACGTGCGTTATTGTGAAAACTTATTTGTTCGCTGTAAACTATATCGACCAGTGGTTGTCCCTTGTGGATTATTTTAAACAAGTGCAAGTAAGTTATTAATTTTTAATTTGTTAATGCGTATTATTTTATATTAGTTAATTGGGTAAGGGTTTCGTTAATGTGTGTAATTGTTAGATAACGATTAGGCGTGGGTTGTTGGCACGTGCGATATGTCGATGTGCACACGCATCAATAATATTTAATTAATGTCTATTCTATAAATAATTATTGTAAATGACACGTAACCGCGTAAGCTCCAGTTGTATGTAAAACACATATTATACGGGAATATGTATACTACGTGCACTTCAGCAAGGGTGATCGTACGCCAACTCAGGGCATCTAATTCGTTGTCGCGGATCAGTACCTATAAAGGAAATAATAATCGAAATTCTAGCCTTTTATTTATCGTTTTATTAGTAAAGATATATTTTTAAATTTTGTATGTATTACAGTAAATTGAATGAGCACAAGGATGACAGTTGCATTGATTATAAATTAAGATCCAGGTCTTGTTCTATTATTTTGATTAGGGGGTGTTTGGGGTCTCGTAAGATAATCGAATTTATCGTAATATCTGTTCTTGTAACATACATCTCGTTTTGTTTTAGTGCTAAGTAAGCTTTCTGATGCTGATGATTGATAAAAGGATTTAACTAAGGAAATGTAAGACTTACTTGAGATAAGCATATCTATATAAGCAGGCATTCATATGTTAACGGTAGTTTCGTTCGAACGAAATCTAATTCCGAAATCGAATTCTAATATAACAAAGACATCTCGGTTTGTCAAATAAAACCCCATCCATTTCCCGGTTATAAAGATTGACAAATGTGCGGTTTCGTCAACTTTCACCATCGCATTACCGCTTAAAATTCTTTTGCTTAAATTAATTTTACGATTTTAAATGGCTAGTTGCCATAGTAACTATTTATGACCGTTCGCACAACAATTCAACCCTTGGTCAAGTAAATTTTTATGAAAACACAATCGTATTTAGAGAAAATCAATAACTTAAACAGGACTTAAATATTTAATCGGCGATAGTGCAAACGGTCATTAGAAAAATATTAAGCAATCATCGAAAAGATCAACATTATGACATTTCATGGCAACATCGATGTGCTCTTGGAATAAATTATACATACATATTAGACAGTCTTTCACAATAATACCAAGGACAACCTATAGACCCGTGCATATAGTAAAATAAACAATATTGTAACAATATTTATTTAGAAAATTAATATTGTTTCAGTCACTATCTAACTAATTTTCGTAATTTAATCAATTTTATAGGTCTATCATATTACTGCGTGGAATTTTCAAAGTTTCCCAACTAATAAGATAAAAATGAATTAAGCAAAACCAATTTTGTATCGTTAACAATCATTAAGTAATTAAGGTGAAACCGTCTTTTTCTACATTATCCATTCTTATGCCGGAAGAAGTTTAAATTTTGTCCTCTTGTCACTCAGCATGATTTATTGTATGCTCACTCAGAAATACACGGTCGTCATACTAATTGTAAACTAAAGTCTTGCTTATTCGCATTTAGTAAGACGTTCTTCCATTTAAATCAATAATTTCGAAATTTTTGTTTAAAATAATACAAAGTTAAATTTTCTACAATAAATTCCATGTCGAAATACAATCGTTGATGTAAATTCTCTAGGGAACTGAAAGTGTTCGTTCGATAAATGACTTCCAGTTAGTCAGTCACACTTTTTGTTGAAGATTGTGCAATCAATCAATTGTTGACAATTTGAACTTCATCGCTTAATTTGCAACTGCTGAAATTATAGGTAACCGGAACAAAATATTTATATCTTTAAGGTTTATTAAGTTTTAGAAAACACTAATATTATTCATATTTATTCCAATCAATACCGAATATTTTCAAGTACATATATCTACTATATATTGTATTTGCTTACTTATCTGAGAAGGGAACGAGTCGCGAATTGTAACTGTTTAGTGTAGTTTTAAATCGTAAAGATTATGTTAATAATAATTATTTTATACTCTAAAAGAAAAAGCTCGGTAAAATCAACCAAAAGGAATATATCGTTTGACGTCTACTTAGGAATATAATCGGATTAATTATATAAAAATTATTATAGTTGTGATTCACGGTGTAAACAGTTAAACTAACTAGAAAAGTGTGTAAGTAGCTACAGAATTTCTGTTGATTAACCATAATAAATGTTTTTTACGCCTTTCTAGTATCTACCAATCTTTTGATCTTTTTTCTATACATATAATTGACACATTAATGAATGTTTATTACCTAATGATTCCGATATTTGAAAAAGGAATGCTCTTGTCGAAAGAACTTTTATATTGACCTCTTCTTAACAATAACTTTTAGCTCCAAACCTCGTAAATTACTGGTTAAATAAATAGGTACCTATAGATAAAAAAAGCTAAACAGATATAATTTCAAGATTTGCTTTAAACTATTGCATAATTTTTTATTTCCAATAGGTACCCAATAATCTTTACTTTTATTTATTATTATCAATGAATAGCATTTTCGTTGTAAGTACCTAATTTAATAAAATAAACATTTAAATATTTAGATAAATTACGTAAATAGAAATATTTAACATACAGATTTTCTTCCAAAGTAATCTCCCCCAAGCTTTTGTAGTTGAACAAAATTTTAAGTAAGAATATATACTTAAAATAGATTTAAAGAACGCATAAAAATAAAAATTCTCAGGAATGACAAAATAAATATCCGTTTCCGGTTTTGATATTTTTAAACTTTGGCTTCTCCTTTATACATAAAAAATTTAAATTTACCAAGGATGTTGTGAAATCTAAAATAAACGTATATTCCAGTCATCAGAGCAATAAAATGTATTTGCGAACAATGAACGTTTAACTAGCTATTTATTTTTTTTTCAATACATACAATTATTGTCGACAAAAAATTATTTACATACCTATATATGATAATTTCAACGAATATATGATATTTTGTTTTATATTCTTTGTTTAATAATTTTCGAAGGGGTTTGAATGATCAAATTGGACTAATTGTAACGAACACTCCAATAAACTTTTCGAAAACACTAATTTTAAAATATTGATTGTAAGCTAATATACAATTAATGTAAAACGCATTTAGAATACTTATAAAAATTGCGTGTTTATTTAATCAACATTTACATAATTATGTATTTGTTTGGCTTTACTACTTCTCAAAAATGATTTTTTGAGCTTATTGTTGCTGTTTTGTTTTGGAGTTCTTAATTATGAACTTCTCCCATTTGATTGTCATGCGATGATTATCAGAATCGGGAATGTGATAACATGACCAATTATCGAGTTCCAACATTGTCTTACATTTCCTATATAAAGTATGATTGCAAGTGTTAATGATCCATTGCAAGTATTTATAAGTAGGTATACCTATTATTATTTTATAATAAATATTTTACTAAAATATAAACAATGATAATTTATCGTTACCTTTTATCCGCCCATTTTTTAGAAATATATTATATGAATACATTCAAAGCTTGAAGTTTGTAACGTAACGTAATTTGCGCAGAAAATATGAAAATCTAATTTATCTTAAATTCAAAATATTACAGAAAAGCTGTAAAACTGCCACAACTTAGCACAGGAGCTTAATATAATTTCCATTTGCGGACCAGAAAGCGTCATCCTAAATTTCGGTATTGAAATTCGAATAACATTTGGCGTTTTCTTGTACAAAATAATCGTTTCAGTATAATTTTATTTAGTATAACTATAGAGGTTGATTTTAAATTCATTCATTAATAATTACAAAGTTAAATTGGAAGGGTTTTTAAATAAATATGCAATAATTGCTGAAATAACAATGAGTACTTAGTACTTGAATAACCCAATTAATTATATATATATTTAACTGTTATTCACATTAATCATTCACAAAAATTAAAATGGTACATATATTACATAGGTATTTATATTTAACATTTAACCGTTACTGACATGGACTTAATTTAAAAGCTTGAACAACGTGCATTTATTTACAACACTTGGGTATTCGTGATTTTAAATTATAAAAGCTTTAATGTAGCTTAAATTAAAGTAGTAAGAATCAAAATAATAATTAAATAAATGCACAAGCGTTCCTCGAAGTTTTGTGTTCTCATTAAGGCCGAAGAATACATTATTCACCTAACGTCCTCTCTAGAAATCTAAGCATTTATGCTTCAGCCAAAGTTAAAAGCTTTAACTATCTCGACTATGCTGCTTGTATGAACCACTAAACTGCCTATCTCTTAAATCCTAAATCCTGGAATAGAACTGTGAAAAGGGGAAAGAAGGTATTTTTAGAGTTCCTGTCACCAAAGCGACTTCCAGAAGTTTCTTTAATGTCCACTAACAAGGTACCTTAGTATCATTTTAGGAGAAATTCTTCTATCCTATTTTTCGCCTGATTTTCTCTCACGTATCGTTAGAGTAGAAACCTCTAAACTTTTTTTACTTACTTTTACAGTATTAGCGCTTCGCGTAAATCACTAATTAAATTTTGTTTTAAGTTTACAGGCCCTAGCAAATAGTACGTTTAAATAGTTACAATCCTTATAACATTGTTATAATTCAAGGAAGTTATTCCTACGTTATCGTTTCAGCTTGGATGCAAGAGGAGGTCCGTTAAGTGAAGCGTCGCATTTAGCAATGACTGACAGACTAGGTTCACGATCGTACTTCATCACAGATGACCATCCCTCTAAAGCTCGTCTCAGGATTCAAAACGTCAATACCGAAGACGAAGGACTATTTAGATGTCGTGTTGATTTTATTAACTCTCCGACACGCAACTTTAAAGTTAACTTAACTTTAGTAGGTCAGATTTTTAACTCACTTTATTAAGTAGATTAGTCATTATTTTTAACTGTAGTATAAATTTAGATGGGCACCCACATAAATGTGAGTAGATATACAGAAATTAAAATTACAAATACACAATCAGCATTGTTACTTACAATTACAATACGAAAAAGGTCCGTGTCGGTAGAATTATTTACTTGTTTTGTTACAGTGCAGCCATCACCGCCGAGAATCTTTGACGTCGAGGGCAAAGAGGTTATCTCTGACGCAGGGCCTTTTTTGGAAGATCGAGAACTCTTTTTGTCTTGTCAAGTTAATGGAGGTATATCATTAGTGTCTTAAATTTTTTTTTCTAGTTTTCTCTTTGTAGGTCGTCCACGACCAACCGTTACGTGGTGGCATAACGGTACTATTCTAGACAACGTCGTCGATTCTTCTAGAGACTCATATATTACCGTTAATCATTTAGTAATTAAAGGCCTTCCCAGAGCTTACTGGGGTAATTACATCGAATGTAGGGCATCGTCGTCCGAAATTGCTCCCGATCTCATTAGAAAAATTTCTATTAAAGTTTACCGTAAGTGAACAATTTACTTTTTATTAATATAATAACACTTAGATACCGATATAGAGTATCTACTTATAAGTTTTTATAAACAAACGAAATGTTTTATTGCTTCTCTTTTGGCTTCTAAATTAATACTTCGACAATATTTAATCCTAGAATGTGCGCCGATTCGATTGCGACCTATTCAAAAGTTCTATTTCGTGATTTATAGTGACGTTGCTGAAATATCTGTCATAAGTGATTTATGAATTAATTTTACTGGATCTACATTGACATAAATGTTGGATTTTATATGTTGTTGATATATTGAAATGAATTTTAATCTTCCCACGTATAGGGAAATATTTGAAATTCATACGCGTGCGTTATAGCTGTTAGTCGCGTACAGAATCGTTTCCTATAACTGTAGCAACAATTGCAAAGAAAACCAAATCGAAAGAACAAATTAGACCTGTCGGTTTGTTTTAACCGAAACTTCAGCAACTACTATAAAAATAAATTATTCCTTTAAACGGCTCCCAACAGGATAGTCTTGCAATAAACAACGTAACGAATGTTCTCGAGATTGAAGCTGATTTAAAAAGGTAACTTTCAATGAATTTGAACGGGAAATAAAGCTCGGATATACAGGTGGATGACAGATTTCGATAAGATAGTAAAAGGATTTTAAGGTTACCTATAAAAAGCTTTAAAATTAAGTAAGGCGGAATCCTATTTTCTTTTTTGAAGCCGATCGATAAAATATACATAAACTCCCAAGAACGAAATACGCATATAAGGATTCGCATAATAAATATGTAAAGCTAGACGTTTTTGTTGCAGTAAAACCAAGTAAAGTCAAAATTGTTTCGTCCAATGACCTTCTCTCTAGTAACAAAATCCACACGATTCGTTGCGAAACTTCTGGCTCTTTTCCTCCGGCGAAGCTTTCTTGGTTTCTGAACGGAAAACCGATCAAGAGTGCTACGTTGACGGTAAGTACCACAATACTATTTTAAACGTAACCGTAATTATATACATATACCTATTATAGTAACTAATTAATTGCATACAAAATATTGGGAAAACAACAATAATTTTTTCTTTCATTTAATAAAAACAATTTTATATACATCCATTTTTAAATTTCGGTTTGAAGCTTGTAATTATATAAAGTTTAGGTATATGTAGGCAGACATTTTCATTTAAATATAAAAACCTGTAACAATTTTGGCAGAAAAAACACTATTACTTAAAGTCGTCGATTTATTTATTTTTTTACATTGTTATAGTTGGATACATAAGAGATTGAAGCAACAACAGTTACTTAAAAGTTTACAATTAAACTTGCGAGCGCTCTTAAAATATTCGTAATTTATTTTTTTTGATCATCGTATATTATCCGCTTCTAACCCTATAAAATCTTTAAAAATTAAAATATTGGTCGCAAAAAATTAAAATTTAAAATTAATCTGAGACTACTTATTGTTATTTACAAAGTTATAGTTAAGGAGCTGGTGTCCAAAACACTAAATCATTTGCTCGTTACCCATAGTGATAATATGTAATGTAATTTTTTAAGTGCACGTGAATCCAGGAGTCGCTTGGGTGGTGCTGCTTTTTCGCAAAAAAGAATTTCGGAATTCGGGAAAAAGGTTAATTTTAGCGTAGTAGAATGGTGTGATTTTTTTACGAAGAAATATTTGGGAAAGTCGAAAAGTTAAAAATTTCTACAGTTAATCCGGCGTCGACAAAATTAGGGCAGGAAAAGGGACCCTTGCCTTCCATCGTACGCCACTGGGATAAATTAAAGACCACGTATTCATGTTGTGTAAACTAAAAGCAGTTTAACTGTGTGATAACGCTCGTAATGTTTCATTTCAATCCACCGAATCACTTAAAATATGTTTATAATAAACTAAGTACCTGTTTAATTTTTTTAACTTACATTTTAGAAAGAGCGCATTCCGCAATGTGCATAATTTGGCAACGAAAATATGCACTGGGCCGTTGGTAGTCGAATTGGCTGTATAAGTAGCTACATACAATTCGAATAATAAAATGCTATACAAAATTATTTTACTTGGTCTACCTTAGACAGTTACATACTGAGGACGTCTGCATTAATTATTTTCTATGGTTTTATAGGTAATTGAAATATCTGGTCCAAAGGCAGACGCGAGTACATTATTTAATACTCCATTTTTTTCTAACAAGTTGAAATTGCCGATAATTCATATCGCAAGCAATTATATTATATAGCAAAAAATATTATCTGCCGTATGAGCGCATTATTGAATTTTGTAGATATTTTGAAGTTGTTAAAAAACACGAATTAAAAATCAATGCAGAACTCAACACGCCTGCTTTATATGTATTTTTGTTTAAATAAACAATTTGAGCACAGCGACAGACGTGAGCAGATAAATTATACGGAAGCCATTTTTTTAAATAAATTTATAATGCTGTGAAAAGCAGAAAATCCATAAGGAGAGACATCATTATAACGATTCTTTATGAGTGGAACTTCATTAATAATTATGTCTGCATCATAAGCAAATGATTGAAAAATTTCGGACCCGAGCTCCCTAACCATTATCAGTTTTAATACAGTATAGAATCTCGATAATCGAAACCTCAATAATTCGAACGTTAGGTAAACCGAAAGCAAGCCTTTTTAAAATGAATGTTTTAGAGCGTTGTTGTATATAAAACATGTGCACCGCCTATTTTCATAGCTTATCGTTGTGCGAACAAACAACTTGATGTTTTTAAAACTAAACTGGGATTTCCTAGAATCCAATAGATTTATATATAGAATTCTGGCAAAACCGCTTCAGATCTTTCGCGTTAGTCGTACAGAGTGGTAGTGCTTGTTTCAGTAGTTCGAATTTTAAATTACGGCGTCGTATTGTTCGTGTGTGCGAGGAGTGCTCGTTCGGTTAATAAGGCCTTTTTACGTGTGAGTACACATTATGTATACTTAAGATATAATTAGGCCTACATGTTAGCTAATCCGAACAAATCGACAATCCAAACAACTTCCTTATTCAAGTAGTGTGAATTATCAAAGTTCTACTGTATTAAATATTTACTTATTTAGTGTAGGTAATTTGTAAAAAACCCAATTAAAGTACAACCCGTTTCAGCGAAGATTACTGTGTATATTTAATACAGAAAGGAATTTATAAACTTAAAAAAATATAGGTTTTATAAACATAATAATTTTACACATCCATGAAAGTTAAAAAGTAAAAGTACACAAACCGTAGTTGATCCTGTAGATTTGTCGCGCGAAATCTTTAATAAAATCTATTACTAAAAATAAGCAATTACAGTTAAATTTAGCAGTATAGTGTCCCCGACAGCAGATTTAGGGATAATACTGCTTTTGTATCGTCTTGTTTAAACCTCGGGGATCAAGGCATAAGAGGGACGATTTAGGAGTTCAGTTTTAATTCTTCAATTATAAATTCATTAATTCTAAATACTTAATGAAGAAACTTTAATACGTTTAGAGTGAAATGGTGTATTTTTGAATGTGCATAAAAATTTTCCCGGCGGTATTAAAAGTACCTAGTATAAAATTAAATTGCCGTACGGCAATAGGTGCCTCATTTAGTAATAGGTATGCGTTCTTCAAAGACGTTACGCTAACCAAATTATTTATCATTAACGGAGGTAAAAATAACAGGCGAACGATGTGAGATAGGGAAGGTAAAATAGAGACATCTTGTTTTTTAATTGTTGGGCCATATCTTCAATCCAAATACCTGTTTAACGTCTTTTCGATTTTTTCTTGAATGCTACTTCGTATATATGGGTAACTTTTTTTCAGGTTTTCAATCAAGGTTTTCATTTACTTCGATTGGCCCGCAATTGTGATAGTCGACTAAGATAATCCCGTTTGGAGACGCATTACACTCTTTTTTCAACTCGTTTTCGTTTATTTGACATTTTATTTTAGTTCGCTGTTTCACAAATTAAATACCTACTTATTATGATAAAGATGCCGTACATACAGGTAAACGTTATAGTAAATAGTTTTATGTAATTTAAGTAAATAGTAATTACTTATAAAATAGTTTAAACAAATTTAAAATATTATTATTAAGCGGCAACGAAACATTTATAAAAATGCAAAAATGTACGGATAACTGTAAGTGTAAGTCCAGTCTAAGATATAAAAATCAATTGTTTTAGGGTCTGACAACCTAACAGGTCGTTCTATTAGTTTGTTTGCGGTAATAATTCGTTGAGCTAATTGCGGTCAATTCGTTTGTAGTAAACACACTGAAAAACCAAAATAAGCCATGCCAATAAATATTATTTCTATGTTTAAGTACATTTTTTATTCGATAATAAAATTTGATAAAAAATTAAATAGGTATTTTTTTAACACTAAAAAAATAATATATATTATTGTTTCGTGTCATAATTTGTCCAATTTGTTGAAGAACCATTCCTTTCGCGTTCTTAGTTAATTAATTTATTTATTACACAATATTAAATTATAATGCAATATTATATGTCGTTTAGATTTTCGTACATTCCATGTCAGACTAACTTGGTTCCAAATCAAATTTATGTAAATTACGCAGTAACGTGAATTAATGTTAGAAGCGTTTTTATTGAATTTAATTCCGATCCTTTTACGCCTTTAATATATTTTTGAGGAATAAACTCTGAAGCTGGAGCAAAAAAACCGGAAATTTAAATTCATACTCAGAATTTTATTGAAATATTCAATATAAACGGCAAATTTAATATCATGTAATATACAATTACATTTAAATAATATAGGTACAAGTTTTTAAGGAATGCTTTATTATATTTCGTAATGATTGTGGTATTGAATTTACATACAATGGGTATGTTATGAGTTGAACGTGTGAAAAATAATTATGTTCTACAGATGTAACTCTTTCCCCCTTCTATTTTGTTGTTTTTTACTACAATGTTCTCGCAAATTCACTTATACTTGAAGAGTTTCCTCGCCGTAAGGTGAAATAAAAATATTTGCATAACATATTCTGTTTCTACTATAAAATAGAAATTTATTCCCACAATCAAATCGTTTTTTTTTTTTAATATCTGCGTTAATTTTCTAACTTTGTTAGGTCGGTTTTATAAAGCTATTTAATGTAACAATAAGATTAAAATTTATTTGGCAACTGAATTAATTTAATTGAAGATTTCGTTATTATGCATTTTTTGTAAGTTGATAGAACAAATATTGTAAGGTTTTTACCTCGGAACCCAGTTACAATGAATGGATTTTCGTAAAACTTGTTTCATTGCGTTTCTAATGGTAAGAACTAAAATATTTACCCTCTACAAATTACCGCTTATGATTATTATTGATCGTTTAAAGGTCAATTCACCCCAAGAGGTTCCGAGGTCCAGTCTAGCGCTCGATCACCTCAAAAAAAAAATTTTTTGTTGATGATGACTCCTATATGTTGACAGTTTATAACCATAATATTTTAATTCTATCTTAAGGGCAGGGTACCCATGATTTCAGCGTATTTTACGCTCATCCTTAAACTAATTTTTAAGACATTTTGGATCATTAAAACCAAAATGTTTTATGATTAGATGTTTATCACTATTTTGTTTATGTATTCTCGTAATTTGAGTACATGATTTTTATTCGTTAATTTGTTATTATAAATTATAATTTTGTTAGTTATGGTGGAATTTTATAAAAACTAAATAAGTTAAGTGGAAGTTAAGAAGTAGATTTTTTGTTTTACAGAAAATAATGTACTATCTATTTGTGTCATCTAATCCATCAATAGATGATAATGATGATGAAATAATATAAATACAAGAAACACTACATATTATTCTCTTAAATTTTAGTTAATTTAATAATTTTTTCCACAATCACGACTTTTACCTTATTCATTTTGAAACATAATAAAATTGTCAAATCGGTAAATTTTTGACACCAATGAAGTGAATAAATAATAGAAACTTGTCAAGAAACCACAATTACACAAATAAATTAACTAGATAAGGAGGCAACTTTTTTTAATGGTCAAATCTTACCTGCGAAGTTATTAATTGACGATTAAATTATCGTTTATAACACAGACTATAAAAAATTTAAAAAAGAGTCGGCATTTGATTCTCAATTGTTTTTTTTTAAACACATATTCCAAGCTTTAAATGTTTGCAAATTACAGCTCTATTTGCGTTACGCGGGCTTAAAAAAATATCAAAAAATGTTGGTTTTCTAACCCTTGTTTATAGAGGCCTTAAGCCGCAAAAAGAAAACTTTACGGGAGCGCGCACTTTGTGCTGTCGCGGAACTATAAATAATATACATATTACGCCAAGCAGAAATTGATTTTTCTGATGGAAACAATTGCAATTTTCTTATTAGATGCGTAAGAGAGTTAGAACAACTCGTTTTCAATAAAATTGCGTCTTAAGATACTTTGGCAAAACGCCACCGATAGATAATTAATATTCGCGAGTGGAATTTTTGTAATAAAAAACTTTCGGAAACATTTCTAGTTTTTTTGGAGTTAAATGTAACCTTATTTAATAATAATAATAAAAAAAACAACAACAAACTTATAGATTTAATTTTTGATTAAAGGAGGAAACGACGGACTCGTTTACTACAAGTATACTAACTTTAAACGTGGAAGCGGAGGACGACGGAAAGGATCTCGTTTGTCGTGCAGACAATCCACGGTATCCCGGGGGATCTGCCGAAGACCGGAGACAGATACATGTTGCATGTAAGTGCCTTATTACACCACCTGTTTGGTTATTTTCCCCTTTATTCTAGTCTAACTATACTTTGGAACTTTAAGCGTTTTTTTAAGAAATTCTAAATTTTTCGTAAAATAGTAGGTTTCTGTTTTGCACGTAAACGTGTTTTACGTTCAAACGATATTGAAATCAAAATACATCGTATAAGTAACAGTATCTTAGTTAGTTAATTCCGCAATTCATTTAATAAACTCGTCATGCACAAAACCAGGACTAAGAGCATCGTAACGTATACCTCGCTTAATCCAGTTAGCTGTGGTTACAAGTTCGGGACACGGACTGACCTAACATTTGTCACAAGATCCGGTTCAACCGCATAGGCTGAACTACGAGTAAGTGCACCTTACTCCTAATTTCATTTATTTCAGAAAATTCTAACCAAATTATTCACAAAGATTTTATGAAATATTAATGACTCGCACATCCTCAAATTTCGATTTAGTTGGAAATTCTTATATTGTTTTACCTAGGTGTCGGCAATTAAAGCGTTGTTAATCATTACTATCTGTAATCTAGATAGATAGTACAGAAATCTTGGTAAAACAAGAAAAACCTGTAATTCGATATTAATGGTTCGCTTAGTGTAGCCGATATCTTTTCAAGCTCCTCCAAATCATTAAGCAAATTGTCTGAGATATTGAGATATATAGAGATGATTTAACAAGCATCTAAATTAATGAATGTGTCCTACGATTTCTTGATTTAGAAGGTACGTTTTGTTTTATAATCTAAATTCACCGAACGACAAATAAGTTAACAATTCGTTAATGTACCTACTTATAAATATTATATTAGAATTACCACCTTAACTCGCGATCAGTTTTAAGCGTTACCAGTTTAGAAATTTGAAACCCAAATATTTATACGGTATTACATTTGCATCAGTTATTGACTTTAATAAATTTACATTTATTTATTTATTTGTTTAAGGGCCGCCATTATTTTTGTTGGTCCATTCGCGCGATTCCTGGACAAACACAAATAATGCAAAGCGCCCGAAGTCAGATCAAATTTCTATGTAAATAGCACAATGGCAGCTAATAAGCTTCAGAAATGGTAGAATCACGTACTAGAAAACGTTCATTGCTTCGGGATTAGCTTTAACACCATCTTTACGAAGGTTTTGATGTCACTTTAACCGGGTGAAAAGAAATGAAAGTGTGTGTCCGAATTTCCAAAGCAGAAAAGAGTAAGGTCAACATTTCAAAATCTATTAGAAATAGGGAAAGCTAGACCTGAATCTTAAGTCCTTTTCTGTCCATTTTCGCTATATATTCTGTTTTATAACAGTAATTTTGTGCTTAGAAATGGGTGTAAAGGCATATTTATTTAGAAAGTGGCCCTACCCTTGCGTGATTTTCTTTTAACCTTGTCCTAAAGAGATACGAAACTTGTACAATGTTGCTGATCGGAATACAAACGGCCGAATTTGTGCAGTCCCGTTTCTAAAACGAGGATCATCTTCAATTCCGTGCAGGTTTAAGGAAAAAAGAGCAAGAGCTTTGTTAAAGACATCCGCAACGTTAGCATACTTCAGCTAAACCGCTCTTAAGAATTCTTCTCTATGTGCATTAACGTAAATCAAAATCAAACAAAAAAAAAAAAAGAAACTCTCGCGTCGAGTTTATAAAATATTAAAATGAATTCGTTAAGCTCCTCAGATTCTGATAAACACGGTAAGGAAACGAGACACGAATTTATAGAGCAAAAGGGTGCTAATACTCGGTAATTGGCGGCAATTGTTTCAGATCCTCCCAAGGTAGCGGTAAGGTCCGACACAGGGTTGACGTCTCCAGTTAAGGAAGGGGCTAACGTTGTATTTAAGTGCGAAACCGTTGCTCGTCCAAGCCCACGCAGTTACAATTGGTATTACGATGTAAGTAAAATAATGCATTATTTTGACTAATAGCTTAATGAATCGTCAATATTGTTTCGGTACCTAATTTTACGGGAATACGTTTTAAAGTCGATTGAAAACAAATGGTAGAGTTTTCGGTTTCAGCTTTATTTGTTTTATATATACATTTCTATGTACTAATGAGACAATAATGTACTGATAAAAAAAGAAAAAACACGACTTCGTATAATTGCACATGTGAAAAATATAACATACGTCAACTACTATGCGTAATAGAATAAATTCTCTCAGGAGTTGAGCTACGTCATTTTGTAAACGTAGAGAAAATGTGATTTTTATGATCGTAGGTAAAATATCAATATTTTCGAGTTACGCACTTCGCGATATTGATGACGAAATGTAGGTATTAATAAATTATACAACGTGTTTACGTATGTGTACTAAGTGATTATTTGCGCAATTTTTAAAGTTTAAATGTTATCTACCGTGTCGTTCACCTTATTAATGAGACGAGACGAAAGGAAAAATACACACCTACTTATGTTAGATAAAAACAAGCGCAAAATATAAAAAAATATATCTACGTAATAATTTTAAAGTCACAACGAAATGGTCGTTTCCGTATACTTCTATTATGTAATAATACGGTGCCTATTCTTGCCCTTAGTTAAATTTTTAAATTTAGTTGTGCTTCACATTTAAGAATCAAGATGGAAATGTATAGGAAGCCTTTCAGTGGCCACGTCGAAATTTTCATTAGCATATTTTGATTTTTATTTATATCGAAAATGTTTCGCGGCCTGGATGCGTTTTTATGTATTTCCTCTTTATCCGAGTACTTTATTTTGAATGCTAAAAATATAATGGGCTTGAATAACAATTGAACATCTTCTAGCGTTTCGGCATTTCCATTAAGACTTAATTTATGTAAATATATTTTTTTTCGTATTTTGTTTGGAATAAATGCATTTCCTAGCAATTCCTTTCCAGAATACTTTAGTGACTCCGCGAATAAATTGTTTAACTATTACTTATTTTTTTTGCCTTAAAACACGAAATAGATTATATTACTACTTGGGTAATTAATAAAAGATCACTTTAGATATCTAAGTTATGTTTATGATTCAATTCATTATTGTTTGCTTTACAGTGTTAACTTATAGTGTGCTTATTAAGAGGATTAAAATAATAAAATCCTGCGTGAGAATTTCGACAGATTTCCTTATGAAAGTGTTGGACATTTTCAGGCTTACGATTATATGTAAATTCTGGATACGCATAAAATACTTATATATAAAAATAATTTAATTAGGTGGTCAATTTTAGTACGAATTTAAAGAATTTTAATTTTTAAATTAAACAATCATTAGGTACGTATTATAATTCGAACGGCATAAAACAGGTAGAAAGTAATACGATTTGGTATTATTTAGCTTAAAATTTGATTAATGCGTTCATCCCTATTTCTTGATCCTTTTATCAAGTTCCTTGGTAGAATGAACTCTGCGTGGTGCCTTTTTCCAGTCCATTCCGCTAACTACTCCACTTCCGCGGCTCGGAACTTTAAGAACACATCATCAAATCACATTCCTCACTCGGTGAAACACATTAAAACTGCATCACTCTTAAAAACTAAACAGTCTGGATAGATAATACGCTTTAGACAGCTTTGAACCCCCAGCACATACATAACTCTTGCCACAATTTTTTCTTTTATAAAGTATGTTTTACACAAGGGAAATTTTGAATTTCTTTCTCGGTTATTTATATATGATCTATTTCCTCTTTTATACGTGTTCTTCGTTTTGATAACATAAAATGTGAAAATGGAAATAATAAATATGATATAGTTCAGAAGCTCTATAAATTTATTAGGTATTTATTTTTCGAGTTTTAAATGTTTTATTACTTAAGTTACAAAAATCTTTTATGTTAGTGTAAAACTATTTCGAACAGGTAATTATTGTTTTATTTCGAGGCGTAGGTATTTTATACGTTTGAATTAAGTAACACTTAAGTACTCATTATTGTAAAATAACATTAAGAATATCCGTATATTATCAAATGCCTAGGTTACTTATAAATACGATTAGTTAATTAACTAGATCTGAACTTGTTTTAAAATACTGGCTACAATTGATTACTGCTTAAACATACTGGAATCATAACTACAATAGTTTCTATTATCTATCTATTATATTTTATTATTTTGATAAGTAGAAACATTCAATAGCTGCAATATTAAAACAGCAGAACATTTATTTTTCTCTAATGGTAAGATTCTCCTTTCTGCAATTTTAATAACAGTTTCCTTAAAAAACAATTAACTGCATGGTTATTTTTTTGCTTGGATACCTACGTATGTATTTTTTTGCTATAAAATCTAAAATCCATTTCAAAAACAGGTTTTCTAATCTTTTACATATTTATTTCTAATAATAATGTGCTTTCAAATTTAGTAAAACGATGTTTCAATTTTATATAAAGTGCTTTACAAGAAATAAATATAAAAAGTATCTAACGTACAGGTCCCGGATCGTGTTTAAAATAGGTATAACGGGCCAAACAATTCAACATACGAAAAAAATGTTTTCTTCATAAAATCTTCTGTTTGCCTCGGAAATATAGTTTGTCGAGTTAAAAGTCAATATTGTTATAGAGTGTGTTCAAGAAATTAATTTTATTGTACTTTCCAGATAAACTAATAACTCGAAATCAAATATATACATAAAGTATAGATATTGTTTTTTAATTTTATATTGTTAAATTACAATGTTAACTACAGAATAATGAATTTTATTGTGAAATTTTAAGGTTCACGGAATGTATCATATTAATATTTATAAGGTCAATAGTTTTTCTTTTTTTAATGGGTGTAACATGTTAGGGTAGTATAGTAAACCTTTTCATTGTTTATTATAATTGATTTTTTTTTATTCTAATTATTTAAACTTCACAACTTAGAAAATGAAATTTTCAAAAATACTTAAAGACAAGTAGACAAAATATAATTTAAATAACCCACAAAACCATCAATATATAGGGGAAGTTGTTGGTTGGTTGGATTGATATTGTTAATACATCTTGGACCTATTGACCCTTTGAACCCCCTTTAACTCGGGATTGCTATCTTGACACTTGGCACAATATTCGTTCACTGACTCTTCACCGATGATGGACTTTAATCGATTAGCCTGACCAACAATTTCCCTTACAATTTTATGTTAAACGCTTTTGATGATTTTACGCATTCATTTGCGATAGCTTTTGAAGTAATGACTTGATACAATTTGCGTTTTCAATCGAGAATTTTCTGAATTAATTTTCTTCCTCGATGCTTTGGATTGCCGTTTAAATCGTCAACGTCTTTGTTAAAACTTGATTTTGATAGACAACAAAATTTATTTCCTTTAATTCTATCAGGTCACTACAGGCCATTACATGTGGCTCACGTTTAGATTAGAAGTGTTTTTACGTTAATTTTCAAAAATACAACTCTGAGGATCAGGCGAAACGCCGCATTAAAGATTTAAAGATAGATTAATTTTGCCTTAAAAATTAATTTTAGACGTTTGATTTTCAATTAATCATTTACGTGTAAAAAAATCAAATAGTTTTTTTTTAAAGCAATTCGCATAATAAATCTAATTTTTCTATTTAATGAACCTTGTATTTTTTGAGACGAGCAGAAAATTTTATAAAGAATAATCATGTTTGTTGTACAATGAAGTTTTTGATCTTATTGTAAACTTGATCCGGGTGTCACTAATTTCACCTAAAATTTCCTAAACTTTACATGTTATTTAGCGATAGGTTTTATCGGTTTTATAGTTACCTCTCGCGATGTTTTTCATCAACACATTCTAGTAGTTCTAATGTACAATATTATAACCTACATAGTTAAAAGGCTTACGAAATGTTGGTGAAATGAAAATAATCATAGTGTCTTTTGTAACTTTCTTATTTTTCAAAACCTAATACTAACACGTAGGTAATGTTTAACAAAGTTTAACTAATAAATAATTTCAATTAATTTTGAGAATATCATGGTAGCGTGATTAAAGTTGACCTATAATTTGTAGTAGTTTCTATTAATAGTTCAAAGCTTAAAGCAAAAATATAATGTATTGACATTTATAAAAGACTTTTTCACTATACTGTAAATTGCTTTTATTTCCTAAACCCTTTAATTTTTTTATCTTTAAGCAAGTACATATCTGTTTACGTAATTTTAAAGGTCGAATGTGGTTCTGTCATAAGAAATTGTTTTCCATATTTCTATTCATATTCATTAAATTCATTTTTTCGGCACTGTCATCCGAAAGTGTCCTTTTCTGTTGCTGGTCGTGCGATTTTTTATTGTCGAAAGTAGACGTTTGGCTGCGAGCCAAACGAGAGATAATATACATTGGTCGCATTCAACCGGGAAAGCGCTGCCTTAGCGCTAAAATCGTGGTTCGATTGAACCGATGTTTATTTCGTTTTTTAATTTTATTTTTATTGTTAACCTACGACATCAGATGTGCCATGTGTTTATCACAATAGCTTAAGGTCTTTAAGCTGTAGTCAACCGCTATAACATAGCGCTTATTTTCCGCTGTTTCAGCGCTTTCTCTACAAAGCGCGCCCAATGACAGTTGTTGCCGATTGTTTCCAAAACTACTGTGCTTTATGAATGAGGTTATGTAAACGTTACTTAAAAATTTCAGACTAATCAAAAATTCTGATAGTATCGAAAAAATCATATGTGTTATTCCGGTGTAAAGTTTCATTTCCTTCATTAGAAACTTCATCCGCGGGAGGAAATGATACGCTTTCCTCCCTTGTATTACAAATAGCTATTGTTTTAAATTATATTGTTATATAGACGTTATTGTTAGAATAACTACTTCAATTTTTCATTCAACTGATGCCACATAATCTTTTAATGCATTTGTGAATATATCTATAATTTTTAGTTCGTCACTTCAAATCGTACATTATGGAATATAGTCTGAAAATGTTTGATTTGCGAATAAAAGCTTTCTCCGTTGCATAATAAATAATTTGTTAAAAAAACTATTTTTTCGATAATCGATAACGCAAAAACCCTTCAATTTTCTCTATTTATCCTTCGTTATTTATATGAATTCCGATCTACATTGCGATTAGTAGAAATTTGATTCATTATACCTACTATTTATAAACAAATTTCTACTGACTAAAACATTTTCCCTTGCGTATCGAATTAAATATAAATTAGTAAAGTTGTAATAGCGTACAGTTGATTAGTTAGGCATTTCAGATTAATATTGTAACGATGCTGTCATTCGCTTTAGCCCTACCAATAAAATAATGAAATTGCAACGATCTGAATTTGTTCGGTTGTCATAGTAAACCGCTATAAAATTAACTTAAATTGAAAATGAATATTATAGGTAGGTACCTACCTAATTCTGCTATATAAAAGAAAAACTAAAATATATTTACTACGTATAGGCACTGTTCTTAATGCTCAATGTTTTTTAAATTTCGCGGCGAATTTCTGTAGTTGAAATGTTTTATTATAGTTAATTTTTAACTGTATTAATATATAATAGGTACGTCAGTGTCTTTGCTAGTTAATTAATGACATCCACATACCAACCGGAAGTTGGGAAATTTAAAAAAGTTATTAGGGATGTATTTTATGAAGCAAATAAAGTGAATATTTATATTTCAATAACGAAATAAGAATTAATATTTTAAAACTATTATGTAGCTTATTTTGGTTTAAGCGACGCTTTTTTTAATCCATTTCGTCGTACCTATAATATTTCGACCTACGTTCATTTTAAATTTTTTAATTTGCTGCCGATGTTTTAATAACGCTGACTAAATTGAAATACGAACGTGTCTGATCAGTATCGGAAAATAAATATCGAATCAGTCATTATTGTTTTATGGCAGTTTCGTTTTAAATAAAATTTTGATTGTTCATATTGCGAAAATCGATCGTTGACGGATAGAATATACTCAGCACATCACAATGAATGCATATAAATCCTTGCACAAACTCCAATAAAATGTAACTCGCGAGAGAATCAAATATAGATATTACCGAGTGACATCCTCTTTCCTTATACTATTCCAGTATCTTGCATACATTTCTTGTCACATGTTTTTTGATAAGTACACAGACATCTGTTTGTTCAGTTTATTTGGAGGGTTGAATATTTGTAGACCTTGATATTTCGTCAACAAGGGTTCACTTGATCTAACCCAGTTCAATCTTTTGGGTGAAAGTTCGCAAATGAACACTATCAATACGCCACAAAAATAAAAGTCGAGGTGAACTTCCTATTATATTATATCTATTTGCTCCTGTTCTTATGCAATTAATATTTTTATTTATATTATTTAAAACTACATATATTAACATCTGTTATGATTTATTAATGAAGAATGTTAAGGAATAAATTATTTATAATACTTATTAAGGGCGAGTTTTAGTGACATTTAAGTAAACGAGTGTAACATAATTTTTGAAGCAAAATCAATAAATAAAAACACAGTAGCTAAATATTTTTTTTACTTCGTGTCTATTTATAGTTCTTCATTTGTATAACAGAGTATTTAAAATTAAATACTAAAGTGACTTAAAAACACATTTATGTTTTATGCTATTTATTATGCTTTAATGCTATTATTAGCATTATAACGGTTAATTTAAACAAAATTAATTTTGCGAACAAATAGCCGAATAAGTATCTATTCCAAAAAAAGATGTTCAACATCTTTATTTTTAGTTTGATGATTATTGGATGATAACAGATTTCAAAAAGCTACCATCCACTCTTAGGAAAAGGCTTACTCGGTCGTCTAATTTGTTTCCCACACAATATACGTAATATGTAGATAAATTATCATCTGAACAACTTAAACTCTTTTTGGTTGCGGATTCAGAAAGCTTGGTGTGATATAACATGGCACTACATTTTAATCTGTACCTCTAGCGTTCACGTTTTTATTTCATTTTTAATTGTTGTGTACAGTTTGTTCAGTTAAAATACGTATTTTCTAAAAATTTCTCAGGGAAATAATAAGCCCTGCGCGATTTCAAATATGGAATTTGTTGAATTATAACTCAATATTGCGTAGCACAACAAAAAACGGACCGGGAAAATGGTTGCAACGCAATTTTGTAAAAGCAGACGAGATATAAAAAATTAAAACAGCTTTACGGCACCATAAAAATCTTCATTCGATTTCAAACGAAATAGACGGTATCATGTGTCGAACTTCCTTTTTCAATCCGCTCGTGATTTCACTAATTTATGTACTTGCATGCTAGTTGATAGGATAAAAATTTTATTGGTAATGCGAATTACCGAATGTAAATACATATAAAAATAAGGTTTTAAATTATAATTAGGTTTATATCTATACTTATTTCATTTTTTTTTCGATTATTTTTGTAGCAATCTCAAATCCGTCATAGTCGTAAGTAAATTATCTAGATTATCCTAACTTAAAGAAACGTTAGGGACTCGGTGATGATCAAAATTAAAGTTACGTTACCGCCGAAGAGCAACAAGTGTTAGCAATTTTGCTCATATCTAGTAGTGTGAATGTTATGAAAACATTAAACGTTGGTTTTATTACCTATACGTATATTTTAATATGTGTAGGTACATGGCTGAGCTTCAAATTTTGTACCCTTTAATTTTGTTTATACTACACAAGATATTAAATTTAAGAAAACGTTCATGTACGGCACATGTGCAAAATTTTCAGTTGTACTACTTTATATTCAGAAACTTTAAGAATCGATAGACTAGTAAAAAATAAGTGTAAGTCATTTGTTTTAAAACGTTTTTTCGAAAAATGCTTAGTTTTCTATACAGATAAGGAGATTTCTATTTAGATACAAAATCTAATATACTTACCTACTTACTTCTTCTTTTTTTAATTTGATAACACCCGGCGAGTGACTCTAATTTCGTTGCTTAGATATCATTTTTGTTTCTATTTTAACTATCAGTTAGGAGTATAAATTAAGAACATAATACGCAGTACCTGTCAATGAAATTAAAATGTCAAACACGTTTTCCGTTTATTTTTGGCCAGTTCTGTTGTTTTAACCCTCTCACAATTAGATATTATTTTTATTAGCTACCTAACTGCTAGAAATGAGACATTTCCTTATCAAGTTCTACCAAAATTTATATTTCTAAAGGCGATTCGTAACATATGCCGATAAAGGAAATATTTATTTATTTAGTAACATATAAATCTATAGGTATACATAGACAAATATTTATAAATAAATTAATAAATACAACCCAATTTGCAATACATATATTATATAGATTACAGAACTTTAAATCACTTATCTTTAGTAGATATCCACATAAAATGCTTACCCGAAGTAGAACCGTTTTATGCTTTTACTGAAATTTAGTAGGTAAGGGTTTACAAACCGACGCAGCCCTCTAAAACGCAATGTTACACGAAGAGATGCGCTTTCATAAAGTGAGAAATATGTAGGTACATAATATGTTCCGAGTTTAATTTTTTCTTTATTATCTTGCTCAGTGTTTAATTTATAAATCCTATTTAATTGTCAGCTACATTATCGGCTGATTACTTGTGAAAGTGTGTATTTACTTATGTGTAATTTTAAATTAGTTATGATTACCCACAGTAATTATTAACGAGTTAATTAAAACTAAAGTCTTGCTTATTTTAAGACCACAAATCATTCATTTATTCTGTCATAATAAGCCCACAATTAATTATAGTAATACGGATTTCGATTACTAAAACTGAAGTCACTGAAATTATCTCCCCAACGAGTAGAGTTGGCAAAGTCAAAATGATATCATTAGTAACATAAATGTCACAGCGAATTTAGAGTTTTCAAAGTTCGCAGGCTTTCTGATGACTGTAAAACAGCTGTTGGGTGAATCGATGTATAAACGAGTACACTTAGAGCAATTCCTTTGAAATTCGTGGATTATAAGAATCAAACCTGAATTTCAAACTTTTCTAATTCGTTTAGACCGCGTACCTAGTCGACGGATTATACCTATAATGCGAAAGCAACATTATCGACGAAAGCAATCAAATACTAAATGAAACAAAATGACAAGCTATTAAATGTGCGATAGAAAACAAAATTGCAATTAATTAAACGACAATTTCGAGATAAATGTTCTTTATGCGTTGATTTTCAATTTCAGTTGCTTTCTCATCATGCGGTTCAATTGAAAATTTCAATTTTTTCGTGCTGCTTTATCCAGGAAAGCTATTCTCAAGACTACGTTTTCCTTTCCTTTAAGTATATTTGTCCCGGTCAGAACCATACTAAATTGAAAATTTAAAGCAGGAAATTCGAGGAAAATGTAGATATACACATATACGCACACATAATACATAAAAGACGCACAGATAAATAAAAATGCCTCGAAAATTTTCCTATTCCTTAATTTTCAAGTACTACCGAACGTTAATGCGAAAACGTTCATAGTCGCATTATTATTTCTTATTTGAATAAAACAAATAAAAAGAATTCTCTAATAGATTCTGTTATCGGCCGTATTTAAAGAATGGCGTTTTCTCATCGTTCGGTTAATTAACTTTTCTCAGTTCAATTTGTGAAAAGCTAATTTATTTCAGTGCTGCTGAGACAAAATAATCTGACAAGAAAGGAAAACTTGGAGATATAAATTAAAATAATTAACGTGAATGCGCTCGGTGTTCACCTTTTTTATAGCAGACTTTCCTACTTTTTTATTTAATTTTATTCTACCTCTTGTTTTTGCTTTGTATTTTTTGCGAAATTAGGAAAGATTAAAATTAGTGGATTCTGTACGAGCCATTCTGGTAATTTCGAGCGTTTAACTTTCCTAAGCTATTTTCTTTTTGTCCGGCGTTTTTATTTTGAACAAATACGAAAACGATATAAACATTAGCGTCACTCTTATGGTGGCTTCCCCTACGTTTCGCTATATTCAACAATCGTTAGCTTTCAACACAGCTTGTCGGTCGCGTTCGCGTTTTATTATGTTGACTAGTTTAAAAACAATTTACATGCATTTACGAACTATAGCAATTTATTACGTTGTAACCGATAAAAACGGCCGCTTTTTATATAAAAGGTATTTGTCTGCGGCTTTCATCGATCACAACGACGCTGGGTTTTCGTTATCTGCGTCTGGTTATCGAGATATATCTATCCTGTACATCCAATTCGTACCATTTCTCAAATATCCCAGAATGTTTCCCCCGCCGAAGCTCAAGGAGGATTTTGACTGCAGTTGAACATTAATAATGCGTCTTCTTTCCTTACCGAAAGCATCGTGAAAACATTTTAAACCAGTATAACAATTCATTTTTTCTTGTAAATCCGTTTGCTTTGACAGTTATATTGAAGACATTAATCAAAAAGCATTTGTCGGTTTTATATATGTACGTCTAGTAGCATTTATTAATAAACCGAAACGTGAAATAATTTTAAGCAAATCATACAAAGTAGATAAATACTCTAAACTCTTTCTTATACTAAATTAACAATATTTGATACCTATAGCTACTATAAAAAATATAAACAAAACGAAATGTATTTAATGTAATGTTATGTAAGAAAGAACGAGTTATAACCTGCCTATTCATTGTAAATACGTATATCTCTATATTGACAATTTTTTACAAACTTCATTGTAATAATTATTGAAATTATTATTAATATTAAGGTTTTTTAAATAAGTCACTTCGAAGTTATTTTTAATACGATTTGCAAGTAAAAAGAGTTTCTATAATGCAGATTCAAATCAAATAGGTAGGTCAGCAATGTCCGCATGAGAAGAATCTCACATGTTCAAATATTGAATGCAAATATTTATTCACCTTCGTTTATATCGAGTAGAATACATAAAGTTGAACTTTCTATTGCGTAAGGGTAAGTTATTTCCGAAAACTGAATTTTTTTGTATTATTATCTATACAATGCCTATAGTGACAATAGTTTTTGGGTTAAATTGAATAATAAACGCGTATTAAAATGCATCGATGTACACATACAAGATTAAGTTACATTTTAAAGTTATAATTTGTAAAGGTGATGATCCTTTTATGTCAAGAGTTCACCTATCACAAACAGTTTTCAATAAAATACACTAATTACATAATATTTACAGATGAAACTTTCTCGCCGTTTCATTTGTTACGTATTAAAAATCTAATTTTTAACTTTCAACAACTTGAATGTTCCTTTATTTTTAATTTTGGGGTTTGTAAATGTTTTTTCTCGAGGGTTCCCACAAAGTTGAAATTCAATTAAGAATCAGAGAGTCGTTTTTAATTTAAGGTAACGTTCTTCCTGATAGAACTTCGACAACATATCACGATATAAACAACACAGTTAATCCTAGATATATTATACATAAGTAGATACTTACTGGTAAATATAATAGCTTTTTATATACGAGGTTAAATCAATAATTATTATTTATTCGCATTTTTTTACAATTTTATTTAGATTGGTTGTACTACTTTCCTTGCACACATGCGGAGATGTGTTGTATCTGTAGTCACTGTGATACAAGTTTTGATCTGAATAGATTAGCACTGGTTGCATTAAAGAAGAATAACAACGATCGGCGATCCATTCTGTATGTACATACTTTTGACCGAAATCCATTGCAGATTTTCAACACAAATGGAAACTGTATTTGGACCCGATAAGATGTATACGAATTAATTTAAGGATTTAAAAATGGTCGGATAATGAGGAATTATCATCATTATTTTTTTAAGAGTTTTAAAATCTAGGAAAAAATTTAAATTGACATGTTTTTGCTTTTTGATATAGTTGTATCGTTAATTCATAAAAAAATAATGAATCACAAATTATTTCGCGGCTGTGATAGTGTGACGTAGCCGCCGAGTATCCACTAAAAACGCATTCACGTAATTATTAAACGTTAACTTCTCGTTTCTAATTGTAACCTGTTATGACACGCGGCATGGACATACGTTCTGATTGACTACCCGTTTACTACGTATCTCGCTTTAATTAAATTGACGACAAATTGTTGGTATTTTTAAAATCATTTTAAACGTTATTAGGTACCTACATATCTATTTATAAATATATTGTATACATAATTTATGAATAATTGTATTTTTCGATTTAAAAGTTTTTAATAATTCCCCATTGAAGGGGTTAGAGCCATAAGGGTCTAAGTGCAGAAATATACTTTTGGAGATATTAGCTGTCAAAGTTTTGAACATTATGAGCAACCTGTGTATGTAGTATATTTGAGGGTTAAAAAAATGGCATTGCAAGTTGCAAACGCTTTTGTTTTTTATGTCATCAAATAAATTAGAATTTCACCTAGAATTTGCGCCACTTAACTTAATTTTTTCAAGAATATGCACTTAAACCCTTATGTTTTTAACCCCTTCAATTAATGCTAAATTCTCTACATAGAAAAAACAGCCACTCTTGACAATAACATTTAGCAAGTTTGTTTTGTATTCACCCCTTGGATACTTTTATTCATTTGAATCATTTAAGAGTGACTTATAAAAGGATGTCAGTTTTCCACAAATAAACAAACAAACATGTAAAATCAACGATCAATGAAACTCATTGAAAGCATTTTTTTCAAGAATATGCACTTAAACCCTTATGTTTTTAACCCCTTCAATTAATGCTAAATTCTCTACATAGAAAAAACAACCACTCTTGACAATAACATTGAGCAAGTTTGTTTTGTATTCATCCCTTGATACTTTTATTCATTTGAATCATTTAAGAGTGACTTATAAAAGGATGTCAGTATGCCACAAACAAACAATGAAACTCATTGAAAGCATTTTTTTCCGATTGTGAACAAATATTATTTAAATACAAGGTGTTTCAGAATAACTATTCCCACTTTTCAAATGTGATGGAGAGCATGTAATTAAAGACTTTTTTGTAATAAAGTAATGCCCGGAAAGGTTTAGTTTAGTTAAGCATGTATCTGTAAAGTAGGTGTTTAATTTATTATTTATCAAAATGCTAGAAATAAACAGATTTGCTACAATTCAATGTGTAGGTAAATATTTCCGTCGCATTGTGTACAGTTGCATTGAAAAATAGTAGGTATCTATAAGTATAAAATCATTTATTATGTATGTATATACAAACTATGTAAAAACAGTTTTTATACTCCATTTTATAAATAGGCATCGACTTTAAACAATAAATATAGATAAATCTAACTTTTTTGAATAGACCATATACCTACAATTTAATTTAAAAGTTTATATATACGAGATCTGTTCAAAATCTTTTTGAAAATTTTCGATAAAAAACCGTAGTATAACTCATGGTTTTGGCAAAATTTTTACTCTACCTAAAATTTTTATTTAGTCTCCGTTCGTCGAGAAATATAAATTTCCTGTAAAATGATTATAAAATAATTAATTAAACGCGTTTTCGCCGACATTGAGTTTTTGAAAATTTTCGATAAAAAAGCCTTGTTCGCGATTTTTTACAAAATTTTGACCCTACCTGAAATTTTTTATTTAGTCTCCGAACAGCGAGAAACGACGATTTCCACGTTAAAAATACATAAAATAATGAATTAAGAGGATGATTACGCCAAGCACTAGTATAGGGATTTCAATGTAAATTCGGTCAGATATTACACCTATATTGATAGAAATTTTCAATTTTTTATTAAAGAATCTGAAAATATGTATCATCAAGTATGGGATGTCGTTCTTATTTTCTTAAGAATATATATACTTTTTATATAATAACTATTTGAAGTTGGAAATAATTAGACTAACTTTTCGATGTCACTTTCTTGAATTAGAAGCTATATATTAAAAAAATAAAAACGTGTACCCCTTCTCCCATCTTTTAATTACCTAAAAAATATTTCTTAATAGATACTTATAAATAAAATAAGGGCTCAAAACATTTTCGTTTAATAATCGGCGAATCGCGGTCTTCGTGCTCGCGCGTATGCTCTATCCTTGTATCGCCGTCTTGCTCACGCTATCTCCTCGCTGCGTAAACTAAACTCGAGAAATGTTTATTTCAAGATATCGGCTTGCATATTACCTCATATAATTAATTAGTAAAGAATGCGTTCGTCGAAATTTTATGTATGGCAAAAGAGGTTGTATGTATTGTAAATACATATCGACGCAGATTATCGTAAACGCCACTTTTTGCAAAAATGAGGTATTCTGACTGTCTTATGCATCAAAGGATCTAGGACAAAGACATCATATGTCAAGAACAAGAACATAGTATTTTGACGAAATTAAAGAGTGCGGATTATTTGTAAGTAAACAATATCCATTTTTGGCAGCAAGCCCTGATGGCGTAATAGGGTCTGATGGCATTATAGAAATAAAATGCCCTTATAATGGCCAAAATAGTACGCCACATGAAGCTATTGTTACCAAACGCATAAAATTTGCTACAATTGATAACAATAATGTGGTGAAATTAACCCTTAACTGCTATTATGGGGTGTTTCGACACCCCAGGCATCATATTTGTGTAAAATCTGTTAAAAATTATTATTCTCACGCTCTTCAGATTCAAGGTATTCTCCTACAAGAACAGAACCTTTAACATGCCGTAAATCATTTTCTGCTGTTTTTTGCTGTTTTTGAGAAAAATAGGTGGTGGGGTGTTGGAGCACCCCATGATAGCAGTTACGGTACATTTTTTTAAAAATAAGCTTTTTCTTTAATCGTAGATTCTTGGCGTATCTGCTTAAAAAATTTGGTTTTTTAAATTTAGAGAATTACAACTTCTATTTTATAATATTTGTCATTCAATATGTAGGATTTACCCAGTCACATCGAAATTCGGGGTGTTTCATAATAACTCAACTAGGCAATTCGATATACTTTGTCTTAGGGGAACCCCATTACACAGTTTTGTACTACTGAGCACATAACGTGTCGGGGATTTACTGAATTCACTAAATTTCGGGGGTATTTTGTATTTCTCCTGATATCCGTAGGTTATAAAAGATGATCCAGGGACTTCGTTGGGCCAGTTTTTAATTAGAATCGGCAACAATAACTAAGTATTCAAGTGTTATTTTCAAAATGAGTAAGTGTTTAAGCGAGGAACAGTTGGCACATCTTGCCGAGAATTTTGGTGAGGATATTGACGTGAGTGAATATTATCTTAACGAAGATGTTGACGATTTAAGTGATGCATCAAGTGAACACAGTGATCATGACACAGCTTCTGAATTTGAAATGGATTCTGAAGACGAGGATGAACCTGAGGGAAATGTTAACGAAGGTGCAAATTATTTTTATGGGCGTAATCGGTACAAATGGTCCAAGAATCCTCCTGCTGCTTCTCGTACCAGAGCATCTAATATAATTACCCATTTACCGGGAATAAAAGGTCCAGCAGCAAATGCTCCTCCTAAAACACCTTTCGAAGCCTGGTCGCTTTTGTTTACAGAAGATATTCTAAATGACATATTGGAACATACAAATGAAAAGATAACTGATGCAAGCTTTACTTATGGACCGACAGCTAGTTACGTGGGATATTTGGATATGACGGAATTAAAGGCATTTTTGGGATTACTAATTTTGACAGGTGTTTTCAAATCCAACCACGAAGATGTTAGATGTCTTTTGCACGAGATGGCACAGGTAGAGATATTTGTAGAGCTATTATGTCTGAAAAACGTTTTTTATTTCTCTTGTCAACAATAAGATTCGACGACCAGGCAACTAGAAAAGATAAAATTGAAAGTGGTGATAAACTTGCAGCAATTTCAAAAATATATGAAATATTCAATAATAATTGTAAAAATAATTACGTATGTAGTGAGTATGCCGTTGTAGACGAAATGCTTGTCGGATTTCGTGGCCGTTGCTCTTTTCGGCAATATATAAAAAACAAGCCAAGAAAATATGGCATCAAGATAATGTGTTTATGTGATTCGAAAACACATTACTTGATAAATTCGTTTGTTTATACAGGAAAGCAACAGACGCTAACCCAAAAAGCTTTCGGTGCCTACACGTAGTGTTCTGAAATTAGTTTCACCCATAATAAACACAAACCGAAATGTCACAGGAGACAACTGGTTTACTTCTATAGAGTTAGTAAGTGAATTGAAAAACGGCTGACATTTTCATTAATATCGCTTATAATGTATATTTTTGGACAATGTGCTCTCAAGTGGAGTTAAGATTGTGTTTATGTTAATTATTTACACTTTCATATTTCTTGCAGGGTCATCTTATACACTATAACGAAACTGCGGGATTTATACCTGCGGATAACATGCTTACGATAATGAAAATAACGAGATCGGCGGATGGACAGTATTCCTGCTCAGCTGCAAATTCCGAAGGAGAGACTTATAGCCCGCCTTTTACTTTAACCGTATTATGTAAGTATTTCCATTGTCATTATGTCCTACGGTTAGAATCGAAAAATTGAATTCCACGGAGAATAAAACACCTGTGACATAATATAGATGCATTATCATTTATAACGAACTCTAGAATCTCTCGGAACTGATGCAAATTATAAGCACTTATACTAATGCTTATAGGTACCGAATTCCCTACATCCTATGGGCAGAAAGGGATTAATTACTTAATTAATATACAAACCAATAATCACAATACCTTTAGGTGTGTGTTGCAGATGTTACGTTATAATGTAAACAAAATATTTCAATAGTTTCTTTATGACATTATTTTGTTAAACTTATTGGTACCTATTTATAAATAATATTAATTTTATAAGGTACCTATGTAATACTGACGGTACCTAACACGTTTAAAATGAAATTTTACCAATAAATGTTTACCTTAAAATTATAATATATATATATATTATATATATATATATATGTATAAATAATAATAACCCTAAATAAGGTAGGAATTTCTTCGCGAAAACATTTTCAATATTATTGCCGTATACAACAATGTCGACTTGTTGCTAACCTTAGAAGTAGCGAAGGGTTGAGCCTTTACCACTTTCCGTCCGGAAGTTGTTTGTCAAGGGATGAATTTCCTCTATGTATACGGTTAATTGAACTGCATTATACCGCACCCCTTCTGATTTCATTTAGTCAAGATTCTAACTTCAATATAAAGTTTTCCAATTTTCATTACCACCAAACGACACTTTCTCAAATTAAATGTTTTCACCATTTACCGCTTAATATCGAGTTAGTATTGCCGCATTGGGAAATTAGGGAAATTACTAGTCACATAAGGGGGCGCAGGTCTTCTCAGATAATGGAATGTCTGCATCTCGATAGTCGACATCTGCTCTGTGATTAAACTGCGTTATTGTTATTCCAACCCAGCTCTCGAGATCGAACAATTGTAATCCAAGTATGCAGATTATTACAAGCCATTTCCACGTCCTATTATTGCTTGCTTAAGATTCAGATGGACTGACGAAAAGGCATTTTCTCCACAATATTTACCGAAAATAAACAATAATTTAATTCGAGTTAAGCAGTGGCACAATCACGAAAGAAAGTTTCTTTTATGCGTGAGTAATCTGTCTCAGCCGCAGCGAATCTTCCGCTTGTTACTCGACTGCTTCTTTTTCACCGGCGAAAAATTAACTTTATCTTAAATTGCTCCGAGTTCCCGGAAATTGCGCATTTTTTTGCGCGACAGAGGGGTAGTTTAAATAGTTAGATGAACCAATAAAACTCCGATGAGTTGCGTTCCGATCAAGAATAATGTGTCAATCAGCATTCTAGAGTCAGAGAACCGTTTCAGGGAATATTGTAATTTTTCATGTCGATTTCGTTTCCTTGCGTTATATCTTTTAAACGCGTTTTTGAAAATCATCCTAATTATTAACTAATATGTTTATTAAAAACTTGGTTCGCTTTATTGCTCTATTGCATGACGACCTTCAAGCTTAATTATAAGCAATATTAATTAAATTAGATATTTACGATATTAAAAATTTAACGAAAAAACTTAAAAAGAATTTTTTTAATAGAAATTAGCGAAAAAACTGTTAGTTTAAAATGCCGATCAAATAAAAAACTACCGTAATGAAACATTTAGGTAGGTAGGTAAATTTTAATAATCTCGCTACCTACATAATACTGCTTAATTTTATGTTGCGGTAATTTTTATTAAATCTATGTAATTTATCATTAATGCACATTAATCGTATTTTCCGCAGATATACGAATAAGTTTATACATTAGTTTCTTTTGTTCTGATACAAAATAAATATAGACTGTCAAATTAATGTTGCAATTTACATTTTAATAATTTTAGACCTCCAAAGTTATAAATTATGTTTTTTATAATTAAATTACTTATTTATACTTACGAGTTACAACGTATGTGCGTTTAAAGTGAATTGGTGTAATTAGGAAACCCGCACATTATATGCATTAGTCAGTATGTAATAGTCCGGCAATAAAATCATTATAGCTAAGAAGATAAAATTGAAAGTGGTGATAAACTTGCAGCAATTTCAAAAATATATGAAATATTCAATAATAATTGTAAAAATAATTACGTATGTAGTGAGTATGCCGTTGTAGACGAAATGCTTGTCGGATTTCGTGGCCGTTGCTCTTTTCGGCAATATATAAAAAACAAGCCAAGAAAATATGGCATCAAGATAATGTGTTTATGTGATTCGAAAACACATTACTTGATAAATTCGTTTGTTTATACAGGGAAAGCAACAGACGCTAACCCAAAAAAGCTTTCGGTGCCTACACGTAGTGTTCTGAAATTAGTTTCACCCATAATAAACACAAACCGAAATGTCACAGGAGACAACTGGTTTACTTCTATAGAGTTAGTAAGTGAATTGAAAAAAGTTGGCTTAACATACGTGGGAACACTTCGTAAGAATAAAGCTGAAATTCCTCCAGTATTCTTACCATCTAAACAGAAACTCGTTAATTCTAGCCAGTTTGGCTTTACACGCGACACTACATTGGTATCATTTGTACCAAAAAAGAACTACAGCGTTCTGTTGATTTCCTCAATGCACCATAATGCCAATGTTGAAGAAAATAGGAAACCAGAAATAATACTATTCTATAATGACAATAAGGGCGGAGTTGATGCCTTGGACCAAAAATGCATGAATTACTCTTGCCAAAGAAGGACAAGGCGATGGCCAATGGCTATATTTGGAGCAATGTTAGATATGTCACGGGTAAACAGTTACGTGCTTTTTGTAGCTGCTTTGGACGAAAGCATCAAACTGAATAGAAGAGATTTTTCTATTGAGTTAGGAAAAGGACTTATTAAAGAACACATGATACGAAGACTTAGCATGCAACAACTGCCAAGGGAATTAAAACCAATAATCGAAAACTTTGTGGAAGTAAGCCCACAACATTCCGAATCAGGACCTGTAAGAAGCTACGGACGATGTTACCTTTGTGGGAGAAAGAAGGACCGTAAAATAAAGACCACCTGTAATAAATGTTACCAGCATGTTTGCAAGGACCATTTCAAAAGCATTATTCATTGCGCAACATGTTTAGAAAGGTAATTAGACCAAAGTTTGTTACATTTTACCTGCACTGTAAAATAACATATTTCGGGGTTCAAAAATTTTTGTCGACCAACAAGCTTGTTAGAATTTTCGTATGTCATGGTAATTCCATTTTTATTTTTCAGGGAATGAAGTTACTCCTTCAGGCACCATTCCGCAAAAAAATTATTTAAAAAAAAGTGTATTCTAGTGTATAAAGCATTATTTCTATGTATACATGTATTTCTATAAAATAAAATTGTACTGTTTTGTAAATTATCAATTTTCTTTTTTATTTTAAACAAAATATTATTTTTTGTGACATGAGTAGTAAGCAAAAGACCTCTTTCATTGCCTAAAAATAAAAAACAACAAAAAAGCACCTATTATCAGAAAAACAATTCACTAGAAGATGTGGGGTGTTAAAACACCCCATGATAGTATATACGTGATTTTAAAACATGATATTACTTAAGGGTTAAAAAGAAGTGATAAGTATTACTTACAAATACAGGGGCAGCTCTTCGTTAGTGACCGCCAATATTGTTATTTCGTCATTTGGACTCCCAAAGGAATGGTATACGAGAAACTTGAAAGGGATATCAACGTATGGGAAACTAAAATATTACCAAAATTTAAAGCGTTTTATTTTGATTATTATCTCCCAGCTTTATTGGTAAACCACAATTTGTAAATAATACTTTGCTTAGTGTAGTGTAATTAGTGTAATTTGCACAAATTCTCCCAGTTACATTTTAAAACAATTTTCCTGATTATCATGTGAATTGAGAACTGTCGACGTTTGGAACACTTTTCTCTCTGGCTACCCTTTATATTCGTTACAGGTAAGCTTTGACTTGTCATTTTTGAATTTTATTTTATTTTCATCGATGAAGGCATAGTAATGCTGCGTTTATTCGAATAAAACCCATAGTAATCCGAATTCGAGATTCGCATACACGGGGTTTTATTGTAGTTACTCGAGTGAAACATTCGTATCTTACTTATTAGACTTATTGTTAGGAGTAACTGCAACAATTACTTCTCCAAAACGTATTTAACGAATATAGGTTTAGAGCAAATCTTTCCATTTTTTGATAAATTTATCTGACTTATCTTTTTTATTTACCATGAAAACGATTGTTCGAACAAAAGTTTTTACTGGAAATATCTGTCAGATATAATGGAATCTGTCAGTATCTGTCTATAATTTCCATCTGTCAGATGGAAAGATCGACCCTTATTATAATTAATCATATTGATATGTATAAGTTACTCTGGGTTCTTATTGCATTAATTCCATTTTATAAACAAACACAAGGTGTTAACATGACAAGGTATAACGCACTAATACGAAGGGTTACGAGGGTACTATTATAACACTAATTACAGCATTTTCCACTAATTATAGAATTATTCGACTGATTTGTTGTGAAAATTCAACAATTGACAAACTAGATACTGTAGAATATAAATCTTAAACAAGTTACTGAATAATTATACCTATTTAATATAATGTCTTGGAATTTAATAGCTAGATGTTTATCAGAATGTTTACTAGATCAGCATAAATATTTTCTGTACTGAAATGAAGTGTGGCGTGGGCAAACTTGTATACTGGGATACTGAAATAACGTGTAGATAACATACTAGTAAAATTGTATTTAACTTTTCTGTGCGAGCGTAATCATCCTCTTAAATGCATTTTCATAGTAATAGTTTTTGAAAATTTTCCATAAAATAGCCTTATGATTGCAAAATTTTGAACCTAATTGAACATTTAAGATTACGGCCATTACTACTCTAAATTTCACAAATTCTCAGAAAGGCAAAATTCTATTTGTTAGGTGTGGGTTAATTCTTGCCTAAAAGTCGGCAACCTAAATTGGTAAGTAATGTGGGTTGTCGGTTGTAAGCGTCAGATATTAAGGATGTCAGTGTTATTTATCTAATAATTTTCGGAGTATGCAGTCGAACATTTTCGAAAAAAAAAGCCTTATTATATATAGTTCATGGTTTTTTGCAAAATTTTGACCCTACCTGAAATTTTTTATTTCGTCTCTGCACGTCGAGAGATATCGATTTTAACGTTAAAAACGCATAAAATAATAAATTAAACGCGTTTTTGCCGACATCGAGTTTTTGAAAATTTTCGATAAAAAAGTCGTAGTACAATTCATGGTTTTGTCAAAATTTTGGTGCGACCTAAAATTTTTAATTTCATCTTTATACGTCCAGAAATATACATTTTCATGTAATACACGCATGAAAAGATGAATAAACGCGTTTTCGCCGACATCAATTTTTGGAAACTTTCGATAAAAAAGCCGTAGTATAATTCATGGTTTTGGCAAAATTTTGACCCAACTTAAAAATTTTTATTTCGTCTCCATACGTCGAAAAATGTCGATTTTCACGTAATACACGCATGAAATGATGTATTAAACGCGTTTTCTTGCCGACATCGAGTTCTTGAAAATTTTCGATAAAAAAAATGGTTTTCTTAACATTTTGCCCCGACCTAAAATTGATTTCGTCCCCGTACCTAAAGAAATATGAATTTCCGTGTAAAATAAGCATAAAATAATGAATTAAACGCGTTTTCATTCAGATCCACGTTTTTGAAAAATTTCGATTAAAAGCCTTATGATTTTGGTACGTATTATACGCCGTTTATTGGAGAATTTGAGATTTATCGACATTTCGAGAAAAATACTGTATTAATATAATCTATGATTTTTTTTTTGACAAACTTTTAACCTCGATGTAAAACTTTTGCTTCGTCTTTAAGAATATTATTTTTGTCTCTTTATGCGTTTTCACTGCAACAAAACGTGGCGAAACTACATATTTTCTACACTATCTATTCTGGAAAGCAAATAAGCGACTTTGATATACATATTTACAGAATTAAATAGATAAGTACGTGGAATTGGTTTTAGAACTTAAACGATCGATATTACGCATGTTTAACTGCAATAAAAAAATTAGCTACAACTTTGAAAATGTTCCTCGTATGTACAATACATTAATAGTATTCTAATTTTTTCTGTGTAGGTACCTTCATAGGTATGAAGCAAACTTTAAAACTTTCACTAAAAGCATTTTCAAAATTTTAGAATAAAACGGCTGACATTTTCATTAATATCGCTTATAATGTATATTTTTGGACAATGTGCTCTCAAGTGGAGTTAAGATTGTGTTTATGTTAATTATTTACACTTTCATATTTCTTGCAGGGTCATCTTATACACTATAACGAAACTGCGGGATTTATACCTGCGGATAACATGCTTACGATAATGAAAATAACGAGATCGGCGGATGGACAGTATTCCTGCTCAGCTGCAAATTCCGAAGGAGAGACTTATAGCCCGCCTTTTACTTTAACCGTATTATGTAAGTATTTCCATTGTCATTATGTCCTACGGTTAGAATCGAAAAATTGAATTCCACGGAGAATAAAACACCTGTGACATAATATAGATGCATTATCATTTATAACGAACTCTAGAATCTCTCGGAACTGATGCAAATTATAAGCACTTATACTAATGCTTATAGGTACCGAATTCCTACATCCTATGGGCAGAAAGGGATTAATTACTTAATTAATATACAAACCAATAATCACAATACCTTTAGGTGTGTGTTGCAGATGTTACGTTATAATGTAAACAAAATATTTCAATAGTTTCTTTATGACATTATTTTGTTAAACTTATTGGTACCTATTTATAAATAATATTAATTTTATAAGGTACCTATGTAATACTGACGGTACCTAACACGTTTAAAATGAAATTTTACCAATAAATGTTTACCTTAAAATTATAATATATATATATATATATTATATATATATATATATGTATAAATAATAATAACCCTAAATAAGGTAGGAATTTCTTCGCGAAAACATTTTCAATATTATTGCCGTATACAACAATGTCGACTTGTTGCTAACCTTAGAAGTAGCGAAGGGTTGAGCCTTTACCACTTTCCGTCCGGAAGTTGTTTGTCAAGGGATGAATTTCCTCTATGTATACGGTTAATTGAACTGCATTATACCGCACCCCTTCTGATTTCATTTAGTCAAGATTCTAACTTCAATATAAAGTTTTCCAATTTTCATTACCACCAAACGACACTTTCTCAAATTAAATGTTTTCACCATTTACCGCTTAATATCGAGTTAGTATTGCCGCATTGGGAAATTAGGGAAATTACTAGTCACATAAGGGGGCGCAGGTCTTCTCAGATAATGGAATGTCTGCATCTCGATAGTCGACATCTGCTCTGTGATTAAACTGCGTTATTGTTATTCCAACCCAGCTCTCGAGATCGAACAATTGTAATCCAAGTATGCAGATTATTACAAGCCATTTCCACGTCCTATTATTGCTTGCTTAAGATTCAGATGGACTGACGAAAAGGCATTTTCTCCACAATATTTACCGAAAATAAACAATAATTTAATTCGAGTTAAGCAGTGGCACAATCACGAAAGAAAGTTTCTTTTATGCGTGAGTAATCTGTCTCAGCCGCAGCGAATCTTCCGCTTGTTACTCGACTGCTTCTTTTTCACCGGCGAAAAATTAACTTTATCTTAAATTGCTCCGAGTTCCCGGAAATTGCGCATTTTTTTGCGCGACAGAGGGGTAGTTTAAATAGTTAGATGAACCAATAAAACTCCGATGAGTTGCGTTCCGATCAAGAATAATGTGTCAATCAGCATTCTAGAGTCAGAGAACCGTTTCAGGGAATATTGTAATTTTTCATGTCGATTTCGTTTCCTTGCGTTATATCTTTTAAACGCGTTTTTGAAAATCATCCTAATTATTAACTAATATGTTTATTAAAAACTTGGTTCGCTTTATTGCTCTATTGCATGACGACCTTCAAGCTTAATTATAAGCAATATTAATTAAATTAGATATTTACGATATTAAAAATTTAACGAAAAAACTTAAAAAGAATTTTTTAATAGAAATTAGCGAAAAACTGTTAGTTTAAAATGCCGATCAAATAAAAACTACCGTAATGAAACATTTAGGTAGGTAGGTAAATTTTAATAATCTCGCTACCTACATAATACTGCTTAATTTTATGTTGCGGTAATTTTTATTAAATCTATGTAATTTATCATTAATGCACATTAATCGTATTTTCCGCAGATATACGAATAAGTTTATACATTAGTTTCTTTTGTTCAGATACAAAATAAATATAGACTGTCAAATTAATGTTGCAATTTACATTTTAATAATTTTAGACCTCCAAAGTTATAAATTATGTTTTTTATAATTAAATTACTTATTTATACTTACGTGTTACAACGTATGTGCGTTTAAAGTGAATTGGTGTAATTAGGAAACCCGCACATTATATGCATTAGTCAGTATGTAATAGTCCGGCAATAAAATCATTATAGCTAAGAAGTTAAGAACTAATGTTTATTTAAGTTTAAAAAAAATAGTTACAGTGTTAATCCATTCTTTCGTTAACTATTGATTAACATATTATTTTCAAACATATTATAAATATGAATATACTATTCAGCTAATATACTAATCAGCTATTGATATGGATCTTGATTTCAATTATATAGATATAGCACTTGATATAGATTTGAATTCAATAGATGTTTAAATCGAATACCTAGTACAATACTATAATCTCTAATGCGTTACTTGTATGTACAACCTCATGGTTTATTCGCCGTTACTCTCTGTCAAACTCCAAACGTAAACGATGCTTTGTTGTGGTCTTGATATGGCGCAATAGTTTAATTTGAATTAATATGTATAATAAATAAATTATAATGAACTCGTGTTTCGTAGAAAGTTAACGCAACGCTGTGTTGTTTGAATAATGTTAATATGAATTTTCAATTAGAAATATCAGAAGGTATATTTAACAATGATCATTCCTGTACGTAATTCCTTAATGCATACAAAGTGCATTAATTAACTAATTTATTACATATTTACATTTTAATTCTAACGGTTGAACGTTATTAACGCCATAGCAAGTGCCATAAATTATATATCGTTGGACAGGTCTAGTGTAAAGCTTCCTTAACGATAGGTACTTATATGTAGCTATAATAATAAAGTTGCTAATATGACTGCACGAGATCACAGGAAGTCAAAGTTCATATAAGCGATTTCCTATAAAAATCACCTCGAACTCAACGTCGAAGCTTAACTGCAACCACTTGCCACGAAATTCTCATGAAATCCCAATGCCATTTAAAAAAAAAATAAGAATTTGCAAAACCGGACGATTTTTGTTTTTTGTTAAAAAAATTTTTAGCTGGTCTAAAACGAAAATTCAAAGAACAGCATGCGAAAGACAAAACGTTGACGAATAAAATGATACGACACTTGACCAGGTAGTTTCAAAAATAAAATCTTAAATGTGTTCGAACGGATTACGGAATTTCCGTTTAACAGTTCACATCGTCGCACCACGAATTCAAATCATATTGTCCTCGGTTAAATATTAGCTGTTAAATCTGGCAAATAAAGTTTACCTCAGTAACTACTGAATAATAATAATAATAATAACAACTCTGTTTCAAGGTATTCTGATTTATCAGTTTGAATACTGAGCTACCGGGTCAAAGGTGGGTACGAAAAGCACTCATATGAACTTTGACCTCCTGTGACGTCATACATTCATATTAACATCTTATTATACCATATCCTGGGAAAGTAATCGTTCTTTATGCCTATTCAGACCTAGATACACTACAAATGTTTGCAAACATTTAAACACAGGCAAATGTTTTCCATCCTCGACATATTTTTAAACAAAATGTTTGCAAACACTTTTTATATTATTTTTAAACAAATGTGGGCACATGTATGTATGGCTTTAATCGACATTTGCTGTATCATTTGTTAATAGAACATTTAGGTATTTACCCGTCAGAATTTGAAAAACAAAATCCATTCATATCTTTAAAATTCAAAAAAATCAACGTTATTTTCGTAATCGAAATAATACCTATTACGATGCAAACAAATATAATTAATAGGTACCTAAACCGTTTTATATATCTACTTATTGTACTTATAGTTTAACCATCCCAATCATATATGTACTTATTTATTTGTTATTTTTAACTGTGTTTAGTTTGTAATAATACTATGCAAGTAAATTATTTTAAAGTAACGTTAAGAGTCTAATTTGAATGGATCGTGAACGAGGATCCCTTTTCAATCAATTCTGGAGTTTCTTTTATTTTATTGCTACTGAATGGTTGCTTCTAGTATGGAAGATACACATAAATCAAGCTCTGTTGTAAGTACTTTCAAGAAAATAAAAAAGAAACAGTTACAAGGGATCTCTATTTAAGATTTAATTTAAATTCTGTATAACTAGATAAGAAAACGGACCATCGATATATGATTTTTGATAAGACGATTATTAAATTATAAGAATTCTCCATTATCCAACCGTAGGGACCTACCTAAATATTTTTTAAACAAAATAAGGTAGTCGTGTATCTCGAACCGTTTAGAAGCCTTTCTTAATTTTCTTCCTACGTTGGGAGTTTATTTTCACGTTTTATTAATTTACACCATTAATTTCTCTCTTTAATTAAAATACCTTTAATGTGCGTACGTTATATTATAACTTATTTCTTCAACACGGCTATGTTATTGTATATTTCCATTTTAAATTAAAGGGGTTTAACTCAAATTTTGTAAATTTATACTAAGTATTTTTTTTAAGTAATCATCTAGAGTAATGTTAATTAAAGTACTTACTTGTGAAATTGTCGAATAAACTTTAACAATTAAGGCAACGATAAAAGTCGTATAAACACATATTTAATAACTTAATAAGTAATCGATTTTCTTAAGTTATAAAAACATGAATTAGATTACTGAAATCTATTTGTAGGATATGGCAACCCTCCAGCGTCGTAAACTGTAAGTAAAAAAATATAAGCAATGCATTGTATTAACCTGATTGAAAATCAGAAACGTTTTATACTTAAACAACTCACCTACAAATATACCGACGCCAAAATAAATAAACCATATTTTCGTTATTTAAGAATCCGCTGTACCCCCGTGTCAAACGAAATCACGAATTACTCGGTTATAATCATAAATAGAAAAATGGGGTTTTTACCAACATATTACTAATATCATTAAGAATGCAGGACGATAATAATTTTAAGGAAATAAGAAAATATTTAATTTTAATTCATTAACCCTTGTGCTCCCATTAACGCAATGAATCTACAGCTCACCGAAGTAAACATGATCTCCGAACGGGCGTGACAGGTGTCGCGGTTAAATCTTTGGGTACAGTCCGTTTAAAAAGTTATTTATCAAACAAGAATTATCGTACGTACCCTTTTATTCGAATTAGGTAACAGTCTTAATGCCTACCCACCTCAATAAATGCAGAAAAATCAAAACTAATGCGAAACTCGACGAACGTAAACAATAAAGCCGAATGCGGAATGCTTTGCGGAATGTACTTTTTACTGGTTGTCGGCTGTGATTGGAAGAACGTTGCACCGCTACAAATTTTCAAAATTAGTTCGAATATTTTCCGGGGATCATGTTTACTTCGGTGAGCTGTACATTGTTTACTAATGGGAGTCGCTCTGTTACCCCAACTATTTTTTTTTAATATTTTCACATTGATGTATTTTACAACGAATAAGACTAACGAGACTCTAAAATTAAGACCGTGTTTAGTATTATATGTTGTGGGGGGAAATAGAAAAGAAAAATAAAAGATTTAGTCAACTAACAGATTTAATGTATCTGTATCGTAAATCGGCCCATGTCAGCTAAATCTTAAAAATAAGTCACAGCTTAAACTGCAAGTTATATTTAACCCTAAATAGTTAACAGCTGGCTCTTAAATTGACGAAAATTGTTGAAAATACATAGGAGAGTGCTGTATGTCGTCATGAAACAAATTCCCTGCGGAAATTTGCTAATATAATCAACACAAATACCACATCTACATAACTTTACTGAAACGCATCTGTCATAAATGCATGACGAATGCTTTAAATATAAAAATAAACATCGAAATTGACTATTATTAAGTAATTACATACATCACGAAAATTAAATAATATTCCTATTCCTACTTTTAAACTTTAGGGCAACCCCGCTTTCTTCTAATTTGAATAGAGAAACAGATAAAATCTTTATTTTAATTATAGTACTACGTGATAATAATTTATATAGAATCCGTCAACGCCAAACAGGATTATAATGTAATTAATGAATTTTACTGTGGCCCTTTTTCGTGAAAACCTCATACGCGTTTTATGTAACAAAACAGATAAGTTCTCCGTTCCAAAACATATGTCGTTACAAATTGCTAACATAATGTAGTAGCAAACCAATGTTGCAGCATATCACCGTTGTCCCATCAGAAATGTGCATGTGGCATATCGAGCAGTATGTGACGACCGCAATTCGTTTACATGTGGGTTACTTCTCGTTCTCCGACGATGCATGTCCTCGTTCTCTGATTGCTGATGCGATAGACTCGGAAGCACGCATTAAAACAATTACAGAATCGTGTTGTTTGGTTAATTACTACTGTTTTGCTTGATTGTGTTTACCTTATCTGCCACCATCTTGCTGAATACTAAGTGGCTAGGTAGGAATATTTATGTACAAAGTTGTATGCGTATCAGATTTCTATTTCTGCCAAATCATTTGAACATATAGATAACGTGGGAACGTCAAATTAATTCGTTGATTTTTGTCATACCACATATACGAATCACGAAAACAATTGTACCTATTCTACCCATTAATAACGTGATTCTTCATTGATCTGTATATAATTATGATTCGTTTTTCATGGGTAAAATTATTTGTTAACTTATCGTTAGGTATACACCTATTAGTTATTAGGTTTTAATTTATCGCTTACCTTAAAGAGATTTATGTATGTATCTACTTAATTTATAAAGTGAGCGGTCGTTACGTTAATTTATTTTGCGATAAACGAACTACTTATGTACCTATTAAATTAATTACGGTTAAGTAGTAAGTAAATTTATTCGAAGTCGATTTACCACGTTGGAGTGGAGAAACAAGTACCCGGTGTTAATATAATATGTATTTATTTTATCATCGAACAAGAAGCTTGTCGCAGAAGGCAGTTTGTATAGATTGTTAAGTTCGCGACCCAGAAGCAATTTTAACAAAGATAAAATCATCTAGCGGTTTATACGAGACGCAATTCAGGGTATATCTTGGTATCAGACGTGTCCTCCGCGTTTTCTAGTTTCATAAATAAGTAGGATTTATAGCGGCATGCACTTCGTGACTCCAGTTCTTAGTGTCAGTGGCTGCAGATGATGACTCGTTGTCACATGCTATCTTTCTTTCATTTATCACCCTTTTATAATTCGGGGGTTTTTGTGCCACGCTTTCTTTGTTGTGTTTCAGTCGAACGTCGCACCGGAATTCAAAATAAAAACTCATTTCGCTAAAAGCAATTAATGGACACGTCTCACAATTTTGTGTATATTACAGATTCTCCGCGCTGTACAAGGGGCTTTGAAGTTACGAGTGTAGGAGTTCTTCCATACGAAGCGATTACAGTTGACTGTCACGTGGATGCTCTACCAGAAGTAACACGGTTTTCTTGGACGTATAATACCAGTAAAGGAGTTCTTCCTGTACAAGGCGCAAGGATACAAAATAAAGATGGAGTTTCCACACTTCATTTTATTCCCGGAACGACTGATTTAGATTCTTTGTCGTGTTGGGCTACCAACATTGTAGGAAGACAGGAAAAACCATGTCTCTTTTACATAGTGTCCGCAAGTAAGCAAAGTAGTAAACTAACACATCGATATATAGTGGCATTTTAACGTACATCGATTTTCTACGCTTACTTACCCGCTTGAGTCTGTGAGTGTAAAAAATATAATCTGATCGCCTCACTTATAAATTTGTCACATCCTAGTTACTGCAGGTATAGCGTTACTAGCATTGATATAAAAGCACAATGCGGAATTAATGACTATAATATTATAAAATCAAATAGGTGTACCTATCAAAAATTAGAATAAGTTTCCCAAGACTTAGGTATTTATCGCATAATTAGATAAGAAAACTGACACCTCCTTCGTTTTATAAGAATATACTTTACGATCGTACGGCGAAATTTAACTATCTATAAACACATACCTCTGAATTTTAATATTGTAGATTCACAAAAACAAAACAAATGAAATAAACATTTAAAACGTTCTAAAATAAACGACAAATTTTCTATCGTTTCTATCGTTGTTAGCGTTTACTATAATTTTTATGGAATCACAGTAAAATCTAGTTCCGTACGTCATAATTTTATTTTAATGGGGCGAGATTAAAGGATGCGTTGTACGAGTATACTCCTTTAATTGTACCGAAGCAACTAGTATTAGAAATAATATTAAAGGAAGAGCTTTTAGAGAATATTTAACAAAATATTTTGTTTCTCCCAGGGGCGAGGCTTTTGTTAGTTGGGGCGGTTTAATAAGCTTTAAAATGCAAAGAGGAAATCTAGGATTTAGGTAGGTCTAAATAGGCGGCTAAATTTTAATTTGCGAAGGAAATAATTATCGCAATTGATTTGTTTTTGCTCATTCTCGATCGTTCATTGTTTATTAAGAGAGTTTTTAAAAAATTACTTTTTCTACCTATCTATGTGAATAATAGAAAAATACTGTTACATAAAAATTATTATTATATTGCACCTGAAAATTTTGCTGCAAACCTTTTCAATTTACTCGAGTTTGATTTACAAGGAAGGTTAGGCAGGTGGAAATCGCAGAAAAATTTGAAACTTTGCAGGATTGCAGTACTAGTCCACCTTAATCAAGAGCCGTGTTCCGTTCGTGTCCTTATGCGGTTTAAGAGGGCAAAATCCACCCTTAAAAATTGAAACTTTTTTCGATTTTGCGTATTATCTCTGGAACAACAAGAGCTATCGCCAACAAACTATATATTTTTGTAAATGGCTATTTAAGACCTACATTATGATATAAAAATTCTAAGGGGTGCCATCCCTTCCCCTAACTCTCAATTATTTTCAGTATTTTTTTGTACGCTGCAATGAATTGATAGTTTATTAAAAGAGTTGTTCGTTAAAGTGTATCACCTTACATTAATTTATTTGTATTTGTGCAATTGCACCCTTTGGTAATAATATCCGAAGCTGCGTATCTCTTAAACAATAAAAAATATCACCAACAAATTATATATTTTTGTATATAACTGTCCAAGACCTACATTATAATACAAAAATTTGGGATAAAACGCTTAAGGGATTTCATCCCTACCCCTAACCCCCAATTATTTTTAATATTTTTGTGTACGCTGCAATGTATTTTTATAGCTTATCGGCATAATTATTCATTAAAATGTATCACCTTAAATTAGTTGATTTGTATTTGTGCAAAGCCACCCTTTGTTAATATCTAGTAACAAAGTAACATTTCACCGCTTTGCAAATCTGCACGCATTTAAATCGATTTAAAAATTTTGTAAAATCTCGAAAAAAGATGTGCTATAGTCCATGGTTTTGGCAAAATTTTGGCCCAACCTGGAAAGTTTACAACAGGTCCGGAACTACTTGAAAACTTATTTTTCGAGTATAATAAGACAAGAAATAACAAATTGCACGCATTTAAATCGATTTAAATTTTTGTAAAATCTCGAAAAAAAAACGTGTTAGTCCATGATTTTGACAAAATTTTGATCGAACCTAAAACGTTCAGAACAGGTCCGGAATTACTTGAAAAGTAGTTTTTCGAGAATAACAATGCAAGAAATGGCAATCTAAGCGCGTTTCCGGCGATTTAAAATTTTCGGGAAATCTCGAAAAGAAGACGTGTTATAGTTCATGATTTTGGCAAAATTTTAGCCGAACCAAGATAGCTTCAAGAGATAAGCGGTGAAATGTTACTTTGGATATTAGATATTAACAAAGGGTAGCTTTGCACAAATACAAATCAACTAATTTAAGGTGATACACTTTAATAAGCTTAATACTCTTTTAATAAGCTATCAATTCATTGCGGCGTACAAAAAAAATACTGAAAATAATTGAGGATAGGGGGCAGGGATGGATCTCTTGTTTTTCCAGAGATAATAAGCAAAATCGAAAAAAGTTTCAATTTTTAAGGGTGAATTTTGCCCTCTCAAACCGCATAAGGGCACGAACAGAATACGGCTCTTGATTAGAATTGACTAGTACTACAATCCTGCAAAGTTTCAAAGTTTTCCGAGATTTCCACCTGCCTAACCTTCCTTGTTAGTCGTCCAACACACTTTCAAGTAATTTTACTTCGCATTTCTATCATTGTATAATATTGGTATTTTTTTATTATGCAAACTGGATTGTTCTTCTATTCAAATGTTAATTTTTTAATAACAATACTATTTACCTACAAAATACAAACATTCAACAATTTCTTGGTATCTCCGAAACATTTAATTTTTGAAAAGTACAAGATGAGCTTTTAAAATAGTTGCAGCTAAACGAGTGCACAATTAAATGTTGTTATTAATTTATTATCTACCGATAATAACCACCAAATGAAGTGCAAATGTTCCCAATTCGTTAAAAGCATTTATAAATCGCATTAAGAACTTAATTTTTAATTTGTCGCCACATTCATTGAATAATAATAATTTTGATGGTACTCCAATCAAACAATTGAAAATAATTGGGCAACCGACCTTTATTTGTTCATAAAAGCATTTTTAATAATTTATCGCAAGAAATTATTTAATTCGATCGTTGATAAATGACGCGGAAGCAGTAATTAACAAGCTAACGATAACGACTGGCAGGGAGAAGTGGGGAACATTGGACTGATTTTTGGTTTTCGTTGATTTTTATACAACAAAGTAATTTTATTCCTGAAAAGTGCAACACCTTTAATTGCTACTATAATTTAAAGTAATGCATGGCAACATACAAATATTCACCTTTATACATAAGTAACGAAATAATAAAAAAAAATCAGAACTAGTGGCGTGGGCCAATCTGCCTTTCCGAGTAAATTAATAAAGTGATTAAATTAATCCTTAATATAAATCTTACAATCAAGGATTAGGTATACGTTATTCACGATAGGCTCCAATCCACGTCATTAATAAAATTTCGTATTTTTACAGTACTAATTGATTGTAGTCTTTCTTTGCTATCGCATATGTGTGCAGGTAAACCATCGATAGAATACGCCACGTTCAAAACTTTAAATTGAATATTACAAATATACAATTTAGTAAATTTTTATGCGTAGTATTTATTAAATTTCTAAAAAAGAACAATCCACAACAATAAAGTAGTTCACTAAACTTTTATCTGTGATAGATATGTATCCCATAATAGCATTAATAAATTATATCCTAAACTTTTATGCCAAATAGCAAAATTCGTTTATAGGAGCCATATTAATAACCAATGTAGGAGAAACACGACCGTAAAAAATTAATTAGGTACATTCGATTAAGTTTTTTATTCACCATTCTCGTTTAATAGGTGGGTACTATATTATTCTTAGATTTTTTTTATTTTTATTGTAGTTATGTAATTCGTAGGGTCTGAAAATACACCCTTTTTTCGAGTAGGGTACCTGCATCTAAAACGTGTTTTAAGAAAACTTTTATATAAGATAATAAGTATCAAATAATAATAAAAACATTATTTAGGTAAATATTTTCGGAAATTAGTATCATAATAAAATCAGTAATAAACACGGCACTCCATGAATTTGATTTTTCAACTTTCAAAGTGTAGTTAATTATAATCCGTTCACAATTGAGATGGATAAAGGTTGGCCTTGATTTGTTTTTATTAGGTTGCCGATTCCTTGTACTAGTTTTTTAGCTGTTGGTATCCTTTTACAATTTTGACAAAATTAAAACCCATGTCACTGTTACGTCAATCAAATGCTTGTTAATTAATCAAATGGTCGATGAAGAAAAGATGTTAGACTTAAAACCATTTTAGTGAAAGATAAATAAAATTAATAATCTCAAATCATATTTCAAAATGATAAAAATCATTTCTGCAACTGAAAAGCAAAGCAATGGTAAGTCAAACTGGCAACGTAAGTCTTAAATCGCGGTTCATAACCTTAAAAATAAAATTACATAACCTCCAATACAAAGTTAAATTCATACAGGAACACTGTCAAATTTCCATGGCCAACCTTTAACCATCTCAATTGTAAACGGATTATAGTTAATAACTAACAATGAATACGGAACGACAATAAGGGACGACACAATAAATAGGTATACTGTATTATATATTAAACTGAAATGAATTTTTTTAATTCACAAGTAAATGTCTTGACGTGTTAATTCCCAAAAATGATGTTTAACATACAATAAGAGACACGTATCACTGCGTGTAATAAAAATGTTCTAAATGTACTGCGCGTAATGAACAAAGGGAACGTTTACTGGGCAAAACATTTGAAGCTCCGATATTACCTATTAATCAAACTTACAGGATTTACTATTAAATCAGTACCTATAGTTTGTCAAAATGGAAGTTTTATTAGAACGAGGTACGCGTTGATAGTCTATTTCCGTTTATCCAACTTCCTGATACCTACATACATATATTATAATATGCGCCTGTTTCGTTTATTTCAGTACACAGTACTTTTGGGACGTCGCATATAGTCTATATAATAAGTTTGGCAAATGTCCCTTTCTTCTTTTAAAAAATCTTTTGAATCTTTTTATATAGATAAAAAAAAAGTAGGTATAAGGTAGGTGTGCAGCAGTATCTGAAAACAACATTTTAACTTTTACAATCTCGGTTCATGTAAATGTCAAAGAATTTCAGGCATCAAACAATTCCCATTGAATTTTAAATAACAAAGTTTTAAGGTATCTGTGTTTAATCAATTAAAACCAATTTAAGCTTCAATTTAAAACATACCGAAAGAGATTGAAAGGCTTTTATAGTCGAACGAAACTCACTTAAATTATAAAGACGGTTTTGACTATCCATCTGTAAGGTCAAACTTACCAGAAAGTATCGTTCTAAAGTTATCACTATATTGATCGAAGAATATCGTAAACTTCAAACGCGAATTTAGAGAAAAATATCTTACAAATAAATAAATATATGCGTTATCAGGATATACAGCCCACAACGATTCTAACGTCTTATTTTTTTATTATAAAGAATACAATAAAGATATTTTGGACACGTATTTTTTCATACGTGGAATCATATTTTAAAGTCGGAATATTGATGCGGTCATTTGCGTCACAGTGGAGACGTATAACTTTTTAAAATTGCACGATATCTACATTTTATTATCGATTTTCCTTGTTTTTAAAGAACAAATTCAAATTAAATGTTTTCTTGATGCTGTAAAAACTTTTAATTACCTACGATGTTTTCTCGTAAAATCAAAATTAATTACGTTCACTCACAATTTAATGTATCTATTATTGCGCACAGCAACAACTTGTTAATAACAAGTTTATACGAATTACAAAACATGCAAAATTTCGACGTAAGGTATACTCGTATTTTTTGTGATAGAAAATGTAGATATTCTATCTTAATTTAAATTAACTCTGTTGTCAAAATAAAATGCATTTCTCACCTGTGAACGTTTGTTATCACTCGCGATAACAGCCGTGCTGTTTTGACCGCGCGATCATTTAATCGTTTAAATATTATTGAAATTTGAAAGGCATATAGTAAAAAAGCGTAATTTTTTATATACTGAACAACAATTAATATTAATTTCTCCAAAAGTAAAATTTAAAAAATATGATAGGGCATCGTGACTAATTTTATTGCAAGAAAAAGTACAGATTACAATAAGTAATGTTCTACCTCAATAAATTATTGTACTATATACGACATTGCAGTAATGGTCAGATAGGACGTTTTGATTAAGCAAATTTAGGATAGGACGTTTTTTCTAATTGTACGTACAGCACAAATATTTTGCATTTAGGACAAACTAAATTGTTATTTTTATCAGACGACTGCACTGTTAAGAACATGCAACACCTTATCTCGTAAGGGTATGGGTTCGTTCTCAGCTGATTAGTAAAACTCCGATACCGACAATAAATACTATTATTAAAATACTATGGTTTTAAATAAACACAAACATTCCAACTCTTCATCTACTACAGTTAATTTGTTTATAATTGACGAAAAAACGGGCAGGCAAAGTGCTTACTTTCACTAATACAGAACTCCGCCCTTCACTGCTACTCTCAGTCTTCAGTAGCGTCAGTACACGCAATGCACCTCGAATTGCCAAGTGATTTTGTGTCAATCCTAGCTCTCATAAACATCTTACGACCGTCCACTTGTACTACGCACCCGGGACATTCGCCAATTATAAGCAAATTAACCATACCAACGCTGATTATTTCTTTCTTCCGTCCCTACGCGCACGCACTCCCCACTTAACCCGTGACTTGCGCCAGGATCATTTCAAATAATTAAAAAAACAAGAAAAGACTGAAATTAATTTAACGAATTATGTAGAATATATCTTAATGTGTTTATTAACTATTACTTATTTCATGTTTTTAAATGACTAATGATAATATCCTGAGTTAAAATTTTGTTGAAGTGACTTGTTTTCATTTATCATAAATATAGGTACAGGCCTGTGTTAGTTTTTATCGTAAAAGGCTCAAAAAAAAAGATTACTGTTCGTTTTTATTTATTATCGGGAGGGGGGGTTATTTTTGACCATTCGCTTATAAAACGTACATGCGAAAATGACGTCATAACAATGGGTTTCTATAGAAATCTATTTGTTGCGACGTCATTTTCGCATGTACGCTTTGTAAGCGAATGGTCAAAAATAACCCCCCTGACGTGTCCATTTTTGTAATTCAAAAACAACTGCTACCCTTCATACATCTTGACTCTCTGATCGCTCGTTGGCCTGTGATCACACCTCGCGGGTCAAAACATACGAACTTGATTGTACACGATGCTATGTAGGAGTTTAATTAAAATCAATGTTTGAAAGTAATTTTAAATTAATTTATAATTTCTGATTGTTAACAACAGTAAAATGTTGAAATCAAATATTAAAGCTTGAATATATACGCGCTTACATACGCGTAACTAGTTAAAAAGCACTTTAGGCAATTATAAAAATTTAAAATCAAGTATAGGTAAACATTTTGAATTCCTGTTCTAGTTAGAAGTCTTTATTTAAAAAATTTCATTTCTTCGAACCGTAATAACTGTTTCGTTGTAAAACTTTGTAAACTTTCCGACATTCAAATGAATGCGACACTTTTTAGGCATTTTTCTGAGCTTAAAAGGAACACAAAAGTTGATAAGAAACAAGGATATCTCAGGCTACCTGTCACTCTAACAAAAACAAGCACGTACGTGCTGTGCGCAAAATATACTATGCATTCCGCATACAAAATATACATTTCATTTTGTAAAGGAACATCTGAAGAAGTTGCCGGATTCAAGAATAGCGTGAGGTACGTCGACTTGGAAACATTTCCGATTTAACAACGCCAGATTTTCGTCAGTGGATTCACCTTCGTCCTTAGACGCCCTTTAGTTCGATAACGCTTATCTCAGATCCCAGTCAGACTCCCTGGACGGTGTCATTCAACATGGCTGTCACATATTGCTCGAAACAGACATCTTTATACAAGCTATTATTTATCTAATGTGTTTTTGTTGGCAAAGAACAATATACGGGGCCGTGAAATTTGAAATTTATCATTTCGTGGTGGCATATATTACGTACGGTTCAGACATAAAATACTATAAATATTTTGTCAAATTTATAAAAGTAGGGGCATCTCTGAAGTTTTATTTCAAGAAAAACGTTTGTTATTTTTATTTTTTTTTTGTTACCTATGTGTATCTATTTTGAAATTTAGTATCACGGCAAAAATTCTTTTAATTTCATAAAATGTAGGTACAAATGTAAGTACAAAATAAATTCATTAATTAAATTGATTTAAAAGTTGATAAATTCAATTGATCGATCGAGTACCAAGTTCTCTAAAGAACTTATTCAATTTTCTAATAATAATAATTAAGAAGTTTAATTCGTTCTTCACGTCCGCGGAAGCGAGATATTTTTCGGTTTTCAGAAAATATTTCATACGTCCTTAATATTCTCGACTGTTTATCAAAACAACAGCAACGAAACTAATTAAGATGATCATATGCATTTAACAATGTTGGTTTACGCAATAAAATATAATAATAATAATTTTAAAGGGCGGTTTTTAATTTAAAGTTTCTTTTTTCATTTTTAGGTACAGGGTTTTAGTATGTTTCTGTAAATATATATATAACTAATATTGTTATATAATATGAGATTCGACCAAAATTGAATTTTATATATGAAAGTTTTTAGATAAACACGTTGCTAAAGAGAATGTGATTTTCCATTTAAGCCATATTTTTGTAGTGCATTCTGGTGACTTTAATGTGAGAAATCTGCTTCTAAAAAAACATTTCAATGACATAAACGTAAGCAGTCAATGAAGAGTTTACTAGCACCTCTGTAACTTAATTTAAAAAAAAAGAACGAACCGTCAAATTACACGTAGGTACCCAGCTATATACTTCAAACAGTTTCAACTGCAATACGTTAGTTCCCTATAACTAATAACGACTCCTGTAAGATATCGAGCGCTTTGGTAATCTAGAAATTTCCATTAATAAGAAGTTCTTTATTTTGTTAAACATACGCAGGGTGTAACCAAATGCCAGTTATAAACTTTTAGGCTACATGTAGAAAGTTCGGACCAACTTTAAATGAAAAACTTATGCCCGAAAACGTACCTTTACGGAGCTACAACTATATTGTGGTTGCCTTCTAAAAAATCCTAATGACGATGACGACTAAAATGTTTGAGTCGATCAGAACATGTTTTGTGGGTGCAATGCATACCGCACGATGGTCGTCGTTGGGGACATTTATTAGTCGCCAATTTTTGCATTTTCAAGCTAAACGATTTTACCTAATTCTTGCCATCTGTTTTGACATTGTTAAACATGTTGAACAGCAATGAAGTTATTATTCCTATTACTGAATATACAGTTCAACAGTTCGAAAATGGTGCATTTCCGAATATAAGTTCCTTATTGAAAGTTGATTTACATCAAACCCTCTACGTAGGTATCATAAAAATTTGTAACCGATATTGATTTACACCCTGTACCATTATGACTGTTTGTGTTATTTTATTTGTGCGATAAATAGATGCAGTGTTGGCTTCTTTAATTTTCTAACTCGAGCAGAGTGACATTAATTTAGGAGCCCGCTGTACCTTAGGTAATCTATAAATTAAACTTCGAATATTTTTAAGTCTATTTAAGTTAATATTTTTAGTCGTCACTGACTTAAGAAATGAGAATATTGCGGTTGCTTTCAAAGTCATATAAATCTCTAAAATTATATTTTGCCGTTGTTCTCGTGTTGATTTCGCTTAATATCACCTAAATCATGAATATGAAGAACGATTTATTTTATTCCGTTTTTTTTTAGTAGTATATAAATTATATTAATATAGATAATAAAAATATTCACATTTCGTGACTAAGAGATAAGTTAATTATTATTTTGTAATCTAAGATGAAAATTAATTATACAATATAGTTAATTGCTTTATACTGTAATTAAATAAAATATTGTCAAGATATAAAAATGTTAAAGGTAAAAACGCAGTCGAATGTCCTCCGTGTCCACACCTACCTCTAAAAACCACTATGCATATCGTCGAGCTTATTATCTATATACTTCTAACGCTTAATAAGCATTATGTGCTTTAATTTAACGTTACTCTAATAAAATATTCATTTTAGGTAGCCCTGAACCTCCAAAAAGTTGTTTACTTCGAAACGCAACTAACGGAGGTATCGAGGTTGCATGTGTTGCGGGTAAAGATGGAGGCCTTCCCCAAAGTTTCGTTCTCGAAGTTAGCGATATTTCCATATCCGTTGAACCGCCAAGTGTTACCACCCTGAGCGATCAAGGGGAACACTCCTTACCAATTTATAGAGTCCTTGGCGAAACTCCGGTTTTCAGGCTCCACAGCTTAGAGCCGGGTCGAGAATACCAACTCCTGGTGTACGCGGTGAATGCCAAGGGCCGTAGCGAGCCGCCTGTAGTACTGTCCAAAGTTAAAGTGGAAGTCCCGGTAGATATACTTGAAGAGAGCGGTAGGTTTCCCGGGGGACGAGCTTAATTTAATTAAAGGAGACACTAACAATAACTGGATTCGCGTTGTGCATGTCTAGTAGTTGTTGAGTTAATTTCAAACAGAAGCATTCGGTGGATACTAATAGTTTAAAATCCTTGCGTTTGCCGTTTACAATTACAAAGCTTTGTATTAAATATTTTATAAAACAGCTTTAACACCTTGCATAAAAGATTCGTTATTTAGGTTTTAGTTTAAAGTGTGTTTATTACATAGGGTCTACACTGTTGCCTACGGTGCCAACAGAAGGATCTCCCCCGATGACCCAAAGTTTAACTCTCATACTGCTGGTGCTGACCGCAATCGCGGCCCTTCTTATTGTTAGCATCATCTCGGTTGCTACAGTTCTTGCATGCAGAAAAAAGCCGTCAGTTGTAGTGCGTCAGAGAACAAGACGCAAACCGCCGGACGAAATGGAACTTTCGGAAGCTGGATTCAATGAAGGTTTCCACCGACGCAGTGCGCAATATAGAGCAAGTTTGTATATACAAGAAATAGACAGAAACTCCAGACAAATTACGGGTACGTAATAATATTAACGAACTACATTAGCCGCTAACGAAATTGTTAGTTCTTTGGTTCGCCGTAGAAAGCTATCAATGCAATTAACGATCTTTTTTTCTTACTTTAATGGTAGCGAAAATATTTCTTCGGTTAAATGTAACAAGAATATGGGTTTAATTTAAAATATATTAGAGCATAAACGAGAGGGAGAAATATTTTAGTATTCTAAGCCCGCTAAGGTTAGTCGCAGCGGTAATCAGAGAACTAAATGCCACTGGTCGGATGACACACGTGTTCATAACTGCTGGCGCGTCAGCAACCCTTAATGTGGAGACTCCGGGGAACTGAATACGCTTCTTGCATATAATGTATCGCGATCTGTAGCTGACACCAATCCATTAAACTATTACCGACGTTTACACAACTAGGCGTTTTATATTAATTCGTAGGTACATTTTAAACTGTATAAAAAGTAATTTAGATATTCGATAACTTAACGATTTACAACATTACGAATAAACTCACAATCAATTAAAAATATTTACTGTTTTTGAATAACGAAATGTCGATTTATATTGAAATATTTTAAGGATAATAGTTGGCAGTGCCATAATAATTTATGTTCTTAAACGACAGCGTCGTCCTTCGTATTAACGGCATAATTATTAAAGTTATACGATACGTCGTACCTACTTGTTTCTGTTCATTTTATAAACATAAATACAAAAAAATCATAATGAAGTAACCCCGGTTGACGGTATTTTAAGATTATATTTGTGTGCAAACGTCAAACCTAAATTCTGACGTTTACGCAATGGTCGTGCAAAAACTATACATTGTAATCTTTACGGAATTGTCAATGCGGTATTTAATCACGTGACTTTACTGTTAGCGGAACATTTAGAGTAAATGTGCGAAAACTCCCTATTGTTCCATTGCGCTGGTAAACTTTAAGTTGTAAAATAATAACAGATGCAACGTGAATTAATTATTTAAAGTAAAATCATAAACTGATCGTAACTAGTTTTTTTTTTATACAGGGTGTTACATTGACAACGGACCAGTCAGTGCAGGGTGATAGATTTGACCCCCATGTATGTCAGGCGAAATTTCTTAGTTTAGAAGTTATTTAGGTTTTATTATTTATTAATATGTATTAATTTCATTATCCAGAATTTTTTTTATCCGAGCCAAAAGTCGATATTGTGATAATAAAAATGATTTTTTTTAATTTTCATTAAACCAAAAATTATTCCTCGACTTTACAACATCCTAACGAAAAATAAGAAGATAGAAAAAATTTGATATTCATCTTAGAGACTTCTCAGCTTTACTAGCAATCGACCCTATAAATTTCATTGAGCTAGCCCCACGACTTCACATCGAAAATTGTATGCAAAGTGAAAAAGGCGAATATCACACTTTTCAATTTTAATCGAAAACATTATTTGAAAAGTAAGATAAGTTGTTGTGGATGTCGTTAGCACTTGCAGTGCGAATAGTAGATACCTATATTAATTTTACTCTAGTTGTTTGACGTGATTTATAATGTTTAAGAAAATTTTGAAAAAGTATTCCTTCAATAAAGCTAAAGTAAATATTACTTTTTAACAACACTAACTGAGATCCTACTGAGCCCGTATTAGGTTCCGATCGTAAAACAATCACGACACTAGTAGGTATTAATATGTAGTTTAGCTACAAATGACGTTTGTGGGCAAAATGCGCACTAAAGTCTTCTATCGCCTTGCGTCTTAATCCGTTCTTAATGAAATACCCTGTATATTCAATGATTATAGGTAGGTACAATATTAGGCGGAATTTTAGAAGCTAATTGAATTAACATTAAGATGCCCCAAAAAGTATTATGAGAACATGCCAAAAATAAGTTACTACGGACCTTACGGGTTTGTATATAGAACTGGGCCCAACTGAAGATATCAGTGAACCATATACCATTTGAAAGCTCTCAACTCTCATCGAGTACCTAATATAAAATTTCCCCTAAGCATAAGTCACGAAAACGACGTACAACAATTTTACGAGCATTCAAATGTTTTATATAGACTTTCTCATTAAAGCAATTTATCGATAGAATACACGTATAAACCCTCATGTAGTGTTGAAAGCGCGCCTCCAGATCTACATGATGATGCCAAATTGAACGTTCCTAGCTGCTGGTGCGAGTACTACATTTACATTGCTTTAAAAGTATCTTTATATGGGTTAAGACACTTGTAAACCGTCTAGGGCACGAATACGCGGAGGATTTATGAGTCATATACCATTGGAAAGCGCGCATTGAAATCTACATGGTCGTGCAAAATTGAACGACCAATGTCACGTCATGTATTCTATCGATAAATGCCCTTAACGACAAAGCCTAGATATAAAACATTCGAATGTTCGTAAAAATGTTGTACGTCGTTTTCGTAACTTATTCTTAGAGGAAATGTTATAGTACTAGATGAGGGCTTTCAAATGGAACACCAACAAAATATTAGGGCACCACCTTCTATAAATTGGCAAAAGTTTCAAAAACCTTCAACCTTCTGCACGGTAACCTTATTAAATAATCCCTCTTTGTCTGAATTAATTTTATTGATTGACAAATTAAGTGGGATTTATAAAAATAGCCTCAGTATATAATGAACACTACCTATACTATGTGATGTGAATATGGTTTCGTCATTTCCAAAATTGTTAGGTTAAAGTGTGTATTTTATCTTTAACTGTATTATATTATTAATATTTTAAGCTGATTTTCCTAACTAAATATATGTACCTACCATCATAAAAAAAACATGTGCCAACAATCATATGAAAAAAAGATAATATTGTGGAAACACCGAATCACTATTTAACAACCTTTTATAAGTATACGACAAAGCGATAAAAACAAAAATAATTAAAATTCTTCTATAAAACCACATTTACAAATTTTTAATTAAGTAAAATTATTAACATAAAGTTTATTTTTACTCCAAGGTCTAATAACTAAATACTAACGAAATAAGATAATATCACAAAACGTCTTTCACAACAGTCCAGAATATTTTATTTTTAAATTTGTGGTTGTTTTAGATATTTGTAATGACGATAAAAACAATATCAAGCAATAAACTTTACGAAGGTAGGTATAATTACTGCAAACGTCAAAAAAAAACAACGAGTGATTACAAGCTATTTAAAAAAACCTGTTAAATTTATCAAACAATTAGTTAATTAAGCAGCAACAATTTAATCAACCATTGAATTTCTTTTCTGCGACCGGCCCACACAATAAAAAAATTTTATTAGCGACATTTGTCTTTATAAAAGAAAGGAATAAATAGGGATTTAACAGCAGTTGGATTGTTCAGTATAAAAATAATCGTTAGGTCTTCTGTAATCGGATGGAAAATTTTCAGTTATGTTCCTTAAATTACTTTACATAAAGGGCTATTTGAACGGTGGCCACGAGAACCGCTGTAAATCTGAAATCGAATCGAACGACTTTTATTGAAACTTTTCTATAAAAAAACAAACTTGAACTTCGGACGTAATACGATCGAGGTAGGTAATTTAGCTTTTTGTGATAACTAGAATGTCCTACGTTTAATTTTAGCCAGAAACTAGGAATGCTACGTTCGTTGAACAATTTCAAAGTAATATTCATTAAAATGCTTACCTATCCAAGTTAAGTTCTAATGCACGTCATCAGCAAAAAGTTACTTTTATTTGTAATTCAGTTATATGTTGCTTGAAAAGCGTCATATTCTATCGTTGCATATTAGATGGTATAAAAAAAGACTATACAATTTATTAGAACTATAAAAATCTTGGATATCTTATATCTCCGTATATTGTCTTTTAATATTAGTACTTACAATGAAGGTTAGGCAGGTGGAAATCTCAGCAAAATTTGAAACTTTGCAGAATTGTAACACTAGTCAACCCTAATCCAGAATCGTATTCCGTTCGCGCTCTTACGCGGTTTAAGAGGGTGAAATCCACCCTTGAAAATTGGAACTTTTTTCGATTTTGCTTATTATCTGTGAAACAACAAGAGCTATCGCCAACGAACTATATATTTTTGTAAATAACTGTTTAAGATCTACATTATGACACAAAAATTAGGGGGAAATTTTTAAGGGATGGTACTGTGCGTCCAATGCGGACTAGTAACAAAACTAGTAACTTAGCTTAACAATGCTGCCGCTGCGATTGTCACTTGTCTGTAACAGACTATAAGAAAATAATTAGAAACTTTTAAATTTTTCATTGTATTTCCTACCTTTTTCTCGTTATTGTTTTCCCTTTATAGTCAATTTCCAGCATAAATTCTTCCGTTGACTGTGAGGGGAGACCTAACCGAGACCCTACCTATCCAAGAGCCTAACCACGCTCGATTTTCAGAGAATTTGTGTTAACACTTAAAGGTCCATATATTTTCACTTTATAAATACATAGTGAATTAGTCGACAATGAAATATCCCACCTTTCCTCGTCGTATTAATCCTTTTTGTTTGTAATCCTTTTAGAGAACACAACACAACACATATCACTCGCGCACTCACACGCAAAAAGACCTTATTAATCGAACGAGCACTCCTCGCACACACGAATAATACGACGCCTTAATTTAAAATTCGAACTACTGAAACAGGCACAACCGCTTTGTATCTCCAACTCGAAAGATCTGAAGCGGTTTTGCCAGAATTCTATAAATTCATAAATTCATTCTATAAATGCATTCGAGTTTATACATGGATACTAGGAAATCCCGCTTTTATATTAAAAACATTCAATTCTTTGTTGCAGCACTTTGATAAAGTATGAAAGTAGGTGACGCACATGTTTTATTAGTTTCTTTGTATTTTATTGGCCACATAAAAATCTAATTAAACTTTTATCTGGTTTATGGATTGTAATAGGGAAGTTTTCAATGCTTAAGGGCACACGAGAAGTTTTTAAATTAATAATAAAGTAAATTTATAATTATGCGGTATAAAGGCAGTAGATAGTGATTATTTAAATAATTTTACTGTAAAAAAAATACATAATTTTAAAATAAATTTCGTAAAAAGTACATATTTGAAAAATGTTGGGTCATTATCTACCAATTCTTTTTTTTATCAAACTCCACTACGATCCCTGTAATAGCCCAAGCTCCCATCACTCAAAAACCTACGTCACAACACTACTCAAATTTTCTTAGCGTGTTTAAGAGTTAATATGGTGGGAAATATTCAACCAGTGGCATACAATTGAATTTTTGTTTTAATCATTTTTGATAAACTTGATACTTGATAAAATTTATTATATAGACTTTAGATAAATATCAATTATTTAGAATCATTGTGGTCTGCCTCGCAAACCTGGCAGTCATTCCTCCAAATCCAAATTTTCAATATGTCACTAACTGTATAAAACTACATCGCGTTGTTTTTTTCAAATCATAGTTTTAATTGACCTTTACATGAATATATATTTGTCTTCCAATGTAAAAATGTACCCAAGTATGGCAAATTAGGGGTGAATATTCGAAGGGATGACACCCCTTAAGATTTTCATCCCTAATTTTTGTATCATAATGTAGGTCTTAAACAGCCATTTACAAAAATATATAGTTTGTTGGCGATAGCTCTTGTTTCACAGATAATAAACAAAATTGAAAAAAGTTCCAATTTTCAAGGGTGAATTTCACCCTCTTAAACCGCGTAGAGCACGAACGGAATATGGCTCTTGATTAGGGTTGACTAGTACTAGTACATCCTGCAAAGTTTCAAATTTTTCTGAGATTTCCATTTACCTAACCTTCCTTGTTAGTAAATGAATCGTATCGTATTTATGATAGTTTAAAAAATTACATCAGTATAGGTTAAAAACGTAAACAAATTAATGGAAATAAAAGAAATAATAAAAGATAATAAACGAAACTAAATACCTACACATCCCTAATATTGTAATAAAGATCTAAAGAAATAAAAACGTAATTAAATACGTTGTAAGTAGACACCTACAAAATTTATTCGACCAAGAGTGATAAAGAATTTTCTATTTTACGTACTTATGATTGAGACGTGTAATTGTGATAACAATAATTTATGGAAATTAAAGAGGACGAAATGAATGTTTCTCTATAGAGTATAGCGTTTATAAACTTTATTGCGTGAGTTTGAAGTAATTAACATAAATATAGGGTCAAACAGGTTCGAAAATAACAGGATGTAATTATCAAACTATTGGTCTTTAAGCATTTAATTTTTATGAAGTTTCCACGTAAACACAATTCTGATATTGCTTTTCACACTTTGTAGATTACTAATACTTATCGAAGACGCTTTAAAAACGACGACGTAAGTACCTATTTGATGTTTTATAAATAAAAAATTTAAACACACGAATAATAATTAATTAGAATAAAAAATTATAGCATAAAGTTTTACAAAATTAAAGGATAAATTATTTGAACATTTGTCGTGGAAACAAACTAATTATATAGGTATTACCTATAAATAAGTACTTATACTCAGTATTTTTTAATTTAGGTTAGCAATTAAGGTGATGCATAAAATACTTATTTCCATTAATTATTTATGTTTAGATAAATTGCTAGTCGATTCTAAGTTGTAACAGCAGTTGGATAACACACACACTCACACACATATATATAACACACAAAACATAAATTGGACTAAGGAACAACTTGAGAATAGAGTATGAGGCTCTTTCGGATCCCTTAGGTATACGATCTTGTACTAAGACGTCCAGTTTAACGTTCATGTAAAGTGATATTATACGAAAGTTGCTTTGTCGTAAAATTAACTATCCAATATCTAAAAACTGTTTATCGCAAAATTATTCTAACATCACACCGTTCGATGTTTCCCTTTATAAATCATTAGATGGTGTGTATAGGTAGGTACTTCAGGGTATTAATTAATTAAATTAACTTTCAACATTCGAGTGCAAATAATACAATGATATATCTAGTTTAACTTTCGCCCAGTTTTTTCAGTGCGTCGTAAACCACATCTAAAACTTAAGCGTTCTCACAAAGTAAATGAAGTTTATATGTTACCGATTCTTCGAATTTGAAGGAAGGAATCCACTGGTCGTTTTGATATCGACGGAATCTTTAAAATCTTACATAAATCGCAATTATTTAAGTTTTAATATAAAACGGAGAATGAAAAGCTTTGAAATGTATTAACGTACCTAATAAGTGCTCGCATTTAAATTCAGCTAATGGATAAAGGAGTTTTAATATATTTTTTCTTGACATTATTTACAATTAAAGAAACTTCTTTAAGCTCTTCTAGGAGTTATTTTGGACCGATATAGTTCCACTGCTTCGCTTTAAAGTTGGGTTTCCTAGTTTTAAATACCGCCATAAAAGCTTTTACATAAATAAGTACTTATATACTTAGCTGTTTATAATATTGTACGATGAAGAAATAAATTATCGAAAACTCTTTAATACTTATCGACAGTTTCGTAATGTGTCAACTGCGCGTGTATTGGATGTGACACAGCGACACAATAATGACGAATTTTGCAACAATAAATAGAACAAGGTTTAACAACCAAAAGTTAAGGTTAAGGATTAATGGCCAAATTTAATCTCTGGCTATAAATAAGGCTCATAATAAATATAGTTCAGTGCGCGGTAAGGTTTTTACCTCGGAACCCAGTTTTACTACTGAACGGATTTTCGTAAAAATTGTTTCGTCGAGTTTCCAATTATTAGTAGGAATTAAAATGTTTACTCTTTAAAAATTAAACATTTAAGGATCATCCCTAACAGTTCTAGCCTAGTTGCTCGATCATTTAAAAAAAATAATTATTATTTTTTGCTGGCGATGGCCCCTATATGCGACAGAGGTTCGTGGAAAACGCCGTATATTAGTTACGGTTTATCGCACAGCTCTGGAATTAAAATTATTATTTTTGGCACATCTCATACTACATTTTTGTCTCGTACGTTACTTTACCTATCTTGTTTCCTTATGCCCGAAATTTCGTACCAAACTTGGCATTTGCAATTACAAAAAATATAACTTCGGAAGAACGATTTTTAGGTAAGGATTAAACCATCAGCCTTCAATTTTTTTTACAAATACTTATGTTAGGGTAGTTTGTGGAAATAAATGATAGAGCTCTGATACTTGTTCTCTTTTGAGTACACAACTGTAAATAAACCTTTAAATATGGTATTTTTTGTATACTTTATGAGTAAATATATCTAGTGCGCGACCTGCTAATAATTTATTTACGCTTTAAATTACTATATGAGAGTAAACTGTAGTAAAAAGTTTGAATTGCATATTCCACTGCAAGCAAAGTTATGTCGGGTTAAAAGTTTAAAAAATAGGGTGCAGGAGGTCCAGGAAATGGTAGGAAAGCTCACGGGAGCGCATGGATCACGTCAAAATAATGCCACAAGTTCCTATAAATTGTTTCCTACGATGCACCCCTGCCGAAATATTCGTCCCCAAAGTTAAGAAATAAAAGTCACGTTTTTTAAATAACCAGCAGTATTGAACAGTGAAATCGAGAATGAGGAACATGAAGAAAGTTAATTTTATTTTAATATAAAAATAATATTTATGTTATTGTTATTGTTACGTGTTACGAAAATTCATCCAGTATAACTGGGTTCCGAGGTTTTTCATTTTTCATGTATAAGGACTCTGGATTAAAAATTATTTAAAAATTACTTCTTAAATAAAAAGTAAGTAAACAAAACTGTAACTTTAGGTATTCCTTTGTAACTAAGATTGTTTAGTACTAAATTGTTAACTGCTTTTAACAAGCGAGCGAAATAGAGTGGAATAAACGTCGAAAACGTTAGGTAGGCACTTCATTTCTGATTATCCCAAGATATTGACTATTGTGCATCAATTTGATCGAACGATGTTTATATGCAATATATTTCAGCATTTCCGATAACAAAGGCTACTCTGATTAAATAAAAGAACAAATAAAATTTTATTAGCAGAAATTGCTTCGGCGTTTTTTTTTGTTGCACTTTATTTTATTGTACCACTCTGTTTAATAGAAATGATTTCGCATCACAGCAGTAGGTACATACCTATAGGTTTTTACGCGCATCCACGGAAAAAATTCCAAGCTTTAAATAATCGATCGAAACGATAAATATAGATTATATATCTAGGCACTTATGTTTGATTTAATAATAAAAGCACATATGTAATAATCATTTATAACAGTTATCTATTACTTTTTACAATGTAAATATTTATAACTGGTATAAAAACACATAATCTTGTTAAGAGTAGCCAATTAATTATAAAGATTACAAAAAATACAAATTAAACTTATATAAAAGCATAATTTATAAATGTCAAATGGATGTTATCGTTTTTTTTTTATTCTGTACGAAAAATCTCAAAGTACCTACTTATTTAGATTCGTTTGTTGAGAAAGTAATTCGATCTTATATGTATAAATTCCAATAGAATTCAAATAAACTGCATTCGACGGGCCTTAGCAGTATCCTTACTAGGATCTAAAGTAAATATTGCCTTACCACAAAACATGCGAATGGAAAAATAGTCAAAAACGGTTATTTTAAAATGTTTCGTTTTATTTATAATTTCTAGATTTATTGAAATCAAATTCACAAAGATTTTTCGGGTATACTCTTAAATAAATATCGGATTAAATTGTAAATAGCTCGAATTAATTTTTACTAATCTAACATACTGTTAATTAATTATTTATTTTGAAGCAACGGAAATGTGTGTAAGTATAGACCGTTTCGACCGTAGTATGCACTAGACATCTTCTTGAAATTAAAAAAAAAAAAGGTTTTCATTATAATCGCATTAGATAAATTTACCTAATGCATTTTTCGATGATATTGCTAAATAGGGCACTTTTCAACGTTAATCGTGTTTAACAGTGTAATTTTATCATCAAACCCCGCAATATTTTTATGACACCGTATAGCGTACGTAGCGTTTGCGTATAGCGTCGTATCGGAGTTATATATTTTTAAATAGGATGTCGTTTTACAAGTTCGAAAAGTTAAGTACAAAATTATACTTTGAAGTATTAGTCGATCATTCTTAGTTAGTGTTTTTTTTTTATAAATTTACCACATCTAAAGTGTCTAACGGTATTAAGGTAATTCCGATCAGATACGTGGAATATGAGAGTTCGTGATCTAATTTGAAGGGAGTATGGAAAACCGGGTTATTTCATTATTTTTACAGTTATATGTATGCGTAGTCGAGTGTTGCATGTTTCCTCAGCCTGTATTTTCAAAATAACCGACATGTTATCGCACGATCTAAAATTATTACGTAAAACGCGATTCATGATAATCTTATAAATCTTGGTTTTTATACCTAGTGCAAAATTGAGACATTAATTAGAAATATTAGAACGTTTTGAATGATAAGTAGTGCAATTAAAGTAAAAAAAAGCCGTTATTACTAAATTATTAATGACGTCCATCTTAATTTAAACTGAAATAGATAATAAGTTAAAGTGTTGAATAAAAATTACTGCTTAGTTTATAATGCCATTAGTGATGTCGTTTTTAAAACGTCTAGCGATAATATTGGTCAACAAGTAATTAATGCGCGGATAGCGTGTAACTAAACAAATGACAACTGTTTAACATGAAAATGTATGTTTTTTACCGGCACCGCAAGAAAGACGTTAAGTTTCATTCAGTTGTTTAATGTTCTATGACATGATATAAAAATGGATTTTAAAGGAAGCTATAGTTAATCATAAATTTATCATTAGAAACGTAGGTATATGTGTATTACTAATTTAGAAAGTTACATATATATATAATCGGAATTTCATTATCGATTTGAGGAAAAATTAAAAATGTTTCTATAATAGTAACGACGATAACGAAGGAACATTTTTGATTTAAACCAAAAACTAAATACCGAAATGCTGACCGCCCATAGTCGCATATTTAACACGTTTTTAATATTCCAAAAATTAAAGATTAGTAATAATAATTAATCTTTTACGCGAAGGATTTAAAGGGTTTTATAACTTAACCCACGTTTAATGAAAGGATTTTATTCCGAGAGAAAAGCAGCTTCGGGTTATAGATCCGTTAGGGCCAGCTCTACCAACTACACGCATTTCCCTAAGGAACGAAACACACGTAGTAGCACAAGAATTATGGTTTGTTTAGATGGGCCTGTCTACTTCCTACGATTTGTGATCGGAGAATACAGTTTAGCTAGAAAATAGAATTTCTTACCGGCAGTAATCTAGTCATTTTTAAACAATAATAATTTTTTATTTTCTCGCCGAAGAAATCAGAAGCTTTTCGCGGAAATATTGGAGTTCGTGGCAAAGAAATAAACTTGAAGCTCCTTTATATATTGACTGAAAAAGTTCACATGTACAAACAGCGGATTTCTTTGGTAAACGACGACTAAACTGCTACGTATCCTGAATTAGCAGATACAAAGCCGCAAAAGCCAGCTGGATTCCTTCGATAAGGCTGAAAGATTTACCCTCGTTCCATTTAGGTATGAACGTGCCCTTTCATTTGAGCCGCCAGTAATGCGTAAAGACCGTTTGATTTAGTGGCCAAATACGTAACTGTGAAAGGCCTTCCTTTCAAATAAAATTATCCATTGAAAACATGGTTGCATTTTATTTACTGTATATGTGTAGGTACGTACACGTTCATTATTCTACGCGACGAATACATACACTTTCTACTTAATTTTATTTGATGAAAAGACGTTGTCGCTCGAACTACCTAATTCAAATGTATAAAAAGGAAAAATTTGGTCTTCGTATTGATTAAATGAATAACGGGTTTTTACAATAGGAGCGTCAAACCTTTCGTTTCCCTTTGATGATGATCCTTTTTAAAATTATCGTTTATATAAAAAGGATGTTGTTTGCTCAGTTAATTAATAATTTAAAAGGAAGTAGGCGCGTTTTATTTAAAAAAAAAATACCAACAGTACCAAGTTGGATTTTTGAGACGTTAATAGCTATGCGAATATTTTAGGGGCTTACGTTAGTAAAATTTTTAATGCTTACGATAAATAAACGTTTCATACTTATTTTACTTTGCAGGGCCAGATTTAATTCTCGCTCCTACAACCTTTTCTACTTAGACTTTCGAATATTAGTTAAAGAAGATGAAGCCCATGAAAAGATTTATTGTTCCAGGAAACCTTTAAGGTACCAGCGTTCTAATTACCGACCTTAATTTTTACTAGTCATTCCAAGAATATTTTATGATAATCTACTAACCGACGTATAACACTGAGGCGATTATGATACTAACGGATATTATCGTTAATTTATATAATATGTTTATGGATACTAATATCAGTATTTTAAGTAACCTTAAAACGTTAAGACTCGAAACACTGTAAAATCTATTAACTACCTACTATTTTGGCGCGTTAATTTACTTTCTTATATCGTTGACTTTTATTTATAACTATTTTCAAATTAATACGTATCCATCTAGTCCAAAACTTTAAAGTGAAATGTTTTAAGTTTTTATACAATTTAGGCGCTTTCCCAATTAAGGTACGAACGAATGTCGAAATATTGGATAAATAATGAAACATTTCAGTTTGAGCTGTCGAACTATTTAATTATTTGAAGTAATAAAGTAGGTACAGTAATATAAAAAAGGAAATGCAGCACCTATGCGTTGCAATTGAACAAATTGTTTCTAAATACCTACTGTGCAATAAAAAAAATTGAAACGTAATGTGTTCATTTCACTTCAAATCGGCGATTATAAAATGCTGGTTTGTTTTCCGTTACTCTTATTATTTTTTAAATAAACGCTTTAAGATATAACTGAATTGTAAATATAGTAAAATAATTATTAAATAAGATATATGTAACTCAGTCTTTCATATAGTATTTGATAAGTACCTAATTAAGTTTTAGCGTATCGCAGTTATTGTTATAAACTCGTATGTAAGCTTAATTTTTTATTGGAGGTACCTACTAAATGAATTATTATTCCATAAGAAATAAAATCGTCAATCTTAATATTACCTATTTTGATAAGTTCAAGTTTTTTAGAAGTCTGACCGTTTGCCCCGCTCTCAACTTACATTTATAATAATATAGGCAATTATACACCTAGCAATAATAAAATTATTTTAATCGATTTATTTTACGCGATCACGTAATACCTATCTACCATTTATTTTTTAATAAAGTATTAAATCTCCTATCATTCGCACATAACTAATTTCTTTAGGTACCTACTAGTTATGTTGTTACTTTATAATACGATTTTTTAACATTTTCTTAATCTTTGGATCAACACTGTAACGAGGATGCGAAGCGCCTGTGGCAAGGGTCTAACTCGCCTTCTTCCTCCCCCCCCCCACACACACACACAAAACACAAAAATGTCAAACACTTTAAAAAAATGTTATGTAACAAGTTAAACTTTATTAAATGTAATATGTTAAATACTTATCTACTATTAGCCCCATCGAAAACTAGCGCCCCAAAACCTAGTTGCGCCCGTGGCGGACACCTCTTTCGCCACGCCCTCGTTACGGCGTTGCTCTGGATTATTATATTATACGTAGAGTTAGGTACCTGCGTGTTTAAGTGAGTAATTTATATAGAGCGTTTCGAAACTTATGCTACAGGAGTCAAAAATCAAACAGGGAATGGAGCAGTACAGTCTGACGGAACGTTTTACTGCACGACCGGACACACGGTCTAAATATCGGATATTACGTCTTAATATCTAAAAATTATTATTTGTTTTCGTGCCCTTTATCTACCATGTTCTCCTGTAATATACGTTTTGAAGCGACCTGTATATTTATTAAGGTCTCATAATTATTACACAAATCGTAGGCATGCATGTATTTTTTTAACTTAATAAGTAAGTAGATTTAAAATTATAAGTCCAGACTTATAGAAGTAGTCGTAAACAGTATTTTAAAATATATACATAAGATATGCATCATTAAATACCTCACTAAATTTTATAATTTTTATAGTATTATTTTATAGAAGGAATAAATCCAAAGATTTGTAGAATTACATATTAGGAGCAGCAGCAGCATTGTTTCACATTATTTTTAAATCAATAAATTAATATTTATGCATTAGTCGTGTTTTCTTTATACAAAGTCTACTTTCAATGTGTATTTATGTGTATAAAATGTTGTCGTACACGATGTTGTAATAAATGAAAATAAATTCAATTAATACTGCTATAAATGCGATTTATGATTCAAATTATTAGAGTTGGTTTGTCGTTATTGCGTTTACACGAGGTGTTACCCAGAACCCCAGCTTTACTGCGGAAGATTTTATTAATTAAAATTTTTAACGGAACGACCACGTTTCATGTGAATTTATTTGAATAACTTGGGTACGTCCATACTATAACAAAACCACTTTGTGAAATTTAAAATAAAAACATTATTTTAACGCCAACTATGTAAGTGTGGTGTATTATTCACTTCTATGTATTATTTAAATAGTATTAATGCTTTACAATATAAAATTATTTAAAGTATTAAAAATATTTTGATTAGGTATTAAAATTTTTAATGTTACTTTTTCAGTTACATACCTACGTATAAACCAGAGTTAAACGTTTAGAAATAAACTGTTGCATATTACCACGAAGCAAAAGTATTAAATGCTTTAAAAATAGATTAAAACAGAGAATTTTCTATAATTCGTTATCTCATGTTTTTGCACATATTTAATATCACATCATTATTCAAGTTTTAAATACGAAATATTCATAAAAATATTTTAATAAATAAGTTATGTACATGACATTTTAACTCGTTTTAGGAACCGCCCATACACTACATTTTTTGAAACATTTTGTGTATAATTCCTAAAATAATTATATATTGCGATTAATGACATGTGCAATCTATATACTGGCTATCTCAAGAGTCACCCAAATCTGTTTTTGGACGATAAGTAAGTAGATAAGTACATTGCTGAATAATACTTATAAAAAAATTCGCGTAAAAGAAGAAAATAAAACCCGTACCGCGTACAGTTAACAGAATATTTACTCCAAGCAAAAATTTCATTTATTTAAAGTATGTTAAATCAAAATATACCGTGTAAAGATAGAAGTGTAGTGCAAAAAAATAATTAGGTGTATTACTTCTATTAATCAATTAGCATAACGACGTTCCCCATTTTCAACATTTGAGGATTATTTTAGGAAAAACGAACTGTTTCCGTTTAATGAAAAACGATAAATTTTCCTTTTTCAAATAGACAGAGAAAAAATCAGAATTAATTGATTTAAAAAAAAATCTATCTGTAAAAAATTTGAATCATTTCTAAATTCAAATTTAAGTATTTATGTAAACGCGTTTAAAAATGTTATAACCTATGGCTATTTTGTCAAACAATTGGCTGCCATGGTTTTTAAATATCAGACATTCATATTAAAAAAGGTACGAATAAATTTCATAGAAAAATACATTTATTTATATTACCTTTTTACGTATAATTGGCACAGTATCGACAATATTCCAAAATATAGTGAAGTTTAAGATATTATTTACAGGTATGGGTACGGTGGCCGCCACAGAAACTGGAACATGTCTTGAATTACACTTTAAAGAATATTTAGTGGTGTGAAACGGACTTATTCGGCAGGTTAATAAATAATTTTCATAATCCGGACGTAGTTCTACGACCCTACTGTTTACCTATAAGTACAATTTTTTTCTCCATCCGAGCAAGTCCTATTTCAATTTTATTTATAATTTGCGTAAAAATTAAATAAAATTAGGCAGGTATCTAAATAAATAAATATAAAAATTAAATAATATGTATAATCAGGAATAAAGATATACAAATTAAATTGAATTAAATATCTGCCTATAACGAATTAAATGGAATTCATTAATAAAGAATAATTACGTTTAAAAGTTTAAACGAAATTAGAAGTCAATGATAAGATATCAATTTTTTACTTTTTATACCAAGACAATTGTTTTTGCTAATTGTCTTTCTGTTATAGTATCAAAAATAGCAATTGAACGGATGCATAAAGAGCAAATAGATACACATCTAACTTTTCGTGTCAAAAACTTAATTTTCTTGTAAGCAACTTGTTAAAAATAATGTATAACGCGAGTAAAATGTAAAATGGATTTGAAACACAAAACTGTAAGAAATCTCGCGTAATATCTACGGCAAAAATGTAAAATTTGAAATGTTTCTAAAGAGCTACCTGATGCAGTTCTACGAAAATGCGGGTGTATTTTAGAATGATAAATTCAAAAACAAATCTTTAATACTTTATGCTGAAACAAAACTGTTTACTACAACTTTTACCCATATAATCTTCAGATGTTATTATTTATCTGCTCTCTTTCGCTTTTCTAATTATTCAAATGCCGTTTCATCGATAGCTACTTCAAAATTTAAAGTCAGTTTTACATTGTACAAAGTTTGATGTTCCATTTTCTATGGCGCCCACCGCACTAGCATTTACGTATTTATACAAGCCCGAAAATTTTAATTTTCTTCAACCTTGTTGAGTTTATTTTGAAGATGTTCATTTATAACTCCAACTATTGATAGTTATAACGATCGAAAAAATATGCAAAGTGCCTTGCAGTATTCATAGTTAACATCGTAAACTACGAGTGCCTCAAATTCTTCTGAAAACACCCACCCGAACGCTGCCCGTATATGAAGAAACGCTATCTGCCATTAATTATAATTTATAAAACCTTTACAAAATAAGATAGCGACATCGTCTTTTAAGGCGTCTTTAAGAATATTTCATTAAAAACAATACCAAATTTCCTTTTTAGGATATCGCTAGAATTTAGAGTCGTTGAACTTTGAATGAAGCTTTAGAAATATAAAAGACGGGTCACAAAGTTTCTTGATGTATATTATACATTTACGTACATTGTGTTGCGTTTCAGTATTTTTCAGTTCAAATTACAAGTGCGCTTAATACTTTTTAATAAGGGAGGTCCCGCTTAAATTTACCTAAGGGTGAAAATGTTCTCTCGTTATGAAATATTCTATTATTTATTAAACGGCTGCTGTTATATTACATAAGTATTCAGGTTTTTATTATGTGTAATAAAGTACGAGTTTCAAAGCTTTGAATTCTTTCCAGAAGCTATCCTGAATAAAACTCACATTTTTCCAATGGACCATAACGACGTCCTATATATTTGGATGCCCTCCATTTTTGTTGTCCACTGCCTATTGGCGAGATACAAAACCTCATTTTTATAAGTTTTTTATGCATCGAAGTTTAATAAAATCCGGTCTATGCTCCACACGCCATATTATCGTTCGCAATGTAGGCATAAAACAATATTATTTTTGTGTTAATTGTTGTCTACTGGACACGTTCGTTTTTTACAATATCGTAGACATACATTAATATGCATTCATTGCCGTAAGTTATTTATTTGTTGCAGGGCGAAGGTAATTCATTGCCATATGTTCATCTTTTTCACACAAGTTACTTAAAATATTTTATGATTTATGACTTAGGGTGCAAGGAATACATATACATAAATATCCGCTCCGTGGTTTTCTGTAAAACAAGTAAAATTTGTGGATTGGAAAATGGTTTACTGACACCCGAAAATGCATGCAAAGCAAAAAGTTTTGATCGACAAGCTGGCTAATGAAAATCAACGAGAAATTGCATCGACGTTTTAGATTCGTTGTGAAGAAGTAGCGAGAAGTGCAATACAATAAAATTGAGAAACAACCACATCATGTTCCATAAGAACACTCGTAAAACGAGTGAGGATGGCCGCCAGATTCATTACATAAATAAAATTGTAAGAAAACGGGATAAGTCAAATCCCAATTGCCATTCCTTACACGCTCTGAACAGACGATCGATTTCATGTCGCTATAGCTGAACATCGGTTACTGAATCTACCGATTGAATGTATCAATCCAATATATTTTTCTAATATCTTTTAGTATTAATTTCATTCAAATTGTTTTGTTTGAATTTGTAGTAGTCGGTTTAAGGTAAAATAAGTAGACAAGGTTTTAATCAAAATTTGAAAAATGTGCACTTTTTTAAATTAATGTTTGTCAAAGATGCAAGAGAAAGTGTTTTGCGAAATATGGGCATGCAAAAAAGTAAATCTGCGTTTTGGGTGCAAACTCGCGTTTTTTCTATATAAGTTTTTTTACTGTATAGGTACCTATTATAAAAATAGATATACGCGTGTAACAAAAAAGGTGGGCTGGCTTTGTATAATCATATTAATAGTACTCGTTAAAACAAAACAAAAAAAAAATAAACGTGTGGTCGTCACGGAAATTAATGATGCTTATTGTTTTGCAAATGAGATTTTGTATTTGTGCCTTCTTTGTTTTAAAAATGGAAAGTTATTCTTTTGCAGGTGTCGCAGATATGTATTTAGTGTACGGTTTACTAACTTCAATAGAGTTGAAGCTAGAAGACTATGCGTTTGTCCTTTGTAACATTAAGTACGATTAGTGTCCTTGACAACTACACTTTTTTGTAGCTAAAAAATGCTTAAAAAATTGCTAATTATTGTTATTTGAATTTATGTCAACTTAAAATTGCTATAGAGGTGACTCGAAAAGGACAAATTTTGACCACATACCTATGTATGTGTAGGGATTTTTAATACATCCTGTATAAAAAGGAAGACAAATCCCTATCTCTTATAGAAAATAAAGTTAATTTAAGAATAGATAATTATAATGAAATCGGCTATTTACATATTAATCAAACAATTTAATGATAAATAATCGATATCTTCATAGCAGAGAGATAATTATGTAAGTACATTTGGGTGTAAAAATAATGTCGCGAAACACGAGCAATCTATGAAAAGTATTTAGGACAAGTAAGGCAGTGTAAATACAAAGTTCAACTTAATGTTCGCGATTAACGACATTAGTAGAGAAAAATTGCTATATTTTAACGATAAATTAAACATAAAACAAATAAAATGTAAGTGAGAAGTAAGTTGCTATTTCTAAAAGAGTACGAAAAAAATTATCCGGCCCTACGGTTTGTTTTTACATTTATAAAAAAAACATTGTTGTTTGACATTTTCAACTTTATTTACTTACAAAAGTGTATTAGTAAAATGTACAGGAATGAGGGGAGAGGAGCATTGTAAATTAAGACGATGACAAACAAATTGAATATTTTAGTTTATTCGAAATTGCTTTTAATGTCTTTTACCTATGTAGGTATGTCTGAAACGGAATAACGAATAACTGTCTAAAGGCACATACCGTCACAATCATTTATTTAAATTTCTCCGAAAGGAGATACAACGAGTGTTCAGAGGTACATCAGGCAGTGTAACTTTAAACAACCCTGGGGCTCCTCTACACATGTTCAATTTTGGTTAATAACAACACAAAGAAGTTAATTTAAAAAGAAAAACGACAGCTTTAAGGACAGACATGAATATAAAATATAAGGCAAATATTGGTTTAGTCTACCTATTCTATTCTATTCTATTCTATTCTGAGTGCTTAAAATTAACAAGAAATTACAGGATTTTTACTGTTATCAAATACATTTTATTCAAAACAAAAACGTTGCACTTAAACATATAATTGTTTATGAAAATCTAACAAATCCTTAGTTTAGTCGTACGTACGTCGCGTCGCGTCGTACCTTTACAGAATGTTCAAAAGTGCCCCAACCTAATTATTCAAAGGTAATACCTTTGTTCAAAATTTAAACAATTATGAATGTTATCGGTTTGCCGTATACATAATCAAATTTCTATATGACCTGAAAATATTTTTACCAGTGGTCAGTTTTCAGCCACTAATGTAAGTTGAATAGGGCAAATTTAATTAATTTAAGATGCCAAATTGATTAACGTTTCATTAAAAATTATAAAGTACTCTCGTATCTTACACGTGAAGCTAATTAAGCCTAACTTTTATGTCACTCGTTAAACATCAATGATGTAGGTATTAAAAATAACAGTGTAAAAATTTCACTACTCAATATTTCTTTTCTAATCTATTGTTTTTTGATTCCTATTATTCAAAACTATCACCATTCAGGGACGTCCCCCCTCCCCCTACATATTTCCATTATGTCTAATGTAATGTAAACTTAATTACATAAGTAAAAGACATTTTCATACCGTCAGTCTCATCTATTTCAAAATACTAAATTTATTAATTTAAGTAAAACTCGAAATAAAAATTAAAAAAAAAACTTTCCGGCATTAGTCAAGTAACTATTCAATTATGAATAACTGCAGTATTTTTAAAGCGTTTGCATAATTCATTATCGCGTTTAATTGAATTTTTCCCATCAATTTTGAACCGAACAAATCATTTAAAAAAGCACCGCTCTTCGACATTTACTGTTGTTATTTCTTTATTATTTCTATCGAATTATTATTTTTTATTACAAAAATAAACATCTAAATTTTTTAAATCTTGCTCGTTTGAGTATTTGGGTCGACTAAAATCGATGTGCGTTTTTCAAATATCAATAATTATCTATTTCGGAATTAAAAGAAAATTATTTGTTATCGTTATTCAAAACTAGCCCCGATTATCGTTTATTTTACGTTAAACACGTTCCTTCGTATTATTACTTTTTCCTTAAATAAATAAAACTAAATTTTTTATTGCTTTAACGTTGAAAATCTTTTATCTGCTTTTACGTTTGCTTCTTTAGAAGACGATAAAACATGTAGTAAAGTCTTTTTTTTACAGAAATATAAGTGAAGAAGGATGTTCTGTTCTGCGGCAGTTTTGAGATAATCAGGAGACGCAACGGGCGGAATCGCAAGATAGCACTTAATATTCTAGTTATTAGTTGTACGATATAATTACGCAACCAAGTGTACACCAAATGGGATTTTGAAACTCCCCGCTTTCGTAATGAGAGCCTTATTATACAAAATCTGCCAACTGGGATGTGGAGTTTATAGTTTATTCTATGTTTGAACGCCGGTATTATTAAACTACCTTATACGGAATGTACTAATTTGGATACCTACGTCATTTTACAATACACGTCAAGTTGCGAAGTATTTGCGTTTACACTTTTTTATAATAAGCAATAAAATCTCGGAACAATGAAAGTGTGTTTTCGCATGCGGATTTTGTGTTCCATGGAAGCCTTAAAATGAAACTATAACGAGAAACGTCCGTCACTTGTCTAAAAAAACGGAAACGTGGAAAACCATCAGTTTTAACCTACATTTTATCGAATTAAGTAATGGCGTTGTTTTTGTATAAATAGAATTGTATTCAATTTGTACATTAGCAATAAATATAACAATTTCGTTTATATATAAATATACATATTTTATTATTATAAAAATATCACGTAGTATTTATTATTCCGTTTATGTACTTGGTTGGTATAAAGTAGATAAATATTAGTTTTCCATTTCGTAAATTTTTCTTTAACAAATGAATAATAAATGTGATTTTTAACTCCATTGTAAAACATTGGAATGTTTTTGTCAAGTTTCTACACATTATTTTACGTTTTTATGAAAATGCTTTATACGATAATAAAATAAACTTGGTTACCTATAGAAAAATTTATAGGTAGATATCTACTAATTTTTATTATTACAGTAAGTACATGAAGGATTATATTATGACTTGTGGTATTGTTCAAAGGTATGTCATGGGCTTAGTTTAGATTCATGAAATTATTAGCTATAGGCCTGAAATGAAGCGACGTAATTTAGTCGAGTTCATCTATCAAAGTCCACGACTCGGTCTACGAATTGCTGAATGGGGAGCTCAGATATAATTCAAAATTCGTCCTGGACAAATATTTGTTCGAAAATTTACATTTTATCCGTTTTCTATCGATTAATATTGTATTAATTCATTGTTGTTGAAAATTATACGAAGCGTTTTCAAATTTTGTCGTAAATAATTTGGTAATTTAAAAAACAAAGTATTTCATCTTCTTTATTGCATCTTATTTATTTTCGGATGTAAATTACTTTTAAATAGCAGTTATAATTGCTTCTTTGACGAGAGTTAAGGGCAAATATTAATATGACGATTTAATTTCAGGTAGCTTTGATTTGACGAAGTCATCGTAATACTCATTAAAATATAACTAAAGTTATAAAACGTTTATAAGTGTAAACAGAATCTGCGAGAAATTTGCGTAAACATTTATTTACATATATCTATATAAGCAAGCAGTCCTTCGGTAAATATAGGTACCCCGAATAGTGAACGCGTCGCATCATCCGCAATGATAAATTTTAACAAGTTTTACGGAAACCATCAGCACTGGAATAAACGTGCACCTTCCGTAGCTTTGTTACCGAATCCCGGACATTGATTGACAAACTTGAGCTTACATCCTGAATATTTTCCGTTCCCTGTCAAAATCGACAGTTGATAGCTATTGTATATTTTCTTTCTTTTTGTAGTAGATTTATAGTCGGTGTCGACCATTAAAAAAATTAAATTAAGTAAAAAGACATATGTATACCTACACATCTATTAAACATAAGTACATAGGCTTATAAAATTTTGTAATAGATGTAACGAATATAATTTCAAGTCGATAAGTTGTACACATATGCATCGATATAATTTATTATGTTTAAGCGTTACATCTAGAGTTCAGTCAACTAAATAAAATTGTCCGATGAAGTTTATATTCAAATATTAAGGAAACCTTTAAGGTTCTAAAAAAAAATGTTTCCTAGCAGGTGATAAAATGTTTAAAATTTTATAAACACACATTATAGCGTAGTCATTTTAGACCTAATTTTCACAATCAGCTAAAAAAACCTCTTGAACGCATGGGAATTGATATATACCACACAGTACCGGAGTCACTCAACTAACATACTAAAAGTTCACGAAAAATAATGTCGCGCTACGGCCACCGTTTTGGAAAATAACTGTCGAAAATCCATTTTTCACACTTAACTCGGAAACTATAAGACCGTGTCCTAAAAAAAACGCACGAAAGCGTTTAACGTTACCGTTTCAACAAAAGATGAACCAAGTGCCTCGGGAGAAGAATTTTTATTTAGCTTATAGTATAGACGAAGAAGCGCATGCTAGATGATTTACAGGTATCGTGTTTAGTAAATCAGCAAATTATCGCTTCGTAAATAATTAAAGTGGGTACCTACTAAGCGAGTTAAACCATTTGATCATGGTATGTCTAATTGTTACGAAGCAGTGTTGCAAGGTTGCCTAAAACCAACAATTCGGTTGACGGATGGCATACGGCATTTAAGTAACAAATTTCGACGCACCATCAAAATATTTGAAAATTCATCGAGGCCATTAACAGAAAACAATGTTTAAATGAATTACACGCATTGATCGATTTTTAAATGGAGAACGCCTAAGAAAAATACTGCGACTGTGCTCAACGAGTACAAAAAGTAATATCTATGTACCTATGTACACTATATACGTACCAATGCGGATATGAATATTTTCGATTATCTGCCTACTTACGTGGTATTGCTCGTAACATCACGTTTTCAACATAAATTGATTTGAGTATGAATTTGTTCGGATTTAAAACAAAAACTTAAAAAGAAGAAAAATGATGATGAGGGGGGGGGGGACTAGTAAGCCGATCTCCACGTGGTGTCTCTTGGGCAACAGTAGCAGGTTTTTGTCAAATAATAAATCACCTTAAATATAAGCTAATTGTGAGTAAAAATTCTTCACCTAAGCCATTTACCTCTTATTTTGTTGTACTATTGCATTAAACAATCTCATGAGTCTTTTCGTGGTACCTAGCTTTAATGCTTTCAGTTTACCTATCTTCTAAAGTCTGTTACTGCGTGTGCAAACAGAAGGACTTCAGTAGTTTGTCTTTACAGGATTTGCTGTCGTTGTACGGATATATACCGAATACGGTTTCGGTTCTGTTTTAGAAACAGAAGGACTGTGCTTGTGATGTTATGAACAATGCCATGGACAAAAAATGTAGACAAATTTACGATGAACGTTTTTTATTTGAAATATTTTTTGACGAAATGGATAGTTTCCGAGTTAAGTGTGAAAAATGGATTTTCGACAACCATTTCCGAAGAAGGTGGTCGTAGTACAACATTATTTTTCGGGAACCTTTAGCATATTAGCCGGGCAATCCAGTACCATATATAAATATACCAATTCCCATCGTGTTTGTAAGAATTTTTGTACCTAATTTTCTTAAAATGCGATACGTTTTTTTTTCTAAATTTAATTCAATTTCGTCATAAGAGGAGTTGGCTGGCATAGGTTTTCAATTATTAAGGGCGGTCATTTAGGAACGATTTTTAGTAGAAAATAACAATAAAAATAGAAGTCACATCTTTAATTTCCGATATATATTCCGTTAATCTTCTTTCATTTTTCATAGTTTGAGTTACATTTATCGCTTTAGAGCGGAAAATAATAAAAATAACGGCCAGGGTGTTTAGGACCCACCGACGTAGTCGGATCATCTAAAATATATATATCGTAACATCGTTGAAATAATAGGACCTCCGTACCCACCGTAGGAGGTGAGTAGGGCTATGCCTAAATACTTCTAGGTAATGATAGTAATAGTCTTTTTTTTTTAGGTCCTAGATTGGTTTTACATTTTTCTATTTTGGATTACATTTTCTCTTTTTTTTGGATTTCGTTTTTCTGGTTTTGTTCAAAATTATATCTACTGTTTTTGAATTGGACTTGTTATTGGGTTGGACTTGGATTTTTGTTACCGGAGGTTGACTTGGAAGATCCATTTTGATTACTACGCGTAGAAAGCTAAGTCAATTGTTCGGAATAACTTATATTTTTGTTATTGTTTGCATTATCGTTTATAAACGAAGTGTTTCTCGAGAAGCATTAGCGTATTTACATATTCATATAAAATTGTTCATATTAAATTTCGACTTCAATTAGGCCAGATATCAAAATTACCTCTTGTATTGTACGTTTCTTGATAATTTACCGGCATTTACCTATTGTAAATATTTAACATCGTATACTTTTAGTAATTTTCCATTTTTTTAATAATAGTTATTACTGTAAGGAAAAATTACTTGGCGCCCCTTTGTTTTTTTTTTATTATTATAACCCGGCCGAACTCCACCGTCCAAAAACTAACCGACAGGCCTCTAAATTTTGTTAAGTGCTTCTTTACCATTATTAAATAATATTTTTCGATCAGATTTTATTTTATTTTTATCATTTAATTTTTTTTGCACGTAACAAATGACAGCACTATTAATTCCCCTTATAAAAAACAAGGTAAAACGTAGATTAAATTTCAGTTTAAAAAAAAAACAGTTTGAATATAATAACATTTTAACGTTATAATGAAATAAGTTATAAATAGGGTAGGTACCTATGTATGTAATTCAAACAGAAACTGTCACCTATTTAATACAAGCTACAAAATAAAATATCAAACTAATTATTGCGATATTTTATTAGAAGTAAAATTATATATTTCGTTAATAAAAAGATGTAAAGTTTACATTTGTTAAATTGCTGCAGTTAATTCGATATCTATGAATAAATTGATAAAACAGTTTATTTCGGTTCGGTCAAATTTAATTGATTTTTTTCTGTATAATATTCGAAAAACACTATATACATCATTATTTTCATATATAACAATCTTCCAAGCTTCAAGAATAACGGCATTAACTACGAAAAAAAACTAACTTTGAACACCTTGTTTATTGTAAACCTACATTTAAATTAACGAAAAGGAACTACTACGTGTCGATGGTAACTCTAACAATAAGACTAGAAACGCCAGAATTATTCCGTTTAGTGAACCGTTTATTTGCTTGTGTTCGTCGAAAATTAAAAGTTGACAAAGTAGAAAATTTGTTTTACTAGTTTTACAAGTTGTTAGCAGTTAGAGAAAACTGAATAAACACCGAGTTTAGCCGTACAGTATAACTTCTAGTACTTGTGGTAATTGTTCTGTCGTCTCCAATAAGCGTTCGTTCTAACGGAACGTACGTGAATTTACTGATACGTTTCAAGTTTAGTATACATTATACGCTGGATTATATACCTGGGATTATTATACATTTGGTAAGAGCCTGCTTTGATACGTAGGTATTTGAATAACGTTGTATTTTATATATTGTTGTATAGATACAAACATATAATCGAATACACAATTTCGTTAAATTACAATATTTATTTCAGGATGTCCCTGCATGTGACCTAATGCAAGAGCTCAAACTGGTTCTTATCCATTCACTATCGTTTACGAACAGTTAAACACACTGACGCAGCGCCGTCAACGCGACAGATTGGCCTGTCACAGTTAAGCAAAATTATTTATGCTTCTCTATATCTAAGCTCCGATCCCAACAGCTTATAGGAATGTTATCGTAAAACTGCAGGAGATGACATGAAATGTGAAAATTATTCAAGAACGCAACTGTTTCTCGTATAGAAAAGAAATGTAAGTACGGCCGTTTGGAAAAATATATAAGAATTCCAGTGGGAAAACAAGAGTTTCATAAAACTTAAACTTTAAAATTCCTGTAGCGGTAGTTGAAATAATCAAATTTGTAGGGGACATATAGTCAAGATGGCTTGCGAATATTTGACATAATTTTAAATGTAAATTCGAGTAGGTACTAAATTCAGAAATCGAAGTCAAAATAAGACCACTCGTGAATCTAATCTGAGATCTAAGTACTCAATCTGCAGACATCTTTCCTCCAACTTACAGACACACTTCAGTCAACACTTGAGAGAAAGAGAGAGAACATTTCGGGAGCTTATAAATTTAAATTACAGAACTCCTGTTTATTAACTCGGCTTAAGTAGTTGATACATCGATGACGTGCTGGTTAATTATTCGTTACTACCTAATTACCGGAACATGATTCTATCATATATCTTACTTTACAAGCGAATGATTGATCGTTAGATTAATATTAGCTTCATTAAACGCAAACGTCTGATACACAAACTGGTATTCTATAAATAACAAAATTAAATTGAAATTAATCTGATCGAACTACGTCTATGGTAAGCTTTCATTAACAGTCCGTACCGTTTGGTTTTTATCTTGTAGTACTTCTTAAAGTTAACTCATTTGTAAAAGTAAATAATTATCTAATACTCTAAAATTTTCTTCACGTTCAAAAATATAGGTGAATAAAAAAAACTATAAAATAAGAAAACTGCCTATATAATTTTATTCGCAACTTTTTAAAATATTGATTATAATTAATGATTGGTAGTATATATATATTTTATTTTGTATTCACGTGTCAACTGTTTTTCGATACCCTCTGAAGGTAAGCGTACATTATGCCGAGGCGGAGCGGGCCGCATTGCAACCTATTACTCTACAATCGATCGTTATCACGCAACAGAAATCCCGGCATTGACTCATTTAAAATGTACTCCAGCAATTGGTTGCGCTGGAATGCGATCCGTTGCGCCCGGCATAATGTACGTTTACCTTAATAGTAAATTCCCAAGTAAAAATCTAATTTGATTCGACTATTAGGTACAGATTGAATGTAAATTGAAAAAATAAATATGTACATCTAAAACAATTTTAGGAAAAAAATAGATAAATAGAAAAAACCTCGAGATTTATTCTTAATTTTTGCAGCTAATGAGCTTATGTGTAGCTCAAAACCAAACAGAAAACGTTCCTAGATACGTAAGAAACAATTTTGACCAAATCTGACTTTTAACGATCACTATTAGAGCTTCTCTTTCAAGTTTAGTAATATCAGACGTTGATAGTTTAGCTGTGGAACTTTAGCTGTAATTTCAGTAAAAGATAAATATGGTCTTGATAACAACGGATAGAAATGAAAGGCTTAAGGCGACACATCTTGACAGAAAAATTTGATCTTGCAATTTTAAGGGCTTAGGCGATGAAACAAAATAACTTAGAACGATGATTGGCTACGAAAATATTTATCGTACCTATGTGCATTCGATAAAAAAAAAAAAAAAGCAACTCGACTAGAAAGTTTTGGATATTTGAAAGCAAATAAGTTCTAATATTTTTTAGGAATTAAATCGAAATTTAAACCGTTAGCTAGGACGTTTGATGGACTTAAAGAAATAGCGGATGAGACGAGCGTTTAAGTTCTAGTGTCGTACTGCGATTATAAACGAATTCTCCCAGCTCAACACCTCACCTAGGATTTTTGTTTACAGAACATAATTTATGTAAATAATTCTGTCGAATTACAGCAGCAAATTGAACAAGACCGGCAAGTAGTTCAAAGAAACGTTAACTTTTTTGAAAAATCCCGGTGTTCCGTTCTGATTGTGAGAAAATTTAGTGCCGCGTCGAATACAATGAAAACATCTAAAATAAAACAATTAACATACCTATATTTTGTTGACTTAATTTTGATAAATAAGCAAAACAATTATCTACTTTAGTGGAAAAGCTCTGCAAACTTTTGTTTCCCGTGATGCGGGTTTTATTAATTATATTACCATCACGTATAATTATTCAGATAAGTATAAATATTTTAGAACGTCAAACCTTTTTGAAACAAATTGTATTCATAAAGACCACTCAAACATCGCAAAAATTCGTTGTATTAAATGAACAGATTAAACAGATAAATTCAATGATTATTTCAGATAAATATTTTACGAAGCTTCCTTACTCTGGTTGTATGTAAATATTGGATACGTTTTACAAATCCCTCGTAAATGTCATGTGAACGAAACCGGCTTGGATTTAAAGTTTTTCGAATGTACATAATCTTTAAAAGTTTATACTTACTTATAAATTTGAAATAAAAGTAATGCGACGAAAAGTTTGTCAATGATTTCTAACCAATTAACTGTTTTTATAACACGACATCATAATTCACATTTTAACACAAATAAAAGAATCTATGTATTAGGTTAAATATTATTATTTTGATTTTTAATTAATAATTGGACTATCAATAATTATTATTATAAGTAATGAGAATGTCCAAAAATATTACGTAGGCATTATTTATTTTCAAATTTTCCATTTTTATGGAACTGAAGCCTAACCGAACTATCTAACCGAAGCAACTTTATGGCAATTTTATAGGTATTCTTTGCGCATATTATACATATCTTGTTACATCGGCATCTCGTTTTTATCTGGCAAGCTATAAACCAATTTTGAAGCACTTAATCCGTTCATTTTTTTTTCTAATCCGGCAATTAAAAATTGATCCAGAAATAAATCGGTAGGGTATAAAACTTATATTAAAAGCCAAAAATTGGATTCTATTTGGTATAGAGGTAATGTGACGTACATTGCCATCGATTTACGGAAAGCCTTTGTGATCCGCGGTTGCCGCGACCGTAAAATACATTAAACATGTCAGTCGGACGGTCAATAGTGCCGCATTACAGGCTCAAGCCGTAGTAATAAAAACACAGTCCGTCGGGATACGTAAATGCCAAAATGAATTTGGTCAGTTGGTTAAAAACCTCAATAAAGCGAAATATCAGATATAATTAGATAAGGAAAACGCAGGTTACCCTTAGTCAAATGTCAAAATACTTTCCACTCTGATAACTTTCTTTTTTGGAAATGAGCGTAAAAGTATCTGCTTACTTTATGGAACTTTTACGAGATTATAAGTATTATGTTTGTTTTATTGCTTTCAAAATGCACTTATTCTACCGTTAAGTGATTAATTTGGAGATTATTCGATCGCTGAAAGGAATTAACATTTTCAACTCCCTAATGTCGCATTAATATATTAAGGTACCTATCTAAATGTTACTCAACGCACACAACTTATTTCAGAACTACTCGACCTAATTATTTAGGTAAATTGCTTATACCTAGCTATAATAATTTATAATATCACTAGTTACATATTTAAAACACGAAAAGCGGCAGTAATCACAGCAACATTTAGTACCTATGTAGATTTAACCGTAGGGTGAGTTATAACTTAGTTACCTACCACCTTTCGCGTGCCTTTGATTGCTATAATGCTCCAATGCAGCCCCAATAACCTCTGTGGTTTACCTATTATTTAGCTATGATAAATATTAAATCAAATCTAAATTTACCCTATAGAATGAATAAATTTTCGAATCACGATTACGTAACACATTTGGTATTGTAATATATACATATTTAAATTAATTATTTACGTTTTCTCAAAATTATACTCATAAATTTATTTAAATTTCCAAATTTTCCATATATTATCTCAATTTATACTATACGTCTACATGAAATGTTTTGTAGCTTACTTTGTACGATAATGCGAAATGTTTTACTAACAACAACAGCGATTAGGAAGATATACTTGTTATGTAGGTATACTACATAAGTGGATGTAACTAAATAACAATAATAATTTCAAAACACTTTTTTAAACAACAATTAATCGACAGTTTTGGGTATTTTAAGAAGATTTATTTAAGCTAGATCTTACCATCTATTTATTTTTTCCACATAATAATTTTTGAACGGTTATTTCGATTGGCTTTATATTTAACGATCTAATATAATTTTATTGATGATTTCGGACGATTTAACTGCCTATAAGTTTTCAAGCTTCAAAAAAAAACACATCCTTACACTACTTTCTCAAATACAGAAAAAACTATGGGAACATTTACAACTAAGTACAGTCTCTTTACAAGATCTTTAAACAACCATTCGCGAGCGCGTTATTAAATTAGTAAAAATTCTCGATGTTTTGATTCTCGAAAGATTTGAAGATTTAATTAAAAATTTCCGCGCACTATCCGATTATAGCGTTCCAATTTCTCAGTAGTTATCGTTAGCTTAAATAGCGTTAACAACATCATCAAAACATACAAATACTAAAAAAAAAAGAAAATATATTAACGTGGTTAAGCAAAGTCACTATTAAAACGAAGAGTTGGATTCAAATAATTTCACCAACCGTGAAAGTTGATGGGAATACAACAATTTTTATTGGACAATAAATCTACAAACAATAGAATTTATCGGATTAGTTAGTTGATCGGTTGGCCCGACGAATTTGTCAGATTGGTCTGTAGAGACCTTAAAAGACAACCATTATTATCAAATAATCTAACCCACTATTAATAGGCTAATAACAATTTTTGAAATTTGCAAAAATAAGTCTAACTGTCTTTCGTAATTATTAGATTTAACATAAGTTATATATGTATTTCTTTTCGCGTCCACAGTTTATACGAATTTAGTTTGTCTGTACATGCTTATATAGGTACTTATCTATATTAAAAATATATACATATAAATAAATAAATAAGAGTTTTTCACTAATCAACCGAAAACAACAGGTGTCGGTTAGATCATTATTGCAAAACACTTTTCAAATATGGTTTAGTAAAAACTTTTAATTGCCGACTATTTAACTATAAGCAAGTATTAGGCAACCGCTAAAACTTAGAGTCATTTGTTTAGATACATACCTATATTTTATCTCGCCATCAGAAATATTTTTTTACGTTAATCCGTGACGTTTTACACCCTGTAAGTATACGTGCCTAACACCATTAGTGTACAAAACATAACGAAACTGGTAAAAGTTATAACAAATATTTTACCTTTTCGTAGGAGCTTGTGAACTTTTTATTTTCCACTTTAAAGCTTAACAACTTACATCGTCCATTAATAGCCATTGTTTAAAAAATATAAAAGTAAAATGTATTTAGGTAAATCCATATCTATCAAACAGCAATAGGTATATAATGGTTTTCATGACAGGAAAAGAGGTTTTATCACTATAATAACTTGTTGATAGCCGGTCTCTTATAGTATTTGAATTTGTGATTGGTTAAAAGTTGTGAAACAAAAAAAATCAATAGTTGGCAATACTCCAGCCACATTCAAGGGGTTATTTTATTTCCGCTATTGTTTTTCGGTTAGAAATATTGTAATGTATTGAGGCGTTTATTGCAGATACAGATTCAAATGTTTCTCCTATACAAAATATCTGGAATGGAATTTTACAAAAGCCAGAAATTATTATTAAAACATGTAGTAGGTATAATATCTGTTGCATGTAGCTATTCGAAATAAGTAATATGTACCAAAATACAATAAAGTATTTAACGTTGCATTTGACTATGAATTTGTTACAGGTTTACGAGTTTTGTCTTTATCGTTGTTTCTATCCTGTTTATTCGCCGTAACTTCTGACGTGTATCTGTTTGGATTTTTTTAGAGAGTGCTTTATTTTTTCTTCTAACATTATTGTTAGATATTTTATAGGCCATTCAAATTTTATTCCGATACGCGTCATCGATAAAGACTTAGGCATTAGATAACTTGCGTCGGAATAAAATTTAACTTCAAATGGCCTTCATATTTTACATTCTATATAATTGTCCTACAATTTTATAACATATAACAAGTTATAAAATGAACGAACATTATTTACGCAAAATAATTTTACGTAACAAGTATAGGTAACATTTAAAACGAAGATTCATTCAATTTTTTCAAAATATAAAAGAAGATAATTTGCCCTTCCTTTTATTATACTTATTAAAAAACGTTTTCAGAAGTAAGATTAACGAATTAGTCGACCTTGTCGACATTTAATTTTAATATTCGATTACTCAGGGGGGTCACTATGTATTATGCATATAAACTGTCGGGCATTCCAATTTAATAATTTCCCAGGAAACTAACAGTTAAAAATAAAGAAATTTGCTAATAGACGAGCGATAATTAACTAATAAAATTATTAAGGAGGTAAATAAAAAGACATCAAACTCACCCTTAAGTGGTTATTGAGCGTTAATGGACGTAATTTTTGGAAGGAGTGCGACCTGGCTTCCATCACGATTTCCTGTAAATCAAAAACGCACCATAACAAAAGTCACTTTAAATTTTTTTTTGTAACGAAACCAGAACAACACTTTTAAAAATTATGTACTATTACGTATAACGACAACTAAGCTCACAATAAATTATAGGAAATTCCCAAAGTTAGATGTAATTGTTTTTATCGATATATGGAAATAAGGTATTTTCACATTAACAATGTGAAATTGTGTTATCGTTGAATAATACAAAAATCATATCATTTTTAACCAAATGTTCAAAATACAATCTGTCCAGATTTAGAAAGTGGTTATTTTGTGTTTTTAGTTATAAAATATCGCTCTTATCGGCATTGCTTCACACAATAATAACGAATCAATAGGTTCAGTGACGTAAAACTAAAAACTGGATTATTTATTTTTTTTTAATTTATTCACTAGGTGCACTTACATGGATAGCTTCTTTTTTAGTTTGCAAGCGGTACAAGTTATTTTATATAAAATAAAGTTGCCTCTGCCTGGTTTATTATATTTTTAACATATTTTTTAAATTGATCACTCGCGCAAAATTAAACAAACAGTGTATGTTTTCTCTTGATACAAAAGATTAATTTCCGTTACTCCGGGTACTTTTGAAAACTTCGGATAACGTTTGTATAGTATAGATTCTTTATTCAAGTTTCGAATGGTCGCAAACTACGATAATTAAAAAATTTTTTATAAGAAAACACGTACAGCTTATAAATATCGACATATTTTCACAATCTCGCCACGAGTACGTTTGATTTTCGATGTGAAAAATACGTCGTACTAAAGTAACTGTTGTCTCCATAAACAAACCGGAGGGTACACAATGTAGACGCATTTCCGAAGATTGATGAAGCAATCTAGAGAAAAGCATCAAACCTTCCGCATAACGAGGACGCGGTGTAACGTGACAAGACAAGTAGTAAAGATGCCGCGGAATGGGTGATGTAGTGAGGTGTAACGTTGATAGATCGGAAACAGCTAAGGGTTGTCGAACATCGTTCGAACTCGTGTAGAATAACAACGGATTAGCTGCGATTTAATCGCTGATCCGATTAACTTTGTATCGCATTATTAGTTTTTAGTCTGTTGTAGCCATTTTGCTAAAAAGAACTTTCCAACGAAAAAACGACCGAAAAGCTTTAGCGGGAGGTGCAAGAAAAAAAACCTACTAAGATGCTTTTTTGCCTCGAGTAACATTTTGTCATAAACGCGATTCCCAACGAGCAGAAACACCGTTAGACATTTAGATAAGATTCCCAGCAATCATTTTAAGGAAGCCTGAAGGAGAAACGCTCGTATTTATACAAGGCTGCCCTACTACACAGCCTAGCATTTTGATAACTACTTATTGCTAGATAAATCTTAAAGTTCGGAAATAACGTCGCAGAGATTTTACGCTCGAATTTTATATCTTAATTTTCTAATAGAACATTATAAAATACCTACTCGCGTTTTATTTTTGTTGACAATAACAGGTAACATAAATAAGGATGCTCCGTTATAACTATCAAATTTTTAAGTCAGGTAAATGAATGACGACCTCGGCAGGGCAGTTTAGTACGCAGGTGTCTTTGATTGGGCTGTTTCTCAAGTCAAGTTTCTTGATATAAAGTGTGCTTATCTTATGCGCCGTGTGGGTAAATTTATTTTAATAATAATTTGCATATTTATGCAAATGATAAAACAAACTTCACACACCACTCGAGATCCTATATTTGATAACTTAAGAAGTTTGATTTGATGTAGTGTCGTGAAAGATTTATTGATAAAATTACAATGGACCTTTTAAAATAAATTATATACAGTAAGTAGTATTTGTACTTGTAATTCCTCAAAAATATAGGTGTATTAACATTACCTATACGTATCTTAAACGAAATACATATAAATTTTGTAACAAAATTTAAATAAATAATAGTATAATCTTTGACTGTATTATTTACATAATTTATGTAGGTACTGAAATGTGCTACGTTAAATACTACCAACCCAATATTAATAGTTTATTGTACAATATAACCCAAATTTTAAAATTTGTTAAAAATAAAATTATACCTAAGCACTTATGTTAGCAGATAAATTATATCGTTACTGGAAATAAACGAGAACGGATTAGAGGTACGACTGGTACTATATATTTCAAGCGAATTTATTGTAAACTCTAAAAATTATCCTTTGATTGTATGCACTTGCACGTGTATATCTATCTAATAAAATTAAAATTTACATCGATTCCAAACATGTGTTTTTATATAATTTTAAACAACATCGTAATGGAACAAATTGCATACATTAAAATCTAACATAGTTCTCCATTTCGGACAGATTTATACCCCATAAAACAAAATTAAAGCGTAATTTTTCGGACAGACACGATACTGATTTGTTTTCAATTCAAATCGTAAATAAAACCTGTTAAAAGGGAACAAAATTAGTAAATTTCCATACTTCTCTCGCAATTGGTTAAATAAAAGTAAGCACGTTGATGACGTGCAGAATGTTAATATAGCAAAACTAAAACTATATGTGCATCTGTCAAAGAGCTTGATGTATTTGTGCTAATAACGGATTTAAATGAAAATATACGGACGGTATTACAAATGCAGGAACTTGATGTTTTATATGTGCACACAGCGAATGCAGATTCTGAACCATTGTTGATGCTAGAAGCCTGGAGTGTTGGAAATTATCCAAAGATAATAATGGATTGGAATCGTAAATATTACGGTGGGCATTTTTAAGTTAACTCGGAGAAAACGTGCGGTTACGATTACTTAGCCGTTATCGTTTATATTTTTTAACGTCCCGCACATTGACGAAATCATAAATACCTACTTAAAATTAATAACATTAATAAACATAGTAGATTTAAACTATGCGTGTATATCAAGCTATTCATAAAATTCAAATTTTAAATACTAGTGTATTAAATCTACAAGCGATAAATAAATCAAAAAATAAAATCAAAACCGATATCGATACCGTATAAATTAAATGAACTATTGCTTGGGTATCATAAAAGAAAGATTGAACGAGGGGTGCGTTTATCTAGAGATCTAAATACCTTTTCGAAGATTTTTATATAGGTATATAAATGGTTTATGTAAGCACTGAAGCTTTTGATTAGAATGACGGTTTCTTATTTATGTGTATAAAACTACTGCACTTGGTATAATTTTATATTACCGACGTCCTACATCGATAAATGGTTAAAAGTTTTAGTTTATAATAGCTGTATTTATGTCAATTTTGAAAATAATAAATTAGGGACGTTCGTTATCCATTTTCACATAAATGATTGGAAATATTTAGGTACCTACCTATATTATTTGTCATCAAAATTAATAAAATACTAAAGAGGAACAATACAAAATAATGCTTTTTTAATTATACATCGTAGAACACTAAAGTATCTACCTAATGCGTGTTTAATAAAGCAGTTCAGAACAGTTAGGGGAAACGGGGGCGCATTCGTCCACTTATCATATTTTGAATCTATATGCAAATTCTGTCCCTAAATATTTTATATGAGAAATATTATGTATCTTATTACTAATCAGTAATCACAGTAAAAGTTTTAATGTTACTGTAATAATTGCATTTTTTATTTAGCTAATCCTGTTACTTGTAAATGGGTTGCTGTCAATGTATTAACAGTATCGGAAGCAAACGGTATATTTCAAAATTGTATACGCAGTATAAACATGAGTCATAATCTAAAAAAAAATTAGCGCGGAAAATTTTTATTTAATACACGCATTGAGGTATATTTCGGCCATTATAGGAAAGTAGTACATACGTAAGGCCGGTGGTCAAAAGCCAGAAAAATAAGGAAAAACGATCGTATATGGAGACACATTTGCCCACAGAGTGTTTTGGAGTGAAAACAATGGCATGCCTATCTTGCGGTATACAAATTACATAATGAACGCCTTCAATAAAATCCAAAAACGAAGTAATTTGAACTAAACATTAATGAAAAGTATCCTAAGAACTTTTTAAGAGCCGAATGTGTCCCAGTCACTCGTATGATGTGTTTGTCCACAAGTGAAACCTATATTTTGCAACTGAAGATTTAATATTTTAGAATCTTTACATTTTACATTTTCATCATCAAATAATAACATTATATAAAGCTGAATAACTATAAAATTTTTGATTAATTAACTACATAACAAACTAATTATCTACTTAAGACTTCTTAGAACTTTAAAAAGTTCAAATTCACAAGTTTTACGGAACTTCGCAAAAGTTAACAGCCAAAATAATAATTTTGGAAATTTGATCGTTACACTAGTCTAATATATTATTTTATTATATATACCTACTCTTCGATTAAAAAAAAAATGTTTTATTTTCTTGTAATTCTTCAATACAATTTTCACTATATTCTAAATAAATGGCACTTTTAAACCTGAGATTTAAACAAAAATAAACATTTTTTCTACAAAATCGATGCACACGTCAAATTCTATAATTTAAAATAATATTCAACGATCAAATTTCCAAAATTGTTATTTTGGTTATAAAAGCGATATTTCTGTAAAACTTGCGAATCTGAACTTTAAAGCGAGCTCTCATAAGCGGCCTTAAGGCATCTTAAATTATTAACAAAAATAATTATAAATTGTCAAATTGATATCCGGGCGATTGATAATTATTTTAAATATTTATTGATCCTCAAAATGACGAAACAGTAATAAATATGTAAACTACGTACTAAACAAATGTTAGCAAAACTGACCGTGGGTAATTAAATAGAAACATTATCGGCACTAGCAAATGTTCAAGTACAATAATAATATACATATTATTACCTATTCCAAAATATTCTAGAATTTTTTATAGATAACGATTAACAGAATCAATACAAACGCAAATACACTTATGACGAAGTAAATTAGTTTAATCAAATAGATGGTGCGTACTAATGACGTATATATAATTGAAAGGGAAATAAACACAAATATCGAGTAACCAACGTATTAAGTTAATTGAGAATTATTTGATTATTATTGAAAAGTATCTGATAAAAAAATAAGTAGATAAGTACTTTTTTCCATCGGAAAAATCGATTTGTATTTCCGAGAAACGTTCCGTGCGCTCCTGTAAAATTTACTTTTTGTGGGTTAAGTCACTCTGCAGAAACTGCGTCAATATTATGAATCGCGTAATCTATTACTTTTTTATTATTTAAAAAAAATCTATTACATGTATAAAACTAGGTATATAGCTTAAGTTTGTCTAATTATAAATATGATTTATTATTTCAATTAGGTGTATTATTATTAGTGGTGAATACATACGTCGATATGTGATTTGTTCGAGTTCCCAGACGAGAAAATGCCCATCAACAATAAGTGTTTTATACAGCAGAGCAGAACTCACATCGTAGACATTTTGAAAAATATACCTACTTTTTCATAAGATTTAAACAAAAATTACATTAAGATAAGAAACTGTCAAATAATAAACAACCGAGAAACAAAGGGAATAACAATAAATGAACAAAGTCTGTTATTTTATTGGCATATGTTGCGTCGATCGATATACGCATTTGTCTGTAAGAATATTTTGAGAGAATCGGAAAATGGAAAGCTACGTTACACGTAGTCAGAAGATTCTATAATATAAAACTTCTAACCATTTAAATTAAATTACATCACATGTTTAATCTGACAAAATAATAAATATAGCTAGAGTATTTTAATATTTATTTGTTACCTATATAGTTACCTATAAAGTAACTGAATTGATAAAAATGTTGTGATTCGTTTGTTAGTAAAAAAAAGTGGATAGTTAATAACTCCATTATATTTTTAAGTTTATTGTTACCTACCACACAATAACTTATTTTAACGAAAGTACATTTTACATTTCAAGTTCATTTATTACTACTTATATACTTATTAGAAAATGTCATCTTTTAAATTAAATTTTTTTTATTTTAATAATAGCTTTTTTATGTACCTACCTACATAAAAATAATTTTAAAGCGTTGAATTTTGAACGTAGTTACAGTTACATACATAATGTATAGGAATCATACAAAACGTAACACTACAAAAAATTTAAAAAAAAAATGTGTAATTATAAAATAATACCTAAGCATCTTATTATGAATAAATGTTATGATAAATAGTTATGACGGTGGAAGCTGTTGCAATTTTTAATGTCTGTTTGCGCGTTATAATTAATGGTATGAGCTAAACAATGAGCCACAATACGTCCAACGTTACACTGTATTATCTCTCTAATTTCCACACGTCACGCACATATGTTTTGTTGCCTGTGTTCTACTACACAACACCTGCACAATGCCCCTCTTTTAACCCAAAAGACTGGAACAGGCTAATTAAATGCGCTGCTATAATTTTGGATGATGATGCGGTTCAATCAGATCTAAAGCATTCGTTTTTAATTGAATTCTAGTTTAGTTACATCTAATAAATAATAATTAACGATGCGAATCAATTTCAAATTCATTTGCAAAAGCCATTGCGACTAATCAAATTGCCTTTAGTTTCTTTTATGTAGGGCAGGTATTTTACAAAATATAATCAAATACATCGGGGAAATGTCAGAGTAAAATAGCTAATTAATCACAACGCATTCTATTACTTTTTACGTTTAGATTATTATTGTTTAACAACAATTTTTAATTAACAATTTTATACATTATAACAAAAATTCTATTTTTCCATTTTAAACAACAACTAACAATAAGATATAAAGTTTATTACTTTATTTATTAAAAGATAAGTAGGTATTTGCGCTTTTATTGGATGTACCTAGGTACTTAAAAGTCAAGTAACGGAGATCAGCTACAGTCTATTCAAGCGTCCTGCCAATACACGTCATCAAGAAAACGTTACTAAATTATATGTATATTTGTAATTCAGTTCTATGTTTGAAAAGTAACATATTCTATCGATGATTTACCTGTACACATATTAGATGGTATAAAAAAAACTACAATTTATTAGAACTGTAAAAATACGAGGTTTTATTGATGACGTATATTGAAACCTATCTTGGATACAAACTTTTGATTAGGTATAATAAATTATTAGTTCGCCAAATTCAATATTATAATTGTATATGTGTTAAATATGAAAACATAGTATAAATTAATTGTACTACATATATTACGTATATTAAAGAAAAACAAATACTTAGATACTTATATTTACATATTATATTAAAGTCGATCAACTGTACTAATTGCGATCGCTTCTGTTATTTTTAAAATATGTAGGTAGTATACATATTGTGGTTCGTATAAAATATTTTGCAGGTTATTTACTTTTAATCATGTTCGCTGAACGAATAAAATCGGAAATAACAAATATTCGTTATACAATTGTTTGAAACAAATGACTATTAATAGCATATAAAAAAAATTATACAACGCAACCCTGTCGAGATATTCACCCCCAATGTCGAACTAGATATGTTGTTTAGTTCACTTTTATCTACATTTTAGCACAAAAAAACATTTGTGTTGCAATTTTGTCTTGTACAACACCTATTTTGTCGTAATTGTGATTTTGTCAATTTACCTTATGCATAAAGGCCATTCAAATGTTATTTCAATATCACGTCGTCAATAAAAGGTTAATCACAGTGGTGTCACCTCGTATTTTTACTGTGCCTATCTGCTACTCCCAATGAATTGTGGTCTTTCTCTGCCATGTAATACATGCAGGTAAATCGTTGGTAGAATATATGTATGTCACTTTCCAAACTTTGTATTGAATTACAAATTTAATATATAATATAATCTAGTGATTGTTTTATTGATGACGTGCATCGGAATAGAATTTGAGCGACCTATAATTTACTTACTAATTTAAAAAGTTAACTAAAATACTCATTTACTTATAATGTTTGATTTATAAATTAAAATTGTTATAAGTTTGTTATAATGAAATATAATATCTACCTTACTACTTCCGACTAATTAATAATTTATTTGTATAAGTATTTTCATAGCACGGCTAAAACAATATAACATAACACACCTTCTAAATTACGTAATATATACTGATTCTTTATTTTAAAATTGAACTGTATAGAACCAATTAAACTGAACATTTAGATAAGTAAATCAAAGCAAATCTTATAATGTGAATAACTAATTATTTAAATAAAACAAAATCATAATAAGTCAGAGATTTAACTGAATCGTAAACATTATTTGTGAACAAGCAACGTGTATAGATAATTAGATAACGCAAAATATTGATTTTCTTCCTTCATTTCAATAAACACTTTGATATAGTAAGTTAGGTAACATCTATGGCAAGTTCAAAATTTAATATTCTCAACCTATCATATTCCTATATGTAAAAGGTTTAGAAAGTAAGCGAGGAAGAATGTTTAAAGAAACTACTAAAACAAAATATATAATCATAAACTTTATTGTAATATCTTTAAAGGATTACTTTTGGCTTCTAAAAGATGCTGTAACTTTTTATGCGTTTATATTATGTATATTTATCTACTAGAGAATTAATGAAATTGGAATCGAAAAGGGATTAAATCGAATTTTTCAATTATGTTTTCATGGATACTTACCTATTTCTATAAATTTCAAAAGAAATAAGAGGTTTGAAAAATTAACTCGAATTACGAATTATAGGTAAAGGGAAGGAGGGGCACCTCAGTACGTTAAAATAAAGGCGAACAAACTGAAAATTGAAAATTAAATTTGAACTTCTTTTGGGACTTAATGCTAATAATTCGGCAATAAAAATCGATTGAATACGTTAACGCAATAAAAATAAAAAGAAACTTAAATTAGATAGGTACCTACATTACTGTATAATAATTAGGTATACCAGCATATTTAAAAGTTTACTTAGGTAGGTATCTATCTATATTATTTTAATTCTATTATTTAAAAAAATTACTAGCTGAAAATATTTTTATTAAGAATATAGGTACTTATTCCTAGTAGAAAATGAATATTTGCATAACATTGTGAATTATTGTATAAATATAGTGAATTGTTAATATTTACGCTTGTTATATTGTATGAATATTGTGCTAAATATTTAGTCAATATTAGAAATTATAGATGCGTATAGTCAAAGTTGATAAAAATCTATCAAAAAATTAACTATAATTATTAATATCAACAAAATTTGACATTTTAATGTATTAATTCGTCTGACAATAAACGTTTTTCTCGTTTCCCGAACAATTTCTAAAGAAATAAATTGCGAGTTTTCAAATAAGCGCCTCATTTATAGTTTAAAGGTCGATTTTTAATCGCTATTTAACCTTAATCATCAGTCAATCGCTATAGAAATAATTAATATTGAGACAGCTTATTATGTCTATTGTGATTGACCGATGAACAGAATTAACTAGCGATCTAAGAACCGGCATCGAAAATGACTCGCCGTTAACACTTTAAAACGTCAATCATTTACCTGAATGCATAAGTTACCTTATAATAAAATACTTATTTCAACTTGAAATAAACAACTAGAAACAAAATTTATAGTTTTAAATTCTTTATGTACGTTGACGCTTTGATATTTTGCCTGGATATATACAGGTAAACGTAAGGAACAATCATGAGCAATTTACAGTTCTCCAGAGACAAAGTATAATTATGAAGATGGTTGGAAAGCACATTAAGATGCACACGTTGAAAGCTCCAGCCTATAAAACGGTTTACGACTGTTTAAACTGAGCACTGTTGCTGTAAAAACTAAACTACTTCACTACATGGCATAAGAAGCTTTTCATTTCTTTTTCGTTAGGGTCGTTTAACGTGACTTTCCAAAGTCTATTAAATATAAATGTAGATATCTTATTATTCAACCTGAATAACACGAATAAGAATTATACTTCGTAATCATAACGTGATAATTTACTGACATTAAATTCAAATAAAATGTCAGTTCTAAATTAACTATTCACAAACATAATGCGAATATAACGAGCAGTCTGAATAAGTGGTGCGTCCATGTAAAAAAAACAAGTATATATTTTAGTCTGGAAGGATAGGGAGCGTTGATACATTAAATTTTGCGGATTTACCACAATTTATTTCTAAAAATGCTTAAAAAAAAGTTTAAAAGGAAATATTCCTCTTTAAAATTAATTATTCAATACGTGCAACGTATAGGTAACTAATACCTAATCCAAATAGAATTTATTAATTACCTACTTATAAATATTTAACTGAAAAGTAAAGGTCTACATTTTTAAATGTAAAATCACAATCACACCTACAATTATCTGTCTACCTATATGCGAATTCCTTAATTAAGTAAGCTCTTCATATTTAGCCGTACACGTTTTATCAAAATTAATAACAATTTTTAAAATAATTAAATTTCTCGAATTGTTGTACTTTGAGAGTATCAACACCATCTCTAGCAAGATTAGATTATTCCTTTCTTTTCTTCGTTATCCGTCCTGAATGCGATTTCTGAGTTAATTAAGTAAAGGCGATAAAAAAGATTACAGGAGTTGGAACTTTGTGTTTGGAAGAACGAACGGGTGCTTAATTTTAATGAACAAGGAAATTCTAAATTTCAGGGAAGTTTTAAAAATCAAAGAGATTATCATTTGAAAAAAAAAGAATAGGACAAAACTCACACTAACGTACGTACCTAAGTGGATAAAAGCGTGCGGGCGAATTGTTGTTTTAAATTAAATTGTTAGATTTTATTTAATAGGTATACTTACACGTAATACATTAATACGTAATACTAAAAAAGGAAATAAAAAATTCTGAATATTAGCAACTACCTACATAATTAAAATTATTTGCGTGGTTGTTTAGAATAAATTTTATTTTTACAACCCCGGACGTGAAATATTTAATCGAACGAAAGTTTTTAAATTGGGTAGGTGGGCAATTAAAAATTATCGTACTAACATCAGATATATTTAATAGATCCGATAATAAATAAGGAATAGAAAGAACGCTGGTTTCGTCAGTTTTATTTTCATTGCATTAACTACATACAAAGGAAATTAGTAAAACATTGTATTCATATATCTACTCAATCAACCTATTAAGTTTTTATTAATTACGATAGCAAGGAGTGGATAATTAAGTTATTTAGGTAACTAGAGGCGTTCTGTCTAACATTAAATCCATTTAAGTAAGTGTTCTGAAAGGACATAAATAACGTACAAATACTGCTTTTGTAGGGAACGATATCGCTTTATAAATCATGGAACTGTTCAATGAATCATTTTTTCTAGTCACGAACATATAAAAAATTAATTACACGTTTTTATACATGAATTGTATATTCTACGAGTTTGATAATTTAATTAAGTGCTACATTAAATATGTACGTATAAGATTTAATGCGATTTTCACTGAAATTTAATAAATAACTAAAGTCGTGTTTTTTTATTAGACACGATTAGCGCCGGTAAATTATCATTTTTCATCAATTCTCGTTTACCAGTATCATTATATCTTTGATAATAATTAATACTCATTAGCAACTCTATTATTCGTTGAAGTCAATTACTGAAAAATATTCTCATATCGATTGCTTATTTGAGAAATAAAACAGTTAAACGAGATTATTTAGAGATTATTTTTTTATTAATTTGAATCTGATTAGAAACTTAATTACTATAAAAAATAAAAAATGTTTTAATTAGTATGTTACGGGGTGAAACTCGAATATACCTTGTGCACACCATATTGTGCCAAACGTAACTTCGTTAATATTCCGCCTGTTAAATTTTACTGAAAAATCCGAAATTTTCAAATGTCCTTAATTATCATAATTCATTAGTAGTATTCTTATTAACGAAAGTTTCTTAAAGAATAAATTAGGAAACTGTTGATTCTGTGACTTTTAGAAAATTTAACTTGAAAGTTTTTACAGATATATATGTAGTTAACCTATCCCCCCCAATCCTCTTTCTTTATCCGAACTTGGGACCGGCAAGGATAATTACTGATTGTGAGCTACACGATATCCACCCAGCTACTATCGCCGGCGGACTTGCCGAACACAAGAAGAAAAAAGGTCGACTAAGGACACGGTGCGGCGGAAAGATGGAATAGAAATGGCAATGGATAGAAAAGATTTATAACAAAATTATTGGACAAATAAAAAGGAATGACGTTTAGAAAGCGACAAATCGCCACGTATGCTGTAACGAAAAAAAAATCACTGGCACAATACGGGGTGTTCGTTTCGATTGATTTACTATCGCCACTATTAAAATTTTAACCCATTTTTTTTTCTTATTTTATAATAAGAATATTATTATTAATATTATTGATCTCAAAGGCGTTTGATGAGAAGAATTAGTTCGTTTTATTTTAATTAATACTTTTAATCCTAGAGCTTAGTTTATACTTGATTAAGTTGCACTCTCGATTTAAGCGTGCAGATAGGTACATTTCTAACGATAAATAAACAAGAGTGACGAACAAACAACACAGAACCAGGCCAGATGCGATCAGATGCAACCGTTTGTATGTATACTTACTTTCAACGAACAGACACCAAAAACGAGTCGTAATCTAAATTTGAATATGTTGTTTAGTCCTCTTACACCGTTACGCTGGAAATTTCTTAAAATGTTGATTTTTATTGTTTATTAGAAATACAGTAGTATTAGGTTAAGCGCATTTAACATACAAAGATTTTTGCGCAGGTAGATAATAGGTATATCGGCATATTTAGATATTACAGCAGTAAATCAACAAAAAATCGAACAACATATTATAGAATCATTAACTTTGTTATTTTAACGACTAAATGAATAATAAATTGTAAATGGATCTTTTCTGTCAATTATTTACAGAATATTAATCAACATTATTTCCCTTACATTTTCTTTCTTTTACTTAAACTATTATGAAGGACTCTTGTAAGGACCTTTATTATATGTATAATATTTCTTAAGAATATCTCGTAAATAATATTTAAAGCTCACATATATAATAAAAAATATATATTTTTAATAAAATAGATTAAAATTTATCATATTTATGTGAAATTGATTAATAATCCAAATTAATTAATAATTGATTAAAATAAAATAATTTTTATATTTAAATAATAATTTTATAAAATTATGAAGTTAAGAAAAGTATTTGTTATTGCACACTTTTACTACTTGCACACTATAGTACGTAAGGTAATCTATCATAGGATATTGAAACTAAAGTATTTTTTACTTTGAAGGAACGAAATACAAATAATTTCAAAATATTTTTTATCCGTCATATTCTTAAATTTATATATTAATATAGATTAAAGAAATTGAGAAAATATTGATTAATTGATTGACTATTATTGATTGATACATATTATAAAAGATTGAGAAGTACAGAAAAAAATGCTAGAAAGGTTGGTACGGATGCGTTTTAATAAAAGAAGAATTAGTTGTAATTGGTACATAGTACCTATTGTTCAAAAAGTTCAAGTGTTCAACGCTAGTACTTACATTCAGGTAGATGTTTGCGATTGCCTTGGTTGAATAAAAAAAAAATGAAAGTTTCACAATAGACTTGAAATTCTTGATTATCTTTTTAACATACAACGTTAATCAACTTTAAAAGTTATCTAATATTGAAATAAGATATTATATTCTGAGAACGACGCTGATGACACCGATTGCAGACGTAATAAATAAAAACAAACAAAAAGTTGGTTTACATAAGTTAACTTACCTAACACCTAAAAGAAATGCTGCAGATAATCTAATAAATGCGGAAGCATAAATATGGACGCAGAAGGTATCAAATAACTTGAGTTTGTGACTATCTGCAAATACTTATTTATAAACACAATAATAATAATTGGTAAAAAAACATATTTCTATAGAAGAAGCACACGATCAAGAATTCAAATCAAACGAATTCGAGGCTGCAGTCGTGACCCAGCTATGTCTTGGAGTGTTAATTTAAAATTACGACCAAATTGACAAATATCTGTTTTTTTAACAATATAAAGTTAATTTAGAATCTACCGTTCGTGGAGAAATAAAAATATTTATAGGCTTACAGCTGCTAACATCCTGTAGATCCAAACTTTCAAGAATTTAAATATATGGAAACCGAGAATTTAATCTGTTTCTAGTTTCCTTTTTAAAACGTTTTTAGATCTTATATTTATAATTTTAATAATCTAGAAAGTTAAAATTAAATGCTTTTAATAAGTTTTAGAAAATGCAACTCTAATAAAAAAATAATTGTGGTATACTTTAATATTAAAACATTTATTTATAAGATACCTTCATAAATAATAATTTAGGAAATTCCGTAAATTTCTGTCAATATTGTTCATATCTACCTATATGATAATTATATAGATCACGTAAAACAACTTATGAATGATTTATGGGTACAGTTGCAAGGGAAACTTAGCATAAGAACATAAACCTAACCTTTTTTTAGCATAAACTTAACCCCCGAAGTATTACGGTTTTTGTTCCGTGTGGTGAAAGTAATATGTGAAAATAATTTTATTACTAGTCATATTTTTTTACGTAACAAATGTAATATTCACTTATGTTTCCTAAACAGCGCCACCGTAATTTAAATCAAAAGTTCGAATTTCGTTTTTTATCCGTAAACAAACGCATTGAAAAGGTAAAATGTTTCAAAATAAGAGAAATTAAAAAAATCATTAAAAAAAATTAAAATTCTGAAATATTTTTTTGTAATACTTTCGTAAAATGCAAACTAATACTGCTGCCGCTGGGACGGCCACTTGTCTGTAACACACTATAAGAAAAAATTATAAACTTCTAAATTTTTCTTTGTATTTCTATGTTTTCTCGTCATGGTTTTCCCTCTATCGCCAATTTCGAGCGTAGATTCTTCCGTTGACTGCGTACTTGCATTATTATGTACCTATACCTCCGCTTCATATTTCACCAACCACTATAATTGCGAAAACGCCCGTAAGATAAAATTTCGTTCGCGAAATTGGACCGTCGCATGTTTGAGGGGAACCCTAGCCAAGACCCTAACCTAGTCCCTATCCAAGAGCCTAACCAAGCTCGATTTTCAGAGAATTTGTGTTAGAACTTAAAGATTCATGTATTTACACTTTGTAAATATATGAAAAGTTAATCGACAAAAAAAAGATCCTACCTTGACTTGTTGTATTAATCCTTTTTGTTTGTAATCTTTTTAGAGAACAAAACAGTCACACGCAAAAAGGCCTTATAAACCGAACGAGCACTCCTCGCACACACGAATAATACGACGCCGTAATTTAAAATTTGAACTACTGAAACAAGTATTACTGCCGCGAATGATCTGAAACGGTTTTTCGAGAATTCTATATATAAATGCATCCGAGTTTATATGTGGGTACTAGGAAATCCTGCTTTTATTTTAAAAACATTGAATTCTTTGTTCGCACTTTGATAAGTTATCTTACTAGTAGGTGGCGCACATGTTTTATTAGTTGCTTTGTATTTTATCGGTCGCATAAAAGTGCGATTAAACTTTCAATGCGATTTTCAATATTTAAGGGCACACGAATAGTTTTTAAATTAAAAATAGAGTAAATTTATAATTCTGCGGTATAAAGGCAGTAGATAGTGATTATCCAGATAATTATAAACTGGTAAGTATTAGCTAATTTTCATAGAAAATAAAGTTATTGCAGCCTGTCTGATGACGAGACCCAGACGTGTTCTTTTGGATTTTCTCCGATCTCGACCTCTAGATCACGAAAATATAGGTCATTCATTTTGAGTAGGTCATATATATATAATCAATTTCTCGTGGACACGATTCCGGTCGCAATTTTGATCGTAGGAGGCTGAAATTTGGACAGCGTATTATCTTTACGAAACGAAGGACAAGTTCGTTAACCAACTAAATCGACTGACCTGTTTCAAAATGGCGGCCGTTCAAAGAATAAAATAAAAAAAATTCTATTCTCCGTTATTACTCGTGGGATCGGTAATGTGGAATATGTTTTAAAATAGGCGTAAAATTCTCTACCGATCACGTTTCTTTACAATTTTCTATAGGATGCACCATTTTCGAAATAATCGAAAACAAGTAATAATTGTTTTTTTAAATTCTTATAAACTTCTCTCCTAAATATTATTTTTCAAAAAATGTATTTCTTTCGAGAAAAATTAAAAAATGAGTTTTTCGATATGCGACATGAAAATTCGATACCAAGGCTTACGCGCGGTCGGATTTTTTGATACCTTGCACGCTGTCAAGTATGACGTGTAGGTAGTCTGTGAAGCCTGGTCCAACTTAATGACATTACACGGGTCATTCGGATTGATTGATTGATGAAAGTTTGACAAACAAGATTTACTAAGCGTCTTCACTGTAAAATTTGTCACAAAACTCCCCACAATGTAAATAAAACAAATTTTTAGAAATTACACTTGACCAAACATTTTCACGACAAGTTTAATCTACCGTACGAGCGTCCACACGGTAAAACATGTTTAACAAGCACTGAAATAAGGAGTTTTTCAAATTTTGTTTGTTTTGATAGATGTCTTCACGATAAAACTAGTTTTATAAATTTGTTTTACCCGTGAAGTCGTTGTTTAAAAGGCATTTTCATTCTCCACACAACATTTGGAGATTGTTTTTGCTTCTGCATTAGTGAGATGTGAAATAACAATTTACAACCAAAACTGTAGTCATTGAAACTTGGTTTTATGTAAAATTCTTTAATGTCCTTCATAATTATTGAGCAACTAAAGAATAACAGGACAAAATAGATTTAAAAAAATAAATTTTTAAATATAGGTAATTCTTTTTATCATTTGAGTAAATCTTTAAATTGTCCACAATTGGCTGCTAGACAATACCCTAACTTGTTTATAAAATTATTAAGATTCTGGTAATCTTACAAGACGTTTTTTAAGTGACGTTTCTTGTGTAGTTAATTGTAGCTTACTGATTCGTAGATTAAATCATAAAATTTGTCACAATAATAAGAAAAATGTGACAGTGATTATGGAACAGAAGTAGTATCTAATTTAGAAAATAAATTAGGTAATTTTAGATGTTAATATTTTAGACTGCTATATTGTTGATGTGGGATAATGTATAAAGTGGCTTCATATTACCCCAACGATACAACAACAATATGATATAACTCATATAACTATAAAGTTTATAGACCACTATACAGTACTGAAATCTTCTTCGAACTAATTAACCTGAAATACTGTTATATATAATGTTAATATATGTATGTACCTAAATATAAACATTAACAGCGGTATACCTACGTATATATAAAAAAAACAACTCGTAAAAATTTCAATTAAATTATTTTAATTGTTTTTTTTAAGATTGTTAAAATAAATGCAACTGATTTTCAACTATTTTTATACAAACAAATTACAATTGTTTTAAGTTTTAAGGGAAAGAAAGATTCCCCTTTTCTAAAGAACAGAAATTATTACGGAATAACCCTCTAAATACGTTCAATTTATTAGACGCAAAAATTATATTTTGGTTATCCGACTAACATCAAGCAGCTCATGAATAATAATTACTAGGTCTGCCGGTTGCAGTTAGCTAATATTTGCCTCCAATATTTACTATTTGTATTCGTCTTGTCTACTACTAATAGCGCAATAAATTGCGGATTTCATCGCTGATTTATCGAGCAACGTTATCACAACTTGTAATTATGAAAACTCGCTTTATTAGGTATTCAAATAAAGTGAAAATTGAATGTCCTCACTTATACCACAGCGATACAGAATTTTACCTTTATGATAGATAATAAACTTTAAAATATGTATTCGTTATAAATAATGAGTAAATTTATAGTATTTAAATAAAATTTATATTAGTATTAGGGCCGATCGATCAATCACGAAATAAAATTGCAAATAAGCTATTCGTAGAACAACTTCCATAGAAACGATTGTCTCAACAAACGTATCCAAGGAAGTTATCCTGTAAATAGCTTATTTAAAACTTCATTTGACGATTGAAAGGCCGACCCTTACGTTGAGAGTATAATAGATAAACAGTATTTATAGCTATGTATTTCAGAGTTTTAAGTACCTACCTATCGAATAAATTAGTATTTGGAAAGAAATCCGTGTTTAATAGGCAGCATATTATGCACAATTGGTCAATAATCAAAACAACTGTGCAATATAAGTTGTATATGTCCTAACAATTATAATATTATCTAAACTCGCGTCTATTTTTTGTGAATGTCGAATAGTTATATCAATTATTTTTTTATACGACGGCGACGTGTTCTCCGTCAGTTTCGACGTAGGTATACAAGGGTAATAGTTACGACGAAAATATTATTTACTTAATTGCCTAGATTTAAAGAATTTCAACGAGATGGGTTTTGAAGAATTTTCTGAATTTTCATAAACAAACTGAGCAGGTAAATTAGGAACGCGTTTTGTAAATTTAAAACCACATTTACCGATTTTATACTGCACGAGGTGATCTAATTTGGAGAGATTTGCAGGCTGATTGCATAACTATCATAAAAATATCAGAAATCTGACATGGGCGTTCCTTGCAGTTTATTTTTATTCGAGATAAATATATGTGAATAATCGAAATTATGCGAATATAATAAATTGAGATAATCTAGTTATCGGCGAAAATTAAAAACAAAATTCGTGGATTGTAAAAAGTTAAAATAATCGTTTCGACTTTCGATACGAAAGTGGTATTCTGCGGAATATTATAATTAAGCTGATCTGTTGCCGACTGCTTCAAAAAAAACTAAATTTGTGGTAATAAAAATGCAAACTTTAAGAAGTTGATATAGCTACATCCCTAACGTACCTTGAGACTAGATACCTATAGAAAAAAGCTTCATTTGAAAATAATACAGGCAAAAATCAATTCATTTTTTTTAAATTCTATTTTACACCCACTGTAAGATGTAAATTTTCATATTATTGTCAGTCTAGAGTATTATACAAAAATAATTAGGTAATCTTTATCGGCATCGGCATTTCTAGCCATCAAGAAATGTTCAGGTTTAAAAAACTATTATGAAGAAAGGCCTGTTCTATAGGCGTTGACGCAAAATCTTTTAATGTAAATAAAAACCAATGCTTACAACGTCGATAAAAATAAATTCAACGGTTTTATTGGCTATAAATGTAAACAAGGGAGAAAAAGGTATGTCTATTACATATGTATAGCAGCTGAAAATATTTACAGCTTACCTAAAGCGCTGCCTGATTTAGATAACCCGTCTTTCCATTTAGATAACGTTTCCGATCTAGATAAGCAACTGTCGCTTCAAATCACAAATTGACTTAAACACGCATGACACTGAATTAAAAATATACAGATTAACGAAACGAATCAGATATATCTACTACACCGGAAAATTGATTAAAGTAAGGAAAACACGTTGAAAACTTTGGTTAAATAATAAGTAACTATGAAACTATGCATCATAAACCGGTAAGATTCATATAATGAATTAGGTACATTCAAAATTGACAAATTATTAAAACGTACAGCATGCAAATGAAATTAAGAAAAAAGAACTGCAAAGCTTCTGTAAAGGTATTGTGTAAAGGCTTGTGTATAGGTATTTGTATGTATGCGTATGAAAATCATTACAAATATTTTTACTAATAAAAGACTCTACAGATACTTAATACAATCTACTGCAGGTATAGGTACTTATTATTGCACGAATTAATTTAAATGTTATATAATAATAAAAATTTATTATACCGCGTCATGACTTTTATGTAGTGCAATGCGTTGAACAATGTGCAATGTTTTTACAATGGGATAATTTTCAGCGCCCATTGGCGCTTAAGCAAACGGTTCCACAATCAGAGCAAAAGGTTAGTTCATGTCAAAAATTCGGCTAACGTGAGTTTTTAATGATAATGTAATAGGAAGTGTATGGAACTGTTACATAATCACTATATCGTAGATATAACATGTATTTATATAATATTTCAATATATATGTATTTATTTATGGAGATCGTATACCAGTTAAATAATATCTAAATTTAATAAATAAAATTATCTACACAACAATAATTCTATTAATATTGTAAAAACCAATTTTAATCCAAATCAACTGGTAATTAAGTTGGTAATCTGCAAGAGATGTCTAGATAAAAATCTTAGTAAAAAAAAAACAGTTAACCTAATATTAAGTTATTGTCTAATTTATTCTTACAATTCCCAATTAAACTTATACAATTTATCGAAAAGCTTTCAAGAACATTTTAGTTCAAGGAAAAGGGGACGTGGATAACGATATTAATGTTACCTACCAGCAAAGTTGATTCTTTGTTTTTGAAAGCTTTGTAGTTTATAACGCGTTAAATTTAATTACAATTGCTATTTTAATGTGTCGAAACAAATTAATGTGGAATTTACAGGAAAACGTTTGTGTATAAAGTTTGTACCTAGAAAGATCAGATACAGATTTTGTTTTAGTAAAACAATTAAAAATGTAAAAGTCTTTCAAATGATCGATTAATAAGTCTAATGTAAATAAACTGAAAACATCAAGAAACAGATAACGTAGAAATTGGACTGACTGGGATTTTTTTTAATTTCTCATCCGGTTGTAGGTACCTACACAAAATCCTTGGAAGGTATTGTGGTGCGTTCGCATTTGTTTTTCTATCGAGATTATTTTTCTGTTCGTCTTGTTAGTTCATTGTTTTATAAACGATGTTTTTTTTTTAATTTAAAATTAGGTTATCTATCAACGTTAACTCGAAAAAATTTGTTTTGTACCGACATGCGAATGACCCCTTAAAACCCCTGTAGAACAAAATATTGGTTTAATATAGGTACAATACGTCGCCAATATTTCGCTGTTAATTTTTTTTTTATTTCTCTAGTTTAATTGCAATCTGTCATAGGACAGTTAGTTTGAATATTTACATATAGGGGAAGGTCGGGTAGCCCCGGACAGCGGGTACCCCGGACAGTACAATTACTAAGTAAGTAAACATTACCGCAAATTGGGAGCTTAAGTTTTTTCAATATTCTAGTTACAATAATTAAGATATCCTTTTTTTTTTCATTAGTACGATTAACAAAGTTCCTTACTCTATTTTAATGCTAAAATACAAACTGACATTTGTTGATTGTATTTTATATTTCTATTTCATTTAAGTGTCCGGGGCTACCCGACCTTCCCCTACGTAGAAGGCTGCGCAGTGGTCACCTCCTTCCTTAACCTTATTAAAAAATTAATAGTCAGTTTTTAAAACGATATATAAAATCGTGGAAATTGTTTTGGGTCACGAATAGAAGAATAGGAACGATCTTAAACGGTGAACACTGTACTGTTTTCAATTTAATAAAATGTAACACATGATTATTTCATCAGTATCGATTACAATATTGAACCTTTATAGTCAAAATCTGTCAATATTTATGCCATTATTGTGCCAACCAACTTGTGCTACCGGGGAAGATACCATATAGGTATTCTTGATTCCCTCGATCCTATCTGAATTTGTTTTATTGATCTAACTTATTAACATTTATGTATCTGAATATCTTTTATTTAATAAATCTAAGACATTTTGTTTTGTCAATTCGACCGAACGATTAGGTACCTATTCGCTGATAAGTTGTTAGTGGACGTGCTTCCTAAATCGTTGCAATTGCACACGGTCATCCTTTACAAAAATATCTTTTACATGTTGTGTATTAACTCGGCAATGCACCAAAACAATAAATTCAAAGTAGACTGTTGCTGACGGTTAACGAGTATGATTTACGCGACTGGGGAAACTAAATTATAAGCGAAATAATGAAACGACAATCCTGCATTTTATTTATTCGTTTCTGCACATTAATGTAGTGCCTAACCCTTTTAGTATAACAATAGAGTCACTAATAACACTTGTATGTTCAACCGCAACTAAATCATGCCCATTTTTCCGTTTGTCCAAAGGACCTGACACCGAACTGCATTCCAGAACGCGTCTATTCGTAAATACAGTTTTCGCCTAAATATTTTAAATACAACGTTATTGTTTTAGACACCCCTTAATGGCGTTATTCGTAATTACGGACTATTTAACGCGTTTCAACACGGTTACACTATTCTATAAGCTTTGTAGTCGGATCGCTTGTTTTCAGGGTAAACTTCACTTTGTCCTGCACATTCTATAGTTTAATGGACTTATCTACGTTTCTGGGCCCTATCCAATAATGAAACTTACAATCGTTGTGATAGGACTTGAACGCAATAGACCCTGTTTGCTTTAGTGTCATTAATACTAGTTATAACTACAGTAACTCACAGAACATTTATAATTATAAAGTGTTAAACAATTCGACGCGCAGTTTTTGCAGAGTAACTAAACCTACAAAAAGTAAATTTTACAGGAGCGCACATTTTGTGCGTCGCGTCGCGTAGCTATAAACAGAATACGTTTCACGGAAATACAAATTGATTTTTCCGGTCTTTGCCTTAGATGCACGAGATAGGCAAAATAACTCATTTTCGCAAAAAGTGTGGGTTAAGTTACTCTGCCAGAACGTCGTCGAATTATATAGCCATGTAGGTATACTGTAATGATTTTTATGCATAGATATATATTACTTGTCAGTTACCGACCTTCGTTTATATTACTGTTAGATATTAAAGAAATATATGCTATTGTGAGAAATGTACTGTTTCATATTAAAATGTTTAGAAATAACGATTATGACATTTGAAAGGAATATGTACGTTCAATTTTTATTTTAAAATGTTTTTAATAAAGAAATAAACGTTAACGTAATAAAAAATAATATGTGTCTACCACATAAAATTAAATCTAAATTTTAAAAATATCATTTTTGTCATATTTGCACAGACAATCGGTAAATAAACTATTTATAATTTATAGAATACCTATAAGTAATTTGATATTTGTGTATATTTACGTTTTTAGAATGAATACATAGAAAAAATAAATTTAAGATGAGATTAAAACGTACCTATATAATTACAGGGAATATATTAATTGACTGTGTTAAAGATCTTGCAGCAAGTATAATGTGTCAGCTACGTTAAAATACCGATTGAATAAATGTTATTTTAAATTCGATATATATATATATATATATATATATATATATAACTATGACATGGATCAATTTTCCAGGAAATTCGTAGTTTGGTATGCCGTTTAGGGATACCAGAAATTGTAGATCAACTCGGGATCTTTCAGCTGTCTTCCGAAACAACATGTCAAATAGCATTCCTTGTTCAAATACATTTTTGTAAGATTATTTTTGACGACATCAATAATTTTAAATTGGTTTTTGACTCAAGGGTTGAATATTATGTAATCTCGCAATCAGTATTATGTATTACAAGGTTAATATCATATCTAGAGGCATAACAAACCTATTAATATAAAAATCTGAAATTTCAAGTACATAGAAACCATGACATTAACTTTAACATTTAACAATTTTATTATTATATGCAAACTACCTAAAGGTTAAACATTGATTTTAGAAAACATAAGGTTTATTTTAATGAATCCGTCGTGAAGATGTTGTTATTTGCAAACTTGTTTTACCAAAAAAGTAGGAAGAAATTGATTTCCTCATTGAATTATCTAACGCCAATGAAGCAATAAATATTACATACTACAAATTTCTCTTCCAACATATCTCATAATTTCCTTAATCGAAGTATCTACGCATGCACAATAATTCCCAATTTTCACTTTCTTGTCGAGTTTTATCAAACATATAAATAAATAATATTTAAGAGATCTAAAAGAGCTTCGAACTTTTAATAAATGAATACTTATTTATAGCTTAAAAGCAAACGATTATCCTCGAAGAAGTTTGATAATCACTAAAAATTGTATAAAGATTTTTCGATTCTCGTCTCCGGGAAGTGGTTATAATAAAGGAGTTACATTTTAAGAACCCTAAAGGGGTTGCTAACTCAGAAATTATCAGCACGAAAAGCGTGTGAGACTGGACCGAGCGTGTCGCCCTATTAGTTGTATCGTTGATCAGATTAGATTCGGTGCGGTGAACATGGTACGGATAACATGAATTTCATTCATATTATATCAACATCAGACTAAAAATTTGAATAAAACTTAATTGAAACTTAGTAAGGCCTATTGTAAGTATTATTGTCGCTTCTTTATTGAAAAGTTTGTAGAATAGCTTTGTTTTACATCCATTTTCAATATTATGCTGACTGTGAAGTAAAATAAAATTACAATAGATATATAATCGTAGATACCTTTACATTTGAGTGTGCGTAGCATGTGTCTAATGTGTAGATGTGTTATTAATAAATGTAACAATAAGAAGAAAACAGTAAGTAGTTACTAAATAATCGGTATTTTCATACTGAATAATATAGAAAAATACCCTTCTATCGTGATTAGCTTAGTCAGAAAAACCTGACTGTAATTGTTATAGAATTAAGAGTTTCGCCATTTACACCAACGTAATAATGACTTGGTGCTGTTTCACTGCAAGTCCATTAATTAGGTTCATTAAACATTTTTGATTACGTTTTTCTACGTTTCAAACGACTATAAACATAAAACGAGGGGGAAGATAAAAGACTATAAACGGTAAAGTAAGTATTTTAAACAGTGAAGAATTATTCACTTTGTCTTGTATAAATTCAATAATTCTGTAAAAATTAGCTGTTTTTGAAAGTGACATTAAATTAAATTACTCAGTAAATACTTATAAAATTTTTAAATATTTGTTCTATAATTAAAAAAAATTATATCAAGCAGAAATAATTACTAAAAATTAGTGAATAAATTATGATCTATAACAAACTCGAGCAATACCTACTATGTGTATGTGTGTGTAATGAAATATACGGGGTGTTTCGAAATTCTCGCATATGAACAGTAGATCGATATTATACAATCAAACCTGAATAAGAAGTTCCTTTACGATTTTTCGACTAGACCAATAATTTTCTAGTTATCGTGCGAATTTGAAAATTTGGAAAGTAGGTAAAAATGGTCATTATGAATATGGCCCACGGTGATTATTTTTAATTTTAAATGTATAAATCTAATAGGCCTATTTAAGTCAAATCTCAAAATTCGGTACGAGCAACGTGCTGAAGCATGTTTCGCGGCAGACGTGGGACATTTTGAATTTTTCTAATAATTATTCATAAATTTAACATGTATTTTCTTTTGTTTTTAAAATTTGTTATTGATTGATTTTAACTATTTAAAATTCATGCATTTAAAATTGAAAATAAAGACTGTTCTGATCCTCATCTTTATCTTGTATATTATCATCCTACTTTCAGTATGCGTGAATTTCGAAACATCCTGTACGTATCTGCATATTATGTAAAATTGTATGTAGAACATAACAGTTTAGTTTGTGGTTTAAGATTCGAATTATGTATTTATTTTTTATTAATAGAATTATAAAAATAAGGTTTAAAATGCATCTAATTTGGGGATGTAGTGTTATGAAAGCGATTTAATGTTTTCCCTAATTTTTAATTACCTACATGTTGCAAAACGGTTTTATAATCATCCGAATTGTTTTTGAATAATGTAATAAGTGTGGAAATACAATGATGTTGATTTAAATGTTGGTATCTATAGAATTATAAATTTCTTCAAACCTTTTAAACCATTCTTTGCCCGTGTAATCGCAACGTATTACATTCTATGTACTTACCCCATAATGCAAATACGTTGCGTTGCACCACTAATCAGTGGGAATATGCCGCTCGAATGAGGATTCAAACCGTACGTTGTTTTACACCAGCACGATGTTTTTAGATCCAATTTAACGCTTAAACCGTTTAACTGTTTCCTCTATCGTGCAACATTAACGACTTAATTCGATTCTTACAATTGATGGTGCACGTATTGTGACAATTCAGACTAACCCTGTCGATATATCGTAGAAATTGTAAAGTGTGATGGGGTTGCGATTATGTTTCTGTACAGATAAGAAAAAAATTAAAAATAAGATTTTTAATTGAGGTTTCGGTGAGAAAATAAAAATGTTAAAGAAGTTTGCGACTAGAAGTTGTAGAAATATGCAGTTTAAACTTGAAATCGAGGTACCCATTTCGGTAAACCATTTCAATAACCACGATTCCGTTGAAAATATGCTAATTGCAACGGTCAAAACCGTATTAAATAAATACCTACTTAAAATGTAAGGACTAGAATTAAGTTATTAAAAGCCAAGTGAAATCAAGATCAGGTGAATCTGATCAAGTGAAATCAGAATTTACTTGGCCAGATAAGTGACACTTCTTTATAATTAGTGACGACTACTTAGTAAGTGGAATGTAGTAGGTTCAGTATGCGTATAATAATTTTTTTAACATTGTTATTTATGGTTTTGGATTTTTAGTTAGTAAATAGAAATTAATAAAATTTTGAAACAATAATGTAATTGATACAAAACGAAATTAGATTTTAATGAACGGCAACAAAGAGTAAAAATATTTGAAATATCTACCGTGCCATATCATGTTATGTTTTATTATACGAATCAACCATAATGGTCCAGTTTGCAAATTGCTGGAATACTACTAGTCAATAGCTTTATTTATAATTTTAACGGATAAGCAGAGTTAAAATTGAAGTAAGTGAAGAAAATTATAACTAAAAATAAAAATGTCATTCTATTGATACGACTATTAATTCGAGGTTGGAGGAGGGACTTGTTTAAATAAAGGTTATGGACAATGATTGCACATCATCTAAAATTTAAAGAAATTATTATTTAAATTTTGTAGGTACCTATATAAATTTATTTAATAAAAGTTATAGTTTAAAAATGTCAACTCTCACAAGCATTCCATAAAATGTAAAACGTCGAGCTGTACATCTATTATCATTATTATGCAACAGTTTGTTCCGAAAAGAATATTGTCGTTTTCAAATTTATAGTTACATACATATATATTAATCTATTGTAAATAAGTTTGTTTTCTTAAGCAATGCAAATTAAATCGCATCACAAATGTATAGTATCTACTGCACTAATTATATCTACTTATAGCTTACTATATGAAGAATTGACATTTTAACAATACATAAAAATAATTTTGTGCTTATTATTCTACATTGTAGGATACAGGAACCATGAATTTGATTGTTAGTACGGCATCAACTGATTTACTGTCAAGATATGTAAATATTAGTTTTGCCCACTCGTTCATTTTTTATTACCATCTTATAATAAATCTCCATTTATAAATAATATATTACCAACATATTTAATTACATTTTCTATACAACACGAATAAGGATTGTTTGTGTGTTAGGTTTCTCTGTTATATACTAGATATGTATACGGACATACTTGGTTGTTTTGCATAAAATTTAAGTTATAATTATGATACATACTTGTCTTAAAAACAGCTGAACAATTTATTTTTTCGATTCCTAAATAAAAATGCAGTTGCAATTAAAATATTTTCATTCGTTAGGATGTTTGTGAATATAATTATACAATATATACACCGCGAGATTTGCGATGATACACCTGACTGTCGTTATATCCGAAAATTTTTATTTCTTTATATAGTAAAATATATGTACCTACATATATAAACTTTAATTTTGTAATAATAACCACATACTAAATAATTTAAAAATATTTATTACAATAGGTAGGTACCTATAGAAATTACTTACGAAAGCGTAGAAGAGTCACATTTTTTTTCAAATTCTAATTTCTCTTAAATTCCGAGATTAATTTGAAATTTAACGACAAAACACGATAACAAATAAACACTTTCTTGTTAAATTCCCAGTCTAAAATTAGAATTAAAGAGAAATAAAAAATAAAAATCTGTGACCCGTCTACGCTTTCGTAAATACTTGGTAATTCTAGTTTGTTTTTTCTATTTGATATCAAGTATCTAAAAGTAATTCCCGGAAATTGTATATGATTCACTCCCGCGTCGTTATAAACGTCCTAGTAAATTAAAAATCGAATAAAATTGAGTCGTTATAAGCGACTTTGTCGCTATTATTTGGACTATTTTTACATATGTTATTCATATGGAAAATCAACCAAAGTATTTATATTTCGTCGTTATGTACGACTTTTCGTTATTATAAGCGACGTCATAATATGCGACTTTCTCTGTACCTACCTATATTATTTTATTTTTATTTAACAATGTAAAACGAAATAATTGCAAACATTCTCATGTTAAAGTGTATTTGATATTTTTAAGCAACAATTTCACCTATTCGTTTAGAATGTTCGATCGATATGTATCGCTCAATATATTCTTAAATGCGCTCAGTTGTTCGATCAATACGTTCGATTCGACGCACTTGCGACGCATTCGCACAATTGCTTAAGGTGGTAACAATACAGTTAAACTTTTATATAATGAAGTCGATAAATTCTGAAAAATATTCGATATAGAGAAATTTCGTTATATAGAAATAACAGCTTTTGGTAAATATTATTTTAATTCTTCTACAAAAGTTCGTCATAATATGGAGAAGTTCGTTATTTGGAAGTTTGACTGCATTTAATCATATTTCAAGATATAAACAAAAATAAAGAGCAATTCAAAATAACAGTAACGACAAATATAGACCAATACCTGAGCTTATAGTTGTAACTTAAATGACAACGAGTTATGGATCGTTACTAGCATAATTTTATACATACTATTATTATTCCAAAATTATTTTGAGTTAAAATAAAATAAAATTTAAATCTTTTCGAGCAGGTACTATTTTAGTAATTATAAATAAAAAATATGTGCTACTTAAAAATTTACGATTGTAAAATTATAAAATTTCTATTTTAGACATCGCATAATTTATATAAATATTTTGTAAATTATTGGATATTATACTATAGTATAAATTCATAAATCTGTTCATTATATCGTTTACTTAGGAGATTATATATCATAAAAAATAATAGATTGCCTTGTCACATTTTGATTAATACAAATTAAAGCTGCACTTTGCCCCTGTTAAATTTTAGATATTGTAGTTATAAATACATTTTAAAGTAATATAATTGAAAATAAAACTTGTTTCGTTTATTCTTTGAACGAGATATTAATTTGAATACTCGTTAAATTGATGTTTATTTTATATATCTGTGAATAAAAATAAATGAAGAAAGTTATCAAGTGGGCACTCGTCGGGTTCTTATTCCATACATTTCTTGAACAGCTAACATCGGTTTCCAAAATTTATGGTTGAATTATCCTACAAACCTTACTAATTTGCTTATAAAAATTTTATATTCATTAAAATTTTCACTTGAGCCATCAATAAAAGATAACCCAGGTAACATAAGTAGCGAATTCTTTTAATATTAGTAGATAAGCTTATTTATGTTTAAGACATCATAAATGATGAGGTACATACCTAGTTTAAAACTATATAATATGTACGTATACCTATAGGTACATTATAGATAAATAACTAAATATGTAGATACGTTGTTTCAATATTCTAATTTCGTATTATTTCAATATATTAGATACTAATAATGTGTACAAATTCGTAAGCCTAAATAATTAATCTTGGGAAACTATTTACAAATAGCTACGGTAAATGTAAATAGTAATTAAATATTCAAATTACTTGTTGGCTTTTGTTCGTGGGGTTGATATCAGTTACTGCGTAGATCGTCAGTGAATAGTCGTTCTTGACACAATTAATGTTAAAAATAATGGTTATTGATAATATGAAACACAGTATTTGTTTTTTAATTGATTTTTTGGAGTTATAACCAACCATGATTTTTAAATGTGTTTTTATCTTACATATTTTTATCTTTTTATTACTTATTTTAACTTATTAAGTTATTTAAAAAAAAAAACTAAACGTTCTGGTGTTTTAGAACCGTATATTTGTGCAAAAATTTCAATACTTTAAACAATACAAAAATGTTTTTTTTTAAATTAATTAAATAATGTTGAAATATTTTTCTATTATTATATTATTTCGTGGCAACAAGATTTTTAGTTTTTAAAAGCTTTTAAACGATAGGCAATATAAGTTTTGAACAAAAAAAAATATCCATATGTTAATAACAATTTTACATAAAACAACATTTATTTGTTTTGTATATAAAGAGACAAGTAAATCGCCCAGAAGATTATCTGAACGTTGTAAGTATTCCTTTGTTGATGAAAATTTTCAATTTCTCTTCGAATAAAATTTTATCTCATGGTTATCGTTTAATTTCGGCTACGATTTCGAAAATTTCGATTTTTTATATTTTAATAATTTACGAAACTGTGTGTGTTACGTTTTATTTGTGTTATGTTTAATAGCAAGAAAATTACACAATCCAAATTTTGAAATAGAAACTGTTGAAACGTGTAATTTTTATTCAACAATTACTGCACTTGCAGGTGGGTCGCAAAACTTGTCTCTTTTCATCTCCTAAACGCCTTATTGTTTGCCTTTTACGGTAAATGTAGAATGTACTACAATGAATGTCTGTATTTGATCAGTCTCTCCGCGATTTCATTACTCGAGATTAGGTAAACGAGCTTGTCTTCTAAGATGAATATTTAAACTCACAAGCAAACTGTTTGTTAAGTGAATATCGCGAGTTATTTTAAACGCGAAAATCTCCACTGGATTTCCTATTTGTTTTAAAAAGTCAAAGTTCAGTAGGTGTACGCAAAGAAATGCATTTTCTAAATATTATAGCACAATAACGTTCAGTTTTATAAAATATACGATCCTAATTGTAACACTAATTTCATTATTAGAACTCAAAAACAAGATAGGCGATTGTGGTTTTAGTATTGTTAGTAAATCTGAATGCTTATCTGATTTTTGCCGTTAGCACTCGTACAGTGTCGTGCCCTATCGTGCTGCATAATGTGAATCGACCTTAAATCCCTAATCTGCATATCTGTCCCTTGTTTAATTGCTTAAATTGTAAAACACTCGGCATACGAGCAACCGGCAACCTATATATATGCTCATTTGTGAACACAAAATAAAGTGTCTTGAAATCTACCCACCGAAAGTATTGTTTTCAACAAGAGATACCTAAATAAAAATTCCATACCTACCTAATGGTTTTTAAAATCGCAAAGATGATTTTGAGCGACTTTCAATGAATAATTTACACATTTCGTCCGTTCCGGGACTGCATATTAATACAGATGAATGACGTGAAATGATCTTTAATTTTTAATAAACTGCTACCTACATTAATAAAGCACGTTGTTTATTTCAGTTTGTATGATCTTTTCGAAAAATTAATGCATCTCGATATAAACAAATACGTATTGTTAAATAAGTATATTATAAATCTTGTTTTATAAATAGAAATTTCTACATATGTAGGTATATACGTAGATACGTATCTATATACCAACTAGGTATAATTTATTATTATACTACAGCTTAGAAAATTATAAGCTAAACTTGTTTTGTTAGTTTTCGATTCTTATAAGAATTTGTGTAACCATTTATCTTTATTTCTGAAAGGTCAAGACTATTCAATATAGTTATATACAATTCGGAGCACGTTTCATTCAGGAAACAGCTTTCAGGAACTCTTTTAGCGCCGCTTCTTTTTAAATACCGAATCACATGGCTTTATTTTTTTGTTCTATTCTTATACTGCAAGTTTTATAAACTAACTGTTTTTTAAATAGGTTCTAACACATTCACGTTGCACTTAACTGTTGTAATCAAGCTCGAAGATTCAAAAAAAATAAGCAATTCATCCAGCAATATCTTAGAAATAATAGTAGTTAAATTATTGTTTTTAACCGTTATCGTCAGTTTGATATGTAGGTATATTAATAGGAAATAAAGCGTCCATATCATGATTAAACTAATAATACATCACACTAATTTAAAATATTTTCACACAATAGCGCCGCAAAAGCTCTTGATTTATAATAGGTTTCGAAATTGAAAGAAATAACAATTTGTCTTTCTGTAGGATTTGAGCAGGTTTTTCTGTAGTAAATTAATTTTGGGTAATACAAATAACGGCTAAAAATTTCGGAAGTGAATTGCTACAAAGACGGATTGAGAATTTGAACGCAGGTGTATTTTTGCTTTCATTTAAAATTTATATTTCGCAACATTTACTTACCTACTTTTATAATGATACCATTGGACGAGTTAAAACATTTAAAAGAAAATTGATGTCTTCCAAACGATTTTCGTAATGGAATATAAAATATGCAAGTATAATATTTTACTTAAAATACTACAATCGCCTTTATATTATAGGTAGATATAAATTTCTTTGGACGATTCGGACATTAGACGTCCTTAAATCTAAAAATTCTCGTTAATTTTTAATTTCTTATCAAGAACCGTTGGCTTTATACTAACAAGAAAAGTACAGCTGAAATAAGCCAGATGGAAATTTAATATGGGAAAATTGCAGTACTAACACTAACCGTAGCAGTTACAAATGATGGTAGACGAAAGCAAATTACATGTAACTAATGTTTGCGGCACTGATAAAAATACAAAGAATGCAATTAGGGAAATAATATCACAGAAACATACGAACCTACACGGTTAACTATGGTTGTGTCGACCTCGTTGACAGATTGTATTTTTGCGTGGCAAGAATATAAGAGTAGGCATGCGAATAACCCTTCAAAAGTCTTTCCTTTTCGGAACGGCCTGCCTCTCTTAAAAGTTCATTACAAGATACAGAAAATAAGGGAAATATCATCTTAACGAAAGCATTCGGTTTAGATTGAAAGCTACTTAATGCTGGCATTCACTTCAAACGGGCCGTTGTTATTTTACCTAATTTAACGATAATGGAAATTACAAAAAAAAAATTGAGAAGCTAGAAATATTATTAGTAAAGATAACTAACTGCTTTGTAAAAATATAAATACGTAACATCATTTTTTTATAGAAATATGTATATTTCATTTTCAAGTAAAGTGATCTCTTTATGTTTATTTTAGGGATTTTGTATTATTTTCCAGCAATTGGAAGGAAGTTACAATGGGATTCTCAGAAACACAACAAAGCAAGCAACGACGCGTAAACATTGTAATTCAATGACCTTAATGATACTTTTCCTTGTTCTTGGGGTGTATCTAAATTTAATAGTAATTTAAAATGGTAATCTGCGGACTAATTGACAAAGTAGCTTCTTACCTTTCTTATAGCACGGTGATTCTTCAACCGACATATACTTAACGATGTTATCTTGCGGTGATATTTTAAATTTCGGTAAGTAGTTATTATTAAAGCATTCTCTAAGATTTATCTTTATTCTTTGTATTTTAAGTTACATATTTGGGTTATTAAGCAAGCGTACGTTCTTATAGATACTGATTATGTTAAAGTTGTTACTAATTGTGAGCTTGTTTTGTATAATTTCGATCCTAATTTTAATCTTAGTATTCATCATGGTTATAATGATTCTCAACTTGTAATAAGAGAAGGATCTTGAAGAACAACCAACAGCATACTCGCTATTTGATTCTTTCTTATGTCTGTATATCGTATAAAGTTGATACGTGTGGGGTAATCTTAAGCGATTTAAAAATTAATTTATTGCTACTATCATATATGAAATGTAATATGATGAATACAAGTTCCTAAAAGTTGGGACACTTATAAAACGGCTCATAATAATTCGAACATTGAAGGTAAAAGAATGCAATTAACAATAATATGACGTCACGGACTTGTCGTAATCAAATCGTATAAAAATCAAACAGGATTAACTGCAAAAGGGTCAGTTTCGTTTAAAGTTTTGAGAAAAATGGCTTGTGGTAAATCTTCGAGCGAGATTTGCGCTGGCCAATCATGAAAGAACAAACAACGGAGGTGCTTTTGTAAGAGAAATATAGTCACATCCCGTTGCGTTTCACGGCCACAGTTCATAACATTAATATGTATAATAAAACAGGAAATTTTACTTAAACGAAAAAAACTGCTAGTCCACTTATCGTTTACTATAATTTTTAACGCAGACCAATTTTAACAATAATTGTCAATACTAATCGGCGATACTAACATGCGTAAAACTGTTTTTTAAAGAGATATACTTATAAATAAAAATCAAACATCTTCGGCTACAACAAAAACGCAAACAAGTTCAAATAACGAATTTATCTACTAATAGTTTTGTTTGTTGAAATGGGCCAATGAAAAATCTTCGCTGACGAAGACCCAGCAAGGAAATCATTTGACGTTGGCGAATACTTGCAGATATTTGACTGAAGAACGGCGACGTTATAACGTTTTGTTGTATTTATTTATTTAAGCAAGCAATACTAAATTTTGCTATCTACTGTCCGAACTATTACGAGTCGGGACTCGTATAATGGAACGATTTTTTTCTAGACGTGATAAAGCGTCACGTAATAAAATTTATATAGTATTACTATAGACGGTAAAAATGTATTTATTTTATTTCACAGCTTTACATCGCTTTTAAAAATTATATTACCTATTTAAATTCCTCGTGCTACGTGGACTGATTATTTAATTACAAGTTTGGTAAATATTTAGTAGTCGCTGTCACAAATTCGGTATTCCATAATTTTTAATTTAAAGATTTTATTTAATTAAAATCATTTTGTGGTTAAGGTTTTAAATAATGAATTTTAGATTAAAACGAAAATGTATGTTACTTATATGTAAAAATGTAACTAAAATAATAGCTGTAGAAATTTTTAAATCAACTATTAAAGTTGTTCTTATTGTTAGAATAAATGTTGTTACGAATTTAATAAATTATTCTCATGTGTATTGATAAATATTTCAAAATAAACGAAATCGGTTAATGTTTAGAAAAAATACCTAGGTATAATATAATTATAGAATTTAACTTTAAAACAATTAAGTATAGGTACAATAAATCACTGGTTTCTTTTGCACTGAAGTTAATATGGTCTTCAAACTCTGTTAGTTTTTATTTTGTAATGTTTAAATATTATGTTGTGCTCGATCCTTTTGCAACTAATACCTCACGAGGGCCGTCTCGTTATTTGACGATTTATTTTTGATTATTTTTAAGCGTATTTGATAACTAACATTTTATATAGGTACCTATTTACCGTAAAGTGGGACTATTTGGTTCACTTTTTATAGTAGAATGAAATTTTGAATTAAAAAAAAAGATTAAGAGGGACCTTTTTATACATTTTGGAAAATTATAAGAATAATTAATGTTTTGAAGCAACAATTTCTTAGTTTCACCTATCGGATAATTTTACCTGTACATTTTTATAAACCCCGTTAAATCTCCCATATTATATCTCCCTTTTTATAATCCCCGTTACTATTAAATCTTGCGATTTAATGGTATCTCTTTTCTCCCGATCTACGGGGGTAGTTGTAAAACCGAAAATACTTTTTTAAAAAGTATTTTAACAATGCATTGTTAAATTGGAACCAACTTATTGAATCTTTGCTTGGGTGCTGATTCGTTATAGGGACCGACATAAACACTTATACTTACCTTAAGTTTTACCTGTAGATACAATTCTAAGTTTTAATGCATTTTGCTTCTTTTTTATTAAAATAACAGCTGCAGTAGCTGCACACACCTAATGTTTATATGGGGTGTATTAACGGAGTGTATATGGTCTCTATTGGGATTCGGTCTTAGATTAAAATTTAAGGCAAGTATGAGTGTTTATGACGGGCTCGAGATCGGTAAGGGATGAAATTATTCCCATTTCTACAATTTTGATACCTGCGCTGATCAATTTTCATCATTTCGATGCAATCTGAGCAAAGAATAACATACGTTAGGCTTCCCAAATAGCCCCACCATAACATATAACGTTCAATAATCATTAGGAAGTTCAAATTTTAGTGGGATATTCTTAAGTAATAGAGCAAAAACAGCAACTATTAACATTTACCTTACAATTAAAACTACGTCACCAGGCGACAGAAGATCGACACCGTCACAATTATCTCGGCTCAACACTCAAATTAAATATTTCATAACTAAAATTTCTAAACCGTAACTAAGTGCAAGATGACAACTGTATATAACACTCAAGAGTTTACTACAAATAGGCGAGAAACGTATTATATCAAAACATAATCTGTATTCCTAGAGTTATACAAATAAAATCTTTTCTCTTGCTTTCCCAAATAGTCCCGCATTTTCTCCCACTCTACGATACGAATAATACGAATAAATACCCAAGTATAAATTTTTAGGCAGATACATTATAACGTTTCTCGTCTCTAACCCAGTAGTACAGCATCCAAACCGGATTTTTATCATTAGGTACGGATATATAAATAAACAAACAATAAATCATTATGTTGAAACTAAGCTATGTAAACGAGTGGACTCAAAGAATAGAAATGGGTTGTTCAAATGCGTTTTATTTTAAATATTGAAAATTTTAATCAAAATCACATTAGGCATGAGAGATGAACATCGACAAATACGTTTAAAACAGTAGTCGTAAAGTTTGATATCTAATAAATTATTTCGATAATTAATTACGTTGGTATTCGATAGCAAATTGCGCTTTCAACAAGTATATTTAAAAAAATTTATAGGTACAATTAGGTAAGTATATAAATCTCGTTCAAACTTGGTTATGTGACGATGTGTACATATTGTAAATTAATATTAATTGGTAGAACTGGCGACTCTAGTAGTCGAGCGGACAGTCCATACTGATGTGAGTCTACGCGTTTACTTGTAAGTAAATTAAAATAAAAACTTTATACCGCAATATTTACGTTACATAGGCACGGGCCGTTCAAATTTCATTCCGATGTACGTCATCAATAAAAAGTTACTAGAATATCTATTTGTAATATTCAGTTTAAAATTTTGAAAATGGCATATTCTATCGATGAATAGACCTGTACGCATATGACATGGCAGCGAAAGACTGCAATTTATTGGTACTGCAAAAATACGTGGTGTGATTGATGACGTGCATCGGAATAAAATTTGGACGGTCCGTAATATGACTATGATTAAATGATATATTTAGGTGGTGTATACGTATCATAATTTAGATAAAAATAGAAGGTAAAATCGTATGTTGAACCGAATTCTTGGATCTGTTTTCTATTTTTCCTACATCTAGAGATAGATATTCTACAATAATTCATGTATAGCTACTTAGATATTTTTTTCCTTCTGGATTAATTACCTATACTAAAATTACTCCCATTTACTGCCGCCTAACTAAACTTATTGTTTAGGTGCCACGGTTTAGGTGCTTTATGAAAGTTATCCCATTTAGATAATAAATATACTTATCCTATAGATAGATAAATCGATTTATATAAACGTATTTTGCTTTAGGAAAAAAAATAAACGTCACAGCTTATTAAAATTTTCAGCCATTTCTAATAAATTGAATAATTAAGTAGGAACATATTTTTGTACTTATATTAATAAAAAATATCTTGTTCTACACACATATGTGCATACTATGATATAATAAACTATAAAAGAAATCGAATATTTACATTTTACGTTAAGTAAAAGCTTAATCGTTTACTTTATCCTATTGTATGCTAAAATTCAAATTACATTTATATACACATCATTATTATTTAGCAACTTACCCCATAGGGTTGTTGGAAATAGCTTTCCATATATACATACATACGGCGTACTATAGGAGTAACAGCACGGTGAAGTCAAACTTCGATAGATTCAATAACTACAACAGTGTAGTGTGTTTTGTGTAAATATGTTTGAGTAAGTATGTAAATTATAATCCAGTTCAAATAAATCAATGGGGAAATTGTACGAGATACATGATACTTATGCTTAAATAACACCATGCTTTAACGATTTATAAGTTGAATGTTAAAAATAAGCTAATGGCTACTTTTTTATATGATTAGTTATCAATTGCCTGTCTACAGAGTTAAAATTAAATTTTTTCTACGTCTTCCCTGGAAATCAAATTTTACGCGTCTACCGAGTGATGCAGGACACTGGGTCAAACTTATAGATGCTTAAGTATCAACTTTATTTATGAATCGATTTATTTGAAATTTAGTACCTACATACTTACAAGACTATTAGGGATAATTTTCAATTCACCGTGAAGAACTTTGGGTTTCATTGAAAATGCACTATTAACTTTGACTTTTTAAATAGAACATTATATGTACCTATTATTAATACATTTTTCGGAATCTTCGAATTAAATGTCATGTGACTGTTTAAAATTTTTATTTTTTGAAGATGTGTTAATTTTTTTGAAATGTTCTTTTAAACATAGAAGGCAATGATCGGCGTGTTACTGTAAAAGCCTATACTCTATGATAAAATCCAAAAGAAAGAACGGAAGAAGAAGAGTTTTCGGACACATCTCTATCGAAAATTTTGAGGTCATTTTGAATTCAGATTTTAAGTTTAGCCTGCTAATACTGAAACATTTTGTATGTGAGCTTTAAAACTTGTCATTTAAAATAATTAAAATACTTTTATGCGCTCATTTATATTCGAAATTAAATTATTGGATAGGTACGAAGGTGCCTAGTTACTTACAATTAGTTGTTTTTTTTTTTAATAAACTTTTTGATGACCCCGAGAGCAACTTACAATCAAATGGTTAAATATTATTTTAAATTGTGTAAAATTTAAATTGTAATCGAGAAATAATACGATCATTAAAAGCCCCTAGTAAAATTCTTATTGTGCTTCTAGCGGTTATTGCTCCAACTTGTTGGAATAGTAAGCCATCATCGAGTAATCTAATTGTTTATTTAAATTCGGAATTAATTCTCGATTTTGGAATTTGCCGTGGCCTTCAGATCCTCCATCATAACTACGTTCGATTACTTCTTACGGGGTTATTTGAAATAAATAACGGTTTACGCAAGATGTCCAGCAATTATTGAGAAGTTGAAAGACATCTTTCGTGATCAAATCGCAGGAATAGGGGGGGATATGTAAAATTTTAAAAAACGAATTGAAAAATGCATCGAGGTAGGTGATTTGGTCATTTAAAATATAGTTTATCGCAAATCTCAAACTACTAATTGTAATGTGGCGTAATGAAAATACCGTGAATACCGACGTATAAACCGACCCTTAAAAGTAAAAAAATCGACTTTAAAATAGTGGATCGGCTTATACGCTCGACCAGTGATTTTTCATAAATTTGTTTGAAAATCCCTATAGGTATTTTAAAAGTGGAAGTAAGTTTGAAATTGGCCGTTTTAAGCCAATTGACAAATTGGTCGTTTAAAAGTCGTCGATTTTGAACTTTTTAATCTATCCGATACATTCTTCTTGGAGTTTTCAAACTTCCGCTTATACGCCCGATGTTCCTACATACTGAAATTTTATTTATTAAAATGGTCAAAAAAATATACTACTGAGATTTTGGCGATTTAATAATACCGATGCTCTACAAAAATAAATTAATTAAATTAGGCTAAATTTTAAGGGTAAAATTGTGTAAATTATATTTAGGTACCTATCTAGTGGCTAATTGTAATTTTATTTTTCTTGCTTTCAAAAGACGTTGAATTGAATTAACAATAAGTTTTAGATATATTAAATTGCAGTTAGACTAATTTTAATTGAACGGTTTGTAGTGGGCTTGAATACTGTAGGACCAGCGAAATTCCAACAAATTAGCTTTGGATTAATTAATTTGAATTGGGTAATTTATTTCAAGTTTTCTTGTTTCGCGGATTTTCAATTCGAAGTTGAATGTAATTCTTCGACGGACGGCGTCGGAAACGTCGAGTATAAAGGTAACGCAATTAAATTTTTCTTAATAAAAACATCGAAAGCCGTGTAAAAATATTTAGTAATTAATTTCAAACTTGTAGGTAAATATGTTGTTATTATGAAAACGTTTTATAAAACCACATTTTAAGCCACCGAAATGTTGGTAATGTAAGTAGGCGAGTCAGGTGGGTCCCCCCCGCTTTCGATGGCTGTTCAAGATATGTGGAGGGAGCGAGAGCGGGACTTTGGTGGCTAGAAAGATCTGGATGGTGTTGTATTAGTTTTGGATGATTTTATAAAACCCTACACGCAATATGGAATCGCTCATTTTTAATTAAATAGGCAAGTATTGTAAATAAAAATATTAAGACAAATGTGTAAATTACCCAATTATAAATCTGTGTAGCAAATAAAATGATTTCTGAAATATCTACATTTTTTATATGCTGTAAAGAACAAATATCGATCTTTAAAACTCGAACGTTTCTTTTACGATAATCAATGTAAATATTGAAATAAAAAAGGCCATCACATTCTATTTCAAACCATTCGAAAAGTTGACTCATTTGGATTGGGAAATAACAAATGCTATCCGAATTTTTAGAGAATTTAGTCCTTATTTAATTATGATCTACAATACCATAATTAGAGTAATATTCAGTAGGCAATCTGATTCGTAATACAAATTATGTACGGTGACGCCAAAGCGTAAAGCTTTCGCAGATGTTTTATGAATTTTTCCGACTAAAATCCGCTTACTTGCATATACATACATATAAACTAGATCTTTAAAGTACACCTTCCATTTATTACTTTTGAAGTTCTACTGACATTTATAGAAAAAGCTTCAAAAGCTTGTGCCCACTTTTAAATCGGCCGACTTTTATTAAGATTAAAACCTCGTTCAATGCCTACAGAATTCCACGATCTTTTTTTTATAATAGAGCAGTTTGCAGTTGACGGTTTAAGTAATACGTAATTACACACTTTGAAATTATTTTCAATTCATATTAGCATAATCTACGTAGTACGTATATCTCGGTTTACTTTTGTTCAAATTTAAATAAGCCTCAATTAATATGCTAAAATTTATTCCTACGTTGCTTAATTTATAGACTAACGTAAATTTTTGGTGTCGAACAACTGTTCCCTTTACCTATATGTAAATTTCAATGTCGCTATTGTTTTAAACCCGTTAACTAACAACTGAAAGGGAAGTAAAAGTTTTATAAAAGATCGGTCGAGATAAGTTCGCTTTCGTATATAAGTTCCAATCGAAAATCAAGTGAAACTATGATAAAAGGTAATAGATATTGGGGTAGATTTGATCATACTGTAACATTGAGGATGCGAGGAATAAGAATGGAAGAGCGCACGGCCGCGGGGTCGCCAAAGGTAGCGCAGCAACTCCTGATAGAGGATACGGATACGCAACGCCAACGCTATTCAGTATTAGGATGGCTTCGAACGTGTACGTTACGTTGTTTCTTTGCCGATCCGCGTCGGGTTTTCTTTACTCGCAGAGGTGCTCGTACCATTTCTATTCTCTTCTTATTAAATCTTAACTTTGTAGTTCACGTTCCATACATGGATAGCTTAAATTTGTTTGTTTTTCAACCGTTATCGTATTGGGAGATCATGCGGTCGATCTGGTTCCCATTGGTGTTTTTTATGTTTTTAAATCGCGACATCCCGATCAATCTTATTGTATCAATGTTGCAAATTGTTCTAGTTCGTAATTTTCTAAAACAATCGTGATTAAAATATTAATAATACCTTCTTATAAATGTATATTAAAAGTGTAGATAGTTGTGTAGTGTACGCGACTGTGTAGTAGGTACTTAAAAACGCGATCAATTCCTTAATTTACCTAAACCGGAAAATTTCTATCCGATTAATGTATTTTAATTAAGTATAAGTAATTAGTGTTGAAACTGAATTTATTAAACTTTGAATAACAAGGGAATGATATTTCTGCGTGACGTATAGATAAAAGCTCTGGAAGTGTTCCTTGGGACTTGCCATTCGAAAAGTTCTATGCCCTGAAAGAAATATTGCAATTTAAAAGTTTTTCATTTAAACTGCGTAATGGAGTTTTCTGTATTGGATTTTTTGCATGTTATTGCCGCTGTAAATGAAGTTAACGTTGAAACGTTCGATTAATGGTGTGGTGAACTGAATTTCGATTGTTCGTTAATACATATATTAACAACTTGTGTTACTTGTAAATTGTGAGATATTGTGTGTTAACCTTAAGGATGTACACGGGGGATTCTTGGAGATGAAACAACCAATGGGGACCGCCGTTTGTTATTTTATTGCTGTACTTTTGGCGATGGCCCCTTTAGTATCACCAGTTTTCAACGGCTTAAATGACGTTTCTGTCACCAACGAATTAGATCGACCTAGTAAGTAGTTTATTAATAAACATATTTTATTTATAGCGTCAAAACTAATTAATTAATTTAAAGAAAATAACGTTATGTAGATATTGTTAAAAAAATTTATTTAAAATGGCCACATAGGCGATTTGAATAATATTGAGGACGGTATACCTACTGCAATAACAAAACGGGACTCGTAATAAAAAATAGCGCCGCTAGTTACAAACAGGTTTTGTAACGATTACTAATTTTTAATTCCTGAAATCGTCGATCAAGCAGCGATCCCTTCACGCTAATGGAATATGAGCGAGCCAACCGAAATTATTAACACAGGTAAGCCTACTTTACTTTCGGATAACATTCCGCGCATAGCAACAATTTCTTTTGGAAATGAAAAATTTTAAAATGGTTTTATAATTTTGTGTCACTACCGTCCAGATATTCGCAGTTTGTGGAAAATATACGGGACGAAAGGTTAGTTTTAGGAATTCTAATTAGCGCTTAAACATTAATTATACCTGTAAGGTACATATACTCGAACATATTTTTGCTATTAAGATCAAGTTCGAATCAATCGTGATGAGTATATTCTTAATTCTGTTTATATTCTTTAGATAAAAATAAAAGTTCTATGCATATGTATTAGAGATTTGCCGATACCAGTTTTAAAAATGTAAATAAAACATTTGGTCTTTTTTATGTAAATTTAAATCTATGACAGAGAAAAAGTGGTGATCAAACAGTACAATCAAAGAACATGCTTAAAAACTAAAAACAGACACCGACGAAATAAGTAATAGGTACTATACTTTCTTCAAATTATTATTAACGAGTAGGGTGTTCACGATTACAACAAATCCAGATACGCCTACTTAGAATTCATATTAACTTTTACATAATTAAGCAAAACTCGAAATGTTTATTAAATTGAGAAGATGTCTCTATAATTATTAACCATAAGTGTTGTAATCGCAGTAGTCACCTGTTGTTTAAACCGGTTTTAATAAGTTTACATTCTTCTGGTTTCGTAGCTCTAAACATCAATAGTCGAAGATCCTTTAAAATCTTCTATAATTACGAAGTTGTAAATAGTCGATGAACATTAACTAACGTCTATTAGAAACCCGATATTTTGCGATGTAGTTTTTTATTTATTAGATAGCACCAAGTATCTGTTAAGTATTTATATTCAACTACATTTTTAAAAATTTTCACTGTTTACGTAAGTAAATATTTGTTGAAGTTCGAAAGGTCACGAAAGGAAAACTTGTTTGCAAATATGCACATAAATTGCCGACGTTATTATATTTTACATATATTAACCGAAACTAGTAAACTACGACTATTAGTATCTATTATCCAAAAATCTAATTCCATTTAGAATTATAAAAAAAAAACAATAATAAAAACTTGTTTTGTAGCTTAAGGGTCATGGGACTATTACTACCTACTTATCGAATACGTACACTACCTACCTAATGAGTTTTTACAATATTACATTCAAAAACCACATTTCTTTGCGTTCGACGACAACACGTCAAATCAATTTCTTTTAAAAGTTAAATTGTAGAATTTTTAAAATAAACATTTTAATTGAATTTATATTGCTTCCCTTAATTGGGTTTGCCTAATTAACAAATTTTATTGTGTACAGGTAGCAACAGCAATTAATTGTATTGACACAAACGTTAAAGGGAACGCGTAAATTTTAATTGGAACTAAACAATTGTTAAATTAACCATACTTCAGTGGAACTGTTTTTATTTGACGTTTATTTAGAATACATCCTAATAAACAAACTGATTTCTAAAAATATTCCGAACGTCTTGCGTACCCACACCTACGTCGGTAGTTTATTAGTTCGGGTTAAACTTCTCAAAAATTCTAACTACTGAACTGTTACTTTATTGTGTAATTATTGAATATTATATTCCACTGGTTTATGAAATGACACGCCCGAACTAACTAAAACTTTTTTAATATAAGGGTTGCCTAGCACACCAAGAATTTTTATATCTGAAGCGTGTAGCATCGTTGTATTATGGATTTTACTAAACGACGCCTGTTAATTTAGGGCTCTTCCGGATCTCTTTGACAGTTTCTGATTGCAGACGTGTTTATTTTGTCTCGTTTTTAACCTAGAGGATCCGGAAGATTTAACGAAATTTGTTGATTAAAAAGTATTATAGGTTACTAGTTAATGAAATTACCCGCCGGAGAACGGTATTTTAGCAAGTAAATCAATAATAAGATATGTAAGAGGCAAGCTTTGAATTTTTTATTGCTATTTTTCGAATCCATTGTGCTTCGGAGTATGAATGACACCGCAAACCACTAAATAAATGGTCCAATGAACCGGAAAAAAAGGAAACGGCAGTTGCATAAAAATGTTTTCCTTTCCAAAGCACAATTGCCTAAAAGGGAAATACTTAAACAAACTTGTTCACCTGGGAATTTCTTACCTTTTGTTTTCCGAATAAATTGAAAATAAACTTATATTTATGATAACGTTGACAAAAGCAAAGCACGTGGCGTATAGATTGATTTTACGTTAATAACTACGGTTGAAGAAAGGAAAGATATTAAGTATTCATTATCGTATTGCATTAACTAATCAAGTATATCTACTCCTGCCATTTCAATAATACCTACACATTTTGCAAATAATATAAAAAAAACGGTTTTACAAATGAATAAAATGAAGCGTTAAATTAAATAAATAAATATTTATCACAATAAATGTTGTGCTAAATTGAAATATGTACCTACAGAATTCAACGTAAAATTTGTCTTGCAGTTTCTACGATTATAAAAGCTAATTCACACAGGTGAATTGAAAAGAAATTTATATCAAATAATAGAAAAAATAACAAATTGTAATAGTTATCTATTATTAAATGAAGAACGTTAATTTTCATACATAAATATATACTGTTTTTGTTTTTTTTTTGTATGTATAGATATCAAAATTAAAATTTTATTTAAAATAGTTTTGATTAAATTACAGCTTGTCTGTTCGAAGAATGTTCTTACGAAATGAATATTTAGGTAGCTAATCGTTTACTCTAGTTTTATATTAAATAATTGAATAGATCAAATTAAACGTACTGACATTAAATTTACAATAACTTCCAAAATTCAAAAAAAAAACTAGATCTATAAAATTATACTTAAGTGAGGTTAATAGTCTGGTTTCAACATAAAGGAAACTATACGTTCACATTTTAATATTAATTACTTCGGATTACCGTTGCTATAAATAGTAAAGTAAATTATATATTCAATAAGTACAAGGTAACATTAGGTATTATTTAATAGTTTATATAAAAATTGCGAGGAATTGGAATAAGCGTGGTTAGAGAGGTATTTTATGTTCCCTCAAACGTGCTCAAGCGTAGGTAAATCAGAAAAACAATTATTTTAAATTTCATTTGCTCATCGAGACGATGTTTACTAAAATGAATCTAAAGAGATAATTATGAAAAGTCAAGTTTCGATTGATAATTAAGTTCAGGTCACTGAATTTTACATTTACAAATATAAGAAGCAATTAACATTTTGATAGATACAAATACCGTAGTTTCATTTAAATTAAATCTCCTCGATTATTTATAGTAATAATATTTAGTAGTCACTGTTATTTTTTGCGAGAACGTTAAGATCGAAATAAACATTATTATGTTAAAAAGATTTAAGGTTTTGTTAAGTATCAGATTTATGGGCAAATTACAAACAACTATCGATTGAATAACATTTAATAGACAATTCGAGTACATGACCACCGATTATTCAAAGGGCTGAAAACGGAATGCCCTTCTGGACGTTCGCGTCATCGCTACGTGACATTTCCCTAAACAACAGAGTCCGGGTCCCTGCCATAGTTCAAATATCCGTAACAATTACAATGTTTAATTACGTTTAAGATATCAACGATGTACGGAAGTTAGTCGAATTGTGCCAAGTATATACTGTTTTAAAGCACGCCTCTAATAATAAATTGATGCGAAATGAATTTAGTGAAACGAATACATAAAATTTATCCTTTACTCTTCGCAAAGAGCAAATTTCTATTTAAATAATTACCAGACCCATTCGAGACCAAATTAATAAGATTAAAAACGCGAAGCCTTCGAGGACTTTAAAACCTCCTACATTAAAATTTTTGAATTTGAAAACCCATGTCCGAAGAGGGCGCGATTCATTCTTTGGCCTAAAGCCCCCGATAAAATTTAAAATTAAGACGCGAACGAGTTATAAATAAATAATCGTACATAAATCTTATTTTAGATACAAGTTGAATGATTTCCTTTTCTGCAACCGTTTAAAGCTTCCTATAATAAACCGCACTAATTATGGGACGACCCAATAACAATTTATTATAATTATTATAGTTAACACCTGCAGTTTTAACGAACAATGCTTCTCGTTTATTAATCATACAGACACTATTTTATGTTATGTTAAAAATATGTTTCTGAGATTTTGGAGTGCCGACCCAAGCATAAAAAATTAACGTGCTCTTTTTGAAAATAATTTATAAATTAACATTATTTCCACGACAAACTATTCAGATCATTACAATATAAAATATAAATATTTCTCGTATATTCCGCGTTCAACGCGCCGTATTATCGTACTGTCCTGCAAGAACAAAGCTAAATCATGGAGCATTTCAAACCACCTCATCGCGGGGCGACTTGAAATATTCACTATAATATATTTTTTTTAAGAGAAAAATTAGATCTCGTTTTTTTCTGACAATGAGTAGTACTCTTACTTAACTGATTCTAGAGGGTCAAAGGCAAGATTTCCCATTTTTTTATTTCTCTTAATTTCAGTGGTCAGTTCGGTAGGACAAAACTTATCTTCAAATCGTTATCAAGTTACTACTCCCGTATTACGGTACTTATAAAATATATTTTTCACGTAGTAAGTAGGTATTGAACAAATTATATTTACAAAAAATTTTGACACGCAATAATAAAGTATGTAGGTTACCCGAGGTATGTAATTATTTCACGGCTTTCTTTTTAATATTTAGTAATGTTACTTCTTTTGTGTACATATTATAATGATGATAATTTAGTGCTGATGACTGTTGTGACTATACCTGGTTCTGTTATGTAAATTTAGAACATAATATGTTGATATTAGATTTTTATTTTTTTAGTTTTAGTAGTCAACTATCCCTTTATTCTAGACAGTTTATCGATTACCACCGATTACGGTGTTGTTAAGGCAATTATACGAACAACTTCTTTTAGAGAATTGATAATATCGTCAATAAGTTTAAGCTGGCGCTACGTACAAAATAATCATACAACAAGTGTTAAAAAGCACTGCGCGTTATTAATATTATTCAGAATTATAATATAGAGATTATTGATTTAAAACCATTACAGTAAAAAATACTACTAACAGAAGTAAGTATTGATCGTTTAGTAAAATAATTGTTTCTTATATGAACAGCTCTTATACGTTATGCAGTAAAAAATCTTTAGAAAATCTCTTCAGTTCTATTAGTGACTCTTGTTTTAAGTAGATATTTGTTTTCTTGTTAAGAATAAAGAAATATTTAAATATTATATCTACCTATATTTTTTTAAATAAGATTTTTTTTTAATTTAAACTAATTTCAAAGTTAATTATTCGATTATGAAAACTTACATTATACATTTTAATACCCAAATAGCAATTATTTTCAGGTAGTCGTGCCATGTTACGTTCATTTCGATTAATGCCACATTTTACGTAAACCTGTAATCTTTGATTACACACAATAGTAGGTATAATGTTGGACGTATGTCAGTATAAATTCAACGTTATATACTTAACTAAAGATTTTTGCTCAAGAACAAGAGAATTGTACCTATATTTTGATTTTAAATGGTTAGACTAAAATAATATTTGTAAATTTATACCTATAGGTATTACTTTAAAAAATAAAATATGCATAAGAATATTTTTTTGTCTTACCTCTTTCCATCCACTATTTGTTTATTATATAAAATCAAAAAATGAATAAATTATAAAGAAAATATTATAATGAGATAGGTGCATACCTAATAAAAAATATATTCTATAATAATATCTAATAAAAGATGCTACCGCGCACAAGTCTCGGTATCTAATTTCCATGCGACGTGTCTCAAAAAATCTTTTTTTTTCATTTATCGGTGCATTCTAGCGAAAATTATAAAGATCGATGTTTAATAGAGAATTGTATGGTGATTGTAAAATCCGATTCGCATTACCGATCCGATAATTAATAACGGAGATAACTCACAATCAGTTTAAAACATTTGGTCGGTCGCCATTTTGAAACGGGTCGGTCGATTTAGCTGGTTAACTCGTCCTTTGACAATATACTGTCCAAAGTTCAGCCTCCTACGTGTAAAATTGCGACCGGAATCGTGTCTACGAGATTTAATTATATGTATATAATTATATGAAGGACCTATATGTTCATGATATAACCGTCGAGATCAGAGAAAATCCAAAGCGGCACCTTTGGATCTTTATTTTCTATGAAAATTTGCTAAAATTCTAAATATGCATATAGATAAAGGAATAGTATTTGCATTATATGAAAATTAATTTTTTTTTGAGGTGCCAATAACTAAAACAGTTGACGGACATTAAAAACACAAAGGTGAAAAAGATATGAATAGGTAATTACTGACGTAATATTTTACGTTAAGAATTGACGGGTCTTCGGACATTTGTATGTACATAGAGTGTGTATGTACATACAATAAAGTCGACTTTTCTTTGCGGAATCGGGGTTTATGATTTATTATATATTGTTACTTAATTTAAAGTTATTTATGTTATTTATGTTTATTTATGTTAAGTTGACATTATTAATAGATAGTATAGAATGTTTAAAAATCCACCAACTCTTTTGCTGTCGAGTTTACCTATATATTTGTGGAAGTTATAGAATTTACGCAAAAGTATTCCTAAATTATTATAAGTCCTGTTATATGTATAAGTACGATTCTGTTAATATTAATGTTGGTTACCTGGAAGCAGCTAAATATAATTTGGAATAATTAAAAACACTCAAAGAAAATGTGGTTATAATTGATAATACGTATACAGGCTATGTATTAATATTATATCGAGACGTGTAGAAACAGAAATCCTCTGAACAATTTTCATTTAACGTTAAAATGTTTAACAAGCTTCAAAAATTTGTAAATTTATTTGCTTTTTCAAATCTACGTTTATTAAACCTGAATTACTTAACACTAATTTCTCCAACCAGCTGGAAAAATATGTTAATATAATCAACGATTAACAAAATTACTAAACAGGATGTAACATCTGCTACCGACTTTTTAAAATCTAGAATAATATCTAATTCTAATGTAATTCATAATTTTTGCCCAAAGATAACACATACATAGGCATATATTTTTAAATAAATCTCTTAATAATTTTTGAAGCAGCGTGTTCCTAAATCGAGAATTTAAAGGGACAGAAAAAGTGATACGAACAAACATAAATTGATAAACAATTTCAACGATTTTTATGGTTACGATGATTTTTTAATTTTCATAAATTTCATTACGGTTTGTTTCGTATTAATTATGCACGAATGAAAGTCATTCATATTTTATTCCGATGCACGTTATCAAGAAAAGGTTACTAGATGATGACGTTACACAAAATGTGTCACTTTGTATTTCATATTTTTACAATGTAGATACTAATAAATTGTAGTCTTTCTTTACCATGTACGTACTACATAGATAAATAATATGAGTGCAGATAAATTGTCACTTTCCAAACTTTGAACTAAATTACAAATATACATCAGATATAGTCATCAAATATAGCCATCATCTAGTAACTTGTATTGAAGACGAGCATCGGAATAAGATTTGAATGACCCACACCTACCGACATTCGATTTTAATATTCGCAAAAACTGATGGGTATACCTATCTTTAAAAAGGTTAAATCAGTTTTTGTTTCGATCAATTGTAAGTTTGAATGCCTGTAATATATTTGTAGGATTGGTATTAAATACATATGCTAAATATATGTAGGTAGGTAGAGCTCATGTCATAATAATTGGCAATAGACAGTCAAGAAAGTCACTTCTAATAACTTCGCCCTTCGCTGATTTTCTCTTCAGTAATGTAGGCACAAGCAATACAATTTGAATTGACTGCTTTAGAATTATTATCACAAAACGTAGTAGTACGCCACTGTACTTCGGTACAACGTAATTTGGTGCCGATTATGGTTCTCATAAACATCTTTAAGTTCGCCTTCTTGTTCTATTGCGCAATCGGGACTTTCGCCAATTATAATGACATAAGCTTTAAATACAGTTTACTTCCCGGAACCGTACTGAGTTGTCTCTAGGAAAAAAAACAGCGATTACTGCGCCTTGATTGACCGCTAGCTACTAATTAAATTATATTTTGCAGTTTCAATAATTAGACAAAACACGTAATCTGGAAGTCGCATCATATAAAATATTAAGCCAACGTTTTTGTAGTGGATAAGAAGTGAGCGACTGATTGTGAACAACATACAAAACAGAGAATACATGTAATTAAGTACATACTAGGTAGATATAACCGTTTATACTTTTAAGCTAAAAGCCAGCGAGCGCCAAGAGCACATTGTTAGGTTTGATTACTTACATACTACCCATAATAATTATGTTTTGTTGTTTCTGCGTGGTAGCTTTTTATCGCTTGTTGATTCTCTAATTGCTGTTTAATTAAATTTACACTTATTACAATAATTTTTGTAGGTACCTATTCGAAATTTTCACAAGTTATATTAATATTATTAATATTGAAATTTACACACCTACCTCCTACCTTAGCTTTAAAAAAGTCGGTTTTATTTTTTTTCTTTTTGGAAGAAAATGCGAATATTAGACAATAATTGCTTTCACAGAGCGCTTGTAAGAGTATTTATTAAGCTCAACAGTGCGCGCAAAGCTTCCCATCCCAAAGTACCTACCGACTGACAATATTTAACTTTGTGTAAACAGTATGTTTATTTTAATGGCCAGACGGAAACCGATGCTTACGTACGACTAGTTGTTGCTGTTTAAATTGTATATTTATTGTACTGGCATTTAAACATTTTTGTTGTTAAAATTTAACTTGAGACTACAACAGATTATCTATCTAATAAATTAATAGGTAATTAATTAAAATCTATTTAAAACCATTAAATTTAAGAATTTTCTCTACAAAAATTTTAAGTGCCTCCGAATTGACTACTAATAATACATTCAGCAGTATCAGTGACTGTTGTTTTAAAATTAGAATTTGATCACGGATTTAATTTAAATACATTTACATATTTTGGTTAAAATTTTCTTTGTATTGTTTATAAAGAATTAAAAAGTAAATTTATAAATTTTTAGATTTTATGACTCTTATAAGTACATAATAGGATTAATCTTAAGTAAAAATGTTAATGGAATATATTATAAAATTTCTTTCCGATGTTAGTTCCTTCATTTATCGTTCACGCATTTATATACAGTAAAACCTTTCTATATTGAGTACCGCTGGTGTGAGCAAACCTGGCCATTTCAACCAAGTGCTCCATTTACAGAAAAGACTATCGGATCACTATCGGATTCAAAAAATTACTATATAATTAAATGGTTTTCCATTCGGGTTCATCGACGTACGGTCATTCAAGATAGGCGATCACAGTTTTGACTGTACCTATTTAACAATTTAGTTTTATTATCTTATCGTAAAATTTTAGAGAATTCCTTATTTTGCATTACATACTAATAAAACCAAATTACATATATTAAACAAATTTTGTAATTCTGGTCTCTGAAGTTTCTCATTAACGTTAATTTGAGTTCTTGTCAAGTGTTTGCCGCTTGAATATTATTTAGAAATTTCGTGTTAAGTACCGATTAGTTTATAATCGATATTAAAATGAACATAAATGTTTAAAAATTGTTATGGATTCGCAATGTATTTATATTAATAATATATAACTATTTCAAAAATTCGATTGATATGTTAGCGTTTCCATCGTATGAAAATATACATGAATAATATTCTGTTTAAAAAGCTAACGTTATCATTTATGCATCATTTTTAAGATTTAAATTTGGTATATGGATCATTGGTAAATCATCAGTGAATTGTATTAATTCTACTATATAAGTCATAGATATTATACTGTTTAGAGTCACTCACCCTAAATAGATGGTTGTATCCTGCTTTGTTTGGTGTCGCGTTTTTCGGAAGATTTTCCTCAAATTCAGGTGCCGTTCTGGAACTAAAAAAATTCATCTTACAATAAAACATGTTTTAATCGTTCATTGATTATTATTTTAAAAAATAAAACATATATAATATAAAATGGCTTATATCGATCCTAAAATATTAGTTTTATGATTATAAAACTAATAAAATAATGTGAATTATACACCTATTTTTTTTATTCTAGGACTAACTGTGAGTAAAAGGTGAATTCAGATAATTGAATCGTTATTATATTATATTATCCTAACATAAAACTAATAAATTATTTGTAAGATTTGTATTCACACTGAGTTTTAGCAATATACCTACTTCGAAAACGATACAAGTGACAAGCAGCAGATGAATGTCTCACTAAAAAATATATAAAGAATTATTTTCCTTTCGTTGAAGTATAAAGCGCGATTCACACCTGTCATTGATAAGTTAAACCCGTCGTCCTTATTTCAGTCAATGCAATTTGACATCAATTTTTGATTCACTCTAGGTTTGTAAAATCGTTTCACGTCTTTCAAATTTAAATTAAGTTATAGTTGGTAAATATAATTTATTTTTTGGCGTAAAAACGGCCACGGATAAATACTTTCTTCGCCCTTTTTTGTTGTCAAAAAAACAATGATGAGTGTTTTACGTTTTCGGTATTATTTGACAGAATTCAGACGAACTTAAGATTTGATAAACATTTGACAGGCGCGATCGAGCTTAAAAAAATACCTACTTCAAAAGAAATTGAGCAACGATTTTACTATCAAATTATTTCTCTTAAGTAACTCTTAATTTATTTGAGTATAAATTCTGGTTAAAAAATACATTTGTTTATATGATAGAATGTAATAAAAACTGTAGTGGGACGTTAATGAAAAACATTTCTATATCGTGTATATCTCAACGAAAAGTTTCCGCTAGATTTTTTTTTTTTGGGAACTTAATGACGTTTTTGAAAAACGCCCAGATATCGATTTTATTTATAAGGACAACTTATTTTATTCACTTTACGCTAACTCCCTGTGCGTGGGGGGGGGGTGTTAATTCTCTCAAAAATGTGTTTTTCAGAATACTTATTTTAACGTTGCAGGTACAATAAAATGCTTTAGTTTTGAAAAACAATTTTTAGTTTATTAAATGTTTAAAGTTGATTTATTTGAAAATGCGTTCATTCAATGATTGTAGAAATAGTTGAAAACAACGGGAATATGTCAGAAAAAGTGTTTTTCATTCAGACTGGGGCTCCTTTACACCGCAGTTCCAGTTCCAGTGTTCCACTGACCTCACTACATTTTTTCTTATTAGGATAGTTATATTCACAATTTACATTACTAAACCGGCTTCATTAGTTGAACTTCGGCAGCGCATAATCGAACAATGCCAATAAATTAGGCCAGCTGTGAGGTAGAATGCTTGTAATATTGAAGGAAGAATCAAGTATTACTGCATGGAGGTCAACGAAACAAGTTTTAAATGATTTTTTTAATCTTTTGCATTTTATTGCACTTACCTCCAACTTCAAATCGCACGTTCTCAGAAACTATTAGATCAAATTCAAAAAACAAATCGCCACCGTAACTAAGATTTAAAGGCTTAAAATATAGTGTACAACTTGATTTCTATCTTCATTTAACATTTGTGAGAGAGTTGCTAGCCCGTTTATAGGAGGATTAACGTAAAACGAGTGAATTTATAACGACGAGCTGGTCCCTATTAATAACAAAATCGACGTGTCTTTCGGCGTTTAAGATTTCAAACAAGTCCATTGTCAATAAAAACTTTTCGTTGGGACACTTATAGAGAGTTTCTATAGTTACTATACGAACTATGGTTAGTTTAAACGTTAGTCATCTGTACTCATCACCGTTAACCTTTAAATAAGATTGTGTTTCCGAAAAGATTTTATAGATACTTAAGCTACGCTTAAACTATCAGGTTATGCATGTTGGCGCAAACGACCCAGCATTTCTAGTGTGAAATAAACTTACAATTAGATTTTAAAATTTAAACTATTCGTCGCTATAGTAACAACAATGGTAACGATAAAACATAGTAGTGTAATTTAAATCTGTAGTTATAAATTAATATCGGTCAATGAGTATATTTTTTGGAAGATCACAATCCAAACTTTCCAGATCTGTTTATGAGATGCCCAAAGCCTACTAAATTTATGTATAAATGGAACATGACAGCTTCAAACAACTTCAATTCGAGGTTCAGCACGCTTAGTTACCCCTACTTATGCTCATATCTATCTTGTTGCACATTTGTAGAGTACTTGATACTACATATTTCTCGTCAGTATCTATAATCGAACGAGTCAGAGACGTACTAAATTCTTGTTATTCCGTTCTATTGTACAGGTATAACGCATGTTTAGTACATAATTATGTGCATTATTAAAAGATATAACGTTGCCATTTAATTTTTTCGTTTTATGACGTAACACGATCGTTATTAAATAATAGTGTTTAATATTTACAGTTGTTAAATAAATGGGGAATATAACCATTTTCTTTTAAATCAAATTATGGCCTTACGGCAAATTATTTTTTATGGCGTTGGTCATTAAATCGTCAGTTAGCAATTATGTATATTTTCGTGCGCATTGGTGTTAGTAAGTCGATCAAAAAAACGTCCGTGGTCGCAGGAGAATTCGAACTCCGGGACGTTGGTTTACTAGAAGAGCGCGAGGCTCCAACACTACTGCCTCCAAATTATTTCCAAATTTTCGTTTGCTAAATATTAAAATTAGACGGTAAAAATAGTGTTTAATGTTGATAAAATATTAAAAAATATGTAATAAAATAATTCTCGAGCTGATCACGTCACAAGAATATTAGATAAGTAATTTGAATTTTTTAAAACTTTGAAATCGTCATTCTGGCTAAACGAGCCAGCTCAATAATGGGTCTAACATCGGTGCTAATGACATCCACAACAACTCATCTCATTTTTCAAATAACGTTTTGATTAAAATTAAAAAGTGGAATTTTCGCCTTTTTTCACTTTGCACACAATTTTCGATGTGAAAATCATAGAAATATTATTCGTATTAAACAAGTCATGATACTTATACTGGTAGATAGTTTAGCCAGAATGACAAAATTTGTGGGCGAAACCGGAGTTTAGCTAAAAATACCTACATAAAACCTAAATAACTTCTAAACTAATAAATTTCGCCTGGCATACCTATATGGGGATCAAATTGGTGGGTATTGAGGTCTTCTATCGCCCCGCGCCGGCTGTTATCTGTCCTCAACGAAACACGCTGTTCTGTAGATACCTACATCTTAATTAAACATGACTAAATGAAAATTGTTTATTTTTTGCCAGATTTATAAACTATGTAATATGTGAATAATTACCGAAGAACGTTAATATGTCATATAAAACACGCGCAAAAAGATAACTAAGAACAGGTAAATAATATATACATTTTCTCCGTTACGTCAGCATTAAATGTAATTTTCGCAAAATACTGTCACAAATAAACGAGTTTTTACATTAAGCCCATCTCATTTGTAAACCAAACAAAAACGACAAGAACAGTTTTTCACACAATTACGGATGAAGTGCACCCTGTTTAAACCAATCCTTGTTTGTTTTATGGCATCCCTACGTCTGTCATTTTCTACTGATAATTAGGTAGCTTCCTACGTTTCCAACGAAATTAAATTTTATTAGGTAAAGTACGGCAACTAACTAAACATTAACGAAATGTATATTACGCAATCGATAATAATTATGTAACAACCGACAGCGGCATACGTTAGCTACATATTTCCATTTTGAAACGTATGACTGCTTCAAATGATTTTCTATATCGAAGAAATATTTCAGTCATAAGATTCGCGCTCATTTGATAATTATCTCTTTTTACTTCACTCAACCGCTAATAAATTACATCCAACAGAATTGCAAATTTTGCGTTTTGCATATAAATCCGCCTGCTGAAGCAAAGCAGAGACGGCCGTTTATTAATGTCCAGTCTGTCGCAACCCACTTTGGCGATGGTAATTAGCAGTTGGTCACACTGCTTCATACCACATACTCCAGAATTAATCACAGGAATTTTACTTGCTGCGGACATCCCCTTAATTACATTTTGTAAAATTGGCTGTCTAATAAAAACTTGAAGAAGCCAAGGGTGCCCTAATTACTATCAAACGAGAAATACCGCCTACCTACGTATATTTATAAATAGTGACATTCGTTTTACGTAGACAACAGCATCGTTTAAACTATTTTCAATCACCAATTCATGATAAATAAACTAGGTAGGTACTCTATGTAGTAGGTATATTTGTGTAATTTAGCAAGGAATTATCATGCAGTAAGTTGTAAAAATAAACAATTTAGTTACCACGAACGACTACAAAATAATCAATTAAAATAGGCAATTATACAAATGATAATTAAACCGTTGCATAGGTTTTATTAAACGTATATAGAAAGTACGAAAAGACGTTAAATTACATTTTCAATAACAGAAAAAAGGTTTCTGCTTTTTCTGCAATTTCCGTGGCGCATTAAAACCTTTTACGCCCCAGGTGTTGTATTCGGCCGTTTTATCAGTTTTACAACACTTGCTTCAGAACTATGTATAATGCTTAATTTAAAGGTTTTCGATTAATTCTCGTTTTTAAATAAATAGAGTATCCAATAAACACTATTCTGTAATTAACATATTTATTTGACTTATTTGATATAGAAGCTTATTAAGTTTAAAAGAGATAACAAAAGAATCTAAATGTTATTGGTGCTTGTTCGCGCGAAAAGAAAATACTTGTGGGGGAAGATAAATGTATTGACCCCTATACATGTAAATTGCCGTAAATTGGGGAATACATATACTGGAATAAACCGACATCCAAATATATGCAAATAGTATAAAAGAACTATCGAGATTGGGAAAACAACGCAGCAAAATAGCAAAAAGATTATTTATAATACCTAGTATTTCTAATTTTCAGATTTACATGCTTAACTTATCGTTAGTTACTAAAATTTTAATGTTTGTAAATATGTATAATCAAAGGCGTGTGAAAATTAAATACAAATTAATTTTTTTTTATTACATCATACATATAATATGTATGTATGTTTAAAACAGTTTTTTTTCACAATGAATTGAAAGAAATGTAGGTAGGTACGTACCTATATATAATTAATTATACAGTGTATTAGTGTACATTCTTTGATTTTTACAACTTATTCTGTATATTTTGAAAAGCACGTTAGAAGATAAAATATTTTAATAATAAATTAGTGTCCCACCATAAAATATAAACCAACAATCGCTACTATTTGAGTCGCAGATATCACGACAAACATTAGGTATTGTTTTCTTTCATTGGTTCATTTCATTTTGTTAAGTATAAATACCTAACACAGTTTGTAAAAGAGATTTTATTTATTTATAATATTTTTCTTTATTAAATATAAGTATTACATTGTAATATTATACTTAATAAAATATTAGGTGCATAATATGCAAAGAATATATGTATCTACCTATACTCTATTCACCGAACCCATGCAGTAGACATAAACAAATGCAAGCGGAGACGCCTTTACGATAACTACATGTTACACATGGTCGAATCTCCTCATGATTCTAAACCTACCTATCTTGTAAAAATATAAAACGTAAATGTATTACACGTTACTTACAGTAATTGTTGTTTATGTCTACTGCATAGGAAAAATGAATAAGGTATAGCATAATTATATTACATGGAATATCTACTAATCCACCTACTTAAATATTTCTTTTTATGACTGTGGATTTACCTAATTTAAAAAGTTTATAAGTGTAACAATAATTGCGTAACAACTTGCAAGTATGTATAATATGATAAATTGTAAAACTTTTATTCATTGTTAAATGTTTGTATTCGAATTCCTTTGCCTCGAAAAGTATTAATATTTTTCGATATTTTTGCATAAAAACTATGAGCGTAAAATCATCTCAAGTAACAAAGTTCCAATTTCAAATATCTATTATTCAATCATATAAGTACACCTAGGTATCCTATTTATAGTAAACTGTGTATTGTAAACTGTAAATATTGCCGCCTAGAGTGGCGGACTTCTCGGAATCGTTGTGACATCACTAGGGTTCCGAGCCGCGAAGGTGGGGGGGCCGAATGTCAAATACATTGTACATATTAAACTAAACTATTTATAACTATAACATACTAAACAAAATTAGTGATAAATAATTATTATTATTGATAAATATATATTTTAAAATACAATTTTTGATGTTTTTTACATCACTCTACTATCGAACATTCAACATTCGCACACATTTTCAAAAACCATATATGTGCGAAAGTCCTGTACAATGTTACAATTAATCTAAAGAAGAGAAAACAAAAAGCAAAGTTACAAATATTACAAAGCAAATTTGCAAGTCTGATTTGATATAAAACGGAGAATAATAAAAGGTAGATTTTAGAAGACGTATGTATATGTCCATGAAATAGTAACCAAGTAGGTAGTTATAAATTTTTCTGAATTTATACACATCACGCCCTCTCGCCTGCAGCTATATTTTCAATTTTTTTTTTAAATATCGCACTCGCATCCATTGTGATATTGAAATTTAGCTTGGTAAATAAATTTAATGCGTTGGCTTTACACGGAATTTAATAAATATTCAAAAACACGTACCATTTATTCAGGTTATAAAAAAGTTTTAAAGCTGGCATTGTTATTTTAACAACAATCTAAAAAAAAATAAAACATATTAAGCTAACATTTTTGTTCAAAACTGAATTGCAAACTCGATTGGTAAATTATTTGAGTTTCAGTAATCAAATACATATATGTACTAACATATTTACTTATAATGTTAAACTAATTTCATTATCGAATTGCGAATTGGGTCGCTTCTTTTAATTTTCATAACAAATACGGTCTTAATAAAAAGACTTACTTAAAAAGTAAGTTAAATTTTTTAATAACAAAGCATTCAATCGACTCGTATATTTCGTAATATTTTACCAGATATTAAATACTTTTCATTTTACTTTTTTTGCATTTTGGTTACCTACATCGTTACACTACAATCGCCTCATTTATATATTATGCATTTGTAGATAAACTAAATTCACGAAATTGTTTCGTGTGCGTGTGTGTGTGTATGTATGTGCGTGTGTAAACTTTCAAAAGCTCCTTTCTTTATAGCTTCTCTTAAAAACAAAGAAGACATAAACCCAGCCAATAACAACATCCCATAGAAGAACCTACATATTAATTATTCAAAGCGGTTACTGACGTACGTTAGGGATGTTTGCTGTTATTAATTGGCAATTCCCTTACTTATAAGAAGCAAGATAATAGCAAAGTAAGGAGTAGTATCATATAGATGTTTATTAAAAGTTATTTCGTAATTGATTTAAACGAGTATTTAATTAAGCCTAAAAAATTAAAGTTTAAAAATTAAGTTAAGTAAAACAGTTCCAAATTATTATAGATTATAGTCGTTCTTTACCACGTCATACGTGTGCAGGTAAATTATCGGTGGAATATACCACGTTCAAAATTTTAAACTGAATACCTATTACAAATACACAATTCAGTAACTTTTTATGCATGACGTGCATTGGAACTGATCGCGAACAACGTATAGGTGCCTATATAATACCTAAATTCCTGTTTGTTTTACAAAAAGTAAACTAACTATAACGTATATTGTACATATGCATAGTTATGTTTATGTTCACCTTTTAAAAATAATAGGAAAATATTTTTCAATTATCAATTAAACATGCCTTTATTAAAAACTGTAAAATATCGTAGATGTAAAATTGTTTATTACATAATAAATTTAATAAATCACTTTCAATAAATACTTTTCATTATGTTATTTACGAGGTGTTCAAGTTATGTTTATTACTATAGATAAATACATTTTATAAACATATCGTAAAATAAGCTTTTAAATTTAGTTTTAAAATAGCTGTAGCTATAGACAATAATAGCTTAAAAGTAACGTAAAATTTTAACAAGATAATCCTCCACTTTCATATAAGTTCGAGTAAGTATCAGTACACTTTAATTATAATTTCTTTATTGGGGATATAAAAATGTCGAAGAAAACGAATAAAGTGCTTGAACTAAGACCCTTACACTTTAAACACATAATGATTATTTTTCTGAAAGCAGGTATAGTTGGACGTTCGATTGTCTAACGACTTAAAAAATAAATTCCATAGCAATAAACTATGCACCTACTGCGATTTGTTTAATAACAACGATCAGATAAACTATTTATAGGCCTACCAATATAATTAAATTTATTTTATTAATTATCTACTTGAACTGGCTAAAATCAAATGATAGTTCAAGAAAAAAAGATTCCGCATCAAAAACAATCAATTTTCGTTTTTTTACGCCATTACAACTTAAAAATTAATTATGCCACAACTTTTCATTGAATAGATCGATTTATAATTTAGTATTAACATGAAAACGCTTTAACGTAGTTATTGAAATCTAAACATAATTATCGTTAGATTATTATTTAATTCAGCAATTTAACAAAGATCACGACATGATCGGTTCCAGATTTCTATTTAGAAATGCAATTTTATTAAAGTCACGTTTCGATATTGACAATCTCTCTTCACCAGAGTATTTATGCCGAAGAATGTTTTTGTTGGTGCTAATTCATGATTATAATAGTTTACGCTAAATACATATTGGAATAATAACTATGATTTTTTATTATTAAAGTTTATTGCTCATGACGTCATACAAATTTGATTTAATAGGTACCATATTTACTCGAAAATAAGACCCTCTATTTTTGCTCTGAAATTTGAAAGGGTCTTTTATAATCGATCAGTATAATAAGATATTTCCAATAAGTGTACAAAATGTTATTATCTATTGCAGTAACATTCGAACACTTTTGAATGAAATGCCTACAATTTTAGACGTTTCCCTGGAATTCAGATAAACGTGCTTCCACAAAGGCATTGTATCCGCGAAGAGCAAAGGGCGGAATTTTTCCCATGAAAATAGCTACGTAATTTTTTAACAAAATAAAACTGAAAAATGTCCAATATCTTATATTGTTTATATTTTTAGCGATTGAAAAATTCGCTCCAAAACATAAGGGCGTCTTATAATCGACGGCGTCTTATTTTCGAGTAAATACGTTATTTTGATTTCCCGAAGATTCAACTGATATTTATTTAATACATTGCCTCGTGCATTTGAAGACGCAAACAAAAATGTATCAGTAAAATTAATAAAACAAACGTCAAGAAAGCAAAAATACGACGTCGCCCGTTGATAAACATCCCCAATAAACATGCCCGTAAATTTTTCGATATAATTTTTTTAACATTCTATATGTTTAATCACTTTTAACCATGTTGTGCGACGATAATCATTTCAAGTAAAATATATTTTACACGTGGGTAAGCAGTGATGTTACATGCGAAATATAAAAGTGGCATCTCTACAGGGTGTACAAAACATAGTGTTTAGAAAATTATTATATTTTATTTCGATAGCCTTTAGGTAACGAAATTTAATCAAACTATACTTGTTTGAACCCTCCCGAGGGATCCAACCCCTTATCTTTTTTCAAGGCCATCGCTTTACTCGTTCCAGAGATAACATTTTTTTAAATTTTTTAACTTTATGTCAAACTCACAAACCACGTGGATAGAGGGGCTGAAATTAAAGGTAATTCGGAGTTGGGTCATGAGGTATCATGTATGTAAAAATCAGTCAGATATCGATGGGGGCATCCCACCATATTATGAAAACCGGGAAAACCCTTTTTCTAAGTCAAATGAATTTCTAAGAAAACTAATAAAATCCGTTTTTTCCGAGACCTTAGTCTATGAGAGATAATTTCTTATTGACACAACAGGCTACTTGCACAATTTTTAAATTTAAATAAAACACGTTTAGAATAAAGTTATCGAACGATATTATTATTATTAGCTATTTATTACGTATGTGCATATTATATTTATATATGCTAAATGCATCGATACATCGATCGTTAATTTCCGATTATGAACCTTTAAAGAAAACTTCTCAAAGGATGTATGGATAGGGGATGTTGCTAACAATATCAGTACCTACTAAAAACCCCAATAAATGAACCTTCTACGTTTCGAGAAACACAAAACAAGAAATTTGTGGTTAATAGCGGTACGACGAAATCAAACCGAGTTTTATAAAACATCGACGATTTTATATTTATGTAGGTAAACTATTTTACTGTAAGCAAATTTGTAAATATAATTAGGTATTAGTATTAGTAGATATTAATTGTTATTTGCGTAAGTAAATACTTCTAATAAAGAAATAATAAATATAAATTATCTCCTGTTGTCAGTTAAAAAATATGAAAAATTATATAAAATTTAAATTAGTAGATGGTCTAAAAAAATTTAAATTGAATAGTTTTCTGTTACTACGCGGCTTTCTTCATTGGGAAACGATGATTCAATATTAACATTTGATTTTTTCTAGAATTATACATACCTACATACCCATCGTGTGTATGTTAGAAAGTTAGGGAAAGAGATGCCCACCAAAATCATATTTTTTCGGAAATATGGAAAAGCATTCGCCGGTGATGGAAATTCGATAGTTGCGGTTTGCGTGCAAACGATGTTTTGAATTGTAAAGTAACAGTAATTTGTTCTGTCTCGAATACGTAAGTTTCGTGTTCCCTTTTTATAAAATTATGTCGAAAAATGTTTTTAACGTTTTAAAAATTCGAAAATATCTATGAAATTTTATTAACGTAGGATTTACCAATTATTAATTCGACAATAACAAACATAATAATTACCTATATAATCTTTTCCGCAATATTAAACAGACATAGGTAATGCCAAAAGTAAATATTTAATCAGTACTTAGGTTATTTCAACTTTCTAAAAACATATTTATTTACAAAAAATTGCTACTATTGGAGTTTACGTGCTCGAAAATTTCTTTGTGAACTTATAAACAAGTTTGTGTTGACAAACGTGTGTTTCTTCTTAAATTCGTCTCTCATTACTTATTCTTGTTTTTAAACAATAAACAGAGTAAAATACGAATTCGATACTGTTTTAAGTAGTTTAACGTTGGTAATTAAATTGAAGTTTTACAATAGTTGAGCAGGAATATTTAAAGACTAGCAAATTGATGAAGGAAATTTCAAAGGTTATTGATGATATTTTAACGACCACTGTATAATTAATCACGACAAAATATATAGTTTATAATTACCAATTTATTTTTATAGAAAGATTAAACATGATGTTACATTTTATAAATTTCATTATTATATTCATTTCATTCATATTCGTTATTCATTTCTTTATTAATTAAGCATGGTTCACACCTAAAATTTATTATCAAGTCAAATTCGTCGTCCTTATTTCAATCATTGTAATTTGACACTAATTCTTGATCAATTTTAGAGTTGTAATAAATATTAATTATCGATACGAGTTTGATTACGTAATGTTTAACGAAACGAGTTTGATTGCCAGAACGAGACGGTGAGTCGAACTTTGCGGCAATCAAACGAGCTTCGTTAAGCCACAATCAGACGTGTATTGTTCAATATTTTAACTTCGTCGGTGGAAATATGTTTTTATTTCATTATTATGTGCAAGACAAATTAAGATTACAAATTTTGACTTGTTTTTCATTTGGCAGAATGTTATGTTTGTTATTATGTTAACGGTTTATTTTTAGAAAATACAGTAGGCACTCGTTGCCAGTGTGGTATCTAATAAGTCTTTTAACAACACCCAAGTTAGATTGATAAACAGCCTGCACCTAATGATACCGACGAAGATAAAACCGTTTTACGTCTTTTAAATTTAAATCAAGTTATATTTAGTAATTATAAACATTTTTTGTGTTTCACACTTTCTATTGGCGCATTCAGCCGAGATGAAATAACGGAAAGTAAGCGTTAGGTTATAGTAGCTGACTATAGCCGAAGGACTTTAAGCTAATGTAATACCTCAACTATAAAAATAAAATAAAATAACGCAAATAAACAACGGTTCAATTGAATCGGTGTTTTAGCGCTAAGACAGCGTTTTCCCGGTTGAATGCGCTCATTGGTATTCGATGGAATTCGATCAAACTGATGAAAAAAAATTGATGAATGTCTGACAGATGTAGAACGCGCTTTAATCTTTAATAATCTACATATATTACTAACTCCTTTTATTCACCATTAAGTTTTGTATTTTTGCAACATTTTTCAATTGAAGACCTTTTGATCATCGGTCTTTATTGGTAATTTTAAATAAGTGTTTCAACAATCATTCCAAACGATCTTCATTTAAGCAGGAATGTTTAAGGTTAAGTTACTAGTGCTTATAGATAATGGAGATTCAAGCGCGTACGTTGCCTAGCAGCCAGCGAACAAGAGTTGTATATGTAGTAGGTCTTCTTCTTCTTCTTCTTTTAGCCTTCTTGCACCCAGTATTGGATATAGGCCTCATTTTTCTGTCGCCATCCTTCTCTGTCTTGTGCGATTCTTACCCACGGCAGTCCTGCAATTCTCTTGATGTCGTCGTACCATCTTATTTGTGGTCTCCCACTACTTCTTCTTCCTGACCACGGCCTCCACTGTATTACTCTGGCGCTCCATCTGTTGTCTTTGGTTCTGGCTATGTGTCCTGCATAGTCCCACTTCAAATGTGCCGCTCTCACAACTACATCCGTTATTCCGTTTTTTTGTCGTATCGACTCGTTCCGCCTTCTGTCTCTTATGCCATGTTATACCTCTCCATGGCTCTTTGTGTAATTTTGATTTTATCTGTTTAGTGAGGGTTCATGTTTGTGCTCCGTATGTTATGACGGGCAGAACACATTGATCAAAAACCCTGGCCCGCATGTGTAAAGGATTTTTCTTGTCTTTTAATATATATGATAATTTTCTAAAAGCTGCCCATCCCAATCGTCTTCTACGTTCTATTTCCATTTCTCTGTTTTCTTTGGTGGATGTTATTTTTTGTCCAAGACAGATATATGTGCTGACGTTCTCTATTGTTGTTTCTCTAATAGCTATTTCTGGATTTTCAGAGCACATTGTCTTTGTTTTACTTATATTTATTTTTAGGCCTACTGCTCTTGATTTTGTTTCCAATTCTATTAACATGACCTGTTATGTAGTAGGTACCTATATGAATATCATATTATTTATTATACATTTAGTGTTAATTTTTACGCATTACTTAATAACGTTTATATTTATAAATTTGTGTTTAAATGTGAAACTGTCTTATAGAATAAAAATTTATTAAAAAATGGGAAAAGTTTTGATAGGCTACGTAACCATAGACCGGTGTAGGTGACTTATCGTTAGTCTAGGGTCATATTGTGCGATCGTCGCGTAATGTAGTCACCTTTATAATGTGACATACATTACGTTGGGGCAAAAAATAATTGCGGGTTTTATTATTTTAAGTTTGGCGCCGCTTTTTACCGTTATCTTTTGTTATAGTCATGTGATAGATCATTGTAAACAATGAAATTGGTACTATTACCACAAAAGACACATACTATATAATTATAACACAAAAGCGACACTCATGGCGCAAGGTCATTGAAAACGAAGCCTATAATATCAAGAAATAGTGTCACTTCTGCCTTAATTATATATAATATGTGTCTTATGTGCTTCTGATCTCAATTTATGTTTATTGTTTTCATTCCTTAGAAATTGAATATAATCTGTTAAATTAGACGCGGAAAAAAGCAAATTCGCGCGTTTTTGTTGTAGCGAGTTTAAATTAAGAAGTAAAGCAACAGAAACTGCTCGAAATATCAAAACTTGTTTTTGGCGAAGAGTCAATTAACGAACGTACAAGCTCGACGGAGATTCCAAAAGTTTCGTGATGCAAACGAAAGCTTTGAATGTAGGATGGTCGTGGACGACATTATTGAAGAGGACCCACGTGGAGCAACTCGAGAGGTGGCAGAAGCACGGTGCTGTCTTTATACTTGTTACGTAAAAACCGAAATGATTTTTGCACCAACCTATATAATACTCGAACCAATCCGTGTTAGTTGACGTTCGAATTGCGGCGACCAAAACGCTAGATGTGGCCCTAGACATAATGTCAACTTGAAAAATTTATGATTGACGCGACAAATAAAAGAAAATAGACTTGTCTTATATTTTATGCTTAACGTAAGTCGTTATTACTATTGCTTCATGTATTTTATAGGTATGTATTTCACGTAGGTACCTAGTTTATTCCAATGTTTAATAGATGCGTAGATATATAGAATTAATGAAGCAAACTTAACTGTAGTTGAGGTATTTATTACTTTCAGTTACTTTGTAACCTTATTTATTTTCTCAGTTCTTAGGTAATTCTTTTAGAAGAAAACGTGGTATGTAATTTCAATAATAGATTTTGTGCCTTCGCTTTCTAATGTATATAAATAACGCCTTAATTGAAGATAAAACTCACTATAAATTCTAGTAATTGGTGACCTTATAGGTGGTCCTACTCTTAGCATTTCCGGGCGTAACATCTCAAATTTATGTTTATTTCAACAACAGGTTTACTCGTATGGCCAGATTCAATTAGTAGCACGCAAGGTGTAATAGATTTATCTACTTCTAGGTACCTATATTGATTTAGTCATATGCACGTATATTTTATTTGTACCACATGCACGCTTTTACTATTAAAAAATATATTTAAACAGTGCACTTGACATTTTATTTAGATTTCTTGATGATACAGTTTACATTTTCTACTGCTGTTTAGCCTGTTTCAAACGACAACGACAGTCTGTTATTTTTTTATCTTTAAAGAATGTGAATGCCTAATAAATAATCTTACAAAAACTATCGACGGCAATAAAATGAAATATATGGTACCCACCTATATAAATACATAACTACACTTACAATTATATTATTACCTATAATTTATAACATAACGAATGTTGTATGTTTTATTCTTAAGGCTTTTTTGCAGTAGGTAAAATTAGACATGATAAATAAATAATCTGATGTACCCGCAATTTATCTATATTCGTTCTGTTTTCTTCATTTACAACATGAGGCGGTTGAGGTATATTTTTAATTAATATAAGTGCTTAAGTATGTTTACATACAATAAATAGTTTCTGTAGGTATACCTACCACAAACATTAAATAAATTTACTTTCTCTGTATATAAAATCTCCTTAATAATCAGTAAATTCCCCAATAAATATCTATCATTTTCCAGGTTACGATTCATTTATATCGATATCGATTTATTTACAGATTGACAAAACGTTATTCGCTTAACTGTAAAATGTCCTAAAAAGGTCAATCGATTTCGTTAAAACTTAAAAGGCGTTTTTACATCGATATAGGTAATAAAAAGTAGTAAAATTTAAAATTTAGTTTAAGTAAGTACCTGCATAATTTTACGATAGTATCTAATAATTAAATTATGTTCAGCTACGTCCAGTCGATTAAAACGATCGATATGTAAATAAATCCTTGAACCGCATTGGAATAATAAACAATTTTGACAATTACTTACGCTAAATAAAATGCACATCAAACAATTAATTTACGAGATACACGCCCCGCTTTTAAGGGATAAAAAACGGATAATGAAAGGTCTACTTGTGCCGGTCTCAGAAAAGCTCAGGGTATTGCTAAAATAAAGAACGGTTATTTCGAAAATTACTCGTAACTGCTTTTGAAAAGTTGTTTGCTATTCGTTAAGGTATTGAGTTCCTTTTTTGTTCTTGAATATCGTTTGAACATAATGTCTATAGATACAGTTTAAAATAATTTATTATTAAATTACTAAGGCTTTCAAATTTTGTTGAATTAAGAATTAAAGTACTTAAATAGAAATTGAATTTATAGTAAAGTTTTCTCACGGTTCAAGATTCGTACCGTCTCACAAACGCCCATTTATTTTGAATAAAATTCTGTATTGACCTAATTAAAAAGTTAATTTGTGCTGTTTTAATAAGCAATTCGTTAAATAAGAGATAAGATACTAAATAGATACACCATCTACCATGGTGCATGCGGTTACTTCTCGGAATGCAATAGTATAATATAAACTTGCGGCGTGTAATCACGTAATACTGTGCTTTATGTTTCAAGTCAATAGACATTATACGACAAAGAGAATGTGTTTATAAAGTTTGAGTTTTTGCGAAGTAATTAACATAAGTACCTAAATGATGTACTGAACGATCGTAAAATGAATAAGGTTTATCGTGATTTTTGTTAATTTTAAAAGATAGTCGACGTAGGTAATATAATACAAATGAAGACACAAGTGGATAAAGGATCTATGTAACAAGAGAAACATTTGGAGAAATCAAAGGTTAAAGTTTTAAACTATTGCAAAAGTGGTCCATAGATCCGTTATCGTCGGGTAAACCAGCCATTTATCTTCAGAAATTAGATTCTAAGTCAACTCACAATATTTCTAAGCACTTAAAATCTTTAGCCACCAAAAATCATTAATAAATTAATAAATAATTGATTTTAAAATAAATAAAATAATTTATTGATTAATAAATACTTAACAAATAATTGATAAATCATCTTTTGTTTGACAAATATTCTCGTTCTTGATTTTCTAGACGCAGACATTGTTTACAATAGGTGTGTAATTAAATATATATATATATATCATTTAGCGGGATGTGTCACATAAGAAAATTTTATACGAACTTATGAAACTATAATACTTTTTTCTAATTTACACTCTTCAGAGAAATCGGTTATCTTCGTCGAGACACCTTGTATAGACATACAATAGCAAATATTACGTGCTGCTTTTTTATGTAACTACTAGTTGGATTACAATTTTTAACAATAATCGAGGCAATAATAGAATATGGTACAATAGACTGTCTACGTTTTGAAATCGTGAAGTATTTCCTAACATTTTTATATTGAGATAAGGAAAGAGAATCGGAAATAGCACCCTCGCAGAGACTATTAAGTTTATTCAGGTACACGAAAAGTGGTTTATTCTATAAATAATCAGGGATATGAATTACTCGATGACTGAAACATATATTTCATTTATATGTATTTTAAGTTTTAAAGTCAATTTTCATAATATTATACACAGTACTGGCATGGGCATCTATTATAGGTATATGATTAAAAATATTAAAACATATAATAACATACGTGTCGAATTGCTACAGCTACGTAATTTTAATTTAGCACATTAAATATTAATAGTTCGAGATCAATAATTTAAAAAAATAATAATCAAAAGGACTATTATATTAGTTTATTGTAGTTACTATTTTATTTTAACAAACTGTTGAAGAAAAAACGAAAAAAGAAAATTACTTTAAATACAAATTATACAAATTAAAAGTACATATTATTATTCCCTATAAAATAAGATCTAAAATATTTTCAGAGATATCAAATACTCCTATAATTGAAGACTGACGTAAAACATAAAATTTTATTAATTCAAATGTCGTTATTTTATTACAGTCTTTAAATTTTTAATGCAATATTTTGTTATATTTCGAACCTTTTTGGGTAGGCAGCGTAAACGATTCAAAAATAAAAGAGTAAAACATAAAGAACGGTTTTATAAACGCGAGCACCCCTTTCTATAAATTTTATTTTAGGAAAAACTATAAATAAAATTTTATGGTGTTCAAGGTGTAACGGTTTTAAGTTAATTATGCGATTTTATTAGGCTGGTTGGTGTTTAATTACTTTTTAACGACTAGAAGCTCATCACTTGTGGAAAAACGAGGCGATGTATCCTATGGGTAATCGAATTTGATTTAATTCGCTTGATTATTAATTATTAAAACGAATTCTTTGATAGGTGCAAGAATTATAAATTGCACGTATTGCGCTGAAAATTTATTTCAATAAGAAATAACTTCTAGGATGATTTTTAGAAAGTTAGACTATTTACACACAAAGATTCAATAAACCTAGCATGCGATGTTAAGTATTTTGTTGCGTAAGAAAAATAGCTGATGTTTTTCACACGTAGGGCGCCAGGTGCTGTTTGTTATACTTATACTAACATAATTTGCGTGACTAACTTATACTACTATTATTTATTTATATAACGTGCTAATTTATTATCTGCATGTAGATAGTCATGTAGGTACTTAGCAACAGTTCGTCAAATGTCGCTTAAGCAACTTAACAATTGTTTTAAATTTATTTATTTAAGAATAAATCGAATTTTACCTTTAAACATGTAAAAACAACAAAATTAAACAACGCAATACGTTAGCATTTAGATACCTAGGTACTTATGTTATTATCCTCATAAACGTGTCATAACTCTCAAGCCCTATTTAATTGTTAAGTCAGTTTAGTTTGGTGACGAAGCGCTTCTAGAGACGCATCATTTGTCAGCTTCAGAAATTTGGAAAGTGGACCTCCACAAAGTGCTCTGGTTCCACTTCATTGTATATGAATTCTTGTAACGTATAGTACCACTGTTTCATAGTTAACAGAGCGTAACAAAAGATAATAAGAAACCTTTTGAAATTTTATTTGAAAACGAACTAAATGTTCTATCTAAAGTCATCGTTATTCATAAAAGTCATCGATGGAATATTATTTATTTGGATTTGTTTTCGAATCAAAACGTTAAATATTCATTTCTATTCTTGAAATGTTAAGGAAATAAATACAGTTTATTCTTCTTTTGTAAGATTAAGTAATAGGGCATTGTAGACCTATATAATAATAATAATAATAATAATAATAATAATAATATATATATATATATATATATATATATATATATATACCTATTACGATATTAAAACTTTTAAATGTGATAATTTAAGCTACCAAAATGAAAATACTTGATATTATCTATACCTTATCCATGTGTATAAGCGATTCGCGTCATCAGTAAAAAGTTACTAGGTTGTTTATTTGTAATTCGGTTTAAAGTTCGGAAAGTGACATATTCTATAGATGATTTACTTGCGCACATATTAGATGGTATAAAGAAAAACTACAATTTATTAGAACTGTCAAAATACGAGGTACGAGGTGACAGCACTGTGTGAAACGTCATCGATCTAGTAACTTTTAGGTTAATATAGGTTTGGATAGGCCATAGCTAATATTAATTACCTACTTAAGGTAAATAAAAACAAACTTTTACAAAAATGTAATCTATTTATCTACTGTAGGTAGGTACTTTTGTAATTAATTACTTATTAATATCTATTAGACATATCTAAATAAATTAAAAGGCACGTTCACTAATTACATATAAATTAGCTATACTACGATTAAAATCTATAATTCACATTATATAGACATGTACTAAAAAATTAAATAGGTATTACGTTCTACTTGAACATATTTTAACTTACGTTAGTATCATAAATTATGTATATCTCTCGTTACAGAATTAAATCTCTAATTATGTGGTTTGCTACGATGCCGATGTAGGTAAATTTATCTACTAAATAAATAGCGTTTAATATTTAACGATCTGTTTCTAATTTTTTTTTATTTTGCCTTTATACTTCGATCTTTATCTTTTAGGCAAAATAACGAACTTATAATCGCACCTTCCGCATTTTCGTTGATTGTTACAATCGAGTAAATTTGCTCGATCGGCCAAAAGTCGTTCAAATTTTTCTTTAAAAATAACCGAGAGACTACTTCTACTACTGCAGTAAATTTCATGAAGAGTAGTGTTAGATATTTTAATTGTAACACGGTTATATTTAAAACAAGGCGAAATGTCGTCTGAAAATTACATCATCGATACTAACCATAAATCAACTATTATTTTGATTAACTTATCAGCACCTGCTAATATTTTGCATTGTGTGGTATTGCTTACAACGTTAATTTTATTAAATTAACTGTTTACTTTTTCGAATTTGTTTAAAAAATTTAATAGGCACCTACCTATATATTATATTACGAATTCTATTAACGATTTTCGATTGTATCGGAAAATGTTTTAAATAAGTTGCGAGTTGGTCAAATTTAATTTATTTTATGCAAAATTACATTTACAAATAACTCTTGCAGAATTATTCCGCTCTTTTATATTTAAGCTAATTTAGCCTACGGAACTCTTTGTTAATTTTCCTCTTTATCGAATTTAATATGATCGTGTTATTTTTAAACTTTTGACTACCTATACCTGGAAGCGATTTCACCGGCATAATTGCATCCGTAGATATCGAACCAATTTATCACCCTTGAAAATACGAACATTTAATTATCTACAATATGTTTGAAAATCATATTAACTCATTAATGATCAAAGTATCGAAACGAAACATTTCATAATTGTTGTTGTTTTTTTTTAAATATTTTTCTGTATGGGTTGTAGCAAATTCCGTGTTTGACATCTATTTAGAAAGGTTATATGACGAACAACCTCGATTAAAATACCTTATTTGTCGAAATTTATTTATTTGTAAAGTATTCCAATTTATCGCGGTCTCGCAGGGCCCGATTTAAATACATAAACATAAACAAATCGTGAAGAAATTATTAAACATTTTTGTGTGGCAACTGTACCCTATAGATGTTGTGTAAGCACCCTAGTCAAACAAAATCTGAAATATTAATTATAATACATTTTTATGGTCATTTAAACTTATTGTTTGATATTTTGGCATAATGTGTGAATTAATAATTAATATTCAGTACACGTCAGTATAATAACTAAATAATTTCATTTATGCGAACTTATTGTGCAATTCTGTAATACAAGATGGACGTAAATACATTTTACGTTTATTACAGAAATAAACACCGTTTTGCACCTCCTGTAACGTCCCTTTTTCTTTTTTTTTCGAAAAACGAGACGAATATCAAAAGACCGCAAAAAATACGCAATGTTCTTATCTCGAGGAACTCTACAAAGAATTTCGAAGACGATAGGTTGGTTCGAAATCTACCGGTACAATTATCAAAAATGATTTGTTTCTTCTTTAAATACAGATAGCCCTCGGTTTACGACGGTTCAGTTTACGCCGATTCATAATAACCTGTCAGTCTGCATGTGCTGGTATTCCCCCGGTTTGACTGTAAAAACAAAAAACTAACTGACATAGTTACGTACGTCATAACAACATTCTTTCTTTCTTGTTTCGTTAATGTTTTCTTTACTGCATACTTTAAGTCTCTTTGATTATAATTATGCAGAATTCGGCGCAAACCGAGTGCTATCTGTATTTCAAATATTAGTACGTAGTAAAAAAATTATTTCCCGGATGTTGCCTACCTATATCGATTTTTTTTTCTTTCTCCTCTATACATTTTCTTTCTTTAATTTAACTTAATTAAACGTAAATTCGTTTATCGAATGGAAGTTTTGGACCGATTTCTTATTTTAGGAATTAAGTTGGATCTAGAGGGACGCTTACTGTTAAAATATATTGGTAGCATTTAAAACATTACCTACTTTTTGTTTTATAAATTTGTTTCAAGTTAATTGGCGAGTTCTTTTTGTTTTTTATTCAGATCGATTTGTTCAAATTTGAGAAATATTTTAGATACATTTTCGTTTACGTTTTATACTTATGTATATTATCAGACGCAATAAACATGTTTCTACATTTCAGTACATAATTATACAAAAATGTTTAAGCTTTCAATGCGAAAAATTAACGAAACACCTAGGTAATAAAGTACGAAAGCGTTTAGAGGAATTTTCCGCGTAAATTATGTTTCTTATTATACATATTCAGTTGTAAAGTACATAAGTAGGTACAATCATAAAAGTTTAAGATCGAGCTTACTAAAACGTATATTAATTTAATACTTTCATCTATACTATAGCTTATTTAAAATGTAACGATGGCGTGCTTGTTTTTATTCTAAAGGCGGTTGAGACGCGATTATTAGTTTAATTTATTGTAGATATTATAAATATATGATATTAATAAAATTGAGGATATTCTCATAAATACCTACTATAGAAATATACAGAAGCTTACATTAATTCGTTTATGTAAATACCTACCTATTATAAGTAGGTAAATAATAATTTAAGTACCTACGCATTATTCGCGATAGGTTCCGATGCACGTCATGCATACAAAATTACTAAATTGTATATTTGTAATATTCAGTTTAAAGTTTTGAGCGTGGCATATTCTACCGCTGATTTACTTGCACACATATGAAAGACAAAAAAAGAATATAATCTATTAGTACTGTAAAAATACGTGGTTTTATTGATAAAGTGGATTGGAATTTATCGTAAATAACGTATGCTCCAAAAATTTAAGAAAAAACAGCAGTTACTCAGCTTCAGTAATGTCATTAATTACATTAATGTTTAATTTATAAACGTTTTTTACAACGTTAATTTATGGATTCGACAAAATGTCGAACAGTTTAACCTACGAAATTAAATTGAATCATAACGAAATTGAAATGTGCTTATAGTACTTTCAAATTAAAATTAAAATCGATACAAAAATAAAATGTTAAACGAACGAGTCACGGTCTATTTTTTAAGCAACTAGCCCCAGTTCACTTCCGGGAAAATAAACACGTTTTATTCCTGATTAAAATCGATGCTTAGTGCTGTACTGGAGGCGATACTCGATTCTTAATTATGTAAAGGGTACGAACACAAAGAGGTATTGACTCTCTCCTCGTATTAAGTACTAACTGTGGCACATATACACTTCATTTTATTACACGTGTTTGATTCCTATGTGGAATCGATGTTTAATGAGAAGCTTGCGGTGACACTTGATGGCTTGCTATAATACATAAGGTGTTATTTAACTGAATGTGTTTAATTTTATATTAAATTTAAGCTATGCTTCTTGCGGTACTAGACGAAACTTAAGAGTCTGAAGTCAAAAGCCTCATTTAGTATTACGTATTGAATTATAGTGAATAGATTAATCCGTATGTATAATCGAATATTAATTAGATAACTAATTTAATATAACAAGTTTACGTAATGATATGATGTTAAATTTAAAATATATTTAAAAACGTCTTATCGACACCTTTTTCTGCAGAACATTAAAAGTTTAAATTATTTAGCAGACTTCAAAATATGATTTGAAAAAAATTCAAGCCCATTTTAGAAAGGGTTCCAACATTGGTGCCTGTCGCGACGTCATAAGAAATTAATTAAATTCTGACCTTTCCGTCGCATCAATTTCCTAGATAGACGTTAGGTAGGTACACAATTCCAAAATACACACAAGATTCAAGTCTAAAGGGCACGCACACGTTCCCGAATCCAACGAAAGTCAACGCGAAACCGAAAGGAATTCTTAAAAATTTTTAATCGGTCCGCTGTCGTTCGTTACACAAATGGTTTATTTAAATTCGGGAAAGACCCTATGTCATCAAGCGACGCTCGATAAAATACAAACAATTCACCTTGCGGGGAAAGTGATGCACGCTTATTGTGTGCTTATCAGTTATTGTCTCTGTAGAATTTCGGCTAAAGTTTTATGTTATTCGCTTAAATTAGGAATTTCGATTTAAATTTATATTAAAATATTTATAACATCGACAACAAACATTTTCTAATACTAATATAACACTATAACACTTCTAATACTAACCTACCTAAGTAATGTTTTTGCGTCACATAGACAAGTTTTATCCATTTTTTTATAAACCAGGTTGAACATATAATACTCTACTTTTGCAGACGTTTTTGGACCGGAGTTGTTTCGTTTATTAGTAGAAAATTTGTAACAATTTAAATGAAATTTGTAAAAAATAACATTATTTTATGTAATTTTTCTTCACGTTATCATATAGGTATTAAGCGTGCCTTCACAGAATTCCTCGTGGTCAACTTGTCAGCGCTATTACTAACAATAAGTATTTTCATGTGTACTTAGCTATTAATATAATACGCTGTTACATTTATTTATAATTAAAATAATAATAACGGATCACCAAAACTAAATATTTGTTAATTATTTAATGAGAATCGAATAAGCACGTTATGTAACTAACATAAACAACAACCTACAGTCTGTTACAAACATTGTCCACTGAAGAGCGCTCCGCCGCTACTTAATATACCGTACGTTACAACAGCGTAACGTTTTGAAAATTATGTACATTATTTTGAAGACTTGTGTAGTTTTAATAGGAGATAAGAATAATTTCTCAAAAGTAGTCATTTTAATGCGGTTTTTTCACTTTTAAATATTTAGATATTATTTATATACAGATACAAAAGAAACCAATTTTGCATAGCAATTCCATTTATTAAAAAAAAAACTGGAATAAAATAAACTTGTTGGGTTTTGAAAATGAGCTCCTTAAATATTGTCAATTTATTTAAACATTTTTTTATAGATGATACGTACAACAAGTTCATGCGAAATGTTACTAAAAATTAAGTAATTATTTCCAACAGTTAGCAATTTGAGTACTTAATTAAATTTTAGTCTGCCTGGTGTATATATAATTTTTTCCTAATATTTAATAACCCTTGAGAATTGCTTGTCAAATTTTATGATTAATTAAAGTTGACTTTCTTATTTTCTCATACCGTAGATTTCGGAAATATTTTAAATTTTATAAATTTGATTAGCTTGTCATTCCTTTCGTGTAAATTAATTAATTAGTTAATGGTAGTATTATTGTAAAAAGTAGGTAACATCATTGTTTAAACGAAATACGAAGCTAATATTAATTAGATAATATATGGTAACCAATTAATTAAATTTGTAATATCTATTAAGCGTTTAAAGCATTTCTTAAAGTCTTGCCAAGAATTTTAGAAATGAGTGATTTTTTTATCTACGATACTTACTTATTAGTCGTTTTTGCGTAATATGACAAGATTTTCTGCTTAAAGCTTCATTGATTTTTCTATATTAAAACGGTAGATATATGTTAATAATAGCTAATAATGCGCGTGTTATCATATAGTACCGTACCTAACTAATAAATTGTAAGCATAATTTGTCATTGCGTTCCTTAAGTAACATTAATCATATTTTGACGTCAATTTAATTTGCTTTATAATAAAATGATATAAAAACGTTCATTTCTCGCCCATGTGCAGGGAACTGTGTCCCTAATATTTTTTTATATCTTGTATTGGACAATCAAACAAAAAAATTTGTACATAGTTGCCATAGGAATAAATAGACAATCAAATTATACACATACGTGTTGTACTTGACGTAAAATAATATTATATTAGGGAGAAAGTTCTTTGTTACAAGGTTATTCGGAAACAAAAACTTTACCTACGTATGTTATGCGGTTAACCACCGACCAATAAACATAAGTGCTAGGTAATTTGAAAAAATTGACCGTTTGTAAAAGGATTTCGAAAATCGAAAAGGGTATTTTGAAGTTCAAGCAACATTTTGTTTGTTGTTAAAGGTATGTGAGAGAAGTTTGTGGTTTTCGTAATAATTAATAAGTGATTCGATTGCAAATAAAACAAACAAAAAATGATTCAGTAGGTATACTAAAGATAAATCTACAATACACAGAAATTTTAAATGTGAAAACGCTAAGGTAGCATTGCCAGAACGAACTTAAAACAAATTAGAATGTATTCTACTTTTCGATACCTACTCTATCTGAATATAAAGTCGCAATTTTAAATTTTCTTGAAAACCGCACCAGACGCATATCGATTTCCGAAAAATTCTATTACTATTTTGACCGACATTTTCTTCATGTTCCTTGAAAGATAAGAAGTTAGGCCTGTTATCAACCGTCTGAAAGGCTACATATGTTGTAACGTTAATTCTGTATCCATCATACGAGAATCGCATACTTGTATCGTCCGTCTGAAACCAGCCTTAGTTTTGTTAGACGTTTCTAATTTATTTTTTGATGATTTATTCGAATCTGAAGTAAAAACTGTAGTAATATTTCGAATATATGTTTATAGTAAGTATATTTCGTTCAAATTTTGGACGTTAGTTTATTGAACATTTCTACTTTGCATTTCGATGATTTATCCGGATCTGAAGTCAAAATTTTAAATTACCTACCTAAAACACCGCACGGTTACACACACACACACACACACACACATTTATATATATATATATATATATATATATATATATATATATATATACTCTATTCATCGAACCCATGCAGTATACATAAACAAATGCAAGCGTAGTCGCCCTTACGATAATTACATGTTACACAGGATTCTAAAACGACCTTGTAAAAATATAGAACGTAAATGTATTACACGTTACATGCAGTAGCTCTTGTTTATGTCTAATGCACAAAGAAAATGAATAAGGTATAGACATCTCAATTCAATAACGAACTTTTTAAGTTCGTCGAAAATGCGCCTGATAAAATAAAGATCAGATTTACGATTTCAAATTATCCTAATTAATTCCAGTTGTTGCGTTCTTGTAATTGAAGGTTCAATTACAGATGGATCAATGGCGTTATATAAGTTGCAAATAGACTTGAAGTATCTACCTATGTAGATTGTAAAACATATAATTGTGAAAAATATAGCTATTGTTTTTAATTAGGCTGCATAAAATTAAAAAATGTTCTTTTTCATTTTCGATTGAATGTTAAATAGGTAATTACATATTTAAAAAAAATATGTATTCTATGGTTATAATTACAATATATCTAATTGTAAGTAAGTTCTAACTGTTATTTTTTATAAAACAGGTATACGATATTCTTACGCAAAATACCCTACCAATAGTTTTTAATAATTATTAAGATGTCGATAAAAAGTTTTCGTTACTATTTATCCATACATTTATAGCAAAAAAAAAATTAAATCCGCATACCTTACGTTGTTGTGTTTATACATTTTTAATAGATGAATTGATAAACTTGAAAATAAACCGAAAGGTTGTTAAAAGTTGAAGATTTTTAAGCTTCTTTATAAAAGTTATTTTTCATCAATTTAAAAATATACCGACCTACTACACAGCATACGTAAAATTTGACTTTTAATTTTCAAATAATATGATAGGTACTTAAAACGGATATTATTTTATAATAACTTTTTAATAAGTTCAGGATCAATTTGGTATGATGGCATTACTTAAAGAAATATCTTGCTTATTTCAATTGGTTAAGTGTTTATTATTGAACGGATTTTAAGTAGGTTTTTAGGTAGATATCAATACTGAAATAAAACGTTATGTAGGTCTTAATCTTCCCATTCAAATCTGTTCAGGTATCGAATTCGATTAATTATTTTATATTATGTAGATGCAACGCAAAGCTATACATTTTTCTAAATTAAATTACCTACTTAAAAAATACGATCCACCAAAAATTGTTTGTTTTCATCTTATAATTCTTAAAACTTTTAGGTGTAAGAGAAGATAAATGACCAATTTTCAATAGAACTACGGGATAAAGAATAAGATAATAATAATTTTTATTCTACGAAATCCAGAAGAAAATCTTATTTTAATCAAACCTTCTTTTAAAACGGTTATTATATTTTTCATCTTTCGTGCCATTTATAACATTCCCCACAATTTTTCACTTATAACAACTTCGATGATTACAGCCAATTTTATGGTTCATTAAACAATTTTATTTCAAAATTAGGATCTAAAACGTAATTTCTGGAAATTTAAAGTTAGAATTACATAATCAATATCACATAATCCGCGAAGCATATAAATTAGTTGATCCTTTAATCCATTTACCCCAACTAAATCGTGAAATGTTTATTAAGCACAATTAACGACCTTCCTTCTTTTCCTAACGATATATTTCGGTTGCTACGACTGTAATCCGATTATTTTTTGATTTATTTTACCGCTATTGGCTATGTATAAAATTTATGTTATGCTATTGTATGTCACTGGATTACCTAAGTTTGCGTATACGGTGAGATACCAAAAAATTACGACCTAAATTTTATGCACAGTTCACGGTTATTATCACACTTATTGAATTCTTGGCCTAATATATTTTTATGGCAAAATTAACATCCTTTTTAAGAACACTGTTAATGTAATTGTAGCGTTATTGAAGAGAAAACAAATACCTACTCATCTAACTGCTAAGAAACTTGCCTATAAAATCTGTTTAAGTTTAATATCAATGGAAAAGTAATATAAAAGATTAAAGAGTCTTCATTTTTCCAACGTTTTTACTTTCACAAAACGTGTTTGTTCTTTAACGCAATCAATCAATCAACGTAAGAAAAGAATGGAGTGGTGTTCATTTATCAAAACTAAGGGTGACATTTACGTATACATCAGGAAAAGACAAACGATACAAACAAATGTATTGCATTCATTATCAAAGTAAAGGTTAATAAATGACGCAACTTTTCATGAAAGTACAATTAAACATTCGGTTTTATTTACTTTCGGGGTTTTTTACATACCTATATTGGGGCGTAAAATGCATTTCATTCATTATAATCGCAAATTTATTTATTAGAAAATACCTTACAACAAGTTAAAATTACGTTGTCATAAACAATTTCCTATATCTTTTTAATAGTTAAGTTTCATGAAAAACGTGCATGCCTATATTTTAATTAAAAACACATTGATAATAGGTATTAATATCTATTTAATTATAAAATTAATCAGTTCGTAACCATTAGCATCTTTATAATCATAATATTATTATGATGTTAATTGCGACTTTTATTAATCATCAAAACTTCTCTTGACATACACTTGTAAAATCCCGTGCTTTTTTATAGAGTGTAAATATATTTCCCATATTAGCGGACACTTGTTATTAACGAATAATTTTTTGGTCCGGCGTATTAAATATCCGTTATTAAGTTTCAATGTTGTCGTATTTCCCAACTGCATTTGAGCTTTTAATTTTTAAAGCTTTGGTTTTCGATAATCGACCCAGGTTATTACTTAGTTATATTTACAGTAGAATTGCCATCTTGAATTGTTTTAGGTTTAAACAAAGTTCGAGTAGTTGAGAGTCAATAAAAGTTACTCGATAAGGGGGAAAGCGTCTATTTTTAATGGAGTAAACTTGCTTAACTATGCAGGTCATTCTTTCGACATTTATGTTTCAAGTAATTAAAAATCGTTTTAAGGGCGCGTTTAAAGTGTAGGTATAGTATGTTACCTATTTATTATGCTTTCGCTCACTTAAAAGAAGTATATTAGTATTTATAAAAGTATATTACTCCTATTATTTAGTACAAATATCAGCTACGTACGGCAAAAGATTCGGATAGGTATATTAAAGCATTCAGGTTTACAATTTAGTTATTTTTTATGATAAAGATATAATTTTTATACATATTACTATATAAACATGAATATTAAGGTAGTGGCATGTTATGTGATGTTATAAATAAGAAAAAATTAAGGGTGTAGTTAATTTTCATAAATGTTTTTCCGCTGATTAAAGATTTATTCAGTGTTCGTAAGTAGGTACGGTGAATGTTATCTAACTTTCGGATCTTTTATCAACGCGGCAAACGTTTGATTTTTGGGGTTATTCAAAATATAAGTGTTAAAGGTTAGTGGTGAAGTCGGAAATAGAAGATCAAACGAGGGAAAAGTAACTAGACAAACGAGACATATAACAAATTTCAAATCGACGGAATTACCTACTCTTAAAGTTAAGCTTTAAGGTCGAATTTAAGATAAACCGACAAAGTAAAATGCACTGATTAGGAAAATTAAAAAAAAAATGCAAATGGACAAGGAAAGATACGGAATAGGTGGGTTTAAGCGTCGTTTAATCGCTTTTTAATACATGTGATGCTTGTCGGTCTACAGTGAAAATATTTTAAATTATCTTTCAAACAGGAAAGAGTCCACTTACTTGTGGATACCTATATATATTATGTAAGTACGTAATATACTTTTTTGCTTACTATTGTAAAAATATAGGTATATATTTTGTAATTGCCTATAAAATTCATTTCCAGATTTTTTTAATTTACGATTAGTAGTACAACTAATAGGAATTATTTTATTACGTTCAAAATTGAACCGTATAACATGGTTCTTTTTGTTGTTAGCCAAATTATAATTTCTGTAAAATAATAGATATTAAACGAAAGTTAATAATGAACCTGATTATAAACAATATAGGTAAACGACAATAAACAATAAAGTATTAGGTAGATAACAAAAAGTCTGCATTTTATGTACCTAACTTATTAATGATCGATTTCATAATTTCAAAAATAAGTTTTGCAGTACTATATACAAATTTACAAAAAATATAGGTAAACGTTAACAAACTGTAATAATAAACAAATTCCATCGCGTGTCTAAATTAAGCTTATTAAAAGGACGTGTCTCGAAATATAGACAAATGGCAATATTAATATAAATAAAGGCACTTAATCTAAAATGAAATTACTAATAGAAATTAATAAAGCTAAAAAGTAGTTTTAGGTTAGGTACCTATTTATAATTATATTAATTTATATATTAAAAATTTATTTCAGAAACAATTCGCTAAATTCTATAATTTTTGTAATGCGTTATAGCTATTTATTTTAGTCATGTGTAATAAAAAAGGTTTTTGTTATCTTGTGTAATTAAGGAAGGATGTAGAAGGTTTTTTACTTTAATTTCCTTTATACGATCTATTTTTAGAGGTTTCAGTAAATATATCAATGCCGATTCCATTATAAAGGGATTTCGTTGCACTATTTACTAAATAGGTTCCACACGAATATAAATGGATATTTTGGGAAATGGCGTATTTTAAATTCGTAGGTACCTACAATAAAGGTGTTCGAGGAGTTCCATTTATTATAGATAAGCTTTTCGTTATTTTTCATTAGCTTAAAATAATGGATAATTTGTACTTACGTAAATACTTAGGTGCATATTATGTTTACAAAGATATATGCATATCGCTCTTATTCGGTTACAAATGATATTTATTATAAAATCTAGTAATATAAAGAAAGAGATTTTCAAACTGTTTAAGATGTATAAAAATTATATCGGTATAGATAAATATGTTTGTAAATCGTTTAATAAACTACCTATTATAGTGAAGCTATTTAGCAAAGCCTGTTTTTTTTAATTGTATATGTAACTTTGTTTTTATGGGTAGATATGTATATAATATAAATTAATGTGTATTAATATACACATATTTGTTTTACGAACGACTACTAATAATAAAATCGTAAACTTCAATTTACTACAAATTCCCATTAAAAGCTTTACATTGATACGAAAAACAGTTAGTAACGAACTAACAGTTGCTGTCATAAATCGTTTCTTAATACTCGACGCTACATCTGTGTATCGTTTATCTTATTTTCATCAAACTATAGATACGTTACAATTATGTAAAAAAAAATTAGCAAATTAACAATAAGTACTAATTCTGATACATACCGATGTATTTAGAATAATAAAAATAACAATTACTTTATCAAAAATAATATTTCAAGGTACTACTTTTGCTAAAGTAAAGCATTTCGAATGACCACTAAAAACCTTTTAATCAAAGTAGAACATTCAAATTATTCCCTTTTTTACTATATTATTTTGATTATCATTTCTCAAATTCACATTTATTATTTAAATGTATTTATCGCAACAAATAGGCATTCTAGGCACTGGCACTTCTAGGCATTCTAATAGGCACTGTTCGATTCACTAGAGTAAATTTAGTCAATAAAAATGTACAATAGTTGGAAGTTTTTGCCGTGTATAGGTAACGATTTATTTATCTAATAAAAATTATAAATTAAATTTTTCACGTGTTAAGTATGTAGGTAAATTAAATGTTATTAAATATAGATACTGTGAATATGTGTCTACCCGATTCGCAGACTTCACAAAACGCCCGAAACACACCGGAGTTTATTATTTAATAACAAACTATGACAAGGCTTTAGAACACCTACACATAAATTTTAAATAAACAAATTAAACATAATACCGCGTTTCTTTAAAGTTGCGAAATTCGCGAAATCGGCAAGAACATTTTAAAATTATGTTTATTTCATGAAATACGCAAAATATTGCCGATTACGTGAAATAGGCAATTTTACAAATTCTGCGTAACATATGCACTTATTTGTAGCTATGTACAAATAAATAATCAACATAGTTTACTTACATAATAATATTCCTATTCGCCAATTTTATAATTAAAGACTATGCCATATAATTAAATTGTACGTGACGTCGGCATCGTAGTGCAGATAAGTAGGTATAGAAAAAAAATTAAATAGTTATCATCGTTATCAGTTATGTACCTAGTTAATTAAGTTTTCGCAATTGAAGTTTCGCGCGCAAAATAATATTTGTGGAGCACTTGTAACGCGCGTTCAATGTTTTTACAGTTTTCCTTCTAACGTATTTTAAATTAATAATTCACTTTACCTATGTAAATCATTTGTCAAAATGTATAATCGAATTCGGAACTTTAAAAATATTACTCATAATTTTACTTGCAATGTATAATTATTGTAGTATTTGCTGCATTATTATAGAACTTAAATTTGTTCCGAGGCTATTACTTATGTTGATAAGACACACAACGCTGCGCCGCGCCGCTTCATTTATTTTGTAGAATTAATCAAGAATAAAATTCTATAAAAACAACGGATGTTAAATCAAGGCCGTTATATGTTTGTGGAAGAATACTTGAAAATAGTTCACTTTGTTACTCGATAACCTAGGGATTAGAAATAAATAGAATAAAATGTCAACAAGTGGTACAATAAAAATTTGTTTATATGTTTATCTTTAAAAATATGTTCCTTTTTTAATAGATAGGCTTTCATTATGTATCAAATACTATTATTTTAGATTGTTTATTGAATATTATTTAAGTAACGTTTTCCATCGTTTACAATATATTATTATAGAAATAAAATGTTCTGGAGACTGAGTTTGAAAGCTGATATCTCAAAAAGTACCTACCTTACGGATTTCACTCAAACAAACTGTATGTTAAAGATTCATTCCCACATAAGTACGCGTAATTTCATAATTTTCAGCAGTTACTACAGCGATATATGTTTTTTAAAACGTGATTTTTACTTGTATTTTAAAAACGTTTGGATTCATGATTCGATTATTCAAAATCTATTAAACGGAAAGCAACGATATTTATGTATATCTATGAGAGGTAGAATCTTATTCGATAGTTTAATGCAATGTTCGTTGAATTTTGTTAATTAATAAAATAAATTATAATAAAAAGTCTTCTGTCACTCCAATTCGCTCATTTGACGAATTATTTAAAAATTTCTCGCGTACACGTGGATGGACATAGAAGGTAAATTACCAAGTAAAACAGTTAATAAAAATATCAATGTTTAACGGCTCAAGAAATTATAACATATTGATAAACAATGTGCGATACTTAATTATTCGGGCCGTGGTGGGGTGAAGGGTGTACGGACAATTAAATCGCTTATTGCTGAAACACCTTAAGTCACTTTTTTACACGTAACCGGAAATGAAGGAAAGGGTTCTAAAATTTATATGATATAATTGTAATTATTAAATTGCTCAAAATGCAGTACTTGGTTAGATAAATAAAATTGCGTCTATTGTAGAAGTAAAAAAACAAAATAATGTGCTATTATCACTTACTAATTTATTATAAGTACATATTAAACGTGAGAGCTCATGTTGATTAATAAGGAAATTTCCATCTTGTTTTACTAGTACTGTACTAGGTACCACTAGATGCAATTATTATTAACCTACTTCTTTCCCACTAAGTAAATTAAATCTATGCTGAAGTCAGTTTTTAACATTAGACATAGCAATACACAGAGAACAAAATGGTTGGTAACAAATTATAGACATTTTAATTAACAAAGTATTGTTACCTTTCAAATCGTGTTTGCAAATTGTATTAATCAAGCCGCATCAACAACTAACAAAGTTTCGATCTAAAACTTGAAAAATTATACTTAATACTACCTACTTTTAAAAAAATAATTTTTAAATATGGCCAATAACCGTAAATTATTTCGCATCTGCTTAATCACATTAAAATAATGATATTTTTATGCAAATTAGATTATTATCATGTGCTTATTCTGTCGATCGATAATTCAATGAAATTTTAATGTACCTATAGTTAACCTAAATATACTATAGATACGCATTAAACTGTTTAAGATTTAGAAGTGTTCAATTTATAACAAGTTAAAGGTAAATTTAATCTAGATGTAATCTATGAGTGTCATCTATACTGCGGTACTTATACAACTTAAATTGTCAATAGGTAAATAATTTACGCCACAAATCTTAATTCGTGGTAGGTAAATACGATAATAACATTTATAGAAATTTTCTTTGTTAGGTGTACGAAAACGTACTACGTTTAATTGATTTATGTGAAACTTCATCTGTGAATACGAGTTTGTAATAATCGCGTATCTAATTAGTAAGATATTCTATGAATATAGCAACCACAAAATGTAGTGCCAACAATAAAATTATACTAGAGATTATAAATAATGCATCATTTACACAATTTAGAATAGTAGTTATAAACAAAATGAAGATAGTAAAGCAATTTTTTTTTCGAAAAATTATGGTTTATCATCAGAAATTGTCGTCTAGTTAGAATAGATAAGTATATTTTATGCGCTTACTTACATTTATTTATTGTTAGTTAACGAATGGAGATAATTCAAAGAAATGCCGACAACTCGGAATAAATAAGCAATAATTCATCTTAAAGCTGACGATTGAGGATAACTAAAAAATACCGTTAAATTTGAATATACTTACAATTTATATTTCATTTATTCAAAGCTAGTATGATTTGTTACTCGATGTCCACTAACTAACCCATAAAAATAAATTATGAGTATCTAATATTCAATCGTTTGTATGCTTTAGTTAATAGTTTACGTTTTACCCTCTTTTACGGGAAACGTCCAGTTTAAGACTTTTATTCTCATTTTAATGAACTATAAAGTTGGGTATAAGATTTATTGTTAAAAAAAAATATTTATAGACGTATACATCGTGAAATTTCTACCCTCCAACCGTAAATTTTTGTTGAATCAAAGTCATAAGCCAGCTCGTTCAGATAAAAGTGGCCAGTATTATAATACATAGCGTAGCATTCCTTTATTACCGCGTATACAGTAGACCCGCTTGTGTTAATATTATGCTTGTCGTGTGCATTGAGTGAAGAAATTTAACAACCTATTTTACTTGATAGAGGGTCAAATTGTAGAGAATGGAATCACTTCTTGGCCATTTCAAAATCCCTACCATCCCTTAAAAAGTAAATACTTCAAAAGGCTCTATCTCACTTATCCTTAAAGATAGAGCTATCGTTTTAAAACCGGAACATGAAAAATTGCTTGTGGAATAAAAAAGTCTATAACAATAACGACTGATTTTTCAATATTAAGCGAGATACTACGAAAAAACGCACTTTAAAAATCAAGCCTCCATAAACATTGGTAATTATTTCTGAAAATTAATAAGTTTACCGACAAAATGCTTCAAATAAAATATATTCCCCACACTTCCAGCTTTAATATGATATATATATTTATGTAATTTGAATTATCCGAACCCTGTTAAAACCACTAAGAACGTGGGCGTGTAACCTACAAGTGAGCTGTCTACGTAGACCTACACCGATCTCAAAAGTGCTACCGAGCGATTAGCACAGCGTATGGGTAGTTGTAATAAATATTATTGGAATTATATATTAATTAAGGATTTTTCATTTTAATATTATCTAATTATGTAGGTATTTATATGTAGTTTTACATACCTTTTTAATTTTAGAAAAGTGTCAGGTATAAAATAAAGAATAATAACGAATAAACAAAAGTCAAGAAAACAAAAATTATATAGTATCAAACGTTTTCTTGTAGGTTACGCGTACCACCCAAAGAATATCAAACAAATTTCTTACCACCACCCTTTACCCATAAAAATTTCGGCATCCAAATATAAATTTAAAATTATTTGAATAATCACTATCTACTGACATTATACCGCAGAATTATAAATTTACTCAATTTTTAATTTAAAAACTATTCGCGTGCCCTTAAGCATTGAAAATTTCCCTATTACAAAAACCATAAACCAGATAAAAGTTTAATCGAATTTTATACGACCGATAAAATACAAATAATCTCATAAAACATGTGCGCCACCTACTCCTGAGATAACTTATCGAAGTGCAGACAAAGAATTAAATGTTTTTAAAATAAAAACATCTTTAAAAATCTTTAGTTTTTCGATTTATTGTTAAGTTAAGCTTAATTCAAGTTAAGTCAGATATAAGATGGATTTCTTTTGGAAATTGATCTTCAAAGAAGGCACGTCAATGACTGGAACGTCTCGATGCAAGTTGATGAGACATTCAAGAAGAAACAAAGACGTGGAAGGGGTTGGACTTGCGCCATACAATAATTGGGTGAAGATGAACGGGCTGTGTGCCTATTATGTATGTACATAAAATAGAATAAATTCCAGAGTTGTAAACAACCTGCAATCCTATCTCCTTAATCGGTACTTTCTGGTTAAGTACGAAACTGCAACCACAAATCTTTTTCCGATCAACGCTGGTGTACCCCAGGGCAGTGTTCTCGGACCACTGCTCTATCTCTTATACACAGCAGATCTTCCGACAATACCAGAAATCACAACAGCTACATTTGCGGATGATACCGCGCTTCTAGCTACTGACAGAGACTCAGTCGCAGCCTCACAAAAACTACAAGCCAATTTAACTGCAATTGACAAATGGTTAACAAGCTGGAGAATCAAAATAAACGAGTCTAAGTCAACTCAAGTAACCTTTACCCTGCGCAGAGACACGTGTCCCCCGGTTCAGATAAAGAATAATCCTTTACCGCAAAAAGATGAAGTAAAGTACCTTGGGTTACACCTTGACAGAAGGTTAACATGGCGCAAGCATATCTTCAGTAAGCGCAAGCAGCTGGGACTAATTTTATCCAAGATGTACTGGCTACTGGGACGTAAGTCGAAGGTATCATTAAGCAATAAACTCCTTGTATACAAGGTAATTCTCAAACCCGTATGGAGCTACGGGATTCAACTTTGGGGCACATCTGCCAACTCTAACTTAGAAATCCTAGAACGCTTCCAAACTAAAGTGCTGCGCATGATTGCGAACGCGCCCTGGTTCGTGTCCAACACGGCTATCCGTAATGATCTTCATATGCCTTCAGTGAAAGAAGAAGTCAGTCGTTTCAGTGCTAAATACAGTGACCGTCTTAGTGCACACCCCAACACATTAGTTATGGATCTTATAGTTCCCCAAAATTGCAACCGAAGACTCCAAAAATATATACCAAATGACTTGCCCACTAGATTCCCTACTTAATCAATATTAAGTCTTGCTGTAGTTTTATTTTAGTTTTAAGACCTAGTCTATAAGTTTAGTTTTATACCCAATAACTCAAAACTCATCTAGATGACAATTGTTATAGGAGCATCCTATTGGGGATGCTTCTACATGTCCAAATAATCTATCACAGAATTTACTAAATGCAACTTGTGCAGATTGTAAATAAATTGGGTTTTCAATAAAAAAAAAGAGTTGGAAACAAGTTACACTGAGTGCGTTGTGAAGGTCAAGATCTTGAATTGACCTTGACCTGTTTGCTGTGGATTGCGCGTAGTAACCCGTGTAGGAGAGTTTGAAGATGTGGTGGGGCTAGAGGCGAAGTCTCGACATTATTGAGACAACGCATTTGTGGGAGCACCTCGAAGTTGGTGTGGAAAACTCTCCAACAATTTAATTTTGTTGCAGGCATATTTAGCGAATTTTCATAGAAAATACAACTATTGCAGCCTGTTTGATGACGGGACCCAGGCGTGTCGTTTTAAATTTTCTCCGATCTCGACCCCTAGATCACGGAAATGTAGGTCGTTTATTTTGGATCAATCGATATATCGGACCAAACAATGGATCGGACAAATTTTATTCGAAGCATTTTGGCCGTAACTTATTAGTTTCAGAAAGAATTATCGATGTTTATGGAGGGCTGATATTTAAAGTGCGTTTTTTCGCAGTAACTCGCTTGATATTGAAAAATCAGTCATTATTGTCATAAACTTTTATTATTCGTAAAATTTGTCGTGTTTTGGTTTTAAAACGAGAGCTCTATTTTTAAAGATAAGTGAAATGGCGACCTTTGAAATATTTACCTTTTAAGGGTTGGTGGGGAGTAAAGGACACGATTTTTAAGTGGCCAAAAAGTGGTTTCGTACTCTACAATTGACCCACCATTGAGTAAAATAGGTCGTTAAATTTCTTCATTCGATGCATACAAAAGTACACAAGCGGGTCTACTATATAATAAATTTTAACAGAGTACAACGAAATAATTAAACTGCTACTGTAGCAATAATTAACCGTGTTTATCTAAAGATGCCCCATGTAATTGCTTTGCAATTTGGTCACATTAAATAATCCGAGGTTGATCGATTGAATCATTAACTATTTGGTTAGATGTTACTACAGAAATGTGTTTTGTATTGCAAAGCAGTTACCTAAGTCGGTATTTCTAATTTGTGAGGTCGTTGAATTCGTGAAAATAGATCGTTGATCGTTTTAATAATATAATTTGTAGAACGTATTGTTAAGTAAATGCTAACTGTTTGCATCGCATTGTCAAAAGCTGCGACGTTTCCATCATTTTTTAACACGCCGTTGGTCGCACGGGACGAATAAACACTCTCCGATATTTAATTTTCTAAATACCTATTTTGAAAATTAATAAACAATAAGATACGCCGCTTTAGCTACCTTCGTACATCGCTAGAGCACGCTGTTTACGCACAATGCTCCTCAATTCGTAATCGGCGCTGATAAGTATTGGACGTTTGTTTTTCGTGAAAATGTAGCGCGACCAACGGGCGGGTTAATAAATATGTATTGTATAGTTTTCGTTTATAGTGCTTATTATCGTGTACGGTTCGAAATCTAGTTCAATCAAAAACTCATTAGAAGATTCCCTATTTTTTGTTGTTGAAAACATAATTATAGGTGCTATAACTGTAAGGTATAATATACTATTTGTGAGAGGGGTTAGATTTACTTTTTATATAGAATAAAACTTGATTAATCTATGTAATTAGTTTAGAAAACTTCTACGAAATATGTATAGACATATAATGTTGTTGCCTTTTGGATACCACTAAAAAATCATTAAATATTAAATAATCATAAAATTGATTAACCTATACGTTCACCGAGTCGAGTCAGCAAGTGATAACACTTTCTTTATCAATATCGTTTTGCGGCCTTCACACGGACGTCTTTTAAATACGTGTAGAACTCATTTTAACAAATATTCGTAATTGTTTAACGGCTAAACTTAAAATCTAATTTATTGACAATTATATATTTAGTACATATTACTATCATTGCTTTACTGACTTGATTCGGTGAACGCATTTTAGTAGGTAGGTGTTATTTCTATTAAAAGTAAATTGTTTTAACATTCTAAATTTACGTAGATAATTAAAAAATGTAATTATACGTATTTCATAATTTTTTATTTGGTGACAGTGTAGACCGTTAATAATGAATTTTATAATAAATTCTTCTAACATAAGTACCTTAGGTACTTATATTTTAAAAAACAAATTTTCGCGAGGCGAAATGCAAAATAAAAACTCCATTGTAATTTAAAGTGAAAACATAATAGCACACGACAGCTAGTTGTACTCACTCATACATTTATCAGTTGCTTTGAAATGTTTAGGTATTCACAGGTCAAGTAAAAATTATATGTTTAGGGACCGTTGTTTCAAAAAGACCATTAAACTAGCATTTAAAATGACACGGCGTGTCCAAGAACGAAATAAAACAAATGTAAAAAAAACACCTTTTCATTTTTAATTTGTCCTAAATAGGTGTTCGCCCAAAGACATTTTGAGCTTTTGAACTTTAAATACCTACCGAAATATAAAAGAAAATAGTGGTTTATTTACGTTTATTTCTTATTTTTATTTATTAATAGTGCCTACCCATTATTTATTTTTATTTAATGGCGAATTTAGTTATTTTAGCGAGTAATGTAACACAGGTGGGATGTGATTTATAAAAGCTCGATTTACGTAATTTTGGAGATTGTAGAAGAAAAACGTTGGTAACGTATGATGTGCTGAATATACAGATTTACATTGTGAAAAGGGTACAACGTTAATTGATTTGATTCTCGAATTATCTGTTTTTGAAATGTTTGATCATTTTGTCCATTTTTTGCCCAAAGGAACGAACCCACAAATAGGAAAAATCTGCAATTTCAATAAAATTATTCAGTTTATGCTTTAAACTTTTTAGAGAAAAATATAAAAATCACGAATATTTTAATTTAGAGAAGAGAACTAACCCACAAAAGCCTTATTGACAAAGTCAAATTTTATTTTGTTAAACAATATTTGGATAAGATTTTTTTATATTTAAATCTACGAATTTGCCATTCTGATAAAATCCAGTCACCTACTTATATATTATCATCTACCGAATTTTGCATTGAGTTTTAACTTTATGTATGATTGCAATTCACATTAAGCGAATCGATTCTTTACTATAGAAATTGGGCCAAGTTAATATTATGATACAAAACGAGTGTTAATTTTTAATTTCTATTTTATAGAAAAATAAGAAAATAGGTGGATACGAAAAAGAGCGGAATAGTTGTTTATTAAAATGTTGGGGACCGGCTGCAATTTATTTTAGGATTAATTTACACATTACCTCAGTATCTATTAATATTTGTTGATACTTATTAGTGACATTTATAATATAGGAGCAGTAGATAATTAATGATTTGTAGTTTACTAACAAATAATATTGTAGGCAACCATACGATTGTCATAAAAACATAGATTAATAATTTAGCACAGGGTCGTACCTTATACTATCTGTTAAAAATTGTAAAAACACAGTATTTGTAATTAATTGTAATTAAATCTGTAACAAAATAATAAAAAGCCTTAAAATAAGAAGCAAACGATAAGTTATGAATTACTTTGTAATAAGTGAAGTAAGTAAAAATAAATCGTCGGAGGAAAAATAATTATGTAAGTAGGTGCTTTCTTCCTTACCTACAGTTTTAAATAGCCTAATTGTAGTTGAAATTTTAACGTGCGATTATCCATAATATACCATTAAGACGAGTTTTACCCTAATAGTGTAATTTTACTTATTGAAAATTATTCTAAAATAAAAGAAATAAACGTCTTCGTTCCAAGATAATTTTAAAGATAAGTATAAATGCAAAGAAATAAAATGTCTACTAAAACGAAAACGTTAACAAGCGTTATCAAAAGTACATGATTCGGTAGTTACCAAATTTAATCAAATGTCTATGCATACGACTGTATCAGTTGCTCTAACCATTAGATTAACTAATAAGGCAAATAATCCTTATTTTTGAAAATTATAGATATAATAATTATAGGCTATAGGTTTAGGAATTTCGTTATCTAAACAAATCTTTCATTTTATTTCTAACAATTTAACAAGCAATGTTATTGACATTTTGAACGGGAAAGCGATGAGTAACTACTCCTGACGCCTCATAAGTCAAATATGATATAGTCTATTACAAGAAATGGTAAATAATCTATCTTAAAATGAAGACCATTTCTCTTTGGTTGTTTTCGTTTAGGAGAATACGCTTTTACGTCCGTAAAAAGTAGATACGAATGAACGTGAACATATAGAAATTCAATAACTTTACTCCGGCAATTTCAAATATTATCGGCAAATTAACATTATTATTAGATTTGACATCTTTTCTTATATCAATAATAATCTTGAAGGTCTACGAAACGTTTTTTTTTTTGAGGCTTAACAGATAATATACGCTTAGTGTCGTATTAACATATTTACCACATAGAATACAAGTTACATGTGTAACCTAACGACCCCGTTCGATATTGCAAAATTATAAAAGCAAAATTCCTTTTAGAAATACTAGAACTGTCACACTTACGACATTTAAAGGGAAGCGATGACAAATACATGTCGCAAATAAGTAAATTCGTTTTAATAATCAAATTAGGTCGGTGTCAACAATTTTGGAATGATATAAAAAAGGGGGGTGTAAGTCGACACGACAGTCTTGTTTTTCATTTTGAGTACAAAGAATGCTAAAGCATAGGGGTAAGTAAATTATTGTAAATAATACAGTGTTAAATTATTAATTAATAAATTGTAAAGTTATGACTAATGATAAATTGTAGATGTAACAATATATGTAATATTGTGATATTGCTTAGTAAATTATTTGAACTTAACCGGTTCCAACAATTACTTTTAAAGTACTTCGATTACTTCGGTTACACATGCTTTTCCCAATATTAGTTAAATTAGGTCATACATATTTTCTTTGTATCCAAATTAAAACGACTTAAGAGTCGTGAAATACATTTTACTTTTAATTTTAATGTTTGCGTGCGATAACATTTGCATGTACTACGTTTCCTGACGTATATAGATACATATTTAAAGTTTTCTTACCATTATTAAACAAGGTTACCGTCAGAAACGCTTTATTAATTTTAAATGTTTAACGACTGTGCCTAATATAAAGGAATGGAGAAAATTTTAAAACGCAACAATTAATCGAATCTTTATTTTTTATAATTTTATTTGGATACCTATTCTTGCTATATATATGTATAAGTAATAAGTCATTTTACTTTTCATTAATACCGTTTAGATGTACGTATTGTTGTAATTTTTCTAAAAATATTCATTATATTTCTTTTACAATTTTCAAGTTTTAAATTAACCGGTCCACTGCTTCCTATTTAATCAACGACACTTAATTTCACCTTTCTGCTATAAAAGCTAGTTGGTAATAACTATTTTTTTCTAGATAAAGTATCTACCAAAATACTTAAACATAAAATTATATAAATAATTACTTACTTACGAGTAGTACACATATAAACCAGCACTTTGATAGGCGTAGCTACATAAAATAATACTACTAGCATTTAGTTAAATTTGATTACTTTCCATCTTTAATAATTTTATTTATTTATTAAATTCCGTCGAAATGCCATAAAAGTTATACCTACAAGGATTTTATTTTTTTTATTAACTTTTGGACGATTCAACATTTACTAAGCTAAAACATTGTGGATTTAATGGAAGGTCACATCAATATTACAACTTCCAATTAGTTTTCAATAGCAGGCACCAGCGTTTTTAGAAAACAATAATCGTGAAAATCTGATTATAAAGCAAAAAAAAACATCATAAGAAAAGTCCATATTTATTTTTTAACTAAATTAGAGAATAATAAATAAAATTTTACGTTATCAGAACCCTTGGGTTTTAATAAATTATGACTAATTGTATTATACGTGTATTAAGACAGATAGCACGTTTTTCAGCGGGAGAGCATTTATCGTAAATTAATTTAGTATTATAGGTACCATTGATTTTTTATGCTGTACCATAAATAAATGACGGTTTAGTGTAAATACGTAGATATATTTTTCTTGTTCTAGAAACATCAATAAATATCTAATTCACAACTATTTAATTAATAACTATTTAAATATCATTAACCTTATTAACAATTGAATAACACCGTCTATTTGCACGATTAATATTTATTAGGTATTTTAGAAAAGGAAAACGTAGAAATGTAGACCTTGTCGGCGGATGTATGTAATTTTTGAGCTACCCTTCTTCAGCGAATTTACAATTTTATAACATTTAAGTAACATCTAAACGTTTCAGGTCGACTAGCTTCATCCAACTTAAACATGTCTTATATAAGAATTACAAAAGACTATTACTTTTGTTTAAAACAATAGTAACATTATAAACGTCTTAAATTGAAACGTCCAGTTGTACTAAACTGCATAGTATTATGCTGAATATTGGTGACGCTAAAATTTTACAGATACTTACACAGGATACGAGCAACAATATTGAAATTGTATTTTGAATACCGTACCGTTATAATTTTTCGATGTCCCTTTACGGTGTAATAAACGCAGGAATTATTATGATTTAGTGGTTTTATAGCTACACATAAATCTAACATGAGATATTTTTTGAATTATTGGTCAAAAGAATATACGGTATAAGTTTAGATTAAAAATAATAGGGAACCATTTATGATTAGATTAAAGCCTCGTTTATTGTGACAAACGACATTAATAATACATAAAATATAGCTACTTCAACATCAAATTTAAATGACGAATAATTTTTAATTATGTATCTTATATTTTCAAGTTTAAAATTATAATAATTTAAACTTATTATTAAGTATGTAAGCATTTACCTGCAATACCTATTATTTATATTAAATGTGTAAACCTACATACGTGATAGACCGCATCGGGCATGTATCTATTATATTAGGTACACATAGGTTACTAAGTACACTATATTTAATACCCAGAAAATATTTATTTATACGCTTGAGTGTATTTTAATAATTTAAGAAAGTTACATAAAATCGGCCTGATATCTGTTTATACCTAATAAAAGGATGCAATTTTATTTTAAACTTTTAATTAAATTACCTACCTAAATAGGCGGCTATTTAATATTTGTATTGGAATTTGAAAAATTAATAAACGGGTTGTCTTCCAGTTATGTTTTATACTATTTCAAATTTTAAACACGTTTAGTGTAGAGCATAAACCTGCGAATATAATCTGATTAACTTTGATTAAATTTGCTGTTTCGCTCTAAATTGTTAATGTAATATAGAAAATCTTGTAATTCCGCGTTTGCAACTAAGGAAAGAACGTAATGCCATCAACATCTATGCCCAAAGGTGGCATTTTTTAATTTATTAGTTTTAAAAATATTCTTTCCTCCAATTATATTTGATAAAAAGGTTATTTTAACAATCTAAGGTAATTGGTTGCCTCACCTTTGAATATAAATCTTACTACTACATTTAATTTTTAGTTATAGGTAGGCACATATTAAAAATATACATGTACAACATTAATTCTAGTAACAATAAAATTTCTATAAGTTGAGATGTTTTTTCCTTTGTATCAATATTTCTATATGCACGTCACATTTATTAGACATATCTACCTAATAATAGAGCTGACTGCGCTAAACCCTCCCTGATATAACAAAGGGATTTTTTTTCGAATCGACAGTTTTTTTAATGTTTAAAACGGCACAGGGTTTTATATGTGCTGAATCTTGACCGAAAGTATAAAAAAAAGACTTCTTCGGGTATTCTTTGTTTAAAATGATGGTCTTTTAAATTAACAAAAGATTAAAACTTATCATCTGTGATATATCATATATAAAATCTGTGAAGGGTGTTATGCACATTTAAAAAAGTATGTGATGCCACCAATATGTGACGAAGTCACGTTGCGAAAGTAATTCGCACTTTTGGGTTCTTGCCATGATTCCTGTTGAGGTGGGGGGATAGCGGCACATATTTCTTTAAATGTGTATAACACCCTTCACAAATTAGCATAAATTACAACATTTTGTTATTTAAAATACGATCAATTTAAACAAGGAATACCCGAAGAAGTCTTTTTTTTTAATACTTCGGTCAAGTTTCAGCACGCATCATTTTAAACACCGAAAAAGTTGTCGATTCGAAAAAAATCATCCCTTTGTTATATCAGGGAGGGTTTGGCGCAGTAACCACTTAGACTATATCTAACGATTATAACACAATAATAATAGTCTGCGGGGCGGTGACACTTTTTGGTACGTCATCGCATAACGAATAAAGACATATTTCCCATGAAACATGTGTGAAATACCTATTCGAAACGCGAAATATTGTTCCTTTAATTCTGTACCGAAAAGGGTTAATTTAAGTTAACTTTTCTTTGCGCATTTACACGTCACTTGGCAATGAGTTGTGAATTTACCCATTTTGCAGAGGGGTTCAAACTGTGCCCGAAACTCGTTCGGTTGTCACTCCTGTCGTGTTCGAAGCCGCGGCAATCCGATTTTAATCAAAGTGCTATATTACAGATAATGGCATTTTTTCGTCATCGAGAAATGAGATGAACTTTACATGAAATAAAAGCTTAAAGTCCCCCGTTTACGAATACGTGACGCTTGTCAGAGGCAGCCCGATTTTAACAGTATAGTAACAGAACTTTTTTTGTGCGCTATCGCGCGCTCAAGTTTCTAATGTAAGGGTAGAAAAAACTTCTAAAAAATTTTGGCGTTCTGCACCCCTGGCTCCTCTAAGGTGATATCGAAAAACCTATTACACCATTTTAAAGACAGATTTTTTTACATTTATTACGTATGCGTACCGAAAATTATTAAATTCAACCAAACAATAAAAATGTTATTTAAAAGAAATTGATTTTAATGTTTCAACTTTGGGAGTGAATACTTCGGTGGTGGAGCTTCGCGCAAAAATGATTGTAGAAATTTAAAGTTTTATTACGGCGCGTTTTATACGTCCACGGAAGATTAAAATTCACATCCGATTGTTATGTGACGTATAAATGCGCAAAGAAAAATTAACCCTTTTATTTCCATCGGTACAGGATTAAAGAATCAATTGTTCGTGTTTCGAGTAGACATTTCACACAAGTTTTAAGGGAAATACGCTTTTAGACATTACCCGATGACGTACCAAAAGTGTCACCGCCCCTCCTACTATAATTTGTTGTATAGATACTTATAATTTAGAAAAATAGATTTGAATCGAATCTTGAAACCACTCACATAACATTCAGATAGTATCGAGAATTAGGTGATAGAACTGAACGTCGATAAATAGTGATTTTGTGGCTGAATTGATTTTGCTTTTGACGAGAACATTTTGAAATTTTCAATTAAGTGAATGGCAAACATCTCCGGTGGTCGATATTTATACGAAATAACTAAAATTAAATTGAATGCAATTATTTCGATAAGCTATCTTATCGATTTGTTAAAAGAATTTTATACATTTATTAAATTTTGCCAATTTTACACTTAACTGTTGCGACAAAATTTAATTTCAGCTGGCCGTTTAGAAATTCTGAACAATACAAAAGTCGGAGAAAGAAAATAAGGTACCGCCACCTCTCCAGATCATCGGCTGCAAATAATCTACAACTTTAAAAACAACTTAATCTTAAGAATAAGAATTTAATTTTTATATAATAATATTTATCGCAACTTGCGAGTTTTTCTCTACGATGTTTTCTTTAAAAATCGATTAAATAAACAATTAGGTTTTTTTTGTATCGTTTGATATTTTTGCTAAACTTTTTAAAAACTTCTCATGCATTATGTTCTACAATAAAAGAAACTTTTCTATATTTCAGGGAAGTTTCAAAGGAAATAAAGCTGTTGTAATCTGTTTGATGACGGGACCCGGCGGATCCGCTTTATTTTTGCTCCGGTCTCGACCACTAGATTATTAGAAGACTAAAATTTTGATAACGTATCGTCTTCCACAATAAGCTGATGTAACGTGACGTTTAAAGGTTCCTTTAAATGAAATTTTCTAAAAACGTAATAAGAAACTTCTATTTTTAGAGCATATTATAAGATACGGTTTTAAGCATTCGTAGTTTAGTTTTGATTATTGTAAATGTGAGTGGTTAGTTGGTGGTGTATGAGCGAAAGTCACGGCGCACAGAGCAAACGGCGAAGATAGATACGTTAGTACGATAGCAAAAGAGAAGTGATGTTTCGCCAAATAGAAATTAATTCTATTGTGAAATTAATTTCTTATTATAAAAGATTGTGTGCGTGCCTATAAAGGAATTTAATAATTCCGCAACAAGTAGCAGATAACAAATATATTGTGACAAGTTCGCTGTAGTTGTCCGCCAACAAGTGTAAATTTAATAAACGTGTTTTGCATCCACCTACAATTATTGTAGTGATCTGCGAGTGCTTGGGTTTTCACGAATTATTTCATCAATTAAGGTGAAAGAAAAGGAAGAATCATTTTCCTGGTCAACATTCAACTGCATCCTTCGACCTGTTTTGAAATTCTTCAAGAACCACGGTAAATGATAAGGCGCCGTTTCAATGGAGAGTAATTATAACACTTAGCATCTGTTGATTTTAATAAGTAGTGATAAGAATCACATTATTTTATTGTTCAGGTAGCTACGAGTTTAGGAACGTTGTTTTCCTTCCTTTTTGTAATTGTTTCATTTTATATTGAATGCGACCTGAATTCCTGGTAAAATTGTAAAATAGTTTTTAAGATTAACAATTTAGTAGAGGGCCCGCTTTAAATTAACCTTTAAGTGTTCGTCGACAACTATTTTTATATTTTTATTAAGTGGTAAAATAGAAGTTTTTTTAAACTACATTAATTACCGCAATTTAAGTTAATTTTCAAAGAAACAAATATTCAAAATTATCAATCCCACGCATCTTGTGGAGTAACGGGGCACCACCGTTGCAAAATAAAGGAACTGAAGAGAATCGCTATTCTATCAAATATCTATTTCTGTATAAATTCTTCTAAAAATGTACTGTTTGAGATAAATAGTAGAGTGCTCAGCGCCCCGAAAAATGACTTTCGTGGGGAGGTCGGGGTTACAAGCTGAAACCTCGACAGATCGAAAGAGCGTATTTTTATTTAAAAGCCAAAAGCCGTCAAAAATCGTCCAGTGCAAAGGGCGCTATCTTCACCGAAAGAGTTATTCAGCGTACGTATAGAAGGAAACGTGAACTTTCTTTTGCCGTAAAATTCGTAATTGGTTTTGTGGAATTAATCGTTTAAAAATTTTGGAAAAACGCAAAATACACGGGCTCTTATGGAGAAAAATAACTTTCGGGGCCGATATCTCGGTTCGAACAGCTAAAAAGTTCACTTCAATTTCGCGTTTTTTACCGTTTATACTGTCATAACTACAAAACAGTACGACATATCGAAAAATTTTATTCTTTAAAAAAGTTTGGTTCGTCCTTGTCGCATCCGATGGTACAAGAATTATATTTTTGCAGGGCTTTATAATTAAGATAAATAATTAAAAGTGAAAACATGCGAAAATTGCATTTGCGAAGAGTCGCGCTCTCGAGTGGGCGCACGCGTCTCCCATCTCACTTTTTCCCGTAGCTCCCTCTCATTCTATACGTAATTCAAAGAATTGCGACATACTATGATTATTATTGTAAATACACCTTATCCGTTATTTTAATAATTAAGTACATAATATAAGAAGCGTTTTATATTAAATAAATTTACGAAAAGCTCCTATTTCATAATAAAACTACAGCGACTTTAAAATTTAATGTCTGCTATTGTTATTCTTCTTTTCATAAAATTGTGGTAATAAGCCAATAACAACAATTAATTAACACCATATATTTCAACTCTGTTTAGAGTTATCGTCAAGTGGTAAAATTTTATAATTTCCACAGTAAAAATCAAAAATTTGGTGCAAGAAGGAAACTCCTGGTAGGTATTAATTGTATCCTTATTATGGTAATTTATTAGGGCTATTGGCCCTAATTGTAAGTGTATTAAATAACCACAAGTTAATCACCATTTTTCTACTACAGTATGCCAAATGTGCCTTACAGCCTTAAGTTTGTTAACAAATTTGGTATTACTACGTTCAAAATTGTACTTTTCGCAGTTTAAATTAACAGCTTTGATATTACACACCCTTAATAATTTAACACTCACCTTATTCATCATACATTGACACATTTAGAATTGTCACTGCATTGGTACATTTTTGTTCCATAAATCTACAGAAACCAATGCAACTCATTCGATTTTCCTGCATCTGCACACTTTGCTACTGCAATCTAGAAAACATAATGAAACGAAATTTATGAATCAGCAAATAATGCATGTTAGAAGAATACCTTTGTTACAACCACACGATACTAACACTCTTAGGTTATTTGGGAAGGATGGAAGAGTACTTAGTATAGGTATCAGATTTCCTTCCAAATCAATTTTCCACCCAGAATCAGTTACGTCGGGTAACTGTGGTTGTAGTTGTAATGAATTTAGCAAAACTTTAGTTTGATAATATGATCTTAAGATGAGGGTACCACTATTTTTCGAATATCGTTAAAATTAATGTACAAAATAATGTAATGGTTACCTAAATTTGATTTTTAACATAGGTAATACCAAATTTGTTAACAAACTTAAGGCTGTAAGGCACATTTGGCATACTGTAGTAGAAAAATGGTGATTAACTTGTGGTTATTTAATACACTTACAATTAGGGCCAATAGCCCTAATAAATTACCATAATAAGGATACAATTAATACCTACCAGGAGTTTCCTTCTTGCACCAAATTTTTGATTTTACTGTGGAAATTATAAAATTTTACCACTTGACGATAACTCTAAACAGAGTTGAAATATATGGTGTTAATTAATTGTTGTTATTGGCTTATTACCACAATTTTATGAAAAGAAGAATAACAATAGCAGACATTAAATTTTAAAGTCGCTGTAGTTTTATTATGAAATAGGAGCTTTTCGTAAATTTATTTAATATAAAACGCTTCTTATATTATGTACTTAATTATTAAAATAACGGATAAGGTGTATTTACAATAATAATCATAGTATGTCGCAATTCTTTGAATTACGTTTGGAATGAGAGGGAGCTACGGGAAAAAGTGAGATGGGAGACGCGTGCGCCCACTCGAGAGCGCGACTCTCGCAAATGCAATTTTCGCATGTTTTCACTTTTAATTATTTATCTTAATTATAAAGCCCTGCAAAAATATAATTCTTGTACCATCGGATGCGACAAGGACGAACCAAACTTTTTTAAAGAATAAAATTTTTCGATATGTCGTACTGTTTTGTAGTTATGACAGTATAAACGGTAAAAAACGCGAAATTGAAGTGAACTTTTTAGCTGTTTGAACCGAGATATCGGCCCCGAAAGATATTTTTCTTCATAAGAGCCCGTGTATTTTGCGTTTTTCCAAAATTTTTTAAACGATTAATTCCACAAAACCAATTACGAATTTTACGGCAAAAGAAAGTTCACGTTTCCTTCTATACGTACGCTGAATAACTCTTTCGGTGAAGATAGCGCCCTTTTGCACTGGACGATTTTTGACGGCTTTTGGGTTTTTAAATAAAAAAATACGCTCTTTCGATCTGCCGAGGTTTCAGCTTGTAACCCCGACCTCCCCACGAAAGTCATTTCTAAGCGTTTTTCGGGGCGCTGAGCACTCTACTAAAAATAATATAGAGTGAAACTTATTTTTGGTATATGTAAGCGTTGGTAATTCGCTAGTGTGGCGTGTGCGAGAACAGCATATTTATTAAATTAATCTCTATTCGTATAAATTACCAAATGATATTAATATGTACCACCTATTAATGCATAAAGCGATATATTTATCTTTTTAATTAAAGTTGAAATATTATTCATTATTTCAATTTAATTGTTATTTTTATAGTAACATTTGTTTTATCCGGTTGTTAAAATGTAATTAATTAAATTACATTATATAAATATAAATTATATTTATAAAGTTTTCGGCACAATTATATACAGTACTACTTAGTATATACTTTTTTTTATTTATTTTTTATTTTTTGACTGCACCTCTCTTTTTTTTCAATTAATAATGTCAGTTCAACAGCAATAGCTGCTTTTCATGACAGTTTTAAGTTAATTTGACCATCGGCGCATTTTTCTACATTATTTATTTGTTTTTTCCCGTTATATATTTATGTCTTTAACATGTTTATGACATGTTTTATGTTTAACATGTTTAACATGTCTTTTATGAGTTTATAAATGTTTTCGTCTCCCTTTGATGCTAAATATTTCTTTATAAAATAAAATTTGACTTTGTTAATAAGAACCGACTTGCTTTTGCAAGTCGGTTTCCTTTTGCAAAATAAAGTATGCCGATTTCTCTATAAAGTAGGTAGTTTTTATTTTTATAACAACGAATACCTACCAAAAACGGAAAACAATATATCAATATATAGTGCAGGCGCGTACGAGGGGGCGTTTTTAAGTTCGCGGAATGGAGGGATTCGTGAGATGTGAGGGGTATAGCGGGCACTTAGTCCTCTTGCGTGACTCACCAGGAATATAAATACCGAGTCCTATCATAATCGGGTCAGTAGGGTGCGAGTCTATCGCCGTTCAAGCATGTCAATTTGGAGTAGAAGTCTTCCGCTTACGGGGACCCATTATCCTAGAACAACCATGTCTTACAAATAGCGTAGTCTCTTTACGCAAGGTCGAGAAGTTCCGGGTGTCTCAATCGGCCGGAAAGCTCCTGGCGACCGTTTTTCGAGACGCAGAGAGAATCCTGCCAATCGATTACAAGGACAAGAGTGTTTCGATAACAAGACTACACTACTAAAAAATCAGCTTAAATTCATGTCGTGCTTCGTTTTAAACCACTCGCCCTGCGGTCCGGAGCTGACCCCCAGCGATTATTATCTGTTCCCGAAAATGAAAAAGGGACTGCGAGGAGAGAAATTTACCAGTACCTAATGAAGAGGTGACGGGTGCAATTTTAGCGTATTTTGAGGACAAGGAGAATTCATTTTCTTTTCGAAGGCATACGCAAGTTAATTGAAAGATCCCAACAATGTATTAGGGTTAAGGGTGAATATATTGAAACAGAAAAATAGTTATGTCTTTTTATTTTGGTAATCTTCTTAACTCTCGTCCCGCGAACTTAAGAACGCACCCTCGTAGTAGTATGTTAAGGTTAGTGACACTTCGGTTCAATTAAAAAAAATCTGATGTTCCGCCGTAACCGTCTACGTCACCTACTAATGACTTATCGCCGCGAAGGTTTTTGCAAAATGAAATTAGGTAGGTACCAACGTGCATTACAAATTTGATGGTCTTACTGCAACTTTGGATACGAAATTTAACTAACTTGAATCAATTCATCAATTTTCATTATTTTTATATTTTTGTTGAGTTAGTTTATTTCTGTAGAAAGCGGTCCAAATATCGAAATAGACCATTTTGGATTAAATTATCGAGGTAACTTCATTTTTTTGGTGTATTTTATTTGAAATGAAAAATTATTTAAACTAGTTAGTTATTATAGATATACCTATATGCCCATATAGATAACTAATATAATTATTTTTAATGTTTAATTAAAAAGTGTTAGGAAAAATCATAATATCGATACTACTTAAATATTAATTATTCTGGTATAAATACCTACCACCCACGATTAATTTAATTAATAAATTTTTAAAATAAATATATATCTAAACTAAATTATTTAACAAACTAATTAACTGAATGGTTCATTTTATTTATCAATTTTGTTAAGATGTGCATTAAAATAATATTAATAAAGCCCTATACTAATTATTAGAAATATTTTCGATATATATAGCATGCAAAAATCTAACATTCTGTAACGTTCATAATTCCCAGTTTACAATAAAAACGTTAATTAATAAAATAACTATAATGGAAAACTGTAAATAACCACACCTATCGTAATAAATATTTAACGTAAAGCAGTATTTGTCAATACCTCTTTAGAATATAAAAATGATCTACGTACACCTATTACAAGAATATCGACGGCTTCAATTTAAATATTTAAAGAACAATGATTTTTAACAGGCTGGTATACACGATTCGATTAAACGCTTCGATGTTTTGAATTAAATTCGTCTGCGGGGCAGATTCTATCTGTCCACATGCACACATAATTCCCATTATGTACTCTCTAATAAAAGAAAAAACTAAGCAATCTATCAGATTGTATCGATATAAAGAATAAAGTATGTTAGAATGTATATAAAGAGACGGTTGGAATTTCCGGGCAATCATTCCCGAAACCTCCGCAGGATCCGGTTCCGCGTCACTTAATAACTCCAGGGCATTGAAGAGTGTGATAAAGTCGTTTCGGTGACTGGCCCTTACATTATTTTACACAAAACAGGTTAAATGAAATGGACCGCATTAGTAATGACGTCGCCGCAATTACTCTGCCGATATTTTTGATATTTCATGTTTAATGTCGAAATAAACATTTTAATCTGACAAATCTTTAAAATTTCTTATTATTATTTTTTTTTAAATAACTCATAACAATAATTGCCTACTTATGCTGTTTGTGAGGTTCAAATGTAAATCTATAGGAAACGCGAAATTTATTAGCGTAAGAGTAATCACTCGTATACTAGCAACAAATTAGTTTTAATAACACTTTGCGGTCGGCTTAAGACGCTGCATTTAATCATTCAGTAGACTTGAAAATGTTTTCCTAAAATATACTCCTCACGTTTGTGCTAAAGTAATTTTTTACTCTCAAACAATGATTATGTAAAAGGGCAATTATTTATTATGAAAATTAACTGAGCACTTCTCAGCCTTCTCGAGCACTCATTAAATGAATTAGATATAAGATGAGCTAATTTTAAGAAGTTCAAAGTAACTAACCATTCTTGCGTAAGAAATTAAATGTTGAAACAAATGACCAGAAGACCTATAAATTTCACATCTAACTGTTGTAAGATGTCTCATAAAATTATTGTATAATATTCTTCGTTTTGTATTTAAGAAATATTTCTTAATAAAGTCTTTATTAACTTTCTTGAACGTAACATTTTACGGCTTTATATTACTAAAATGAAAGATATCATTTTAAAATACCGTTTAATTTACTTAACAAGCTACAAACTGTGTAGGCAGGTACTTAATGTGTAATTTTTAAAAATTGAAGCAGCACGTGAAGTGTTTAATTTTTTTTTATTATTATTATTGTGAAGATAACTTCAATTATCGCATTTACATTACAATTTTCACAAGTTAAGTAGTTAGCCACCTGCGGTGCAAGTAAGTATATATAGGCGCATATTTTATACCTATAATTATTTCAGTAGAGAAGGCCTTGTTAAACCGATCACCTTGTCATTTTGGATTAGGTACAGATCAAAGAGGACGAATTCCGGTATCGAACGAAATTTTATAAGTAGGTAACCATTTTATACCGATATTAAATTTTCTTTTTAACATAATGCGAACTTGTAATTTTTCTATTTTGTCACTGAAAATTTTGCAATTTCAATTTTTAATTATAAAGCATATCTTGATAAACCGATCGCATGTTCTCATTTCGAAAAACGAGAGAAAGTGAAAAAAGTGCCTACCTACTTAAAATTAATATTAAGAACTTCATAAACAAATTATTATTAGGTAAAAGAGAAGAGCGATCAAACATTCCCGTAAAATATGTTAAAAATAATTATTCTTCGAAAGTCACACAAAACTAACATTTACACTTGCTTATTGTTAGTAAATAATTGGATTTTCGTAGAATATTAGAAACAAAAGTTTCTTTTTATTAATAATAATTCTGTTTGTAGTTGTGTTAGTTTTAACCTATGTTTATTTAGCACCTATATAAATTACCTAAATCAAAATGATAAAGAGAACGTACAAAATTTAAAAGCTTTGAATTTTTATTTTGTAAATACACACATAATACCCTTATTTTTAATTTAAATCGTCTTTAAAACGTAAAAACACAAAAAGTTACACAAAACGTAAAAGACTAACAAAAGTAACGAAAATTCCTCATGAAGTACATTCTATAGAATATAGCAAGTTTATACATATTTTAGTGGTTACCAACAACTCATAATTTTCAGACAATAAATCGGATTACCCTAAAACTGATTCATCAATGATTAAAATACCGCTTTATAATTTAGCTCGAAATGTAGGTTTTTTTCGTGATTTTTAATGCTGTCGTTTTTGCTGCAGAACGTATCCATACACGTTACTTAACAAATGTACCTATCTACTAGTTTTATTTAAGTATTATGTAGGTATATATATATTATTATATATTATCGAATGTTATTATTTTATCTGCAATTATAAAAGTAGGTGTCGCGGTGATCTGATGAGCTATCATTCTGCTAGGTCACCACGGCTGCGGGTTCGAATCCCACTGCAATCATGGATGTTTATGAATGTAATTTTAAAAATAAGCGAAGCAACGGCTAAGTATAGTACATTAACAGTAACGATGTGATCACTTTAAAAAAAGAAAAGTCACAATTAGTACCCCGGGGGTTACCGCTGGTGAACACCAACAAAACACCGCATATCGATGTCTGTTGCTAATGGGCTCAGATCGCGAGGCCATAAAATTTAAAAAAAAAAGCTACGAAAATGTTACCTACTTTTATAAATTCCCGATTTCACGTAAAATACCGTGACACGACGTTGTAATGTAGATAGACAAGCGAATCGATAAAAAAATGAAACTTAGAATTGGTATTTTTCCACGGCTGACAATCAACAAATAATTATTTAACTTTCATAAACGAGCTGTCCATTTTTGTAATCGTCAGCTATTTCTAACTCTTCATTATAGTTAATTCAAAGAAAATAACACCTTGTCACGAAAATTTTAGTTCTTTCCGTGACATAAAATACGTCTTGCATTCACGTTAAGCATACAAACTGCGATATTACACCTTCGGTAAATGTGTAAAATAACACTTACTGTTAGTGATATTAACGGAAGAAACGTCATAAACAATGCTTTGCCGTGTGTTTGTTATATGTTTAGAGTAAAATGTCCCGAATATAAAACTAAAAGTTCACTTTGCCGTTTGTCCGCACGCGATGTTATCCTATTACTCTTTAGAACTGCCTTAAAAAACGACACCGAGGAACATTTTCTTACAATAACGCGATGTTCAAATTTGAAATATATGTGTTCATTCTAAAAAAGGGCACAATTTTCAATTTAACGTGGACCACGTTCCAAAACATTAACATTAAAACGGCGTTTTATTTCCTTACATATTTACCTACCTACAAGTTATAAACGGAGAAACAGCAGTAATGAAAATTCTAACTAGAAATTTTCCGACGAAATTCGCTCTCTTAAATCCATTGAAAATGGTTTTTCGATTGAAAAAATAATGTGTATCTAATAATTGACATTATCGGTGTTACCTAATCAAAATTATTTTACGTAGATAATATTCATATGTAAGTTGTATGTAGTGATATCTATGTATTGTTCTTATGTGTTCTTCGTCCACTCGCTTGCTCTCCAAACAGAAAATTATTACATCTACGGTCGCTTTCACGATACTGTAAGAATTATTATTGAATTTTACTACGTAGCTGTAGTTACAATTAAATTATCCTTGGGACAAGATGATGTTATTTCATGATTAAACATCTTTAATTAAGAAAGGGTATTACTGTCTTTTAATTATAAAGGTACCTACACTATTTGTTTAAATTAAGGCATTTTTATAGATACTTAACTTTATTTTAATTTCCATCATTATTATCATAGTTTTGAATAAACTGATACCTGCATTGCGTTTAAAAAACTGTAAATAGTCAAAAAACATTTTTTTTATATATTTCCTTCATAAAATATTATTTTAAAATGTAGCTTATATATTTTTTTAAGTACCTGATGTATTATATTGTGATATCTAACTTGGGCGTTGTTATGATATTAAAATATCTTTAGCGTGTAGAGCATCTTTTCCCTAACAATAAATCTGTTTAAATTTTAATTTTGGAGCCGCTTTAACAAAGTACGTTCTTAATATTTCGATCCCAGCTTCCTATGCAATTGAAAATTCAAATGACTTTGAAAAAATGTAAATTAAATTTCCATTAAATCATACTCGTTTATGCGAAATATTTAAAAGAACATTCGTTCGTAGGTACCTTTCAGTTTTTTAATGATTACATAAACTTAAGATGTAAGTACTTACTACTAAATGCTCAGTTCGAACGCAAACTGTGCTGAAAACATCTAACTAGCAGGTGAAAAATGTTCCACCTTTAAGCGAAAACGCCCTAAAAACCGTTATAAAAATGGTCGGATGTTATTGAAAGAAATGGGGAGGTCATTTGTACATAATTTGTTATTATCGCTTTATAAGCTTTACTTAATTTTGTTTAATTTAAATAATTCTCCGACACGTATTTAATCCATTCTAGATTGTTTTATTAAAATAAGCTCCCAAATTGATTTGTCCTTAATTATTTAAGACAGTGAGATTTGAATAGAGACTAAATTATTCTATATAGGTACGCGAAACCACAGGGCCGAGGGAAATAACGTTAAATTCAATAGGAAATTTAAAATTTGCAATTTTAAAGTTCCATTTAAAGGGTTTTAATAAAGGCTCCGTCGTATTTAATATATACAAATAATATTCAGTATTATATAATTTTGTTTCAACTCACGAACTTCGTTATTATTTCATTTGTGTCAGTTTATTAATGGCACGTATTTTATAGGAATATTTACGTCGGAAGATATTTTAGTGAGAATGAAGTTCTTGAAAATTAATTTCAAACAATTGACAGCTCAAATTTCGCTTTAACGCAATTAAGAAATATTAGAACGAATAATACATGCTATCTATCTTTTTAATGTTATTCGAATTAAATAAATTTCTAATTCCTCTTGTTTAATATTTAGTTACGTTATTAAAACGTCGTTATGAAAATGTAAGAGGCAGTAAAATCAAATACCAGAACTGCGTGTTTCGGTATTCATCGAAATTTAAAATGTAGGATCCGGTAAGTGGAAAGTTTAGAGTGGGAGTGCGGAGCTTCCGACCGGGAACAATTATTTGTACGCTTTTGCGTTATAGTTAAGAAAGAATAAAAACAAATTTTTATTTCGGTCGCTTCTTCAAAACATTTTTCTTTGCACGACGATTATAATACATTCGGAATAGCGTTCGTGATCTTTTTATTCAAAACGTCGTGTTTGTTATAACGGCTTTTTTAATCTTTAAAGCGTGCACCCATATAGATTATTTATTTATTTATTTTTCAGACGCTTCAATTGCCGAGTTCATAGCGTCGTTGACATTTTTTTTTAAATATTATTACACATTACGTATTATCTAATCCTAATTATTTTAAGGCATTTCCTTTTTTTTTGCTTATTTTTATATTTTGTCAATCAGTTCTGTTTCTTTTGTGTTTAGTATTACTTTGCCTGTTTCAGTCTGGTAGAAGGTCAGGATTTCTATAGGTAATTAAAATATTCAATTTTTAATATCAAGCTCTATTTATTTGCGCCTTTAGTATTCAGGTGGATACCTACTCTGTTATTGGGTTATTTTTTAAAGCGACGTGTACTTGAAGGGCATCGTGCAAAACGTCTCTGTCATTTTTTTATGTTTCGAGATAATTAACATTTTAACATAAAAAGTGCTGTTGAAACTTTATGCCTTATCTTTTGGGCAAACTATTTGTTACTAGTTGTCTTTACAACGTCTTTAGATAGAGACCTTAATTTTAAAATGTGAAAAATAACAGTGTACCCTTAAATAACACTAATAATTATACATTTTTGTCTTAGAAACATTTTAGTGAAAAGTGAGTATTTTTTACTACATGTTTATTATTTATTATCAAAAAAAACTAGCAATACACAGATAATAAATTTAAAAAAAAATGGAAGAAACAAACACATTTTTAGTTAATAAAAAACCGAAATGATTGTAACGCCCACATCAAAAACTTGTTCTAACGATAACTATACAAAAATAAATAAAATTCGTTAAAATATAAAAATAAGTTAAAGTAACTATTGCACTAAAACAATTATGGAGAACAAACGCGAGGAAAATTCATATTTCAATACTTTGTAGCTATTACAATTAAATAAAACGGAAGTTGCGTTACATGTTCAGATTGTTTTAAATCTTCTTTTCTTTCGTATCGTGTTGTTTCAATACGAAAGCGTTTCTGGACTAGGTACTTTATTACATCCGAAAAGTAGGAATAGTTCTACTGAAACACCCTGTACATCAAATTTATCTACATTTAATTAGAATACGGGCTAGTATTTTTTAAAAATATTGGGTACCTAACTACTTTAAACGTTTCGATTATTTTTTTTCTACAGGCATAATAGCCACTTCTATTATAAAGTGAAAAGGGATCTGTGAACTAGTTCTAGTCATTGTCATCAAATGCTTTTTTAAAGCAGTTACTAACATAATTGTGTTCTACATTGTTATGACACAATATGCCATTGCAAGTGGAAAGTAAAAAAGCGTCGTAAATAGAAGCAACTTTTTATAATAATTATTCTCTGTGTGGAACACAATAGCCATTAAGTAATTAAAACTACTCGAATTACAACTAAAATTGCTCGAATGCAAATTTTGACCAAATTACAATGTTGAAATATCGATCTTAATCGACTATTTCGAATTCTATCTTAGAAAATGTACAGGTAGATAATTTTATTAAACGTATATATATTATATATTTGTAATTAACGTTCACGTTATTTGAGAGTATAGTTAATCATCCCATAATGTTAAAATAACGCTAGCATTATAACAAATTAGACGTTATTCCTGTGTTTTTAATGTAACGTGAATGTTGTTTATAACGTGGCAAATGCGGAATATCTGTTTTCAAAATTCTATCACCTTCACTAAATAATTTAATGGGATCGCTTATTGCAATCCATCTTCAAACGTTTCGCTTTGAAGTACCTACCTATTTCGCTTAATTTTATTTGTAGCTCGAGGACAAATATTATTATTATGTAAGTACCTACGCATTTTAAAGGATGTTCTAAGATCACGACCATTTAGAATCATCATCTTTACAGGTTATATATTTTCTAAATATTTTGTTGTATTAGTACGAACGTAGATATTTATGGAATTTTCAAAATAAATTAATTTTCATTGTATAAATATCAGCTTACGTTATTGTAAATATATCTGGATACTCGGCAAGGTTTATAAGACATTCCATTCGAACCTGCCGTTAAGTTTTGCATAAAGGCAACAATTTTTTGCAGCTCATATAATAGTTTGGAGATTGTTCCTATGATGTGTGGCAGCTCCCAACATTCTCCAGAATTTTGTTCTATGCAACTATACCTTTCGTAACATAACTATGCGATGATGGATTTTAATTAGTTGGAACTCGGGAAATCTTGTTTCCACTTTCTACTACAAAGAGAAAACGTTACTGAAAATTATTTATTAATATAAACCTAATATGGAATACAGCATGAAAAATAAGTCATAAGCTAAATATTTTACAACAAAATCTGCATATCCTACTTAAACTTTCTGTAATAAGAGTCAATAAAGTATAAAAGGTTATAATGAAATGTTGGAGCCTAGATAAAACTTTGTAACAGCGTAAGATTCGCGTCTGTTCAACATTTATTCAAATTTGGGGTTGCATAATTAGCAGTTTACCAGAAAATCAAGCTATATGGAAGCTACTGTGTGCATTCTTTAGCGACTACACGGCTGCCACTCATTATTATGATAATTTATGTAAATAGTCGTGCCTGTACAAACATGAGGAATTCGTTGCTTTGAAAATTTATGTTATCTTATTTACTGTTTCTCTCTTTTTGCTCGCATTCCGATTATATACGACCTTAAATGTTTCATGTCTTTAAAATATATTAGTTGATATTGTAATGCCGTATTCTCTCGAAATTCGAGATATTACGAAAATTGGAAAGCTATTAAAATTAGGCGTTTTAAACACCTATGTAAAAATTGTACTTATGCACCTTTGTAAATAACACCTTTAACAATTGTACCTCCTTTTCGTAGGTGTAGGTATGCGTTTTAAGCTACGCCGTTTTAAAAGAAAACGAGGAAAGCGTTAATAAGTGTTCGATAAAATTTTAAAGTTGTAAGCAGGTATATATATTAAATATATTAGGTAAAAATGTCTATAATAAATGTTATATTTTAATTATTATTACTAAACGGTTTTTTATCGGTTAAGTAGTGCATCCAATTTATTTGCATTAAAGTCCCAGATAAGTTCATGACGTAGTAATAAGGAATGTAGATAGTTTTTATTAGCAACGATCAAATTGTTCCTTATTCATTTCATCGATGCATATCGAAACCATTCCGATAAAGTGCAATAAAATTGCCGCTTTGGCTTAAAATTTTTTAAAAGGGAACCTTTTATGACAGTATTGAAAAAGATTGGTAGGACGTTAAAGGTGCGAATATCATATAAAATATTTTACAGTACTGATGCCGTTCCTGAATAAACTTTCTCGAGACCTAGTTTTCATACTATAAAATTCCACGTTAAACTTTGTGAAAATATATAAAACCCTTTATATCTACTTTGTTAGTTTTAGTATATAGGATACCTTATTTGTTTTCAAACGTTATAAAGCAAATTATAAAATGCTACAGTAGTGTAAATAATGCCTGGCGTAGTTTAATCACTAGTTTAAAATTAATCGGATAATGATTTTCAAGAAGGTGTTAAGCTTCTTACCTTACGAATACCATCACATGTATTAGGAGATAACACGAAGCTCTTAAATAGTTAGGCACTGATAATAATTAAATTTAATAATTGAATTGATGTGATTGCAATGATTTAAAAGCTGCTTGATTGCAGTTATAAAATAATTATGAAATCTATCTTCCAAAGTAAGTATGAAACGAAAGAAGTAATTCCAAGATAGTAACGGATGACAATGATTATGTGTTATAATGAAACTATAGAGTAAGTACATATATATGTAGAGTTTTTACATAAAACTAAAGTGGATGTGTTTTAGAAATACCTATTTAATACGTGTGCAACATTTTTTTGTGATATAATAACTAATAAATCTATTTTGGAAAACAATTATTATCTAGTAGCATGATATTTATAATATATTAAGAGTTAACATTAAAATTATGTTTAGCAAGGTGGCCTTGTAACTTTAAATATTTAAGTTCGAATTTCTATGCCGATTTTCTTTAATACATATTCACGAATGAACAAAACAATGTGTTTTATAATAAGTAACATAAAAAACAATATTTAAATAAAAGGTGACATAAGAATCGTATAACAGCATCTGCTGCCAATTAGGTATTGCCAAAAGCAAAATCAATCATCAACGAACAACTGGAAACTCGACATTCACAGTTAAAAAAATTTCTAAAAGCTGAAATCGAGCTCTTTATTTGTATAACAAGATAGGAAAAGTGAATTTTTTTTTTCATTCTAGATGCGAGATTTTTCAGTAAAAACACGTTGCGAATGGAAAAAAATACTTTTATAATCAAGTTTCTTTTGATGTAGTGGAAGATTTTATTGCCATGGAAAACAAAAGTAAACAATGTAAAATTTAATAAATTTTTCGTTGTTTCTATATTGTTTTATTTTTCCAAACTCAAATGAGGATTGAAAAGTTAAACAATTTTTTACCGAATTTTGACATTAGCGTAGGTGTTTGTAATTAAATAGATAATTGAAGCTTTCTGAATATATAGTATATTATAGTATATATAGTACCTTTGTAGAGTTTATTCAAGTTATTGAAATATGCACTCCAAAATACAGACGGACGTTAACCTTCAATCTTCTAATAAATAATTTTTAAAGTACATTTCATAAATCTAGCTTTGCAATTTAATTACCTATTTTATCGAAACGAAAAATAATTTAAAAAACATACCTAAGCAAGTAAATGATTTTCGTATTAGACGACTTTTCTAAGAAAATGTTTTATTACTTTTGGGTTCACTGCAATTAATTTAGACAACCCTAACAACATACGACAAGTTTTAAGTAAGTAGGTTCAAGAAATTATAAATAATTTATAAAGCGAGGAAAAATTATGTTAAGGACGTCGTTGGAAAGAGCGATCAAATTTTTAAACAAGACATGGCCAAAACGTGTGGCCCTAGGTAAAACTTATTAAATTATTTTATAATGTAAAATTTGTTGGCAGAGTAAAATTTCGATCAATATGAATTCTAGCACTTGAACAATTCGTAGCTCCACCCTTAAATAAAATACGACTAAAATTGTTTGAATCGTTCCCTTATTATTAATTACTGCTAAATGATTTTACATATTCTAGATAGTAGGTAGGTATATGTACGTACATTCAAATGTATGCTACGTACCTATAAAAAAAAACAAACAAACAACTGTAGCTCGCATTTTTACAAAATATCGGTCTATTCAAATTGTAAATTGAATATTAATAAAATCCTCGAAGTAAGTTCAAGAATAAATTTAAATGAATATTACATGTAAACGTAAGTATGCTAATTTAACGTCTTTTTCACTATTAGTCCCCCATTTTTAAATCAATAAATGCAAAAATTAAAGTTACGTATACTTATATGTACCTACCTATATAAATATAAAGAAAAAAATTAAAATATAATTGGATATAATTTCATCTAAAAAATATAAAAATGGAAAAATATTATATTTTATTTGTAACGGCATTGTTGCACTGTAGGGTATTCGGTACGTACCTCGCCTACCTCCATGATGAGGTCTAATGGAGCACCTAGGTGGCGTATAATTTCGAATAAAGCTACAGTAATAGCGCATTGTAATGGATGTACTTATACGGAACCGTTTTAATCAAGTGCCGTGCTTCTTGTTGGATTCTTAATGGCGAATTCTCATGTCTCGCGCCGCGGCGAAGCACGTCACTTCGCACCGCCCGACACGAACACCAAAATTGGATCGTATTTTATGAAAATAGACCGAGTTTAGTTGTATAATCATTCCAATTTCTGTATATTGGATTACTTTTAGAAAGGAATTTTCCAGTCAAACTTATATTACGTCGGAATTTCTAGTACGAATTCTCTACCTTACTTGTTCCGTACCTTGTTATTGCAAGCTTTCATATCTGATTACATTTAACGGGGCTACGAGATACATATTAAGAACAGCCTTTGAATATTAACGTTTCATTAATTTAGGAATGTAATCTCGAATAATTAGGTCTATAACACTTTAAACTTTGTACGTCAGTTAATATTGAACAAAAGAGCGAAATAGAGGCGATCGTAAGGATTTTCCTTTTAGTATTTTCTAAGCTCGCTGTCGTTCGCGTCGTAGCATAAAAAAAGCGACAAATGTAAACGAAAATAAATTTTGAAAGTTTAACATCTCGAATCTATCTACCGTTAAAACGTTATAGGCATTATTTTGTAGACTAAGCTTAATACATTAACGTGACGTTTAGCCCGCCCCTGTTAATAGTTGAGGCGGTAATTCGAAATTGAAACTCGAGAATACAGTGCAGTGTGGCCAACCATGAAGAGGTATAATTACTTCAGAACTAATTAACTCAGCACTGCACTGTTTTGTCGCCTGTTATTACTAAACTACTAAAACAGATGTTTCATGCTCGAATATTTGCACAATAAACTTTACGATGATCAAGTAAAAAATTACTAGATATTAAGTAATAATCGAAATAAGATACTTAACCAGAAATATAACTGTCTAAATAATTAAACGCTTTCTCGTTTTGAATTTAAATGTTCATTTAACAAATTACACGAACCAGATTTAGTTCAGTTTATATCTGTTATATTCGCTATATTAGTTTGCAGCTAGGTACCTGTTAAAGATTTTAGTTGGTGCGAAAAAATTTCTTTTGATTATTAACACGTACGGCAGTTACCTGCATGCTTGAATTACATCTATAAGTACCTATAGGACAAAAATTTAAATAATATGTACCTACCTATGTATGAAGTTCGAGATTTAATTATTTTTAATATTATGGAAACAGCGTATCCGATACCTAATTGTAAAACTAATCATTATAATCAATAATAATGTTACCTTACACTTTTAATCTTAAGCGAAGCATTATTGTATTTTATTAATATTTACGTAGGTACGCGGGCAATCGACATTTTCTATAATTTTTACAATTTATTATATTAGACTTCCATCAATTCCTATTTTTTAATTTATTTAAGTTATTCGTATAAGATTAGCGAGTACCTACGTATTACAATTAAGTGGGCTATATTTTATGAGTACCGCTGTTTAGGAATGCAACTTGCGGTAAGGGGCCTACACCAAAAATTCTAAGGTAACGGTCAACACGCACATTTATGTTCAACACGAAAAGTTCGCGAAAACAACCTAAGATAGGCATGGTATTTTAGAGTGGGAGAAATCGTTTTCTTCGACGATGTGCTCTATTCACAAATTACCAACACAGTTATCTATTCCCATAAATCGACCAACAATAAATGCTAATTCAACCATTCAAAGTGTGCCGTTTCGTCACAATTCAATTTAATAATTCAAACAGCGGGCCACAAAAAACTGATCGATAGAAATTCGGAACGAAACAAATGTTAAGAAATAAGTAAGTGTTAATAGCCGTTACATTAAAAATTCGTTACAAAGATGGACCGCTAACGTATAAAATTACAGAAAGCCTATTATCTATGACCATAAAAAAGAAAAAGTAATCGTCTGACCTGAGAGTTTAGTTTTTAATAAGACGAGAACCGATACATTTTTATGTTTGTAAATTTGAAATGTTGAAATTCTGATGGTTTAAATATTCCTTTAGGAAGTTATAAATACCTACATATATAGGTACTATATAGCATATCTGAAATTCTCGAAACAAAGCGTTTAGTGAAATACTTCTATTACTAACAAAGATTACGAAATTATGCGTGAAAAATATAAACAGTAACCGAGACCGTAATGGTGAGCATTAAAAAAAACATTCTTGTGCAGATTTTTATGATTTTTTGGTAAAGTAAGTCGGGGGTAAGATCGAATCTGGGGCAAGAACGAATGGACCTTACAATTTTACAACCACTAATAATAATAAAGTTGACAGGGTAAATTCAAACACCGACAACAAAATTTAAAAAAAATATTTAAAAAAATGCTGCAGCCAACGGGTTTTTTCGAACCATAACTCGAAAGAGGGCACTTTCGAGGTACAGTAGCCGTTGTATTTTTATAATTAAATTTTACCTCTATTATATTTTTTGTTATTTACACTAAAAGCGGATGTTTGCAAATTTTGGTGCGACCTTACCCCGATTTACCCTTACTGATATTGTAAGTAAGTACACGTTTATGGAACTTAACGATAAGAAATTTGATGGATATTAGGTACCTATACTATTTTTGTGAACATTTACGTAATTAATTATTTTATTCTTTTATTTGTATTATTAGGTATTTTAATAATAATTTCGTTTTAACCAAAATTTCCTAAAGTCGTTTATTTTATAAAACAAAGTTATTAAATTAAACTTAATAAATTAAAACTTAGTAATTTTTATGCGTGGATGTGTACGTACGCCTGGATATTTTTGACAAATTATTAACTAGAAGAAAAGAAGTATCTCGGTATTGACTGGAGGAGATTTTCTAATTTTTAATATTATTAATTATATTAAACAATTAAACCTTATACATAGGTATATTTAATTTTGTAACGTTTTGTGTATACATTCACTAATATAATTATTTAAATCAATTTGATAACAACAAGGGTAAACGTATAAAGGTCTGAATGCTTTGATTATAGTGTCTATCATGTATTGTTATAAATGTAAAGGGAATTCGAGGGAAATCTATTGAAATAACCAAATTTGACCCGTGTTATCCGAAACGTTAGTAGTAGGAATGTGGTCAGTAGTAATAGCGTCTGGAGATTAACTCATTGACGCAATCTTCAATCACTCTGGCACATTATAACCTCTGCAACCCGTGTTAACAACTGCGAAACGATCTATCCTGTAGCGCAATCGGTAGCTAAGTGAGAAATTCAAGACCCAAGGGCTTCATTTAAAGCACTCAACTGCCACTTAGTGCAAAATGTTCAAATATTACCCCAACATATACCATTACTTATGTACTAAACCGTCACTTTATTTATAACTTATTAAACATTGAATCAAATCATTACCTACGTTCGATTCAATTGTGACTCGCGGAAAAACCAAAAATTACACGACGAAAGACATCTCAAGATGTGGGCATTAGACATACTTGCTGTTGTTAGCTTACCTAAATAAATATGTACATTTTAAAGAATATAACGACGACCTGTACCGTAAGTTATACATATACACCGCATATTCCGTATAATATAGTTATACCGTGTATAAAAATTTCAGTGCAAATTTCAAGATGCGAACATTACACGGATAGTTCGGTTCCGAAGTTTTTTTTTTAATGTTGCATTAAAGATTCAAGGAACCAAATGTTCTCTATTAGATCGAATTACATAAGAGATTGCACTTGTGCTCGCACAGAAAGCCTATGATAATTTTCGAATGACAAGATATGTGTAAAAAAAGGAAAAATGAAAAGATAGGTAAAAGGCACGGATAACCATAGAAATTGAAAAAAATTCTAATGCGGACCTTAGACGGATCAATATTTTTTCTTTATGTTCCTTGCTGAAAATAAAGGTGCGGACATAACATGCGCGCGTATATCACACAAGCGTATGCGGTATTTATGACAATTCTAATTTTTCAAAATGACGATTTTATCGATGAAGATTTATAACAGAATTCTATTTTTTAAGTTTCAAAACGTACAAGCAGGACATAACACCACCTTTTCCGAATGTGAGTTATTCTGTCTATCTTATACATCTAGGACAAAGACATCATCTGTTAAAATCTAGTAACAATATTCCGATTTTTATTTCCATCGAACGTATCCACTTACGCGACAACACAAAATGTGCACTCCTAATGCGGGGGTCACGTCCTACGTTACGCCGGTGCCGTCGATTACCTATGTTTACTTTTCGCGTAACTATTAGATAATTTGTGTTAAAATAGGTATATCATTAAATTGCATATAAAGTGGTAATTTAACCATTTATTTCAATTCAAGCGATTAAAAAATTTATGTCGATTATCATTCACTTAACAGAGTAACTATAGGTTCAGAAGAAATGCATTTATGAAAAGGTTTAAAAATTCACGTTTTGTAATCTAAATGCCTATCGAATATTTACTTAATTTATTTTGTAGAGCGATACTGCAGGAACGGCAAATCAAGTTAGGTGTAACTACTGATTTTTTTACTTTTTAAGTTTGAATAGTGAAATTTTATATTTTATATCACTTTATCTGTAAAATAATTATTTTAAATTTAAGTAATGCGATTTTTAGAATCAGCGATCTCAATATACCTGCACCAAAAAAATATGTCTAACGTGTAAGTCGCCAAAATGTGTGTAAGTAGTCCAGTGTAATTATCTAGGTAAAAAAATATTAAACAATACCTATCCTTGTATAATTTATAAACAAAAAATACTGTATTTTCTTTATATTTATTTAATACCTTAAATAAAAGTAAGAAAGCGTAGAAAAAGGAAATTAATAAATAAATAATCAGTTTATATACGTAAAAAAGCCAGTCTATCATTAAATAATTAAATTTTAAATTACCAATCGTTATTTTTATTATCCCATCAAACGCAACATAGTGATTTTTGTCAGTTTTATTTATGTTGCCGCCATAAACTGTTTTATAAATAGCCCGAATACGCCCTTCATAATTATTTTTCGACAATCCACGGTTTCTGTTAATAATTACAATAATACGTCCTAAATATTAGTTCAACTAGATAAGTTACCTGGAATCTCACAATCAGTATAAGGGCGCAAACCATCACTCACAACACAAAATACCTAGTCAGAAAAATTAGACACGCCCGCACTAATTAAAGGACCGACAAATACTAAACTATATGGAATGCTTGCACCGCCTACGCACACATGTTATGTAGGTACGTACCTATATGACGACACCTGCAAAGGTTGCATAAATCCTAAAACATTCAAACTTTATCTACCGCATGTGCGCCTTATCAACCGGTACCAGGCCTGCTTTTGTCGATAAGTATTTATCGGAATTAACTTTCATTTAAAATAAAAATTACTTTGAAATTTGTGTCGTTCCTACAAAAGGAAAAATTTTACATAAGACAAAAAACTGTTTAATGGTAAAATCGAAACACGCGTACCCGCTGCTGGAACATAAGTGTTAAACGAAATTGTAATAAACTCCCAGTAATTATGGGACATCATAAAAATTCTAATTTAAAAAATGCCATTATTATCTACTGAATTACCAATAAATCTGAAATAGTAGGCATTTCTTAGCGAATTTTTAAATTAAAAAAAAATTGTATAACTTTTAATATTGTTTTTAAAAATACTCAGCAATCTACTTGTCATTTCAAATTAACAATATGACGTAGGTAGCGTACGTGGAACCAATAGAAATATTTGACCGGAAACTGTGGAGTAAAGTTCGTCGTTCGTGTAATATGCATCACGGTAGTTGCCGAGAATAATATTGAATTTAGGTAATTATTGCATTTAAATATTTAAACATGAAAATTTTAAATTTTTTCATAGATTTCAAAGATTCAAAATAAAAGAAAAATTGACACTTGCCCCATCGCGATGCACATTGGACTTGGGAGTCGCTTCGGCAGTCCTCGTCCGACGAACAAGAACTGTAAATAATACAATTTTATTAGGTACTTATATAATAAAATAATTCCAATAAATATTTATTGCTCGGTACGTAGAAAATGTGAAAATTTACAAAAACCCAAAGACCCACTAACTTAATAATAACCTGTAGTAAAAATTACAGTTATTCGAAAGTGTTTCTTTCGTAGGTATATTTTATAAAAGTGCCTACCTTTATAAATGTACATATTTTAATGAAAAAGTTTCTTGTCAATGAACTATTTATTAATTTCCGATCTTTTACAGACCAAACTGTAATTTACAATACCATTTTATTCGCTTATATATTTGAGTTACTTATGGCATATTTTATTATTATATATTACCTATTAAAATAAGTGAATTAGTGGAGGGCTTTTAAACAACAACAACGCAGCGGTGGAGATTATGATAAAATCGTTGAATATATTGCCTCCCGGCTATTAAACTATTTCGGTTACAAATCAAAACTACGACCAATCTAAAATCAGTTTCATTTAGTTATAGATAGTAATTTCCATTCTATAAAGTACATATCTAATATGATAATATATGGACCTACCTAATGGTAAAAACCGAGTTTTAGTTTTGTTGATAGATATATTTTAAGAACGAATATTTTATTGCTACTACTTAGAAAACTTGGAAGTCGTCGGAAAACCGAATTATATAGAATGTTTACTAATTTACATCAATTTGTTATATTCACAAAGATGCAATGCACGGTAGTCGTATGGTAGATACTAGCATATTAGGCTCCGATCGATTGTGGAAGCAAAAGCAGAGTTTTGTATCTACAGATACGACATAAAAACCTCATTTTCGTCATTCTAACGGTTATTTACCGTTAAATGACAATTATGCTCATTATAATCAAGACGTATACCGCACGTTATTAAACAAAATTAGTTAGCATCAGTTCTACAAAGTTTAATGAAGTTTATTTTAAAGTTTTAAAAACATCTAAATGAAATTTTAAAAAGCCAATTACAGGTTTCCTGTCATTAAAGAGTTATCCATTATTCATAAATTAAAAATTACCATTAATGATTTAATAAATATGTATAGCAGTCTATAACTAAATAAGTATTAATAGTTTTATTTCACCGAAAGCGTTGTGCAAATCATCGTGATTTTATTTATTTTTTAAGTCAACTAATCAGCCGCATTCCTTGTTTCGTACCTTCGCAAGACGTTGTGTGAAAAATAAAGACTTGGAATTAACCGGAAATGAACAAACATATTCGAAGAGCAAATCAACTAACGTAAGATACAGCAGATAGCGCACTATTTAAAATTAAGTAGATCTGATAAAAAATAGTAGTTTGTTCGTTTTCGATCTTTTACAAGTCTCGAGCCATACCGAAATCATGTACGTTTTGCAAATGATAGGCACAAATAGTATTAAAACTTTTTTAACAAATATAAAGAGGGAAGATTTAGAATGACGTCTTACAGAAATAAATTATAAACTGATTATCTCTGTAAAGAACTGCGTTTGTATTCAAATTTTTAAGTGGCAGCAATTTAATTATTTGTAGAACATTATTATGAGAAGTACATTTAAATCGTACATCGAATGCTGAAAAGGTAAAAAGCTTGGGATATTTGATGGGTTCTTTCTTAATTCACTCGACACGTCTATACGTAAGTACATATATTTGCAGTATGGTCCTAAAGAGTAACGAGCTATGGCGTATAAAGTTTGATACTTTATTAAGAGCTTACAACGTAGGTTTAAGAACGTTCTTCGTATTTTACCTGAGTCATAAACTTTAAATATAAATGTAGGATGTGCTGTATAACAGGATAAACCTTGTCGAAAATGAACCCACCCGCGAAATTACGAATTCGGTAAATTGTATGAAATATTTCATATCGTCACAAAACACGTAAGTACTTAATAGACATTATAAAAAGCGCGACTGTAATGAATACCAACCAATATAATGTAATTTTATTAAAACTATATATTAAAAAAAAAACCTTTTAAATTTATATTTTACAACCCATTAAAGTGGAAAGCGTTCTGAAAAAGAGAAAAAAAACACTCTTTTTTAATTATAACTCCTGTAAGCGCAGAGTGCGCTCATTGTTCCACATTTGTATCATAAGAATTTAATTAAACTCTTCGCTATATTGTTGTATGCAAATCAGACGTAAACACAATAAAAGGGACGGATAAAATTTTAGTACCACCGTATTGTAAAACGTTCTGTGTGGAATGAAACGGAGAATAAGGACTAAAACTAAAGGATTCCATTTTCTCGCCGCTCAATTGACTACAACGACCATATGTAGAGTGGCAGGAATTGCAATAAAAACTCAACTGGACGATGTTCGTTTTGTATATACCGTATGTAGGTATGTGCAACTAGAAAAGGCTGCAGACGTACCTTTTATCTGCAGAACAATCGATCGAATTACTATGCAAGTAGAACAATTTCTCTATTATTACTCTGCCTAGTCTTTTTACATATTTATGATGGACATTTAGTCAACGGTAACTGCAGCGGGCCGTTTTACATTTTTAATAAATAGCGAGCAACAACCAACATTTGATGCTAAATTGAATTTAAAATGTTATATTTCTGTTTCCATTCCAACGTATGTACCTATGTACATTATATCTTTCAAAATGTAAATGCTTATTATTCTAAAAGTTTCCAATGTAGATAAATATAGATTTCACACTGATATCGACAGTAAAAATTTAATATACTTTCGAGGTGCAGCATCGCTAAACTAGTACACTATACGGGGTGTTTCATTGGAAAAAAGACATACGTTAACTATGAATAGGGGTGGCCCATCTGGTTCGAAATATACCATACTTACCATCGAGATACAGAGTGTTTTGTCGATTTTATCCGTTTCTTTCTTAGATCATAACTAACGAACAATCCTGTATATTTTGTTGCTATTTGGTACAGTCTTTCTTTAAGCTGTCCAAGCAATTAATGTACTAGCGAAAAGGAAAATCCAGGTCCGGATTAACAAAAAATCAATGAAGTCTCCTGTCCTCAAAACAACACTTTAAATATCAGTTTTCGAAATCCGTTTGCAGATGTAAAAAGATCACAAAACACTGAATTAAACATTGTATTTTTGTTTTTGCGCATACAATTTTACTACTCAAATTTTGAACTCTTATTTGAAAGTGAGCATTTATGTGATTTTAAAATAGAAAATTAAACAGAAACGAAGATCTTTGTTTTTTGATGATCACTAAAGTAGTAGGTACCTATAACGAATACCTACTCGTAGTTTCTTATCTTCCTTATTACTTATTTTTGTAATAAATATCACAGCTACAAAATTTAATTATGTATGTTACATATGACTAAATGTATATTGTATAATAAATGTATAATATACTAAATGTATATTTTTACGGGTTAGCTACAGACACGGAAATGGATTGACATGAAGTAAATAATTGTGTGGAACGATAACACCTACTTATTTAGGTACCTATAATTAATTCAAAAAATCGATCGTTCATCTTGAACCCATATAATAATTTAATAATAAACTAAAAAATTTATAACTAACGTTCAAAAGAAAAACTGTCAGATAAAGAAGAGCTAGAATTTATAATTTGCGACAATTTAAAATTAATGGCAGACGATGATTTTTAAATAAAAAGAATACCTATTGGAATTATTGTTTCTATCAGAAGGAAGTCTCTTAACGTTATCAATTTAAAAAAAAAACAAGAAATAATTTATGTAAACACAAATAAGGTTTCTTTTTATTTTTAATCGCCTTGGTCATTGACCACTAGCCAGCAATTATGTTTTATTGTACGTGTCTACTATCTATGTATAGTGTTAGTAAGATGATCACAAAAATTCATGGTTACAACTGAATTCGAACCGTAGGCTGTTGGTTTACTAGGAGCGTCTAGATCTCCAGTCCACCACGACCTCCTCGCAAATAGAGGTCTTCGATGTATTTTATGTAATGTAAGTACTTTAATGTAAGTGTACCTACTAAACTCTGGTTGTCAGGTAATTTGTAGTCTGGCATTAAAAATACTACATTTGTTTATTGCCTCTGGGCAAATTACATCTGTGTATTATCCGTCATTTTGCGTACACCGCGCACCGATGGGGCGCGCGATCATAAAAAAATTCTAGGAGATTTTGAATTAGGTTTAACAGATGGTACTGTTCGATACCTATGTCTAGAATCAATTGTCCAACCCGCGGCTCGCGATTCAAATGTGACCCACATCGTTTGGTAATGCAATCCGCGAACGTGATGGTATTATTCGGCTATTATTTACATAGAACGAAAAAAATATTGAAGGTTAGAGAACGATTATTTACCTATATTTATTAATAAATTTTAGATTTTACGTGCAGCCCGTAACAAATATTTGTGGGCCGATGGGTGTAGCCCAAAGAACCCGATGGGTTGGACATCATTGATTGTGAGTTAAACTGAATGGCGGGAAAAGGGGTATGAAGTTATTCGTAAAAAGAGTACGATTATGACAATTAATAGATGTGCCGTTTAAAGTACTTTCGTACATATGTAGCGGTCAATTTTGTATTATCTACTCCATCTACTCTACCTACTGTAATCAACTATCAGTATTTATGTAATAGATAGAATAATTTTATCACGAAACTAAAAATTGTTTATTTTGCTCAATAAAGTTCGTCTCGATTTTTTTTGTCGACGCAATAAAGTAAAACATTTAAATGCAACATTAATTGTCGTTAATTACTGTTTACAATTAAGCGTTTGGGATACATAATAATAAATATACAATAATACAATAATAAAGATTTTAAAATCTAAAATTCTATTACTTTGCAAATTTGACGCAGATAAAAATTTTGAAGGATAGAAAACCACTTAACCTAAAATGCAACTGAAAATACCCATTTCATATCCTGAAAACATCTGATCCTCTCCGAGGATGGCATGCTGGATTATATTAGTTCTTTGCAACAATTTATCACAAATATCTAGGCCGTGTTGGGGCTTTCGTTCGATATCATCCCTTCTATCATTCGGATGGGGCCATTTATATTTCTATTCCCAACATTGTGTAGCCGCTCTATCTGCCCCAGACATGTTGACACTGACATCACTGCAGGAAACTTTTCGGAATAATTCCATATCCTTTATTGCAATAAGAATTCGTCGACAATTGATTTTAGCACAAAAAACAGTAAGTAAATGAATTTACAACGCGCATACAGATAAATATTTTATTTTTAGAAACTCGAGGAAATGCGCGATTTGATTATTTTATAGGTATGTTTACCTTATACATTTAAGCATTTATTACGATCTCAAATATTTCCGACAATTTTAGTAAAGCTACAATAAAGTGAATGGCAATATACGCAGCCCTAAAACGCGGCGTGAATTCCAATATGCAATAAAACGAATTATACTTATGTTGAAAAGGTTGTTACGGAAAATGATCGGACAAATAGAAAACTCATTGCTCGTGAAAGAGTAACAGATACACGAGCAGCAAAAACTGTAAGAACCTTTTTAGAAAATTAAAAAAGCACCCAAGAGGGAAGTAAATACTTGGTAAATGCTAGATTTCATCTTTTAGAAACGATTGTCAACTAACTTCCATCTACTTTTATTTTATATAAGTAGTTTATTATCGTCTTTTAAATATAACGTCAATACAAGGCTTATACTGAAATTGTTTCGTTTATATATTAAGTATTATAATTGTTTCGATTGTTTTATTTAAATTTTTGGGCCGCGTTTCGCAACATTTATGATAAATCATTAATTCTGACAATAACGCGATAGTTAATTGCAAAAAAAAACAATTAGGTAAGTACCTAGTTTTACTTACGATTATAGGTATTTATAGGTAATACTTAAAAATTATATTTTTTAAACACATTTTAAACCCTAATACACGTATAACTTATTTCAAATAATTTTTAATTCAGATTGTTAAATGCCAAGTTTATCATTTATCAAATTTATCGCATGAAAAACAAATTATTGTGAATGTTTTTCTACCAAATACAATAAATAAGTATAAATGCAATCTTGTGATTCATCGAGTAAACGTATCGAATAAAACTACAACTTATATATCTATTGAAAAAGTCGTCCGTAATTAGTATTATTAGCCTTCTGTTATTTCACGTATGCAGGTTCCACAATAACCTGTTCTCGAATCTAAAGTTATATTAGTAAAAAGCCGCACGTGATTAAGAATACCTAACTACTATTTTAATATTTCATGCACGAAATTATCCACGTCGATCTAACACTTACTAACTCTTAACCGCTCGCATGTTTTGGTTTTAAAACATATTCACTTTCTTTGTTAATTGCCATGCTACGTACATACACATATTTTTAGTAGCGACAGTTGCTAATTTTCATTTAAAAGATGCCTTTAGCCGCTCGGGTTTTTATGAAAAATAATATTATTTTAAAATCTAATATCGTTTCAAGTAAACTGATGCCTTTTGGATGCGAGATATCAAAAAATTTAGGCGAAAATAAATTGTTCAATAAAAAATACCTCTCCATGTAATAAGTTTTAACTTCAGGGGTTGATAATAAAAGAATTTTTGAATTGAAAAGTTCTTGGTTTACAATTAGATTATACAATATACATGCACGTTAGATTAATTAGATACGTACGATTGTTAGAAAATGTGCACTTATCGTTAGTAGATGTACAAATTTTTATGATTAGAATGTTTTACAAAGTATATAATGCGTTGTCTATAGCATATTACGTTTTCTATTTATCTAGTTATTTAATAAAGAAAACTGTCTGTGCGAAAAATAAGTATGTACCTAATAATGCTTAATAATAACGTGAATAACTAACCTAAGCTAACCTCATCTGCACTAGTCTAAATTCACTTCATCTACACTAACCTAAGGTTACCTACTGACTTACTTGACTGCACTAGACAATAGCAAAACACTGACCCTCTTCTCTTTTCCCCTTTCGCCTACTTTTGAAAGTAAACGTGTCCGGTTAAACGGATGTTTACCCTCAAACAGAGCGTAATTTACGCTCCCGAAGTGTGAATAAAACACTCATTATTTTATCTACATAATTTGATAAATTCCCCATTCGAACAATTGTCTGAACACCAGATAATACACCTACGTATGCATAGCAAAATAACATATTTCTAATCGTTGTTCGGATTTTCAAAAAGTCAATATCTTTTCTTATTAATGCCCTGTATTTTGAAAACAAAAGTAGGGCATAAATTAATATTCATAGAACATTTTCCACATAAAATAAGTCAAGGAATATTTTTTAAATTTTTTTGTACCTACTTAGGAGTTCCCACGTACTTTTACATTTAAAAATTTGCATTTTAATTGCACCTTTATTGTTTTTCGTGGTCATTTTAAATTAACGTCTTTCGAGCAATAATAAAAATTAAATTTTTCTTTCGTTACTACAATTAAATATTTTTATTGCTGCGCCACATGCGATAGGTAGATACCATGTTTAAGAAAATTGTTATGTAGGTACATATGTTATGTAATTAGTTGTAATTTTACGATATCCAAATTACAAGAAAACGTCCAATTTTCCTAGAATACATTCAGAGAAGTTAATTTAATTTATATATAGGTACCTTCCTCCAATTCAATTCCATTGGAATACTTCGTTTTTACATTTTCAGGTGTAATTATAAATTTATAGTGAAAATTTACGATACGGAAAACTAATTTAATAGCAATCTAAAAGTACGGTTTTCCTTTTACCTATATAGGTAAAAGCTACAGAAATAGCTAAATGAAATATAATTAATTCACAAGCAAATGAATATCTAATATGATAGAGCTGGAAATTATCTTTACCGTAATTTCAAGCCTGAAAGATAGACGTGATATATCTACGTTCTGGTTAATCTAATTCAAAGAAAACTTTGATTTCAATATCTAAATTAGCACACCTCACAAACTTAATTACATGTCCATAACAAGTTATACTTGGGCGCAAGAAATGCTGAAACTTTAACTATTTAGTAGTTCTTGTTTCTAATTTGTGGTAACTCGCAAACGGCACCGAACAAAATCAACATAATTACGTAGAAAACTTTATAAAACTAAACTACAATTTTGATTATTAGATTTTAAATTTTTAATCGGTTAAAAACGCGTAATGAAAAGACTCGTTGTAAATTTGTCTATTATGTAACATTCGTATATTTTAGATTATTCGTTGAATTTTTCCCGTTCTTGCCGGAGTACGTTTCGTTCCCTAAGTTATATTTGCTTTGGAAACCTTATCTGACCAGGCCGTTTCCAAGCAATCATACTGTCGTTATCGGAACTTCGCTTTTCACCTTTTTTATCGATTTCATACTGATATTACTCAAACTGACATGCAAATATGACGATAAAAGTGCTTTTCTGAATGTTATAAGCTTTTAAAAAGTGGATACTATTTAATAACGGAAAATGTAAGTCTAATGGCGTGTTTATGCTTTCTTTACTTGTATTATCGTTTGTATATAAATACGAAGTAAACGTTTAATATGAAGTAGATATAATTTTTGTCTTTTAATTATACTGTTAAAAATTCCCGTTTCTAAAGGTATACCTAATTAAAAGGTTAGTAATATTTTTAAACACGAACATTAATACAAATTATTGTAATAAGTTGTATTTAATTGTATTATCTGTACTCGTAAAGAAGTCACACGTTAACTTTCATTTTACCTTGATTTTTGTTACAGATACTACCTATAAATTTAGCGTAAAATTATAGACCATTAATAGTTATAAACAAATCTTAACAATAAATAGATACACGTTTAATTCGCAAAGACTGTAAAGTACAGATTAAACTAAAGGCAAGTAAGATGCTTTTCTTTGTTTATCTGTAGTTGATAATAATAATCTACGTACACAAAGTTAAGTTTGTATACACATACTATAATAAAAAGCTTTATAAAATACATAACTTTATATAAAATACAAATACACGAAGTTGGCAACACTTACATGAAATTATTATTGTCGTTGCAAATTAAAATTCGTGCTTCATTTTACTGAAGATGTTTGCTTAATTAGTTAAATAGCTCTTTTATCTAGTAGACGAGTACTTATATGTACGTACGCAACAATAATTGAAGACATCAGATTACGAAAAATTGCTATTAACCAGATACCAAAGTTTACAGGAGAAGCATAAAACTGTTTTTTTTTTCTTCTACATCTGAAATAATTTTATGGGAAAAATTAAAAAAAAAATTTGTCTATAACGTAATTTGTCCAGGTAGGTATATCCTAATTTTGTTAGAAGATTTATCAATGTTCCTATAAAAAAGACTATATATATATATATAGAACAAAATCAATACCTTCTTTAAGATTTATCTATCTTTTATTTTTTAAAGTTGATCCCTGAACAAATAAAATTAATTAAGTAGTACTTTATATTTTATACGCTTGTTTTCGCAGCAGCAGAATAAAACAACATAAAAACAACAAAATAAATAAAAACTTTCAGTAATCAAGAATACGCTGGTTAGTTACAAATAAAAAATAAAATTATTCCTTTTTCTTATTATTATTTTATACGACATAATGTATTATTTAGAAAAATAGTTTTTTTTTACTAATTTTTAGCTGCAAAATAATTACTACCTATATTGTTTGACAGACTCGATTATTACGAATTTCAGATAATTGGAGCAACGTTTTGGCTGTTAATACGATGTTATTACTTATTAATCATGTCCTTACCGGGAAGAATATGATAATAATATGCAGAGCTATTTCATATTTCTGTGTAAATACTTATTTAATAATATTTCTAATTTACTTACAGCTTCAAGAACACAAAATTTTGCTACTACACGAACTTTTTTAAATTGTTTAATTCCGCATGCATAATAAAGTAAGTAGTTTTCCATTTTAGCATCGCATTGCTAGAATTTAAATTAATTACGTCGACAAAATTAAGTTTGCGATTTGAATTTAAATTGATCGGTACTTTCGACTAACAAAACTTTAGATAATATTACAATAATAATTAACATATCAACAACAACTGTTTAAATTTAATTAGACGATTTAATAATCATTAGAATACAATATATTGTAAATACTGGTAAATCGTTAAGTTTTTGTTCGTTTTATATTTCTATTGTTTGTTGTCTATTGTTATGTTCATAATAATAATAGGAGCCCTCGATAATTTTTTTTAAAATCGAATATGTTTTGATTAGATACTGTTTGATGATTTCGAATATCGTATACACTATACACCATCGTAGTAAGAACTGGGAGAAATTCAACAAACGTTGAGTGAAAAACCCTGCTGTGGCAAATCGATGCGGCTCAATTTTATTCCATAACAATTCCCGTTCACAACGTGTCCCACATGTTCCACAACGACCGCTCCAAAAATTGAACCAAGTGAAACTATACAACTTTACCTCGCACATCTTACTTGTCGAACTTATCGTCATTAATCTACTAATTGTTTTATTGGACGAATCGTTCCTAAAGAAATAGAATTTAAATTTAAAAAATCGATTAAAATACTTAAAAAATTTATATGAACAATTTTATTTTGTTCGCCTAAGCCTAATTCAATGATACCTGTGTAATTTTACTTAACTACAATTATTAATACCGTTTCAAGTGCAGTATCTCACTTAAGCAATCATCATCAGTAGAAGGGATCAACCGAATGCCTTGCATAATCAAAGCTGTTTTTAAATCGCTTGTATCAGTGACGCTTGTTGGAGATCTTTTCATTTAAAAAGCGTTGCTCGATGAACATACAGAATAAATACTGATTATATATGATTTATATATGTGATGCTACTAACGACAGGAAATTCTTCGTTATTAACTTTTAATTTAATCACGATCAATATTGTACAGCATGCAAATTTATCTAATTAATTAAAGATTCGAGATCTAATGATTCAAGAAATGAATAACTTTAGCAATCGATTTTTATACGTATAATTTTTAAAGAGAAGTAATAGGTGTTTAATTATATAAAATAAATAAATATAAAAATCGTTATAAATTAGTTTCGTGTAAATTTTGGCATATACATTAAATTAATAAGAGATATCCGTGACATATAAAGCGTCTCTTTAATTTAAATAGTGATAGTATTACAATAATTTCTTAATTACAATAATAAATTATTTAAAAGTGAAAATTTCAAATTTGTCCTAAGGTTTCTTAGATCTTTCGAGCCTCTCGCTGTTTTGTTTAATACCTACTTCTTTAGAGATTCTGATGTCAACATTGGTACGTAGTTGCCACTTTATACCTATATGTCTGTATATTCCCTAGACTCAGATAGCACTATACGTGCTATCAGACATAGTAAACGAACATTGAACGCGTTGCACCGTCACTGCGGAATCGTAAGATACATATATCGCGCATGCCCTCGAGAAATATGTAATTTTAGTACTAGCTTTTAGCTTTAAACGATGTAAATTTAAAGTGTTCATTCGGAAAAGATTTTGTCAATTTCAGTTCATATTAATATTTGGGAACATAAGTTCGATAAACCATGTTGCGACATCGATATTACTCTTAAGAGAGCGATTTCATCGCGCGAATGCGGTTACTTAATTTTGCTTAATACTCCTGCACATTTTTCAAGTTTATTATGTTATCTGCCGACGAACGTCAATTTGAATTTAAATCGAAAACTTATATGACTCGAGAATAATTGCCTATCTTAAAAATTTACTGCTTCGCGTGCTGCGGATAACACCGTCCCAAGACGACTAAACAGTAAAATTGTAATTAAGCAAGCTTCTTAACTACATCAATATGAAAATTTTGCTAGGATCGCTTTTAAAAGACTCGACTGTTAACAAGAATTTAAAGATTACAACCGGACATAAAAAACAATGGATACATTCTGGAAGCGCACGCAGTCTTTATCGTAAACGTAATGTCATTGCTGGTTAACTAACACTTTAAATTAGGTATAAAATTAATCCTAGTTATCTGGTTTTGAAAAAGCTCTAATGTCATTAAATGTGATAAAAGTTAATTTTTTACTGTCACGATTATCTTAAACTAACTAACGAATCATGAATCTTAAAGATTTAATTGCTTTTTAGAAGAAACTTGGTTTTATTTAGCTAGTTAAACAAAATGTGAAAAATTACTACAAGGCACTATTACAATTATAAACTAAAACTAGAAGATTGCTTCGTTTTTAAGATATAATTTTGGCGGGGGGGATTCATTCAATGTAATGAAAGATTTTCAATTTGCCTTTAATCGTCGTACTATCTACATAAATGTACTTAGGTATATTTAAAATATACGATTACATAAAAGTAAACATATTTTTTGTAAACGGATCGAAATTTATTGTTTATATTGCTGGTATTACTTTCAAGATGTTCGAATTTAATCAGTATGCTGTTTACATTATTTCCTGAATACGTAAAATCTTGAAGGTAAATAATAATAGCTAATAACTACTTACTATCAGTTTATCAGGTAACAACGTACATAAATAAGTAAGCTTAAATCAAACTAACAGTAAGTGAAACGACTTCAGGGTAAAATGTAATTGATCGTTACCGGTTGATATAAAGACCCTCGTTACCTATAGAATACGTCTCTCTATTGAAGAAACGTTTAACTAGTACATTCAGGAAAAGTGTAGCTAGAGCTAATAAGCGCGAAAGGGCTACATGCGATCTTTCTGACAGATGTCAGTTAAGTTGAGATGTAACTGTCGTTTATGAAAGTTAAGTCTGTCGTACCTACTATGAAATTTAAGTTAAACTAATTAAACTGATTGCAAACTTTGTCTAACTCACCTAGTGTGGAGCGTAATATACGTATATACCATGTAACATTTTAGTTTAAACGGTAACGTTACGTGGTGAATGCATTAATAATAGTAATCCGAAACCAAATCGCAATTCAGTATTACGGTTCACGATTAATGCAGCACGTAGCTTTTATCATTTACAGATGTAACGTAAACCATAATCTGCAATCGTTGAATATATTTAGTTCTAAATTAAACGTATTATTTTATTACGGTTAATGTTGAATTGATATTTATTTATATCGGGATTATTTCAATTTTCCTAATATATTATGTAGGTGTAGTAGTCGTTTGTAGATGTTCAACTTTAAATGGAAACTAAACTCCGTTTTCCAAATCCTATTTGTTGTTTAAAGCTACCATTTGTTATTGATTGTTTTCAACACATTTTTTCAAATATACATATCTGCGTCGAACAGCTTTTATAGAAAATTGAACATTGTTAAAAAATAGAATTAACGACGAAAAAAAGTATCATATGCGCTTACACGAAGAAAACTAATTCTAAAGCACTTACAAGCTTATAAGAAATTTATTTCAAACATTAAATCTATTTATGATCAATTGAAAGTGTCGAAAACGATAAACACTACCTTTATAATAAAATTATCAAAATGACAGTAAACGTATAAATAAGATAAACTCCTCCAAATATAAATGGATCACTCAACCACAATTAGGAATCAAATGGCATTCTTCTATTGAAAAGCTGACAAAAGATGGAAACCTTTAAAATATATGTCGAATGATAATAAGTAATTTTATTTCTGTACCTACCCAATTTTTAAGCTTTTAAAGGTAACATATTATCATTGTACTTACATATAATGTAATTAATAATTTTTTACTAAAATTTTCGAAATGAATTACAAAGTAAGTGAATATGGAGACGTCATACATTTATGGATAAAAGGTCATTGTGTGACTAACGGAAATAAAATAGCTAGGGCGAAAAGGGCGTTAATTGTACAAAAAAATGTACATACAGATATACATAAATAAATACACAATGATCCTAAGTGAAAGAAGGCGGAAACAAGAAACAAAATCATCTCAAAATTATTACGTAAACATCCATCCAGAACTCTCTTTACTTAAATATTTCAACAATTATAGTCGAATAAACACAACAATCATGACTATAATTAGGAATAGAGTTTCTTAAAATAAGTATGTAGTACCTACTCTTAGAGAATAGCCATATCTTGAGATGCATATTGTCGCGGACCTAAACCGTATAGGTAATTTTAAAATGCCCAAAATGTACTATAGAAAGACAGAATTTTTTAAAAATGTATGATTTATTGTTTCTACGTTTCCGGTAAGTCTGTCAGCTCTTTATATTTATAGGACTTTATTAATTTTTTCTTACAGAAGTCTGTGATCAATAGGCAGCTATCTTAAGATCGTAAAATTAAAAAAAAAACAATAATAATAAATCTTTGAGGAAGCAAAGGTTAATTTAATAGAAATAGACCATTAACATTTAATTACCTTTGCATCAAATGTCCCAAGGGCAGGTATTTATTAATAAAAAAAACAAAAATTATGCATAATTTCATCGATTTTGTTACCCTGGAGAATATTACATTGGGCGCGTTCTGAAAACTCAATGGCCAGGTAGGGAGTTTTCTTAAACGTGCCCATTTAATGTTCATTTACATTAAAAATCTGCACAGTTCACAGATAGTACATACGTACATACCTACATACCGATGTTTACAATAATATGTACTTCCAGATATAGGTATTCTCCAATATGCTGTTGATAAAATGCTACTTAAAGTCTAAACTTGCATTCTATATTGTTATAGAAAAATATATTGACGAATAATTCGCATATGTTCGTTTACTTAATTCAATTTTACAATAACAATTCAAAATTTATTTTTACCATACCACTCCATCTTACTTAATCATAATTAAATAATAAAAGTAAGATAAACATAATAAAATAGTCATCTTGAATAATATGTTTTTCTCTTTTAAATTAACATACGTGTGAATGTATGCCATAATATTGTACGTGCAATGTAATATAAAATAAAGATTTAAAACTACGAACGTAGAGTGGATATGGGATTTTAACGTAACTAAGAGAAAAAAACCCAATGAGAGTTATGTAGCGGAAACTACAGACCTTGTATTTTTCGCGGCTTATATTAGTATCCAGCTACCAAGGAAATGTAACTTTCCTTTGCACTATTTGTAACGTGTACTGTAAAGGCGATTAAAATTTTATTCCGATGCACGTCATCAATAAAAAATTAGTAAATGACGACGTTTCACACAGCGGTGTCATCTCGTATATAATATATACATCGTATTTTTACAGTAGACACCTACTAATAAATTGTAGTAATTTTTTACCTATATAGGTAAATCAACAATAGAATATGTCACTTTCCAAACTTTAAACTGAATTACAGCGTAGCCATTAACTAATTTCTTTTTATTGACGACGTGCATCGTAATAAAATGAGAATGACCTATAGAAATTTAGTACCTACATAATAAATAAAACCGCTTCGTCATTTTTGATATTAATCACCCTATATGCGTAAAAACTGCATCGACTACTTACTAGACAATAGCTTTATTAATATACTTACTATAAAATGATCTTATTGTTAGGAGAGGAAAGCCGTGAAAAATAAAATTTGTAATATCATAAGCAGTAATACCGACGTAAAAAACACGTCAAATAAGAGCAAAATTTTTCAACTACACACTACTTAATTGCAGTTCAACAGATAGGCAATACAGCTTTACTGCGGCTCAGTCGAGGCAATTTATAAATATTATATCACGGCGCGGCGGAATAAGCAGCAACACTAATACATAATCCCGCATTTTCCAGAATTATATTAAATATCTATTTAAAAGTTTGCTGCTTAACTTTTATTTTTATTTTAATTATTCTGAAATGTTGAACTTTACTTAAAGCTAATCCGAATTTATTTTACGTCGCATCATAACGAAACGTTCCACTTACACATCGAATCCTGCCTCTTATGATGTGCCGTCTTTCATTAGATAATTGTTATTGATCTAAACAGTCGAAATTTCTTATGAATCATACAAACCGACTTTCGCAATTCATATATCGGGTGTTCCAGATCATCCGGGCCATCCAATTATTTCGTAAACACTAGATTTTGAAGACAAATGTTTCGAAAAAAAATTATAATGTTTTAAATGACGCATCAGATAGAAGTATTAGTACAACTTTGGACGGCGTTCCATTTTAAATGGAACCCCGGTTTTTTATTATATATTTTTATAGCTTATCTCGAGAGCTTTTCAAAACACTAGAACAAAGCATTTTTTCATTAAGTACTTTTCGAGTTGTGAAGCCTGAAGTTTCGAGTCAATATTGTAGTGTTACATAACAAAATGCCTGTAATTGAATGTTCTGGTTCATTCGACGAATTAAGTTTAAAAAACTCATTTTAAAAGATGAGATTTTCAAGAGACATGGCTTAATTCTTATTACATCCACTTGCGCGCGCGCGCGCTACAGAGATGTAAAGAGATGAGCGTGCTACCTTCAGTTGCTGTAAACCAAGGATAATGCAAGGAAAAATTTCAGACCTCAAAACTCGAAAAACACTTAATGGAAAAATACTTTATTATACTGTTTTGAAAAGATCTATAGTGATTAGCTATATAAGAATATACAATGAAAAATAAAGGGTTCCATTAAAAATATTGAAGGCGACCTTTACATCACTTTAACAATGCTGTTCGAGGTCGATCTAATAGCACTATCCGATGCATTATTTAAAACCTTATAACTTTTGTCTAAAACATATTATAGGTATAATATGTAAAGGTTTCAAAGATATATCGTCAAATTAAGGCAAGGAATTTATCGGGATTAGCTTTATCTGTTTTTAAATTGCTCTTTGATTTACCCTTATACTAAGTACTAAATGGAATTATAAAAAATTAAAAAATTAAAGAAGCTAAATATGAAGTAATACACCTATAGGTGTTATCTTAGAGAAAAAAAGGGTTGCAAACAGTGGTATATAGGAAACCAATCTATTTATATATGATAAATAGATCGTTGGTCACCTGTTAAAGAAATTGTAAAGTGGTCTCATCACTAATATAATATAATATAATAATACGTGTTGATTTTTATTTGACTTAACATATAGCCTAAAATTTAAACTTAACAATTAAAAGAATTATCGAGTGTAATATTAACCGACCTTTCAAATTTATCGACATTTTTTTTATTTTTAAAGATAACAACTAAAAATAATTTAAGCAACTTCATTAAAAATATTAAATAAATAGTAGGTAGGTACCTATTTATTTAAATAATTAGGAAACCTTAAATGAAAAATCAATTAGTGAATTCGTTAATTTTAATAAATTTACGAGCACAATTTAAATGCTGTTCATAGAAATTTAATCGAGAGATGTCGATTAGTAATCGATTAGGTAGGTAACGTAACAGATTTTTTTAAGAGATATTTAACAAGGCTTTTATTTAATTTGTAAGTGGAAACATATTTTTTTTGGAATTCATTTAGGTACTTAATCATACAATATTAAATTACGTATTGTATTTGAAAAGTCGCATCGATAGATTATCTACATAAAACTAATAGATTGAAAATAGGTTTAAAACGTTTATATAAAATTCAGGTTTCATTCGATTTTTTGTTTTTACTGTTAACGAAAGAAGTTTGAATAATTCCTCTAATTACCTTGCACTCCTAGGCCATTAAATACTTTTTATATTTTTAGCCGGAATTATGATGCATTAAATGTGAATTCTGAAAAAATTTTCTATATAATTTTTGAGTTTGCCTACTTCTTATTCGTTGAAATCCCCTTGAGCTGTCTAAAGCAGATAACATACAACGCCGGGAAGTTTCTTTGTTCTTTAAAAATACGGAGGATCTGCTTTTTGCAAATTCTTAAGAATCTTTGTGTTTAATTTTAAATTGTCGTTTAAAGTTACAAAATTTCATTATTTTTCTTTTTAACTTGTCACTTATATGTATAACACTCTACTTATTAAAGATTATGCGGTTGAATGAATTAAAGAAAAAGCGATATATCTGAAATTATTTTTCGATCTGATGAACTTGTGTATACACATTATTCTAAAATGACAGGCTCCCTTTCAACTAAAGAAGTTAGGAAAACTTCATCCATCGATCATTTCAAAATGGCACAACTAAAAACTCAAATAAATATAATAACTAAAAAATATGTAGGTTCGCTATCAAATGGTAGACAAAAGAAATACCGTCGCAATCAAACGGTAGGTATTCGACAGACAGTTTATTCGCTTATTTACATTTACGATCACGGTAAAAGGTCCATAGGGGTGTATAACGGAATAAATTCAACTATAAATATAACAGACTGCCACGGTTCTCCAATTTCCGTTCAATCGTATCCGCGTCCGGGATCCTATTTCAACCACTGACGCCAATATTCCAAGCGTCAAACAACTCACCTATACTAAGATCCAAAGAATATGCTATCGAATAAATGCGTATATGTCCCAATCCGGATTTGACCCACTAAAACGTTTTTTCGTTATCCCGTTCGGAGAATATATTGTCGTCAGCGAATTCGAAACGACTAAACTGCTAATACAAAACTACACGGTACACGTATACTTGGACAATTTCTTTCGAGGCGTTTCCACTAATGCTAAATGCCGGAATTGCTAATTTTCCACAAAAATAATATTTATAATCCTTTTCGCGATTAAAATTTATAAAAAAGATAAATGGTTTTAACTTTACCGTAATTTTTTATTTGATTGTTTAACTCCGGTTTCAACTCGGCGGGGTTGAAGTACAAATTAATATTACCCGGAACGCTCGTCACAGGAACAGGAACGAAATACACCAGCAATAACTCTTTTTGAAAGCAAGTAATTGCGTTTTTCGATTTTAAACATCGTTCGGGGTTCTTTAATTTACTTTTATTAGTGCCTCGGGCCGCATTCGTATTTATGTAATGGTATAATATGTTGTCGCTTGTTTCCAAGACTTACAACAACGTCGAAAATCATAATTCCAAAAGGCCTAAATTAATTTTTATAATAAAAGGAATTAAAATATGTACTACGCTATTAAAAATTATGAATTTTAATAAATTCTATGAGTACACTTTAAAGGTTGACAAATGAAAGGAAGGAATTGACACGGAAAGTGCTCTCTAGGCGCAGCTTTTCCTTCATTACCTGAGATGAGACAAAGCAGGCGGGGTTGAGCCATTTCAGTTTTACAGCCGTCAAGGGATAATTAAGGAATTCTTGCAACGAAACCACGTTATTACTAACATTCACATTTTAACTTTGTCATAATTATTCTATGTAAATCTATTATTTTCACTACCGTTCTAACTGCGATAATACCTACTACTAATTTTATTGTAAGTATACACGTATTTAGTCATTATCTATAAACTCATCGGTAGGTACATTAATGAAGAGAACCAGAAATTTTTGTATTTTTCTCTAATTTGTTTTTGTTTCATTTGCTTTCATTTATCAATCTCCGTTTATGTAACAGGGCTCGCTCTATTAAATTATGAATGTATGAAATCTCACGTAACGAAAACTGGAACAAACACAAACACAGTGAAAAGCATTTATTAAAATGGGACGACATTTAAATGTAATTATACTGAACATCTAAAACAAATCAAAATTTCTTAGTTCTAATTGTTTTATTTTTTAACGACGTACTAGTATAATTTTGTGAGAAAGCGATGGTGCTTAAAATAGATAGATTGTATAATAAAGCAAAGTTAATAGATATCAAAAATTTGTAGTTTCAAAATGTTTCAAATTTTTAAAATCTGCCCGTTGTTTTACGGCAACTGTAAATTCATTGTATGCAACCTTTTTCATAAAATAAATTAAAAAATCAAATTCTTCAAAAAACTTTTTAATTTAGGCGTAAAGAAAGTGTTTCATAGAATAGTATTAGAATTGTCATACGGATTTTTTGATATTGCTGTTCCGAAAATGATCCGTTAAGAGAGAATTATTTAAAAAATCAAGATCATTTAAATGCTTAAAGAGAGTAGTACCTACTAATCTAAAGATAAATAAGTATGACCTGTAAAGTCACATTAATTTTTCACATTCTATATTACCGTGAAGATATTTTAAACTCCTATAAATTAAAAACTGAGTTTTCAAGATGAATACTGTAAACGATTTTTCGAATTACATTTAGTTGTTAAAATTACACATAAGCAGCTAGTTAAAGTGCCTAACAGGTATTTTTCGAAATGTAGATTTATTTAATTGCATCAATAACTATCATTGCTGCAATCATTTTTATTATTGTACTCGTATCGAGCTACATAGTCGAATCTATTAAAATCGATGAAGTAGTTGTTATCGATACCATTTTTATAATAAAATTTTAAAGATTCTACTTTTTCCGTAATAATTGAAAATTTTTAAATTTAATTAAAAAGCATGCTTGTTCAATAACGAAACTAATGTTTCGTTGTTTTGTTTATCTTTCGTTTATTCATGTCCTTCTCTCGTTAATTCTCTTTGTTAAATTAAAATTTTGCGGTCGTTTTTTATTCCAACTTTCGTTTCGTTTAATCGTTCTATCGCTTAATTAACATTTAGTAGCAATTTGTAAGATTGAGTTGTAACTTAAGATAATTTAAAAATTCCGACATTAACGAACTGTAACCTAAACGTTGTGGCTAAGAAATTAAATATTAATTTAATTAAAAAATGTAAAAATACGTTACTCATGATGTATAACATTATATTGTATTAAAACACATATTATCACGTTTGATTTCAATTCTAGATTATTAGACTGCATAGGTTTTATGTTTAGGAGCAAAATTTAGTAGACGGGTAATATAACTAAAACTTATTTTTAGTTTATTTCAAAATATTACGTTATAAAAACGCCTTTAAGTATCTATTATATACAATCAACTTGTAAAATTATCTCCAATTTAAATTGTTTTATTTTGTTTTCTAATTATGTAACAGATAGGTATAGGACCTAAAGAAGAAAAAAGTTTTAAAGGAAACTTCTGTAATGCACTATAATTTAACCAATTGAATCTTCAAATACACTAGACCGTAAACACGCAACTTAACAAACAATATAAAATTAAAAACACTTTTGAGTGTCATTCCTTTTAGCGCCAACATTAGAATAAAACGAATGTCATAAATTTAATTTAAATCTGACGTTGTTACGTGCTTCTTTGAGAAACGTTGTTAAAATTGTAATTTAAATATGAGTTATTATAAAGGTCAATTTTATAATACAAATGCTGTATAGTTGTGCTATATCACGTTAGGCATTAAGTGCCTAATCGTATTTTATATTATGAGTGCCTCCATACTACATCGAATTTTCAAATTTCGCATAATTTATTTTTGTTAAAATTATGTAACTGAACTTCGGTTAAACACGAAAATGAACTTTTTTGTAATTTTGTTACATTTTGTTTAAATTTTAAATGACACAATAATGACAACGACGACACTAATTGCATTATAGAAAATTGACAATTTGTGACAAATACATTTCCTCGACAACGGTATAACTCAAAAAGTGCAACAACCATTAAAATGTAAGCAAAATCATTTAGCAGCAGATTAAATTATTCAATTTAAGATTACCTAGTTGATATAATTACCTAACGTTGAACTTAAAATACGATTTATTTCTAATCCGTTTGAAATTAAATTTCAATAGCTTATTAAGTGCCTGGTTTCTAAAAAAAAAAAATATTTACTTTTACCCGACTTTTACCTTATAAAGTATTTACGGCTTTACTGCTCTATTTCTTTATTATTTCTATAATTTATCTTGATACATGTGTACAAATCGTTGAAAATTGTTGAGGCATGCTGTGCAACCTGTGCTATATGGCGAAAACACAGCACGCATACCTGTCTGACGACCGACTTCGGCCCAGTTATTAAAAATCACGCGAGTCTACACGTTACCTTTCTGGCATTAAAGATATTTCATTACAATTTATTTAACGTATGTAGCAGGTAGGTGCTAATTTGAGCGTCCCTAGCACAACTCATTTAAAAATGAATTCAGATTCAATTAATGGTATCTTCTTAAAATTAGCTTAATTAATTGGTAAACAATTAAAAATTTTTATACGATGGGTAATTTACATTTTTGGGGTTTTTTTATATTTTGTACCGTAAATTAAATGTTAAGTGCCTTCAATTGGCCTTTTGCCATCAATTAATTGCTTGTGGTATTCGACTTGTATGTATATAAATAGGTACATCTAAAAACTACAAACAGTATTGAAAGAGAAAGTCACATGACTATCAGTTTTATACTTCATCAGCGATGAAATCCCATAAACATAAAATTTTATCTGTGCGCGATAAAAAAAATAGACAGCTCTAAATCTTGTCTACAAAGGGTTTGTAGTCAATTTAAAGTGTCTCATATCAAATACCATCAGTATAGGCTAGGTACATAATTTACTACAAATACTATTTTTAAACATAAACCAAAGTGTTTAGTGAAATAGTTTTTCATATTTAATATTTTATAATACCTATAATATCTAATACTTTGAATAAAAAGATTGACCTACATCTATATATAATAAATTGAAAACTAATTAAAATTTCAACTTCAAAAATGTTATTAGAAACTAATTAAAAACAATCGGTCGGTTCCAGACAATTTTATTAAATAGTTATATCGTCAACGTTCTGGTAACATCGTCGTGACATTTCGAAAGTTCGCGTGAGAGACAAATTGCATAAAATTAAATTTTAAGCGAAACTTTTTGAACAAGTAACGCTAAACGTATTTCGACGAACACATTTTGAGAACGAGTTGACCTGCACGGCATTAGCAACTAATTTTTACACTAATCTGATAAGTACCTGCCAACATCTAAAAGTTTAATTTTGATTTTATTAATTTATAGGTGATGTCGCAGTCGCTGCTACTTAATTTATTATCAATTAACAATATTTAATTGTATTGTAAGTAAGAAAAAAAACAGTTTTAATATGTACGTACTTTGGACAATGATAACAGTTATTAATATTTTATAATCTTCGATTGGTAGATAATAGGTGTGTCTATTATTTTATTAGGTATACAATGTATAGGTACCTATCCAGATTTGTATGATTAAAAGCTAGGATTATTTTATTTAGGAGTTAATTCCGTGAATTTTCACGTCTGCCGAGAAAAAAGGCATTTTAAAATAATTCTCATATGCAATACAGAGGACTTACATATATACAATCTCGCTAAAGCTTGAATTAAAATGGCCGAGAAAGGTTTATCGTGATACTAGCATAGTTTCGTGGAGAGATTGCATTGTTGAATCAACTTGCTTGAAACTATGTAGGTACTACTTCCGACGATTCTTCTTTCTCGTATCATTTCGCATATCATTTCTTATGTAGGTGCTAATATTTAACTTCATTTCTTAAAAAATAAAATATATTTTAAATAATTTTAATTTCATAAGTTATAGTTTATTTTACAAGTTCTCCTTAATTACATATATTTTTTCAAATATGTTTTAAATATAAACATAAATGATGCTTTAGGAAATCTCGCGAAGGATATTCGAGGTCTCTTCGCCTGTTTACATTAGTACCTTTTTTTAACTTCCAATTAACTAGTCGACTTTCGATTGAAGTTGTTGTTACGAAATCGGTAGGCATATGTACCCAAAGCACTTCAATAAATATGAATTCAAGCAATAACCTCCGCTCAACTTAAATTGGATTTTTATCTAACTCGTGCACTTTCCTTTGGCAGAAACGATTTTAGGTCAACCATCTACTTATAATAATTCTATTTTAGTAAACAACATTTAATATATTTACTCGGACATATCCCCTAGAACATAACGAATTTAATATTTCTAGTTAAATGTACGTATGTGCGCTTTATTATTTTAAAGCCTTTTTGGAATCGAAAATAAATAACACATAGGTACCTATATAGGTAAATATATTTCTAATATCGTTATCTGCGATGTTTCAAAAATAAATCAGTTTTAACTTTTAAATAAAATTATTTGTGCAAAGTTTATAAATTTATTTTAAGTCAGTTTTTCTAGTTACGCAATAGTTAATAATTAAATTCAAATATAGGCATCTACGCATAAATATGTTTACCTACGAATGATCCCTGCTAGCACAATATTATAACTCAGTAACAATTTCTCCAACTTAACAGGTGGACAAACAAACCTTGTTTTTGTTTTACGAATTTATAGGATATTAAATTTATTTGTATAAACGCTAAATTGCCACTGAAGCAAGAGCTTTTAAGTTTCTTTAAAAACGGTAGGTAGGTAAACATTTACATACGAAAGGGTTAGAGTTGAAACCGCCCAAGTGCATTTTTAGTTCAAAACGACTTGAGCATCGCGTATTGACTAATTGAAACTTAACTTTGTTTAGCAGTAAAATAACCCTCCTGTGGTTATACCGATTTTTGTGCCATTTATATGCACTTACAAGAGAACGCAAGTATCTCAAAATTCAGAAATTCGGCAGTTCCTCGAGATAAGACCGTTGCATATTTTTTTAACGGCCCAATCGTCGGTGTTCAGGTTATAGCGCCCTTTAAACCAAAGACTATCCTACGCTATTACCTATACTGACTTATTTATTAAAAATAATAGACGTGTAAGTGGAGGTATAATTTCTTCTAATATAGATATAAACATAGATATAGACATAGTTAATAGATATTCGAAAATGCTAAAGTATTAATAATATTCATTTATAGAAAACAAGAGATGGTGATTTATGTCCAAGACTGTATATTATTTTTACTTATGTTAATCGAAATCGAAATTTCTAAACATCTGGAATAATAATCTAATTGTGAGATAATCTTAGTTTATCTACTAGACAATTTATTAATGCAATTACCACCACAAGTGTTTATATAATAAAATCATAAATAAAGCGATTATTGCTGTTATAAAATACCGAATTTTATAATAAATAGGCAAGTAGTTAATTATAGATAGTCGATATAATTGATGAGTTAATTTCTGTATAGCTATCAAAACTTTAAGCACCTTAATTTGATATTTAATAAAACATTATTTTTCATTATAATCAAAGTAGAAAACCTACAAATTTTTATATATCCATCGACAAAATAATATTTTCCATTTAATTTTTAAACAAAATAAATCTAATTGGAACTTCCTGAATGTTAAAATTTTACACATTAAATTTTAGATTGGAAATTCTAAATTTAAGTAATCGTACGCTATTTTTATGACAAATGTTTGATATAACATTCGGTGGAAAATCTTCAATCAGACGCAATAACTCAATTTTCTTTTGAAAAATTACAGTCAGTTATCAAAAATTGTGTTAGCTATATCTGATTTTCTTTTAACGTATTATGTCTGGATTACAAAAGATGTATAGCAGTAATTTTCTTTATTAACTTCCTACGATAAAAGGGATTTATTTTGACACAATGGATTCTTAGCACTAAATAATTGGTTAATTGGATTGCCACCTCTCCTTTATAAAACCTTGTGTATATTTTCTATAAGTAGGTAATTTAATTTATTTTCTAAAATGCGAATCTGTTCGTTTTTATGAAAAAACTAAATGTATTTAGAGTGATTTACTAAAAACGTGTTTATATAATAATTTATAATAAATTTTTATAGAGCATATTAAAATTTATTGTATACAACACGATTAAGTAAATAAACTGCAAATACTTTATACATACTTTTTATTTTGCGTACCTATTAAACTGCTTCACATTTGAACTTCTATTGCGATTATTATCAAAACGATTCTATTTTTCTAACCATTTTTACTTATAAAATAATTTATAATACCTAACTGTTTAGTTATTATTTAAATAAATATATAAATCAGTACTTACCTGCATAAACATTGAGATTTATCTGTATAATAATTATATAGAAAATTACTGAAAATAAGGCGTTTATTGTTAAAATTTGTTAATGTTAACACCCTGTTAACATGTTGTCACCATGGAAACATATAAAAATCTCGATTGTGATTGGTCGTTAGTTTTCTAACAGACCTTTAAAACTGACAGATTTATTACAGAATAAACCCCTATGTTTGTAATAAGAAAATACTACTAGGGTGAAGTGGGGCAAGTGGAATAGTCGGTGCACGTGTGACTCGAACTGTTTTAGTTTAACAAAATAGTTTCCTTTTATAATACCTTGGAAAAAGTTCGGAACTTTGTAATAAATTACCTATTTTGAATAACCAAAATGTGTAATGTTTATTTCAAACAGCAGATAACGAGGTACGTTACACTTACCCCACAGTTCCATACAAGATTTGCTCATGTAAATTCCCCAGAAGTTGGGGCAAGTGGAATTATTGATCATCGTTTTGTATAAAATTGATACTGTACAACCTAAACGCGTGTTTTTAAAATTAATGCGAGGAATAACCAAGGGCTTCGCAAGGTGTATCTAACAAAAATTGCAGTTCTTTAAAACTATATCGATAGAAGATAACGAATATCAAACTCCAACTAATAATATTATGATTCCACTTCACTCTATAACATAAAAGAAAGGACGCAATTTTTACAATATTTTAATTTAAATATTGATTAGACGATTGTAAATGAAAAATTCGATCTACACATTATCGCTTACTCGAAAACTGTTTTCAATAGGTAAAATATAAATAATGTTATTTATAATTATTTATGTTAGAATGATTTTTAATGGAGCTGGCGGTGCCGTAAATCTAAAATTAAAGTGTAAGGTAAGCACGCAAGTACGTCACCCCCATGATAGACGATCCATTAAATTTAATATGAAAAATTTATATACTTCCATACGTATAAAAAATAAAACTAAATATACCTACCTACTGACTGTGATAAAATAAGTTGTGAACAAATGAGATAGCTACAAATTGTTTCCTACAATGTACAATTTTAGAAGTTATACGCAATAAACCCCGCATCCTAATATCTGACCGACCATGTACATACATACAGATAAATGTAAAGGTTAATTCGTATTTGCAGATGTTCAACGTCATTTCCTTTATAATAATTGGTTTGTTCGTGCAGCCGACCCTGTCCGGTTCCCAATTATTTCAACTAATCAGTGTTTTAGATTTTAACAGATAACTCTATGATATATTATGAATAGAATCAAAATCGCTTATCGAAAATGCCACATTAAGAAGGTATTTATTACCTACATAATATATATGGATAATATCAAAAATATTATATCTGATGTCACGTTACACGTCTGGCACATTGAATGTCAGCAATAATATTATGAATTGAACTTGACTTGTGTAGCTACTTATATTAAATTTTATTTAACGTTCGACTAATTTTGATAATTAAAAGAACTTTAAATGTATCGTCCAGAAATAAATATTTATAAAATTTATTATAAAATTTAAATTTAAACGGAAAAACCACTTCATTATTGGCGAAAACTATAGTTAGTTTAACAATAAAGAAAGATAACGAGTATACTAATATTACAAATATACAAGGAAGATCACATTTGACGATATGGCGTCGAAACAAAGATGGTGACCTCCCCTTGACCGTGGTTTATCTCAAATGAGAATTGGGAATAAAGAGAAATGGAAATAAATGAGAATCTTCCTTATACATTAAATTAAATTAAAAGATGAGGTGTCATTTTACAACGTAATGATATAATTTACAAAATTTCCCTTTTTTCATGCAATAAATGTAATAAGTAAAAATTAAATAAACTAGTCAAATGTTGTCGTAAAGACTGTCGTATTTTATTTATAATAGGGAACTCTACAAAAATTTCAATTTGAGAAATATTTTACTAACAATAAGAAATAAATATATGTTAATACTTTTACTAATAGTGAGTAGATATAGGTACATGTAAAATAATATTTCTTAGAATTTGTTATTTTATTAATCTCTTTCCATTCACTACTATTACGTATTCTTTTATTATGTGGAATCGTAGATGCACTCACTGTAGATGTCTCACTTCTTTTGAGTTCCTCGTACTTTTCAGTTTTCCGTAGAGTACAGGAAAGCCAAAATGGTTGAGGCACCTGTAGAGGAAGTGCATCCACGATTCCACATAAATAATTTAAAAAAAGTATAAATATTCCTTAAAATGCTTTTAGACTTTTAAAACTGGTTTTAAAAATACCAAAAATTTTCTTGCATAAATAAAACGAATTCTTGAGGTTTTATTTGACCATCGATCACATTTATCAAATTAATTGTAAGCATCAATCCGATTAAAACAAAGAAAAGTAAGAGATGGAAGATTGTTTTTAAAAATGCTGTACACTTATTATTTATATTTTAGTAAAAACTATGAATTTTAAATTAGATATTCCTTTAAGAGGATAGGTAGATATACTGCATTTACAAACAATTATTAAAATTTTTTAAATAATTGAATTAATTTGGCAGTAATTAATAAATATCATTTCATTCGTTTGTATTCCAGATAAATTAGAAATATTTGAATTATTATTACATAGTTGTTACGAATTTTTGTTATAATATTTACGAAAACGTTGTCATAAAATTTATATTTTTAATTCTATAAATAATAGGAAATATGTCGCGATATTAAATAAATAATTAATACAATAATTTGGATTTTATCCATTGACTCTTACTTATACATATATCTCACATATGATCTTCCACAGAAACCCTTACGTATGCAAGTACCTACAATACGTACGTTACCTATGTGGTTTTATATTGCAATATTAATTGAGGACGTTATACTTTTATTTATATAAACATATTTATATTTTGAAGTAAATGGTAATTATGTTTGTGTTAGTTAGTTGTGTTATTTATTTTAAAGGCGTTATATAATACATAATTACATTAGATATATTGGTAGATATATTTAAAATTTTGTCATTAAATGACAAACGCTACGTTAAAACATATTAAAGTGATATTGAATGTAAAAGTGTTTGAAGGTTTGACATGGGTAAATACGTTTTGTAGGTGTTCCGTGTCGTGTCCGATATAATTAAGATCGACTAGAAAACGATATAGGTATATCTACGTAAATTTATTGTAAACCTATTCATGGATGATACTTTTATAATACTGTAAATAATTAGTTTCTTAATTTATTCCTGAAATCTATATCCATTAATTACTTATATGTCCTAACTTTAACCATCACCCCCAGCGTCGACCGGAAACTAATATAACAATGAACATCAGCTACTAAATGATAAACAACGAAACCTATAACCCAAGAGGCGAAGCTGGAACTACCAATTCAATTTAAACCATAAACAAAAATTATAATCCTAATGAACCTATTCATAAAATAACAGAATTTAACATTAATTAATTAATAACGCATTAATTTAACCTAGGTATCTACTCAAAAAAGGTTAAAAATCATGTTCGATGCCGTGGAACGAAAATAAATTAATAGATTGTCTACATTTTTAGGATTAGCAATTAATGTTAGTAAATTGCAATAAACGAAACATAAATTAAGTGAAACATTTGATAAAATGTGTAAGGTTCAATTTAAAATAAACATTCAATAATAATACTAGAAATAATAGGTTAGATGGATCGACAATTGATAATATAAAAACTATAAAGCATAATATCATTTTTAATCTTGTTAATCTTTCTTTGTACTCTCTATTTTTATTGACGAAGAAATGTCCACTAATAACAGTTAAGATAATTTATTAGAAAAAATACTAACTCATAGGACGCCAAATCATGGGCAAAAATTAAAAAAAAAATGACGACAATCCATCAAGATGACCCCACACAAATAAAAGACAATATATAAAAGCAAATTATGCAAGACACGGCAATCACGAGTACAAAAATAAAAGTGAAACGTGAACAAATGATCGAGACAGAAAAATCTAATAATTTCCAAACATCCAAATTAAATTTAAAAAATAGTGTATTACGGTTAGGTACTATAGGCACAATAAAATTATGTACCTAATTTAAATTGTGAAAGAAAAAGAAAATTAGAAATACAGTTTTTTTTATAATAAAACATAATTATAACATAGGTATGATAAACGCAAAACCGCAAGGAAATTTGAATTTGAAAAATAGTTACGTCGTTCTAGTTGGTTTATATTTACCTAGTTCAGCTTTTAAATATTAAAATTCGAGAAGTGCTACACAGCTCCTGAAACGTAGAGTTGGAAAAAGTTGCAATAAACTTCGTCGTGTAATGTGTACTCGTAAAAAATTTGTACGTGTACGGCACTGCACGTAAAATTCTTTAAATAAAGAAAAGATTATAAGGTTTGTGCGATTTTCTAAGAGATTGCATATTATTTCTCATAAAGCGTAACGAATTCGAATGTGAACTTATGTAGATAAAGTTCCAAATCAATATTCAGTTTTCTTACAATTGAAATTAAATTATTAACGTAATAAAAGTGAAACTTTAGATTATGTATTTAATTTTATATTTAAACTAAACGATACCATCAAACTCTCAAAGTCCTAAAATGTTTTAGAGCTTCAAGTCACTCTGTTTGATAAAGCAATACAAACACTTTCCTAATTAAACAGTTCATTTGGTAGTTGTCTAAATCGATCGATTGTTCGAAACCAGATGTCCCATTGCTGTCTATCCGCACAATACAATTTAGTGATTGCCCTTCAGTTACCTCGTCTTTAATGATTCGCGTGCTTGATTTAGTGTTGCTCCACAACATTTTAGTCACAGCTTTGTCGCCGTACGCCCTTTATGTTCACATACAACTTAAAGAATTTACTTTATAATGGTAAACGATGACGGGCGATGATTTTGGTACGATGAAGATTATATAGTTGTAAGAAATTGTATTACATAACACTGTTTATGTTAAAAAAAAATTTAACAACGTTTAAAAAAACTAACAGCATTTCCGTGTACCTATAAATAGTTACACATAACCCATCACGAATATGAATGTGGGGTCGAATTCGCTGATACAATTTTATTTAAGACGATAACTTTACAATTTATTATTTTTGTAAAGTATGTAAGGATTTGTAGATTTGAAAAAGTAGATTGTCGTTTAAGGTTTTAGTGAACTCCAAAGAATTGGTGGAATACATGAAAAATCTCATATTGCAATTAGGTATCTCAAATTAATATTAATCACAATTGCAAATTATATACTTAATTAATTAACACTTTATACCTATAAATATCAATAAACACGGCACGTTTTATATTTATAGGTACTAGAACTAAAATTTATAATTTAAATCTTCATAAACCAATTTTAATGAAAGGCGTGTCTATAACTGTTTCATTTAATATTTAAAGCGTCATAAGATGCGGTGTGTCGCGACACGCCAATTCCTCAAAGGGTACCTACTAAGAGATTAAAAGACAGTTCGCCTACCGTGTGAATTTTTCTATGCACTTTTTTGTCAGGAAAGATTAATTTTTAGAAATTTGAAATAAAATGTTTTTTAATTTTTTTGTTTTGTTTTTTAATAACGGAATTCTTGAAAATAAATCTTAATTACATTTCAATATGACCGATTTATGGTCATGGTATTTCAGATATTTAGCGATTTTGACGTAAAAAATATACCCTTAAAACAGTACCGTATATTTCCGTATAACACCCTATATAGCTAACTAATACATAATCGGTGGATTGAATATGTGTAATTAAATTGCTAATAATTGCCTATTAATTTGTATAGATAAATTAAATGTCTAATAACGGTGATTTTAAATTTTAGTGTAAGTAGCAGATACTGATAAAGTTTGTGGCACATTGAAAACATTTTACAATAATATCATTTTCTGAAGTTGAACTTTCGTAAACGTCCTCGAAATACAGGCTCATAATAATTATGAGATTGCTGTGGTTTCGCTTTTAAGATTTAAAACGGAGAATACCAAAACTTTCTAAGTACAAAACATTACGTTCATCATAAATCTTGCAACTTCTAATTTATTTTAGTAAACTACGTATAAAGGTCACTTGCGCGTAACTTTTGGTGTCATGCTATAGTTTATTGTAAAATTGGAGGATCTAGTATATTATAACGTTATTTATGTATAGTACCTAGTGTCCGATACAATAAACAATGTTAAGTTTATGAATACGTAATTAATTGCTTTATTTACTTAAATGTATATAAATATTACTTTCGGATTTTTTGAATATAACGTTAAAGGAATTGCTGATGATCAGCTAGCAATTTTCCGCTGAACAGGTTGCCGATTTTTAGTTATTCGATAACGTATATGTAGTTTATGATTAATTATTTCAGATATTTCCGCAAATAAAAATCTAAAGAATTGATATTATAGCATATGAATATTTAACGTTAAAGATTTAACGCTTTACTCTTAACAACTTGCTTCAATGCTGTATTACTTTAATATAATACATATTTGTATAGTATCCTGTATATATACAGTTTACTAGATCAAAAAATCTAAAAACGAAGGCAATTAATTAATAAATAATTACTTATATAAGATATTGATTGTGAAATACACGAGATACGTGAGAATTTAGCTAATTAAATAAATACCTAATATAACACATGTATTTACATAATATACAGCTCATTATAATTTTAAAACCTTAAGTCTTCCATCGACATTTCGATATCTATAGACACTTTCGTATCCGTGCAAATATTCAATTCTTATTTGTAGTTTATAAATAGGGGGAAAATGGGACCCTTCGTACACACGGGACACATTCATACGTTAACAATAATTTAATAATCGTGCTATTTAAAAAAGTTTGTTTTTGTAACTGAAGTTATGTAGCGCTAATATACTCGCATTTACCTGTGTGCTTTCAATTCAGGTGAGACAACAGAAAATAACATGTTTTCTCAGTAAACATGTAAACATGTAAACAAAATAATAATTATTGCATTTTTGCTTTAAATTGCTTGTTTTTCCTTTATTTTTAAAATATACTTCTGTAACAAACCGTCAACATTCCCCGACCGCGTGCCGTTGCACGGAGGGGAGAAGGGAGGCGGTTAGGGGTGCCACCGTCGGTCAGAGTTAGTTGAGTTACAGTTTTTGCATCGACACCCTCACAACTTGTATTATGTATTTCCGTTTTCAATAAAATTACAGTTCATCAATTAGTACTTATAGGTAGTAGTGGCAGTTTTGCATCGACACCCTCACACTTCAACTATTTTTTTCGTTTTGAGTAGTAGTTGACTCTCGGTAAGAAATATAAAGATGTAAAAAGTGTAGAAAGAGTCCTAACTTCGTCTAAATATTTGTTATTACTGTATATTATCGTAATAAACTCTAAATTTAATTAGGTACCTACTTAAAACAGTTTTATAATACGATACCTATTTATTTCATTCAAATATTAGCTCTTATTGTTAGTTATTTACTTTTTAATGTCAGTATTTTAAGGCCATACAAATTAATAGTTAATAGGTACTTATATTTACAATATGAATAAGTTCTATATGTTGCAGATTTTCGCTTTATTTAATTTAATAAAACATACCGTTTTAAGCTTCATATGAAATGTCATTTAAAGTAAATCACAAAATTTATCAATTCAGCTGAATGTTCATAAATAAGTGGACAACTACTAATTTAGCCTTAATTTGAAGATGCAATTGAGACAATAACGATTAGTACCTACCTATAAATCAGGTTAAACGTTTACTTTAAGTGAATAATTTTAATAATTAAATAATATACATTTAGAACTTCTAAATATAATTTGGAAAATAGCACAAATATAACGGCGAGAAGTAGCAGTTGCATGACAAACTAAATTAAACGGAAAATTGTAGTGGTAACGATAAGCATAAATAATTGTCCATTATCGTTGTGCTATGCAAATATTTTTGAAAAAATCACTTACTATTTTAAAATTCAAATCTTAATTAAAATAAAGATAACATAGATAAGAGAATTTATTATATTTTGGTAGGTAACAACTAATTACGCAAGGGAAACAACTTAATATAAATGTGAATAATATGAAAAATGCACGAACTTATTTCACCTTCAATTGCGAATTTATTAAATTAGATAGATTAATTTACGAACTATATTAAAGTTCCTCTCTTACCGTTTACGAATATGTATTTCAATTATTATCGATGTAAGTACGGTATAGACTAATCCAATTTTCGAGTGTTTAAATTAAATGAAAAATGACATTTTCAGTGCTTTAAAAATGTTAATTGGTAGGGTACAGACTACAGGATATTTCACAAATAGGTAGGTACCCTTAACGGCTTGTCAGCGTAACCATAAGTCATACGTGTATATAATACGTAGGTATGTATATGTAATTAAGATACTATCTGTTTAGAAAAACAGTGTGAATAAATATTGCCTTAACGTTTGTTAAAAGTATAAATAAAACGGTTTTCGCCCTATCTCAATTTAAAATGCCTTTGTGATTTAGTGAAAATGTAATTTAGAAGTTTACCTTTGTAAACGAGAGAAATCAAAAATGCTTGTAAATACTTGGTTATCTACTTTAAATTTGCTCCGTTTCGACGAAATATGAGCATGAAATTTTTAAGAGTATATTGTATTTAAGTAAACTAGACTACTCGTAAATAATACCTTAAAAACCTTTAAAAAATGTATCATCGTATAAGAGATCCAGACCTTAAATTAATTTTGGAAAAATCGACGATTTTTAAAGAGGCCCGTCATCTTACCACCGAATATGTTAATTTATACAACAAGACGTTATCCACATTTTCATTAGACCTTACATTTCCACACGATACAACTAAATAGATAGATAATTTCAATAAACCTAAATAAGCAGTATAAGTGAAGATTAACTTTATTAATGCTACCCATTTGTTCAGTTAGGTACACTTAGAGCCAGCCAACTTTGCCTTTCCTAAATTGAGGTATATTTTGTTAAAGGCACTTCATACGCTAACAATAAGTATATCTTATTAGTTTTATTTAAGTATTTATATTCCGAAAAGTAGGTACTAGGTAATATAATAAATTAAGCAATAGGCGCTTACGTAAAATTGATATGTGATTCAATACGAACGATTCAAAATTAATTTATTGGTTTCATTTACGTATTTATTTCGTTTAATTTCTACTTTTCTCGGCAGACATCGTAAATCATTAATATAAACGAAAACTACCCTACCAACAATAATATCGTGATTGAATTTGTTAAATAAGTAAATTGTTGCAGAACGTTAGAATTTGAAAAAGTCAATTTCCACATTTCTAAGTGACTTTTCTAAATGATCAATCGCGCATTAGTAGTGACTAACTAAGAAATTCTAGGATTTTTGTTAGAAACGTGTTTAATTTTCTGGATAAATTTCTAATCCCTGTGGAGCAATAACGTCACTTTGTTTCTTAGTCGTAGTACTCTTTATACAAGTTTACGAGTCACGAAGCACTGGATTTATCTCCACAAATCTTTTAGGTACCTACATTAAATGTTCCCTTAGGAAACTGCCAAGTAAGATTACATAATCATCATAATTACTTACAGAATGTTATAATTATTAAGCATGCGCATTACATTGTACATTAAGAATCCATAATTTGTAAATCAGGTTTGTAGCAAGATAATGTGCACTTTACACATAACCGAATGTTGCGGAAATTCTAACCTCAGAACGTAAGGCAGGAAATACAATTGATCCAACAAACAGCAGGCCAACGGGTTACCGGTCCGAAGCAGTAATCCACGGTCTGAGTTCGTGATTGGAACATATAAATGTCGGATCCTTTCGTTCACCCCATGCATCGGTCAACGTTACACCATCTTTTCTTTAATCCGATAGATCAGAAAAGTGCTATTTTTAGCGATTATCCTTTCTTTCTTTCTGCTGTTTCACTACAAAAACAAATACCGCGCTTTTTCTTTTACAAAATTGTTATCTAAATTGGTTTAACTTTAAATTAAGCAGTCCTAATCAACTCGTAATAAGTAATACGCTGTTGTTGGTAATATGTAGCTATATAGAAAACGCTAATCGATCGACTACACCTGAATAACATTATTTATATTTTATCTCGAATATTTTTATTATATTTTTTTGTGAACTATGCATGAATAAATCGCAGAAAATACGGAACTGCCTAACTTTCTACCGCTTAACAGCATGTAAAATATTATCTTGGTTTGTATAATATTATTTCGCCACATTAAATTGGGGCGGAAACATGAATATATAAAAAATATGTTAAAGCTCTACAGTCTGATATATAAATTGTTGTAATGAACTTTAAAATATTCATGAAAATTACATATAAAGTTGAGCTTTTCTATTTCAGTGAATATAGAATTTCATTCTAAATTATAATTTAAATTTTTGAATTAAAAAATAATAATAACTTTAGTTGTTTAGTTTGTCCACTTCGCTTTTATAAATAATTATTTTAATAAATTATTTTATAATTGTAAAATAAAAAATAAATAACTTTTACATTGTAGCACGTAACCACAAAGAGTTGAACGTTTTAGGTTTTTTTTTTAATTGTTTGCATTTTGTTTTTGTTTCACACTGTGTTATTAAAAGGAAAAAAAACAATAGAGAAAAATTAGGTTTAAACGGAAAATCAATATCTGTGTAATAAATATTATCACGTATTAAATATTCATCAACAATATTTTATCAAAAAGTAATACACTTACGCGTGTTATATAAAATTATGTGTGACCGGTTATATGGATTTTTAAGATGTAACGTTTTTAAGTGTTTCCAATAGATGCATTATTTATGAGTAATTAATTATCTAGTAAACTTTAGGAAATAAACACATTTTCACGCAAAGTAAAGACTCCAGTTTTTATCAGTTATCTATATTTAAAGAATTTAAAGTAATTTCAAGCGTTCGTTATTGTTCAATAATTGTATTAGACAAAATGCGAGAAAATGCAATTTGTACGTATTTGACATTGGGCGCATTCGGTCGGGCCGAAACAGCGGAAAGTAAGCGTTATGTTATAGTAGCTGAACGATCTTAGCTATTGTGATAAACACGTGGGACACAATTGATGTCATACGTCAACTATAAAAATAAAATAAAAAATCACAAATAAACTACGCTATCAACAGTAGAGATTGCTGGGACAGCGTGATGTGTTAGCGGTGGGTTGAACTGATTTGCTGTTTTAGCGCTAAGGCAGCGCTTTTTCGGCTGAATGCGCCTAATATTAAATAAAATAGTGATTTAGAAATTACAAGGTTTTGATATCGAGTAATAGATTAAATTATATTTTTATTAGATTACTGTATACTAAGGTTGACTCGATCTACAGATCATTTTTATTATTGTATCCGATTTTTATTTAGACTGCTTCGCTTGTTTACATTGTGCGGAACTAATTGATTAAATTACTATTTAGACTTCCACATTTTACACATATAGGTACAACACAGAAAATTACTTGCAGTGCCTATATTAAATCGAACGCCAACTAAATTTTCGTAGTCTTTGAATTGCATACGAATAATCCACTTATAACATACATGTATTAAATTAAACTATTATATAGGTACCTACCTACTAGAAAATCAATACGGACTATGCTTTTTTGGTATCACGGCTGATAGCGCTATCGTCCTTTAGATGTTCTAATTATTAATTGCTGGCCTTAGGAGAATATGTCTCAATTATATGGTATATCTACAAAATGATCCACTGGTTTACAAATTAAATATTTTAACTTGTTATTCATGTTATATGACAATTAAAAAAGTTGTTACAATTAAGGGTTCGAAATTCTAACAATAAAAGAAAACTGTTTACTATCAACACGCCTAATTAAAAAATAACAGATAGATTAAAAATCATTAAGGATCGGAGGTCCCTAAGCCTTACAAAATTTTCAGGAAATATGCTTAATAAATAATTAATAGGTATTATTTATTATAAGTATGTAAATACATACCTATATGTATATTATTAATTAAATTATGTAATAGAACATCAATAAATTCATACACTTAATTTAACTAGAATGTATGACTGTGTTTGTATTGTAGGTATAAGGCAGCGAAGTCACTATGATAAGACCTATTTAAAGCAGACAATTTCATAATCAAATGTCAAAACTAGTGTATGTTTTTGGGAAATTTTAAGATAATGAAAAATATATAAGTAAGAGGATTACGTAATTGTAGTATGCAAGGATAGGCAATTCACAGTAATTCAGTTCGGTTATTCTTAATTTAAAAAAGAGAATAATTACCTATACTATTCTAGCATACAATATACGGGCTGTTTCGTTGAGGACGGATCAGCCGGCGTAGGGAGATAGAAACTTTCGATACGCATCGATTGGACTCCCATATATTATGTCAGGCGAAATTTGTGAGTCTAGAAGTTACTTAGGTTTTATGTATTTTTAGTTAAATTTCGGTTTTGTCCACAAATTTCGTCATTCTGGCTAAACTATTAGTATTGGTAACACCCAATAATGGGGCCTATCATCCTGAATAATAACTTTTTTATTAAACAAAAGTATCGCGACAAAAAATTCCTTTCATAAAGCTAAAGTAAATATAGTCTCCTAGCAACACTAACCGACCCTACTGAGCCCGTATTGGACTGCGACCGTAAACAAATCATGACACTAGTAGATATTGATAGTTTATCAAAATGAATGACGAAATTTGTGGGCAAAACCGAAATTTATTATTACCTAAAAATTCATAAAACCTAAATCATTTCTAAACTAACAAACGTCTGACACATACGGGGGGTCAAATCGATGCGTGTTGAGGTCTCCTATCGTCCTGAGCCGGCTGGTCCGTCCTGAATAAAATACCCTGTATACTTAATTTTTGGACTGCTTCAAAAACAAAGTGTATCAATCATAAAACTACGATTATGTATTCTAACGCAAAAGGAAAATTGATTTGAGCATGAAAATGATTTAACAAAATTAATACAAAAATGATTACCCTACAAAATTGCTCGTTTCTCATTTACTACTGTCGCATTTAAACTTGAGTACGTCTTAAAAAGAAACAAATTGCTTTTTTTTACTATATTTATTTTACTTCTAAAAGGTACCTAAATGTTTTAAAGTTTTCTATCTGATCGTATATTGATTGTGCCGTTGGAAACAACTCGGCAGTAGCTATATAGTCTATAATTCGAATTTTCTCGATAATGTTTATGTTTTTTATTCAAATACCTATTGAAAGTTTTTTTTTGTGAAGATTAAAAACAAGGCATTTAAAATGAATCTAACAGACAATAACGAAATACAATTATGAACAGTTGATAGCGCTAATTAATTGGAATTCAATCATGTAGGTGGGTACCTACCTACATTACACAACATTACTCGCGCTCTCATTAATTTCAATTTCACATTTTATTTTAAAGCTAAATTTATTTTAAAGGTTCTTTGTATAACATTTAATTTTATTCTAAATCGGCAATGAATTAAATACCTAAAAAGTATAGTATTGAGTAAAGTTAACAATTTAGAACAAGAATTTTTTTATAAAAGTTTTGAAACGCCTTCAATAATATTTCTGGAAATTAATATTTTTTCCACTGCCATGCCATGATAATTCTCGCTGGTATCTAGTACTGTTCGAGTTTTTAATTTGAAATTATTTATTGTAATCGACAATAACGAAATACTCGTATCTGCTTAGAATTTCGTATATCAATAAAAACCACCTTGCGGCCGCGTACCTACTTACCTAACATTTTATTCTACATCGCCCGCATTTCTATGAGTAGGTATCTAGACTTTTTGATAAAGAAATTATCATTTAGATATTGCTATACACGATTCCTTTAAGTGCATGCAATATTAATTAACATGTATTTATAATGTTAAATATACCTACTTATAAAAATTTTAAAATACAGGTACTCATACAACACAAGAGTGACTGTAAATTAAACCGGAAGCACGTGCTCTTGCAAACCCATTTAAAACCAGTAACCTTACTGAGAAGTACGGAAAAAAAAACGAAAATCTTATCGCGTGACAACACAACACAAAGAACAAAGCTTAAAATATGTTACATAAAAGAAAGCAGGATATGTTCTACTATAAAATTGGCATAGTTAATCTGAGAAATATTTACATATTATCGATTGTGAATTTTAGAACCGTATTGTTTAACTATTTCACTAACATGAATCTAGTAGGTAAGTACATAAACGTTATTCACGATAGATCCAATCCACGTCATCAATAAAACCTTGTGTTTTTATTTTGTATTTTTTTATGTCATATGTGTGCAGGTAAATCACCGATAGAATATGCCACGTTCAAAACTTTATACTGACTATTACAAATATATAATTTAATAACTTTTTATGCATGACATGCATCGGAACCTATCGTGAATAACGTACAGATACCTATATAATTTTAATTTAAGATTTGTTTTAATAATTGTAACTTGCAGTTGAAATTTTAATATAGGTACAATACAACGTAGGGCCGACTTAATTATTTAGTCGTTTATGTCTTTCATAATTAAAATCTTTTCTAGTTCTTTATTGAAAGTTTGTTTACATTTCCTTAGTTATCCTGACTTCATAATAATGAAGATTTAGTTTGAACTACTGACAATTTCTTCTATTATTGTATTATTGTCTTTCTTATATTATAAAATGTGGTTGTACAACAAAGAGCTCAAAAAGCTTGAAACACTAATTAACCAAAAATAAAATCGGTAATTGTTCGATAACGAGATGACTAATGACATACTCTAATATATATATAGCAAACCATATAGAGTTACAATATTAATTTAAAAAAGTTCATCTAAATATAAAACAAATCACATGTTGTCAACTAAATATTTATCATCCCTTGCGGGTGAAAGTCAACGCCGCCGACGCGATATTTCAGATCGCAAAAAGTTTAAAAGTTTAAATTAAAATTATGTAAGAGCTCTCCTAATGTTAAAGTATCGACAAAGTAAATGATCGATAAAATGCGGGGTAGGTTATATGCAAAGTATCAATCATGCCACAGTAGATATCAAAACAATATACAAACTACCGTTTTTTCTCAGGTTTTCAACGATGGAAAAATTGAAATAATAAATAGATATTGCAAATTTATTCTCTAATCAACGAAATAATGAAAACGTGTAATTCTTCAAATTACTTTAAAAACGAAACGATTAACCAGTAACGGAGGACCACGAAATAGAAAACGCTACTGTTAAAGGAAATTAATTAGGAGTATTATTTTTCCACAAACGTTTGTGAGTTTTGAATTTAAACTTCGATTAACAGGGCGAAGAATTTGGACGTTCGTAATTGTTGCAACTAGAAGGAGGCGAGCTTAAGATTCTCGGGGACGGTATTCCGAATTTTCTCCGATAACTATCAGTGTACAATGTAGGTATATGCAAGAAAAACATAAATAATTAGTGAATGCAGAGACAAATTAACGAATTAATAAAAGATCTTTCACTGAACGCTGTTTAGAATACATAAATGGTTTTACAGCTAAAAATTATTCGAGTTAATTTATGGCTTATAGTTATACTACTATAGTTAATACTATAAACTAGTTAATTATAAAATTCAAATAATAAAGACTATTTTTGTGGGTAACTGAATTTTGTGAAACGATTGATAAACATATAACTGTATAGACTCTTATCTACAAAGAACTCTATATAGGGTACCCACTTTAGTTTTAACCGTATGACAAATAAGGGAAATGCATGTGGAAATGCAGGTAGAGGACGTTGGCACAACACCTACAACTACATTTGACGACTCGAGAGTGTCTAAAAGAATTCTAAACTACAGACAAGAAAAACACGGAAATGATCAGCTTTGAAGTCGGAAAAGGCAAAGACTTAACACGTGGCGCATTACAAAAATATGGCATTTAAATTTATGCCGTACGCATTGCTTTCAGTTGATCGGTTTATACTGAAACTTAATCGTAACTTGAAGTTTAATGAAGTGTGTATAAAATTAAAAAATTGTATCCCCTTTTACTATTAAGTCTACCAAGTCGGGACAAGACAATAATATGTTTTAAAATTGTCTGTTTTGTTTATTATGAACGTTTAATCCGATTTAGCTCATTTAAAATGAAACTGTAAGGACCCGACAGTTATTTACCTTTGAAACAATTGTTGAAACGAACGATTCCACGGTAAATATCTGTCAGATAAAATTGGGAGATGGATATATCGGCACTAACTTTAATAAAAGAATGACTTAATATTATAGAAGAAATGAGTAGGTAACTAAAAATGATTTAATTTCACACTTTAGAATTAAACGCGAAGTTCAGAAACTAAAAGATTTTCATGTTTCTTTTACACGATTAGTATATTTAATTAATTCCTTTATATTATTTTGCCGATGTTCTGTTTTTATTTTTAAGCGGTCATATCACAGATCAAGAGCAGACAGTAAGTAAAGTTGTAGGTATAATACAATTTTTATAATACATTTTTTTGTTTCTTCTTTTTGTCGGTCTTGCTTCATATGCCGAATGGGTCTTGCAATGTATGTGAATTTATGGACAAGCCGAGTGAGACTTTGTGTGCAATCGGCAAGGTGATAAGTTTAGAACACCTATTGTAGAAACGCTTATCGTCATCTTTTTGATATGTAGTTACGTTCCTTAAAAATAAAAACAGAAGACCGTAAACGTCCTGTATATCAACGATAGCGATAATGTTAAATTTTGTTTAATTTCTAAAAACGGAATTTTTATTTATTTTTAGATATATTTAGAAATTGTTGAATATAGTATTAGGAAAACTGAATAAGGTATGTAAATTGTTTCAAAATCCCAAAATAATCACCTAAAATTAAATTATTCAAATTCAAAGTGTAAGTACATTGATAGTGCGCTCTTAAAATTCTAGTGCATTGTATTGAAACGATAATTACGTTCATGTAACTATATTTTATAGATAACAGATGTATTTAGAACTGTTTACATAAGTATTACAAAAATCTATCTTTTAAATTAATAAACTAATCTATTATCTACAAAATCTGTAGTCTCGTGAAACAAATTGTGGGAAGGTACTTACTTTTATTGTATTTCAATTACAGTATACATAATGTATTCATTTCCCCCCCACTGATATAGATACATTGGTGTTAATGTAGTTATAATTATGGCAATAATTTGAAGACTGTTTACCTTTAATGCATATAAATACTTTACAGTAATTTTCCACATCAGATATGTATAATGTACATTTCTCGACACTGATTGACCGACCTAAATGTGTCCCTACTAGTGTTCCGAGTGACACAGGTCGCAACCGATCCCGGAAACTCCGAAATAACAAGTGACGATTTTAGCACTTCAAACAAGCAAACACGAGATAGTACCTAAGCGTATTGCGTAATTTACTTAATTAAATATAGATGTGCAGTTGATGGATAACCAAAATAAAAAAAAAGAAATCTAGGTATATTTCACTGCGAAATGTTACCTATCCTTTTCTAATATTCAGTTATACAATATTTAACGAATACACGTAGCATTAAATTAAATTTAATAAATTATCTTTTATAATTATATAGATTAGGTACATCTTATTGCGAAATGCCTACTTTTAAATCTAATGGGTATGCAATCGACATTCGCCTAAACCGACAGTAATTTAAACATTTCGTATTGTTAATATTAGTAACACGTCGTTGTACATCCTTGTACTGAATCGTTTTCGACCCGAACAGAGTGTTTAAATCCTCGGAATCATTTATTTTCTCCTGCTTTTCGCGTTTCCATTTAGACTGTTCTTTCGCTATTTTTTTTGACGGCCTCGGCCCTTATTTTTTTGTCTCATTTCCGTTATTTCTTATACTACGTTCTATAACCTTAATTAAATTTTAGACATAATTATCTCTAGGGAAAAGATTCTTCTCAAATTGAACTTTGAAATTTGATAAGTTTGATAATTGAATAATTTTCCTTAGACTCGACATTATTCTAATTTCTCTATATTAAATAAAAGGGTAGGTTATGCTGTTCTAACGTTCAAATGAAATAATCAGACACCTACATATATACCTTAGGTACTTATACATACCTGCCTATCGTGTTATTTGTCAATACGAAATTCATATAATTGAAGGTGAATAGGTTTGTTACTTACAATAGAGTTCAAAATTCGAGAAATACCTGAATTATTGTTCTTTTCGAATGCTCGCTTTACGTTTTCTATCTTATCTCCCCTAATAACAGTCATTGCGCCCTTTCGTTTGTTTTATTAGCGAAAAGCTTTCCACATCAAAGTATAATTACTGTACTTTGTTATCTTTATGCGTTTTAACCGAAGGCGGACAAAATTTCCTATCTTTTAATTTCTCGATATAGAATTTGCTTTTAACGAACGAATTATATTGTTAAGATATTATAAAACATCCCTAGACTAAAAGTACATCAGCGAAATTCCGATTTATTATGATTAATTTAAATAAAGGACCGAGTTTCATTAAACATCCATTATTTCTAATAAGTACATGCGACGTTCGGCAAATTAGACGCACTATGAAATGCCGAAAATTTGACAGTTACGCTACATTTCATATATCTGTTAATTAAAATAAATTGGCGAGTTCGAGTAGTACCTTACTTATTGTTTAGGTGTTTAGGTAGACATTCTATAGTATCTATTTATTTGCTAGGATAAATTTGAATTCCCCAACGATCTTCACTACGTAGGTATCGATTATATATTTGCTTAAGCAATATCAGTTAGTTCGGTAGTAATTATTCACTTTAATTATACCGCATAACGGCATACAAATTTAATGAATATATGCTAACTATTCTACATAGATCCATTTACGTATTATCACAATAGGAGTCTAAAACTTTTGCAACTGCACGGAATGTGTGTGTAAGCTTCATAAAGGAACAGGATTCTAATTGTAAGTTGTATGTGCAAGTCTTAGGTTACCAGCGAATTCCTATTTTATGTTTGGAAATAAATTTATTTAATATACTATCTACTTATTCGCAAAATTGAAATAGAATTGTGTTTTATGTAACTATTATTTTAAGTGAATAATTGTGTTGCTTACACAGGGTAAGTCTAATAATTTTTTGTGAGCATTCAAATGTGGCGGTGCTTTATGTAATCTCGAAATACTCCTTGCTGAATAGTATGCGACCATCTGTGTAACACATGCGACGTGTTGTAGTAAAAAGAGGTTAACGTGTGAAAATTTTGATTTTGACTTTTGCATGATTTCCAATAGAAAAAGGTAGGGTAACGTACGCCCTTTTTATCGATACTAGTCCAAACCTAGAATAAAAGTCGATTTCACAATACATAATTGAATCGTTTATTAATAATAAAAACAAAGATATATTTGATACACGATTAGCGCTACAAAAACCTTTAAAAAGTAAAAAACTATTTTTTTCTAGAGGACATAGAACTCGCAGAGTTCTTTTCTTTTTCAGGGCCTATTGGGATTTGGGGGTAAAAAATCCGAGAAAACGGTTGAGTGCCGGATGACGAAGTAGATAACTTTCAATGCGTTTATCTCGGAGCGTCGTTGTCGCACGTTAACCTCTTTTTACCAGAGCATGTCACACATATTGTTTACTTACTCAAAAAATGTGTTTGTCGTTGTAATAAGGTACTTTACCTCGCTCGAAAATGCAGCTTTGCGCCAGAAATTGCGGCAGGAAGCCAAAAATTTCGCGTTCAACGTGCGGTAAAGCAATATAATATGTGTTATTTACGAAGACGAACAAAACAAAAATACGACTGCCAAGATAAACAACGACATTTGTTTATTTACTGTCTGCGTTTCTAATTGAAGCATTGACACGTGATTTTCGATCTGCTAGATAACTAGACTTTTTAACCAAATGCTATTCCCTAAAGCCCGGCGTAGATACTCATACGTGCCCTTAAGTAGATATAGTTCTAACATAAGTCGTAGTGCAAGACTGAATCCTAATCGAGATCGTATACGACGCGCCGTTTACGATTTTAAATCAAAATGACTGACTTACAAACATTATGTGCAGCTGTTATTTTAATAAAAAAGAAGCGAAACGCATTGCAACTTAGAACTGTACAGGTAAAACTTAAGGTAAGCCTATGTAGATCTTCAAATGACCTAAACTACACAAGATTGCCTTGCAGATCCAAAAGCGTTTAAGCTTTTTCAGTCAAAAGTAAAAATAAAATTAAAACATTAAAATAACGGTGGGGATTGCGGTGGTACCTACCCCGCTTGGCCGATCGCGTTACGTTCAGAGACTTGACCATCGAAAGTATAACGAATAAGCTTGGATCGCTACGTAGTAATTTTTATTTTTTACATAATTGTCTAATGCCCAATTTAATAAAGATCTAACCGCTTATTAAATTAATTACTCAACAGCGATTGGTCTATAATTTATTAGGATAAATTTGATAGCTAGCGATTGGTTAGTTAAATCTTTAACCGACGCTTAAAATAAAGTTTACTTTATGCAATCGGGAATATTAAAAGTAAAGTTTGCGAACGTTTGCAATCGCGCCTGTTTGGTGATAATTTACCACTTAATTGAACAAGAAAAGGAGAAGAAACGCAAGAGACAGCGCAGGTGTTGGGCGTTGGATGTGGCTGGTGCAGGTGTAGAAACAAGAAAAGTAACAGATCTGCTGATTGATTTACGAAGAGATGATAGGGACCGATTTATTTCGAAGCTATGCAGCTTTATTACACATGAACGTCGTTGATATTGATAGAATAAAAGGATTATCAAAAATACATTTAAAATAATACTAAAATGACTCAAATTTTTCATAAAATGTATTAAAATGTACTATTTCGTGTTTAAAAAAAATGTAAAACGTACTAGAAAACGCACAATAATATTGCATTAAAATTCGTCCGGGGTAGAAATAGGATCGGTGCCGGTCGTGTTCGAACTCGACCTCGTGACCAATGAGCGTTAAGTATAAACTATTTCCAACCACTCCAAAATCGAGCGGCACAACATCGTGTCGTGTTTGTTCTGTCTAAACAATATGATGCGCCAACTAACAGAATGATTGGCAGGACTAATTCTATACCAGACAAACTGTAATACGGCACCGTTGACTAGAAAATTATGAATCACAAACAAACGCAGATTGTAGAGCCGCCCCCGCTAGATACGTACGAACAACGAATTCCTTTGATGTACCGACTTATTCTGGAACATTGACGATCGTTTGCAAACCTTTGCTTGTGTTCGTCGGTTGCGCGTGATTGCCGTCTCCGTCGAAAATATATAACGTTCTCAAACATTTTGCGCGCTTGACGTGTACGCAGCTTAATTAGAAGCACTTGTTAAGAGTTATTCTAAATTAAAAATTTGTTGAAAAATACAAAATTGTTGACCATAAAATATTCTCATTAGGTAGTTTTTTATATAATAAACCGCCATTACTACATACATAGGGAAGGTACTTTCTACCTATTGAAAACATCAAATCCCATTTCTTTTTAGTACCTAACTAATGCGATAGTATAACGATTCGTTAATTGTTAGGTAAGTACATACCTAGTTGCAAAAATACGATAATGAAATGAATAGACACCTATACTTAATGTTTACATCGTAATAAAAACAAGAACGGGAATTTTCAATTTTGAAACGTTGCATTCAATTCTTTAAAGAGGTAATAACAGAAACGTAAGGCCCTAAAAAAATTGCTGCTTATAATGTGTCATGCGTCCCGACTTATAGTACTCCCCATAGAACTGTAAAAACAAAAATCTTTGTGTACACAAGTTTTCATTAAAGTACTATCTGTTCTCAATCTATAAAATATGAATCCCCAGGAGTGTTCCTTTTTTAAAGGAGTTTAACTTCATAAGACAGCAGTTTGTATGTAACAACGGTAGCGGTTGACTAAATCGGTCTATTTCTTGACGTTTCTTTTAGCGGTTATATTACAACGTTTGTAATAGTCTTGTATGTTGTTAAGCTGCGTTTACGATAGGATCCGATATGTCGGTCGACAAAGCGAGAAGTAGTTTTAAAATGATATAAAATTGATAGAGTTGCAAGTCCGTTTACATGATACATTCGACATAATTATTTACTTATACTATAATTTTTAAATTATCTGCCGGCTTATCGTCTGACGTGTCGGGTGTTATCATAAACGTAGTTTTATAGATAGGTCATAGACGGTTGCGTAAATCAGTACTATACCGAAAACCGTATCTACGTTTATTTAAGGGTACATAATATGCATGATGTGTAAGTACCTCTTGATAAACGATAATAGCTGGAGGCATTGCAAAAGTAGGTTATTTACCTAATCTTAATATCGGAGAATTTTCGTGTCGAGTAAATTTTGGTATCTGTATTAGTGATAATAATTCAAGTTAGAAAACTCATCTAAATACATTATAATGTCCGAACTATACCGAATGCACACAAAATTAAATATTGAAACGAATTGAGTGGCGAGGTAAATTTAAAAATATGTACATTGCCCATAAATGGAGGAATGTACGTACATAATAAGTTTTATTCCGAACTTTTTTTTTAGAGGTTTGCCGCTAAATATTTTATTTAATACGTGCACATCGTTAATGTTATTTATACTTTCAAAATCTTGCAAATGCGCATGCTATTGTTCATGACGAATTAGTAAATTATTGTATTTTTAAGACATTTTCAGCAGTTGCTTTACTATAATTTTAAAATACAAAATGTTATAGTGGCATATGTTTTAGCTTTCATTTGTATCTTCAAAAATAACTGATTGGGAGTTGATAATGATGTTTTATAACACTATTTTAAGCAACAAAATTCCCCGTCCTCGATTTAAACTAGGTTTTATCTGGTATATCCCCACTTCTACCTACGATAGAAATAAGTAGTAATAACATTCTCAAAATCTCGTTTCACAAAAGAAAGATTGGCACGATAGCGTAATGGTTAATACATAACTATACAGGGTGTAATTAAAATAAGTCTATATCTCTAAATGAAGCTGTAACGCTTTAAAACATATTTTCATAAAAAAATAAAGCTATTGCAGCCTGCCTGATAACGAGACCCAGACGTCTTCTTTTGTCTTTTCTCCGATCTCGACCCTTAGATAACGAAAATATAGATCATTCATTTTGGGCCGGTCATATACGTAAATATATTAGGGGGATCGGAAAATAATGTCGCTTTTTTACATTAAATTCAAACAAATAAATTTTTAATAATTTTTTATTTTTAATCGATGATGTAATCACCCTCGTTATCAACATTCTTTTGTCATTTAGTGTGCAAATTTTCAATGCCGGATCGATAAAAATCAATTCGTTTTTGAGCAAAATATCTGGAGATGGCATTTTGGATATCATCCAAATTTTCAAATTTTTTACTGGATCTGAACTTAGAAAACCACCTTTGGCATTTACAAACATATAATGCACTTGGATAAACATCGTAAATGTTTTTGGTAGCAACTGTTACGTTACTACCCTTGTGAAACTTAAAAAGCATACAATTCCAGATATGTTCCTCTTATAGTATTTGGCTGGCCATTTCACCCAAAATTGTAAAAAAAATTGAAGATTTAATTATTTATAAGTAAACAAGTCACATTAACCTTAAAATATCTTTGGTGCGACTTTGAAGTACACAATGAGCTGATAAATGGTAAACAAATATTGATGTGCGCAGAAACGACATTACTTTCCGGTCCCCCTAATATAATCAATTTTTTGTGGACACGATTCCGATCGTAATTTTGATCGTAGGTGGCTGAAATTTGGACAGAACATTGTCTTTACGAAAACGAAGGACGAGTTCGTTAATCGGCCAAATTGATTGACCCGTTTCAAAATGGCGGCCGTTCAAAAAAAATTTAAAAAATTCTAAACTCCGTTATTACGTTAATTTTGTTCTTATCAACATATGGTCGGTTATTGATAGTTTCCGAAAATAAAAATGCATTTCAAATCGTTAGGACGACCCTGTCCTATCTACTCAATTAAAATTAAATTCGTAATGCTAAAAAAGCAGATAAAGAGCATAAATTATTCATTTTCAAGGTAAAATGAACATCGATGTAATTGATAAGTAATCAAACACTTACCTACTACATGCAGGACGAAAATCTGATTGTTACGATTATATCAACAATATGTCATCGGCACCTTAGGTTATTGCAAATTTAAGATTAATTCTTTTTTGTAATAGTCATCATTCTGTCATTGCTCGCAGTAGCGTACAGTTCTATCATATCGTCATTTGTGAGTTTGATTTTGTACTACTAGTGAACTTTTATGCAATATTTTCCAATGCGGAATAATTACAGTTTTTAAAAACAAAGCAGATTTATTTTTATTATTTGATGCGAACAACCAAAATTATTAAAATTCGATAACATATAGGTAAGATGTTTATCATCTTATTTAATGGTCACGTCATAATGGTCGCCACTTAAGAGCTTTCGAGTTATTTTAATTACACCCTGTATAAGATATAGGTACGTACACTAATAAATACAATTAATAAGTAAATAGTAATAAATTAAGTAGGTACCTATTCTAAAAATCCCAAAAAAATAGAAAATATATTTTTAATTGCATTATTAATTATTAAATACACAATATCATTATCTTTTCGAGTTTTTAAATATATTGATTGTCTAATAGTTATGTAATCGTCTTATCAATTTTTTTTTAATTATAAAAAATTATTATTATCTGCCACTTCTATTAGACTTAATATGACTTTGACAGTGTGTGGCCGTGCCAGTCACGATGAATAACTAACATTCGTTTAATGCAAATGTAACTATATAATTTCCATAAGAAATGATTTATCGATATCTCTCTTTTGAAAGGAACATTGAATTTAGAATCACATAAGTATCAATCTTTTAATAACGTATACATTATTTATTTTGATAAAATGCAACACGATGATGTTCAATTTTAAATCTAAAATTGTAAAATTTCATTATATTTTGATATGTTATTATTATCATGTTGTTATAATGTTATTATAATAGCTACAGAAGTATTCAAAGCTAAATTTAAAGTAACATTTTGAAAACAAAATGATGGTCTTTATAAATTACAAATTACCCACATCTCATATTAGGTACTTTTATAAAAATCTATTTTCAAATAATAAGTAGCTGAAGCGTGATATGATACAACAGGGGATTTTTATTTAGTTTTGCTACCCTTAAAATTTATAAGAAAATATTATGCAGTATAGATACGCAAATATATACACGTTATTAAGGTAAACGTCCATTGGAGATTAATCACAATATTTTCATAGTTTTTTTTTTTGGAAATATCTACACGTCATTACAATATGTAGATATTATTAATTAAATATTGAAAAGCTAGACTTTGCTAATAATAATAATTAACTAATTTATATTGACATTAAAAACAAAAACTAAATTATATTTTTAGTTTCTAAGTAGGTATGTAGAAGGGTGTAAATTTTTGAATAACAATAAGATTGTTAAAATTTCAAAATTCATCGCTTTTAAAATAAGTAGGAATCGCTGTCGTACTTGATGTTTTTTGCTGTATCACGACATGATATATAAAATCTGGTGTTCATTTAAAATTGCTTATTACCAAAACTAGTTTTCATCGGTCGGTTTGCTCTCTTTACTCCAATCTAAAATTGCCAGACCGATTTACTCTCAAAATAATTATCTGTTTTTATTCTGAATTCTAACCTACCGCTACTTTAATTTTTCTTTAGTCACTTTTAATTGCAACAATAAGGGACGAATTTAAAGTTCAATAGTTTTCGTTTTACGAAACTACATATCGAATAAAATTTTAGATCTATTTTCTGAAAGCAAAACTGTGCCTACCTGTGAAATCTTATCGTGGTGTTATCGTTCTGTGATTTGTCGGTCGCGCGTCCTGAGGCATGTCGTCGGACCTGTAAAATAATGGAAACCGAAATGTAAAAATGAAAATCACAATCAACGTAATTATATATGAAAATCATTACTTAAACCATTACTAGTTTATTTTATTAGATACATTACTTGTAAAAATAAATGTGTAAACTATTAAGGATTTGTCAAATTGTATATCTATGATTTTAAACTTTCATCGCGAACATAAGGAGGCCGTGCAATAGAAAGACAACCGTTACCTAACATTTATTAATTTTAATATTAAAATTTTACAAATGGCAATAGTCGGGAGAAATTTCTATAATTTTTTAGTTTTTCAATTTCGTTCATTAATTGATGGAGTAATTAGTAAAAAAAAAACGAATAGGTACTTAATGTTTTTGTATTATTTCATCGATTCGTTTGGGTTAATCGTTATATGGTAGCTTTGGTAACATTATGGTAACATTCAGGATTCTGAAAACTACAATCAAAAAAATTTCGAAATTATAAATTATCAGAATTATCTATAAGATCTGATCTGATCTAATAGTTCAGGTTTACTATATCAGAAACTCTATCAGTCTCTCAGTTCTACTCTCTACTCTCTATCAGCGTTTGCTGATGACGTCAACAAGAAGTGTTGGGGAAGTGAAAGAAGTAGTGCTAAGACTAGAAAAGTCGGCACTAAAGATGGGACTCGAAATAAATGAGAGTAAAACAAAATTTATGTCTTGGACAGATAAGGAGTTTGACGAAGGAAGTGTATTGTAACCAGTAACCCAATATGGTAAAACATATAATTTTGAAAAAGTAACGAAATTTACGTACTTGGGAACATCATTCACATGTAAACCAACTATCCAAGAGGAAATTCAAGAAAGAATAATAGCGGGAAACCGATGTATACAGGGGTTGAATGGGTTAAAGTGCAAAATAATATCAAAGGGTTTAAAGGTGCGGCTTTATAAAACAATGATGAGGCCGATGGTATATCAATTTTAGCGTTTTAAAGTGTGAGTCGCGAGAATAGACTAGCAGAATAAGAGATAAAAGTGTTAAGAAAAATATATGGGGGTATAAAGTGAATGGGCAGTGGGAAAGCAGAAACAATCGAAAGCTGTGTATAGTGAACCTGACATAATAGCAGTGGTGAAAGCACAAAGACCAAGAGGATTAGGAAGAATTCCCAAGAGAGTATTCGAAAGCAACATAGCGGGCAAAAAAGGAGAGAAAAACCAAAGGACAGATGGAAGGCAGAGAGGCAAAGGACCTGACACAACTAGGAACCACCAATTGGAAGGAAATTAAGTAAAAAATAAAAGCTAAAAAGCAAAAAGGCCTTCTAGGCCTTTAAAGCTAAAATAAATATAAACATTAATATTAACGCATAGTTTTAATCTAATTTAACAATTAATTTAATCTTTAAAGATTAATTAATATAAAAAATTACATCTATCTCTTTGTCTTGTTTTGTAATTAATAATTAAAATAGCGTTCATTGACGCCCATCTTTTATTAAAAAATAGGCTGAATCGACTCAAGGCCCTTGTCGTCGTTGTAGAAGATTAGGTGCCGAGTACTTGCGCCGTTTTACCGTTATATAATTGCTGCCAGTTCCTTAAATAACTTTATAATCATAATAATCAATCTTCAAAATACTCGATGAAAAACAATTTGTTTTCCGTAACCGAATGACACCAACCGATATCGATACTTTCTTATTGACTATACTCCTGCACCTTCTTATACTTATTATTACAATACTTATTCCTGCTTTAAATTTGGAGTGTATTATTAAAACTTTTCCTATTATGATGGTTCAGAAATCAAACATTACAAAAGCGAATAATCGAAGTTTCACAAAACTTATTATACAAGTTGTCCTATAGGTAGCTACTATCTAGTCGTGAAATTATACATTTTATTTCGAAATATTGTTGAATCTAACATAGATAAATTATCCATTATTACCAATATCTACAAACAGTAAGTAATAAGTGAGTCGACATTCTAACCTACGTACATAAGTAATTCAATAAATGATAAAATAATTTGATGAAATAATTTGTGATGTATATTACAGTCTTTTTAATAGCAACAACTTTCTTCGTTCATTTAAGTTTCTATTTAGTTAAAATAATATTTACTAAAGAAACAAGTTATTCTGTTGTGTATAATAATAAACTTGAAATAAGACAACCTACTAAATATTTAATTATACTGTATTATCTACCATAACAACTCCTTATTTTTATCTACTATAAAAATGTAGGTAAATGCAAGCAATAAGTACAAAAAAGCTACAGTGATTCATGCGTTTATAAAGAAAGACATTCAGTTTACTAACAAACCATTACAAGCACATAAAAGTAAAAATGTTTACAAAATACAAGATGCAAATTTGAGGGTTTATTATTTTTATTGTTCACCTGTTATGCATCGTTTCTCTTTTTGGAAGATTACAACGTAAAATATTCGGTATGGACCCATAAAAATGATAACGCGATCCATTTATCGTATCCGCAAAACTGCAACCGAATTTGAATTTTTATGCCATGGGTTATACCTATCTACTACAAAGGGGAAGACCATACTATTATTATTGCCAAGCCGTATAAATAAACGTTGAAAAAGTGATTTAGAACTAGAACAAAATATTACAAGTAATAGAGATTGTGCGATTTCTGAAATAAAATTAAAAAAAAAAAACTTGAACCTTCGATCCAAGAGACGGCACTCAAAGAAGAAAATACAAATATAGGTATTATAGATGGAATTACAGAAAAAAAATTCAAAGCTCGATATTCCGAATGAAAACTTGGATAGGTAGGTGTCTATAACGCAAAATAAAATACAAATGCTGCGTTTACTTTTACAAAACCAGTTCCTATAAATCCAGACATTTTCAACATTGTTTTTTTTCTCATCCATACAAACGTATGGATATCTATATCTATAACTATATCTAGATCGGTTTCCACTAATTTTAAAATTATGACCGAATAAAGTACGTACTTTAAAACTGACGAATGTCCTTTCTTACAAATTTTAAAAATCGCTTAAGTAGTGCTTTTTTGCAATCGTGTTTTCGAATAAATAGACGAAATTTCATTTTTACAAAGGTACTTAATTATTGTTATTATTTCTTTATGAATTGCTTTCTTTACAATGAAATAATTTTTGACAATTCGGTTAAAAAAAAGACAACAGAATTGCACGTATTGATAAAGTATAAGAAATACGTGAAAAACACATACCAAAAGGGTCATTTTGGGGTACCTTTTGGCAGACTTTAAAAAAACCTTTTATTGGTTGTGAAAATTTGCTTGTCATATTACGATAAGTATTTCGTTATTATAAACTTTTAGGTCTAGAAGCATCTTAAAAAACTACAGGTAACATGCGATTCTCACCTCTACAATCGATTAAATTAAACCTGTCATCCTTTTATTTCTGTCATTGTAAGTTGACGTTCAATTTTGATCAATTTTAGGGTTCTAAAACCGTTTCACGACCTTCGAATTTAAATTAAATTATATTTGATAGAACTATAATATAAGTAATAAGTAAGTAATATAGTTTTTGTGTAAAAACGGACATGGGACAAATCTTTCTTCACTGTTTTTCGTTGACAAAAAAACAATGAGTTTTCACCCTTGCATTATTATTTGACAGAATTGAAAGCTGAAAACGAAATACATAAAGACCAATTTTCTATTTCTTATTAGATTTGATCTTTTCGCGTGTTTTCTTGCGATTTTTATCTTAAAGAAACTATAAAAAGTGTTAAGTAATAAAACTGTTATATTAGCGATAACGGCCTTAACCACAGTAGTTTAATGTATTTACCTATGCTTGGATATTATAACGGCGTGGAAAATGAAATGTTAAAAGTGGTAGATGATATACAATATCCTTCATGTTTTGTAGACGATAAATAAAATATGCTGGTTTACAAAGTCAAATCATAAATAATGAAAAACGGAGTTCAACTACCTACAACCAAATAAAAACAATCTCGTTAATCTTACCTATACAAAATATGATTAATTTTAAATTTAATTAAAGTAATGTACGGTATATTTTTGTAAACAAAAATATAGGAGTAATATTTACGTACAGTCGGGTGCAAAATTAATGTCGCCGATCGCGAGCATTGCGCGGACACACTCGCCGCAACGAACAAATTATGAACAGAAGATTTAATGTTGTATTTGAAATATTTGCTTCATTTGTCGTAAACACTTTGTGTAGAATTGTTTATTGCCCGCCAAATGCTCGTGATTCGCTAAATTAATTTTACACCCGACTGTACTTACAATTTTGACGTTTATAGTACCTACACTCTAAAAGGCGAAGACGTCTTTGAATAACTTCAAAAGTTTTAAAACAGTAAATTCTAGAAACAAAACTAATAATTAATAATCAAAAACTTATTAGGGTTCTAACAAAATCGTATTTATGTTTATAAAACGTAAATAACAACTACTTAATTAAGTACGTATTCAGCACGTTGAATTGTAGTTTAATGTAAGTAATAGGTAATATAAGAAACAAAGGAACGTTTAATAATAGATGCATTTAAAGCTTAAAATTTGGGTTGCAAAGTCGTGCAATAAGTATAACAACCAACGAGTGTTGAAGAAAAAAACGAAAATTTTTGCCTAACTTAATAAATTATTGATCGTCAATAAAAATGTTCAATTTGTAATAGAAGTCCGAAAATTGGAGTAAAGGGACTTATTTAGCAAGACCGTTGTTTTTAAATTTACTTTTAGAATTGTAGGTAAAACTACTAAGTGTTACCATAGGTAGGTATTTTAGAGTTTTAGTATCTGAAGGTAAACACTGTAGTAGTTTACCCACACTTTGGACTCTCTGTTACAACTTTATCACCGCATTTTATTAAACATTACCTTATTGTCGTAAATGTCCTAAGTTAACTTAAGTTTATGCGTAAATTTTACAGGTATATAATGGGTAGTAAGGTGTTATTGAACATAAATATTTACCTATAAAGAATTTCTTTACAGTTTTTTTTTAATAAGTAGAGGTATCTACCTATTGTAATTTTCTCTGAAAAACTTTTACTACGTCGCCGTCGTGGAATTTATTTAAGGTTATTGTTCATATTTTATTGTGGAATTTTTAAGTATCATCTGATATACTGCTTTAAAATTGAATTTGCAAATTTTGAGTACAATATGGATGTATAAATAATACACCTACAAAATATATAAAACAGGGATTACCGATGTAAAATCTTTTATAAAATTAATTTAATTTTTTGTGTGTTAGGTCAATTATATCGAATAAATTAATGTGAAATTCATCTTTTTACGTATTCAACCAACCTCTAAGTTGTCGTTTATGTAAGTAGATGTTTTGTTTACCACACAATCAAGATAGTAGTACATCAATGTCATTGCATATCAAACAAGTGGATGTTCTACGTAGAATTTTAATGAATTCCAATTTAATTTTCATTAAATAAATAAAAATCGTTAGGTACTGCAAGAAAACTCTTTTGCGTGAAACTGTGTAAACGGTCGATTTACTTATTCTACAAAATGCATTTTATCGCAACCGTATAATTATATGTATTTACCAGTATACATCCGTATTTGTAAAATTGCAAAACGTTTCACTACCACAAAAAAATCTTCCGGAATGTATCGAAAGATTATTCTGGAATATTTAGGAAACATTAATTTGATAAATAAATGTGTGTATGTATAATAGTTAGGAGTATTATTTAATATATAATAGTATAATATTTTTAAGTTAATTATAAAATCAAATGTAGGTACAATCGGGTGCAAAATCAATGTCGCAAATCAAGAGCATTGGACGAGCATACGTGACACAATGAACAAATCTACGGAATGCACTGGCGACAATTAAGTTGAATTGCAAATACAAAGTTGAACTTTAAATATTCTGATCATAATTTGTACGTTGTATCGTGCGTGCTCACGCAATGCTCGCAATCGGCGACATTAATTTTGCACCCGACTGTACATAGGTATCGTATAGGTACTTGCATCTCAACTTTAACAAAAATGATGAATAATAAAGTGAAAATGGTAGCGGCACGGCGTTAATGACCAGAAGTACTTATCGTTGTATATTACCAATATGTTTAATAAAAACAGTCCGTTCTAAATAGTTGTTTACGCCTCTTAATCGTATGTACTTCAGATCTATAAAAGTAAATTGTCGTTTTATCATTCTCTCGTATTACAGCTAAAGAGTAAAATGGCCATAAACTACAAATTACAACTCACTAATAAACCCCAATAAAGACTTATCGACAACATCATACAGTGGAGGGTTGCTACTGTTAAAGTTAGCAATGAAATGAAATAAAATATGTGTGAAGCCACTTCATGTAAGTACATACATGTTGTATATTTCAAAGGGTTGCGTAAAGCTCTCTAATGCGCCACGGCCCCCATATTACAACATTTGGGCCAATATATTTCGAAAAAGCGAGATATGCTATCATCCGAATTTTTGACATGTCCTTAGGTATAAAATCAATTTTTAATTACAAAAAATTCAGACAAATCCGTCGAGGACCCTTAAGTGAAAACACGTGGCCATGCTTTACAACATTATTCGAAAGTCTCCATTCAGATACAAAAAAAATGTCAAAATTACTTTCACTAAACCATTAACGGTACTGTTATAAAACATAATGATCGAGGATTAATAAAAACTTCGTCCTTAATTTTCAATTTAAATCAACTGCGATGTATTACATATAATAGAAACGATTCCTGTTTGTTATAAAATAAGTAGGTACTACCTAATTAGTAAAATATAAGGTCTCCTATAACATTTGAAAAATAACAGTATGATATGCCAATTTTATTGAAAAAATGCAGCATATTTATAAACTAACAATAAGAATAAATTAGTTATAGGTAGGTAAATGAAAAAGTATTTTTTTTCAGGCTATATTACCTACATTAACAGCTGTTCTTTATGTAGAGGATCTTGTAATGTTGGTATTGTTTTGTGGACGTGTTCTATATTTTCCTCGTCATCGCTGCTAATTATCCGGTAGTAGATATCGTTTTCAATAAAGAAAAGGAAGGAAATAATTATACGCAAGGTCGAGAGCGTATACTGTAGGTGGTATGGTGTGATAGCTTCATCGCTTGAACGATTCCATTAATAGTAGATCTCCGATCATTTACTTTACGGCAACAACGAGTAAATTTTGTTTTTATTTAACAAGTGATTTAATAACATCTCTCGGGTAAATACCAACCGTACAGAATTGGTTAAACTTTAGCACTGCCTTCTTAATGAAGAAGTGCAAAAATATTTGAGTAAATTTAAAATAAATTTATACGTTTGATAAAGAACCTTTTACCTGTTTAGGTTCATATATTGTTTTATTTGTGCCAGGTTGTGGTATATATCTTATTAAAATAATATGATATTATCTCTCGCAAACAACCATACTTGCATAAATGGATAGAATTGATCAGTTGCCAATAATTATTTGATTAAATATCGACCTAAAGTAGGAAGTTGAATGATTTATTAGTTGACATTACGTTCAATTAACATTTATGTACCTACAGAATTTAAACGAAATACATGTTTGTGACTATTTAAAAATGGATCGATTATTATCTGTCGACGATTTTGAATATTTCAGTAGGTAAATATAGATATTATTTTAACTAAAATTATAAGTCACGCTGCTGTTGTCGTAATAAAGAAATAAAAAGTAATTAAACGCAATTTGGATTTAAAGCACGTAAAATCAACTCGAAATCCTTATGGAAAACCATCTCTCTCTCTCCCTCAAATATCCATTGTCTCAATTTGATACTTGGATTAACTAAGATTTACTGAATTTATACATACCTATTAGTTTATCTAAATAGATATAAAATTTTAATTTATTTATGCAACAAGTGCAAAAAGTAATAATTGTTAATTATTACACAAGATGTAAAAATTGTTTCCTACGGCCTCGTCGAACAACACGTTAAACAAATTACAATTTTTGCACGAGTTTGTATACATGTTTTTGCCAAGGTCAAACTTAATAATATAGTAAAAACATTTAATTTATGCCTGTGCATTGATAACAGGTTTGACAATGTCAAACAATTAATGATTGAAATCATCGAAATATTAGGACACTCAAAAATTATTAAAAAAGTTCAGTATAAATAGCTGTGATTTATTATAACAACCGAATAACTAAACAAATGGTGATAATGCAATAAAAAAAAACCTTTTCCACTGAAAATTAAATTAATGCCTTACTTTTTGCATAATCGTAAAAGAAAACTAATTAAGTATCTACAATAATTACGTCCAAATATAAATATTCAAATAATATCTAATAATTTTAATAAACTTTAATAGGTTTTTAAGCTATAAACGTTTTCACTCGTTTCGAAATCTTCCCAGCGCAACGTCTAATTAAACAAATAATGGAAATCAATTTCTATTAAATCGATAAGTACTTAATTTTCGTTTGCTTTTTTTTTTAATTGCCGATGAAATTAATACACGCTTGTTTTCAAGTGACAAATAGGATTCGGTACCTAATGACGTGATGCACAGAATGTGTGATAAATTGTTTATTTTATGCATATCGATAACCAGTTAAAACTACGTTAATAGAGCCTCAATATTTCAAAGTAGCTAAACTGGAGATATTTCTTAAAAAAAACTGTTTGGATTTTAATATAATATCTTAAAAAATTGCCTGTGATTATGAATTTTTAAATACCTAATTCATAATTAGTACATATTTTTGTTCGATAAACAGATAAACATGTATTTACAAAGCTTACCTATGTATTTATTATTTTTTAATCAGTTTAAAAGCATCAAAACGAATTATAATTCATAACTGAATTTGTGAAATGTGCACTACTAATTCATGTACATTGATAGTCATGCTTCATCTTTAGTGGAGGTATTAGTAGAGCTCAGTGGAGGTAGAAGAAATTATATAAATCCCCAACGCAGCAATGTGATAATGAGATTTTGGATTAAGTAAGTAATCAATCTGCTGCAAAATTTCTTATTATAAATATTTTACTACAAAATGGCATGTCTCTCATTGCAATACCTACGTCAAACATTAATTGCCAGCATTCAAACTAAAAGAGTTTGCATTTAAATAATCGATATTCAATATAACAATACAAAAAAAAACCGTTTCTACTAGTTAAAGATGTATCTACGTGGAAATTTCGACTTAATTTACATTTAAATTTCAAGACGTTTGTAGCTAGAAATATATTAGCTTAAAATATGGTAACAGGGTTATTTGAAAGCGTCCAAGACGATCTTAATTGAATTGCGACAAACTTTTTTGTACAGTTTTCGTGTACTTCATTATGTTGAAGAAGACAAAACAATTTTTATAGCGGAGAAAAAACTTTGCGGAAAACTCAACAAGCGAGAAATCCTTCAACCGAGAAACTAATTTTAATAAATATGTTTATACAAGAATTCTAATTTTCCCTGCAAGTTAGTTAACTAAGTCTGCAACAATTTTAATACGATTACAGACTTAAACGATCAGATGAAAAATGAAAGCTCTCGCTTTTAAAGCAAAAATTGGGTTTAAAATTCTCTCAGAGCGTTCGGAAAAGAGACGAAGGGCTTGTCTAGTCGTTTAAGGTAAAATCGGCCTTTGTATTTGGTCGTAATAAAATTTGCTTTTCTTTGAATTGCGAAGAGGGTTTGTTTTGAAGGTGTGGCCGTTTAATCTTTGTTGAATAAAAAAAAAATGCTGAAACCGAGGCGTCATTAGAGTGTTGTCCTAAGGCGAAATTCGCTTGTCAACAGACATTGCTCTCATTATTAGTCATGAGGTGTCGCTAGCCCCTCTGTGCACAACAAAAAGCGCGTTTATTAAAAAACTCTAAGCCACAAAAACTTTTAATAAAAGATCGCTGTTCTATATTGCTTTCTCATTTAATATCGTTTTCTTATTTTATTGTTTTGCCCCTGTCTGTTTGCTTATCCTCGTAACACATCAATCACCAGAACTGTCGGAAAACTGCAGAATTTAATCAAGTTCACAACTTCACAGCTTAGCTGTTACACGTTTTTCTGTCGGACTTTTTACCTTAATGAACGAGCTTTTTCATTCTTTTTTGTAATTCAGTTACTCCAAAATTTATTTCCACTCAAGCCGGGAGAGAGCGATAATTTGCAATTACAAACCTTTTTATTTATTGTGTCGCTAATACCTAATAATTATAAAATCTTACCTAAACTAAGAGCGAATTTCGTTGTTTTATTTGTACCTTATATGCGATTTTATATCTCGTTTTATCCGTGCATTTATTTAAAGTTGAAAATTAATTCACAAAGACGTTACCTTCCGTAAAATTATGGTGTTTCTTATCTTGTTTAAATAAAATTTATATATATGTCTACAATCGTCTTTATCGTAGAATATAACAATGTTGCTCGGGGTCGGAAGGGTTGCTTTTACGAACGAAGGATAAACTTTTCCAATTACAATGTTTATAAAGTAAGCAATTTAGATAATCTGTTTGCCGATCGATATTAAGGTTAGGTGTTGGCTTTTGAGAATATTAAATTTCGTAATTACAAACTTCAATTTCGAATCGAATCTGCCGGATGTTTGTTTCCCTTCTGTGCTAATATACGTTCAATTTCATTTAGCTTCTAAAAGAAATATTTGTTTTCTACGAATTTTATTCCGTGATGGACTGCTATTCAATGTAAATCGCAATCCACCTCTTGTAAGAATGCAATTCGGATTACCAGAATTTATCATTTTCGTATAATTTTCTTACGAACATGGTTTGCATGCTAACAATCTTAATCACCAAAGTTTATCACTAGAAACTTGCTCTCTTAAAGTCGAAAGTTTACTAACAAGAAGCATTTATACATTACACAATGGTAACACCAATAATTGTTACAGTTCCGATGAAGGACGTGCAAGGAGTGTTAGCCAAGAAGCAAGGTCTCCCTTGCGATATTACTCCCAGAGATCGAGATGACGCCGTTGCCATGGTCCTTTGGTTTAAAGAGAGCATCGGAGAACCCTTATACAGGTAAATTATTTTTGTTTTGTTACCTAGTATAGATGTTGTAGCATTTTCGTCGAAATGCTGCGGTTTTCTTTTTAAATACACTTCGCATTTATTTATAGATATAGTTACGTTGCTTACCACCGTTGCTTACGCGTGTTTATTTTATTACTCAATCTCAATTGTATCTAGGTACATGCGCCTAACCTTAAGACCTAACTACTTAAGATTTAATAGCCATTATGATTTTAGGCTTATCTTGAACTGCAAATTTTTCTACAAAATTTGTAACATAAGGTAACTTATTATAACTTTGTATAATCTTTGAAGGGCTAGATTGAAATGATCGCCTAAGTCTAAACAATAATTATTTACATAGTGATTGGGCGCGTTCAGCCGGACTCATCGCTGAAACAGCGGAAAGGAACCGCTGCGTTATAATAACCGACTACGGCTCAAGGGCCTTAAGTTATTGCAATAAACAGGTGACGCAATTGATTTCATACGTCAACTATAAAAAAAAATAAAAAAACGTAAATAAAGAGCGCTTCAATTGAACCGCTGGTTCAGCATTAAGGCAGCTCTTTCCCGGCTGAATGCGCTCAATGACTGACGTTCGGCGATATAATCGGCTATTGTACAATTGATCCTAAATGTGTGATATAGGTACTACTATAATATAATAATTTCAGGATGTTCTATTATAGATGTGTATTTTTACGACTGTCAGGCGTATAGATAAACAATTTAAATTTCCATTAAATAATTGGTTACAAACTATATGACATATTGGTATTTTCATTTGCACAAATATAAGATTATATAATAAAAAAATTACAGTTTGAAAGTATCCACTTTTATCCACTTATCCGATAAGGTAATTAAGGTTTTGTCATTAGAGTACACATAAAAACGAGATTACCGTGAAAAGAAAGAATGATACATTTAAAATATATATTACTGAATACAAATTAATATCCAATATTGATTTTGCGTCATTTTAAATGTACCTATCTACATTTATTATTATTCGTGGAGTATATTAAATAAAAATTAACTTATACAAATGTAAGTGGTGGATTTCTAAAGTAGAAATCTAAATTCAACTGCGAATTCAAATCCGTCTTGAAGATACGTATGTATATGTAAGTCACAGGATAATAAATCAACTGTACAAATGTATTCTGAATGTAGGTTATATTCATCTTGTTACTCCCCTATATGTCGTTTTTCTTCGAGACAATTTAATTTTTAAGAAGCATATTGAATTGGATACATAAACATTTTATATTGTTAAGCCAAGATTTGTAATTTGGTAGAGTAAAAATAATATACTTATATGTAACAGTTCGGTGGAGATTTATATATTACAGATTAGACGGACATACTTTAAATTAAATAGTGAAAAATTACAGTCGTAACTTAAGGCAGCAAGATTAACTATCGATGCAAACTGTTCAAAAGCTATCGCACACTAAATCGGTACGAATTAGTGTCGAATCTGAAATAAAACTATACCTACTATTACTTTTCTATTAAAACGTCTTAATTTTCGATAAAGTGTAATTTGCTGTAGGTATTGCGACAAAATGTTATTGATTTTGTTCATTTCAGACAGTTCAGCTTTACAATTCAGGTATTAAAATGCACTCTATAACACTGGACTTTTTGAAATAAAAAAATAATATAAAATAAAATTTTATCACTACTTCGTTTTACTTCGAATTACTTGGAGTAGGCGTGATTTTAATTAGATAGAGCAGATAGAACATTTTTCAACTTTAATCGTGTTTAACAGTGTAATTTTCTCATCTAACTCGACAATATTTTTACAACACCGTATAGAGAAAAGATAGTTCTTCAAAAAAAAATGTAAAAAATATACGGGGTGTCATTTAAAAATTGAAAGTTATATATTGTTGCTCAAATCTCATTAGACCCTGAAGCAGTATAATATACAACATCTTTTGTTAAGAAAATATTTTTCTAATATAAATATTTAACGAACTAATGAGAGGGTGCAACTATCCTAACACACCCTGCATATGTAGATACTTTCAAGACGAATCGTTTTTTATCTAACAATAAAATTTACAAGTATATTATTTAGTGTATAAAAACGAGAACGATAAACTCCATAAGTATAATAATGCACTGCATGCAATAATGCAATAAAAAAGGATTTTGAACGGAATATAGCACGGATTGCTTTTGGTTAATGCGAATATAATCACCAAATAGGTATAACGTGTGACGAAATTATACATCAAAATCGAAACTACCACTTAGATATCTAAACTTAAACATTTTTTGAAAACTATTTTGTTTTCTTAACTTGAGCTGTTCATTTTTAGGAATTACGACGACAATAACATTCCGACCATTTCCTTTAAATTTAAGTACTTTCTTTTGTTAAAATTTCACAAATAAAAAAAGAGTAAAATTAATTTTTTTGTAGAAACTTGATCAAAAGTTTAGAATCCGTTTTCCGCATTAAAATGTTTTAAATTGTTTCCAAAATGATAAATACATAGGGGGAGAGTTGGGAGCTTTGGGTCGTGGGAGGTTTGGGTCAACGAATGTATTTCCCTTCCTGTTGACCAAACTATATATTTTTATAGATTGTTGGTTAAATAACTTATAATGGCATTCGTACACGGTGTAGCAAAATTAATAAGGTGTACGTTAATTTTTTATAAGAATAAGGGCCGATCTTTTCATCTTCTGATAAATGTATCTGACACGTATTTATCATGGAAACAATTGTTCGTACAAACGTTTCTATGGTAAATATCTGTTAGATAAATTTATCAGGAGATGAAAAGATCGGCCCTAAGTATATTTTCTTCCTCAATAGTATATTGTATAACTAGTGATGAAATATCCTTTCATCACGTGTTATACACTATACTTTTCCGACGACCACGAGTGTTTATTAAGTAATTCACGAACAAGCGGATTCTCGAATTTTAACGTTCGACACTTATAGTTTGATTGGCTGAGTAGCGTGTGCAATAATCGCACACGGGCTACGACGTTTATGATTGGCTAACGAGTTTGTATTATTTGTATGTAATTTTCAACTTTCGATAACATTTTAATGATGTGCATTTATGTACTTTTCATAGCGGTTGTCTAAAAAATAATTTTTAAACATAGGCACCCTATAGGTATCTTTTTTATTATCAACATTTTATTAAGGCTTGTTGGGTCAAATCGTAAAATTTTGAAGTCGGGAATCTCCTATTTCTCTATGGACCATTACTTACGGACCACCCTGTATCAGCAATAACGATTATTAGCGCTTATGAAATAACTATGAAATTATAATGTAAGTTCTTTTTATAGTTGAAACTTATTTATTTAAAATTAATAGATACGAATTCACAATTTCGGATATTTACAAAAATGTATTCCACAGAATATATTACAATATTTTTTATCAATCCGTAGGTATACTTTTTAATCAACCTATATTCTTCTTCCATGCACGAACATCTTGTTTTATATATAAAAAATTTAAAGGTGATATATTACTTCAATCTCTATATAACTGTTGGTAATTCAACACTTACCTATTATAACCTCCATTTATTTTTTTTACAACGAGACAATTTACAGAAAATGTAAAGGTGTATAAAAGTTTACGGTGACGATGTGCCTTATAAGTTATTGCATTTATAAAAACTTTTTTTGACACATATTTTTTATATTGTCATGTTATCATGCATTATTTATTGACATTATAATTTTCTGATTCGGGCAGTTTTTGTTCTTTTACGAATAGACAACAATTTTATACCACTAAATATTATAACTTTGAAGAAAAATCTAACAGATTGCATTATAATATTTAATAAATAAAGTATTTTGTGTAGAAGTATCTACTGAAAACATTTACCTAGGTATAGGTAGTGGGTAATGCTTATCTAATATAGTAAATATTTGCTTCCTCGTTTTCAATTAATTTTATTGACTTTCTATAATAAAATTCTACTACAATAGCTATATTAATAAAACAAAAAAAAATTGTGATTATATTTTCACGTCATCAACATGCATCGTGCATCGATTTTTATAGACAATTTGTTTAACTGCTTTATAAACCAGCAAATAATTTGTATGTTAAAATATACGTCAGTAAAATTATTGCAATTATGGATGTGTAATTTTAATCGCCCAGAATACTTTAGTTACCCAAATTAGTATTTTTGAAACTTGTTTGAAAATATGTATATTAAACTATTGCGCCAAAATAAACAGACAAACATCACACGCAATGGCAACATATGGAAAATCAAATAAAATTCTTATCGAGTACTTAATGATATAAAATAAATCCTTTAGTTAAATAAAGCCTTTAAATAGTATACTGTTCTTGAGAAACCGTTCTAGGACAGTAAAAGGATCGCGGTGTTGAAATTTTCCTATCGATCTCAAATAATTTTCCTTGTCACATTTTCCATTTAATTCGTCTTTAGGACGCTTTTAATTAACTGTTCGATCATCGTAACCAACGAGGTCTATGCTCCGACGAGAGTCTATTTTTCTTTTTAAATTTACATCGATCAGAACGAATCCTGTGTTACTGACACTAAATAACGTTTATCGCGATAAGTGGATAAGCGTGAAGATTCACATTTAACCGCCGAAACTTAAATTTTAATGTGCCGAATCATTACTTGTGCGCGTATATTGCGATAAGTTTAGGATATAACGAAAAGTTAATACCAATATCATTAATATCATTTTTAAACTTTTTAATGTCTATAGTTAAACAATCCTTGTGAATTAGACGAATTTTCTATTTAACTTTAATTTAAGAACGTATCGATGTTTTAGTGCGACTATACTTACAGCACGTTAAAAAATAAGGGGTAACAATTTTGGGAGCGCACGGTACAATCAAAAACAAGTAAAACAAATGTCTTAATACGCGTGAGTTCGCAAATCAGCAATTTTTGAGATAAGGGTGATTTTGTTTTGATGAAATAATCGTTGTTTCTAAAACTTTCCGGAAATAATAAATTTTATTCTAGTTTACCACGTCAAAGAGAGGAATAGTATTATGTAGCTAAATAATAAAGATTTTGATAGTTTAAAATACTATTTTTTATGAAACAATTCGAGCAAAACTACGCTCTTTTGAAAGGGTGTACAGTTCTTTCCTGAGAAGATGTAAATCTTACATTTACATGGAAAAAGGACATTTCAATGAATTTCAAGAATCGATGTGTTTTGTGCCGTTAAATTACTTAAAAACCAAACAAACTATTTAAAGAAGAAAACGCTATTATCTAGTAAACGGTTGATTTGTTGGCTCAAGTACGTTAAGATTGTTAATTTGTATGAAAAAATGTCTCGTTTTACGTCACTGGTTACTATAATACGTAACCTGGCGTAAAAACGAAGACTGTCTGCAGTATGAAAGTAAGTGTAGAGGTATGATATTATTAAACATACCTACTATTCATATAGAAATTTGTTGTATTATTTTATAATGTAAATGACAAATACTGTCTTCTGAAATTCAGCACTTGTCCAGTGAACAACACTCCAGTGAAAACTTGACAAATTTGACAATAAATAAATATTTAAAAGTCTTAAAAGAAAACTATTTAAATCGGTTCTGTTTTTGAAAAAAATATTTTCATTCCCTTTTCGTTACTCAATTTCGTTGAACTTCCAAAATTAACGAAAGACCTATGTAAATTTAAGGATGTTTTAAAATGCGGTTGCCTTCTAGTGGACTATCGATTAACATATAAAGTAGTAGCTTCTCGAAAATTATCATCTGATTGATAAAAACAGCTTAATATGCCAGTTTTTATAATATTTTTATATTTAACACACTTACTACACGTCTTGTAAAAGTATATAGCCATTAGAGACGCTATTATACAATTATACATATATATGTAATTTAACCACAAACAAATATTAAATATGTTAAATACGTTTTGTTTTATATTCTGACGTTATTTATTATCCAAATAAAACAACAAAATGCTGTTGTAATAGGTACTTAAAATTTAACCTGTTAAATAGTAGATTTTAACCCACGTATAATAAAATAAATGTATTCTATTCAACATACATATTTGTATTTACTCCGACTATTTGTTCTTCTAGTGGAAATGTATTGAATATATTGTTATATTTAACGCAAAAACATATTAAAGCAACATTGTAAAAATGTATTTTAAGGTTTAAAATAAAATTTCGTTGTATCGCTATAAATTTAAAAGATACTTCTAATTCGGTTTATTTTATCTATCTATAATTATAATTTCGAATGTTGTATTCAATTCTGATATTTACCTAAACACCTATCTATATTTACATAATTTTATTTTAGTTTTGTTTTCTTTAAGAGCTTCACATTAAATCAAGCTTTTATTCCTAATCTATTTTATTTACTGTAAAAAATTGTTATTTATAGTTTCGAGCTGTAGCTAAGTAGTTGCATTAAAACCTACAAATCTAACTTTCCTCGTCAATTTATAGAAAAGCGACATAAAATGAAGATCGGTTAATTAAACATATAAGGTTTTAGTAGAGGTAATTGACCAGTGAAATTTATTTGTTTTAAATTAATTTATAAAGATATAAACGAATTCTTAAATTTCAAAAATCCATTTAATTCGGCAACGTGCTTGAAAAATGAGTTTAATATGGGTGCTTAACATTTTGCAGTATCGTAGCAGCTTAGTGTATTAAAATATGTATATTCATAAGCCCAATGTTCAATATAGTAAAATCGTTCAAGTGCTAAAACGATCAGAAACGATTTAAATTTTCAATCTTCTATACGTAGCTATAAAAATGCGTTATTTGGAAAAATAATTTTTCAAAAACGTTTAAGTGTGATCACACATAAAATTTTTTAAATCTTTTGAAAAGAAAACGTTATTGAATATTTTTTTTATATGCTCAGGTATGGCCTATTCAACTTGCCTGGCGATTTACGTCATCAATAAAAGGTTACTAGATGATGACTTTCACATAGTGCTGTCACCTTGAACCTCGTATTTTTACAGTTCTAATAAATTGTAGTGTTTCTTTACACCATTTAATATGTGCGCAAGTAAATCATCTTTAAACTGAATTACAACTAAACAATCTAGTAACTTTTCACTGATGACGTGTCGCCAGGCCACTTGGATAAGGTGTACCTATCGTCGTTCAAGTACATCCTAAGAAATTCGATAGATCATAATACACAGAGCGTGCCAAAGCATAAGACATAAGACATAACAACAATAACTCATACATTTTAAAAGACTTGTTAATAATGTTTTTCGACGACCACCACGGAAAGTAGACAAATGCACACCATTAAACGTTACCGAAAGTTGACCATTACAAACAAATAGCCCAACCGTGCGTAAAGAAACTCGTTAGCCAATCGAAAACGATGTATAACTTTACTGTACGCTACTCGGCCAATCAAAGACCTTTTAACCTATCATACAATGCCTTATTTATGCATAAACAGATTTATTACTAATAAATACCCACTATTACTAAATAAATATAGATTGCTTTTAAAATGTCAAGTACGTTAAACGTCAAAAATATAATTTTTTGATAAAAATACTTGTGGTCCTGGTCGATAGTCTATAATACTTGCTGAAAGGATATTTCAGCACTAGTTATACAATATTATTTTATAAAGTTTCAAATATAAAATTTTTAAAATATTAAAGAACATTACAGTAATTATTCAAAATTATTTCCTTGTTTTCATTATATACAAATTTTATAACGTCGAAATTATAAAATCGTATATGTAAATAAAAAAATATAGAACATTTCAGCATATGTGCATTACGTGTACTTAGTGAACTTTCCATTTTTACACTTTTAGTGGTAATGCTTGATAAGCGGACTAAATCTGGCAGGTACACAATAAACGTTTGTTTATTTTGCATTCGTTCGTTTCCCTAATTTTCAAGCTGTTTTTTATTTATTGTAGGACTTTACAATCTGTCGGTTAATGTATTTTTTTTTAATTGCAAGCTAACATTCATAATTATTTATGAAAATAAATAACTAATCGATAACTCAACAACGGTTGAATTTCGAGCATAAGTTTATTGTCATCTCTGACTCACCGTTAGAAGCCTAAAAATTAAATTGAATTTATTAATAAATAATTCGGTAACAGTTAAGAATCGAACAAAAATTGATTGACATTTTTAATTCTGAAAAACGTAATTAACAGACCATTAAATTCATAATTATACCTTTTGGGACTTCTTATATGTACGAAAACTGATTTGCTTGCGTTTGAAGCACAAAATAAAAAGAAAACATTTCAAACGACAGATATCCATTAAAAATTAATAGTGATTAGCATCATATAACTAATATTTCAAGTAGATTATACATATATTATGTGAGCGATGGAAGTTTTAATAAGTATACCTATCTATAAAACACTAACTAAATTTTTAATAATCTGACATTGTCAGTAATAATGGATAGAGATGAGCGTGGAATCTCTGCAATTTTTCTACATTTTTTATACCCTTCGAATCTAAAATCTTTTCTCTTTTACTTCTTACTTCGGGTATAAAAGTCAACAAAACTACTCTAGATTATATCTCCATCTATACATAAAGTATTCAGTTGACTTTTGAAGAGGAAGGACATATTGCGGTCGAGCCCCGATAAAAGTTTCGAGTGAACGCGACGTAAAGTCATACTACGCAAGAGTGCGGGTTGATATAACAACAAGACAGGACGACGTGATGTAAATATAGTGACGACTCGATAACGGACGTTAGTTGTCGTAGATAAAGGTGAATAATTACCAACGACTTCTAAACACCGATTGATTTGTGAGACTCTATTTCAATAATATAAAAAGAAATTTCAGTTACAGAAAAAAATCAAATTAAAATAGAATGCAATAATTACATTTAAACAAACTGCTTTCTAATTTCAGCGACCACTACCACAAATACAAAAAAAAAACTAAACAACGAGAGGTAAATATAGCATAAACTTTCAAATGTGTATCCGCAAATCAAAAGAATATTTTACCAATGAAGAAAAATTCATCAAAGAAATGCATAGACAGACCAATGAGATACAAGTATATATATAAGAATACCGAATGGTTTCCCTGAATCGATCTCCCGATGGACATACTTATGTTGTGACAAACAACTAGACGACCGTATACAAAAAATTAATTTAATAAGTACGCTGTTTAATTATTAGGATATTTTGTCTTTAATATCAAATAATATAGATAAACAATAAACTGCATTTAAGAAGTATTTCAAATTTATCGCACTGACCACCCTCAGCAAAATAAATATGGTTCGAACCATTTTTAGAAATATTATAGAAAATTATGCAACACATACTCAAATTTACACAGATGGATCAAAAGACGGCAACAGTGTGGGAGCCGAATTTTATGCCCCCAAATATAACATTCGATCCAGGTGGAAATTAAATAAACATATGCTTTAATATAAACAGCAGAAGCTTCCGCAATTTATAAAGCGCTAGAATGGACAATACAAAATGGGATAAGAAATATCATTATAGTAGATAAGTGATTCAAGATCAAGATAATTCAAGATAATTATAATCAAATTAAAAACATGTCAAAACAAGTAACTAAAATACTCGAAATGAGTTACAAAGTAAAGGAACATGGAGATATTATATATTTATGATGTTGTGATATTAAAGGAAACGACGTTGCCGATAGATTGTCGAAAAGGGCGATAAACCTATGTCAAACTCAAGCAGAGGAAAAAATTATACGTACAGATCTTAGATAATACATTAATAAATACGCGATGAACTTATGGAAAAGAAGATGGAAACAAGACACTAAAACATCTCAAAATTACTACGTAAAAAACCATCCAGAACTTCCTTTATGTAAACATCGCTACAATTATAGTCGAGAATTAACACAAAACAATCACGACCAGAATCGGGAGTAGGCGCAAAAGATTTCCGGCTCATCTTCAGAGAGTAGGTGTTATAGAAGACGCTCATTCTGATTGTGAGAACGGTATTACAACGGACCCAAATCGTTTAATTTTAACATGCCCTAAATATTCTATAGAAAGACAGAAATTTTGTAAAAATGTACAACCTATTGTTCCCACGTTTCCTGTAAGTGTTCCTTTTTTGTTAAATTTTAATAATAATGTTGTGGATAGTGCTATATGTGATTTTGTAAAAAATGTAAAACTCTGTATATAGGACAGTCTAAGTTCGTATAGCAATTTATTAAAAAATTATTTTTCACGTAAAAAATCTGTGATCAATGGGCAACGGTCCCAAAATAATAAAATAAACAAAACAAAAATCTATCGCAAACGAGCCATAGTAAGTTAAAGTGTGTGTATTTTAGTTAAGTACACATATCTGTATATAGTTGTATTTGTAGGTAATTAATTTTCTATATAAAGCAAGTTAAAGATTGGATATATTTAAATAAAGTTAATTACCTATCGTACTTTTTTGTTTATGTCGATTTACCAAATAAAGAAAACAATTTTTAATCGTAAAGAAGAAACTTGCAATAAATGTTCAAAGCATATAAAAATAAATTTGATGGAAACTATGTTAGATATATTTCAAACCTCACTCCGATTAATCCAACTTACAATTAGTGACGGTATTCGGAGCCCTCATTTATACCAAGCTCGTCGTCAACTAACTATTCCACGTGCTGAACTGGTCGCACCCTTTAAATGTCTTGCTTTATGTGTGCAGAGTGAAGTACCTACTATGTTTCTCAAACTGTTCATCTTCTCTTGTGGAATAATTAACATTACTAATTAAATAGAACCATTTGTCAACAGCTATAGCCTTCTTTTTATTAATGCTGACAATGCAATTCAGACGTTGAATAATAAGAATTATCTACATATATATATATAATAGGTAATTATTCTTTATTAGGTATAGCTTCTACAGAAGTTCTATTCAAACTGTCAAGGATCGTTTTATTGAAACGTAAAGTTTCGAGAGATACCATCGAAATAGTTAACAAACGTTTATAAGTAATTAATTTATAATTTAGTATAGGTAATAAAGTAGGTTTCAAATGATATTTAAGTACAAATTTTAAATAAACGTCACTATTATCAAACAGTACATGAATTTCTACCTGAAAACCCTAAGACAATTCAAATTCTGTTTTAATTATATTTAATTAGCGAGTCAGTTGCTTGTCGTACATTATAATTGTTCTCTAAAGTTGTCGGAACTTCAACTTTGTTCTGAACTTATTGTTATACACTATTATACTTTACTATTCGGCATGTAAAATTTAAGGTGGGTATTATTTTTATAGGTAAACTGAACGAACGGAAATTTATAAGGTATTTCTTATAAAATCACGGATTTCTTTGTTATTCAAGCACTACGAATAAATTGTCCGAGGAAATCCTAGAATAAGTTCTTTTGACTTTTTGGCTAATTAAAAGAATACTTCAGAAATAAAATCGAAATGAAGTGAATAAATTGTGGACATAAAAGCGCAGTTCGCACAATTTTCTTTTTAATTTTACTATAACTAAATATCTATAAAGAGATATAAGAGCATTTGAATTAGAAATTCGTTGAATAAGTACCTGATTGATAATAATTTCAATAGAAAATTTACAAAAGTAACTATCTATTTAAAAAACTATATGCAGGTATATTTGCATGCTATATTTAAAGAAAAAACAAAATCTTAAAATTTAAAAATGGTTGGTTTAAGTGTAAATATTATACGTTTATTAAAGAAACATTATTTCATTGTTTTTTTCAGTTATTATTTAGAGTTACAAAGGTTAACGTTTCGCCCACGTGGGACCGGTTGCTAATATCAACAGACGGTATGTATAGCTTATCCAAACCTATATGATGTTCACGTCATCAACAAAAAGTTACTAGATTGTTTATTTGTAATTCGGTTTAAAGTTTGGAAAGTGACTAATTCTATAGATGATTTACCTGCGCACATATTAGATGGCATAAAGAAAGACTACAATTTATTAGAACTGTCAAAATACGAGGTACGAGGTGACAGCACTGTGTGAAACGTCATCATCTAGTACCCTTGTATTGATGACGTGAACATCATATAAGTTTGGATAAGCTATATGTATTTCTTTCTAAATTACGTTATCGTGACGTCACTAGGGAAGCGCACTAAAATGACTACGTATTAAATACAAACAATCTACATTAATAAAATCATTTATAATATTCAGCGGGAGACATCTGCGGCTTTAGACTTTCAACAAAAATAATAGGAGTACAATTTTACGAAGTAACACAAACAAACACCAACAGTTACGAAATCTGTCAATGGTCATTGTCAATTAGTCGTGCTTAAGAGTTGTATCGAATATATACCACTAAGTAGTAGTATTGTTTACCTAATGGTTTACTGATGTAAAACTTTGGGTGCGTTAAACCTCCCATAGGGTCAAACCTCCCCAGGTTCTCCTCGTGTTGAAGAAATGATCTACTAGAGAAACACCTGAAATTGATTGAAGATCTACAGTAACAAGCATGCTTGTCGGATGTTACTGCAGGTGATTTTAAAATTGACTTCATCATCATCGTTTGTTTTTGATTTTTTATTTAACTTCTTTGGTCAAAATAATTAGGCACAAACAGCAGCAACTACTTCATTCAACATATTAACAAGGACTGACAGATGCGGACGCTATACTTTGTATACAGATTGTCTCTAGACTTTGTATCTAGACTGTCGCTAGACTTTATCGAGACAAAATCTCGAAACAATCTATATACAATGTCTCTCAGTACGTACTAGACTTAAGAATGACAATAAAATTAAACTAGTTTCATTATTTTAAAATTGCCACCGTTACTGCACCCGAAATGACGCCTTATTTTTCCTGCACTGTCAGAGCGAGAAAAGAACAGCTTAAAACCTAATACAACACGAAATAATTTATCAACCTTGCGTTTCGGCATCTAAAACATAATTTCTCCTCCCCTCAACACATCAATTATAAAGTTACACCTGTTTATTTTTTTACACGATAGTTTGGTTTCAGATAACTCTTATAAAATACTCGTGTAAAAACAGGAAAAAATACTTGTACCATATAATGCACCTACATTTATTTATCAGATTTAATTCAAACCGACCTAATTAATTTTATAATATTAACTTGTTCCGAGGAAACCACGATTTGAGCAGGCGGGGAACGTCAAAATTAGTAGGTGCATATTTTTAATTTAAAAAACAATAAGGAAAAAAGTTTCTAGCTGGATACCTTTTTATATAAAAAATATACGTTTTTTATGTATTTTAATATAATGCACCAAAGGCATTATTTTAAAAATATTGTATTAACAATAATGGTTATAAGATAAAAATATTTGCCTAAAATTAATATTAACTTAAATAAGTTAAAACTTACATGCTTACAATTTATCATTGCATAATTTATAAATTTCAACCGTACTTGATTAAACCATAAAACATCAAAATAACTTTCAAGGGTCTCCTACAATCACGCGAAACTTTTTTTAATATTTTCAATAAAAATTTAATATCTAAGCCTAGATATAAACACTTAAGTATACTTTTAAAGTTTCATTTATTATGGACAAAATTGAACATAAGATAAAAATCCGTTTGGTTTTTATAACGTTATTCATATACAATCTAGACAAAATTAATCCCAACTGAAATCATTAAAAAGGCGAAGTTTTACTGCATACCTACACTTAAAAAGGAAATGAAAATAATGTTCCACCACAGTATCCCGTAAAAATAAATTTATAAAGCACCAATTTTAAAAATAAAAAACATTTTTAACAGTTAATTTCCGTATTCTTTAACTACTTAAATTAAAATCGTTTGGAATTTTAGAATTTCGCTATTTTATGATTATTTCTAAAGGCTCGACTGAATACTTCTTTTCATTAAACAAATTTAAATCAAATACGTAGGTATCATAAACGTTCAATATTTCTTTTTAAAGTTATTGTAATAATAATTATACGGTGAATAACAATGTTGCAATAATTTAATTCTTAATATATGCTTTTATTTAAAAAAAAACCTTTTTAAAAATTTTAGGACATATTGATAAAGAACATTTTGATAAAAACATTTTTAAGATATTTAAAAGTTCTTATCCAATTTTGAACATGCTTCATAAAGTCTATACCTTTAAAATCTAAAATTTTCGGGTTATTCGAAATTCTGTTAAAAATATGAGACAAAAGATATGATACCTTTAGTAAAACAAATTAATCACATTTTCTAAATGAGCAAAGATAGAGAGCTCTTAAACTTTGATGATTTGCGAAGTAAAAGTTAAGCTATCAAATGACATAAATGAAATGTGTTCTTTAATAAGCCAAATGCCGAAAATAACCACTTAATTACGGTTAATGCAAAACATCTACGTTAAATGTTAATTTTCCTAAAGAAAATATTTCATTTTTCTGACGTAAGTAAATTTTTTACACTAAAGTTTTCTGTCAAAAAATATGTAGGTAGGTATATCTAAGATTAATAATTAACACGTTGAAAAAGTACCCACTTACTATTTGTTGTTTTATGTAGGTATAAAGTACAAGACATATGTCCCGACATTTTTAGTAATTTTTAACAATATTTTTCACTTTAAAACTATCTTTTCCTTTAAAGTAGGTATCAATAAACTATTTTTGTTCAAGTTTATATGTAGAGGTTTACATAACGTTATTTTTTGTGATATTGTATTCACCCTAATAATGAATTTAAAATTCCACACTCCTTAATCCAGCTTTTAAGCGCATCAAATCAGAACTTTTGAATGTGACTGAAATTCAAGTAAAACGTAAGACTATTTTTAAATCATTTCAAGATGTCAAACGCGTATGGACTTTCCCTTTAAGTAATGATTATCATTTAAATACAATAGCATTTCCTTTTCAATGGATACAAAAATAATATAAATTAAACTGTAATTATTACGAACATTTAATTGCTACTAGGTGCCTACTTATTTGTTCATAGATGTTCACGTCATCAATACAAGGTTACTAGATGATGACGTTTCACACAGTGCTGTCACCTCGTACCTCGTATTTTGACAGTTTTAATAAATTGTAGTCTTTCTTTATGCCATCTAATATGTGCGCGAGTAAATCATCTATAGAATATGTCACTATCCAAACTTTAAACCGAATTACAAATAAACAATCTAGTAACTTTTTGTTGATGACGTAAATATCATATAAGTTTGGATAAGCTATAATGTTTTAACAGTAATACTATCTATGACGTAAATTATTTGAGGTATGGTTAGGTATTTTTACACAATGCTAAAATTTTGTGACGGCATTCCAATGTTTTACGCATGCTGACAGTATACCTACCTACGATTACGATTTAAATAAATCAAACAAATTTTTACTTAACAATTTTTACTTTTATGAATATAGGAGTGGTGTATGGGAGTTGTTCAATTTCGTATCTTCGGCAAGAAGCACCGACTTGTGTTGTGCTAACCAGGCGTGGAACGATAATGACATAAGGAAACGGGACATTTCTCTTTCCAATTATTTATGACATTGTGGACTGACCCACATCAGTTGTAGAACTTACTTGTCCATTATTATTCATATTGTATCTATATTTGGACGTAAAATATCAATCCTATTATGTTATTTCAGTAATGTGCCACTTTCTTGGTTCATATTTAGGTATTTACTATTAGCATACTTATCAATATTTATAATGTGTCTATTAAAAGATTAAATTTTTTCCACTAAATCGGATATAATATAGTGTATGTACGTTAAGTTAAATAATATAAAAGTATATGTTATACATCTTAAAGAAATCACCTATAGGTAATATTTAGTAATCATCATTTATAGTCATTTAATCATAATATTTAGTAATCATCACCATTTTTACATTCTTTAAATTTTAATTCAGAACTCTGGAGGTAGTTTTTGAGTACGATCCCGAATTTACTGTGCTTACATTATCGGCGAGTGTTTATCATTAAATTATATTATAATAATCGCTAATCACTTTGTAATATCTAATAATTAAATTTTAAACATAAATATGGTTGCAGTAAGTACATCAATGAAATTGAAAAATTACGTAAGCGTTTGTTCGACGCATCTTACAATCGGAAACAAAAACAATAACACGTAAACGAAAAAATAATAAAACTGCCTCTAGGATAAACTATAGTCGAAATCTTATTTCAAGTGAATTTGCTAGTAGAAAACCAACCATAACAATAAACGTTATAAGCCTATAATAATCGACTTTCAACTATAATTAAAAATGTATATATCTACGTATGTAAGTATGTATTTTTGTTAATCAGAATAAATTATAAATCATCGATCTGTTATAGTTATCAAAGCGACGCGAATGTTTAACAGAAAAGAAAAAAACGATCAACATCGTTGTTTCGTAGATTTAAGTAACTAATAAAGAAGCGGCATTCGAAATATTTAAATAAAAGCAACTAAAAAAACCTAGGTACTATCTATGGTGGATAACTATCCACCGACCTAAGGAAAGGGCATAAGAAATTATTGTAACCGAACTCCCAGTTCCTAAATATGCAAAATGCAAATTAGTTCAGAACAAAATGCAATTAGCTACTTAATAGATATCTTCAAAATTTATCGATAATTCACATCGCTATCACCAACAGAATTATACGTACATAACATTCTTATCACGACTTATTATGTAATTATTGTTAGTTGCCTCACCTGTAGCAATAATGGAAACACACTATCTACGCAGATTTTATTCAAAGAGTAGTCGTAAAAAATGTAACTAAAAGAACACTAGTCAGTTTAAGTATAACTCGCAACATTTGTTCTAATACAACTTATTTCCCAAACACCTGACAATGTGCGGAAATAATCCTAGCTCATAAACCCGGAAAACGCAAACACAACACCCATTTAGCTATAGAGACCAATGACCAACTATATAATAACACTAACTAATTGTAAGCTAACTACTTGGAAAAGTAATTAAAGTACATTTGAGTGCAGTTGTGCAGTACGAATAACGTTTCATTATAAATTACCTGCAGTTTTCGTATAAGTACTAAATATAAATTACAGTATATCAAGTCTTACGTATTACAGCGATTTTGTAAAGAGAAGAGATTTGAAAACAAATATGCGCGCATTTTAGTTACGCTTTTATGTTAAATTGTAAAAAAAATAACATTCACTCGTCACCTAACAAATGCCGAAGTTAGTTACTAAAAAGTTAATAATTACTTCTGTTAAATAGCGTGTATGTAGCGACCAATACGACTTACTAATTACTGAATACCGATCTCAGTGCTATTTCAGTTAATTTTTACGGCAGTTCACAAACTTGCGAAAATCGATTTTATTTAATAATTTCTTTTGATGAATTATTGTATCTAAGAAAAATGAACGACTTGTAGAACTAGCCGTTGATAAGCTACTCGGTCAAGTTTCACGAAAATGATAGATAGATTTATTAACATTCTTTCTCTTCGGAATCGTTATCCTCTCGCTACTTGATTAACACGGCAATTCTACAGACACAACGGAGACGATAAACTCCGAAATCGGATTATTATATTTTTTAAGCGTTATCGATTTTTTAAATAAATTTTTACTGAATAAAGAGGTTAAAAATTGTTGTACTAATTGCATTGCAGTATATGGATCACGACGCACAGTGCGGCCGATTGCCAAAAAGCTGGCCAAAACTCAAAAAATAAAAGTGTCTAGATAAGATTTTTTTAGCATGCAGTTGGCTAGAGGGATCCTATAAGAGTTAAAAATGGTTAAGAGTAACGTCCTATACCCCAAATTCTTTCTTTATTTTCAGTTTGAGTTTGGCCTTTTTTCAAGCGCACTATTGGTGTAGTTATTCGGCAAACCCTTTAAACGTGTGAAAGCGCGTGCAGCAAAGAAAATCTAATATAACCAAATTGAATATACGTTTGAAGGTTAGTAAAATACGTAAAAAATTTTGTAAATGTCAGTTCTTTGACAGAAAATTTTTAGCAGCACAATAATAAGGGTACTTTTTTTCGTTTTTTCCAATAAAATTTGAGTTTTCAAATCAAATGACAATAAAACGCTGTCGATTGCTGTCTTCTAACCTTTTGGAGGTTACTTGGAAAAGTATTAACTATCGATTAAGCCAAAATTCAGCTGCCACCTCCTGCCACTTGAATTGTTATGGGGTTTTTTCTAAGGATGCTTTGCCCAAACCTCCCAGTTTTAAGATTTAGTATTTAAGGAAGATAGTTTTAAAAATAAACAGAGTTTTTTATCAACCGTCGTAGAGTGAAAACAGCAGTGTTTTATTTTACACCCATACGATTTTTTCAGAATTTTCTCTCAACTATAAAAATAATCTTATTTTTAGGTTCCAGTATGTTCACTACTGGTGATTTACCAAGGTTACAATTATTCCAAGTAATAAAAGATATTTTGAAGGATGATATCAACGTGATTTATAATTGTAATAAAAAATGTTTTCATAATTTGAAAATTGTTGTTTTCGATTTCATTGTTTCGAGTTCAAGGCTCTGACTTATGTGAGGTTGGCTCGCTTGGGGTTTAAAACGCCCTGGGTGACGCCATCTTGTATTTGCTATTTCGAATTTTATAATTCTGACAGAAAATTCGTAATCAGCGACCCCAAAACCCTCAAAAACGATATGTAACTTGATTATGATAAATAATACATGATATTATACCCCAGGGGGTGGTTGATTAGGGGTGAAGGAGGTGAATTTCCGTATATTTGACATAAAATTTGTAATCAGCGACCCCAAAAACCCCTAAGATTCCATTTTGGAGTGAATTACTTGAATTTTCGAATTTTGGCCAGCTTTTTGGCAATCCGCCGCACTGTGCGACGGCTCTAAAACTAAACAGCAGTTAAAATTAAAAAAAAAACGTTAAAGAAGCAATAAATAACTGTTTATGCAATATGTCTTATTTTACATATTTATATGTGCAATTGTGGCAAAAGAATATGCGACTTGAATATGACAGTGTTAATCTTTATGTCGTATTATCTTTAACGGCAAAAAAAGAATACTTCTAATTGGAAAGTTGTAAAAACGAGCTTGTATCAAGCGAAGCAAAAACCAATTTGACAAGCTTTCTGCTTTGGAAATAAATTGGTTAACCCTAACTAGAATTACTCATGAAACACATCAGATATTTTACTACATATTTCTCTTACTTATTTACTATAGGTACCTATATAATCCTTTTTACATATCCTGTTTTATCTTAAAGTAAAATTAATTTATACAGAATTCATTATATTTATATTAGGTCATGGCTTTCAGGTGCTTTCCCCATGCTAAGCTTAAATTTTAACGTTATAATTACATTATGACAACAACAAATTGTTCGACCACCGCTCAAAATTGCTACCTATATAATATACGTTGCAGTACCGTTATCGTTTTAATTGCGCGAAACTTTATCGTCAGGTGGTAAACATTTTAAAAATAATTTGCAAAATAAGTATGAAATTAAAAGTCGGGCCATAATAAAGTACGAGTAGGAAATATCTACGTTACAAAATCCACTATAAGAACAGCACAGTTTAATTCAAACAGTTTCATAAAATGAATGTTCATTCCAGTTCATTCAACTTGAAAATTTATTGCCGACCTCCAAGTATAACTTTTCTTGCGTACGATCTAAACTGTCTTCGAATTCCAATTTTTCCTTTCCCATGTCACATCTCTTATACTTGTTTTAAACCGAAAAAATATTGATGCTACATCTTACAAGATTTTTATCAATGGTTTCGATAAATTACTTCGAAAGAAAATTCAAACAAAAACACGACCAAAAACAGACAATAATTTCGAAACATATATATTGTATTTTAGCGTGTATTTTAACATCAACGCGGCCACATTGTAAATTGATTTCCCGACCCTTTAATTTTGAAACTTTTAAAGTCAACTTTCATGAATTTTTAATTCCTAAAAAGCATAAACCCGAACTCCATTTAATTTTAGAGTTTTCACGCGCTATTGTTTTCATTTGCCGTAAAAAAATCGTTTAATTTGTTAGGCTTTGTTATAATTTCATTTAAAAGTAATTAATATTAATCAAATTGACTTTTGTGTTTACTTATCGATATTTACCAACAAAGTTAATCTGACAATAAGTAGATAATCTTTTCACAATAGCCCTCTATTATTTAACCATAAAACGTCTTTATTTACTTATATCGGTCTTAATTAAATCTAATGTAGAAAACTAATTCAAAAGTGTCCTTTATATACTAAAAATACCTACATACAATTCATGATATTTAAATTTAAATTCCAGATTAGGGGTGACTTTTCTTTTAATAGTATTGAATACATCTGAAGCTTTTCTTTGTTTTAATTATGTCACGTGCCGGAACACGTTTGCGATATCAACTTCGTCATTAATTCCTACCTAATTATTCCTTATTATAAGGAAGGTTTTGATGTATGCACTGAACCGTAAATTACCTTTATGTAACGAAACGGATTTCCATTAATGTAACGATTACTTAAAACTGTTCTAAGCAAAGTAAATAGCAGCCAATAAATTAGGTAATATTCGACGTTTGAAATTTATGTATTAGATCAGCAGCTTAACTGTAAAATTATTGTTAAAGAGGAACTTAACGTATCGGCACACTTCTAACACCTAATAATATTATTATAATATCCGTAATAAACTAATTGGAAGTTAATTATTTTCTTCTACGTATTATTTCTCTAAATAATCTAATATCTCTCTAATGTTAATATTTTTTAGGTTACCACACCTGACGATGAGTAAAGTTTGATCTAAAATCTGCATTACGACTTTAAGATAATATTTTTTAATGTCAACCATCAAAAAGTGATAATTTATAATTTATTACGATAGCACAAACAATTGTTACTTTGTATAGAAATGGCATAAGTAAGTACTAATGGTCTATCAATTAAATAATAAATGTCATTAAATCATCAATTCGATGCATTTTTCTAAGTCTTTTAAAATATTAAACGCAACTGTGAAAATGAAGATAAAATTTGTTTAATTTTGCAGTCAAAAGCCTACCTCAAAATTTTTTAAAACTACCATTTTTAGTGACATAAAAGTCCGAGCAATTTTATAGTAAAATAAGTGAACATCCAAGAGTAATAGTTGGATGGTACTTATATTTATTTATGTCATTCATTTATATAGGTATTAGATAATAATTATCAATATGTTAATTCGCTACAATGAACAATAATACTTTTGATTTTAAATATTATAGAGTTTTTATCTAGTATATTCTCTATTAACATTATATTTTAAGGCATTTTCACAGTATTAAAATGTAAAATAATATCAACTGTTCTTTACATTAATTATAAATTCTTAATATTTAGACGCACTACCGTTTTAGAATTGTTTGAAAATTCAATTAAAATTCGCTTCGTGCCTATATTCTTGGGCATTTAAAATTTAGCTCAAAAAATATTTTTTTTGTAATTATTATCATTCATATTTATATAATTTCGTACATATATCGAAGATATCATATCAATTATTTTCCAAAAAATATAGCCCCATATTTTAAACAAATATTGGTAGATAAGTAAATGATAAATTAGTAAAAAGCATACAACTTATAAGACTCACCATTCATTTAAAGATCTTAGTCCTCCGCTTCCATTTCATAAATATAAGAGCCATTACAGTTGAATGTTTATAAAGTTCACTTCCTCACTTATTTAGTTTTTAATGTTTTCGCTCGCACCGCGTCGCGTCGCGTCGCGCCGCGCCGGGTCACGTTAAAAGTTTACCAAGAAAAATCGAACAGTTTAACACTCCCGAATCACGAATTTGTCACTTTTAACTGCTATTAAAAAAATCGTATATTAAGGACATACTTAATTATAATAAAATAGAAATGTAAGTAACATCAAAATGAGAAACCAAAATTTATTTTTCTACCAGCTACCTATAAATAGGCGTTTTCCTTTCATTTTAGAGAAGTTTACATTTTCTCTAGTAAACTATAACTTTATACGTTAAACGTTATACGTTAGAAACTGTCGTTATATAAATACTCTATTACTTGATATTAATAAACCTGAATAATTAACCTATAGATATTTATAAACCTTCTCTTATCAAGGTAGTAATTGAAAATATCATGAATACCTTAATTGCACAGGTACAAAACCGTTTTAATATCAAAATATGCACTTACCCCATTCGCCCCCTGCAATTACAGACGTTTTACCTGCAATATCAAATATAGTCCAAATTAATAATTAAATATAAATTAAAGTTATAAAAAATAAGTATCACAATTCTAATTAATGTAATGTACTTTGTGGAAAAAATTTTATTTATATTTTTACAGGATGTGTAGGAAATTGTGGAAAATATTTAGTGTCTTTTAGTACATTTTTTTAACAAATAGATCTATCGACTACTATTATAGATAATCTATGACAGGCCATATTTCGTCAAAAACCATACCGTGGGGCAAAACCCGGTTCTCTTTTGAAGATATTTTTTGATGTAAGTACTAGCTTATAATATCGCCATATAAAAATGAGCTGCAAGATGAAGAAAAATTGGAAAGAGCAGAAAAACAACATGTACAATAATACCGTATTTACTCTAATCTAATTTTAATTAATTATTTTATTATAATTATTTAATTATAATATTTAATCTAATGTTCTATCGAATCTGATGCGAAGCCCAATTTTAAAACGCTTAAAATAAAAAAGAAGTTTACTGGCGATTGTAATGCGCAACTGTAAAGCAGGTGTAAAATTTGCTTATACAACAATAAATTAAAGTTATGGGCTTTAATGCTATTAATACCGGTAGTTAGTGCAATAATATACGGTAACAATTACACACGTTATACCTTATAAGACAATAGGTTTATGTTATGATTTTTTACATACAACAATGCGTGTACCCTAATGTTACATTTTTTTAAAACTAAAATAGAGTAAACTGTTAAAAAAATAGTGACCTATACATAATAAAATCAAATCTTAATCATTGTTAGTACTGCTGCTTCCATCATCGGAACCTTGACAGAACAATAAGCAAAATTTTTGAGTTTGTATACAACTCTAGTGCGCAATCGATTCTAATGCGCACCCCGATTTTGGAGAGTTAAATCGATTGAAAAAAGTGCACATTAAATTCCAGTAAATACGGTAATGAAAAGAAATTATGCTGGTGTTGTTCATTCAACTTTAATCGAAACAGAGAAATAATTAAAAATTAAAATAATTTTTTGTATAAATAGGTAGCAACACAAAACAGTTTTTAACAAAATTAAAATTCCATCTAATTGCAAGTTATTTAAAAATTAATTGCGTTTTTCAAAGAAAGAAAATAATTGTAGAAACTCACCTACTTCTAGGGGGGTAACTGTAGATTCGACCATTTTCAGTTCCAACGCGGATACGACACATTTTATTTCAACGAACATTAACGAAAACGAAACGTCACGTCGGTTACGCAAAATTATAAATTTCACAGTTCTGAAAAGAAAAAAATTAAAAATTAAACATCGTATATGTATTAATCTTCTGTATAATACACGAGGTTAGAATTTTATACTCGGGTAAAAAATTTGCACAGTAAAAAAATCAACCTCTTGTGTATTAATACCCGATAAAACTAACCATCACAGCATGTATATTCGACAATCGTATCTATAACCGCACGTTTCATTAAGCAACGGTGTCCTATTATCGCGTTAACGTTTTTTTTTATGTATCCAACTAAAATATACAAATCTCTAGGTAGTAAGAAATATTTTAAAATCTTGAATATTATCTACCTACTTATAATATAATAAAACCTAGATATTAATTTAATCATTTTGTTTAAACACAAAAATATTTACCTACAGTGAAAGCACAAACGTTAATATTACTTAAATATTTAGTTCATTTAAAAACTGTTGCACCTACAGAATTATCTTATCGTAAGTCACGTTAGACATGTGTTTATATGACAACCTATTTTATAATGTAGTTGCCTAGCTTAACGGTCCGATTGGGCATGGGGCCTAGAAGGTAGAAATTGATTCCTATTTGGTAATAATAAATGATAATGGCGAGTTAACCTATAAAAAGTCATAATGTAAATTTGTTATTCACGAGTTCGGCTTACATAGTTAATTAATTTGTTTGATACAGAGATTATTCTAAACATTATTAATTCATTTTTGTTGTTGGTTAGATTGCACGTATTTATTTGTTTACCTTCCGTTCGACTTTTTATAAGGTTAAGGAAGACCTACGCACTAAAAGAATTTCTAAAAAAAGGCGTACGGGTTAGTGTTTAGTTTTCTGTAATTTAATGTTTATTCGCTTCTTGTTTATCATATCTCTCGAGATTGTATTTTTCCATTCAATTATTCAGTTTAAATTTTAACTTGTATTGTGAGTAGGTGAGTGTAATTAACTGTTATTAACAATTAATTCCAAATTTACTCTCAGATTTATTGCTACGGTCAGGGTGTTGTAAATTTACCGGAAATGTGGTCATGGAAAATTAAAAATATATTTCGCGGGTTGTGTTTTTAGATTCCCTTTCTCGAATTTGACAAGTTTTTTTGGAAAAGTGGATGTCTCTATCAGAGAAGCGTGTGCTGTTTTGAGGGTGGGTCAATGATATTTTCTCGTTGATTAAGCTTTGTAATTAATTAAGGCGTGTGGGCGGATTAACAGAGATAATCGATTTAATATAGTGCAGGGTATCTGATTTTTGTTTTTGGCTATATATATACTTTGTAGGAGAATAATATGGGAAATACTCATTCACGTGGCACGAGAACCCCCTTTTTTTAGGGTAAGTGTAATTGCTTCGTTGTTCAATTGGTATCAATTGATAGTAATTATTATAAGATCAAATTTTGTTTTTTTTTTGATCTGATTGGAACTTTTATTTGATGTTTCGTATATGGATTTCGTCGTCTGTGAGATTTTCCTTGGAGTCGACGATTAGAGGGATCGTGGGGGACCAGTAGTTTTTCCTTGCAATTTTCTTTCGTTATTGAAAGTTTTAATTAATGTATATATATATATATATACTTTATTAGTATTGTTTTCGATTTCATATGATTATCATTATTTATGCAAACGTTTAAGTCATAATTTTAATTTAGTCATATTAGAAAAATTGTGAAGCGAAACCAATCATGGTCGTGACGCGGATCTGAGTAAACTATTTATCAACTTAAACATTGTATTAAATTATTAAATTCCACGTTTCGTTAGTTAATTTTATTATTCACTTGTTTTTATGTCATTTGTATTTTTTTCCTATTGGTGGTGACATCCGTTATAGTTTTTGGATTAAATAAAAAAAATAGTGTAGCGCCCAATTTTGTTTGTGTGTATGTGACTTATCTCATTTTGATTGTACGCCCTCCCTGAGAGCTCGTCAGCCGACTGCTGCCGTTATTTTTTTTTTTTGGTGCGTTGCGTCGTCATTTTGACCGTGACATTACCACGTAAAGCAAAACATTTAAACAGTTCTGTTACTCACCAATTTTTAAAAGAGATTAAAGCGGTTAAGTTATCACACGTTTCTAAACTTTTAGTTCATAAACACAACTTTTTAGCAGTTTAGCGGTGTAGCGGGTTTGGCGTCTATCAATAATTACCCGGAACGGAACACGAACGAACTTTAAAATTGAGATTTTGCACAAAAACTAAATATTTTTGATTATTTACGCCCACACTCTTACACGATTACTACTAAAAATGAGGATCACATGTCTGTATAACGTCGGCGTCGTGACGTATACGATTATAGAACGTGTTTGTTAATCAGTCTTGCAGCTGCGAGCTTAAATCGAGTAAAGTGACTAATATTTTTAATAATTTATCTAACTTTCAACAAATTGCATAAGTGCCCTAATTTATTGTAACCTAGAAATTATTTCTAACGATATTGCCTAAAAATAAATCAAGTTAAAAATTTAGATATTTGTTTGACTTACCTACATACATTGAGTATCAACTATTTACAATGTCCATAAAATTTTAAAACAATTATGTATTCAGATCATCAACGATTTAAACTCCTACTGCTCGCGCACACTCGTATGATCAAAGGCAACTAATAAAGCAAAGACCGATTCTAGAACAATTTTCCCCTTCTAAATTCTTTACTAATCGAATTTGCTGATAAAAGTACGAGCGTTCCTATGCGTCGACTCTGCCAGACATGCAGGTGTGTTATCAAGCCTTTTCTTGGCGAACATGTGGTAAAAAATACGCGCTTATTTAAAATCAGAATTTTATAGTAAATTAAAGTATCCGACATGGTTTGGGTACCTACTATTTATTCGAATAGGCATGATTTTTTTAAATGACGTATATCTGTCCCTAGTAGTCTGTAAGTACGTACGTTTGTAAAGTAAAGGCACCTACTTACGTCCAGAAATCGTTACAAATTTAATTCATAAAATATAAAATAAATTAGTTTTAGATATGTACCGGGTTATTTTATATTATGATAAATATTATAGAAGATCTATTTGGTTAAAATGAAATAAAATGTTCAGGATGAATAACAGTTTTCAACTTTAAAAAGAAAGTAGTATACTGTATTGCCGTATTAGAACCAAAAAAATTAATCATTTTGTTTTTCGTCAATAATTAATTTATTATTACAGGTAGGGAAATTTTATTTATAGGTACTTTTTTAACCACATATTTTTAATGTTAGATAAATCCAATGACGTATTTAAATTCCGAAAAGTAAACAATGTTTTCGAGGTGATTGTTAAATATGTACGTTCTTCTTAACTAATTATTTAAAAAAAAATAACGAAACAATAATAAAAGCTTCATATAATTTACATATTACGTTTTATATTATTGTAATGGACACGATACACTTTGCACGTAACGTTAAATATTAAAATGATGTTTTATTTGCAGTGGAAAGAAATGCGTGTCCAGGAAATGGTATAAAATCCATTGCACCACTTTACACCATTGTACACCAAACATTATTAAATTGCAACGAAAAATAAAAATATTATTTAAAAAAACTGATTTTTATTTCTTATCTTTGGGTGCGAATATTTCAACGGGGGAGCGCCGTAGCAAAAACAATTACAGGAACTCTCGGCATTATCTTGACATGGTTTATACGCTCCCGAGAGATTTTAGACCATTTCCTGGACACCCCTTGTATGAAATTTGCAAAAAGAATATTAGAAAATCCCTAACAAATATCTAAATTATAATATTTTGTTTTATCTCCGTTAAGTACCTAATTATAAAGTATTCTAACATGATAAATATTCTCATTTGAATGGTTGTTGGATTTTCTGACTTTAATAGTTAATTAATTCTTTTCGATGGACATTTTAAAGGTCAGCTGAAAAAACAAAGTAGCTTAATATTTTAATCGTTTCAAAATCATGCGGTTTTTAAGTATCGCGTGATAGAAAATCGCATATGTATAACAAAAAAAATGTAAAAAGATCTAGTACTTATACCAATATGATAATTTTAAAATACCTTACTTTACGTCTAGTAATATCATAAATGTTTCGAAATAAATAGTGAGCTTTCCCTAATTTATTTGCTATTCTGTAAATTAGGGAAAACTAACTGCCGTTTGCTAACATTTTAATAGTTCAAACGACCCAAACTGTTTAACATTAGAGTTACGAATTTATATAAACTGTAGCTACCGAGAACAAGTGCATAAAACAGCTAAATACTAAACCTTAAATAATATTTAACAGTTATTTGATTATTTATTTACTTTATAAAGCATTTAATAAATAATTTTATTATTTTAAAATACGTGTTTATAAGTACGTACAATTACTTAGGTACCTACTTACAAAAAGCAATTTACCAAATAGGTTTATTTTATGTCTTACGAGGTTAAAAATTTTTTGTTAAATACGATAACATTACTGTTTAACGTAAAAATAGTCGAATTATATGAACATATATACCTACTTATATTCAATAACAATAGGACAAGTTAATTAAAAATTGTTGCTGTAATGATATTGATTAAATTTAATTCTTTACATTTGATAGAAATTCGGATAATTAAAATAATTAATAATATCAGTATCGGTGACGATGCTTCAAACTACGCGTACCGATACTTAAAAAATTAAGTCGAGATTAAACGGAATTATACGTATGATTTTATAACTTAAAAGTGATAAATATGCAGATATATACTTATTTGTATAAAACTTGTTGAATATTTGAGGATGATTTACTTCGTTTTACAAAAAATTCTACGATATATTTCGAAGCAACAGATACAATTTATTTTTTAAATTCTTCAAATGGTCGCCGAAAAAAAATGCATTTTATTGCTAATAAAAAACTTGTTTGCGTTAGTATTATAAAATCTGCTGTAGATATAGCTAGTATACCTACTTTAACCGAGTACTCAATATAAAATTAATTACTGCCATTTGCTATTAATCTTTTTTGTAATTTTCTACTTCACCGGTTTCATACCCTATTTTATGTGCAGGAGCATGCTTAGTTATTCATAGCCCACTTAAGTGCCTTTTAACTGAAACCTTGCTGCGACATTGTTTAGGTAATACGGTTTTGTTATTTCTAGGCACTTTTAACAAGGAACTAATTGTGTGTCAAGTCGGCAATAAATTTAAAAGCAACTGATGTGTTAGAACGACTCTCTACCTTTATATTATGGTTTGAAAAACCTCTTATTATCTGGAAGTGGAGCAAAATGAGGCAGAGTTAAGTAATGAATATTCATTTTCAAATAAAAGCCGATCTCAAGTCTGCAGCTAGAAGTACATAGTTGTTTTAATAGAACACTTAAATCAAGTTAAAAGACGCTAAGACAGAGTTAAGTGTGCAAGCAAAGAACATAAACACTTCGTAGCACGATTCAACTCGTAAACTTTGTTCCGAATCCGTTTTCATATTATATTACTCAACTTGTAAGACATCCAATTTCTACCTGCCGAATACTAATTTAAATTAATATAATGAAATTGTCAACTTTATTCCCAAATTATAAATTTCGGTTAAATAAGAATTTGAAACGTAAAATAAGTGTGATTGTGTCACGTAATAGAAAGGACTGGAAAATCAAATGCCTAATTCTAACATTACTACTTACAAGTAAAGCACTTTGACCCCAATGTTATTTTAGTTATTAATTAATAATAAATGCTAATAATTTATTAATGTAATTAATAAGTATTAATAATCGATATGTATGTGTACAGAACTCTTCGTTACAGCTAAATGCCGTTTCAATTTTATTTTATCCTCCGCAATTATGTAATACCTACGCGTTTCTAGCTCATCGTCAGTCCTGTTTTAATTTAATTTACTTTTGATTATTATGATTCCCGAGTTCTGGGTTGTTATAATTTAAGAACAAATTTAAATTGGAATTATTACTCAATTGTAAGATAATTTCATTTACACACATAGCTTTGTTAAACAAGCGCAAACAATTTTTTTTTCATCATTAGGTAGATACGGCCACGAATCTTAATTTACACTTACAAACAAATTTTTATTTGTTTTAAAATGTCGAATATTATGTAAATGCTTTAACGATAAGTTCAAAACATTTCTTGTTTATATTGATTTTCGGATCGTGTAAATTTTGCTTTGTACGTGCCCACAGTAAAAGCTTTATGTTTGTTTTATTTTGTACTTTTTAGATTGTTTAACAGTGTTTAATTTGTTTAAAATAATGTAATAGGATAGTTCCGACGTAATCGATTGTTATGTGAACATCACTGTAAAAGCTACTTTAATTTTATTTGTATTTCTGTTATTATAGCGTGAATTTTCCAGTACCTACATAAAACGTTAATAAAATAATTTATCATAAACTGTAAACTGAACCTACGTATATTTTTAAATGTTGATTGTTTAAGTAATGTACTAATTATAAGCAACTAATTAAATACTTATCTACGTTGAATTAAGGCCAAAACAATACTTCGATAAAGTTTATTTATAACTAACGATGAAAATTATTATGTTAAAATTCACTTTTATTTATTTTGTTATTTTCAGATTATTCTATAAAATGTTTAGACATGATTAAAGACATATTTACTTAACTTTTAAAGTAACGTTTTTTAAAATTTAATTTTTTTACCTACGCCTACATGTCGTATTTTGCAAATTTCGAGATTTAAAAAGTAATTCCGAGGGTTTTTGGTATTACATTTTTATAAAAATAAGAAATGGACACATACTAAAAACATCAATTGCTGTAGTAACTTAACGCTTTTTTTTGGAAATTTATGAAATTAAACAGTAGCTACGATTAAAGTGTCTTTAGTTTGCAGTTGACTTGACTGAAATTTAATTAATTTAATTTTCAATACCTACGAATTTCTAAAATCAAGGTCTATTCTGACTAAAAAGCGTTTCGATAATGGTACTAACAGGAATTCACAGTAGAATTAGAAAATTGCCCGCTACTAATGATTATAACGTAATTATTGTTATGGATAACACAATGTAATGAAAAATAGTTAGATTAATTTTGAGAATTTAAATAAATAGTATGATGTAAAACGTTAGATAAGGTATACGAAATCACAAATTTCATATTTCTCTGCGTCCATGACCTCACTATTAGAAATTCGAGTGTTTTTTTTTTGTCGTCGCGATACGACGCCGACGCGACGAACTAGCTGAGAATTTTCTGCAGATCTAGTACCTACATAAAATCGAATGCACACTTGTATTAGATCTCGTATCCTATCCTTGTCGTGGTGATATGCGTAGGGGGATAGTGATAGGCACTGGAATGGTTGAAACAAAATTTCAATATATCCAATCCTCGTTTTATCACGATTATTGAAGAGTTTCTTTGCTACACTAACAAGAAAACTGAAATAACAAAACGCGGCCGGCAAGAGTATTTAGTTTGAAGTACCTACTTCAGACATGTGCTTAATATTCACCTTTTAGTAGATATAAATACGTATTTTGATATGGTGACGCAACGCCGAGACCAGAAGCTGTCCGACATGACGCGATAACAATACGATACGTGTATCGCTCGTGGAGAATATAGGGTTCCATCCAATTCGACTTCGACGGCGATGACGCGACGCGACGCCGACGTATGTATCTGGATACGAGACGAGAATCTGATATAAGCGTAAACTCGGCTTTTCTTAAGCTACATTTTTTAATCGTCTTCTATTTCTTTAATAAAAGCAAACAAAAAAGCTGTTGAATTTTATTTTAAATAAACGGTTAAAAGATCGCATGAACTTTTATTTTTACGAGACTTTAATATTTTTAAAAATTATCCTGAATTTAAAATTATATATAGGTACCTATATTACTGACGGTAAGCTATTTTACTACCTAATATAGGTATGAATTTAGTGTTACTATAAAGTCAACGTTTTCATTATACGCAATGAAATCTTTATTCTATGTTGTGGGATTTCCTTGAGCCGTATAGGGATACAAGTAGTTATATATTGACACTACATTATTTTCCGCATCATTAAGTCAAGTATTAGTATAGATTTTATCATGGTAGATATACTTTACTACACAAACTTTTTATATTTATTTGGAAATTGTTAAGATGTTTCATTAATAATAAGCATAACTAAAAGCATGTTAAATATGTAAAACAGAATAAAGGGATAGCAATTGGCCAAATTTTTTGAGATACGTTTTTGGGATTGATTTTCAATAACTCCATTCCTAGTTGGACGTTTTGTGCGTTTCAAGAAAGGCTTTGTTCCGCTCGATTTAGCATAGTGCTAGGAATTTTGTATAAAGCCGACTATATGGACGACAGCTACTTTTCTAAATAACGCATAAATTTATCTTGTTTGTAAAGCAATAAATTTCTACATTTTGATACAAAATTCTATAGAATCTATTTTATATTTTTCAGTTTCGATGTAAGAAGTCGTCAGTTTAATCAAGCTAAGCTGTGGTCTTCGCCGTCAGTTTTTGGTCAAAGAGCTTATTTTCGTTCTACTACGAATCCAGCGACACTGCTCATTAGCGAAATTCAACTGTCGGATGAAGGAATTTATAGATGCAGGGTAGACTTTAGAAATTCGCCTACTAGAAATAGTAAAGTCAACTTTACGGTTATCGGTAGGTATCATGTTATAATCGATTATACAGTTTCTGAACTTATATATTTGTATTGATGTTTATCTTACCTATTTAATGTTTCAAACTTTTAGCTTTATAGGCGACATTTATACCGAGACACTTTCAGCTCATAAAGTGTATCTATATCAACCATAACGGAGTCCCTAGACGAACTCTAAATATTGTTGTTCACGTTTCGGCAACGCTATTAATACATATAGAAATTACTAATCGTAAGTTTATAATAAACAAACAAATGTCCTTACAGCGTATTAATACGTAGATTTTTATATTACCTAGTTAAAATAAAACGTTACTTTAACGCATTTTATTTTCTAATAACAAATAAAAGAAATAAACAGATTCAATAAGTAGGTAAAGTAACGATAATCATGGGAGTCGTAATTTCTAATTTGTGTAAAATGCGACCTTCCATTGATGTGCCAAGATTTCGTGCTTTTTCGGAAGTTTAAAGTGGCAATGGCGAGCTGAATAAGTGTCTTATTATAAATGTTCATTACGTCAAGGGAATTTTCACCTATACGTTATTCACGATAGGTTCCAATCCACGTCAGCGATAAAACCTCGTATTTTTGATAGTAAGTACTAATCGATTGTAGTCATTCTTTGCCATGTCATATACGTGCAGGTAAATCATCGGTAGAATATGCCACGTTCAAAATTTTAAACTGAATATTACAAATGTACAATTTAGTAACTTTTTATGCATGACGATACCGGAACCTATCGTGAATAACGTATACTTAACTTGACTAAAACTTTCACTTGATTATCACTTTTATTATTATTATTTATTCTCAATAAAAATCAAAATAATAGAATCTATTCAAAATTTTATCCAATCAGTAGTTATACATTCTCGTTTTATTCCTATAAGTATACCTATACATACAGGATATAACTAAAATAACCCGAAAGCTCATAAGCGGTAAAAGAACATAAGTATACAATGACCATTAAACAAAGTGATAAACGTCTGATATGTTATGGAATTTTAACGATTGTGATTGAAATTTGAGAATAATAAAAATAAATACGATCCTGTTTTGTTTTTAAAGAATCTAATTACGTTGCATTAATTTCGCATTGGAAAACATCGCGAAAAAGTTGACTAGTAGCACAAAATCTAATGCACAAACGACTGATAAAACTTTACGCTACTACAAGCATTAGCAGAATGATAACTTTCAGCTAGACCTTTACAAAAAAATATAATCTTAAATTTGCACAAACCTCCCCTACGATAAAACAATTAAACGTGCTGATGCCATGCTGTCGACAATAACCGTAACAATTAATATCAGATTTCTGTCCTGCATTAGGTACCTACGTGTTGCTGCCTTATAAACTGCATATACATCGATGTTCGTTTTACCATTAGATATCTTGAAAATGAATCATTTATGCACGTTGTCTGCTTCTTTAGCGTTATCAATTTAATTTCAATTACTTGGAAATTTAATTTTCTCAGGAAGCTCTTTTAGTAAACGACCATAATGTCGATAAGGAAAATATATTTTAAATCGTTACAGCCATCCCCTATTAAGAAGTTTAGACTTATTTTAGTTACGCCCTGTATATAATTCTGTACCTGAGAGGTAAACAGTCGTAACTCCATTTTTGTCATTTATAGGTAGGTACACGAAATAAGAAAGAATAGAAGTTATCTAATTTTCAGATGCTCAATGTTAATATTTTATCTGTAAACTTAAATTATCAATAAATGATAATAAAATATATGTAGTAGGTACTTCGGCCAGTTTACATCAAAATTGGAGTTACGATTTTTTATCTCCGAGTTACAAAATTACATATACCTACATTTTTATAGATACAGTTTATAATTATGTACGTATGAATACATAAACACCGTCGCCTTTCCCCTTAAAATTTATTCTAGGTAGCTAATAATGTTGCATTTTCAAAGATAAGTACTCGTAATATTTTGTTTCGCTTGTTTCAAGCTACTATTTCATCGATATAAATAATTCATGCTGATCCATAAAAGCATAAGTTACTCAAATGTATTAAACTAATAAATAGAAAGCCAATTCGTTTTTACGATAAAAATATTAAATAGAACAATTTATGAGATTTCATTTAGATATATGGTAAAGTTCGTGGTTAAAGTTCTGCAATATTAAGCACTTTCAGTATTAATTTGTCTATTCTACAATCATTGTAACTGTATAATTGCAGCATTTGTGTATACTACAAGTTGTAAAATTATTTTAGAAACCACGAATGTTTTTCAGCTAGCCTCAAGTTGTAACGCTATGCTAAACTATATAATAAGGGCGTAAAGGGAATGTAGGAGAATGCGGTGGGTATTATATATTTTGAATGCGAGAAGTCGAAAAGCTAGCATTATTTAATATCATACGCATTATTAAAGTATTGAACTATAGTAAGTTGTTACTGAGGTATCTGAATAAAATAGGTAAATATTATCGATATTATATTATACACCCATTACAATTTCTAGCTTAACGTAGGTTACTATTTATGATTCATTCGTTGGTAGGAGTAATACATATTTATACAGTGAATGATAATTTAAAAATAAGTAATTTTTGCTTAAAATTAACTTGAACAATATTAATCGTAAATTAACTCTAAAATATTTTACCCAATACTTATCAAAACTAATTTTGAATGTTTAAATTTAAGTAACTGGTTATTGACCAAATTTTAAATTTTTTAATTTAAATTTAAATCACTCGTACATTTAAAATAATGACAATAGTTAGTGTTCTGTAGTGTATGCTACAATATACATATATCTCACCGTTAAGTGGAAAATACGTGAATATATTAATATACATTTTTAATCGACACAGCATCCTTATGTAAAATAAACAACAATTAAATGAACAAATACGACGATCATGCCTTAAATATTTGCTACCATATAAGCATTAGGCACCTAGGTATTTATGGTAAAATATTGTTTCCAAAAATACGCACTTTTCACTACGTGACTTGCGACATTTTTAGTAACTCCATCTTAATAAATTTTGCAGTACGATGGGTTTCTTATACACCTAAGTGATAATGATTTTCGAGGAAATTCTCGTATTTTCACCATTATTACTCTAATAAAGTAGGGATCTTAGCTTAGGGTGTCACGAACTTTCTAGATATTCAAAAGTTTATATAAAAAGGTTAAATCAATGATTTGAATATTCCCTTATATGAAAAAAAAAATCGATTACGCATTTATCAAACAAATTTTATGGCAAGTTATGAAAACTGGATTGAGAATTCTCACAATTTATTTTCCTCTTGCATTTTGCTATTTATCACCTTTACAATATTTAAAATTAAATTGAAATTGTGTCGAAATAAAACGTTTCTTAGTTTTTTTGTTCTCTATTCGTAACGTTTTGTTAAACAAAATAAAAGCGTTTATTCTTTTTATACGACTACCATTACTTCTCTGTCGGTCAAATCATGTATATAACTACATTATTTCTTCGACTTATTTCCGTAGTTTTGTTTAATTTCTAAGTGAATAAAGTCGCCTGAAGTGCTAGACTTATAGGACGACTTTCGAGTAGTATATGACACTTTTAACCTAAAAGAGAACGATAAGGCTAGAAATAGTGAGATAAAACGATTTTATCTAGAGAAGCGCGCAGAAAGAATGGGAATATATACGTTAACTTGTTCGTTTCCTGGTAGTTTCCTACTCATATCACTTCATTCCACCCTACTCGGTCTTATGAATTTTATGGTTTTTCTCGTCAACAACCTTCTATAAGCAAATATATAATTTTTTCAAATTTTATAGCCACATTAACTTAAGCTCTCTCATATTAAAGGGCCATAAATAACAATACCACTTTTTTTGTTTCAGTTCCCCCTAACAGGCCCGTTATATATGATGGTAAAAGAAGAGATAGAACTACCTTATTAGAAGCTTATAACGAGGGTTCGGACGTTAATCTTATCTGTGAAGCCAGTGGGGGTAAGATAACTTCATTCACTTAAGCTAAATGAATTTAAATCTTGTAAACTTGAGAAGCAATATTTCAATATTTAAGTACAGTATAATGATCGATTTAAAAAAAAAGAACCTTCCCAAATAAGTGACTTTATAATTATATGCGGATACTGTTTATTCTATTATTACCGGAGCAAAATGAATAATTCAAAATTTTGCGCTTTAAGAAATCCTCATTGCTTATATGAATATTTGATTTACCTGAAATTGCATCCAATACGTTTTGACAGCGTTTCTATTAAGTAAATTGAGGAAAACTGACACTAACAGCGCTTTTAACACCATTATATTGATAAAAGCTTATGTCAAAAGCACGTACGCCGAATTATTGGGATAAAGAAAATCAAAATAATCACTACTTTACATTAGTTACTAATTAGAAATGTTGAGCCCATTTTAATCGTATCTTATTGATTTACAGGTAGGCCTCGGCCGAATGTGACGTGGTATTTAGAAAATACGTTAATAGACGATTCGTACGAGTCGAGGCCCGACGGAGTAGTTGTAAATCATATAAATTTCCCTAATGTTGGTCGCCAACACCTGAATACAAGACTGATATGCCAGGCGTCTAACACTATCCTTACATCTCCCACAACAAATGTAGTTATATTAAATATAAATCGTAAGTATTGTTATTTTTATACCTACTCCAGTTGATTATCTGTAATTTTTAGTTAAGAACACATTAATACTCCGAATTAGTAACGTTAAATTAAAAATAAAATCGAGCGGGGCTAGAAAAAAAATGGAGTCTTTTATTCTAAATTAGGCGAAAACATATTTTGAAAGTGTATACAATGTATTTTGTAGCGATAATTCCGATTTAAATGTAATTTTAAAATATGTATATGATGAAAAACAAAAAGCTCAACATTTTAAGTAGTATTGTGGAGATTATACAGGGTGTTCCAGAATTCCCACTAAAGCTTCAGGTAACCTATACTTTCTGAACAAATAACTTAACAATGAAATTTGTCTCCGAGGCTTAGTTTTTAAGAGCTCTTAAAGGTGATACTTTAAAAATCGTATATTCAGTTAATAGTCACAAATATTATTTAAATATCTCAATCAATAAGTCGATTACAATTTAAAATTGCCATCAAATCACGATTTTTAAATTTTTCGAATGAACCGGTAGAAGCAATAAACTTGCAAGTAAAGCGGGTATCATGATGATAAAAACAATTTGCAACTTGTGTTTTAGTAGTTGGCGCTAAAGTGACAGTTATTTACTTTGAATTTTAATAATATTTATTTATTATTTATTTATTAATATTATACAGTTGTGGTAATTTATTAATTTTTTTTAACATACCTACACTATTTACTTAAAAATAGTCTAGATTAAATTAATTAAATTAAATTAATTAAATAGATTAATAGTCTACTGCGTTTGTTTCATTCTATTAAAGTAATTTGCAACAGTGTTGCCAAGTTTATTTTACTTTTTGTGACTCATAAACGAAAATTAAGCTTCAGAGAAAAATTTTGTTCTCAGGTTATTCGTTCAGAAAACATAGAACACAACTGCCTGAAGTTTTAGTGGATATTTTGGAATACGCTGTATACTTAAACTTTGTAAAACTCGAAATAAATAGGTATTGTTAGCACCAACAATTGACCACAATAATCTAATAATAAAATTAAAGAAACCGAAAAATATAAATATAAGTGAGCATAGATGCTCGATTTTATATACCTACTTAAAATTTAAAAAAGTTTAGAGACGGTCTTTAAAGTACAAAGAAACTAAATAAGAAAAAATGATAACTACACCTGTTCGTGACTATCTGAACAATTGTAGCACGTTTTAATATATAAACTTGCTTATCCACTAAAAATATATTATAATTAAGAACAACATAAATATTTACCTAAGTCATTTAAAAAAAAAAATAAAGAATTATAATAACTACGTATGTACCTATACCACACAGAAAGAATTTCCTTCAAAATATTATTAATACATCAATGAAATAAATGAAGTGATAGACAGGTAATACCTATAGGTGTTAACTTTTATTCAAGAACGTCGATTATTATAGATTGATTACTCGATTCGATTATTGTTAACAGAGTTTCTTTCTACTTTTAATACTCGAAAAAATTCAACACTAACGTCATACAATGTTTTATCGTCATGAGAAAACTTTATAATTAGATTTAAAGAGTAATATATCCGCTGGCTAAACAAATCTCAATTCTTTTCTAAATTTTCTTTATATTGCACTATATATTTCCATGCATTTTATAGTAGGTAGTTATGAAGAGAAGAAATAGATTTTCCATTTTTGTTTTTTGTATTGTTACCGTGATTGTGCTAAAATCAATTCATGTCTTTCAGAAGGCTCTTCAACTTTTTTGAACAGACGTGCGTTTTGGGGGATAAACGACAATCAGGAAATCAGTTTAGTTCTAATTCGATTAGTATTAGCAAACCAATACATTATAATAATATATACAAAATACAATCTATTGCTATAAAAGAATAATTCATTTTTATTCGCGAAAATGTAAATACCTATACGTAGATGCGTGATCCACGTCAATCGACACACGGTGAATTTCAACGTTTCAAACTTATTAAATTTGATTCTGGGAACGTCACAATCAGTGTAAATAACTAACATACGTGATCATCACGTGAGTATGACACGTGATCAACTTATTTAATTTTTTTGTAATAAAGTTTCAAATATTTACCTATACCTAAATTCGCTTGAATGCATTTAAATTTGCTGTTTTTCTATACAACTGATTGGATTTATAAGATTTACCGCTAAAAAGTAAATATATCAATAAACGCGGGTTGTCCATAAGTTTATATTCCGTGAAAGGGCGCACCGAAAATTATATGTAGATATGCCTATATAAACTTATTTTATTATCTTGATGAGAATAATTAGACTCTAAAGTAGAGAATAACCTTTTATCTATACTCTGATTATATAACAGATATGGGTATACTACAAAACTGGGGCACCACCTACATATCTATTTATACTTACTTATTTCATACTAAACTGAAACGCAACTGATAATTCAGGAAGACTATTCGCAATTATACTATATTATGAAGGAATTTATCAAATATCTAGCTTTTTGCTTATAATAACTTTTAATAAATTTAAGAAAATGGTAATTGAACTGCAAAACTGTTTTAAAACAAAATATTATTTTTCAAAGGCGACAATACTACACCCGTACGTGCGACGATCAAATTAATATCATACCGTATCGTCCTCACTACTATTATTGTACAAATTACTTTTTTATACTATTACTTATAACTATGTAGGTAACCAATATTCTTACAATTAGCAGTTACAAACTAACAACGTTCGCATACCCAATAAACAATTTGGTAAAAATATTTAAAGCTCAACGTCGGCGTCGCGTCGTTATAGACATATTTATGTAAACTGTTCGTCTCACTTTAAAGCTCCCAAACTAGCTGCTAGTCACTATTCCTAAATATGTAAAAACCGTTAACCACTTAGGTACATGTAACTAAACGTTATCCAATATAGGTTCTAATACACGTCATCCATAAAACCTCGTATTTTTACAGTTTTAATAAATTGTAGTTTTTTTATACCATCTAATCAATAAATCGATAAATCATCGATAAAATACGTCGCATATCAACATTATAACTGAATTACAAACGTACAATTTAGTAACTTTTAATTGATGACGTGCATTAGAACCTACCTTGTATACCGTATACATGTATGTAGGTAAAGTAATAATTTTAATAAACCATCAATCTAAATGTAAGTGTATGTACAAATGCGATTTAATATTTAACGCCCTAAAGTTCTAGAATTTACAGCTATTTACAGTTTAAGCTCTTTTAAAACAAACATTATAGCGTATCAAATAAGTTGTTACAATATACTCATATCTAACCCCCGGAAGTGGTTTGTGTCTTGTGTTAAAACAGCGGAAAGCTTACTTGATATTCTACTAAATTATACAAGGACTAATGGAAGCAAATTGAGCAGTGTGGTTAATCTCGCAAATTAATTTAGGTATACTAGTTGTAGTAACGTAACAATTATTTTTTTTAAATTATTTATCGATAAAGTTATTTCGCAAAGACAATTTGATTAACCTGTGAAATAATAATAATTTTAACTTTTCTTTTTTCTTACAGTAAAACCGCAAACAGTTCACATATTAACCAAAGAAAAACAAGTTTCGGCGGATAAAAGGTACGAGGTGGAATGTAGGACGTCGGGTTCGCGACCTGAAGCAGTAATTACGTGGTGGAAGAATAGTAGACCTATTAAACGATTAGCTAAAAATGTAAGTAATTTTACATAGTTAAGTTCATACTTGAATGCTATATAGTCGTAAATACGTATACTACTAACATCAATTGCAAAACTATACCCCTCGTTTTTACGTGAAACCCTTTTACTTCTGATATAAAGACGAATACAAGTTTTAGTACCTATCTATTGGCATTTCCTTTAAAAGTTTCCTTCCTTGTGTTATGTATTATGTAAAACGACTAGGATTTTAAATAAAACTTAGCAAAACGAAAGCTAATAAAAAACGATAAATGCAAAATTGCAATTTCTAAGACTTACAAGTTTCGTGATGTTCCGTTTAAAGTAACTAACAATAACACGTTTAATCTCACGATTGCCTTTTCTATTCTTTCTCAGAAGTTGCTCTTCGCATAAGAATAAAAAGGAACGAGGAATAAAAGTCGACATAAAATGTTACAATTTTGACTTCTAAGTTTACGGTTTTATCGAAAACTTTACCTTTTTTAAAAATACTTTTCGATTCTCAAGTGTACAACCTCACTTCCCAGTTTATCCAAAGAGAAATTTCAAACGGAGTAAATGCCTCGCCTGAAACTTTGCATCGTTTTCAATGTATTTAGGTGTTTATTTTTATCTGCTGTCTTACATAAATAGGTACGTTTATGTTTAGGTCTAGTATACAGCAATGAACAAATTAAACCGATTACGACTAGAATTAAAAATAAATGTTATAATAAAATAGTTAATTTTTTTATATTCTTTCTTAAATTATAGAGCTTTCAATTGAAGGTGCATGATTTAGTTTTTCAGAATACGATCGCTTTACTTTTAAAAATAGAGGCCACGGTGGTCTAGAAAGCATTACGCTATTCTAGTAAACCAACAGTCAGGAGATCGAATCTCCCTGCAACCGTGGACGTTCGCAAATGTCATTGCATTTTAAAAGGAAAAACAACGGCTAAGTATACTACACTAACAGCACCGGTGTGTTATAATCACCTAAGAAACAAGTGCTGGAGACAATCAGTGCCCAGGTGATAACCCCTGAGGAACAAAACAACTCCACATACCGATGCTGTTGCAATAGAAAAAGTCCCGAAGCCAAATAATAAAAAAAAATTGGTTTTGAAATTAAATATTACGTTTTACAAGAGGAGATATAAACTGAAAAGTTCGTTTTCTATAAAATTATTATTACCCGCTATATAAATAGGTATACTTGAGAAGTTGTTTTTAAAAGACTTTTATTATAAAAGTATATAATATGAGTAGCTCCGATATTTTTAAAAATACCTAAAATTGCACCATTTGAATAGATTATTTTATATTGAAGTTTAAAACTGTAAATTTTGACAGCAATACGTAACTTACGATAGCTAGTAAGCAAACAACTAACATAACTTATTTTTATACAGAAACTACTTTAATAATAATTAATAGGCAGGTAATTGGATTAATGTAAATTAACTTTTATTTATTATTATAATTTAAAAAATAGAAAAATCCAATTTATTTTAATTTTTTTTAACTACTTTTTATTAGAAAGTTGGAAAAACTTTAGAAATTACAAAAATCAATATTTGTGTCACTTAAGTTTGTTTTCCTGGCGAATTAAAACAATTAGCTTATGTGGTAAATATACGTATACTCATTATAAGATGTTTGTGATTTCTAAATGTATTGTAGGGGCATTGTATTTATTTAAAATTCGGTTAAACGTATTGGAGATTTCTTGGTCTTATATTTTAGCACATTCGAAATATTTAAACTAATGGGAAATCTATTTTGAATTAGCACAATAAAATTTAGTTGACAAAAACGAAAACTTCTTAAAACATGACGTTTCGCAGTTATCAAATAAATAACTAACGCGATTATTTTCATTAGGTTTGCCGTTCGCAGCTTTTTCTAATACGCTTAAATTTTAACCTTCCAATTAGCACAGCGGATTACGATACTTGAAGTTATTTCTACATGCGCTAAATAATGGATAACAGGCATTATGGGTAAGCTTGATTGCCAGGATCGATTAACGCCGCACAATACGCTAAAAATAAATACACTGATGAACGGTGTAGATAATTTAGTTGTTCAATTTTATGGTAGATAGGTAAATCAGTTTTGTTTGTTAATTGTTGCTCAAAATTGTACTTTTATCGATGGCCCAAACATTATTAATTAATTACTGTTGTGGATTTATTATAAAATATGTATGACTGTCGTTTACCCATATATTTGCAAAATTACTAGATATATAAGTATGTACCTAGCATAATCCAGTAATTTTAGGCATAAAAATTATTAACTGCCGAAAAAATCCCAGTTTGCAGGATTTTTGTATACACCTTCATTTTGATGTTTTAAAGAACGTGTTAAAAGTTCCAATCGCTATCCTGACCAAAAATGGTTTTTCTTAATTATCTCGCTTTTAAAATTGTCTACAAAAATGTTCGATACATTTTATTCGTACAACCGACCGTTTTCGGTATATGAAGCTGAGAAGATATAAAATTTATAATAATGCATTCATCTTCGCGTCATTTTGGAGAACTTTCTTTTACGTAATATCCCCGGTAGGCCTAGTCCATGGTATGCGGGATGTAATAATTTGCTACTCTGAACATTATTTTTCGTTTTATCAAAAATTGTGTGTCCTGCAGATAATTAAAATTCTTCTTTATCTTTCTGCTTCCACTTAATTCCACTTAATGTTAATTCTTACAAATCCGAACATTTCCAGTTACACAACGACGCGTATGTACACCTTATCACGAAGTGCGTTACTTTCTCTGCTTCATATCACGAAACAGTTGGTTGTACGAATAAAATGCATAGAACCTTTTTTGTAAACAATTTTAAGATGTATAATATAAATAACGTCAATCGACCTCCGGGCCATAGGAAACCAATTAATTAAGAAAAAACATTTTTAGTGACCCTTGCTGTCGAATATCTCGCAAAGCCACGCCGGCACGATATCTTTAAAACATCTTCATTATCATTATCTTCTTTAAAACATCAAAATAAAGGTGTATACAAAAATCCTGCTAACTGGGATTTTTTTCGGCAAATGAAACCTAAAATTCATGGACTAATAAATGGAATAATAATATTATAACCTTTTATATCTTCCATGTTCGGTTTTTGTTTGTTTATATTATGTGTACGTACCTATGTACTTACAAGAAATAAAGTACATAATATAATAAGATTATTACATTTGTAAAATGTTAAGTATGGTGCATTTATTATAACAGGTCTACTGCGCCACTAACTTAAAAATATTGCGATGTTGTTAATTCTGTAGTTTTATATAGCCCTTTTATATACCTAGATTGCCTTATGTGACATATTATGTAGTCAGAAAAGTTAAATTCTTTAAATTACTATTATTTATAATTCTTGTTGTTAGTTAAATTTTTCAATAAATATTTTACGTATTTGTTGCCTATATATAACGTTTTCCAAATATTAAAATTTGATACCGAAAATTTGATAATTTACTGCAGTAAGTCTCTGTAATTTTTACGTCAGTGTTAACGGAATAGTCCTATTATAATGAATCCATTGTGTAGGTACTTACACTTAATTATTTTATTTTGGGACTTATCTTACTTTCTTCCATTATACGAATTAAAATGATTTATGATTCGTTTTGATCTGCTTACTTAATTATTAGGTACTGCTAATTGTAAGTATTTATTATCTAAAATATTTCGGACAGCAATCTTGGTCAGTATTTTTAACGATAACAAGATGATTAGTTGACTAATGAAAAATTACTAACCAATGAAGTTTGTAAGTCTTAAATATTTACTAGAAAAAAAGAAAAGAGAAACTTATTTATTACCTTTAAAAGCATTTAAAGTTTTTGAATATATATTTTGAAAAGTAGGAGGTAATGCTTTTAAAAGCAGTTCCATATTGAGTTCCAAAAGAGTTCCATATTGTTTCATCAATAATTAAATACCTATTTATGTTGTTTGCGTATTATGTTATAATATTAGATAAATACTATAATTACTACTACTTAGTATATTGAAAGTGGCGCCTAAATCGCATCCTTATGCAATCAGAACCTTTGCGCCTTTCTTAAAAAATAAATAATAAATATTAAAAATAATAGATAGATACCACAAATAAAAAATACATAACTATGTTTCTACAAAAATACATAGTAGGTGTATTAATAATGAAACGAAAAAGAAATAGTCATCTTTCGCGGCACCTCGCCCTGTTTTCAAGTATTAAGGATCCATCGTGCGAAGCACGTTTTGTCCTTATAGACGATATCGCTCTAGTTATATTGAACCAATACATAAAAGGGTTCACGTCGAAACTATTACCGCACCTGCTTTACAATATGTACTGAATTTATATATTACGCCAATTACTTAACTAACGACATTTGGCCAATTTACTCAATTATTCCGCTAAAGTACCTATATGTATAATTACTCTATATAGGTACAGTGATAATAATTTTACTGAAAACGAGCGTTTCTAATTGACGATCTCCTCTTGTTTGGCATTGAAAATTATTATATATATTAATTATTATAATATAATGAGATCTTAACACAAATAAAACCATTGACGATAATATTTTGGTTTTTTACATATTATAATACCTACTGAAATATTGAATAATTACTTACCGAAATAAAAATTTATTGAAAACAATCGAAACGAATATTTTATATATATATATATATATATATATATATATATATATATATATATATATATATTTACCTAATTATTACCATGCAAATTTAAGTAAACTTTGAAGTTACCGTAGTATACATGTAAATTAAAAGAATTTCAAGTTAAATTGTTACATTGAAACCTAAAGTTTGTTAGAACCTATTTAAAATTTAATTTACACTTTGTTTTTGTCGTAGTTTTCAGAACAGAACAATCAAAGTTTAAGTATCTTGACTTTTGTACCTGTGATCGATGACGACGGCAGGTACTTGACCTGTCGTGCTGAAAACCCGTCCATCCCTGACAGTGCGTTGGAGGACAAGTGGAGGCTTAACGTCCACTGTAAGTGTATCTTAATAAGGATCTGCTAATGTTTTAACTTTTCCCGAGCCATCTAAAACACCATACTATTCAAAAGAAATAATCGAGCGTTTATGTAAATGTATACTTATGTAAGTATACCTATGTATATAAAAAAACTGATATTACATTATCGATTTATAATTAATAATTTACATACCTACAACGAAGGGGTTGGTGTTTCAAATTTTGACAGCAACGATCGTCATAGAAGTTTCTCAATTAAAGACTCCTGTCATCCTAACTTGTAATTTTTTTATCGTTTTAAAGTTAGTGGCTTGTAATCAATGTAATATAGTAACATATGTTTCCAGTATAAAGAAAACTAATTTTTAGCCATAAATCATTTATTTCAGTTGTTGGTGGTCTATAATTTACGGTAATTTAGCGATCAACCCAAATTTTGTCGATTAAAGTATTTCAGGACGAATCGATAAGTGTTGCTTTGTAAATGTGCAACAGAGTATGTTGTGTATTACTTATTATATAAACATCTAGATGCGCAAGTTAATGTTCTTAATAGTGTACTGGCGTTACAACTTTATATTTACATATATTTAGCTGTTTAAAATCAAGAAAATAAATCGTAAAAATAATTTCGTTTTTACTTTTTACTAAATTTAAAATATGTATGCTTGGCATGTTGTAAATTACCAAGTAGTGTTTTCGCCTTGCATTTCGCGAAATAGGTATAGTATATTTGACTAGTGTAACACCGTAAAGTTTTACACAATTCCCAGCGGTTCTTTTGATTTGTATACCAAAATTTCTCAGAAATGAATTAGGTAATATGGACGGGAAGACGGCAAATACGTTTCCAATTAGATAATCATAATATTTATTTTACTCTAATTATTTAAAATAATAATATTACATATTTTTTATGAACATATATTAGTTTTCAAATTTTCGAAATTATTTAAAAATCTGTAGATATTTATTTTTTTTATAGAACTGAATTAAAATACTGGTTAATATAGTATAAAAAAATCGTTTGAAAGTAGTGTTATTCAAATTTTATTATGTGAATATAAATAAATAAATAGATTCAGCTTGAACTATTTACCTAAGTAGGCACTAAATTCATAAATCGACGACACAAGTAGGTATCTTGTTTGGTCATGCGACTTATCTATATTTGATTTATATTTTCGCGGTAAACTTTTTTATTAAAAATATATTTAAAAAAACTATCGTTTGTCGCATATTAAGCAATGAAAAACAATATTATACGTATAACTAATCAATAAATAACGCAGCAATAGGTTTTATTACGTTATTTTTGTTTACTTTCTGAAATGATTTTCGCAATATTCGTTCGTTTTACCATTATTTGTTTTTAAAATGTTAATTACATGTAGATACCTATATATTTTCTAATCATTTACGCAAAAATACCAGATAAAACAACTTATTCAAACATAGTTGAAAGTGGTTTCGTCCACTAGTAAGTGCCTAGATATTAAAAATAGCTTTTTTTAAAAATTTTGTAAGTACACCTACATATCGTAGATATAATTATGTAGGTAGCAGTTCTAAAAAACACATTATTTTTTTTTAAATCTTAACCATACAGAATAAGTATTTAGTTTATCCATAAAAGAAATTTACGGTTATAGTACCTTACACGCAAGGCCGTAATAAAATTTTAAATTAATTTAATACCGCGTCATACTCGTACAAAACAGCGAAAATGCTCCTATAAGTAAACACCGAAGTTTTCCTCGTTTCATAAGAGCCCAATATTCATCCAATTTATTATTTAATAAAGTTATAGTTGCAGAAAAATTTAATTTACTTAAGTCGTTGAAAAGTACCTATATTATATTTTCAAGTAAAAGCTGCATGTTATTTAAATTCTACTCTATAAAATATTGCCTATAAATTCAAACTACCGCACCGCCCTCGCAACGCATTGCCGTAATTAATATATTTGTTCCGCCTTTTTTACAAATACATAGGTAGGTACAACGCGATTAGATCGCGGCACTATTTTTAAAGTGTGACTATAAAACGATTATTTAATCAAACATTTATATGCCCATATTTATTTTATACCTGATGTGCAGATAAAGGGCATTTGTACTGTTTAGTACTTATATCAAGAAATTTTTGTACCACCAGTACGAATATCGGAACAAATAGTTTCGTTGATGAAACAATGTTAACAGACAATTATAATTTTTGTGAAACATTCAAAATGCCTCTACGCCAAAAGTAACCAAAAACAAGTTATCGGTTATTTTAGTAATGTGTGCACACAAACGTGGGAATCGAAGCAATCAATGCGCCCTGCTTTGATTTAATTCCAATGCTAACACGTTTATTGACAAAAGATATTTTGTTAATTTCGGATGTTGGATTGCGAGCCTTCAGCTTTTAATTTTGATTTATCTCTCGCATCACCGCTTTCGCATTGAATTAGTCTCGCCGCAATATTTCAGATAATGTTGGTGAGAAACTTTTACTACTACTAAATCCTTTGATAAAAGAATAATTTCGAATTACGAACAAAGGTTTAACAAGAACTTTTGTATATTTCGAGAACTTATTATTCTACTACTACTACCTAGTATCTACTATTAATATAATTTATAAATAAATACAAGACAGACTTAATAAATAAATGTAGATAGTCAGTTTAGATTTCCTAAAATGAATTGTGATTCGTCAAAAAGAAGTGTAATATTTTAACGTTATAACTAAATCGTTTAATTGTAAGTACTACTTAGGTAATGTCCAAAAATTATCCAAATTATCCAAAAAATCAACACGACTAATTTTTAAATTAAAAATAGAATAAATTTATAATTTTGCCTCGCAAACCTGGCAGACCTCCCTCCAAATGAATACACTTTTAATATGTCACCTACTGTATAAAACTACATCGCGTTGTTGTTTTTTTTTTCAAATTATAGTTTTAATTGTCCTTTATGTGAATATATATGTCTGCCGATGTAAAAATTTTCCCAAGTCTGATAACAATTAAGGGTTAAAATTCGAAGGGATGACACCCCTTAGAATTTTAATCCTTTTTTTGTATCATAATGTAGGTCTTGAACAGCTATTTACAAAAATATATAGTTTGTTGGCGATAGTTCTTGTTGTTTCGCAGATAATAAGCAAAATCGAAAAAAGTTCCAATTTTCAAGGGTGGATTTCACCCTCTTAAACCGCGTAAGAGCAGAAACGGAAAGAATTTATAATAGTACCTACGTAATATACATAATGGCTTACGAATAAAAGTAATCGCACGTGTAGGTAAACATACACCTAATATAATATTTACGTAATATAATATGTAGATAATTTTTTTTGTTTATCTTTCCAGATTTTAAATTTGATAATTCGCTTTGGGATCATTTTCGAAGATAATCCGAATCATCAAAACTTATTTTTCATACCTCAAATAGATATTTCTAAAGTTAGAATATTGTATGCTGCTTAATTTCCATTGGGATTCATAACTTATTTGCTATGAACACCTTTTATAATATTTTTTTTCATTTCTTAATCTCATAATATGATGGCATAATATGAAGGCATAGGATTTATTTGACAATATTGCTACCGGTAGGCAGTATTGGATTCCATTACTTATATTACAGTTTAAGTTACTTTATAAGAACGTAAAAGATATAATGTACTCGTACGTCGACATTTTATTAAATTTAAAACGACCTAGCTCTCAAAAAACATTTACATATTATTATTTGTTAATTTGATTAAAAATAACTACCTATTCGCGAAAATACAACAGAATACAAATATAAATTATTTATGGTTAGCTTTAACAACATTTTTTTAAAGACGACTACTATTAAATTACTTTTCTACCATAAATACAGTTACGACTAAAAAAAAAGTATTTTATTAAGTGTTATTCATCTAGGTATAGGGTATTCTAGGTACAGGGTGTAAGTAATATAAGTCTAACCTTCTTAATTGGGGGGTAGCTGTAATAATTTAAACCACATTTTCCTTATCGACATATGGTCGCTTATTGGTAGTTTTCGAGAAAATTGCATTTCAAATTTTATGTAGGACCCTGTTCTTACTCAATTTTAATTAAATTCATAATGCCGACGAAGCAGGTAAAATGCAGAAATGCCTCAGTTTCAAGGTAAAACGAATATCGATATAATTTATAAATAAGCGAAACGTACATATTACGAGACAGAAATCTGATATTAATTGTTCTAATTAGTGTCGACAACGTGGCATCAGCAAGTTTATTTTATTGTACGGTAGGTTAGTGCAAATTTAAATGTATTGTTTTTTTTTGTAAATGACCAGCTGATATTTAGAATAATAATTCTTTTTAAAATATTAAGCAGGACCGTATTTTATCCTATTATTTGATACAAATTTTAAACAAAATTGTTAAAATTCATTAAACATATAAGACGTTTATCAACTTGTTTAATGATCATGCCACACACTCCCCTTAAAAGATTCCGAATTATTTTATTTACACCCTGTGTATCTAGACTTTTAAAAAGTTTAAATAAGAAACACAATTTAAACGTTCGATTAAAATATATTTTCTAAAAACTTCCTGTTAATAATTCGAAAAAATAAGTTTAGTTAAAATACAGGAAATATGAGTAAGAATTATTAAGTCTTTTAGTCGTTAAGTCTTTTTGATTTAGATATGCTATTCTCCTGTGTTTATAATTTATTTTTATTTTTATTCAACCACATTTCTAACCTAACCAGATATTTACTGAAAGGACTCCAGTCCTTTTCCCATTAGTTCCGGCGACCAGCTGGTGCTGGTCGCGTAAACTAATTGTAGGATAACTATTATACTGCCAGTTTAAATTTAATTTACTCTCTGACAAATTATACACATATCGTTTGTTATGGTTTTTGTTACTTTTTCCTTTTAATTAATAAATAATGTGCCAGCCGCGATGGACAAACAGATATAGCGTTCTCTTGTTAAATTAGTGGTTCGAAGTTCGAACTGTCTTAACTCGTAGACGCTTTTAAATGATTTAAAGCTCGCTGCATGAGTATCTAATAATCCCGATATGAAAAAAAAGTAATAAATAGAAAATGTTCGATTGAGATTTTTGTATACCTAATATAAATGGTTAATTTCAATAAATAGTAGGTTGATTATATTAGTACCTACATTAAAATTATTATAGGTATATCAGTTGAACATCAATTGAGAGATACCTACATAAGTAGTTGAATTTGGTAACATTTATTATATAGGTAGCAATTTAAAGCAGGATATATTTTTTTGAATGGTAGGTATTTACACGATAAATTAATTATGACCATACAGAAGTGCTGAACAAATTGTTTTAACAAAAAAAAATTAAATAGGTACCTACCTACAACATAAAAATTGCCAAACATTATAGATTTAATAAATTTTTGAAAACGAATATTTGAATTTATATTATTCTAATGTACGATTTCGGAGATGTATTTATAATATGTTTATATTCACTGTTTATATATCCACTTTCAATGGATCAATAATATGTGGTTGATCATCTATATTGTAATAGATACGTCTAAGTTTTTCCTTAAAGACATTTCATTTTTTTTTTAAATCTAATTGACATGTTCTTTTTAACAAGAAACGTCGTAATTAATATCTTGTAAAATATATTTATATGTAAATATGTAAAACGCAAAAATAAATTTGGATTTTGAAGTGAATATAATTAAACACCTAAGTACATACTTACTTACATAAACTTTTATTAGTTTGAAAAAGTAAAACTTTAATGGCATTAGGTATATAGAATAGTACCTAACGCTATCTACTTCTAAATATTTACAGTTAGATATATAGTATTTCACGATACAATACACTGGTGCTCTAAGCAATAAATATCTCCTTTAATTGGTAGTTGGTTCAATACGTGTCAACGCAACTTAATGAAATGTTTTCCTTATCATTCTACTATTCTAATGGTATTTATTGTAGAAATAGATTTTTGATAAATATGTTTCGAATTTTTTAAGAACGTACTTATACGAGTAAAAAATTAATTTTTAATCAATCAATTACATTAATACACCTACCTAAATAATATTTTAATATACATGTGTAATTATATCATGGTCGAAATATTTGGTAAAGAAGTCTACTAACATTTTGAACGATGCTGAAAAATAAAGTGGATGTAATAGCGTTTGAAATGAAACGCTATAAGCTCCCAGTAAGTTGTAGATGTGTATGTAACCGGTACGGCAATCCATACAAAAATATCCACTTATCAAATACGAATAAGGAAATCTCAAACTGTTGTTAAAAAGAAATCCATTAATATTTGAGTTATAAATACGTAAAGTTATAATACAGAAATACACATTTTATACATAGTACGCTTCATTTGTTTGTTTGTTTATTATTGTTAGATTAACAATAAGAGCCAGTTTTTTCATCTTCCAATAAATTTATTTGACAATATTTTACTGTGGAAACGTTTGTTGTAACAATTATTTCTATGGTAAATATCAGTCAAATAAATTAAATGGGATATAAAAAGTTCGACCTTAAAAGGTTTTGCTTCATTGTTTAGTAGAACTACATTTCAACGTTTAAACCTTTAATATTCTTATTTTATAGGGTTTCAGTTGTTATATTACAACCATTGAATATTATAATGAATATCATTGCATTAACGCAATTTGAGTACGCGGAAAATTGCCATTCATAAAAATATGAAAGGAACGGCTCCCAAGTCAGACACTTATGATTTTTCGTTGTTTAAATATAATAAAATAGCATGCTGTTTTCTATTGAATGTTGGTTACATTTTCGCAGGATCTTTGTGAAGTACAACTTGTTGGCGTTATATTGCGTGAGCCTGACTATCATGTGTTATTTCGTATATTTCGAGTGTTAGAGATCGTGACTGTTTATTGCTTTTTAATTCCAGGTAATATTTGTAATTCCAATAATGAGCTGTGATGTTTTGTTTCGTAATGGACTTATTGTAGCGTTTCACCTCGATTTTTACATTTTATTATTGGCCTAACGTTTATATAGGTATTTAATCTTTCAACAGAGAAAATTATCACCGATTTAAAGAAGACGCATTAAAATGTGCACATTGCATCGGAACGAGTTTATAGTCTAGGTTGGACATAGTTAATTTTTTGTAAATTCTGTAATTACCTTATTATAATTTTCTAATACTTTTACTATTTTATTGTGAATATTAACCTCTATTACGATTATAACAAATTTCGTATAGATATTAGAACGTAGAGCGCTAGGAAAGTTTTGTCGTACAGTGTGAGCAAGCAATAAATTCACATCGTATATTTTTTTCCAGAACAAGCACTTCTATTTGTACCTGTATGCATCGTTTCACAGAAATAGGTTTAGTCTATGTTCGTTAGTGAATTTATTGAACTTGGCGAGACGCAACTACAGAGTGATTATCGCTTAAACGTTAAGCTGGGATTAAAGGCAAAATAATGTCATGACGAGATTATTGGAGGTTCAAGAAGAAATGTCCGTCTGCGAGGACCATAGAACTGTGGTATCAAAATTTTCAATGTGGTAATTTTGAAGTCGAGGACGAATCGCGTTTAGGAAAAAACGTCAATTCTGCAAAGAACCTGGTGGACACAAATCGTCACATTACATACTGACAGATTGAGGGTATGTTGAAGATTAATGCACCAGCTACACACAATGTTCTGTATAATAACCTTCGTTCAATAAAAGTCTGTACGCCGCGGATACCTCACAATCTAAACCATCGCAGTTTGTAAAAGATTCCGAGCTGAAGTTATTAGAACTCCCACCTAAAGTCCCAACCTTACCCCTTCTGACCTCGACCTATTTCCATTTCTCAAAAAACAACCGAAAGGGCGTCACTTTTCGAACGACGAGGAGCTAATTGCTGCTTGGGACGAAACACGTGCTGCAACATTTTTAGGAAAGTGGCAGCAGATATTTAATGGCCGATTTATACGTATGTTGAAATGTATTAACTGTAGTATGAGTAAAAAATTGTTATTTTTTTCTGATCATGTCCAACCTACAGTAGATATATATAGTTTCCTTCCATTACACTGTGAGGTGGTTTATTAAATTTCATTCGCAATCAGAAGGACAAAATTTTGTTATAAAACTAATATAGATAGGTACTGTATAGGTACTGTGTAAGTAGGTATATAATTGTTGCATAGTACTTATCTAATGCCAGACTTAATTGCGAGACGTTTCGATGATTTATTAATTTAAATAAATTACTTTTATTTCCTTATAACTATATCATAACTGTTTCTCACCTTGAATATTTTATTAAGACACGGTTTCGTGGTAGCAACAATGTTTCATCTTTAGTCTGTAGACCGAGGGTCCCCCATAAATATAGAAATATTTATTTTAAAAAGTTATACCCATACTTCGAAACAGACATTTAAATGTACTTAATTATCGTTATTAATATATTTAAAGAGTATATAATTTTTAGTATTAAAAATCTAGAATCTATACAAACAATAATATTCGTTTTAGAAATATTAGAAAACAAACGCTAATACGTATTATAAATAAACGCTGCTATTGTATAATAAATCATACATCTGTAGCTATATTTATTCAAATACATTAATTAATTTGTAGGGAGGCTTTATGCATGAATTATTTCACATTACTAGATAAAAACGCACGCAAGTGAACCCGTAAAATATAATTATACAAGTGATTTTAGTCGTAGCCATTTTAATATTTTAAACTTTTAATATTGCCAGGTCTGTTTGGTTTCAAGCGTACAAATATAGTATTTACACAGATGCGAATTTGAAACGTGCACAATTTACTTCGACAAAAAGTTCTGAAATTCTCCCATTTTCTTGCCTTTTACGTTTAGATATGCTTTGAATTATTAACTATCCAACCATAAGAAAAAAAAACTTTCGTTTGATATAGGTAGATACTTTATTCAACTTTCTATCTAATATTGTCAGTTAATACAGTTTGCATAGTTATCGAGGTAAATCCGTGTGTGGAAGTGTACGCGTAAATGATCAGGAAAACACGATAAAGTACATACGACATAAGGAAAATACACGAAAGTATTTATTAAAATGGGAAGTAGGTTTAAACTAATTTGCAACGCAATTTGCCCCTCGGTAGTTATTTTATTAAACGTGCGAATATCTATCTACGTTTAATCGTGTATAGGTAATAAATAGCCTTAGAATTAGATCTTTTTAAATCAACATTGAACAATTATCTCCATCTTACAAATAATTTATTACTTAAATATTTTGAAGGTAATAATAATTTATTCATAATTTTGCGCTTTCAAATTATTTGTGTTTGAGTTTATACTCTGCCTTTAAAGTTGCATTCCGAATATTTTAAAACTGATGAACAAAATATAAAGAAAAAATTGGTTATTAGTTATCGGTTTATGTGATGAAAATATGACAAAGACACTAGTGGGCATAAAAATCTAAGACGATTATGTGCAAAATTTATGTAGTAGATATTTATAAAATTTTATAATTATGTGCTGGCGTTTAAAATTTACTGTAGTAAATAATTTTTAATCTTTAATAATAGTTACAGATTACTAACGTTTTCTTGAATATCAAGAACAAAGAAAGTAATAAGGATTAAACTCTTTTAGTTTTATTTCACCGTTTTATTTTCCGTAATTAATTTTAAATAAATTAAAATACATATTCCGTTTAAATCGAATTTATACCTTTTATTTATATAAACCTTATTAAAAAAATTAACTAAACGCTATTTAATTATTTATAATTTATCGATAATATCACTGCATTGCAGTAGATATTAAATTTAACTATTTGAATTTAGTCGTTTAAAATTCATTTACATTATTTTATCTTTTATTTTATGCGTACACTGTTATTGAAAGATTAATTGTAAAAGTTATTTAATTGTTTATTTATAAGTTTTGATGATAATTAATTATTGCATTCGCGATTTTTCATATTATTGAAGATAATGACGTATCTAAATTTGACGTTTAGATTCGCAGTCACACAAGTAAGATATACAAGTTATTGTCTTAGTAAAAAAAAGCGCCTTTAGACCCCATCTCCGAATGAAATGGAGTTTGATGAGAACAAAACGGTAATCAAAAGAAAATGTTAAAGAAAGAGAGAGAGGAAGCGTACGGAAAGGGCACGTTGTTTACCAATGAACCAACTTATTATAACTAAATTTCCAAAGAGCTTTCTTCTGAACTGCAGTACTCTCTCTTTGCTTTTTCTGCGAGTTTTTCTGTTATTTCGAGAACAAAAATACATTACGTTCTAAGACATTATATTCTTACTAATATCTTATTGTCCTAAGGATATATCATTATTTTGTTAAATACGTGAGTACTAAGTACCTAATATTTTTTTTAATTAAATATGTATAACAACTGAACTTGTAAGAAACTTTTTAAGTTGAGGAAAAATGAAGTCTAATTAAGTAGAATATCGCACAGTAATAAAACGGTACATATTCATTTTTATAATAAACAATACAAGTTTTTTAAAGCAACTATACCTATTTTGAAGGGCATATCACCTTTCGAGGATTCAAATGAAAGGTGAACAGCCATACTTTTTATGAAAAGTAAGTTTTACCTTCAATTTTTTGTAGCTGCTACTTAACAAAATTTTAATTGAAAGCTGTGTAATGTGTATACGAGGTTTGTTCGGAAACTATCCAACTTTGTGCTACACTCGTTTATCTTCCTACACGTCTGTTATTGACACGAACGACTAAATTCGACGAAGGCGAGACGTTCACGAGTGGCGTTCAGTGACCTACAACGGTTTAAACTCTAATGGCACACAGTTGAATAAACGCCCGCTTTTGCGTGCGTCGCATTTACCCATACAACACATCTTATTCAGAAATTTTTGGTCAAACATGGCATCGTACAACTAACGGCCTCCGTACACTCGTCCCGTTCTGGCTCCGTGCGACTTTTGGGTGTTTCTCAAGTTGAAAAATTCATCGAAAGGAAGAAGATTTGAGAACGTAGAGGACATCTAACGCGGACAACGCGACGAATCATCTTTTGATGAAGCAGCAGGACCGCTGAAAAAGGTCGTGGTTTCCGAAGGGGACATCGTCAACGTTGACGAAAAATAACTCTATTTCCAGTCCAACACGGGGTCGGATAGTTTCAGGAGAGACCTCGTATTTATTTTTGAATAAAAATTTAAGACGTTTATTTCAAAAAAGTAAATAAGTTTTCTCTTTGTTAATGTAGATTTCACTGTAGTTGTAAAACTGCTATAATCGCTCATAATATACCAATAACGTTTTATTAGAATATTAAAAATTTTAAATTATAGTTACAAAGCCGTAATATTTTCATACTTATTAAATACTATTTTTATGTATAAATTTTAGCTTACTTTTATAAATATTTATTTTAGTTGCGTATTTCTAAACTCAAGGCAACACTATGTAGTATATAGACTATAAAATAGTTCGAAGAATTTTAAACGAATTTAGTACAAAAGAAAACAAAATTGTTTTATTTTGTTGGTAGTATTTGAACGAAATTGGTCTTTAACTAATTAAAGTTGAAACGACATTTCTAAGAACAAAGCGTTCGAAGAAAATTAATTCTAGACTAGAGAAAATATATTGTTACGAATGTTGGTGTTGTTTTAATGTTGGCAGTACAATACAACAACAATAAGAAACAATATTGTTGGTAACAATAAGAAAAATCAACTTACAATTTATTAGTTTGAAACTAATTACTTATTAAAAATAATGAAACGCAACTTACAATAAATTAGTAAATTAGGTTTTTCTTTAATAAGGGCCATCAACTTTTAATGATTAATTAAGCTGTTAATTTATTCAGTTTTTGAGTAGACAGTCGTCATACACCAACTACCTTTAAGTATTTTCAAGTTTTCAACATTAACGAAATATATGTACTATTATTTACTATTTATGAATACCTACTGACATAAATTGTAATCGGAATAATATAATATATAAAAATAGGACAAAATCATAAAACAAAATCTTATCAATGTTTTACGTGTACGTACTTAAATTTAAAGTCTGAAGTTGTTAAAACTTTAGATGTCTTTTTTCTCAGATATGCCCGTCGTAATGCTCAAAATGGGATCAAGTCTGAATCCAGAAGATATTAAAGAAGGCGACGATGTTTACTTTGAGTGTAACATTCGCTCCAATCCAAAAGCCTACAAGCTTTCATGGTTTCACAATGTACGTAAAAGAATTGTAACTAAGTTATCGATTTACTCGATTATTTTAACGTAAAATATGAAATAAAAAGGCAACCATATTAGTACAATTACTGAAATTGTTTCGACTTTAACTAATATTAATCTAAGTGTAATACTTTACAGGGTGCCGAAATTCATCACAACGTGTCCGCAGGAGTTATTTTAAGTGATCAGAGTTTAGTTCTGCAAAGTGTGACACGAGCTACGGCAGGAGAATATACATGTATGGCTGCCAACGCAGAAGGAAGAGGAACGAGCAATCCCGTAACGCTCATCGTAAGATGTGAGTAGCAAATTTAAATTTATTTAAAAAAGTGATTACTGTTCCGCTTTATTTCCTATAATGTCAAAATCGAAATAAACATTAAATATTTATATCCTGTAGCGAAAAAATTGGCCTAAATTAATTATTACGCATCAATAAATTTGGATTAGTTTTTATTATACCTACATTTTTGAAACAAATATAACAATTTTCGAAAATTATGCGTGAGCGGTTGCCTAATAAAAATATAAATATATATATCAGAGATCAAGTGGCGCACTTGATTTTTGTGCCCTTTGCCGAAATATCGTCAATTTAATCATGAACAAACAAATTTCCGGTAGCCATATTATATCGTTAGGTAACATTACATGACAGAGGCGTGTTCGTATGCGTAATAATAAATACCTTTGTAATTATTGGAGTTTGGGCCGTTCAGAATTGACATTTAGTCATTTATTGGGATTTAACAGCACTCGATAAACTTTCTGCTGGGTGGCATATTGAGAAATTTAAAATGGTCTGTGTATAAAATTATTAACGAGATATTTTTGTTAAACCCATACATTATTGGATTAATAATATATATATTTTTTAAATATAAAATATTTATCTGACACGTTTTGAAACCTTGTTGTGTGCCTAATATAAATTGCATAGGTATAACTACCTATTAAAAACGAAAAGTTGTTACACTTCTATATTATATTATTACAGTACTAGGTATCTACTTTAGCTATTTTTAAATAATCTACTATTATTATACTTTAATTAGATATAGACATGAAATTTAGCCATTCGTCGATTCAAATATCGTACCTATAAAAGAAAAAAATAACTAGATAATTTAATCTTACTTTTCAATTAGTAAAGTAGTTATTTGTCATATTTATTAGAGTCAATATTATTCAAAATAAAAATTATTTCCACGCATTAACAAATAAATTGTTATTTTACATTTGCATTTCATTTACATTTAAATTGTCATTATTTACACGATGTTCTAAATAAATACTAAATTTATATTTACATATTTTAAGCTAGTATAATTTCAAATAGCAGAAAAGTTAGTTTCAGCTGTTTAAATCAACACCAAATTTTATAACACAATTTTGAACCAATAATATGTTTTATGGAATTAAAAAATTAAAAATATGCGAACTGAGGCACACTTCGGTTAGTCTTGTTAGGATTTAAAAGAAAATCAAATTTACTGTAGGTATTCGCACATAAAGCGACGAAAATTGCACAACAAAGACTTGCCGTAACCGGCTACAACAAGGTTAACTCCAGCCTTGTAAACTGGGTAAAATTAAAAACTTTCAACGGTTGTAAAATGACGTTAGTGGCCATGCAAAGCGAGCACGGCTTTGGACAAAGTACACTACAATGTATACCAAATTAAATTTAGGTATCCCTCTCGTGTTTTACTCTTTGACGTTGTTTCAAATGAGAATTTCACTGCATGCAAATAAATATGGGGCCATTAGTTTTCGTTTAAATAAATATAGTGATTCTTAAACAATATTTAACGAATTATGAAAAAGGAGTTAAAACGGAATATGTAACGCTATTGTAATGATAAATAATAATTTTACTTTTTTATGTTTTCTATACGTTCGATAAAACGTAGGTAATTAAAATATTAATATACGTAGGTAGGTAGTTATTTATTTATGACGTTTTTATTATAATTATGAATAAAGTTTTGCTGAAAGTATTTATAAAATTCTAAAGATCTGCCTGTATTAGATTTGTGCGCACAAAATATGAGCGATAAATATTTAACATTATAACAGCGCCCAACATACGCTATTATATAAAAAGATTGAAAATTAAAAAATATATATAGTAAGATGATTTAGTCAACACAGCAAGGGTGCCTGAAACATAGTACTTGAAACGTAATGTAAATTTTAGATCCTGAATTTAAAATTACAAACAATTTCTCAATTTCATGTGAATTACATACAATATTTATGTAAGATTTTGATGAAATTTTCTTTTATAGATAATAACAGATGCAGATATGAATTATTTTGAAAAAAAACTATTTAAAATGAAGGCCCTAATAGGTAGATATAACTTTTAAAATGCCGACTAAAATCTATATTTCCGTGTTTATATTTGTAGTGGAATAACCGGGTGTCGACGAGATCGCTAGCACCACTCTTTTGCCCTTTATTTTTCAAGCAGACGAAATGGAACTTGGCACAGTTGATAAAGACACAAAATGCCATATTTTAACGTGATGTGTGAATTCTGAACAGGTTTGCATAATTTTGGCGAGCAATATTTAACCTATTTTCTATTTATTATAATACTAACGAAAGTAATTAATGTGTTATTTTTTTTTAGTTTAATAGTGAATGGATTTTGGGTTTGAGGATACCGTTGGATTGATCTTCAAAAACTGTATTTATCTAACCTTGTGCTGCTGGACGGTGCCATTAAAAAAAATCTACTTTTCTGCAAAAAACTAATTTCGACAAATTTGAGTGGTCCTAGTAGGTAACTAAATGCGTTGATTAGAAATGAAGTTTGCGTTTTTCCGTTATTTCTTAGACGTCGAAATAAATCGCAGCTCTCTAGATTAAAATCTAAACTTTGTTTTCAAAATATTATGTTGTGCCAAAAATTCGCCAAAAACTTGTGCTAATCTATTCAGAATTCACCCAGGATTCCGAAAATGCAATGATATACAGGGGTTCCATTTAAAAATCGAAAATTGGTGTCACTTCCGATCAAACCGAAAGTCCGAAAAAATCACGTATCGCGTCAAAATATGGCATTTTGTGTCTTTATTAACTGTACCGAGTTCCATTTCGTCTGCTTGAAGTACAAAGGGCAAAAGAGGGGTTCAAGTGATCTCGTCGACACCCGATTCAGTATATTTAGTATATATACGTAATTTGTAGTATAGGTGAAGGGAAATGATAATTATTTAACATAACGTTTCGTTACACTACAAAACCAGCAAATAAACAAGCGTTGGAATCGACAATCTATATCTTGTAATTTTCATCCGCTTGTGGTTAGGTACTTACAATATTATTTTTTTTAAGAATTAAAGTGTATATCACTGTTCGTAAATGTTTTAGAAAATAATTATGTAAATTGTAGTTTCGATAAAAAAATTGTACTTCTCGTTTGTTATTATATCTATGTTTATAATATATTTTCTTACATTCTTGTAACCGCATAAAATGCAAAATTTGTTATCGATTTAGTTACAACTTACTTATTTTATCTTCACCTTATTCCCAAATTTTGTACTAAAGGCATGCAAAAATCAATTTCGGCCTTTGGTAAAATGGATATTACGAATTTGAAACCTTTTTTAAACGAATGTACTCTTTTGTTCCTTTTTTATTCAAAGCACTAGTCGGATTTTCATTAAACCATATTCCTTTTTGACTAAACTCATTCATTTCTACCAGCTTCATCCTGTTTATTACTGTTTTAGATTCCGTTGAGAGAATTTCAAAGTGCATTAAATTTCAAGACAACTAGGTACTTATTATTGTTCCGATGTTGTGTCGCATAATTTCAATTTGCATAAAAAGCACTTGTACATTTATCTTAATACAGAAAGCTAAAAATTTAATTTAGCTCTCGTGGCAAACGACTGCGTGTATAATATAATACTGTAATTTGATAAAAAGGGCTGAAAGACTATTGTTTTAAAACTCGACGGTATTCTTACCCAGCACGGAAAATTCTGAATTGAGGTTCCGCAAGTATGAAGGAAATTAAATTATTAATTTAGTTAAAAAGTGCAGGATTATTAACTACGGCGCTTATGCTAAGAAGTTTTTCATAATTAACAATTTCCTTCCTAAGTTGTTTCAAAGTTCCATTTCATAAAAAGAATCTTCATGTTTATAAGGTGCCTTAACATTCATAGTTATTTACTAATTGATCCATTTAAAATTATTAATATAAGATTGTGCGACATTTTGTTATTGGCATTATTTTTACATTACGTAAACTGTAAAACCCGTGTTTAATTACCGAAGATTTAAACATGAAAACGTCGTCTCTATATATCTACTAATTGTAAGTTGGATAAAGAGAATTACTGACACGTGTTTACTTTATATGTAATTTAGATGCTCCCATATGTCTTCAAGAAAGAGAAGAACTCTTTGGTGCGTTAAAACAAGAGACTGTAATGTTAAAGTGTCAGGTGGATGCGAATCCCGCCATAGTGACCTTCCACTGGACTTTCAACAACTCCGGGGACTTGACCGAGGTTCCGACCAGTAGATTCACTAGTGAACTTACTACTTCACGGCTTAACTACACCCCTGCGTCCGACATGGAATACGGTACTCTTTCATGTTGGGGTGATAATGAGGTCGGCTATCAACGTAATCCGTGCGTCTTCCAAGTGGTCGCTGCAGGTAAGTTACACTTTTTTACGAGACTTTAAAATACATATGAATTTACTTTTTAAACTCCATATTAAAGTTGCATTTTAATAATTAATGTACGTTCTGCAATATAAGCACATACCTTTGCACGGGGTGCTTGAAAGAAATTTAAAAAAAAACATGTTATTTCTATACGAAATGATAAATTGAAAATATAATAATTAAAACGTTTGTGCGCAATCTGAAAATATAAATTGATAACGTTTTCGTCCAAATTAGATGTAAGATATTTTTCTAATTTTTGAAAAATAACGACATCTTCGAGGTGAACTTGTATCTACTATTGTTCGGCAGGTATTTGCATTGTAACCCGTAACGCGTTAGTGTTTAGTTATTGTTAGTTGTAATAATTAGACCCTGGTTCAAATGGATAGCAACAAGTCTGGCAATTTCATTTGCAAAGACGCTATAGATCTGAACAATCGGATTCATGTGATCGTTAGTAAAGCAGAGCAAACTGTTTAGTATTCGTTCGGATCCTTCTGCGGCGTGACGAGTGCGACACAAATGAACTAATCGATCACAATTAAACGTGTGCGCTGTTTTTACGAATCGAAACACAAATCCTTATAAAGCTTTTGGCTTTTTAAATCACGCGAACGGAATTTAAATGTTCGTTTTTAAATATTTTCGACCGTAGATTCTATTTTGTTAAATGGTCACATTTATACTAGGGCATAATACGATTACACTTTCAATATGAAAGATAGAGCGCGCTAAATTACTTTCTGCTCTTTTACTGGGAGTCAACAAATTAATTCATGCCATGTCAATTCATTCAACCGATGCTATACATATACTACGTTCATGCGTAGAATTCGGATAAAAGTAAAAAATTAATGTTTTTTCGAAGACCGTGTTTCGATGCCAAATAGCATTATAGGGTTAACGATTTTATGACGGTAATAGACTATCGTTTTCAATGCACCACTTTCAATTATGCGTAATAATAGTTACCCTGCTCGATTCCAATTAAAACGATAGTGGTTGGGATTCTAGAACGATTTAGTACAAGGAGTTTAATTCAGCGTAAAAGAGAAACTGAAACGCATTTAGATATAGATGTTCTTCTCAAAACAAAATCATGGTTTTTGAATGCCCATGTAGTGATGTATCCTAAGGACATATTTAAAATTACGGACTAATTAAAAAGTGAAACTATTTTCAAGGTTAGTTAATCAATCGACGATCATAACTTCGTTTCAATAAACGTTTTTCACATCTCGTGCCTTAAAAAGGTAGAAGAATTTTCTAACTTATTACATAAATTATTTTACAATCGACCATGTTTATAGTAGTGAAAAGTTTCTAGATGCTCATTAACTATTTATGTATTTATGTATAGGTAATAAGTATTTATTGCATTGTCGAACTGATAAGTTAGTATAAAAACTTACATAGGTACGTCTCAACACTATTAAAATTATCTTAGTGAATTTAAGATATAATGTGGTGGGAAATGTTCAACCGGTGACAGACAATTGAATTTTTGTTTTAATCACTTTTTATTAAATTAATTATTAGGACTGGGTCAGTATTTTGTATACTGCTCAACGCTACTTGATAAAATTATATACAGGGTTTCCAGGAAATGGTGTAAAATTTCTCGAGAGCGTATAAATCACGTCAAAATAACGCCATAAGTTTCTATACATTTTTTTCTTACGACGCTCCCCTGTTAGGATATTCACTCTCAATTTTTTTGAATAACATTGTTATTTTTCTTTGGAATTTAATAATTTTTGTTGTACCTACAGTACAACAGGAATGGCTTGACATTTGGCTAAAGGATGCGCAGCGGACAAAAGTCCCACCCCGCTGAGTGTACTACGTTTATTCGTATACAAAACAGTAATAATGCTTGTCGCACAGAGACTGTTTCGTTGCATCAACAGCGCAGCTCATGTGCCAAGCTACTGTTACATACGTAACAAATAAAGATCTTTAAAACGGTGTAATAGGTCTTTTGGTGTTACCTCAGGGGAACCAAGAATGCGCCTCCCTAACCTTTTCTAACCTCAAAAATTTTCAGAGGTTCAAGTTTTTAAATGTTTAACGGTGTTTTAAGATAAAAAAGTTAATAAAGTTGTTTAATTTCTATAAAATGAACCATAATCGAGAAAACCGTAGATAAAGTATAAGAGATGCAAAGTGTCCCACATATTATTTGAATTATTTTTTCGACGACGACCACATAAATTCAGCGAACCTCGGTTATTCAATTCGAAAACTTAGGATATGTGAATCGTTTTTGTTTTGGCTATCTTATTAATGAAAGTTTTCCGAGGTCTGCGGTAGTTGCAGTTTCAGAAAACTATATTTTACATGTTAAATAGCATACGAACACGGATACCACAGTCTTACTTTCATTATTCGAGAAAATAATTATCTGGGATACTCTGTATTTAAGTGTGATTTTGCAGGTGTAATTCAACAAAAATTTTTTTATCCTAAACTCTCTGGAAAATCCGAAAATGCGCTTAACAATTTAAAAACTTGAACCTCTGAAAACTTTTGTGGTTAGAAAGGTTAGGGGCAGCGCACCCCTAACCTCCCCAGTGGCTCGTCTGAGGCGATATCGAAAGCTTATTCCGAAATTTAAAAGGCGTTCATATATCACGTAGGTGTATATCGAGAATTATTAAAATTCATTGAAAAATAAAAATGTTAGGTATTTAAAAAAAAAGATTTTTATTTTTCAATTTTGAAAAACTCCGTAGGAAAAACATTTATAGGGTCTTGTGACATTATTTTGAAGTGGTTTATACGCTCCCGAGAAATTTTACACCTTTTCCTAGATACCGGTGTAAAAATGTACCGAAGTATCGTAGACTTAATTGTTTTTGAACAACAAAATTCAATTGTCTGCCACCGGCTGGATATTTCCCACCGTATTATCTCTTAAATTCACTACGACGATTGTATTTATGCCAGTATCGAGTTGATAACACCCATGTAGGTTTAGGTTACTAAAACGTTTAGATATTAAGTTCAAAATAGCAACTATCCATCTTCATCGTTAAGTTATAAGTAAGTTAATTTTATATTTGGTGCTAATGACCATATAGAAGACGGGCACCCTAATTTGTTAAATTTGAAAATATTAGGTAGTTAGGTATCAATAGCACTATTTATTTTAAAAATATTGAACGAATTTAAAAAAAAATTAATTTTAACAGATAAATGTGACGGTTTGAATGAAGAATATATCAAATTTAGTCTGTTAAATCTGTTAAAAAATTATTCACGTGCGGAACTACACACACATACAAACAATAGATATTACTGAAGTTTATGAAAATATTCGAGTGTGAGTAACCCAAATCAAGCTTATACGACATCCTTGGTTATTTCTACGATGTGTGTAAATAGGTCGTGTACTCTTGTCGACGCCATTTTTGATAACAATAGCATCGAGTCTGCATAGGCGCTTAAAAACTTTTCCTTGACATCTTGGAAATCCTTTTCCCCCATCTACTGCATCACATACTGTTCTACGGTTCGTAGGTACCTACCTACCTATACGTATGTTGTTAAGTTTTTGTTTTGTTTTTGTGAGTTTAAAGACAAATATTTTTTAGTGCATCCAGTTCTCATATTATAAATAATGTAATTAGTATTCAAGAAACGACATAATTTTTATGTATCTAGTTTAAAATATTACCAAACACTGTCTATTTAAAAATACATTTATGAATTCTCTAAATTTTAGAAATCTCGTTTACGCTGTTTTAAATCCTCGAAGAAATAAACGTGTTAACGTCAAAAGAGAGTTAACGCTCGCATGACATTATGTATCTGAATAGAAGTAGATTTTCGCACATAGAACGCCACAGAACCGTACACCAACTGTTTCCGTGTAATGAGTAGGTATTTACACGGATAGTAATGTGAGCCAACCGTACTCTAGCAGTTTCATACTGCGAGTGAAGTTTTGTTCACTTCAATTAACTAAAAATGACTGTTCAAAGGGAGTATTCTGTGAAATTGTTTTGTTTCGCTCGAACTGAAAAATCTGTAAAAATAACAATAATGTTATGTTTACTACGATATTTAACTAGGTATTATTATTAAATTAATATTTTATAAGCAATCATACAGTTAATTGTTAAACATTTCATGATGCTTTAATTTAATAATGCCGAAACGCTGAAATTTATTCATGGCAATTTTAAACAGCAAGTAGGTAGGTATGTAACAATGAATTATTACGAGGCGTCGACACGTACGGCCATTTTTAATCGTGCTGTAGTTATAGAATAAATGCTATTACGGTAAATTTTAGTTTCATAAAAATTATATTATCTGTTTAGGTTAACAATTAAATTCTATGATTTTTATGTCCTTATTTATAAGTGATTTACGACTGTTTTCTATTATCTACATAATTAGTTTTTCGACTTGGTTATTCAAATCACTTAGCTCTGCATATTTAGTGTAACAAAGTGCTCGATATGTAGAAGTACGCATATACTATAAATAAATACAAATACAAAGAATAGGGGATGAAAATGCCTGAAACTGAATATCACAAACAAAAGTTTTCTATTCCGAGTTAAATAGTCCGAGAGAGGGCGAAGCGTTCGAATCCTTATAGTTGTGATTTTCTTTTTAAATCGTAGATACAATTTTTTGACGGGTTGTAAAAAAATAACAAACACGATAACGATTTTCAACAACAATATATGAACGTATAAATGTTCTTATTTAATTTTGAAATTGATTTTAATAACAAGCACTCGACTAACTTAAATCATTGTTGAAAGGTAAAATCGTTAATTTTTACTTGAAGGTGACCGCGCGCATTGAAACTACACAATAGAATAGATACAAACACAAAATTATTTATAATATAAGTAATAAGTAAACATTAAATAATAATTAAGTAGATGCGTTAGAAGTAATCGAAAATATGTTTAATCATAATTATCACTTTGTTGCTTAAACGAGTTAAACTTTGGCAGTCTAACAGTTTCAATTGAATTGGAACTCACGACTAGTGACTTGATCTATATTGAACTTCATGTAGCTTTTAGACGGAATAGAATGCAATATCCAATTTCATCAATTGTTATGTAAATAAAGGTAACACCTACTGTTTTAAGTTAAATTGTGATTCGAGATAGTTAAGTACTTGTATATTATAATTTCGTAAAACTGAGAATTCACATTTTATTACGTAACCGTTTAATTCTATATTTCATCAACTGGCATATTAACATCGTGTTGTTTTGTTAAACAGATTTTTAAATAAATAAGTATAACTACTCAAAAGTCGTCCCTAATGCGTGAACGTTTTAAATCCATGTCGAATATATTTTTTTTAAATGTAGTAAAAATATGTTGGTGTTGCCGCGTCAGTTGAAACTAGCAAATCGACAGCTTCTGTTACAATTGACATACGTAAATGTATTTACAGTCTGAAGTGTTGTTTTATAGGATGTAATAAACATTGAAAAACTTATATAAGACGATATTGTTTCCATTTATACCAGCGTTTTTATCTTTTACTGCATTATTTAAATGTGTGATTTCACTGAATCTAATGTAGATATGATATTTGCACTTAATTCCGAAATTGTGAGTTCGTTTTAAATTATTTCGTTACTACCGATATTGTATCTATTTAACATAAATAAAAGTATTTTTGTTTGAAACATGACTTGATAACTAGAGGAATTGTTCAAGTTATAAAGTTAAATTATAAAAATAAAACTATATTCGACTGTCATAAACACGAATGGTTTTTGAAACTAGCTAAATGACGCTTTTACTTTTTTAATAATTCAATAATATAACAACGACATTTCTTATAAGAATGAAAATTCAAGTGAGAGTTAAATAATCGCAATATATGTAAATATTAAGTAATTACATATTTTAAAGTAGATTTGTGTAGATTGTGAAATAACATTTTTCGTTAGAAATTTTACACTTTTTTCTTTTCGCCTCGATCTATAAACTCATTAGCCACAAAAACTTTTTAGTAGAAACCTGAACTCTACTGATTATAGGTAAAAAAAACTACATAAGCATTAGCAACAACTAGACCTAAAAATACAACTAGACCTATAAACACAACGAAATTACTTAATTATTTTTAGCCTTTTAAGACTGGACAACGGGAAAAAGTAGATTTAACGCTTGACTGTTATAAATCGGTTTTTACTTGGATATCGAATCTATGTATATATAATGTAGGTAGATACTCGCGTAATAACATGTTCAGCAATATTTGTAAATTACACCGTATCTACCTATAAATCAATACATCTTTTATTATTATTACATTTTTTTTATATTAGTTAGACTAATAGGTAACTAATAAATAAAGCTGTAAATTAATAAAATAACATCGAAGCGAGTTAAATTTCCAATTTAAAAATTTTCAATTCGATATTATATTAATGTCTAAAAATAAAACTGGAAATGAACAACTCCATGAATTAGTAATCGCTTCTAATCGATCATTTAACTTCTATTTAATATTCAGAATGCGCGCTCTCTTCCACTTATTTTTGGTTAAAACATATTTAAAAATGTAGTTTTAAAAGGCGATTCGTGTCTTGTTATATCTAAACTGCCTACTTAAAAGATATGGAAACGGTCAGTTTAATAAATTAATCGAAATTTATGGCGACGTTTAATTTAGTTGTACATATATTATAACCCCTTTAATTTCACGTGTCGTGGTCCCCTCAATATCAAAGATCTCGTACTTAACGTAGTTTAGTCCGTTTTAATCCTTATTATTAATTCTAGGACGACCATTTCCGCTTTTGAACTGTACAGTTATCAACCAAACATCGGATTCTCTCCAGGTCGAGTGCATAGAGAGCTTCGATGGAGGATTACCTCAAAGCTTTCTCATGGAAATAGTAGAACTACCATCGTTGGAATTAAGGCGTAACGCTACAACATATAAAACTCCTCCAGTTTTCTATGCGGAAGGTTTAGAATCTGGTGTTAGTTACCGGATTTTATTATACGCCATCAACGCCAAAGGTCGAAGCGATCCTACCGTCATTGACTCAATTACATTCAAAGGGGTAGCAAAATACACAGGTAGGTCGTTACTTTTACGTTAAACATCGGAATAGTTAACGCTAAAAACTAACTAGAGCTTTCGTAAAACAAAAATTTCTAGCGTAGAAGTTAAAAAATTTCTCTTTAAAGAACGACCAAGTTTTATAAATATAATATTCATTTTACGGTAGCTACTTTTTTAAGATAAAACAGCGAACAAAATTCATATCTCTTGACGGCTGGCATATTGGAGTTTTCAGTAAATTTGCATGTGACCTCGGTCCGACGTGAAATCGCTACATGGCTATGATGATGGTGGTCAACGCACGAACATTATATTTTTCGTGGTACCTATGACGAGAATTATTAATGCTCGTCTTCGATAACATTCAAATGAAATAGGTACGACACGTATTGTTAGTTAAATAGACGAGAGTTGGTAACGGGCTAGAGGCTAAACAAGAACTTGTATCGAGAACAATCCCGAGCGATTCTCTTAAGCTCACTTGTAACGCTAGAAATTGGCAAGAAAATACTCAAAAACCAAAGACGACGACAAAAATGAATTATACATGAGACTGAATAAAATATGGAAATGAAGAACGACACTGAGAGACGGTCGCGATACGCAGAAATGAGAATAAAGTGGGATATCAAGGGAGGAGGCTGTAGAGCCGGCATAAGGCGCAGCGATAATGAATGTTGATTAATATAATCGAGCCTGGGATCCTGCGCCACGATGCGGTTTTACTTATTTTTTTACCGTTTTACTTTATTCGATTCGGGAACGTGCTCAATTGGCCCTTTAATCTGAGAAAACATACGCTTTCCACTTCATCTAAATTTTATTTTATTACTGCCGTTACTTAAATTTTTTATACGAAATAGGGACGTACCGTTATTCCACATTAAATCTAGTACCTGCGTAGGTAACATTTAAATTACGTATACAACTGCGATTGGCGATTGTTGTTTATATATTGTTGTATATTTTAGGACCATCAACAGCCATACCCGTAAGTCCTTTATTTCTTGGTCTCTTGGGAGCAGCAGGAATCTTAGCTGCAGGTGTGTGTTTAGTTCTGGCGGCTTTATGCAGGAGACATTACGCTAGACCCTGCCATCGAGCGGACGGTAATACTAAACACGTACCCATGGAGGCGGTAATTGGCTCCGACGACCTCATAATTGACGGATCCGTGACAGGCGTTCGAAGTCCGACCACGCCAGATACCGTACTCACCGAGTCGATTAGAAACGGACCATCCGTAGAAGACACCGATCCCGATATTATTAGGAATCAATATGGTAACCGTGTAAACAAAAATCCGAGAATTTCTCCGATTCTATAGGAATTTTGTTTCAGAACGACGTTCGGGATTAGGCTTTACGAAAATATATCAACTTCCCGATTCTCGGGAAGAGGAAGAGAACGACGAAGAAAACGAGGACTACGATTTTAAACACGTTGCCAAAGAAACTCATCTCCCAAATCAAACTGTAAGTGTAACAATTTACCTTCGATTTAAAATTGTTGAGGCAAAGATTATTTCGAAGCAGGTGTATCGAAGTCTACAACGACCGACGAGGTCTCCTATATCCGGGTTACAGGGCTCGCAAACCCTCACGCACAAGTACAGGGGGCCGGAGGTTGTTACGACTTCAAATCGCATACAAGAAAGTTGCATATAAATGTATTGTTTTCATTATGTATTATGTTGATGTATTTAAAATAATAAAATCGAATTGAATTTGTGATATTTATTTTAAGTAATATTTAAAATTCACGAATCGGGAAAGCAACTGCCCAACTAATTTTATAATAAATTTCTATTCCGTTAGGTTAATTGACGTGCATTTTGCCGCCCTAGGTTTTAAGTTCCAATAAAGTTATTTCTTTTCAAGCGACTAAATTTAAATGAAGCTTTTTATCTGTAAGTACGTACTTACGTCTATTTTTGAAACTCTAAAATCGATTTAACATTTAAAATTCAACTTAACCGATCGCTATTATTTTGAAAATTATTAGGTAGCCATTTATTTTTCATTAGTAATTTCATATTTATTGTTCTTATTATCACTTATTATTTATCGTTAAGATACCTCGAGATTTAGTTTATCAAAAAACTATGTCTGCAAATATTAATTATAAAGGTTACTCCACAGACAAAAGGAACGCTCTCTGTACTCTTCATACAATAGTGGCGTAATGATTGTAACGAATTAGGCACTTTACACGAAATAGACCCATACTGTGATCATTATTTTGTACTTGTAAATACGTAAGCTATGAAATAAAAATTCATTGTATTTCACGTAGGTACTATATTTACTAAATCAATTTCCGAAATAATAAAAATACAGATTCAAACGTCTAATTTTTTCTTATTACATGCAGTTATAAAATGGAATGGGGCAATAATTCTCTTAATTAACATGATTAATAGGTAGGTACCTACATACTTTAAATTTATTTTATCTTCATTAAAATGATAGCTTTGTTTTTAATAAACTTGGACCGCAAATATGGAAGTTCATAATACATACCTACATGTCCTCTAAACAGAGGATGCAACCAAACATACTATAAGGACTTCGTCCCACTGTAACTCGAAAAAAAGTGACGTCGAAAAAATTTTGAAAATTGTTATATATTAAAAAAAAAAGATTTCGAATCGATTATCTGATCACTTTTTTTTAGTATTAAACGAGATTTATCGGAAAAAAACGATCCGAGAATAAATTGGTATTTTGCAGTAGAATTGTTTCCTTTTTTTTAAGGGAGTTAAAGTTTAACTTTTTTCGAGTAAAATCAAACAACTCAAATGTCACCGTTTGCTTCGGGCTAAACGTATAAAAATGTCTCTAACTCAATAGATAACAATCTTTTAGAAAGTATGACCTTTGCATTATTTAGGGGTTATTATACGAGAATTCGTAATCTACCTGGTTGAATGAAGCGTTTACTTACAAGTCAATTTCCCGAACTGCTTTTAGGAAATAACTTTTAGTTTCTATACATATAAAAATCCATGGACATCCATTTTTAGTGATCGATATTCTTCTGTCAATATTTTACTAGAACGTTTTCCTAAATTTTTAACGGTAAAATGTAAAGGAGGCAAAGATTGTTTATCATAAGTTTAATTTATTTTATAGTTATGGCCTCAACCACGAAGGGTTATTATAAGGAAATCCAAATATTTAATGGAATGTGTATGAGGTCATCCTAAACTTATGATAAACAGCCTTTATATTTTATTTTAGCAGATTATTATATTTTAAATTTGATTAATTTTCTTTCAACATAGAAATAGGTAGATACCTATGTAGGTACTTCTCTGAAATTATATTTTTTATGTTAAATAGAGTTTTTAGTGGCAAGTATTTTTTTACAAGCATATGAACGGCTTTTGAAATAATTAAAAGGCAACTTATAATTTTCAATTTTTAAATATGGAATTTCCTAAAATTAATTATGATTAATCAACATACAGAGAAATACATAATAAATACTTATATTTGTACGCTTTATGTTGAATTAGGTACCTGCATAGGTAAATATTGAAAAATCTAAACCAGTCACCCTGAATTCCTGAATTTAAAATAAGCCGTTCATTTCCTACTGTATAGGACTACCTAACAAGATAAGCTCTAAGTACATAGCTTAGTAGTTCATTTACCTACTTGACTGGGAATCGTACGTACTTTTAGTATTTCGTTACTCGAGGTCAACGCGAAATTTTCTAGCTGTTTAGAAGAGCCCTAATTAAAGGGAAGTGTGCGAATTTACAATTCAAAATCAATATCAAATTGATAGGCACTATAAGATTGGGCAATTTTTGGGTTTTCACATATGTGGTTAACGTTAATGACCACCATCGTTGACTTGTTAGTTGGTCAACTTCCACGTGCTTTGGGACATATAAATTAATTTATTGTAGGTACAATTATCGGTTACAACAACCTAAACTTCATTTTAATATTCGTTGAAGTACTTAAAGAAATTACAAAGACGACCCCAAAAAAAGGTAGGTACAATTATTAGGTGCCCAATATTAGCGGGCATTTTTAGTTACACTCAAATTATGAAAAATAGTAGATATGTACTTAAGTGTAATAATATATGTAATGTGTACTTGATAAGTTTCGAAAGTGACGACTCACCTAATATTTTCAAAGCGTTTCAAGTAATAGAAAACCATCAAATTTTTAAGTTCAAAATTCGAAAACAATCACAACACATATATTAAACGTCCATTAGTAATAATACGAACGGATTATTTATACAATTTATAGAAATAGAAAAGCACATTTTTAACCATTATGCACCGATCGCGAACTAATTACTACTAAAACTTGAGAACCAAACGCTTACAAGTCTGAACAACTGTCGCCGATAAGTGACGTAAACAGTGATAACGCTATTGTTGTGAGTTCGAGTGAAGGAAAGAATGCGAGATATCAAACAATTATACTATATAAAATAACATGACGATATGCATTAACTCTTCCTAGTCATACAGGTGTGTTATCTCATTATTGTCGAACATGTGGTAACAAATACGTGTTTATTTGAAATTAAAATATTTTGGTTAGTTATATTCGCATATAAATTTTTAAAAAACTATACGACGTACTTATCGGGCTATGAAAATCTTTAGTTTTAAAAAATTTAATTTTTTTTTATTAAAATAATATCTATGCGTATAAAGTGATTATATACGTGAATACCTAAATTAGCGTAATATACAGAATCAGTTAGTTACCTATATAGATAATAATTTCTTTACACATCAACTTTTCGATAAATAAAAACAATAATTAACTAATATTCCAAAATCATCGACAACAATGAATTTATCTCCTTTCCTTTTCGGTAGACGTATGTATCGTCAAGTTAGTGCCATTTTTATAATTCTTTAGTTGACTACTGGTTCGGAAACCAAAGGTTGAATTGTTTAAAAAATATGTTCCGCGAAAAAATAACTCGAAAATACTGAAATCGATACTAAATTCTTCAAGAAATTCATATTTATTAATAAATTTAATGCAGTTTTCAAAATGATTGCCGTTTGTTTTAATTTAAAGCTTTAGACACTTCGATAAATTTTTAATTATCTACTTAGGTACGTAGGTACTCGTTTCGTGCAATTGCCGATTTATTCAGTAAGGTATTTCTGAAAGATTCGGAGAAAACAATAATTATTATAATGGTCAAACATCTATTCATTAAGTCTGAAAGACTTTACGTGTAGGGATTGAAGCCTTTATGGCTAAATGTAATCATCTCCATAAGAGTACACATTTACTTTGCAGTTGCCATTTTGTAACCTGTCAAGCTATCAACATTGTTGTTGGAGGGTTGTTTATTGGTTTGAATAACTTTATCAGTTATAAGATAACCATACACAGCCTCTTATATCACCTAAATTGCTCATATCACTTTTATTGCTAGTCAATCATGAAGAACGTACTTCGAACTATCGTTTTAGAAAACATTCTAAAGTTTAGCGCACTACAAAAATAAGAAATGACATTACAAAATCCCGACAAAACCTATATAGCTTTTCCTATAATTTTCACTATATCGGGAATAACAAATAATTAAAAATGCACTAAACCATCAAATAAGTTACAAACATTTGAAAACTCACTTGCTAAATTTTTATGGTAGATATATGATCATAATTGAAATTCTAACAAAATACCCATTAATAATACAAAATTTTCATTTAATTGCAAAAAGATGGAATACCGCTAACAGTTACAAATAATCAGTAAGATGTGTTTCGTATAATAAGAATTAAATTTTAACAAAATTCACATTACGATCGAGCACAGAAAAGTCTAAACACTTCACGGTAAATACCACAATTATTGCTAGTTTTCAAAAATTAATTTCGTTAATTGCGTTATTTCAGGCAACTCGTTTAAAAATTCGATTAGGTAAAATTATTATTAAAAGAAATAAGTGAAATAAAACAAAGAAATCATTATTTGCAATTTTTTATAGATCGCGGTATCAAAAGAAACAGTTATTCAGAAAAGATAAGTAGACACTAATAATAATTTTCCGAAATAGAAGTGCCTACGATGTTTTAGAAACATTAAGTTGACCACACTTGGCTTTAATGACAGTTTTACTCGTACGATCCCTTTATAAATGTACCGTTAAACACGATAATGGGTGGTGTAATTCTGACAGGAAAAACTGGAGCAAACAAAACCTATATGCTCTCTCAAGACTACAAATAAGATTGTTGATTAATTTTCACTTACTTAAAACCTTAATTATTTAAGCTTACTTATATTAGAGAACGAACAAAAATTTATTTAAAAATCATATATAGGTGTCGTAGTAAATTTTCTTGTAGTAGTAATATTTATAGGTAGATACCTACATATCTATTTTAAAGTACCTTTCCGAAATATTACATTAAGTAATTAAATTTATAAAGTTACTCATTAAGTAGTAGGTACTTGCCTACCTACTTATAAAGATTTTCCACTTCACGCTTCGGTCAAAGATATCTAAATATTTTAAGTCTATTAACACTATTAAGAGGCTGTATAATTAATTAATTTTCTCTCTCAATGGGGAAACTACTAAATACTTAAAGTACTTGCAGAATAAGTGTTTAAAGATGTGTTGGAAAGTTCAGACGTAAATGTGACTATTGAGAAAAATTATATTGTATATTAAGTACCGATAATATATTGAATGATAAATTCCTTATTTTGGTGATAACGCTATTCATGAACGTTAACATTAAATATTATTGAATTAAAAAACATGTTTCAATAATAGGTAGGTAGGTACGCATTTTGAAAACAGCGATTTAAAGATCTTTCGAGTTTTAATTATAACGCGCTGCAAAGCATTAATTTTTTTAAGCTACATAAAAATAACTATACTTACTTATTGTTAAGTTTATTATTCAATTTACAACAATAGGTACCTACATTATGTTGTATTTTAATAAATTATTTCTTTTTGTTGTCTTCTGTTTACTTTACAACAAACAAAAATTATCTACGTCATTTTCCGACAAATAGTGCTATGTATTATTATCTATTGAAGGATATAACTCACTTGCAAAAATAAACTTGCAAAAATATGTCTTAGATCCTCTTTGTTAGTAGATGTAGGTCGCACACTTCTTTTTGTGTGCATAGGTACAATTTAAATGCGAATTTCTTTTGTCAGCATTTACGTATTTTTATAATAAAACATAAATACTTAAGGGTTTCTCAAATTTATTACGTCAGTTCGAATGTTTCCTCATTTACTGCAAACAACATGTGTTGTAAAACGTCGCGCCGTTCGAATATTTAAGCAATAATTTCATATAATATTTTAAATTAATTCCGTAGTGTTGTAATTATATATCTGATATTTCCTTCGTAAAGAATCTTACGTAACTTGTGTGCATTTTTAAGAGATTTTTCGAGTATCCAAATTAACCACCATTCGATAGATAATTTATCTAATAGCGATCGTTTTAATATAAACACTATGGGGTTATGTTGTGACACAAGACGGCACGAGTCAAAAAACTAAATCACACTTTAGTCAAAAAAGTAACAATTATTTTACTTTTTAAATGCGTAAATTAAAGAAAAATGTCTTCCATTTACATATTGGTAAATTTTTAATTATGATGTGACTATGAAAAATACTCAACGCAACTAAAGTAGTTGGAAAATGTCTTTTTTATAGGTATAGTATTTCTGCATATCTGGATCTCGTCCAGCATTCATTGGTCCGGATAATTGTAGTTTTACTGTACATACATAGTAACTACTACTACTCTAAATGAACAGTTTTTTGTCTTGTGTTACAAGACAACCCTACATACTAAAATGATCGCTATTAAATGTTTTATCGAATGATATATAATGCCACTCTAGGGCCAGTTGCACAATAACCGATCACCGCCGATCGTCAGTCAATCACCATAGAAATAATTTTCTAAACAATTGTTTGACGCTGATCGGTTGTTGCGCAACTGGCCTTAAAACTAATAGGAACAAAATACAAAATTCGTTTGAGCCCTAGAGTGAGTAAAGTTCTTTAATACTTACATATTATAACTCAAATAAAATAATAGGTAATAATTATTAAAACAAATTAAATCGATCAAAGACAAGAACACAGCATTTTTATTACCTATTAAACAGTTGAAGAATTTAAAGACATCGCGGTAGTTTTGCCTACGATGTACTCAATTATGTAGCATAGGAATTTATATACTACATAAGAAATAGAGTAATCTTAATTGTTCATCGAGATATAACCAAAGAAAGCTGATAATACATTAATGTTTAAAAATGATAGAAGCGAGGACATTATAAAGATGACATTCCTGTATTACACGGGTTAAATATTTTATAATGACGTGGCGTTAGTAATAAAACAGATACTAATCTAATAAAAAACGCGTCCAATTGTTATTCACTTTATATGCAACTGGATTTTTAATGAACGAACATGTGGTAGGTAACTATCTATAACTTTTATACACACACACACACACACAACATATTTTCTTTTTGCGTTTAAATAATATACGCACAAAGAAAATGTTCGTTCACACTTACCCGCCTAAATTTTTAAAACAATAGTTAAAAATTAAATAGGCCATTAAATTAGTATAATAAGTAAATTAAGATTAAATAGAACTGTATAAAAAAGTAAATTACTATATAGCGATTTAAAATAAATCTGAATTGTCATAGAAACATTTTCTGTCATTCCCACGAAGCAGCCCTCCGAAAAAAAATTAAATAACTGATGAACTCGAGTGTCACATTCAAAACAGACTATTAATCTTGAAAATATTAAAATGAACCGAGCTGTAAAAATAATATTCAACTTTCTATTCGCGACACTACCTAAAGAGAATGGGCCTATTCAATGTAGCATTATCTGCAAAGTAATTAATTCCTCCTCATTTCGCGCAAATAATAATCTTGCGTATTTTATTTTTTTTTATTTTTTAGTATTTACGCTTTAAAATAAATACAGCGCCTAATAAAAATTGAAATTGATATGTTTCTAAATTAGAGAACTAATAATTAATTATAATGTATAAAATAATTGCTGGCTAAAATATTTTTTGTAATCACATCAATCCGGGTGTAATGGTCTTATAATGGATTACTGTTATTGTTTGCTATATCGTTTTAAGTTAGGTAGGTATAGGTAATTGATATCCATGGGCAGATCGATCTTAAGATTTATGCACAATTTGTTTCGTTAAATGCAGTAAGGGCAAAACGATATTCAAAAATTAATCTACCCTACTATAGGGGTCGCTGGTGACCTCAGCGGCATTACGTATGACTTATTTAATTTTTTCGAAAACTACACGTGCTGCAAAAACTATATTTTACCAAAACATAAAACTAACATAAACAAAGTCAATTTTTTTTTGAAATTTTAGGAAAAGCGATTCCAAAGAGCCCGTGGTGGTCTCCATGGTAGTATGAGGGTTAAAGCAGAATCCTGAAATATCGTAATTATTTTCGCTGTATCTAAATCTCAGATTTATTATTATAAACAATGAAATGTGCAAAACTAATATTTACTGGCAAACTTTATATCATTTAAAAGCAACATTTTTAATTAACTATGCGTATTATTTATTATTATACTTACTGTTTAATAATATTTTTTGAAAAGTGGGTAAATCACAAAAACGTTTGATTATTACAATTTACATTTAACTATAGGGAGACACATTTCAATATTATATCAACAAACACTGTGCGATGGGATTTTAAACATTTATGTAGCTGACCACGTTGTCGATTGTTAAATCATTGCATATTCTATTCAAATGCAATTTAGAAATAGCGCATTAGATGATATTAATCTTATTTTTGTTTTAAAACTTTTCCAGAGTAGAAATTTTTATACTTCATTTTTAAATTTAGATAGATACCTACATATTATGTAATACCTCGAACAATTAACTTTGTAGCCCGCTGAGCTTCTTTAAAATTTTCTCTCAACTTCATAAAGATACTTTGACGCAAATTTATAATGTGTTCAAATTAGTAGATAAGCATAACTTTGCGTAGTATCTATACTGCAACACTTTAAATTTAGAAATTTGCTATAGGCACGTCATATAGACAACAACTCTTTAATATCTAACCACCATCTATTACACTTATCAGACATAACCAACAATAAGAATGTTATTAACTCAAGTGAAAATTTTGCATTCTGAAAGGCAAGAAGAAAATAATCGAAGATGGGATATAGGTACCTATAAAACGAATTTTCATCCATTCAATCGTCCTAACAGCAAGCCTCTGCTGAGGTATTCATCTAAGCCAGATTGGTCTTATCAGTTCGGGAAGCGTGTAATCAAATTCAATTCTAACTCTGAACTGGAGACGATAAGATGACATTGATAATCTGCACTTTCGAGGAACTTCTTGAAACTATTTACCCATTCAATTATAAACATGAACTCGAAACGAACCTTTTTAATATTCCGATTGCTATTGTTATTAGTTGCTGTATAATAAAATTATGTTCAAATGGCATTTAAATTGATTTTGGTTACGTATTAAATTGAAAAGATATAATAAAAAATAAAAATTAAAGTTAAAAATTATTATGGTTTTAGCACCTTATACTTTTAACTCCTCTAACGCATTAAATATAATGAAGTAGCATTGGTAAATAATATAACCAATAAAATACGAAAATAAACCCGATTTCCTCTTTATTTCGAATTGAACCAAATTTAATTAAAGTACCGAATTAATCCCTAATTAAAAATTCTTTCGGAAGTAAAGCCGAACACATATCGATTATCTTTCAATACACAATCTTAATTAGTTCTAACAGTTTTGCTTCAAATTTGTGGTAAGCCTTGCAATAAAGAAATATTAAAAAATTATCTTGAATTTAAACAAGTAATTAACTTTATAAATTACACAAGCTGCCCTTTTTACATGTTACACATATTAAAAACAAAAAAACAATTTCTTTTATTTTTTATGATAGATGGGTACGTAAATTTTTTTTTGTGAATTTATTATTTTACTTCGTAAATATAAATATAAATTATATTACAGTACTAAAATTGCTCACCACCTATGTATTCCGTTAATTTGAAGATATTAAATAGAATTTTGATATTTCTTAGAATAAAGTTAAAGTTCATCGAAAGACTTATTAAATATAATACTTACATGATATAAACATTCTATGTAGTTCAACAACTCAAATTTTTAGTGGTAATCTACTGATGCATAATAAATTATTCATTATTCATGTTTCTAATCGAAGATGCTCCATAAACAGGTTATTAACGTTTAAATGCATTGCGTTCAAAAATGATTAAAATGAAGGTCAAATGACAATCTACAGGCGTAATCGCAAAGTGTTAGTGTTACCTAAATCTTGTGTTTTTATTTGTGATTGCTTTGTTTTACGGTCTTCCTTAAACGCTACATTATAAAAATTTATTGGTGGGTGTAAGGAAAAATTAATTTATAGGGACTTGAGTTTATTTTGCTGCGAACCTTTAGGCAACCGAATATACCGTATACTTGGTTGTCTAACGTACTAACTTTGTTTAAACAAATACAAATAGCACGGAAATTTAACTCATAAATTAAATCGAGGGGCAAATCTACTTTTCTTTTTAATAAATATTCCCTCGTATTTTCTTTACACTTTTTCATTTGTAGTTTTTCGTACTTCCCCGATCATCCTATATACACTCGAATTAAATGTATCGATTTAAATAAACGAATAAATAATACTTAAGTATTACGAAATTTTTAAAAATCAAAATCATATTATATCAGTCGTCGTAATTGTAAAATATATTATAAGTATTACCTGTATAATTCATACTTTTCGTTAGTGCGTGTAATACACTACTTTACGTTGTATTGATGTGTACCATTTGTTTTTATCGGAAGTCGCGTTGTATATTGCGCGTTCGTTTGTCGAATTTCAATATGTACGTATCACAATTGCAAAGGCGTGACGGTTATTAACTTTCCATGTTGTAAGATTTAATTTCCTTGTTTGTTCAAGGATATGTTGTTTATAAATTAAGGCTAACTGTAAGAAAAAACGGCTTAGAATTTCTGACACGCCTTTTTACAAAAATTATAAACTTCAATTTATTCAAGTTTGTTTTATTCTGAAATTGAAATGGTTGCTTACCTATATTAAAAATACTAAAATAATGAAGAACTCTTTGTGTGAGTCACTATCTAGTGAAATTTGACCAGACAAGGGTCTTCTAGTGGTTACCATAAATTGAGCTTATATTATTTTGTTATAAATTAATGAACATGCCTAACAACATGCCAATATGTTCTAAATTGTATGTAGTGAAAACGTGAAAATTATAAATTAATTTCTCGTTTCTAAGGCAATAAAATCAATAATAATTAAAATATTATAGGTCTTCAATTTTTAAATGCTCTACTAGTATAACAATAAGAACCGGTGACACTTTTTGGTACGTCATCGGGTAATGAGTAAATACGTATTTCCCATGAAACGTGTGTGAAATACCTACTCGAAACGCGAAAGATTGTTCCTTTAATTCTGTACCGAAAAGGGTTAATTTAAGTTAATTTTTCTTTGCGCATTTATACGTCACATGACAATGAGATACGAGTTTACCCATTTTATAGAGGGGTTCAAACTCTGCCCGAAACTCGTTCGGTTGCTACCCTTGTCGTGTTCGAAGTCGCGACAATCCGATTTTAATCGAAATACTATATTATAGGTGGTGGCATTTTTTCGCCATCTAGCAACGAGATGAACTTTAAATGAGATGAAATGGACGCTTAAAGTCTCCGTTTACGAATATGTCGCGGTCGGCAGAGACAGCCCGATTTTAACGGTGGCAATTGAACTTTTCTTTGCGCACTCCAGCGCATCCATGTTTCTACTGTACAGGTAGGTTTAGGATTTAATTAAAAGGTTTTCAGGTTTTTTAATGTTGTTAAAAATTTAAAAACTTAAACCTCTGAAAAAGTTTGGGTTCAGAAAGGTTAGGGATTGTGCACCCCTGACTCCCCAAAGATGATATCAAAAAATCTATAACACCATTTTAAATACTTTTAATTGTTAGATAAGTATGGGTACTAGTAAATAAAAATGTTATTTCAGAAAAAATTGATTTTAAGGTTTCAATTTTGGTAGTGAATATCTCGGCAGGAAAGCGCCGTACGAAAAAGTTTGTACACTCACATCGTGATTTTTCGTGTTTCGAGTAGGTATTTCGCACGTTTCGTGGAAAATACGTCTTTATTCATTGCCCGATGACGTACCAAAAAGTGTTACCGGCTTGCATTAACCTTGCATTCGAATATTTTTTGGTTTGATTTATTAAAAAAACCTTGAGATTTTATAAATCTAGTTTTACAGACGAATCATTCGGTTATAATATCATTAAAATTTAAAATTCGTCCTATTTCACGAAAGCATTTGTAGAAACTACGATTTGGATTTTAACTTAAATATTTTAAATTAAAATGTTGGTACAATTTCAAACATTTTCAACATACAGAAAAAATTATCGATGCAACCATTAAAGGTCGTTTAGTAACAGTAAATATACGCGTTTTTACGTATATATTGTAATGAGAAACAAAATGTGTTACGTCACTACTCAAGTATCAACAAAATGCCTGAATTTAATTTTTCAATTACATTTGAAAATTTACATTTAAGTCCACCGTATAGGTACTATTTTCAGATTTATAACAATTAAAGTAAAAAATACATGCGAACTTACTTTAATGTCTGAAGAAGCACTAAATACGATCCACACAGCCGACCCCTCAGCACTGCGACAGTCCAAATAATGTTTTAAACGAAAAAGCAAATAAAATTCGCTGAATTTTGAAATAATTCCGGGGGCACTTCGTACATAATAAAATTTATATAAATAGTCTAAAAATCTAAAACTTCAAAAATGAATTGAACCGCCGGATAACGACATGAAGACGAACGTGCCTTCGCCCAAGCAACACCGATTCGTACTGACGAAACGAATTAATTATGCATATTTCGTATCTACAAAAGACTTAGGATAAAGTTTAACAGACCACTTCCCAAGGTGATCGCTTAACGAAATCCTTTCTAATAAACGTTATCTTACAAAGAAATGTTTTTAAGTCAGATAAATAGCATTTGGGTCGTCGAAGCTCGCGTTATCGCGCACGTGTTCAAGAGGTAAGCCGCATTTGTTCCGACGATTGTATTGTACTTAATTTTTATCATCGCCCACATTTAAATATGTTGCGTAAAACTTTTAAATATCAAATTTCATTCACAATTTAAACGAAAATGTATTTGAGATTTTAACATAAAACTTATACGCATATTTTGTCTTTAAATTATTCCCCAAAATTTTATCATTGTTACAGTAGATATATGTAGTATCGTGTTTGTCAAGTAATAGGTATGTACCTACCTTTACTCTCGTTATGGCTGTAAGGCCGTATTTTAATATTTATCGTTAACATCTTCAGGTCAATTTTTATAACTTTTGTTCTGTTGCTCTTCGAATTATAGGGGAAAGTATATCTTTATGGAGGGGGGACTGTAAAATAGGGAAATTTTATTTTCGGACAATGTGATAAAAGGACGTTACTTAATTGTGTTTAAATGCTTTGGAAACTTAGTGTGGGCACCTACACATTTTGATTTGGCGTCAAAAATTGTTTACTCTAAACGCGGGATGGGGATGTACCGACAAATAAACCAAAATCTAATGCCGTTATTGAAAAATAAATAAAATGTTTAATTTCTCGCATACAATTGAAACTGTAGTTCGCTGTAGTTGTTCTACATCTGACTTTAATGAAACCAAATTAAAAAACGGACATAAATCCATCGTAAATGTTAATAAAATAAATTTTTTTAATAAAATCGCGTAGTAAATTATTTTTTGTATAGTAGAATTCAATTTTAAATCTTTTATGGACCGTACCGACGCGACGTTTGCTTAAAAAATTCTGCAATCAATTTGCATTCTACCACCAAAATTACTCGTCAAGTTATTTGTGAACAGGCAGGTATGTGTTTTTATGTACCTACATAAATACATACCTGTACCTGTAGGTGACTGTTTATATGCAGCATATACCTATAGCTTCTTAGGTTTCTAACAGAAAACCTTTTACAAACTGTATTGACTTCAACGTGAATTTTTAGATTACATTCTGTAGATATTTTACAAGAGGTCGGTTTAGAAAAGACAAAATTGCTTAAGTTTGTTCACGCACAAGCAGCCATCGTGAAACAAAACATATATGGATAACGGAGAAATAGCTTTTATTACATCACGTATGTAAATGGAATGATGGGAGCGAGGGTAAACCACTTATATACGAAAGAATCTACGTGAGCAATACGATCACTAGGTTATATCACCGCCTTATAGCACGTAAAAGTTGAAATCAATCGCAATCAAATAACCCCACGTATATATCTTTAGTTTTTATAATCTTCATAAACGTTCAACTTCTAGAAGTAGGTATATTATTTTCTGGAATCATGCCTGACACGAAAATTTCTAACTTGACTCTTGAAATTTCAAAGGACGCCCCCCGTTAAACATAAAGCAACATGTATTGCCGCAAACTTTTAATTGGATTACCTTGTAACGTAACAGTTTAATAATTAAAAAAAAACTTGAAATTTATCTTTAATAATTAAATTATCGATTAACTGTTGTTAAAAGCGTAAAAAAATTAGTCATAAATGTAAAATGAAGCGTCTTTTACAAAGGAGTTACTAAATATTTATATTAAAGGTTATATATCGAATTTTCTTAATAGTCGGTAACAAATAGGTAAATGCTTTGTGATTAATTTCGAAAAAGTCTGTATGTAGGTAAGTATCAATTAAATAAAATAAAAATTGGGAGTATATTGTTATGTGCCTAATTACCTATAAGTATTTATGTACACGTACTTTACAACATAATACAGATGATAACAGAATGGATATAAATATTTAAATAGAAGAAATACTTTTTTAGTATAATATTTTTATCAATGTGAATTAATTAACTTAGGAAACTAAATAAATTACGGACCAATCGATGTTGTGTAATTAACAATTGGTTAATTAAATTGGTTGGTTAAATTGGGAATTAATCAAATAAGTATAAATTGTCTCACAACCGTCTATTTTTCAAAATTAATCTTACCTACATATTACGATGTAAGTACGTAGGTAGCGAGATATTTTTTTGCAACAGTCACCTACATAGGAACTTTTATTTTCAAAGGAAGTCGCCCCTATTATTGTGATAAAACCGAAATTACTTTTAATTGTCATTTCGAGCGCGTCAAAAATTTACAGCAAATATATTATTTTCTAACTTATTTTTTAGTAGATTTACATAAATTCGTATATATGAAATGCGAAGTTGCAAAAGTTTCAGGTTGTGGGCATGACAATAACAATAACAGACGAAGCACACGAAGCTGTAATGTCGTCAAAACATTGTGGAAAACGTACCTCTTCCCACAGAAATAACTTTAGTGTCACGTATTTGTCTGCAAATGTCACCGTGATATATTTTTTACACAAACACGTGAAAGAAAGGAAACGGGATGGGGAACAAGAATTTTACCCATTAGAGTTGTCATTGTTGTTTGATGAGATATTGCTCGACAATTAAAACTATCCATAAATTTATCGTGACTCACCTACTTGATAGTTCTATAGAAATTTCGTCGTGTATTATGCGTTAACAAGGGCGAGTAGGTGGTTAAAGTTTGCGGCTGGATACAGGAACCAGGAATGATCATATTACCGGGATCCTAACCTATCTCAGCTTCACCTAGCCTGTAGGTACCGTACCTTCATTCTTGTAGTATATAGCTAGTATGCACTAGGAGTAGTCGATTAGGATACCCTAAAGTTTTACGCAATCACTAAAGGTGGTGTTCAGGGAGAACTAAAAATTTTGCGCATAAACTTTATTTTCCGGGATTCACGCTACAGTGCGTGATCCTACTGTATAAACTTGAACTAGATCGAGTTCAATTTCTTTTTAAATATACATTTAAAAGTTTCAATATGTTTTGTACCTACTGAATGCCGCCGATCAAAGTTTTATATAAGTTATAACGATTCGTTCACTGTAACGACTGCATGACGTGTTTGTTCTTTTTATGTTGTATAAAAAAGTGCCAAAATAGATGGGCAAAGAATATCACCTATTGCTGCACGGAGCAAATGATTCCGAAAGGAGTAGGTATTTTAAATTTAATTAGAAGTAATACCCTAATATTAATTTATGCTTAATGTACAATTAAAAATTTTAAATGTTTTCTTTTTGAAGATGATACAAGATATTAAATCACATTTATAAGGTTTATTATACCTAATCTAGCTTTATTAGTAATATGTAATTTATTAGTAATCTCCATTAAAATTTTGTGTTACGTACAATTAAAGAAAAAAATGAATAGGTTATAACAACATTAGTAGCAATTTAACAATTTTATTGTGTTAACTATGCGACCTCAGTAACAGTCAGTAAAATTTTTAAGACAAGTTACCCTGTAACCATGTATTAATTATTATTAATTTCTTATTTATTTCCCATTAATTTCGAGGTAATAGTGTATTTTAGCGAATTTTCATAGAAAATATAACTACTGTAGCCTGTCTGATGACGGGAACCACGCGTGCCGCTTTTGTTTTTCTCCGATCTCGACTCTCAGATCACGAAAATATGGGTCGATCAAATTCGACCCCAAAAAAATCATATAATAATCCGGGTGATTCGGCCAACCTGTCCCATACTAATAACTCAACAGATTTTAGAGTTATAAAGATGAATTTTTGCATAGGTAAATTTGGTTTAAAAATCTATTTTCTTCAGTTTTAAGAACCATTATATCCCGATTTCACCGGAAATGAAATCGATGGTATTATTTTCAATAGAACGCTATATATTTTTTAGCTTATTAAAAAGATACTTTGTTTCGCTTTTAACGATATGAAATATTGTTGATTTTATTTCATCGCCTACTTATGAAAACTAACAAAATCAAATAATTAATAACTGAATAATCGAATTACCCAGACAAAAAGATGAAATCCAACAGGTGTTTTTCTTTGTTTTCTTATGACAGATAAGCATAGTATTTATAACTATAGTCACGGCAAAAAAAAGTATGATAATGTTTATACATAGTTAAAAAAGAAAGAAAATTTTATTTAATAAGCTAAAAAATATTCGTTGTATTAAATAAAAAATGCAATTGCTTTATTTTTGGTGAAACCGGAAGTATAATATCAATTTTTAAACTCAAAAAAATAATAGTTTGTGACTTTTTTAACTTTTGTAATAGGTAAATAGTTTAATATCAGTATCATAAGTAACTTTTCTTAATTACCTACTGTATGCAATATTACACAATACAATGTATACTCGTCAGATTTTTAACTCAAATTTACTTATGCCAAAATTCATCTTTGTACTTTTAAAATTTATCGAGCTTGGAACAGGTTGGCTGAATCACCCGGTATACATAATCGAATTTTGTCAATTTTGATGGTATGGCCCATCCAAACCTATATGCAATTCACGTCATCAAAAAAAAGTTACTAGATTGTTTATTTGTAATTCGGTTTAAAGTTTGGAAAGTGACATATTCTATAGATGATTTACTTGCGCACACATTAGATGGCATAAAGAAAGACTACAATTTATTAGAACTGTAAAAATACGAGGTTCTAGGTGACAGCACTGTGTGAAACGTCATCATCTAGTAACCTTGTGTTGATGACGTAGATTGCACATAGTTTTGGACGAAGTGTAGGTAACTGAAATTTGAACCGCCCATTATCCTTACGAATACAAAGGACGAGTTCGTTAACCAAAAAAATTCACCGACCAGTTTCAAAATGGCGACGAATCAAAAATTTTAAACGGAATTGTCGTTTCTCTGTTATTAATTATCGGATCGGCAATGTGAAATATGTTTTTAAACTTCTCGTAAAATTATCTATTAAATATTCCAACATCTCTGTTTGAAGGTTGTGATAAAAGTTACCGTTTTTAAGATAATCGAGATAAAAAAAACGATAGGTACAGACGTTTTTCTTTTAATTCTTATAAAATACTGTTGTGATTATTTCTCTAGTATATGTAATTTTCCAAAAGATGTATTTTTCGAGGAAAATATAAAAAGGAGTTTTGGGGCATATAACATGAAAATTCGATACTGAGAGATTTGCGCGCGGATGGATTTTTATTATATAGGTATGGCCTATCCAAACCTATATGCAATTCACGTCATCAACAAAAAGTTACTAGATTGTTTATTTGTAATTCGGTTTAAAGTTTGAAATTCTATATATTCTATAGATGATTTACTTGCGCACATATTAGACGGTATAAAGAAAGACTACAATTTATTAGAACTATCAAAATATGAGGTACGAGGTGACAGCACTATGTGAAACGTCATCATCTAGTAACCTTGCATTGATGACGTAGATTGCATATAGGTTTGGACGAAGTGTAGGTATAGTTCGTTCCATATATTAGGTGTACAACTTTGCTTCCGCCGTTTTGCAATAAATGGCTGTAGCGGTAAGTGGTAGTCGAAATAAATAGATCGTAGCTGTCATACAATAAGATTAGGTATTTGTAAATATAACGCCATCGAAATATTAGTCGATTTGTGTCTGCATCATAAAGTTATTCTCGATTAAACATGTCAGCTTACGAGCCAAATTCTCGTCATTTGCGGGAGGTTTTAATTTTCTGTTTTAATATGAAGAAATCTGCGGCTGAGGCTCATCGAATGCTCTCAAATACCTACGGTGAGGCCGCTATTAGTGAAAGAACGTGCCGAGAGTGGTTTCAACGCTTCAAGAACGGTGATTTTGACGTCGAAGACCGGCATGGCGGTGGAAAGAGAAGGTTTTCGAAGATGCAGAATTGAGGCATTACTTGAGCAAGACTCAATACAACGAGAGACATGATAAAGTAATCTTACAGCATGACAATGCTCGACCCCATGTTGCGAAAGTGGTCAAGACATACTTGGAAACGTTGAAATGGGAAGTCCTACCCCACCCGCCGTATTCTCCAGACGTTGCTCCCTCGGACTATCACTTGTTTCGATCAATGGCACACGGCCTGGATGACTAGCACTTCCGGTCTTATGAAGAAGTAAAAAATTGGATCGATTCGTGGATCGCTTCAAAAGATGACCAGTTTTTTCAACGCGGGATTCGTACGCTGCCCGAAAGATGGGAGAAAGTAGTGGCCAGCGATGGACAATACTTTGAATCATAAATGTATAACCAGTTTATTACAATAAAGCCTCGAATTTCGGAAAAAAACGGCGGAAGCAAAGTTGTACACCTAATACAAAAATTATTGTACATGTTCAATTGTACAAGTTTGCCTGACCTACCCTTAAAATTTGTCTAAATCTTTTGGACCGCCCTCTATACACAATCTAGATATCTATAACACACGGACACTCGTTGTAATGAGTACTTTTTTTTTAAATAAAGCTGTTTTTGCGACTATTATGACTAAAAAGTACTTTTGTCAGTGCCAATAATTTTTTTATTCTAGATAACGGGTGTCCAAAAAGTCTTTCAGATGACGCGATTTAAGCTAAGTGAGACATGCCTTTAGCTTTCCACATTCAATCAATACTGAAAGACTTTTTGGACACCTGTTACTACGTACCTATAATACTATGCTTAATTTTACGAAATTATTGAATATGTTTGTGCAATTACCCTAAAATGTTAGCTTAGTATTCGCCATTTAGCGCCATTCAAATATTACCGAATAAATAATTTACAAAATGTACTTGCGCCGCTAACGTGGAGGTTAATTTATTATCATCTCACCCTTGTATACCCGTGCGATAAAATTTTACCTACCTTAATGTAGGCACTCGTTGATTCTGGCCATAATTTTTGGAATCTGGTCACCATCATCATTGGTATCTGAAACAAAGAGACATAAATAAGTAACTGCCTATCATTGTATTGTACATTATTTTGTACCGATTTGTTTTCGTTAAAGAACTTATTTATCTAAAATCTTTTAGAAATTAAAAACTAACCCTTTTAAACTAAGTAACTGTTTTTTATTTAATATCAAAATGCAATTAAAGCTCTAAACTCAGTTTAAAATTATTTGTGATTCCAATGTAACTAACAATCCAATGTTCGTTAACATAAATAAGTTCGTGAAACTGAAAGAATTGTTTGATTAATGAGTTAAGTAAGGTATATGGCTAGTGTTAAAACCTGCCCGTACCTATTTCGATATTTCTTACTGAAAACAAGTATGCGTAAAAATGTGACGTTTATATTAATTTACAAAGGCGTTTGTGAGGAAAAAATTCAGTTTTAATTTTTTTTTAAAAAGTGCTTTGTGCAAATGTATTAAAATTTCATTATCCGTTTTACTTTCATTAATTCTTTGGTCTCCGGTGACAGTCAGGTACAACCATTTTTAATTCTAACTGTCTCCGCATTGTTGTATAAAAACGATTTCGTAAAGTGATTGGTATTAAAGTATTTTAATTTCCTTAAAACCTTTTCGATAGAGTTTATATATATTTTAAACACTTATATATAAGTAATTTAAATTTTATTGATCGTTATGTCGTACACATTTTATTAAATATTTCGATTTTCTAAATATTTGATTAGTATATTTTCAATACAGTAAATATTGGTAACTGTTACTATTTTTTTTTATCTTTAAATATTAAAATTTTCAGTTCCGTTTTATTTTCATCCTAGAAATAATAACTGAAATCGCTATTTGATACAGCAACAATAAAATCAATTATAAAGGAAACCGGCAAGTTTATTCAGCAAAGGAATTATTATTTTCAACGCTTAACTGCTTATACTATAGGTACTGTATAGGTAAAGTGAATGAAGATTACTTTTCTAAAATTAGTTATCAAGAAAATTATTATAGATGGTTAATTTTTTAAAATATATTTTTATACAAGATGATTTAATATATATACATATATATTGTATACTACACAATTTCTAGTTAATTCACAACTGTGTACCATAAACTAAATTATATTCTACAAGATAGGATTTTGTTAAATATATAGAAATAGTAAGATTTTGCCTCTAAATATTGCAACACGGTATCGTTTAACAGAAAAAAAAAACGTTGTACTAAAATGTCAGCAGGCATATCTATATGTATATACCAATATCTATAAAAACTTATGTAAACATTCAGGATAAAGTAAATTGAACATAATATTTGCTTAAAAGAGGTTCGCTTCGTCCGTTTAAAATGCGGTAGGTAGCTATTTTTTGTTTTAATAAAATGGCTCCGGATATGTCAGATTTTAGATATTAAAACAAAATGTAATGCTTAATTTTCCGCTTTATTTGAAATTTTTATTGCTTACCTTTAATTGAAAAGAAAATGGAAAATTCTCACCTAAAATATTTTTTAGCGTATTTGGGACTACGATACTTTTAATACAATTGATGTAATATAACTTATTTAAAATTCTCACTATATGTATAACTTTTGTATTAAATAGGAATTTAATAATACCTATTTGAAATAGGTAATTATAAAATTCTGCATAATTATTAGGTGTATTTATATTGGCAAATTGGTGAATGGTTTAAACAATAACTACAGTCCTAACCTTATTCATTTTCTCTATGTAATAGACATAAACAAGAGCTACTGCATGTAAGATGTAATACATTTACCTTTTATATTTTTACAAGGTAGTATTAGAATCATGAGAATATTCGACCTGTGTAACATGTTGTTATCATAAAGGCACTCCTTAATCACGCATATTTGTTTGTATCTACTGGCATGGGTTCGGTGAATAGAGTATAGTAAAATGTTCTGGTCCCTGAGTTTGCAAACTTATATCTTAAAAGAGATTGGAACAAATTGTATAACAGTTTTACTCGGTATCCAACCACTATTTGAAGATTGCACGTGAAAATTTTAGTTTTGTACGAAAAGCTGTTTTGGAGGTTTTTTAAGATATTTCACGAAAACTGTCGAATTTTGCTGCTTTGGAAACTTTAAGACGTCATAACTAAAGGATTTCTGCATCAAATTATATGAAATTGGAAAATAATATACATATCTCAAATCTGTTCTAAGAACGTGTATATATTGAATTTTAATTTTCTAATTAATGTGCCTTTGGGAACGATAAAAGTCCAACCATCGTAATTACCGACGTCTGGCACCAAACGGCAAAATTATTTATGAACCTATATAATAAAGTTACGTTATTGAACAACAATTGTATTATCATTTTGTTTAAATAATAATTCGTTACATTTTTATAATAAATAATGTATTTTATTAATTTTTTTTAATTTTATTTATTTTTATAATGTATTGTTTTTAAAACGGGACGCAGTGTTAGATCGACCGGCGACCTTCGTCATTCTACATAGTAGGCGGCTAATACAATGGAACCACGATATCTCGAAACTCTATAAGTCGATTGTCGCGATTACTCGAACTGGCTGTGTGAATTACAAACAAAATTCTCAAGTAAATATATCTCAATTACTCGAGTTAGTGAATTAGAGTGGCGAAGACTTTTTATTAGAACTTTTTTATTAATTACCAAAATTCCACAGAAAGTTGCACTAAACTATCATATGGGGTTCTGACTCTCATAAACATAAATATCGTCGCTTTTCGTTTAATAGTTTTTGAATAATCGAGTTACGAATCCAGGCGTTTTTGAAAACATATATTGTTGTAGGAATGTAGCGACTTTTTGGAAAATTATAAAATTACGCATATTTATCTAGGAATAAAGTATCTTTAGTATGAAGTTGGTTTGAGTGAAATTCATTAGGTCCTTTCTGAGATATAAGCTTTACTAATTAATCCCTATAGTTGTGCATTACTTATACACTAACAATAAGCATATCTTCCCTAATTTAGGTACAAAGGTACCCCAACTACCTGTACTGTAAAGGAGATACTTATATTGCGTTTCGTGTTGTATCGCATTTCGCCATCAATACCACTCCAATTATTGTCTAACGAATTACTACGTATTGCAGAAATTATTCTGTATCAGCAATTCTAAAAGATCACTCGTAAAATAATATTGAATTTTAGAAAATAAGAACGTTAGAAAAATAAATCTTAAATCTCTTTATACTACATGGAATTATACTATAGGCTATAACGTACTAAAAGAACACATTAATGCCGCTTAATTTATTAGCCCGAAATTTTAAAACTCCAATAAAACAACAAATAACTGAAATTACAAATGATAAACTCGCTATTCAGATTTGCACTGTGCGTAGTCGTAATGTAAAATTAAAGTTGTAACCATATTTCTTTAAACGGCTATGTAGTTTCTTCTTTTGTTTTAATGATTACATTAATGTAAAACAGAGACGGATATACACGATTTACAGATAAATTGGGGCGATTTGAGGTTGAGCCTGTGGTTTGCAAAGCTGCGTATTGTGATGGTAGACTTTTCTCGGCCTGCCTATTGTTCAGAGGCGACATAAATAAATTAGAATATAAATGTATGAGATTAAGTTAGCCGACCAGCGAATAAACTCGACAGGTTACTAATGGCAAAGGGTCATAAGCTCCTCTACAGAAGCGTAGATTACCTTTTCACAACACTGGCTTGCCGAGATTTTCCATCTTGATTCAAAAGCTTTCTGTTTCCATTTACAGTCGATCAATAATTACTTAAGTAACCGAAATATAAACATATCTACATTACAACTAGTATCCGCATAAAACATAAGTTAACGGAAAAAAAATGTAAAGGAAAATTAGTGGGAGATGAAAAAATAATATACCTATTTATAGTAGGTACAGATGTAAATTATCAAAATTGACTAAATTTAATCAACCTTAATGAACTTATCTTCAGTTAACACAGTGTTGAAAACTATTTTTTAATTTCTGTAACAAGAATAATTTACATCGTAGGTATACTAACCATGATATTTCACAATCGATGGTAAATAAACTACATAATTGCCATTCAAGCGTATTTTACCATAACATACAGCGTGTTTATGGATAACTGATACTATACGATGATTGACCAAACATTTTCGAATTGTATTTTCATATTCTGGCTTGAGCTACTGCTTGTTCTCAAACAGTGTTATAGAGAAAATGAGTTCGACCATTCATATACAAGGCGTTTTAAAAACAAATTAAAATAACAAATAAACCGATCTATCTGAAAACTTAAATTTGCCCCTATCTTTTAATTCTAAACAACTTATTTCAAATTATGTTTTTTATATCTTTTCAAATAAGGTCACTTTTCTCTTGTCAAGCGACAATCAGGAGCTAAATCTTTAATTATCAAAATTAAAGATCAAAGATAAAATCAAAACAGATAACGCTCGGCAATACCTTTTCTAAATTATTTGTAGTTTCATTTATGCCTCTCTATGATATAGGTATGCATATAGTTTTAACTTATTTCTGTATCTATCTGAATAGTTTTCTCTTTATCTTTAATCTATACACGTTTTCCTAACTATTTATAGCACGTGGATCAAAGAAGGCTTTATAAGCAATTCTTTATGTATAAATATAACTGATGTGACGCAATTTGTTATTTGTACTTTATTATTACTACAGCAACTCGTCGCGATTTTATTCAGAAAATTACATCCTTTACCTATTTATCCCCTATTTAATGTAAATAATTAATTTTAATTGCAGTATTAATATACTAAAAACTAGTTTAAAATTAAAAACAGCAATTACGAAATAAGTATAGTTAAATTAAATTCATTCAAAACGTGCTATTTCACATTTAAAAATGTGAAAATTATTAAATTTCTAACAATATTTTTATTGGAGTAGCTAGTTATCAAAATATTTCTTATTTGATAATTATAATAAATTTTTTATTTCAAGTTTCTTTCACGATAGGTATATTTGAAGCAGAAAAAAAAAACTTACTACCTACAGCGTATTAATTAAGTCAAGTAAGTACACTGTAATGAGGTAGGAACTCATAAACAATAAAACAAAATATTTTTCGTGCATTCGAAATTAAGAGTTTTTCACATCTAGTGTACCCAATAATTAATTATGTTTGTGTCGGTTTTAATTGGAGATAATAATATTAAAAATTTATTTTGAATTAAATTTAACTTTACCGCCACTTAAAAATTATTAATAAGATAACTTGTACAAGCCTATTTCATTATTTTACGTTTATTGCCTACTAAGTATCTGTTTGAAATACATTGATTTTAAAATACTAGACGCAAAGCTGCGTTTTTGACCAAATTTGCTTGTGGCCGCCATCTACCGTGATTTGTTGTTAGTCGTGAAAGATAGAATTCGTTAAAGAAATTTCAAGAAAGTTTTCTTAACCGTGGTTAATAGATTTTTACATCATGAAGTAGTAATCTATACACAAAAAAAATGTTAGAAACAACTAGACAATTAAAGGTGTTTAATTTATCATTTCCAAATTTAATGACTTCTATTTTATAAAATGTTATCGCAGCGCAATATGTGGCACTAATAGAGGTGAATACGTAATTATTATGTACAAAAATTCGCGTTGTAACAAATGAGACAATAAAATATAAAGCTTAACGATTGATTATTAAGATATTGGATACGATTTTAGTGCTGTAATTCTAAATCGTTCAGTTTATTAACTCGGTACCTATAAACAATTTATATTATTTAATTAAATCGGCATTAGCAGTTGAATTAATTTCCAAATAGTTTAGATATTTTCATTTTTATTATCATGATCGATGGCGTTTTGCCAAAACGCCGCACTTTTTGTGAAAATTTATTATTTTGACTATCTTATGCATCTAAAGGAAACGCATCATCCTTTTCCGGCAATTCCGATTTTTTCCACTGGAAAAAATCGATTTGTGTTTTCGCGAAACGTATCTTCTTATGCACAAAAATTTACTTTTTGTGGGTTACGCCCTTCTGGAAAAACTGCGTCGATATCAATCAATGTAAGCGTCGAGTTCGGGTTGAATCGTCAATTTTAAATTAAGTAGAGTATCTTTTTTTTTATATACGTACTTACGTGCTGCCTGGATTATCTTTCTGAAGTTTTCAATTTCCAAGAACTCTCGTCGATGGCAAAACTTGGGAATTAAAGCAAATTTTCGTATTCACCTCCCAATGATAAAACTTAGATTAAATTTCAGGCATGCGGGTGTTTGTTTTGAAGATCGATTATGTATGAGAGTTACTTAAAGATAATTTAAAACTTATTCGTTAGTTTAACTATCGAGTCACACACTAGTGAAATTTGCATATTTATGACGTAAATTTCTTATTTAAACGAAAATATAGAAACGCTGACTGTAGATTAAATCAGAGGACTATATATGTACATAAGTGAAACATCTATTCCGATTTCAACGTTATATAAAAATTTCTGCAATATATTTATATTACGTTTATGCACGATTAATCATACTAAAATATAGTTTATAAATATAATTCAAATATCTACATATTATGTATATAGATACATATGCAGTATATACGTACGGGTTTCAAAAAAAGTTAGCGATTACCACAGGTACCCTAATAGAAACTAATGTTGTGATAGAGTCGTGTTTATATTTCATCAATATTTAAATATTATAGATTAAAAAACAACATAATATTAATGTATGGCTGCAAACACGATATTTGCACAATATTGTGACAACGGTATTAAACAGCGACATATCGTGAAATGTAGGTAAATTTGTCTACAATAATTCATCTACACAACAATTTGCCGAATTATTATTTTCTTAAATTTCCGTCGTTACAAGTTAGTACTAACATTCACAGACGTGCATGGTTGCAGCGGGATTCGAACCCTCAGTCGTGTTGAGATTTAATATCGTTTTATTCTTCTCTTCGATGAATAAAAATTACCACTACATGTTTCGGTCAATCTCGGGCGGAAATAATTCGAAAACAGAAGCTAAACTAACACGGGCGTTCCCGACAATAAAATCACACGGCGATGAAAAATTATTTCTAATCAAACTCATACAGGTACCAAAAAATTAAACATAAACCAACTGCTAAATGAAACAAAAAATTAAATAAAATTCCAGAAGAGAGAAAAAGACCGAGTATCTTTATTTTATATTATTTTTTTCTTTAGATATAAAGTTGGCTTATGCGAAAACGCGATGTAAAATACGAGTCAAATCGGTTTAGACGTTTTCATTTACAACCGAAAATACGAAACGTATGTTCCGATCTACAGCCTTAATAATTACACATAAACTTTCAAGAACAGGAAGTAAGAGTAATTCCGGGCTAAATGTTGTACAGGAATGATGGAAAACTGCATGAATAATGAAAATTCGTTAAAGCTACATTTCTGCATTTCAATTCCGGATAACTTCGCTTAAGATGGTATTCCGCGTGAAAACCTAAAAGGAAGTCACAATAGATGCTGATTGAAACGTACCATTAAGGTTATCGGTTAAAATTAATATTATCACATATGAATAAATATATCTACATTAAATAAATGTAGTTTTTAAAAATATATTAGAAATCTGCGAACGTTCAAGATAATAAATAACTATATACGTATTTAAAAATCCTAAAGGCATTACTCGATTCTTACTTTTCAGTAACTTTGTTAATGTAGGACGATCGAAACTTTAAACATATTTTAGCCGCTACAATTTGTGCTCTACTAATTTTAATATTTAAATATTGTTCGTCGGCACCTGTTGCAGTTTCGTTTTTACTTATGTATAATTATACATTTATCACATAGTTTTTTGAAGCTTTTACATTTTTTTCTGCTATGAATATTATATTCATCGTTACACGGATTACAGTAGTATTTTTTCTTAAAACGTTTTGTTTAATATGGTAAATGGTAGATTCTCCATCATTTTCTAGACACCTTGTATAATGTATTGTAATTCATAGGCTGCAGTCAAAATAATATAACAAGTAAAAATTTATTTTTCTTTTAATTTGTGCCTTTACGGTGTTGCCTCTTAAAATTTCGAAGGTTTCTAATTGCACGATGTTAATAGTTTCATAATTTATAAAACACTATATGCAAATTAAAGCGGTGCCCGTGTGTTGTTCTAGGACTCGCAAAGCTTATGTCACGAAAATAAAAATGTGAAATTTTACAAATTTTTACAGCTTATCGTGAAACCGTATTTAACCGCCCGAACAGTTATCGATTACAAGTATAATTTGTCGCTAAAACGTTCAAATTAAACTTAATGTAAGAGTATGTAAACTAAGAATATGTATTCTATAAGTATCAAAAGCGCTTTTTGTGTAACACTTTTATGTAGGTAGTTATTTGTCAACAATTTTTAAATTTATAATTTTGCGAAGCAAATTTTTATTATACTTAATAATAATGTTTTGATTTATTTCCGCTAGTATGTTGGTATGTACGTATTATTTTAATTCAATTTTTGGAAACTGTAATTTTAAATCGGCTTTTTTATGTTACGCAAGAAAAATATTTAAAAAAAAAACTGTAAAAATAAACTCCGAAAAACGAAACAACTCTGTTGTTTCCCTACCGTTTGGTTAATGTACACTTTACATTGAGTTCAGGAGTAAAATCGTAGCCTATTATCCGGCCGTCCATTCACTTTACTTCTACTTCATTTGTAGTACAAATATGTTCCCCCAACTTGAATTCGCGGCACAGATCGTAAGCTGAGATACCTAATTTATAATCATTGATTTTCGTTAATAAAGAGGATAATTTAACGTGGCTAAAAATATAGATATAAATATGATACGAAGGCTAAATAATTTTTTTACAAGAATGGTTTTTAAACAATTAGTATTTAATCTACCTATACAACAGTAATAAAAAAATCAAATCAAATAACTAATGCTATATTTAAAAATTTTCAATTTGAAGTAGGTACCTACCTACATAATTATATTAAAAAAATCTCATAAATTACAACCTATTTAGTATCTATTTAGTGTTAAATAAATTAAAAACATTAATATTCTGTATGTCTTTTTCGTAATGTATCGAACTATAGTATATGTTATTATATATGCGGTTTGATCGGTGTCGCAATCAGGGTTTATTTCATTAGCTATACCCTTGTTAATTAGAACCCCCGTGTAACGATGTGAGCTCCTGAACCACATAGTCCCTAATTACAGGTATGAAGATGTAGGGTTACTGCCAAGTATATGAGGATACCTACCAACAATGTACTAATTGATTTAGTTTAAATTTGTTACATTAAACACACTGTGCCGGTTTATTTTCCATATAATCAAATAAACTTCGAAGAGAAATTCTACGTCTGCGGTTATATCCTTGTAGCAGAGTGTTCGATATTAAACTTAAAAATCTATAGAATTGTTTATCGTTATTTTAACACGGGAAAATTTCGTCTAAAGAAGTTGCACGGACGTCGTTAATCTAGAACACAGGTAGGTACATCTCGCATTTTGTGCTACTTCATCATTATAACGATCACACTGGCGTGCAATAAACCTGAATAATTATCGCAATAGCTACATTTAGGCATGCGATATATATATATGGAACGTTCGATAATTGGAACATTATATTACGATCGATCAGCCAAGCACGTAAAAGTTCCACCGTAGTGACGAAAACGCTTAACGAAAGAAACTAATGTATATATTTGAAAATAAAATACAAATTTAATTGGTCTACGGTTCGGTTACGTTGAGAACGATGTTTCAAATAAGTATTACTTTTATCGTGGCAAAATTTTCGGTCAAAGTAATAAATATCGATGCGAAGAAACGCAATCGGATAATATTAAACAGTTTTAATGACCGTCTTATCTGGAATCTAATCTTAGTCTACCGCCTTGGTCATGTCACGGGTTCCTAACATAGATGTAAATGCAAATAGGGGTCGTAGTGTCAGTAAAGATCCTAGCCAAGTCCCGATATCCCGCCGGGCAGATAGATGATGGGTCTCTTTTGCTACTAGCAGCCGTAGTTGACAAAACACGCCCTAGCTACGAAAACCAGAAGGCATACATTAGTAGGGAGCTAAATTACGTCCTATTGGATTAAATTAATTAAATTCCCGTAAAAGTACTCATTTTAATTGAAAAAAAATCGCTCTAACGTCAGAATAGGTTTAAAATATAATAATCTCAAAGTGTCAAAATAAAAGTTGACTATACGGGTATTTTATTAAATACCTATAAAACGACACAGAAAGAGATACAAAAAAATCATTTCGTTCGTAAAACATCAAAGCTTTTTACTAACAAGTCTTATTAAAAGGCTTCAAGTACATGTATTAACAATGTATGCTTCACAAAAATGTAAATTACAGGAAAAATGTCATCCGATATTCCTTTATAGGAAAATATACTTTACAGGCATTTTTTTTTCTTTCTTTTATCACAATTTTCTATGTAAATTTAATAGGATTTCATTAGGTTGAAAGCGTAGTATGAGGTTTCAGAAAATAGAAACACAATTTCAATTCAGAATTCGGCACAAAAATAATATGTATTTTAATCTAAATTTAAAATTATGGAATAATTTACTATTAGAATAGTCTATGTATATGTAATTTGTCTGATAAAATGTATTTTAAAGCAGCCGAATATTGTTATAAAAAAATTAATATAGGAATTTTAACTATTAGTTTTCTTATAAATCGTTTAATTAGAAATTAATTTATCACGCATTTTAATGACAAATAAATTATTAGAAAATAAAGTTAGTTTGTTACAAGTAAATAATATATAACCCAGTAAAATTAGGTTTAAATTATAAAAAAATTATTAACGAATTTTTGTGCGGACTATTATTTTTATTATGAATTAAACTTCAAAAATCCCATTCGATAACGCGTCCGCAAACATTGTTATAGGTAAGGGGTGAAAGAAGGTAAAATTCAGTTTTTCGCAATTGTCTCGGAAACTATCGAAAAAAAAGAAAGGTTATTATATTTGACTCTTTTCGTTTCAAAGATACCTTATAAGCGGAAAATCTGCACTCCACCATAGGTGCGTAATAAAACATAATAAAATACACTTAAATATTCCTAGATATTTATTGTTAAAAAGTAAAAATAGAGTAAGTAAATAAGTAGATATGCCTATCAAAATAATTTATACCTAACTGAATTTTTATCTCGTTTAAAATTGGGTTCTGGCCCCTTTAAATAAATTAAATAGTTATGGCTAAAAGATTTGGGGTGCGCGCTTACAAATATTTCGTTTACAATGATATATGCTTTACAAAATAATTGCGGTGCTGATGTAAATGCGCCCGTCAATCAACCAATGTTTTAAACGTAAAGTTCCACGTTACTCGCGGGGAATTTGATTTTCGCCTGTGGTTATTTACTCTAGTCTGGTCGTTAATTTTATTTCGAACGTTTCCGTAAAATAAACTCAACGCCGCTATTTTATTTTATATTATCAACTTTTATCGATTTAATAATAATTGTTGTTATAGTTATGTAAATAAATTTTTACTACTTAATTAAAATCATGCAAAAAATAATAATTCTCCTGGTGAATATGTCTCACCAGTCCCTTATATTTTGATACACAAATAAATATATTGCCACAACCTATAATACAGGGCCATTCCAAAATGGTGCACCAACTCTTCAGTACGTTGTAGGAGACCGATACTGAGAGCCTAAGAAAAATAATAAAAAAATTCTACCTATTCCATATGTTTGTGGTGATTCGTAAAAAATTATAAATGTCTGGTAAATGATTGTATTATTGGATATTATTTTTGTTTTTATCGAAACCTGTCGAGATTGTAATGAGATATTTTTATAAGTTTTACAATTTTCAAAATTAAAACTACTTGCAAAACGGGTATTTTAAATATTTTTTTCTTATTGGATAACGATAAAGGGTGCATCGAGTTTGTAGAAAATGATCGCATATGTTTCAAAATTGTTAATTGTAAGAATAAAGAAGTCGAGTCACTCACGTTATCTCTTCGTTTTTCACTAAACCGTTGACCAAGATCTTTTTAATTATTTTTCTTGAGCACAGTTGACAATTCCCTGTAACGTACTGTAGAATTGGTGCGCCATTTTGAAATCACTCTGTATACTTATATGAATCGTGGACTACAGAAATAATTTTAGGGAGCAGGTAGATATGTTGAAAAATTGTAAAGATATACTTGTATACCCACTTATGGCCGTATAGGAACCTATCTTGAATCTATTCCATTTTCTTATCGTACGATTCAAAAATATTTATTGCTTAAAGGGTCGCGATTGGCGAGTCTGATAACAAAAATTATTTTGCACAAACCGACGATTTTGTGGACATTCTTTTCAGTGTTAAATTGACGCGAAATAAGAATTGGGAACCCCTAACATTTGAGAAGTAAGAACATAAGCAAATTTAATTTCGCTTATTTGAGTAGATAACGTTAAATATTTTATTTATTGAACGTATTGGTCTGTTTTAAGTTAAAATATAACACGTCTGTATTAAAATTTTAACATCTTTTATGGAAGATTTTATAGATTGTAAGTGGTTTCGTTGAAGCCTAATTCATTTTAGTGAGAAACGTGCACATTAAGTAGGTATAAGAAATAAGCACTGCTACACAAGAGGCAAGCAATCTATCCATCTTCTTCGAAAACCGCCGATGACAACAAGACTTTATCCTGAAGGTATGTAAGTCATAGTGAATAGATTGATTTTTTTTTGTGTATACTTTTAAATATATATATATTTTTTAAATTAAGAAAGGTTGGAAAACCTTTAAAATAAACATGAAAAGTTTCGCAATTTTGAGGTGTACGAGGGACCAGACTAATCTTTCGGTGCAGTCCTGTATCAAAACCAAAGTAATAGGGTAGTGGACGGCTACGCTCTGATAATTATACGTTTCGTGGGTGGCCGCCAGCCGGAAAGTTCCATCGGCTCTTCTACAGGATAATTGATTACACGACGAGAACTCGTCCAGGACGTTTTCTTGTTTTCTTATATTCCTTTTTGCCCACTCTGAACATCATTTCAGATACTGCACCGCTGATAAGTATAAATAGTGGCTTCTACAAATTGATTTTGGTAGGTGCTTCAAAATCGATTATGTAGGTAGTTCATTTCTCCGTTTTTATATTAAAACCACGATATTACGTGGCAACGTGAAATTCTCCGCGATAATTTTAATTCGCAAAGAATTAAACCTTTGCCGTTGATTTAATTAGTTAGGCACGTTGTTAAGTTTGTTTTGTTTTTATAAAGTTTTAGAAATAAAAAATTGCGTTATCACATACTATTTGTGTAACCGCTAAACTCGTGAATTTCAAATATTAATTCTAAATATCTTGAAAGTTTTCATTGGGGATTTCAAGCTAGAGTTGAATTATTCCAATTATAACCACAATCTCGAAATACGGATACAACAAGAAACATTTAAAAGTAAATTTGAACAAAGCAAAACTTTATACCGCCTCACCGAGACCAAACCCAGAAAAATTAAAATACTTTACAGAGCGTGTAATCCATTTCGATTGAAAATACAGTAACGTTCGATGAATTTTAAATCTCCGCATACTTGGAAGAACTTATAAAGCGGCGGCAAGGAGACAAGCCATAGCTCAACTTGAAGCCGAAGACCGGCGAACAACATTCGTTAATGAACATCAATATATACAATTATGCAAATGGATGCAAAGCCGGCGTTTTCGCGAACCGCCTCCTGGATTTGAATTCATTAAAGGAACAATAGGAAGACAGATAAGAAGGTTGCGAGTTCCGGTCTGTAGGAAGTCCAACTTATAATAGTAAGAAGTCCCTACTGCTTCTAATTACCTATGAAATTAACTATAAGCAACATTATCGCGATTTTAAACAACTTCATATTTTATAAATAAGAAATAGTTATTAGCTACATATTTATATCATTCAATTTTATTAATCGAATTTGTAAAACTTAAAATAATTTATGTGTTACGATTAGTTGTAATTATAATTTACTAACACGTTATATCTACAGAGATTTAGTAATACTGCGACATTACCGTAAGCAAACATGTATAGGTAAGATGTGGTTACCAAATTTATGGACATTAGCGTGTTTATTAACATGAACAAATATTACCGCGAGAACGTGTTTTTTTTTTAACGAAAGGTAAAAATTTAAAAGCTAAAGGCAATATAGATGTTGCTACACGATGTTACTTTCGGCGAAAATGAAAAATATACCTACATACATAATAATTAAACCGGGTTTACGGTTAATTCAGTCGACTGACGTTTTATACGCATTAGCGATAATACGCGGTCGTGGTACAAAATTAACGTGAATAAATATTTATATTTAATTAAGTAAATAGTCGCATATTATGCTCAATAAACCGATGGATGTATAGGTAAAAAAGTTGTGCTTAAACTTCAATAAAAACAGTAAAATTTCTCTTAACTGACGCATTTAAATAACCGACTCTTCGAACTACCGGACATTTCTAACATCCCCCGAAATTGTTTTATAGATTCTAATTCCGCTATTTTTCACTAGCGGACGCTTATTAATAAAGAACGACCATTTTGGTCCCGTGAGTGTTCGAGTGTTGAGAAGCTTCACCGTATTTCTATCGTTTATGTAGCTGCAATGTTAAGATATGGCGATAAATTAATACAAAAATGTAAAATGCGAAATGTGGTTTTTTAATTGTTCTCAGTTTTCTTTTGTTAAAATACAAACAAGAACAACAAAGGATAAATTTATGCTTGTTTTATGTCCTCATTTCACGTTTTCTTTATTATAAAACATTCTCTTTCCATTGAAAAATATACCTATATTAATAAGTTTCACTTCGTAAAATAAAATATTAAATGAAATCCTATGCCTAACATTAAAATCTTAAAACTTACAATTAGTAGGTACATATACCTGAGCAATAAGATTTAACTTAATTATTTACGTCTACGTTTCTTTCAGTAGCTAGGTAATTGATCGCGCGTCTCTTTTTTCGTCTCGTTTTATTCTATTACGCTTTAGGTAAATATCACTAACAAATATTTGAACTTCTTTTTGAGCGAATTCCATTTTTATGTACTTGGATAAATATAAACTTTAAATAAGTTTTATATGATAGGTTTTTTTGATAAGTATTATTAAAATTAGGATATTCATTAATTTGCCATTTAATTTTATACCTATTTTAGGTACACTACATTCGTGTAAGATTTAAAACATTTATTCGTTAATTACCTCCGTTTTGTACTCTCAACTAATAAACTATTATAATTAATCATTTATAATGACATACTAGATTTATAATGCAAATAATAATTTTAATAATTAAATTTTTCTTTTAAGAAACTGTTCAAAATAAACATTTCTTTCGCTGCTTTTTTTTATTAATTAAAAGATGCTGTATCAACTAAATATGGGTACTATCTACTGCGTACGTTTTAAAATACGATTCAAAAATTTATTGGACTTGTTTAAGCTGCATTATCACATCGATCTTGCCCCATTTTCGAATGTAGCGCGTAATTTATTATGAGCACATGCCTAATGTGCAAGGGATTGCGATAACACTAACTCCGAATATGTTTGGCCAAAACTGTTACCATAATTAACAATAAAATAACTCAGCAGAGGCATACAAATCATGACACATTACTCCAGCGAGTCTGCAGGAGCAGCTCATGAATTCTGAACTTCAAAATGTTCAGTAAAGCTATTAAATTATCAATGTATCTTGGTACAAATAAATAAGTAAGTAGGCAATAAATATGCAGAAGTTACGTTAGATAATTTAAAATATTTAGCTATGTTTGATTATAGATGCTACTGAAAGCCGCTTTGCACATTTTTGTTAATCCCATAAGTTAATATTTTACGTAAAAGAATTAAAAACAGATCATCGGTAGGTAGATATTGTTAATCTATTTACGGTAGGTATGTGTACATTTAAGGAAAGTAGCGGTATGTTGTACAACAGCGCCCTGTAATTTGAATAATAAAATTCTTGCAGCTAACATCTTAATGGAGTATAATAATATATTAGATTTAAAAGAATTAATGAATAATAAATATAGGTAAGTAAATATCAGGTGGGCGTTGAGCCGATGGCAATTTTAAAAGTTTCCTAACATGTTTATTTTTTTTATGCAAGAGATTCTGTTATAAATAAATAGGTAATTATATAGGTAATAAATAAAGAAATTAAACAATAATCCTCTAAATAAAGCAATCATGTGCGATAAGTGCATGAAGCGTGTGTGATGCGATTGTAAAGCAATATGTTTGATCTGGCAGTTCTACGCATAGACCAATTAATGTAGGACAGGTAATTATGTACCTACATTACAGATTCTGGCTACGAATTAATCATAAAAATATTATATACTCGTTATATTCCTATATCAAATTCGATTATTTTTATTGGATAAAATCATTTAATATAAATGAAGCTAATCTAAAGTTTTTAATTGAATTTTAACTCGACTTTTTGAATTCAAAATTCAATAGAATCGTAATTTAAAAAAGATTGGCATTTTTTATTTTGCTTCGAGAATACAATGAATACAATTTTTAATCAATTTCGTTAATAAATAATTAATAAAAACATGTTTACTTTGTAAATTTCCTAATTAGATATATGTATGTATCTACTTATGGTCTAAGTGAAGACTTGATTTTTTGGAATCGACAACTACGCAGGTTCGACGGCTTCTAGTGTTTAAAATGGCACAGGGACTTGATCGAAGTATTAAAAAAAAAAGGTTTCTTCGGGCATTCAAAAACAAAAGGTTGAAATTTATGCCGATCTATGAGGGATGTTATGCACATTTAAAAAAAAATATGTGCTGCCACCGCCCACCTTGGCAGGAACGAAACGCAGCAGCCCGTCAATGCGAATTACTTTCGCGACGTGACTCCGTCACATACTGGTGGCAGCACATATGTTTTAGTTAGCACATATAGATACGTGAGATTTGGAGGATATGTTCTTTTTATGATGCAGACACCCACTATAAAAGGATTTTTCAGAATTCCATCCCTAACGGCATGAAACTAGCAATGTGTGTGTGTGTGTTTTAACTCCGATTTTCCAGTTAAACACCACTACTGATTCTACAAACGCGAAATTTGGAGATTACGTTTCTTTTATGCTCTAGGCAGCCACCCTCTAAGAAAGGATTTTTTCGAAATTCCACTGCTAAAGGCATGAAACGGGAAAAATGTGTTTTTTTAAATTCGATAGATCAACCTCCAGCCTCAACCACTGGTCTTAGAAACGTGAAATTTTACGTGATACATTTCTTCGAATATTTCTAATCCCTCGTCTGATAAAGTCGCGAGTTAAAGCTACAGCCTATCCAAACCTATATGCAATTCACGTCATAAAAAAAAAGGTACTAGATTGTTTATTTGTAATTCGGTTTAAAGTTTGGAAAGTGACATATTCTATAGATGATTTACCTGCGCACATATTAGAAGACATAAAGAAAGACTACGATTTATTAGAACTGTAAAAATACGAGGTACGAGGTGACAGCACTGTGTGAAACGTCATCATCTAGTGACCTTTTATTGATGACGTGGATTGCATATAGATTTGGACGAAGTGTAGTTAATCATAATTATGTACTTTGTTTTTGCATATACTTTTTTGAGAATTTCCAAAGAAAAAAAGTCATTATAACGTACCTGATAACATAATAAACGGAACTATTTTGCATTTTCTCGAATATTAATTCCTACATCACGAAGGTATTCAGTCAAACTTCTCAATATAAGTAGGACACTCTCGGGACCTAAAAATGTCCGTTGTTAAGAATTGTCCATTAATAGCGGGAAATACATTACACTGTATAAAAGAGTCCGTTAAGAGAAATTTTACTGTAGGTGTAGGTATTTTGAATCGGTAGTTTATGCAGTACATCTCTACATAAAATAAGACTTGTTAACACAGTGTTGGTTGCAATTTTTATTATAGGAAGTTAGAATGATGTACTATCCTAGAGCACGAGGACGAATTTATTACCTAATAATAAGAATTAACCGACTCATTCAAAATGACGGTCGATAAAAGTTTTGAAACACTTGTATTTTCGTTATTAATTGTCAGTTTATTGATATTCTAAAACATATTCTAATAAATAAATTTCTTTTAATAAAATGAAAAAAAAATTCTATATAAGAAATTCTAAAACTACCTATCTATGTATATTATATATATATGGATATTCCTATTATGGATATCTACCTAAATAAATTATAGAAAAATTAGAACTTGTTATGAATACAATATGTTACATACTTATGAATACAGTAAAATAGCCCTTATACTGTTTAAACCGCTATATTACAAAAAAAAAGAAATAAAATGGTTTATTGATACTTTAGGTTAGAACCTATCACGTACCGTGTCGACCGTCGGTATCGTACATTTCCCTATCTTTATTACATCTGGAGACATTTGACCGTCTTAGAACATGTTACCACATTACATACCTATATTATACTTAGAAGATATATATCATTCTCGTCACCTGTCAAATTTAAATTTGTGGTCGTTACAAGTTTCCTCTCTTGTAACATTGTTGCACTGTAGATACATTTTTAACGTTCAGTCTTTATTAGTTAAATAACAAAAGCCAAGAAAATTAACATCGGGTGGCATCTTTTATCTTGCGGAATCATAATTTCGTCGGGCAGTTTATTCTTGTGTTGTTGCTTTTATTGCGCAATTAGGAGTGTAATCAATTATCTTTAAAAACGATAACGCTATTTTATTTTAACAAACTAAGTCGTTTTAGGGGAAAAAAAATGCATTTCGGTATGTAAACGTGAAAAGAATTTTACCGGAGAACAACTTTATAATTTAAGCGCTATGATCAATATTAAAGCGCTAGATAAATAAATTTTATAATTTAACTAAAAATGTTTTACATGTTGAAACTAAATTTAACGGCCATTAATTTTCTTATTTATGTGTAATTAATACTTTATTGGAATTACCCGGAACGTTGACAATTAAGTACCTACTTAAAAGTTTGAATTTAAATTCGGACCAAATTTAATGAAATATGATAAAAAAGCCATTCTTAATTGTTGTAATTTTATTTTTAAACGGAATTACACTAGATATAAAAAGACGTAGCTACTCTTTCTTAACAGGGTTGTCGAAAATAAGGATTTTTATTTGAAAAAAAAAGTTGTAACGTCACACGCAAAAGCTAAAAAGACAGACATTTTACTGTTTTCACAGATATGAAGGTAGGTATATAACTGAATTATCGCTTTTTATGTAAAAACTTAATTATTTCCTGATACAAAAACAAAATTCAGGGAAATACAGAAATAAAATTGCATCAACTGCATCTCACTATTAATCTTTATTTTCATTCTGTATGCAGTAAATTATGGACAATGTATTATTGCGATAAATGAATCACAACAACTGTTTTTAATAATAACATTAATTACCAATAATCAATCAATGTAGGCATACGGATTTTTAAATACGGGGTCCACCAAAAAAGATTGAACAGTTTATGTCTTAAGTTAAAAATTAAATACCAAAGTAATTGCTTTAAGCAGTAGGCCTGGGAGTTATTTACTAAACAACGAACGTCTGACAGACGGTCGTGAAAATAGAAAATTGATCAGTTCCACAAAGAATTTCTTCTGTTGAAATATTTATTAAAGTTGATTCGTTTATTCCGGTAGAACGTGATTTTCGAAGAAAACTTAATGTTTAATGAAAACATTGGAAGAGAGATTCGGTAAATAAACTGTTTAATCCTTTTCGGATTAAATCATACTAAATCGTTCAAATTCATATCCATTATGTACGATTTATATTCACATTTTCTTAAAGGAAGTAAATTTTAGGAGTATAATATAGTTTTAATAATAAAACCAGTCCTTATTGAGATACTTTATCAGTAATTATCATTAAATTTAGGTAACATAACGACATTTTGATTTTGTTAGCTTCGATATTCATAAATTTACTTTTACTTAAATGCGTTAAACGTCGAATAATACTCATTTTAATTACTTTTTATTTGAAAAGTGAAATACCTCGTTGCGACATTTACTACGTCTTCTTGGTGACTTGGTACATTTTCGTGTTATAAATATTAATGACCGTATTTTTGTTGAAGCAATTTCGGCAGAAGCGGAAATAATGCGAATAACTGAATATCAGAAACTGCCACGGGAAATACAAGCATTAGCCTGGTTGCCTCTATAACACAACGTTATTTAAGCCTAAGGGTCTTTGAAAACAAACTTTATTATGTGGATTTCTGTTTTCTGGAGTTCCTTTCGATTTGCACGCACAACGGTACTATAATATTAAGAATTATCGATTGGTCTATTTAAATCACATTCATCCGAGTTGAAATTAACGTAAAACTTTTAAATATTAATGCATTAATTATTATCGCATACTTATATGAAGGACAGGCATGTATGTTACTTGTATTATGTTACTTCTGCGATAATAATATCAACTTTTCGATCCGTTCATAATACTTTAGTGTTTCGTAATAATTTGCCGAAATAAATTTCGTAGAGCGAACAATTATTCTGTCATAAATTACTAGATAGGCTGTACAAATCTTCGAAACTTTCTATAAACGAACTTATCAGTATCCAATGCATAATGTATAAGATAGCATTTAACTTGCTATCGATCGACGTAGGTGTTAAACCGATGAATTATAAGTAACGGGAAATGAGATCCACGTAACCAAAACGATACCTGTAATTTAAGTTAATTTATCATATCGAGAAGTAATTATAAAGTAGCCTTATATAATTTAGAATTTAAAATTTATTTGACCCTTTTAAAGTAGTTATCTAGATAACGTTTTAAAGATTAAATAGTTGATTTTCCTATTTACAATCTGTTCGTGGATAAATGGATTTTGAGGGTAGTGTGTAGGTATAATATTAAATTGAGTTATGTAGGTAGTTAAATAGCGATTTTCAGTGAGTTGCCTATTTGTAAAACTCCATTATTTCATCATAAGCCCGAATTACTTTAAAGCAACTGCCTACCTACTTAATTATTTACGTATAAGCGAAATGATTACGTATATGATCGATAACGTATTTATGGTCGCAACTAAAGAGTCCAATTTTATTATTTAACTAAAAATTTAATTATTTTTTATAATAGATAAATTCATAAAAAGATTTAATTCGTTTTAATTAAAATTAATTCAAAGATAAAAAAATATTTGTTATAAATAAATCCAACTACAATAAATTCAATAACAATAATTGAACTGCTTCGATTAAATTTTTGATGTTGATTTTTAAGCAATTTGCTTTCAAATAAAATATTCCAGTTTCGTTTATCTTAATAATTGTCGAACTGCAATACTTATATTCTTATATAAATACTTATATGAAATATATTATAAACAGTGATTGAGACGTGAAAGGATATCGATGGGAGTTATGTTGATTAGAATTGCAAGTCTGTCGTTAGAACTCATTAGGAGCCCAAAAAAGGTGTCTTTTAAGAGGCACTATTTAGAAAGCCGGGTGTGCGTTGAATCCAAATTATAAAGTAATTTTCTTCGTGAAAAGAAGGCCTCATGCGTAGCAAAATAGAAACGGGGGTCACAGGTGCGATCTGGCGTAAGCGTTATCTTATTGATAATCAGTAGGTAAGCTAAAACGGTCTTAAGTTAAGAAATACAGAGCGTGCAGGAGAATAGAAGTGTCATTTCCTTTTGCGGAATGTTAGGGATATAAAGACGCGCCTTAAGCTAAGTAACTGCGAAGCAATGCGCTTCAATTTCCTCACTGAATAGGATAATGTAGAATATGGTGAGGTTTACTTAGTTCCAAGAGGAGGCTTGGAGCCTCGGGACATATCTGATACTGGATTCTGCGGCCGTTGCCGCATTTGCCACTTCATTCCCTTCGTGCCGGATTATCTCCGGATCTAGACATCGGGTAATTTAACATCTCACAAATACGGCCACCTTTAAGGATTATGGAATATTCAAGGAAACACACTTTTCTACTTCAATTAAAGTTTCCGAATTAAACACCACCGATTATTATCAATAACGACTTTCGTTCTTTTCAAAAAATATTTCACCGATTACAAAAGAAAATACTTTAACGCAATAATACTATTATACGTGTTGACAATACCGTTAGAGTCCAATATTTGGCGAAACCAATAAAAACTTTTTCTAATAATGAAATATAAGTATAAGAAGCTACAAACTGTTAGCGATAAAAGTTGATGGTTTCTAAGCCGACCTACGCAGAGTTCACACATTCTATTATGGAGATAAGGAAATATCAAAAACAATAAAGCAAGCTTTCGGACCTTCCGATGGACACTAACGATATGAAAAAAGTTACGATAATAGTTTCTTATTTTTTATAAGCGCAAGCGAGAAACAAGAGAGAAATGTGAAATAAATAGAAATAACGATTTAAGTTAGTAAAAGTTATTGGTTTTAATATAGATACCTACCCGAGCAATTTCTTATATAGGGTACGTAACTATAAACAACATATAAAATAATGTTGATACTCGAACACAAAATATGGAATATTTAGCGTCGAATTAAAAAAATATTTTAATTACGTATTATATTAACACATTCTTGAACTACCTAAATTTTTAATGAAAAATATTAAAAACATCTTTTAGGGCTTAAACCATAAAATATTAAAGTCAAAAACACTACATCTGCCAAAATATAACCGCGAGAAATGAAAGTGCTAAACATCATTTTGACTATTATCTAGATTAGGTAACTCGAGATTTAACCGATTCAAATTTTGCGTGTTGTCGTTAACCGCGAAACTTGTTTTCTTTTATTTTTGTTTTAATAACCCACTTAACGCTGAAAAAAGCCAATGAATGTACATTAAATGTTTTATCTTAAAAAGTACGTACATTATATTAACGAAAAATTCATTATTTGAATGAAAATTATCATTTTCTCACCATAGCGACGGGTAGTGATATTTGTAATTTTATAAGTCTTTTTTAACTCGCCCATTAAATAATGTTTAACTAGTGCACAAAATTGATCGTGATAAAAGTTACGATGTAAAAATGCTCTTTTGTATCCATTGTTAGGTTCTTTAAAACTAATTATGGTACTACTCTTTCTTAAGCTTCAATAATTTCTTTTCGATTAAAGCATTTAGCTGGACGCTGTTTTATTTTTTTTTACCAAAAGTAAACTAAAGGCGTTCGCAAGCGTCCGCGGGTTCAGAGAATTCGAACATTAGATACATTAAACGGATAATTTACCAAGAGAACGTCGTGTCCGCTTGACCACCGCAATGTTATCACAATTGAAAGAAAGTAAACAAATTTTATTTTAACGAAAGTAAAATTTGTTTCTACCCTTGCTGTTTTAATTAAAATTTTAATTTTTGAACGAAATTACACTTTCATTTTTATCTTTAAAAAAACAATTTGGAAATGTAGTATAATGCTTTTTATTTATATTCACACAACGCTCAACAACACAATTTTTGAAAAATATAAGTTGCAATTCTGTTTTAAAGTAAGACTCTGCGGTTTTTTTTTGTTTCAATAATGCCTGTTAATACCTACCTAATATAAAAATTCTGTCGACAAAAATTTTTTCTTTGTCGATTTAAACTGAAAGTTGATTATTTTACACATGATTAATAAACATAACAGTTAAGAATTTACTATTTAGTTCAACAGAATTAGTCAAAAATCGACTACATAAGAAAAAAATTGTGATATTAAAATTTAGTTTGTTAATATATTTTGAGAGATCGATGAGTCGAAATGAACCAGAAAACTTTGGTCTTTAATATTTTTTTTGTATTCCTTCTAATTAAAAAGTTATACTCAATATAAGTTACATCCTGTATAAAAGTATAACTTACACAAGTTATTTTTAATACTCTAATTTTTTTCTTTATTTAGAGGTACTAATCTTCAAGCCTTTTTTTATTGTATAATACATTTATTAAATACATTATAATAATTATGTAGGTAGCAGGTAAAATTTAAATATTATGAACATTTTATGTTGCTGCCCGTTCAAAATTAATTATTTCTATTAAAATTTACTTAAAATAAAATTTTATATAGCATTCTTTTACAAAAGTTAAAAGAAATAAATTTATAGACGTATAGGTTTTGGCTATCACAACAAAGTATCATTAAAATACGCGTTATTTGATCATTTTAATTTACAACAAAAAAAGAACTGATACCTAACGGGCATCAATTTAAATGTAACTAATAGGTAATTATAGGGTGTAGTGTTACATTAAAGTTGCGCAATAACGATTTAGGAACACATTTTAACAATTGTTCCCTTTTAAAAATACTGTTACATATTAGATTCTCAAAATAATTTATGGATCCTTTTTTATTTGGTTTTACGAAGTCTACATAAGCGGAGCGCTTTTTGTAGTTAACGAAGTGAAAATGTAAATACATATATCTCTTTCTACTATCTAAATAGGTACAGTACGTGATATAAAACATTATATGTAAATGTGATTTTCTGCATTTTAGCGAATTTTCATAGAAAATAAAGCTATTTCAGCCTGTACGAAAACGAAAGACAAGTTCGTTAACCAGCTAAATCAACGGACCCGTTTCAAAATGGCGGCTGTTCAAAAAAAATAAACAAAATACTAATCTCCGTTATTGCTCATCGGGTCGGTAATGTGAAGTATGTTTTGGAATCGGTATAAAATTCTCTACCGATCATGTCTCTTTATAATTTTCGATAGGATGCACTATTTTGGAAATAATTGAAAAAAAGTGATAATTTTTTTAAATTTTCATAAATTTCTCTCATAAATATTATTTTTCAAAAAATGTATTTCTTTCGAGAAAAATGAAAAAGAAAACGAGTTTTTTCAAATTATTTTTTGTTTGTTCATTTATTTCAAAAACAAATAGTTATGTATAAAAAAATCTTTGTATAATAGGTAAACAAAGAATGTTTATTATATTTAAAAAAATAAGATTTACCTAATTGTACATTTTATAGGCATTTGTTACATTTTATTAACATGTCAAGTAATAAATGTAAATAATCGAATGATCATGATTAACGATAATCACCGAATAATTCGATAATTATCAGTTTATCTAAAACATTTTTCTCAGTTTTATTTACACTTTCCATGTTAACAAGAAGAATATAACCACCTCTCACTTCCTTCGTTACTAAAATGAAATTGAAAGGGTAGTTTACAAAGTGTGTTTAATTTCGTATTTTCGATGTGAGAGTATAACTGCTTATCAAAATTTAATTCAAAATAATAATCTAACGCTAATGAAAAGTGGAAAATACTTAACTGCGAAATGTATACTCCAATTTAATGAAGTATAGTTCTAATTAATTAGTACTGCAGACGCGTCACTAACATTTGTCTTTCAGCGCTTTCTAAATTGATGCTAATAATTAATAAAACAAATGATGATTCTTAACGAAAGCGTGCTTATTATTAATAAAATGAATTCTCATCGCACGCTAAATTACACTCTGGACTATTATTTTCATGAACGCCATTGAAGATGTTTTCTTAAAAACTCCCATTTATTATTATTTCTTAAATTATTTAAATTATTGCATTTTACTTCATACGTCCAGTAAGTAAATAATATTAGACTCAAATGAATTACACGTGAAGGAACCACCTACATACCAACTATTTATACAATTTGCTAGTTAAAAGCAAATTACAATGTTTGACTAGCAGAATTTCTCTACTAACCACATCAAACGAAATTAGAGACAACCCTTAACCGTAAAAACTTTGAAATAGAAATTTACTTTCAGTTTTCCTTCGAAGTTTTACATAATGCTAGATTTTCTAAATTAAAAATGTTCAATTTGCAAGATAATTTAACTGAAAAAAAATTACCTATACGTTACGTCTCGATAAGTTCCAATGCCGACATGCATAAAAAGTTACTAAATTGTATATTTGTACTATTTAGTTTAAAGTTATGAACGTGGCATATTCTACCGATGATTTACCTGCACACATGTCAAAGAAAGACTACAATCTATTAGTGCTGTAAACGAGATTGTAACCTATCGCGATTAACGTAGGTATAATAAGTAACATTTAATTTAAAGTACATATGTATCTACCTGTATAGTTTTTAAAATACATAGTGATAGTCATAGTTTCCTCAGATTAACAATTACAAGAAAAATTATTACCATAAGATGCTTTGTAAGCTTATTTTTTTTAACGACCCTGGTCTATGTATTCGTTTTGGCAACAGGACATAGTCCATACAGCCAGCCACTCTGTACGTCTTTCTAAACTCATAGCAACTGTGTACATATTGTACGTGGAGTGTTAGTAAGACGATCACAAACAGCCATGGGTTGCAAGAGGATTCGCACCCGTTGATTTACCAGAAGAGTGCCAAACTCTCTTGTTCACCTGTAATAACATGCTATTATGCAGAATTTCCTTTAATTATTGTCCTGAAGAAGTCTTTAAAGTTTACGAACTTTGAGCATTACCACCATAATTCCTAAGAGACAAGATACTCGAAAGTATTTATAATTCTTATTTGTATACACTAAAATAAACTTTGATTAAGTTTATGCTGATGTAAAATATACATCTTTTAATTGTACATTTACAAATTCATACTGTTCAAGATACAGAAACTACAACATTAATACGGAAGGTTAACAGCAGATATTAAGTTTCATGAGTGCTCAAAGCGCAAAATTAACTAATTTCTCTTAAGACACGAAGCACTGTGGGAAACTAACAATGTATATCACCAAGCAAGCTTATTTTCTATACAATGAGCGAGCATTGTATTAGATCATGCTCTTCTAAATTATGAATTTATTCTAAAATGTCTAAATAATTTTCAGCATAAATGTGCATGTATTTCTTCGTTTTACTATCAAAACTAACAAAATTTTGTTACCTAATTGTATAAACTAACGATAAATAATTGTGCGTAGTCGATATTAATAAAAGCTTTCAATTTAAACTATTCTATACTTTGTTACATATAGTGTCACGAAAATAATCTATCTATGTGACGAATTTAGAATATTTGCATTTTTTAAGATTTCTAAATCTTCCCTTTCGAGAAATGTGACAAGTATCTAAGGGAAAATGTATCAAATCAGTCGTCGATGACAACAACATATCGAATAAAGAATGTTGGTATCAAAAAAAAAAATGTTAGGCTATTTTAAAGATCTTCATTTATCACGTACGTATACGAAAAATTGTTAAATTCTAACGAAAAATAAAAATATCATTTAAAAAAGTTGATTTTTATTTTTCAACTTTGGGGGTGAATATGTTAACAGGGAAGCGTCGCGGCAAAAAACAATTATAAGAACTTGTGGCATTATTTTGACGGGATTTATATACGCATCAATTTGTTCGCCATCTATTTTGGACACCCTGTATCATGTATCCATTACTTTGTTGATCTATCTCGATCGAGTGTTTTCCAATAATCATGTAAAATAACTCAACATTTACAATACAATAAAGAAAGAGAAACATCTTGTTGAAAAGAAAATTTAAGAAATGATCGTCAAAAAACAGCAGAAAAAGCTACACCTCTTTGTTTATTGAATTAACTACAGGAGTTTAATAATAACGAAGTTTGCTGTTGAGGCAGGAATAGTTTTAGGTGTCCCGTATATATTAACGACCGCAGATTTTAAATTCGCCCACACAAAAGTTACGCTTCGACAATTTTGTAACACATAAATTACACGCTGATTACAACTATTATTGCGTTATTCATGTAATGTCGCACTTCAGTTACTTTTAATGATTGATTATACCTATATATTGTCATACATAACAACATTGTTTCCGAAATCTTTTTACATTTAGAATTCCAACAGTTATGCGTGTTACTGTAAAGTTTGATGATAAAATACCAAATTATGTGCGTCTTTCAATTAACATCAAAAACATGTAGGTAAGTATAATAGAACTGTCTAGTAATTGTCTGTTTAATTTGTATTTAATAAGAACATAGTTTTTTTTTAAATAGTGTATTCATCAATCTGACTAGAGCACAATTTTAGCGAATTTTTATAGAAAATAAAATTATTGCAGCCTGTCTGGTGACGAGACCCAGATGTGTCCTTTTGGATTTTGTGCGATCTCGACCCCATAGATTACGAAAATATAGGTCGTTCATTTTGGCTCGGTCATATATTTATAATCAATTTCTTGTGGACACAATTCCGGCCGCAATTTTGATCGAAGGAGATTGAAATTTGGATAATATATTGTCTTTACGAAAACAAAAAACGAGTTCGTTAACCAGCCAAATCGATCGGCCCGTTTCAAAGTGGAGGTCGTTCAAAACTTAAAAAAATCCTAATCTCCGTTATTAATCATTGCATCTGTAATGTGAAATATGTTTTAGAATTGGCATAAAATTCTCTATCGATCATGTCTCTTTGTAATTTTGGTTAGAATTCGCCGTTTTCGAGATAATCGAAAAAAGTGATATATATATTTTTTGATTCTTATAAATCTCTCTCATAAATGTTATTTTTCAAAAAATGTATTTCTTTCGAGAAAAATTAAAAAAAAAGAAGTATTTTGACATTGACATGGAAATTCGATACTAAGGCTTGCGCGCGGACTGATTTTTTATTTCAAGACATATCGACGCGGCCGGCATCGGCAGTTTGATAACAAAACCAACTAAAGCTTGAAACATACATATGCACTTTAATACAATTATAATAATGTTATTTTTTCATTTACATATAGGTAGATATAATATAGCTTTAGATTTAATTTTTATCCGAAGGAGAAATTAATAAATATAACCCCTGACGAATTGCTACTATAAATCGTAGCTACTGTAAATAGTCTCCTGGCTGCAATAAAAAGGATAAACTCGGATAAAAAGGGAAATGGTTTAAAAGTAATTATGTAAAAGACAGCATTCTTTATGCGGCTTTTTTAACGAATTATAAACTCGATTTAAGTTAAAAATTGCTTATGAAAACACATCATGAACTGCAATGGAACTGTTGCGTTATTAACAAATTTAAAAAAAAAATGTAATCTATAAAAGTTTAAACAATTTTTGGGTCATATTAGATGCAAGATCTTATAATAGAATTATGGTTTTATAATCGTTTTTTATATCTTTAGATATTATAAAACTTTACAAGGATAATATTAAAGATGACTACCATTTTCAAAAATCTGTTATTTTCAAGATATTATCGTTAATACCACTTATGATCCTCCTAAATTATATTCTGATGGGTTATTGCTTTGCAGTAGGCAGAAGGGTTGAGAAGGTTTTTGCGAGAACAGCAGTTTAGGTTAACTGCCAGCTGCGACCACGGACCCGACTCGAAGATTCTATAGAAAGGACTATTTACATGCGAAGGGAAAAAATGAAAAGCGCCAATATCGGCTTTATTGTCAAAATACGTCGTTATACTAATTCAAAAAGAATATCTGAAATCTGAATTTCATACTATAAAATTCCTTTTGTAAGTTGAAATAAAATCGTATTATAGCAAAATTATATACTGCGAAAAGCAATTTTTCGACTACTTTCTTTATTCGGTAACATTTTACAAACAGTAAAGTAACACCAACGAGAAAAAGAAAATAATCACACATGAAAAAGTTTCTTTATGCAAATGAAATCCTCTCTCTTACGACTTGCAAACTTTGCGTTTGTAATCTCCATTTCAAGAGAAAAAAAGATATAAAAACTGTACAGCAGCAGCAGAGAAAGTTCAGTAACACAAATATATATTTTAACAACCGCATTTAATTAGGTAATGCCTCATATATATTTTTTAAATTAATTTTAGCTTACGTTAATCGAAACAATTATCTATCGAAGTTACTTAAAGTCGGGAAACACACAAATAATTCCACTTTGTAAATGCAAGCTATTTTACAAGAGTTCAATAAACTCCCAATCAAAAAATATTAATAATAATTAGACAATACTATCGAGAAGCTTGAATCGCATTTGAATGAATATGTAGATATAACTTGAACTAAAACATTCAATGTTATCTATAAAATCTTTATTAAAACGTATCACCGGAGTCGCAAGAAAGAATATAATAATTTTACGTGGAAATCTCTAAACTTTTTGCCCCGGGCAGCTCATCTTACCATCTCACAGTTGGCACCCAATTTGAAATTGTTCGGAAGAATCATTCTTCCAACTTTAACAAGGCACAGTATGAAATTCGAAGATATTTATTATATCGTCGACTTGTGAAACTGCCTTCTGAAATCGGAAACTGTTTTCAAAATATTCGTTTACGAACAGATTTCATATATTACTGAAACTTTGGCTCGATATAATTTAGGTGTGAATTTTAAGACGAATGACACATACCTTGAAGGTAGATGTACTTTAAATAACGTTCATTGTTTTATATTGTCTGTTAAGAGCTTAGTTATTTTAAAAACGTTGGTATTTCATTAATGTGCTTTCAATGTACCTAATGAGAGAAAAATTTAGGTAACGTGTTCGTGCCGTAAAAAGTTTACATACCTACCTGGTGTAATAAATTTTAGTTTTCTTGTAAGACAAGGAAACAAAATGCTACACGGCGCGTTTTATAGGCGAATATGTTGATTTATAAACGAAACTTTAAACAATATTTTCGAATTACTATCTAAACGATCGAATTGTCCAAGGCTTACGATAAAATTGATGTTAAAATATTAGGCTAGATTACTTTTCGGTCACCAATTTTCACGCTACTTGACGACATTTTTCAGCTTAGATTTATAACAAATATCTAATAAGTTACTCCCTGTAGCTCGGGTCCGTCGTATATCATAAGATGCACGCCAGTAGCCGTATGTTTCTATCTTAGGGCGGCGCTCTTTGCGCGGGGTAAATAAACTTACTTGCTTTTTACCTTGAATATTGTTTTGGGGTTTTAAAGCTTTAACACGGCATAATTTGCTGTGTATGTGGTTGCGCTAACATTATTTTGCGGAGTCCGGATTTATGTTCGAAACTTATATAACAAAAACTTTCTAACTTCGCACAACTGTCTGTGTAATATATACAACTTTAGTATTAAATGTAATTCGAAATGGATATCACGAAGAATCCTAATCAGGTTAATCTATTGTAAGACAGAAAAGATTGCTACTGTTCTCGGGGGATTGAAGTTGCAGTTAGAAATCGTTGAGGTGGTACTGATAGATAGACTAGGTGGTCTCGGCTAAGGGAAAAGAAATAGGGTAATTCGACTGATTCTTGAGCATAACCTACAGTAAATAATTACCGACTTTACTGGTTTGTTTACTTTTAAATGTATTAGAAACACATTTTTATGATAATCGTCTTATAATTAGTTTAATACACTGATAATTTATTCTAATTACATATTTAAAATGTACATATAAGACACCCTTAAATGCAATAAAGGAAAATTAATGAGTATTTTGCACGAACTGTAGGAATAAAATAAGTAGGTACAGTATATACTCATGTATATAATATTTTAGACAAAAATCAGCTGAAAATAGAGAGGTGGGCAAATACTTTTACAAATATACGAGTCGAATATTTTTTAAATGACGAAAATAAAAAACAAGAAACGGAAAATTAACTTAACGCAGGTAACTTGTCAAGTGCCTCGATCGTTCGCATTTTTTATTCAATTACTACCTCCTCAAAGGTTCAAACTGTTCTTATACACAAGTTATTTTCGAAGAAATTTCGCCAGAATATAAGGGAATGGACTTACACACGGGTCAGTCATTTGTGACAGATTTTCCGCTAAAAAGTAGGAAGGGGGGGCGGATTTACACGCGAGAGGGCTTATACACGAGTACCTATATACGGAATGTTCATTTACACAAACATATTGTAGATAACGATATTATTATTTCAAGGAATTTTTGAGCATAGCATGATGTTGTTCAGGTTGTTATCTTTGAAAATTTTTTAATTGTTTACAACCACATGTTATTGACATGAGGTGGCAAAATAAAATTAGAAGCTTTGTTGTAAATACGCTAATAATTGTAAATAGAATAATTTAATTCGTTTTAAATCGATGAATTTGTTGCATTAGCTAAACACCAAACTAAATAATAATATAAAAGCAAGAGCGGTATTAATTTAAAAGCGTGATTAAAGTTAGTAAGTCGATACATACATATTTACTTATTTTTAATACCTACTTTTCGCAAATGAAAGAGATTTTGTTTTTTACTTCAATAATATATATTTCGAGATTTTTCTGAGACCTTCTTCAATGTTTTATAATATAAACTGATATTAATGACAATTATTTTTAAATAATTGATAATTTCAAAAAATAAAAAAAATTAAGCTTCATTAATATCAGTTTATAATATAAAATACTGAAGAAGACCTCAGAAATGGTCGAAATATATATTATTGAAGTAAAAAATAAGATCTCTTTCATTTGCGAAAAGTATTTATTAAAAATAATTAAATAAGTAGGTACTTATATTAAAAAACGCCAAAGAGAAATTCAAAAATTTAGTATTTAGATATTCTAAAACAATTCAGAAGTCGTACAAGCAGATATATTACGTATATTTTATAATACAGTACCTTCTTTGAGAACGCGGTGCAAAAAATCATCATGTTATAGGAGGTATGACTGTCTTTTAAAAACTTAAAGAGTCAACTGTACCAATATAGGTTTAACGATAACCCGCAGTTTAAACTATATATTTTTCTTCAGTTCTCATTGTTGTTATTATGAAAATGAACTTAAATGAAACTTATAAAGCTTATGAAACTTCGAAGTGGAAATGAAACTTAAGTTTATGTCTAAACTGCCATTTTACGATCAACCCTAAATCACGTTTTTAAACTATATAATATTTTTTTCTTATTAATAAGTGATTTATTGTTTCCAAAAATATTCGCACAATTGCAGGATGTCCATGAAAATTTACTCGGGGCCATTATTTTAATAAATTAAATATTTTTATTTATTTAAAATTATCGACATTCCGCATTCTCAATGATATTAGTAACGTGCTAGTAAAAATCTCATTTTTCTATTTATAACCAATAATAACCGAGTAATTCGTGATTTCGTTTGACATGAAGTCAGTGAATTCTTAATCATAGAAAATACCACAAATAGACAACCCACTGCACGTTTCGAATGCATTCGCATCTAACAGAAATAAACTGAAGAGAAAATCTAATTAGGATTTAATAATAAAATATGGTGATCGATAAAGAACCTCTACCTATAAAGTAGATACTTATACGTATATGTAACATTATTTAAAAATGCATACAAATGCATATGCAGACAATTTATATACGTCCAGATCTCATATTAATTAAATAGTTTGCTGTAAGTAGAACTCCTGTAAAATTTAGAGAAACGGGTCGAATTAAATATTTGTCTAAAAGTGATGTCCGAAATGGAAAGGAAAATAGGAAGCAATTTGAACTATTTGGGAACATTAGTTTGATTAATTAATATGCTTCAGTGTATATCCACACTTAATTAAAAAGGAATAGTTTATTATTACTACGACGATTAAAGTTATTTTTACAAAATGTACGAATACCTAGACTATAGAAAGCATTCGAGCTACACGACGTGAATTCCTAATAATTCAAAGTGCTTTAGTAATTCTAAAAGGGTGGTGCAAGAATCCCTTATCGTATATGCATAAATAATTATATGTTTAACGCTCCTATGATGATTTATTATATTAAGAGCGTTTCTGGTAGTGTTTATTTATGACTACATTCAATGGATACCTACATATAGATAATACGTGTTATGATGTAATAGTAACGGATATAGTGTTACATATTTTATCTACGTATTTATGCAAATTATGTAGAACTTTTCTGTAATGTATCAATTTTTCGGTCGATTTACGTTATGTGTATATGTTTTTGCTTATGAAAAATTTCTTACGAGTTAGTTACGTCGTAGATATAACGTGAGAAATACGTGAGAATATTTGAAGAATGTTTACATTGGCGTAGAATATTATAATCTAAACAGCTTAGTACAATCTTGTAAGCGTCACATACAATAAATCATCAGTAATCCTAAATAAAAACGTATAATGTAAACCGGCCATCAAGTACTACCTACTTCGGTACAGGTAAGATGTTTTTAGAATATAAACAGGTTCTGTTTCTTCGATCGAGGGTCTAATTCGCCACTTCGTGTTTAAATTAATCTTACAATAAATTACTTTCACTATATTCACTATTCACTATAGGCATTCACTAGAAAAACGTTTGTTCGAACAATTGTTTCCATGGTAAATACCTATCAGATTTTATCAAGAAATGGAAAAGTCGCTCATTAGACGTATAAAAAACTAAGAATATTTGACTAGTTTTAATGTCGTTTCATTGAAATTAATACTATCAATAGGTAATTAGAAATAAGGAGTTTGTATTACCTATACACAGGGTGTTTCATTGAGGACGGACCAGCCGGCGCCGGCTCAGGGTGATAGAAGACCTCAATGCGCATCGTTTCAACTCCCGTATGCATATGTTAAGCGAAATTTGTTATTTTAGAAGTTATTTAGGTTTTATGCATTTTTAGTTAAACTACCGATTTCCAGTTAAACTCCACCACTAGTTCTACAAACGTGAAATTTGGAAAATGCGTTTTTTTGATTATGTAGGCATCCATTTAGAAAATATTTTTCAGAATTCCGTCCTTAATGGGACGAAACGGGGAAAGTATGCGTGATCTTACTACCTTTGAATTATAACATTTGTTGGATACGTTTCTTCGAATGTATCTAATGGAAAAAATTAATAAGAGGAAGTTACGAATAAAAACTAGTTCTATATAATTTTGCAAAAATATTTTGAACACCTATTGTATTCGAGGTTATAATCAGGTGCAAAAAAGAGCAAATAAAATTATTTAAAAATAATTATTTTATTATTATTATTTGATACTAAAGCCTGGAGAAATAGACATTGTTAAAAATGCAACGTATATATTATTTATATTTAAGTATATAGGTAGGTATTGAAATATATTAAATGTTAAAAATAATATTTTGATATTTAGGAAACGCGTAAGTCGCAAATGTATTTTTAATGTACTTTGTACGTGTGTGCGCGTACAGTGTTTAATTGTACTTAGCTACATGAAGAATTTTCGCATTTTCATCTCTATATTATTATTAAACATTATTGCTCTTACGCGGCAAAGATACGGCGACGGTCTTTCCCCTTTTTTTTATAGAAACATAAAAAAATGCTTACGCTTACATTTGTTCTTTTGAATCAGATATTAGCAATTTTCGGGGATTTGTGCAAGGAAAACTTCTTTAATAACCTGTCTACTGTCCAAACATAATAAGTACCGACTTGGCTATACGGCAAGTATTGAACCAAATATAAACTTTAACACATTCGAGACTCGATAGGTATTTAATTCCTGGATAAATTGACGTTCGATGTAATATCTAATATGTCATTTAATGCTCTAATGCTTCGCTTAATTAAACAATTCAACATTATCCTTGCACTAAAAAGTTGGAACGAAGTAGAAATTAGGTACAGATAATTACAAAAGATTTCGTATTCTATCAGCGTAACTGTAAAAAGTCGTGCAAAACCAGAATTATCTTGGCAGATTCATTAACTAATAAAAACAATCCTTTCTGTTCTAAATTACCTACCTTTTCATTTAAAATTTAATTGAAATAATTCTGTTATATGTACGTAGTTATACGGCACAAACTATTCATGGTTTTAAAAGTATAAAACATTATATTTACTAACACGACTTAAACAGAAAAAAATCGGCAGCTTTTAAAAAACGGTGCGTTTTCTTTTAATCGAGGGTACGGCCTAAAACTCTTAGTTTAATCATCAAAGAAATTCCCACTATAAATAGGCAACGTATCTCTACGATCGGGTAAGTATATTCATTTATAAACTTCCAACCTTATACTTAAATAATCAACAGTATACCTACTTTTTTAATGTTCTAGTTAATTTTATAATAATTTTCGACCACAAGCAATTCAACCGACCGACACGAAAATTGAATATTACAATATTTAAAGCGTAATTCGAAAAGACGTGATGAAATTAAGTATGTATACAGTTAACTGAATTCAAGTTGTGCCGTATAATAAAAGCAGTCAAGACAATTATTTAATGGATAGTTAGTCAGAGGTTAATACTGTTCATAATTGAAACTGTTTATCAGTCTACTTATATTTAACGTTAGCTAAGTAAAATAGACCTATTACCCACTGATTATCGTTCATCAATTACTACCTTGTGAGGTTTAACGTTTAGATAAGATTAAACGCTAAGGTGCCGTCAAATATTGGCTCACACAGTTTATTGGGTGATTACTACTAATCACTTAAAGGCTGGTTTCAATAATTTAATCACTTGTTTCTATAATATAAAACTATATATACTTAAAGGTGAAAAGTATCTTTGGAATACGTACAAAGAATAGTACCAAACCTATTAACTGAACTGTAAAATTGGTAAATCGTTAATTTGATAAATGCATAACAGATACGTCCATGGTAATATTACGGTTTTTTCGTCGATTCGATAATTAACAGCCTGTTAGTAAATGACTGAGGTATTTGGATGCGACCCTGTTGATTTCGTTGTGGTATCCGGGAATTATTCCAACACCTGTTACGGACAGTTGCTAAAGGGGCAACTGTATAAACGAAAAGTTTTATTAATTTTCGAAACAATACAGAGAGGAACCGTTCCTGTAGTATGTCCTTTTCTAAATGTATCTCTTAAAGTGTTGTATACGATTTTTAATATTTTGTGTTTACGTAGAAGAACGTACGGTAAACATGAAAATTTTAGTAGGTGAACTTTTGTAGGTTTATAAAAATATCTGTTTTGAGGGTTTATAAATTTATTAATGACCGTTTGCGCCTTCACTAATTAAATATTGAAGTTTTATTTAAGTTATTGATTTTCTCTATAGATACCACTCTGTTTCCATAGATATTTTGTACGGTTGAGTGCAAAATCAATGTTTTTTTTTTTGATATTTAAAACATATGTTTGTCATAAACTACCTGGTACCTATCTACCCATTATAATTATGGTATTTTTTAAATTCTTTATTTTGAATCATGTATTTTTCGTGCTTAGAGATTCTTCATGTAATAATACAATAAAAATAGAAATAGATAAGTAGAAAAAAAAGAAGGAAATAGCAGATACTGTAATAATTAATTATTATTTATGTTCATGTAACGCGATTTCAGCCTCGCCCGCAACTGCAGAGTTAAAAACGGTTAACATTTGTGGGAAATAATACCTATTTCGGACCTATTTTTGATAGAATTAATCAGTTTGCATATTTAAGGGTTTTGACCGACTTTTTCTGGATTTGGCCCAAACTGAAGCTGCAATGGTTAAGTTACCTACTAGATTGTATAGGCGCAAATAATCATAACGCTATTTTCAAGCGATTATTTGTTTATTTATATAAAAGCAAATTGAATTGTAGCAATTTTACTATCTACTTATTAAAAAATGTAATTGAAAATGAAAATAAAATGAAGGTACATAATCCAGTCATCCATAAAATACATTATAAAACGAACAATTTATTCGACGTTTCGTCGATTAACTTATGGGCATCATCAAGAAATAGTTAGTCACATCCCAATATAATTAAATTAAAATTACTTATAAATGTAAATTTGCGGATCGACATCGACAGTGATATTTTGTTCATTGCAAATTTCCGATTTTTTGGGTTTTACTAAAAGAGCTATCTCTTAAAATTGAATAGGAGAAAATTTCGTAAAATGAATAAATAAATTTACGTAAACTAATAACGAAACTACGTGTTTAAATATGTAAGTAATTTAAAGTGTAATTACTAAATTATGACGCATCGAGATAGTCAACTAGGTATTAAATTTAATTACTTGGTTATGAATATAGCCCTTAGATATCAAATATGATTAAACAGTTAGATACTAGCATAATCATTAAACAATAACTTTGTTATGTATTGTATTGCCCATTCAATTTCTTGGGGTTGGGAATTGGTACAATTAGATATTGTCCAATGAGAACGGTTCTCATATAATGTAGATAATAAACAACCAAATGTTCGGTAAATTAATTTTTAGTGGTATCTACCAGAGTAAAATAAATAATCACCGAATGCAAATAATGTAAAGGTAAAAAAAATTAAACAACCTTGCGTTTGTGTGCTTTTAATACTATACCAACGTTAAACGTAAAGTAACATTCTAATTTAAATAACGAATTAAGAACCGTCCAACAAGTTAAAATCAAAAAAAAAAATTATAAAACAATTGTTCTAGAAAGACTTAACTACATAACTGCAATCGCAAGGTGATAAAGGTTTAGATGTTGTTTTAAAAAATATATACTTTAACAACAAAACAATTTTAAATCAATCCAAAGTAAATTGTAAAATATAAAATTGGGTAAAAAATAAAATAGGTATCTCTTTGGGTTTCTGTAACCGAAATCGGGGTTGTCCGTTTGTTTACCTGCTGTGTATTTGGGTTCACGACTAATAAAATCCTAAAGATATTTAGAGCCAACTGTTGGGACCGGTAAAGGTTTACATTAAAATTAAAATATCAGGCTATAAATCCTTTTATTGGTGTTTCTGTACAAGATTTTATCGACATTTCTCCCGTTTTCACTAAAGATAAACTGTAATTTGAAACAGGTATCAAATTGCAATTGAAATTTAAAAAAGGTTTATTCCGTTTAATTATATGATTCGGGCATTATTTATAGACATTATTATCACATTTTATATTTATTACTACCTGTATTTTATTTAAATTTTGTTCTCTGTTAAATTCCCAATATTCGATGTTACAATATATCTATGCATTATTATCGATCTATAGTAAAACCTCATTATTAAAAACACCTTCGGGACGTCCAGGTGTCTCTAAGGATGACCTCGAAGTGAATCATATGCTGCTTTTATTCATTTTAGCAGGTTACGTAAAAAAAAGAAAAGAGGATGCCAGTTGCACAACGTTCGCGGCCAACTTTCGTTCATAATTTTTTTGAAGTCTAGTTAGATTTTTGTTAATAAGAGTAACTGTGGGTAAGATTGAATGATCATTCAGTTTTTTTTAATTGTCGTTCCTACAAATCTGACCTCAAAAGCAGTTTTCATTGTCCTGTATCTCGAAAACGAACGACCTTTGGACAAATGTCGGGTGGGTCCCCGCTTTTGGCTGTCCAAGAAATGTATAAATGTGAACTTTGGTGACTGGAAAGATCTAAATGGTATTGTAGTTATACACGGCCCAAAGTACGGGAGAGCCAAAAGGGGCGAAGCACCTGGAGATAGTACATCTACGTCTCCTTGCGATAAAATAATTAATAATAATAGTGGATGGAAAGAGGTAAGACGAAAAATATTTAAAATAAGTTTTGATTAAATGGGCTTGTTTATTTACATTTTTTTAGATAATCGATCAACTCCCTAGGGTTGGTGCACTCTTTAATCATCTGTACTGCGGCCCATTTAGATCTATTGTAACATAATTAATACCTATTTTAGAAATTCGATGGTTCCTACACCTAATTTTGTTGACGAAATTTATCTTTATCATGATAATAGCTATACCTATGAAGTATACGTAGATAAACTTTAATTATTAACCACAATTATTTAGAAATATGTTGTTGCCTATTTCTGTTAAGTAGCAAAAGCTGAATTAGATATTTAAATAGGTACCTAACGAAGAGAATAACAAATGACGGTGAAACAGTAGCAGCGTGACAAAACCGCGGTTGTACCGATTATAGCACGATAATGTTCGATTCGCGTGTTTTAATCAAACTATATTGACTGAAAAAATACAACTGGTAAAATCAACAAATAATAATTGCAACTAATTATTTTTAGAATTATTATTATAAATAATGGGATTCTCCAATATGTTATTATATATTTAAATTAAAATATATTTTCAATATATTGAAACCTATTTGTGTCATTTTCAAGACTGAATTAATGTTTGTCAATTTCGAACATTTTTAGAATTACTAAATAATTAATTCATTATATTATTTCGGCAAAGTAATTAAATTAATCATTAAAATATTTCATATTCAACAATCACAATAGTTAAGTATTATAATTGATTAATTTTTGCTTGTATTTTTTGTCCATATCAATTATCATTTTTAAATTGTTTTCGACAATTAAAAATGTATAATTGTAAAACTAATTGCTACATCAGGGTACGTAGGTAACTTCAATTAAGATGACCAATTTAACGATCATACATATCCGGCATATTTGGGAAACTATGTAAATTTAATTAAATAAATTTGAAAATCGAAGGGAAAATAATACAATGAGCTTTAAATGCTTTTAGCCGTGATTGCCACGGAAAGGTTAGATTAAATGCTACACAGTTACGCATGGAAACGATTGGATTGGCAATTTTAAAAATCGAAGCCATTAACCATAATGGCGAATTCAACTATCGGTAGATCTTTTATTGTTTAAATGACCTCAATTCTATATTATATTATAATTAGAAAAAGACTAATAGTTTTACATATAACGTATTCAATTTTAGTTATTCACTCCTAAATTACTATTTTAACAAAAATTTATAAACCGATCAAATATTTTCTTCGATAGGTATATACAATGATGGTCATTTATAACTACGGACTACTATTTTAAGCTTCTTATGTGTAGGCTATCGTTGATCGTATTTTACGGCCTCTACAATCTGTAATAATCATTTATCACGAGCTGAAGTGGCTAAGATAGATCGATTGTCTCTATTCTGAAGTGGCAGGCTCTCATCGCTCAAAAGTAGGGTTTGTTTCTCTATCTTCAAATTTTTCTTGTAAAAGTTATGAGTCTTGGGAATGAGTTTATAAATTTACTTCGATTTATAGGAATTGAAATATTACTTGCACTTTATTCACGTTCTAAGGCAGGTAGTTATACCTAACCCATGATGTATAATGTTAATCAATACATTCTATATTACAATATTAACTACTAATTTGTGAGCAATCAAATTACGTTATGGTATATCTATATTAAAAAAAAAACCTAACCTAATCAATAAATCGGTCAATTGACGTTGTGCATCGTCGTTGTGAACAAGTTCTCGTATCGAAGAGATTCAGAATTCGTATTACAAAGTTCAAATGTGCCGAGTGATCTATATTGTAGATAAATATTTGCTTATGAAACTATGTCCGGAAATGAACCGTCTATGCGTTACAGTCGTTGTAAAATTGTAAAGCCGCATGGCTGCAGGTTCGAATCGCGCCGTAACCATGGACGTTTATGAATGTTAATATTAACACGTATTAACCAAATCTTAGCAAAAACACCAAATTAGACTGTCTAATTGGGAATCCCAAAGCCACACACAAAAAAAACAAAAAAAATAATTGTGTACACCTGTAAAGTAGATTGAGTCCCCCTAGAGCCTAGAACCCAGGGCTTTAAAATTACCTGCTCATAAATTAGAAAATACCAACAAAAATTAACTTAAGCCAATTTTTCATCAAGTACCTACGCCGAAGCGTACTTCGTAAGTGCAATGACGCGTGCATCGAAGTTAATGGTCTCTATGTAGTTTGAGCAGCTTTTATAAAGTAAACGCTCTGAAACCAGTGAATTCATGGCAATTTTTCGCGACCGTAGCACATAAACAGTCCATTTCCGAACATGGTTTCATAAGCAAATATTTATCGAACTATATCCCCTCTACATACCCCGGAAAATAATATGAATTCTAAATCACCTTGTATAATAGTTGTTGCGTAATAGTCATGAGGTAAAAAGGATTGATAAAAAGATACTTTTTATCGTTAGGCATAGAGATTGTTTATGGAGACGTCAATCGAAGATTTTTAAGGAACATTTGCAGATTGAATTTGAAAAATATTAGGTACCGATGTTTTTAATTTTTTTTTATACAGTCCATCAACACTATTTGATAGTATTAATATTTGTCGTATTCTTTATTTTTGGTTTTTATTCGCGTGCAATTTTTAACGTGTCGTTTAAAGACACAATTCATCAGCTTTTTTATTTTTCAAATCTATTCCGATCATTAACTTCCATTTATTATTCCTTCCAATCATGCTGATGGTTTTCTCGTTCGGCACACAAGTTTCAATATTTTGAACAATTAGGACAGCCTAATTTATTACATTTATTATTAATTTACAATTAGTTAATTATTTAAACTTTTTCTGGTAAATCATACCTCGAAAAAGTCGTTCACTTTTCTAGTTGAATGCACTTGTATATTATAAATTTTATGAGTGCACCGACAAAATAGATCTTTGCCTCAACAAAATAGCCCTTAGATAAAATAAAATATAGAACACATACCTACTTACATTTTTGCTAATTATGTTCAACTTTACTCATTATTATAGTCCAACCTTGACTTTCGCGGATTTCACGTTGACGATTTTTCTTTTATTCAGTTTCTACGCATTTTCTTTGTATTAGGAAATTTTGCGAGATGCGAGCGTGATTGAATGCGATATTTTGTACTTACTAGGTACCTACATACGTAGCACATGCTGACGACCCTAAATTTTATGGTTAGAGTTACTCGCGGAAATCTCGGGAACGTAACCCCCACAAATGTCAATAAGAGTCAACTGTAGTTCTCGAGCAAGCACTAACTTTATTTAATGCAACACCTGTAATTAATTTTCGTATTTTATATAACTAGATATCTAATCAGATAATTTAATAAATTTTTAAATTAGCACAGGAACCATTTTGACGGGTCACCATTTTTATGGACATAACATTTTTAATTTCTCATTTCGAGTTTTTAATTAAAATTGAAACAATATTTAGCTGTCTCTGTTTCATATTATATATTTTAAAATCTTAAACTTATTTGTAAATAAAGTGCAGAATATAAAATTTCGCATATTAATTGAAGTAATGAATGTGATCACTAAATATACTTCTTACGTTCAAATTATACTCCGAATATTTTTAACAACCTACAAAAGCAGCTTAAGAATGTTTTCGGTTCAACTGAATCGTCGATGATATCGATGGAAACATATATAAGTAATACAATAATAGACTTTTCCGATGATATCGCATTCTTTGATACCAGAAGCGCATAACCGAAAATAATGTCTAGAGAATTTTTTTTTCTTTTACTAAACATATTTATTACATAGGTATTATTCTTTATAAGTAAGTAAGTAATTTGTTTTTATTTATTACGGAAATGTATGCCTATAAAAATTAACGTCTTTCCGTACATTGTAATTAATAATTTATTATATTATCTAATATAGGTACTTACAAATCTTTAGTTGATTGCCGAATAAGTTTAAAGTAACCTTATACATTGCCAGGTGAATAAAAATAAATAAAAAATGACGATCAATTACGTATAAGCGATTATCAATTAAAAATCAACAAATATTAATTAATATTTACTGTGTCAGTTTCCCATACTTCGAGAAATATATAAAAATATACTTGTTTACAAATTACAATTCAAAAAAAAACGGTCTTCAAAAAAACCCATGTTGTTAATTAGCCTATTTATTCATCAACATATCGGAAATTTTTTATTACTGTCTGAAAGATACTCTAAAGGTCTCTCAATTAAAAATTAGAACACGAAAATCGAACAAGTAGTTTAAAAGGCAAAAGTTTAAGTAATGAGACGGTCAACTTTATGTCTTCATAACTGCTGTCCGCGAAATAATTTTTCTGCGCTCCTTACTTGAAAATATACATCCTAAATGGATCCAATGATGTACAGATTTTCATGTCGTTTGTACCGAAATATAAAGTGAAATTTATATATCCTAATTGATTAACGTCGAGTTTACCTGATAAAATAAACGTTGTGAAGCTGGCACGTCGAAACTACTGACTTTAGAGAAAAATGGTAACAACATAAATTGTAAGAAATTTTCCCTAGTTTATTTTGTCGTATAAGTATTTTTGTCGTAAAATGAACCGTAAAGGAGATTCTGATGAAAAGCTCATTTTTGGCATCTTTTCTTTACGATGGCGGCTGAAACACAGCTTGAATTTATGGGGGTTTTTGACGTGTTAATCGGTAAGGCCAAATTAACAACTATGCCAAGTCTCCACTTCCTACTAATTACTTAGGTCGAGTTTTCCAAAATGCTTTGACTATTTCTAAAACTTAAAGGATTAGTTTTATACAAGGGGACATTGAAATTACGTTTTAATCACATTATTATTGTACGATCTAAGAAAACACATTTAATGTGTAAAATAATTTACGAAACACTTATTTAGGAAAAAAAATGAATCAAATAAGTAGGTACCTACGTAATTTAGATAATCGTCTTAGAATTGCTTCACTTGTAAGTTTGTGTAGCTTTTATTTAACCCCTACTATTTTACGACCGTATATAAGATATTTCAATGAATATTAACATGAGCTCGTTATATGGAGGCCGACTCCATGGAGCGATTTCCATTAATTTCGAGTGTTGTAAGTTAATGCCAAAACTAAAGCATTTCTCTGCATACCTTTAGTACAATTTACCAATACCTATAACGGGCATATAAAGCTTTAAAACGTTTTAATCGTACAACTTATGTATAATAAAATGACATTTAAACAAGTAATAAAACTATTATTAGTAAGCAGGTAATTAATTATTTTCTACAATAGGTACATATTTAAAAAGCATTTACGAAATGAAAACAATTATCTATCTCATGACATAAATTCTGTAAATGAGTAGATATTCAAAACCTTGTATTTTATTAACAGCATAGGAATTAAAAGTGGTACGTGGCGTTGACAAATTGTATAAGCTTACTAATCTCTAAAAACAGTGACATGTTATTAAAAATATATAAGCAAACGTAATTTACATGAAATATGGAGATTTGCAGAAGCATTCAAAAATAAACAAAAGACAGATATTTACTTCAGTAATAAATTTTAAAATATTAAAATGCAATACGTAATTAATATCTATAATTTAAATAAGTTTGATTGTATTATATGGTATTCTAAATATGCTCCACCCTAAATTAATATTTAACTCGTATATCTGTCATCAATACCTACATAAAGCTTTAACTGTTTTGTACTGTTTTTTGTTCATTTAAAAATTAAAATTGTGTCAGAATATCTAATTGTAAAAAAAAAATTTATTAAGGGGTAAGAATATCATATAGTAGTTATCTACTTACGTACATAATTTTATTATGGCAGCGTAATTTATTAATCTTTACATCCTCTATTAAATTCATTCTTGTAATGATTACAGTAGAACCCCGATTTTAGGTGACCTTCGTTTAACGTTTTCCCGCATTTAACGTTACCTTTTCAGGGACCCAAATATTATGTAATAATGATTAATGTATTTTTATATACGATTTAACTTTATTCTCCTTGCTGCGACATCCGCATTTTACGTTAGAAAATGTTCTAAAAATGATTTTTAGATCTCGTCTAAAGCAAAATTAATTTTCATTCAACGCATAAAGTATACAATAATTAAAATTTTGATGAGTCAGTGACTTGACAACTCCGCTGGACTTCTTTAGAAAATAATACATATGTATAAGTTTATGTTTAATAACATATGTCTATTACACTAAAGTACAGCGTGGTCCAAAACGTTTTAGACAAACTTTAAAAGCCTTGTTTACGAGACCCCTGTAACATCTGACGCTGAACTCGTCGCAAAAATTGTTGAAACAATCGCTTGTGTCAGCGAGAGTCCTGGCATTTTTCAACGCGTTCGCCAATCTATCCGTCGACGTTGCAAGACAAGCATTGCCGAGGATAACAAGAACTCTGATAAACAGTTGTAATTGATACTTTCAATTGTTGTTCTATCTAATAAAATTTGTGTTGTAGCTACATCTTATTGGCATTCGTTTTTTTTTTGTTTCATCCAATATCTGTGGCACGTACTCTATGCAAAACCGGTTTGTTTTTGTATACCTGACCTACCCTTAACGTTTGTCCAAGCCTTTTTGGACCACCCTGTATATATAGTGAAAGTTTTCCGAGCACTCGCGGAACCAACAATATTATTCGTTATTAAGATGCACTCTATATAAAAAAGCCAGAGATTTTAAAAGTGTTCGGTGTTTGGAAGAGTTCGTTATCTGAAAATTTTCGTTAAGAAAAACTTTATTGTATAACATTTGGAAGTTGCTGTTATTCGACGAATTACGTAATATACAGTTTTACAATGAAACTTAAACTTAATATTTTATCAGTTAGGTACGTATGATACATTTCAAAATATTCGTCATTTATTGTATCAATTTAACAATACACTTATAAAACGATTACTATTAATTTGTATGGATATTTTTTTGTACCTATATCGAAAGATGCACCTTTTGTAATAATGATGCACCTCGAAGTCTGCATTTAATTACCGAAAAAATATAGAAACCTAATAAATTAAAAAAAAAAACAATTAATAAATAGAAAATAAGTTAAATAATTTTTGTTTCATATTTAGCTTTTGAATTTGTCATTTAACTTAATTAATTTAAATTAAAATATTACGTTTCATCGAAAATGATTGTCAAATAAAACTCCGGGTCTTTCGAGTAACTTATACGGAACTTCAAAATTTATATAACATCCCTTAAACGACGTTAAACTATGTGAAATTCATTTAAACGAAATTTTAGTTAAGTATCGTTAGCTTCAAACTGCGGTACTTCCCACTGGCCTAAAATGTTGGAAAGCAGTCATAATCCCACTGTCAGGTAATGAATAAAACCTCTAATAGAGGCTCCACTCGTTAACAACTCCTAAAATTTCTAAGTTGATACTAAGATACTAGCTAAAGGACTACCTAGGTGCTTTCCTACTAAAACTGAAATAATTTACACAGCCAGCCAAGGGCGACAAATTATTTTGCAGTTGAAAAGTTTAGTATTTAAAGGAGAACTCGTTAGTTACTTCTTAAAATAATAATTACACATAATAGCATCTTCTTGTTTGAAATAGTGTTAATTTATAATTACCGAATTAAGTATGTAATTGATAATTACTTTCCAATAATACCAAAAAGATTTTCGTTTTCTAAATGCGGCGGTCGATGAACTTTAATAACAAAAAATTATATTTAAAAAAAAGTTTTGTTTTTTAAAATTGAAAATTTTTTTGAAACATAATTTATAATCTGTAATTTTTAAATTAGGGTAAAAATGGCCATGGGTTCGCGCGTTTTGCACTTTAAAACGTAGATTTTAGATAATTTTACTTTCTGATTTCGATTTTCATGTATAGATAAGTATAGCTTATCCAAACCTATATGATGTTCACGTCATCAATGCAAGATTACTAGATGATGACGTTTCACACAGTGTTGTCACCTCGTACTTCGTATTTTGGCAGTTCTAATAAATTGTAGTCTTTCTTTATACAATCTAATATGTGCGCAAGTAAATCATCTATAGAATATGTCGCTTTCCAAACTTTAAACCGAATTACAAATAAACAATCTAGTAACTTTTTGTTGATGACGTGAATTGCACATAGGTTTGGATAAGCTATACGTTAACCTATTTTACTCAAAACGCGTTCGTATTATTGCCGAACTTTCAGATGATCGGGGATGTTCGAATTATAGAGGTTCTACAATAGTAGGTATAATAATTATTATTTGATTTTAACAAATCGTAATAACATCAAAAATATTATCTAAGTTATATAAAAGATTATCATACTTGAAAAGGTAAAAATGAGTAAAGGGTAAAAGGTAGGAGCTTCCAATTTGGCATTTTTATTTCCATACAAACGAACATGATTTAGTAATGAGTAAATTTAGTCGTCGTCTCTGAATACGGCCCTTAATCGCGTTAAACATTAATGTGAATAATTTATTTAATACCTACTCCTAATTTTGTAAAGCTAAGTAAAATTTTACATAAGATATTTAAAAATTATAGGATTAAAATAAATTCGTAAACATTCTATATGCTAATATAGAAACGAGTTACGCAACACTTATAATACTGAAGTTAAGAACAATTTTCGCAGCGAAGATGGAAAATTCGAACGTGACAGTATTGATACTTTCCCCAAGATAAAACTATGATCGTTGGATATATTTACATGCCCGAGTAGAGAAAGGGGTACATCATGCAATTATCAAAATTCTTGTTTCTCGTCTGTGAAACAATTATTTATATGTCTTGTTTTGTAAAAGCCCTAGCACACACAACGATATAGTGTGAGTTTTATTTTTTGAAAAAAAAATAATAAGCACAGTATAATTACAGTACATTTAAAGTTCAACATATACGGCGCGTATTCCCGTCGCATTTACGAAAGTAAGTACCTATTATTAATATGGATCATGGATGTGCTATACGCTGTTGTATTAACCATTAGTATTGATAAAAATTAACACGTTCCGTATTAGTTTTCGTACAATACGTCTGTAAATTGAGAGAAACTTTTTCGTCTTAAAAAGAAGTGACGTAAAATGCACCAAAATGGTGTGAAGGTAAAACTGATTCTAATTTAAATTTCTGCTATTTTATTGATACTGACATAATATTTGCTTAATTTATTTTTAATATTTACAATTTAATTTACCTTCAACTGATGAGTCTTAATTTAATTTTAGAAACTCCTGGTAATATTAAAATATACATATATGTGAATAGGTGACTTTGTAACTTAAAAAGAACCTAATTTTGTATAATGATTAATGAAACAGGCAAGTACTAGCGCAGATAGTCTACTGATAACACGTATAATTTGTTTAGTAGTTCAATTTATTTCATTAATTTTCTTTATACTTTAAAAACGACTTTGAAATGCCAAAGAATGTAAAATCGATACAGAAAGCTATTGTCATCGAGAATTTTCGATCAATTAGTATCAAATTTCATACTTAATATAGTACACAATACACGATATTCAAATCATGACTACAACTTTAGGATAATAGCTATTAGGTAGTAATAGATACTTATACCCATTCTCGTATTTATAAAGAAAATAATTACGTTTTTCTATAACCAAACACAATAAAAATAAAATAAAATATAAGCTAGTATACAGTCGTGGTCATTAATATAGAGACACCTAGTTCTTTAAAGTAAAAACATTAATTTTGAAGAATTCTTCTAAAGAAAAAGCACGTCATCGTTTGGGCGAAGGTGGTAATCATGTCCTGAACATTAGAATAGAGATACAAGGTTACGAGAATTTCATTCACTGTGAGTTATAGTTAGCAAAAAATGGGTCGTGGTAAGCACAGTACATCAGAGGAAAAAAGTGCTTATCTTAACCTGACATAATGAAGTTAAGTCACTTCGACAAGTTGGCACGAGAATTAAACTTCCAAAACAAACACGCTCTTAAGATGCCACCCGTTATGAAAAACTGGAATAACCCAGCAAAGCAACCATCCAAACTGACCGAAGAAATAATTCGTGCATCGAAATTGAACCCGTTTAAATCTTCAAGTGATATTAAAGCGGAACGTAACCGGCATCAGTACGTTAGTATACTACGTGACACAATGCTTCCATTTACGGAAGAAAGTATACCGCGCAGATTGATCTTTCAGCAGGTCAGTGCCCGAAACACACATCAAATCCCGTTAAGCAATTCATCAAAGAAAAAAAAATCAATTTGATGGAGTGGCCATAGCAGTCTCCCAGACTTAAACTCCATCGAACATCTGTGAGGAGATCTAAAAGAGGCAGTTGAACAACATAAAATAAATAAATAAGGTCGAAATATGAAAAACAATTCAAAAACAGTGGCAATCAATGCCAGTTGAACGATGTCGTAGATTAGTTGAATCAATGCACAGTAGATATTAAATAGTTGTCGTAAATAAGAGACAGACTACTAAATATTAAGTATTATTTTATATTGTACGTATGAATATAAGTAAAATAAATGGAGAATTAAATTTCCTGGAATTGAAAATTTGGAAATATACATACGTGTTCCACGACTTTTAATAGTTTAACAGGTCACAAACTTTTAACTGCTGTTAAACTTATATTTAGGAATAATTTGAACACAAAATAAAGCGACAGAAAGAAGAAGCGTGTCAAAATATTAAAATTTATTCATTGTAGAGAAACCTACAAGTACTTAAAAAATAACATAAACCACATAGGTGCATTTTGGAAAACTTTAGTTATTAGTCGGTAAGATAAAATATCTTTAAACTTGTACTTTCAAATATCGTTTAGTTACACACAAACTATTTGAAATATTTAAACTTTTCTTGGCTACTGAAAGTTTAAATATTAGGGAAAACCTAGCGGTTCGGCAATAAAGTAATTCCTGTATAAATTGTGCGCATTCCTTTTTTACATTTTTACGGTGTGCGAGATTTCTTTTTAAGCTTAAAAAGCGTTCTGTTATTCGTTACTCAGAGTGATTTAAATGAACGGGATTAGAACTGCATAATTTTAGTCTAACGACCATTTAAATCTAGAGAAACTGATTTGTAGTAGGTATTGTTGTTTGGAAAACCTTCACGCTTTGGAAAATTTATAGTAAGTTGGCATCGGAACTCGATTGCCTCGAACTATAACAATAAGATTTATGGACTAAATCATTTCAAAATAGAAAGTCGTTGGATCTTATGAATAAAGTGGAGCAAGTGCTTTTATGTCAATTTACCGAAATTTTTCAATTCGTTTAAATAAAAGTACTCTTTTACGTGATTATATAGTCTTGTTTATTTTGACTACGATTAAAAGCAAATACATACCTACTTCGAGATTTGTATTTATGAGAGTCGAAGAATTTCAAAAAACTGCATTGCAAAAGCATTTGTTTCATATTATTCATAAGATCCAATACTTAATCTTGGTGTGTAAACAATCGAAAGGTACCTACCAATCATCTTACTACAATTCTTTATAAAATAGATGCGGTTTTTCCGAAAAGAAATTAATCTAATCAAATTAAAATAATTAAAAAGGAAATCTTTTAACGTCTTTAATCATTTTTAGTTATATACATATGTATATATATAGTTGAATGTATTTGACGCCATTTATAAATGAAGACTCGAATTATTTTTTTACATAGCCTTTAACCCCAATAATGGGCGAAATTAAACAACGTTGGTAACTCAGTAAAAATAGGAATAAGTCTTTATATAATATATAGACAAAACCATGTGCTACATAAAGTAACTTGTATATATCTACGTTATATTGTTAGCACGTTACCGGTTATTTACTTCAAGTCGTCAAATATTGATGGCAGCTCGGAAGCTTTTCCACTATTTTGTTTTCTATCCTCTTTAATTCACATTTATAAAAATTTTATCTACAATATTAGCTACCTATATAAAGCGAAATATTTAACAAGTGCCTAATCCTTGCAATTTTGTTGAATCGGTGTCACTTCAAAATTATTTTTCTTACTAATTTTCTGAAATTCTCCTTTCTAACGCTTAGTAACAAATTTGAATAATAATAAATTGATAATATAGAGTTTTGTTTCGAAAACTACATATTTTGATCGTAAGAAATGATGTTATTTAGTTGCGCACATTGATCGCTAGCAGTATTCGACACGTAGACTATAGTTAGACGGCTCTTTACCTCTTGTCAAATATTTACGAGATACTGCACTGTTCGAATATTATTTGATCTTCCAGTTTGCCTTTACACTTCATCTTATAACAAACATTATAGAGCAACATGCATTGCGAAAATTAAACCACAACTATATTAAGGAAGGTAGGAGGTACTTTCCCAGAGGTCTTGGGAACCATATAATACTTGAACCTCGAATAATAATATTATTACTGTGTGAAGAAGATATTTTAATATATAATAAACGATTGCGAAGCATAGGAATTAATTCTAACATGTTTCACTTGCAATTTATAATACAACATTATAATTTTTGTTTAATGGTAGATAGGTACTATAAAAAATGCAAATTCAATTTTTTTAGAAATAACTTTATGTTCTTATTATTAAGGAATTAAGAATAACGTCAATAAAATAAATGAAAATGTCCCACAGAAGTTTTTAAAACTAGATATAATAATAATTACCGTAATAATACCTACTCGACAATCAAAATAGACAAAAGTTTTACAAATGTAAATAGGTAAGTAAAGCTTTTGTTTTAATAACTCTTAAGTGGTTGTGATGTAACACAAAAGTAAATAATTATGATTATAAATGAACTGAAGTGTAATGAATAATTATTTAAAAAAAAACTAACTTGTAGATATTAATGTCAATTTTGGCAAAATATTTCAAACGGCTATCTACCTACCTGACACAGTCGATTTCCGATTATACAGGCTAATCAAGGGGGAACTATGCACAAAAATCAAAAAACACGAATAATACTTTGTCAAATGTATGCCATTATACAGGGCAAAAGAGTCTACACCTTCTAAAATTAGTGTATAAGTAATGAGCGTCTATTTACGAGAAAGGAGTTTACACTTCTTCTCACGCTGCGTATTTTTCTTGCCATCAAAGTGTCTTTGTAGTCGAAGTTTATATTTAATATTTAACTATATAGAATGTGCACAAATAAATCCGCTCACGAATAATCGGGATTTGAAAAACTGTTGTTTTGAAATTACCATAAAATTACCAAATAAAATTACCAAATCTATTATTATTTTACAACTTTAGATTTATATAAACAATAAAAAGAACATAAAATCAATCATTTTATTTCGCGCATTTGAAATGTATCAACAGTATATTCTAGTCGATTTTAAGCGTTGTAGATGTACGTATTTATTCGAGTCTATTCATTTGAAAAGTTATTGCTAGTTAAATTAAGACATAATTAAAATCACTTTGAATAATCATATATAAATACTATATAACAGATACGTAGGAGATACTCTCCTATATCTACATATAAAACGACAACATTAAAAATATATATTTACGGCAGTTTCAGGTATGCCAGCCATGTTAAGTACCTACGTTAATTAAAAGCACGAAAAGTAGCAGCTTGAAATATACTTTTAACACAACCTTCAAAAACACCGCATGAGTTTGCTGTCAGTATGATTGATGATATGCACTTTTACGCAATTTTCCAATGCTAACAGCTACAGATACTACATCCGGCCAACATTACATATTTTTTTTTAGTACGACAAATTTTACTACCTACAGACCACGGGTTTTCTTAAAAAAAAAAAAACTAATTAGGTGTTGCTTATTTTAGAAGCTAAACGAACGTTTATCGACACTCGACACTAACACCACAAATAAATTATGAACAAAATCTGTAATTTTAGGAAACAATTCAATGAATAAATACAAACTGAAATTGTATTTCAATTTATTTGTATAAATCATATCTACCTATGCCTATTATAATTAAAAATATGTGCTTGTTTTTAGATGCTTTGTTTTATTTCTAAACGCTTGAATGTAACAAAAACAATTGGCTGTTTGTGTTTTAATGAGAATTGTAGTTAAACGATTACCTACCTGTGAGTCATTTGTAGATGTCGTTGGAAACTGATAGATTTTAAGGTAATGGAAAATAAACTAAATATAAGTACATACTTACATACCTAATTAAAAAAATTTGAAGTTCTACATAATTTATAACAGTGACAAACAACTTGAAGTTTATTTTTAAGACGCTCGATAACGCGAATAAAGGAAGATCCGGTATTAATGGCAACAGTTTATGATTCGTGCCAATAGAACAAAGCATTATGATACCAATACAAAATAACTACAAAATAATAGGAAATAATAATAAGAGAAGGAATCAATTGTTAAACGTTTTTATAATAATGCCGACCAACACTTCTACATCTATGAAGTTTGTAAGTGTAAAATATCGATCCTGATGGACATCACTTTAATAATAATTTCTTTATATTAGATATACTATAACTGCTCTTTGTCTTACCTCGTTTCATCCATTAATAATAGTAGGTATTCCTCTTTCTTTCATCTAATATTGGAGTTACTGTAAACTTAATTACACGAGAATACACGACAGATAAACGCTAATTGAAGCAAAACTAAGTTAAAGTTTAATAAACAAAATATTTATTTATGTTTCTCAAGCGTAATGAAGGTAATTTTAACCCGTTATGTGAAGACTATAACCCGCGGCGTTAGCCAACAATAAATATAACAGTTATTTCTAACCTTTTAGCAAAATAAACGTATTAAAATTGTGCGTTTTCATTTATTTTTTTTGTTATTTTTCGTAAGAGTTTTTATTTTTGATGAGCTAAAAGAAAATATAAACTAACTAACAAGTACTACGTGCTCCAAAAAGAAAAACAAAAACTTTTAAAATATATCATTAAACAGATAATTCTATATACAAGTACTCGAAAAACCTATTAAACCTAAACTTACCTATTAGTAAGATAATACAATTATTACGGACTTTCCGTCCCGTTCCCATCTAGGTACTAAGTCCTGATATAAAAAAGCTCAACTCGGCATAACTTTGCTTGCAACGGAATATGTAACTCAAACGTTTTACTGTAGTTTACTCTTAAATAATACTTTAAATCGTAAACGGTTAAAATTTTTAGCAGGTCGCCTATATTTATACCGCTAAGGTTTACAAAACATACAAAAATTAGCATATTCATGGGTTTATTTATGGTTGTGTATTCAAAAGAAAACTATTGCTCTATTGCTTATTTCCACAAACTACCCTAGAATATAAGTATTTGTTAAAAAAATATAGAAGGCTGATGGTTTAGTTCTTCCCTAAAAGTCACCTTTCCAAAGTTGGAATTTTTTGTAATCGCCAAATGTCGAGTTTGGTATGACATTTTGGATGTAACAAAACAAAATAGAAAAAATAACATAGCTTACAAAAATGTAGTATGAAATATACCAAAAATAATAGTTTTAGTTTCAGAGCTGTGCGATAAACCATAACTGAAATACGACGTTTTCCGCAAACCTCTACAAACACAAACCTCTGGCGCACGACAAGAAACAAAATCGACCGTCATTTTTAAACGAATTTAAATAGAATTAAAATATTTTGCTTTTAAATTAGCAACATATAGGGGTGATCACCAACAAAATATTTTATTTTTTTTAATGACCGAGCAGTTAGGCTGGATCTCTTGGGGTGGATTGACCCTTAAATGATTAATGATCATAAACAGTAAAAATTTTAGTTCTTGCTATTAGAAACTCAATTAAATAAGTTTTACAAAAATCCATTTAGTATAATTGGGTTTCTAGGTAAAAACCTTACTGCACTGGTCTAAATGCGTGATATGACGATTAAACATGATATTATTAAGCACAGCATTTACAAATAAAACGTTTATCAAATACTATTTAAAACAGCTACGTTTTTATTTATATAGATGCAGTTTTTCCAGAAGGGCGTAACCCACAAAAAGTAAATTTTATAAGAGAGCACAGTGTGTGTCGTCGCGTAGCTATAAGAAAACACCTTTCACGGAAATACAAAGCGATTTTTTCGATGGAAAAATCAGAATATCGTTACTAGATTTTAACAGATAATGCCTTTGCTTTAGATACATAAGATAGTCAGAATAACTCATTTTCACAAAAATTGTAGGTTACGCCCTTTTGGTAAAACGCCATCGTTATGTACTAAGGCACCCCTCTCCAATACGAGAACGGTGAAAATATACGCAACGGTATTAATGGAAAATATTAATTAAATCTTGATGTGTTACCTATGTAATAATTTATATTCGCTCATCAAATGACGTAGGTACCTACTCGTATTCGCACCTACCTATATAATCTTTTGTTTAAAACTTATTACATTTCACGAAAATACGCGATAACTATTGGGTACCCCGTATTGAATTTAAATAATTTTCTAGTTAAAAATGTAAGAAAATATTTTTATAAAATCGCAAAACAATACCTATGTATTTACTAATGCAAATATCGTTTATCTAGTTAATAAATTCGAAATAGTAAGATAAAGACGTTCATCATACACACGTTTAGTAAGATAACCGGATCCTTTGTCTATTGAAACGCATGTGTGACGTTGCGCTGCTTTTACAACTGCGATATCAGTACAGTTCAAACAAAATGCATCGACTTAATTATTAAATTGTATGTTAAAAATTAGTATTCTAGGTCGATGTAAACAATTTTCAGATTTTCTGACAATAATTAAACATGAATAGACTTACTTTGATTTCTCTAAATCCGTAGTCGACACAAATATTTTAAATGAGAGCGAATTGGCTTATTTATTTATGAAATAAATTCGGGAAAAGTTCGATCACTACGCGACACAATTTATTAAAACGAACAAAATTATTTAATTATTATATTAGGAAATTGTCAACCAAAAAGAAATTGAACACAAGTGAATACGTACGCACGCGAACACTCATTCCGAAATATTAGCATAATTGTTAAAACTAAATCAGATCAACGGTGACCAAAATTCTATACGTCCCCCCTCCTGCACATAGGTATGTACTATTTTATGTAGGTATAATGCAAGTTAGAATAAAGTAAAAGTGACGTTGTCGGCCGGCGGTTCATAATAAACACGTGCACTTAAGATAATAAATTTCTAAGTATTTCACACATTATCATTTATCTTTTATAAAAGTTTTTAAATGTAAAATTTTATTCAATTTGCAACAGTTCGATAAATTTTCTATTGTAGGTAAATACATAGGTGGGCGTATATTCCTTAAAATTAATAACGTACGAATACTTTCATAATTATTTAGACAAATTGATATAAGTATGACGTACCTATGTACGTATTATTATTAAAAGTTAATAGGAGAATAAGTATGTACGATGTTTTTAAATAATATACATATGCGGTAGTTTTCACTTTTAATTCGTCGTATTATTATTTTTAAAAATCCACAATACGAAACGGTTATATTAAATAATTTATCAATTTTGAGAGCCATTTGCCACCTACATATATTTAGGTATGTGTGCGAATAAAATAAATAAAAGTCGCTTTTTTACTTGAGAAAGAGCAGAAAAGAAAGACAGAAAAAACCTATTTTGAGAAATATGTTTTATAATGTTAATTAATAACTTTTTAAAATTTATGAAGCCGTTTATTAAAACATTATCACATTAAAATATGTTACTATTTAATTAATATTTACGGAATTAATGAGCAATGCTTCCGATTTTTTTTGCGATTGCACCATTTGTAATTACATGACTTTAAAGTTAGTAAAGTGTCCTAATATCGGATACTTTTTTCAAACATACGACTATATTAGGCCACATTTTTCTACATGTTATTCTGGCCGAAGTAATAGTTATAAACCTATAACAGTTCATTAAAATATTGTTAGAAAAGATTCTATGCTCAAAATAAGAAAAAAAGTTAATATAAACACGTGTCCGATTTTACTTTAGTACGGATTTCTGTCCAAAAAATAACGCTCGCCACTAATTCTTCTGTTGATAACTCCAGTATAAATTACAGTATCGATGTCTTTTATATGTTTCCATTGCCTATCTGTGGAGCTGTATTTCAATCAAATTTTATTTAAAATTTTACGGCATTAGAATTGAACGAAGATCTTTATACTTTAAAAGTTATAAAGTTTTTTTGGCTAATATCCGAAAACTGGTTGGAAAATTGAAAAACTGCACTTATGGCTACAGGTTCGAATTCCGCTATAACCATAGAAGTTTTTGAAGGTAATTAAGAAATATAAAAAGTAACAGCTAGAAATGCTCCCATAGCAGCAACGGTGTTAAACACCTTGTAAACAACTCCTAGACATTCTCCTGGGGAATATCATCACATAACGCACACCGACGCCGTTGTTAAACACATATATTGAAAAAAATGTGCGGATAGCCAGAGAAATTCAGTCATTAATAAAAAAAAAATCTGAATTACGTTCGATATAAATATGTTTAACTAGCCATTCCATAGTGACGTCAATAACGTAGCGGTTGTTGACGCGCAATAACATTTTTTGGTTTCTATACGTCAATAACGGTGTTGTTGATAAAGTTTAGTTTGTTATAATTTCTTAATTTATTAATATGCCACTGACCTGTATCGTGGTAAACTGTGCGGTAACAGTAAAATTTTTAAATCTTAGGTTTGAAGTTCGTTTAAATGAAAAGCGGTCACCAGTCATAAAAAGGACAGATTTAACAGAATCAAAAATTAAAACGCGACAAGTGTGTATAATAAACGTTTTCTAACAATAATATTAAATCCAGAAATAAATTAAACGTTCGAAATATATTTAAATTCACAATCAGTAACATATCTTATTCAATTTATATGTAAACAAACCGTTTGTGCGCCAATAACCGTTATATTGGGGGTCGTATGAATCACGTGATATGAAAATGGCTAATTGTACCTACTTGGCTACTAACCATATTATTCGTTATAAAAATAGCTAAATATGGACAATTCCAGTGCCAAAAATAAAATAAGTTAGAGAAAATATTTCTTTAATCTACAAAATAAATCGATTTTATTATATGTTGCGAACACTATATTCATTAAAGGGTCCCTAGATATTGTTCGCTAGTTGAACTTTATCACTTCCAAATCTCATTTTCAAGATCGATGTGCTTGGAGAGATTTATTTTTACTGGGTAATTCTGCGTTGATGTTGATGAATGAACATCCGATAAAGGGAAACATGATAGGCCCCTTGTTCATGTTTATACTATCTTGAATGTAATTTTTGTTGTACATTTTCTATAGGTGCCTATATAGTCCTAAAATTATTTTAATCTAGAAAATAGACGAAATTAAGCTCGTATGTTATATTTATATATATATTTTTTTTGTTAGACAATCGAAATTTACCCACTTCGCATATATCCGCATAAGTAATAATTTAAAAATCAATAATTTTATTTAAAATTACGTCATCGATTTGTTTGTCAATCACATACTTCGGGTTGAAAATTAATCATAAAGGGTTTGATTTTATTAATTTAAAATAACTAGATATTTATTTTACATCTTCTTAATGTCGTCGGTTACCTACATGATGAAAAATTGAAAAACGAAAAAACTTATATTAATTAAAACGGTATGTAGGTATCTACCTATTATATTTAATGTGGAATTTAAAAGACATCGTTATATTTACATAATTTTACCCTTTTCATTCAGTTGCAGTATTACTTACCTATGTATGTGCACGCAAAGTATACATATAAAAATATGCAAAATTAGTTTAAACGCTTTAGGTTCATTACTTATAGAATTGTACGAGCTATGTCATCCTTATTTCTAAGTAATAGTATTCTTGAAATTGTATGAAATTTGAGCAAGTAAAAAACATTAAGCTAAAGTTCGGTTACATGGGAAACGTGAATATAACATAATTACTATTCACTGTAAAATGGAGCGCGGTAGCATTATTTGCGATTCAAGTTCCTAACTAACGCGTTTCTCAATTTATTCCCTACATTAAAGTTGAGCATGTGTACTAACAGCTGAATCCGAACATATTAAATATCCAGGGTTTTAGAAATCACGTTCGATGTTCGTAGAATCTGCCAATTTATACTTGCGTGTTCGCACGCCATATCACTCGACATTCATTACAATTTAGAAAATGGTAGACTAGCTAGAGATGAACCAGGTAACACTTATATCAACTATCTACATGATACATGGTCCGCACAGACAAATGGTGGCGCAGCTGCCGAAAGCGCCAATGCCTAAATAGACAAACACTAAATTAGTCATGCCACGTGAGATCGATCGCGTTAATAGACCTATTCCAATCAAAAGAGGAAACAAAACAATTTCCCGCGATAAACTATTTAAATAGGTATATAACAAACAACGGCATTAATCGAAAATTTATCAATCATTATACTGGCGCGTAATAGAAGAATAGTCTTAATGTTTCAACAGAAAAGACTTGCTTTAGGTAAAATAACACCTAAATCATTTAATATAATGCGCGACATATTCTACCCCATAAAATGTAGATATAACTAGGGGAAATCAAATATGTGAGGGCGAATCCCTCATAAATGAGCTAGACGCCCCAAAAATTGGCGTGGGCAGACAACTGTCAAATAAACTGTTAGCCCAATAAACTGACTCAACCTAGATAATAATTCCACGTTTCGTACGTACACACATTCTTAAATTATACATTATGCATGTAAATCCTGTTACGCCGCACGCAACTATAAATACCCCACACTTTTACCAGTATGTGCTAATAGAGTAAATTAGAAAGGTATTTTAATTAATATTAATTTCAAAGCATATTAAAGGCAGCATCTGTTAACCTAAGGGAATTTAGTAACCTTAGACTGTAACATTATACCTACTTAACCAGCTGGGATCACGCAATTAAGAGCACTTAGAACGTAATTTGAATAATAATTGCATTACACTCGGTTGCTAAATTAAACTTGACAAATACTTATTTCTTGTCCTCTGAAATAGACTTGCTGCGCTCAACCGGAATTTTAATGCAAAAAAAAGTAGAAGCAATTCTCCTACGCTTATCAGATTCAAAACTTCGTCGACTTCGGGAAATCATAAGACCTTCCAGTTCCGCTTAAAGTTTAACGTAAAATATTTTTCAAACTTTCCAACTTGGCGACACGTCGGTTAGATTGTTTCAATTAGCTCGACAATTTTCATAATCATTTACTAATATAATATAATTTATTTTAATTAAAAAAAAACTAATTGTAAGAAACGTACTTGGCGGTATTCCAATAAAACGTACAGAACGATCACATACATAACTTATAATTAGTATTTATGTAATAGTTTCCTATTATTCAAAACACGTCAAAGCAAAAGTTGTTAAAAATCTGATAACGTACATTTAAAATGCACCATTTGTGCTATTGTATTAGGTAAATAATAATTTCGATAAAATAACAAGTAACACCAGAATGGTTATTTATTTGACTTACTTATTTACTACATATTACTATGTATATTTGTTACAATACAATTTTCGTTTTCGTTACCGAATCAAAATTGTATACACACACATAAATTTATAATAATTATATTTCTTATAACAATATGTAATTTGAGCTAATATTCATTCAAGCACTCATTCAAAAAGATTTAAATAAAGTAACTAGGTACCTACAACAATAATTAATTAATAAGTCAAGGAGACTTGTGTCACATGGCCGAAAACTCATTAGTCTCTTGTTGAAGGGTGTTAGAAATCCCAACTGTAACCTCATTGAAAACTTTCTAACATAAGTAACAACAACCCCGAAACCTATGTCACTTTATGTAACATGATCTGCATGTATGTAACAATATGTACACACTATGTAAAAATAAAAAGGAAAACTAAAAATTATAAATCTTTGAAAGCTTTAAAAAAAAACACCATCTTTTAAAAGTCCATTATTAACGTACTAGTGTATTGTATGCATTAGCTATTTAACATTTTTTAGTGGGTAGATATAGCTTATCCAAAACTTTATTATGTTCACGTCATCAACAAAAAGTTACTAGATTGTTTATTTGTAATTCGGTTTAAAGTTTAGAAAGTGACATATTCTATAGATGACTTACTTGCGCACATATTAGATGGTATAAAGAAATACTACAATTTACTAGAACTGTAAAAATACGAAGTACGAGGTGACAGCACCGTGTGAAACGTCATCATCTAGTAACCTTATATTGATGACGTGAACATCATATAGGTTTGGATAAGCTATATTTACAAATTTTATGCAGGTAACAGATTGATAAAATTAGAAATAAAAGCAAAATAGAAAACTAACGAAGATTTTAGTTTCGAAAGAAATTAACTAAAGGTAGAAATGTCTCAAAAGAAGATATAAACGATTTCAAATGTTAGAGTTTTTATACAAAATTGTGTCTGTATAACATGAATACCTACCTACTCCTTAGAACAGGAAATTTAAATTTTCACTTAAATGCAACAGAAACGGTGGTTTATTTCCATATCGTTGAGTGCCTTTCTTATGCTAAATATGTTGTTAAGATATACTTATATATGTTCAACAAACGCAATACTTAGCTACTATATGTTAACAAAAGAATAAAAATGCGTAATAATGTAATTAATTGTATCTATAAGATCAGATTAAACAGATTTACGAAATTAATTAAAATAACAGATAGCCCTATAACAAACTGAAATCTTGAAAAAATAAAATCGTCGTTTTATTTTATCTTACCAGGTAATACGTCTCTGAAATATAGTATTTACCTACATTATTATCTGTAGCCCAATAAGCATTGATTTTTGTAAATTATACAATGTAAAAAAGTAACTGAAATTATCCGTATACATACGTATATGTTTTCGATTAAAATTACCTACTTTAAATTATAAATTTACTTTTAAATCACCAGCCAGAATGTCGCTTGTAATAATATATCATTCAATATGTTCATTAATAGTTTTCAAGCGATGTCACTGACACATTTATAATTTTAGACATCGCGATTGTCACACATTTTAGAGGAAGTAAATTTCAATTAACGTTTACTCGGTTAACACACACCTACTGAGGTAGCACGTTTAGATCCTGTAAGGATATCGTCACGAATGCAATATCCTAACGTTCAGATACTTCACATAAATTTTGCAGGCTTCGTAATTAATGTTAGATAATTGCCATTTATTTACGCAGTTCTCTACCGTAAGAACTAAAATAAAGTGGCGACACTTATAAGTAATTTATAAATTACGTACTTTAAACTATAGTGCTAATAACATCTAAGGAAATTTTTTAAATACATATGTACCTATTACGTTGCTTAGGCCATAAAAAGTTACAAGCGTGCATTTTTATTGGTCTACGATGAAGAATTCCGAAAAAGAAACCATCATTTATCCTTCGTAATTTGTAAATAAAATTACGAAATATAGTTAATCGTTTGTCTGGATTGCTTTAAAACTAATTATGTTCTAATAAAACTTACAGCTTTAATAGCATTTGTAATAAAAGAAAAATATCTTACTTAACTCATTGGAATTACGTTACCGCATAAACTGGCGTTTACGATAATCTGCCAGAACTGCGTCGAATTATTTAAAATATTTTAGATCTTACAGACATCCTTTTAAAAACTTGATAAAATCTGTCGTGTTTGTAAATTCGCTTATTAAATATGATTGGTACGGATTCCTCGTTTACCTAAAAATTATCGCATTCTTTCTAAAACTTTTAATTCAATCGTGTGTTGGGTTCATTATTAGATTTCATTATTTTCTTTTTATTACAATAATTAAACTTCCAGCTAGTGTTAATTAACTGCGGGCATTTAATTTTACTACTACCAATCAAGGAATTATTGCCATTATCTTTGTTATCACTGCCATCAAATTAATTATCAGTCTACTGAATATTACGTGGCGTCCTTCAACGTTGTACGATTTTTATACTACAGCTGCTCTCTCTTATAGTATAATAGACATGGTGGTAACAAACCGCTTTGAACACGTGTTACGTACAATATTTTTTAACAATTAGGTACTTATTATCTATATATCTGGCCGTCTCTGATAAAACCCACCTAGTGTGGGAAAAATTATTAAATTTTTGAGTGATTTCACGTGATTCTATACGTATCCTTAAGTACCATCCGAATCCAGTCTTAACTCAAAATGCATTTGTTCGCACACTAGTTGGGTTTTACGAGAGACGGTCCACATATATAAGTATTACCATTATACGTATTACTAAAATAAATAGTTGAATACACAAGAATTAGGAACATATAGGTACTATGTATGTATACATGGTAAGTAGGTGTCTACTTGATATTGAAGTCAAATTTCTAAAATGTACTTATTCGGCTTGATTTTATTCTTTCTGCGATTTTTAACGCGAACGAAAGGAAAAATTGTGTAATCATTCGCATTTGAATTTCAAAGAGAATATGTATACAGTATCGCTGCTATTCCTTATTTTCAAATGCTGACGTTATTTTCGATACCGTTTTAGAAGTCATGCGAAGCTAACGTGTAACATGCAGATTTTGTTTAACTAAACTATGAACTGAATACCACAACTAATTCATTAGGTAGTAAGTAAATAGAATTAAATGCAATACTTAAATGTATAAAAGCAGTTTTTTTACTTGCTATCTTTGATTCCTTATTTACAAATATATTTATGATTGTTAATGTGGCTATAACTTAAAGAATTTTGGTAGCAAAGTAAATACATACCGATCGATAAGGTTGAAGATTTATCGTCATATAATAACACTAAAACTGGAATAAAAATTAAGCATTATTTAAAAAAAGTGCTTTTTATATTTATTAACTTGTTAATTTAACATAAAGCCCCGTTAATTCGAACTAATTGAGACCTCGAGACCTGTTCGGATTCTTAGATTTTCGAATTAACCGAAATTATTCTAGTAATGCAGTAGCGAGTAGCAAATACAAAGTTTTTAGTTTGCTGTAAGCTATAAGTTTTTCATATTACACGTGTCTTCGCGCGTTGAACGTCTGATAATAACGTGAAACTTACCGACTATGAATAAGTATCGTATTTTTATCATTTTTGTAAGCGCAGTATCTAAATGCAATGTGTTTTTTATACATTGTTCCTTTTTCATGTGGCATCTGTATTAGGTACATTTAATTTTATCAAAGCATTCGAACAAAAAATGGCCATTTTATTTCGAATTTATGCGTAGCTAATTTTAGACCCGTAGAGTAGGGAGTGATTTTTATACGTTTACTGCAACATAATCTGATTTCCAATCGAAAAGGTTTTGCAAACACAAAAAATTTCGAGAATTGAATATTTTATACATTTCGAGATATCCACTTATCGGTAGGTATATGACTTCAAAATACGTCGTGTATTTATGGAAGATCTGTATCTAATTTAATAGCTTTAATTAAGGGTGAAATCACGTAGACAAGAAATTGAATTAGTAAGGGATAGGTGAAATTTACCCTTAAATGGGCGATACTCGCTGTTATTTGAAAAATATAAATTTTAAAGCAATAGGTATATACTGCGAAGCATTATAAGTTCAAGTAGTTTTTCCTATTTCCCTACTCTAAATCACTAAAACTTTAGACGCTGCTTGCAAACTTGTGATACGCGATACATATATTCATCGCCAATCGTGTGCGTAAGTCAAATAACAAATTGTGGCATATTACCTAGTGCGGCATATTCACTTGCTTTCCTCTACTGACTTATTCATCCGCCTTTTGAAATATAGGTACATATATAATAGGAGCTTAAAATACTCCATTAAAGCACTTATACCTACGTGTATCTACTTATCAAATATGAAGAAATGTTTAACATCTAAATTAAAATCAAAAAGATGCGTTCAAGAATTATTTGAAAGTTAAATTCCTGCAAGCAGTTAAAAAAAATTTATTATCAAAAATATATTTTATTACAAATAGGTAGGTACTTACGTATACATACTCATACTGCTTTGAATTCTACATTATTCATTCATGTGCCTAACATTTATTTAAACATTTTTTTGACGATTTAATGACGAATTTCTGTCGAATTTAATTTGCTTTTTAAGATAAACGTAGATATATTACAACGCGAACTTTGCATTTGGCTGCAAGGAATTTTTAATAATATTCAATTTCAATAAATGTTCCGGTAGGGCATACAAAGCGTCAATATGAACAAAATACTTGCTAGATTTACACTGAACAAAACTAACATAAGTTTATATATATATATATATACGAACTCAAACAGTCCGCTTCGCTTAGCCAAAAGTTATGCGTCACTGGACTTTAGATTCTGGCTAATCTTTGTATTTAACAAGGAATATTCATAAATGATGTACGATTTATCTCATCTTATGTACATTCTTAAAACAAACAGATTGGTATCTACTTATACAAAATTAATGCTAATATATTAACAATTTTCTTGTTTAGTTCAATTGATGATCTAATGTTAATCGTTTTATATTTTAATGATTAAGTAATATTTTTAAAACATATTTATATAATTCGTTTTTTTTTAATAACACAAATTAAAATATTAAGTAAAATTGCATGTGCAGATTATAAGAATACAAAAGCGTAGCTATCTTACCTTTTCGCCAAAACTCGACGTATTTATAACATTATCATAAACCTGGAAATAACGTTATTACTTGATAAAACAAACTTTCTAAAGTTTAAACAAAACAAGTGTTTATCTATCTAATACACGATTGCACACATGAATAACGATTTTTTTTTAATTCCTTTCAGTTGCGCGTTAACATTTATAGCGTTCGGGTGTGTTTGAAATATCTTTTAGTTTATGGAAGTACCTTTAGTATTAACAGACGACTTTCTAGAACCGTGCGTTGTCTACCCGGGGAACTGATACCACAAAAATTCAGAATTTTATTAATTTAATTAATTAAAAAGGCGTTCGAACCGTTTATTAACGAATTGGTATTTTTATTAATTAAATGTTTAATTAGTAGATAGTTCAAATTTCTAAAAGAAGCTCGTCTGATTTTTTTAGACGCTAAGATGTTACATAGAATTACCAGTAATAATATTTTTAATAGTACCCACCTACATATGTAAATGCCCGTGCTATTTTAACATTTAGAAAAATTTACATTTAAATATGAATAAGAGCAGCGTACCTATATAACGCATTTTTATGCGTAGCACCTCGTTTTATGAGCAATTCACAGTTTAGTTTTTTATGTATAATTTGCGAGTAACATCACTATTAAATTACACGCGTGTGTGAATTGTGAATGCTTCATTTTACTTACCTACATCTCATTTTTAAACTAAAAAAAAAACACATCAAAATTGTCGTAAAATAAAAAAACTAGGAAAACAGTTAATTAGTTTTACAATGTCATAAACTTTTGTTGCCTATTTGAACGTTGTTTAAAAAGGTACTACTAATAAATAAAAATTGACGGCATTTCAACAGAAACACTATAAAAATCCAAGATTTATGACATTATAAACGCAATAAAATTCATTTTTTAAATCTTAAACATATTTACACATAAAAAATCATTATAGTAACTTAATTATTTAAGTAAATGCACTGAAATTAAATTACGAACTTTATCTCAATAATGCATATGTACGTAGTATACGTACAGTAGACTCCCTCTTATCCGTTCCAACTTTCATCGCTCACCGCTTTAACCGGTCGGTCACAGTTTGGCCTGGCACCGCTGCTTAAATTACTGTCCTATATGTATGTGTGCGTGTTTCGTATTTCTTGTTAAGGTTATGTAGCTCTACTCGCAAATAACTACTGTGTCCAAAACAGGATTCTTTGTTTTCGTTTTAGGTAGGCACGTTCTTTTTTTATTTTCTATAGTAAATTAATTTTAAATATTAGATCAGTTAATTAACGTTAAATTTCTATAATTATACGCTCCAAAACAAGGTCTAAAAATTTTAATTTGCACCGGTTGGTTTAACCGGTCAATGATTTATCCGGTCAAGGGTCCGGTTCCGTACTGACCGGCAACGCAGCAACGAGGGCGCAGGCGAAACAAGCGCTCGCCACGGACACAACTGGGTTTGGTGCACAAAAACTAAAAATACTGTATTTTTACATTTTTGTCATTTTTCGATTAGGGGGCTCAAGTTAGACATTTGCCATAAGCGCTTACTGACCGGTTAAGATAGAGTCTACTGTATGTACCTAAATTACGCTGTAACTTTATAACGGATTATACAGAAAATTTTCCAATATTTTTTCTGTGTTTCGACAATTTCTATAGATTTATCGATTATATTCGCTAATAGCGCGTGGTTGTGAAACGTTTGTTATGATTGGTGAATTCATTTAGTAATTATATATTTGCAAAAAAATATTCGAACGAAATTATCCTTCCTCTTTATAACCGTAAAACCCTGGTAATTACCGTAACGAAAATGATAAAATTTACAGTAGCTATATAGCAGAGTGTTTGTTAATTTAGTTATACAAATGTGCATCCGTAAATTTCTACATTAGTAATTTATTTACACCAAAAATAACTTCTGTTGTGTACTTTATAGTCGGACAAATAGGATTTATTGATTTTGGATGTTCAAAAATAAACTTTGTATTTGAACAACCCTTAAATACTCATCATTATATTTTATTGATGTTTATTGTAAAAATAAAACTATTAATAGATATCAATATTAAATGAATACTATCCCATATAAATAGTTATAACAAATATTCGCAAATTTTCATTTTCAACAAAACATTCTTTAAATTTTAACCAAATCAAATATTGTTTACGTGAATTCGTACAAACGAGTGAATTTAGTGAATTCGTTCTTATGAATTAAACCATAAGTACTAACGTATATTTCAATAAGTACCTACCTAAGTAATATTAAAAATAAAATACAAGAACCTCAGTTTTCGTATTTAAAGATTTATTTCGTAACTATTAATTATACCTATTTATTTCGTTGTATCTTATCTAAAGAAATAATTCCTATGCTTCGATGAAATCTAATTAAGTCTGAATATTCATTCGGCTTTTATAAGACTTAATATTTTGCGAAAGGTAATAAATTCACTTTCAGATATTCAATAAAGTGTAGCGTGAAGCAAAGCTCTTTCAATAAACTAAATGCATAAGTAGTTTGTAAAGGGATATCAAATGTCTACAACCCACTCTGGAGTGCATTATAGTATTAAATTCTAAGGCAAAGATGTGTGGGTTATTTAAGTCTTTACGTTGCGTAGAAACAAACTCGGAAGCCTTTTATACAAGAAAATGAAGTGAGATTATTTCATCTATAAGTAAAACTCTTATGCAATTATTTCAATAAAAAATCCTGCTAGTATTGTTATTATTTATGAAAAAATATTAGTTAATGTTTTACAAAAGAGTTCAGCAAAACAATATATGTTTCAATACAAAACAGGTAATAAGTAATATATAAAGTATAAGTAATATATCTTGCTAGTAATGGTATCTTGTATAGTTATTAAGGATCTAGGACAATTCAGTGCCACCATTTTATCGCTGGCGTTTCATCGTCGGCTGTTTCATCGCTGGGAATTTTATACTCGACTATTTTATCGCCTATAAATAATAAGGTAATTATACCTTTAGTGAAAGACATTTATAGTATTTAATAATAATTGGTTGTAAGTATAATAACCGTATTTTTTTGTTTAAAACATTAATTACTACCAACTTAAACGATCTATATCTTTTCACTAAGCTAAGCTCACCTCGTTTGCACCGATCTAAACTCACGTCATCTATATTAACCTAAACTGACCTCATCTACACGGACCTTTTCATTACATTTGAAATAATAGTAAGATAATTGGCGATGAAATGACCGACAATGAAACGGCCGACGATAAAATGGGTCGACGACGAACTGGCGGCGATGTATTGTCCCATTCCAGTTATTAAAGAGTTTTTTAATTTTCTCTAAAGACGTTTAAAAATAATTACCTATACTGAACAACGAAAGCGCAAATAATTATATTTGGATGAAAATATTTATTAAATATCCACTTAAGACTATATATTGGATTATGACCTGTAGCTATAATGTACATGCAAAATGCGTTTCATGTAGGTAACGATTGTTGTAAACGTTATTCAAATACTTTTTATACTCGCACATCTACGCAAAAACCCCACACGTGTTCTGTTTAATATATGTAGGTAGTACATACATAATTGCTTACGTGATTTAATTCGGTGACATTTATGCTTTAAAATGGCACTTCAAAACAACACGATTCTATAGAGACACGCACTTGTTAAAATTGCGAATTTTAAATTACAGTATACGATTTGAGACGTAACTGTCGTCAAGGAACATTTTACATACCTACTTCAAAGTTACTTGAAAAAAAAAGCATTTAACATTGATGACGATATCGCAGTTTCAATTTCCAGCTTTGATAAAAAAACTTGTTAAAATTAAGTAGTCGAAAAAAGTTTACTTTATGTAGTAGTTTCTACTGTCGCGATTTGTGTTTACAAATGTATGTCTTACGTAATGAGAATCTTTTAACGGTTATTAGATAAATTGGCTGTTAACTGGACAAAGTCTTGAAAGCTCATTCACTTCATAATTGGATGCCCCTGAAATAGGGTAAGTGTAAATATTGACATAAGGGAAGGAGAAATTTGGTGCTTGCCTATTTAAACTGAAATTAAAATTGTAGGATTTATTTTTAATCATCTTAGAAGGCCAATATCATATTAGTGTTTATGTCAAGTTTCAACTTATAATTATTAATAGTGGACGAAACTGATAATGAGACACAAAAATTTTAAATGCTTGAAACTCCTCGAGCATTGTATCTGAGAACGTGTTAATAATGAGCTTAAATTGTCGAGTATTCATTCCAGTTTATAGTTTGATTACTAGACGTTTTGATAAACCAAATTTAAAATTAAAAAAAAAATTGGACAGGAAGTTGATTTTTTAACATTATTACACAAACGCTTAGATATAAAAAGACTAACAAATTAATCTTTTATATAGGTTCATTGAGAGGAAAACAAAACACCACTTTACTGTTTATATCGCTGCAATGAACTATCAGTCAGAAATAGAACTTAATACTATCGACGAAATTCTTATAGGAGAAATCTTAACTTTTTTTAAAAACATAAGAATGCTTTTATAAAGCATCTATATACACGGAGGGGATATAATAGGTCTAACATGTCGCAGTACAAGAAAAAAACATTGTTCCTCATAGAAAGAACGAACATGAAATGGATCACATTATGTAAATAGAATATACAGGGTTTTAATAGGCATTTTCTACACGTCATTGTAAGTGTAAGTTGAAGTGGCATAAACTAAGAATTTTAAGTATGTTCAAGCAAAAAAGTCCATAGGATTTCTGTTCTGTTTTTTTTTCATGAATAGTGCGGTAAAGTACAACGCAAAAATCACTATATCTATGTAACGGTTGGTTTTCGGATCCAACGTTAATTCAGACTTGTTTGTTCCTTTTGGTCGGTACTATGTGCCCTTAAATTTTACAACCTTTTTTTTAAGCACCCTGTATATTACATACAATAAATCCTTTACTGCTTTTCTTTTTGTAATGACGTGGTAATCGAATGTCTATCTATAACGAAATAGAACTATCTTTATTTTAACTGTGAATATGATATTGTCTTAACAATCGTTAATATGGATAACAATATAAAAATATAAGACGTGTTTCATTGTTACCCATAGCGATTTCAGTATATTACACACTGTTCCCTATATGGATTTATCACATTGTTATCCATAAGCACATGTTGAAAGAAAGATGCTATCATTCTTTTAAAATTGATCTCTCACAGTTATTCAAAAGTGAGTCAGAATGTTCAACTAAAACGTTACAATTACTTTTACGAACAAATGGTGTCATTTCGTTTGGAAATGTAGGAGATACATCGATCTTTTTTTAACTAAAAAGTTACTTTTTGATAACAGAACAACACATTCGTGGTAGTAATGCGGTAAATACAACCTACTGAGCTTCCGTAAACCCGATTTTATACTAACAATAAGATAGGTACCTACTGTAAGTAGTTATTTTAATTTATTATATCAGCGTTATTTATGGACTATTTGTTGAATCGTCGTCTGTGTCACGTTATTTCTGCAGTTACATTGCTGACCAGTTTCCCCTTCCAATATGTGAATTCTTGAAAAAAACGTTCACATTTATCCAAGTTTAACTTGATGTACTTTATTTTTAAAATCTAGTATATGTTTGTATAATCATACATACGTTAATTCTTACCGATGAAAATGGTATCGATTGGATCTAATTGTTTTAACATTATCAGCAGAAATCTCTAATAAATCTGAGAGAAATGTTATAAATCTCGAGAATTAAAATTAACTCCTTTCTGTTAAGTGATTTAGTTTTATAGCTGTTTCAGCTTCTTTTAAAAAGAACCATTAAAGTAAATTATTAGCCCAACGAGTGCTAAGCTATCTCATTTATAATTACTTATATTTGATGTCAGCTAATGTCATACAATCGTGTTTGAATAGATACACACCTCATTAACTTTAATGTTGAAAGAAAATTGCCTCACAGATTTCTGAAGATATAAATTATAACTCTAGAAATTTTGTACAAAGAAAAGCATAAAAATTTAAGGATTGATTTGTGATAAAAAAGAGTTCTACTGTATTTAAATATTTCAAAAATTAATTATTAAAATTAATTAAAAGACTGATGGCAAATAACTAAATATATTGCATATATTACTTTGATGTAGCTTAAGTAAGTGGGTACCTAATAAGTTTTATTTATTTACTTGTTAATTTCTTGTGCTTAGGTAATTGCAAATAACGCCATAGGTATAAAACGTCTCATTGTCAGTAGTCAAGCGGTCCCCTTAATTCATTAATTCACACGCACACGCCATTAGTCATAGTTATTTCTGATCAACGTCTACATAAGTGACCTACCACCTTAATCTTGTCAACCTAATTATTCAAATAATCATTTATCGTTAGTTCCATACAAGAATAACAATTTTATATGCACAATTTGAAACTAAGCATCTTAATTAAATCTTATTCCGATTCACGTCATCAATAAAAAGTTACTAAGTTTTGAAGGTGACATATTCTATTGCTGATTTATCTGGACACATACGGCATGGCAAAGATAGACTACAATTTATTAATACCTAAGGTAAAAATATGGGATATGAGTGATGACGTGCATCGGAAAAAGATTTGGATGGCCCGTACTTTCTACAAAATTTTGGATATTAATTTTTCTATTAATTAAGTTTTAAGAAAGAATAAAGTTCCGCCATCAAAATGGAAATGGAACGAGATAAGCCTATAAAATATTCGTACTGTTTTATATAGTAAAAAGATACAATAACGCACTATAATATGCATAGCCAGAATGAGTTAAAAGAAAGTAAAGAGTAAAGAGGGTAGAACAATTACGGCGTAGAATAAAAAATACCATATTTATTTATAGAAGAATTTGCAAACAACGTTTAAATGAATACAACTAGAGTTTACGAACGTGTATCAACAGAGAGAGAGACTGACTTTTCAAATATCGTTTTATTCGCTTTTACTGAAGATGGTACGACCAATACCAATGGTATATTTTTACGTGCTTGCGTTAGAATAATTAAGTACATAAATTGTTCGCAATTTTACTGGCAATAGAATATTATCGCAAAAAATTAGGAAGAATTTAAAAAATGTAAAATAAAGATTTATATAAGATGCCAAATAAAAAGAACTTCTGTTATACATAAAGGCCTATGGCCTCTTTACCCAGGCGGCACACTGCCGTCATAATGTCGTCAATTATTGGTAATTATTCGTCGGCGACGTCGTGGACCCAATAAGTGACGTACGCACGACGACATTTTCACGCCGAACATTTGACGTCATTAAAGAACGTCGTTCAGACGTCTTTTTTGGTCATTCCAAAGTCCTGAATTCTTACTGGAAAAGTGAAGATAAAGATGTTTTAGCGATAAGCGTTAATTTAAAGCGTAAAATATTCGTAATTTTTTCTAACATGTTTATGTTTTAATCCAAAATTTTAACTAAAAAAATATATCAATCTATTTTGGAATTATGCACTATCGCGTCTGTACGATTAATAGTAATAGTTCTATACATTATAAATACAATAGTATACAACTAAACAAGTAAGTAAAGTCACATCCAGTTATTTATTCTAATTGTGTACGTCAATGGCTAGTACTAGTTCCTTTAAAGTGTCACGCCTCTGTGTATACTGATCATGCTTTGGTTTACTACCAGCGGTTTTGTTAGGTTAGTGGTTTTACTTTGCAGTGAGTTCTACGTTGAAAATTTGTAGATTGTAAATTTTGATATAATTTCTTAACGGTAAGTGAAGAATTAATCAGCCTATCGCCACCTAAAGTTAAAACGAATAATTTTAAATAATTAAAAAACTGGAAGAAATATTTTTTACAATAATTATACAAGAAACAGGCAAATTCTACTTATTTCTATAGGTTTTAACCTTTAGGTGACTAAGTTATCTTTGTGGCGTGAGTGACCCCCCATTTCATTATTAATTTATTTAGATGTCTTCTGTTGGTATGAAATTTTACATTGTGCGATTTTTACAACCAGCAAGCTTTTATCTAAAATTATTTTTTCTATTGTGCTTAGTTTAGGCTTTATCAAGGGATCCTAGAACCCGTGGACACCCTGTATATCTTATATTATATTTACCGCTTACATCTTATTTTAAACATATTATTGTATTACTCGTATATAATAATAATATCGATATTTGGTTATTAAGTAGGTAAATCCAAATAATTTTATGTTCATTCTTTGATATATTAACATACTTCGTTTAATTTCTTAGATTTAGGTTCTTTGTTTCTACCTTCATTTTTGTAATAAAAGAATAATTATATTGAATGCATTTGTATTTTTTTCATCTTTAGATGCGTCATTAATGCCTTGGGATTACGTCAATGGGACTTCCCATTTAAGGAAATTAGACGTCTCAAGTAACGTACTAGATTGGTCATAATTTGACGTCATTGGGCTGTGACATTAACCCGTCATATTGACGTCACATATACGTCATTTACGCCGTCCCCATTGGTCCCCAAATGGCCAATAGTTGACGACATTATAACGTCAGTGTGCCGCCTGAATAATTAATATAACGATAAAATTTCCATAACAATTTTACTGTTTATTGTCTCATGTTTTGCATGTTTAGTGCAATGACCAAAGAACACACTTATTTTCGGTTACAATTTGTTATTCATTTATTATATTAAAGATGCGACAGATTCCAAAGTAGATAATCACATTTCTATTTGTCGATTTTTATATTGTAAAATACTCAAATAATAAAACTAACTTAATCAGTTTTTTAGTCAACAATACTTGCTTTTCAATGTAAGTATCTTTATCGGAGCCAGAGATGGATGTCCTAGTCGGTAGTGGTAGCTATGAAATTAATGCCAAACTTGTTAAGCAGGTATTTAAGCTTATGTAGACATGCATAACATACCAGACATTTTTACAGCTATTTCTGATAAATTATTTCCTATTTTGAATTCCCACAACGGCAACGTGTTGCTTTAATTGACCTTTTGAAAACTTTAAAAATATTTATTAGGAATTGATGTATGCGTAAAAGCAATAAAGAGATAAATATACTTTATCCAAGCGGCCTGGCAATTCACGTCATCAACAAAAAGTTACTAGATTGTTTATTTGTAATTCAATTTAAAATTTGGGAAGTGACACATTCTATCGATGATTTATCTGTACACATAATATTAGATGATATAAAAAAAGACCACAATTTATTAGAACTGTAAAAATACGAGGTACGAGTTGACAGCACTGTGTGAAACGTCATCATCTAATAACCTTTTATTGATGACATAAATCTACAGACAGGTTAGATATGTCATACGTATGTAAATACATAGATATAGCTTATCCAAACCTATATGATGTTCACGTCATTAATACAAGGTTACTAGATGATGATGTTTCACACAGTGCTGTCACCTCGTACCTCCTATTTTGACAGTTCTAATAAATTGTAGTCGTTCTTTATGCCATCTAATATGTGCGCAAGTAAATCATCTATAGAATATGTCACTTTCCAAACTTTAAACCGAATTACAAATAAACAATCTAGTAACTTTTTGTTGATGACGTGAACATCATCTAGGTTTGGATAAGCTATAGGTAATTTACAAAATTATGAAAAATAAAAATCTTAAATCTTAAGTAGAAATCTTTTTTTAATTCACGTCAGTTTAAATCATGATTTTGTTGGAAAAAATTTAAAAAACTTTTAACTATTTACGAAAACCGCAGCGTGAATCTAAAATTCAATCCTTTAATACCCACGAAGTTATTTTGATTCTTCTTCACTTTAAAATACGTCTTCTAACAGTACTTTTAGCACTAGAAAATTGCGGTTTAGTTCAATTTTCAAAATTAAGGAATCGTGTTAATACAGTAAAATATAATACAACCGCGTTTATTCGTACCAAACGGGATCCACAGTAATTCGGATAATTGAAATTGAAAAAAAAATATATATATATATATATATATATATATATATTGCATATAACAATTTTGACGTTACAAATAATTTACCGTTTTAAGATTTAAGATGATTTATAATAAATTCTCTTGTATTTAAAACTGCTTTTTATAATTGAATTTATTTTTGTAAGAAATTATGTGCATACCTTTGTATAAGTAAATACAATTGTTTACAAATCAATGAAACGTTGATTCCGGATAATCCCGGAAAACTGAATGAACGAGATTCGGATAAACGGGATTTTACTGTATATCAATGTAGGCATTAAAAATAATGTACGATCTTTAAGAGAATAATCTTTTTAGTTGATGGAATCATTATTGTTATTAATTTTTGGCTTTCTCGTTTTGACCACAGGGTATAAAATCTCTAGACAAATATATGTTTAGTTGGAGGTTTGTTTTCAAACAACGCCTTTTACACCCGAAAGTCTACATTTAGGCGGGCCTGTATCGAAAGGCAGTTATACGTAGGTTATTCCGATATAAGTAATACCTATTTACCGATATACCCGTTCGGCTCATACGTATTGTGTCAGTACAGGTTTTAGGAGGATGATATGTAGGGTGTGAGGTTGGCGGGAGTCGACGCGCAAGCTCGAGCGTCGCGGCAGCCACGGGCCCGCTCAGTACACGCGAGACTCTCGTGTAGCACGTATAAAAGCTTCTCATGCGGTGCGAAGGGTAAATTCCAGCGACCCCCAACCAGGGCCCGCCCACCACCACCGACGTTCTATCTGCAACTGCGATCGGATTTGCGTAAATTATACATGTGTTTCCAACAAAGTTAGCATAAATTACCTACTTGCGTTGTGATTTACATAACCCAAAATATTTCCCGGCATAACTACTTCTGGCATTTAATTACATTGTAGTCGTAGGCAGTTGCCGAATCGTGTTTGCGAAAACCTGTTGTGAAAAACTTGTAAAACATGACATTCAACTGTAGCGAGATGAATTTCATTTTTTTTGTCGTTTATTAAAAGCCCAAAATGTATTAACCTTTATAACTTTGTCTATTATCGAAATTGATTTAGCGTGCACGGAAGAAGGGATAATTTTAATTAAAGTTCATCAAGGTTACGTTGTGCCATTAATTAGTGAAGACAACGAAAGCGCGAGGTAATAAATGACGATGAGTGTTTGCAAGTGACTGGGAAACCACCGCCCGTCCTCACCAGTTGTTGCTTTGCCCAAAGCGATGGCTTCTTCCTGCTTCCTGCTGACTGTGGCGTTGTTGGTTTCCGTACTGCAACCTTTTGTAAAAGCTCAAGGTAAGCGTCTGTATTCGACGTCTTTGACTGCCGAAGCTTTCTGAATTAAAGAACTTTAAATTCGACCAAGCTACTTATAGGTAGACTTTTTCGGATCAATTTTGTTTGTAGAAATATTATAGATAGAAACATACCTAGTCGGAGTTATAAAGCAATAACTCGGCTTGTTGTCAGTCACTTGAAAAACTTGTAAATCGCTTCGCGATTACTTATAAATTATAATAAAAAGCTCATATATTATATGCAATAATAAGATAAGCATTGCAACGAATCGTTCTTTTGAATACTTTCTTCGGTTTCGCGTATTGTAGTCGCAGTTAATGCTATATGACGAACATCTTTCAAAGAGACGACGAACACAAAGAATTTTCTAATGCTTTACGAAATTGTATGAGATTTTAAATGCAAGTCCGAGATAGAAAGTCGAATCGAGTTATACTCTTCTCGTATTTTATGTTAAGCGATCCAAAAATCTTTGTGTACGTTTTCGACGATAAAGGCTAGGTATCTTCCAAGATTCGGCGCGCTTCTGGTTGCTTATTTACTTTTAATCCCGTTCTTACGTGCTCTGTGTCAATCAGTTCCCGAGGCATGTAAAAAAAAAATGTTAATAAAGAGCCCTTAGCGTTACTTGTGAAACTTTAGAATTTTAATTGGTTTTAGAAAATGAAATTCTCCGAGTGCGCCAAATATTATTTAAAAAAAATGTGGTTAGGTAAATACACAGATACCTACTTAGCTACCTGCCTATATAAATTTATTAAATTTTCTTTTTCGAAGATGTTATTAACTTTATTTAAAACTGTATAAGTGACAATCATTACGTGTGTAATCCAAATTAATTGAAATATAAAGAAAAAATATCGCAACGAATCTAAAATTTTAAATAAGACGTTTGATGTTAGGTAGTGACTGAGACAGGCGAGTGATCATGCAAGTCCCCAAAGACGTTGGCAACTTGAGTGGGTGATCCATTTATCATGAGCACAGGAAGACTGTAACCCCTATAACTTAGAAAATTTATCATACATCGATTTTCTTAATTTTTTAGGATCGTCAATTCGCGCCAAATTTAAATTAAGTATAATCCTATATTATTGTTTAAAAACCTAATTTGCGCTCGAGTTTCTATTTGAAAAGGTAAGGTATAGTTGCTAGTTGTTCGTAAGAACCACTTTGGTAACCTGTTTGTAACTATTGAATGAAAAACTCAAGTACCAGCTTTAAGTAGTTCCGCCCTAGTTTCTTGCTAAATCTTTACTCCGTCGTCTCCTGAAACTCGAGTATGCGAAGCAGTATATTTCATACAAGTTACATTTTTTAAAGTTGCGCCTTTATAAGCAATTATAAAGCAGATATAATATTGTATATCGTATCGTATAGGTTATACGATTTAAATTCGAAATGTTCGCAATTAAACGTGATCCGGCAAATTTCTCTGAAGTACCATCGAATAAAATCAAATGTTTTTTTGAAATATAAATCCACCTAGGAACTTTTAAGGCAGTCGCATCATTCTTACAAATCCGCATCCATGAGCGGAAAAAGTATGTGCATTTATTAAGTTGACTGAAATGAATTCCCTCGTCCTCTCGTCTTCATTACAATACGTCTAGAATCCCCCTCCTGCATTTATCATTCAGCTTTTCTTACATTGTACACATCGCTTTTTTTCTTCTGACGACACGTTTTCCTATTCTTTTCTCCACTTTTAAAATATTTTACTCCCTCGAGGAAAAAACGGTGCTAAAAGTCGTAGTTATAAATTTCGAATTCATTCCCGAGGTGGATGCTTGCTCATTGAAAATTGAGTAAATCTTACGTATAACTATCTTATGGGAGAGAAATTAGTGTTGGAGATGACGTGCGCTCTGCTTTATATGCGAATAAGGTCGTTCGGTAGTACAATGGGTAAATAAGATTTGCGAAAGAGAGATTATATAAACTTGGATGAGAAGACTACTGATAAACAAATCGAGACCGGGTAAGATAGATGCTAAACAAAATGTACGAGGGTCCATTATCTCTAGCCAATCCACAAAGGAAGCAAATTTCTAGAATAGCAAGTGGTGACGTTGTAAAACACTGTGTGGTTACAAACTGCTTTGAACATGCGCACGGAAATCGCGTTCCGAAAGACTAATGATTATGGCACCCACAAAATTGCTTCATAATTTTCTCTCGTAACCTTTCCGCTATCAATTCAGACGCGACGGAAACCCAAGGTTCTATACTTCAATAACTTTACGGATGAGAGAATTAGGCAAAAAAATGGATAATAAATGTCTGTCTGCGAGAAGAGTGGTAATTATTCCTTTCGTATTTTTTTTATTAGTTTAGTTGTTACCTGTTAAATTTAGAAAGAGATTTTCAAACAAACCGAACTTTATTAGTATTGTAAGATATAATATAAATAAATACCTACGTGAATATAGAGAAGTATATTTTGAAGCGCTCGTATTCTATAGGATTGTGGTGGCACTTTCATAATCCAAACCAAAAAAAAAAAGGACTAAAGGGAACAACGATTTTATAGTAATTTTTAATTTCGAAACGCCGAATAAAGTAGATTAAATCTAAAATAATTTAACTTAAGTATAACTTTTAATTAGGTAACTATACAAATACTTTGAGGGTTGGTTTTTCGATCGATAGTTAACTCCAACAATCAGTCAATCGCTTCAAAAATGATTATTGAAACAATTAGTGATTGACTGATGGTTAGAGTTAACCAGCGATTGAAAAATTGTTCATTACTATTCATAACATTCTATTATGAATTTTGAATATCGAGTATTTTTATTTACAATTATTTTACAGGTTACTTCTATTTCCTTATTATTGCCATAAACTATTGTTATTACCTATTATATAAAATGTAATCGATTTTATTTATAAATGTGCAATACATAACTACCTACGTATACGGTTGTGTTGCTTAAATTAAATAAATTGTAAAACTACGTCACATATGCGCCTGCAGCTCTATTTTCAAATTAATTTAATTTCGTTAAATAAATATTTATTGAGATTAATTAACTTCTAACAACAATTTTACGTTCAAAATCGAAAGTAAAATTTCATGTACATTTTTATAATGCAAGCCTATAACGAACTTAACGATTTAATAATTATATGGAATACCTACCTCTTCTCGAAGTGAATGGCGTTAATTATATGTTTTACTTCTAAAACAAATATGTGGATAGGTAGGTATCCACCTATGTACCTACTAATTGTAAGTAGGAGTATAATATACCTAAGGTAAACTTCGGTTTGTTCTAAATTAAACAGTTTTTTAAACTAAAACAATAAGTTAATTATAAAGCAAATTAAAAAGTTTGAAAATATGTAGGTTAAAGAAACTTTTTTTCTCATTTATCAAAGCATGTATACGTACTTACTGTACCGCAATAATTATTTATTCGGGCTTAATAAATCATAAATAAATGCAGTTTTAACTGAAATAAATATTTTAAAAATTGTTTATTCATTTTAATATACTCGGTTTTATTTAATGTTTATGACAAACAAACGATGTGTTTCAAAATTTATTTTACATATTATAATTTTAAATTGTATTATTAAACAACACGTCCCCGGATGGTTACAATGAGGGAAAAAATGTTTATTTTTGATTTCTCAAAAATTTCCATTCACATAATTTGTCTTGCTCGAATTTCAAACTTCCGAAACAGCCAACCTCCGAAGGCAGCGAATAATAAATTAAACAATAAAACATAAGTTACTAACAATTGATTTATCTTCTTTTTCTTTTAATTCGCGCCACCTGATTTCATGTCTTATTTAAAGTCGCAATGAAAAATTGTATTAATCTTAAGCCCAAATATTTCAGAAAAAAAGCGAATACCTATAATTAACAATAAAACTTATGTGAATAGTAAAAACAGTTTCAGAGGTTTGAAATCGAACAGGAAAAATTATGTAGAATAGAAATGTTTGAGAGATCAAAAATAAAAAAATGTACCCTCTTTATAGCCGCATCCGAGGACATACACCTACTTTATAAAAAAAATACTGAAATATTTTAAAAGGCATCACCATAAAATGGATTAAAAGTTTAAAAAATATTTATTGTAGATATAGGTATAGTAATGATGAAGAGGTCGTGGGCCGTAAAATGACCTCGAATAATGGTTATAGTTTGTCAGTATAGAAATATGAGTCGTCGGTTCTAGTAAGTTTTGTTCAAAATTAATTATTTATATAGTCAAGATCCTACTTTCCCTTATTCCTAAAATCCTCTTGACAAAGTGCAGATACATAAAAAGGGGTAAGTTTATTTTCACCAGTTATAGTAAAAGTCACAACAACTATTCTGTAAATTTAACGTCGCTTTTTCACAAAAAAAAAATAAAAAGTACCTACGTTTTTTTTTTTTTTAGATACTATGTTTGTTTAAACATCTTACAATAACGTAAACGAACAATAAAATTATATGTTGTATGTCAGAAAAAAGATTTTTTCGCTAATAAACAATATATTTTGGCGCGGCGCGCGGTGCGGCTAAGAAAATGTTGCGTTTTCAGCGTTCGTATCAAAATGGCTTTATAGTGTCGTACTAGCGAGACAAAAACGTCTTAAATTTGGGCTATACAGCAAATGCGTCGGTAACAGTGCTTTAAACAAAGTAAAACGTTGAATTTCTAGCGATATTCCATTAAATTTAAAAATTAAATTTGAAATTAATGTGCGGTTATGTTAACAAAAGGTTCCGGGTGGCTTGGTTTTGGAATATAGTGTTTCGACACAAATAATTTGAGTCACACGTGCGGTGGAAGCAGTATTAATTATTTATATTACTTTAAATTCCGTGCTCTTTTAATTTCGCGGTTTAATCGCTAGAGGAATTAGATTTTTTAGAATTATTTTGTCTAAAATATGGTTTAAACGAATTATAAATACATTCAGTTATTAATATTAATTTAGGACGCTTATTTAAATTACATCTTATAATAAAAATTTTAATAGGATTTAAGTAATTACATAAAATACATGATGCTAAGTTTACCTACGTACATCTGATTTTCTTATTAACTAGTTTTCTGTTCACTATATGTGTAGCGGATTGTCTCATTTCAGTAAAATATCACTGAATTCACATATTTATACAAATATACACGATAATAATTTTTTTAATATCTATCAATTAATAATAATATTTTTATAATTCTTATATTTTTTTTATAAATTTGAGATAGGTACATAACTATTAAAAGAAATCATGGTACTTATCATTTTAAGTTATACATGTTTTTCTTCTTTAAGTAGGTTATAATAAACGTGTTATAGTCAAAGCGTAAGATGTAGAGCTCGACAAAAATAGTACCCAGGTATTTAAAATGTTACATTTCAAAGTTTTAAACGAACTAGCTTTAGTTTTTGATTGAGCTTGAGTTTTTGAAGAATTTTGAATTTCTTGAATACGGGCTATCCAAGCATATAACTGTAGTCTTTCTTTGCCATGTCATATATGTACAGGTAAATCATCGGTAGAATATGCCACGTTCAAAATTTTAAACTGAATATTACAAATATACAATTTAGTAACTTTTTATTGACGAGGTGAGTCACTTATACGCTTGAATAGCCCGTACCTAACTATCTTATACGTATGAAGAACAAAGTAGGTGTCATTAAGCATAATGCAATATTTAGAAATCCCATTTTTTAATTAGAAATACTATATCAATGTTTATGCTGACTTATTTGTAATTAACATTTTAATTTTAAACGTCAGTTTCAATAGGAGGTGATCTTTTGACGATAAAGATTTGTTTATAAATTTGATCCTAAATGAAGTAGGTATCTTAACCTACTTAATAAATTAATATTCCCATTAAAAATCGTATTAGAATAAATTAAGTAGGTAACGTTTTATTGGAATTATAAATATTCTTTTATGATGCAACCGTATTTATATTATCTATTTTCTGTTGACGTAGGCAAGAGGTTGCTATATTCACTTTTGTTTGTTTGTAAATATAAATTCAGAGACAATCGTTTCGTGACCTTTCCTTGGCGGTAAACACGATTAAGGGTCGATTTTTCAGTTCTAGTTTTATCTCCGTGATGGTCTAAAGAGAACAGTAGTAACTAAGGAAAATGTAAGGCTTAAAATACGATCTATAGTTAAACCTACAATGTAAATCTGAACCCAAATATTTATTCATACTGCATAATGAAGGTTTCGATTATTATACTGGTATTAATTCATCTCTACTATTATTATTTCCCCTTTATTTTGTTAACCATCTGAAGCACTACAACTACATTAATTGGTATTAACTGAACATCATACTTACGTATAAGTAGGTATTTACATAATATATTAAATGCTTTCTATTGCTTGTTTATCCGTTATTTGTGAATTAAATGCGGCATAATATATATACTAATAGGCAGGTAGGTACAACATACATACGTTTGTTAACAATAATTGTTTAGAAATTTTTATCGTATTTGTTTTCTGATTAAAGCTTTTAAAAATCTGAATAAAGCTTGAATCAAATTTATACATTAAAAAAATTAATTCTTTTTCGTTTGGTTGAATAGGAATCATTTAAGTAATTTCAAAGTTTTTATGAAAGTTAAAGTACCAATGCAATAACTTTTCTGTATTTTATAATATCGGTATAATTAAAAGAAATATTTTTAACGATTAGTTAAGTTTCTTTAAGCAATTTAATACGTAATTGTTATATTACCTAGATTATCGGCTATTTATTCTATTCATGTAGATTTGGATGAATTGTTAAATCGCATGAATGCCCAAAAAAGGAAAATGTTAATAAACGTGTTTACGGTCTTGAATATCAGATAACATTATAATCAATATCAACTTTGACTAACTACAAATTTAGTTAAATCTTTTCGTTCCAGATATGAATAATAAAAGATAATAATATGTTATTTTTTTTGCAAATTATAGTGTTTGAATGTTGTATCGTACTTTGCTGAAGGCTCCGGTAATAATTTTATTACTTTAGTAAATTGTATCATCTTACTTTTTTAAAACTTGGGCATTCGATAAAAAATAAATTACACTGGACAGTCATAAATATTTAAAATTGTTGTAAATTAAAAATCTATAGTTAAATCGTTTACATTAATGCCTACCTAGTTATTTTTAAATTCGATTTAGAAAATGTTGAACTTTTTAGATTACCTGATAATTTAACGACGCTATTAGTTTTACATTTAATTACTGTATAGATGACTAATTAGTAGATACATGTAAAGCTAAATCCGTACACAGTTGCTTTTTGTGGTAGGTACGCGTTTAATTTAATGTAGGTAGGAATTTGATTGATGCTATGAATTTACAGCACAATTACAAACAGGATAAATACGACCGAAAATACAAATATCTACTATTAATTTAAATTAAAGTTGAATGTTATTGTTATTTTTGACTTTTGAATTTATTCTTGTATTATTTCTGTATGGGTCGATTTAAATTTATGTCGTGCTCCGTGGCATGCTTTGTTGTGTAGGTAATATTTTTATTTAATTTTCAATGTAATGTATAAGGCGCAATAAAATTCTTTTGATGAATATTACATTAAAGAACATAAGATAGAAGATGCACAATATTATTTTCATTAATATTTTGAATATGGCTCATTTCTAGAAATAACTTTTTATCTTTTTATGTTTTGTGCTGTTGTTTTAACAATTTCGATGTTGAAATACATATACATATACGCTAATACATGTGAATTTAAGTAAACAGTCATTATGCTGTAATTAAAAATTTCAATGTTTACATAACGTAATGATGTGGGCATTTAAAAAATTGCTTTTTATAAATATCATAATGTATTATTTATGTTTTGAACATATTTACATAATTTAATGGTATTATTGGTAATTTGCTTAAACGATATTTATATTAGTTTGGGGCTACAATGAAATATACGAAAGCGCATAGGGAACGGAACCAACCAGCTTGATTTATGCTATTATTCCCCACGTTGTACCTTCAAGCTTTTATTCGCACATTCACTGTATTATTATGTATTATTCTACAAAATTAACCTTAATTTATATCACAGTACAAACAACATTAAGTATGGTAGTCTTCAAATTCGAAAGAATGTAAGACTTTTATGACGTGTTAATTGCAGAGATTAAATAAATAGCGATATTTACCTAAATGTGTTTTGTTGAATGCATCTTTAAAGGCTTATGTATTACAATATACCTACTTAAATAATATACTTAATATAGTTCTTGAAAAATAAATCGTTTAGCTTTAAATGCAATCACTTACTCGCAATACTTTTAAAAACATGAAAGTAGTATAGCAGCACTATCTAAATCATTAAAAATTTATCCAGATATTTTATGTTTTCATGGAAATTATGAATGTAATTTCGAGGAAGCTTTAACCACTTTTAGATACCTTATGTAATTCAAAAATATTGAAATATTTATTTTATCGATAAATAGGTATCGATTGATACTAATTTTTAATTTAACTAATGATACAAAACGCCTGCCTATGTAAATTTATTACTTATAAAGCGATGTGTTAAAATATTTTTAAAAATAGGTAGTTATGAATTTTCATTGTAATATCTTCACAAGATCGAATTGTAACGCACATTCAATAAACATGATTGACGCTCCAAACCTTAAACTGCACGAGCTCTAACTTAACAATTTATTTATCCATCTATCATAATGAATAATAAATAATGAAGTGGATTAGCTCCACCTACTCGTTTGTTAATGAAACTACAGAACGTTGTTCATTACCGCAGTTGAAATATCTAGCGTTTTCGACGCATTTTTATAATTCAGCATATGAACGATACATTTTATATAGGTACATAATTGAGTAATTATTTATATATTTGTAATATTCGAAGTAAGAAATTAAATGCTTTATAAATGCACATATTTTGACTGCGTATCAGGTTTTTTCATTGTTAGATAATTACAAATAAAAATAAAACTCTGAAGTTGACATGGGTAGTAAAGAAAGATATCACATATTTTACTCATATAGTTTGTGTGTAAGTCACGTTAATTACAACAATCTCCTAATAATTAACCAGACAGGATTTACAAAAAAGACAAAACAAAACTTTGCTAGAGTTGCTTATTAGTCGTTAAAAAGGGAAAAAATATGTTAAATAAAAATTTAACTGTGATTGTGGTCGCGTTTATGTATTTTAATTAACTGTAAAACTTTTAATTATAACAATTATAGATTCCTACTAATTATTTCCATAATTAGATAGATAAGAATTAAAACACACAACAAAAATTGAAAGTGTATATTTAAATAACCTCGAAATGTTTACAATTATTTATATGTACAGGATGGGCCAATAGCTACGCAGTGATTTCAATATTTAATAACTCCTTTATTTTTATTAGAAATTTTTATGGTATCATATACAGTATAGGTAGTATATAGAAAATAAATGTATGTTAGATGTGAAAATGTGCTCTTTCTAAGGCGTTTTCCGCGACACTTTTTAGTGTTTCAAGTTCCTGCGCTTCGCTTTCGGTCCGAATATTGTTCTTCGGTTGCGGTGGCGTCTCAAGCTTATTAACATAAAGTTTTACCTTCAAATAATCTCATAGCTAGAAATAGATCGTAGTCAAATCTGGAGAACGCGATGGCCAGCTTATGTCGCAACCACAAATGTGTTTTTGTGTTCAACATTGTCGGGCACAAAAATATTCTGTAACTCTGATGTGCTGAAAGTCTCACACAATGTGTGCGTAGAAACGAGGCTCGTACTGGCGCTCCGTACTCCGTTTATCTTGAACTGCTGGAAGTGAGAAATTTTCGGTAATAGATCAATATTGATTTTCTGTAACATTGACAGGGTTACACGTCTAATCGTTAAAACTACTATCAATATCTATATATTTTACTATCAATAAAATTTCATAATTTAAGTTTGCTGTTCGGTCGTGAATTTTTTATTTACGATGTCTTTAGTCTGCTTCGTGACTTTTGGCCCGCCCGGTATAACACTTCATTTATTACTTAGGCACCTACCTATAATTTAATCGGCATTTCTCTATTTTCGGTTTTAGTTGTATTAAAATGCAATTTATTTTTCCTGCAATCTCAGAATAATATTTGCTTTTACAAAATGTTGTCATTCTGAAAATGTCAATTTATAGACATTTATCTAAATTAATTAAGATGTGAACAATGTGCAGTTCTTGGTTAATCATATCATAAGCTTTAAATTATTTTCTTGTTAACTACGACTATCTGTAACACGCAAAAATAATAATCCATGTACTGCACGAACTAGCCTGGAAGATTTTAATAATGTGGAAATACATTTCGACCAAAATTATTGTTAGTAGCTGTCTAACTGTCCACGTGCCGGAAATGATGATACTTAGGTACGCGCGCGCCTAATAGACTGCAGGCTCGAGTTTAGCTGTTCGACGACGACGACGACGACGATGACGCCGACGCGACGGCGGGCGACATAAAGCAGTGTTATGACGGAAATGCCACGTTTGAAGGTAGGCGCCTAAATATTTCTTCCGTTGCAGGTTTAACTATCTTTAGGTATTTCAAGATATATTTGTGATTAATATAACATAAATAAATAGAATTTAATGGTCGTAGATTACTACAATATCTGCTATTCCGATTATAATTTTATATACGTGCGAACGAAACATTTACAACTATGTTGTTCATTTTTGTAGTAAGTTTATTAAAAATTCATCAACGTTAATTCAAATTTTAATTTATAGATACATTCAGAAATTAAAGGGTAGATATCCTAATCACCATTTATTCGTAAACATAATATAAGATTTTCCACATTTAAGCAATTGAATAATATGCAGCGTGTTTTAGAATAACTATTCCTACTTTTACAGTTGTGTACGAGAGGGGAAAAAACATTATTATTTTTCAAATTTTTAACGCCCCGTATTTCGGAAACTAAGCGTTTCCGGACATTACTTTATTACAAAACAGTGTTTAATTATATGCCCTCTAGCACATCTGAAAAGCAAGAATAGTTATTCTGAAACACCCTGTAGTTACATATAAATAGATAGGTATAAGAAATACAAAAATACGGCCTAAAGGTGCAGAAGATTAATTATAATTGCTAAAAGCATCGGTAACTGTTTGATAAAACTGATTTAAAAAAAATAGTAACTACCCACTAAAAAAGTATCACAAATAATTGATTTTAATAAACTAAATTAAATATTTTTTATTACATACGTATAATAATATATACATTTACATAATGAATAGGGATGCTTGTTACCTACCGTGCGTCAGCCGATATGCAAGAAGGTGAGAAGTTCAATTAATGTTTCGCATACCGATACTCACGTTCAACCGCACAGTATTGCCAGCAAACCGTAAATAGCTCCCTAAAGATTTGTATTGTCCTACTCCCACCGTATTTTCAAGAAAATGCGAAGTTGTTAAAACAAATTATGCATGCATTTCTCGCACTTTTTTGTATGCTTAGTTTCATGATTTCTACTTCCATCAAATTTAAGTTAATATAATATAATAATTAAACAATTTTCCTAAAATAATATCTATAATATGTATTTAAAACGTATAGTTAAAGCACATTTCTTTTGTTTATGAAATTATTAATTACTGCAAATAAATTATATTATAGTAGTACCTAATATTAAATTATGTAGACTTCTTCAGATAAAATACCTAGCAAATTAATATAGTCACGAAATACTAATTGTAAGTAAATTTATTGTATAACTTTCCATTGTCGAATTTTAAAATAATAACGTTCAAATAAATTAATTTATTTCTGTAATTTTTATTACGACATATTAAAATCACTTGTAATGTTGTAAATTGTAGTGCGGTAGGTATTTATATTTTTAAAAATGTTCGCCGAAACAAGTACATATATTCTATACATGTATACATATGTATTTAATTTGTTATACCTACATAAATCTTTTAAAATTATTAAAATAATGCAATTCGATCAAATTTCTAAATATCATTTTTTCGCTAGAAACAGTTGTTAATAAAATCCATATTCGGACAATCAATTTAGTCGTTCCATATTTAATTGTAAACCTCCTCTTTATGTTTTGAAAGCAATTAGTAAAAGTTACATCGCGACACAGGTTCAGTTGTTTCTATCATGATTACATCTGATCATTTAAAGTTTAACTTATATGGATACAATAGTTTCAACGTGTATTAAACTAAGTTTACTAATTTAAAATTAATTTGACTCAATACAACTGACCCGTAAATATATATATATACACCGTGTCCAAGATAAGAATGCACAGCATGGGGATCTTGAAAACGGTAGAAGATACAGGGTGGCTTAAATTAGATAAAAGTTGCGCTATTTAGAGTATGTTCACATGCTGGTCGCAAAAGTTCATTATTGTTTATCGTTTTCAAAATTCTCAAAAAAATGTGATTTTTTGGATTTTCGTTTCTTTTCATTTTTTTATTTATTTTAAATGATATTAAAAACTACCGGCACTTTCTCATTGCCACTTTTAAGCTCTACAAAATGACGTGTTCAAATTTTTAATCCGACGTTTCGTATCCGAGAACCCATCATCAACTTAATTTTTTTATATGGCCACAAACAAAGAGACACCCTGTATTCGGTAGCATTATTCATTACAAATTCAACGATGTATCACACATTATGGTTTTGAAGCCAAAAAAGGGGAAAAACGTGAGTTATAAGGTTTTTATTTTTAAATTAGTAGGCGCTGGTACAATAACAGAAACAAAATGTCAAAAAATTATAATAATTGCTCAAATAGGTTGTCATTATTTTCTAGACACAAGTATGCTCTGTCTACAGAAGAATTCAAAACATGGTCTAACATTTCTAGTGTGATTGTATTAACTGCTGCTAAAACCAATGCCAATAACTGTTCTTCAGTTTCAAAAGTGGCGTCATACACTTGGTTTTTTAAATAACCCCACAGGAAAAAATCCAACGGAGTTAAGTCAGGTGATCGGGCTGGCCAGGCTACTTCACTGTGAGTTCCAACGCATTTTTCAGGAAACCTCTGGGACAAATATTTCCGCACAGTTCTTGAATTATGCGCTGGAGCACCATCTTGCTGAAACCAGCAGTTGTTAACTATCAGTAATGGTAATTCATCCAAGGCATTCTCCAAATCAGTCTGCAGTAGGTCGAAATATCGTTCGGAATTTAAATTGTTGTGATAAATAAAAGGTCCTATTATTCTGCCACCCAAAATGCCTACCCACAGATTAAATCCAAATCGATGTTGATGCCTTGTTTCTTTTATTAAATGAAGATTGTCTGTTGCCCAATAATGTTTGTTACGCCGGTTGAAAATGCCATTGTTGGTTATCATTGTTGGTTATTGTTTTTCCCCTTTTTTGGCTTCAAAACCATAATGTGTGATACATCGTTGAATTTGTAATGAATAATGCTACCGAATACAGGGTGTCTCTTTGTTTGTGGCCATATAAAAAAATAAAGTTGATGATGGGTTCTCGGATACGAAACGTCGGATTAAAAATTTGAACACGCCATTTTGTAGAGCTTAAAAGTGGCAATAAGAAAGTGCCGGTAGTTTTTAATATCATTTAAAATAAATAAAAAATGAAAAGAAACGAGAATCCAAAAATCACATTTTTTGAGAATTTTGAAAACGATAAACAATAATGAACTTTTGCGACCAGCATGTGAACATACTCTAAATAGCGCAACTTTTTTCTAATTTAAGCCACCCTGTATCTTCTACCGTTTTCAAGATCCCCATGCTGTGCATTCTTATCTTGGACACGGTGTATATATATATATATATATATATATATATATATATATATATATAACATATATTATGTAGATACACGCGCGTATTTATAACTTCGTTAGAAGTTAATTATTAATTATTATATAAATGTCAAAACCTTTTGGTGTTATTTCTCTTTTAAAATATACTTTTTACAATTATATTAATGCGTTTTGCCGTTTTAAAATTTCATATTTTTAAGTAGGTAAATACCGTACATTTAGACCTTGTTTAAGGTCTTCTCTAGTGTATATTTTTGACAATTATCTATACGGCTAAACTAAAGTCCAAAGTCTAAAACTAAAAATTATTTAATTGATAAATAAAAATTAAGTAACTAAAAATATAAAAGAAACCATATTACACCTGCTTTTATTGTTGACTCTATTAAAAACAGTTGCATAAATTGAATGTAACAAAACATTAGCTACTGACTGTAAGTAACCCTGTGAGGGTCACCTTATCTCAGTCATGTATTTATACCGCCTAGAACGGGATATCATTAGTTTTGTAGCTTACTGTACGTAGGTATATGAAAGAAAGAACGGAATAGACATCATAATTAATATTAACTTGATAATTCTTTTAATAAATGTATATCTATGTACCTACCTACCTATAGGGTAAGGGGTCATATCGTAGGACGATTCAACTAGAATCTCTTAAGGTACATTTTCCTAGCTACCAGTATTACGTAGCAATTTGCCGCCGATTACGCTGTTATTTACCGAACGTATTTTCCTCGGTGCGGCATTCCGTACTGCCGCATCACACTCTTGCCTTCGAGAAAAAGCGACTGGCCCAAGAGCAGCCTAGTTCAGTTCTGGTCGCAACGGCAAATCGCTTCATAATACCGCAGCAAAGAAAACGTACCTTTATGGAGGCTGCACCTAGATGTGCCGCAGCATATATATCTTACCGAGACTTTGAAATATCCAACTAGTTTGCAAAGAGTGAAAACGGTCGCTTTAATAGCAACCGAAAAACATGTTACAATAATGGAAGCCTGTTCTTGCCGAGAATAACATTTTATATCCATTTAATCCGTTTGTGTACGTGAAATCGTAACCACACTGGCGTATTTTCATCAATCAAGACTCTGCTCGAACCTGGTGTAGGTTCTACAGTAGCATCGTTTCCTATGTTCTGTGGTACCTACTGTTGAAGTTGTATCGACATCACCAGTCTGGGATGCAAATGTTAAGAATCATTGCTTGGATTTAATGGCATTATCCTACAAGTGTGGAAATTAAATATGTCGTGATAATTATAGCTGTCGAGAATAGAACCATGCTAGTTTTTACTTTCAATTTCTTCCCAATACTAACGTCGGTTCCAGTGGAGAGTTAGAAGAACTATAACCTTCCTGTTTAATATAATATACATATATCTTATACGTCAGAATCTTCGTGAAAATTCGATAATAAAGGTTATTAATGTTATACGACGCAATAAAAACTAGAAATTTGCAAGCAGTTTACTTCCAATAATACTTCGTCGGTGAATAGTCACCTCGCATCTACACGATGCATCTAATCGCATTGTTATAAAGCACCGATAACCCTGACATTTTTAACAGTTTTCAGAAACGTCTTGCAACTGTTAATTTCGGAGATATCTGGCAAAATGTTACAAGCGTCCGACAATAGGCCCGCCTACCCTACGTATAAAATTATTAGGTCATATAAAAAAAAAGTTGCTAAAGTTTGCAACTAAGTTGCTCCTTGTATTTAAAATCGTAATTAAAACGGTGTTAAAATACAAACCTTTTTGAATCTATGTAAACGTTGAACGTTAAAACAGCAATTTTCGACAATTTTTCTCGGCTAAATAAATTTATTAGTAAAAATAATGAAAATCCTCCATAAAAGAAAATCTTTTTAAAATACCCGTAATGAAAGACTATCAAGTAACAAAGTGGATTAATCGGGGTAAATTCAAAGGAAGCGTTTGTATAAGCTTTGCTATCTAATGTAATTATTGTCCCTTTAAGAAAGAAGGAAATCATCCAGTGCGAAGTGAATTTACAAATGAGTTCATTTAAAAACATAACCATTTGTAAGCAGGTAACACGGTTGAGAAAACCTCCCAGTTTTGAAGGACTGAGAGCAACGGCGACAAAGGATTTATCATTCAGATCAGATTCTCCATGCAAAGAAGTTTTCGCTAATGCGAATTAGCAAGACAAGCAGAAAAAAATTACAGTGGAAGTTTTTCGTAGCAACGCTATTCATAAAAAAGCGATTTGTTCAGAATTGAAATAAATAACAGATATTCTCATAGCTTCGAGCAAATGCGGAACTTTCAATTATTATTCTTGTTACGATTTTGTCAGAGTTAAACGTCCGTTTAACTAAAATCGTCAAATTTTAAATTGAAAAGCTATAGAGGTAGGTGTATAATTTTCTAATTGGTAAGACTATAAATATTCGAATCGCCCCCTGCAAGTTTTTTCAACTCGCCCGTTATTTAGCATCGAGTTACAGTAAAGCTGTGTTGACGTTCTCTTTTATCGAAAATTATCGTTGATAGTAATAAATCCGAATGAAAATGTTAACGAGACAGCATTAACTACGGGCAACAGTCTCCGGAGACGACGAAATTGCTGAAAAGAAAAGCGAAGAAAATTATAAGCATGCAGATCAAAATGAAATTCAAATACCTATTAAAACTCGAATTGTTCCGGATATTTCCCAAGTCGGAAAGCCAACAGGCTGCCCGGGGTTGAAATATATTAACTGCTTTAAATCGGGCAGAATCTGGAATTCCGTATATTCTCGCAACAATCAGAATGCTTGGCAAGGCGCAATAATAACTCTCGGATATCAGGGCTTGGTTTATCCCACTCCTTATTGAGTCTGTCTCTGGTGGTTTACAACCTGGCGACTAATCAGACCAGTAAAGAAAAACTTGAGCAAGTCCCGTTTGAATATTACACAAGAAACATGCGATTGGCTTTTAAGTGGGATAACTAATTTTCAATTTCATACGCTCGTCTGCCCGCAATAATTCATAAATCTATTACAGATGCGAGTTGATTTATTACTTTTAGTAAAATTTCGCGAATGCCCTAATTGAGCGTGACTTTATTAAATCTACAGTACACCGAATGATTAAAGTATTATAAGATTTGCGTTTGACAGTGTCAAAGATTCAATCTACTAGGGCGGAAAAGGTTTTATAAGATGAGCTAGGACCATTTTGGTAAAGCACTAAAAGGCATTAGTAGTAATTTTCGTTCGTATCTGTGGTAGCAGACGTGGGATTAGTTCACTCAATGGTATAGCAATCTATCTTCGCGCCAACAGCTTACAACCGGAAAGAGACATCACGCCGTGAAAAGGCCGCTGTGTGAAACTGAACTCTCTTGGGTCTCTCTTTACATGCTTGAACACATATCTTGTAAGGTTTAAGACTAACTCAAATGACAACTTGATAGCTCTCTTTTGTGTCTTATCAATAGGCAATGTTGCGTCAACGACTATGACGTAAAGAATAATAGATAGTCTTTTTCGAACGCATTTATATAACTATTTTATGACATTTAAAAAGGCCTTTAAATTTCATCGTTTTCTTTTTTTTAACTATTATAACCCGGGCGCGGCGCGGCGCGGCGCGGCGGCGCGCGGCGGGAAATCATGTATTTTTAACCTGGTTGCGGATGTCGTTAACTGTAAATAAAATAAATACGTTCTTCGGAAAATTAATGGTCGCAATCTGTTAAACTTGTTGCCGAAGTCGAAACATAGATCAAAGTATTTAAGGATAAGACGTTGAGGGTGGGTGGTGTCAAGTGAAGTTTCACAAGTTGGTTACCGCGGTTACCGAGGACAAGCTTACACCGAGCTGTCAACAACCTAACACTCTAATTACTAAAGATAATCTTAATTTATTCGTACTGTTTGCCGGTCTAGGTGATCAATATCCATTGAACAACGACGCCGTTTTGAATAAACTAATGATCCTTAATAAATTTCCTTACTACAATAACGCGTTAAAAATCGCCATAGGTGCTTAGCATGTCGAGTAATTCGTACTTGTACAACAAACATGTACTTAAAACGTATTTCAAGGACAGTTATTTCGTCATTTTATTCGTTCGTAAATATAATTTTTGCTTTACCATTTTTTGTTATAAGAAATAGCTAACGATAAGCACTTTCTGTAGATAGTAAAGTCCGGTGCATGAGAGTTGATCCTTACGTGCATTTAGTAACGACGGAGTTTAAACATTCGTGTAGTAATTAGAAACAAAAAATCTAAAAAAAAAGGATTAAAAAAAGGATTTTAAGTGCTTATGTAGAACCTGCAAATTGTGATACAAGCATGAAATTTTAGGGGTATTTACCGCACTAACCACAATAAACGTCAGAATCATTTCGGAGCCACCCCCTAATTTAAAATAAGTCGTATTGAGTAGTCGGAACCCGTTATAATACAGGGCGTCTAGGAAACGATGAGAAACCGCACGAGGACGCGTAGAATACGTCAAAATAAAACTTAGGAAAAAAGTTTATAAAAACTTAAAGTTTTATTTTGTCGTGCTCTATACGTTCCCGTAAGATTTTTCACATATATCAGACAAGTTATTCAAAGGGGTTTATTTTGAATCGGACGAGGATGGCTCCGAAATGACTCTAACGTTTATTGCGGTTAGTATGATAAATAAAATATACTACTAAAATTTCATGCGTGTATCACAATTTGCAGAAGTCGGTATTATTTTTACATTGAAAACCTTGGCTAAAAGACACGTATATATATACATAATAATGTGACTGTACTGGGGTTGCCCGTGTTATGATTACAATTGTACTTTGAATCGCTTTTTTTATATTAATCCATCCCACAACTGCTATGATTTAATGATCAGCATTAATGCAACTTATCTACTGTATAGGTATACATTTATATTATCATACAAATATATTTAACGATCTAGTAAATTAAATTATGTAATAAAATTTAACGTAATAGAACTTAGGTGATCCTTGTAGTGTATAAAAAGCGGTTGAAAACGTAAATTAATATGACCTAATTAAATTTATCTCGAGAACTTTGCTTTATATGACCAATATTGTTGTTATCGAAAGTTCCTATTTCCATACATTCTCCCTTTTAAGCGAAACAAGCAAATTATTATTCAACTCAAAATTTTATTTATTCATTCCATTCCACTCGCAAATAAAATTCGATGCAAATGGCGAGTGTACGTATGGAGTACAAAACAAAATTTACACTTGTAAAATTTGCATAAATGGGGGAATGCGTATATGAGCATGCTGTACCGAAAATATATTCCTATGCATACATTCCTCTGTACGTACCTACCTATAGATGGGACGTTTTCATTTATCGGATGTTTTCGGCAATATTTATGTGTCACCACATTGAAAGCGACCTCCAATATGAGCAGGGATAGGACTGGATGAATTGGTAAGGTTAGAGCCTCGAGCTTGGTGAACTCATAAACGAGAATGAAAAGAGTTACGTGAGTGCGAGATGCGGTTGAATGGCAAATGTGGAGCGAAATGGCACAGCGGTGAAGGAAAGCGCCCCACGGGCGCATTCATCGAAACCACCCGTTTTCAACCTGTCTCAAAATCTACCGGGTTATAAGGTAGTTGCAGTTTCTACGGGGGAATAACGCGTAAAGCTCTCCCTTTGCCTTTTAAAATTTTCAGTGGATACGCTGAACTGATTTCGCAAAAATAAATTATCGAGAATAATTAGTGATTCGTTTGCCTAATTCAATTTTATAGACGTTCTCAGGAATTTAATTAAAACAGACGATATCAACGTATTTATCTAATACCGCAACATCTAATAAGGAAAACTATTATTTCGATTGAAATGGGTTTAACGTGTCTACCTAATAAAATGTTTAGCTTTGCTTTCCTCAATTCGATAGTAAAATTCCCTAAAGAACGATGTGTCTTATTACCAGCTTTATTCGTAAAATCCAGCCGATGGAATTTAAAATAGCTACGTTAACTTATGTTAAAAAAAACACACACACACGCACAAAACGAACGCTTCTAGTTATGTGACGTATGTAACTGCAATACGCAATGTTAATTTCACATACGAAGGCGCAATGCCTTTTCTACGAGTCCCAGTGCGACTGAGATGGCTGCCTGGACCTACAAAACTTATGGAAGTGGATTTGGACCGGGAAAGAGAGAAGCGCCTGCAATTTACGAGCTGCTGGGTTTACGCTCGAAATTTATCCATCCCTAAGCGGGGGTGCCTTAGCCCTCACCTTAATCTTGATTATTATCTACCATACCCGTATTTTTTGTGTGAGTACTGATAAGATATAGGTATTATCACGTTAGCGAGTTTGTTCTATTAAAAATAAAACCGTACGCCTCTACGTTCTAGAATTTTTCATCGCTCTTCGATTAAATCCAATAAAACATAAATGAATTTATTACAGACAGCGGCTATTATATAGCTACATAAGCATCTCTGTTAATGAGACATTGCAAAAGGATCGACATTTATGTACCTGCCTTTTAAATTTAATTAGAAAGAAGATTTAACTAGATACGGCTGCGAAATCCTTTTAGAGATCCGAAAATATTTTATACAAAGACAAATCCATCAGCTGAACCTTTCAATAACGATTATCAATATCGTTTTCCATCATAGTGCCACCCGGTCAAAGGGCATGGATATTGTGAACCAGATCACAGATATGATTTCGATATTACGATAACGGAAGCTATTAGCAAAGAGAGAGAAAATAACGACGTCAACAAAGCCACGCTAACGTTGCAGCGAAGGCTATTGTTGTTTCTATCAACGCCGTTACCAAACTCGCGCACACTAAACTACAAACAATATGAAGAAGTGATCAAGATAGCCTTTTGAACTTGTTTATTGACCATAAATTGCTAAGAACGTGACACATAGTTTGTACATTTTGTAAGGTTAAAATCAGTTAAATACCTATACCAATACGTTATTCGCGATAGCTTCAAATGCACGTCATCCATAAAAAGTTTCTAAATTGTATATTCGTAATGTTCAATTTAAAGTTCGAAATATTCTACCGGCGATTTACCTGCACACATATGACATGTCAAAAAAATAGGCTACGGTCTATTAGTACAGTTAAAATGCGAGGGTTTATTGATGACGAGTTGGAAACCTATCGTGAATAACGTACACTCTAATTTAATTATAACGGTCTCTCGACCTTACGACGCCGACGCGTCGTCGATTTAAAGTAATTCAAAAATATTGTATTGCATCGAAATTTATACGTATTTAAATATATTTTATATTTAAATTTCCTAAAATTTTGATAAAGGTAAATAATTTTAAAATGTAATTTTATTTTCATTCATAACAGCAGTTCTAAATCGTTAATTCTCAGCATAAGGTCAACGAGTGGGGTCGTTCATTTTTAGAACCAGTAATAATCTAAACGATGTGAAACGACTGTAACAGCAATTAAGTCAATTAACACACGTCTATATGATTTTTATTATGTTTTTTAGCTAAAAATAGTGAACCGTTGCGGCATAATAAAACGTTGCGACAAATTGCTCATTAGTAATAAAATTAATTTTTGTTTTGTGATGCACTTGCTAATGTATTAAAACGAGAAAAAACTTGGTATACTATTATATTGATAAAAAAATAGAAAACTTTTAAATCCGTTGATCCACGTATTTTAAAAGAAGAAATTTAATTTACCTGTACATAAATAACAATTTAAGATTCGCGGAATTTGAAAATTTGAAAGTTCCCAATATTGTTAATTTGCTTATTTAGTACTTACTTACGTATGTACTTGTTTGAAAAATCTATTAACCCGTAAATCGGCGAACACGATACTGGAATAATCAAGAGTAGGTATACGTTAGGTAGGTAAGTTATTCGAGCTATTTTAAAGAAGAAAATTAACAACATCGTCAGCTGGATATAGAAATTCGACGAGAAGTTTCTTGGGAAATCTCGGTTTTCTAGTCTCAATGATATCTTATTGAACGACACAAATTGCGAAGACGTTGAAATTGTCTTTTAGACTTCTCACTTGTAAGTTACCTTGTTTACAATTACGTTGAGTGACAGAACAATTTCGTGTTAATGCTCGTGCATTAAAGTTGCAAGGCATTTATAAAATGGGTCTTGCGACAACTTGAAAGAAAACGGAAATTCGGAAAAGCCGCTGCTACGTGAGCGCGTTTTACTGATTAAGATAAATGCTTGAAAAGCAAAGAGACAGTAATACGGACGTTTATTGAGATTTTCCAAACGAGACACATTTTTTTTTAGCTGCACTTAGTCGAAGAATTCTAAAGTTGTTCCTATAAAGTAAACTCAATTTAAAAAATTCCGTTAACTGATAGGTTGAAATGTGGAATTTCAAGTGAGAACAAAGACGATTTTATATTAGTTTAGTCGTCTTGATATTTATGGCAGCTATTTGGGAGACGTGAAGCGGCCAGTGCGCAGCTCTATTTACTATTTATCTGTCCCTGTGGTGCTATTTGATGTTATCAAGATGGCGGCGTGTTGAACCAAGCTGTTATCTAAAGTCATTCAATACTCTATTTTGTTTGTTCGATTATTGAATAATACATTATTTATGATTATTAATTTAACGTATAACAATGGGTAATTTAAAATTGACAAAATTTGGAATAAATATCTTTATATTTACATTTAACGAAATTTATTTAACATTTAAATGAAAACCCTTATTGTCTTTTCTATTCTTTTTTGTTTAAAGTTTTTCATCGAAGAAATCTTTAAAAAATTCTAACTAAATCGATAAGCTAATATTTATAGTTATTGTACTGTATAAAATTTATCCTTTAGAAATAGTACCTACACCGACGATAATCAGTATTATCAACCTTCAATTATTTAATCCTACATAATTTTGATAAAATCAAGTCCAGAACATTTGTTTTAAAGCAAAATTTTGTAAAAATCAGCTACCACGGTTTACATAAGAAAATTGACAGCTCGAAGGGTATATTTTAAGACCTACTCCATTGTATGTTTGTTAATAGCAATAAAACAGTAGAAATTACTTTAATGATTTAAATAGTGGGCATTGGATAGATTATTAGATACAAGTATTTGCTCGAAATGTATTTATTGTTGAACATTTTAATTGCTTCGTAAAGTGATTTATGGATTTACATATAAAACCGAAAACAGCATAAGGTATTAATTCCAATACGTAGGTATCTACTAGACGTTGTTATGGATTGTGTTATTTTCTTCCTTTTCGTCAAAATTGGCTTGTACGTCAAATTCAGATATGTTGTAAGTGGTGGAGAAAATCGCAGTCTACTGAATCTAAATCGAAAATTTGAATAGAAATAGCTATACAACGAACTAACCCGTGATATGTTTTCAGGAGCACCAAAATAAACTACATATCTTTTGACAGTATAAGAAAGAAGTGAATTTTTCTCGATATTTTAGATCGTATATAAATTTACGGTTTATAGAATATAAACGATCTCTAAACTAACTTATATTTATCGTAATAAACTATATTCATTTATTCATTTACACGCTTACTGTAATAATTGCAAGAGTAACTGATAGTACAGTTAGAGATCAAGCAGAACAATTAATGGAGCTTCGAAAAGAACTTTTGGAAGCTTGTGAATAGGTATAACGCTTTGCTTTGCAGCGAATTTTTGCTCGAGCAGGTTTGTTTTTAACGCTTGTATGGTTTCGCTTTTAAATTAAATTCTCATTATATTCATGATATTTTTATGTCGAATTCTTTAACGTTCACTTAAAAAAATTATTAGTATATAGATACGTAAAATATAAAATATTTACTTATTAATAGCTATGTATTAATAAATTTATAAGTGGAACAGTTCATCATTTGGATTATAATTATCACATGATTTTGTTACAAATAATAACAGAATAACGAGTAAGTAGGTATATAATATGTTATAAATATGTAGGTAACGTCCTTTGAAAAATAACAAATTCTTGTCGAATAGTTACGCTTTTACAGGTAGCTTTTTATGAATAAAAATTTTCCAATACAGCTCGTTTTTTTATCGAAGTATAAATTAATATTGTTGAACGTTAAGTAATTGGTTGAAAATAAATAAAATGTCTGTTAGTACCTAATCGTATTTGTAAATAATAAGCTATCGTTCTTTCAAAAGCGATTATAAAAGATTTAATAAATGCTCGTATATAGAATTATTTAATCCTACCTTCGTTTACATAATTGACGTTACCAATTTTGACGTATAACAGTATTAACCGCACTATAGAAAAATATATTTTAAAAAAACATTTTATTTTTAAAACTTCTAACTGCGATAAGTTGACCTTTACCGAGTCTTTAATTTAGGAGCTCACTGTACCAGTTTTACCGATTTGTACATAAAATTAATTTAGTGTAGGTTAAGTATTAGACGAGGTTTAATACAAACATTAATACTAAAAATGTGAAAAATTATTTTTGTAAAATTTCATCGAAATATTTATAATTTCTGACATGGAATAATAATATTCCTAGCACGGCGATCTTCGTAATCGATTATTTTAGTAGACGGTTACTTGTCTGAAACCGGAATAAAGCAAAATGATTATAAAGAAATATATAAAGTTTTATAAAAAAATTAATAATTATACACTACCGATCCGTGTACCTCTTTAGTACCTAACTCGTACTTTATTTCCATTTTCCATTTTTTTTAGAAAAAATAAATAGTTTCCAAATAAACATATGTTTTCTTTGGTTATTACAGTCTTTTAAAACAGTCGAAACTAATATTTTATTTTAAATAATAGATATACTTATTATATATTTTATTATTATTATTTTATTGATATATTTTATTTTAAATAATAGATAATAATAGATAAATATAGAATAATAATAATATAGATATAGATGATAGGTAGATCAATTTATTATTATATGGAGATAGCAGATATTATGATACAAAATTCTTTTATCTTTCGTTAATTTGTAATTAAGTTTGGCCTAATATTTGGAAATAAAGCTTTTGGGACACTTAAAATGTTTGCCTTTTTTCCTTTGCTGACAAAGCATAATTTAGACAACCCATATAGGGCACCAGAAAACTAATAAACTTACGATCCATTTAAAATGACTTATTAAAATATTGTAACTACGACAAATTGTTTTATGTTTTTATAGAAATTTTGTATCACAGCTGCCTCATTTTACACCACCCTTCATCGTCTACCACTCATAATAAAAGTTCGCTACACAAAAATCAACTTTTATTTTAACTATTTAGAAGATAAATAAAAGTAACTGTCATGGTGACTATTTGTATTGATATAATTTTTCTGAACTTTGTTCGCTAACAGTAAGCTTCTACGGCAAATAAAGTGACAAAAAAAAAACGAGCGAGGTAAGTTAAGAAGTAAGGTGTGTCTTCTTTATGAAGTCATTTATATAACTCAGTAGGTACTCTACGCTTTTTTTTTACTTGTACTGATGACTTTATATCGTTCATTCATTTTGTTACTATATCAGCATATTATGTGTATTTACGATATCTCAGTTTGTTAAAAAAATATACATATAAACACTGTATTAACGGTTATTGTGACATTTTTTAAACCTAAGTATTTCGAATTATTTAACAAATTATTGTAGATACAAAACAGCTTATTGCACCGCTTAAAATAATTAGTATTAATTATTTCAATCCTGAAATTAAACGATTTTAAAAAATGTCTACTACTTTTGACGATACTATTACCAACGTAAAAATTTCAAAATACTTAAAAACATATTTTTATTACGAAGACAATTTCAAAAACAAATTTATTCAATTATAATTTATTTTTAAAAAAATAATGAAAAGAAAACATAATCAAATTTCACCTTATAAAAGGCGACTAAGAAGCCTTTAGTTCTTACTTTTTATGTAAATCCATTCGTGTCTATCAATCTTTTCAGTGTCACTATGAGTAAGTTATCGCCTTACTCTTCAGTGATGCTTGAGGAAAGTTGCGTTGACTTTGACAAACCAAATTTGAAGCTTCGCTCTAAAGTTTTTTGCGAGCTGCTTTTCACCAATACCAGGAAGCAACTTACTAACACCACGAACAATTCGACCTAAATCGAGGATAAATTAAGTTGTCGTGTGCGTACCTATGCGTTCAAATCAGTAAACGAACTTTAACGAAAGTAATTCGATAAGTTCTCTTTTATAATTTCGTAATAACTCCTTATGAAGTGCACAGAAAAAAACAACAGCCAATCGGTCCTCTCTTATTTTGTTATATTTATTTGAAGCGACACAGTTTATTGCAAACTTATGTTTATCATAACAAATTAGATAGTTACTTATAAAATGCACCAATGATTTTATTAAAAGAAATAACATCGCATCTGATATTTCTTCCCCATTTTGTAATTAAGCGCAGAACGTGATGCAACCACTCATAAAGTTGATTATAAAACGGATCGTAAATAATTTACTCGATGAGGAGTTAGCGGGTATATTCCAGGCTCATTAACAAAATATATTTATAACATGAAATACTGAAATAAAGTATACCTACGGTTATTATTCACAAAAATATAACAATTCGTTACATACGTTAATATTGATTTTATCACGTTATAAAATTGACGTTAACTACGCCTTACTTCTTTGCGTTGCTTGTTTTACTATTTGTAAGTAATATTCGTATTTTTATATTTTTACCGGAACGCCTTATTATAAAGAAACTTTTTAAATAAAAAAATTTATAGAATCTCGACAAATATAATTAAATTAAAATACAAGTAGGTATCTTCTATTTACGAAAAATTCCTTTGACCATTTAAATTGGTTGGAATATTAAACTTTTAAATGTCGAGAAAGCTTATCTACCTTAGGAAACTTACGCCAAGAATGAAATATTCAGCGCCCGGTTTCGTAGGTTTTTAATTAAACTTCAAACTTAGAAATTCCCGTTTTAAATCAAATATATACGAATAAGAAGACCAATTTAATTTAATACACCCACATGTTATATTTATACATTTAATTTTTTGTTAATTTATAAACACAAGTGGTAGTGTAATAGGTATTAGTTTTTTCCCTATACTAATTTGTTTAATGCCGGAGCGATTTCCAGCATTTTTTTTCAAAGTAAAGATAGTCTTTCAAATAGTCTGTAAATAACCAATGATGAAACGTAAATTTATAAGAAGCTCATTACCATGGCCTACTCAGATATTCAAGTTTTAATTAGCATCTCTGAAAGTTAGAATTAAAATATTGCTATTTAATGGCGCAACCTTAGAAGTATTTAACCTAATTAGCAGCGAGTTTAAAATGTATTTCAACCGGCCTCACAAATAAGGGTATTATTGCTTACTCCCTATTATGCATACCCACTTAAGCACGACAAATTGCCCGAGACAATTATTTTCTATTACCGTTTCGAAGAAAATCTGCATATTAATTTTCTAAAATTGTTTAGTTTTATTTCATTGTTTTAAGTGGGATGAAAAAAAAATAAAAAGTCGTAACTACCGAATTATAACTCGAAGTAAGATAAATTCCCTATTAACTGGGCCCGTCCCTTTATGTCAGTTCGTTGTTACGAGGTTCGATATTTCGCGTACGTACCCCGAACGACGCTACCCTAGGGCTTTTATCGCTACCGAAAAATGGCTGCCTTGACAGGTTCCCGTTATCTACCCGAGACACTTCCCAGTAGCATTGTGAAATTCGCAGTCAGTATTTGCTCAACAGACGTACCTATATTTATTAGAGTTGTAAACATATTTTACTGCATGTGTTGTATTCACGTATGTTCAGTACTATACGTATTAGAGAAACTTTTTGGGAAAACGCGCTCTTCTCGTAACGAATTTTGCGATTTAGTTTATTTTATTCACGCATTTACTGTATAAGTTCTGATTTTATTTGCAATATAAAACGAACAATGTGTATTTTCATATTTCAAGAAAGCTATGAGATATCGAAGGTGCGACACCTTAATATTAGACTAATCTACAATGATTATTATAGATAATACAAAAATTTGCAAGTTCATTGTTATCTATTTATTAACGCTATCTTTATATAAACAACTTACAATTATTATTGTCACAAATGCACAATCATATTTAATTCTATTCGATTTTCAACAGAGGGCGCTTAAATAACGTTATAACGAGGTTCTATTGTAACATTTTATCGTGCCTTTATTATTTATTTACTTATAGCTATCGAATTCTTTATTTTTAGTCGAATTTGTATATTCAAATGTAGATCTACAAAATTAAAACTTTTACGTTAAATCAATTAACTCAACGAATTTAATACTGTTCCTTCTATTTTAAAATAAAAATATTACGTAGTACCTGCTACATTGTCCCTGCATTAAAAGGCGAAGTAATATCAGTAACCCTGGTTAGAAAGGAGAAGCGTGTCAATATTAAATTTTTCGTGAAATTAAAAAAGAAGTTATCAAACCGAATTTTCTTGAAAAACAAACAAAACACGAGTAAATTAATTATTAATCGGTAGTAAATGTGTTGTTCGGATATGAGAGTATATATACAGTGTGTTCACGGATCGACCTGACTATTTTTTATTTCTCGTTTTTAAAGAAAAAGTCCTCATTTATAAAGAGTTTAGCTTAGTTTGAAAAGCCCTTAGCCGTGTTCTTAGGTGTTCAAAAATAATGAAACATTAAATTATTCAAGAGTAAAGTACAAATTGTTCGAGTAAAAATGAAAAATGTTAGAGGAAAGAGTTATTTCTAATGTTAATTGAAGTTCAAATATGAAATTTCAAAACTTTGTCTACATTAAAATTAATGCAGCTGTGCCAAATTAAAGAAAATACATAATTTATTAAATAACTGAAACAAAAATATGTAGGTATGAACAAAAACATGGATAGTTAATAGTACTTTACACGATGCCCTCCCACCTCCACACACACTTTTCTATTCTTTTTCTAAATTCTTCGTAAACTAATAAATCAATTGTATGTTCATTTATTTTGGCTATTGCTTCTGTTGTTTTAAAAGGTCTACATCATTATCAACATTATTGCCTTAAGTATTCCCATAAATAAAAATCAAGTGGGGTATAATATCAGGAGAACGTGCAGGTCATATTATAAGACCGAACGATCCATTTATTAAAAATAAAAAGAGAAAAGAGAAATAAAAAAGTTTACAAGTATAGTTATAGGTCAATCCATGTACACGGTGTATATGTATACGTACCTATATTAATGGTTTATTATAATGGTATTAATGGTTTGTTTTTTTAAATAATTTTTAAACGTTTTGCCTGGTCGAATTTATTAAAATTTTTTGTTTGTTTACAGTTAATATATAAACAGATGTTGCAAAAAATGCTTTTAGTATTAATGCTTTTTTATTATAATTTATTTTCTAATAGTTTGAAATATAAAATAACTATTTTCTTGTAAATCCAGTTGTTGTAGTACATTTTAAGCTCAAAATAAATTATTAATATAGGTAAGTAATTGTAATTGAATATTCATAGAGCAATAATACATCGATCACATTTTTAGAAAACCTTTTATTTATATGAAGATAATTTTTATAGATACCTAATAATATTTCTCCGATTAGAAATACAAGATTAGGAAATTATTATTTCAATATTTGTAGCATAGATGTAGGTAACATCTGTTAATAAGATAATGTATTTTTTGATTTGTCATAATAAAATTTAATTCATAATTAGGACATCGTTTTGCGCCTCGTCAATCGTTTGTATATCTACATAACACCTTTCATTTACAAAATTTTATTTTTTTATAGGTATGTACAATAGTTACATATATATTTCAATATGATTATTAAGTAGATCGATGTTCGATAAACGTTCACGCTCGAAATAACTATCTAAAATGACCTGATAAATAATGAAAATATTTTAGCAATTACTGCGGTCGTGTATAACGCGCAAACGAATCAACAAAAAAAAAATCGATGCTTACCGTAGGTTTCGAATCATTTGAAATAGTATTATATATTATACATTTAATTACGTATATTACATACAAAGCACATTTGTTGTGGTAAATAAAAACAAAGATTTTTATTTTGATCCCAATATTTTTGTACGTACTACTTACTTATCAATTTTAGTCTTTGGTTCTTTGATATATTATTTGTCAAATTTTTTAATCGTATCTTTTTATTGCACGTTGCTGGAATTTTTTGCTGCATTTCGTATTAGTAATTACATCCGGGTGACGCGACGCTGCGTTGTCGAGAAGAATGTAATCTAAACTAACGATAATGGCGTATTAACGGCAACAGGCGAGCATATGACCAGTACCTACGAATAAAGAAAGAACAATAAAATATACCTATCGTTTAAAACTTTTTCAATTTTTTAAATACCAATAATTTAGTTTAATTTTCTAGTTTATGCGTTACTTACTACTAGAGCTAATCCAGTTTAAGGTTGGGAGTGTCAATCATGATAGTATAGTTCGATAAAGATTAGTTGGTAAACGGCAACATCGTTAAATAATAATGTTCAAGTTCTTGTGGACGCTATAAGGCGTAATATCGAACGTGATTTGGAATTAGTCGAACATCAAACGCAATTCGAATTTACAGTTTGCGTAGGTACGTCACGAATCGAAACGTTTAATTTTATAATCATAGTGTGTACTTATAATATTAACTTTGGATTATTTTTATTTGATAAAAGCGTCTATATGTACTAGGTTGTCTGTGTAACTTTGAATCCTACTTGTCATTGTCAAATATCATATTTATTGGTAAATTGATTAATAAAAGGACACCGTTCGATTATTCGAATAAATCGGTTTTCCGAACTCCCACGTCTCCCAATTAGTTCGGATAATCGACGTTCTACTGTAACTGTTTTGGTTTATCCTTATTCGGAATGAGCGCAAGCGTACCAACTACGTATTATAAAATCAAAACTGAATTAAAGAGAATTCGTAAATGTATTCGTAATGAATATTTGATTTACTCACGTTGATATCATCGTAATATTTATAATTCAGTTTTATTTTATAATTTGTTATGTGTTTCTTACGTCTACACTCATTGCGAAGAAGAACTTAGGCGTCTTTGGAGTACTGTTTATGTATATACTGTTTAATTTTTTGACCTGTTCAGTACAAAATGTATTAATATAAATAATATTAAGATATTTTTCATTTGATGTCGGTACATTTTATTGTCGTCACGTATAGGTACCTATATTTTCAGGAGAAAACACATTCAATTACATATTGATTATTTAAAACTAGATGGTTCATAATCGTTATCCTATAAATCGTTTTATTCAGTTTATCTGTAGGTACGTATGCAAGTACCTACAGATACTTATTATGACTCGATAAACTTATTTGTCCTCTAATTTCAAATCTGTCAATTGCAGTAGGTAATAAATATTTCTTAAAATTGGAAACTTTAATTTTCAGTAAAATCGGGGATTCTTTTGTAAAAATAAGCAGGCATTTTTAAATTTCCTCGATTCAATAAAAATATTGATCAAAAGTTGTCATGTTTGACAGCTGATCTCATTTACAGGATTTATGATATTGATGACGCAAATGTTTGATGGAATTACTGAAATTACTGTTTGATAGAATTATTACGATAAAAATATAATTAGAAATTAGATATCTACCTATAAACATGTCCTTATTTAATTATTCTGCGGTCGCAATGTAACTAACTAATAAAAGTTGTAATTTTTTTATGACAAAATACATATAGTTGAAACATTTACACGTTTTCGATGGATTGGCTACATCATGAACAATTAGCAGCTAACAATAAGCATTTATGGATATATAAATATCCCTACGTATTGCTATGTAACGGGTAAAGAGTGAAACAATAAAAATAAGAAAAAAATCAAAGTGACAGATGATTGAAGAATTAAAAGGAGAAATGTTAGAAAATTAAAAATTCAAACTTGAAAATGATTTTAGGTTTAAGTAGTGGAATTATTTTGAAATATTTAGTTTTTAATTTTAACGTTTTAAACATTTTGGAGACATATTTCATTTAGATTTTCTTTTCACGCTAATTTTAAACATCTTAAGTCGATTGTGTAGAAGTGTATTTTAAAAATTTGCATACCGATTAAAACAATCGCCATGTAAATTGTAATATATTCTAATATTAATTTAGGGTAACGTAGAAATATACATAGTAAACCTAAATTACTTTTATTTCTATTTAGAATAATTTTTCATCAATTTATTTTACGAAATTAAAGCTTACTTGAAGTTTTACTTAAATTAGAATTGCAAAACTGGAACTAAACGAATCAATTTGCAATGTTGAAGCTAAAGGGAACGTTTAAATGTTTTAAATTGTTTTATTAAGTACTTTATTAATCGATATAATTTATTTATTTCGTAATTCGAAGTTAACGATGTAGGGCGTGTAGTACGAACTATACACTTATACCTACGTATAATCATCAACTCATTTAAATATAACAATTTATTTTTTTCTACAAAGAGTCTCGACACGAGAGAGTTGGATATCGAATAATTTCTATTTCACTCACGTTTAATAAAGAGTAGGTGAACCTGGTTTAATACTTCAGTAAAAATGTCACATTCATTAGGTAGATATAGCAATAATTGCTTATTAAAATATTAACAAATAATTTTTAAGAACGAATATGTACAGATACTTACCAAAAATTTGATCGATTATGTAAGTATTTTGTTAAATTTAAAATAAATTTACCTTTAAATCCTGAATAAAATCAGAAATATAAACGTTTTTATATGTATTTACAATGAATTTTAATACCTAGATACGAAATAGAATGTATTTTTAGGGCATGTGTTTATCGTAAAACTTAGATAATGCTCACGTGTGCTTTGTTGGGCCTTCGTGAAATGTGGGAAGGGGCTATTAAAATTGTTGTGAGTGGTCAAGCTTAACGGCGTACTTTCTTTATTGGCGTGAAATCTGTACGATTTATGAGTTCCTCAGTTTCCCGGTCGGCGTTCGAAGAACAATGTGCACTCGCGCGTGTCTTGTCCTCGTCACTTTTTGAATATCTGTAAACATTTTACGATAATTTAGCTAAACAAATAGATTTGTTTCCGTTTTTAACGAGCTGCATTGTGTTAAATGAAACTTTTCGGATTTGCGATGCATATAGGTACATATGTTTGTGTTAAATATACTTATACGATCTCTCGTTTAAAGTGTTTTAGAAGGCATTTAAAAATTAGGTAAGTCATACTTTTATATTTTATTTGTTGGTAACATTAAAGATTGTATAGATATGATAATATATCGCGATAATAAATATTTTCTTCTTAATTTTTTCGATTTATACGTCAGTGACATAGGCATTAATATGTTTTAAATCTACCTATTTGTCGAAAATATTTAAATAGCATTGTATTTTTAACTAGAAAATTCATCTTAATTTGAATAAATAATAAACTTTGCGCATTTTTATGGGGGCTGGAGTAATTTTAGATAAAATTGCGTTACTGAAATGAATGTAATCATATGCAGTACATCAACAAAATACCTACTAGATCAGTGGATTAACGAAATTTATGAAATCTTTAAAATTGTTTTTTGCCAAATACGGACTTGAAGGAAAATTTAAAAATTTTAAAAGCAATTCTAACGCGTTACTAACACGCGTAATTTAAAAATGTGCGTATAAGTAATCGTCTCGTTAAATAATTTGTTTAAAATGTACCTTATTAGAATCAAACAACCAGGACTTTTTGTCCGAATCGTTGAAACGCAGTTAGATAATTCGAACAGCTAAAACGATAACATTAGTCATTGTTTGAAAAGTGTCGTGCGGTCATGTGAAATAGTTTAACTGCAAAAACGGAAAATATGATAAGTCGAACTGGATTGTGATCGTCTTAAATCGTCATTTTAAAAACAAAACTGTACGCTTGTTTAAATAGGAATTTGTTTTCTGGTTTCACAATAAGTAGTTTTCACAAATATTTCAGTTTTCGCTTGATCATTATCGCCTATCGAATGTGCTAATATATTTATTTACATAGGTACCTTAATGTATATATTATGTATTACCAACTCATTTTTTGTAAATTGAAAGATTAGGTAGGTACAAAATGTTTTATTTGTCGTTAATGTACATAGTTTATTACCTAATTACATACATAAGCATTTGCCCGGAATATACAAACTTCGGCGATCATTTAAACACACTTTCAGGGATACAAAATTTTATAATTTTTTTTACAAAATTGTCTATATTAAAGTGAGATCTTTGTTTCGACAATAAAAATACTTATGAATTGAACTTTCGCATTATCCTCTGAAGAACAGAATTTAAAATTGCGACAACCCCGCATATGGAACAAAAAGGTATGTTGTACAAAATCGTGTTATGTCCAAGTTGCACTTTCAGATTTTGCTGATTCGTTTTAAAATTAAAAAAAAATGGGATAACGAGTTTAAACGGTACGGTTTACTTACACTTATCCGTTGTTAAAGCAATCAACTTATAAATAGATAAATTTTGTATCCGGCAATGTCGGACAAAATAGCTCGGGTCTTAAGTACTCAAGGTACCTACGTACTTAGGGTCGACTTTATAATTACCAAATAAATGTCAGATAAGTTATTCTTGAAAATAACGTTTCTCGAGGCAATGGTTTCCATGAAAATTATTTCAAGAGTAGCTTATCTAACTGTAATTGTGGCTGATAATTGTAAAATCGGCCCTTAGATACTCAACTTTTAACCACAAACATCGTTGATCTTCAAAATTATAATGTATTTTGTGCTAGAAGGATAATAATGATTAAAATTAAGTATTTAAAATTTTAATTTTGAATTTTTAAATTACCTAATTAATATTAGCTAATATTTTTCGACTGATGTGAGTAAGTAATCAAATCTAAATTGACATTTGAATTAGTAGGTAGCGCGTAGAAAATTTCAATAAGGCAGATTACAACCTGTCAGGATATAGGTAGGCGGATATAGGAAAGCTGAAATTTAGAAATCTTTAAATAAGAATTGATTTTTTTTACCTTTTTTAATTAATGAAACGAAGAAGCGCAATAAGTCCATAAGGGTGTAAGTACCTACTTATCGTGTAATTTAAATTAATAGCTAACACTAAATATTCTTTGAACTTGTACGCTCATTTTTTAATGTAATAATATGTTCTATAAATAAATTTAGGTAACTCTTACATGCCAAGCTTTATTACGGTTCCATCTTTTCCAATTTTTATTAGTTAAAAACAAATAAACGAATATTTCCAACTTTGAGTATTCGACCTTGTAAGAGTAATTTAATTCGAGAAATTCATCGATCAGCTATTATTGATGGGATACAAAAACGGACTATAATAACTATAAACAGTCGTTATGTGTCGATATCTTCTTCGTTAGCTAATTTTACCTGTCTGTCGTCCATAATGCATAATATGTTATGTTCGATTTGATGTCAGTATTTCGATGGTTTTATCGATTGTACAAAATAAACGGTACAAACTTAATTTTATTTCGTATATTTATTACAACGGCTGTGTTTTTTGTTAATTTACAAATAGTGTCTTAATTACCTATTACAAGTTCATATATAGATTAGTGCATTTTTTGAATGAGTGCGACGTTGTTTAAATTACTTATTAATATAATGAATAATTTAAAATTTAAGATGTGCTGTACAATGAACTGTGTATAATGAATAATGCTTAATTTGTAAACTAAGTATATTGAGAATGAAAATAATGAATATTATTGCATCAAATTGGAACACAAAATATACTGACTGTGCCCAACCGCGACACGACAATGAATTAGTTTACAAATTAAACATTATTCGTTAGACAATTTTTTGGTTCTTCGATCCGGATAAGCTCCATAGTTTAGAGAACAGCAATTTCATTCAGCATTTTTTAATTTCATTAACGAACTGATATAATTAAAAAAAAGCAACTTAAATTATTGCTTAATAAATAGATAAGTAATCGTTAACGACGTGAAAAATAAATAATCACGAAACGAAACTTCTAATAATTAAAATATAATCCTTAAATTCCAACAGGTTTAATTAAAAATAAGTGATATTGACGAGGAAATATAGAAAGTGTAATGTTTAACTATAAAATTGTCATTTGTTATATTTTTTTAAGAATGTTTTTCTAAGCAAGTTAAAGCTTTTAAGGAACTACTAAAAATCATCATTTATAAACGCCCATCCTTATTTCTTTTTTAATTGAATTTTGGTGAAGCTTTCATTAAAGCTGATACTCCATGAACGGCTAATTTACGTTCGCAGATATTCTTGCCTTTTTAAATGATACTTTTAATTGTTTTTTTATGTACTTTATTTACTGTTCGTCATTAAGTTAATATTTACTTACAATGAAAAGTGATCTAATTGTCAATAAGAAATAATATACTGTATATATTCTTATAGTTTAGATACCGTAGATTTAAATTATGCAAAACCAATTACCTATTTAATTTATAAATTAGTTTTATTTTTAAAAGTTTTAAAAGTTTTGCAATAATTGACTACTATTTTTTAGTTTAATAAATCTTTACTACAAGTACATAGATCTTTATTGTTAAAAGCGAATGTTAGTATGTATCGTAACTGCTTACAAGAAAGGCTTACTGTTAACTTTATAGCATAGTTAACACATGTCCTTACCCCTATTCAACTAACTAACGATGGTAATAATAGAATCTTGAACTACACTGGACTAACGGTAGTGGTTTCAGTTTTTAGACAAAAGACCCTTAAGATATTTCTGAGTACTTTGTATTTCTCTGTACATAAACTTTGTAAAATGTTCTCTCGTGTAAACAACGCCTACTGCCTTATTATTTCTGTACTTATACCTATCGTTTGCTGCTTAATCAATAACTTATATATATAGGTATTCTGTGTGTTCTTTTTAAAGGTAATGTTACGTGTTACGAGATTTTACATTTAAATGATTATCTTTATTATTCATTTGTTAATTTTAAAATATGAAAATTCCATTTTATTTTAAACTAATTGTGAGGATCATAATTCAATATGTCATTTGACGAACACGTCAAACCAGTTGTCTTTTAGATAAAGGGCAAAGCAATTCGGAGTAAAAAGTAGTTTTTTTTTAATGACGTGAAAGAAGTTATTTTCTTATTCACGTTGTCAATACAGCAATGTGAAAAATATAGTTATGTAAAAGGATTTACTTTTCATATTGCGGATGTCATCTTTGTGACAACGCGCACACTACATGATTTTGACGTTTGAAAGATTAAAATTATAGATAATCTCAAACCAAATTTTATATTTCAATCATCTAAGACAACTAAGCTTGTCGAAAAAATGTAGGTATATGGAATTTGTATATAGTGACCTTTATGTACTTCTTGCATAAATTAATATCGAACTGATAGATTATGTATGTAAGTACCTAGATACATAAATACACGTACCAGCTATCGATTTACTTAAAAAAACATTCAAAATATAAGCATTACTTATTTAAAACTTTTCTCGCCCAATATTTTATTGTTTCCTTCGTATAACACCTTGATATTTAAATTTATTCGTTAATTTCCTTCCCAAATTTTACATAATATTGTCGACGGTATACATAGGTAGGTGGTGCTTGCTTTGTTGATTTACCGTATGATAAAAATTAGACAATGTAATAAGTGTAAACGTTTAATTAATCTATCCTGATATAATCCAGTTTTAATTAGCATACTTATAATTACCGGCAATCCTAATTAATGCGCTTTTGCGATTGTTAAATATCATCCAATCTGTGATAAATTGCTTTCAATTGCGACTACTAATTTTCCGTAGATAAAATTTAAATTTAAAACGTTAAATTTTCCCAACAGCTAAATAACGTTGTAGGTAACTATTTTTGAATGCGAAATGTTAATTTTACAAGTAAAATTGAATTATACTAAATCTTGTTAGTTTATAATACATAATAATAAAATGACGACAAACGTAAATTAACGTGGGTTATAAACTCAATGAATAAACCGCAGTATTTTATCAATAATATAAATAAGTATATTTATTTTTATGTTTCATTACTTTAACAATTTGAATAAAGGAACAATTAATATCAAAATGTAATTATATAATACTTGCCCATTTAAAGGTTTAAACATTACAATTTAATTACAGCGTGATTGTTATTAAATCTACGGATGCATAATGGATATACCAGGTTATAATACCACTATAAAACAGTGGAGTATTACGGAACAATGCAATTTAAGTTCTATATGGCGTCATTGTCTTCTATGTTCTGTTGCAAGCTATGGTTCTCTTGAACGGCTGGTTATTGTGGGCCGCAACCGTTCGATAAGTTCACAGCTAAACGCTCACCACAAAGGCACCAGGCTCAAACGGCCTTTAAACAATTTAATCCCGGTTTTCGCAATGTGACAGCAACACACATTTTCATTAGTATCTTATTTTGAATGAAAGGCGGACATTAATTTTGACGCCATAGACCTATAAATTCTATTTTTAATATGTTTCGGTGATATATTATTAAAATTCTCGTTACTGATATGTAGTATCCTATAGATATATATGAAATCGTTTCGATTATCTATATTACGGGCAACGTGACTTGCTTTATTACGAAGGCCTTTTGCCAACCCATTAAATCTATTCATACATTTCTCGAATACGACAATTTACCTCTTTCCAGCGCTGTTTAGAATTATTGTATTTTTCGTCGCCACAAAACTCAATTAACATCACCAAAATGAATTATGCGATTTAGGGGATGGAACCAACTGCGCACGTGGAGAAGATAAATGCATATTCCCTACCGGTATGGTACCCCAAGGTGATATTCATGTTTTGAGAATAATATATGCGTGTAGATGCCTGTCATACAGTCCCTCGATGTACTAATGTGTTCGTTATAATTCGATTGTGCCACCATACTGGATTTAAAATGTTTTAAGTCCTAGTATATAGTTAAGATGTCAAAGTATGAGATATTTATCCTACACAAAAGCACAGCAAGGGAGATATAAAATGAAGCAGTCATAAATAACGATTTAAAAAAAAAATAAGTACCTACCACTATTGTCCCGAAGTGAGATTTGCATTTCTGATTATTGTCCATTACTTAATATATTTCAGTAGAATTGATGCTCTATTGGATCATCGGTTCATTGTTTTCCGGATAAGTATTGTAAAGCTGTTTTGACTATTTAAAGTAACTTAACAAAGCCGCGTTTTGCATTGAGCTTTTTCAGCTTTCGGCAACTCTAGAACTGTCTATAGAATTATGTTCAGCTGCCACATACGACTGTCGATTATCCACACGAATCCTGCATTTGATTTATGGTTCATACCTCACTGCTGGTGGACTTTTCGATATAGAAAAGTCGGAAATGCTGACAGGAAATAATTCAGATTTTTCTTATTCAACGGTGTCGGGGAAGTAAATTTTAAGATGGAATTCGACATTTCTTTAGTAATGTATTGAGTAAATTTGTCTTGTCGATATATTTATTTATTTCTGCCTTGAATTTCTGTTAATACTGAATTGATTTTTATGAATAAATAAATCGCGTAGATGATACCTATACGACAAATATTTTAATTTAGTTCGAGTATTAACGTTTTTTAATAATCTTTTAAAAGTTAATATAAAAAAATAAATAATTTGCATCTTTTTACTTTTCTATCTAAAATATTTCGGTATCTGTCTGTATTTGAAAATGTAGATGTAGATAATAGTATTAGCAATAGATGTAGGTAAGCTCGAATACCGTAATACTCTGCAGTTGTAACGGTGAAACTTTTACAGTTTCGAATAGAACACGGGGATTTTAATGGTTTTGCGTTGTCAGTAGAAAATCGTTGGAAACAAATGCGACAATAAATGTTCTTCATCTTGGAACACAAAATGGTAACTTCAAATTTAAGACGTAGACGCTATTGATCTATTGAAACTTTCCCGTTGATTTGGGTTACATTCACGTTTTGATTTTGTTCGTATTTTAAGGGCCGAATCCATAAAAGATAGTAATATATAATTTGTTTGTTCGTTTTGAAATTCAGAAACAAAAATCTTGCTAAAAAATATACAGAATTTTTTATAAGAAAAAGTTATAGGTATCTACTTTTGTTAGTTATAATAAGTAGCTATCTAATTAGACACTAACAAGGTCAAAGATCTGCCACTATAAAATGTGCTCGTTTTTGACTTTAAGTCGTCTAAATTGCAAGCTTTACTCGAACATAATGGGCATTATACTATACCTACCTACATTTAGTAACGATTTTGATACTGTTATTAATTAACGATGACTTATGACATGCATTGAATTTTAAATTACGTTAACTACTTACCTACCATATACTTACTCTCTTAAAAACGACTAATAACTAGTAACTAAAAATATTACACGTCCTTAAACTCGTATTTTGTTACTAGCAGTTATTACCGATGGCAATAAAAATTGCAAAAAATTGTATTGCCAGGTTGGGTATATCGGGAGGGGCGACGGGGGTGGGTCAATGTTTTGGGTTTTTTCGAGTAAAAAAAGGCCCCTGACAAAAAAATCAATAAATTGGATCTTCAATATTTGTGTTAATTAGTTTTGTACACTATTAATAACAATTAAGTGCTTGTTTAAAAAAATTAAAAATTCGATAAAGAACAATATTACGGAATTTGTCCACACTAACCTCAGGTGGAGGTTAATGTGTAGAACTATAGTTTTTTATAGGGATCAGCGTGGACAAAAACAAATAAGTACCTTTTACATTTATCTATTAACTATTTGGTATGATAAAATTTTATTGAATGTCATACGGCGAAAAATCTACATTAAAAGATAAATAGCCTGCAGTCCTTGCAGTTCCAGGAACTGAATCCGGGTTCGGAAGTTTGGAAACTATTTCATTCCTTTCAACTTGCGATAAGTCTTGGACTGCGGGAAAGGTAAAAGAAAAACCTCCATGTTTTTTTCTTAAAAATTTAATGTCGAAATCAGAATGACCACAAACTACTTTGAACGCAACTAACATAAATCTTGAATCTTGTCTTGTGTCAATTTTACAAGAACATATTTCTATTCTATTCTATTTCTAATTGTAAATTTAATATGTATGTAGGTACTGATTAATACTAAAATTAGATTTCGAACGCTTAATCGGCAACTAAATTAAGATAAAATTTCAAAACGAAAATAGTGATAAATGTTATTTGGTTATTTGGATATATTTTTGATAGATACACTTACTTATTAACAGAAAAGGCCAGTTTTTATGTTGCGATTCCAATAAGCCACAACGTATAGCATCAACATAAATAGTAAGCGTCACAGTTGGGTTAATGCGAACAACAGAGCACAATGGTCTGTACTCATGCGGAAGATAACACATAAAGTATAATTGAAATGCGAGGAGGCGACACATTTTCGGTGTTCGTTGCTCGACATGCGGTAGTAGGTGATTGTCACGTTGCTTTAAATTCACCTACGTCCCCAAACCCTCCCATATTTAATTGTATTTGCCGTTGGAAAATTATATGAGATATCGGTGGCAAACGTTAAAGCGGACGATTTTTCTTTGGTAGTTTAAAAAAGTATCGTTTTTTATTCTAACTGTAAGTTCGAACGACTGCAAATTTCTAATTCGAATTTAGCGTTTGTTAGTTAGGATTTTATGCTAGCAGAGAATAAAATAAGCTTTTAAGTACCTATCTAATGAATAAGCTGTTTTGTTACTTTACATTTAACAGATGCAATATAAAGCGACCTGAATAGTTTTCAAACAAAATATAATTAATTTCAAAAACGAATTCATTAATTAGTTAATTTTTCTCGTCTGTTTTCCATTAAGAATGCGTTTACGATTAGGGGCTCTGAAAAAAAAATAAAAATGGAGACTACAAATAAGGATGTACTGTTCGACTTAAAGTATGGAATACGAACAATCGTGGTAACGATTTTGTTACACTATTTGGTAGTGGTAAGACAACAAAAATATGACTTCCTTTGTTTTAATATGTTAAATATTTTCTCTAGGAAGTCGAATTTGATAACAAATACTAAGTGATAGACAATGTTGATCGTACGTCTTCTTTTATACGTTATTTCGGTTGCCTGCTGTCAGGCGTAAGTGCGTACTTATTATTCATGAGCAAATTAAACGAAGCACGCGAAAAAACAGTTAGGGTTGATCCTTTATTTCATCTTGGGATAAAATCCGATAGATATTTACGATGGAAACTCTTATTGGAACAACAATAAATTGTTTTCGCGACTTTTTATTATTTTAATTGTTTTAAATTTGGCCAAATATGAAAAGGTGAGCCTTTTTACTGCGACAATTAAAAAGACAGATAAAGGATCAAAATTAACAGTTCAATTTCAATAACAAATAAAAAACAGGAAATATTAAAAAACACAAATCGGTCATCACTCGGGTATTTCTAAAAGGCAAAAAATCAGGCGCGCACTTTTAATTTTTAGTCGGTCAATAGTTTTGTTGGCTTGGTGACTCTCACTATTTACATAGATCCTCGCGTGTATCGAACTAATTTGTAGAGTCAATTAAAAAGTTGTGATCGGCTAAAACCTACAACTCATACTCGACAAATATTAACTTCATTTTCAATTTATTCAAAAATTTTCTTTTATTTGGTTCTTTTTGAAATATGTATTAAGCAAATAAAAGTCGTCGAGAGCATGTCGAAAATCTATGGTAAATTGACTATTTCTTCGTAATCGATGTCAATCTTACAAAGCTAAAATTATATATAATTTTTTTAAGGCTATTGTAAAATTACAAGAAAAATAAATCGAAATCTTTTAGTATTAAACATTTTAAGTTCTATATTATGACGTGAATATTGTATTGTGAAACAATTGCAAATTTACGAAAAAGTTCTACCAAATATAGGTACCTACGCTTCAGAAATCATGTATTACTTACAGAAATGTTAGGGGTACTCGTACTTCTAACACTTGCGATTAGTAAATTCCGAGAACTATGCTTAAATGCCTAATTGGTTTTGTTTTCAAATTTTTGTTTTCATTTATTAATAAAGAAAAATAGAAACGCGTGTATCTATTAAAATAAATTCAATAGGTACCACTTTATTTTTCAATATCGAGATTATTACATAAAAACACTCTACACTTTAATATTAAATAAAAAAAATAGACAGTCGAATACCCACTTAATACGTTCATGTTAAAACCCTTTTCTGTTTAACAACCGTTTTTTCTAAATAGCACCCCTGTCAAAATAAATATGTAAGTAACGTACATATTTGTATTGATTTCTAGTCATATACTTGGGAATTATTTAGCAGGCTCTAAAGAAGGACATTGTACATGTTTATTTAAATTATTAAAGCGTCTGTCTTGCGAGACATAATCTTGTTACCACACTTAACAAGAGGTATTGATTAAGATTTATACGTACCTATAGGTACATAGTCTGAAATTGATTATATACAATATAGGTGTTGCACTTAAAAAAGCTTTAAACAAAAAGTTTCATAAGACGTAATTTTATCGCACGAGTCTACTTCGCGACTGCGATAAAAGCCTTGGTTATGAAACAAGTACTTTATATAGGTACCTATATTTTAAATTTAAAAAATCGTATATTATATGTTTATATTATTATCTACATCATAGGCAAGCTATATTCCTAAAATAACTATTATTTGCGTGCGACATATTATTATCCATCATCATTACGATCATTTCTATTATTGTAATAAAACTATATCTGTGACTTTAAAAGAATTATTATGGTTTTGTTCACATGGCCATAATCAACTCATCGCGTCGCGAATAAATTGGTGGTAACCAATTGGCGTGCAACTAACTCGTCACGTCGCTTCACTAAGTTAATAGTATGAATTAATTGAACATAAATTTAATTGACCGGATACAAATTAACAGTAGGTATTTAAGTTTTGGGAATGAATTAGGTAACTTATTTTATTTAGGTAAAACCGATGATTAAAGATCTAAATTTTCTAATATTCATATACTTATCGAGAAAATTAAAATAAAGATCGACATTAGTTTTAAGTATTTACGATATTTACTTAACACCGTCTTCGTTCTATTTTCAAAATCATTATAAATCATAAAAGTATGCACTTATTATTTAATTTATTTAGAACTTAAACTTTCATTAATAAAATCGTTTTTTTATTCGGTAATATACCTATTTATCATACACGCTTATATTATTGCGACAAGGTGGGTGGTTTTTTATGGATACAAAATCTTTAATTCGTCGTTTATTGTAAAATATTGTACGAAACAAGAAGGCGTAGAACGTAAAGAAAAATTACAATTTTGCGTGTTGCATTGAGTTTTTATCGACGACGAGGAGATATTTACGACATTTGTTCTCTTACGTTACTTCCCGCCTAAGAAAAATTATGCAATATATTTTTCTTCTTCCTTTATCGGGATAATTGAAAAAAATGGAAACGGTTAGATTTTAAAAATGTTCAAAAAAAAGCTTAATACGGGAACTATATTTAAATTTTCTACGCCCAGAGTATATTATAGACACCTTAATAATAATAATTATTATATAAATACGGTTACATACACTTAAAGATGCCTAAAGCTAAATTAGGCCAAGTATGTAAGCGAGCATGTTAATTAATTTTACCCCGTTATTGGATGCTTTCGTGTGGTAATATATTGGTTTATTTCCTAGTGTATGATGGACAGCAATTAATAGTTTATCGTTGATTAAGTTCTAAAATTAACACATACGTAATAAACAACGTAGTTTAGCTATATTTGAGAAAATTATAAAATTTAATGTATTACGTATATGTAAGTAGTACCTAGTATAACATGTACACGTAGCTCTCCTTATAGTCAGTCGTATACCAAATCTAAGCACGTTCCATAAACGAAACCATATTAGAAAGTTTTGCCAGCGATGCTATCATAAGAAAACATTTTTAGTTACAATACAACCCTATCAAAACTACAATAGCCGTATAGATAGTAGGGTAATTCTCTCGCATGGGTTGGTAGCGAGCATCCTGAAACTTGATGGAATCTCACGGTCGACTTGGTTTATTTAAATACATTGAAGATAAATCGCTGTATATGAACGTCCGTATGGAGAAACGTCTGTTGTATCAACCGATGATTGATTTATATGGAAATTTGAAGGATTTCCAAACATAGTAGATCGCATTGTACATTTATATTACAAGATATAGGTAATAACGCGAAAAGAAACATTAAGAAGATAGCTACATTTTTAAAGGATTTAATAGGTAGGTATACTTGTTAATAATAAATTGACAATAATAATTGGTTTTGCTTTCATAAACATGGAATTGACGCTTCATTATTTTAATAATTAAGTAACGTTCGTCGATTACGTCGTATTAATTATAATTAAAGAACATTTTGATTAGATCTAGCTTAGAAACCGTGGAAGAATTTATTAATTTCAGCTTTATTATTATAAATTATTATAGAAATGATTCAACTGCAATCTATAAATACTCCGAAATTGTTGTGCCTTCTGTCGAATTGTTAATGACACCCTCTAGTAACATTAAATTTTAATTCCATATATTTATACTATTCCCTAATACAATCACGATACATTATGCTGTATTGTTACAAACTTGTAGCTAAAGAAGGGCAGAAACCCAAGAGGGAACACATGCACTAACATCATCAGTAATACACGACAAAATATAGAAGACCATGTTTTGCGACAATGTTAACTGAAAGCAGAACCTACCACTTTATATTTTACGACAAATATTAGAAATTCTTGTGCGTGAATGTAGTAGCATCTGTCGTTCACGGTATTGAAAATTTTCCTCGCACTTCCAAAGACATTAATAATACATATTACCATGTTATGTCGCAATAATGTTGCCAATGTTACCATATTATACAGATACCATTAAATGCGTGTCTTTAAACGTCTTAAAATATAAGCACACTTATTATTTTATACAAAATAAAAATAAGCCATTCGAAGTAAATACAAAGCAATGCAAAGTAAATATATCGATTAGCGTACAAATAGAATTCACAAATATAAATGAAATTTATTCAATAAATTGTTAAAGACGAGATTTTTATGAATTATTTTCTCAAGAATTCAGAAACGACGAGTATAGAGAAGACAATCGCATTATTCAATTTCTTACACCATTATTTGTCAAAGTTGAAAGGCGAAAAATATTCCTTTGTTAATGTAGTAGATCGAAAACGATTTGCTGGTGTAGTATAAAACTTCGAATGCAAATAACGGCGTCCCGAAAATAGAATAATACCTGTTATATGAAAAAAGTTATGTAATAAAAAGCTTAAACTCACGGATTTGTCAGTATAAAATGAAAACTCTTTCCACGTTTGCGTTTTTTTTAACCTCGGTGTATTTAAAAACCTTTAAACTTTTCAAACCAAGTACCTATATATTAAAATACTGTTTCGATTTTGAATTACAAACAACAATCTATGTATGTACTTACATATTTGTGCATAACATCTTAGGAGGTGTATCTAAACATCAAAAACGAGTTTTGCTATGTTATAAACAAAAAGACCATTAGTGTGGGTCCCGTTCAAAAAAACATAGTTGTGACTAATTGGTGTTTATAACTGAGTCACGAAAAGTAGATCCGAACATTCATTAAACTTGAGTTCAATGGGAAAATTTTGAAATAAAATAAGACTATTATTATTCTCTTGTTTTTTTACTTATGTACATTTTTTTTAATTATTGCCATATATGTATTTACCTAGTAAAAACTATTCAACTAACAGTAATCAAATTAGGTAGAGCAGAGAAATGTTTATTGAAACATCAACGATCAAAGACGTGACAAATGTTTAAAATCATTTTACAATTTCAAGGCTTTCGTACAACATTTTTGATAATTCAGCTTCAGAAAAGTTTTTTTTTTAACGGTTAATATTTTAGAAGTTTTAAGTGATGCTAATAAAAGGGTCAGTCAAGTTTATATAACTAGCTGAATGACCGAAAGAATATTGTGTGAAAGACTATTGTGTTATATATGTACGGTTTATTAATAATTCGGTAGTCGCATTGTGTTAAAAATTTATCGCAAATTCTACACTTTGTAATTTCTGCTGCGTCATATTTATCGGCCGTTATCTTCGTTATATTATCAAAAAAATAATTGTAAGAAGTAATTCGTAAATTTTAGCAGTAAATTAATAATTAATTATTAAATTATTTTGAAGTACCTATACTTACGTAATAGATATACCTAAACTTATTGCACTTCTCTATCATAACGGTTCCCAGCTGATCAATCGATTAATTTTTGTACAGGTGGTAGTGCTCGCAATTTTGATCATAGGAAGCTGAAATTTCCGTAACGTGTTGTCCTCTACCATAAAACGGATTAGTTTGTTCGTCATAAAAATGCGGCCGATCAGTCTTTATTTTTTTCAGTCTTTAGCGATTATCTTATTGACAACGATTGAATATACCCATTTTAAAATCATTATAAAATTTTTATCAAATACCCTCTTTACCTATAGATTCTTATATATTTTTATATAAAATTTTGCTGTTTTTGAGGAAGTTTTCAAAAACCGAAAGGAAACTGTTAGTTAACTGTTAGAAACTGAAAAGTTATTTAATAATAAATAAAAAACATGTTTATTTTCTTAACTTTGTCGGTCTATAACTCCTCAACTATAGATTTCTGGGTATATTTATTAAGTAAATCGGCTTATTTTAATGTCAAATAAATTTAAATTTAAATCCCGATAAATTTATCTGGCAGATATTTACCATAGAAACGTTTTTTTCGAACAATTGTTTACATGGTAAATATCTGTCAGATTTATTTATCGAGAGATGGAAAGATCGGCCCTATACATACATATACATAGCGAATTAACAATTATATAGGAGTACTTTTTTGAATTTCTCGTTTGTTTGTTCATATTAAAATTTTCCTTGTGATCCCAAGGAAAGTGTTCAGAAGTCTCGTTAGCACACGAAGTGTTTAATACGAGTCCTTCGGTAGAGTCACAATATGAGAACGATATTTACATGTTGCTTGTCGTTCCTTTTATTAACATTCTATGGATGGGTGATGATTGGAAGTTTTAGATTAATTTTAAAACGATATTATTTTGTTGATGTGAGCGAGTAAAATTTCTGAGTAGGTAGATATATCTTTTAGAATTCGTTGCCTCTGTTGCTTTTTAAGCATATAATACCTACAAAGAACCAAATATGAAAACTACTTTGAAATGTAATATCTACTTAAATTTATAACACTGTTTATATATGTATGTGATATAGATAGGTAAGCTAAAATACCTAGGTAGGTACCTCTATTTCTATCATTTACTTTGAGCGTTTTCTAAATTTAAGTTTACCTAAATACCTAATATTAATTATTTTTTATTTATAACTGTCAAATGTTGTGATCGTTTTACATGAATTTATTTTAGTTTTGTATTTAAGTAGATATATGTGACGAATAGATTAACTTATTTTTCTTTTTTATCCGCACAAACAAAATAGGATTATTAATTATTTATCGATAGTTACCTACAGCTTCCTTCTAGTTATGTACCTCTAGGTATGTATTCTGTTTTTAAAGTAATAGTTACAAATTTTACTAAAGATGACTACAAATTGTATTTAAAGTAAAGATAGAAAATTCTTCTAGATATAAGATGAGATTTTCTGAAAACCTGTTATTAATAAAATTATTAGTTACCTGTGTTGATTTCCAACATAAGTAAATGCAATACATTGAAGATGATTTGTACTTACGACGAAGCTGGGGCGTAGGTACCTACATAAAATTAAAATAATATGCTTAAATGATACGGAAGGCTATAGAGAATGTTACGAGCAATTTTCACAGATAAAAAAAATCATAAAAACGCGTTTGAAGTCAGATATCGTGTCGGTTAATATTACTTTGGTGGGTATATAGGTCGTTGAAAATGTTTTACTTGCTAATTCTTTTTCTTTTAACTGGGTAAATATTGTAATTAAGTACCTACCTACGTTTTAGAACATCATTAATTTTAATTTTCTTTTTATAGGTACGTGTAGAGACAAAAATCGTTAAAGGTAACTATTTAAATTACACTATCTACCAAAATAGTGTGGGTAGTATTTTTTCATTACGTATAATAATATTGTAAAAATATAAGTAAATTGCATCTGAACGTATAAATATACAAACAATATGGGTAATACAATTTATACAATCTATTCGGATTATATTTATCCGAATAAATATGGGAAATTTTGTTTTAAATTACTCTATTCGATTATTTAATACTATATTATTTGAGCAGTTTAATATATTTTAAATTGTTTTATTAACGTGACATAGAAATATCGTTTTGCAAAGCGGTTTTACAAAAAATATATGTTTGTTAAAATTCTTTTTTCTTAATGTATAATACGTTTTATCGAGATTTTACAAATTTACGTAGTTCTTGTTGAAAGATTGTTTGCTGTATTCAGGGCTGGTTCGACCCTTTCCATTTTTATGCAAACGGGACAATGATAAATGAAGCTTTACAACCCTTGTGACGATGTTAAATTTTTTACAATGTTAGAAGAATGGAAAAATAATCTCTTAAGGTTTCTTTTGAAATGTATGAATTGTGTTCATAAGTAAAGCTTAACATTATACATACCTAACTCTTCACAGACCTAATTTACTGGTTTAATTATAATCTAAATAAAAGTCACTGGGTTATATTGTTCTTAGAACACAGTAACGTGACTAAACTATATGAGAATAATTTAATCAAAATTTTACTGCAAATTCTGACGTAGCAAGATTAGCTGGTGTGCGAATGCTAGAGGCGTTGCGTGCACACTACACCCACAGTCTCAGGCTGTGAATTAATTAGTAATTAAGCTAAATAGAGTTAAACAAAACGATGCCATATTACTACACTAAATCAATCCGAGACTAGTATTGTATAATAATTATGGATAATGAATGATATGCGTAATACATTATTAATATTATCATTAACAACATACCCTGACAAGAATTCACTACATGAAATATTTTTACGAGCTGTTATTTGTTTAAATCAAACTTCATGTGAAGGGTATGTAAAGATCACTTTTATTAAATGTGTAGCTTATCAGTTTTTAGTTATGTAATTATACACCTAATTCTCTTTTTATACGTTAGATTGATTCAAGATAAAATCGTGTAAGAACAAAAAACCTCTACCATTCGGTATATACTTTAGTTACCATAACTGAATTTCTAATTAGGTAATAAATATGTGGTAATATGAAAGTTGATGTCGATTAATTTCAAGTGAATTTTAGAAATGCTCATATTGTTAAACAAGCAGTAGTGGGTAGGTACTTAATTATCAGAATTTTTAGAAATCCTTATATCGATTTTTATTTTCAACTACAGTATGTATTGGTAAGAAAGGAAATTTAAAAAATGAAACGCTCGAGTGTTAACTTTTACAGTTATGCAGGTTATTTTATGGTTGCTTTTTAAACTTTTACTTTCAAGAATTTTAAGGGTACATCAAGGTGAAAATTACTGATAATGGAACAGCGTCGGACGGGGTTTTTGAAATACAAATTAGCTGGATTTTCGGCTACTATTGTAACAGATATTGCTATTCGCGTAAATCGTAACGTAAATACGCTATTGAAATGGCCTTGAGAAAATATTTACTAAAATAGGGACCGTCATCTTTGCACCTTATCAAAAGAGTTCAATTTTGCACTGATTGCCGTCAGTGCCTATAATTGTTGTTGTTAAATAAAAGGGCCTTCCTTTTGCCGAGATAAATGAATTAAATATTTGACAAATAACTTAAAATCTATTTATTTTTATTAAATTTAATTTTGCGGCGCTTAGGTGGTGATAGGTAATTCTATTTTCAATTAGACAATTAAAATGAAATATAAAATGGCTTTTTGTCCTTAACATTTAATAAATATATACCTACGTACTATTAATGTTTTGCGTGATATAAAGATACACGTTGATAGTAGCTAAATTGCATTGAATTAATCATCACCTGTTATAAGTGTTACTAGTTTAATCAACATCAAAGTACCAATTATAAGCAAACAACGAATAATTTATTGCCTGGTGATTAATTTTATATTTAGGCGCGTAAACTTATACAGGTAGTATAATTGATTTTCACATATTAATTGAACGTTACTTAATTAAATAATTAGTTTCTTGTTGCTATCGTCGACATTAAAATCGTATTTTATGTTTCTTAAATTGCCCGAGTAAGAAATAATGTGTATACCAGTTTAATTATAATAATTAATGACTTCTATCTTGATCTTACTGGTTAATATCCGATTATAATTACTAACATTGCATATAAACATCTGTACCTCAATTTTATTTTAAAACTATCTATTTCTAGTAGAGTTCATAATGTACGTAATTAATTTAGGAAAGTTGACGGGTTCAAAAAGAAGCCGAAGGCGAGGTTTTTCAAAATTAACATAATTCTATAAAACTGTTATTCTTATGTTACCGGAAACAAGTAAGACTCGGATATCATGTTTTCTGTCTCTGTGCGGAAGTGCAAGACGAACGACTTCTTAAGAAATATGTCACAAAAGGCTGGTTTCTTCTAACTTATACGACGTATTATGAGACTTTTAAAAAGCCGTTCCCAAAGCGGAGTATAGATAATATTATATGATTTTAAAATGTAAATATAGGTATTAATGTATTCGATTATTTTTAATCAAACCAATTATATAGAATTGTCGAGTATTTAAGTTGCAAAATTAAATACCTATTAGGTATTCTGAAATTAACCGGCTCTCTGTAATGGGCATCTTGATTCACTAGTTTCTTAATTAGTTTTCGCGACAGTCTTATTAAGTGGGACATGGATTAATTCGCCATGCGTTCTAATTTAATTGTAATACCTAGTACATCAATACTGGAGAATTTCTGATAAAACCGTTGAACTATGACATATTATAAATTTATCCACTTATTATTGGCATTGTAAATAAAATTGATCGAGAAATAAAATATTAGATAATTAAGATAACGGAAATTAATACAATTTACCTGTAAAAGATGGAGATATTCAGTGGATACAATAGTATTGTATTAGTACTTATACTCATCAATTAGTAGATAAATAACCGTTTGACATAAATATAAAAATACAAACAAAAACAAACAAAATTCTCATATCACAGTTATTTATATTAAAATGAAAAGATTTTTTTGTAATGTAAATCTGAAGTGTGATATTCAGCATGATTATATGGGGCACTTTTGTACGTGCTAGAAATACTGATTTAAATTTTAAATATGATAAATATATTAGAAGACTTTGATATGTAGCTAACAGACGTAGAATATCTGAAGGATGCTAAATGGATAATACAGATTACGATCGAATATGTTAACGCACTCCGTAAAAAAATAGAAGAGGCGTTTATATACCTACTGCGTAACTAAACAAATTTAAGTACACGACATAACAACAAAAAGGCTTTGACTAATACTTGCATTTAATAATTAACAATATCATTCTAAGTTCCTAATCGAATCAAACCCTAATCTGTTTATTTACAATAATAATAATTGTAGTTTTTTATTTCCACATACAAACATGCACATAGAATATAATAAACCAATAAAAAAAATTAGGTTTGTACAGCATTCCGAAGTAAACATGGTCTCATGTAAAGCATACCAAATCCGATTCGTCCGATGCGTGCCGTGCGGCCGATGCGGATTAGTGCACGCTTACCTTTAAGCCGCAAGGTAGGTGGGGAACGCGACACGAGTATTCAAGTTCAATTCACGTCAAGTTCACGAGTCGTTTCAAACAGTGTTGTTTGCTCATAGTGCTTATTGCAACATTGTTAAATTTTTGTGGATTAAAATAAATTAAAAATATATATTATATTAATAAATATATATATATAATATATATATATATATATATATATATATATATTAATTTAAAGTTATTATCGTGATTAATAAAAAATCCTTTTTTTTTATTAAACATAATTTTATTATAATACTTAATCTAATTTTTTTTGTAGCACAGTATATATATATATATATATATATATATATATATATATATACATATTTTCTTCAACGTATTTAATGTTTTCTCATGTGGTAAGAATATAGCTCGTCAAAAGAAATAAAGTTATCAACTTGTTTAATAAACAGCATTCTCTAAAAATATCTAAAGAAGGTTTTTCTTTGTAGCAAAATACAAAACAAAAGTAATTGACCCGATAAAATCCCCAACACCCTCAGCGGCAGATCCAGATCTATAACCGCAAGCAAAAAACTCATCGCGAGGTAGTTTTCTTTTGTGTTTTATTAGCAGGAGTTTTTCTAAACTTCTGAGTGGCGTATTTTTTATTTTGTTTTTCCATCTTCTGGAGTGTACGTGGTTTAAATCGAGTAAAAGTTGAAATTTTCTACGAGAATAAATTATTTTCGATTATTAAAAATCGGTACAGTTTAATTAAGTTTAAAATCGATTTTAATTGACTTTTTTTTATTACTGGATAACGTCGATGTGTTTTACATTCAACTTTATAAGAAACGACGCGACATTTTCAATCGAAGGAAACTTCTTTTACTTTCACGTATTTTACGAATGGGATAATTTGGCATTCCCGAAAAACATGATTCCGAGATTGAAACAAAAAAGACGATTTGGGCCTTTAAGAGCCAGAAACATGATATCTAAAACGTTTTGTCTGTACGTTAATGGGCTGGTTCGTGGATTTCACTTTTCCATTTAACTAATTCCATTGATACCTTCTTTGAAAAGAAACCGAAGACCTAATTATTTTCGTAAAGTCCTGTTTTCCTTTAGAAGCTTCGTAAAGTATAAAATATGAATAGGGCGCGTAATTGGTTTCTATATTTTGGTAGGTAGTGTAATTTAATATACTTACTTATTTAAATATTAAAGTACCTCCATACTTATATTTAGCAAACAATATTTTCGTAACATTGGATGGAAATTAATATCTACGTGTAATTAATATAATATCTAGATACATGTTAACTGTGTAGAAATAGCCTTTACTAGAAATTTACGTTATTTTAAATTCAGATAGGAATAAGAGAAAGTTAAGGAAGTCGCCAAATAAGTACCAGCTTGTAGAATCCTTAAACGCAATGGCACTTGATAAAAGTAAAAGCAGTGAATTATTCAAACTTTGAATTCCTTTCAAGAGGGGCAAGCAGTTAGATGTAGATTATCCTAATAGTGATGAATGATGTATGTAAAGTTGGGTAAGAGGAAAGCAGTGCTATAATATATATAATTCTATACGCTTTTGATGTATCATTAAAATTCGCCGTTACGATTTTGAAAGGCAATGTTTAACTACAACTATTTACTTAAGTTTACGTTATGATTAAAAAAAAATTATTTCGTCACCTTACAGTGGAAGATCGAGTCAAAGTTCTTGATCGGAGGCACTTCGCTTTTTGTAATATTTTCCTTTATTTTATGTTCGATCGTAATTCGATTTGCGGCATTAAACTTTTGTATTAGTGTCCCCTTGGGGCCCCGAATGGGTTTTAATTTACTAGGTTAAATAGTTCCCGTGTAAATAAATTTAAAATTTTATAAATGATATATATTATTTATAATTATTTAGTTTTGCTAATTGAAAAATAAACAAGTTCTAAATTTTAACACGAAGTAGATCTCCTTTTAATGGCAACAACTTGCATTTGAGAGGGCCCATCATTTAAAATCGTATGTCCATGCTTGCTAGATAGTCGTAAATATACTAATTGTGCAGAATGTTCGATCGATGTGCGTTGCTCAATACATGTTATGTATAAAATCTAATAGGTGTTTACAATATGTATTGAAGTTCACGTAATAAATACCTAACAATAAGTAGTAAAGTGTCATATAGTAAAACCTTGTATTTCGATTTTGTATTATTTTTGCAGTAATACTTATTAAAATATTATGTGATAGTTGATAAAATGCCTTATTACGAATAAGTTCTAATAGTGCATAATCGAACATCGAATTGTGACAAGAAATGACGTTAGATGTAGGGACGATATCTAAACTGTTTCGATTAACCGTTGTCTGTAAATAGCCTTCCCTGTCAAAATTAATTTCTGAATAGGTAGCACTATAAGAAACATTTTGTAAGTTTCTAACACTTAAAATTTGATTTTTTCTTAACTTTGATTATATAAGTATAGGTCATTGTATTTTATGAGACGATATAGGTACTTAAATATATTTTTAAACTTATTTCAAAACGACTTAAGGAAAAACAAGCATTTTTTTCGTATACCTAAGACTGCATATTTACGTAATTAATTTTTATGTAATAATTCTATTAATTTTGGTAAAAATCGGCATTTGGTTTAATAATTACTGTAGCTTTCCTCTAGATCACGTACGCGCATCGTGTAAATTAATTGATAACATGTCCTTTTTTTTTAATTTTTAAAGGAATTTCTTCTTTGGTTATCCTTATACGTTTATCTAGTGACTTTACATTTAATTATTGTTTCATTTTTGCACAAAAATTTATTTATATTTAACTACTAGATTATTTTTACTATTTGAATTCTTGAGATGCTGTATAGTAAAGATGTAAAATTTCTTTAACTGTTCCTTGCGTTTTTATTAGGTTAATTAACAGGTATCTAATTTTGTTTTAGGTATCCAATAAATTAAGTTGATTAGGGCATAATTTATATAGCTACCTACGAGTCTACTGTGACGTATTTTAATGTAATCAAAATACTAATTTTATGCCATTACTTATTTTAAATTTTATCAAAAATTGTTTTTCTTAATTTGATCGCAAACATTTATCTTTTATCTATGCCACTTAAACATCGCATTAATGGAGTAACCGGTCTGGATTTTGAAGTATTTTAGCAAGTTAAATCTTTAAAAATTGCTTTAACTGTGCGAAACGAGCTTCAGAAAATATTTGTAGACGGTATGGAAAAGTTCTATCAAGTGTAGATATTCAGCAAGATCAAGCTTATATTCAAGAAAGTTTATTTAGGTTACACTTACTTTTATCACAGCTATTTTTACGAAAAATTCTACCATACTGAAAGTGTGTAGTAAAGTAAGTTGGATATAACTATGTCAAATATAACGAATGGATAAAAGTTATGGAAATAAAAATATCTTTATCGATATCTATTTATTGAATTAATCAATAGGTTGTAAAATTATTATTGCACCTACCAATAGTTGAATTCTATTACTTACTAACTTAGAATTTATAGCATTTATGTAATTAAAATATGTTGGTAGATATTTATTAGAAACATCTGTAGCGATATATCTTGTAGGTACGTGAGTGTGATTAAGTAAACGTAAACTTTTCAACGTTTTGATCGACGTTTGCGATCAAACGTTAACAATAAAATCGGACAACAATTTTGAAATAGAGCCATATCTTTTTCTGAAGTAAAAGCATTACAGATTAATTATCGTGTTAGATTAAAAGCCCGTCTTTCGGATCTCGTTAAGAATGCCTTTAGTTGTTAACAAAAGAGCCGAATTGAAGGCATTTACGATCTGATAATAAAAAGCGACATTTGTGGCACGTTTAAATTAATTAGTAGCCACAAGTTTCCTTAGTTTTAGGAAGGATTCTTCTTTTCGGTCGAATTTAATATTGGGTCATTAGAATCGACAAGAATGCTACATTTGTCGCATTGCACGTAAACGTCCTAGTATAACAACGGGAACTTAATATTCAGGACAGATTGTATTTAGCCATTTTCACGTAACTCACAACCTTGTCCACGTTTTTGGATTTCAATATTAAAATTTCTAAAATGCGAAGCTCGCGTTACAAAAGAAGCTTTTCATTAGCGTTGCGTGACGCTATTGCGTGTATTCGACAAGTTGTAGTTGCGCACGCGTTATGAACTGAACAATTACTTCTCAATGATTCAATAAATTATAAAAATATTATGTAAAATTATTATGTTGTTAAGGTATACTCTTTAATTTAAATTTAGCGACGGTTAATTAAAAGGATTAAAAGCTTTTACATGTTACGCAGTAAAATGAAAATTTACTTAATACATAATAATATCCAGAATAACAATAAATTTATATACCGACTAAAGTAGGATTACAAAATATGTTTAGTATAAAAAAATATAATGATTAGTTATACTGAAATATTTAATTACAAAAATAATTATTCTTTTCTTTAACTTCATAATATCTACCTAATACAAGTTTTACTAATAGAAATCCCTTTGTTGCAGGGAAATTCATCAATCACTATGGTAGCCAAGTTGCGGAGTATAAAACAAACCGTGAGTTAAATTTTCTTTTTCTCCTCCTTAAGAAACGAGCATTAAAATATTGCCCGGGCAGAATGTTCAGCTTATAGCAACACCCTATTCGTATCAGCTATATGATATATGAAACACGCAATATTGATTTAGCTTTAAGCTAATAAATCAAAACTGTCAATAGCTTTATTATTTTAGCAAGGGAGTATATAAAACCGTAGCTTAATACCTTTAATAGAATATATTTTTCGACTTCTATACAAGTAAAATTATACTTTTAATAAGATTCTAAATGTGGCGATATTTCATTGTTTCTTGTTAAGCCACAATCAATCGTTAAACTTTATTGTCGTAAATTATTATTCTAGAACAAACTATGTAACTAAATGACAGATTGAGCGATCAAAGTTCATATTTTCCAAACAATATTTAATTAATAGATTACCTACAGTAAAACCTCGGTAATAGTGTAGGTAAGCTTTTCAAGGGACTAGACAAAAAACGCGAGAAAGCGTCTTAAACAGAATGCTTAAATACATATAATTACTGTTATGATTAAAAATTGCACTGCTGTATAATACAATATGTATCTACACATAATATATTATGTATATGGTTATATAAATATCGAAAATTGGTAGTGGCATCTATGCTTTAGGTCAGAAATGCCGTTATTGAGCTACCAAACAACATAATCAAATATAAAAACCAATTTGTTTTAGTAATATATTTTTAATGACATTACATTTTTCATAAAATTTGATTAAAAAGAGCCTTTTAAATGGGATTCATAACGAAAAAGTTTTTAAATGTATGCGTATTAAAAGGGATTTTTTTATATCGATTAGTATAAACGTCTTTTCAAGGGATTAACGTAGATAATTAACGTAGATAACACTAAAATAATAATTTTGATATACATAAATACCTGGAAATAAGGTTACCAAATAAGACTTACAATATAGCTAACAATAAGATATAATTATACGCCTGATTATAAAACAATTGTCGGCTTCAAAATGTCAGGAAAACAGAAAACTATAACTCTGATATTAAACAGATCGAAGAAAATACCAAGTATTAAATATCAATTTATGGAATATTCTTAGTATTAATTTTTGAAATTGCCTTTTTTACCATAAATTGGAAAAGTTAATTGGATTTTAATCTATCCACATTAACGTTATTTGCCATAATAACACTTACATTGCAGCTTAAATAGAAAAATATGAAAATGTATTCTTCTAATGAATTTATAGAAAACTTATTTTCTTAAGTTATTGCAAAATAATTAAATTGTTTTAAAAATTACTTACCTATTTAATAATTAGAAACTAAATTTATTTAGAAAAAGTATACAAACAGTTTTTTAAAAGAAACGAAAGTTTCCACTGATTGTTTACAAACTTGATGTAGATATTTGAAATTCTATTTTAACTTAATAATTTTGTTTATAATGACTTAATTGATATTTTAATTTGGGTTTTTGTTTTGTTTGTTTCGATAATGATAGTTTTATGGTTTTCATATATTTAACTAAAATTATATTTGGTTCGTGTTTAGTTCGTCGATTAAATTTTAACGAGTATAGGTACTATTTACTCAATGTAACAGTATAATTTAAATAAAACTAAATACTCTCATATAGGTACATATATCTATATTTACAAAAAAAGACGTATATAAACTGTATAAAAAAATGGTAAACTATAACAGAATTATTAACCACAAAATGTAAATCAGGCTAATGAAAAGTTTTCACGTAATTTATTTATATTCATATGCCTACACTAGAACAATAAAAGCATTTCCGATTATATTTATAACAGTCATAATTTTATATTAGGTACTATGTGATTTTTGTTGGTTTAATTTATAAATATGTAGCAATGTAGTGAAAAAATGTAGAATTATACTGACCTGTATTTTTTATGTTTTAGATTTTATAAAATCCAAATTTATGCTTTATTAAAAGTGCGCTTTCTATATATATTGTTAAATAAAAAAGAACATTTTGTTACATATTTTATTTCACGAAACGCGCGTTTTTGAATAAAATTTCAGTACTTATCTATTTAACAAAGCTTTATCGAATGCCGTTCATTTTTTTTTTAAATCTATTACGTTAACATTTTATTCACAAAGATATTACGGAAGGGAAAAGAAAATTGAACCATTAATATTTGAATTAGGTATGTAATAACTTCCACTGTATACTTACTATTATTTAATATATTTTTTTAAATCGGAAGAGTATTTGAATGCCTATTCGGAATAAATTATTGTCTAAATTAACTAACTAACAACAAGCCGAAACCTTTAAAATTTTACTTATTAATTCTAATTCCGATCATTGTAATATTACAATTAGTCTACCTTACCTATTTATTAAATTTGACGATGAATCTGATCGAAAATAACTTGAAAGTTTTAAATATACAAAAGACAATTAAATTTTAAGGTGTGCCTACAATTATTGGCGTTGCAATTTCGATTTTCCTTTTAAAATTAAAACCAAAGAAAGCAATTATTAGCGAAAATTTATGCGCAACGCCCTAAATCCAAACCGTCAAAACGAAATTGAATCCGATATTAAAATTTACCCTATCTATAATGAAATCTTGATTGAGGAAAGTATATCGCGGGTGTAATAAAAATCTGACGTAGCAAAAGTGGGCGATATGAAAGCATGACCTCACCGTGATAGCGGACATCTCGGGAAATTGGCGAACTACGTGAACTCGATGGTCTTCTTTGGCGTCATTGCGAGATGGAGAATGTAATAGTAATTTTCTCTTCGATTTTCCAACATGCAGGGGTCATATTGGTCCGGCAATCTAATATGGGATCGTATCAAGTCGCCCTTCGTCATAACACCCATCCGTCCGTATCCTACCGTATTTCTCCCTACATTCCGATTTGACACCGACCAACATCCGCTTTATCCCTATTTCCTTTATGGAGTAACGCATGGCTAAAACCGGTCAAATTATTACCACGGATAAGTCGAATTAGTCTCTTATAATGAATTACGTGACACCGTTTTGGGACCGATATATTATTATTACGTTCGGTATTTATCCGAAAATGAGCTCTCCACGTGATTACTTTTAATGCCTCGGTCGTGGATTTTATTAAATGCCTATAGAGAAAATAGCAACTTCGTTAAAAATCGAACGATGATGAGAAAATAAATACTGTTATTCTCTAAATTCCTGTGGCAGGGTAAACATGCCAAACAACTAAATTATTCACATACGTTTACAGGTTTCGTTGTTGCGTGTGGACTCTTAACTGCTATGTATTGACCCGTTTACGGTAAAACGACTAAATGATATTCCAAGTACAATTTGTCCTGTTGCCGAAAGCGAGTCGGCCCAAAATAAAAACGTAATTATCCTTACGAAAAGCGACCGTAACGTAACTGCGATAACAAATCAACATTTCAAACAGCTTTTAATAAATAGTCCCCAAGAACAAAAAATAATAGACCTAGTTTATTTTATTGAAAGAGTAGAAAGCTTTTATGGTTCTCGCGTCGTGTTTAAAATAGGTACGCAATACCACCTACCTATACATATTATTTATAAATATATAACGTAGGTACTGTCCGGAAAATTGCGTTTGCTCGGTAATTAATTGCCTGTCAGTTTTATTCATAAATATTAGTTTACCCTCTTGGAAGTCTTCTGGTCAAATTGCATTAGTTTGTAAAGCCGATAAACGGTATAGTCCGTATAATAAAAGCTATTTATTCTCCTAAATAACTATAACCGTTCGCCTTTTCAGCTTTTACAGGAATATTTAAATTATGTTTAAGTGGCGCAATGAATCTACAGATTCAACGCCTATGCCGTAACTTAAATTAATTGGTTTATTTAATCGTGAGGGTATTAATTGATAACTACGAATTAATCTTGTACGGAATTTAATTAGTTTTTCCTTATTGCCTATTCTCTTTGTTCACACGTCGAAATACCTAAAGATCGTTGATATCTTTTTACCGAGTACTTGCGAACGTAAGCAAATATTTAATGTACAGAAAATGAGTTTATTAAGTGAACAAGCAATTTCTCTCGTGTAATATATGATTAAAATTTGAACCTTCAGGAAAGTCTTAATTAATTTAGATACCGTGAACCTTTCGAAAAGATTAAATGTAAATTTACATTTATTTACCATATTCGTGTTGTCGTTAAAATCCGACGAATTCGGTAAAATGCACTAATGTAAAATGTAACTAATTATTATTATATAATATTTAGGTACTTACTATTATAGTACACGTCAGTAAAACATCTGCAGATGTCGACGTTGGTGAAACGTAATAATGCTAAAAAATAAATAGGTAGGTAGATACCTACATATCCAAAATATCTACCTACACGAATTATTTTATTCACATCATAAACGTGCACGAATATAAAATGAACCAAAGTAAAACAGAGAAGACTATAAAAATAAGAATAAAAACAAAGTAAAACCAAGCTCGGAGATAAATGAAGAAAAAACATATTACCTATTGTTGAAGGAAGCGCAAATATCACTAGCGCAAATGAAGTAGGTATATTATTATGTTTATGACGAGCGTGATTTTATCAACGTTTAGTAGAACCTCGCAATTAGCTACTAACTAGTTTTAACAAAAATATTGCTGGCGTTTTTATTTTTATTTTTACAATTATATATCTGAATTAATTCTTTTTTGTGCAATAATTGTGGAATTTAGATGTAAAATTTTAGGACTAATTTTAACAGAATTTATTGAATACTTTCTTTGTTATGCAACGTTTGTAATTTATGATATCTATATCTAAAAAGAATAAATCTTAATTTAAGAATAGAATTTTTTATAGGTATTTGCAAATAAATGAATTTCTCAACCATAATGTAGCGACCTTGTCTATATTATTTTCAAATAAGTTGTTTTAACTTCAGAATAATAATAAATTACTGACTAAATTAAGAATTTCGTTTGATTACTATGAACATCTTTTGTTTTTAATGTTACGTACCTACAATTCTTAATAAAATCATATATGTACTATAGTTAACCCTTGTAAAACGTGGTACCTTGCTTCTTTTCACGCACTTTACCATGCGACTTAAAAATTTGTACATACACATGTTCGTTAAATTCGTGTCTGCCCATATAATTTATATGTATAACAGCAGGAAAGCCGACCGCGCCAAACCCTCCCTGATAAAACAAAGGGACGATTTTTTTTCGAATCGACAGCTTTTTAGTGTTTAAAATGACACGGGGTTTTATATGTGTTGAAACTTGACCGAAGTATTTAAAAAAAAAAACTACTTTCGGTATTCATTTTTTAAAATGATGGTCTTTTAAATAACAAAAGTTTGGAATTTACGCCAATCTGTGAAGGTGTTATGCACATTTAAAAGAATATGTGGTACCACCAATATGTGACGGAGTCACGTTGCGAAAGTAATTCACACTTTCGGACTGCAGCTATGGTTCCTGTCACGGTCAATAGGTCAGGAGGTGGCAGCACATATTTTTTTTAATTGTGCATAACACCCTTCACAGACTGGAATAAATTTCAACTTTTTGTTATTTAAAAGTATTATTTTTTTAATAGTTCGGTCAAGTTTCAGCACATATAAAACCCCGTGTCATTTTAAACATTAAAAAAAGCCGTCGATTCAAAAAAAAATCGTCCCTTTGTCATATCAGAGAGGGTTTGGCGCAATCGCCGTTTAGACTGTAAGGAAAAACGCGTAAGTATATAATTACATATTTACATATTTTTTATGTAATAATGCCAATTTTTACCGTAGAAAGACTTAATTGTTGCGCAAATATAATATGTACGAAACGTTAGAATTTTATGCCACCTACTATCAGTACTTCTTCAATGTTCTTTGAATTACATTAATTTTTGAATGAATAAAATGTTTCTGTTGAACGTCATTGTTGCTTAAGTATAGGTATATAATTATTATTAAAAAAGTACATTTACGAAAAATATTTTGTATAAAACCTAAACTTCGTATAACGCGATTTCTTGAAACTTAACCTCCGCGTTATAAAAGGGCTGCCTACCCGTATTTGAAATTATAATAAAAATCTTACTGTTATAGAATTTTTTATAAATACGGTTTTCTTATTTCAAGCGTATTATTTCATTATCATTGTATTAATATTTATACTATTATTTTAAATTGTTAAGGCTGATTTACTTTAACAAGAAAAACTAGTAAAAGTCGTTCTCTCTCTCATAAACATACACGAATTAGAAAAGCACTTTAAATTGCACTTGCAACTTGCCTTTTCCAATTCATGTATTTTTACGAGCGAGAACAACTTTTATAAGTTTTGCTTGTTAATGTAAAACCAACCTTTAGATGTTTTCCTTTTAAAATTAGAATAATACGGAATTTTCTTAATTGAAGATTGTTTTATGTACGTAATCTAATTCGAATCAGATTTTCCACAAAGTCCGCATTTAACATTAATTTCCGTTTGTTAAGACGTCTGTTGTAACCCCGGATTAGTTGAAAATTTGTGATTTCGACCTGTTTCTAAAAAAAATCACTTGATATGGTTAAATCACTGTCTTCTCCAAGGCGACGAATGCGACGACGCGACGGCTGTCTATTAACTTTACGCGGGTGGTTCGCTTTTAGGAGACGGATTAAGAATTAAAGGAATGTTTAGCAAGTTAAAGATGAGCCTACTTAAAAGGTTTTAATTATCTCGTACTAGTTTAAGCAAAATTTTATTGTCGGGTCGCGTTAATAACTAAAATAATTGAATTGGTTTGAAAATAAATTTAATAGCAATTCAAATATTATTCTAAACTATGGTTATTAAAAAATTCTATATTGTTTTGAGAATTTAGTTATTTCATATGAATTATTACTACACAGCAGTTTTAGAAAATATAGATATTCTATAGTACCTACGTAATAGCAACGTAACATAGATTTTTTATCTGATTATCAAAATTACTCGAATGTTACATTTTATAAATGTAAAATCATTCAAAAATTCACGTTATATGGGTGAAAAGCATTTTTCTTTTTATAATTAATGTGAAAATCCAGGTACCTATCGAAAATCGCGTATTGTGCGAGAAACCTAAAGAAACTAAAGGAAATTAATGAAAATATTTTAGACAAAAGTTTTAGCATATTTTTAGGTGCTTCTAAAAATGTAATTTTTGAAAAATCTATGAAACAGTTTTCAAAATGACCGCTTGTACACATTTTAAACGACCGCCATTTTGAAGTTATAAGCATTTTGAAAATCATTCAAGTATAAAAGTTGTAGATAATAAAAAGTAGTTCTTAAAAAGTTTTTAGTTTAAGCGTTTAAACCCAGTTTAAAAACAAAACAAAAAATATCGATAATATCGATACGAAAAATTTTACCAAAAAAAGTCGTTCACGTTAACGAGTTCTAAGTATCACGCGTATATCGTTGGTTTAAAGTAGTAGACACACCCTGTATATTATATTATTTTAATTATATCCTTAATAACTACTTATACCTACATCCAATTTCAATTCGTTGTTATAATACGCAATTTTATTAATACTTTAAATTATCAAGTACAGTATTATTCTGGTAAAACATTTAAGTTTTTATATTAGTACATCAGAATATATTATGTAAATATTAATCAAATAACAACCTTTCAAATACTGATGTAGGTATATAATTGTCTATTATAAAAGCAAATTGTATTGTAGTTATCGTTAAATGCTTTTTTGTCGTTTCATAAAATTAGAATTCTGAATTAACAATAAGTAACTGAAAATGTCAGTCCATTTGACATATGTAGTATAAAATAAACCAGAAGATACTTTCAAAGAAATACGTTGTTATTTATCTTTCTAAATAGTTAAACCGCGTTAATAGTTTGAACCGCGACAGAGTGCATACAATAGAAAATCTTTTCTCTAGTTGCAACATTCAAGGTTAGTGCCTTTATTCTTCAAGTTATACATAATCTAACCAACCACCACGTCGTTTCATTTATTAATTAATTAAGGGGGTTTTCCTCCTCTAATTATGAATCCATCACTCCCTACTTCGACTTCCCCAATCAATAAAATAACAGAAACTATGGAACCTACCATCCTCAACCCTATCAACCAACACCGCTCATATTCGAATATCCTCAAACGTCAACCAAATTTCTCCTTCCCTACCAAACATCAAGGCATATTACTAAATTCGATAGAAGGCACTAAAATCAAAGAATACATATATGCGATTGGCAACTTAGTGCAACCGAAAAATGTTATCGCAGCCTCGAGGATATCAAACGAGCGGATATGTATTTATCTATCTACCAAAGAAATAGTTAACAACTTATTGCTTTCCACCAAATCGATAAGCATAGGTAATCAAGACATACAAATAAGAAAATTAATAAACCCTTCTAAGAAAATTATACTGTCTAACGTCTCCCCCCATATAACAAATCAACAGTTGGAATACTTTTTGAAAAATAACTTAAATCTAAATCTTACTTCACCAATTTACTTCGTCAAATCTGGGCTAGAAAATCCGGACTATTCACATGTTATCAGCTTTCGTAGATTCGTTTATACAGAGGCCAGCGACATAACCAACCTACCATCATCCTTTATTTTACAACTAGAAGACGAACACTGTAGAATCTTCCTACAAACCGAATACCCTAAATGTAATAAATGTAATCAAGAACACCTTACCACTACTAACTGCCCGAACAATATCAATAGTCCTCCACTCTCCGTAAACTCCGACAATCATCCCCAAGTAACCTCCGAAATAATTACAGCTGAAATTCACGCCCCACCTACCTTCTCTCCAATACCTAATCTACCTAAACTTCCCTGCAAAAAGAGACCGCATCTTTCCACCTCTTCCGAAACCTCACCAGAACAGCATAAAGATCCAATCAAGAACAATATTCAGTCAATTACTGACATAAACCCAGTCGAAGAAGACACCTCCACCTCAGTCAATATCGTCCTCCCTACTGACAATCAAACTTTCCTAAAACCAAGATCTCAGCCAGAAAGAAAACCTAAAAAAGCTAAACATTCCTCACCCGATCCCTCTACCGACAACTTATTAGAAGTCTTGACACCCTCCAAAAATTATTGAAGAATCGCCCTCCTCATACGTGTTAAACTATCAACAAATTTGCCACTTCTTAGAAAATGCCCACGGATCCAGCGACCCAATCTCCACTGCAAGAGAATACACTAACGAAATCGGTAAATTAATATCGATGTTAGAAGTCATTCATCCACATCTAAATCTCCGATCAATCAAATCTAGATGTACCAGAATAAAAAAGAAGCTCACATATCAATATCAAAATGAAAACTCACCTCAAACATCTCTTACCGAAGACGACAGTGACGTTTCATTAACAACTTCTTATTAATGGCAGCCTCCTTCTTAGCGCAATGGAACATTAATGGATATTATTCTCATCTACCATATTTACAACTACTATTATCCGAACAGCAACCTGCGATACTCTGCCTTCAAGAAACACATTTCCTAAATGACCATCACCATAAATTAAAACAGTACGACGTTTATTCAAAAAATAGAACAGGAAGCATCAGACCCAGCGGAGGGGTATCGATCTACGTTAGAGACTTTTCTCTTCAACTGAAATTCCTTTAAACACCGACTTCGAAGCGATAGCGATAAATCTGGTATATAACATCAAATTATCCATATGCAACATTTATATCCCGCCCGACAAAGACTTTAATCTTAATGATCTAATTAACATATCAAATCAAATTCCCTCTCCGAAAATAATAATAGGCGATTTTAATGCACATAACGTAATATGGGGTTCAGATCACACCAATACAAAAGGAAAAACAGTCGAAAACTTTCTAAATAGCTCGTATCTCTTACCACTCAATACAGGTGGAAAAACGCGCTTTAACGCATACAACGGATCACTCTCTTGCATCGATTTATCGCTCTGTGACGCTACCATCGCCCCGTATTTATCCTGGGAAACTCTTGCTCACCTACACGGAAGTGACCACTATCCAATTATTATTCGATATGATAAACAGACTCCATCAATATTTCCTCTACCCAAATGGAAAGTAAACTTCGCCAACTGGACTGATTTTTCGAATTCAATTGAAAAAAATCTACCTCAATTTTCTGAATCCTCCAACGTCAATGATCTCCTTTCTGTCCTTACATCCGTCATATTAAACTCAGCTAATGTGACTGTAGGCAAAAGTACATATCCTTCACAAAAAAACACCGTACCTTGGTGGAACAACAAATGTGCCGAAGCTATAAAGAGCTCTAAACATGCCTTTAATCGTCTTAAAAAACACAATACCTTAGAAAATTTATTAACCTTCAAACAACTACGTGCTAAAGCAAGATACATAATTAAAAACAGCAAGAAAGAATCTTGGTCCAATTTCGTGGCAACGATCTCACCTAGCACACCCATAACACAAGTATGGAACAAAATCAAAAAAATTAAAGGCATAAACACATTCAGTCCGATAACATTAATAAATAATCATGGGCAATCCGTCACTTCTACCAAGGAAATAGCCGAAATAATCGCAAACAACTTTCAAAACTATTCCAGCGATTCTAACTACGAACCTTACTTTCGCTCTTATAAAGATAAAACCGAAACAAATGAAGCACACATAAATGAAAACTCTAATCACCCGATAAACTCCCACATCTATCTCAAGGAACTAGAAGAAGCACTGAAAAACTGTAAAACTCCTCACCAGGTCCCGACAACATTCCTTTCATATTCCTAAAACATCTCCCTCCCATAGCTATCTCTTACCTGCTAAAGCTCTACAATAAAATACTCATAAACAGACAATACCCAAGCATGTGGTCCGAAGCCATCGTCATCCCAATCCTAAAACCAAACAAACCACGTTCAGAAGTAAACTCCTATCGGCCCATCTCTCTCACATGTACCATGTGCAAACTTCTAGAAAAAATCATAAATTACAGACTCACCTGGACACTAGAACATAAAAACTTGTTAACCCCTTCACAAAGCGGTTTCCGTCGTCATAGATCTACAAATGATAACATAGTGAACCTTCAAACCAATATTAATGAAGCCTTCGCTAACAAACAACATCTCCTCGCAGTATCTTTTGACATACAAAAGGCTTTTGACATGACTTGGAAATATCTCATCATCTATAAACTACAAGAATGGGGACTTGATGGCCACTTCTTGCATTTCATTCGCAATTTCCTATCGAACAGATCTTTTCAAGTACGTGTAAATGGACATCTCTCTTCTAAAAAGACTCTAACAAACGGCATACCACAAGGTTCCATACTTAGCCCCACGCTCTTCCTAATTGCAATAAACGAAATCTCCAAAGATATCCAGCCGCCAGTACTCTGCAATCTATTCGCCGACGACTTAATACTATATGTCAAAGGAAAACACATACAAACAACAACAAAACTAATTCAAACAGCCATATTCCGCTTAGAAAGATGGTCCAAAAGAACAGGTTTCAAACTCTCACCGATGAAGACCCAATGCATAATTTTTCTAAAAAGAAAGTAACCTCACCCCTCCTTACTCTAAACGATAATCCACTGCAATTCGTCGACGAAATTAAATTCCTTGGATTAATATTTGATCGGCAATTAACTTGGAAATCGCACATCAAATATCTACAAACCAAAAGTCAAACTGATATAAATTTGCTCAAACTACTATCGAACCAACAGTGGGGAGCCGATACCAACACACTACTTTACTTGTACAGATCACTTATTAGAACACGCTTAGAATATGGATCAATCGCTTATTACTCAGCTTCAAAAACAGTACTTAAACCGTTAAATACTGTACACAACAAAGCCATAAGAATCGCACTTGGAGCCTACTATACAACACCCATTGAAAGCTTATACTGCCTGGCTGGCGAACTACCTCCCTATGTCAGACAAAACTACTAAAATTATCATTCGCTGCCACCATATCACCATACATAAAAAATCCTACACATAAACACGTCTTCACCAGCAAATATCACTCCATATACGAAAGCAACAAACGCCTAGCTCCTCCACTATACGAAAGTTTGATAACAATCTTGTCCGAAATTAATACCCACTTTCCTTCTCCCATACTAAATTGCAACTTAATCCCCTTTCCTTGGATACTCAACATCCCAAATCATGACACATCTTTACTACAGTATCAAAAATCTCAAACCAACCACCAATTAATAAAAAACAAGTTCCTAGAAATTATCCACAATTTTCCAAATGCATCTATAATTTTTACCGATGCCTCTAAATCTGAACTTGGCGTAGGATGTGCCGTCGTCGCACCTGATGAAACTCTTCAATATAAGTTACCTAACTCCTTCAGTTCCTTTTCCGGTGAACTCTATGCAATACTCCAAGCCTTAAAATACAGCAAAAACTCAAAAGCACCACACTTTAATCTGCACCGATTCCCTCAGTTCAATCCAAACTCTCCAACAAATTTATCCCAAGACCCCATTACATGAACTTATCCTAAACGAATTGTCTCAACCGCCGAAACAAAACATCACCTTCATCTGGATTCCCTCACACATTGGAATAATAGGAAATGAATCAGCAGACGCCGCATCCAAAGCTGCAATCCGCACTTCAACATTTCACCAACTTGAATCTCCCCACTCCGATATAAAACTTCACCTCAAACTTCACATATTCAACTTCTGGCAAAATATCTGGTCGCAAACTAATCACAAACTTTCCGAAATAAAACCATCCACCCGAACCTTCCCTAAGATTCCTCCCCACAGAAATGAACAAATAATCGCTACTCGTCTTAGACTTGGACACTCCAAACTAACTCACGAACACCTACTTAAACAAGAAGAACCACCGATATGCGACACCTGCCACACCATCATCACCATCAAACATTTAATCTTATCCTGCAAGAAGTACGCCCAAGCAAGATCCCAATACAACATCCCAGACAATATTCACGCTGCTCTAAACGATGACATTAAATCCACCATCAACTTTATTAAATCTATTCAGATCAAAATTTAAAATATATCATGTATATATAAAATGTAATTTTTTCAATCAATGTATAAATCTAACTACCAAATCTATTACGCTAATAACCCTTAGAGGTTGATGCGAAAATAAAATAAATAAATAAATAAATAAGTAACTAATTTTCTTAAGCACTAACTAACGATAATTTGAAGTTACGTGCGATTTTATTCGATTAATACTTAACCGAGAAAAACTGTAAATAAGCATCAGAGCATTTTCACACTTATTATTCGTAAAATATAAAATTAAGCAAAAATTTTTTTCGCAAGAGAACGTAAAATACTATTTCTGCCGTATGCTTAAAAAATAGCAGCAAATATTGTGAATTCCGCACATTTCCTTAAATCTGTAGTTTCCAGAGAATTGCGGGAATAACGAGATGTAAATTGATTCCGGCGGCTGCAGGGGTTGAAATTGCTGAACTTTACGTAAGATGAATCGTCTAAATTGGGGTTTAGTTAACCTTCTTTCATATTTGCAAAAAATTGCCTCGATTTTTTAATAGCATCGCGATGCTTTAGCGATAACGACAAACCTATGAATCCGTAACTACCCGACTCACGAGACAAATACTTATTATAATATATTATAATGGCACGTGAAAAAGTAAATTATAAATCTGTTCATAACACTTTAACTTGAAAACGGATTACAGTATAATTTTAAAATTAGGTAATTCTAATACTTTTCGGTATAAATTTCCAATTAGCCATTTTCGCTGGGGAATTTACTCGACAAAGTTCCTAATATAAAATAAAGTAGCTAAAAACTAAATAAGTTATATAAATTTTTTCACGGTCTCGCAAAATGCACATTAAAACTTTTAAATGGGACTACCACATACACATCACGAACGTCCCTTGTTGAATACTCGCTTTCATTTGCATATTAAAATGATTTTACTTGAAAAGTTCGACACAACATTATGCTCGCGCCCGTTTTTCCGGCGCAGCTTATAAATTCTCGTTACATATTTAAATATTTCATAATCACTGTTGACGTAGCTTAATTTCATGGACAGATGTTAATTGTACCGTAACTAACTTTAATAAAAACTCAAAACAGTAAATAGCTACACATGCTGAAATGCGAAAATGTTATTTTGATGTATTTTTATCGATCACTTCGTGATCGTTTTAAGCGTAAAATGTTAACGACAAATTGGCAAAACGTTTCCCTGTGCATATCGATGAAATTATTATAAATCATTAAATAGAAACCAGTTTGGATCGGAATAGTTGGACCATAAAAAGGGCAAATAAACTGTAGTCTCGTTAGGTTTCTTTTACTCAAAGAACGGAAAAGTCGCGGAACACTTAACCGACAAAAATGCGATATGAATATAAATTTATGTACAGATGTAGGATATCTCATCAGATTTACGGTCTCATTTATATGAAAATCATCGCGTTGAGTAAGAGAACAGACGTAAAAATCTTTAGAGTATTTAATTTTCGAGTCACGTCTTTCGTCACTTTACATTATTATACAGGAATTAAGTTTAATTTTATTTTCCAAGTATCATTTAAGTGGGATATATTCGCCAGGGAGTTTACTGGGTCATTTGAATAAACGTTTTGCAAATTTGGCGGATTTTCAAGAGCCCGGTATGTTATTATGCAAAGTAGTCCGGCTGCGTGTCCTACCTTGCGTGATGCACATACAAAGTTTTCTTCAAAATTATGTGAAGACAAATATAGAAGCTAATATCTTCTTTTATTATAGAAACTGAGCTGCTTGTGTTTTTCGTTTTAATTTAATAAATTTTCAGAAAAAAAATTTATTAATATAAGTATTTTAAATTATCAAGTTGCAGTGAAAGTATGTATAGGTATTCGGCTTCGTTCTAACTTAATAATTTAATAACGAATGTTAAATAACTTACTGTTAAAATCATCATCACATAACGTCTTGTGCCGAATTTTATAAAAATCTAATCGCTCGTTAAATTAACGAATTGTTAATTACTCGGCACCGATTGGTTTATAATTTATTAGAATCAATTTGACAATAAGTGATTGGTTAGTTAAATCTTAAACCAAATAGGATAAAATAAATTTTCCTTTATGAAATCGGGCGTTAGTCTCTAAGGTATAAATTAGATAGATTACAAACAAACTTAAAGAAAAATCTTCGTTTATACGTAATTCGAAATCTTTGTTTATAATTTAAACAACTGAGTACGAGAAGTAAACTGCTGATCAAAATTATGTACACTAATTCCAATAATACCCACCTACTATTACCTATTATTTCTTGATTGTTGTACACCATATTACCCCAGCGATTTACCCTTCGACTGAGTAGAAAGGTGATTGCATTAAAAAAATTATTAGTTTTTAATTGTTGTAAAAAAATAAATTATAACAACTCTATTTAGAATTATTACATACTTAGTTCGGTTGACTTAAAATATAGAAGTGCACTTTACATCTATGTCAAATGAAATAATACAGTAAACCCTCGATTATCCATCCCTCGATCAATTGGTCCGCGGATTAACCGGCCGCACTAAGCGTTTTTTTTTCTCCCGCGGAGATCTTTGTAATCGCTGGATTTTAATAAAATAGAAATGAAGGAATATTACGTTTTGATAAAAAAAGTTTAGAGCTGAGGATAAGTATCGAGCAATAAATTTATCCTTTCTGCGGTTAACCGAGAGTTTACTGTATATTTTAGAAATTTATAAAAATCAATCGTTCCGAAAAAAAAGAATGGCGCAAAAGAAACGAGAAAACCTAAAAACTTCGCGGCTTCAAGCTGGAACTATCGAATCTGGGCAGTACGTTTCCTAAGCGACCAGATGGTGTCAAAACATTTCATTCGAATTAAGCTTTCTTTTAATCATTATCGAGATACTTACATTAAACGTGCCGATTTGGACAATTTAAAAGATATTTAAAGGAACACACGTCCGTATCGGTTATGCAAATAAAAGATCTCTAAAAGCGGCTCTCGAATTAGCATTAATTTTCTAGAGGATTTGTAATAAAATTTAGCAATTAAACAAAGCAAACAGATTATGGCTAAATTAAATTTAACGCGACATTATAATGAATAATTCGCCAACATAAAAAGCACTAGAAACGCACAGAATCAAAAAACATAGTAGGTAGTATATAGTTAATGTAGGTATTACTTTTACTTTTCTAAAATATTAATTTTGCATAATTTGCTATGAAACTTTTTTTATAATAAATATGTAGATGCAGGAGAGACTTTGGTGCTTAATGTTTTCAAGCCATTTCCGTGCTTTGCAAGTGCGATCGTTTTAGAAATTTATGGCAGTGTTCTAAACTATTTTACAACGATTATGATGTTCGAAACAGAAGTATTACAATTAAGATGTTGGGCCGAAAGTTTTCGAGGGCGAATCTAATGGGAAATTGTAATAGTTAAACACGAGATAATGGTAACAGTTTTGTGCTTACAGAGAGATAGTTCACGCACGGCTTACATCAAATTTAGGATTAACTGTAGTCGTTGTTTTGCCAAGCTTTAAAATGTAAGAAGCAGTATTCATAACTGTATCGTGAGTTAACTTCTAAACCTCTATTTGCTTTAGCCATTATTTGAGTTTAAGCATACAGATTAGTAGGATGATGGTAATACTACCAACTTCTATGAGCCACGGTTTCACATTGAATTTTAAGATCGGATTTATGTTAGTTTACGCAAATAATTATGATAGTTTACTTTTCATTAAAATTTCAAATCATGGATTCGTCTTGTGTGTTCATACTAAAGTCCTTGAGCATAAATCGTACTAGAAAAGTTTATTTATTGCATTAAAAAACTGATAGGCATAACAATAAAACGATAACGATAAATTAAAATACCTATTAAACATAATTTGTTTCGAAACATACTTTACACTTTGCTTTTAACCCTCGTACTAGCAATTTTTTTATAGCACGCAATACAATTGGGGTCGTTATTGACCCCCAAAGTTCTACATAACATTTCGTTGTGACCGTCGTCCAGTTTTTGGTTTGTGTGATTCTAGATGTCATTCGTGAAGTTTATTTTTTGACCTGCAAGATAAATAAATCTGTTTTTCCTTGCTCCTGAAAGTTTTAATTGATTACTTAAAGTAATAGCTATGTTGTTGATAATTGTCTTTGCGGGAGTCAGATTCTACGTCGACTCGTATTCTGGTTCCATTCCAGTGAAATCTACATTTTTATTTTTCAAATGATGAAAGAGTTTCTGTAATTCTCATTATCACTCTCAGATTCTTCAATCCACTTTAGCATCGTTTTTTCTGCATCTTTATCGCTTAAGCGAACCGAACTTCTTCTAGCCACGATTACTCATAAACCCTACAAACTACGAATTCACTGAATTTCCAATAGTCACAGAGTAAAAGGGTAAATAATGAGATAAAAACTAACAAGAAACTAAGAGAATCATGGAACATTGAAATTATTAGGCTGCTGAGTTGCCAATACACGGAAAAGTACCGGGGTAAAAGCAAACGTAAGTAAGGACCTAAGGGATCCTCGTAGTCTTAGAGAGTGACAAGCAGTCAATAAGGGGCAAAACAATATTCAAAAATTAATGTACCAAACTTAATTCTATAGGGCTCATCGGTGACCACAACTAATTTAATTTTTTCGAAAACGACACGTGGTACAAAAACTATATTTTACCAAAACATACAGCTAACTGTCTCATGTACAAAGTCAATTTTTTTTGAATTTTAGGAAAAACTATTTTAAAGGTATACGCCTACAAAGAGCATGTGGGGTCACCAGTGACCCCACGGTAATTATGAGGATTAATATAAAATTTAATAAGCGAAGGCATATTTACTACTTATTTATTGGGACCTGCCTAGATGAGAACAAAAACATTATGAGAGTGTGTATTAAACATGGTCCTTTTATAACAAATATTCGAATGCCTTGTTTCTTCAACAATTGCGTGGTTTTGTTTCTATCTTGGCAAAAAAATTTAAAGTTTTAAAAAGTGTCTCATTTTTACTTCCCTTAGCCATACAGAATCATCTGTAAAAATAATACGTACGAAATTTTCAGACATCTCCAATAAGTAGATAGCTATGCAAAAATAATTTTGTCGTTCCAACCCATGTTCGTAATAATACTCCGACAAATTTAAAAATAGAAAGCCCTGATATTCCATTATATATAGGTATGTAGTATTCAAATATATTAAAGCAAAAAGCATTTCAAAGAAATTAAATGCTAAAGTAACGATGTAAGTATTTTGTATTTTTGAATTCAATACCGTCATGCTTTTATTTCGTTCTTCGACCGTAATAAATATTGTTATTTCACAAAATCCCTTCGTTTTAAGTTATACATTTTGTCTAATATCTTTTAGATAATCTGTTAAAAGTTTAGCTAAAGTTAAAATATTAAAAACATTTTAGTTTCGTTTATCATTAGTACTTATCTAAAATTTGCGAGTTATTTAAATTTAGAATTTCATCGGTGACATAATAATTGATCGAATGTAAATTTTATCTAGCGCAAATTGCCAAATCTGTGTAGGTAATAGAAGTTTTAATATATTGCGCTTCTAACTCCGGTGAGTGGAAAATCACTGCGTCTGACATAAAACTACCTTGACTAAAGCCCTTCGAGTTTTAATTAATTCTTTTGTTAATTAGAGTTTGACGGGCGCTGCGCTGGTTATAAAACAGTTTGAGTTAGAAAATATTAAAAGGTAATTATTTTGTAAATTTATCTTAAATGTATGTACCGTCAAATTATAATACAACATAAAATGTAACGACGAGATAGAATATGATTTACCGTGGGTATACGGTATATCTACAGTAATTATTCATGCGTGTAATAATTAATATTAAGTAGGTTTGGAAACAAAGCACTTTTGTTAAAACGGTTTCGGATAGGTACATTTTTGTTTTATTGGAGAAATTTAGTATCAAATTATTCCGCATATTTTAGAATTTAAAAGACTCTTTTGATTCGTTAAATTCCTGAATTGTATTATATTAGGTTATTAGAAAATATGTTCTTTATTTATAACTATTATGGAATATTTTAAGATTTCGTAATAAAATAATGCTAATAAATATCTAATTAAAAAATAAAATAGGAATGCGGTACGTGTTGTTTCACGTCTCACGTTGTGAATTTAGGTATATTTTTATGTTACGTTATCCATAAAGTTATTATTTACAATTAAGCGACTTTAAATGTCCAAAAGTGGATAAATGACTCTTACCTCCAATAGTTTTTTCTATAGACTTTATGTATAGTAGTTTCCTGGGGATTTATAATGTCGTCAGTTTTGTTTTTGATTTTGATTTTTTAGAATATTTATGAAATTAGATGTAGACGTTCTCTTATAAATATATTAACTAATATCGTTTTATAAAATAATTCTACATATCTTCTTATTATTTCACAGAAACAAACAAACATTTATGAACACACTATATTAGTTTCATTTCACTTTTAGGTGCATTTAAAAATAAGTTGATAAGTTTTTACTTAAAAACACCTATCGTATTTAATATCTATTTATATTAGATTTTAAATTAAATCGGATTTTTTTTGTACGGTAGGTAGGTTATTAATTCGAGTTCCCATTTTGATTAATATGAACTAATACGAAATATTGTTCTAAAGTATCGCCTTAAAATTTAAAAATTTTAAACATTCCCGAAAGCTAATCTATTATCGTTACTTTCATGAACATTGGCTCTTCGAAAAAATATCTACGGATAAACGTGAGATAGCTTTGATCGTAGCTCAGTGCACCCCAGAGAAAGATATGAATAGAACCTGCCGGTAAAATTATACCAAGTGGGTCAGGTCAGCATTAAATAACGATTGAATTGGGTGTACCTACCAAAAAAACCTTTAAAGTTAACTATATGTAGCTGCGAGCAGACGAATAAAAACATTCTATTATTATAAGAAATTACGACAATACATATATTTTAATCGATATTGTTAAACCAACTGTGATTTTAAATAATTTCGTGCGGTTTAATAAAGTCTGTAGGTTTAAAGAAAAACATATTAGGTACTTCGAACACTATATTTAGATACCTTCATTGCTTAACTTTCATCCAATCATTTGTCCAATTTTTTGCGTTAGTTAGATACGTTTAATTTTTAAATAAACCTTACGAAGAAACTATAAAATTCATTTATAATAATAATAATATACAGTTTAGGCACGTTAAGGGCTGCAAAATAATCAATCTACTTGATTTAAGTCAAGTTTAATTATCAATTTTACCAACATTTCCATGGTAACGTTATAAATGCAGTTTCACACAATCAAAATGTAAAACTGCAGATCCTAAATGTGTCCCCTAATGCACAGTTACTTTAACGACTCAATTTACTGAATATATTAATGGAGACAAGTTTCGCAGGCTACGTACTTCGGGATTTTCCTCAAGCTATATTAATTACGTAGGTAGTGTGAGTTTTACTCCTATCTTAACGTTCCGGCTGTGCTATAACGTGTTTTGATTGTATTTCTTAAACAAACGTAAATTACCGAAATAGCTTTCGAACTATGTTAAGAATAAATGTGTAAGCTTATTTTCTAAAACGTCAAGCGTTCAAACTGAACGAGTATAAATGCAAAATTGCTAATTCACTTGAACTTTATAAAGCTTTCACGAACATTTTCGGCCTCGTTTTAGCCACGTGTCCCATTAGCCATACATATTAATGTAAGTAGAGTGCTACAATTTACTGAGTTAGAAGTTTAAAATATAGAATAGTTATAAAAAGTGGCACTCTGCGTGCATACCGTCTCCTAGGAGCGCTAACTCATCTGCAGGCTAATCCGGGAACATTAATATTCATGCGAACGAATGGAGCCCTCTAAACAGGCCTGTTATTAGAAATGTGCTTACCTCTAGCCACTAAATAACGGCCCTTGATCTACGATGTGTCGTCTTATAAAATTTTTTGATGGAAAAAACCCAACTATAAGTTCTACCTACTGTTTTCGTAACATCTGCGTCATTACTTTATTATGTAATCGGGCATTGAAACTATTTACTGATACATACATAGGTAGTTAATTTGTTGCATTTTAAGGAATAGGCGTTCTACAATAAAATTTAGCTAATTATCGTATCTAGTAGGTACAAATTATGAATTTAAATAATATATTAAACAGAATATACCACCTATACCTACCTAAAATTTAAAAAAATTCAGATTAATGTTGCAACTTTTATTTACTTATTATATTACAAAGTACTTAATTGACATTAAAAATAAATAGGTAACAATAATGTAAGCAGATAGTAATTTTTAATTTCCTGGAGAAGTTATATATTCAATTTCATATTTATAATAAGCGCCGGGGGAGTTTAACAAGTTATTTTATTTTTCCTCGGAATGGCGGACTAACGATGGTTATACTTATGTGTATTTAAAACTAAATTTTATAAAATATCAGTTAGGTATATTAAATGAGTAGAAAGCGGTAGAAACGTGTCATGTTCATGCTTCCGATTTAATGGAATATAATTTCATTTGACGACATCTGCTGAGCATGACTTAAATGAAATTCAAATGATTGCCATCTTAATAGATTTTAATTTGGAATGAAATGTTTATTTTATGTACTATTTCATAAATATCTAAACATTTTTATATGATTTAAAAAAAGGACAAGTGTAGTAGGCATTAGCTTTAGAAACCAATATATTACCGTTTCCTAAACTAGGTACGTTATTCTATTATATTTTGAAAACTTTAAAATTTCTTATATATAAACTTATGTATTAAGCTACATTATAATTTTAACATAATAATGTTAAATAATAACTTACATCGCTTAAACTAACTGGTTTTGGTTTTGTATTTTGGAAAATGTTTTATAGTGTGGTACCGTAAATGTTATTATGTTTGTTGCGCAGTGATGCGTGTGCTCGTATTCTACTGACTTGTTTGCACGTAATTATGGTAACACATTCGGCCAAGTTCATTATGTTCCGGGACGCAAGGGATAACTTTAATTAGAATACAGTTTACAATTCTCAACATTTTAGATTACTCACTATATTATCTAACTGGGTACCTATTGAATTGCATTACGCACGAAGCAGAAGGGTCAACTAGTTTTTGTAGTAGATTAATATTAATAAAATTAAAGTAACTTTAAAAATTAAAATCTGTTATTATCTGATTTTAATAAGCCTTTAGAAATTAACTTTACGATATAGAATATGTTCTACAAATCAACATGCCAATACCTATATAAAGTATAAATGTCGTATCTGATGGTTTTGATGGTTTAACTTTTAACTGAGAAAAAAAAACACTTTTTTTCATTTACAACGGTAAAAGTTAAATATTTTACTATGTAGTCAAAGCAATTAAATGTGCTTCACATCAAATTGACCGCGCAACGGTGGCGGTAAATACACAAAAACAACGTTTTAGTGTTAATTATTGTAGGTAATCTATACCTACCTATTACGAGTTATCCAACGAAAGTATTAAATTTGCCCGTAATATAGGTACTTATAATTTTAAAACTTTTAACACAAAAATACGCACATCGTGCAAATTGCGCGGAATAAACAAATAATCCTAATACAGAATACAAAGCAAATCATTACTTTTGTGTCACTGAAACAAGACTCGCTATTTAGAATAATACAATTACGAGTGTGCAATTGTTTTGTAAGTAATCTTTTGTGCTATAAACGAGTAAAACATAGGTAAACAAGTAGCGCATTAATTCGAAAGGAAAATTGGCAACCCTTAGCTACAAAAAGCGTTTATTGTTGAACAAGAAATTTCGTTAAATCCTCAAGATTGACATTAACTGTAAGAAATTTCCAGAGCAAACTCAAATGTCGTGCATACGTTATACGTATTAGAAGCACTTTATGGGGTGAATAGTTGAAAACTGCGAACCTAATTAATTTCGGGATTTAATTAACGGAGTCTAGCTGTTTTCACACTGTTTTATGCCGCCCGCATATTTGGACTCGTTTCCGTTACTGGGTTAGTTTCATAAAGTCGCTTGATGGCGAGACTCGGTTAATATTACTTAACGTTAAATCATGTTTCTTATTAGGACTCGTTTTCTCAAATTAATTGAATTTTCGAATGAAGAATTTCTTATAAAAGCAAAATTTCTCTTGCGATACCAAATTAAGTAATATTTAGATACATAAAATACAACTTTCTAATATATTTAAGCTAATATCAAATATGCCCACATAATAAAAATATTAAATTATTTTATCTCAATCGCGCTTTCAAAATTTAATGAAATGCTTTACAATTTATGCTTTACATTTTTGCATTTGGTATGTATTTCGGTTTATTTTTAAAAATAATATACGCTTAATTGCAATGTTAGCCACCTAGTAGTTACCTAACTTAAAATGCAAGTTTAACTTTTAAATAATATACGTTATCTATACATAATGGTATCCAAAAAAAATTAGTAGTAAAGTTTCATTTACTTAAATAAGACAGATCGGTGCAATTATCCTTCAAATACTTATAGCCAACGTAAGCATAGGTATTCATAAACACTAATAATAATTAAAAAAAGTAAAGCCTGTTTTTAATATTATGTAGCTATTATTTAAAATTACAATTTGTTTAGATTTATGTAATTTCTATAGGTTGTGTTAAATGGTCTTTTATTTTATAATTTATCAAAAAAATCGACGTCTAATAAGTACAATTATTTTCATTTCTTCTTAATAAAACTATAAACTTGAAATATATTCGTATAATTCTGTTTTTGCACAATAGATACGTTTCCGAAGAATACATGTAAAGGGAAATAATAATTACGAAACAGTAATTTACGATAACAATATATTGGCTATTTTATTATATAAAGATAACCAAGATAGGTAGTTTATATATTATTCTATTTTGTAATCTATCCACGTTATCGTTTACGACGGCCCTACTACAGAACCTAAACAATAATTACTTCAATTATCCGAAACCTCTTCTATCGTTAGGTGTCGAGGACCTAACAATATTTAACGTAAAATAACCAGTTTTAGCTTCACGGCTTACTGTCTGACAACTATTTTTATAATACATAAAATTAATACAAGTTGAAAATAAGGTTGCCATTTTGTCGGAGAATCAGATGAAGTCTATAAGTATCACATAATTTTAAAAAATAATTAGGTATATATGTAATTAATCGAAAATAATTTTAAAATATGCATTAGGAACATTAAAGGTAATTTTAACATCCGTTTTTGATACCTAATTAATAAAAATCAATAAATAAATGCGAGAAAGAGATTGTACGTATGTACCTAACTGGAAAATACTGATTTACTTGCTTAAAAATGTATATATTTAATAAATATACGCACACACGATTTACCATATTTTTTGATAACAACTGAATAAACTTTAAAAATTCACCGAACGAATCAGCAAGCAATACTATCATTGCTTATAGTAATACGTAAATATGTAATTGTCAAATTAAATTTTAATTTTAATTGTTAAACAATTATGAGTAGTTTTTCAAAACGAGTTCTACATATGAATGTGTTACCACTTGCCGACTCGACTCGGTGAACGTAGTTTAGTATATTTAGCCGCATCATTTCGCCGCCGTTCAACCGGCCGCTGGGATTAAGTCGTAGTCGTATCAAGTGGTCCCTATTTCAACTCGTTGCGAAATAAAAATTGTCGATGCTAATTGTCAATTATGAATACCTGATTCGTCGACTTCACAGATCACCGAAACATACGGAAGTTTTTTATGTAATGACAAAGTATAAGTACAATGAAAAGGTTAGTGAAGATGAGATTCGTTTAGGTTAGTATGAATAAGGCAAGTTTAGACTAGTGCTCATTTACACTAACCTAAACTTACCTCGTCCGCACTAACGTAAACTAACATAATCTGTACTAATATAAACTTGCCTCATCTACACTACCTTTTTTTTTAGTGATTAGAATCTCTATATTACTATCAAATTTTGCTTTTATATCTTTTCATTTTATCGTCGTTTATTACTTCACTTACTTTTTCTTACTTATGTGCACCACAATGCCAATTATTTTTATAATGGCCGAGTAACAAGTCATTATGCGTAACGGCTGTCCTAAACTCAAAATAGAACTGGCGGCAAAATAATTTCGGACAGACTGTTAATTGTTGAGATAATTATCAGCCAATGCCGATAAAGACCAATTTTGAATTTGTACTGTAACATATGCATATACTAACATATCTGTATAACTGTATATAATTGATAATTAGTTAATTAGTAGGTACATATGATTAATTTAATAAGTAAAATCTGCGCTGATTTGGCGTCGACTTGAACGCGTGGCCAGTTGAACTGCGGCGTGTAAAACTAGACCTTATTTAGCCTTTGCTGTTTTTAATAATTTTTTTTGTCTTACAAGTTACAAGTATTGCAGTGCATAATAATGATTAAAGTAGAGCAATTAAAAATTATCACCGTTAAATATTAAAAGTTACACTTCATAATTAAAAGAACGCGCCGAATAAGAATTTCGTGATACTTCTACTTACAATTAGAACAAATTTCGGTGAAAAACAATAAAGTGAACTAGTATTAAAAATGCAGTTAAAAAAGAAATATGCGCTCCACAGAGGTAGCGTATTTTTCAGTATGCTGTTTACAAAGGAATTTATTAAATTTCTACGTTTGTTCTCGGCGTTTGTTCTATCCTGCTTTGCGGCCAATGTTTATCTTTCCGGTCGAGCTACCTGTTTAACAGCAACTTCAGGATTAAACAAACTCCACCTGCTTCAATATCAACGCTTTGTATTTTTTTATAAACCTTCAGCTAAAAAATTGTCAATACTGTTTTTAACTTTCCAATATTTACTCAACAATCCAATTTCCTCTTGGGGAAACTGGAAATATATATCTCTTTTAAAACGATGAATTTATTGAATTCGTTTACAAATTGTCTGTTAAGTATAATACAATTAAAATTCTATGCGCGTTTATCAATACAGATTTAGTTATTGGAAATACGTTTAAGACATAACTAAAAATTATAAATCAAAAACTTATAACTTTATATAGGTACTTATATACAACATACTTATATAGTCACAAAGATTATAATGAATAATCAACATTAAAATAATTTTAATAATTGCTGCATAAATATTATTTAAAATACATTATTATTATTATTAATAATAACTAGTATTGTCGGCTTAAAGTGTTAATTACTTAATTATAATGTTAATATTACAGAAACCGGATATTGTTTTTTTGTTTTTGTCTCTCCTGTAAACTTTACGTAAATGGAATTGGCAGATTAAAATTCTACCTCGATGATATTGATTGAATTGATTGAATATGAATAATTAATAAAAATAAAATTTTAAAACTTACAAAAACGCAGAATTGATTTCTATGTAAATTGCCCAAATATAAATTGACAATGAGAAACAAAAAACAGGTGGGCAATTTATACTAGTTTTCGAGATTATATATTGAAAAGTTTTTTTTGGTCCAGAAAGTTTACGAGTTCTGAAGAAGTTCGGTCTAGCGAAAAGGCGATCTTGAGAAGGAAAAAGGAAAAACGTGCAAGGTTTGTGGGATAAGCTAAAATGTATAGCTTGGAGGAAACTTTCTAAATTTTATACATATTTATATGACAGTCTGTACTTTTAAGGAAATTGCTTGACTCCTGTTTTATTTAATATTGCTACAAATACATTCTTTAAAAAACACATTTTTAACTGAAAAAGGGTAAGGAATTTATGCATTTATTTTAACTAACCTAAAAATCATTCCATCAACCATCTACCTGTTTGAAGATTTATTTAAATTATTAAAAATAGTAGGTATATTTACCTGTTTTCGTGGAAATATTTCTGTTTAGGCTAGGTATTTTTTTTAACCGTACGTTAAAACGAACAAACCGCTAATCGTAAGGATTATTCAATATTATTTCAAATAGGGTAGGTAAATAATTTTAGAATAATAATTGTCTATTGTTTATTAATGTACTTTTAACGTAGGTGTTGATTTTTTCTATAAAAATCGAAAGAAAGTTAAATAGGGTATAGAAACCGTGTGTAACATTCGACTCGAGTTGCGACTGTTAAATTTCCGCACATTAATTACACTTTGATATGTAGGTACGTTGTTATCAAAGCTTAACGTACAAATCTATGATTAAACTTCACAAATTATATACGTATTATATTAGGTTACAGAGTACCATTTAAATGTTTAATTAGTTCAGAAAACATCACCTATCTCAGAAAGCATGTTAGTGTTTTCGCGTTGAATTTTTCTTAATTACTTTTATCTAAATAAAACTAAATAAGGAAGAAAAAGTATAATTATCTAATAAATTATCTTTATTGACTAATAAAATATTTGTATAGGTATTTATGAAACTATAAATAATTTATCTGCTTTTAAATTAATTAATAATAACTGGATTTTTATTTTGATTTCCAGTTGCTTAAGTTAGTTTCAGTTTTAAGAATTAGTATATATAAGATCTATTTTCCATATTCCACATAACGTTTAATTGCTATTGAGCAGTCTCCTACGTGTCATTTATACAAAACATTTGCTGAATGTACTCCGTATAGATTGCAAATAAAGCGGATTACCATAAAAAAAGAAAAATTCCAGTTGCAGTCGTCTGTTCGTAATCAAATAAAATTGTATTTCGAATACCTACCACATTTGATTAATTTCTGCAAATAACTTACGAAAGACAGATAATGCCGCAGTTACTCGAACAAAATGAAATAACAGTTAATTCATCTCCGTTCATATAAATTATTAACCATTTTATTGTATTTCGCTTCAATTTAGCTGCAATTCGAAAATTAAATTTTTAAATATCATTCTTCGGCTTGAAAAAATGTAGCATTAAATTGTATTCCTTGTTAAATTAGAATTTCAGGTGGGTAAAGGACCTAAGGACCTGTATTAGTAAATTCAATTTTAGAAACAATTACTTATGATACGTTCGTGCCGAGAAAGTAGATAAATAAGAAAAAACCTAATCTAAGATAGAGTATATTTTCTAAGTATATTTTACATTAATTTCTGAATGATTAATTTTACGATTATTAACTTTTAAAGTTAAGGCTCTTTATGAACACTATATATTTATTATTGTATGTACAGTAGAATCTTGATAATCTGAACTAAGACTTTGCTTGCTAAAAGCATTGATTTTAAATGGCGTTGTTTTGTATTTTCTACTTTTCGTACAAACGTATGTTGATTTATTTTACTTAAGGTACGTTCGGATTATCGGGGTTTGGACAATCGAGACTCTACTATAATACTTTTTCGAAATTTTAAGCCGACCTATTTATTTTTCATTTAACATAATTAATATTTTATATCATAAAAATAAACATATATTTTGTAATCTAAATATAGCCGAACTCGTTTATAACGAGTTCGAGTTTAACGAGATCCTGGATATTACGAGCATTTTACGTGCTTACGTTTGAAATTTTATTCACTCAATGCTAAAAATTCCCGTTTAAATATAACGAGCAAATAGTTTAAGAATGGTGCTTTGTTCCAACTTTCTGGCAAGTGATTTACGACGTCTACAAAAAAAAATATCGACACGTAACACTTAAGATTAACAACTGTAAATATTTCTTGCCCGCAAAACTATTACAACTCTGCAAATTTTTATATCCAGTTATATACATAGACAAACAAACTGCTAAGACGGTCTGCAACGACGTCTTTTTTTAAACTTCGTAAAAAATGCACTTATTAAAAAATGGCGGTCTCGTTAATCTCGTTATAACAGAGTTTAACTGTAATTTTAATAATAACATGTTTAAATACATTAGGTGGGTGTGTACTTAATTCTTGTTTGATTCTCAAGTTTTTAAAATTGTATTTATTTATCAGTTTTTCTGTGACTTAATTCGTTATAAAGCAACTTTTTTATAGTGCATTTCTTTATGATGTTTTTGTATTACCTATATACATATTTATAAAAATCTAAGAAATACACGAGATTTATCGTAAAATCTATAAAAGCATATTCGTATATTGTAGTTTTATAATATGTAGTTAATATTTAATATTTTTTTATTATAAAAATATATACTTTATGTGAAAGTATTCTATAACGAGAAGATAAAATACAATTAATGTGTTCTACCACTTGTTGCTTAGACTCTTAACCAATTTCAACTAATATACTATAGAATTTGCATGTAGGTAACTACGATGTTTAAAATTTAGTATAAAATTAATATCCATAAAATATACTTATATATTATTTATAAATTAACCTGACAGTTATATTATAAAGATAGACAGGCGTGCATTACCCTAACCTTTCTAACCTCAAAAATTTTCTGACGTCTAAGTTTTTTTTTCAAACATTTCAAAATAAAAATGATACTCTTGTTTAATTTCTATAAAATGAACCATATTCGAGAAAATCATAGATAATGAATAAGAGATGCAGAGTATCGAATACAATATTTTAATTATTTTTTCCGTCGGCCACGTAAATTTACACGTCTAATTATTACTGAACGTTGGCCATTGTAAATAAATAGCTATCAGCCTTGTGCAACGAAGCTCGGTTAGTTAATTCGAAAGTTTAGGATATGTGAATCATTTTTGTTTTGGCTAGATCTTGTTAATGAAGGTTTACTGACGGCTGCGGTAGTTGCAGTTTCAAAAAAATATCTTTTGCATAAATATCAAAATGTTACCTGGGTACTTAAAAAAAATTGATTTTTATTTTTCAACTTTGAGGGTGAATATTTCAACAGGGAAGTGCCGTATAAAAAAAAATATAGGAACTTGTGGCGTTATTTTGACGTGGTTTATACGCTTTAGAGAGATTTTGCACCTTTCCTGGACACCCCGTATATGTATCCTCCTTTAAGTGATCAATCATGTGATCGGTTTGTAGCAATACAAGTTACGTTTCGCCTATATTTATAGATATAATAGCGCGACATTCGGAATGAATATACTAACTAGACCACTCCAACCACATTATTATTCGAATATGCACAATTAAAGAACTTTCGAACAATATGAACATGAACGTACTAATAAAGCAGTCTTCTGCATTTAGAAAATTATTTTAGTGTCTAAATTTAACATTTTTAAATTCTGTTCTAGACTTTTAGGTATTAAACCAGTCGTGGAAACGATCAGTGGTAAAATTTCCAGTCTGATTAAAATCCATTGAATTTTAAGGGCCAGCGAAACCTGGGAATATCTGGTCCGTTTCTCATCATACGCATGTACTAAACAAATTAGCTCCATCAAGTTTACAATTCCTGTTTGATTCTCAAATTTTTAAAATTGCATTTATTATCATTTTTTTCTGCGACTTAATTGATTAATAAATTGTATAAAACACACTTTACATGCACGTTATTTTTTTTGAGTAGGCACCTACAGCGTTTTGCACTCTAATGACAATTGAAAATAAGTTTTTACATAGGTACTTTTTAATTGTTAAAATTATTAATTAATTAACGTAATTAACAACTTAAAATTCAATAAAGTTCTCGTTTTAATTCAAAGTAAACGTGTTAAATATTTCTTTTGATCTGAACGTCTGCAATTTATTAATCTCTCTTTGACTTTATGAATTCTTTCAACAAATGTTATAAATATCGTAGTAATTTTTCAAAATTCCTTTAAGCTTTGTTAACCAGTAGAACAAAACGATATTGTTTGTTGAAGTGTATTCACCAGGATGAAATTTTCAACGATAAATTTTCTATTCAGTTACGTGATATATAACATAGAAGAATGCCAAGTAAGTATAAGTAACTGGAATGAGAAATTATGTTTTCTACATGCTTTTGTAAGTACCTTAGGCTTCTTAATCTGAATTATTGTAGTTGCGATAAACCATTGAACTATAACTTACAATTAGGTATGTAATAAGTTAGATGATCATTTCATAACTTGAGAAATAAATTATTCACGACGTGACGCATACAATTTTTACGCAAGCATTGCCAGAGTTTTAACAAACTACCTACATCAATTTACCGTTGTTTATATATATTTTTTCTTTAAAATAACTTTCATACCTGCCTACTTCATGTCGTACTTATCTACTTGTAATTTCGCAATCACGTTTAATTATAAATACCTACCTATTATTAATTTCGAAAAATGAGATATCATCTCTTTTTCATTGCATTTTAGTTACAACAAATAAATGCAATTGACGATGTAATTTTTAAACAAAAACAGTTTGATTCAAAGAAAAATACCCGAGATTACCGATGATTCACTTCAATGTACATATATATAAGTTTAACTGTCTGGTGATTAAATTCACAGCACGGGTATCTGAGCATTTATCCGGGAAATCCTCTGAATGCTGTTTAAATTTCTTTGTCACATATTTACAGAAGTTGGTCCTTCTTTCTACGACTGCGATTTCTTTATATTAAGTCTCATGTCAATATAGTATAAAAAAGAATCGTTTACTCCTCAGATCTAATCTAAATAATGTATATAATATTTATTCGTTTATTTTTCGTGCGATATTTTACATACCTACTTACATAAGTATAGGTATTTAACTAAAAATTTATTTATAATTTAAGGATTTTTAATGTAATACAAATTTACATTAATTTATATTTTAAATAAAATATAAAATAAAGATCAAATGAATAAATTCAAACAGTTATAAGATTCTATTAGAATTCAAGGACTATCACATATCGAATTAATGTTCCCAAAGTACCGTATTGTATGAAATAAGTTGTTTAACATTCGGCGTTCGTGCAATATTCAAATTATAGTAATTTCTAGTTATTATATTGTATATAGTTGTAGATGTGTCACTACAAATTTACTTAATATTTATAACAGTTTATAAAATTACATTTTAATAACTTTGTTAACTAATTTCTACAGTAGAATACAACAGAAGTAATTTAGAAGTCATCTAGAAGTAATTTATTTAACAGTTCATAAAATAATTCCTGCAAAATCATTAACTAGTTATATGTATATCTACCTACGTTTTATGTTTTAATCGATAGAATTCGAAAATGTATGAGTCTGAATTGTTTAGTTTAACCTCGTCCAGATTCCTGAGTGTGTTCTAAATTACTATAAATAAATAATTATTACCTATTTCAATTTCCTCGTAAACCTTTGTGTAATAGGGTAACCGTTCGACCTTGTTGGAAAACTGTTTCTACAAATAACAATAAAACAACGAAAACAAATTTATCATTCAACATTAGAGTTTTCGAGTTCAACTTAATTATAAGTTGTAAAGACTTCGCTTCGAGCAATCGAAAAAGATGTACCGTTGCCTAAATTATTCGTCTTCTAATTTGATACATTCAGTAAACGTGGACTAATCAATTTGTTAAACTCACTGGATTTTTTAGGTGGGTACGCGATTTGTACTTAATACAAAACTAACGAGCTTCCGGAATTACCTTTATTAAGTAAAATTACACAACTTTATCGGGGAACAATTTGTATAAAAATTTTAACAACGACGTCTTTGGATTCATTAAACTAGAACTGGCAAAGAATTGAAAAAAATAAATCACAAATAAAAATGAACGATCGTAATACGTATCTACCTATTATCGAAAGGAAATTCAAAAACATTTTGTGTCGACCTACGTGTAATTGCCCATTATCCACAAGGTGGTTATAAAATTCCGTCACAAATAAAAAAATTAAAATATTGAACGCTTAATTAATTTTAAAAGGTTCGTTACGAATGCTAGTGCAATAAAAGTTTTTACGTAAAAGGGCGACGATGAAACTTTTACACTAGTTTGGTTACTATCTGCTGATCTTTCTATTTTAAAAAATTCAACTATAGAAACGACCCTTTCTTTAAATACTTATGAACTTGAGTTCGCAGTATTCTTTTCTATTACACTCCGGGCTGCAATATTCCAATTTAAAATAACGGCATCCCGACGACTTGCGAGAATGTGTTCGCTGAAATGGTAACTGAATTTCTACTGTCCAATAAATCTGCCATAGGGTTTCTTAATAAATCTTGATCTGTATACCCCATTTGCTATACTTACATACTCTTCCCTTTTATGCTGCAATATAAAAAAAACAACAAATTAAAGTAGGTTTGGTTTTCGATCGGTCGCTTTTAAGATTTTCTTGCTTAAATTTTAAGCTGGTAATCCGATACCAAGTTACAAAATTCCTATATTAAACCTACAAATTTACATTGAATATTTTAAAAACGTTATCTATACTTTATAAAATATCTACCTAATATTAACAATAGCTTAGCAATTGGAAGTGTGATTTATATTTAAAAAAAACAATTACTAATTATTGTAAGTATTTGAATTGCATTTAGATACCGAATTAAGATATAACGCAGTATTAAATTAATGTTTTTAAATTGAAATTAATATTTTAGAATGATTATTAAAATTACCAGTTTTAAAACTTTAGAACAGTTTCATTGATCGCTTACTAAATATTTCACAATAAATGTTATAGTTATTTTTTTTATAAGGTGGAGTTGCTTCTTTAAAATTAGAATATCGTTTCGGCATGTTCGGGTTATGGTAGCTATTAATGTTTTAAAATCTGTTACGTAGGTACATTCTAGTAAATTTTTAAAATGCATTTGAATTTTTCATTTCTGAAGTCATCTAATAAAGTGTTCTCCCTCCTGTACTTATTTTGGTATATAAACGGAAATATTTTCCGACATCCTCGTGCTTCGAAGTTTATTTATTATTTCGTAATATAAGGATACAAATATACGCAAATTAAAATTCGTATAAAATGCATAACGTAAATGTAAAACGTAAAATTAATAAGGAAGAGGGTTAGACCCATTTTTTCAAATATTAAAAATTACTATTCGCCGACAAGATTCTTTGGAACCTAACACCTAATGACAGTATTCGTCTAAAAGTGGGATAGATCATTTTAGCTTGTTATAAGCAGGCATCATAATGAACATTATACGTTACAAAACGCAAAAGTAAACAAATAAGCGTGGGTTAAACCGTTGTTTTAAATTGATAAGTTCGGCAACAAAAAAATTGTAAAATACGTTGTAAATTCTTGAAAAAAAAAGGTTACAATATTTTTTATTATAAGTGGAAATTCTCCAATTGTGTGCTTAGGTAGTTATAAATACTGAATGGGCACCTACATTATACTTATACTGGAATGAACGTCGCGTGTTATTGTAAATGCTTATATAAAATGTAATAATTCCTAGTAAAACAAAAGACAAATCAATATCCGTGCCAAACCATAATCATTAATGATTTATTATGCATAGCACAACAGACGATAAACGTAATAATTATAAATAATTAATTAGGAGTATAATTTTTCAATTTTATATTCTGCAATATTTTTTTATTTGACATCGGTAATGTTGCTAAAGAAGATTGATTTTTACCTACTATACCTACCTAGATTCGAGATAAGTAGGTCGACCTTCGTTGGGGTTATTGATATTGCGTGTTGACGTTGCGTGCCATAAGCAATTGTAAACTGTTTTATAGAAGGCAAATACCTCCACCACCCACTCCCTTAATGGACATCACCGACTAGCTCTCCTAAAAAACAGGAAAGAATTGCTAATGAATGATTTTAACTTGTATTTCCGTTTAACGAGCGCGACGAAATCCTTTTATATCAATTTAAGCTAAATGTTTTATTTTAATTAAAATGAGGCAAGCAGGTATGTTTTTAAGAAAATCTTTTAACGTCTAAATCTCCTTTAAATATGAAAATAGTTATTGTACACATACATATATCTAGATAATAACTTATCGCACTTTTTGAATAAATTTTAATATGAAAGGTACAAAAAAAAACTTAAATATCAGCAGGTAGTACCAATTTTCCTACAACGTAAACGATCATTAAATTTTATGCACAGGGTCATGAAATAATCTAAGGTAGGCATATTACTATTTACGATTTTTAACAGTTTACGCTATTCACTCCATCAACAAAATAAAAATCAGCTAAACTAAAATATACAAACATATTAGTTTTAAGGAACTAGAAATCTGACAAGAAACACGCAAGAATTTTCAAATACAATGCGATCTTTGATATTTACAGTTAACTACTTTAACCTTGCCCCACATCCTTGAACTTCACTTGAATGAGAACTACTTAAGCTTTACACCGTAATAGTTTAAATTGTTTTTTTATTGATAAATGCATTTTTAAATTAAGCAAAAATTTTACGTAGGTATACACTTATAGTACATCTATTACTTTTTTTAAAAGATATTATTTGAAGGGTTGGCAAACGTTTAACAAGAAGCCCACCTTTTAAGTATATATATATATATAAATGTCCAATTCTAAATAGACGTTTTAAAAATGAACCAGAAAAACATTCACATTAATAATACTCGACTATTAATCACGTCTTTTCCCCAAGTTTCAAGACTTTTTCGCGCCAACTAGAGGATTTGCTTTGCATATTTGGAAAATGGAGGTGACGATTTTATGTTATCCACTGTAAAAAGTTCTTTTGCTACACCGAATAATCTTTTTATGTAAATTACCAATTCAGGTAATTGAGTGCTAAAGTCCTTTTATCAGATTAAAAATTTTGCCTGTTCATTTAAATTTAAACGAAAGACGTTGCAAGTGTCGCTTAATAAAAAAAAAGAAATAGTTTTATATTCGTTAAAATTATAATATTTCAACTGCGGCTGTACCAAGACGAAATCCTTTATTCTAGCTATCCGAAGTATAAAAAGAAAAATGGTACTTTAAGCCCAGGACGCAAATTAAAAAACTGCGAAGGAAGTTTTCAAACAACACACCATTAGGTTTTTATGATCGTTCTACCCTATATCGTAAAAAGCTTCGTTTTTTATGGAACGCTACATTACCTTTATTGAAGGATGTTAAAATATTATCGCTTTGCATCTTTATTTTCACATTAATATTGTTTCATGATATAATTATTAGCAACAAAGATTTGAAGAACTAGTCTTCTAAAGGTAACTTGAAATAATTAAGGGCTGAATTTTTTCAGTTAATACACGGCTTCTTCTATCATATAACGTGCGTATATTTATTGATAATTTGAAAAGTTCGCGTCACAGTCAATTTTACAGTTCATCAACATTTTATTGAAATTATTTGTTCCAGAAATTGGTAACATCTTATACCTATGTGCAATTAATATTTTACGCTATTAATAATTTTTTAATAAACATTTTATCTTGAAATACTGTTGAGTTATTTAAATCGCAGTGTTCATGTTTTACAAATGTGTGTGGTTTTGGTCATGGTGGTTTTAAATACCTACGTAATTACAATAAATTTAAGTAAAATCATTATAAATTAGGTTTTATTTTTATTGTAATTATTTTAACTGTTAACATGACTTCGATGTCGGTTTAGTATAATTTTATTAAATCCGGGGTTAGCATCGTACTTGACGTCAGGAGGTATTAAGAGTCACAAAGCAGCAAAGATATTTAATTAACATCGAAAAAATTTTTTTTTAAATTTTAATTGATAAACCAGATACTTGTTTGATATAATTTGGAAACAACATTTAATCAAAAACTCTTGAAATACTATACCTAACCATTATTTTGATTTATTACTGCAGGCGCTTATGTAGATACATTCACATCATTAGGTAGGTACTCGTTATTTTAGGGAATAAATACAAAGTATTATAATAAAGTTTCTTTTTTTAAATACGCTATAGGTATATTTCTTTTATCGAAGATGAGATAACACTCAACTGACTATTTTGATTCGATGCTTATTTGTCATATTTTTGTTTTGAGTTATCAAATTGGACTTTTCATTAGCTTCCAATATTAATCTTTCTTGATTTATCATAACCGATGCAGCTGCGTTAATAGCATCAATGTAATTTATAATCATCATTTATAATCAATGTAATCAAACGTCGTCTGACAATGTATAAATAATTAACTTATGATTTTATTCTAACAAAATAACAATTGTCCGGTATGCAAAGTAAACTAATCCCTTTGTACTAATGATGAATATAATGAAGAAATTAATTATGAAGTTTTAATTTATTTTGCTATAGCCATAATTAAAGAATCGTATGTATATTTTTACGTTTTTTTATGAAAATGATGTAACGAAGGTGAATAATATGCAAATTTATAGTAGGTACCTATCGTGGAAATATATGTGATATTAAATTGACGGTCTTAAAGTATAGTCGAGTAAATTAATTTCTATAATTAATCACATTTTATTAAACAAAATAGTAATTTGTGTAATCTGTCGAGATTAATTATCGTTGTAAACTTGAAATGCGGAAGTTACATGGAGTTCAGAAGGTTATACTAGGTATAGACTGGTCATTAATTGATTAATGTTTCAGGAAATTATCGCCGTGTTTCATGAAATATTTTATGAACCGAATATATTTAACATATTTTCAATGTTAACTTACATAGGTTGTAAGTTATTTTTAAAACACTTAAATAATTTATTTTATAATATTATTGAATTGCCAAAAAATTTAATCTGTTATTGGTTCAGGTTGAAAACTGAATTTAGATTGAATAGGTAATTCACAGTTAAAAATTTCGACTATTTTAATCCTTAAGCACATAGAACTTGATTTGATTGGTTTCTTTTTCTCTAAGATATTATAGAATAAACTACGAATATATATATAATACGCTAATAAGTACCTATAAAAAAAATACTTATAAAATGTATAATAAAAATAACAAGATGAATGTATTTGATGCTTAGATATACACGTATAGACGGGCTGCCATATAAACGTCTACTTTATGGAATTTTTGTTTGCTGATAAAAATATATGACATGATTAGGTATATATCTACATATTTGATGTACAGAAGACTCCTGTCACTCTGCTCCTATGTAGTTAGTACGGTATATAAACTTTAGAATACAGCTAAAAATCGACCATATTTTTGATAGTTCTGTTAATTTTTATAACAGACCTATGACTTATTTATGTTTGTGGCTATACAGGGTGTTTCATTGCAGATGGATCATCAGGTGCATGGCGATAGAGAATCTTAATACGCATCAATTTGACCTTCATATACATATGGTTATATTTAAGTTTTAATGTATGTTTAGCTAAACTTCGGTTTTGCCCACGAATTTCGTCATTCTGGTTAAACTATTGGGATCTGCTAGCGCCATGATTTTTAATGATCGTAGTCTAATAATGGGCTACAAGGATTTGTTAGTGTTGTTAAGAGACAATATTTACTTTATAGCTGTATGGGAGAAATACGGCCTATTATTGAAGGAAGGTTATTTTTTGTCGCAATACTTTTGGTTCGAATAAAAAAAATGTATTGTTCAGAATGATGGGCCCATCATTTGGCTACGATCATGAAAAAATCATGGCACTAGTACAAAATGAGAGTGACGAAATTTGTGGATAAAACCAGTTTAACTAAAAATACTTTCATTAAAACCTAAATAATTTCTAAACTAACAAATTTCGCCAATATGGTGGCCAAATCGATGCGTATCTTCAACAAAACGTCCTGTATATAATTATGACAAAACGCACGTGTTATCAATCAAATTGAAAATGAATGTTTTATCCGATATTTATCGTGTTGCAAATTACTTTTTGACTTTAAACTTTAATAGTTTAAATATTGTACGCTCGTACTACCACCCTTTAACACAAAGTTAACGGTTCGGAAGTTTAGGGATCGTATCGACGTACCTGTCTATGAATATACATTAAACTGTAGAATGTATGTAGACATATTAAGGTTCGTCACTTTGTGCCCTTAAGCTAATTTTATGTCACCTGTCTATTATATTATGTATGCTACGGGTTTCCCGATAGAGGAAACCTTAGCGGAGTATGTTAATATGGATAAAATGGAATTAGAAACGTAATCTAATTGCAGAAGGTTTAAAATAAGTGATTCAAATTGCTTATGTTTTACATATTTTTTGGAAAATGTGCATTTATATCAATTTATAGAAATAAAAAGTAGAAAACTTGTATTCCGTGCATGATTAATCGCAAAAAAAACGACAAGAATGTAAAAAACAACAGGACGAATATTAAAAAAATACACAACAATCCTTGTATTTTCGACCTTAAATATAAGTTCTTTTTGTTTCAATTCATCCTTTTAATTGTCTCCCATTAATCTCTATTTCGTTTTTATCTCCAACTTGTTGTGCCTTATATAAAAGTGGATACCTATATTTTATGTACGTTTACCTTTCTACACTTATGTATTGTTTAAATTATTAGGTAGATACGTTAAAATGTTTGTTTGAAAATTATATTTTGTTAAACTATTTTAGTATTCATTTTGCAATTTATGCAAAATATTTGTTTCTTATTACTATTTTATTTATACCTACAAACTCTATATAAATATTACGTGGTTGTAGTAAAGTGGTTGTGATAAGGATATGAGCGCACTATCAACTTTTAGTCGGCCAACACGGTTTTCGTTGGATTTAAAATAATATAACAAATTTGCGGTTCTTTTATAAAACTCTTGAATATATCTATAATTATACATAAGTAATTAAGTATAGATAACTATTTTATTTACCTAAATCATAGATTTGAGAATTCTAATTGTTTATAACATAATAGTTAAAATTTTGAAAGTGTAAGGTTTCTTTAATCGTTACACTATTTTGAAAACTTACTAATTGTTGACATAAAAACACTTAAATGCGAGAATATTTTTTGGATATAAAATTTTTGTTTATAGATAGGTATAGCAGGTATAATTATTGTAAAAAGAAAATAATTTTTCTGTCTGCCAACTAACGTAAGCAGCTATAAAATGTTAAAACTCTTATAAGTGTATTTTTTATTGTGTTTAATAATTGAGTACGGCTTTATGTAGGTATATTAATCGAGAAGCTTATAAATAATCGAATTAACTGTGACACTTGAGAATCGCTTAGTGCGGTTTTATGTTCGTGTCATTATTTCATTCCGATTTTTATTGATTTGATCTAATTACGAATATTTCAAGTTCTTATTTTTATAAGAGCTTAATAACTTATTAATGTAGGTAATATACCTAAATCGCGTGTTTCATCGCGTGTAGCATGTTACAACTAAAAATGAACGAATTCAAATGTGTCTAACTTAACCTTATTTAAATCGAATAAAATACCTTTACACCAAGTTCCTATTTTAGAGATTTAGCTTTAGCTCGTAGGTAAATCATATTCTTTGCCACCAAATTAATAAACTAAATGTTTTTCTATGCTTTAAATATTCTAAAAATGTATAAAATCAAATAAATTAATTTGATACCTTGTTTATGAATTGAAATTCTTTAGTAGGTATGTACTTTATAAATTACCTCTTAGGGTAGGGTGTTTCATTGAAGACGGACCAGCCGTCGCAGGGCGATAGAAAACCTCAATACGCATTGATTTGACCCTCTATATGTGTCGGGCGAAATTTGTTAGTTTAGAAGTTATTTAAGTTTTAATGTATTTTTGAACTCCGATTTTGTCCACAAATTTCGTTATTCAAACTAAACTATTGGTGCTAGTACCATGATTTTTTTTATAACAGCAGAAGATAGTAGGATCGCTTAGTGTTGTTAAGAGAAAATATTTACTCGATATACTTTTGACAAATAATACTTTTGTAGACGACAACTGGAATACAATTAATATATTATCTTCGGTGCAAGTGCTAATGACGTCCACAACAACTTTTATATCACTTTTCGAACAATGTTCTCGATTAAAATTAAAAAGTGACTATTTTGCCTTTTTAACTTTGCACGCGATGGGCTAGCAAAATGTTTATAGGGTTGATTGACAGTAAAGTAGAGCAGTTTTTTAAGATGAATACTAATATTATGCTATCTTTTTATTTTTTGCTAGAGTGTAGCAAAAATAATAAGCAAGGAATAAATTTTGTACAAGGCGAAACATATTTGTAGATAAAAAATGAAAGAAAAAATATATAGGTACACGACGATATTTATAAGCACAGTGTATCACAAAATTATTCCAAACTGCCTTTAATTAGTGTAGATATTGAAGTATCTAAATTAACACATTTAATGTGTAAAATACTTCGCATTATAGAATAACAACATCCCTTTGAAATTCAGTTATTACTATGTATGTACTATGTAATGTGACAATAGTAAAGCAAGGAACTACGGAAATAGGGAGTGTTGTTTTGCATTATTTATTAAACAATTGTAAGGGTAGAAATGTTATCTTTTATTTTGATAATTGTCGACAAAATACAAATAACACATTGTTGTGCCTATCTATATATTACTATAATTTATTAAATTCAGTATTCTTTGAATTATCCGTAAACCTCACGTTATTGAACATACTCATTATGAGGGCGAAAGCATCGACGCCACGATTAATAGAAAAACGCAGATAATTCTTAAAAGGTAGTAATAAAATTTTTATCTGTATAAATAAAGTTCTATAGTTTTTTAGCAAGAAAAATGTAACACACATCTTAAATCAAACAGTAATTAAAAATTTGTCTGTTAAAACAGAAAATAAATAGGTGCCAACTTATGTATAACGTACCGAGAATTAAACTATTTACTTTGCGAAAAATTCAAAAGAATGAAAAAAATTCCGAACAATGTGAAAACATAGTGAAATATTAAAACTAATATCTATAACTTAACTTTTTCTATGTGTAGGTATATTCTTAAGACATCTGTTTCATAATCCACTATCTCAGTTCCATTATAAGTTTCACGTTAAACAGAATGATACCTACTATTAATTTGTTCTACTAGTTAACATTAATTTTTAGATAAGTCCTATTTTAGTAGTAATTCCCTTCTTTACAATAATATTTCTATACATACAATTCAATAAATCTCCTACTTCTCGTTGATAAAAATAAAAACCCTTCCGTTTCCTTAAAACGCTTCCAGGTTTTTTTTTTAAATAATTTTCGCGGTCTATACAAGGATCATTTTCGCCACACTTAATACACCGCCGCCGGTCAAAACTTTAATTAACTTTCGTCATTTACTTAGTTTGCAAATTTGCGAATTTGTGTTATTATGACCGCCTGCTTTATAATATTATACCCACCTGAGAATTTAATACGGCTGCGGAATACTTTTTTGACTACATCCAAATAAAAGTGAACGTAAATTTTATTACTTACGTAGATTTCGTTCCTTATAAACTTATTATTTCGGAAACCTTTTAATTTTCCTATTTGCTCTATTTGACCAGTCAATTATTTTTAAATTAAACACGCAACTGTTTGTTATACACGTTATCTATTTATTTACATATTGTTCTCATTACATCGCTTAATTTTAGCTTAATTGTACTTAAAAATTTTGTTCAGTATTTATTTCTAAATTGTTATCTGTTTATTAAGTTTTATATTATATTAATATATTTAGCATTTAAAACTACACCTTTGTAAGTAGGTAGGTATTCAAATTTTCTAGGTTCATGCGGTATTTTAGAATGGCCCCCGTGTGTGTCATTGTTTGTTATTTTATTATTACTCTTCATCATTTAATTTTTTTTAGTTTTGTGGTGTTGGTTACTTGATCATATGTATTAAGAATTTTTAACCATTTGTTATCTGAATATAGGTATTTATATATACTTATAGGTACTTATATATAAATAAAAATAAATATTTTGCGGCTGTTCATTTTAGGACGCGCTTCGTCTTATTATACTGCTTATTATAAATAAATCGTACACAAACCTATTTATTATCAAAAGACGTTCGATATCAACTAACAATAAGTATTACATTTTACGTAGAAAATTAGAAAAACAATTACCCGCATTTTTTTAAAATTTATTTGGTTTCCTTAATAATTTTCTTTTCCATCTTAATAGGTTGCTAAAAGCGCGACCGAATTTCCGCCTAAAAATAATAAAAAATGCAGTCACGACCGAAATTGTATAATTAATTGCTGTCTAAAAGCGAGAATGTTGATATGTATAATGTTGCAGGTATTAGGAATATATTTTTAGTTACAATAACAATAACAAGTGATATTATTAGCGCACAAAACTATTGAAAAAATATTTTGTTTTAAGTACCTATCTATATGAATATTCGCCCTTTAAATATTTCATAGTAGTGCCGAACGGTCTTCATTAACATTTAGCTGACATGGTTTACTCGATATTATGAGACATTAATAGGAAACCTTTGCGGTTTCGTTAAACGCAACATACCTATATGAAAATTTTAAATTCGTACCCTGAACTTTTATTAAATTTTATCGTACTGTTTTGGTAAAAAAAAAGGATTTACAATTATGTACAAAATAACCAATAGTTTACGCGTAACTCGTTCTTAGGAATTTTATTATCCTGTTGAGTTTAACGGTACCAGAAGTAGCTAAAGTCACGACAAGCAACGAGTGTATTTATACGTAGTGTCGACACGTTTTGGTTCTTTTTTTGTTAGCAATCACGCAGAGTTCCAAAGAAACAGAATATACGAAATGTGTGTTATCGATTTAACTATGTTTAGGAAATTACTGATTTCGAAATTACATAATGCTTTTATAGCACTATATTGGTGGTTGTGATGCGATAACTTTATACATTCCTATATAATTTTATTATTACGATGATATCTCTATTTAATAGAATAGCTAAATCATGTAATTGCACCTTTTATGTTGTTGTGATAGTTCATAAATAATTTTAAGGAGTTATAACTAGATACTGTTAAAGGAAAAACCGCGATAGCCAATAATGCGCTCTCTTACTGCACGCAAGAAGCATTTGTTTGTGGGGGTACTAATAAATTAAGTTAATAAATGAGGTGTAAAATGTAGGGAGTAGTAGTAATTTGGATTAAGTAGTCTGTTTGTTGAATTTAGATCTACTATTTTATTCTTCTTTAACTAAAATATTCTACGTTAAAACCGTCATATATTTAGTTTGCTTATTTTGAAATGTGAACTATTAAAATTCACAAAGTTACTTTATTTTCAATTGTAGAATACAGAGCCCAAAGTCGATTTGTATATGTTTCTATCCGAATATATTAAATTTAAGTGTGTTATCCAGTTTCCTGTCCGGTAACAGATTTATTGTTCATACAGCTAGAATACTAATATGTCTCTAACGCCATCGTCTAGTTTCTGATAATTTACTGGACATGTATAATTTATGATACCTGCAATAAATTTAGTATATTTCAAAATATAACAAAAAAATTCGCCAGTATTAATAAAAAAAAATCGATTCAACGAATTCGTTAAACATACAGTAGTCCCTGCAAGAACTTTATTATTCTTTAGTAGATATAGACCTATGTTTTCCCATGTGTACCTAAGTTTTCGTTAAAATTAAAATTCTGCAGTAGGCACTACATGTATAAAAATTTGTTATTCGGGCGAGTGGAATATTTATAAATTATTTTTAAAATTCCGTTTTATGTTTTTTGAAATTCGAATGCTGTCGCGAAGGTTCAGATTTGAGGTATACGACAAAGCTGAGAAAATAAAGAAACAACTTACAAACGCGTTTTAGATTTACATGACGTCGCAGTAACAATGACGGATACTGTTTAGGTTTCTAAATTGCTTTAAAAAAGAAAAGTATATAAAGTATAAAATACAGCATCGTTGAGTAACACTATTGGAAAATCCTTCGATCCTACAAATCCGAGACACCAATTCCGTTGCAAACATCACATGTCTCCGAAAAAGATATATGTCCTAGTTTCAGGACTACGAGAGCAAGGTTATAAAATTTCAGCTACGACGCAGAGATTCAAGAAAGCTTGGAAATGTCGCCTGGAGAGGACATATCGCACTCGGAATGCGACACATATGGTGATACAAAGCGGCACCCCTGAATTTGCACAACTACTGTTAAATTTTAAATTTGTTTTATTTGTCACGCTTGACAGAGAAATTAATTTGCACTTTAAGCAAGAAGAAAATGCGTTTTAGCATTTTTTTAATAGATTTACGCTCGCTAAGTGCCTTTAATATGAGAAATTGTAATATAAAGCGCAACCTATTTAAAGATAAATTTATCAGGAGATGGAAAGATCGGCCCTCGGTCATTATACTATGTTTGTCTCCTTAAAAACGATTGTTTCAATTTAATTACATTTGTTTATGAATACGTTCGATCCGAAATATTTTGATTAACTAACATTTACTATTATTCACTTAACGATTTTCTAGATTATTATAAAAATTCGCATTAAACATACCTATGTAAAATTTCTGTTTGAAGGAATTGCATTCGTATCACTCTAGTTTGAATTTCGAGAGCCTCTAGTTGCATGTTTGGCATTAAATGAAATCGTTTAATGGCTTATTTAGCTGGAAATCAATTTTGTATTAAGCCACTTAACCTATTTACTGTTAAACACGATATTTGGCTTAAATACTGGTTAACGATCAGTTTGGATTTTTGAATTTTAACAAGTACACAATCGCGTCAAATAAGTACGAGTCGTATTTTTATTCTACAGATTATCTTAAATAAAAATCAAGGAAGAAATTTTTAACCTTCTACATAATTATACGAATCTTTCTTTATCGATGATTTTTTTCTATAGTTTTTTTTTGGATGTAGTAACCTGTGTTTCCGTTTTATTGCAATCTAAAAATTGTTTTTTTTTGCTTCTATAAATTATATGTACATAGGAAATAAGGGTTGAATTATTATACCTAAATTTCAAATATATATACAAATCTCTAAAAATAAAATATAAGCATAAGGTAAAATTAAGGATAAAACTATACTCGGTTATGTAAAGTGCCAATATGAACAAAATTGTGTAATAGAAAGTTAATTATTACAACCTGTATTGGTATCTACATTGTTTTGCAATAGGTAGGTATATGGAATAATTAATTTCCATTTTCATTTAAGAAGCAAATTGGCAATATTAAAATTTGAATTTTTATATTTTATCCGGTTATTTGTATCAAAAGTTCATCGCGCTATATCATTAGATTATTTTAATAAATGCGAACAAAGCAGTACGCTATATTGGGTAACTTTTATACGTACCGTTAAAACTTCGTTATTTCTGCTCATAGACGGCACAGTAATGCGATTATCATCACCTCTGTGAGGTTTTCAACTATATTTTCGTCTTGCAACTAACAACCGAAGTTTTATCCTATTAACGAAAGAACAATTTTATTAAATAATACTTTTGTTACAAATTGTTTCAAGCTGACGTGAGTACAATATTATTATTTTAATTAATTGTGACAACTTTAAATATTTTTAAGCTTTAGGTAAGCGTGTTTCAATTGGTATAGATATTGTTAAGGCTGAATTAACATGCTAAAATAAACGTATTGTTACTATCGTGAAAATGGCTGCTCTGGTTCGTAGTCCGGTTTGTTTACTCTCAGTATCAGTCAGAAACTTAACAGTACATTGCTATAAGCTGACTAAATCCTAGTTCCTGATAGCTGAAATGTTAATGTAAAATTAGCATAGCTTTCGTGTTGTTATTAACAGATTTATGATATATTTAACTGCCACTACTTAGTGTTAATATTGCAGTAGCACCTGCATTAATAGTTTCGCTGTATTAATTTAATTGCTTCCGGTTATGCGATAGATTGTTAGAAATTTAATGCCCACTACGTCGACTTTTTCAACTTAATATCTGCGTTGCGTTTGAAAATTGAACCGACCATTTTATTGATAATTAAATCATTCGATACGCCTATCGAGGATACATGCAAAAGCTCTAAAGGCGTTCCGATTTTTATTAGAAACTTATTAGACCAATATTATTACGAACCAGATTTAATTTAAACCCGACCTCATTCGTTAGATGTCACCGGCAGCACCCTTTAATGCCACACATTGATTGCGTTCTGATACCACTGGGTTCAATCTCAGCGCGGTCAGCTCAGATAGAAGATGTCGTTACGCCTTTGCCCGTTTTACGACGTGTTAGACCACCCCTTACTTCCTAGATTCTCAAATGCTGCGATTAAATCGCATAAGGTACCTAGTAATAGTTCCTCCCATTTCAATCAGTTGCTTTCGGCAATTTTAATACATACATAAACATTTTATCGAAAACAATTTCTATTGTTTACCTATTAAAATTTTTAAACTTTCTCGATAAAAATAGAACGTTGGAAAGTTTTCCAACGTTAATGGTTTAAAGTTTGGACACAAACTATTGATTATGTTTCTCTAAAGATGCTTATTGTTAGTTAGTCTACTCGGCCACGTACGTACCATACAGAGTGATTCAATTTTAATCACACAAACCTCAGGAATTTATACACTAGTGAAAATAAGCGCAATTTATCTTAAAATACTTGTGCTATAATTACATAGTACTTATGCGAACTATTTCTAAATTTTATTTAGGAGATAATTAGTCTTATTATGATTAAAACGGTAAAGTGAGTTACTTTCAATTTATTCAAACAGCATAGTCTGAAAATTTGAAAAGGCCGTTTTTATTCTATATGGTCAACTTTAATATCAATTCAATTTAATTGCTTTTATGTTATCGGGTTTAAAAATCACCGTTCTCAAACAAAGAGCATTTTTGATCGTTTACGTTTGTTATCATGGAACATGCATGTACATTGCCCTTCAATTCGCTACTAATCTAAAATTGATTTTTATTGGAAAATTAATATTATATAAATTTCTTTTACGTTTAAAATATTCGTACTTTATATAACATAACGGATATTAAATCAATAGTTTAATAAAGAATACAACATGAAATTAAACAGAAAACTTTTTATTATAAATTGCTACACATAAATATAGAGACGTTAAAAGATTTCACGTCAACATCATTCTCATACCAGAAATCTAATCCACTGAGAAGGGATTTTGTCTTGTTACAGTTTAATCCCTAGAAGCGGCTTCCTTCGCAAAAACTTCTAAATTATTCACTGGATGCCAGAAGTCAGAAACATTATTTAATATTAATAAATTATTTTGTCTAGAGGCTAACAACAAAATGAAGAAACGCGTAAATATAAGTAGCTTTTCCGTTATTTATTTAAAATGTAGATACTACGTATATACTTTTATATTAAATAGTTATATTTAAAACAATTTCTATAATGACACTACATTTATTATCTACGATAATAATTATTAATTTCTTAAAATGAAAAACTGTAGGTAAGTACCCGCATTAATCTAAATTTTATTCTATTTTTATTTATATGTAGGCACCTACCTAGTTAGGTTTCTTTAATGTTTGTTTCTATAGTTAATTTATTAAAGTTTTAGGTTTAGGTAGTTCGTGATTCGTGGCCGTTTAAATTAGAATCGCAAACACATTTTTTATTTACTGCAAGTCATTAGCACAAAAACAAATTATTGAACGTTCGTTCGATAATTATTATTTTAAAATATTTGTATATTTTATACCGCTAATCGTTTAAGATCATTTAAGAACAAAAGACTGATTAAGTAACTCACGACAAAATGGAGGTGAAATGCAAATTAAGACAAATTACAAAGTATTAGCATTTTATAAACAAGTTCCGGTACGGCCTTAAGTTAGTTACTGTGTGCTTTTAGTAAAATTTCATTTTTACGTGTTGCCCTTCTCTCTTAATGGCTTTTTCATTCTGGGCACAGAAAAAAGCGTCGAAGGAAGAAGGCAATTTTGTTGCGCAATATGTAACTTTACGTTACTATTTCAAACTTATATCTTATATTTGTTTAGATATTCGGTTTATAATATACGATAATCGTGCAAGCATTGCGAGAAAGATATGTGTAACTGCTCAAACTGAATAGTATAAGGTTTTTATTAAATGAAAACTCCCTTCTCTCAAAGGCTCGTAAAGTTAGGGTCTCGTTTTAAACGGGGTTATTAAGATAATTAGTTTTTAACTGATTATTATTTAATGTCCTTTTAGTATGCATCAAACTGAAGGAATTATTATATAGCTAGCGTTTTTAATTAATATTAACTAAAATTTATTATAAGCAATTAAAAGTTAACTGAAAGAGGCTAAACTGTTTATACATATTTTATAGGAAAAGTTTCAATTTTGACCACCATTTCTGATAATATATATATAACGTTATGAATTTGTGTAATAAATATTAAATAGGCACCTGCGCATAAAGAATTATGTATTTGTTGTATTTTGTAAAAAAATATATATTTAAATAGGTACTTATATGAAATTATTTGGTAACTAACAATAACGTGTAGGCTATGTAGATAAGGAAGAGCGGGGCACATTTGACATATTTTTTATTTATTAAATATAATCGCTTCATTTTGATTACTGTTTGAAATGCTGTTTTTTTCAGTTATAGATACAAGTATAATTGATCATACATTAAGTATACAGAGACTAAAAGTTAGTCCACTAAGCATATAAAAAATCTAAACTACAATCCACAAACATGGGGTAGTTTTGACACAAAATAAAAACACCAAAAATATTGAAAAACAACCTTATTTAATAGAAATTTAAGGTTAACGGAAAATTCATAATACTTATGTATTTATTTACAAGTTCAGGTTGTGGTAAAACTGCTATAATATCTTGTCTATTTACTACTGCAATATCGTCCATCACTGGATAATAAAACTTATTTATCTCTATAACTAGTTCTCTCCACATGGCGGCCATCAGTGTCGCCGCATTATTTAACGTCTTTCTGACATGCACTTGGCACCAAAAGTCCTAATGCCAATATAGAATTTTTTTAAAATATTTAATACCGCAGGAGTTACATTTAAAACTTTACTTTTTGGTACTTATATACATAAATTTTAATTTTAATTCCTGTTCTAAAGATAAGATGACACAAGATCGAAATTGTAGTGAATAAAAATGTTAAAAAAAATAGTTTCAAATTCTATGACAAAACAAATTCTAAAACAATTTGGTCTTACACGCTGGTGCGCATTGTTACCTTGAAAGTACCAAATGTTGAGATGACAACGCTCGTTGTAACATTACTTACAGTTAGGTAGGTACTTAATTCAAATTTATTTTTCTATCTTTATATGTAGATACTGTACATACTCCCGCAGTGCCTACCAAGCCTAATGTTTTTTTTCATTCAAAACATTCTGCACTGTTATGAATTGAGAGAAATTAAAACAACGATGAACGATGTTCGAGCGAGAAAATATTCTTAAGTAGCAGTTAATTGAAAACTGTTTCGCAGTTGTTAGATAATAAAAATTCAGACATTCTATAAAAAATTAATGTGATTAAAATCTGTGTGACCGAATTAAAAGCGATTACGTTAAAAAACAATATAACATTGTGAGAGATAAGTGTAAAGGTGTGTAATTGAGATAATCTAAACGTTACCGATGGACTTAGTTTCCACAGTGATAGACGAACGCATTTTTTTTTAGGTAATACATCGTATCACATATGTCGCCTTATCAATCTGTTTTAAAAATAATGCTAATACCCTACTAAAGTGTAAAACCATGTACGTGTCATAAAGATCATTTTTAAATGAGAACGGTTGCACGCCCGTACGAGCACGCTCAGTTCTTCCTAATAAATAACATTTTATTTATACAGCTAAAAATGTACCTATATCAGTAAGCTAAATTACCTAAATTAAATAAACGTTTATTTGTTAAGGTCGAGTTTATCGCATTAACAAAAAATTCTACTGCGCCACACAGTCGGAGAAAGTAAAGACGAATTTATATAATTTATACCTTTTCAGAAAATTTTCAGGTATTACACAGTCCGCCTTTGTTCAAAACCAGTCCCATAATTTTTATGTAGGTTAAATCTAGTCTTCGACGTAATCGGATAAATAAATATACACACTATTCGTTAGTATTAAATTATTTTTAACAAAAACGATAGATAACCATAAATTAATTAAGTAGGTAGAGTAAAATTTAATTAAAAGTCACTTAAAAGGGTAGGTACGTGGCTATAAATAAATGCTTAGTTATTAATTTTATTTATGTGGCACAAAAATGACAGTCATAGGGCTGCACCGATGCTATGCTGGAAGATCCAAGTATTCCCACGATAGGGGAGTTCTCGTTCACTATCTATATTACCTACGTAAGAGTCGACGAAATCAAGAAGACTTATGAAACTTTATGTGTTGTCGATTCTTGGGATTTAAAGAAAAGTATCCGACTAATCACCTCTGCGAAAAGTCATTGATTTTTTTTGGTAGTAAAAATGTAAAAATGGAAGTGTAATACTATCTGATTGAAGCCAATTTACTTAATACGAAAAGATCCTTCATAAATTATAGTTGTCGAAAGTTGATTAGAAAGCCCTTTTTATAAACAGCAAATGATTATATAGGTATAGGGGTGGAATAAAAGTAAGGAAACACGGATGCCCCGTTCAAACGGTTTGAGATAGAAATTTGAAATTTTTGATTGGAAATGATCTTGCATCTTTTAGGATTAAAAAAAAATGTAATTTTTTTAAATAGCACTATGTGTCCTACAATGCGACATTGGAAAGCTTATTTTTTTCGTCTTTATAACCATTGAAATTTTTTGTAGGGTTACATGACAAACAAATGCAATAAATGTTTTATTTATGCTACGCCGACTAAGGTGTTGCACTTCAAATCTAACAACATCTGATTAAAATTAACAACTGCTGGGATTGCACTTTCGACTCTAATTCGGCGTTGACTAGATTTAAGAGTGCAGTTGTAGATTTCAGTCGTAGGTTACTAGATTTGAAGCGCAATAACTCAAACATTTATATTAACTTTTATCGAATGTTTTTGTCATGTAACCCTATAAAGAATTCCAATGGTTATAACGACGAAAAAATAAGCTTTCCAATAATATATTGCAGGACCTATGGTGCCATTTAAAAAAATACAAGATGGCGCTCATATACTCAAAAACGTACCGTAAAAAAAAATATTTTTTAGCCCTAAAATATGCGAAATCGTTCCCCATTAGATGACACAAAATTTCAAATTTATATCTCGAACCGTTTGAACGGGGCAGCCGTGTTTCCTTACGTTTATTTCACCCTGTAGATGTTTGATTTTAGATAATCGTTTTTGGTGTATTGAGTTGACATGTATTGTCTATTACTATTCCTAGCTTACGCTTGAATAATTTAAAAAGTTTAACTAAATAAAGTAGTTTAAAAGCCCGACCAACATGTTCGCCTCTGTGACATTTAGGGGAGATAAACAAAAAGTAAACGTTTTAGTATATAAACGTTATCTATAAGTACTTGCAAAAAACTTTAACAGGTTGGCGTTAAATATTGTAATGTTATCAAGGCATTGATTTATACTAGTAGTTCTCTACAAGAGCATACTGGCAATTTTAAAAGAGTAAACTTGCGGGGTCTCTATTGCTATAAGAACGCTGAAAAATGCATTTCCCAAGAGCTCCGTATTCAAACGATCTCTAAAATAGTGCGCTTTTATAGGACGTTAGCTGGCGAGGCACGAACAGATACTGAAACATATTTAAATGGTAACCTGCAATCATATTATCCTGGAACGATATCTCGTACAATACGAGTAGTGCCCGAGCGTACTTCTGAAAAATGTTGCAATATACAAAAGAGTTATTAAGAATATAAAATGTCGCGACTCGCTAATAATAAACAGAAAACACGGAGCGGGGCTTGAACAATGAATTTATAAAGCGTTTGTTTCCGGAACAACAAGTAATCCCTCAGAATGAAACTTCAGGAAATGTGTTTTCATATTTTGTTGCATTATGACAGAACCTTTTTATTAAGCTTCTTTCAGAGCTCTGTTTATATTGGTGATTTAAGACGTCTAATAGTTAGAAGGACTTTCACTTAAAAATTGAACGATTACGAAAATCTTCATGTCGCAAAGGTCGGTTTTCGTAAACTTGCACGATAAATAAAAAAACAAAACTGAAGCACTAAAGAAATCCTCGGCGGCAACGTCTACGTGAAACTACAGTGAAAGAATTGATTTTTGTGCACCTGCATGACTACATTTCATAATACATCTTAGTAAACGTTCAGCGAGAAAGTTATACGAGCCACTGACTTTTTCTTTAAAATTCCTTTCTTTCCGAAAGATGTTTTACAATGCGCAAGCATAGTTTCCTCACCTAAGAACGTTTTTGCCGTCGACAAATTTTAGAAAGGATATGAAAGTCTTTTATATTGAAAATGTGTGAACGGTGTTAGTAACATGGTTGGTTGCTTTTTGTATACCTACCTACCTGAATTATTACTTACATTAGACATTCGGATTTAAGTACATAGTAAAATACTTAATACGTAGTAAAGAAAAAAATGAATAGCAATTTGATCTATGATATAATAATATGTAGATATGTATACCTATACAAATCGTTGATTCCATTCGCTTAACTTTTAAAAATAAAATATATATTAGGTAAAAGATTTTTTTCGGTGGACTAAGCCAACACTCACAATGAAGAGCTACAGTCCCACTAAGTGAGAAATCCGAAAGATAACTTATAAGAAAAAGCAATTGTATAAATGTTTCCATTCAAAATTCTGCGAACAAAAGTACGTCTACAACCATTTGTATTTTGTATAGAGACTTGCGGTCTTCACATTTCCGAGCAGAGGGTTTTACATAAATACTTACATTTTGCATGCGAGATTCCTTTTTATTCTTTATACGTGAATTGAAAGTAAATTGGAAAAGAAATTCTGTTAGAATTTATTTACTGATATTTCAAATTTAAGGCGCTGCGGGGTGGACTGTCTAAAATGTTTATTGTCAAAATATTGATTCTGTTAAAAGCTTTTTCGTCTTGTCCAATAGTACCTACCGAAAATGCACCGAACTGTCAAGAATAGTTTAGCACGGAATTATAAAAATTTATAGATTTCTGTCGGCGATTATTTCTCGTACAGATAAGTAAATGTATACGTACCCAACTTGCTTGGGCTATTCGATGTTTTTTTTATCGAAAATGAATGCGATCTACACAGAAAACAATCTATTCAGCTAATTTCAAACTGAAAAATATAGCTTTCAGCTGCAGTAGCATCCCCTCCCCCCTTCCCATTAATTAATTGAATATTCATATTATAAAAATATTTTCTTAACAAAAGATGTTCAGAATGATACGTTTTACATTATTGTATGTTTATTTTATATCAGGATCTATTAAAACTTGAGCAGTAACACGCGACTTTTTATATTTAAATAACACCCCTGTATATTTTTTACATTTTTTGAAAGAACTATTTTTACTATACGGTGCTATAAAAATATTGTGGGGTTAGATGAGAAAATTACACTGTTAAACACGATTAACCTTGAAAAATGTCCTATTTCACAATATCATCTAGTAGTCAAATATTCAAAAAATTTACTACGTTTTTATATGTATTTATATGTATATCACATTTTGTTTATGGGTGGAAACTGAAATAATAATGCATTTACAATGACTAACGGCGTTCGTTTATCGAAAAATGACTTGGTAGATATGGCCTTAGTAATTGGTGAATCAAATCGTGTTATTAATAGAGTGAAACGTTTATATTTAGAAACATTTCTTGATAAAAGACAGAACCAAGTATAGAAGTTATTCGGAATACTTTAACGTTTCGTGAAACTAGGTTCCTTTAGTAGCAGAAACACTACATAACATACATAATTATGTCATTTTTCGATGATATCGCTAAATAGGACATTTTTTAACTTTAATCGTGTTTAACTGTGTAATTTTGTTATCTAACAGTATCACAGTATTTTTATAACACCGTATGGAGAAGAGATAGTTCTTTTAAAAAATAAAAATATATGCAGGGTGTCATTTCAAAATAAAAAGTTGTATATTACTGCTCAAGTTTCATTAGGTCGATGAAGTAAAATAAATGTAGAATAATATACAACATATCATTCTAAATGTCTTTTGTTAAAAAAATATTTTTCGAACTAATGATAAGGTGCTATTATCTTAATTCACTCTGTATAAGTACATACGTACATATTATTTTGGTGTACTGTCAATTCTTTACCGTATAATGAGCTAGTTATTGCGCAAATGTAATATGTTGAAACGTTTTTACAATTCTTAATTTTTATAATTTAAGCTGTGTATTTGTTAAATAGTTTATGTTTTTTTAATTACATGAATTTTTGAATGAGTAAAAAGTTTAATTAATTGGGTTTGGGTAATTATTATTTATCGGTGTAGTTATACTTGTTGAATAATGGATAAAGTCCAGCATATTTAATAACTGATTGGTTATTTATTTTCTCTTTTAATATTCCGATACGGATTTCTGTTATTTCGAAGAGAAATTATTTCCGACAACGATAAAACAAAATTTCACAACAATAAAATAAAACTGATTCAATTATAAAATTACGTTAAATATTTAAAAATTTGTAAATCCACTTAACTATAATTTAAATTGTATATGTAGGTACTTAAATTATAAATTTTGAAAATCTAATAGTTGTTTATAAATATCTACAAATTAAATAAATTTTGAGTGTCCGATTTAAAATTAATATTATTTATTTATTTTTGAATGGCGAATGAATGGAAGATTTTTTAACATTCCAGAACTGATAGATAATTACACCAATAAAAATTGTATAATTTTACTTTTTTTAAGACGTGCAGATAACATCTACTCCTATATTATGTATTCTGTACACTTACTTACCTATACATGTTTGTTTAGTTATAAAAAACAATACACGAATTCAAATAATTTTCTGCCGATCGATACTTATGTAACTAGTTGAAATAAATAGGTACATAAATACTTACAACTCACGCTATAGTATACCTACCTAAATAACAAATCGTCATATAAACAGGCCTGATTAATTTCGTTGCGTTACCTAAAGAAAATATTCGTTTCTTTCCGAAATTGTGCGTAATAATAATACGACAATAAATTATAGTGAATTTTTCTAGCGCGAATATTTATGTAATCCAAAACTAAATCAATTTTAAATTTTCATCGATACCTAAGCTGACCTGTTAAGTATAAACGGTTAAACTGTTAAGTTTTATTTTTTTATTTTTTGGGCTATCAGATAGGAGAGCATGAATAATACCGAAACGCCTTTTTTTTCTTTTTAGAATAATTCGAATATTATTCGAAAAAATTAATTTTTTAATTACTATACAGGGTGTTAGGTGGAACGATGTAGACATTTTAAAAGGCGATAGAGAAGGCCACTTAGAACATTTTGAATCGCACATGCCTTCGTAGAAAGTCTGTTAGTTTCTGACATACCGCCACTTTTGTAAATCATACCCTAATTAGCGAGTCTGTGGTTAGAAGCTAATAAAAAACAGCATCGGTCGTTTATAACATAGGCACGTTTATTAATGATTGTTTAAAAATTGATTAATTATTTAATGATTGATTAATAATTAATACGGTGGTATACGGGAGTCAAAAAAGTAGATACAACTTGTTTTGTCAAAATTTTGATAAGCTTTCTAAGTTGTATCTAGTTTTCTAACTCTTGTAACTTCATAACTTATTATATTTGATAGCTATTTCTTTTTAAATACATGAACTAAATAATGAATTGATATGCAGTAACATGTAAATTGAATAATTTTAATATCCTGAAATAAAGTTACCTACTTTATTACCTAGGTAATTAATTTTCAAAATGTTACATTCATCAAACTATATCTAATATCGATAAAATAGAAACAATTAACTTTTCCGTGATGTCGTTTATTATAAGTTTCAATAACAAATGTATTTTAAGTGAAAACATATTAAAGCTATAACGCATTTACTAATCATGCTATTTATTACATATGAGCTCAAAATTTATGTTTAGGTACATTATGTTAAAGTCTTCTATTAACTCAATATATTAATGTATAAGTACTGAAATGTTTTATATACGTGGCTATAGCTTATCCAAACCTATATGATTTTCACGTCATCAATACAAGGTTACTAGATGATGACGTTTCACACAGTGCTGTCACCTCATATTTCGTATTTTGACAATTCTAATAAATTGTAGTATTTCTTTATACCATCTAATATGTGAGCAAGTAAAACATCTATAGAATATGACACTTTCCAAACTTTAAACCGAATTACAAATAAATAATCTAGTAACTTTTTGTTGATGACGTGAACATCATATAGGTTTGGATAAGCTATATATAATGTATAAGAACATCGTTACATTTTTGTTTTGATAAAACAAGCATTGTTGTCATTTTATATATGTTTTCGAAATAACCGGTATTTATAGAAAAATTAAGTAAATTTTTTAATCTATTTCGCGATATATCATAAAGCGTATTAAAATACTTATGTAGGTATTCATTAGCAAAAAATTACATAGTAGATAGCTTAAAAAATCTGTCGATTAATCTGAAATTGAAATGATATAGAGTAACAATTTTAGAGTAAGTGACCAATGAATACTTAATTTTGTCTTAAATGTTGAATATTCAAAGCTTTAATTATCTTTAAACTTTCTTTAGTAGTAGTACAGTTGTAATTATGAATATATTAACTGTTAAATCAATTACCTGAATAGAAATGTATTTTGAATCTACATTTCTTGAGTTAACAATAAGTAGATAGGTACTTAATATTATCTGTAGTACATATGTGCGAAATACGTGCAGCGAAGAAATTATGAAAAATTTAATAACGTTCTTTGTGCACACATAATTATCAGAGACGACAATGCAATCGGTTGCGCGAGAGTCTTCCTAATGTTCTTTCCAGTTTCTCGCCATCCTCTCTCATAGTCTCAGTTCTAAACGCGATAATAATTACGCCACAATAATTATTGATAGTAATTGCAATAATATTTTTGTGATTATCTTTTATTAAATGTATGTATTTTATATTATTTTTGGTAATTAATTTCATAGAAAGTGATTACTTTATTTTTTTACGAGTAAGGCTTTTACTGTTTACTAATTCCAATTGGGCACGGGCACGTTACGAATATGTCACTGAATTGATTATTGAAGGTTAATGGAGGTAGTTCTTAGAAGGAAAAGGACTACTATAGGGAAATAACTTTAATGACCTCGTGAACTTTGAAGATTTACTGTTATGGGTTTCCCTAAATAACAAAAGGTAATAAAATCATTTGAAAAAAAAGTAAAAAAAACGATATTTACTCAAGATCTAGAAATTTTAGTTATCCGTAGGTAGCTATATATTCTGTTAAATTATATATTTATGTTATTTTTAGATTTTTATGAGTATCTGCTTATAAGTAAAAACGTAAAGAGTAATTTGCTAATAAAATATTTTTCATATAGAAAACTTGTAAGCTTCTTAGGCATACAGATAGGTACTGAAAACGTATTATTGTATAATAAATCTCCTTAAGGGTTTATATTTGAATGATAAATGAATAGCCGATGTCCTTGAAGTTCATATTTATTTCATTAAATAAGGATATCTTTGTTGATTCAGGCACAGCTTTTCTCCATTTAATTCATTTCAACAATTGTTAAACTTATTCTAAATTACACAGTAAATCGCTAGAGGATCTACTTGTATTGTCACTCGTTTGAGTAAACCTTTTACTGACAAAAGATTTGATTTTAAATTACACGATACAGATTATTGAACACTACTATTTTTTTCGTTACGGTGATAGGTATTAGAAAGAGTAAGCTGCAGTTAGAACCGTGCCGATTTCAGATTTACAATTGAATTACGAGGGTATTGTTTTGATATCTGAATATTAATCCTGAATTTGTTATCTAATAATTTGGTAAAACGAAAATAGTACCTAGTGTGCTTTTGTATGTAAATACAACAATTGACCTTTTAAATAAAACGATATACATATTTCTAGAATTTGATTGGGGTTACATACAAATGGATATTTGACCCCACTTCTGACCCATTTCGACCGTTCTCACGTTTTACGTTACGTTTCAAATAATGCAAATAGTTTCAAATGTTATTACATAAACAAAACATACAAGGATTCTAATTAATACAATTTAATTATGTTATGTTTAGCAGCTATAGATAAGCACCTACCTAGCAAACTCAATACCTAGGTAATAATGTAAATATCGAACAGTATCACAGGCCGTTTGCGGTTTTAACCATAATTAAATTTTAGGAACAGTACTTGTTTGTCATCGACCAAAATTTGATTTTACGCAAATAATACAAATAATCTTATAAACCAAAACCATATTTATCGCAAATATATAAGGACAATTTGTTTATATAATATAAGTAATTACCTCTAGAATATTCAACGGAAATCTCAAAAATTAAAGAATTGTTTTTGTTAGAGTAGGTAGATTTTATAATACCTACAGTTGATATTCATGAATTCAAGATTGTTCTTTAAACTGTACAACAAAGTTTTCTGTTCTCAACAGTTCATGTCACTTGGGAGACAACAGATATAAGTAGATAACAAATTCAGAGACGAAGAAAGTTTAGTTAGAGGTATATTAGTGTTAAGGGATATTTCGAAATTGTTCTAAACTTAAAAGTACGTATAATAATGGATAAATAATTACTTATGTTGTTTGAATTAAAACAAGCAGTATTTATTATTGTCTATTAATAGGTACTAGGACGGTATAAATTTAAATTTCCGTACCTATAACGTATCAATAATTTTTTTACTAATAGGGAGAATTTCCTTGATATTTTTTAGAAAACCTGAAAATAATTATCAATTACCTAACCAAAACGTAACTAGACATTTAGCATACGTATTTATTATTATTTTTTTAATTCTCGCCCTTATAAAATTGCCCTTTTCGCAAAAAAATCAAGCAAAATTGTTTTAAAGTTTTTATTATTTTAGTTACGTAACTGTATTAATTTAAAAACTTTATGGGTTGATAAACTTATATATTGTTTCAGAAACTCAACATAAATCAACTTTAATTCGATAATCATCTTCTTGCATATATGTACGTGCGAATAAAATTCGAAATTGAAAAGCGGACACTGGCACTTGTTGGAAGTTATTTTTTTACAGAAGTCGTTAACTTTTTTATAACGTCACATTTCTTTGTTTAATATTGAATATTTTGTTTAATAATCTTACATGAAACAGCACGTCGTTCTCTTTATAATTTTGTTTAAAAAATAAAATAACGGTAGTAAGTAACCGCTAAGGTGATGTAATAATTTGCGAGCGTTTTTGAATCAATTTCAATATTATACGAAGACTCTCATTGAAGTCGGTAAGAAAAATTAAGTAAATAGTCATTCATTATATTAAAAAAGTAAAAAATTTCCTACTATTATACGACTAAAAATTTATTTAAAGTTCGCGAACCGTCGAAATCGTGTAAAATAATTAACTCTGTCTAGCGATGATTAATGATAATTTTATTTCAATTTTTATATGCAAGGTGTTCCTAAAATAATCGGTCAAAACTTGGAGACGACTCGGTAGAGTAAGTCGAAACATGACTCATGAAACATGAAACGAAAACCTCAATTTGACTTTTTTCTAAAATGTCCCATAAGGGAAATAGACCCCGTTCAAATATTTAATTCCGAATTTAATTTAATAGGCATAAAAATAATAGTAAATGTACAAATTTTCGTTATTTTAGCTTAAAAGGTTCGGGAGATATTAAATTAAAACCATTCTAAAACTCACATTTGAAGGAGCCCTCCTTAGGGGCGTTTTAGAAAAAAATACATATGGAGGTTTTGTTGTGTAGGTTTTGATATGAATGGCATTTTCAATGTTATCGATATAAGTACGTGTCTTCGGCAAGACAGTAATTTCATATTTTTTGAATAGGAAGTATAACTAATATAAACGTTTGTATTAATATAAAATTTATTTAGTGTTGTAGGTGGTGATTGTGCAGTGATGTATCTTTAACACATAGTTTGACTTGCTCTACGTGCCGTCAAATTTTGACCATATATTTTAGGAACACCCTGTATTGTACGTATTGTATATAGTTTTATCAAAGTGGCATTAAATTGTTGACTTGCTTTTTCTTTAAGTTCGAGTTTTAGTTAGGTATAAATTAATTAGTTACCTAACTCTAAATCAGTATTGACTTTGCTAAATTAGAGCTATGATTAATGTTAATGGTAATGAAAAATGCAGTAAATAGAATCCCTAATTTGGTTCAAAAGTTGGAATGTTGATGCTACAAATGGGAATTGACGAGTAACAACAGATGAAAGCTATTAAATTTTAACGATGTAGTACGGGATGTTGTGTCGCGGAATTTTTAATAATTTTGGTAAATAACATAGGTAGTTTAAATCGTAGGGACATGACAATATTGCAATTACTTATACTACTTATAGCTACTTATTAAAATATTTCTTCTTCACTAATAAATTCCCGAGAAGGTGACTACCCGTGAATTTTGTGCAGTTTTCGAGACAATTTTTCATCGTTAATTCTTTAAGCTTGGAATGCGAGTAATATTTCAGGAGCGTTGTCTTTAGGGAATTTAGAAACTTGCACGTGACTACACTGTGCTCTAGTGAATCAATAATATCTTTGAAGTCGAGTTATTGGCCTTTACTCCTTGGTGGATTACTTGAGGAACTGTTCCTTGTTACCAATTCCTTTTCACTTGTTATTGACAGATAAACGTCAAAACAGTCGTTAATCTCGCATTTCCATGTACTTAGTTATTTATATATAAATTAGCGAACCCCCTCGTCAACTTATGGAAAGGTTGGAGCACATTTTATGTGCGCTTGCATATTTAAGTAAATGAATCCTTTATATAACCTACGTCAAAATTAATTATAAGCTTACTCTCGGTAGAAATACACATAATTATAAATTTCATTAAAATTAAGGGCGTGTCAGTAATAAATTTTGATACAAACAAATACATAGAAATTAGTTAGGATAACAATTTATTCTTGCCACAGATTGTATGCAGGTAGCTACTTTTAAAAGGATCGGTATTGTATAAAAATAATTAGCTGGTTAAATACGTATTTTTTGCTGTTTTTAAATTTCAAACGAAATAAAAAAGTGATTGTACAAGTTAAATCTCTAATTTGACGTAATTAACTTGTAATATGTTCCCTAATGTAATTTGTAAGGTTGATATATTTCTTTTTTATTGAGTTTTCGTAAATTTACATTGATAAGCTTTCTTAAAAACGCCCACGAATAGGTATACAAATAAATAGCGGAATATAGGAATATATTATTAAAATATAAATATAGGAAATTCGCTAATAATGCGCAAATTAATTTTTCCGACGATCACTACGAAAAGTGCATAATTTCACACCAATAAATGTTACCGAAAGTTGATCATTACAAATAAATAGGGCGATCGTGCGTAAAGAAACTCGTTAGAAAATCGAAAACGTTGTATTTCGTGTGCAATTATTGCACACGTTACTCAGCTAATCAAAAGACTTCTAGTTTGCCATGCAATGTCTTTTCGCACAAACAGTTTTATTCTATTACTAAACGTCAAAAATCAAAATTTTGTAATAAAAATACTTATGGTCGTCGGAAAAGTATATTGTATGCTAAAAGGATATTTTACGCTCGTGTGATTAAGACACTTGACTTCGTCTCGTGACACAAACTATCACACTCGCGTGAAATATCAGCCTTTCGACACTAGTTATACAATATAAGTATATACCTACTATTTTATTTTGAAGCAACTGCTATAATACGTCCACAAGCACTAGTTTGAAAGTTGTTTCAGATAAACGCCATTTAAAGATGGGATATTTGATTTTTGACTAATTTACGAAGCTTAAAATATCATTTTAATTGAAAAAGAAACTTTTGAAAATTATTATTAATAAGTACATTCAAAAGTTTATAATATATTAAAGCCTATAACGTCTGTAAAGTAAAGCGAAGGGCAAAAACTCGTATAGTAAAAGGATACGTACCTATATATGCAATCATATATCTTTGCATCAATAAATGTTCATATACTAGCATTGCCCTAACACCGTATCGGTCGGTTTTGTGTTTATGTGCTTCTAAAATTTTTAGCCGCCTCTATTTGCTTTCTTCCGCGGAAAATAAAAACACACACAGTTTTAGGAATTTGATATTGTATGTTTTGTACCTACATTTAAGTTTATATTGAAGTTCCTGTTATATTAGTTTTTAAATGGGCGCCTACGTGTATATACAGAGCGTGTAGACCACGTGAAAATAATAGCATAAGGGTCTATAATTTTTTTACGTCACCCTCGTACTGGAATATTGACCGTCAAACAGAAAAATAAAATTACCTAATTTTTTTTTAATTAACATTTTTATTTCTTATTGGAATTGAATAATATTTGATTTACGCTATAGCAATAAATAAAGGTTTTCAAATTGTGTCGATAATAAATTTTTTAATATTACCTCAGATGAGGATCAAGAAGTACTACCTTTCTAATCACAAATATTTTAGAGGATCAATTTGTTAAATTTTTAAAGGCATTTTTTGATTTTTCTATTATTTTAATATAAATAAGGTAGGTACATACTCTTTTCTAATTTGGATTTCAATAAAATGAAATAGGTATTTATTATAAATAAAATAGGTATTACAAGTAAATAATATAACTTATTCGAAAAAATACCGTAAAAATAAAAATGAAATGTTCCGAAAACTTTCGGCTGTATTCACAAACAAGTACTTATAATCTGATTTAAAAACAATTTGATTGGTTACAAGAATCGTTTTCGTAGAGATAGTCGCAGTTTAATAATAATTAATCCAATCAGTTGTCTATGAATATAACGTTAATATTTTCCTACTTCTACTATTTAATATTTTTTTACAAATGTATTTAAAGATAAATAGCATAAAACTCTCATGAAACAATGAAAAAAAATCAGCATCACTTTTATTAATTTTTATTAATTAATAAGCATTTTTATAGTATATCTACTTAAATAAATACATGCCTAGGTATTTTCATAAAATTATTATAGGTACATAAATGAAAATTACAATATATACTTGTATTTATGTTATTAATAATAATATGATGTTGTTATGTTAAAATTGTACGAATTGTTGATTTGAGAGTAACTGGGTCATAAAAAAATATATCTACTCTGAAATATTGCGCAGGCCAGTCGCCGAAACGAGCTCAATTTATATAGCGTATACATAATGGAAATGCTCGTAGATGGCAGCCAGATTCTATGTAATCTAGATTACTGGAACTTTTGCAAGCTCTGGATATTGGGATTCCAGATAAAACCCTACTCTAAAATATCTTTTAACTGTGGATTATAAAAAAGACGGCGTGAGCTTATATCTATTCAACTAAACGAAGTTCTTTCGTTTCTTTTTTTTTTTAAATGCCACATTTAAAAAATTAAACTTAAAACGATTGTTTTTATTTCGAAATATTTAAAATCGTTTTAGAGAAATCTATAAAGTAGGAAAAGACGCTGCTGGGTATATAGTTTTAAAATTATTATTATTAAATCATCATCATTATTACGTTAGGTGTTTTATGTTAGATATAGAATATAACGCAGTATACGGTTGCTGTAGAAATACATCTTAAACTTAAATATTTAACGATCAGATAAATTCACCGTAAAATACGGATGCTTTTGTACTAATTTTTTATGTGCTATCGACTTTAGAAGTGTTGAAAGGGTCAAGTAGTGGTTAACACATAGAGCTGTCCACAACTTTCTTAGTAGAAAGGCCAAGTAGTGTTAATCTTTGACATCGGACAGTCAAGTGGCTACTTATTTGCTCCTGTTTCCTGTTCCTGCAGTACCTACCTACTTTTATAAATTCACCGAGCGCCTTTAGGGGAAATTCACGACATCCATTTCTAGAAAATTTTCCGTCTTCGCCGAAGGAGAATTTTTAATACTGTTTACCGTAAACGCTTTAGGTATAATTTTTGTTTATAATACAAATGCTGGTAGTTATATTATTAATATGATGAATATTTCACGTGACGTTTATGTACAAAACGTAAACAAATCGTTCGATTATAATATTAATTATGGGATATTGTTTACACATAAAATTTCTAAATTGTGTGCAAAATGTTAAATTTAATGAATCGAAATTTTATATCCTTTTTACGATATTGCCTATATTTTCGCGCTAACAATATGTTATTATCAATACCTAGAGGTAGATAATACGTGTGTATGTATATGAAAAAATGTATGCGGCACGTTTACGCCAGATCACATTTTTTGTGAAATAAATTTAGTAAGGATATTTTATATTCCAGGTGGCACGACGGCTCACGTTCAAGCTATTGTCAAAGGAAAGGCCCTTCTTCCTTGCGATCTCACCCCACCGGCCCCGAACGACAGCGTAGTGCTTGTAGTTTGGTATAAGGACGAACATACTCCAATTTACAGGTAAATTTATTAAAATACAAATCCATATATTCGTTTATTTGTTTATTTATTTTTTGGCATACACGTTTAGAACGCCAGTAGGCATGATAATCGCGTTACAATAATATACCACGCCCAGCCAATTGCATGCGGTTACCAGATTAACCAGATTCAAGCAACCTAGATTTCCCAAAGGGAGAATTTCGCTCACTACTTTCGCTCTTTTTTCTGTCCTCGCAATTTTTTGTATCCGTCTTGAAGAGGCGTTCTAACCACAAAGTGGATTACGCGATCCCTAGAAAAACTTGACATTCCAGAACTCGTTCAAACCTGGATTTTAGAAGTCCACGGACAAAATATGAAACAGAGATTGTTATCCCGGCTTGGACAACGTCCATCGTTTGACATCCTATTCTACATTATCTGCTAGGATAACAGCGGGACGTACACGTGACTTGCAACGTAATTTTCACAAGATATTTCCAGCTTCATGTTCCAACTTGGGAAATACGCCGTTATTATAAATTTTGTAGTTTGAAAATGATTACGGACGAGTTATGAACTTAGTAAAGTTTTAAATTAATTATGGTGCCCATCATATTTAGTTGGCAACGATATCAAAAGTTTACATTTCGCTTATGATGTCGAGCGCCGAAACATCGTAAAACTGAAATTATTACATTTCCTTTTTGACACCTATACATGTATCCGGTCGCGCCTGCTTCTGATAAACTGCAACCGACTAAGTTTAAACGCCCAACTAAAATTGATGGCTATTCATTTATCAAAGATTTCCTCCAAATGAAATGCACCCCTATGAAAAATAAGGTTGGTAGTTAATAGTCTCGTTCTCTATGCAAGCTGCGTGCGTACGAAAGCTTTAAAATCGTTATAGCTCTGTCTGTCAAAGATGGGATCGTATTTGGTTTATAGCTTCAGTTACGAGCTCAGATTATGTATAATATGTGAGTAGAACTTAAAGAAGTTTTGAATCGTTATATTTATAGTATATTTTTAATATTTCTGACACAAGATTTGCATTACAAAGACGTGTGAAGCTACGAAACGATCGCGACATTAACATCTCTGTTTATAGACTTTTAGCTAAAAATAAAATAAGGTACGTATTTCTTTTTAACGAATACCTGCGTGCATAACATACCTATTTAAATAATAATACTTTTAAGAATTAAAATATTTAAAAAAAATACTAGGTAACATAAAAATGTTTGGTTCAATTTATTATTAGCGAATTTTCAGTCTGTCTGATGACGGGACCCAGAGGTGCCGTTTTGGATTTTCTCCGATCTCGACCTCCTAGATCGTGACAATATAGGTCGTCCATTTTGGGTCGGTTATAAAATATAATCAAATCTTATAAACGCCATTCCCGTCGCAATTTTGATCGTAGGAGGCTGAAATTTGGACAGCGTACTGTCTTTACGAAAACAAAGGACGGATTCGTTAACCAGTTTGACCCGTTTCAAAATGGCGGCCGATCAAAAATTTTAAACTGTTTGTGAGTTATGTCCCTATATCGATTATCGGATCGGTAATATAAAATATGTTTCATAATAGGCATAAAATTCTCTACCGATCATGTCTCTGTATAATTTTCAATAGAATGCACTGTTTTCGAGATAATCGGAAAAACTGATATACATTTTTTTTAATTCTTATAAAAATATTCTTGGCAATATTTCTGTAGTAAACGTAATTTTTCAAATGATATATTTCATTCGACAAAAATGAAAAAAGGAGTTTTGAGACATATTACATGGAAATTCAATATCGAGGCTTGCGCGTTGTCGAATCTTATTAAATAAGACAGGTTTTTTAATGTGTAAAAAGTCGGTGCATTAGGATTGGATTTTCAGATAATTTATAATTCGAAACGATTAAAAATATCTTTATTTTCAAGATATTAAGCTTATTTGAAAGAGCGGGGTTATTAACGTGATATAATAATTTTAGGCGTAATTGGCTGTAGTGCGCGGCATAATCCAAATCCATCCAGACGAAGAAGCGTAGGGTATACATCTGAATAAGGTAAAAGGGTCGATTCATAAATTCACAATTATTGCTTTGAATCCGTAACTTCAATTAGATATTTAAAAGGGTTTAGAAAGTTCTTTTAAATATAAATCGAAAATATTTAGGTACTGCTTTTTGATGCGCTACGAAAGGCCACGTCTTCGAATTAAAGAATTATAAACATTTTTGACTTCACTTATAGATACGGTAGCGTTCAAAAAAATTTCACACTCTATTTTTGCGAATCATTTATAAATAAGTCAGATCGCTTTGAAATTTTCAATAAATATGTAGGTTGTAATATATTATATAATACGCCATTTAATAAATATTTGATAAACAGTGCGGCAAAATTTTTTCTTCCAATATGGAAAGATACTGTAATCGGTAATTGATAAATTGTTTGAGAGTATGTCTCGCAATTGTCGAGCAGTAGGTAATTGCCACTAAGGATTTTCCTTGTCTGCGACAATTAAAAATACTTCTATAAAGTTTCTAAAAAATAACCAAGTTTTGTTCTTGAATGATATCGATATTTTATTCATGATACCATAATGAATTTCTCGTGATAAAGCTAAACAGATAAATGTCACTTTATCGTGTTTCTTAGATACCTTATCCCTAAAACTATTACTCATAAAAATTAAGTTTTGATTGATCACATACCTAGTAAAGGAGATATCGTTAAAATATCTTAAAATCTAAAAGTGTGAAATCTTTTCGAGCGCTATTGAACGTAGAAACTTCCATAATTACCTAGAATTTATAAGAAACAATTTCATATACCTATAGGTATTTTAAAAATATTTTTGTTTTCTCAATAATTAATGAACGATGATTTATTAGTAGTTTATTAATAGGTAGCTAGTAATAATTGTTTAGTGGATTAGGATTGGTTTTATTTGAAAACATTTAAAAAAAACTACAGCTTATTCAGAAACAGTCGATCACTTAATTTTAAGATAAGATGATGTTTATATCGGCTCGATGGCCGCCGGAAATACACTACGAACCCTATAGTCTCTAATTAATTTATTTTTCCGGATTTATTGGTAGTGATTGTGGTACTATTATTTTACTAATCCAACGAAAGTACAGTTTTTAATGTGAATTTGTACTACATCAAAGGACGTTAATAATACTATTTTTTTTTGTTACCTACTTTTCTTATTTTATTTAAAACGTTTATTCAAAAATTTTATTTTCAACGATACATTTTAAATAATGCTTATATACCTACTATACAATAGTTTCTGAAAATTTTCAATTTTGTTTTTTTTTAATATTAATATTCTCACGTTCTAAAAATGTTAATGTTCTTTTGAAAGAATACACTTATTTTCAGTTTCATAACAACATTTTGTTTTTTCTTTTTATACGGAATTACCCCATTGACCGTCCGAGGTAACCCAATCGTTGGAGCTACAACACAAGCATGTTTTATTACACAAGTATCTTATGTTAGAAGATACAGTTACACATTATTTAATAAAGACGAATAATAATAATAAGACTAATTTAATAATAATAGCTTCAAGATTAGTACATAAAATACATATTTCTACTTACAACATTCGAATTTTTTTCGAAAATCAACTTTTCGTCCGAAGTAACCCACTCTCCCCTACAGACATAAAACTTTCCTAACAATTATTAAATTTGAAAATATCTACTTATCAATTAAATTAAATTAAAATTGTAGGTACCAGTTAGACAGTTTTATCTATTTCTCTAAACTACTTTTTGCTCGTCTTCAAATACCATAAATGAGTATAAACACAAATAAACTCGTAGTTAGTTTAGGTTCTAAGTTTGTTAGTGTTTGTGTACATAAGTTCTCTTGTTTGATAAATAAACCTTTCGGTGCTTAATTGGCAAGCGTCAAATTCAGTACCTTTTGAACATTGTATCATTTTGCATTTATCCTATTTTATCTTTTGTCATAAAAAGTGATCGGTTTAATCCAGGTGGGCATTCTTACCACGAAAAGGAAATGGGTGATACGTACGCAATGGTTAATAGGACCCTTAAATAAAGAATATAGCATTGCATATAAATTGTTCTTAGAATATACCAATAATTAATTTTACTGCTTTCAATAACTAATCAGTTTTAATTAGATATGTTATTTTATGTAATTTTCATATACCTACGATTTCTATACCTAGTTAAAAGTCAATATCATCTACATTGCAAAAGTTACCTTTAAAATACTCGTTAATACTCACATCAGTTCAATAAATCGGGCGACATCGTTGACCTAATTTTCTTTATTATTAATATTAAATATTTTTTGTTGAATTATTAAATATAGGTATACCTAAATATGTGTTATAAATTTGATATGAAATTGCTTCTTAATATCGCGTTATATCCAGATAATTATGTACCAACTTACTAAAATATTCATCATAAAATGACGTTATTGAAAATGAATGAAACTATTTTTTATATTTTCCAGTTAATGGTCTTATTGTTCGTTACAGAACGTTTTGCGCTAAACGACAATTTCAAAACAAAAAATTATAAAACTTTTTAAGTTTATTGTAAGAGCAGGTATTTAAACAGTTATCTTCTTGTAATAGCTACTTTACTTATAAATATTTAACCAACAATAAGACAATAATTCGCGTACGCTTTCGTATTAATACATTAACAAAACATACAAATAGGAAACCAACAGGTACAAAATATTGTAAAATCTATTTACTTATTTGAACAAGTGATCCTGATAGATTCGCATCCAGTTATAAATTGATCAAAAGTTTGGCAACAAACGCACATATCACTCGTTATATTTGCCTACTTTTTTGCCACCTGCTACATCATAACATTTTCTGTCAGTTATAAATCTTTCTCATGTTTTATTTATTACTCCATAGAATATTGAATTTACATATGTTAAAATGATTTCAGATTTTAATTTGCATATTTAACTAATTGTTGTAAAATAAGCGTATTAGTTAAATAAAAACAGGGGTTAATTATTCTTGAACGGAAATTAAATTATCGTTCATTTTGCGGTGTGTATATTTATTTATTGTTATTTTACACGGTTAATTCGTTTTTAAAAATCTGAACTGTGTATTTAGCTATCTACTTAATTTTTTATTGTAGTCTCATCGTTGTGTTCTATTTAAAAGAACGCTTATAGCACTTAAATTTTCTTTTGATAGGTAACAGGTACAGTTATGAGATACGGTATATAGGTACCTAATTAAATCGTGCAATATGCAAAAGGCCACAAGTGCCAATTATTTGGAAATACGTTTTATATGCGAAATAGCTGGCCTCCGAGCTCACATAAACCTTAAATACGATATAAAACTTATTTCCAACAAATTGGCAGTTACGACCTTTCGCAAATTGCACTCTTCGATTGTTTATAATCGTAGTATTTTGTTTTCGCCGTCATAAATTTTGTTAATTTACCAACATCTGTTAGTAGGTGTATAGATAACACGATAATTTTTTGTGTATTTATTAGCTTTGTTTGGATTTTATTTCATAATAAATGATAAGTAAGTGATTCGTACATTTTTGTACGTTTTCGAATTCAATTTATTTAAACAACGACAAAATTTGCTGTTATTAATATTAGTTTATCAAAACAAAAATACTGAAGAGACCTCAGAAAAAAATCTAAATATAATACAATATTGTTAAAGTATAAAATAAGATATTTTTCTATTTGCGAAAGATATTAAAACTAATTAAATACTTAATTATAATTAACTCTCTCGATAATACTTAAGGTATTGTTTGCACTGCCAGCCTGTATTGTAAACTCGCATCCTTTAGAGATATCTTGTATCACAGTAGACCCAATTAAGCGACGAAGATTATCCATCGTAAATTTGTCCTAAAACACGATTACAAGCGAATACTGTAAGTCAAATTATTAAAATTGTTATTGATCACGATCGTGCCCGTTATAACCTATTATAATGGTACTACAAGAATATTATCTAATTTATTTACCAGGTAAAAATTAATTTTCATTGTTAGTAATATACAGGTAGTGAAAATCATTATTTACATACAGGTGGTACCGTAACGAGTAAAACAAAGCGAAGTAGGAATATAAGGTGTTAGAACGAAAGAGATATAGGTAATATAGATATAGAGGTTGCCTGTAATTTTACATCGTCCGAGTGAAGACGAACGAAGACCGACGAAATGTCAACAGCCCGAGTGGAAGGTTTTACTAACTCTGTCATTTGCGCCGAGTTTCTCGTTTAATTTCGTTCGCACTCGTTCAAATAGCAGATGTAAATAATAGTTTTCCATACCTGTAGGTATATAAACACTTTAAAATTAATTTTAAATCTAAAATAAAAGTGCAAAAATGGAACACGCTAAAGTGATTAGGTAGATACTAACGTCCCTAAGTAAATATATTTATTTTAAAATATTATAAGTTTAAACTAAAGTTGGGTCGAAACCAAACGAACGTTCGCGAACACTAGGAGAGATCGACAAGCTCTTCGCAAATCGTTCGACACTGATCTGTGTCTAAAGAGCTACAGGTTCACGAACAGCACCGCACATCAAATGTATAGATCCATCCTAAGACACGCAAAAGACATTTAAACATATTTTTCATTTGGCAAACGATGATTAATGCAACCGTTTTCACATTTACACCTACAAATTTTCATTCTAAACTGCCGATTCGGGATTCGTAAAAAGAACCAGGAAAGCCGACAAATGTAATTGGTATTAAGTTTGTACAGAATTCTTCTAAATAATTCATTAGCCTTCTAATATATTGCGATGCTATCAGTGGTGTCGGATGGGATTAGATTGTGACGTGCTGTACAGCGACAGCTAATCCCAGGAGGTCGCGTCTTCGGTATCATTACGGTTAGAAATCGTGTCGCTGTTCTAATTCAATTATGAAACTTGTAATGATACACAAGTGCTTTCGTTAATTACATATTTCGTAAATGATTGCCGGAAAGTTTTAGTTATCAATTAATGATGCGCAACAAAATAAAAAGGTTGATAGATGTTAACTAACGAGGATTACAACGTGACGCTGAGCCTTACAAGATCCGGAACTGGAGGCAACAGTCTGCAGCCACGGGCGAAGATTTAATAATCCGTTTGTACACGGACAAGTACAAGAGAGTCGCAAGGCTTAAGACAATGCCATGACAAGATGCATTATTCATGTTTCAGAATAAATATGGGCGGGGATGGATATCATCATTTAGCTGCTACCGGGAGATTGTCTGCCCCTAGCAATTTACGCATAGCTTATCTTGTATATTATTATTACATTGTTGCTGAGGTGATATAATTGTTCACCGGATGTACTGAATATTTAATATAGCACGTTAGGTAAATGGTCATTTATACTTTACGTTATTTAGACAAATGTTAACTAATCTGAGGACGATATTGTTCGACTACTCCTATCTATTTATTGGATCAATTGATTATTACCTACACGTTTAAATCGAATATAGTCCAGCTTATGTTTTTTTTGGAAATGTTACCAAGAACCGGTTCTTCAATCCCCAGTTTACACTGGGACCAACAGTTAATAGTTATAGAAACGATTATTATAGAAACAATTGTTTCTATATAGTAATCGACTCGTAGTCTGAGTTAACTGGCTTGAAAAATCGGCCCCAAGTAACACTACGAATTTTGATTGAAATTTGGATGTTATTAATTTAGTTACAGTTTATTCAATTCTAATAATCGACGTTTACAATTCTAGAATTGAAAGCGTGTTAATTACGTCGTATCCATTATCTGGTGAACTGGTTGCTTAAACAAGAGAAGGGTTGCTAACACATGGTAAATTTGTGCTAGAATTGAGCTAAAATGAACAAAATCCTATTATATGTCGGAACAAAGACCGTCGCGTGAACCCTTCGGCATCCACACACTTCTGAATGCAAACAATTCTAAATAGTCCGAAACAAATGGAAATGGCACTTGTCATATATCGATTATCGCAGCTGCTCCAGTAGTTTGGACTTCAGCCCGGAGTCACGAAGCAGCGCTACGTTCCCCTGGGGGGTAATTATCGGAAGCTCGCTCAGACCAGTACGGCTACATCACCGACGGCACTGTTCGCGTCACTGCGTTTTACATGCAACATAACGTAACTAAATCATTCGGTCACTTGTACCGATTATAAATGACGCTTAACCTTAACCTAGATTACCGTAGGTTTATTTTAATATTATAATCAAATAAAAATAATTAATAAGAAATGACATTATTTAAATCAGTTTTGACAATACCTACGTTGCGTTAACGTTAAATTAATAACCGAATAAGTACTTACAATATAGCACCTATACTGGCAAAGACTTTTATAGCAAATTAATTTCAATAAACGTTAATAAAATGAAGAAATTAATTAAAAAGAAAATAAGTTGATAAAAAACAAAGTTCTCTACGCCATTATTAAAGGTCTCATCGTCAGATAATATGTATCAGATAATCTAGAGAATTTAATTAAAGCGAAGATGCCAAACGATTTATTACAATTAAATTAGTTACTTCAAACTACGTAAGAAGGGCAATTTAAGATATTATAGACTTCAATTTTACGGTCGTCAACTTGCATAATATATTATACAGTTATTAGAGATAATAAGTGTCTAATTTTAACAAAATTATTTGTAATTAAATTGCGCCGATTATTTTGATAGAAGCTGACGGTTTTGCTATGACAGAATCTGCATTTTATTTTAATAGTGGTCGTGGTGGTCTAGAGAACTTTACGATTTTCTAGTAAACCAACGGTCGGGAGTTCGAATCTCTTTGCAACGTTTGCGAATGTAATAGAATTTTTAAAAGGAAAAAGCAACAACTAGGAATATTTATACTACCTACATATATTTTTTAATTAATAGCTGGTCTAACCAATTGTGTTAGTGTTGACGTTCACGAACATCCATTGTTGCAGCGGGATTCGAACCCGCAGCCGCGAGTCACTAGAAGGCCAATCGAGAGACCGACTCTCTAGGTCACATATCCCCAAAACAGTACTCAGATGGATAACTCCGAGGGGAACGCCATATCTCCACATACCGATGTCAAATAGTAAAATCTGTGGTTAATGGACTAATTGTAAAATTTCGAAGCCAAAAATAATAATTAAAAAACATTCTTTTAATGTTATTACAACTCCGTGAATTCTTTATATTTTTTAAATTGTCTTCTCTGACTATTATAGCAACTACTGTAGTGGGTGTAGGTTACTGTAGCAATTGGCGGGGTTAGAGCTGAAACCACCTAAATAACAAAAAGTTAATATCAAAATATAAACCTTCAAAGAGTTTTTAGTCTATAAATTATTCTGTTTTCAACTTAAATTTGATAATGTAATTGATTTCGTAGGCTTATTAAAAATTATTAGGTACGAAAAGAAAATAAATCGAAAATGTTTGTTTTTTCTTTATTTTTTTGGTAAAAATATAGCACTAAAGACCTAGAGTATAACGTTTTTCAAGTTTCAGTTATCCAATAAAATATTTATGTCGTTTTGAACTAAAAATGCACTTGAGCGGTTTTAGCTCTAACCTCTTCATTTGTTTTGTTGTTACGTTATGTTGAAATCGAATTTTTATCGCTTAGATCGATACACATATTTTTATATAATTAACAGGTTGTGAACTCGAATGCTTAGGGCCAGTTTCATAAATAATCAACACTAACATAAGTAAAATTACTTTAAATTTAAAGGGATTTTAAGTAAGTAGGTGCCGCATTCGATATTATGCACTGCAGATGTTAAAAACTTACCTGATAGGATGTTCACGAAAATTATAATTAACCTAAATTATATTAAAATTACGGTTACTTGTTAAATGAATGTTTAAAAATTTAGGAAAACAGCGAATTTATGTTTCAACGACATGAAAAAGTAGGTACATGATTTGTTTTTTTTTTCGAGGTTCATTAAAATAACGACCTTCCTTGTAAAATGTCTTTTACGACTAAAGAGTTTTTGAGAAAAAATTTCATGTTTAATAAAGTTGGTTTTATTGTAGAGCTCGAGGTTCTGAATATGAAGGGTTAATTAAAATATGGCAAACGGTAGAAAAAAAGTTATTGGATTTACGTCATTTAAACATTTGTGATCATTTTCAAATTGATTAAATATTCGAATTTTTTTCATCGTTTATCCATTACCATGTTATTTATTTATCTGTTTCTATATAAGTAGGTATACTTGATATATAGGTACCAACAAATAAATATGCTCCAATTTGTTTCTTTTATATAAAAATAATAGTGTGACCGTTATAAATCTTCTACCTAAGTAAAATGTAGTTCTTTTAACGATTATTGGCATAGAGTGAAATGTGACTTATATTCGTGTTGAGAAATGGCTTGTATCGATATATTCGTGTAAGCACTTACTGATAATTTTGACCGTAACTTAAAAACTAAAGAGGATAATACTTCTAAATATTTCTATTTGTGATAATTTTAAGTACCTATCCATTTATTTGTGCATGAAAGTTCTTTAATAAATTAGGTACTATTAAATTTGTAGGTCATGCGAGTTCAAATTAATCTACCTTAATATAAATTGTTTAACCAAATATTTCACGCGATTAACATTTACAATAAATTATTTTAATAGATATTTTTTTGTTTGGGGTTGGGGCACTGAATTAGTCCCCTGCACCGCGTTCCATAATGGCCTACTGTACCCCCGCTGTCAATGTGTTTTATAAAGGCACACCTGTTTTTTCAAAGAAAGCTAAATTATCTATAGTATCAGGTTTCATTTCAGGTACCCCGAAGTGTGATTCTCTGCTGACTGCTAAGTCTTTCGTTAATAGAAATTACTTAATATTTTATATAATAATTAAATAATAATCTTTAAACAAAATTCTTCTACACGTAGTAAACGTGATTTTGATTAAATACGCCCATTGAATTTTTTTATGTAACCGTAAATATGTATTGACTACCTCATTTGCTGATTAGTGTTTAACAGTGTAACATTAACGAAATGGCAAAGCGTTTAAAATTCCGACCGATTTCATCGCTACTGCGGAATTTACTAGGGATAGATGTGAGATTGCTTATATACAATTGGGGTAACAAGTCAATTAGAATTCGGTAAATAAAAATCAATTAGGTAAATTTACAGCGGAACAATGAATTTAGATCTTAATTGTTTTAGGTTTAATTATTTATAAAGAACAAATTAAGTTAAGTTTAATTCTGCATATTTAAAAATAAACGTAGGCAGGTAAGTGTGTAGATACATCTCGTTAAAGTTATAAAGTCGAATCCCCGTAATTCAATTAAAAAATCAAATTAAAAAGATAGTGAGTTTTTATTTTTGTTCAACCGTCGTAAGCACTATCAAGTAAGTAAGTAGGTACCGAAATGAAATAAATCTGAAAAGACTTTGTTACAAATGAACATTTTTTAGGAATTTGAAAAGTTTTTTTGGTTTTTTGAGAACTTAATGTATTTTAGATACGATATTTTGATTTTCTATTAACTGTATTTATATAGTAGCGGGTACATACGTATTTATTTGCAAATCAATTATTTGAGTGTTGTGATTACTTATTAATATGTTACGTATTATCTAAAAGTAATTAGTATCTAAATATTAAATTATTAAATCAGATCCATATTATTCATTAATTGTACATTACAACTTTTTTGATTTCTAAAGTTTTCTTTTTATTATCGTAGTAGCCTGGAATGCCAGCCGAGATGCCGAATTAAATATAGGAGTATTTAAGTTTATGTTCCCGTGTGGTGAATTAGTTTTATTTTCATAGAATTTTATTAGTTTCGTTGTAATGTGAATTAACCTTTCATTATCTAGATAATTTGTCAATGGGATGTTGTTAACCTTAAAATGATATGTATTGAAATCCCCAATGGCAAGTAATATATCATAAAATGGAATTATCTATATATGTTTTATTAGCTCTACTATCTATTGTAAATTTACAATATAAAGCTTGCGTAATATTTAATGTGAGTGACTACATATATTTTTTTAACGCAGATATCAATTTTAATTGATAAATATACTAGGCTACTCGATATGCATAAAACCTTATAGCTATTGTTCGTAGATTTTATGTTGTAGTTGTTCTTAATAAACTACCACGAATTACATTAAAGCGCTTTTATGGCAAGTCGGCGTTACCCGTCATATTCTCTCCGCGATATCGTATTAAGGAAGTAAAATCGCATATTTCGTGTCGGAACGATATTTTTTTTACGTTAAAGATCTCTATCTCGGGCTTGAATCACCTTAATTTAAGCAACATTTTGGTGTAGGACCTAGTAATAACAGTTGATGTGCATAGAGGTATCTGGTAGGTACCTATTAAAATTTTTACCATTTAAAAGCAGGAACTGAAATTACCTACTTGCCTATTAATTGTTTCATATCAGAATGACAGAATTAGAATTACATAATATAAAGTCATTCAAATTTTACTGTTCATGACGTCATATATATTTTGTTAAAAATTTTAATTTCTCGATTTTTCTTTAATTTAATTTATTTACCTATATATTTTTATTTGCGCCTTCAAATTCGCGAGATAATGTATTAAACAAATATCAAATACATAAAATTATAAAATGTGTACTACGCCAACGCCGATGTCATGAAAAATTAAATTTACAACTGAACTTATGACCTTTATGATCTTCACCTAAATATAAGTAAATTTGAATACAACTTGAATTCGCATTCGCTTAAAAATAATTCGTGCCTACCAAAGAAAACAAAATTGGTACGCTCGATTTTTAAAACCAACAAAATAAAAACACCAAAACAAATTACAATACGGAAGAAGCGGTCGCTATCTGAAAACTCATTGAAGCTTTATGTACAAAACAGGTAATTTACTTAAAGTGGCTTTTAGCTTTTTTATAACATTTACGATTCTAAATTTTATTCTCGATGATAAATAAATTTTCGTTAAATTGTAAAACGTAATACACTTCCTGTTTACGTGAATTAACAAAAAAAATCTTTCTCGTTCGACGAAATAATATCGAGATTTAAATTGAATTTAGTCTGTTTTCGGTTAAACGCCAATAACGTGGAATGCTGCGTGAATTTGTACAAATTTATTTTATAAAAAAAGGGGTTAATTATTTCCGTAAATCTATGAAAGGACGTGACGGTGTATGTAGAATAATCGGACTTCTGTTCAACGTATTTACTCTGCAGATAAAAAGGACATGCTACATTCCAACAAATTCCATATTTACTCTGTTTACCCTTGTTAACTTTTGTGTACCAGGCCATATCCATATTTTATAACCATTTTTATTCTACGGTCGTAAATTTTAATGTATAAAACGTTCTCTCTAAGAAAGAAAGTCTGTTCAAATGCCTATATAGGTGTTTTTGCAATTCATAAGTTACCTACTAGATTCATTCTCATGGTCGATATGTATTAGTTCCACGTTTTCACAAAACGTTCGAACTCCATAAAAGTAATGTGTGAATTGAACGTTGTCCGCGATAAGAACTACGGAAAATATCGAACTTTCCTGATAGTAATACGAAAATTAAGTGGGCGGCGATTGAAAACGTAGACGAAAACGTTGCATTATTCTTATTCGTGTCTACGGCCTTTTAAAATATTTTATTACTCTCCTCTGCATTTAAATTTTTTGATATAGATAGACTTAAGTTTGACGTGTTATTGTTATCGTTTTCTTTCTTCATGCAGAATAAACTTGTAAATTTATTTTAACGAATCGTAAAATTATAACGTCTAATTAATAATTAATTTAAAAATAATCGTAATAGTTGTAATATACCTACATTGGGCCTAATTGTACCTAACAATAAGTATTTATTACGACCGCATTGAACATTAAAATAACTACCTTTTTGCGTTTTTCGTATACAGCTAATTCAACGCAACAACAACTCAAGAATGAAAATAATGGGAAATAATAAATATACGACAGCATTCGCTAATCAATTCTGACATTCACAATCAGTTCGTTTTCTCGAACAACTAATTGACTTTGAATTTAAAATTAATTTTCTTTTATTGTATCGTAGCTACAAAATTTATAAAAAGTTGTCGAATCTCCAAATCAGAAAAAAAACGCGCAAAAGATTATTTGCCTACATAAGGCGATTTCAATGATTGATTTTACTGTGGATCTGATTTTGTATAAGTACATTTTTTCGACGGGAAATCAGATGGTGATCAGATGAGTAATTTAATCAATCGAGCGAAATACGCCTATAATTCAGTAAGAAAACGGCGTATAGGTTTTTTTTTTAAAGAAAATATAGGTACTTTTAATGTACTTAGTAGATAATCTTAAAAGGATTTACCTATCAATAAGTTTAAAAGCATCAATTCCATGTAGAATTGTTCTGCTACACGCAGACGTACATAGATAGATAGTGGAAATGAATTTACAGTGGCAGGAATAGAATTGATTATTCTAGTGAAAAGGAGATCTAAGATTACCACAACGAAATTAATTAATTCTTAATCTTCGGAACAATGTCTCTCTAATGTAGTAAATTGAAAATGTGACTTATACGTCTAGTAATGAAGAAAGCAGGTTTCTTTACTTTTACAATCGAATTAGCATAAAATTAACCTAAGAAACTATCGAGTTTTCATTTAGAAAATTGTAAGTAGGTATTTTAGATTTTACATTCTTATACAGTATGTTTCATGTTTTATACCAATAACTGGCTAACGTACCCGCCTGAATTTGATTTATGTTGTAACTACAACCATTAAGATATTGCTATATTTCTTTTTGGGCTATTGATTTTGAAAGAAGCAAAAATCGCACAAATTTGGCAACATATTTAACTATTTAAAAAGCCACAACTCAAAAACTATTTGAGCTAAAGAGCTCAATTTGGTGTCGCTCTCTTCTGCTTTTAAGGGGCTTTAATTTGATATGCGGCATGCCGATGATACTTAGATTTTGTAATTTTTGAAGACTTTAAAACAACTTATTTTTGAAAACTTAAAAACGCCACTTTTAATTTCTTTGAAACAAATTTTTTTAAAGATATTTATCGATTATCTATGTGTCAAATTTCATAATGGGATGCCGATGGGTTCTTGCGGAAATTATTTTTTTCATATTACGAGTACTAGATATAATGTAAGTGGGTTATATTCGCTAAATTTATTGACTTCCATAACTATAACTTGAGTAAGTCTGATTTGAAAATTGCTAGTAATCTATTTTATCTTTTTTTCCTACATATAATATAAAAATACTTAATATTGTGTACAACGTAATACATTGCACCCTTTAATTGTATAGATATTATAAGTGTATTCAGGGAAATATCATACATCAACAATTTATTTATGTATGTTTTCATCTCGGAGTGTTTGAAGCATAATACAGTTACCTTTTAAATTAAAAAAAAAGTTAATTTCACTCCTAAAAGAAAATCTTTCAATCTTGAGAAAATCATATAAGTACCTACTTTTCTGATGGCAGCGCAGCGTAATATAGGAATAGGAAAATGTTACTTCATTATTTTTGGCTAATTTCCGAAAATCAGCTTCTTGTTAAACATATTACTTCAGTAAACATCAATTTATTAAACGTGTGACAAGTAATAGTCTTCATCATACCAACCCCAACGGGCTTAGACAAAAATGAATCTGAATTTGTCGCTATATGTACAAGTACAAATAACCCTCCTACAACACGCTTTTACTCTAATACGATAAGAAAAATGCGAAATTCTTGTATTACGCAATACTTCTATAACACTTGATATACACGTATTTTATTTAACATACTTATTTAGAAAAATTAAAATTGATAAATATTAGGTAGGTAACTTATTTTTATATTATTTATAGTGCAAAAATTATAAAATAGATTACTAACAATGTTTAAACCGCAATTCTGTACCACAATAGTTCTGTACGTCAAAAAATTTAGCGAATTTCGTGTACACTATAGTATAAAAAAATTAATTTTCGTAATAACCCGTCGGCGTCCCATTATGAGATTTGGCACACAGATAGTCAATGAATTTCTTTAAAACATAATTTTTTATAGAAATTAAAAGGGGCGTATTTAAGATTTTCAAAAAAACGTTTTTTTAATATCTTCAAAAATTATAAATTTTAAACATCACAGTCATGCTGTATATCAAATTAAAGCGCATTAAAAATAAAAAGAATGACATCACATTAAGCTTTTTAGGTCAAATTAGTTTGTGAGTTATATATTTTTAAAGAATTGAAGATATTGTCAACTTTTAAAGTCAATACCTCAACAACTACGACTTCAAAACATCTGAAATTTTACAATTTTTATCAACTTGATTGGTACTTCCATTGTGCTAAATATAATGAATTTCTGGAATCTCAAGGTTCGGACCATTGCATTAGTTGATTTGACATGGAATGACCCAATACTACTCATTTATTTAAATTTTAACACATACATTCACTGAAATTATTTTTATATAGATTTGGATATTCTATAATTGATGTTTAAAGATGACTCATCAAATGACGTGATCTGTGCCGTGTTACAACAGCGTAAGTATCTAGCAGGCTTACATATCAACGCACATGAGGCGGATAAGATTTTGTATTTGTTTAAACTAAACATAAGTAGGTACCTGACGATAAGACAGGTGTCATATGTCGAGCTCGTTAAATTATCGTGGTTTTTCAGATTTATGGGAATTTTTATTTGTACCAATAATAACAAATAACAACTGCTTAAAGTTTTTGTTCATTACTATTCGCGGTTTAGAGTAAAACCTCGTTAATACACTTTTCAAGGAACCAAACAAGAAACTCGTCTTATTGTTAAGGGAGAAAGCGATCTTAAACGAGATTCCCTTATATATTACTAGTATGATTCATAATTTATTTGTATATTGTATTGTCAAATAAGTAATAGGTATAAGTAGTACGTTAAAAAATGTCAATATTCAGGTAACTCGAAAATCAATTTGTTTTACAGTAATTAATTCTTCTTGTTAATGATTTAACATTTTTTGTCAGATTTGTATAAAATCACGTTTTAAACAGGATTTATGTTGAAAAAGTTTTGAAATGTGCGCGTATTAAACAGCAACATCTTAACGAGGTTTCATCGTATTTGCGTTTTTGTCGCGTGTGTCGTGTTCATAGTGTATTGGAAGATGTATTTGTGGCACTAGTAATTCCATTTATATTTTCACCGATTTTACGGTCATTAGGGAAATTTTGAAGTTCACGGCATGTTTTCAGACTTACCGAGGTGTTTTCTAAAGTTTTTCGGGAAATAAAACTTCGACACGATCACAGACTATATTTTTGATTATTTAATTTAGTTATTAACGGGGCCTAATTATTGGGGACTATATTTGCGATTCACGATGTCGTTTTTATTTACCTGAAAAGTAGACAGCGGATGCTTTTCGAATTCTATCGTAGTATTTTCTGGGAATAAAATTTCGAAAAAATCGCACACAATTTTTTTAAACGTTTCTTGATCGTTATTAATTATTTATTACTTGTAAGATTAATATGTACATGATTTTTTCAGATTAAAAATATGAACAAACTCGATTTATTTCAAATTAAAAGTTAAACGTAGAAAGATAATTCAATTTATTTAATAAGTAATACTATTAGATATAATATCTAATTGTAAGTACGTTTCTAAAGTATTCATAACGATTTATTGTCCTTGTTCTACAAGTCGAACACATGCTGCAAATGTTACCTTGATAATGTATAAGGAAGTAATCGTACATGCGAAGCGTTCTAAACTTGTGTAAGATCGTTTCACTAACTTTTGTAATGCGGCAGTAACCCAAGTATAAAACCGAACGGCTGAATCTGAAGAAAGCAATAATCCGCATGCGGCTGGTGTCGTTATAACCAGATATGATGCACGGATTTAGATTTGAAAAGGGTCGCAACAAGATAAAACTTGCATTAAATAAACAAAATGGCATTAGTCAAGTCGCGCCACTATCTCGCACTCAAATTATTAAGTGGAGGCGGTGTTAATGGTCGATTTATGCAGCGGTGCCAGACACCCACAGGAACAAGTCCAACAATCATACAAACTGCATAGTAATCAACATTATGCAAATTGCGATAATTTGCATAGTTTAGGAACAATTTAAGGAACCTAATTTTAGAGATGCAAATGGAGCATGCGAAACGAGTTGGAAGATGGAGTGGACTCTGCTGGTGACGCACTGCTATATAAGCTATTTGACAGTGAAATTTCTAGATCCTTAGAGCTACGATAATTATCCCTTCTACAGATCCTCGACTAAGCTCTTACTAACACTTTCTAAACATCTTGACGTTCTGTATGGCAACTAAAATTTAAATAAACCGTAATTTACGTGAAATATCTAATATATCTTTATTATAAAAACTCCACGTCCTAATCTATTTCCATCTATTTCGATTAAATAACCGCGTAATACAGGGTGTTACGAAAGTAACGCGCGTCCTTTCAATGATCGAGTTTGTTACGTGGTAAATCGCACGGGGTTCGAATTGCCTTCCCGCGAACCTTTATGAATAAAGTACCAATACGTGCACGTGCAATTTATATATATATATATATATATATATATATATATATATATGATACTTGAGGGTAACTGCTAATAATAATAATAATATTTCTTATATTGTAATCTTAATGTGTTGTTTTCAGTTCACTTTTACTTTGGTCAATAAATAATTTTCGATAAGGCCTCTTTATTTCGCCGACTCTCGCGTTTAGAACGGATCGACCTAGTAGTAGATCCAGGTGATTACGTTGTCACTCCAGGCCAAGGTAACCTCGATGGTCCAAAGAGAGATTGGTAACAAGCTAAAAGAAATCGAAAGTCAAGAGTGATCAAAATTTCCGAATGACCTTCCTGACAATTGTTTTGATGGAAAATAACAGAACGTTGAAATTTACGAAAAACAAAAATAACAAAAAACATTTACAAAAGATGTTCATATATGTTTCCTTCGAGATCGACAGGGAAATATTAACCCTTTCTAAGATGTGTTCATTTATTGAAACGACAGCTGTATGAAAACGCTCAATAATAACTGCTTGTTCCGCGACAGGTTCAAAATAAACATTTTCTTTGGGATATCCCCATAAAAAATCCAGATCAGGTGACGTAAGAGGCTAAGCTACCACAGCTTCCAATCCACCGGCCAGGAAAAGTAGCATTTTCTCACAATCAGAGCACCACGTGATATTACAAGAGGATACGTTTCGATACTTTCATCGTCAATAAAACCGTAAGAAAGGCCAATCGGAAATTTTGTCACTATTGACTTTCGAATTCTTTTAGCTTATTGATTGGATCCTTGAAAGGACGGACGTTACTTTTATAACGCCCTGTACACTGAAATAATATTTCACTTAACATTTACACATACACATGTAGACATTTATTTATCCAAACATCGTACCTTTATTTCAAAATAATAAAACGTGGTATTCATTTTGCACGCCAATAAAAGCTCACGTTTCTTCCTTTACCTAATCTAGAAAATTAATGTTTCTAGGCAACGAAATTAATTAGATAACAAAATTACCTGTTGGGTCGTTATGCAGACGCTATAATTCTCCCTAAATTTGTTTTAAGAGGATTTAACATTTGAATTGAATATTTCATTTCATTCCTAAAGGTGAAAATTTCTGAAATAGAAAATGTTATTTAAAAATTGAAGGAGTAGGTATTTACTTTATTAAAGGATATGAAAATATTTAACACGTTAGTACTATAGTGTTTGTTAGTTTAGTAAATCCGTATCGATTTGTTTTTAAGTTTTGACTTATAAAAAAAAATAATGCATAATATTAAAATTTTATATAAATTTATCAAACGTAGTTTTGTTTATCTTGATGAATTGGTTTTATATTTACACGATTTATATTTAAACATTTTTCAATGTTGAAAATTTTGTTAAAATTTACTTTTTGAAATTTTAATGAACTACGTGTTTATCGTCATCCATTCATCTAACCAGCAAGTAATAATCCAATAATATTATCGTTTCAGCTTCTGTCAACATCGGCAATCGATAATTCAGTTACTTAACTTTATAATGATAACAACCTAGATATTCCCAAGAAAGTTTATTAGGTACTTGCAAGGAAGCACTAGTTTGAAGCAGTACGCGATATCGAAAAAGGTTTTGCATATTTCGCAGTGAAATTGAAATCCGGTAAAACTTTAAACAGGTATTCAAAAAAAGGTGTTTATAAATCGGGAATTCTACATTAAAAACAATAAATAAAATAGGTAATAAAGAAGCATTTAGAAAATGTACCTATTACCCTAAAACCGTCACAAATGAATAAAGATAATAATTAATATTCAATTAGTCTAACGCTGAATTAAAGAATAATGATACGTATAAAAAAATTGTTGATTCGTCATGGGAAACTAGTTCTTTAAGTTTGTTTTACATATTACCTACACTAAAAAATTGTAAGTATTGCTAAAAAGTATTATAGAAAGACAACTTTTTTCTTATAGTGTTTGTTATTAATTAATATTTTCAGACGATAAATCTTTAACGCAAAAATAAAAACCAACAGTATATTTAAAAAAATATTTTATTTCGGAGGTGTTTTGAAACTATGTACGTACCTATTTCTAAAAAAATCTCAACTATTTTCTTCTTAATTCAAATACAACAGCTTCTTTCTTATATCTTTTTTATCATAATCAACTTATCCTAATGACAATTATTTATGGGTTAAATAGTTATTAGCAATAGAATAATGTATTTAAAAAATGTATACTTATAATGTACGAAGTGTCGGTCTGATTAATTAAAGTTTAAAAAAATGCAGCAGCATGATGTAGGTATGTGCTTTACGTTGCGCTCATAAAACCATTCCTTTGAAAAGTGAGCGAGTAGCCTATAATTCATTACCTTGACTTTGTCAAATATTTTAAATTGTTACTGGCTAGACGCAATGTATGTCACAGTATTTGCGGCAAAACAATACTCTGTAATAGTTATTTTTTTTAATTAACGATGTGTTTAAATACTTATAGATATATAAAGAAAGAAACAACTTTTAGTTTTTTATCGTAGACAGAAATCTAAAAATAACAAAAGCCATCTAGATTGTTTTCGTGGAAGTAAAAATAGTTTATTAATGACTAAATTTAATCACTGTGCATGAATGCAATCCTTAATAATTTCCTGATTTCGAACCGTTGAAATGCTTACACACTTATAACATCGCAGATTACTTCTGGAATATCTTATATATAATTTTAATCCTTGTGTTTAGACGATATAAATTGTAAAGTTTAATAAGTCATTATTTACAATAATACACTTTGGTATCAAAAATTACAATTTCAAATGACATTATAAATTATTTTATGAGCCAGTATCTAGGTAGGTATAATGAATAGTTAATGTAAATACTTACTCCAGAAATAATTATAGGCACTTAATAATACACGACGTTCTAAAATTCCACAAACTATACTATAGGTACCTACGTATGTACTTACTTATAGCGTATTATGGTAGATATTAGAATGTAAACATAAAATTCAGTTTTCTGTTCAATTTTAATGGAACTTATGTAATATTCAAATATCAATTTAATAATTCTATATAAAAGCTATGTACCCACTTATACATAATTATATTAAAATAAATTCTAGTGGCTTATAACACATAAGTAATATACTAATGGTAATAATTTTTTTAATATAATTTTGTATTAAATTCCTTTAATTTAAGTAAAAACTATAAACTGTACATTTTTATTTAACAAATTTTCTAAATAGATAAAACTGGCCTAATGCAATACATGTACCTATATCAATAAATCCAGAAATATAAAATGTTATAACTACCTACCTAAATATAATTTTTAATAACCCAATACTTGGGGGCTGGTTTCGTAAGTAACTTTGTTTTATATATAAAACAAAGGTTATAGTAAACCCGCTTGTGTACTTTCGTGTGCACTGTATGGACAAATTTAGCGACCTATTTTATTTGATACAGGGTCAACTATAGAGTACGAAACCGCTTCTTGGCCACTTCAAAACAGTGCCGTTTATTCCCCACCATCCCTTAAAAGGTAAATATTTTAAAAGTCGCTATTTCATTTATCTTTAAAGATAGAGATCTCGTTTTAAAACCGAAATACGGAAAATTGTATGGGGAATAAAAAAGTTTCTGACAATAATGACTGATTTTTCAATATTAAGCGAGATACTACGAAAAAACGCACTTTTCAACCCTCCATAAACATTGGTAATTCAAGTTACGGCCAAAAATGCTTAAAATAAAATTTGTTCTTCACGCTTTCGGGTTTAATATGATGTATGTATATATAGATATAGGTATATGACCGACTTATAGTTTTAGGATCTAGGGGATGAGATCGGAAAAAATCGAAAACGGCACGTCTGGGTCCCGTCATCAGACAGGCTGCAACAACTATATTTTCTATGAAAATAAAAAGTTGTCAGCCTAAATTATTTAAAAATTGTTGCGACAATCAAAGATTTGAATTTCGTTTTTTATCCGTAAACAAATGTATTGAAAAAGTAAAATCTCTCGAAATAAGACAAATTAAAAAAAAATCAAAAAACATTAAAAAATTAAAATAAATTGTTTTTCAATACTTACGTAAAATGCAACACTGCTGCTGTTGCGACTGCCACTTGTCTGTAACAGACTATAAGGAAAAATTAGAAACTTCTAAATTTTTCTTTCAATTTGCCTACCTATTTTTCGTCATCGTTTTCCCTCTATCGCCAATTTCCAGTATAGATTTTTCCGTTGACTGCGTACTTGCATTATTACGTACGCTACGTATTACGTAGCTACGCTTTATATTTCACTGTATTTCATCAACCACTGTAATCACGAAAACGCGCGTAATATAAAATTTCGTTCGCGAAATTGGACCGTCGAATGTTTTAGGGCAGCCCTAACCAAGATCCTAACTGAGTCCCTATCCAAGAGCCTAACCAAGCTCGATTTTCAAAGAATTTGTGTTAGAGCTTAAAGGTCCATGTATTTACACTTTATAAATACATGGAGAATTAGTCGACAAATAAAGATCCTACCTTTCCTGGTCGTATTAATTCTTTTTGTTTGTAATCCTTTTAGAGAACACAACACAACACATAACACTCGCGCATTAAATAATTATATATATATATATATATATATATATATATATATATATATATATATATATATATATATATATATATATATATATATATATATATATATATATATATATATATATATATATATATATATATATATATATATATATATATATATATATATATATATATATATATATATATATATATATATATATATATATATATATATATATATATATATATATATATATATATATATATATATATATATATATATATATATATATATATATATATATATATATATATATATATATATATATATATATATATATATATATATATATATATATAAGATGAAAGTGTGAGGAATACATTTTATTTCAAGCATTTTGATGGTAAACTTATTAGTTTCAGAAACAATTACCAATGTTTATGGAGGGTTGATTTTTAAAGTGCGTTTTTTCGTAGTATCTCGCTTAATATTGAAAAATCAGTCATTATTATTATAGAATTTTTTATTCCACATGAAATCCTTCATGTTTTGGTTTTAAAACGAGAGCTCCATTTTTAAAGATAAGCGAGATAGAGTCTTTTGAAATATTTACCTTTTAAGGGATGGTGGGGGTAAAGGACGCGTATTTGAAGTGCCTAAAAAGTGATTTCGTACTGTACAATTGACCCTTTATCTAGTAAAATATGTCGCTAAATTTCTTTATTCAATGCACCCATCAAGCATAATATTAACACAAGCGGGTCTACTATTACAACCATTTTATAATAAGTTTGAAAATATAATATTAATATGAATTATGTATTATTTTATTATATGGAGAAATGGATGCTTTGGACTATCCAAGTACGGAAGGACTAACAGGGGAGAATCACCTGGAAATAGTACATTCAGTTCTCCATAAAATAAAATAATTAATCATTATAGTGGATGGAAAGAGGTATGACAAAGTATTTATTGCTTGTATAGTTTCTCTGAAACAAGCAAATTACGGATGTTTAAGGTAATGTGCTTACACATGTCATGTTGGCTGATAAAAATAATGTATTATCTATTACCATAATTTATATTCCGTTGATAAATAATTTAATTTAATGCGGGAAATACACTCATAGATAGGTATTTGATTATTAAATAAGTGCAATCTAATAATATATATATTCTATGTATAATTAAATATCTTTATGAATTGCAGAATTAGATAATTAAATAGTAATCTATCTAGAAAGCTACATACAACAATAAATACGTTACCTACTCCCTTGATTGATTAGATTAATATTTCATTCAAATAGTTGTAGTTATATAGGTATATAGTAGAACATAAATCATTATAAATAACATATATGCTCAATAATTAATTAGCTCTAATATATTAAAGAACTTATATTCATTTTTATTTAAGTTTTCTTGTTGCGACTAAATTAAACAATAAGAAAGTAAAAACGTTTAATATTACTTTCGTTAACAAAATTTTTAATTGTTCTTGATTGTTAGAAATAGAATCTATTACTTATCTATTGTGCCTTCCCTTTTCTTTTGTCTTTCTGTTTAAAACTGTAACCTATTCCTTACAATTTTCTTAATGGAGCTTTATACTAAGTCAAAGGATTTAAATACCATGAAAAGACTGTTATTTTCCAAGCCCTTCATGAACGGTTAGTGTTTTTCTTACGCCATCCAGTCCAACGTGGTTATCGGATTTCTCATCGCACTATTCAACGGGTCTGCCTGAACCACTCTCTTACCAACCCCACATTACCTCTTTCATAGCATTCAATTCACTTGCTAAAGCCAACCCGATCTCGCCAATCTCAAATCCTATTATTAAAGGATAGATATGCCACGACAAAGGTTCTTTCAGATTGAATATTTTGCATTTCGCATTACAATCATGTTTATTGCTCAAAACCGAATTCAATTAAGTTTGTTTATCGTTGCTTTTGTTTAATGGAGACGAATATTCTAAAAGCGTAAACATATTTACCTACACAATAAATGTTCGAATTTAGCATAAAATATCCAGAACCAACGAAATTTGTCTATTCATTGTCTAATTTATAAACTTGTTAAATTAATTCAAATTATTAATCAAATTTAGAAATCGAAATAAATTCTGATATTTTCTATTTAACTGATTGACTCGGGTACTGTAGCTAAGATTTGTTTCCAATCAGCATATTTTTACATAATACGACGAAACCCCGCGAATAAAATCAATATTGAGTGTGAATTTACGTAGCCGAATCCCCCCGTAGATCCCTTAAAAATTATTATTTTGAAAACAATACAATTTTGTTATACCGAGTGGTAATGAAATCAGGTTTACCCCTATAACTCGTTTCCTTTTAATATATACGAAGCAGACCAAACCCGTCAGAATGGAGGGGTTAATGAAACGAAAATTTAGTAAGCAATAAGTTAGGTATACCTACGTTCTATTAAAAAATAAAGAACAACATTCCTAGATATTTTACTGATGAATTTAACTGTTTAAACATACGATTTGCATTAGTATAAGTTGCAAATAATTTATAAACATAAGAGTGCATTTAAAATTAAAGTGTCGCGATTCTACAAATGATAATATGTAGTAATTTTATTGGAAATATTAGGGCTTATTATCAGCACTGCTATACGTTTCAGCGAGCGAAACTATGCATTTCCCAGACTTTCGATTCAAATCTTTTATTAACTGAGCACAAATAGTCTATAGTAAGTTGAATTAAAGTTTCATTTAGTACGACAACAGCGTGATAATAAGTTCGCTAGATATCAGTTTAAAAGAACTACCTGCTTAGTTTTAGTAAATCAATAATATAGCGTTACAGTTACAATGTTAGGAGATAACGTAGAGAGTATTATAGGTACCTAAGTAGGTACGTTAATGTTTATTGTGTGTCTTATAAACAAATAAATTGTTACACATTAGGTAGGTTTAAAGCAATATCTAATATTAACATGTATGTGATTAATAAATTTACTTGTAGGTTTATTAACATGGTAATGACCTAAGACTATAATTGAGTTGATTAAAATCGCAATAGTTTAAACACTACACAATAAATTTGAATACATATCATATTTTTATAAAAAAAGAGCAGTTTAATAAGCAACGTGAGTACTTAGAATGGCAAATATAAAAACTCAATATTTTCAGTTTTCTTTAACCAACAATTCCAACATGCACTCTACTCTATGGTTACAAACATGCATTTCATTTTAACCTATTACGTATTTTCATTACATATTCCGGTTTTTATTTATAATTAAACATTCATAATGAGTCTAATAAAAATATAAAGAAAGAAACAAAGTTGAAATAGTTCTCTATGACATAAAATAGGTGTTTACATAAAGTGAATATTTTATTTTAAAAATACACAAGTACTATATACTTAAAGATTTTTCATAATAATTAAATTTTCTTATGGACATTATAAACGAATAAATTTAATTTTAAAAATTACATTCATACAATTTTGAATAGGGAAAGTCAAAATTATTACAACTGCTAAAGAAATTTTCTCATTAGGTATATATATTTTTTTTTAGAATAAAATCGTTTTTTGTCATTTACTAATGTATAGAGATAACTTTACACGCGTAGTGGTCACGCTTGTTAGGGTACAATATCGTGAAACGTACCGTTATGATTGTAGCAACCCTAATGTGGTGAGCTTTGTTTGAACGTAAAGCTAGGGTGGCTAGAATTTTATTGGTTGTCAAAACAGATCGTGCTCACAAGATGTTAAACTTATATTGGTTTACTGATGTGGGAAAGAGAATGAAACATTTGTTTTTTTAGTGATATTATAACATATCTTTATTACCTGCTGCCAACGGATATGTTTATTATTGCGGTTTATTATCAGGTCCGGTTATCAGTCGAGTTTTTCACTGATAAGCGGAAAAATAAGATATTAAGATTGGAAGTTATTGGAAAACGATATCATAAATTATTATTATATTTCATAATATAGAAGTTTATAGCTAGGTATATCACCGTAATAAACCTTATTAATTACGGAAAGTTACAATGTGTAAAATTATATAAATTTTTTGTAAGACGAAATATTCTATGTAGGTAATTGAAATAAATCCGACACCCTGAAATTTAGCATAAAACTACCTTAAGAGTTTCATCTTGGTTTAAAGGAAAGACCATTATTAGCTCGCTAAATGTGAGAGGAACAAAAAGTACTAACAGAGCGGGGCACTAGCCAGCAGCTAAACCACCAGAACTTGGTACGAAATATATATCAAATTAAGTGATTTTGCAGTTGAGTAACTTCTAAATTTGAGATTATTAATTTCATTTTGTTCTCAATTTTACAGTTTATTATTCTGAGGTTCCGCCAAAGTTTTACAAAAACTCGTTCATTTCTTCGTCTCTGTTTAAATGAAAATTAAAGGCAGTTTACACCCTACCCGCAATATATTTCCTTTTTTAGTTTAATGTTTATTAAGGGTTTTGTCAAACAAGATTATTATATGCAGTTAGATATAAGTTACATTATAAAATAAATTTATAAAAATTGACGACAAAACAAATTTAGGCCCATCAATTGTTTAGTTGACGAGAAAAATTAATGCAAATTTCCGTTAATACGGAAACAACTACGACCGACCAATCAAAGCAAGTTGAGCCTCTGGTCGATTTTTCTAACGATACGAGTTGACCGAGCGAGTCGGTGGAGACACGGGAATAACGCACAATGTGTTGCCACCAAACACGCCATCAGAATATCAACCAATCCTATAATTTATATAGACTTGCTAAGTTTATTGTGTATTTTATATTAGTGATTAAAACTACTATAATCACTTTAAAATATTTTTAGTTATTTAACGTTCTTACAAAAAAAAATGAGAAATAAAATTAAATAACACCTTATAAACTGCCTTCTATTTCTTTAATTAAAGTCAGTTTTAATTTATGCCAATATTGAAATCACAAACAAAAAAACATGTAGTAAACTGTACTGATTGTGGCCACGAGTCATTTATGAAAATTTCTAGGATAAGACGTTTAAACTAAAAAAACTGGAAATTAAAAAAGATGGTATAATAACTAATAAGTAATACTAATTTTATGCTAATTGAATCGAAACTGTGCAGCACTAACTTTATAGTACCTACTTATTTTTTATTACCGAAGTTGTGCGATTATTTAAAATTTATTCGTTTACTTTTCGCTGCTGAAAAAACAATAGGACTTACCGTCAATAATCACGATGGCAATTACCATGAAACTACCACTAAACGGGGGTTAGAAAAGTGGAAGTAACGGTAACCAATAACGTCACGCGCGATCGGGATTGTCAATTAACTCAATTTCGTTACATGTAATTAAATGAAAGTAGTGCAGTGAGCTGCAGCGATCTTTATGTGACGCGCACCATCATAGTTAAAACCCTGCGAAATAGTTCTAAACGTTCTAATTATCTCAATGAGTGTTAAAAACAAATAGAAGTGTTTTATAGGGGTTTTTTTATATAATCAATATAACTTATATTACTCTGTGAAGGGAGAAAAGATGAGGTGTCAAGATGATGATATTATCAACTATTCACGAAATGTGGGTTATGTGAACGTTGCAATAAAATACAAGTGGAATCTAATATATTTTACCTATCACTAAATGACTTACCAAAAAATGTTCTTATAATAGGTATTCACGATTTCAATTACATTATGTTAAAACATTAAAATATATAAAATTATATTTGATTTAGTAAAAACATGTAGGTGTATCGGGTGCCAACGAGATCACCAGCTCCCTTCTTTTGTCCCTTGTTATTCAACAAAAACAAGTTTCCTTGTTTTTGTTTGTTGTTCTTGTATTTAAATTTTATCTCTCTGTGTAAAATCTAAGTTGTGTAAATCTAATTAAGTTGACCTAAAAATTCACCAAAATTGTGCTAACCCAAAATTTCAAAAATGAAATAATATACAGGGGGTTCCATTTGAAAATCAAAATTTGGTCTCATTTCCGGCCAAAAGTCCCAAAAAAATCACACATTATGTCAAAATATGAAATTTTTCGTCTTTATTAAGTGTGCTGAGTTTCATTTCAGTAGCTTGAAAAACAAGGAACAAAATAGGGGTGTTAGTGATTTCGTTGACACCCGATATTGAATATATTGTATATTTTTAAATTTAATCAATTTAATAGAATCTTATCCATCATATTGATTATATTGCTATGAATATTTTTAATTCTTTCATATTTAAATTACATAGTACATACTTAAAAGCGTACCTATCTAAAATTACCTCAAATATTATTACTAACTAAACACACTGTGTTAAAGCAGAGAGTTAAAAATTTTAAAGGCACGTAGTATGAACAAAAACAAGTTAGAAGTCTTAATATAGGTAGGTCTTAAGTCCGCAAATTAACCGTTTTCGAAATAAAAACGATTTTCTTTTTCGATTAACCAATTACTTTTTCTAAAACTTCCCTGAAATAATATTACATTTTGCGGTCGTCTACTGCAGTAGCGAGCGGAAAAGTATTTTGTTACTTTAACAATAAGTAGTACCTAATAAGGTATTTTGATGCTCTTAAAAAATGTTGTTTTTTGTGGTCGGCGAGTTTAGCAGATGAACGGCTCAAATCTTGAGACCTCCTCTATCGGCTAGTGCTTCGTTTGTGCCGATTAGTGCCGTAATTAGTTTTTTTAGCAACACTAGCCGTTCCCGCGTTATAGCGATTATTAGATGTGCTGCTAACTTCACGCATGATCGACGGCACAAATCTTGGGACCTAATCTGTCGGTTAGTGCTTTATTTGCACCGGTTTGTGTCGTATTCAGTTTTTCAGCAACACCAACCCTTCCCCAATTACAGCGGTTATTATCTAGCGCATCTTTACACGTGATTAGCGGCACAAATCTTAGGACCCGGTTAAACCCGGGAATATGAATAAACACGCCACACTTAAATTAAAAACTTGAACTTTAATAACCTCATCGCTATCAATTGTGACCTATAATAATAAATAGTATTATTTAGGTGTAATAAAAAAGCTTTAGGTGTTAAAATCTGTCAGTACAGCTATGATATCTATGTACAGTCGGTTCGTTTAATTTTGACACCCCGTTCGAGATGTTATACTTAGGCACATAACTACGATAAGTTTCACTCGAGCAGAGTATCATTAATTTAGGAGCCTGCTGTACATACATAACTCAAATGTATTTTATTCCAATTGGTTGATAATGAGAACGATAATATAGCGTTGCCGGAATGATATTAAAACGAAGAACAATGCCTGCGTACTTGTTGAAACTCTACCTGTATCCAAAATCGCAATTACCTATAAATTTCCTAAAAAATTACCTTAAAACCATACCACACCGACACGTCGATTTCGGAAAAATTTTATTAGGATCTGTCCACAATTTTTTTCTTATTCCTTCAGATATAGGACGTTTATTTATTAGACTTTTCTAATCTATACTTTTTGATGCCCTGTTCGAATTTGAGCATCTATTGTCATTTCGAATTTTTTTAATTTTCGCCCAAACTTCTGGTAAAATGATAAAAATCCCATTACCCACATCAAAATAATACAATAATTTTATATTGCTGGAAAACTAATTATGACATAAACCAGAAAAAATGAAACACTAACGGATGGACCGGTTCCCAAGATTTGTGCCGTCAGTCAGGTGTGAAGTTAACAGAACAGATGTTTTGGATAATAAATGCTTTAACTCGGGAAAGGTTGGCGTTGTTAAAAAACTTAATACGGCACAAACCGGCGCAAATGAAGCACTAGCCGATAGACTTGGTTTCAAGATTTGCGCCATTCGTATGCTGCTAACTTCACGGTCCCTGTTTTTGTGAAACAATTCGAGCAAGTACGCGTTTTTTTTTTAAGGGCGCGGCATTCCTTCCTGGGAAGTTATGAAAGTATTTCGAACATCTATGTGTTTTGGGGCCAAATTACTTAAAACCAAAAAAAAATTATTTAAGCTATCTAAAGAGAAAACTGCAATTATACGTTTTAATTATGAACGATTAATTTGATAGGTACCTACCTACGATATACGAACACGACGTACCCTGTATATTCGCAAAATTACAATGACTATTCTTAACTACCCCGAAGTACACGTAAAATAGAACAACCCAGTAAAACGTTATTATATTCCTAAAATAAGGGAGGAAATGCAAAATTCATGTATAACATCATTAAAAACCCGAGCACACAAGCAACTAGAATGAAATATAATTACCAAGTTAAATTAAGATAAATTATACTTATTATGTATTAGTGAGAGTTTGATTCGGTAAATATATTAATTACGATTTATAGTAAATTAAGACATGAATTATGATAGGGCTTTAATATTAAATGCAGATAAGAAAGGTATCTGTCTGTCAATTAAATGATTCTAATCTTATTTTGTACTTAAATGCCTACCTGTGTGTATAACGCAACCTTTGAAAATTACTTATTTAATTGCCCTAACATTTTTTAAATAACGTCAACCGAATTTTAAGTATTTTTAATTTTGTATTTTTAAATATTTCTCGAATATTTTTAGTGAAGACATACTCTCATTAGATACATACCTACCTAGGTATATAACGTTTCATGCGATAATTTCCTTTTTGTTTTAAAGTAACTTTCAAACAATTTTAGATTAACAATAGTTGATTTAACATTTAATCTATTAATAGATATCTAATATGTAGGTAGGTGTAATTCGAGCCCTCTTATTGTGACTCTTAATTTTTGATTTTTACAAATTAATATTCTGCAATAATGGAAATTCGTAAATTACGACTGAATTAGAAAATAGAATTGTGAAAATTTCACGAAAACGAAATTATCTGGGTAGGTATTACGTGTAGGTACATGGTAATCCAACATTACCTCAATATCATTTGCTTTAAACTTTTTCTTAATTTTTTTATTAACAGTCATCGTGGCACGTAATTAACATTATTTTGCAAAATCGAATCATTGTATTTCAAGCCATTCAGAAGGTATAATGACGGAACAGAAAAAAAAAGGCAAAACTTTAAAGCTGTTTAATTCCTTAATTTCACGGATTAAGTACTTACTTTCAGATTAGAAATAAATAAATATTATTAAGCTAAATAAGTACCTACCTAGTATTATTTTTACATGTAAAAATTTTAACTAGACATTTATTTTTACATTTTGTGTTTTAATTTCATTTAACAGTTGATAATAAATTATATTTCGTTTTTTTTTTTACGATATCTATTTAGTAATATATAAGCAACTTTGTAAAGCGAAACTACGTAAACATACTTACACAGAAGATGGTTGTACAGTGGTATACCAAGAAAACAGTATTCTCTAGCTCAACAATATGAAATGAAAGCGCTTTAGCTTTTAAGTTGTAACCAGTATGGAAATTGTATTCTGCAGAACTTTGAAAACAGATCAAACTTCTAACTATATCGCTTCCTCTACGTGACATCTAGAAACTGCGTTGAAACTTTCAAACCGAAACTCATACAGGAAGATGTATATTGATAGAAATATTTTAGAAATTTGTTTATCTTTTAAAGGTTCCGGTTTTGTAAGACTAGATAATATTAAAAGACTTTATTTAAATTTTGCGACCCTTTTAAAATAGACATATTTTTTATCCTGACTGTTAGTTATTGCAATAACACATAGTAAGTATATATTTTTGTTACAGCTATGATACTAGAGGATCTCATAGCTCTCTTGCCAAACATTGGAAGGATGGAAATATAGAAGCAAGGGCGTTTTTTAACACAATAAGGGAACCCTCGGCCCTAAACATCGATAATATAAGTGAAAAAGATGAAGGAGAATATCGCTGCAGAATCGACTATTTACGTTCACCCACAAAAAATCTTAGGGTGAAGCTAGCAGTTATCGGTAAGTGTTGGCGCATTGATAACTGAAATTTATCGATTCAATATCCAATCATCTCTCTATTTGTCATATTTTTTAATTCATAATAAAAGTTTTTACGCCATTGTGCCCCTGTAACCTCTGCTTTAAGTAAGGTTAGAATACGACAAATAGCGGTATGAATAATAGCTTACCCAGCGGTTGTAAGTCTATACTTTGTGGCGAAAAACTTTAGTGGTTATCAACAAGTTAAACCTGGCATCCTACCAAAACATGATTTATAATTAATAAGTCTTTGCTTTTTTGCCTCCCGAAAATTCGATTACATTATTTTGGAGTAAGTAATTCGTTTAATAAACAGCTTTGCGTGATTCATAAGAAATTGCTACACGCAACCCCAAATTCTGTTGATTTTAAATGGAAATATCTGTTTCTAATACACTTAAATACCTATAGTTGATATAAAAAAATATACGTCAAAATTTAGGACAGGCTAGAATTAAATAAATTGAAATATACCTTTTACATAAAAAGTGTTTTAAAGCTACATAACTAACTTTTCTGTTTCAAAAATATTAACTGAAAATATTTTAGTCACAATCAGTTTATTATAAAATAAATTACCTTTTAATACTGTAACCGAGGAAAAAGTGTTAATCTTCGAAGCGACGCGACGTTTCAATTAGTAGGAAATAAAATCTCAGTAGATACAAAAACGTCGTGCATTAACGTGATTCTAATAAGCGGCGGCTGTTTTTCGTCTACAGAAAATGTAGAACGCAATTTTTCCGCATTATTTTCTGTTTTGGAGTTACCTACCTACACAGGGATTACGAAAATGTGAAAATATAAAAAAAATTGAAGTCCCAAATATAATAAAAATATAGGCATCTATTCTATAAGTACGCTTGTTCCGTTTTGTGTAAGTATACCTATCTCATCGGAAGTTGCGTTCTGATAACCTCCATATAGGACGTTTACTTACAAGCCTCTTCGAAACTATTTTTCAAATTGATTGTGGAGCATTGTTTTCTCACGCTACGTCGCACAGTTGAACAAAGTTGACGTAGCCAAAAAAAATGAAATTATTTTTTTAACAATTTTTATTTTATAAATTGAAAGTACACTGTATGTCGCATCTAATACGTATATATACATTTTTTTTAATACTTGCTATAAATACTTGTATAATTAAAAACCACGTCGGTGATGCTATACAAGAAAGGTATCTCAGGTGTATCCGTGTAAGGTATAAGGTATAAGATATAAGGTATATATAAGATATCCGGGTAAGGTATATAGGTAAGGTAAGGTGTAAGGTATCTCCGATTTGATTCATTTTGGATAAGTTATAGTAGATCAAAAACTAAACGACACGTGTTTTTCTTTATCTGCTGAGATGAATTTTTAAGGGGCGAAACTAGCGCTTGAAAATGGGGATGTCAAGCGTCGATTTCATTATTTCATACAGAACAACGCGATCGTTTTTGACAAAACTACCTGGAAAAGTTTTCTTATAACGAAGCATGAAAAACACAATGTCAAAAATGATCAAATAAAATTTAAATTAGCTTAAAAACCTGAAAAAAATATATAATACACATAACCGTCATGTCCGACTTACGCTATGGACTCGTTCCACTGTGCGCCGCGTCGGTCAATTGAAATTCCTGCAATTTCTAAATATTACGTTGTGGGATTTTACTACAAAAAATTTAAATCTCCGTGAATATCATTTACCTATACCTAAAGTCATATCTGACTTTTCGAAAAAAAATAAACAATTTATTTTTGTTGGTAACAGATGCGACGGCGACGTGCGAGCGGTACGAAAAGTTTCGTTTCGAAATATTCACAACTGCCACTGTAACAAAAATGCCCTAATAATATTTATTGTATACGGTGTCGACTTCTGTCATTCGAATTTCGAAATATTTCTATCGAATTCACAAAAAAAAAATAAGCGTTTATAGAAATGTTTTTCGTTTGTGTGACGCGGTGTTCATCAAATATGCCGAACAACAAATAATTTCAACTTTTGTTCTTGCCCCCGAGCAAAAATGGGCGATTTTGACTAATTAGGATGCCGTGATTCCGAATCTGTAATCCAAAATGTTGTATCACCTACCAATATTTGGGACTTCGAGTAAACAATTTTGAGGACGTATATTTAAACAAGCAAATTCCGATTGTATCGCTTTTATTTCACAAAATGTTTCAAAAATATTTCATCGATTCGAAACGTCAAAACAGATACATTTCTATAAAAACCCATCGCTATGATGTCATTTTCGCATACGTTCTGTAAGCGAACGATTCGAAAATAACACTCTTGGCGCGAGTGAAAAAAGTGCATTTTCAGGAACATAATGAACCCCATCTCTTTGTATGTGTTTAGTAGAGCTTCCTCTAATTGTCAATAATTTTCCGTCTCAACATTTTCGAGAAAGTTTGTGCAAACAGCTCGCCTGATGCTCCTGTTTTGCAACCGACGACACACGGCCTATTACAATTAAAGTATTCCGGATTAAAGCTTCCGGATTTAGCATATCCTAAACCGTAATATGGTTTAAATTGTTGCAAAAAGTACATAATATTTTGGTCTTAAAAATAGTAGAAACGTATTATTATGCAATCGTGGCACCTCACGAGGCATCGCTGCCGCATCGGAGGGCATCGAGTCGCGCCGCGCGCCTAGTTGAATATATTTTATTGTAAAAAAGTGCCTGATCGTAAGAAATTTAGTCTTGGGTATAATATAATGTATATTATGAAGTTTATAATTTTCGTAACTTTGTTCTTAACCCCGAACATTTGGTTACTTCTTCAAGGTCAAAATCTAAATCATTGGGAAAAATATAGTTACAAAAAACGAAAGTTCGTTTTTATTTTGAGATTTCTCGGAATTGCTGACCTCTAGTGACCTAAAGTTTTGGTTATAAATTTGTCTCAATATTATCCATCTATATGCTATCCATCATATCGTTAATATCCGATTCGTGGCCCAAACTACCATCCTTAACCGGTGTAGCCTTTCAGTGTTGTTCGGTGATATCGAAAAAAAGCTCCTGAAATGTGCATGTTAAAATTTGTTAAACGATAAGGCTAAAATTTTACTGACTTTAGTAGTACTTATCAAAAACAACTTTTGATATAAAAATTAAAATTGGCAGGTACCAACATATTTTTAATTTTCTGTAGAAGTCTAGTATTTTAATTGTTCTGTTTATATTTTGAAAGATTTACCTAATTTTTATTAAAATCGGTAAGTATCAATATCTACTGAATTAATTTGTTATAGATTACACATGCATTCGTTTATTTATAAGTACCTAATTTACTGTTTCGTCCGTTTACGCCGAAAATCCTTATTATTTGCTCTTTTATAAAATTATGATGCTATGTACAAGAGAAGAATTTTTAGCACATTGTCAAAAAGGAGAATACACATATTATAAAAAATGTTTAGCTGCTGCAATGTTTACGAAACAGACACGCTATCCTTCCTAGGTTATAACAAATGAAGATTTATTCGAACCTGGAGGCTAGAAAGTCCTGCGCAGCAAGGCGCTTCGCGACGCTAATATTCATATGTGAGGAAGACTGGGCAAACTTTAAATTCAAACTTATGGCTCCTCGAGGAAGATTAGTGGTGATCTTAACCATTGTTAACTATACCTAAATTAGCTATGTTTGAATAATTACTCTCACTTTAATTTATTCGAGTTGTATTACTGTTGGCGACGTTTCTTATAAAATAATTTTGAAAAAATAAATTCGTATTATTACGTTAGATATATTATGTTTCTTATATCTTTTTCAACTTTGTGTATAGCTTGTGTATCGAATTTTAAACATTTCTAAGAGCGCAGTTACGTCACAAACAAACGGTTCTGTTTACAGAAGTTTACTCAATAGGAATATATTTGTTAGCTTAAATATCGAAATCGTATTTTAGTACGTCACCTTATTTTCTTAAAGTAAATATACAAAGGTTTTCTAGAATTATCCTAAATTGAGCATATTTTTGATGTTACGCGCGCGAAAGAACTTGTGAAAGAGAAAACTGAATACAATGCGTACTTATCTGTAAACAGATGCGTCTGTTACGATAAAAAATGTAAAATCTACGCGAAAGTTTCTACAGTATGGGTGCCTGGTTTCCAAAATCAATAGACCGGCAGCAGGTGGAAAATACGCGAGAAACTAACTTGCCATACAAATATCGTCTATTACTAAACTTTCATTATTTCTCGTTCGTATTCAAATAACAAACTTCTTTTATAGTTCAAATAGGAGTTTTCAACTTTATATCGCAACCAAAGTATGGTTGCTATTCGGTATGATTCAAGTAGTATTAAAAAGGCATTTATTCTAAATGAATTTATTCTTTCAACTGATTTATGTCTATGTTGTGACAAAAAAAATAAATTATTAAATTAATTAAATTAAAAAATAAAATACCATTAAATATTAAAAATACTCTGTTAATTAATCGGTAAATTTGTATTCGTATAAAGTGTTTTTAAAAATATTTAAAGAATATTTTTTCACTTTTTATTCACGAAACAATCCATTTTTTTCTAAATTAAGATATTTAAGTGCCTTTCGAATATTATGTTACGTAAAACATTTGAAAAATCAGTTATACAGTACCTAAATACCTATAAATACTTATTTACTGAATTCACATTTCGAAAGCACCAATGCCGGTGAACATCGAAACTTTTTAATTAGTTGTTCTGCCGCACGCAATACTTCATTGAACCATTTTCTGCACGCAATTTTCTTACTTTTATATTCACCTACTTTAGTTTATGTAATCGACTTTTTAAATTTATTAAAACTGGAGAGAATAACAGCCGTACATCATGCATTTTGACATGTTTAGACAGAATAAAATGTTTCTATGTAATTTTAAGGATATAAAATGTTCTCAAATAATTTTAAACGACCAAAATATAAAAAGAAAATATATTTATGGTGGAGTTCCGTCAAATACGAACATCCAAGATCAATCTTACAATTAATTAAAATTAAATGCTTCGTTTAAATCATCAGACAATCCATTAACATTACAATCTTAAAAATATCAATACCTAAATGTTTGTTGATATGATTCGAATATATGTATACAGGGTGTTTCAGAATAACATGGCAATATCGCTAGTATTGCTTGTATACTTAATACATATTTACCCGAAGGTCGTCCGTTTTCGAGATACCGGACGTTTAAAATTACTTTTTGTAATACTTTTTTTCGAAACCACCAGCGATATCGTATTGAAATTTAATATGTAAATGTTTTCGACGTAGCTAAAGCTATTGGAGGTACGCACGTTCCCGTGTGTCGTAGAGGGAGTTACGTCGCACAACGTTCACGACTAACTTTTGTGCAAAAAGTGTGTCGTGTCGTGATATGTAGTGATATCACAACAACGTTGATTATGAAATATTTTGAAAACAGCGCGTCTGAACGACTTTTACTAAGAGTAACTTTTTTATGTAAAATTGAATAATCTTTCAGTTTTTCCAATTTTTATGCTTACAAACATGACCTCAATAAAGTTATCGACAAAAGTTGGCCGTGTTCGTTACATAACTAACTCCCTCTATGACATACGAGAACGTGAGTACGTCCAATCGCTTTAGCTACGTCGAAAACATTTCGGACAAATGCGCATCAAACGAACTCCACTTATTTTTCGCTGTTTTATCGCTCCCTAACAATATTGACATATTTTTCTGAAACACTCTGTAAATGTAAAAATAAATAAATTTAAAAAATACTCGCAGAAGCGACCACTTCTATAAAACGATTATTTTGAACAAATGTCTTAATTTTCCGGAAACACTTGCATTTTTCTGTAATTTAGTATTAGTTGTTCTTTTGTAAAACAACCACTTTATTACACGCCCGGGCCATAATAAAACAACCACTCCGGCGTGTTGGCACTGACATAAATTTTAGTTTACTTAAATTCTTTTTGTATTTGTACGTAAATGCAATGCGCGTAAGTATGTAGGTATCTAACTATTTAAACAACCACAAGCGTTACAAAAACTTATGCGGTTATATAGTTTAAAAACAAGAAACTTTCTTTAGGTCATGTGAGCAGTACTATAATGAAAAAAATATCCTTTTCTATTCGGAAGATTTTTTATAATAAACTAGGATTAACTTATTTAAAAACAGTTATCTGCCTACTTTAATGTCGCGGATAAACATTGTTGCAATTATAAATTGGTAATATTTTGGACACACGTTCATAAATAAAAATAGGCCGCCGAAAATATCAACCCACAGTTTTGCCTCACAATCCCGTTTATATCTTAGGGTGATTTAACACTTATTGCGCTTCAATCAACCTAACGTTTAGAATTATTAGATTCTATTAATTAGATTCCAATTCAACACAATGAACCCCAGTCCTTAATTTACTAACTACACGCTAAAGTTTAGAATCGTTTGAATGAGTATTTGATATCGCAAGAAACTCGATAATGCGTAAGTAAACAGATTAAGTGCGTGCAATTCTATATGTTAAAAATTTAAAAGTAAGCGACACAAAATTTGTTGCCCAAGTTTTTATTTTCTAAAAAGAAATTTTCGGTTAATTTATCAGATGCACAGTTTTATTTCTTCTTTTTATGGTCTAATACGAAGAAGGTTTAAAGGTATGAAAGGTCGTTGAGAGCAAGCCTTACATTTTTTAGAATATGAAATTAAATCGAAAAGATAATTGTGCTTTTAAAGAGATTTTATTAATATAGTTATAAGGCTCATAAATGAAGTTGTAGTTATTTATGAAATAAAAGTTATAACAATACAAATTCAACGTTAAAGACACGTTCTATTTTCTAAGATTGAAATTTTTATTAAAAGTACCTTGGTATGCGCTTTTCAAGGATTTTAATTAAATCAGGTTTTAGCGAATTTTCTTAGAAAATAAAGCTGCCTGTCTGATGACGGGACCCAGACGTGTCCTTTTGGGTTTTCTTCGATCTCGACCCATAGATCACGAAAATATAGGTCATACATTTTGGGTCGGTCATATATATAATCAATTTCTTGTGGACACGATTCCGGTCGCAATTTTGATCGCAAGAAGCTGAAATTTGGACAGCGTATTGTCTTTACGAAAACGAAAAACGAGTTCGTTAACCAACCAAATTGACTGACCCGGTTCAAAATGGCAGCCGTTCAAAAAAAAATTAAAAAAATTCGAATCTCCTGTTATTACTCATCGGATCGGTAATGTGAAATATGTTTTGAAATCGGCATGAAATTCTCTACCGATCATGTCTCTTTATAATTTTCGATAGGATGCACCTATTTTCGAAATAATGGAAAAAAGTAATATATTTTTTTAATTCTTATAAATTTTTCTCGTAAATATTATTTTAAAAAAATATATATTTCTTTCGAGAAAAATTTAAAAAAAAGGAGTTTTTAGACATGCGATATGAAAATTCGATACCGAGGTTTGCGCGCGGTCGACTTTTTTTAAATATGAAAATAGTAGCTATTATTTCAAATACATAATATCTACTATTATTAGCAGCTTAATTGTTAAAAAACTAGAAGATGTAGGTATAAGTATGAATTTATAATTTATGCAACAGAATTAACCCTATTAGTTAGTTTAAAACCAATTGTAAGGTTCCTTATTAATAATTTAAGTTCAACATTAATTTCTAACATTTATTAATTTATTTATGCCATAGTTACCTAATAAAAATTTAATAAGTTTTAAATTATGCTGTTCACATCAATGAAAATTAATTTTATACCTACTCAAAAAGTTGTAAATACGGGAAGTTCTTTTAAAATTACGAACTTCTACAATTTTACTTTTTTACAACTAAATTTTTATTATACAACTTTGGTCCAATTTAATTTCAAACTTTTAATAAGTATATAAAATGGGTTTTCTATTTAATACTCAATAATATTGAATATCGAGTATAATATTTACAATAAAAAGTATTACCTATAAAGGAAATAGGTACATAGAGGGTATATTTTGTTGAATATAGTTTCTAACCTTCTTTTTTATCGAACGTTATTATATAAAATAAACATATTTATTTATTTTTATACATATTTGCAGATATTATATACCTACATAATTATGATGACATGATGACATAACATGAATTCAAAACAATAACAAAAAAGCAACGTTGATAATTTCAAGTTAATTCAGCGACCAATTCATATTTAAAAATATTTGTTATAAACGGGCCTCATCAAATTTGTTATCTGTATTTATAAACAGAACTGTCTTGGTCGTTAATTTATTTATCGTATGTAGTATACATACCTACGTATGTATGTATTTACCTATATATTCAATTTAATTAAATCTTCAATTTTTGTGTCCTATATAATTCCGGAACTTAAATGTTATATTATAAATAATCAAATTTTATTCTTTGTTATTCCGTTTTTCGCAGTTTATGAAAACTATTGGTAAAAAAGTAATTCTTCAAATAAGATAACATAATCTAATAAACCTAAATTAGGCATCTCTATAACTCGAGTTTTTCCCTAAATCAAACAATTTTATTATTTTAGCGTAAGATTTAAATTAAAATATCACAATGTAACAATACGTCGAATTTTCTAACTCGAACATTTTGTTTGGCATTCGCAATACAAACGCGTTACGAAAACACGTCGAGGACGCTGTTGTAGTTCGAAGCCCGCGGGAAAATTTGGTTTTATTAAACGTTCTTGGATCGTGTCGGGACTTATTTTGCGCATTGTTCGCTTTAAAAAACCTACTACTTCTCGCCGACCTTTTTTTTAAGAGGTAGTTCTTCAAAATCGCTGTCCAGCAGCGAGGAAGTCCGCGACAGTCGACGACAACGAGGAGACTTGAAAATCAACTGTTTTGCGCTCTTAAATTTAGAAAACCTGTTTTCGGTTACCGAGGGGATGTTTTACATAATATCCAGGTGAAAGCGTAGTCCTCTAAACAGAAATATGTGTCGAGCACGCGAAAGCCGTCGCTGCTTCCGAAAAACAGTTTTAATGGTCGTTCTCGAATTATACACCTACGTCTTTTTAGAAATTAAAAAATGCGTTTATTACTCGCCGAAGAGTGCTTTTTAGTGGTAGTTGCACGGAATCCGTGTACTACAGCCAGGATAGCTCGCGGAAGTCGACGGCGACCTTAAATTTGAAAACCGGTTTCGGTCGCCAAGGAAATGTTTTACATAATATCCAGGTGAAATCGTGGTCCTCTAAACGGAAATGGAGCACGTCGAAACCGTCTCTGCTTCCGAAAAAAAAACAGCAGGGCTGCTGGTTTCTTGAGTGCCATTTCAAAACTCCAAAATTATATGTCATTTACACCTAACGCAAACTCAATCCGGGGACACACTGTATAATTTTTTAATCAATCGAAAATCTATTATGAATTCAAAATTCGTGTAATTTTCATTGTTTGAGAATTGTAGGTTGCATATTAATTTTGTTTGTTAATCAAATTCTACCGTAAATTATGTAAATAAGTTGTTTGCTTTGAATACGCAGATGATCCGACAATAGCTTCTGCTGGTTTTACGTAGGCGTTAATTTCGACTGTATTTTGATATCAAAATTAAACATTACAAATTATTTTTGTATGTATCAATATTACATACATCACGACACTACTGAAATTTTATTAGTGAATTTAAGAGATAATACGGTGGAAAGCGCCAGAAAAAATAAATTAGTGATCAAATAATATTATTCTTAAGAAGAATCGAAAGCAACAGCTACAAAGATGTACCTACCTAGTAAATTAATAATAAATGAAGAAAATTATTCAACCTAATTGTAATTGTGTATTTTACTGGTAGTATATATTTACTGTTTTTGAATTAAATAAAATATACAATATAATTATAAGGTACTACTTAATTGAAATATCATACATAGATGTGTTTTTGAATTTTTGAATAATTTACATAAACTTATATTAAATTATTTATGGTTACTTTTATATTATTCTGTAAAAGTAATGTACCTAATAACAGAAATTATGATTTAAGAAAGCTATAATATTAAATTATTTATTAAGGCGAATGTCTATATTAGGTTTGAAATCACCATTTAGTCTCGAGCTGCGCACTAATTATAGAAATAGAATTATACGCCCTTCGTTTTAGTCTCTCGTTTCAGTTCCAAAATTTCTATTATCTACAGTTATTCTTGTTCTGTGGCCGTGATCCAGTAACTAAAACAAGTTTTTTTGTGGTATTATAGAGCTTTAAGAACAGTTATTTATTTATCTTTTATATCTCAATATACAAATTCATATTTGTCGCATTTTGCAAAACCGTATTAATTGTTCGAAAAATATACATAATATCTTAGAACACCGTTTTATTCTATGGTAGATAATTATACGAAAAAAAAAACAAACGAGTACTTAATTATAGAAACAAATTGAATTTAAAATCATATACACCGTGTCCAAGATAAGAATGCACAGCATGGGGATCTTGAAAACGGTAGAAGATACAGGGTGGCTTAAATTAGAAAAAAGTTGCGCTATTTAGAGTATGTTCACATGCTGGTCGCAAAAGTTCATTATTGTTTATCGTTTTCAAAATTCTCAAAAAAATGTGATTTTTTGGATTTTCGTTTCTTTTCATTTTTTTATTTATTTTAAATGATATTAAAAAACTACCGGCACTTTCTCATTGCCACTTCTTAAGCTCTACAAAATGGCGTGTTCAAATTTTTAATCCGACGTTTCGTATCCGAGAACCCATCATCAACTTTATTTTTTATATGGCCACAAACAAAGAGACACCTGTATTCGGTAGCATTATTCATTACAAATTCAACGATGTATCACACATTATGGTTTTGAAGCCAAAAAGGGGAAAAACCTGAGTTATAAGGTTTTTATTTTTAAATTAGTAGGCGCTGGTACAATAACAGAAACAAAATGTCAAAAATTATAATAATTGCTCAAATAGGTTGCCATTATTTTCTAGACACAAGTATGCTCTGTCTACAGAAGAATTCAAAACATGGTCTAACATTTCTGGTGTGATTGTATTAACTGCTGCTAAAACCAATGCCAATAACTGTTCTTCAGTTTCAAAAGTGGCGTCATACACTTGGTTTTTTAAATAACCCCACAGGAAAAAATCCAACGGAGTTAAGTCAGGTGATCGGGCTGGCCAGGCTACTTCACTGTGAGTTCCAATGCATTTTTCAGGAAACCTCTCGGACAAATATTCCCGCACAGTTCTTGAATTATGCGCTGGGGCACCATCTTGCTGAAACCAGCAGTTGTTAACTATAAGTAATGATAATTCATCCAAGGCATTCTCCAAATCAGTCTGCAGTAGGTCGAGATATCGTTCGGAATTTAAATTGTTGTGATAAATAAAATGTCCTATTATTCTGCCACCCAAAATGCCTACCCACAGATTAAATCCAAATCTATGTTGATGCCTTGTTTCTTTTATTAAATGAAGATTGTCTGTTGCCCAATAATGTTTGTTACGCCGGTTGAAAATGCCATTGTTGGTCATCATGCTTTCATCAGACCAAATTACCTTAAAAAGAAAATTTTGATCTTCTTCACATTTTCTGGTATACCATTCACAAAAACTTGCTCGCCTTCTCTCGTCATCAGGTCTAAGACCCTGGCAAATTCTAAATTTATAGGGATGAAATTTATTCTTTTGTATAATGAACTGGGCTATAGATCTAGCTACTCCAGTTCGACGTTCAATTAGTCTTGTCGATATTTCAGGATTTTCAACAACGGTTTGTAAAACAGTAGTCGCTTTTTCTTCGTTGGATTGTTTTTTACGAGATACAACAGGTTTTTTAAATGAACCAAATTCCTTTAAATTAGATACCAAACGTCTAAAAATGGATTTTTGAGGTTGTCTTCGTTCAGGATAATTATCAGAGTACATCTGCTCGGCAGCTACACAATTTTTGCGGCACAAGATGTAACACGTCAACATATCAAATTTTTCTTCGTTTGTGAAACACTTGTAAATAAATTAAAAGCACGAAGCAACAAACTAACGAATAAGTAACTTTAATAAGAACAAAAGTTAAAACACTTCAAATTCACGTAACAACAACTCACACAACACCAAATTGCGTTTTCAACAATAATGTGACAGATAAAACAAAAATATTGCGATTGTTCCAATGCCTACTAATTTAAAAAATAAAAAACCTTATAACTCACGTTTTTCCCCTTTTTTGGCTTCAAATCCGTAATGTGTGATACATCGTTGAATTTGTAATGAATAATGCTACCGAATACAGGGTGTCTCTTTGTTTGTGGCCATATAAAAAAATAAAGTTGATGATGGGTTCTCGGATACGAAACGTCGGATTAAAAATTTGAACACGCCATTTTGTAGAGCTTAAAAAGTGGCAATGAGAAAGTGTCTGTAGTTTTTTAATATCATTTAAAATAAATAAAAAAATGAAAAGAAACGAAAATCCAAAAATCACATTTTTTGAGAATTTTGAAAACGATGAACTTTTGCGACCAGCATGTGAACATACTCTAAATAGCGCAACTTTTTTCTAATTTAAGCCACCCTGTATCTTCTACCGTTTTCAAGATCCCCATGCTGTGCATTCTTGTCTTGGACACGGTGTATATATCCCTATTATAGAAATAAAATGTTCTGGCGGTTAAGTTTGAAAGCTTTATAATAGTTGTTGTATTGTATATATATTATAGTATGTAGTTTTATAATAAGTTATAAATTGTCGGTGTTAGTTAAATATTTAACACCGATATTAAAATTATGCAATTCCTCCGAAAGTTATAATTTCAATAATTAGAGCATCTATACGTACGCCATACACGTACTTATCGTTATTTTTTGCTTGTACTTATTTTCCAAAGCTCAGGTAGAATCAATTGTTTTAAATAAATATTTATTGTAGATACCTACAATATTTTACATACAGATGTAATAGTTACATAACTAATATACGTGATCGATGATAATAAAATTACACAAAATAGATTGTCCTCAAACCATGTTTAAGTTGCTTATGCCATGCAGTAGCTCAAAGTATTGTGGTACGACTGCAAACTTTACGATTCGTAAACTCGTTAACAAGTTGTTCTGTGTTGAGAATTAAGCTATCTGCATTTAACCCTTTTGTAGTTCGTCGTTTAATACTAATAAAACTTATATGTCTTGAACAAAATTGCTTAAGTTTATTTATAATGTTATACTTACATATAAACTGATTGTGAAATACAATAAATTCCTACCTAAACCTAATACAAATACCTACAATTTATTTATCATATGCGAAACGAATAAATTTAGTATAACCATCTACCGCATTTAAATTATCTCTCGTAAATTTTTTAATAATTTCTAATGCGTCAGTACGTCGAAATAAAGTAATCTGTTATGCCACATCGCACAAATTACTAACGCAGTTCTCCAATTTGTTACGTATTCGATTATCATATATTTTTAAAATTCCATTACTGTTTTCCTACATAAGAACTCTGTACTGATCAAACTTTCTGCATCCTCCTTCCCTTTGCCAAGTTTTCCTTTTTCCAAATTTCCGCAGTAAACATCCCGCAGTCTTACTAGCCCATTTTTCGACGGTGACGAGAAATTCCCAACGATTTTATATTTTTCTCATTATTAATGTATTTTATCTGTTTACAGTTCCACCGCAGAAACCCACAATTATTGATGAGAAGGGAAAGGAAGTTGTTTCAGTTGCTGGTCCTTACGACGAGGGTGGAAACATGAAACTTACTTGTATTGTTACCGGAGGTAAATCAAAATTTAATTTATTTACTATAGTTTCTGTTATTACAAACCCTACAGATCTCGTTGTGTAGGTACGTTAAACGTTATCTAGATAATTTCGAGTAATTTTAGAAAGAAATCCGAGGTTAATTACTACTATTATTTATGATCGATATCTAATATGTTTGGCGGTAATAATAATTTGCTTAGAAACTAGTTAAGGAATCTTTTGTTGTATAAAATTTATGATTAGCAATCGACAGTGTATGGTTTCAAGGAAACTGTTCGTTAATTACCAAAGTTATTAGAGTGCATCTACTCAATTGAGTTAGGGGATAACTTAAACTACATAGAATGACGTAGTCATTATTAACAAAACTTTATGGTTCTCGAATGTGTAGCGTTTCATTAAATATAGTTCTCCATTCTTAACTCGTATACTACGACATCGAAATGTAATTAAGTCCCTCGACTGCCGTAATAAATTGTGGATAAATGCGTTCTTCTTACTATGTCAATAAATACAGAAATAAATAACCTCATATCTGAAACCATGAATTTTCAAGCGAGGGAGCGATTAAGACCGGGAGTTGATTATCGAACATAACCTAATGTCGCTACGTCAAAGACGAAAAATCGGAAATTATTAATAAACTTCGTAAATAGAGGTTCAATCAATAGTATCGCCAGAGGGAATGCTGAACTAAACCGAATCGGTCGTATTAAATTCTGGTGGGTATTTCACACGCATAAATTTCGTAAACTCCGCAGTGGGAAATGTAAGGTTTTTAAACCACAAACTTCCATAAATAAAAAATAAGTAAATATCCTACTCTGATTCGTTTAATAACAAGAACAAGTATTATTTTTTCGCTAGCTTAGTACTTATCACACTTTACACATAATTATCTTACTCAAATAATAGTAAAATTACAATGAATAAAAGTATCTAATAGAAAAATTTAAATTAACGAACGAATTAATTAATTTTTCAACTTAATCTTATTTTTCAGTGTAATCAACAGTGTAATTTTATGATCTAACACCACAATATTTTTGTAACACCGTACAGAGAAAAGATTGTTCTTCCAAAAAAATGTAAAAAATATGCAAAAATATGACAGCTCAAATTCGAAATAAAATAAATGTAGGTACAATAATATACAACATATCATTCTGTACATTTTTTCTTAAGAAAATATTTTTCTAATGTGACTATTCGACGAACGGGGAGGGGCGGTGCTATTATCTTAATTCATCCTGTATATATATAGGTACGTACTTATATAAATACCATACTGCGTTTCGCGAGGAAAAGGACCTACTTACTTATCATTTCTAAAATAATATTTTAATGTACTATTACCTATACCTTTGCAAGATGTAGTGTTTTCTTTTAAAAAATTCTTTTAGGCAATAAATACGTTCGTATTTAATAATTAATGGTAATAAATTTAATAATACTTAATACCTACTTTATATTTATTGAATTGCAATACCTATATCAGAATAATGAAAATGACGAATACATTTTACACACTAAACCTACACTTTACGATTAACCGTGCAGTAGATTGCCAAAGCTTTGTTTGCTATCTTCATTGTTCTATTTTGATTACAGCTCGTAGGTAAACTACACATAATTAACTATTGTCTACGTACATAATAAGAATATCTACTTACTTTAAAAATAAATTAACGTCGTTATGCAAGCGATTAAGTCAAAACAGCATCTCTAATTTTCTGTAAATATAAAAGACACTTGCTTCAAGTTTTAATCCTAATTAATAAACCGGTAAATTTTTATAACCTAATCGGTAGGTACTGTTCTAGCAAAATTAACAAGAAGTAAGTATTCATTTATTTCAAACAATTTCTGAAATAATATAATATATTAACAATATTAAGTATTTAAAAGTGATAGACTTAATTTTTTTCTGCTTTTCTCGTTTTGTTCACAAATTCATTATTTGTAGGTCTATGAGTCATCAAATATTTCGTCAACAAATTACTTTTAATATAGTTATAGCAGTATAAGTACTTATTCACAATAAAATCTATTTACGGTAACACATATACCATAAATTATTTAACTACCATTTTTTCCTTTTATAGGTAGTTATTTTTAGACTATCGCTATTGTACCTTCTTTATACTTATTATACAGTTACTTATTTAATATGCGTCAAAATAGTTTTCGTTTCTAAAATAAACGTTCTTAAAGCATCTGTAGTACCTACCTATGATCACTTAATTTTGATAAAAAATTAATCATAGTAAGTAAATGATTGGAAAATAAAATATTGACCATTTCCATTTTTATTTAATGTTCACATGAAATATCGTACAACTCGTAAAATGGAAAAGGCCGCTGTGAAATGGATGAAAACTTTCCCTTGCAAAACGTTGCGAAACTACATTCAACAGCAGAATCAACGCGTGAAACATATTTATTATGTCCTTAAATTTTATTGTAGGGTTTGAATTACATTATTGACTTTAACAATGATTTAAAATTAATCTAATCTTAAGAATTTATTATTAGGACAAATTTCCTTAACTGTGATAATTGGCGCATCTATCGAACCAATCTAAAAAATCGTGTTGGTATATTTTTAAATACCTACGTATAAATAACTGGGAAATTTTAATTTTTTCTGAATCGTTTAAAAATCGTTAGAGTTAATCATGATTTTATAAGCACGATTAGGTTAGATTTAAGATTTTACACCATTCACTTTACCTATTTAACTAATTTTGTACTAATAGTACTTAATTACAACGACACTCGCCCTGTTCAGGTTACACGTCAATACTTGGGGTAAACCTTGCAGGGATTAATAGAATGGGGAAATTATGAGATCAATAAGGAGACACAGTACAAAAGGTGGTTCTATTACAATTAATGGCGCGATTTTAAACGTTAATATAAAGTAATGATAACAATGCAGCGCGGCGGCTATCAAAAATAAATGATACTATTCAATTTCTAAATCGTGAAAGTCGCGTCGACTTAAAAACATACACCTACCTACCTAGAAAGTAGATCTGCTTATTTCAACTTAATAATCTTTTTAGCTCCGTTTTTAACCTTCTTCTTAACGACAAAAGGAAGCGGTCGCAGCTTTAAAAATTTAGGTGTAACGTTATCAGTTTTTAATTTGATTGAAATTAAACCTTTATTAAAACAACTTTATGCTGGAGAAAAGATGTAATTATATTTTATAATTAAACACTGAAGATCATCAAATAAATTAATGTAATCATTTATGATATCATAATTCTACTAAAATTTATTTAAATATCACGTTTTAACAAAGGAAAGTTCCTTACCCATTATGTATAATTGTATAATTTCTTTGTAAGTATGTGTGGAAATTTAAAATATTGTTTGATGCTTTCGTTGCCCTTATTATTAATTTGAACATTCTGGTTCTTTTTTAAAATCACCAAAAAAACAAAAACTGTGTTTATAGTGTAATAATTAACAATTTATTTTTTAGTATAAACACTAATTTATTTAATCTAACGTTTGAAATGTAATTTTTCATGAGGAAACTGTCGTCTCTCTTCATCGTTGAAAGTGAAAAGTAATAGTTTTCATTTTTGATGAACTTATTTTGAAGCCCGCCTTTGTTATTGTTCAATACTAGTTTTTCTATCTTGAAGTCACGTAAAGAATTATATTTCAAAGCTTTTCTGACTGGTAATGTTATGCTCATTGCCATTTTTAAAATGTCTCGTCACGATAAGAACTCAATTGACAGTGGAACAATTTTTACTTTGAATCTCCTCTTTATTAATTTCAATTTTCTTCATACAGTTACATTTTACTTGTTAAACTCAAAATAAGAAAATTGTATTATTTCTGCTGAACGCTGTAATCTGTAAATCATAGTGGCAAGCAATAGAAAATTATGTATGTGTCAAATAAATTTAATAACAAACCACTGTAATTAAATATTTACATAGATATTTTATTTATTTATGTTATAAAGACAACCACAATGTAGCATTAAATAGACATGTGCGTAGTTTTTCCGTCAAACTTAGGAGTAGATATTAAAAATTTAACACACAAAATATTTTATTGAATTTTGAACTTCGAGTAATGCGTCGTCTAAATAAATAATAATGAAAAAGCCGCTTTTTGGTAAGGGTAGGTACATTTCTACATCTCTCCATTCACCGTGCCACTTCAAACCTATATGAAAAAATACGAGAGCTTCCTGTATTCTGAAATGTTTACATTTATAGTAAGGCAGCTCATCTGGTGGCATCTTGATTTCAGAAACATCCTCCCGATAGGAAGTATATACGTATGTAACTAGTAGTTTTTACGACTCAAATGAGCAACAATAAATATACAATTAAATGTTGTGATTCAGCCCAAAAACACAGAATGGCCAGTAACGATGAGTTACAACAAAAGAAAGAATATCGATAATATATTGTTTATTAATAGCTTAATAGTATAAATATGTATAATGTTTAGCATGGCGATCATAAGACATATTGGAAAGTACAGCTAAATATTTATCTCGTTAATTGTATTGTGAATGATTTTATATAAATGTGTAGGTAAATTATATTAAATGCCTGTAACATATGTCGGCACACTTGGAAAATATCAATTACAATTGGGGTTTTGACCTTCATCATAAACTGTCTGAAACACTGTCATATACATTCTACAAGTTGATAGTACGTCACTTGAAATCTGACCTAAAGAAAAGCAATTGATTTCACAGAGTTACAATAAAGCTTCGGGAATAATTTTATTAATTAAACCTAATGCGATTATTTCTAATTGTTAAAAGAATAGTTGTAATCAGCCGAAATGATGTTTTCTGCAAAAAAAACACAGGAAAACACAGGCTTAATTCGAAAAGCAATTTATGATTCAAAAGTAATATTAATGAAAAGTGACATGTCTTCCAAATGAAATTATTATTGCGGCACATTGAGATACCATCGCAGGTATATAACAGATTGTAGATATAAAAGGGCTAAAACCCTTTTTAACGAGCAATTTCGGTTACAGTTGCGAACCAGGAAGTCAAGAATATTATAAAGGTTAAGTTCGAATAAAGAGTTTGCATAATTCACCTGTCTTGTCCTTAACACATAACAATAACCTAATTTCAGTATTACAAGGGTGATGTAATATAGTCGAGTTTCTTTTTGTACGGTAGACACGTTCCGCAGGAATCGCACAAAAAAAAACATATACGTTGAAAAATTAGAGATACCTACTTTCCATAATTTTCTAAAACCATATAAACCGAACCGGTAAGTTAAAACAAAATCTAAAATCGCACAAAAAAAGTTGATAGAAATTCAAGAGAACAAGAATGTGTAAAAGATTTCTTAGAAAATCTGAAGAAATTGATATCAAACTTAAAATCTGTTTGTTTTAAAACTTTATTAATTTAATTTTACTGAAGAGTAAAAATTCTTTTTCCATTTATTCATGAGAATTATCGTCGCTGTTTGATAATGTTCGGTGCCGTTTGTAAACTGGTGCGGAATCACTTTCATCGCTAAAAGAGACAGTCAAATCATCAGTCGACGCATCATATCTGCATGGTAAAGACGGTTCACTCTCGTTTTCTATTTCCTCCGACAAGGTAATCAGTGATTAAACTTTGCGACGATTATTATACTTAGTTTTTAGTATATTCAACGCCAGAATCGCGATAGTATCTCGCGAAATCCAACCATACATTTCATCTGCTCACGTTGGAATTTGAAGACTCATTCGGAATTTGTATCATTACCAAGAAAATGATTTTTGCCAGTTTATTGAAAAATGCAACTGGAAACCGCATTAAAAGGATATGCGACTGTAGGTATATGTACATATATTAAAAAACTTCGAGTGTTGTGAATCCATTATCATCTATTAATTGCGATATCTTGAGATGAGATACACATATGTTGATTTCAAAATAGATACAAATTATTATTGTTTATATTTCTTCTATTTGTGTAGATTTGATAATTTTTAGAATAACGAACAATTCTAATATACGATACAGATATCTATAGGTACATTAAATATACAGATGCTGTTTCTAAGATAATAAATTAATATACGCATAATGCCGATGTAACTTTCAAAAGGACCTGGTCTTCTAACATATTTTGTCGGCACGTTGCAATAATAAAAACAATTCCGTAGCTTTATTGTATGTAGATACAATAAACTAGTCGTTTGTAGTCCTCTCGCAATCCAGAAACTAATTGATCTCTTAAATTCCCTTCTAACTAATTATTAAAATTACGAAACTTTGTCGAATGTTTTAATCTTTGCACGCGCTCTACAATTGTTTCATCAGTTGCTGTGTACGTTGCCTGAATTTGTATCGTTCAGCGATAATTGATGACTTCGGATTTAAATTATCTTGAACGATTTTAATTAAATCCTTCCATGAATCGTTCCATTTCTGATTTTCGAGATAACTCAATTTACACATTATTTTGTAGGTATCTTAAACGTCACCCAACATCGAGTAGCTACTTTTAAATCATTATTTTTCAACGTTAAAATATTATTTTCGGTAGGTATACATCGATACGTAAAATTTACGTATATATCGATACGGGAAATCACCGCTATACGCGACCCCGTCGAGTACGGATTCGTTATGCCGCGATCGATTTAGTATTATAGTATTTAAAAATCACAATTTTGTTTTATTTTACGCGCCAAATATTTTTCAGCACATGCAGACGTTCTCCGTGTGACCGTGTTCGACTATTTGCTGGTTTCCGATAAATTTTGTATAACAAACGCAGATAGGCAAAGCAAGGAACACTTAATTCTTTTTTGCAATGTGACAAAAATGAATAATTTTTTCAGTTTTATTCAGTAAAATTATTTTTGTTTATTGTTACTTGTTAATTATTATCATTTATTTCATTGATAATATGTTGTTGTTTTTTTAACTATTTTTTTAAATCCGCCGTCGATTGCCGTTAAATTTATAAATTTTATCATTGAACATAGTTTTCGTGGTTTTAAAATTTAAAATTATATTGTACAAACTTGAGCCACCATTAAAATTCTAATCGTAATTTGTAGGTACAAGTGAACGTTTCTTTCACTATTATAAAGAATAGTCTCAGAACATGCGAATGAGTTTTTTAGAGTGTGATACCTGTACTGTTAATCAAGGTGGAGCTATAAAACCTATAAAAAGGGGGTATTTTACAAAGAATGTAATAATTCGAATTATCAACCAAATCGAAAAGTAAACTATATCGGAATTTTCGAAATAGCAGTTTCGTTTCTAATTCGGTTGTTACAAATTCTCCTGCGATGATAAGGGTAACGTTGACTTTTACATTAAGGGGAGGGTATACTCTATTCCCGGCGACCATTAGAAGTGAATTATATTCTTTATTTTTAAATTCTACAAAATTCTCTCATTTGGAGATTTTTCGCCATCAGATTATCTATCATTTGAGTTTTTAAAATTTAATATAAAATTATTAATAACGAAATTAGAACTTTTGTACACAATTCAAAATCCAATTTAAAGTGCGGCTTCAATTTTACAATGTATAATGTTCAATTCAATATCTAGGAGATGACAAGTTTTGATGAAGATAGCTGAAGTAAAAATAGATTTTTTATTGAAAAAATGTTGCGTATAAGTTTACTTTTATGAATAAAATTCAAAATTTCATATATGCGTCAACATATCAAGCTCATGTTTTGTCATTGCCTAGAGAACGTTTTTTTATATCATTTAAGATGTCAATCAAGTTTTCATCTTTAATAGAACTTGATAATTGTACAAATGTTTTTATAAAATTTCACAATTAAACAAAGAGGGCTCACAGAAAGAGAAAGAATATGCAGACCTCTACAGCTCGGCACGTGGTTTTGTTAGAAATATTTATTACCCAAATAATCCTGACAGATATATAAAGGTACCTATATACATTCGAAACTGTAGGCAATTTTTAAATAATTAGAAAGCGTCAGAAATTGCTTTTTAAAAATAAAAACGTTATAGGCACCTCTGCTACTACATAATTTTTAATAATAATAATAATATGTGTAATAAAAAATAATGTAGTTTGTAATAAACAATATGAATTATAAATCAGCTATTCAAAATTTAAGTGTTATTATTATAAACAGAATGAAATGGTTGCAAATGTTATTAGATTTAAACATAATGTTAAAAATTTCGTTTCGTTTTGTTTTAAATGACATAGATATAGGTACCGAATGTCCACAAAGCCTGGCCCCGCACCATTTTTTCGGAAATTGTTGGGTACCTATATGGAAAAATCGACGAACACGCACTTACCTACTTATTCCATTATTTTTAGGGCACAATTTTTGATGGAAAATGTTTAGGTGTGTAACCTCCGGGAGTGGGAGGTGAAGGTCAACTAAAAAATTTCAAATGGAAACGCATTTCAAATCGAATGTCATTTAAAAGCTTTTAATAAACAACAATTTTTAACGTTGGTCCAAGATCGATACACCAAATAAGTCATGAATGGCGAATACGAGTACCAAATAAAATTTACAAATAAGTTGAACAATAAAGAAGAAAGGAACGAGGGAAACGTTTATACTTTGCGCGTACCTGCGCCACCCCTTGCGAAAACTTACTCTCGATCTTAGAGCCGATTTTTCTATCTCTTGGTAAATTTATCGGTAACCACATAGGTATTCACCGTAGAAACAGTTGGTCGTACAAAGTACGGTTAAAGTAAGATTAGGTTCTATGGGAAATACCTATCAGATAAATTCACCAAGAGGTGAAAAAATCGGCGATGAGTTTATAAGTTTTCGCAAAATATTTTAAATAAATGGGAAATGAAAAACCACCTCATTTTTATTCTGTAATAACAGGGTCATTAGCGAATTCAAGAAAGCGAATTATCTCAACTGACCGTTTCGGGGTGGCGCAGGTACGCGCAAAGTAAAATGCTTGTTATATTATTTTCAATACGGATAGAAGTAGTGTGTTTAATTATACGTTATTCAAGATAGGTTCCAATATACGTCATCAATAAAACCTCGTACCTATTTTTACATTAGGTACTAATAAATTGCAGTCTTTCTTTGTCATGTTATATGCGTGCAGGTAAATCATTTATAGAATATGCCACGTTCAAAACTTTAAACTGAATATTACAAATATACAATTTATTCATTTCTTATTGATGACGTGCATCGAAACCTATCTTGAATGTATAGATTGAGAATTCGAACTATACTAGGCAAATCCGTTCTCAGAAAGAACTTCTACCAGCCAAACCAAACGTTTGAGAAGTCGTAAATCAGTAGGTTATAAATAAACCGGGACCGATAATAAGCTTTTAAATTGTCTCTTCAAGAACTAGTGTTAATATGGTTGTCTATGTATAAGAAATTTGCTATAGTACCATCTATTCAGACGTTTCGCTAAGTTCTAGACACCCTCCTGCCCTCAATAGTAGTAGGTCCCAAACCGGAAAATCTACAGACACTGATTTAAACATCAAGAACTTTCATTTTCAATTTTTTATACCACACATCGACATTATTGATTTACCTACATTTTATTGTTAAAAAACTTGCAACTTGTTAACAACGAGGTACTTATATTAAAGTAGAAATTAACATGGTAGATGAATAATAATGTACGAAAACGGTGGCTACTTTTTTATTAAACTTTTATAAATTAATTTATTTTAAAATATGTAACTGAACCTTACTACAATGTGAACAACAAATTAATCCATTAACCCTTAACTTCTAAACGAAATTAACTTTTGCCAGATAAGTGAGCCGGGAGACAGCCAGACCGTTGTCACGTATACAAGCCCACTTAGTTACTTACATGGCACATGTGTTCCCAGGGCGCTAGGATAAATGTACGTGGTGCAAGATACAACATAATAACATCCCTAACAGTGGCCAATGCCCTGTCATAAAAGAGGTCATCGTTAAATACCAGACTACAGCAACAGTTTTACTTCTAAGTGTTTGTATATCTTTACTTTATTATTAACTTTTGTCCCGTATTTTTTTTTGTATAAACGAGCCAAACTAATCTTTACTTCTTTCACTAGTTATATTTAATAGGACTTGAAAATCAAATATTCAGACTTCCCCTTTTACGTTAGAACAAACATCAGTATCACTAATAACAAATTCTGACCAACTGTTTGTTATATCTCCATTGTCAAGTAATACCTAATTTTCCAATCCCTTGGGATCGCAGCTGTATCATTACATTCCCCTCTACTAATTTTATGACGAAGAAACTTATTTAAATTTCATGTTCTAATTTCAAAGTTTATTAGATTTTACGAATGTAAATTCTTCCTAATATTTTATATATTAGGACGGTACAACGGACACTAGGATATCTACTCACTAATAATTTCTATAATAACGACGAGTCATTTCGTTTGCTAGTACATAGCACATAAAAGTTTTTTGTTAGTTTAATTATAGGTATTACGAAGAAATTATTTCAATATTAGTAGGAGAGTAATGAATGAAGACGTATTTCTCGTGAAACATGTGTAAAATACTTACTCGAAATGCAAAAAAAAATGTTTTTTTAATCCTGTACCGATGCGATGCGAATAAAAGGGTTAATTTACGTTAATTTTCCTTTGCACATCACGTAGCAATGAAATGTGAGTTTTAATCTGCCGGAGACATACAGAACACGTCAAAATAAAACTAAGTTTCTACAAACGTTTTCGTACTACGTTTCCAACGCCGAGATATTCACCCCCCCCCCCAAAGTTGAAACATTAAAGTCAATTTTTTTTTTAAATAACATTTTTATTTCCTGTTTGAATTTAATAATTTTTCGGTAAACATACGTAATAAGCAAAGGTCTTTTAATAGGTTTTTTTGATATCACCTTAAGGAAGCCAGAGGGAAACCTTAAGGAAGCACAACCCCTAACTTTTCCGACCCCAAAATTTTTCAGAGATTTAAGTTTTTAAATTTCAACTACAGTTAAAAACCTGAAACCTTTTAACTAAACCCTGAACCTGCCCTTACACTAGAAACTTGGGTATCACCGGCTCTTAGACTATTTAATTATTACATAAAATTTGTTCGTAAAGTAAGCTAAAGAAAGACTACGTTTCTACTATTATGACTTAACATTGTATTTTCAACGAGTTTCTCGTGCTATTTCTATTGTCCGGGTTGCGTTATGAATATAGGTGGTAGCTTAAATAGAAACTTTTGAAATAGCAATTTCATATGTATAGCGCGCGAGCAGTTGTATTAATGGAGGAAACGCCGTTTTCAACTGAATGAACATGAAGAGCAGGTAGAAACCTCTGTCATGTTTTAATGGAGATCCCATCCTGTACTTATAAATTTAGGGAAAGTTTCCTTAATATTATAAACGTACTTGTTATTAAATAAAATAACGTACTTTTACTTTTAAATGTTATGTTTGATACAATTTTCTTGAACTGCTTTTAATATAAATATAGCTTACGTATAGCATGCTTATACTTATAATTGACTCGATTGTCGGAAAATCGGTTATCCGAAATCGACGTTTCAGGTATCGGAACCCGTAAAATAAGTGATTATTTTAAAAATAAAAAATCGCAATAGATAAACAAAAGGTGTTTTCTTTGTTATTTAGTCTATTCGTATTTATTTACCTACCTTTTTCTACAAATTAAAACACGTAATATTTTTTAATACATATTTTGTATTATATAGCGTTTTATCCTTTCCAAGTGGAATCGATTTTTCGAAAACATCGGTTATCCGTAATTGTGAAATTAAAAAAATTGTGTTTAGTCTAAAATTATTGTTTCTAATGTTAATATTTATAATGAAATAGGTAGTTATCTACTTTGTTTCATATTTTATTATCTGTATAGATACGCCTTAAATGGCTAATTAATTATTGTTTGAAGCAAATGACTGCTAAATAATTTTAAAAACAGTTAGCAAAAGAGTTAAACCTTAGAAAATATGTTGTTACCATTGTGACAATATGGCGATTGTTGCTGGTATATTATGTCGGGTGCACATAATGACGTTCCTTTTTTGTATGTGATGAAATAGTGCATAATATTCCAAGTAAAATAGGTAAACATTCTGTTATTAATTTTCACTCCCAAATGTTGCGCCATTTTAAAATTTTGTAAAGTATATCAGTCAAATCAAATAACAACGAAATAAAGCGGTTTTTGATCATTGCTTTATCATAATGTTGTAGGTTATCTGCTGGAATTACCTGACTACAAGTACGTAATCAAGGTTAATTACATTGAGAAGAAAATCAGTCTCGTTTGAATTAGACGTAAGTGGGGACGTAAAATCTGAGCGTAAACACTATAATGTAATTGAGTAAAAATAAGGGCAACATTATTACACAATAACAGTAAGTAGTGTGAATTAATTAAAATGACAACTTTTAAACTAAAATAGAACTTTTAAAAACGTCAATATTTAACAACAACGGATGCGATTTACAGGAGACCTTTTACTTCTTTCTATATTTACGGAAAAAAAATGAATTAATTAGTAATTTATTGAACATATTTTAAATATTGAAACCAAGCTTAAAATTGTCAAGAAAAATGGAATCACGTCAGCCTTTCGAATTATCATGCAATCTAACAACTTATAATAAATAGAAAATAACAAATAATAATAACTAAACTATACCTACTACGTCAATATACTGAATATCAACAATCCAAATAAAACTTTTATCAACTAGGCGTAACAGTGTCTCAACCAGATGAAAGGTATCATATTATTTCCCGTACAAAGTACTTATAATATTATTATTAGAAAATAAATGTAATGCCTGAAGCCACGTTTATAATAGGACCCGAGATGTCGGCCGATAAGCCGGAAAATTGTTAAAAAATCGTATAAATAGTTGACGGGAATGTCGACGGAACGTTTTTATTATGTATAATATGCGGACGCACAACACACCAACTCAAACCGACATTCTCGATAATTAATATAATTTTCAAACTATTTATCGGTTTATCGAGTTTGTCATGCTAATATGTAGTGTCCTTTCGTAAACGTAACACGAGAAATATTACAAATTTAACTAATATAATAGCACGCATGCGTGTATCAAATAAGCGCACACCTACCTGTATTTTTAAAAACAAAAAATATTATCGACGAACTCATGAGTAAAAATAAATTGATTTTAGTAAAATAGGTTATAATACGCCAACTTATCGCGCCCGTAAACCTGCGGAAACTACTAACCATCGGAAACGAATAAATTCGAACGGTATTAAAAATACGGATTGTGCATATAGCAAGCAATCGATCGGCACAAGTTCGAAAGCTCAAAACACAAGAACCAATATAAATTAATAAAAGGGAAACGTTGAAAATGAAATCAAAATCTACACGCTTAACTATAGGTAGATACATTAAACTAATAGATATTTATATTGAAAAAATTTAAGAATGGAAAATAAATAAAAAGAAACAGGAAAAATCACGTTGAATTTATCTAAAATCGCCAATGATCCTGTTGTAGTTCTGCAGTGGAATTGCAATGGATTATTAATAACCGCTAGCGTTTCTGATACTAACGATCGACAGTACGAAGTGCAATTTCAATAATACAAAATTAAAGAAATGTTAAATTCGGTTTGGATCGAATTCTATTTTAAAAAAGCTCTAAATCGACATCAATAAATAATTACAAATAAGTATAACGTTTTCTTTGTATTGTAATAGGGCAAGACATTAGATCGACGCTATTATGTGTCTCTATTAATCTCTATTAATTTCTTATTAAAAAAAATGGGGAAATTACTCACGCTGGTATTTACCCGTTCCTTTAATAAATTGACCTAGTCGTCGCCACTGCTAGTTTTAGTGCATCGATTTGCTTTATAATTTTTAATTTATTAAAATCGTTTCCCTTAAAATATTATTCACATATTGTCGGTTTAAAGGTAAAAGTCATTAAGTAACGTTTCATTAGTATTGAGTACAGCGCAATTTAATAAAAAAATTAAAAAAACATTTACATTATAGGTTCTGCCAATCTACTTGCTGTACACTGTACAGTTAACTGAATTTTATCTTTAAACCGACGATTATTTAAATTCTAAATAATACAATTAACTATTACTTAATACTGGATAAAAACTGATTTTAAAGCAAAACGTGAGACTGAAATTTAACCTCAGCTATTTTAGTTTATGAAAATAAACAAGTTTTAGATACAATTGTTTGTTAAATTACGAACTTTAATCTTTTAGAAAACGTTGTTTGCATGTACAGTGCGTTTAATGATGGTAAAATTCGAGGTAGATTTTACGGTATAAAATGAAATAATTAGAAATGTCGAAACTCTTAATTATTTTAAAGAAAAGATGATAAAAATTTGGAATTAAAAATTGTTTAATAGGCCTTTTAGTTTTTTAATTGGTCTACTTCTATTTATATTCACAAAACTCTGGAAAATAATGTAATAAACGATTTAAAATAACTGTAATCACGACTTGGATAACTGATTACAATTAATTGAAGGTTCTTACAAAATTATAATAAGTGCAGGTATTAAATAATTTACGCTTGAGGAGATTTTAATAAATTAACAAATTGACGAACAAGATTAAAAACAAAAACTTAATAGCTACAATAATATTACCTAATGTTTAAACTACAAGCGAATGTTTATTTTGAATACACTTAAAGAAAATATTCCCACAAATCACCTTTAACAAGTAAACGGTGTCCTAATCAGTTACAATAACCAAATTATCACATTCGCTATTTACAAAAATGCATTTATATGGACTTAAGATAGATAAATAATGAATTGTCAGCTAATAATTGTTGCAGTTACGTCTAAAACTTTATTATTTTAAATACTTATTTACCAATTTTTGTATATAGTGAACGTAGATACAATAGTTGAAAAATTAAAAAAAAGAACCTTATTATTGACGCAATTTTAAATCTGACAAATTATGTTTTTACAGATTTTCTCTAAAATATTTCCAACTACGTATTTAATTTTACATCGTAAAATCTATGTCTCACAATTAGATTTTGACAAATATCTTATAAGTAGATAATTAAGTATATTATAAATTGGTGGTTTGTAAAATGTCAATAACTTAACAAAGGTTAAGGTATTAAGACATATATATTCTTGTCTGAGGTTTTATTTATATAAATAAAATTGAGAAATGGAACGACAGTCTTATAGTATACCTGCTAAAGTTCTAACGATCTCTCATGTAAATATAGTACATAGTACATCATAAATACTCTCAATCTAAAATGCAAATATAATGGAGTTTTTAAGGGAACTTTTTAATTTCGTAGAACGATGTTAAAATTTATTTTGAATGGAAAATGTGCATCTTTAAGTTTTCTGTGGATAGATATTTTATTCTTTCTTTTAATTTTACTAACGATAATAAATATTTTTTTAAATAGGTAGATATCGAAAACGTATCATAAAAAATCATCGTTGGCCTTATAATTGTAGCCGTTTTCATGCATACGATTGGACCAAGAAAATAATAGAATTACCCAACAAATGTGAACTTTATTTACTTATAATCGTGGTTTATTTCACTTACTTATTAATGCAAGAAAAGTTTGTTTAGAACTCGCTACTACGCAAAAATTGAATTTAATATTTAGAGGGAAAGCGGTGTAAATCAGAAAAACCTTTTGTGCCGCAATAAAGTGTATATAACAAAAGCTATCTAATAAATAATCAATTACCTATATAAGCACGTAACGTTCTCTTGTAATGTCCTATAACCTATAATAATGTCAAAACTTCTAAAATAAACTCGTCACGATCGTTAGGTACGTTAAATGAAAACGTCTCGTCGTCGGTTGTTGTTTGCGCAATGAGTATTTTTATAGAGAAAGCTGTAATTTCTTAATTTATACAGTAATATTGAATAGAATTTTTATGCATAAGTAACTTGTTTTATTGTAGCATTATATCCCCGATAAGCTCTGAACTCTTCCTCTAATATATTTTGTTTGGACGTTATCGCTTGTAGTTATAAGTTAATTAGCAATTATCTGTTTGTTTGTTTTTAGTAATAAACTGCATCTATAGCACAACTACTAGAAAGTTGTACTTTTCCTTTTCATTCTTTCAGTTAACTGCAATTTGAAAACCACTTTTGAATTTTTATTTTTAAATGGTTCCTTGATTTTATCTTAGGTACAATAAATTAGATATTTTTTAAAATTTAATTACTATATTAGCTATCTATATAATAATAACTAGGATACGATCATAATTCTAGTAAGTAGAATAAAATTAAAGAACCTGATCCATATTGTACCTATGTGATGTACCTTTTGTATAATAATACAAGTAAAAAATTTTCTTTATTTATTAGCATAGGTATGTATATATACAAAAAAAATTCGTTAAATCTGCATTCTTTATTCTTTTAGGTAAGATACTTTTATGTCATAATCTCTTTATTATTTCATTTTGGACTGATTTTCGAAGTATTATTACATTTTATTATTTCGTTGGAATGCTTGGAATTTCTCTGACTCGTTCGCATTTAATTTAGATACTTATTCTTTAATCTTACTAGCATCGTATTATCTTCATTTCAAATGTTCAATTATACTAGAAGTAATAAATATTTAACAATTTAAATAACGGTATTACTTTTGTTTCGAATCGTTTTTTAATTCGATACGACCAATGGAGATTATTATTACTTACGTACTTATAATTAATCGTCACATAATTTTTTATCGGTATTTAATAAAGTACTTTTAATTTCTAAAATTTTATCTAAATGATAATTTATTTACAACGTAAACCTTTGTTGAAATACTTGTTTCCATTGTAAAATATCCCTCAAATAATGGAAGATGAAACGATCTGCCCTTAGTCTTAATAGGGGTGAGTGAGGCAAGGCCGCATAGCTAACGTGGGATAACTCGCTGGCGTTAAGTCATTCAAGGAAAATTCATGAAAATCGTGGGATATATCTTCCAAACCTTTAGCTATAAAAATCCAATAATAAAAACTGGAAAAAAAATAAATGAAGTTTCTATTAATTTTCAAAGTGACGAAGACACATTAAACGGTTCGCCCCACCGATAAGGTGAGATCGCCTACACACAAAAATATAATAGAAAACATAAAATTTACTCTGATCTCACAGATTTTTTTCATATATCATAATCTCCCTGAATAATTGACAATCAAATGCAGCCAATTATAATATTTTAACAACTACCTACCTACTTATTTGTTTATTTTTTCGTAAGTAATTTACGCACAGCTTTAAAAATTCATTTTTATCTTGGCTATTGCCGATGGACTTGCTTATTCAGAGCTGTATAAGGTTCGATGATCTTATTTGAAATCAATTTTCCACTAGTCTTTCTGCCGTTTCGCTTTAGCGACATGGTTATCGCCTCGGTGGATTGTAGATAGGTTTTTACGCGTTTAGGCCTGTTTCAGACGAGGATACGCGTACGCGATTCATGCGATTCTTTGTCGGCTGCGTATCAACCGTCTGAAAGGCTACATATGTTGTAATGTTAATTCTGTATCCATCATACGAGAATCGCATACTTGTATCGTCCTGCCTGAAACCAGCCTTAGTTTTAAAAAGGAAAGGAGATGCGCGCGCGCGCGCACACACACAAACACATAACCATAATTTTAAGTCGTTGGTTTTTAATACATGTTTTAAAAATCACTGTTTATAGCGATTTCTTTGTCGCGCCTTGCACGCACTCGAACGCATTACACATTTTATACACTGCAGAAAATAAGGATAAATTGTATCCTGTTAAATGTAATTTAAAGTTACGAAACGCTTTCGTATCTTTTTGTGCTATTAAATTAGTGGGTTAATTATGTAGCTAGTTAAAATGAACGGAAAATAAATAGTAAGTAATTACTTATTCAAAAAGCTATGAATATTTTCCGCTTTGAATAGGTACCAAATAAACCTAATAATTTTCGTTTTATTAAAATCAACGTTTCTTATAAGATATTTTTTATAAGTACCTATATTATGTAAATTTCAATGTTTAGTTATCGTATATTTGCATAGAAAGGACCGGCAGAAAGTAATGGTAAAAGAAGCGTCTCGAACTTTGTGACAGATCAGAAATAAACCTAAAATCGAAATATAATTTATTGATAGGAGTTTATTTGGGAATAGTGAATAATAAAACATAAACGTGCTGCTCTCTCTTTGGAATCCGAAAATTATGCGTAGGAAAACGTTTTAAGACACTTTTATTAGATTATCGATCTAATTTATTTTTCATAAGAAACTTACTTTAAAGTTAGTAAGGTGTTCTATAAAAATCGCTTTAAAAATATCGATCAATTTAAGAAAAATATCATAATATATTTAGCACATATACTTATACCAAATTTATTCATACCTACGTATATATTATGAATATTGGTACCGTGCATACAATTTCTAAGTTATTTATAAAGGTTGGAGAACTTTTATTTTAATTCTATATTCGTCGTATTTTTTATCTTATGTATAAGTAAATACTTCACATTTAATAATTAATCGTAATGTCGCATATTCGTCGTAAACGCAAACCCTATACTTTTAAAAATTTACAAGTTTTTATTATTGCCCCGATAAATGTTTTCACACCAGACAATAGACTTATGGGTCAGTTTATACGACTTGAAAATCCTAGCAATTAATGCAGTAAGGTGGCAATTAGGCAAGCATTAAAGGCCTTATCTAGGTAGTTCTACGGAAGACGGTAATAAAATTTAACGTAGGTACTTGTTAAATTTTTGATTGGCAGCATATTACGTCGACCCTAAAAGTTTCATCATTTTGCTAATTTCAAGTATGTATTTACGATCTATGACACAAATTTTGTTGCTACGGTATAATTAATTTTACGTTTAACTTAGGTACATGTGCCTACATATAAAATTAGTATTAACAGTTAGATATTTCACAATGCATTTATTTATCTATCAAATAAATAAGAAAAATTTTAAATTGTAGGAAAACCAGAGCCAGCAATAAGATGGTGGCGTGGCGAGAAGCTGATCGACTCGTTAGATACAAAAAGTGGATTTGCAAGTGTTCGTTCGAACCAACTCGTCGTAAAAGATCTGAAAAGGTCCGACCAACATGCAGTGTTTATCTGTCAGGCTTCCAACAATAATTTCAGTCAACCCGTTTCCACTTCAGTCACCGTAGAAATATACTGTAAGTACTTAAGTGGGGCTACGATATGATAATTGCCGAAAACATTTTAACAAAATGTTTATATTTTCGTTTTCGAATTTAAGTTTCACAGAATTAGTAATGATTATTAATGTATTAATTGAATTGAACATAAAAACTACTGGTGAATAGATAGTGAGTAGATAATCGTTTCAAATTGCAGTTTATGACTAACTGCAAAATTTACGAATGCAAAGACAAATCTGATTATTTAAGTGGTTATTTATTATAGATACCTCACGGGCGTAACACGTCTCCCCAAAACAGTATGAGCAATAATGAAATTCAAAAGAGGGTGAGCAATCTAGGGTTAATATGATAGAAACGTTTATGACAGTACCACAGAACGAAATTATAAAATTAGGGATTAGTTAAAAAGTTAAAATTATGAAAGCCGATTACATTTATAAATATCTATAAAATAAGGACTTCCACCAACTGTATTAGATGGATATAGAAATGAAAATTTTATAAATTATTAACTTATTAGATTTTATGAGATTTTTAATTAGTAATTAATCGTCAAAAGTCAGACGGTTCGTTCTAGTTTGTGCGGTCCCTCACTCGGGGGCCCGCATTACCAAGACTACCGTATGAGTGACGTAATGCCAATAAGTATATGTCGTCTCCCGGAAATACTCGAGCGCCGGGTTAGCGCCAAATTCAAATTTATCGTGTAAGATTTAACACGGATCTAACAAACTGATGAATTATAAACACTAATTTAAAAAAAATCGTGTTTTAAAAAGAAAGTTTAATGATCGATAAAAATTTCTAATGCAAGCAAGTCCATCATGTCAACAATATGATCAGAAATGTTAGTTCTAAGGGTCGCTTGCGAATCATCTCCCAACAAAAGAACCTTTAATATTGTTTATTATTTTGCGATATACCTACTTAACTTAATTTCCTTCGACTTTAATGTAATAAACAAAACCCTATTTTTGGAAATCCTTGTTAAGAATAGCATTTATTTGTTAAATTGTAAAATTTTCAAAAACTTGCAAATTGTCAATTTTTAAATTTTCCTTAGCACTAATTAAAACATCCATTATTCTCGAGCGTTACAAGATTAATCAAAAGCTTTTTGGTGTGGTTTAATCATTTAATTTACAGACGTTTCGAGTCAATAATTTTTTAGTTTTTCATAAGAGTTTACGGTACCTACTTTTATAAGTGGAATATCATTACAGAGCTTTTGTACCTTTTTCTAAAAAGATACATATCGGTTAAAAATTCTTCAAAGAACCGAGTCCCGGTTTCAGAAAAGATACTGCAATCGCAAAGAACAAGCGTTGCGTTACCGGTATAAATATCGAAGTTTAAAGGAAGTAAATTCACATGAACGAACATAAATTAGTTTGATTCGTAACGTGATGCGAAAATATAGATAAAATTTATTTTTTTTACGATTTATTTAGGTGTACCATCGATAAAAAATGTTGCCACGCATGAATTCAATAACGGCATTTTAAACGCGCAGCGGAAAATAAAAGCTGATATCATCTTATTGATACACGAAATTCGCGTTAAAACTAACAATACTCGCTTGACGCAAGTGCATATATTAGACGCATTTAATACCTATAGAAAAACATAATATTTTTTTAATAGTTGAGATATTGGTTAAAAATGTGCCTCAATAAGCTGTAATCTATTAATTATTATCTCTACTCGCCCACTGGCCGCAGTATAAGCGCATTTCCAAAATCGACAAATGTTTTTTAACGCGCAAAAGCATTTATTAATCTAGTTCGTGAATTTCACAATCAATCCTGTTCATTTGTTTTAAATTTTCTAAATTACAGAAATTGTCATTCGCGTAAAATCCGGTGCTTTAATCAATATGCTATCCCAAAGCATTCAGTTGGTATTTTTATCGCTATTTTCATATTACCTATGTATCGAATTTTTAATAAAAATAAAAACTAATCGTAAGTACTTACATAATTGTAACATAAAAATCACAATACTAAGTGTTACCTAAAGGTCGAGAAGAAATTGTGAACACGTTGTACAGCCTAAAGTAAATATATCTAACAGTAAGTAAAAAATGTTGATAGATAACGCATTCAAAAGTTTTTCTGTTAGGAAAAAAGCGATTGGAAAATAATTCCATATTCATGTTCTCGCATCCATACCTACTCTATTCGTACGTATAGTTGAAACATTTTAAGACATTCAACCTAAGTAATTACTAGGAAGTGGAGACTTGGCACAGTGGTTAATTGCTGACTAACATATCAAAAGTCCCCATAAATTCATGCTGCGCTTTAGCCGCCATAAAGAGAAAAACACGCCAAGAATCTCCTTTGCGATTTATTTTGCGACAAAAATACTTAGATTTGTGATAAAATAAAATTTATTTCTGATAATTTTTTTCGTAAAGTCGACAGTTTCGACGCGTCGACTTCACAAAGTTTACTCTCTATCGGGAAACTCGGCGTTAATTCTTTAGCATAGAGAAATCACACTTTACATTTCGACACAAACATGAAAATTTGTACATCGCTGAAAACCATCTAGGACGTATATTTTCGGGGAAGGAGCGCAGAAAAATTCTTTCGCGGACAGGAGTTATATGAAGCCATAAAATTGGCCGCCACCACTTAAACTTTTACCGGTGTACCAAAGTAACCACTATAGTTCGACTTTTGTTTTCTTTTTTTTTAATGAGAGACCTTTAGAGTATCTTTCAGACGGTAATAAAAAATTTCCGATATGTTGATGATTTAGTTCATTTAAACACGAAGGAGATTCTAGTGAAAAGCTCATTTTTGACGACTTTTCCTCACGATGGCGGCCGAAGCACAGTCTGGATTTATGGGGACTTTTGACATGTTAGACGGCAAGGCCCAATTAACAACTGTGTCAAGTCTTCATGTCCTACTAATCCTAAAATGCCCGGACTAGTAGGGGAGAGTGGGGTATTGTGAGCCACGTTTTTATTTTGCTCGATATCTTTATCAAATATTAATAATTTCGCAAAATGAAATATGGTATGGTATTCTAAATGGGAAAAGACAACTTTTGGCCATATCAGTTTTTTATTCATTTATTTTTTTGATCACGTTTCGGTTGTTTATAAAAAATCAATGTTTCAGGGATTTTGAAAAATTGTGGGGAATTATGAGCCACCGACTTTATTAAGTCAAAACTAAATAATTATGAAGCAAAACTTTTTCAAACAACTGGAAAACGTTCATAACGTAATTTCAATTGAGAAAATGAAAAAAAAATATTATGTACGATCAATCAGATTCGCAATTTTGGCACGTGAACGGGTTGGCGGAGGTACGAACACATTTCGCATGTACGTCTCGACCACATTCAATGCATTTCACAGAATTATTTTTGGTCAGTTTCTTCGGCATAGCTTCCAAACCCAGTATGCAGAAGTCCACATCATCTTCTTGATCTGAAGACTCGCGGAGCTCGTTGTGTTCGTGTTTTACGCTTTTTGGGTGCAGGTGCTTCTTTCGCTTCTTTTTATTCCTTTTCCCGGCTTTTTGCGCTTCATTTCAGCCTTCTGGCGCAATTCAGTCACAAATTCAGGCGATGTTACAACGGCGTTCCTCATCGGCTTGCGACCGCGATTGGACTTTTTAGCTGGAGTTCCTCCTTTGAGTGGGCCAAATTGTCGCAACTTTTCTGTGAAAGAAGCAGAAGAGATAGAACCAGATTTGCCAGCCACTGTCACAGACTCAGGAGTTGTGACGTCTTCATGCGCAGTCGTCGCATTAGTGACAATAATGCTGCGTTCGTCATCCACAATATCTTGATCACTGCCACTGCATCGATCCCCACTACTTAGTTCCGAAGAAATGAAATCAACTTCAGTAAATACGTCCGCATCAAATGGGGAAATTCCGCATGTTTTGAAGCCGCTTTTTATGTTCTTTGGTATGACGGCAATATCGAGACATTGTCGAATATTTGAAAAATTTCTCAGAAAAATCAAATTGAAAGAAGAATAATTTGAGAAAAAAAATTTTTCTTCAATATTTTGTAATATTGAGATAGATATAAATTTGAGGATATTAATAACAATTTGACTCTAAGTGAAAAATGAAAACTCACCGGCATTGCACCTCTCACAGCGATTTTTTGAAGAACGTGATTATTTCATCATCGGAAACAGTGGAAATATCAATATTTGCGTCACTCAACTTGCTAACGTAACGGCTCAATGTAGCACGTGGTATATTCGTCAATTTCGCGACGGCACGAATCGAATTGTTATAAATTTTAATCTGCCGAATCGCCTCCAAAACCGCAGAATAATCAATATTTTTATTTTGCCTTGCATAATAGCGTGGCATGGTTTTCCAATCTGATTAATTTAAATAAAGAAAAATTCATTTACTTATTCATTTATTGAAGGATTAGCCTCCATTTTGCATAACAAATCATGTCCACAGCATTAAAATGTGTTTCACACCACGAATAAGTAGAAAATTATAAAACGCGGGTGGCTCACAATTACCCACCAAAAGCGGCTCACAATTCCCCACAAGCTATAGTTTGCAACATGACGACATGTTAGTTACTTGTTGAAATGTTATGCAAAATTTCTTTTGTATGTTGAAAGGCAAAGGTCAAACGATAATAATTAGCATATTTACCTTTGTTAGTACGTAGTAATACGATCCAGACTGATGCAAATCAAGAGCGTAGAAAAAATTTTACAAATACTCTTTTTCGGGCGAGTATCGCAGAGAGCAAGAAATACGCGTGCGCTGGTAAATAAACATTTTGAAAACAAGTTTAGGTCAACAGATGACATTGACCGTTGCACTCAAGTGTTTATCTTAACATATAGCCGAAATATCGCGGTGTCTCACAATTCCCCATGGCTCACAATTCCCCATTCTCCCCTACATTAAATGCATATTTGTCAATTCTTTAAACCAATACATTAAACAAAATATTAGAACAAAACTTGCTAATAAGAATATTATTGAAAAGAAACGGAAGATAACATGTTTACTTTTTTTTTAATTGTATACGTAATTTTTACCTAATCTTTTGTCTAAAACACACTGTATATTTAATTTCCAGAAATTCTTATTAGAGATCTAAAAGTTTCTATTATTTTTAAAGTACTTATTTCTTATACTTATTAATCTTGTTATTTGGAATTTACTGAGGATTGGATTATAACTGTCTTAAATTATGATAATTTAGTAAAAATGCAAAATTTATAACAGCCATTTACGAGGACGCAAATACGTTAATATTTAAGTCGGTATATGCAGTTTATCGATTAATTTTTTGTTGAAAGGTCAACATTAAAAAAAAAGGCGAATCGACTAGATAATTCTAATTTTATATATTGGTGTGTTTAACAACAATAGATAGAGTTTTTAGACATAAAATAATATATGTATACGTATCTATCTGATAAAAACTGCTAATAAAAATATTTCTTACATACGTTTTCTCTTTTACAACGCATATTTTTCTAGTACATAAATTCATATCTTGATTTAACAAAATAAAAACAAACAATATGCCATACCTACCTAGGTATTATAAATCGAATACCTATTTTTAAATTACCTATGTATTTGTTTGTATTTATTATTTAATATAATCAATCAATTATTTGAAAAAAGTCTGTCGACTACTAAAAGTATTTCTATCAAATTATTTACAACCGAACAATTCATAAATATTATAATTTTAATAATTAAAATTAAAAATAAAAATTACAAATTATAATTAAAACGGCGTTTTAACCGGAAATTTATGATTTAATAATAAATTCTCAAATAAAATTATTTTATTTGTGTATTTATTATTAACGCATAAAATCCCGGTTAAAACGCGGTTTTTACATATTAAAATAGATACACATATAAAAAGTATTTATGGAGGAAAGCGTTTAAAATGAAATCGTGCGGATCGGAAATTATTTTCGCTTCTCCGCCATTTCCGCTACCGGTCATTAAACAAAACTATGTGTAAGAGTGTATTTCAAATCACACTTGCTAGAAATATACCCACGATATTTCACGGATAATTTTAGGTATATAAATTATTTTTAACAACTGTTGTTTTTGCGGAAATCGTTAACGTCTATAAACGGATTTCGTTAAGACTAGTAAAATTCGACTATCTATCGTTATTTAAATCATTTTTTTTAAGAAAGATATTAGAATGTTTTTATTAAATTAGTGATTCGCGAAAAATAGCAGTATGCATTTATATTAATTTTGAACATTATTGCGAATGAATCTGTTAGGTAGGTACCTACACAGTTATTTTGTTAAAAAAAATCACATTAAAGTTACGTATATGTATGTGTTGACCGCCTACAGATACATCGTATCTAGATTTTAATACACAATTAAATATTTTTGGCTCATTTATTTAAGTAACGTGTTCTGTTTTAATTTTCGATTCGTATATTTTATCATTTAGCGGTTGATAAAAGTAAAGTCATGAATGTGCCGAATATCTTGCAATATTAGACGGTTCCGTGATGGATGAGCATGTAGTAATTTATTTTTAATATTAACACAGTTCTCACTAAATAATTTGTATGCTGTTCATTAAATTTCTATAAAATCTAATATAAGTAGATTTAAATATTTCTCACACAATATTGTATATACTGATAATAATATGTTATACAATCATATCAATCTGGAATTTGTTATTTTCCCACCTCATTAGATACTATTAAGTATATAACACAGATGTATAGACAAGTTCGAACAAAACTAGCTAAATGCTAAATATGTAAATTAATACTTATTCCATATATATAGTTACGTCATCCCGCATTATAATGTTTAAGGTTTCAACATAAAAGCCTCGTTGATATTTGATATACTCTTCTAACATAACTACTAACGTTTTATTATAGCTGTTTAAAATGCACCATTTCTTTTATCGTATTTAACTTATCGCGCGTCTACCGACAAATCTTCGAATAAAGTCATGTAGTTACACGGGAATGTTTTTGTTTTAATTTTATGTTTAACATATAAAACTAAACAAGCGGTACTTATAATTTTTCGTACCCTATCACTTAAGGATGTTCGATATAAACCACCGAAATGGAATGGTTTAATCTTTCGCATAGAAAAACTGATTAAATTTTGAAAATAATAAGTGTTATACTGTGCCCACCCAACTTTCACAGAAATAAATTGTTTCGCTAATTAGATTACGACATTCGCAAATGATTTTAACGTAAATTTGCAATCAATATTTTTTTTAAAGTTGGTCTCAATTACCAGTATTTAATTATCATTAAACATATTTTTTGCAGATCACCAAGTTTTCTAATAATCCTTGTACATCTATAAAATCAATTGTGGAAATTGTGGAATGCAAGAATATTATTAATCCTAATGGCGCTCTTTAAATAGTATGGATTATTGGTAAATATTACTTGAAATACATATGTATAACGTAATCTTACACATAGTTTCGCTTAATAACCATTACCAGTTTGACGGTCTCACTCTAATTAAAAAGCACAGGCAGCTGAAAGTAATTCTTTAAACAATCCTTTAACGAACTTCAAGCTTTTTTGAATTACTAAGGTTGGGAAAATGCTAATACTTATACTTATTAACCTAACTGATAAATAATTATAAAAAATAATATTCCTATAATATAAAAATTAACGATAATTGTTACAACATTACAATAAATTAGGAATTATTGTTTTAAATTTAAGTATAAAAACTATCCTTGATAGTAACTGTACCTACCTATACATAAAATATGTATAATAAACGATCGATACCTAATTTTTTAACTTAACTATTTTCCACCGAAACGAACTACTAATTGTAAGACGAAATCGATCGTGATTTAATATTTTACCTGAAAAAATGTTTAAAATATTTAATTAAATTCTGATTTTGATGAAGTTTCTTCAAATTCTAGTGCCAACGCTAAATATTGCAAGGATCTATTAAAACACCTCGGAAGCAACGTCTAATAAAAAGCACCGCAATATGGACCGAAACGTTTTTCATTAAACAAAAATTACTGCGTTGTCGCAATAACCATATATGTTTTATTTTATATTTTGAGACGTCCCGCTCAAAGTAGTTGATTATGAAAAAAGTCGTTTTGAGTAGGTATGTAGTTTTAGAAATGCAGGTGGACTTTTAAAAATAATTATACCTGTTGACAACAAATGATTTTCAGTTCTACTTTTAAAAATAATAAAGGCGAGATTCCAGCTTTTATTTTTGACCATTAATTTTTAATTGTCATACAATATTTATAAGTATCTAAATAAAATAAGCGATAGAATATCATCACCGAAAACAATAAAAATGAAAGTAAAAAAATTGAAAAGTTGGAAGCTGGCGTTAAGGGGTCTAGTTCATTTAGACGCAGCCATTAGGACGTGGCAACTAGGGCGCGAGTATATTAGGGTGCAGGGACACCAGGACGTGAGCCACTAAGGCGCAGGACGTGATTAAAGCGCGAATGATATCATGCGAAGAAGTAATTAACGATTTCAAGTTAAATTAATATAATTATGTATATGTAAATACTTAATATACAAGGTAAAATAATGAATATACAAGGTATTCCTAAAATAGGTGATCAAAAGTTGAGGGCGCGTGGAGCAAGTCAATTCATGTTGAAAATCTCGATATTTGTATAAAAATCAAATTCATTAAATATATTTCGTCCTAATATCATTGCACTTTAATGGCCCGCGTCCCAGTCCCAGACCCTGCGTCTTAATGTCCTGCGCCCTAACGGCCACGCCCAAACGGTCACAACTTAACGGCGGCGCCTAATTCTATATTTTGTTAGCAAAACTTACATCTCTAAAAAAGCACAGCAAGGTACGAAATGAAAAATAGATTTTAGTTATGGTTTTTTAATGTTTAATTATTATTATAGAACTTTATGTACTTGTCATATTGTTGCATCAAATTCTTTAATAAAATTAGCTACATAGGTATAGTTACCTACACGTTATTCGCGATAAATTCCAACTCGTCATCAATAAAACCTCGTATTTTTAAAGTACTAAGTACAGTATAGTAGTCTTTCTTTGTCACGTGCAAGTAAATCATGTCACGTTCAAAACTTTAAACTGAATATTACAAATAAGCAATTTAGTAACTTTTTATGCATTACGTGCATTGGAAGCTATCGTGACTAACGTATATGTAGTATAGAGAGGTACATGTTTAAAAGAAAAATGGATTACTAAGCAATATGAAACTAAACCTAAACCATCTCAACCCAATAAAATTCTAATTAAATTGGGACTAATAATTAAAAAAACTACTGATAATACAAAAATTATAATAAGAATAATAAATCGATTAATATTCAAATCACCTTTTATATATCCCTCACTATAATAATGGGCATTTGAGTTTTTTAAATCAACAATAATATTAGGTATCTACCAGTTTTCCAATACATTTCCTACTAGTTTTAAAAAAAATTCAATTTGTATTTATAAATACTATAAATTCGAATTTATTATGAATTAAATTTGTTTTAAAATGAATTATAATTATCCAATAACAAGAATTTATTTCTTTCGCTATAGAAATTAGGTGTTGAAATGATGCCCTTTATTTTTAGCAGATTAATTAATTGCGTGTTGAAACGGAAATCAATGCTTGGAACCTTTAATAATTTGTAAAGCATCCGTTCATTAAAGGTATAACAAAGTAGGTAACGGACAAATAAATATAATATAAAGCTGAAAAATATTTTTATATAAAATCCAGTACTAAATATCGTGTAGATATTTATGTTTAAGGTAGTAATAAAAACGGCATTATAAAATTAACATTACGCATTAATTATTTTAGACGGCCCGAAACTTCACGGTTGTTTAACTAATTTTAAAATATTTCTAACGCGAAATATGAAATTTATTTCGTTTTTTTTTAGTTGGTTAGTTAAAGCATAACATAGTCATAAAGCATATTAAAATATTCCTACTAATACAAATTTTGTGGTAGGTAATTAATACAAATTGTTTTATTAAAATTATTATTATGACGTGTAGCTGTTTTGCATAATTGTGTCACGGTAATTAATTCAAATACTGATTTATTTAAATCTTGAAGGTACAGACACTTAATGAATAAAACAAAACTTAGAAGCTCAAAGAAGGGAAGAAGCTCGTTTAAATTATGTTACGTCTCTGAATTTAATTTGCAAAGCCATCCTTAATAGCGGAAAACAACAATACACTTAGTGAGGAATTTACTATTAGAAGAGAAGCATGTATTGTTAGAAACAAAAGACATCTGTATTTAATTTTTTTCGTGTCAATTTATCCGTCAACTAATATATGGTAGCTACAATAATTAAAATATGATTAAATAAATAGACTGCCATTTATGTAAAAATCGAATGTAACAAATTAGTGACTTAAAATCAGTCAATAATAAATTTGGTTGGGTGCAGTTTAAATTTTTTTATTGCTTAAATTCTTTATTTGACTTAACACTAGTTTTATAATTAACTAAAGGCAAGTCCTATTCATGATAGCAGTACGACAGTTTGTCATGCCATCTGCTACGAATTGTATAATAAATGAATTTTACTCACGTAGCATTTAAAGAGAACAATTCTATTGTGACGGTTCGCAGGTAACGTTGGAATTTGAACAGCGTGAAAAGCTCGCAAATTTTGGTAATGGCAATGTAGAATGCTATACATATATAGCAGAATTCATTTCTATTATAATTATTTCCGTTTGACGCTGTTTCATAAAAACCTAGCTTTTTGTTATTGTGATGCAAAAGTTAACAGAATTACCTACATCTTTATATATATATATATATATATATATATATATATATATATATATAATTATATTTTTTACCGAGTTGATATCTGAATAAAAGTGAAACTAAACAAACTCGAAACTACCGAAATGGTTACTGTCAATATTTGTAGTATTAAAAAAATTGTTAAATCGAACTGATTTGGTCAAATATATAATTTATAACTGTAAGGGCCGATCTTTTCAACTTCCATTTAATTTAATTGACACATATTTACTATAGAAACGTTTGTTCAAACAATTGTTTCTATGGTAAAAATTTGTCAAGTAAATTTATTGGGAGATGAAAGATCCGGCACTAAGTATTCTTTTTTAGGACCGGTTTTTTTATCTCCCAATAAATTTATTTAATAAATTTTCACCATGGAAACGTTTGTTATAGCAATTGTTTCTATGGTAAAAATATGTCATATAAATTAAATGGAAGATGAAAAGATCGGTCCTTAATTTAAATACTTATAATAATAGATTTTTAACGAAGGGCGATTAAATTACTAAAAACGTACGTAGGTACATAATATTTAATATTTACTGTCCTCTGAAATGACCTCTAAAGTTAATATGTTAAAAAGTAGGTAAAGATTTGATTGAATGTTTATTGAAAGATATTTTCATTATTTAAACTCGACAAGCTGTACGACACATGATGAGGTGCCCATTAAGACTGAAAGTTTCATTATTAAGGATATGATTGAAAGGGATTTGATTTAATTTATTTGAAAGGGAATTTCATTTAAACCTGATAAGCTACAAATTTTTAACTTGCACTCAAATTAAACTGCTCTGCCCAGCTTATCGTTAATTAAAAAGTTCAATCTGTAAAATTGTGTATATAGTTTTGAGATAAATGCGTTTTAGTATATTTATTAATAAATAAGCCACGATAAATCATGATAAAACAATGAAAGTGGAAAGGCATAAAGTAAAAAAGCATAATTTTTTTATGTTCGAAGCATAAATTAGGATTAATTTCTCTGAAAACGAAATTTGAAAAATAGGGCATTTTTACTAATTGTAAGAATTTTATGAGGATAAAAATATTAATTTTACAGTTAATTAAACTTTTGTTCGTACATTTCCTATAGTTTAAAAAAATTTAACATTATTTATTATTGGTAAATTTTCTTTAATTTTACGTTTACCGAATTACTTTTTAATTTTCCGAAATTAAAATTTAATATACTGTCTTTGTAATTAAGCTCCAATGATTTTGAAATTTCAAGTTGATAATCAAAATTAGTTGAAAACGACTAACTTGTCACGCGTAGAATGAAAAGGGCTTCAAATAATCACTCGTCTACTCAAATATTTAAAATTTTGGGGTTAATAGACGTTAGGGTTCCGTAGTAACGCCGCCGTTCTGCGTTGCACAAAGTTTATGTTGATTATGACATGTTGTTATCGATCTAGTTAATGTTTAATTTTTCATAGTTTTGTGTAATAATTGAACATTTAAGTTGCATGGTGGTTTACCTTTAAATTATTTAGTCGCTTTAATTTATTTAAAACCTGATAGATATAGATGTGAATTTTAAAAAATATAAACGTTAATACACATACGTATACAGGGTGTTTCGAAATTCGCGCATACGAAAAGTAAGATGATATTATACAATAAAAACTGAATAAAAAGTTCCTCTACGATATTTCGACTAGACCAATTCTAGTTATTGTGACTATAAAAATTTTAAAAGTAGATAAAATAGGGCAATTCTGAGTATGTCCCATGGTGTTTATTTTTAATTTTAATCTATAAACTAATGGGCCTACGTAAATCAAATCTCAAAATTCGATTCAAATAATGCAACAACGTGCCGAACATGTACTGGACAAATTTTTCAAATTTTAATTCGTATTCGAAAAACTACTTAAGTTTTTGTACGATGAAATTTATTACTAAAATATGCCACTTTTAATAGCCCAAACCGAGAATATAATTTTATATGTCGCTACAGCATCGTTAAAGACCACAACCGATGTATAGCCTGTATTTATATTATAATTATTTACTTCTCATTCCTAAACCGCAAGTCTCTCAAATATTAACTGCCACTTCTCAAACACCATTCATATTGGACGGCTGTTGAAACTACAACCTATTAATCTTGGCTTTCACCGAAATTGTTGAACATTGTTACTGTATAGTTTAAATTGACATTGACGAACCACATGTCAACTTCAAAATTTCATAGATAAGATATTTCATGTGGCGAACTGTGTACGTGTGTTATGTGTAAACGTGATTTATTATAAAACTGGAAATTCGGAATATAAATGTCGTCCCAAAACCCAGTGGTGTTAAAAACCGTAAATAAATGATATCGCGTTATGTAAAAAATTGACTTGTAATTTAATTTTTTTAAACTTATTTAGCATCCACAATCGTGTTTGTCAATTAAAAAGTAGATATAGTTAGTAATGATTAATGGTTATTGATTACAAAATATAAATAATGAAATATTTCACAGGAAAACTTATTATTTACTAATATAATAACATTAATATACTTAGGGCGGTTTTTCATCTACCAATAAATTTCTTTGATAAGTTTTTACCATGGCAATGTTTGTTGTAACAATTGTTTCTATGATAAATATATGTCACATAAATTAAATGGCAGATGAAAAGTCGACCCTTAACCTATTTAATTGTTGACATTTATCATGGTGAAAAACGTCTAGCACAGGTACATAATTAAAATTTTTTTAGGTTGCGATCACTAAATAAAGATGGCTTCTCTAATGAATAATAATAATGATCAGTGGGAATTATACCCACTTATGTATTTCAACAAATCATGAAACACCGACCGTAAAAGATTTTTTGAAGATAAAGTTTACCTCACGCCGTGCCAGAATTCGAAAATAGTCGGAAAAGTTTACGATGGAGAATATAATCGATATAGGTACTTAACTGGTGTGCAAATTCTCTAGACTAAAGGCAATTAAAATTTCTTGAAGTATTCTAAAGAAACCTTAGGGGAAACGGATTATTCTATAAACAAAAGTTTAATAACTTTTGTAACAAAAACGTGATTCCGTAATGTTGAAGTAGAAAAAAATTTCTTTAAACTGGCGAAGTCAAAAAGTTCGAAACGCGCTCGAAAAGTTATTATGGCCAATTTAGGGAATATTGTTTTTATTTAAAGAAAAAAAAGGGGACAGTTAATATATTGTTTAATTATTTTGTCTCGCAATCAATTGGCAGCTATTAGTAATAATAAATATTTTTTTTCGATTACCTGCAATTAATTTTCTTTTATAAAATACGAAAATTGCTAACTTCTCATAATCGATTAAAAATAACAACGCGACTTTATTAAACACAGGCAGGCAATAATATAAAGTTCTTACACGGTGTAATCAGGTATGATTAAAACTTCGGCGAACAGTTTTCCCGGAAAATTACGTTTAACTTAATAAACCAATTCTGTCAGTGTTCGTAAATTTACACTGTTTAAATTTAGTTGATAATAATCCATCTTTATTATCATAGAGTAGATCTCGTGTGTTATACTTTACTTTTAAGATATTAGTGAAACTTTTAGAACTCATCTGAAATGAGTTAAGTTGGTAAGACGTTTGTGCGTTTAATTCGATTAGTTAACCGGTAATAAAATTAATTTTTATATTAAACATACATGTAGTACGTGCCTGATTGATAAAATTACTCTGTAAAACAACAACGCAATTTATATATATGTAGGTACAATTATTTAGCGACTTTTTCGAATACTTGGAAAAACAAAATAATAATGAAAATAGTTTTATTGCTTTTAGGAAAATTAGCTTAAAGATAAATCATATATTTTCTTTCAATAATTTTATTACTATACTACGCTATACGGTTCGATTTTAAAGAAGAACGATCGTACGACGAGTATTTATGTTGAGATGACGTGATGATCATGCAAACACATACATACGTATCATATACACGCCTGTGTATTCGCAAAATATATACATAAGTCTAAAACGGCCACGAGGAGCGATAAAATAGATACTAGAATAGCACCTACACCTGCATCAAGACAGAAATAAATAACTCTATAGGTAATACGTGCATGTTCTAACTTTCAATAATGTATCCTCAAACAAATTATTTTCAGAAAGTTTCTATATAAACAGAACCCATTCACCGTTCACATAAAACGAAAGTACCAACAGAGAGGATCACCAATAATCTCTCATCGGGAATTCGTGGAAATTGAACCTTGGATAATTGAAGCTTAGATAATTACAAGGATATTAATCTCTTTTAAAAAATGACGATTGTGAAATTCCTATCCCGTTTAAAACTAGCTCTACCCTTCCATAACACGAATAATAACAAATAAACCAATTGAATACGTTTGCTATTATATTCAACGTTAATTATAAATGCGGTTCTTAAATCAATAAATAGATAGGTAACAGTTTATGATTAAATAGTTAATGCATATTCAGTACGTAAAGTAAAATCATACCTAGAGTAGATACCTAAAAGAATACATTAAAAGTTTAATTTTAAATTGAGATTTTTCTGTTTGTAACAGATACAGTCGAAATCGTTTATAACGACCTTCAAGGACCTACATATAATAATTCTTAAGTTTTTTTATGAGTCATTTCAGAGATAACAATGTTTTTAATATTTTACAAAATAATGAGAGTTTTAAACAGTTATGTTTTTTTTGTTCTGTCATAACGCAACAGTTTAAGTCTTGCTTAAGTATAAAATATCTATGAAGACACAATCGTATCAAAATAAATCAATAACTTAAGCAGGGCTAAACAATAAAATGGTGCAAACGGCCATTAGTATACTAATGGAGGTATTAAATTATCATTTTGTTGGCATATATAAGATGGTATCTATAAGTTAGCTATTTATATACCTACTGCTAGTTGTCATAGCTGATCGTGACGTGTTTTAGTATTGATCGCTCGAACTTCCTTTTTCCGAAAACTTTTCCATTCCATCTAATAAAAATGTTATTTTATCATACGTATAGATTAGTAATGAATTAAAATATCCAATCGCGCGCAAGCCTCTGTATCGAATTTTATGTTGCATGTCAAAAAACTCCTTTTTTAATTTTTTTTTAAAAATATTTACGAGAGAAATTTACAAGAATTAAAAAAACATCCATTTTTTTTCGATTATATCGAAAATTATAAAGAGAGATTATCGGTAGAAAATTTTATGCCAATTTCAAAACATATTTCACGTTACCGATCCGATGATTAATAATGTAGATTAGATTCTTTTTTAAATTTTTGAACGCCGCCATTTTGAAACGGGTCGGTCGATTTCGCTGGTTAACGAACTCGTCTTTCGTTTTCGTAAAGATAATACGCTGACCAATTTTCAGTCTCCTACGATCAAAGTTGCGACCGGAATCGTGTCCACAAGAAAGATCCAAAATGAATGACCTATATTTTCGTGATCTAGGGGTCGAGATCGGAGAACAGCCAAAAGGACACGTCCGAGTGCCGTCATCAGACAGGCTGTAATAGCTTTATTTTCTATGAAAATTCGCTAAAATAAATTTAACCAATATAATTTTATATTTTTCAATTGTATTCAATTACTTATTTAATAATTTATCGTTTTATTGTCATTCTTTCGCGCGTTCTTCGCTATATAATTATTTACTTTTAGTATGTGTCAGAAAGTTACAAAGGTGCTTGAAACAACACCACTAACATTATTGCTAATGTCAACCAAAGAGAGTGTTTATCAAATATTTGTGTTTTGTATTTATCCTATCGATTAGTATTTCTATTATGCTATAAATTAGACGACATCAAAGATTAATGAAACTCCCTTTTACAAAATCAACTTTTATTAGGTACGGACTCATTTTGAATGTAACTTAATAAAGCCTCGAGTCTTTCATTGCTATTACAAATACATATGTAATTTACTCCTAAAAATATTTAGATAGGTATTTAAAAAATAAATTGGTAATTTAATTATGAACCGATAGGCTAGTTTAAAACGGCGCTATAGTTTCGATCTTAAAATATCTACTCGTATTAAGTAGTATCCGATATTTTATTTTGTACATTACTTTATTCAGATGTGTATTAAATTACACAAGACTATTTGTTTATCTGTTTTAAGGACGTAGATCAGAACAAACATTTTTATATTTTCGGTTATATTTGAAAACAACTGAACCGATTTCTATATTTTTATAGTCATTACAAGTAGATCATGACGAAAATCGTTCATTTATGTAGAAACCATGCAAAATATTAAATTATTCTAAGAGTAATAAAAGTTTTTAAATTAATCTGTCTTTCGAAAAAAAATTCCCAAAATAGTCAGTGGCGTACGTATAAAAAAGTTGTTGGTAAAAAACTGACGCCCCTAAAAACAAATACCCTGTGTGTTAACTTGAATAAGGTGCCGTGTGTTTGCTATAGCTTTAACTGCGGCAATACGTATATCAAACTTAAAATTTTTAAGTTAAGTTGTTGATAAGTTATTTTGAAAAAGTATGTTATAATGCCTTACTTTGGAGAGGCTGTATCTCGAAAAGGATGCAATTTGCAATATAGGAATATTTTTAGTACAGGAATATGTGTTAATATGTGTGTTGTACGGACATTTCAGAGACACCCTGTGTAATGGAAACATTAAATTTTCACGATAAATATTTTAATTAACATGGAGCATTATTGAAAATGTCCTACCTTCTTAAGGAATGTACACCACGCGCATAGTTTCAGATAATTGACTGGAAGTACTCTATGCGATTTTCAGAAAAATTATAAAATCAAATACGTAGTTACGTTTAACGTACTTTACGTTTACTAAGTTTATGTTATTGCATTATATGTATTTATACGGAAACCACGTAGATTTGTTTAGACAACAACACTAATACGTATTCTAATTTATAATAAGTATAAATAGGTAGATAACGATTTTAATGTAACTGTTACGACTTTAAAAATATTTTAATCACATTCAAACATTCTGCGTTTAAATACACAAATACGGTTTTTTTATCAACGTGAATAGGTTCGGGGGCGCCAGTTAATTACATTCCTGGAAAGCCCTTAATTCCACAGTAGAATAACATGGAACCTACCGCAGAGTGTTCATTAAGTGAAATCAATAAACTAGCTACTTATTTCGTTGTACCTGGTAATAGATTCGGAACAAACCTAATTCGAACAATTATTTTTTTATAAGTGGGTAGGTATTACGGTTTTTATTACCTACAGTTTTCCAAGTTATGAAACTGCTTGTAGCTAATGTGAATATACTACAACAGATAATAAAAGTTGCATGATTGAAATGTTGCAATAAATAAATTTATTGTTTAAAATTAACATTTAAACCCTGTCAAAATAAAACATATTTAATATGTTCAGGTGTTTTATGATGATAATCACACGATTAGTCGTTAGATCGTTAGTCGTGTATCTATCAGTTTTACAGTTGAATTCTAAGCACCGGCGATATTCTTAATATATACAATTAAGTAAATTCTATAGAATTTTTTATAGAAAGCAATTTAAAATTTGAAATTCATATAAGGCGATAATTTATTAATAATGACGCAGTAAAAGCAGTTATTGTATCGAATTTTATTATACTACTAGGAAGCAAATTTTAGGACTACTGCTCGTAAACTGAAAACACGTTATTATTACACAGAAAAATAATATTAAATTTAATAGTAAGTAAATACTAATATCGCTAAAAGTTGGAAATTTAATAAAGTGCCTCTTGGTCAGCGTTCTGAGTAATTTATTGGCAGACAAATAAAATTGTCACAGATTAGAAAATTTTCATTCGCATGTTTTATGTTGCTCGAAAATTTTATAGGCGCTCCGAACATAAAAGGCTTTTTTACTAAAAAAGAACGACGCATTTTCTCATATCGTCGCAGATATAAAATAAAAATGTAACGTCATGATGAACCTGCTGTGTATACTGCACATAACTAACATTTCTAACTAAAACAAGTTAACAATAAACACGTTACGACACTTTGATTTTGATTAAATCGAGTTAAGAATAAATTGCTAATTACGTTCATCGATATGGTAACTAGTTTAGTTCATCAAATACATATTGCTTAAGCAGTTTAAAGAGAATTTTTCATTTTTATACATATTTACGTTATAATATGAAATTTACCATTTTGATTGTCTCAATTATTTTTGTTAGAAAAGGAATTTCGTGTTTTTTAACGTGTTCGTGTAATTTGAACTAAGGAATTCAAAGTAAATGACGAAATTGTTAAATTTGTGAAAGAAGAAGTCGAGGTGATAATATGTGATTTAAGTATTAACGTATAGCTCACGAGATTTTTTTCTTTTGTTTTGATTTAATGAGTTAATTGCAAAACGATTCCTACGATTTCACCTTAGTTTCGGGTCACCAATGCGTGAAAATATAAGTCATTCCATAAAAAGGCTCACTTTCCCTCGTCCATTTGCGTTACTTTTTTATTAGATAATAAAGCACGTTTGTCGTTTAAACAGTTTCATTCGGTCATATAATTAATCCCTTATTTAAAATGTCTTATATTTTTAGAAAGCAATTCGCATTCGACTACGACACGGCGACGGTATCTTTTAGGGTTATTTGTCGCTAATTTAGTTGAAATTTTAATATGATTAGGATACAATCACTGCAGCTGATTTAAATCATTGTTTTCGCATTTCACACGACGTTCTTTATTTCCACACAATTTTTAACTTATTACCTACACGTTTTTACTATGCAATATCAAAATCTATATCATAACTATAAATCAAATATTAAATTTTATTATAGAATATGTATGACTTTAAAATGTGAATCCTTTTACTTATCAATATATTATATTAAAATTGATTACCGGCTATAAAAACGGAACGGAAATAGCTACCGTCAAGCATAAAATTCTATAAAATGATATTTATCATTCCACATAAATTTTTTATCTCCATTTGGATCTTTTAAGTTTTCTAAGGCATTTTATCCTTTTATCCTAATATTCTACTTTCTACTGTTACGAATTCTAGAAGAAATCGTTTCTTATGAATAATAGTAATGCCGTTTGATCGCGATTTATCTGTCTATTTCAAGATAAATGCAATAATTGAATAACGTGGAAATTCCATTGCAACAAAGCAATCAAATTGTAATATTTTTTTTTTAAGCATTCACTTTTTATTAAATTAAACAAAAGTTTATTATATTTATGATCTTAAATAACAAGAGCAATTTAGAACTGTATTATTACTGCTTAAATATTTTTACGAAATACAAATTTTGTTGGTCTTCGGATGTGTTGATGTGTTAGGACGTATTACTATATTATTATTACGTATTACGTATGTATTACTTGTTTTTGTGAAGGAAATTGTCTACAAAGTCTGTTTACCGCTAATATCCATATTTAGCTAATAACGATAATAATTAAACATTTCAGGAAATATCAAAAATAACTGAAAGTGTGGTTATTATGAATAAAAATTTAAAACATTAACCTCACACCTCGTATCTCGTCTTTTATATCATCTAATATTTGCGCAGGTAAATCATCTATACAATGTGTCACATTCCACACTTTAAACCGAATTACAAATAAACAATCTAGTAACTTTTTACTGATGACGTGAATCGGCTTCTACGCTCGGATAGGCCGTACCTATGTTATACATTTTCAATATTATACTTTAAGTTTAATTAAAATAATAGATATGTAGGTACATATACCGAATTTGGAGAACGTTTACAAAACTATATGGGTAGGTACGTATTTATAAGCCCGTACTTATCCGAATTTATCGCTAAGTCTTACTTTCGCACTACAATTTACATCAAATGTATTTAAAATGGCTAACAGTTAGTTTGAGTTAAAATAACTTTAAGGGTGTTCTGGATCTACTTCGTTTTGTATTAAATTTGTAAGTAGCAAATGTTTTAACTTAGGTTTTATCATTTAACATGACAAGAACGGTACTCCGTGAACACCTCCAGCAGAAATTGTCGGAGTTATTCGAGTAATTTACTCCAAACTTCGATTATACATTACATTGTAAGACTTGCTGTAGTATAGTAGTCCATTTAATTAATGAAGAACATTTTAATTTGAAGTAGCAGTTGGATAAGTGGAGGAATTATGAAACTTTCCGTTTTCTCGTGGTAATTATTATAGGAAAAGTTTAATTTATTATTAGGATTTAAGGAAAATTTTTCAATTTAAAATTTTATTGCGCCTATTACTAAAATATCAACGTTACTTAATTAACTACCTAATAAACATGCAGCAGAAACTTTTAAATTAATAATTTTGTAAAACAGTTAGGTAGTTTGAGTGGTAAAATAGAATTTGGAAAATGAGAAAATTATAAATCTGTCGAAATCTAAGTATTATACCGATAAAATTAACTAAATACTAAAGCAAAATCGAAAATTGTTATTGTTTCAATAAGGTATTTTATACTTTATGTTCAGATTTTGAGCGTAAGTTTTAATATTAATGAATTCAGTTCTTGTAATGGGGAATAATGTGTAGGATGGCTTGCGCATTCTAATAATGTAACAAAGTTTAATAAACAGCGAGTTATTAATTAAACTTTATAGATTTTTGTAAAATATTTGGATATTATTTTGTTCTGTATTTACTAATCTAACCGTAGGTAATGGATTTGATTATACCTATGTATGTATATTAAATTTTTCGATAACTTGTTATGTTAATAAGTGTTGAAAGAAAGAAAAGATTTTTTCCTTACTTTTACTGTATGTACCTAACTATAAAGTGTAGCATTCAGACACAAACATCCATGTATGTAGATGGCACTACGTGCAAGATAGTTAAAATAGAGCAGTTTTCCGTGCAACGTTAACAACTGCTTTGACAAGAATCTCTTTGACTTTCCCAGGATTTATAAAAATAACTTCTGGCGTTACATCATTAGAACGATATGCGTCCCAGAATGTGACAAGTCCTCGTTTTCTTTCTTCCCATAATTTGTATTCTGATCTGTGAACGAAACTGATAACGACGAAATTCTTCTCAAGATAGTTATATACGCAATTGAAAGGGCGGCCACAGATAAATGCTAACTAATTTATCTTCCACTGGCGATCGTTAGAATATTTTTACGAAAGGGCGTTTTAGTAATTAATTCATTTTTTAATTTTTTACAAACTTATAAGATCCGGAAAATAACGTGGTATAAGTAAGTAGGTACAGACGCAAATTGGGTATCGATTCATAATAAAGGCGTACAAAAATCTAACTGCGCATCGATTTTTATACTATGATAAATACGCATATACCTATATCTACAGATTCTTCCTTTTTCATTTTTCCCAACTTTAAAAAACTTCATTATAAAATTTTATAACTACGCAACTTTTACGAGTTTTTATAAATTCATTGAAATAATGTCGTTTTTTATAAGATACGATATCGGGGAAATTCGTCTTTTTCTTGTTTATTAGGCTAATCACAGTGGGAACATGCGAATGAACGTAATTTAATGCTTTGCTTTTGTTTATTTCCGTAGATACCCACTCTTAAATAAGATCAAAACCCGGACTTGTTAAATTATTTTTTTACTTGCAATCTTGAAATGTAGAAAATTTATTAGTCTATACACTTTGGGACTGATTTCCGTAGTTTGTTATCTTTGCCTATGACGTGTAAGTGTTGCCAAACTCGTAACAGTTTCTCTAGAATGATGATTCCATTAACGAATATAACATAGCTGCCTATTTGTCAGAAGTCACTTCCTGCCATTTCAATCTAGTCAACGTTGAATCAAGCAAGTCCTTTATTTAACGTTAGTAACTGTAACACAAGTTCGTAAAAGACAGTAGTACATAGTGACTTTTTCAATATACTTATATATAAAGAGATCCTCGATCATATGCATAGTAAATATTTTTTAAGTTCTTACATACTTATATTTTTTTATTATTAATACTTACCTAATTGTAAACTATTTTTAAATAACTAATGTAAGTACGTATAGCAAAAGTATATTTTTATATAATATAAAAATACCGAAGGTTTCTAAAATCACTTACTTTAATGTACGCGTTTATGATGTACTTAAATATTGTGCTCATTTCATTACATTTTCGAAATAAATTACTGCCAGAATGAAAGTAGTTTTGTCCTAAATCGTCTATATAGTCTAGGATAACTTGTTCAAGCGTACAATTCCACCTCAACTGTTCAAAACAATAACAGCTTCGCCGTATACAGGATTTATGTTGAAATCAAAATTTTATATTAGAAAAGCTTGAAAACATATAAATCACGAATTTTCGTTTTTATAGCAAACTTTTGTACTGCCATGATTTATTATAACTTTATTAGCACAATTATAAAGTTTGGGCTAACATATTTCCGTTATTAATCATATTACGAATGTACTCTATTTAAAAATTTGAATGTAGGTCCGCTAATTACATTATGAGGTAATGGAGATTTAAACTGTAAGCTACCAGAAGTACATAATGCCTAAAAGAAATTTTAATTTAAATGCTATTATTTTAATAGAACTTATTTGAATTAGAATATCAATCGTTTTTAATAAAACACATTTAATCAGATTTCGATACTAATTTAAAATAAGCAAGGTATTTCGAGAATTTATCGGAATTAATTCTCTATTTGAAGTGGTAAATTTCATTTTTAATTAAACGTTTCAGTAAAAGGAGTGTTACTTTTTAAGACGTCCAACTTCCTTTGACATTTTAATTATTATTAGAAATCATTTTATAATTATTAATATTAATGTTTAGGATGTTATTAATTTACTGATGCGATCATGTATTTTGTGTTTCAGTTCGACCACTTGTAGTCGAAATATTAAGTAGTAATCAACCGTTATCTGCAGATAGGAAATATGAAATTCCATGCCAAACATTCGGATCAAGACCTCCCGCTAAAATATCCTGGTGGATGGAAAATAAAGAGTCGAAGCCGTTCACTTTTAATTTTTCCCAAACGGTAATGAATATTTTTAATTTTTTTTACAATTATATTATCCTAATTTTTTATACTTATCTATTACATATCGTATAGGTATCTATGTCTAGTTTTTAATATCTACGTATATTTTTGTAAATAATAATTAAATAACTGTTTTAAATTATTTTATTTTAAAACATTATATTTTAATTAAGTACCTACAACATAAATTTTTATGGTAGTACACTATGAACATTAAAATTTATTAGGTAGTGTTTAAAGTAGTAGAAAACTAAAAGTGGAATTGCGCCAGAGAGTCATAAAAATATAGAACAGACAAGTACCAATTAAATACTGTATTAAAATATTTCTCACTACTTTTATTGGCAATTTAAAAACAAACATTCTGTTTTAGAATTCGGCGGATGGAAATATGAGTACTTCAATTTTAACTTTTACACCTTCAAGATTAGATAACGGAAGGGCATTAACTTGCAGGGCCACCAACCAATTAGTGCAAGGTGGTGTTGAAGAAACAACTGTAAAACTGAATGTATTTTGTAAGTAGTTTCTTAAATACAAATTTAGAAATAAGTAGGGTTACAAGCTCTAGATTAATTTAATAAATTTCAACTCTAACGGTATTCTTAAACGGGCGATGTTATACGAATAATATTGAAACGCTAACAAGCACCAAACAAGTAAATATTAAAATTTGCTCATATGAAATACATTTTGTTCATGTATTTTCAATCTTTCAACTAAAAGAACAACTTCATCTGTCTTCGCTGCTAATTGTTATTATAATTCCCGATGTACCTATATTAAAGCATCAAACCTGGCATTGCAGTATATCTATATTTTTTGTATTGGAAACGTAAGTATATTTTTTAAGGTTCTGATTTATCGCCTTGAAAATAGCATTTCGTAAAAATAAAGAAACAGGCCAATGTTTATTTTTGCACAAACATAAAATATACCATTTTTCTTGTAGATCACACAATTTATTGTCCTTACGTCAACGTAATACGTTTTTAGGGTTCTTTACACGATCAAAGGTTTATCTTGATAGGTACAAATAGTTTGCGAGATTAACATCCACTTTCTATTGATAGATACGACAACTTTTTTTTTACCTACTGCGCATACAAAAAAAATAATAAAATTCTATAAATACGATAATTTATCCCATTATGTAAAAACAAGTCGACTTTTATTTTCGTGTAAACTGGAAGGAAACCCCTATTTAATATCTTTATTCGCATCCAAAATAAACTTTTTAACGACAGCTTTATTTTGTAGCAGATATTTCGTTTCAATTATTATTCCAAATCACTGTTTTTAATTTTTTTAATAGAACCACTTCGGCATATTATAACTAGCTAGTTTTAAAATTCTACAATTCTATGTAGTAGGTAGGTAATGTACTATTGAGTCGTTTTACTGCATATATAAAATGTTGTTTATAATATTAACAAGAAATTCTTTTCTGTCAAAATAACTTCGGCTCATTTTATTTTCAAGTTTTATCATAAAATCGATAGCACGACCTCTTCGTTAGCTATTTCCTCTTTGTTTCGTGGCACTTGAATACAATATCTAATCAACGAATTTGTAACTGAATAATTAAAGCGTGGAAATTAGAAATTAATATTTTATTAGTTTCAGTGTTAATAGAGTTACCTTTGTACTTTCGTCTCTATTGTAATTATTATCAAGTCTAGCTACGTGTCAAATAATATAAAAATGAAATTGATAGTAAACCTATTATTATGTATACATTTACACGATTGGTAAATATTAAATAACAAACAACCTAATTCCATTCGAGGAGATTTTTCTATTAAGAATTATATACATAGTAGCAAACACCAATATAAAATCCATCCACGCGTTACTTATTTTTAAACCTTCAGATAACCGCTCGCAACGGATTGAAAACTTTTGTGTTTCAGATGTACCGATCCTCCACCTGGCCTTAGGATCAAATCTCAACCCTGACGACATCGAAGAGGGCGACGATGTTTACTTCGAATGCAAAGTCAACGCCAACCCTTGGGCATACAAAGTACTATGGAAGCATAACGTGAGTTAAAAAAATCTCATCCAAGTGTGAATACTGTTTTCCATATAAAGCCTACTAATGAAAAAAGTGTATTAGAATATTTTTATCGTTAATTTAAATGCCAGGTTTTTTTTAATCTTTTTAAAAACCTGTAAAGTATTTTAATACTTTTAACACAGAGTCACCTATGTATGTGTATTGTTTTACGTTCTACATCCGCAGAACGAATCGCACAAGTTTTATTCGCGTTGTTAGTTGAACTTCTAAGGAGTTCGAAACTTACTTTCCTTTCTTTAAGTTCAAGAGCTCAATCTTATCACAAATTTTCCAATGAAGAAAAGCTACTTTCAAAGTACTATTTACAACCGTTGAATTTCGACGAACCTATCTTTGTTTTACAAATAGCATTCAAATAGTTTTTAACTAGCTTTTAAGCTAGAGATTAAGGAAGACATTTATTTTAATGTAGGTGTCCCGATCGTTTCTTAAAGACATTAAGGTTAAATTATACCACAACTAAAATTAACCGTTACCTGAATATTAAATACCATCATTTTACTTCGCGCAAAACAATAAATATACTTGTTGAAGCTATGGCTTGAAAAATTACGGTTAATGAAATTTCCATTTACATGGTATGTTAATGAAAATTCGCATGAGATAATGTTTATTTAAAATACAAATAGAAAAGCAGAAGTGTCCAAAATTACACATACTTATTTCTCATTATAAATTGTAACGTTAATTGTAAATGTATACGTTATTCACGATAGGTTCCAATGCTCGTCATGCATACAAAATAATATACAATAAATTGCATATTTGTAATATTCAATTTAAAGTTTCGAACATGACATATTCTACCGATAATTTACCTGCACACATATGACATGGTAAAGAAAGACTACAATCTATTAGTAGGTACTGTAAAAATTCGAGATGTTATTGATTGATTGACGTGGATTGCGACACGCGTAGGTACACATATAAAATACACATCTAATAATAAAAAGTATAAGAAATTAATAATCATTACCCTTTGAGTGATTGCTACGCCATTAATCTCATCTGGTAGTTTTCAATCAAACTTAATCAAATTTTAGCAAACTTCTGCGCAATCTTTCTAAATGAAATGTTATTCTGCTTTCATCCTATCCGATGCTACCATATACTCATCTGCGAGAGAACAGAACTACAATTAATAAACGAAGTTTCGTCGTAGAGAACTTCGAGTAATTCTGCAGTGAGCGCAATCTGAAATATTGTGACAATTCGAGTTTGGACGTGCCTTCGTCGCTCTCGTTTTCTTGGATATCCGATGATGATACGAAAAGAGATGGACGTTTTTTGCGGAAATGGGCGAAGAAAGATGTGACCCTCATAAGTTTCATGTCCGCACACACTGTTTTGCTGTTTATTATATCAGTAGGAAACGCGGAAACAGCATCTAGTAATTACAGCTGAAAGTCTGGACGTGTCTGAAGTTTCTGGCATTCCAGAGCGTTCCGGGAAGAGGTGTAACGGAACTCGTGCATTCCAAGTATATACACATAGACACTGAGAAATGGATACATTCATTCGACGATATTAAAGCGATAAGAGGACACATTCGGAACTTGTCTAAATTTTTCTCTTACCATGCATACATATTGAAAACTTTGTGTTTAGTAGGTATTTCTTCTCGCATTTTAAAGCGTCCAAATGATATAATTCATATTTCAAATAGATTTTTATTTTATAAACGGTGCAGGCGTTTACTTGCCTATCGGTACTGAAATACGTGTCCCGATTTTATAATTAGCATTTGATCCGTGCGAGTTAATGGCGGGTTGATATAAAATAATTTATTGCCGTCATGCAAATATAAAAAATTCTCCGTTTAATTTGGTTAATCAATCGAAAACGTGGTTGAGATATCCGAATAGGGATTATTAAAATTCTGGTAGGTATAAAGTAAATTTTTAATTAATTTAGCGTTTATTTGAACTTGTTCCGTTTATAAACAAAATAGCAATAATTGTTTATTTTATTTATATTATTTGCGAAAGTTTACATTAATAGATAGGCATCTACCGATATATTTTGAAGTTAAAGTATGAATTTAAAAAAAAAAGATTAAAGAATAAGTAATTTTAAGTATTTTTAAATAGTTAACAAGCTTGGCTTATTTATTAATTAGAAGAAATGTTCTTTAAAAATATAAACAAAATTAAATTAAATTATTATTTACGTTACGATGAACATTTAAAAAATGCCGCAGAAAGTACACACTTTTTATATAAGCATACATATCGGTGGCGTTTTGGCAAAACAGTGGAAGTGACAAAAAGCAAATTTTACAGGAACACACATTTTATATAGCTTAACTATAGGTAAATACCTCCTAGAAATCACGAATACAGGTAATTTGGGACACGTTTGTATAAAAAACGGAGTTGTACGGGGGTTAACTACTATCCTTGTCAACGTAAGTACACACATTTACTATTTTTCGAGACAATCAACACAACTTTCGTACTGAGATTTAAACGTACCCTAACCACGGTTCGTAATTACACCTCAGGCACTAAGCTGTATGGTTGTTTCTACATGACTTTCGCATTTTGTGATTTGTGATGAAGTAGATTGACTTTTACAGGGAATTTATAGTGATTAGGTACTAAGGGTAGTTTACACGCTACTATCGTAGCACAGATATTTTACACGGTACCTACATACTGTGGTGTAGTCTGCGGGGGTTATATTACACTTTCGTGTGATTGGGCTGTATATTTACAACTTGTGAAGACATCAGACACCGCAGTCACTCTATCAAACCGTAAAAAACATCTGAAGCACGTAAAGACATAACACTGGGTGTTAAGTTATACGTAGGTACTTGCGAAATCCACGCGGCGGCGGCACGTCGCAGTACACAACAATGCCAACTGTTAGAAACGCGTTGTTGCTACATTGTACTTACGGAAATACAATTCGAAATGTTATTAATAACTCATTTTCAAGAAAAGGTGACGCTTACACTATTTTGCCAAATACGTCAATTTCTTTATTATCTTTGCAAATTGAATTCATCAGGAGGTGTGTACTTAATTCCTATTTGGAATCGTTAAAGAAGTTACCTGCGTCATCAATCTATGGATTTAGTAAAAACATACCTATGTATAATGACGATGCAAATACGTTTAACAATCGCCTTTACTAAATTCGTAAACTGATGACGCAAATATCTTCTTTGATGATATTCCTAGTACATATTAATATTTCAGGAAAATGTTTGATAAATGTAAGCTTAAAGTTAAAGGGCATTGTTTGATGTCCTATCTGAGAACGTCAGACCAACATAAGCCGACTAAGAAAACTAAGTGCCCCCTTAACGAATTCAGTTTGCTTTAATTCCACAATTATTAATTGTTCAAGCTCTTTCGAATGTATACTGAAGCTTCATATCGAGCTTCAGATTAGCATTGCTTGGTATAACACGTTTTATGATTTTACTACAAAGGGATGTTTGAGGTTTGAAGATTGAGCTATTAGTTTTTTAAATTCTAGATATTAAAATTTCAAACAGAAGGGTTTGCATTGCAATTTCTTTAGTTTTTTACGCATTACGTATAAGCGAAATCGAAATTTGGGTTAAACTTTTTAGAGCTGATGGTGTAATTTTTTTTATAAAGTAACCTCTTAGTTACCTAATTGACGGTAGCGAATTTGTTACTTTTTATGCAGAAATAAAATAAACCTGTCATTTATCTAAATTGAGTTGTTAACAGTACAAATGGATTACAAATGTACATCGTAGAAGTCGGCTTTGAAAGTTTTTGTAAATTCAGAACAACACCGATAAAGCTGTTTTTAAAAACGACTTACTTACTATAGGAAAAATATTTCCATTATTACTTGAATAGGGCACATCAAAAATTTAAAAACCATCGTAGATGTCGAATGACTTCTTTTTTTAATTTATTGAATGTAATAGGTGCATCATTTGCTAAAATCACATTTGGAGTTTTTTAATTTTCAATGTATTTTAATTAAACTTAAAATAATAACATGTTTAGTACAAGTCGAGCGCAGTACTTACCTACACTTACAATCGGACAGTAGTTGAATCGATGGTCTATTTTTTACGTTCAAATCGTACATCTTTAGTCTTCAACAATCTGAATTATAACTAGTTCAAGTTTTAGTATCTATGGAAATAAATTTTACGTGCCAAGAAAATCATATAAAAAGAATCATAATCAAGGAAAATGAAAAACTTATAAAACAAAGTCGGAAAAACGCAGAACAGCTAGACGAAAGACGTGATCTCAATAAAAAACGCGATAGAAAATACTGGCGTTGAGTAAGGTCGATATGTATATGTAGAATACAATGTTGACTTCTGCAGAAATCAATTTAATTAAAATTTATATGAATTATAATATTTCTATTATCTATAGCCAATATAATTCGAGACTAACACAAGTACCTATCTATTATGAAATTTTCCAATAAACAAAGGAACATTTAATTAAAGTCAATATATTACTGATTGATTTAAGCTTTATTTGACCTTTAACTTGGGCACCTACGATGCCATTTACGCGTTTATTTTATTTCACTTCCAAGTATCGCTCCCGTTTTCCTTTTCCGCGAATAGCTTGATACGTCCTGAATTTAAATAAAGTTCCAAATTCTATGCATTACCCTAATAAAGACAGTATTAAGTTACACTGCTACAATATATATTTTACAATTTAAGAGAATTTCCGTTTTGTAATATGTGTACTTTCTAATTATTCTCGCACATTAAAAGCTTTTAGAAATTTTGGAAACGAATTATGCAGATCCCACTAACTTTATTTATCTCGTATTTTGATATATAATATATGCCCTCGTTAAGGGGTCGACGTGTGCAACATGAACATATTTTACGAGAGAATACAACAAGTGCAAAACGTGATGGTTCAAATATTTTATAGTACGTATGCCTTGGAATTAAATGAATAAAGCTGACGTGAATCGCTCTAACCCTTGTGTTATCATCGCGTAGGACTGAAATACCTTTGAAATATAATCAGTGTAACAGTGTTTATGAGATATCCCCAAATATGAAATTTATATTTGAAATTGTTAAAATAATATTTCTAACTCGCGATTGCTTTTAGAAAAAATTTGCATTTGTAAAATTCTACCATAGATTAAAAAATGTACAGATATTTACTTACATAATTTAACAACAAATTTTTAAGTTTAACATCACCTGAAATGTTATTATATTTGAATTAATCGATTAATACATCTTTGATCGAATTCGTATGGGATTATTTTTTCAAATACTTCACCTTTAATGCTTGCTCTTTTGTTCGCTACTTTCGAAACTTGACGGGTAATTAACTCAAATAAAAATAGGAATCGACAGAAGTATTTCGCAGTATTTTCTGGAGATCAGTTACTGGTGTGGTAGATATATCGCGCACATAAACACGGTCTTATATGTGGAAAATACCGAAAGATGATATAATATCTTGTGATTACATACTTTCGTCATATTAATAATTCGTGTTAGAGTGCAGTAAACTTAATGTTTTTAATCATCTACCTATATATTTTTTTTGTTCTATTACGGATGTCAATGTAAGAATCGGATAGGTTAATCCAATGTATTTGTTGTTGTTTTTGTTTTATGTACTGAGGCGCTATTTCTAATACCAACGAATAATTTAACAATAAAATTTCGTGGTAGGTATATCGTTTATTTGAAGGGCCTGTATTCATATGAATATGCGTTTATTTTTATCGATTTTAAAGACATATTCTGTTTTATTATAATCTAATTGCGATTCACTATCGAAAATTTTAATAATGAAATAAATTAATCGTTAATTTTTTATTAGGTGAAAACAAGTATACTTTGCGGGAAAAATTAACATCGTTCCGTTGTTATCGTATTCAATAATATTTGCGTCGAAATATTCAGCTTTAACTGTATTAGTTAACTGCTTTTTTCCAAAAAAAATGAATTACCGAAATACGTCAACGTCGTGAAATAAAATTTGAACATTATTAATAAATATGAAAGCAAAATGTTAAAAGCTTTTGAGAAGTATGGTGCTACAAGCTTATACTAAATTCAAAATGGGTAAACAGAACAAGCAAGCAAGCCAGAGATAATGGACTATCCGTTGTGTTAAACTGAAAGCTCTATAAACAGAGATATCATGAAAATGCATTCAGCATTAGACTTCGAATCACGTACTTATAGTGATTTTTACAGTGAGAATTCAGTATTGCTCTTGTGGAAGATGGTGTTGCCAAACGTATTGCTAAAAGTTGTTTAATACACAAAAGAAACCTAGCGAACGAATAGTATCTAAATCTTTTTATTCAAGTATAACAAATGTTTTTTAAAGGATTATTTACATATTTTTCGATGTTTTTACCTGGTGGTACACAACAACTGAAAATTAACCAGACAATGTAAAATTTATTGCGCTTGTTTGTAACGCCTTATTATTTGAATAATAAATTTTTGCGATATCATTCAATGATATGCTTTATTTTCGATTAGTAACGGTTTAAGAATCTCAGAAAATTCAGCTGTTGAAAGTTTACTTATTATAAGAATATGTAGTCGCCGGTAAAGAAAAGTGGCTTCGCTGTCTAAATTATTCCCATAAGAATTGCATTGCATTTTTCTAGGTCTTACTGCACTCTCAATGTAAAAACACTACACCTAAATAGTGTAATATAGTAGAAAGATACATTCGTATATTACTTTTAAAAAATTTTCTAAAGATAACTTAAAAATTATAGTTTCTCTCTCGACGTTTGAATTATAAAAAATTATTAAATTAAATAAATGAAAGATTAAATTTATAAACACTTCATCCATAATTTAAGGCATAGTTTCCCTAACATCATCATTAAATAACGTTGTAACTTTATAATTCGCTTTAATTTAAGGTATATCTATATATTATTTTACTTCGCTAGATTTACTATGCTATATTTTGGAGGTTTTAAATAATCTACTTTCAAATTTACTAATTTCGTTCCGAAAGAAGACAAATTACGATAAGCTTTCCTTTTTTATACGTTTACTATTTTTGATAAATACGAAAAATGCTCCTTACTAAACTGAAATTTTTAACTGCCGTTTTAATTTTCTTCTTTGTTAGATATGATAGAAATTTAAAGAAAACTTTATCTATTAAGACCGAGTGACGTGGTCGTAGTTTCATCAAAGAATCTATGACATAAATTGATCAAATATTCTATAATACATTTCGATTATAGTTGAACTATAATGAAATTAATTATTTCGTATTTCTCTCCAAATTTGAGCACCGTTTACAAGCTATGCTGCCGATTTCTATTTATATTTTCAATCAAACTTACATGTTGTTGGCAACGATAAGTGAAAATGAATTATGGCCAAAAGTGATTGAAGTTAACTTTTGCAAAATTCACAGTGCACAATCGAACCCTCACAGAAAGCAGCAGTGGTAGCATTGCAGATTTACCCAAGTGCGCATGAATATAATGAAACTTGAACGAAAAAGTATAACAAAACCTATAATTGAAAATTGAATGAAACTTGAACAATTTTTATTCAATTTCTCCAATATAAATTCTTGTTATTCTTGTCTTGAAACTATGATCGTGTCACTCAGTCTTTAGTATAATATATTCAATTTTCGGCACTAATAAAAGTACATTAAATTAATTGCCGTACGTTCTCAGCTTATAGCTTTAATAACGTTTTATTTTGAAACGTTCTTCTGCTTACATTGTAAGCATTATGCTACATTATAAAATGTATTTAGCAGGTACACGCCACCCCCACAAATTGGCTGTTTACCAACTGAATTTTTAATTAGCACTTTTATTTAAATGAGGGAATGTTTCTCTTTTACATGTTATCTTTGGAAAATGTAAAACGTTACAAAATTAAGCAACTGAAATTGTGTTGAAAATTATTTTCACGGAAATACATAACAGTTGATTAATATAAAACGACAGCTACACGGATTTATTTGAAAAGTTTTAACTAACTGAGAAAAATTTCAGGCAATATATTACGCAAGATGTTACACGACATGACTTAAAGAAGAACATTCCCGGAACATCATTGAATAATTAAAAAAATAAGGTTTATTAAAATTATCTTTGCGCTTAATTCTTCACAAACCTTTTAATAAAAATTCATTATCGAATTTAATTATTTTTTATAGGAACCTTCAATAATGTTGAACTTATAAAGTTATCCCGAAATGTTTATAGCCGGACTACCGTTTCGAATTAATCCGTGTTTATCGAACATTTTCTATTTCAACTGCCCTAAGAAACATATGCTCCTTAAGCTTTCTATTACGCCACAGAATACCCTAAAGATAAGTGGATTCGTTATTTTTAGTAAACCTAAGTTGACAGTTAATTATTTATATAGTTAATTAGTTATAACTATACAATAATTTAGGGCACCTACCTATCTATATTTAATTAATTAAAATGCTTTAGGTGTAATATGAATTCAACTTTGCGAGGTAGGTACTTAACATTAAATCAACATAGCTGCAATACTAATGTTTCCTAAGTTTCTTCGGTATATTTATGAATTTCGAACGTCTTCGCGTTCGAAAATAACTATTCAAAATAATTAAGTTGGGGATTTAATATTAACAAAGCGTTTATGACTTACTTCTCGGAATTTACACAGACTTCATTTACGACCTTTCATAAAGTTACACATCGGCAAGCGTTTTCTATTAAACATTGCTTTAGGTACAACTACGAGATTTCACTTGATTTAATTTCTAATTTCGCCGGTATCATTTCAATATTTAATTAGCTAAATACATATTATGTAGGTATATAGTATTTAAGAGAGATAACGAATAACGAATTGTCACACTAACGCTCTCGCGAACACGTTATTATAATTTAATTAGGTTATTTATTTAGTTTCTTTACGCCTATGTTTATTTATTTTGATTATTTCCGTAGGGCCAAATTATGCAGCCGAATCAAAAGAAAATAATAATGAGTAATAGCGACCTCGCTTTGCAAGGAATTTCTAGAAATCAAGCCGGAAATTATTCTTGTACGGCGTCGAACGTAGAAGGGGACGGCGACAGTAACATTGTATCTCTTAAAGTCATGTGTAAGTATACATGTACGTACGTACGTACGTCGTAATAAATAAATGCGTAGGTATGTATACCTACCTAATTTAAAATTTAAAACCACCAATTTGCACGTTTACGCTCACTAAAATTCGTCCGCCGAAATGGACGTTAACGTACATAATTTAAAAGTATCGATAAAGTTTTTCTACAACTTTAAATATTTTATCATAAATATCGTTCGCAGATAAACCGGTGTGTCGACCAAATTTAAAGCAAGTCTACGGAGTGGCTCGACACGAAAAAGCTAAAGTTTTATGCGAAGTAGAATCTTATCCGCCTCCAGATAACTTTAAGTGGTCTTTCAACAACACCGCAAACACTATGGACGTACCACAAACGCGCTTCCAGTCAGGAGTTCACCATTCTTCCTCTACTTTAACTTATACCCCGGTAACGGAGTTAGATTACGGCACGGTAATGTGTTGGGCTAGTAACCTTGCCGGCCGTCAGCAGGAGCCTTGCGTATTTCACATTATGGCTGCTAGTAAACCAGATCCTCCATTCAATTGTACAATTCTTAACCAAACGTCGGACTCTTTAGAAGTGCAATGTGTAGAAGGATTTGATGGCGGCCAGCCGCAATTCTTTTTGCTAGAAGTTTACGATCACCAAACTGGCACCCTGCAGGTTAATACGTCTGCGAAGTTTGCGGTGTTTAACGTGAGCGGCTTGGACCCTGGAAGAAACCTTAGGATAATGGTTTACGCTGCTAATTCTAAAGGAAGGAGCGAGAGCGTTTTATTGGAAGGATTTACTTTGAAAGTTGCAGAAAAACAAACAGGTAAATCTAGTCCCGCGACTTTGTAAACTAGAATATTTATGTAAGCCTAATAACATGTCTACAGTTTTGTCTTTAGGAACCCGAGATCAGATAGAACTCGCGCCCATGTTAGGTATATTAGTAGGAATCGTAACCGTTCTTCTACTTGTATCGATGGTAGTTATGGGAATTCTCAAAATTCGCGCTTCTAGACGCGAAGGATCGCGAGCCCTACGACCGGGATTCTTGCCAGTCAAAGAAAAAGTTACGCTACCCTTGCGTTCCGAGTCCGAGGACCTTTTGAAAAGGACGACAAAAATCCCGACGTGGTGCCAGCCAATAAGGGTACGTTTTATTTTTACGTATCTATTTGTTTATAAAGTCTCGTCTGCAACTGCCGAGTTTGCTTTATTATTCCCCCCTTTTTTTTGGTCAGATTCCGACTATCAGCTGGGGTCGGCCGCACAAACGCCAGGGTTAAATAATTCAGTGATATCCGCAGAGTACGAAGCTGCAGGTCAACATATTACACCCTTGACTGAAGCTTACATAACCAGGGATCGGGCGTATGCTCCACAACCAGTAAGTTAGCATAATAATTGATTTCATCCCTGCATTTAATGTATTCCTGTAGTTTATTGTTGTTGAAGTTGGTGGTTGGCTTATTCCATTACGTCATTCTCGCGTTAACTAATTTACATGTTTTAGTTTTATTTTACCGTTAAAACGATTATTCACATCAAAAGACAGTTTTTATCTGTATATATGCATGTCGTTTCTGTTGTTTAAAATGACTGTATTTTAATTTTGTAGGGTCGTTATACACCGTACAAAGATGTTTATTAGTAGTTAAAGTAAGTGTGTTTTTTAGAAACATTCAGTTCTTATAGAGCATTTTATAGTATCTGCACTTTTCATTCCCTAACACCAAAAATTGCTTACCTACTTATTGTTATACTAACGCTTATCGTTTCAATCTGTAACTAACTGCCTTGATAATGCGTTACCTATAGCTTCCGCATTTTGTTCCTAATTTTATTTTAGCATTACATTTACAATTAAAATAAGTACTTACCTATCTAAATTAGTATCTCATTATTAGTAAAAATATTGAATATTAAACATTATGTTATATATAGTTTTATTTGGAGAAAGAATAATTGCGAGCTTAAGCTTAACCTAAGTTGTCGCTTTATTTAACAAGAAGAAAACCACCCCCGCATGTTGGCATCCCTTATATAGTTTTGTATAAAACAGGTATGTAATGAAGTAACGTACGCTGAGCTGTCAATCGCGCGACCGAATTCGTTAGAGCCCATAAAGAATGGAGGAAATCAATACGGATCTTTACATCGGCGAGATGAACCAACTATATACGCACAAATAGATCATGGTAGACGACCTCCTCCGGCACCAGTTAAGACGTCAATCACTTCACCCATTATTTCACCGGTTTCGTCCCTGTTTCCATCGGCAAAACCTGGTATTTATCATCGAGAAGTTGTGACAGTTAGGACGCCGCTCATGGGCTGTCAACAAGAAAGTTGTGTTTAGATTAAAGATTTCGTTTAAGATAGTGAAATTTTCCCAAAGACGTTTGCATTATATTGTATACAGATGTTTTTAACTAAAGGACAATAAAATAATAACTCTAGATAATTTATGTAAATAAGAAATAAAGCGATTTTTACGAGAAACACACCAACACATATCTTGTAAATTAAAACATAATCGAATCATATCCTGGTATTTCTTTGTGAATCGAAAACAATTAGATGAAATTAGAAAATTAGATATAATATCCAGTTTAACTGATATCAGATTTGAAACAAACTAATTCTACAAAGTTGACGAGAAATCCGTGTTATATATTTAGGCAGAGTTGCAACTTTTAACTTAATGAAAAACATATCTAAGTACATAGTTTCTGATGGTCTAAATTATTTGAGAAATTTTTCAGCGCCCGAGGTGTTAATCTAATAAACCTAAAAGTATTTCTGCTAGTCCAATTTTGTAAAAAGAATTAATTAATTAATTATTAAGTTTTACATTATAAGTTATTGATTCTGCGATTTCTTGAAGCGAGAGACTGATGAATGGAAATAATTGCTATTTATATTTTTAACTGCTATGTTAGCGGTTTTCGTAGCACAAGGATGTACAATTTGTATATACACAAATTTAAAAAAAATTAAAATTAATAAATGTGATATAATATGCTTCGAATACGAAGAATATAAAAATAATTATATAAATCCTGTCTTATGTAACATTCACTACGTTTTATCAAGAACAATGCCACATTATTTATATAAATGTAATGAATGTTTGTATAGGACTATGATTGTAACCTAGCATAATCTTTGGAAACCATTTCTTGTTGTAACTTATGGTGTCTTTTGAATATAATTTCCTAAAATATCTTAAATGATGTTTTTTTTTTAAGTTAACGAATTAAAAAATTACGCAACACCCCCATTTTGTTACCAAAACGGTTTCTTGTATAAAAATGATATTATTTATCTTCAACATTAATACTAACAATTAAATAGAAATTATGTAATTTAAAAAAAAAAGATAACGAAAGAGTTATAAGTTTACAATATAACAGCGAGTAATAAGTTGTCTTCCTTAAGCTGACCATGCATTGTTAGCTTTAGCTCCAATTTTGCCTGTAGGTATCCTATGTACTTATAGTCATACGGTTAGTTTAACGCGAGAAGGTGTGGCATAATCCTGAGTGTCAATATTATCTTTTATCGTTTCGTTTGTCACACCGAATCGCTTTGCTGAATAATTAATATTCCTATTTATACTCGCGAATTTTATTTCGGCAATATAGAATTTGGAAAATTTCGTGCATATAATTATTTTAAAATTATAGGGGTAAATACTAGTGGGTAAAACTCAGAATGCGTGGTTGCGTGGGGGTTTACAGTAGTACAAATCAATAAACGATGTAATTCTATAATTACATAGGTAGGTACGTTTTAATAACATTAATTTTTATAGGTATGCCTACTCCATTAACATGTTCAGCTATAATTTATTTATTTACCATTAACGCTTTATTGGCGTTTTTCTAAAAGTAGATTATCGAACTGTAAATTGAACAATATATTTTATACATGTATGTACATAGTCACAGTATATTCGGTTCCAGAAGCTTTATTAGGTGACGTTAAGAACTACAATCAAAACTAATGTTTCGACATTAACAATTAATTGAAACTAAATAATAAACGAATATCTACTTAAAATTATTTTAATTGTGAAATTGAACCACAATAATCTGAATACGGACGTTGATCAATTTTCTGGTCGGTCGTTATATAGTTTTAAAATAAAAGTTTATTATCAAATTTTAAAACACTTAAATTGATTAAACATAAACAATTTAGAAAAACAAATAGGAGTAATTTAATTACCCAACAATAAACTAATATTTAAGTGAGATTGGACTTTCTCCTGGATGGTTGGAACGATGAAAGCATGTTTTCGTCGGATATAGAGTAGTAGCAAAGGTAGGTACCTATATTATTTTTACCGATAAAGCTCTAGTTTGTGTTTCGAAAATCTCAATGAAACCTAACAATAAGTAACTAATTTACAAAAAAAATCAAAGTCATGAAAACCCGATCTGAAATTATTTAAAAATTTACCCCTTTTTCTTCGTAGTAGCGTTATGAATGTTTAGTGATATTTTTGTCGGTTTGGTGCATTTATAAGGTAGAAATGTACGTTTAATGTCAAGATAAGTTTGCCTTTTGCCCCATCCGCGTACGTATAGAAACGAAGTGTAAAACATCGCATCGTTTTCACTTGCCCCAAAATCTAATGGGAAACGGAAACATGTCCGGGGTAATTGGAAACAATAAAAAAACTTTATTTTTTTTATAAGCTTGACAGAAAAAAGTTATTTACATTTTATTGCATCAGATCAGTGGCAGAAGTAACCGTGTACGTATCAACATTAACATTATTAAATTATTTTTATATGTCATGCTATTGTAAACGTAAACTCAACTTTGCAAAAAGCGTTTTCCATTACCCCGATTCACCCTAATACTTATACATATATATATATATATATATATATATATATATATATATGTTTAAGGGTGATTTTTGTTTTTTCAGATATTTTATAAAAAAATTTTTAGAAAATTATTTTAATGATTTACTTCAATTTCTTAGTAATACAGAGAGCTTAATCGGCTAAGGAAAAATCGATTTAACGGTGGAATTATATACAATAACGATATGAACCTTCAATTCTAAACATTTTATTGTAATTTTAATAAGGTGACTTTTGCAATATCTATTTATAAATTGCTCGATATTCGTCATGGCAAAACAAAAGAAACAGAACTTCGTTAAATTCGTTCAAATCGACGACACTGTACTATACGAGCTCCTCTTCCCACGTCACTAGGCGAGCTGGGCCTGCAAAAGTTAATTTCTCTACTTTGCCATCGTTCCACTATATTCTCAACGTGACGTTAATTAAAATTTCTCGAAATAAAATTCTAAATTCTGACATAGTGTAAGAAAATTACTGTATAATAATTGTTTGATGCAATTCCTAATTTAAACGAATGCGATTGAAAATGAGCACGATTAAAACGTGGTGAAACCGATAAGAGCGCAGAGTACATGTGAATTGGAAGCCACAGTTTTTGATTACCCGCTTATCACGACATGCATGAAACATACGATGATAAAGTAAACTTCCCAAAAATTTAAACGAAGCTGTTTGTTATTTATGTAACTAATGATTAATATCTACATTCAACTAATAAAGGCTTTATAAAAATTTCCTTTCAGCTGTACATTCGTTTTGGTCGTGTTCGAATGCATGTAACGCCGACGCCGCGCTGTTTAGGTATTTTGTGCTTTTGTGTGTGTGTGTATGTGTACATTTCGGTTGTTAATGGATGACTGTTTGGAACCAGGAATAAACCACAAGACTTATTTATACGACAGAAAGGTCAGAAATTTCTTATTTTATTAATTATAAGGGTACTCGGATAGATTTTAAAATTTTAATTTACTTCGGTTTGCTAGATTGTAAATGTAAAAGCACCGATTAAAGTATTTATATAAAAGATAAACACTCTAATGCCTGAAATTGAAAGGTGAAAAGTGTTCACCACTCAAGCTCTAATATCAAGGGATAATTAATAGATAATTTAGTTTATATTCCGATTATTCATAAATAAATATTACAAAAAACGGATACGGTAGATTCCTACCCGTTTTACTATTTTTTAAAACTTTTTTATTGTGGTGAAGAAAAATGACTGCCGAAGTTATTGGCACTAGTTATTACAGTATTTGTTACATTAATATGGTAGTACCGTAAACTGGGGGCACTTTGATCAATTTAAAATTTGTTTTATCTCTATTTTTATTTTTTTTTTAATTAGGTTTATTTCAAGGATCACATCGGGTATATTGGCATTTATAGAATCATATTTCACTTTCAAATTTGGTGACAGTAGAGACGTATATGTGTGATCAATTCCGCCCCCGTAAAAATCGAACAGGCAGGTTTTAATATATTAATATTTTTAGAATTCGGGGTGAAATTGATCACAGAGTAAAATATTGTTAAGAAGACGTTAATTCTCAAAAAAATACACAAAAAAACAAACTCGGTTACAAATATTATTTCATCGAGCAAAGAAACCTCTTCGATAAGGCAAACATATCTATAAAATGTTGTCTGTCTCTTTCCTGCACCTTCAAATTGGATTAGGGCATATTGCCCCAATTTTATAGCCTCGTCAGTTACTTCAATGTATTTTGGTAAGTCTAATGCTGCAGGTACTTCTGAATCCGCGTCGCTTTCTTTTTCTTCAGAAGAGCTTTCTCGTGTTAATCCGGCCCTGCACCTTTTTACATTCCCTGCCCAGCGTTGAGTCAAACTATTTTTTTGACGTTTAAGAAATGAATCTATCCAATCGTCTCCCGGTAAATTGTTCTTAAAACGGGTCTCAACCACGCCCTTTCTGTCTAGGTAGCTTTTAACAAACATTTGAAAGTCTCTTTTGTTTAACGGAAATCCCCAATCTGAGCTTTTTTTAATGACATTCACAAATGCGTTTTCCTCTTCGGTCGAAAACGCCTTCTGTCCACCAGGTACTGTGCCGTGCCTACCATGAAACTTGTTATTAAGTGTGCCATATGGAATTTTAAACTCTCTCGATGCTTGCCTCATAGTCATGTTACCATCTACTACTGCTTGCAAGGCACTTTCTAAAGCTTCACTGCTGAAGTTTTTATATTGCCGCGAACTAATTGTACGTTTGTAGATCTGCGGCATTTTCTCCAAAAGAAGTTTGATAACATTATTTGAGGTTTTTGTTAGCGGGATGATTTTGATCAAAATTTTCCTTGATCAAAGTACCCCCGCTGCCATGATTAAAGACTAAAATTTAACCTTCGACTTTATCGTGCGAGTTTTTGAGGTGCGTGAAGTTGGCACGTCATTAAAAGCACAAACGAAAAAAATTGTGGCAATCGTTTGTGCTTTGTTTGTGCACGATACCAAATTTTTGCATGACACGCCGTTTTCGAGTTATTTAAAAATCAAAATAAAAAATCATTTGGAAACACAAACGAAAACAATTGAAACGATCGTTAGTGCTTCGTTTGCGATCGTTGTGATCGACTGGGCGTGAAGTTGGCACGTCATTTTGATTTTTGAATAACTCGAAAACGGCATGTCGTGCAAAATTTTTATATCGTGCACAAACAAAGCAAAAACGATTGGCACAATTTTTTTCGTTTGTGCTTTTAATGACGTACCAACTTCACGCACCTTATTAATACCGTTACATTTTTTTTTTGACCTGGGTAAAGTTGGTTTCGTAACATTTCGCTACGATTCTGAAACTTTGGGAGTAGTTAGTGCTGATTTGTGCCGTCTGCCCCGACGTTAATGCTATTTGTTAAAGGGGTGAACCAGCATGAGGGTACTTAAGCACCGCAACATATTTTTGGTAATAATTTCCTTATTTTTGCAACGCTAATGTTAATATTTTAGCACTAAAGAGCACTAATCGAAGTGTCCCCGAATTTTGTAGTGATCGGGGACAGTTGCGGTGCTAGGCGTCGAGTTAGCACCGCAACATATTTTTGGTAATTTTCATAGCACTAATTTTAGAATTTTAGCACTAATGAGCCCTAATCTAACACTAACTACTCCCGAAGATTCAGAATCTTAGCAAAATGTTGCGGAAGCCAAGTTTACGCAGGTTTTTTCTTGTTAATTTTAATCTCAAAATCTTTTAGTCCTTTGGAAACTACTTCGTATGGCCCGTCTTAGGGTGGACATGGCGAAGGTATATTAATTGAATCGTTCCTGAGAAAAACGTGTGGGAACTTTTTGAATTTTTCTACAATATTTACGAAAATAGTTTTATTACGGCGTGGCGTAAAGTTGGGGCGCAGTCGGTCGTATAACTTTCTCATGTATTCTCTTAATTTTACGATAAAACTTGAATATTCGATTTCTTCTGTTGAAGTTTCGAAAAATTCGCCTGGAGGTTTAATAATTTCTCCATAGTCCGGTCGGTAGTTTTTCCAGCCAATCATTAGATTTATAATATTTTAACGAAGCTTTGAGGACTTTGAGCTGTTCCCGGTAACTGCCTGACGATATTTCAGTGGATCATACTTGATTTGCTACAAGTACCTAATATATACATTCTGTAATAATTGTTGAAATAATAAATGTAACCGATTTTTCTTTCATTTAATTGGTTGTATTTCATAAATCGGTTTTAAAACAAATTGCACTGGCATTGTTCTATTGTTACAATAACAGACGAGCACTTAATTCCCGATAATCAACGTTGATTGCAACGTCTATACAAATTAGATCTTCGACGGACAGTAGCAATAAATAGAAACATAAGAAATACGATAAAATTGTATAAAATCAATACATTAAAATAATATCTATAGATATGCAACAGTAGATTTGATAATTATAGTTTTAAGTAGATACGTTGTCAGTACATAACATTATAAATATACAGATGTTAATAAATATTTTGCAATAATAATATTCCGATTTTAAATATTTGCTTCTAACATCAAATTTCTCATGTTTTCAAGTTTAATAGTGTTTCTGGCAACATCAATGGTAAAATTAATAATGGTAATACTAAACATTTTTATAAGTTTTAGACCACGCGTTTATTATATTAAGTAAATAAAAAACAATCATTTTTATTTTTGATCGGCATGTTGTGAAAGAGTATACAGATGTATTATATGTTAGTATATATATTAACACTTTTCAATGTAAAATCCTGCAAACACTTTTGTATCAAATAAAGGTGGTTTCTGTTTCAACAATTTTAAAATCTCTAGAGATTAGCGAAGCCTATCGTATATCACACGCACTCCACCTTTTTGATCGTGCGTTGAATAAATAATGTTATTATAAAAATTCGTTTTACGAAGTAAGTAAGATTATGAAAAATTCTTTCAAAACTTAATTACCTAGATACATAGTAGATACCTACATCATTTTAATAAGCAATACTTATACAGGGTGTCCCCTAAAGCGTGGATAAAACGAAAGGGGAAGATAAAAGAGACCATATCCAACAAAAAAGTCTTATAAGTCAAAATCCGTTTCCTATCGGTTACAGAGATACGGCCGTTAAAATAATAAGTTAAAAATAATTAAGTATGAAAATACTAATTCTTAGCTATACTGCCAATATTATATTCGTTATATAGTAAATGTTCGTAGTATTACCCTTCGGCCGCAATACAAAGTCGACATCTTCTTAAAAATTGCTCTTTTAAGGGGCGTGCACGTGTTGAATTCTTAATGGTATAAGCGGCATCTTTGATGCGTTGGCGTAAGTCAGCCTCTATAGCAAACGGTGTTTGATATAACTTATCCTTCAAACACCCCCAGAAAAGAAATCGAGAGAGTTAAGGTCACTCGTCCAACCATTTTTGTGGAAAATTAGTGTTTACATATTGTCTTACTTGTCTTCTGTAATGAGCAGGTGCTTCATCATTTTGAAGTCGCATTTCTGATCGTAATTGAAGATTTACGTTTTCCAGCAAAGGCGGTAGGTCATTCGTTAAAAATTGACTCTCGGTGGTAGTTCGACTGGACCGATCACCTTACCGTTAAGAATTCCGCATCATAGATTAATAGTAAATTGATACTGAAAGCGGTCTTGTCATATCACATGTGGATTTGTAATTTGTCAACTATGGAAATTTACTATAACGAATACAAGCACAACTAAGAATTAGTATTTTCATACTTAATTATTTTTATCGCGTCTATTTTATTAACTGGTATATTTTATGGTAAATGTACATTGAAGTACTAACTAATTTATCTCGTTAGAATCAAACATAAAATGAGGATGTTTTTGCAATAAGTGTCCATTTTATGACGGTAGTTTTTTTTAAATACGATAATGCTTGAAGTTGCACATAGCTGCTCGGTGATACCTCTACAGATACTAACACAAATTTTGATAGTTTTTTGATGTAAGAAGTACAAATTGCCTATGGATCTTACTAGATACGAGTCTAGAGATTAAGTAAAAGTAAAAACATAAAAGATCACATATCAATTCTTACGCAAACATATGAGAAACTAATGAAAATTGCAATTTTCTGAAATTGAATATTAACGACTGTGTTATCTGTAACCGATAGGAATCGGATATTGACTTATAAGACTTTTTTTGTTGGAAATGGTATCTTTTATCTTTCCTTTCGTTTTATTCACGCTTTACAGGACACCTTGTATATTTTACATAATGCTTCAATCGTTAACATCTTATTTCTTTTATTTTTACATTGCCTACAGATTGTTATGCATATAGGTATAAATAAAAACTAGAACCATGTTGTAATTCAGTATTTTATTTATGATACCTGCTAATTTACTTATAATTCTGTTACTGTAATCAATATGAAAAAAATTGAGAACTCGCGGCAACTTCTCAACTACCCACCTCAATTCATTGTAGATGGAAAGAAAACAAAAGGGAGGCCCGATAACTGCTCCATGCAAGCTTTATTTAGATCGCACTTTGATTACATTCTTCGTTCCTTTAAGAGCGCCGGTTTCACCAAGATATTGCTTGTCAAATAACAAGTAGTTTCGTTGTGTTGCAATAATAGTGACACTGGAAGTTATATTACCAAAGAACAAGATAGATTATTCTTGAAACACTATATATAGCTTTAATTTTCTTTAGACGTCTCTTGGAAACTGCTTTTATTATTTGCTTAGAAAGTTATTTTAGAAATAAGTAAATTTAAACAAAAGCTCTGAATTCGAATTTAATAATATCTAGGAAAATGTTTTTATTTACAAAGATGATATTCACGATTTCGTACAAGATGCCATTTTTACATTATATTACTTCTACATTGTTACCTAACAATAAGTCTGCTTAAACAGATGGTAGAATTTTAGAAAAAATTCTTCTTAAGTACTTCCATTTAAATTATGCAAAGGTGCTTCTTTTTAATAGAGGGAGTTTTAGATATTACGAAAATGTTCATATTCATAATGGTCTCTGAATACTTTTTATATTTTTTCTGCTAGAATTTATATTTTACGACAAAAAATATAAATAAAACCTTTTCGAAAGATTTTAAAAGTAAAAACCTAATTTATTTCATAATGTGCTTACGAAAACAAATAAAAACAAACCGCGACTGAATAATTGCCTTATATATCTTTTGTAAGTGGTTATGTAGCAATTCAAATCTTTCTCAAAGAAAGTAAAATACCCCTATAAAAGTTTAAAATCTAATTAAGCGCACCGCTTTGATAAAAATTGAAGTTTTGTTATTATTCTACGTAAGTTTATATTGTGCGCAAGCATTTAAAATAATTAAGAATTACAAGCAAAGTATCAAGAATAATAAAATATATACTTAGTAGGTACTTATTCTAAAACTTCTAAGATATTAAATTTCTATTAATACTAAATCGTTAACTTATTTAATTATTTTTTTCTTAATATTAATGTATACGTCTAGCAATTATTCATGGATTTAATTTAACTGAAACTGAAATTTCGCAAATATATTTCTATTGTTTCAAATTAAATTATCCATTTCGTAAACAAACTGAAATATAATTTTGTAATTCTGAATGGGTATTCCCTGCAAATTTTCTTGATGATGGTAATTTATGAAATGCATTTAAACCTAGTATTCGACTCTTCAATTTTGTCCGAAGCCTAAGAAGAATATGGAATGAGAAATTATCGCTATCTCATCAATCAGTAGTAACTTTGTGGATGCATGAGAGGAATGTTTAATTCTAGGCACATTGACACGGAGCGGGTGGGTCGGGTTGATTAGCGTCACCTCAAACAAAGAAAGGGTGGGCTTGGAGTCGTACTTGCCCGGAACCGGCGCCACTTTGAACCTTCAAGACGCCCACTTCAAGCTTCAACCCTTTCACATAAAAGACACATTCAAATTACATTTGTTAAGTTCCATTTTCAAACGTCGATATCCTCTATAAGCTTAACGCAATTTTCTTGGTAACGATTCGTTTAAAGCGTCGTGGCGCTTAGATGGATCTAAAAATAAGATTTTGTTCAAGACACATGTAAAGTAAGTTATATAAAAATTTTACGTGTGCCATTTGAACAATTGACAACTAAAATATAAAAGAATACGTTATCTTACTATAAAACTTTGAAATTTTATGTAGGTATTATAAATGTAGAATATATTATCGGGAACGTCATGCCTCATAAAACTTCCAAATCTCGCACATACCTACATCGGCAAATAAAATGCCTAGTATTTTTTTTAACCCTCGCTTTGATTGTAATGTCGATTTATTGTTTACGTTTTTTAAAAGGTTTCATTCTAAATTTCTTCATTATATTATCATTTATGGTAGATTGTAGCTGTTATCTACGTTTAATTATTGTCACATGCGTAGGTATGATTTTCAATATTTTGCTGTTAGTAAAAGCTAGGCAAGTTGATTTATTTAAATATCTAAATGTAATGCAGTTGGTGGCGTTTCAATTTAAAAAAATTAATTTAAAGCAGCTTATGTTCATGACGTATACCTCATCATCCAAGCAACCTGTCAATTTACATCTTCAGTAAAAAGTTACTAGATTGTTTATTTGTAATTCGGTTTAAAGTTTGGAAAGTGACATATTCTATAGATGATTTACTTGCGCACATATTAGATGGTATAAAGAAAGACTACAATTTATTAGAACTGTCAAAATACTAGGTACGAGGTGATGGCATTGTGTGAAACATCATCATCTAGCAACCTTTTATTGATGGCGTGATCGCCAGGCCGCTTGGATATACCATAGCTAACATCATTTCATCTTAAAATTGTTTATCTTGTGTGAGCGACACTGTTTTATTAGTTCCTATTATTGAAATACCCTGTTGTTTATGATATTATTAATTATGAGTATTGAATATTTTACACTTTGTGTTAATCTGTTTAATGGCTAATAAGAAACAACAATATCTATCTCATTTTACCTAATATTAGTTTATAAATCCTGTAGAGCGTGTGAGGTTGTTTAATATAATCTTTTGATTTTCTTTATCTTCGTAGAAATAATTACGTGCTATCAGATCGCCGAATCGAACGTTCCGAAAACACATTTAAGAAGATTCTTATCAATCCTAGCGGCAGACAAGGCTGCTCTGCCTTGAAATTAACCTTCACTCTTCTTCTGTAATTTTAATCGGTCTAACTCAACATCTACAAGATATGAGATGATTTCATAACAAGTATGAGCTACGTACTGTATACCGATCAGATATTAATAAAAAAATTATTAAAAAAATTAAATTTTAATAGATATTACCTACGTAATTAAACATACCGTGCTATTAGACGTATAATCCCTGACGTATCTACACGACTCATTTTCGGGTCGGTATAAGGTCGGTGGTTGTATAAGGTAATGTAGATAACATGGAGATGTGGTTTATTTCCTGTCGTGAGGTGACGTGGTATAATACGTATCATTGACACTTTAATAAAAATGAAATAGATTCATACATAGATACATGTTTTTTAACAGGTATAAAACATTTTTAAAGTTCGTGTATTAATAAGTAGAGGACGGTACTGGACATTCAAGGACGCTATTTGAAATTTATTTTATTTGCCGACCCACAGATGCTTTTCTACATTGCTGATGATTGCATCGTGTTTTACCATATTTGGACATAACGTATGTATGTAAATTTTGTTCCTTATCTGCATCTTACAATCAGCTGTAATTTGCGATTCTTCTGGTCCAAATTTTGTGGCCATAGGTACGTAGCCACGATGTACCTGGGGACAAAGGTTTTCCTGGGTTTATTCACATAATAACCCTAAGAATATAATACAAATAAAAGTAATTAGTTTAATATAATATATACTCTATAATATTATATAAAGTATTATATTAATTATAAATACAAAAAGTGAAAGTTATTGTTTTTCTGTTAAAAATATTGTGGATTATGATGAACAGTTATATAAAAAAAACAAAACGTTGGTCATAGAAATATTGTAACAGACAATGGGTACGTATCCTATAACGCATCTATCTCATTTCAAAACCTTCCACAGATACAGGAACAAAAAACCCAAGTATCTACCTCGTTCCTGTGTACATCGGTGACTAATTGTTCAAAAACTTGTTACTAATTTCGTGAGGACGTAGAGTAAACAACATTAAAACTTGGAATTAAGATACCTTAACTAGCTTTAACTGGCGACTTCGTCTACGAAGGATGAAAAATATTCGAAACAAACGTATCCTACAAATTTTATAATTCAAAAGTAAAACGGTGAAACTAATCAAATTTTTAAAAATATACATTCCCCTTTTCATCACTTTAGGAATGGAATTTGGAAAAATCGTTTCTTAGCGAGTGTCCACGTAATAAAAAGAACATATCCTCCAAATCTCACGTTTCTAGTACCAGTGGTTTAGGCTAAGCGTTGATATGTCAGTCAGTCATTCATCACCCAAGTCGCGGACCAAACAATTATTACACAAACGCGACATTTTAGAGAAAAATGTTTCGGACAAAAGTTATAAGATTTTAAATGGTGCATCAGATAGCGTTATTAGCATGACCTTGAACAGAGTTGTCAAGGTCACGTAATGATATCCCTCAATATTTTAGATGGAATCCTCTATTTGTGATTACATATTCTTAAAACTTATCTCGAGAGCTTTTGAAAACAGCATAACAAACTATTTTTCGCGTCGCACCGGCATTAACATTACCATTGTTTTACAGCGACTGGAGGTTGCACAGTTGAATTATACATCTGTTGTGTGTGTGAGCGCGTGCGTGCGCTCGTGTGAGTGGATGTAATAAGAAGTAAGCCATGGTTCTTGAAAATCTCACCATTTAAACAGAGTTTTTAAATTTAATTCGTTGACGAACGAACCAAAAATTTCAATTTCACACATTTTTCTACTGATATGTAACATTGCAATGGTGACTACATTTTGATATGTGCATTACTGTACGCGCGCGCGTGCTGACATAAGCGCACACACATACAATAGAGGTGTAAATACGACATTCGCCAACGGTAACTACTCGAAAATTCAAGCCCTATAACTCGAAAATTACAATGCTAGTATTGTGTTGTATATTGTTATAGTGTTTTGAAAGGCTCTTGAAATAAACTATAAAATTATGCAATAAATAATTGGGAGTTTTAATCGAAACTTCAAATGTGACCTTCACGTGACCTTGACAACTCTGTTTAAAGTGATATCAATACCACCATCTGACGCATCATTTAAAATCTCAAAACTTTTGTCCGAAATATTTTTCTCTAAAATGTCGCGTTTACGAAATAATTGGATGGTCCGGGTGGTCTGGAACACCCAGTATATAGAAGTTGTGCACTACTTTCAATGGAAATGCTTAATGAAACCAAAATAATAACAATAAATGTAATAACCAAAAAGTTTAACGTTTTCACACAGCATAAAACAATTACAAATCACTACACAACAATACTATAAAATTTTTAGTGTTTCAACAATTGATTCAAAGTGCCCTGTTAGGAAACAGCTTTGCCAGCCCTACCATTGAACATATCCCTGTATGTAGAAACATTATTAACAGCGTTCCCAGGTACATTATGTCCTTTGGTACATCTTCTCCTACTATGTATGAAAATACTATCCCAAATAAAAAAAAACGAAAGAAAGCTTAGTCAACGCGGTCATTCCATTTTTCGGAATTTTTTTTAAATTTTTTCTTATCTAATTGGAAGGAATATTTAAGTTCCAACGATACATCGTCGATTTGAAACGTGTCTTGAAGTGCGTGCAAAGTAGGTACCTACCTGCTAAAATAAAATGGATCGATCTGGACATAAATACAATGATGGTCTCTTAATTTGATTTTATAATATCAACAATGCCGGTGGGTAACTAATTTTACTAATATGCGTGCTAGCGTTGTATGTACCTACTTGGTAAATTTAATTGGAAAATATAGGACTTTTATAGCTGAGCATTTATTATTCGCATAAAACCTTCATGTAAAATTATAGTAAGGAGTAGGTAATACGTTTTAATGAAATCGTAATCCAGCTTTGTTGTTTATTAACTTTGCCGTTTAAATAATTGTCTCCAAGTATTAGGCAAGGGAATCCTTGTATTAATTTTATTTCAATCATTTTGGTGAAACTAGATAAATTAAAGGTCAGATTATCTGATAGTGGTTGAATTTCCTTAATCGTCGTTTATATTAATAATAAAACCATTACGTCGTCCGTTAGGCCGGCTAATATCATGGATATTGTAACGTATAAAGAGACAGGACGTTTAGAAATGTATAGCGGTAGGTAAATTACTATTAATTTAATATTGTCCATATAAAATATCCATTTTCAAATTTACTTCTACGTCACCGTCAATTACACAAATTGTATTTATGAAATGTTTCGCACGAAGCAAATTTCAGTTACAAAAAAGCCAACCTCGTTTTATCGTAATACAATTTGTCATCTTTACAAATTTCAGAAATCGTTATAGTAATACCTATATATTATGTTTAACGTGAATCGACATTAATAGAAACGAACCCGCGATAAAAAGAATTGCTAAGTCAACTAAAAAATTCATAAACATTCTTACTGTTTTTAAAACTTTAAAGCTCTTCATTGTTCCTTTAAAACTACAAAGTGTTTTAAGACGAATATTTTAATGTCATACCTATGTCAACTTTCGCTTTTACTTATTTATTTTTCTCTATGTAAAAAAATGTGTAGGGCATTGGAATGATGCGATATTATATATATATATATATATATATATATATATATATATATATATATATATATATATATATATATCGCTTTCGATGATACTCTACGAATATTTGGAATTAAGTTGTTTAAAAATAAAGCTCTGAAAGCTTTGTAATTGACAACTTTCAGTACATTAAGGGTTTAACGAGCTTAATTTTACTTTTTCAACTACGAATTTTCCAAGTTTTCCAAGCGTTTCGTTTGATCGAAGACGGTTAGCTCATAAATTTGATCTTTTTCGTCGTAATGTTTAAATTTCGGTTTCATTTTGAAGTTGAGCCTTAAGATCAATTCGTCAGTAAAATATTAAGTCATATACCTAATAGATATAATATATATAAACGGCTTTTAATTGAATTTATAGTTACTTGTAAAATGAATTTATATAGTCGAATTATTTTACTAGCGACATCTTTTAAGTACTACTAACTACGATCCGAAGAATCTTTCTAAAATTTTAGGATTCGCTAAACTTTTGCTGTAGTTACATTTTTTAAAGATTACGTTTCGTTATTACTGTACGGACATCTTACGACAAACATTGCAACGGTAAATGATCGAAATTTTCAATTATTACAAACTAAAGATCTGTAAGATTAAATTCCATACAATACAGTTAACACTGTAAAAGTACACATTTCTAAAGCTTTACATCTTTTCTATTTCGACAGTAGATGGCGCAGCATCTACCTTTTTTTAATATGAATTACGAAGTAATCAAGTTGCATTAGATTTGTTTTGAGAAAAGCGTCTAAGCACCTATCTATATATAATAATTTTTTTAATCAAATATGTTGATACTTAATCCCTAACATTTTTGTTTTTAGATTTAATACAGACAAATACGTGGGAGTGTCTTTTTAACATCTAATGCACTAATGCGCTCTTTATTAATTTATTTTGTATAGTAATTACCGTCCTATTCCCATCATCAATAAACATTACCTTAATAAATTAATAGGAATTTTTAAATACATAAATGTTTCACTTCTATAACATTGTATGGGTATCGAAAACTGAGGCGATAAAGAAATTATCAGGAATCATAAACTTAAAACATCCTCAATTAGTAAATGTAATTTGATTATTAACCACATTTTTTGGTTAATTACATTAATTAAATACTTATTTACGAAGTTATTGTTTTTAATTAATTGAAATAAGTACAAAAAAATTTCAAATTACATAATATGTATAATATTGATTAAAGAATGGAATGTTCTGCAAGTTGTTCGGTTAATTAAGTACCTGTTTACACAATTTCAATTACGAGACTTCTTTGTTTTGTCTTTACAATATAGGCTGCAATTTTTATAGGACTGTACGAGAATTATCGATTCGAACAAAATCTCGACATGCTTGCTAGCTGCGTCTTAATTAAAAGTTCGTTTTTCTGTTTGTTTCCAAAGCTTGCGTAATAAATCCTTTGGGTTCGCACACGGTTTGGAACAATGCCAAACAATTCCTGCGAGTTTTAATAAAACGAAATAGATATATGAAATCAGTGAAATATCTTATAGGTAGATCTTTTTATTTCGAAAGGAAAATTGATTAACTATAATAAAATAGGGTTCGTTGAAATTGTTATTTATTGTGGTAGGTACATAATAAATAAAATAGCTAGAAATATTTTCAATTACTTCATTTACTACACTTTATGTTTGTTATACTCTAATTAATTTAAGAATAAAAAGAAACGCATCGAAAGCTTGATTTGATGTGTAAAATATGTACCTACTTATCAGTGGAGAGACAAAATATAAACTGAAAACATGAATATTTTATATAGGTAAATGTGTTTCTGTAATTATTGTTTTGTTTCGAAATCATGGTCTTTTCTATGTTTTAAAAATATGCTTTTAATATTACTTCATTATTACAGGAAAATATTGCTAATGTATTTATACGTGTACCTAATACGCTGCCAGCTCATTCACAAACATAAATCATTTTGACTTTGTAAAGTCATCCAAAGTAGGTAACCCGTTATGTAACGCCAATGAAAAATGTAGAACCTCTTTAAGTATCATAACTGTCGCCCGACATCAATAAATATTTACACGATAAAATTTTACATTAGAACAAATATTCAGAAATCGGCGTTAATGCGTTGGGTTATTTTTCAAATTTATTATATATATTTTTATATTCATTTTGTTTTTCATTTGCATTCAGAAAACGAAAATGCTAGTGATTTATTAACAAGTTTATAGGACTTGTAAAACGTACGAGCTGTAAAGCGGTAGCTATTAAATAGTAGAAAGGAACACGACGCAGCGCGGCGTTTGTACAGTAAATCATTTTTGAAGTGATTTGGAAAATTTTTATTATCCGTATAATGAATATAAACATGTTTTAAAAATGGCTATCTATGCATTTTAATTAATTAGACTGATATTAATTATACAAAATAAATAATCTTATTAATCTATACTTTTATTGCCGACAGTGAGTTACATATATTCGCAATATGTATCTACTCGAATCTACATTTAAATAAAAGTCATTATTGTTATTTTTAACATTACAAAAGATCTAGTATCAAAAGGCTTTCATTCTATTTAAACGTTAGATAAGCAAATATTTTAGTTAAACCACCTTTTATTTTGACACGAACTAATTTTCTTTTTTAAAATTTTGGTAACTACTTTTCGAAGAAAAACGTATAATGCTAACTACTAAGAGGCCCTATTAAAATGTAGTTGTTAAAGAATTTTTCATTTGCTTCGCAGTTCTTGATCTAAAACAATTAATTTCTTTAGAACCGTAAAAGACGGAAATTTATTTAGCATAAAGTAACACAATATGAGTAGTAAAATATTTGCGCACGAAATACGTCTATAAAGCTCTTCAAAGATGCATAAATGATGCAATGAATGTTCGGATATTGACGTCCATAAAAGAACTCTGCACACTTTGGCTTGTTCGCATTTTCTTCCGAAGCGAAGTGGTTATAAAAAATTGACGATGTAGATGTACCTAATTGACTTAAAATCATATGTTAAAAAATAAACCGCTGACTTAAAAAAAATCATTAAAATTTATTTTAGGCACGTATAAAATCTAATATAATATAAAATATCTAATAAAATTGCTCGAACGCGAGTTTACGCCTAATTATTACAAAGTGCATCAGAAATTAATCGTTATTAATAAAAATGTTCTCAATGAATTCGCGATAGGAATTTTAAATTATATATTGGTAAGTATAGATGGCAGAACAGTAATGAAACGTTCCGTTCCACTAGGTATCGCGTTTCGAGTACATAGTAAAAATAAATAGGTAGGTAGTAGTATAGATAAATATTCCATGATTTCCAGCTTTTGCACTAAAAGCATCGCACTTTAATATGCATTTGTCAAAAGCAGAGAAAGTGGTTGCAATGTTCTTTTGGTATTATTTATTCCACGCAGAATATTTTAAACACGTAGGCCATGTAATGTACCTAGATAACACTGATCAGAAAAAAATATCAAAATCTTGACAAATATCCTTCGGTTTAAAAGTAGAAATTTTAACTCTTAAGAGGATTTTTCTAGTCCTGTTTAATTTCATTTTTTTCAAAAAATCAGGTTTTAATCACATGCTAAATTGTCTCTGTGGATTAATTAAATTCGCCTAAATATTTACATTTAAATGAATAGACATTTGATTAATTTTAATAATTACTAAGTCGCGTTTATCGCCATAGAAAGTATTGTTGCAAAAATTGTTTGCCAAAAAAATTGACAATTGTTTCCATGGAAATTATTACAGGAATATAGCTTATCTGACGTCTATCTGATTATTATAAAATCGGCCCTTAAACACGACTAAACGATTAACGTCCGATTAACGATTGACCAATTTACCTAAAATATGCTTTTTTTGCAAATCATTCGATAGTCGACGGTTAGTCGTTCGCGACTAAAATTGTTTCTGAATTGCTCCCTAAGCATTTTTGTTTATCCTCAAAGCTACAGTGTTAATTAATTTTTAATAAATTACAAAATGGGAAGTACTTCAGTAGTTTTTAAATAATAGAAATGAATATAATAATCAAAGTGAAAGGACAATAAGTGACAAAATATAAGAAATGCTGCAAATAGTAATTCTATTGAATAATAATCTTTGATCGAAAATAATTTTAGTAGCGCGAGATTGCACGTTAACAGACTTTGATTTTTTAATTTGAAATTTAAAAGAGCACAGTAAAGTTGGGTTTGCAGATCGTGGTCTGGCGACAACGAAACCATACGATAGCCAATGGGGATGGCGACTTCGATAAGCAGCGCCACCACTTATTAGCTGTTGCAGGTGTCGCTGTCGCCGAACGACAATTTGTAAATCAAGCGTAATTCGACTTGTTCGATAAATTCCGACTCGAAACTTACGAAATAAGTTCTAAAATAATAAACTGTATTGCTAAGAACCCTTAAGAAATCAAAATAGGTATCGATTTCTACATTATTTCAAACCAACAAAAAGTTTTAAACAAGTTAGGTATAATGCTTAATTATTATTACCTAACTTTCAGAATTTACAGTAACGAAACTTAATTGAACAAATACTTATAAAGTTGAGAATCATTTTGTAATTTAATCATAAATTAATATTGTCTTAATTAATTGTTTAAAGGTTACCTGAACTTTAATTGCCATAGCTATAGATCTTTTGTGCGTCATTTTCAAGTCGAATGGTCGTTCCTACTTTTTATTACAATCACATAAGTACTTAAATAATAAATGTTTCGATATATTGTTTATAAGTGGCTAAATTTATTGTTATCTGACGCCGATATTGACGTATCTTTCAAACAGCTCTTGTAATAAAAACATGTCTTTTCATAAAATATTTGATGCTTATAAAGTCTCTGGCTATTTAAAGAACTGACACTCCAGCCTATTAATTCTTATAATTAATTTTTAAAAACCGAAAGGATCGCAAGATTTGCTTTTAATGTAATTTTATTCATATCGAACACTTTTTTATATTGCATTTTAATTTACGCATTTGTCATAACCGTTTTAAGTCAAATAGGGTTAATCTTTATAAATTATTGTTGTGGATAGGTATACTACCTTAAGAAAGTTATTTTTTATCATTATTTAAAAAAATATACCGACGTAAAACGTTCAATAAGAAGTTAACGAGTAGGTAATAAAAATACAGACATAGATCCGGCGTTGCTGGATTAAGCCATTAGGAATTGTAAATTATTACTCTGCCTATTCCTGTGAAATATTACATTGAATCTATACTACGTACCGACAGAATTTAATGATCGTTTTCATCCTTAGGGGTATTATAAAATTTTCTGTGCTTATTACCTGTCAGTGATTGTTATAAAATCTCACAAATGTCTTTTAATTCTAACATGTGTTTTTAAAATAAAATGACGCTAAACCTGTGAATAAACACACGATTCACTTGATTTATATAAATAATTCATTTAAGTGACGTATTGCAATAATTTATGTGCAAACACACGAAAAAATTTAGTTTTAAATGGAACTGATCGCTTCTCTTTTATTTTTTTTCTAATTGATGTAATTTTTATAATTACTCGTAGACTAATATCTAGGAAATTTTATTATTTTTAATTGTCACGATCAAATAATACTTTAATTAACAAATTTTCTGATTGAGTTATCGAAAACGTTATATTAAGTAGGTATTTACCTATATAAATTCGTAATTAAGAATAAGTCATAACTATATGTAATTAGATTTATAATAAAACGCAGTACCATCCTTAATATCTTAATTTTTTCAATAAAATTAGTGTCTATCTAAGTACATTTTTATTCTTCATTTAGAAAAGAATTTAGATGTTTTTCAAATATTTTATACCGTGTCCCAATTTTTTCTGGTGGGATGGAAATGACGTATGTACGTTAATGTATGTACAAAATAGTTTAATCTACTTCAGACCTTACAATATTCGAAGCAATCGAGAAATGTCATTTTATTCATATAGTTTTATTTTACTTTTCTTATTCTTTAACATTCATTGTTTTTTATTTCTATTAAAACTATATCTGGAAATATATTTATATTCTGATTTGTGTTCTAAAAAGTTATTTTAAATAAAGAATTGCAACCAATTTAATTTTAAATGTAGTTATTTTTTATTTTTATTTTGATTAGTGTCATTTACATAACAACTTAAAATTTGAAATTACGAATATATGTATATATCCAATTAATTAATGGTGAACCCTACCAAGGCAATTTTAAATTAACTAGGGACTCTGTTAAGTGCTACAAAATCAATATTTATCGTGTAGTTTAGAATAGTAAGCAGTAACAAATTAGTTTCATTAGTTGGTTTATAAATATTTTAGTTATTATGATTATTAGACGCTTTCCTCTGTGTTTATGCAATGCTAATAGTTTTCGAATTTTCATTTATTTCTTTGAAAGTTAACTAATTTTATAAATACATAGATAATATATGACCGATAACAAAAAATGCAGTATTATTATAAATAAGTCAAAAAGATATGCTATTTGTTTTATTTATAAGAAGAACATTTCATAAAAAGTACCTAACAATAATGCCATAAGTTATAATAAACACATAGCATCAGCGGTCGTTTACAAACACTACAGTAACATTCAGAGTAAAGGTATAAAGTTATAATGCAGCTGTAACTTAAATATTTATGACTTGTAATATCCGAAATACAAATTAGAATCTTGGTATCGTGCCAGCGGGAGATATTAAGATACGTTTAAAATTCAATGATCTATGAACTCATAGGCTTAAAAGTAATCAATGTTGTAGTTAAAAAATTCACTCGAGATTTAACCGGACACTACTTAGGTACTAGTAATGATGACAATTCTAATTTATTTAAATTAAATTATTGAGAATTTATTACAAATTATCAATCTTTCACAGATACATACACTCACATAAGTAGCATAATAATAAGTTATACCGTAAATAAATAATAAATTATTTCGTTTCTCCTTTAAATTTTATCATGAAACTTCTTATTTACTTCATTTTTAGATAATTCCCATTTAAATTCGAATTATATGTTATTTCAGTTTTTAGACTGCCAAAATGTAAGATAACAAGCGGCGAAGCGTTATAATTATTAGGACTACAACTACCCTTCGGCAAATCGAATGCCTCTGTAATTATCACCTTTCGTCAACGCATACTAGCAATACAGCAGCCAATTTTGTTTTATCCCGAGGCAATACGAGTATCCTTTAGATTCCGTACAGTTGAGACCAAAATGTGTTGAATATGTTAGTATGTACAAATGAGAACAGAATTTTATTACGTTTTACATCCATAATAAGTACGTTTTTACCTACCTACAATAAATTATTCGCTTAAAAAAAAGATATGGAAAATGTAATTGTCCTTTACACTAATATTTAAAATTTCTACTAAAACGTATTGCATTTAAAAAGTAGATAAATGCTAATTGCTTAATTAAGTCTAAATGTTAATTTTCAATTGTCATTGTTCTGTTATGCTAATTAGTTGACTTTTTTCATTTAATCGAAATCTGCATTGTTGATATTCTAATTGCAAGAGCTACAACTGATGTCATAAGTATACATACATACTAAATAATTGAATTTTTAAAGTTATTGGAAATAGTAAAGCGTCTTGCATTTTATTTAAACGCATTTTTTAATACATAGATACTTACAAAGCCACATATATAACTATTTTTAAATCGTTATAAAGAAATCTTTTTTATATTTTGGCATGACTCCCAAAATGCCCAATCTATCATGTTCAAAATTGAATATTTACCTACTATTTAAATTAATCATGTAATTAGTTTATCATATTTTATCGTATGAAAATTTCAGAAGAGTTAATAACATTTATGTATGAGCTATAAATCACTGTAAAATTTTCAGACAGAGTGATTGACACACGTATCGATATTAAACAAAGTAACTGTTAATAATGCTTCTAATAATGAGTTATGGTACTACTATATTAAAGTTAGTTTAAAAACAATTTAAATTGAATGCAAAATATTTGCTGAATAGTATTAATCAGTTATTTAAACAGATATATGCAATTTTATACTTATTAGGTTATTCGCTAATAAAAATTAAGTTAATAATTCGACGCAGTTTTTGCGGATTATCGTAAACGCCAATTTTTGCGAAAACTAGTTATTCTGATTATCTTATGCATCTAAGGCAAAGACATCATCTGTTAAAATCTGGTTATAATATCTCGAGTTTTTCCACCAGAAAAAATCGATTTGTATTTCGGTAAAACGTATCTGCGTATAGCTACGCGACAACGCAAAATGTGCGCTCGTGTAAGATTTACTTTTTTGTCGTTTACGATAATCTGCCAAAACTGCGACGCATCATCCTTCGATAAAAATGTTTCACAATAAAATTTTATTCCAATAAAAATATGATGCACTCGTAAGATAGTCATGAAGTTAATTCCTGCAACAATGAATACTTTTTAAGGCAATGAAGATGATTTTGTTTCGACTAAATATACCTAATCGCCGTATAAAATCGACCCTTAATTATTATTTGTTTAAACATTACAAACTTTTCTTCTAACATTCCTTAAGCTCATCGAAACGAATTTTTAATGGAATGCTACGCGTTAACTAGTTTAGCAACGCTCACGTTTACGTATGCATCGAAAAAAATTAAATTTTTTGGGATTCTACTATAGAAAATAGGTACCGTATTTGCTCGTGTATAAGCTCCGTCCGTGGATGGGCTGTACTAACAAATGTTGACATGATAATTTGGAAGAAATTATCTAATTAAATTCCCAACATAATTATCTCGTGTATAGGCCACACTCTCACTTCATCAGTTACCTACTTTTTTGGAAAAAAAGTGCGACTTATACACGAGCAAATACGGTAGTTTTTAAGTTTATTGGATTTTCCTAGTAACAACTCGTTATATTCACGTAGGTACTGCTAAAATTAAACTTTGTTATAATATTTATTGCGTATTAAAATTAATATTATGTTCGTAGAAATCTCGAGATGAATTAACAAAGCGCTTTAAGCTATTCGAATATCTTGAACCTTGCGAAATAGTAGTTCCTATACCTATCTAAAAATTGCACTGCATAGACTAACGTATATAGAGCATTTAAACTATTTCTGGCAATGTGAATGTATTAAAAAGGTAGATATATAGTATTTAAAAAAAAAACACACTGCATTAACAAAAATAAAGTGTTCATAAAAGTAATAAATAATATTTGGAAGTGCACTGTACGAAACAATCGAAAAATGTAAATTTATGTCATAAATAATTGCGTCACGTCCGTACCATACCTTATATCAGGGTATGTGTCTCCCAAAAGTTATGTTTACAAATAAAATAGGGGAAAACTTTCTTAGATTTTGCTAAGATTGTGATGTCACTTACTTCTTATATTTGTAGAATTCAAAGACTACCCAGGAGACGTTGCTTGTCTAAAAGTTCCTACTTTAGGAAAACGTAAATTTTTATCTTTCCAAGTTTTTGTTTTATAACTCTTTCGAAGTGGCATAAAAATAATTGAGTTACGCAAATTTGTTTGAATTCTACTTACAGCATATCAAATCTACTGTAAAAGTATAATTTTTCTCAGAAAAACTCAATTTAAATTTTATTATACTACACAAAGATGATCCCGACATTCAATATTGTCCAATTTTCTTAATTTTATTCATCCGCTGTGAACTGGAAACAGATAATGTTATCGAGTTAGTCTTCGTTTTCTATGCTTTGAAGGACTACAAGGAGTTGATACTTAATGTAAATTTTATTTACCAAGTTCTGGTTACCTTCAAACTTATCCTATTAAGAAGTAATAAATGTTTTTTAACAATATGTTTAATGCGGAATACGAGACGTCGTTTAAAAATTATAGGTATCTGTGTAGGTAATCGATTACTTCAACAAAGGATCTAAAGGATCAGTATCTAAAAGGATATTTCTAATTGTAAAATACGTTAATAAATATTAAATTCGAAATTATTAATTTTATGTAAGTAATAATCGCAAAGTAAAACAAAAATTTATAAATAATACTACGCCAAAGCAGAATCTTTAAGACTAACTTTTGTTTCAAATGAACTACGTGTTTCCGACTGTACGTATTTGTTAACAGGAAAACGGTTAATTACGTTCGAAACTTTACTAAAGTTGTGCGCAGCACATGGTACAACCACTTTTAAATTAATTTGTATCATGAACTGCAAAACCTCCGTTAACTCAAATAAATAGTAACTCACAAGTTGCGGTTTTCTAACTAAGTGTTTAACTCCTTTAAAGGACTTTTCTACGAATAGTGTCAGGTCGGAAGTTCTCTTACACAACAATACTGTTCCTTAAAGACAAATAGTTAATACGATTCTAAATTATTTCGATTGTTTCATAAAACTGTGTAAATTAACGCATTCGAACGATACCTAAATATATGTATTAAGTATATTACAGGAACGTCTATTTAACGTATTCAATTAATAAATTAAAAATTGTAATATATGTAGGTACATAATAGTAGTAAAAACGCGAGTAAATAAGTTCTTCGTTTCAATCAATAAAGTATCAATTCAGATGTCTTAATTTAAGTGTTACATTTAATGATTTACGAGTTGAAATTGTTAGAATAAAATAATATAACGGTTTTTATAGTGCTTGTAAATAATTAACGTAATTGGAAGGTCCTGGTAGCTGAAAATCGATAAAATGTTTTTTTTTTTATTTAAGTACCTCTATAAAAACGTAAACTAATAGTATTTCTATCATTTAATTTTTAGAAATTGTTTAAAATAACACACTTGTAAAACCTATAAACGTTATAACAGTTTTAAAACCGCTCTGCGCCCCATAGCTACCTAAATAAAGCACTTTTTTTTTGAAAGCAGCAGCGAACTTTGTGAAAAGAAAATTATATTTAGCGATTCCCATTATTCCTAACTACCTCGATAACCAGATTGTTTGAATTAAAAGTATAATATTTAATTAAATTCTTTCAACGTATTCCAATAATTCTTTTATTCTAAATAAACTGTTTATAAATCCAGGAAAAACTAGTCGTTTTAGTCCAGCAATAATTTAACATGTTATAACGCTATTTATCCAGGATTCAGTTTACGGCTTTCATTTGAGCACTATATTTCATAATTCTTTGTCCATACAAAAAACTAGCGAGCTACAAGAAATACGTATTTTTGTTCGAAAAGGATATAGCGTTCGAGGAAAATGTTATTTTACTAAATAAAATGCGGAAATATTTTTGAAATAAATTTGACTAAAGCTCGTTTCGTTCCGCGTTGAAAACGACAACACACACATTTTATTAAATATTTTGATTTCCTGAAGAGTTGACTGATATTTGTTTAATACATTCAATACATTCTCGCGCGTTCGAAAACGCAAATAAAAATAAATTAATTAAGTTAAGTAAACAACGAGAAATCAAAAATATTTAATAAAATACGTACGACGTCATTTTGAACTTCAATGAACACAGATCATCCTTATAGTATAGTTGTGTCAATATAGTTCAAGTAACTCACCGAGGATACCTATTACGAACTGAGAATTTTGTGATGTGCCATGATGAAATCATTGATTAAATAACGATTTACATATTTGTTCGCCAATAGGAGAGAGTGAAAAGTTTTAGTTTAAGTTTTAGTATAGCAGAATGACATGTGCGATATATCAGTGTGTGTAAATTTGATCCATTTTACCTTCCTATTTTACTATCCAACAAAATAAAATAAACCAGATAGTGAACTAAAAAGAATAGGGCGAGTCTATAGAATTAAAAAACCACGTATGTAGTCCATTAAAAAATATAAAACAGATATTAATAGTAAAATTGGATGATAATTTTTGTTATTTGCACAGGTACACTATTACGCATGTATGCTATCTATATAATATGTACATTGCATCTTAACAAAAACCTTAACAACAAACTGAATAAGTAAAAATAAATGTAAAATACAGATTTACAATAAATTACTACAAGCAGGTAAAGTTAACACTTTAACAAGCAATTAATACTCGCTGGTGTTTTTTCACATATTCATTTAATAATAAAAACAGAAAAAAATAATAGAATTTACGATTGCACCTACATTATGTGAGATTATTAATTTATGTTTCGATTAGCACATGCGTATGTGATAATTTTGCGTATTATAAGCATACGGAGTTGACCTAAAATAATCGGTTAAAATTTGGAACCCATTCGTCACGAAGATAAAAAAGTTCTTATAAACGATGATCCGAAAATGCATCTCCTATCACTTCGGAATTACAGTTTATTTAATTATTAATTTAAAAAAATTGCAATCCTCTAGATTTCTTCCAACATTTTTGATTTGATTTTAAGTAAATCTATATTTTATTATTGGTAGCCAGTTAAATTATAGAAAATTAAGCATAACTTATGCACAAAGGGTTAATACTAACGATAAGACTCAAATATATTTATACAGACAATAGTGTTAGGTAGATGTTTACAAAACAAATTAATATTAATTTTGTACTGAAATTACGCAACTTTTCAATTATATTTTTAATTAAGTAAATTATTTTACCTATGTACTTCATAATGCATGTATTTTCTTTTTTACTTAAGTAACGTTTTCTATTTGTTGTATAAAGTAAAAGAATTCCGTTTTTAAATTACATTTTCTCAAGAATTATCGATTAAACTTTGCTATTAATTTTAATTAAATATTAAATGAAGAATAACTTAATAAAGGCAAATTAAAAATGTCCAATAAAGATACCAGCATCTCATTTAGATATTTTTTGGCTGTTTAGACTTGATGACGGAATACCTATCCTAATCACTTAGTATCCACCGAAATAAAAATTAAGTAGTTTAAAATCGAAAATTTAAAAGTTCTATTCAAATATTGTGAGAACTAAAAAACTTCGTATCAATTACAATTGCTATTTAGCGCAGTCAAGTTATCTCGAAAAATTACGTCCATGGTTTGAAGTAATAAAAAATCCAAATAAAAACATAACTAACGAAGCATAGGAATAAAAATACGAAAACATCTAAAAACGAGGATCATCGCGTTTCCGTTTTACGACGTTGTCAGACCGAGAATGAATATAAGGGCACATTAAGTGTTACGCATTTTTTATTTGTTAGGGCGGTTTCTTTATAAGGAGGAGGCGAGAAGATTAAATTTAGAATAAACAAAAAACGAAAATGAGATTGTTATAACCTTTTTCCTTGCTTTACGGAGACGTATATTATATACTATAAGAGTATATTGAAAGAACGGCGGTTATCTTATAAGATGTAGAAATTCTATTCGGTGTTCGAGAAAATTATTTCAGCTGCTAGTATGAAACGTTTTAGTAAATTTCCTAATAAGAGAAACGCGGTATATATTCTCTCTTTACAAGCAACTATATTTAATTTCTATTCGACTTTATTTATTTACCTACCAAATATTTATTTTGTGAGTACCTAATCTAAAAACAAATTTAATTCATGTAGGCATAGATAAATATTTACGTTATAATGGTTATTAATAAATAAATAAATGTAAAAGCCTGTTATTTTTTAATAATTCTATATGTAGTAGGTATTCTTCCTTTATACAAAAAACTCGTTTAGTCGTGTAATATTATAAGTATGTATATACCTACATATGTACGTAATACGTATCTTAAGAACAACACCAAAATAAAAACTACCAGTATATATTATTATCAATTATTACTTGCTTTCCTAAAGTCTGCAATTATGATTAGAAGCTAAAGTAATAATTGATTGTACTGTTCAATGATAGAGCATGCATTGTTCAAAATTTATAAAACAAAGTAAACATTTGAAAAAAAAACTTTAATTTCAGAAAGATGTTAAGTATAGGCATATTATAGTTAACTTTAATTAAAAAATTTATCATATTTGTATGAATTCTGTACTTTTTTTACCTGTATTTATCTAGATTTTTACCTGTAGGTTCCTATTATGTAGACTACTGACGTAAATAATTATTAGTAATGCAAATAATAACTATTATTAATAACGTTCATTAAACAATTACCAAGTTATGTATTATATTTTAAAAAAAGAAATTGAAACATGTTCAACACATGGTTAATTTATTAGTCAGTGTAATATCTACTTATTAATTTAAAATGCTCGTATTTATAGCATGTTTAGTTTGCGCCACAACATTTTAAAATTAGTAGATTTTTAACGGCAAGCAAACTCTTCAAATAAACGAATTTGCGTGCACATTGTGACTGAAAACAGCGAAACAGTAGGAAAACAGTTTAATTTGTAGAACATGTTTTTCTTACTCACAATCAACTAACAATACGCCCACATTCTACTGTTTATATTTCGGTATCTGTGCGAATATTCCACGAGCCGAAATTCAGGCGAATTAAGCGAAAATGAAATCGATCCTAATGACTTTTCGCTTTTAGGAAAAACTATACGATTTAATTACCGATAAAACAAATTCCAGTTTTAATTTGATTCTAAAATACTTTTATATTCTTGAAAGGAAGACACTTGCACAATTAGATAAACAACCTAAATTGACCTTTCTTGACTTCTTTTACGAGTTCAAAATTGGAATTTGCATAACGCCTTTAAAGGTTTAAAGGTTTTAACCGAATAAAACACCAAATAAGTTTTTGTAAGTAAAAATTAATAGTGAAACTGTTTATATTATTTTATATTACAAATAGGTACAAAGGTTAATAAATTAATAAATTAAGATTATTTATTAAACAATAGCAATTAGGAGTATAGAAAATAGATAACAACCTATTCGCAGACCTACTGAATGTATATACAAAATTTCATTAAAATCGGTTCAGCCGTTTTGGAGGAGTTTGGTAACAAACACTGTGACACGTGAATTTTATATATATAGATAGCTATCACGATCATAGTGATTTTTATTATTAGATATTATTTTATTAATCTAATTGTAAGCAAAATGTCCGGTGTTCGTTTATTTGTAGAATTAAGTTTGATCTTATCGAAATCCCTTGAGTAACCAACATTCGTAAGGTTAAAATGAAAGCAAACCAATTTGTTAACGAAGATAATCATAATTTATTTGTTTAATTATTCAGAAAATTTTATAAACGATTGCATATTGTATGTATGTACTTCCATAAAAGTAAGTAAGGTATAGGTAGATATATTTATTTATTTAATATACATTATACAGTAGATACCGCTTAATGGAATCACGTTGGCGTTGTCGCTGGAGTAGCTTTGACTCCAATATACGGTGATAAAAAAAATAGTATAATTATTTTCTTCAGACAATAATGAGCGTATTAAGCGTCTGATTCTAATAACTAGTAAACACAATAAGCGGCGACCACTACATTTATTTTATATCTTAATAATTATATACGTATTGTAAATTTAATCAAATATTTTTCTAACAAACTAATAGTGTTACTATCTTAACTGACCCTGTATGTATACATAATAATTTGAAACGTACGCAAAAACTATTTCAACGTTTGTTAATTAATTACTTATTCAGAAATCTCGTACCTACTATAGAAATACAATTCAGCAATTTCGTGTGTGATACTACTTACGTGTTTAAACTTAAATTTCAGTTTATTAGCAATATTTTGCATACGTTTTGGAAAGCGGTTTTCTTTCTTGTAAATAGAGACAGCAAATTTTATTTTCTCCATTTTGCGGGATTGAGAAATAAGAATTTTGTTAGGCCTAATGCTCTGTGAAAACGCTTTCTTTGTTTTTGAGTAATAGTACATAATTTAAGAAGCGCGTGGTGTTTAAATTGGCTTTTTCATTTTCTTTTTCCGCCTTATTTTAACACCGAAACTTATCATTTGGTTTTGTTAGCCTAATCTAAAACGTCCGCGTTGACTTTTCTAAATAATTTATGTTGAAATGATATTAAAAAAATATATAGATATATATTATGTTTTATCTCGAGATATGATATATTTATTTAAAAGTTGGTATAAAAACAATACATCTAACCTGCACGTACATTGGACTAAACGCTTTATTTGATTAAAACTGTTATAATTTATATCTATCTTGCAGTGGTTGATTTCTTTTTTATAAACGACTTAAAAAATATTTAGACGTTTATATTGTAGAACAACTTTATTAATAGTAGATAAGTATACGTGATATCCAACTATGGAACAATATAATTTGTTTGACGATTGAATAATTATATAATTACATGTATTAGGAACCTATACTTACACAATAAAAGTTTTTCAGCTAATACAACAAGAGTTCGTTACACAGTCAACATTTGTATCCCAAGGCGCGTTTGAATCTTTAATAAATAATGAGATACAAATTGTTATTTACTAATGCGAGATGCTTTGACTTAATTATAACAATTATTTAACTCTTAAAAATATCATAAAATCCAATTTATAACCCAGCCACATAATAATGTCATTAATTTTCAACAATCACGATGTATTATAAAAAATGGCAAATATACAGATATCTCTCGATGTTACCGCGAAAGTGACTCTCATATCATTTTATTTCCTTTTCGACAACCATTAAAAAACATTTGTACCTATAATATAGCAGTTTCGGTATCAGACGAACTTATTGTCACAATAAGTTTCGTTTGTAAATTTGATCTGTAGTTTATAATTTTATTAAATAGAATATGAAAACTAAATATATCTACAAGGTGGTCGAAAAAGTTGTTTTCATTTGGAAACTTATTGGTTTGTCGAAAAATTCCATTCGTGATAAAAGTTGATGCCAAAATTAACAATGAACGCATTAGATGTAAACGAGAGGTAAGCGAACTAGGAAAAATTTAGGCACTTATGTGTTGTGTGTTTTATCGTATTCAGTGGCTATTTTATAAGATAAAATACCATTTTATTTAAAAAGAATAAAATAAAATGAAACAAGTCCCATTTTGCGTTTATAAAAAAATCGTCGATTCCCGTTTTTAATCCTACATTGTTTTCTAAAAGTTTTTCAATCGTCGAATCGGGAAAGATAAGTCATAAGTCGGTATAAAAAAATGTTCAAGTTCATTTCTTTTGACAGTTTTGCGATCAGCTGAGATCACCCAACCTTACACATAAAATATCTAAGTGCATTAGATTAAATTAGATTCGTTGCCAATTTAAAAAATATTTAGAAAATATAATATTATGAGTGAAAGCTTAACGAAATCTGTTTGAGGGTATGAAGCTTTTAAGTTTCCATCATAAGTAAACAAGTCTATATAGACTTGGTAACTTTTTGATCCACAAGTGCTTTAGCGTAATCAATTTTTTGTTTGTTTTAGATTCAGTTAACACCTACGTCGTTCTTATTTAGTGCTATAAAATTAAAATGCACGCTAATTAATTTTAATCGTAGGTAAATAGTAATTAATTTTTATAAAGAACAATAAATTGTGTCGCATAAGTCGGTGAAATCCAAACAAATCTTGCGCGTCGATATGGTTATGAATTTTCGTAGATTTTGCAATTTTTTTTTGCTTTACAAGAAGTGACGCCGTCATTTGCTGTAGGAATCTTTATTACATTAAAAGCCGATACTTCACGAAAATCCTTGAGTTTTCACGAAAAGACGAATTTCACCAGCAGACTGCGACATATACCTGCATTTATTAGATTACCTTTATTTGATAAAATAAAAATTCAATTTACAAGGGCGATAAAATACACTTAATCGCCGATTAGAATATAGTGCGTACATCGGGTAATTTAATTCGATAAACGCGCAACTTGTCTTTTGAGAATTTTTTTGGAGAAATTGCGCGAAAGCAATTTACTCTTCAACAAATGTTTTCGAGCAATTTCCCGACAACTGGCTAATAAAGACTCGTCACTTAAGCGTTCTTATATTTAATGCCGTAACATTTCTTAAAAGATGTGTATGAAAAGTTTCGGATAAGTACCTACCTATGCTTTTAAGGTGCTACAAAAGTTAATAGAAATACCGTTTCAAGTAACACAACCATTAGATACAGGTACATATTATATCTAACCGAAATAGAAATAATTTATTGGTTCGATTGTATACGAATTGATTACGGAATAACTGCATTTTGCAATAAAACAAACTGGGGATATTTATGAAATTTTAATACAGAGTTTATAGGTAGTAACAACAAAGTTAAAGTTGATTATTACTGACATTCGTTTTTTAAAAGTGGAGATATATGTAAGTGTATTGTTATTTAAAATAATTCAAGGTAAAAGTAGGAAGCCAATTTAAAAATGTAAGTGTAAGATAATAATAATATTGTATAGTATTAATAAAGATATCTAGTTAAAAGGCTAATTAAAATATCTACTAACTTAGACTGCACTGTAATAAAAAAATGAAATATCTTATTATTTAAATCGTTTTTATATTTTTGATTTAAATAATAGGGTACAATAAGAACGATGACCACAACAATAAAAATGATTATGATAATAGTAGTAATAATGCGTCTACACCTTATTAGCTAATGTCAAATCTCAATCTACTTATCGTCTCAAATGTTAATGACGTTTCGTTCGAACAATTAAAACCTGCTTGTTAGAATGCGTGAGAATGAAGACTAGTTTAATATGGTAATTATAAATGGCTCGCGGCGTTTTCTTTTAAAACCAGTTTGTCATTTTATTGCTTTAATTCTTGATTTAATTAAAAAATTGTTTAGACACCAACAAATTAAATCGAACGGAAAAGATATCAAAGTATTTATAATCGCCTGTATTAAAACGAAATAACCAATAATAGATTTCATACGTGAGAATTAGTTACTTAATTATTATTACATTTTAATATTTTGTCACTTATTTAGAGTAGTCGTTGCGCATTTTCAAAACTAAAATAATTGACATTAAGCCTAGGTACTATTTTTACACAAAACAGATTTGAATCTGTTACAGAAGCTCTTACAAAAAAGATATTTTTAGATGTGCTTTTAAGTTAGTACAGACTTTCAGATGTAGGGGCGTTACCGTTGCGGTCAGCTTTCTGAAAATTCAATTTACCCAACGCTGAAAGCGACAGTAACATGTCATATTACTAAACCAATAACCTGATAACATTTTATTCAATAATCTATATATATATATATAGGTTGAAAACCAAGACATCCAGATAAATCGATTTATTTTTCAAACTTAATTTTATGTTATTTTTTTTTATGTTCGTTCCATCGAAATTAGAGTTAACTTAAAGAACTGTGTGCGTCAGAATAAACTTTAAAAATTTTTGTCGATAACACCCACGTTCTTTGAATGCCGTTATAATCGCTTAAATTTAAAAACTTTGTTTTCGATTCCGACATTTTAAAATTCTAATGTGGCGAATTTTGTATTAGCTGATAAGGGTTTGAGAACTAATCGAGTAACTGTCAACTCTACAAAGACCAATATAAACTTTGGACATTAAGCGACCTTCATTACTCCTTATGAGGTTACGAACCAACATGATTGCCGCAAAACAATTTATGTCCTTCATAACCCTGATTTACAAAATTAACTTCACAAAGCATGGAAAAATGCGCATTTCTGTTTTCAAATCGAAAATTGAAAAAGCAGTAGAGTGCCTAAAATAACAGAACGTTCAGGAGATTTTGTAAAACGTTTTTAATCTGCACGAAACCAAAAATATTTAATGAAACGTTGATATAGGCACAACCGACCTATACATCTGTCGTAAATGAGTCGTATATGTTATTTATTTAGGGTGATAGGTAAAACGTCAAATTATTACTATACTTGCTCTCAATTTTATTTTATTTGTTTTTATTTTTAATTCTTTACAATAAATTTATCCGAAGCTTATATTTGATGATTTATTATCGTTCATAACATAACGTACTACCGTAATAATGAAAACTTCGTATGAAAGACGGTCTACATGTTAGTAACATAATAAAGTTGATAGGTTATAGATTGTGTTAGAAATTATTATCGAAAACATAGAGGATGATTTCTAATATATATAGATACTTACTTTACATAATGGAGAATTATCATGATTTTTTTAAGATTTTTAAAATCTAGGAAAAAAATTAAAATTGCCATGTTTTGCGGACGTAGCTGGGCGGTTTCCACCTTCACATTGTCGATCGCTAACTTCTCGTTTCTAAATTACGTTGGTATGTCACATGTAAGCGTACATTACGTCGGGACAGAGCGGGCCGCATCGCATCGCATTACTCTGCAACCAATCGTCACATAAAAGAGATCCCGGCATTGAATCATTTAAAATGCACCCTAGCAATTGGTTGCGCTGAAATGCGACCCGCTGCGGCCCGGCATGTCGTACGTTTACCTTTATTGGGTTTCCCAACGTTACGTCGTATACTCGTTTCACGTCTATTTATATTGACGACAAATTGTTGGTATTTTTCAAATTTTTTTAAACGTTATTACCTGCATTTGTAAGAAATATTATTTTGCATGTATAATTCATTAATAATAGTATTTTTAATTTAAAAGTTTGCGATAATTTCCGATTACAGTAAATCAAACAGCGTATCTGTTTGTTGTTTTCATATAACAATAAACACTTAATTTATCAGAAAGACACGTAGGTTTTATAATAGAGGCAGTCCTTGCTTTTTTGTCAGGTTATGTATTAACAACGACCGACGCAAAATGAAACGCCGTAAAACGAGACTTTCTGATTTTCTATGTAAAATCATATGCTTAGGTTCTCAGATATGGAAAAACGGCATTTTTTAAAAGAATGAATTAGTTTTATTTATGAAATTGACACATCTTTAAACAGAATAATGTGCACAGTAATAAAATAACATGAATAATTAAGATAATTATATCTGTTTGGTAAAAAAAGTTTTGCTTTTTTTATTCTCATGAATTTTTCAATAACATTTATAAGCGAGAGAAATATTAGGTCATAAATAAATGAAGGTCATTAACATTGAATAATTAAAAATAATTTTTTTACAATTTCCTTTACATTTTCTTTTCTAGATTTTTACAAGAGTGTAAAACAAATCGAAATGTTGTCTGACGTAAACCGAAACGCCGAAAAGGGAAGACTGTATTGCAAATTATTTTTTACAATTTAAATTTGATAATCCTTTACGAAGCACTCAGTTTATTTAATTTATAATAAACAATATGTTTAAACTAGCAACAGAATAAGTAAGATTAGGGAGAATATAATATTTTTATATAAAGTTTTTGGTGTAGTAGATGATAGATAATGGGATTACGGTGTATTTTAAGATTAGGTAGCCTTCAATTTGCAAAAATGTAATGTTATATAACAAAATAAAATATTACTTTTGCAAAACGTTTAAGCTTCTTAAGACTCGCGGCTTACGTTAATGAAAAACGCAATTTCATCCGTCTAACGCTTTAGAAGTAGTTAATGTGTTTGCAAGCGGAGTTCGAAATAATAAATCAATTTTTAAAATACTTAATAAGAAAGATTACAATTTATTAGAACTGACGAGGTACGAGGTGACAGCACTGTGTGAAACGACATCATCTAGTAACCTCGTATTGATGACGTGGATTGCATATAGGTCTATTCACAATAAAACGAAAAACATGTAAACTTATGTAGACACATTAAATACGCAAGTTTCTTAAGTAGATCTTAAGGAATTAAAAAACCCTAGTTTCAAACTGCTTTCGTTGTTTTCACAAAAATTACAAACAATGAAACTCATAAGTGTAATATTATGTACCACACGGCCTTACAATACAACATGCTTTTATGGCATATTTTAACACTTCTTTTAATGTTTTTTTCACAATAATTGGCACTACGACTTACGAAGTAAACGTCATTGATGACGAAAATGCACGGTCTCATTAATTCAACTATATCTACTTTAAATTTAAAAGAACTTTACATCATTGTTACAACAATAACGTGTTGCCATAGTAATAACAAAATTTAAATTTTGAAGTCGTTTTATTTAGAAACAGAGGTTTAATTATGTGAAAGAAAATTTAATTCCAGAATAAGTTAGGTAGATACCTATTTAATGCGAATTTCACTTTCAAAACTTATGGCTACTGTTTTTTTTTAATGATATTCGGACCGTGAATATCTCTTTCTTTTAAATAAAAAAAGAAAGAATTTTGATTAGTCGAATGATTTTCATAAATCATATTTTATAATTGAACAATAATAGCTGCTCATAAATGCCCTAATATTTTTCAACAAGTATTAAAGGAAGGCATAAATCAGATAGAGCTACGATTTCAATTACGATTTTTAATATTGATCATTAAAAGCTCATTATATCGTCAAGGAGTTACCTACTTTTAACGACCAACAATTCCAACACGTAATACCAATTAACGCATGTGATTACACCAGGTCCAATTTTCAGTTCATCCCACTGAATTACAATCGGATCATAGTGAATTGTTCTAACATGGAATAAATATTCATTAGCTTGATTACACAAACCGGATTTACTAGAAGCATTACCGGAATCGGCGAGATCGAGCCTTCAGAAGCAAGCAGGGAAGGTACCACGAAAGCACGAAACTCTCGTTTGCTCTCGCGAAGCATCGTAGAACAGCTGCAGAAATGAACACAGCCCCTGTATTCGATTTACTGCAACGTAAACGCGGTATCCTAGCTTCCACCAGTGTTCATTCGTCTGTCTTACGTAATACGAAAACGATTGGAATTTCGATTCCAAACAGTCAAGTTCTCGCGGGCTTTTAATAGTTTCGTAAAGTTGTCAGAAAGTTTGGAATAATTCGTTATGTATTTTATGTACAGTATAAAAACTATACAAAACCTTGTATTGCCGAGTGTAATTATACTTACGTTTTGTGTTTTATGGATTCCAACAAGTGTTGCTAATTTAGATAGTGAAAATGGTAAGGGTTAAATACGCCTAATATTTAATATGAAAGTAAATTAAAAAAAAATTAATATAAAAATTTAATATAAAAGGAAATTATTTTTACACACTTAACGTAATATTAAAATGTAAAAAATATAAATATAAAATCAAAAATTTAGGAAGTAAACGACCGCGGTATATTTTCATCTGTAATAATTTGACTACGAGTTCATTAGGTAGGTACTTATACGTGTACCTTGCAGTTTTGAATTTTAAATAACTACATTAACATGAGAATGTATCTATAGTTCATTGCAAAACACATTATTTCAATTATGTTTTAATTTCATTTTTTTAAAGACCTTATAAATTTTTGTTGGAGTATGCGCATTAAATAAGTAGTTCTAATGCCCATATCTTCATTTAAAAGATAATGTTACTTTATAATCGTTTCGTTTACAATTAGAACCTATATTATAAATATTTTTTGTTATCAAGTAACACTACTTTCTTGAGAAATTCTAGTCTCCTTCTATTTTCTATAACTTAATACGTAATATAACTTAATACATCTGCTATTTATTAAAGCCGTATAGGTAAATTCATTGTAAAAAATTTTTTGGGAATGTGTCGGTATTTGTTCACGAATAATTAATAGCAGGAATTGATTCTATTAATTATTGTAGGATTCGATCGATTCCAAAATTTCTAGTTACTTTAGCACTCGTATTGTTTAAACGTTATAGATAGTTACAATAATTTGTATTTAGTACAAAAATCGTTGTTTAAAATCTATTGTCACGAAAACGACTTTAATGTTTGAAAGTTACCTTTTCTAATTACAAGTAACAACATACTTAACTATCGAGGTACTTATTTCATCGTGAAATGTTTCCTGCAAAATTTACAAACTACATTGTTCGCAAATAAATTGACACTCATCAGGAAACGACCAATAACTATATTGTTCCACAGTAAAACAAAATCAAGTTTTAACGTCCTTAATTTAAGAAATACAGTGTGTTAATGACTTAAACAATAATAATTAATTTGTATTAAATGTCCTTTTTGTTGTTGAAAGCGTTTAGTTTATTTCTGAAATACAAAAATATCTACAACACTAATATCTACTTATCTAAATATCTACTAACTACAATAATAATCCTTCGTAATAACTTGGTCGTTAGCATCAAAAGTATCCTAAAGTACCTTCTATTAATCATCTTTATCAGATTTGATTTTTAATTAGGGTTTAATTTCAAGGAATTTGACAAATTTTATTTTTAACGTTTTTTTTATATATAATTCCTATAAGTAGCTAAACACTTTCTGCTATTTACAAACCACCACGGCTAAAATTGTAGGATTAATCGTAACCAAAATTTATATTTCCCACTCACACGACGATATTTAAAAAAAATACCTATACTATTATTAGTAATTCTTAAAGAATACGGTAATTGAATTTTCGTGTTAAAAAAAAGTATTTTTACTTTGATTCGTGGAATGTATCTCAAATTAAAATATTATTCTCCAAAAATATTTAATAAAGAAGCCTAACGCGGTTTAATTCTACAAATTTTTTTAAAAAGATGTAAATACAAAAAGGCGCATGAGCTTTAAAAAATAATCACCGTTATCATCATAATATCCTATCACTATATACTATATCTGCTAATTGTAGAATAACATATAATATGTAAATCCGCTCATTCAGTAGACGATACTGAAACAACCGAATTCGATAATACTTATCGAATATCTGCTAATCGGTGAACAAACGCAATTAATATTTTTGTTGTGGTTGATAATCAAATTTGTTTATGATGCTTACTGAATGAGCTGGGAGAGCAACCGAATCTGTTGGCAATTTCAGAGCAATCGCATCGTAGAATACGGTATTTTAAATCTTTTCTCAAATAAATGGTTGTCAATTATTTTTAGTTTAATTTCGATTTACTTATTTATTATTAAATTATTTATATGCATAGGTAGGGCTCTTTGCGTTGATAATAAATTATAAAATTTATTTAATTTTAAAATTACGTACCGAATATCTAATTGTAAATAAATCCAACGAATCTTAATTTCTTCAATTTTGATGTCGCAATAGCCGTTTGGTTAATTCGGAATGTCGGCGTCGCGGATTATTAAGCAATAAAGGTATCATTTCGAGATGTTCAATATTTTCATTAAAAAATGTAACCTACTAGATAATTGTAAATACATATAACTTAATAATTTAAAAGCTAATGGAGGGTAAAAATCCTTTAAGGTTACAATTTTCTTTTAGACATTTTTAGTTTTTTTATTTCTAATTTCATCGCATCTAAAATTCAGATTTAAATTGCAAATTTTTACATATTAAAAGCTGAATTTCTTCAAGTATCAACGTGTACGCACAAGTATAAAATGTATTAAGTAAAATAAAGTAATAATGTATTTTATAAGTTTTTAAAAAGTATTGTAAATTTCATTAACTGTTAGTAAGGTGCGTGCAAACGTATAGTCAAGTTCGTATGTTTTGTTTCGCGAGATGCGATCGCAGGCCAACGAGCGACGAGAAAGGATCGAGAGGGATGAAGGGTAGCAGTTTTTTTTAATTGTGAAAAGGGACACGTCAGGGGGGGGGAATTTTTGACCGTTTGCAACTACGTACCTCGACGTAAATTTAAAAAAAAATCAATTTTTCAATTTTTGAGCGTTCGTATATTTGCGCATGCGCAAAATTTCGTTCGTATAATTGCGAGCGGAATGAGACCGGCGCAAAGTGTTTCTTCATACTTATGTCATATGAATTTTGAGGTTAACTTATTATTAGTTAACCTAAAATTCACACATAATTCACATAGGGACAAACGAACATAGCTGAATAGGGGTAAATGAACTCACTTATAAATTTAATTAATTTGTGAAGTTATTAATTTTTTTATATAGTGGTGTAACAGTATGGGTACATAAATAAAAAACAAATTAAATTTGTTTGATTGTTGAACTTAGAAACTGCATAAATAAGTATTGTTTTAATTGCAAAAAATATAGATCGTTGTTAGTGAACGAAATCGCTAATAACCATAATGATTAAAAATATAAAAGTTCGTTTTTCCTTCAAAGTGTCCGTGTTTCCTCACGGTTAGGTTAAATGGACGCACGAGCATTACATGTTCGTTCTATGCCGTTTTTTTTGATATTGTTCATTTAGAAGAAAACTCGTTTGATTAGATTAATGAGCGAGACCTAAATTAAATTAAATCAAACGGCACATAAGTATTTAGTTATATATGTTGGAAAGCGTATTATTTTAACTTGATCCGTTTCAAAAATACTGGTACATTTATATGATTGGCCCTTTTCTATACAGTATGAATTATAATCGCATTACCTTAATAGTACAATAAAATTGATACTTAAAGTTTTTATTATAATTAGTTGTAAAACATTCATTTGAACTATATTACCGATTTATTACATCAATATTAAGTACAACATACAGCTGCTTCGCTATTTATTTATATAGGTCTTATATAAAATAAATATGCATCTAAAGATCAACGTTTTAAACAAAGTTTTGCCTTAGTACACTAGCAGTAGTATTATACATTTACACAAACGGAAATGTAATACAGCCGGGTCAGGTGCAGCACAGCTCTTACATCTTGTAGAAGATGCCTCATGGGAAGTGAGCTTCTGAAATCTGCTGTTTCAGTACACATTAGAGAATAAAGACGACATCTCTGTCGGAATCTTGCAACCGAACGCTATGATTATTACTTTTCCGAGAAAACCCTGACGACTTTATTTGCATTGTGTATTTGGTGGAATCAAATGTTTTATTTTAAAAACCACCAGGTGCTTATTAAACATCCGATTTAAAAGGGTAACTGTTTGTCCTGTATGAAATTGTTTTTGGATTAACGACTCCGTAAATAAAGATTATAAATTGTGAAATAGGTAACCGAATTAGGTTATTGGTAGGTATTGTACTTAAAGCTATTCAAATTTTATTCCGATACACGTCATCAATAAAAGGTTACTATTAGACGATGACGTTTCACACAGTGTGGTGTCACCTCGTACCCCGTATTTTTACAGTAGATATTAATAAATTATAGTCTTTCTTTGCCATGTTATCATGTGTGCAGGTAAATCGTTAGTAAAACGCCTAAATCACTTTCCAAACTTTTAAATGACGTGAATTACAAATATACAATCTAGCCGTCATTTTATTAATGACGCGCATTGGAATAAAATTTGGATGGTCTATATATGTAGGTAATATGTTTGTATATTAATCAAGCTGTATCTGAAAATGTAAGAATATATACATAGATGTATACATGAATACAAGAATGTATACATAGATATTGTTGCATTATTAAAATTGGGTTCCATTTTTAACATGCACACTTTCAACTGATAGATATTATTTTATTATAATTTTATTTTTATTATAGTGAAATAGAGTGCCTATGTATATAAATATTTAATTGTAATTGTAATTGTACTTATCGTATAAAGCAAAATAAGATATTAAAAGCACGATAAGTTAAAATGCTACACACAAAAAGGTTAAAATAGATCTTTTGGATGCCTCTTACGCATTGCGACCATTAAAAGACGAGCCACGTTCAACGAATCACCACGCTTTTTGCAACACGCACTCAAGCAGACGTGGTCACGCAATTTTCAATTGATTCTTCCGAGATAATGGATCTTACAAGGGAGAAGTTTATCTAAGTCGCCATGGTTTGTTTGTTTTTTTTTTTTTGGATAAATTACGTGTGTTACTAAACACACAAATTGAAATCCAAGCTGACTTTCATATTTTACTTTCACTTTTTAAGGAATTGGGAAATGTTTAGACGCATTTTTTATTTATTTATTATTATTATTATTAGGTGTACATACAGTAATGCAGCTTTATTAAAGTATGATTTGCGTAAAAGAAAATGTAGTACCTACCTAAATTTCAAATTTTTCTTGAACTTTATTGTAATTTTTATAAATCAAAAGCTTTGTATCTGACAATGAGTTAGGCGTGCAATTACATCACTAGGCGTTGAAATATGTATGTTTGAAACATGGCGCGGTTTAGTTTGATTTATATATGTACATACATATATCTGAATTTCTATAAGGCTTTCAATAACTGTGGATTATCTCAAATATATGGAAAAACTATTCAATATACTTATGGAAACAATATTTTATTAGTTATTAAACGTTTGAAATATTTTACTAGTAAATAGGTAAATAATTTTTACGTAAGCTGTATTGATTTTTTTATCATGTAAATGACAGGTTACGTAAACAAGCGTTAATAACAACATCACCACGATTATTGATAAATCGATACTGTTGTGATATAATAATTGTCATAATTTTTATTCAAATACCTAAGTACTCCTATACGTACTACTTTCGTATCACACAAAACAAGTTAGCTTTACATGTGTTATATTAAATAATGTTATTTAAAGTTTACACCAACGTATACTCATAGAGAAGCTATTTATTAAAATAAGAGTATCCAGAGATAATTATAAACTATCCGATATAAGTGACGCGTATATGGGCAAATTAAACATTAACCAATCAATGCAACAACCTAAAAGAGTAGTTAATAGTTAAGCGGTTCTCATCATTGATATGTAACGTATCATTTGAAGTAAATACAACATCATTTCTCAAAATATTTGTTCATTAGTTGACTAACTAATTGTAAGTAAGTTGAAACGCATCATTAATTTACTAATTAGACACAAAATTAAATTTGTCAAAATACTACTAATTTCTAATTAGTATCGTTTATTTTCTTTAATATTTATTTAATATAGCCAACTTTATCTTTATAAACTTTGATAAGAAATTTAGTATTTTATTTGCCGAGTTTTTGGCTAATATTTTTCCGCACGTTCATTTCGTGTTTCGTGCGGTCAGCGTGAGGATTATATCTCTGTGCCTTTATTAAAAGCATTGATATTAATTTATCAAAGAAGGGTTTCGCTATTTATTTATCAACTAGGAAAAATAATGATATTTAATAATCTCTAGAAACGAATCGACATACATAGGTATAACACAAAAAATATTTTGACGAGTAATTGTTGCATTAAAAAACCTATATATTAACTACCTATTTAGCAATCACACAAACAATTATAAGTAGATAATACAGGCGTTGTAATAACACGTTTTAATATTAGTTGCTTGTATGTAAAATATTTGGATTAATAAAAATGGCACACTTAAAGTCATAACATATTAACCAAATATTAAAATTCACCAAAAATATTTGAAAGGCAAGGACAATAAACAGATTTTTCTTTAGAACGGAGCGGTTTCAAAACATTAGAGTCACTAATATATATATATATTAGTGACACTAGTGAGTTATATATTATGCACTACATATGTAGTGCGTGGTGGAAAGTGCGCTTTGTAAAGTGCCACCACACGCCGCGCGTCGCCGCCATTTAATAGGATTAAATTAACTAGGGTTTAATTATTAATAAGTAGGGGGTTATAACTATTTTCTAGAAAAATATTCATGGTATAACTATGACAAGTTGCCATGATGGTTTCTGATGCATTATTTAAGAACATGGGAAGCTGTCATCCGCGTAATAATGATTTTTAACCATGAGAACACTTTCAACTCGAATGAGAAAAGTTTCTAACGTTAATTACCTACATATGTATGTTTATTACAACAACAAACGTAGGGTTCAGGTTTTTAAAGAAAATGATCCCATTGGGAAAATGGTTTCTTACGTAACTGTTATCATTAAAACACTTAATGCAGGCGTATTTGCTATTAATCAACAGCTGAATTTAAAAATAAAAGATGTGCATAAGTAGTTAACGAGTTTATAAATATACCTATCTCATTGAAAACATCATCACTCATCAGTCACTCATGACAATACATATTAACTTAATCCTCTATTTATTTCTAGGTACTTATTGTAAAGATTGATTAAAATATAAACTTTTTAATATCACCTTCTTGAGTTATATTTTCCATATACAAATAAATTATGCTTTTCATATAGAAGTGAATTAGAAGTAAGTTATAATTTCCAAGAACTTTTTTACCAAACTAATTAAAATGCAACATCCTTTTCATTGTTATTGTGTTATGTCATCCGAAGTTACTTACGTACATATATAAAAATAATAATAACTTTAATTTTAAGTTATACCCACTAACGAGAGTAAAAGAGTTGCTTTTTATTATAATTTCAGTAGGTCCTTGAACTTCTTTTGTAAAAAGTAATTAAATTGTTTTGATAGGTAGATACTTCAGTTAAACAATTTTGCAACTAAATTTACATCACGTGTGATAATAATAAATGTAACAAAGTACGTTATCTATTGACTGAAATAAAAATCAAATTGGAATAATAGATATATTGTTTAAAAGTAAATCGAATTTTTTAAAAACTCAGTTTAATTTAGAAATAATTTGCCGTTGATTACGTTAATTAAAAAGATTAATTGCTGTTGCAAATAACTTTTAAAAAATAATCAAGTATCTCGAGATTGTTTTAAACGGCGGTCTAACAGAATGTTAATTTTTAGTCGTAAAAATTTGACTTTGAAGCATTTTATATTTATTATTATTAGAATCGTTATACTTGTACGAAAAGTTTTAAACAAACATATTATTTAAAAAAAAAACAACAAAGCATGGAACTATTTAACCAGGAACACTGCATTTATTAAAAGTATATTTATTTGTAAAATGGGTAGGTAGTTGATTTTGTAAAGAATTATGAAGAAGAATTTTAAATTCCAGATAAAATTTCACATACTAATCAAAGCACAAATAAACAATCTATAATCCATTTTATTTTTAATTCGGTTAACTGGAACGTTATAAAAGGATAAAATTACGAGGTATTCAGTGAACTAGGTGTGAACTGAATATGAAATGCTACTATTTTTTGCATATATTATTTTGCCACGAGCTATTTAGTTACAATTACTCTAATTGTAATATTTATTTATCTATATTTTTACTAGTAAATAACTACCTACGGAAAATACGGTTATTTTTAAATAACTCAAATTACTTTTACAAACGTATTATTTAAGATAAATTATATAGAATTTAAATATGTGAATATTAGACCTTCTTAGTATGTACCTAATATAAAAATAAACTAGTAAACTTTATGTAATATCTGGCGCCAAGTGCTTTCCTTTAATTTTTTATCTATTTGGAACATTTTAACACATTTGTCAATCGTAGCGAGAAGAATAACAATCGCATAGAAGATAAAAGTTCGTTTAAGTTTGCATATCACGTTTTGAACGCGCCTGGAATCACGAAAACCGAAAAGTAACAACCGCGACGCCGCCACACAAGAGAATATTCAGAGGATATATGGAGACCTTAGCGTCTCGAGTTCTATATCAAATTTTCTAGACCTCTTTTAATCAACCTTCATTCGTTTGTGTGACGATATCGTTATTTTAATCATATGTGGTTTCATTTTCAGGAAAAGCAGATTATACGGTGGAAGCGGTATTAGGAGGATTGGCAAATCTTCCCTGCGATATCACGCCTCCCGTAGTTGGAGACAAAATGCACATATTAATTTGGTATAAGGACAAAACCCCAATTTATACGTAAGTGTTTTATTTATTTTTTTCAATGGATAATTTTATTTTCGTAAATTATATAGCGCGCTATTAAATAAGAAATTAATTTAGTTTCTGAAAAATTTATTAATATGAGACGTTTAGAGTAGGTAGATATTAAAATGTACATATATATATATATATATATATATATATATATATATATATATATATATATTTTAAAAGTATTTTTTTATTTTTAATTAATAAACTTTTGAAAAATCAATAAAGAAACGTGATGCCGAAATATGATTTATATAATCTGAAACTAGGCGCAACTTGCGTATTCCCCTTTTCACCAACGAACCAGACGACAGAATATAAAGGGATACTCAGCCAACATATAATGATTTGACTCGAATTCTGAGCACGTTTTCAATTGGTCACAAGTAGTTGCTATTATAAACGTTCCATTCTTGACTTCGGTTTGATTCAAATAATCAACGTTCGACTAAAAGGTTTAAATAATAATTAAAATTGTTATGAAATGCTCGCTTTCCAATCGTACTTATGCTAAGTTGTTTTGTTCAGCTTCGACTCCAGAGGTAAGAAGTTAGAACAAGGAAAGCATTGGTCAAGCGAAGTACTAGGAGATCGTGCTTTCTTTCGTTTTCAAGATGAAGTAACTAAACTTACCTTAGATAGTGTAGAAGAGGGCGACAAGGGAACTTATCAGTGTAGGGTCGACTTCAGACGAAGCCCTACTAGAAACGTTGTTGTTAACTTAACAGTTATCAGTAAGTTATAGATGGATTACGCAAAAATGCGCTTTTATATTAAATTTAAATAACAAATAGGTATCGTTTTTCATTAATAATCTATATTAACCCAGATATGCTTAATGTACTATATTTAGGTCGGAATAAACATATCCATTCCTGCAAAGCTGAAGGTATGCTCGAAAGTTTGTGTCCCCAAAATTCCGTCCTAAATATAGTACATTAGGCATATCTGGGTTAAGATTCCTATCAAATAGTAGGTAAGTATACATGCATATAATACTTTTTTTTGGGATATTTAGGTATTTCATTAAATTTCCGATATTTTAAGGGACAAACAAGCTTCTACGACTCGTTTACTTATAAAAACTAATTTTCTATTTACATAATATGTAGGTAGGTAATTTGTTTTCAACCACTGACTGTTTGGAAAGTCTCCTAGCATTTTCGTATAATACGGTAGCGAAGCAATTTCTGTTTTTCAATCAAGTTAAATTCATTTGTATGCCCTAGCAGTTCTGATGGATTTACGGAATCTAGCACTTCCGCGTTTTTTTACATTATCGTCACCTACTGCTTTATTTTTCTCTAAATTTACCAATTACCTGCTATTTTGCTTCTTCCCTTCAAATTTTATTGCCACTATTAGGTAAAGCATAAATGCTGCTATTAAGAATATTATCACAATGCGAACGATTACAGATTTTTATGAATTTAAATACGCAGGCACTCACTATCGTACAAGAAATGTATGAAAATAGTGAGAAAATAGAAACATGACTTATATAACGCCTTTAGAATGCGATACAAATGCAAGCAAAACGTCGATGGTGTTTTAGCAGAACATCTTAAGCGCCACTTTTAGGAAATGAGTTGTTCGATTGTCTCATACATCTAAGGCAAAGACATAATTTGATAAAATCTAATAACAACATTTCGATTTTTTCCACCAGAAAAATCGTGTTGTATTTCCGTAAGTACGTGGAAACGGTGTCCACCATCGTAAGTACTTTGTAGTGCATGTGGCAACAACGCTTAAGCATTTTCACGTGACGTCTACTTTAACCAGCTTGGCTGATTCCGGACAACGTGTCATATGGAAAATTGGTATTTTGTGGTCATAAAACCGAGGCCGATAAAGCACCGAGTCCGCTACCAAGGCACGTTTAAAAAATATAGTTTTCAGATAGGTAATAGATGGTCATTATTATAGCATTTTTAGCTATATACGCGGTTTCCATGGAGGTATTTGCTTACAGTTTAATTGTAACACAAAATGTGTGCTCGTGTAAAATTTGCTTTTTGTCGCTCGAAACGTTTGGCGAAACTCCGTCTATATGATTATTTGTCAAAGACACGATAATGTAGGGGGTAGACCGTGAACAACTTCTCGGCATGGTATTAAATAGTTTTTTTATTATCGCTAATTAAATTCTTATCTATTTTTAGCAACTTTTTTACGGCTGACTGTTGCCTAGTTAACCGATTCGGCATAACAAAGAATCGAATAGCCGGGTTCAATTTTGTGGAACTTTAATACGGCAGAGTTTCTAAATTAACTGTAAATAATGTCCCAGCGATGCGAAAAACATTTCAGTAAATTCCTTTGTAGTGCTTTTTAGAGTTACATAGCTGTTGCATGTTTCATATAAAAGTAGTTATCTCGAAAATTTTCAAATGTACAAAGATTCTAGCTATCCACTTTTAGCGAAACATTGCAAGTAATGTCTATTACCTAATATCTCATCTATAGTAATTTTAAAAAAGATATCGATAATTTTATACGAAACACGCGGAAAAGAAATTTGTCGTCTTGCACTTTTAAGTAACGTACTTGCTTACGATTAGCTTGTAAATTAAACCAACTTTATTTCAATTTTGGTTTTATTGCATAATATAATTCTATTTACTGTTAACTTATCGATACTTGCTTTGAAAACTATATGTGTAGGTATCTGGTAGGTACTTACAACAACAAAATTTAAGCATTAGGTATAGCAATCTCGTGATAATTTTAAATTAACAAATTTAACAGAAATGAATGTATATAGGCTGTCATTCTATGGCCGCATCATTCGCATAAATTAATTAACCATAATATTTTTATTTTTAATGATTTAAAAATTGTTAAGTCTAATGTTAAACTTTATTTTAATAAGAAGCTAAAATTGAAAACACTAGAAAAACAAAAACGTTTTAAATGTTCATTATTAGGTATCAAGGGTGGGTATAATGAATTATCTAATTGTAAACGGTTTATCAAAGTTGAAGCTTAACAATAACGATTGAAATTGTTATCTAGTTGACAACATCAAGAACTACTGGATGGGTTTCCGCCTATTCGACATTCTGCAATAATTTGCACTTTAACTAATCTAAATTAGATAAGTAAGGAAAGTAAATTACCTACTCGCAATGAATTTAGTAATCCCGTACGTTCCTTGTATTGTTCCCGGTCATTTAATAAGCTTACGTAATAAGCTTTAATATAAATAATATTAAGCCACTAGCCATTAGTCATTAATAAGCTAATAATGGTAATAATCCATTTAATAAGCTTTTTAAATACTAAACAATGAGAGAAAAGTACATTTTAACTTAAATAAACGAACCTTTTAAACAAAGCCATTTTAAATATCTATACATGCGTACAAATAAATGCGTTAATTCGAAATAAAAATTGTTTAAATTTAAATGTTTAAGATATGTTTTTAAAAGCTTGTTATTGTTCCTTTGAAATTCTAAAGTGTTTTAATTTAATCAAGAAAAACTTTTGGTTTAACCTACCTAATGTATTTTTCTTTATGGAGTTTCGAATTATTTTAGATAGTAATTAAATTATTTCAAATAATAGTTGTGGGATATTCTTTGATCTAGGAGATTCTGTGAAGTATTGTTTGTTGTTAAATGAATGTCGTTAAATTACATAGGAAATGATATTCATTAAATATAATTATTGTGTTAGAATTTTTTGTTTTTCAATTTTATGAGAAAGTCCATAACGATTAGCTTTACCTACCTACATATAGACGTGCATGTGTTTAAAAGATTTATTAACGCACAGTACAATATAAATTTTATTCATTCTTATAAAAAATTTAAAAACTTTAAATTTAAAACTGTAAATAACTTTTTTCTGTTGTTTAACTTTCATACTTGTTTATTATATAGATCAAGCGTTGATGCAAAGTATTCCAAAAATTAAATGGCACAAATTTAAGAGTAGGCCTATTTACTAGGCCAAAAAAAATAACGATCTTATGAATGTGATGTGTCCGAAAATGTTTTGTTATGAAATAAAAAGGTGTCGAAACAATAGGTTAATTAAAAATTTAATATTCGGTTCTATTGATTACGTTTTTATAAAATATATGTATTTTCTAATATCAAAATTTTCAAAATTTCAATTCAATACCCAATATTTCAGAAACGTAGCACTCCCGAATTTTCTTCTCGTTTCATTATTTTTTTAATAAACACAGGTACTGCTTCATCTATATTTGTATTATTTTAATTGATTCTAAAAACATTAGATATCAACGTAAAATATACTTCGTAAACATGTTTAAATCGGCGTATATTATAAAATAAATATAATGTATTTTTAGAGTTTACTTGTTCCATAAAATGCGCATCTGATTAAAATACAAAACAAAATCTACGTTAATTTCCGACGGAATCGTGTCATCGAGTAAATTAATTTGAAATTTTCGACTATACCAACCGCCAAATTATATGTTGGGCGCAATATTTATAATTAGAATTTTCGTAACTGGTTGCGAATAGGTACAAAATATTACCTAGGTAGGTATGTATATAATATTTTTATTAGGTAGGTATAGATATATTTTTTAAAGGTGTAGGTATTTTAAAATAAATTTAATATATTAATTACATAATATATTCTATAAATACTTATAGTCAAATCTTCTTAACATAAGTCGGCATCACCTTAACTCAAATTATTTCACTGTCAAAAGCATTTAGAGCAAGACTTAATTTAAAATACCATCCTCCAAGGCGAACGTTCTGTAACTGGAACATTTTTGTTTGACATTTGCAATACAAATGCGTGCAAATTTACTTCCATAAGTCGAACTACGGTTGAATGTTCCTGTTAATTAAACTATAAGTTTAAGCACACTTCAGAAATTATTAAGATAATAATTACGCGACGGTCGAGATTGTTCCAAGAACATTATCTAAGAATTTCGCTGCATAAACAAGTGCAGTATAAATATTTTGTAGCTACGTTTTTAGTTAAAAATTGGATGCCGTTTGCATATATCCATTTTGATTTTTATCGTACATATTTCTCAATAAATAAGTATTTAGTCATTATCGAGTAATTTTTATTATATTTCTGTAACTTGAACTCTCCTTACGTCGAAGGAGATGTTTTTATGTGACAAGTGACAATTCGACTTAGAGTGATTTGACTGTATATTCGCAAATACTTTCGTTATACAATATATGAGTGGATACTGCGTTCCACTCATGTACAAAATTTGTTAAAAAACGACAAAAAGTTTTATAAATAAATAATTTATATCATAATAAACGACTAGTTTAATTATAAAAAGTCTATATAAGATAAACAATAACATCTGGTTAGACATACGTAACCAGATTACAGATACATTAAACTTTAAACTTCAATATCCATAAGTTAATTTAATTTGAAACATCTGCTTCTTTAATGTACATATTTAGATGTAAGATTATCTTTATCTTCAAATTAAAATTTTAGTACCTCCAGAAAAATTGACCATTCTTAATGAGCGTGGAATTCACAGCCCTCATTACATATTGGGACCTTATAACGAAGAAGCTTCGGTTAATATTACGTGTGTTGCTACAGGAGGTAGGGTAACTTAAATGATTTTTCAATTAATTAAATTGATTCTACACATATCTACGTAGGACGACCTTCTCCGAAAGTAACATGGTGGCAAGAAAATGCACTGCTAGATGATTCTTATGAATATTTATCCGAACGAAGGATTCAAAATGTACTGCACATTAATAAATTAGAAAGAAGTCATTTGCATTCCGTTTTCACTTGTCAAGCGTCTAATAATAATTTGGTTGCACCTATTTCAAGCTCCGTCACACTTGATATGAATTGTAAGTATCTCTCAAGATTTAAAGTAGTATTTGTTAAAATTATAGTTTCTAATACACGACGAGTAGGTAAGCGTGTGGCGCTGTCACCAACTTAAACACATTCACATGCAAATAATGTGCGACATTTGTTATCTACGTTCTCTAGCAGCTAACCGTTTCATTGTCTTGATGATCACAAAGGGGGTTGTCTTTACCTTATACAGTAATAGTTTGTATTGCACATAAATTTAACATCTAACGATACGGTTAACACAATTAATTTGTCTTTTCGGCAAGTTTATGTTTTCATTATCATAAAGATTTTCAAAATTGTTTATAATCGACTTTAAACAGATTCGATTATATATAAATGTACAAAACAGGAGTAAGTTTCAAATAATAAAATTTATATAGGTACAATTAAAATGAATTTAATAATTATATTTACTAATAACAAATTGAGTAGATTTCATAGAATATCTTCAAAATATAATGTTAATATCAAGATAAAGTAAATTATAGTATACTTTTAGTTCAGAAAAATATAAAATAATAACTAAATCTTCTACAATCTTAAGCTGGCATTAAGAATAAATGTCAACCCCCATATAAACTAGCAGATAATATTTGTTAGAAGTTTCTCAACCGTTCAAACTGCTTGGGAAGTTTTGTAGTTCTATAAATGTTACGGTCAGTTTCCAAAGTAAGAAAGCCGAAAAAGTAGGGAGTGTGTTTTATGACGTAAAATACGGCCAACTTTTGAACTTTTCATATTTTCTCTAAAAAATATGTATGTTTTGTAATTCGTGATAACGTTAGAGAGCTTAGGCAAAAATATTCAAACAATATATTCGTCTGCTATTTAATTTTGTTTTAAATAAATAACAGTCAAACTATTATTATCTAATATATAATTGAATAATAAATAATGTTACCTATAATATAAGAAATTTAGCAGTTACCACCTACCTAATAAATTTCGTTGGAAGTAAAAACTTTAAACTGTTTCTTGGATTTCTTTATAGTACGGCCCTTGTGGGTAAAACTTTTAGGGGCAAATAGACCCCTATCTGCTGGAAACACATACGAATTAAGTTGTGAAGTCGTCGGATCCAGACCGGCTCCCACAATTACGTGGTGGAAGGGAAGTGTACAAATGACAGATACCAGAGAAACAGTAAGTATTTAATTTATATGTGTTCTGAAGTGATTATATTTTATTTAATCCATTACATAATTTTCAAAATTTAAAAATTCTATTTTCGACGATAATCTTTTCTTGCTTGATTTTAAAATGTAGCTTGTTCATTAATAACTTACAATTCAACATCATAAGTGCGATCGCGACCAAATTTTACGAACTTTTGCAATATTTCAATATCGAATACCGACACAATTTTTACACAAATTGTTTTAATTATTCAACGCTTTTTTGCTTCCATGCAGAGTACGGGTTAAGATTTAAGTGCAAGTTTATGTGCAGAGATATACAGTAAAATAATTAAATACACGTTGCCAATAGTATTTTTGACTTTTTTAACACAAATATTGTTCCGCCGATTAAATTAATTAATTTAATTTTTATTTTAATTAAAACTAAAAATGAGCAGCTCTTACAATATCGACATTATATTATGAATAATGTTTACAAATACGTGCCATCTAATTGATACGCGGTTTTGCAATATTACTGTGCGGTTCGATAAAAGGGAAAAGTTGTGCAATTAAGTTCGGGAACGCTCTGGAGTTTCCATTCCTAGCTAAAACTAAATTGTTTTATGAAATCTCTGAATAAAAGCGGGAAACTTTCTCGAAGAAAGCTATCCCTTTATAATTTTATTGGGCGTCAATGTTTTGTTTCAAATCTACATTTTAACAATAAAATCGTCTTTTATAGATATGTATAATATGTCAGTTGTTTATAAAGTAACTTAATATATTAAATTTTAATTAAGGTTTTTCTTCGTAAGTAGAGCATACCTATAAGTTTTGTAAGTTTTATTATACCTAATTTCCCTGAAATTCATCTATTTTATCTGCAAGTTTTGCAATTATTTACTTTTTCGCACTTCCAAGTTTACATTTATACTTACTTAAAAGTAACACCTTTTTTATAAATAATTTAACAATTTGTAAATAATTATTCCAAAACGGAGATGATTGGGTAGTATAAAGTAGATAGAAAAAGGTATGGAGTGTGGATTTATTCTATACATAAACCTCATAGTTTGATTTTTGTCGGTAATTTTTTTTTTGAGTGACGTTCTGCTCCCTCTGAAAATTAGCTTCGCGGTTAACTTTTTGATACACAATTGATATTCACGGGTAGGTGTACTACGACAATTCACTTCTACGCAATAATAGATTATCCTAAACTCCTAGATTTGTTAAGGATGACTATATCCATTACTAGAAGATTAGTTATCATAAAAAGCGAAATAAATTGTATTTTAAGGTTGTCCGTAAAAGACGTAAAATTTGCATGAGTAATGAACGCGACTTATTTTTCTATTTTCTAATTAATTATCGGTCAGGGAAATTATTCATGCAAAAGCATGAAAAAACTAAGGTTTCTTTTCAAACATAAATTATTCTAATAAACCGATAGACATCGATGATAATTGCTCACAATTTATTGTTCAGTAACGATAATTAAATGTAGATGTATTTAAATTAACATTTATGCTGCTTGAATAAAGTACGTAAAATATAGGTATAGAAAGTATCCTTAATATGCGTACATAATAAATTACAGAAAAAAAGGAAAGCGATTATAAAATGCGTTCCTTAATAGGTTTACATCGTTCCTAATTCTTTAATATTGTGTCGTCGTCCCTTCGAGACACTTTATATTCCGAGCATTTTCCGAGTTAAATACCTATGCTATTTTACATTTTAAGTAACAAGACTATTAACCTAGTAATCAGATAAACATTTGCTTTTCCAAATTACTTAAACTGGCCGCTTAAATATTAAAATATATTAATAAAACGGAAATAGTTCACTATACATAATGTTTATAATAAAATATTTTATTAGAAATAAAAAATTCTTAATAAAAATTTAATTTTAAATTGTCGTAAAGTCTTTATTTGCTAAATTTATTATTATCGTCAATAAATGCTTTTGTTATTGAAGTTGTTAAATCGATATCCTACAGGACTAGTACGCAACTTATGAGTCGCTTAATTGCCTTGGGCGGAGCGTAAAAATTATTAAGGATTTGGGGACTTTTAAGAAAAGGCTTAACAATAAATCAACTTTGAAAATAATGAGTTCCTTTAACTATTAAAATAAACAAATATAAAATAGAAATTTCAATGATTACATGAGATTTTTGTTTGGTTGTAAAATAAGATGCCGCAGGTATAGTTTACGCGTCATTATTTTATAAGTATATAAATTCAATCTTATATCCTACATAATTGTAAATAGTATTAAAGCACTTCTACGAACGACACTTGTTACAGACTAGCCCTGATAGTAATACTACTACAAGTGTGTTAACATTTACTCCGTCTCCTAATGATGGAGGAAAATACTTATCTTGTAGAGGACAACAACCCTTAATTACAAAAAGTGCATTAGAAGACGGATGGAAATTAGATATTTATCGTAAGTTTCGAGTACATATAGATAATAATACAATAATTGACAACAATTTGTCTGACTTTCAGATATTCCTTTAGTTACGTTAGAATTAGGCAGTAATCTTAACGCACGAACAATTAAGGAAGGGGCAGATGTTTATTTTGAGTGTAATATTAAATCGAATCCTTGGGTGTATAAAGTTAGCTGGAGACATAATGTAAATTTAACGTGTGAAAAGAAAAGTTGCCGTGGAAGTACATAAATCGATGTTTTGCAGGGGGAAATGGTGTATAACAATGGAATAGCAGGAACAATTGTGAGTAATCAAAGTTTAGTTCTTCAGAGTGTAAGTAGAGCTAGAACTGGTACTTATACTTGTATAGGAAGTAATCATGAGGGCGACGGCGAAAGCAACGTGGTGCACTTAGACGTTAAATGTAAGTAAGTAATTCTTGGAGTTATTTAAATATATTACCTATACGTTATTTGCTAAAAAATGTCGATTCGCGCCTTCAGTCTCTCCTGTTTGTAAACAAGATCAACAAAAGATCTATAACGTTGCCCGTCACGAAACTATTTCTGTGCATTGTCAACTCGAAGCTAATCCAATAAATGTACAATTTTCTTGGAAGTTCAACAGCAGTGGTAGCAATGCTTTGATTTTGGATATGCCGCAAAATCTTATAACTACAAACAAAACAAAGAGCACATTGTTTTATACGCCCATGACCGAACAGGATTATGGAACTCTACTTTGTAAAGGGACGAATAAAGTCGGCCAACAGCGCGATCCGTGCGTATTCTACATAAAGCCGGCTGGTAAATTTACTTAAAATCGATTAACCGTAGTCCGAATTTTAAATTTTACCGTAGGAAAACCAGATCCGTTATCAAATTGTACGATTATAAACCAAACGGTAACCGTTATACAAGTCGAGTGTTTAGAGGGTTTTGACGGTGGCTTACCACAGACGTTCGTTATGGAGATATACGACGTACTAAGATGGAAACTAATATCCAATATCACGGCAAAATATCCAGAATTTTATGTTGGCGGATTAGAATCGGATACAAAATTAAATTTGCTTATATATGCCTCTAATAAGAAAGGGAAAAGTGAGATAAGAAATATTGAAACGTTCACTTTAAAAACGGACGGAAAATTTTCAGGTGAGCTCCCTTACGTATAAATACATAAGGTATTTTCTTATCGTTAAATCCATAGATCATACATAGATATTTAATGTTATTCGATTAATTTGAATTTTTTTTCGTTTATTGATGACGTTTGGCGATTAATAATTTTCAAAAAGGGAATTTCTGTTTATCTTTTCGACAACCTTTAATTTAGTTTAGATTGTTCTGTTTTCGAATAGATCAAGACATATTGTTTTGATTTTTAAATAATACCAACAATTTGTCGTCAATTTAAATACGCGAGAAACGTAGTACATACATACACAGAAAGTATTAGGAAACCCGATAAGAATGTATCTCCATGCCGTGTAACATAACAGCGTACAAGTAGAAACAAGAAGTTAGCAATTAATAATGTGGGAGTGGAAACCGGCAGCTACGTCATACTATTACTGCAGCAAAATAATTTATAATTTATAAATTTTTTATGAATTAACTATACGTCTGTATATCAAAAACGCAAAAACATGGCAATTTTAATGTTTTTTCCTAGGTTTTAAAAATCTTAAAAAAATCACGATAATCATTATTTACTAATACCTAATACATATTTATTATCTTCAATTTTGAATGAGATTAATATCACACAGTGACTTTTTGTTTAATTTCTAATTATTGCGTAATCGTAATTTTAATAAAAAAATTAATCAAATTATATAAATAACAATTTAAAAATTATCTTTATATTTAATATAGGTTTGTATAGGGTGTTTCAGATTTAAATAGTCGAGAAACGTGCGTTTAGAGATTCAACATTAAAAAAATTATATTGACATAAAAATTGCCATTCTTAAATGCTTTCGTTTCCGAAATGTCAACTGATGAAGTTACGAACGGTTAAAAATTAAAATAAGAAAAATGTTCTTTTTCCTTATAAATATTGCCCCTTTATTTTATAATGAAGTCGCAGATGTACTACTAGATTTCAGAAAAATGCGCTTCTTAGAAATAAAACATTTAAAAAATTGATTAATCGAAAATGTCATTTTCAAGAAGCACATCCTTTGAATTTGACTATGTACCGACTATTTTTTAGTTTCAATTTTTACAAATTTTTACTTCAAGAGCTGATGTATGATAGGGTTGTTCCGACATACCACCAAATCGGTTTGCGAACGATCGGGATGCATATGTACGGAGTGTGTTTAGAAAATTTCGACCGAATCACGTACTAAACTTACCGTTTTCCATTTTATCTATTTCCTCTATTTTTCAATATGAGATGTTACGACGTGTTTGACAGACGTTTGGCGGTTTTGACATATCACTGTCCTGCACCGTTCCAACGCAACACAGTTCTTGATCAGTCCCAAACCGGTACGAATACAGGAATGCGTACAATAAGTTAATAATTAAGTACCGTATTTGACGGCATATAAGACGCACTTTTTTTCCTAAATTAGGTCTCAAAAAAGTTACCTGCGTCTTATACGTGAAGGACACAGGTTAACTTTCAATACTGAATGCTATTGAAATTTACATATCATATTCAAAATAGCTTGGCGTTTGTTAATTTTCCTTAATAAAAATATGTTTGGTAATTGCATTCAATTATTGTTTATTTGGCCTTTACGAAACGTGAGAATTAAAAGAGACCATATTTTAAGTTATTGTGGTACCGCGCTGTCGCGCGGACTATTGAAACTTTTTTTCCTTGTGTGTGGCCTCCTAAATAAGGGTGCGTCTTATATGCCAGTGCGTCTTATATGTCGTCAAATACGGTAATTAAAACTAGCATGCGTAGAAAATAGTTCAGTGAACGATACACAAACTGTATGTTGGAACAAAACTATTGTATGTCTAATAAAATGTTAAAAAACATTAGACGACTGCGATGCAATCGAAAGCAAATAACACTGAAAAATATACGTAAATACCTCTTATTTAATTAGATCACAGATAAAACTCGTTGCCCGTTCAATTATTTTCCATTAAATGTGTTTTTAGTAGATAATGTTTTCATTAAAAATGTAAACGTTATTGTATTAAAACTGTGTTTTTATTCCTCTTGGAATACTAAAAAATATCTAATTACAAATACCTATCAATCTAATCTTGATGATTATTAACAATTATCAAAATAAAACGGATTCCTTCACTTACCTAGCCTTAATTTTCTAAAATTTCAAATTAAAAATTAAAATTATTAATATTAATCTATTATTATATAAAAACTAATTAGGTACCTATTAAAAAAATTATAATTAGTTTAGACCTATTTGTCATAAATTATATGCATTTTTAGCTACCCAGGCAGGTTTTCAACATTTTACGCCAATACTGGGAGCCCTGCTAGGTATCGTTGTTACCCTTATATTTATAGCAACAGTAATAGTAGTGGTAATACGATTGCGAGGAAATGACGATAGTATCGATAAAAATCACGATTCTGTCAGCTTATCGGGATCAGACAGTGCTTATATTAATGTTGATAGCAAAAATACTAGCACTGAACCGCTCCGATCTGATATGAACGAAAGTATTCATAGTTTAGAGGAAAAGAATCCCGATATTATTCCCAACAATAACAGTGAAGATGATTATCAGGATGAAGAGTGTACTTTGCAACGATTGAATAATACCCAAGCCGTGGCTTATGTACGAATACCCGCACTAAGTCATCCCAACATCGAATGTAGTAATGCCATAGATATGGAAATCAACAAAAAAGTAAATATATATATACACTATATTTTATAAAACGGTGTTTCTTAGTTTGAAATCTACTTGAAACAGCAAATTCCTCATGTATACTTCAGCCAGCCACCTGCGTCATGTTTACAATCATATGGCCCTCTCGCACACTCCACTGCTACCCTACAAAGAATGCACCATCATCGACTGCCAACCTACGTTCCAGGCGTATCGAGGGATGCGCAATATGTATACGATAACAACTCTATTACGTCCACAACTCCGCTCATCTCGAGGGAAAATAATGTAAATAACGTATAACATTAAAATAATATAATAATACTGCAAGTGTTTATTTCCGTTCGATTACAGATACTTCATCCTACCGTCATGACAAGTACTGCCAGAACGTCCCTAATAAATTCAATTCAACCGCAACATAACGTTACCCGATTTTGACTGTTTTAATATAAATTCAATTTATATTTACCTACACATAGTAATATATTTTCCTAAGGATATATTCTGTGATATTACCGTTATTTTAAATGTTAGATTTATAATAATAATAAATTATAATTAAATATTGTATAACGATAAAAATAAAATTGCTGTAAATAAGTTGTGAACCATATTATTATTCTTTGAAGACTGACAATAAGTTCTTTGTAAATAATCATTATCGTAGGTACTTTAAAGTTTGAGTTAACGAACTAAAAGTGTCCTTCTAATGATTTGTGTAAAAATTAAATTATACGATTTTAACGTAATTCGCGTTTAATGTATTTTCTATTTGAAATAATAAATACTGATTGAGCGTAATCGTTTTCGTTTTCTTTGGGTCCAGACTAAATTTAAGCAACATAATAAAAAGTACTAATGTAGTAGCACGTAGGTAAACCTAAAAATAACTAATTATTCATTAATTATTTGGTAGGCATTGAAATTTAAAAATTAATTAAATCTATATAGGTAGTCAACTTGTTTATTTTGCAGCATACGTATACTCGTATTGCCCGGTTTTCAAAGCAGAATGTTTTAAACCGAGCGATTAAAATAAATTTTGTTCCAGTTTTTAATTAAAAACTGGTTTTGAACCATATCTTTGACATTTACAACTTTTTCAGGTAAATTACGTAACTTCGACATAGACAAAAACTAAAAGAGCGAAAATTAATATGGAATATCCTTAATAAACGACGCGTATCAAATTTTCATATGGCAGGTAGGTACGTTTTACAAGACACATTTTGTGTTAAATAATTTAAGATTGGGGCTCGTTTTTTCTTCTACTTTTTTTAAATTGACGAGCACTTATTTAAATCAAAGGACGGGCTATTTATAAAATTCAATGCGACGGTATCTTTCTCGAACTATTGTTCGTTTTCTGGTTTGAATAAATCGGTATAAAAATTTAAAATATTCTTTAGAAAAATTTCTATAAAAAACATGTGGGTATCAGGTCAACATATACCTATCTACTTATTGATATGATTTATACGTGTAATAAGACCACACAAGTTACCTATAAACCTATAAATCGTAAAATATCTGTAATATTATGGGGTAAATGTACCATTTTTATAAAACTACTACCTGTAGCATTTTACTGAATGAAAAGGGGATGCTTTCGTAGCTGCCTCGTATGCAGATATCCCTTTATCCTTTCTTGAGACAGCACTAAATTAGTTTTATTCGGTATATTCGATTTCAGATGAATGATAAAATATGATTTATTTTTTGGTCGAATCACAGTAGCTTGTTGGGAAACAGATGAGTTTGCCTCATTTATAAATAACTCCATTAAGGGGTCGATAGTCATATCGAATATTGTAAGCTATTCTTCGCATAAAATAACTCACGCCACATTTAAATTTTGTAGAAAAACTAATATATTATAAATATAATTTTTTTATATATAAATATGGTTAATTTCGTAATTTTTGAGTATTAAAAACAGAGCACAGAATAATTTGATACTTACACATGTAATAGATACCTATAGATAAGTACCTACTGTTACATTATGCAGTGAAATCTCTCGTGGCGACCACCTCTAAAAGCGACCTATATCTGTAGGAACAGTTTTAAAACACCCTATTTATTAAGGTTTGTTATTCTCTAAGACGACCACTCTCTAATCCGACCGCGACCGTCAAATTTTTTGTATAAGCGATTACTTATTCCGAAAATTAAGGTATAGAATCTCGATATTGATGAATCTAATGAATATGACGAAATTTAAAATTATATGTTTGTGTATTTTCAAAAATAAGGGTATTTTACTCTTAAGCCGATTTCATATTTTTGACCGATTCCTGTATACAAAAGGCTGTATTCAAATTTTATCATGTGTATTTTGAATTTGGAACTATATGCACAGATTTTTACAATAATAAATGTTTTTGAGAAATTTCAAATAAAAATGTTTTCCATTTGTCCAACTTTATATAAAACACATATTTTATAAAACGTACATTTTTAATGTGTTTTAATGCCGTTCGTTTAATAAAACAAGAAATTTTTGACACGTTATCCTTTGTTTATTTTCTCATTTTCCCTTAGGCGACCTCCTCTAAAGAAGATCAATTTTAAGTCGCACCGAGCGTGGTCGTCTTAAAGAGATTTCACTGTAATATGTAGGTATGTAAATATGGCCTATCCAAACCTATATGCAATTTACGTCATCAAGAAAAAGTTACTAGATTGTTTATTTGTATTTCGGTTTAAAGTTTGAAAAGTGACATATTCTATAGATGATTTACTTGCGCACATATTAGATGGTATACAGAAAGACTACAATTTATTAGAACTGTCAAAATACGAGAGACGAGGTGACAGCACTGTATGAAACGTCATCATCTAGTAACTGATGACGTGGATTGCATATAGGTTTGGACGAAGTGTAGTAAATGATGTCAATGTATTGCACTATCTTTACTTAAATAGGTAGAGCTTATGTCATAACAAGTGGCGAAACAACGATCAGGAAAGGTGGTTACTTTCATTAATAACTCCGCCCTTCACCACTGCTACTCGCTTCAGTAGCGTAGGCACAAGCAATACAATTTGAATTGCTACCTACTATAGAATTATTATCACAAAACCTAGTAGTACGCCACTGTACTTCGTTACAACGTGATTTTGTGCCGATTATGGTTCTCATAAACATCTTAAGACCGTCCACTTGTCCTACTGCGCAACCAGGGCTTTCGCCAATTATAACGACATAAACTCTATAGCGATTCGGTTTACAAGTAGGAGTAGCTGTGAAGTAGGTATAGAAACTCATGATTAACTCTTACGTGAAACTCAAGTTCCTTAATACGATATGAACGAAATTTATTCTGTACTTAGCATTAGTAATGAATGTATTATTATTGTCATGTTTTTATTAAATTAATACGACATAGAAATTTTAAAATAAATATGTAGTATTTTAATTTTTCGTAGTAATTAGCAATAGCATTTCATAAATTTGGGTTCAAATTATCGCAAAGTTAAACAGCTTATAAACGTTATTTCCTATAGTCGTCGGATTCTATCTTGTTACAAATTGCGGTTTCATATATTACTAAGTAAATTAATATTTTGGAAGTTTGAATGCGTAAATAATGATCTGCCCCTCGAGTTATCCAATGCTTGTAAGAATCAAGTATTTACATCTACTTAACCCCGTTTAAATACCTAACTAAGTACTGTTTTAATTGAATTAATAAAGTTACGAAATCTTATTAATAACTAAATGTCGTTTATTTAATAAAAGAATTAAACAACTAAATATGTAGGTAACGGAAAATATGACATCTATAGTTAATTTTAATTCATTATCGTCGCTGAAATTGTGATTTTAAAACAGTTTTGGACCGAAAAAGATAATTTACATGGCTCAAATTCAAAACTAAAATCATCACTGCTCTAGTAAATGGAGCGAGACGTTTATATTGAAACATAAAATTCATCGTGCTAGATACAAAAATAAATTTACCGTATTTTATCATTACACGTATCTAATTTAATCACACACTTCCAGAATAATAATAAAATCTTGAGCATTTTATTTGATTCTCGACCAGAATACGCGAAAGAAGAGATGAGCAATCGACCGTCATTCTTCCAGTGACAGGTCTAGGAGTCCCGCAGGGTCCAAAATCATAAAGGGTCCGCACAAAGAGAACGCCGCTCTTGAGACCTATCCCATTATATCACTTCGATAAGTATCTATTCTCACTTGAGTTATCGCATTCTCGTGAAGAGGCGCTAAAGGATATAAAATTTTGGGAAATAAAAGCAACAATATCATTTCGTGATCTTACAGTTAACATAAATTATACGTCGTTTACTTACGTAAAGTAACTCGAAAATTTACTATTTCTGTTTCGCAAAATTTATCTCTACATTAAAACCGTCGAAAATTGTTTTACGTTTATGTGAAATGCCACGTGGGTACTAGGTAGTATCAACTACAATATTATTTGGGATGAACTTGGAAGACAAACGATCGTATCTTTATTAATTAGGCTATTTAGAATGATCGAGATAATGCCTAACATTGACGGTACAACTGAATTAGTTATTTTTTATACTTACGTAGAACCTAGTCGTTTGAATATGCGTCTACAATTGTAAAATATTGGACGAGGTCCCCCTTTCTAAAAAATAAACACGCATATATAAACTACATAATATACGCAAAACCAGCTAGGTATATGTTTTTCTTTAGAAGACGAGGGAAGAGTTTTTCTTTATCCTCGCGGTATAACGAGGGAGCACTGTACTTAAAAAATGAAAGTCAGTTATTATTACTATGGAAACAATGATTAAAGGTCTCTTTTAATTTAAAGTAAGTAGGTACTGTTGTGGACAAAACAAATTCAATCATTTTGAATATTTAGCAAGTGGCGTGCTAATCATGACAAATATTTAAGTTTGACATTTCGTTTCAAAATGAAAAACTGGAAACATTTTCACTGTCAAAGATATAAATATAGTTCTATAAAATATTAGAATATTTACTTTTTTTTTATTTCACTTTCTCAGTTGAATTTGACAAATGGCAATTTTTAAAAAACCAGACGCAACTCGATGCGTTGACATTTTTTTGACCACAATAATACATAAATTACTTTAGAATCGATTATAAAGCTAGCTCTAATCGTTTAAATAAAAGTCACTATGATTTTTATCCTTTATTTAAAAATTTAATTAGATCGTTAATTTCAATCCTAAAGATGCATTCGGCTTGAACATTTTTAATTTTATATCCAATCTTGATTAAAAACTTATTAGTTATTCGAATTGAAAGCATGCCGTTCTTATACGCAATAATGTATGACGTTGAAACCATTAGAAAATAAAATATAAATACTGTTTTAAAAATTGTTTAAAATAAAGTAAAATTTTACTAAAACGTTAAAATACTGCCTCGTTGCACATATTTGTATTTGCCCGTGTTCATGTTTCTAAAGGCATTCACAAGTTTAAATGCATTCCTTCTTGGAAGTGTGTTGTGTTTTGGAATAGTTTCCATACGCAAATTACTTTACTAATAATATCAAGTATTTAGCTCGTTTAGTTTGCATAAAACTATTATACCAAACACATTCAACTCCTATACAAATTACCCACATAATAAGTATACATAAGTAACACGTAAACGATACATATCTGTACCTAATTGCCGCTATCTAACTGTACCCTTAAAACGTTAATATGCTTTTTATATTATGTACCTACACAATCTCAAGTATAATTTAATAAATCTAACAATTAAGTTTGAATTTAATAAACTTCAATAAAAGTTTATATAATAAAAACGTGTTTTTGATTAAAATATAATAATACCTATCTATAATTATAAAAGATATATTGTTGTAATATTTACAATTTATTTAATTTTTGTTAAAATTATACATAAGTATGTATATTAATTATTTTATTACATGGATATGTGGACGAACTACCTCCAGGTGTTTCAGCCCTTTTGGCTCTCCCGTTCAAAATATGCGGAGAGAGTGAGTGCGGGCCACATATCGGACTCTCTTTTGGATGGTCCAGAGACGGGAAAATCAAAATGCGCGAAGCACCTGGAGGTAGTTCGGCCACATATTCGTATAATAAATAAATTAATAATTATGGTGGATGGAAAGAGGTAAGACAAAAAGTACGTATATAGGTATTTAATAATTATTTTGTATAGCAATCTCGTATAGTATTGAGCGTGACCAATAACTGGTTTTACGTATATTTAAGACTTGTTTGTAGAATGTTATATGTCTGTTTTACTGTCACTAATATTTATGAATGAATATTTTCTACTCAGAAGTGCAATAAAGTGGACTTTTCGATTGCTACCTGGTAAGGAATAGACTATAATTAATAAATGGTCTTACAATTGTTTTTTTTTGTCGGACCAGTTATTAATTATACCTTTGCTTCATTCAATAGGTACCTTCGTGAATTAACTTCAACTGGCTTAGATACAAACTTTTGATGAAAGACTTGTCGGTGTTTTAAAACGATATATTCATGAAACTATTCACCATTCACGTAAAGCGGCACTTTTCACTTAGGGATTATTTCATTAACATCGATATCATTTTTTTAGTAGATACATCTGAACTATCTAACGATACAAATACAATTCGAACATTCAATCAAATATAAACTTACGCACGAATATACAGCTAGTCATAAATCAAAAATAAAATTGTTAACGTTCTTCATAAAATTTTGGAGGAAATAAATAATTATAGAGTCGAAGAGAAAAATATTGTAAAGGACTCAAAAGTTTATAAACTTTTTCAAGAATTATTGATTATTTATTATAAATGTCAATAGATCGACGAAATTTTAACTTACGAAAAAAACGCGGCGATTGTTGTACTAGACAAAAACATTATGTTTACCTACCATCTATCATTATAGTGAACATCTCGAGAAATTAAAAAATAAAATACAACGATGCTCGGTTAAAATATTTTCTTCTAAATAGAAAGTAGGTACCAATCTTAATATTTAACAACATTTTTTACTTATACCCATTACCTACAATAAAATAATGATAATAAATAAAATCGCGTAGGTTTTAGGTTACGTTTTATTTAGGACGTTTGCTCTAAAGAAACTGTAATTTTTGCAAGAACTTGTTTTAATTATGTGCTAGTTTATTAAAACTGATTCCTAACTACTTTCCGTTATTTATTAGGTACTTACGATTAAGTTTATCTATTATTACATTTATCAAATAAATTATGCAACAATGTGAATATAATCTACTGAAACATAGGAACTTCATAAGCTTTTGTGTTAGTGCAGGTAAATAAATAAAATTAAAACATACGATGACAATTTCTTTGTGGAACGAAAGTTAAAAGCATATTTTATTTTGTTTATGTCCTTGCGAAATCATAAATGACAGGTAACGATTTAAAAAATAACCATTAGCACCGTAACACCTTTCAAGTCGTTCGATTCTTTTGTTTTTTAGAATATTCTTTTGTAAAATACTCCTATCGCCTAAATATAAAGTGCACTTATTTTTTTCTTACTTTATTGAATTGCAATAATTACATTTTAAATCGATGTAATCATTAATGATTCATGTGATATTCGTGTCTTAAATGAGACGACAGTAAAAAATTAAAAGGAGCCGATTAGATTGTAGACTTACTAATTAGAAAGAGAAAAATGATGGTTTTGGACTAACTTAAGAATTTTAGTAGCTATGCCATTCGCAGTGCATTTTAATTAATTATTTTCTAAGCTAAAAACAATTCTTAATTCCGTTAAATTAATTTAAATTTGGCATTATGTTTATTGTACTTGAATAACTTGAAGTTATCTAATACAGATACTAACGTACCTATATGTACATATTGTTAATAATCTTAAGTTAATATTGCTTCTAAATACATTCTTTTTTCCATATCAAAGACTCATATAAAATCTCTCTTATAGTATTGAATTAGTTAATTCAAATAAATTAATAAATTGCACGTTTTCACGTTATTTTTTGAAGAGATACTTACCGTATATCTCGGCGTATAAGTGAAACATAAAATTATTCAAAGACGTTGATAATTTAAGGGTTATTGATTTAAACGTCGCTTGTAAATTTAAAAATTAAGCACTAAAAGTTTTATTATTGTCTTTCGAAAAACAACCTACAGTCTATTCCATACCTACTAAACATTAATTATTAAACGTGCTAATGACAGCTATATATTCCAAAATTTATGTTCTAATGCTACACACGAAAAAAATTCATTGCCATGATACCTAAATCTTTTGAATTCAGCATAACAGGCATCGGAACGGACTACATGTATTATTTACGATCCTTGAAAGTTTTGATGCTTTGAAAGTTCTTTCAGGAATAGCCATAGGTAAAAACAATAAAGTGAAATCGCTGTATAAAATTTTCCTGTTAGCTACCATAAAATAAAGAAGTTTAGCCGAAAAATCTAAATTCGAAAACTTCGATTTTTATAGGATACCTAAAGGCACAGTAATTACACCTATAAGTAATTATTATTTTATTTATTATTATATTATAACGTGTTGAAAAGAAAAAAAAACGAAACAAAAGAACGTAACTTATATGGAAGAAGAGTATCGATTGTTAATAAAATGTTAATTTACAATTAGCCAACAATCATGTCGGAATGAAACACTACACGAACTTAGACGGAAATATTGTAACTCGAACTGTTCCTGAGATTTCGCAAAATTAAAACGATCTCGGCTATATCGCATTACACGTGCACCTGTATAACAAACTTGAAGTTTAACATTTCGTATGTTATAATTAAATGAAAGACTATCCAATTCAGAAACCTTATACGTCTTGGTTACGGTTTTAACCTCAATTTACGTTTTATATTGATAGCGTTCAAGCAATTGTTCAAGGAAGAGTGGATAAACGATATTGTTTAATACCTACGTAGTTACCTCTTTCTAAATAATTTAAATAAACATTTAAATGATTTATTGCAGATCAGAACAGAAATTATTATTTAAAGTTTTAATTCGTATAATCTATTTATAAGTAGGTCGTAATGCGGCTTAACTATTAACATTAAATTGATTATATACATAAGTGAGCATCTCCTGTAGTAATGTGACTATAGAAAAACAAGGAAACCTTATAATTTAATGACAGTTTCATTATTTTCATAATAGGGAAAAATTAGGAAACTATCATTAATCATCGCTCGGCACAATAATTTATTTTATAAAAGTCGAGGCACGTATATTATGTCCACCGATATTATATACCTAATCAGGCTTCTCAGAATGACTAGCGAGTTTATTTTATTATCTAGCAACTGAATAGATGCCTATACTACATTATTTTGGCAAATTCGTTTTTTAGTCCAAAGTTATTTTAAATTAAAATTTTATAATAGAATGTTGGAAATATATTTATTTTGTTGTTCAATTAATTTAATAGATAGGTGTCTGTTAGAAAACCCAATTTATTTCTTTTTTCCTTTTATTGACCTGTAAATTTGACCATTTGTTTTAGCGGAACTTATTTATATTATTTGCGAACAATTCGTTTCTGTTTTACTTTATACAGTGAAGCCCGGTTATAACGAGCACACGTTTAACGAAATTCTGGATATTTCGAGCATTTTACGTGCTTGCATTTGAAATTTTATTTACTCGCACACAGATTTTCTATTGTTGGTTACAACGAGCAAAAAGTGGCGGTTCCGACAATCTCGTTTATAACCGAGTTTGATTGTATTTGAAAGTGTTGTGCGTAACAAATTAACGCCAGAAACAAAAATTATGATAAGAACATTTGCGAATGGTCTCGAACACTTATTGTAGGTAATCTGAATATTGCGATAGCACACGATGCGACGTTTTGTTCTATAAAATCGTACCTACCTGAATCCATGGACTTATCAATCTTTCGTAACTGGAAATTTTAAATGTGTAAATATTTTCAAACGAATGTATTAATTTCGTTTTCTCAACAAAATAAGTTTTATCTTAAAAACGATTTTAACGTATCTCTCGGTTAAAAAGTGTGCGTTGAAGGACATGGAGGTTTTTCTTTTTCAAAATTAAAAAGTAAGTTGTATTTAATTCTTTATTTACATAGATACTGTTGTAAGAAGATATAGATTTATGCACATAAGCTTTAATTAATTTTTCAAGATCATTGCACTTAAATTTATTAAAATTTAAACAATATAACTATCGGAACTTTGATTTGATATTTTTTATTTTGAAAAATGACACGGATAAATGGGTTAGGTAGGATTCGCTTGCTCGATAGGTATCATCATTATATCTTATCATCGATCTTGAGGCGGATAATGTTTTGTAATTGTTTAAATTAAACGTAAGATAACAACTGTTCATAAATTGAACTCGTCATGTCAGAGTGGCCTATCGTGTTTTTTTTTAATTCATGAAAGTACGCACGTAGTACTTATTTATTCATACATTATTATGTCATTTTTTTAAATACATAAATGTAGTATTGAAAACAACAGTTGAATATCTACATAAAAACTATCTGTAGGTACCTACCTAAAGCAATAAAATCGATAAACTGTTATGCCTAACTGCCAATAAGCGTAAGCGTAAGAAATGCATAAAAAATTATAAAATAAAAGTTGAATTATAAAAAATCCAATTAAGTATTCTTTATTTTCACCCATAAACAATACGTAACGATGATGTCCAACATAAAAATCATATACATTTATTTATGAATAAACTTTTACGAATTTTTAATAATTCAACTTTTATTTTATGATTTGTTATGTATTTTTTAAGCTTACGCTGTCGTTGCGAATTAGATCTTATTTGTTTTTTTCTTAAGCTTTTGTTGGTCGCCATTTAATTGTAAGATTTTGTAAACTGAACGATAACCGAGAATTAATTGAAAATAAAAAACGATAATAAATATCAAGTTGGATAACGCATAATAAACAATTAATTAGCCTTCCGGGCACCTAATAGTTTCCAAAGTCTGAACGATCAAAATATTTCCCATCATTTTAGGTGTGCCGTCATTTGCACAAGTAAAGGCGTAATTTTTCGTGTTGAATTGCTTTTGACGACAGAAAGTATTACGTTGTAATTAGCTCCTTGAACTCGCAAATCCTTAAACAAATTTAGATTTTGTTCGATCTCGGTCCGCCGAAGGCAGTTTTGAGCAATTAAAGATGAGATTAATTAAGTTATTTGTAGACACCGAAGAAAGACATACTTCCTAATCCGACTGTATAAAATTTACGAAACAAAATCTGTCGCAATTCTATCGATTCACATGTCGGTATGAATGCAAGTATGTAATTTTATTTGTAGTGAAGAAATTTCGATAAGCAGATAGCGAAAATAGCGATTCAGCTATAATAAATTGTCTTTTTTTCGAATAAAAATGTCTTCAACCGCGTAATCGAATTTTAAATCTAAATTGCTACATCAATAATAGTTTTAAAAATTACAAATGAATAGTTTATATTTATATACCTATATAAGTATGTCAAAAATCTAGCCCTTGCTCGTCAACTGTTCTAATCGTTAGAAAATTGAAGGGTGTCGATATTCTGTTAATTTTAATACACTATTAACATGTTATTGTCATGGAAACGAATAAAAAAAACCCAAATCTAATTGGTTTTAGTTTTCAGTTTTTGAACAGGCCTTTTGGTTTTATATTGTCATGTTTTCAAAAAATATCAGAATTTGTCCAACTATAAGGAAAAGCTAAGCACATTATCTTCAATCAATTAATTTGTTTAAATAGATTATTGAGCAATTTTAGACAAATTCTAGGGAAAACGAAAATTTGACCTATTAATCATTCAAAAAGGCTTAAAATTTGTTTGACAAATGTTTACTATGGAAACCGTTTGTTATAACAATTGTTTCTATGGTAAATGTCTGTCAAATAAATTAAACGTGAGATGAAAAGATTGGCCTTTATACTTACTTATTCAAAATCAAATTTGATTTTTGCATTAAACAAAATTGTTATTATATTTTTCTTTAAAATTTAAGCGTACGCATTGTTTGGAAAAGTGGTTTATTTCATATTCTTTTTTGCGCAGTTACTCGTAGTTCTGAATATATAATATAGTTCTAATAAGACAAATAATTTTGTTTTTTTTTGTTAATTAATTTCAAAAACATAAAATACTTTAACAATTATTTCCCGAAATATGATATATATATATATATATATATATATTTTTTTTTTGGATACCTATCTAATTATAATTATATTAAATATTCATAACCAAGAAAAAATAGGAAACTTACCAAAATAATTTCTGAACGATTGAAATTACACGAAAAAAGTATTGTAGTTATTGAAATTAATTAATAAAAAATAATTTAAAATGTTTATGCTGTTTTTAATTGTGCTCGATTAATAAATATTTTATAATTATTATTAACTTACCGTATAATTTATGTGGATATTATTTGCGTTGACGTTTAAAATATTCTAGCAGAAATTAGGACTAAAATGATTTTTATGTTTCTTGTGGTGATATAAGTATTTAATCTAAAGCTACCCTTCTTAATATATTATAACTAATTTGTTCTTTTACTTGGAAGAATTTCTATACAGGCAATAAATTTTCAATACATATTTATTGTTTCTGTTCCCTATTTATTTTAACAGTAGGTGTTTCCGCTGTTTGTATAATAATCCACTCTTCCTAACACATTGAGGATCAAGAGTAATGCGTCATGTGTGTAAATATTAGAATGATAGTTTCGGTGGCTTTCGGAGTGCATAGCCGACCAGTTGCTTGATCTTGTTAGTTCGTAGCGCGGTGTGCATATCTGGTCTTGAAGTACGAACCGCTACATAATTTAGTGTTTATTAGTAACAATAATTTGTTTATAATGTTTTTAGTAAAACGAGTTATTTTTTTTAATAATTGCGTCATGTGTAATGAACAATTATAGTGCTAATGAAAATTACATCAACGAATCGGGTATGCATTGACTAATTTTATTTAGCAAATAATAATTTATACTTGTTAATTTTTTAATGTAAATAAATTTTTAAAATAATATATCTATAAAAATTATAAGTTTCGCATCAAATCGTTCTGCTTGATGCCCAATCGTGTGCATTAATTTTAAAAAAGTTTACTTGCGCTTGGAAATTTCGATTAGTTAGAATAGGGCCGAAGAGCAATATAGGAAAGAGATTACATAAATCGCATTAAGAAGGGTATCTCAGGTACTACATACCTATCCCAATATTATAATCTAAAATGTATATCCTGAAGCATGCGAATGTGTTTCTTTACGTGTTCTTTAATAATAGATAACTTCTTAACTTATCGCGTGTAAACACGGGCACAATCATTTAATGCAGGAAGTATTTTATTTTAAAATATCAACAATATCATGCGGTGTAATTTTAACCTACTTTCTTTCCTACGTTTAACAGTTATTTTTCAGCGGATACATCAATCAGCTTAAATTTTTGTCGCTTATATTTTCTCGTAACGTTAATTATATTTATGCGAGCGGCAAAGTTTAATTAATAAAACGTTTTAAAATATGCATTTTTATTTAAAATCCTTCGTTTCGAAGAGCAAAGATAATTACACGTAACCAGCGAATTTTAATTTATTTTGAAAAATACGAACTCCTCGAAAACTGTGTAGGTAGACGTATTATGCAATTATCTATTATTTACATATTGATCTGTACATTTATCGCGTGGTTTTATTTTTTCTCAATATTGTTTAATATTATTTTAATTAGAATATTTACAACTATTATAATTATTTAGGGGGTGATTCTGAATTATTAAACTGAACTTATGCTACACTTTACGTCAAGTAACGATCGTCGATTTTAAAAATATAAAACTGCGAAACTAAAACATTTTGTGCTACAAAATTATTTGACAAAACGAAGAAGCTAATTACGTGTAGTTGTCAATGGATATTATTATAAGGTCCTTAAAACATTTTTCAAAGACGAATTAAAAAAAATGGCATTCACAAATATTTTTTTATCGAGGTGATCACCGTCTAAACTTTATTGTAAATTAATAGTGAAAATAGTATTAAAGGAGGTAAATGCCGGTTTTTAAAAATCGTGTTTTTTGTTAAAATATTGTAAATAGGCATTTACAAAATCCTGGCAAAGCATTATATTATATATTATGATTAACTGTGCTTTGACTATTATCGTTAACGTCAATAATGAAATTCCATTTTCATATAACATTACATTTTTACCGCTACTTTCGTAATTCAATTTATCCTTCTTTGATCTCTGAATGTTACAACGGATACTTTCCGTGTCTTTTCCATATGTGATATAATTTCCTTTGAAGCGTAGTAATCTATTTGTGTAGCTACCGTATATTTCACAGCAGCTTTTGTGCATAATTATACCTATGTACATCTATATGTTTATAATTAAGTTTTCTATTGCGTTTGTAATTATTCAGTGCATTTTGGTTAAATGGTCACTCGCCCAAACTATCGCCCAATGTTTTCTTCATTACTAGACGACTAGCAACAAGCCCCAAATGAGTGATACTCTGCTAAATGAATGACATACAAACCACACTCAGTGGTTGTATTATAATTATGTAAAATACTTATATTACCACTTTATTAAAGTATTACAATGTCTATCCACATTAATTTTATTTGAAGCTTTTGATGTGTTATTTTTAAAAATTTGAAGTTTTTAGAAAATAGTAAACATTTTAACTCTCACTTTAACACTCGACTTAACCAGGTTTACCGAATACAATTTTTTATAATTTAAGAAACGGATTTCTATTTATGAAAGCTTCTGAAGATTTCAAATTGCGATTTTTGTTATTAATATATCTACTTACACAATTTGTACTGCTATATTTTAACTATATTTTTTCATATTCATTATATTCATATATTTTTATTATTTATTTTAATTAATTCTTAAATAAATTGCCAGCATTTGGTCGGTTCATATAAAACAAATTATTGAAATTAAATAATTTATGTATTACAGGTTTAAATAATAATTATTGTGATATTTGTTAGCGGTAGTCAACAACTGTTTTCATTTTGTTCAAAATTGAATTTGTTTCTCTAAAACAAGACGACATTCGACAACAAAATAAATTCAACATACGCCTACTAAGATGAATCTGGATCTACACGATCAGTAATCGTTATAATAAAATTCCAATTAATTCGTCTTGCTAAGTTAAAAAAAAAGAACAGGCGGTATAGATAAGGATCGTGTCGAAGATTTGTTTGATTTTTATAACAGGTACTATTAGTAATTTTTATACATGTTGAGTTTATTTACATATATTAGCATATTTAAGTCTTGGTAAGTTGTAAGGTATATTTCCACAAGAATGTTTTACAATATAAAAGTGATAAATATATAAAACAATATCAGAGTAAAATTATGTAATAGGTGTAGAAGGATAGGTACTCACTTAATATTAATTTTAAACATATTTATCGATGTTGTTAGCAAGAAAATACAACGCGTTTAAAATTAAATCAAATTTTTATATTTTTTAAATAAGCAATAACTGCATAAAGTGTTTTCGTTAATTCATTTATGGTTAGATTTTATTTTGAACTAAAGTGATATAATTATACCAAATTCTTTAGATGCATAGTGTTTGAATAAATAAACCAACTAGGTGTAGATATTCAATATTTTATTGACATATTCGTACACTGCCCACAGAAAAAATCGGGACAGTAGAAGGAGAGAGTTTTAAAAATGTTATGTTGTGAATCGGGTTTTAAATAAACTGTTTGTAAAAGGTTGAAATAGCCTTGTGCATTTTAAGACGAGCCCCATCTTCCAGTAAGCTAACAAACTTCAATTCTATTGTTTCAAATTGTTCTATTAGTATCGGAAATCACACAGAGATGTCCACTTTGTAGGTAACAATGATGATTTATAGCTCCCTTTTAAACATACAAGCATTTTACCTAAAACCCAATTCACAACCAAACATTTTTAAAATTCTATCCTTCAACTGTCCCGAATTTTTCTGTGAGAAGTGTACCTACGGAGCATATATCTTACCTAAGACAATAATTTACAAATTCTACAATTAATTTTTGTTACCTACATACATAGGTATATTCAAAAAAAGTGATCAATAAAATTTATTTTAACCCATTAGCGCCTAAACGTTAGTATATCGACGAATTTCATTAATTTTTACGATAATTTTCTTGTTGATATCCAATAATGTAGATTTTTTACTCAAAATTAATAGAACATCAGAAAATTACTTTAACGGGCATTGATAATTTGAAGGACCTTTAAATAAATAAAGAATTAGTCGTATTAAATAAAACGCGAAGAATATGTGTTATATACGTATAAACAGCAAAAAAGCTTCCGTTTCGACACTACGTTGAACAAAGCATATGCAAAAAAAGATTTAAATTCCTATGGTAGTATAGAATTACAGCGAAGAAAATAAGAAAGAATTTAATATTCGTTTCCTATTGTGGCCTTGCGTACAAGATTATATTATTTGAAAAGTTTTACCTGCAAGAAATATGATATTGGAATTGCTACCAACAATTTTGTTATGTTTTACTTAAAACCTAATACGTTATCTCTCAGGTACCTACCTAATTTTTTTAATTTTCTCGACTTATACGTAATATTAGTATAAAAACGTTTCGATTGTTGTCTAGAAAAAATTAATTTTCTTACCAAACTGTTGTAAATAGCTTTTAGTAGTTAAAAATAAGTATTAATAATATCTATTTATTTTTAATTATTACCTAATTATTTTTTTATCATATTTTGCGGATATCCACATAAATATCAGGTAAGTAAGGTAAAGCAAAAAATTGAAATTTCTATGTTTATTTCATATTTAGAAGTTTTTGTATGAATATATTGTTATTGTTAGTTAACTGCAAATTATGTTAATGAAAATACATTGGATAAACTGATACATATTCACTTATGTATCTACGAATGGAATTTTAAATTAAAAAATATACGTAGGTAATATTTCTTAAATAAAATTTAAATTAATTAGTTTTTAGTCGAAAAACTACCTACCTATTATTTCTAAATTACTTATCTATGAAAAATAATATTTAATTATATATAATAAATGTATAAGCAGGTACTTATATCGTTAGTAGAAGCTTAATATCGGCAATACATTAATCATCGGCGTTTATAATTTCATTCAACTAATTTAGAGTCCTTTCCGCCTACAAACATTAATACATCTAAATGTAATTAATCGATATTAATACTGCAAATTGACTAGTTTAAACATAGAGAAATATGTATATACACTGGTTAGATTGACTGAAGCTTTCCTAGGTACAAAAAGGTTTATAATATAAACCTACTATAAAATAAATAAATATTGTTTTTAAATAATTTTTCTTCGATATTCTTCTTATCCATATTTTAGGCCGAAGCCTGTATTATCTTAATGAACCTATCTTCTCTTGTTCCGCGGATATCGATTGTTCAACCGTCTCTCCATCTCTCCTCATATCTTATCGTCGTAATGGAGTTTTTCATTTCCAACTATTTTGATTTTTAAAAACATTTTAATGTCACTTATGTTAGTTAAAATACTTAATACAACACTAACACGAGAGATAAAATTTGAATTGTGCACATTTTTTATGTTTAAGTGTTGCCGTGAAAACTAAACGGTTTTGAAAAACTTAAACTAACGATAAGATGTCAACGTTCTAAATTAATTCATGTTGTTTTGAATGTAAGAAAATGTTAATCTATCTATTGCAGCCGGATAATGGTTTATTCAAATGAATTAAAAGGTATACGAGTATAAAAGGTGTTTGCAGGATAATCACCTGATTCAATCTTTTGGGGATGAACTTTCACATTTTGTAGTCAGGCAAGCTTGCAAATATTTGAACATAAACTGAATTTATAATGGAAAAGCGAAAGTATATTTATTCTAATACAGTAAGAAAGTAAGCTACAGAGCATCGAAATTTGCCCCGTAACTCTAAAAGATGTGTAATAACAATGCAAATAAGGTGGTTTAAGAACGGTCTGTGTAAGATCAAGGAGCGTTAGATGTATTTAGCATAAACCTATGTATATCGATTTTCACTTGCGTTTTCGAGCATGTCATGTTTTGGAACGATTACGGCTATTTGGTCCATAACTGCTCACAATCAGCCACTTTGTAAAAAAAAATTGCTCCCATTAATTAACTAAAATTTTGTTCGAATTACTTAATTAAAAATATTGATCAACGTTATAACATATTTTTATCCTTAATTTTTGTGAAATCAAATAAATAAAAGATAGGGCGATTTAATAAACACGTGGAATAGAAATATATTTAACATTATTATATAAGTAATCATAGGGAGTTAATGAATTTAATGGTGAAAGTGGTCTATGGATAAAACAGATGTTACCAATTAATTTCACGATTGCCTACATTAGAGCTTTTGACGGATAATTCAACTGATGTTTAATGGAGGAGTAGGTCTGCTGTTAATTAATACTTTATGTTAGGAGCAATGAAAATTCAGTTTACCCTGGCAACTTGTATATTTATTAAAATAAACAAATGAGATTTGCGTGAGCTAATAAGCATTTTATACCTAGGTGGGCAATAACTATTTCTTGTGGTTTACGTTTACTACCTAATTAGATAAAATGTCTACCTACCTACATGAATCAAAATTTTGTATTTGCCGACTCGCTAGTTTGTTATAATTTAATTAACACCGTACATTAATTAAAAACCTTGTTTCGGTACAGTAGGTAAATAAAATTATATAAGTACCTATGTACTACTAATTTTTAAACGGGAACACGATGAACGATCATATTCGTTCAGTGCACGATTTTTGAGCACTTCAACTAACAATACGAGGCAAATTTTATTTATTATCTATTAGCAATTAGATACTTATTTACCTTGATTTAACAATCTGTCCGATTCACTAAAATTTTGCTGACATTTAACAGGGAGCTTTATCGCTTATCTGCTATACAGAGCGATTCAGAATTCTCATTACAATGTTGTAGAATGTGCAGAGAAAACGTAGTACCTAGATAAATATTTGCTTTATGAAATCATGTCCAGTAAGGAGCTGTTTATGCGCTACAGTCGTGGAGGGTTGTCGTGAGTTTTTATTAGTGTCTTTGTGTTAGTTTACCAGTGTAATTTTGTAATATGAATTCTGAATCACCCTTTATAGCAGATAACTGTCAAATAAGCGATAACGCTCCTTGCTATATGTCAGCAAAATTTTAGTGAATCGAACCGATAAAATCTATTGTTATTGCAGTCAAATGTTTAGATAATAATGTTTTGTGTTTATACAATAAGTATATGTGATATGCAGACAACTATCTTTATAAATAATGTTTCCTTTTTATCTGTTTAGACGACGTAAATTTAATCAAAACGAAATACATATGCCTATACGTACTGTAAAACATATTAATTTATGTAAAATAGTACCTAGTTAATCACTTTAAGAACAAGAAAAGCAGACAGAAAAATTATTTAACATTTAAAGAAGCTATACGGAATATCGGAAAATATATGCGAGTAGAGAATAAAAAAAAAGTCTCGAATCTACAATTTACATTTTGCTATGTTCATGGCCATAATACAGAATTTAGTAAATACGGGTAAATAAGGTAATTATATTATAAAACTTTAAACCAAAATGAACATTTTATAAGAAAATAATCATATAAATTACTTCTACAATAGAATTTTTAATAAAATCCCGATTATTTATTGGATAGCGTTTACCAAAAGAAACCAAGCGTTGAATTTTAAAAATGTTGTAGAATTTGATAAAATTTTATTTTATTTTATTGTTTCAAACTGTATATTATCTTTTAAATTATTCTCTCTAGTAACGTAACTTATATTTTAGATTTACAATTTGACACATCTATAGATACCTCGTATATATTCAACTTTTTCTCCTAACTAGCAATGTTTTGCATTTTATTGATGAGAGATGCCATTATTTCTTTGGTAATGGTTAATAGCAGTTATACGACATATCTTAAAGAAATACTGCTTTCAAATTACCGTTTATAAACTAATCAAGTAATAAATACTATAAATATAATATGACATAATAGAAAATTAAACATTATGTAAAAATGTTAATAAAATCACGAATAAATCACTAAGAAACAAAACAATTGAAAAATTGACAAAATTGAAACATCGAAAGGTGATTTTTATTTCTACATTGCACTATTTGAACATAACCGCAATGATTATTATTGTTCAATTTAGTGAAAACTGTGTGCCTATAACATTATTTCTGTATTAAAACCATAGCGTCCCAGTTAAATATTTAAGTTGCCAGGAGATCCGATTTCGAGAGGCGAGTCCTGTCTACGCTGATATATATATATATAAATACGTAGTAAAGTTTGAACAAAGAAATCACTTTTAATAGAATTATTTTGTGGAATTCAATATGTGCCTGGGCTCTCGACATCATAAAGCCCTTTTGTGTTTCATTTAAATGACTGCTAGCGTTAACGCACTGTAGGGGTCCTCCCTATTATTCACGAAAACATGTAGTAGGTACAAACGATGTGGCTTTACAATAATTCAGTTATGAATTAAAATTTTATTACGTACGTATGACTAGTTTCGAATTATTCTAGTGTAGTAGGCGATGAGTGCTCGTTACGTAAGATATTGTCACTTCTTAAAAGACCTTATCAGAAAATTGTTAAATAACATTAAACGTTTAATCAATGAATTTACTCATCGATGACGTTAATAAACTCGAGTGCAAAAGAACAATCTTAAGCTTGTATTCTTTGCGCTAACAAGAAGGAAGATTGAGGCCCGTATCTCTCAGCTGCAGCCCTCATTTTGAAGTTATAGTTGGTTGCGCTACCAAGTGTAAACCAGTTTTACGCACAATTCTCCCGAAATTGGTATCGGAGATACTCTTAGCGTGTTAATTTCATTTGCATCCCGCAAGTGAACAGGGGCACATAGAAATTTATGTAATACGCATATTCCGAATACGATAATAGTTACCCGCATGGTTGCTGCAATTATTATTTAGAAGGCACTTCTCGTATCGAATTTTGCGATTCTAACATCGCTTATCAACGTTATTGCATCCCTTTTCCTTTTAATCGACCAGGTATTTATTTTATAGATAATACGCTTTTTATCATTTAATGTTAAAAATATGTAGATATTACGTAATAATTGTAGGTATTTTATAATACTGTTCAATACTTCATCTACAATATTGTAGTTGAAAAATACCTACTTATGTACAGTTAAACAGTATTATTTTAACTGCGATTCATAAAGCAATCGTTAAAAATAAATTATATTCATTATAAACTTACGGAAGTATACTTATAAAGTAACGTATTTTTTAGAATTAAATAGATACCTATATTTTTTTGTGATCGCTGTGATCCACAGAGCAACCACTCTACTAGGTCGCGACGGCTGCGGGTTCGAATCCCGCATCCCGCTGCAACCATGGATGTTCGCGAATGTCCTATTAGCAAAAATATAAAAATATCGATGCAACAATTTGTAACTAATGAGCCACGTCCGATGCTTGAAAAAAAGATAGATTCTTTATGTATAATAACCAGATAGGAAGTTTATACAGTTCGACCTACAATGTCGACCCTTAACATTCGCGGGGTTACATTTCCGGAGTTTCCGTGAATTTTGAAAAATGTGCGATTCACTTTAACTATAAAATTTAATTTTGTTGGTATCACATATAATATAGTACAAAACTCGAGCACATCTCGTAAAATATTTTAGTATAAAGAAAATTTAAAAAAAAACGCAAATAACTGTTAAATTAAATCGAATCCAAAATTTAATAAATCTTTAACACTTAGGTGTATACAAGTGATGTATACTACTTATGATACGTGATGTATATGTACTTTTATATAGTACTTGTTATATAAGAATATTCTTTAGCATATACAATCATTAATAAAATTATTATTTAGTTTGTTTTTTTTTTATAAATAAAACCAACGAGAGAGTAATTTAACAATAATAATCGATAGATCCTCTAGTTTACTTGTATTTTAACTTTTTTTGTTTTAGTGTTTTTACATTAGAAATCAATGAATATGTTCCAGACATATATTCCTTCTTCACCTTTATAAAACGTTTTCGTAATAATATTTGTTCAGATGGAATAGGCAGTATATTAACACTTTTATAGTTTCAAGAGTTGCCTGTTCACTTCGTAGTCTTTCTTGACATCACTGACAGTATTCGACGTCGTAAAAAGAATTACTATGACAGTTTCTGTTGTTTTATTCCCACTTAAACGAGAGTAAAATTTTATGTTACTATAATACTTATACCTAACACAAGTTTACAAATTATTCCGCTGTATATCTTATCAAGAGAATTTAGCCACACTTACACAATAGTTACTTATGATAATAATGTATTCTTCGAAATAAGTTTTAAAATTATCACGAATGCGTTTATAAATTGCATAAAATAATATTGGAGAACGGGGCACATTTGACGTACTTTTTATTTACTAAATATAATCGCTTAATTTTGATTAGTTTTTGAAACGCCGTTTTTCCAGTTATAACAACTATAATTGATCATATATTAGGTAAAAACTAAAAGTTAATGCACTAACGTAGTGAGTATATAAAAACTCAAAACCACATTTGTACATTTCTGCTAAATGTATTCCACATATGGGGTACATTTGACACAAACATGGGACAGTTTCGACACAAGATAAAAAAACAAAAAATACTGAAGAAACAACTGTGTTAATAGAAATTATAAGGTTAACAGAAAATTCATAATATGTCGTATTTATTTACGGGTTCAGGGTGTGGCTAAACTGATATAATGGTTTGTCTATTTACTATCGCAATATCGTCCAACACTGCATAATAAAACTTATAGAGCTCAGGTTTTTTTCTTAATAATTTAATTGTAAATTCTTATCTATCACCAACCTCATTTGCTAATAGTTGCCCTATGCAATATCTAACTTTTGTTTTTGTAGGGAATTGCACCAAAACATAATTTGCTGTTGCTATTGGTTGTTGATAGGTTAGTTTTTGAACGAAATGTACGCCTGTAGAAGATTCTGAACAAAACGGGAATGCAGAAACGGCCTCCCTTTGATCAGAAACATCTAATTTCTGAAATTTTCTTTTATTGCTCGATATAAATAGTTTTTTTTATTAAGTGATGTTAAAGTACCTATGTTATTGCGACAAATCGTCTTAATACGACACCTTATTTTAATTTCTTATCCCAGAATTATCTCGGTTCTACACATTAAACTTGACCTCGATCACAATACTTTTGATCTCGAAACAACAAGGAAACAACGATTTGCGCGTCTTTATTTCTCTAAAGTGAAACGAAAATATTTTGATTAAAACGTTCCAACAAATGGAAGAGCAAAGTAGAATTAATATCTACGTATAAATTTAAATTAAGGTAGTTGAAAAGTAACGTTACACACACGTATATATAACAAGAATAAAGGCGCCATGGGCATGGACCTTAAATTAAATATATGATTAGTCTGTACTTGATTGCTGAAATGGGGAGATTCACTTTCAACGCGAGTTTTATAAGCACTTTTATTTGACAGCTCGAGAGCTATATAATACGATGAAATGGTAATAAAATGTAATCAAGTACGGAAAATAACTAGTTTCTATTATACTATTATCGATACAAGATTTACTGTTAATAGGTGCTATTAAATAGATGAAAAGAATCCGCTATTAAATAAATACATTTTATTTAAGTAGACATTAAAAACTGTTAAAGGTAAAAGGTGTTTTGGTAAATAGATCATGTACACCTATATTAAATATTTTAGATGTATCAAACATTAAATCCGCCCTCATTTTTTAACTGTCATTGTAAGATTAGGGTGTCGGCCATTAATTTAAACTCTTTTATCTACAGTTATTTAATGGGAAAATTATCAAATCGTTATTTTTGTATTAGTATAGATATATTATGACATGCTTAAACATTTAAAAACGTTTAAGTAGGTAAGTAGGTGGTTTAAATTAATTGTAGCACTATAACACTGTTTTAAATGGTTTTAAAGATGTAGTTAACGCTTTTTTTTCACTTGATAAGTCTTATTAATAACCTACTGATATAATGGAATACGACATACAGAGCAATAAATCTGAGACTACAATATTCAATCACCATTTTTATTTAATTTACCTATATTAAATTTAATACATTATAATGAAATTTGCAAGTTTACTTAACGATACAATAAAATAATATAAAATTTGTTTTCGGATAATTGTTGATTTCTTCACTTAAATCTGTTTATAAACCATGATTATTGTTCCTATACCGGTTCATTATGCCAATAAATACTTCATATTTATTAAACAAGTCCATATATATTATTTCAACCTCGGTTAGGCTGTGCTGCACCTGGTGCTTTCAGATCAAATCGCTTTGAATCGCGCAAACATTAGAAAAACAAGAAACCACCTACTGCGAATTCGTGCGAAGTCGCTTGCACTGTAACCACAGCCTTAAAGTTATCATCAGTGGAAAATATGATTAACAATTATTATGTAAAATTCTAACATTTAAATATTAAACAATTGCTTTTTCAATTGTTATTTTTGAAGTTTAATATTTAAATGTTAGAATTTTACATAGGTACCTAATTGTTAATCTTTATATTTTCCAACGATGATAATTGGGTTTGAAATATACCTAAGACTCTCAGAGCTGATTATAAGTAGGTATGTTGTTTATAATGTCACTAAAGTTATTTATAAAAGCTCAGATACTTATCACCAATAGAGATCGATTTTTTCTTTTTACCCATGTAAAGTGTTAGATAGGGTCTCTGCATTATACTAGTACTTGATAAATTATACACTTACAGGATACATTATATATCGTATCAATACATCTTGAGTTAGATTTAAAAATAATAATAAAAAGCACGCTGTTTTGAGATCATAAAATTCCTTAAGACGCCATTTCTTGACGTCCATTTTAATTTTAATTATGTCACATTCAGACATCGAGAGGAAATTATTTTATTTGCTGATGGCAGGGTAATTATTACTTTTTGATAGAACCGGTCAAAATGATGGGAATTAAATGCGAAGCTGAATTCGATTTCTAATTTTCTAATGCCTAGAGTAAATTAACAAGCAATAATATAACTGTATAAGAATTTAATTTTTTTTAACATAAAATACCTGCATTAGGAATATACATGTAGGTATTTTAGGTACCTAGAGGAAGGAATTACTCCTTTTTTTTTAATTATTCGTAAACTAAATCAATTGCATGTTCATTTATGTTGTCTCTTACTTCCGTAATTTTTTGTTTTAAAAAGTCTACATTATTATTCAAATTATTCACATAAACCTTTTGTTTCAAGTATCCCCATAAATAAAAATCAAATGGGGTAATATCAGGTGAGCGTGGAGGCCGAACCATTCAGTCCATTTATTAGAAAAATTTCCATCTCTTACACAAACGTTCTCATCAAAGCAAAAGTATGAACTTGAGACAAACCTTTGAAATTTAATACATGAATTTCTATTGACATTAGCAGTAATTCTTTTCTTTAACATTTTTCATTTTTACTGAAAACAATGATACTTTACTCTTGAACAATTTAATGTTTCATTATTTTTAAACAACGCAGTATGTTATGTTGTCATTCTGACTATGGTTAAGAACTTTTCAAATTAAGCAAAACTATTTATAAGGAATTTAATTTTCTCTAAAAACGAGAAATAAAAAAGTTTACAAGTATATACTTAGGTCCATCCGTGGATACACTGTATACTTATACATAAGTATTTTTTATAAACTTTAAATGTTGCGAAATATTCTCTTTAAGATCAATAACTTAATATTTTGCTATGTGTTTACTTAGTTTTTATTGGGATTCAAATGTGTGGGACCGATAATGCTTATTATAAATATAGTTTGTTAAAAACAGTTTATAAATGAGACATGCTCAAGTGAACGTTTAAACACTTGGTCTACGTCCTAAGTCTTATCTAGAATACATACAAATTATTTAATTTACTACCAGCATCATTTTCATTAATCAATAATACAAATGTATAATATAAGAGAAGCGTGTCAGAAGTTTTTTATTCTAATAAAAATTACATCAATTACATACATGTTTAACTCGTATTATTTACTCCTATTTCATATTTTGTAAGAAGGACCAACTTTTTTTTATTCTAAATATTCTGTTATTTATAGGTAAATACTTACCTACATAAGTTAATTAAAGAAAATATTTGTTATTTTATAGTATACTCGAACTATTATCATGTCCAATAAAGATATAATTATAATTTAAATTGTATTAAAAATACAAATATAATTAGATACAGGATGTAGCAAAAGAAATATTCATATTAAGAGTTTATTATTAGTTATGACTTATCGCGCAATTCATTCGTTTTTTTATTAAATTTAAAAACGCAAAACTTTAAAGTGTACCTAAGTGAATAATACTTATTTTTCCTATATGTTATATTTTATTAATATTACGATATGTATTTCAATATGATTTATACGATTTAATACTTACTGAAAAGAGAAAAAAAGAAAGAAAAATTCCATTGCATTGTTCCTTTCACACAACAACGTAGAGGAAGTACGAAATAAAAGTATGTACTTTTCACCAGGTTTCTTTTTGAAAGATCGTATAATATTGCATGAATGCTTTGTATGCACGTGTAGTGGCATATATCATACGTTGAACCCATTTCCTTGCACAGTAACTGCTACTTTTTAAACGTCAAGAACTAAAAGTTAACGCCCCTGTAAGGACAATTTAAATTAATCTTATATATTAAGAAATAAAGTAGGGATTTGTTGTTATAAAATTTCCCGTTTATAATATGCCCTCGCTAAAATTACGAATTGCGCTATAATTAAAGCGCCTTCCAATTAGCGGTTCGAGTAATTAATTGTCATCGCTGCTGTCAGGATCACGATAGATCGTGATTAAATGATTTAAACTACTGAGGCGGACTAATTGTAGACTGTTCATGTCTCGTCCATGCGGTCTCTTAAATATGGCTGGAATGAAGGTTTTGCTACTAAAACGGTTTTGCTTTAAACTCAATATTATAGGATATAACTGAGAACTTATATGAATTTTCACATCGACTTTATGGGATATAACTGAGAACTTATATGAATTTTCACATCGACTTTATGGGATATAACTGAGAACTTATATGAATTTTCACATCGACTTTATAAAATGCACTTTATAATTCACTTATATGCACTTTCATTCTTATAGTTATCGTTTTATTTTCATTTTCAACTAGTTTCATTTACTTGTTAGGTTATCAGATCTATCGTCTGTTATTGTTTTAAAAATGTATTTGTATTTACGATTTATTTGTTACCAAGCCATGTTGTAACGATAAATAGTACGTATAGTAACACTATTTTCTAAATATTTTAAGCTTATTGTTCGAGTTCGTCGGATGTAGAATTAGTTCTACCAATCATTTCGTTCGAACCCCTATTAATAGTAGACGTACGACATTGTACTAAAGCGCTAACAATAAGCAGAAAAAAAAACGGCAAGTGCTGTGCCGCTCGATTTTGGAGTGGTTTGAAATAATTTATACTTAGGGTTCATTGGTAGTTAAGCCGAGTTCGTACACGTCTGGCACCTCCCCGATCCTATCGCTACGTCGAACGAGCTCTAGTACAATTTTATTTAAACATACATTTACCTTGTCGATATTTAATAAAACAATGCAATGCAATGATTTTTTACAATACAAAAACAATGGAGTTTTTTATGTTTAGTTAACATTTAAATTAATTTTAAGTGGGTATTCCAAATATACCTAATCCAAGACCTTTCTTCGATCATTTATTTGTTTACGTATGCACTTACTTTTTAAGTCTTTTAAAGTTCACTTAACCTACGTGACACCCTTTTAATAAATTAACGAGTTTTTGAAGTAAAAATCTTACGTTTGACCCCTTGCCATCATACAACAGCACATCCATCTAAAAGCGCGAGTAATCCACGAAGCACGCTTTTACCGTTTATGTTTTTAAAATTTGCCTATTATCTTTAAAATTTGCACTGCGCTGATAAGTGGGTTTATATCCAATCCATAGAGCCACCCGAAGAGGTATTTTCATATGTTAAGCTTTTTTATAAAACGACGTTAGCGGTACCTAATATTTAAAAATAAAGACAAATTGTTTTTCGGTAGATATTATTTATTCTGCAACGGTTTCGCCGATTTAACATATTCAAATACCTATGTAACAGAAAATAAAAGCTGCCTGTTTTCCCGCAGCTTTAGGTATTTAATAATCAGGTAGTAGAGTCGATCATTAACTACAGAAAATCCAGTTTTTACACCGATTACTATAGATATGCATTTTATTGGGAGTAAATTGGAAAGAATTTTCTAGTAATATTTATAAGTTCTTTCCTGAGTAAATGTTTATGAAGATAATTACATACCTAATTAACTGTTTCTGATTGACTATATTGTGAAACGTTTTATTAAATAAATGCGAAATTAAGTTTATTTAACTCTTAAGAACGTGAGTGTCTAGGCAAATACCTATACACTTGTAAATTAATTTTTTCTCCTTTATTTTTAGTAATTTATCTTTCTTTAATTTTAGCAGAAATATTATCAGTTGCAGCTGTTCATGGAATTGTGGCGAAGTTACCTTGCGATATAACACCAGCGTTTCCTGGTGATAAATTACATATTGTAATTTGGTTTAAAGAAAATAAAGACTTAACACTTACACCAATATATACGTAAGTATAATTTTATTTGTACAATACAATGTACTTCGGAATCGTTCTTGTTTATGTCGGCTCACTCACATCAGTGTTATATTAGTATAATTTAGTAACTACATACTGTATTATGTAAATATCAACAAATTAAAGCAAAACTTTATTATTATCTATGAAAATAAACAGGTAGGTACATCTACATTGTAATAAACGTGATTATTGTTTGAATTGAATGTTCTAACAAATTAAAACTTATTATTGGCATGAAGCAGATAACTTTGTAACAAATAGGTAGGTAAGTGTATTCGCGAGAATCACTCCAGATGTTATAAACTTATTCTTAAAAAGTTCATTGGCGAAATTCTCTCGTTCTCGCCTTTAGGGCGAAGTAAATTCCTGATTCTAAACTGTTTATTTAGCAATACAGTTTATTTGCTTTACTATCTCATGAATATTCAACTAAGAAGCAAAGATGTATTTTCTGATAACAATTTATGTAAAGTTGAAACACAACATCTATAAACATCATTCAAAGACTTATCTGTAGTTTAAGCATGCCTAACTCGGATTTTCAACAATACATTCAAAATCACCTAATTAATGATGAAAACAAATTCGTCTAAATTTTAAGCTAATACCTTTTGCGTGAGTGTTTTACTTATCTTTACAAATATTAATAAATCGTATAACGAAATATTACGGATGATAAATAACGTAATATAAATTTTAGTCGTCGTCCAGTTTCGTAAGTTCTCTTCTCTCATTAATATTTAAAATATTTAAGTTTTGGTCAGTGACATCTCTATTTCGTCGCATCATATGTTTTGTTACAAAATTGTACATTCTTTTTAAATTCTCCATATATACTTTTCTGTGCATTCCTATCGTTTTATTATCGAGTACTTTGTTATTTGAAATTCTTATTCGAGTAACTTACGTTATGTAGGAATTACCTATAGGTATAGACAGATAAAATATTTTTAAAGTGGAATATCTCAGTTTTATAAGGAAGTGGATATGTAGGTAAAGTGAATACGTAGGATGTTACATTATACATAGGTAGATACCTAATAATCTAAGTATACTATGTAGTATGTACGTACATTTTAAGAAAATTACCCAATTGCTGCGTCATCAATTTATGAGTTTAGTAAAGACGGTTGTTAAACATTTATATCATTGATATACATATGATTAGACTAAGATAGAAAACTATTTTAAAAACTTTTAATTAATGACCAAATTAACGACATCCGTCTTTTTATGAATACGCTCGTGTACAGTATCCACGAATAACTGATAGTACCTACAGCCTATCCAAACTTATATGCAATTTACGTCATTAAAAAAAAGTTACTAGATTGTTTATTTATAATTCGATTTAAAGTTTGAAAAATGACATATTTTATAGATGATTTACCTGCGCACATATTAGATGGCATAAAGAAAGACTACAATTTATTAGAACTGTCAAAATACGAGGTACGAGGTGACAGCACTGTGTGAAACGTCATCATCTAGTAAACTTTTACTGATGACGTGTTGCATATAGGTTCAGACGAAGTGTACACGGTAATTGACCGAAATGTTTTTATTTGAATTTCCATATTCTGGATTTAACACCTGCTTGTCCCCGCTTAGTCACTTAGCAAGTGACCTACCTTGCTAGTGAAAACGAGTAATTCAATCATTCATATACAGGGCGTTTAGAAAACAAATTTGCCCTCTTGTAAACCCCATCCGTGGATATATTGTGGATTTTAAGTACTTATATAATTATCATATATGTAAGTATATGTTATATAATTCATATTACAGTGAAACCTCTCTAAGACGACCACGCTCGGTGAGACTTAAAACTGGTCTTCTTTAGAGGTGACCGTCTAATTGTAAAGGTCGCGGTCGGGTTGGAGAATAACAAACTTTAATAAATAGGCTGTTTTAAAACTGTTCTTACATAGTTGTTCCATAGGTTGCTTTTGGAGATGGTCGCCGCGAGAGGCTTCACTGTACATATATGCTATTGATTAAAATACTACGTTAAAGTACTTTTTTTATGTAATGTTATTTACTTATTGATTATGATTGCATAAAATCTAATAGAAAATTTGTTTGAATACAGAGAAGAAACCTTAATTAAAAAAATTAAAATAGAAAAGTTGTTTAAAAAAAGAGTTACAAAAATATAAAAATACGTCGATCTTTCTTAAATTTTTTTGTATCTTTTTAAATAACGCTAACGGTAGAAAACAGATGTCGTGGCTGAAAAACGTCAGAGACTGGATAGGCATAAAGGGTGCTGGACGACGCCAACGTTCGGGAGACCAAACATGGCACCTAAAAAAGAAGAAATAACGCTAGTTTTTTCATGCATTTCTTTAAAAATTTTCCTTCAAATCGTAGGTATGTACCTATATTATGATCTATTGGACTCGTTTTATTAATGTGTATGTAAGTTTTTTTTATTCGCGTGTATAACACTGTTTGAAGAAGGATAAGCAGGAGTTAAATTCAGAATATTAAAATTCAATTCGAGAATTTTCGGTCAGTTGTACGTATAAATATTATCAGTTATCCGTGTACTCGTTGTATTATAAATATTTGTAACAAGCTAAAAAAAATTACATCATATATTCTCTATTTATTTATCTACGTTAAGATGAATAAGAGATAATAACAACGTATCACTGTTATTTTGTGCCGCAGTTTCGATTCCCGAAATAACATACAATTAGAGCAAGGTAAACATTGGTCAGATCAGTTAGCTTTAGGAAGTCGTGCACATTTTCGATTCCAAAACGAACCGGCGACGCTCAATATCGATAACGTGCAGTCCAAAGATGCTGGAATTTATCAATGTAGAGTGGACTTCAAGCAGTCTCCTACTAGAAACACAAAACTTAATCTGACAGTTATAAGTAAGTCCTTATTTATTTATGATAAAAATCGCAAGTATGTAAAATATAGGAAAAATTTAATTCGTAGTTCCTCCTAAGAAATTAAACATTTTGGACGAGAAGGGAATTCAAATTGCAAATTACGTTCTCGGTCCGTATAACGAAGGAGCGTCCATAAATCTAACGTGCATAGCTATAGGAGGTAAGAAATTGTGTTTTTAAAGTAGGTAAATAAAAAGTACGTAGGCAAGTACCTACGTGTAAAGTTATTCTGAATTGTAGGAATACCAACTCCTCGAGTGACGTGGTGGTTAGAAAACGCTCTGTTGGACGATTCCTGCAATAATTTATCGGATAATACAGTACGAAATATTCTTCATATGGAAAATCTGCAACGAAAGCAACTTCACACGGTATTAACCTGTCAAGCTTCCAACAACGACTTGGTTACGCCTATTTCCACCTCGCTAAAACTCGATTTAAATTGTAAGTATTCACCCTTCTTTAATTTTCCAAATGTTATTTTCATGTTTGTTAGTACAAACCGCAAAAAAAGATTTTTCTCTTTTTTCATTTCGTTGAATATAAAGTATAAATTTTCCTCTCCATTTCTCTTAAATTACGCAGAATGTTGAGCTATTGTCCCACATCCCGGCCCGATATATAAAGAACTTAAACACTTTTCCATATTTAAATACTTCCTGCGAAATGAATGGGTTACTTACTTTTCGTTTTGCGTTGTACCTACGTTACAAGAATTAAAATAATGTATCCAATTATGTTAGACATATTTTTGCGTGGTACTTTATTTTACGGTTTTTCTCGCACATTTTCGTCGAGTGGGTAAATAACCAAATATGAAAAACTTAAATTAGGAAACAATTGATGTCTAGAAAAGATTTTCTAATTAACATTTTACGGGTGACTACATTAAAACGAGTCCTAAATAGTAAAATTAAATTAAAAATTCATTACAATAAATTAATTAATACGTACGTACCTAAGTAATTAATTAAAAACAAATTTAATCGCGAATCGTCGAAAAGGGAGTAGGGAAGTAAAAGTATTGGCAGACAATTTGTGAGGCTTGCGTGAATTTCATTACTGAAGATAACGTACAATCGATAAACGGAATGAAAAATCCGGCCTATTATAAGGGTTTTATAATAGACAGCATTTTTCAACTTCCTATTACTTTCTGTCTTGTTATTTTTGGCTTACTACATGAAGTCAAAATTAATAGGGTTACAGATAAGATGTCTTTCGCAATTTTTTCACTATTGCGTGTAGACAGGCGAGCAATTATGGTTATTTGCATTTTATGTTGCAACGCGATAGAAATGTGCGACTGCATTATTGAGCTGAATTTAAAATGTATCGCAGGAGTCATAAAAAAAATGCTGCTTATTTTGCATATTTTAATGAAATCTTTTTAATAATTTATGACGCGACGTACCTTAAAAGGTGTTTATTTTTAAGGTCTTCTTTGCTTTGATTTGTTTAAGAAATAAAATTAAGACTTGCTCACCTTACGTATTTATTTAAGACAACTACAAGATGTTATTGTACAGGAATTACGATTGAAATTGCGAGTAATACTTTTGATTTAATAAATTTGATAAATTTTGATCAAAAGCTGCAAGTTTTCCTTAAACACGACTTTAAAAGATCCAAAGAAAATTCGCGATGTTCAAATAACAAATGGTGAAAGTCGAGGGAATATGCCACCAAACTGAATTATATGCTTAATTTATTACGCAGCTTTAGCAAAACTATGTAGAGAACGCTTGTATATTATAAACTTGTTATTAAGGTACCTATTAAATTTTCCCCGCTCGCTTCCAAGGTTTATTCAGTAGCAACATTGGTACCTACCAAAGTTTAACTTGTGTAGAGATGCTTTAATAATACTATTTTAAATTAATGGCTAGAAATAGAACAGGCATGCACGTAACTAATTTAATTTACAGTACGGCCTCTCTCGATAAAACTTCTAGGGGAGAATAAACCGTTATCGGTAGGTAAATTATATCAGTTAAGTTGCGAAGTCGCTGGTTGCAGGCCCTCGCCAAAAATATCTTGGTGGAAAGGAAATACATATTTAACGAATACGCAGGAATACGTAAGTTTACAATCTTACAAATGAACAACACGTAACGGTGTGATAATTCAATTTTGAAATTTTAGAATAATAAGGACGCTAACGTAACTACAAGTATTTTACATTTTACTCCGTCCATCGACGACGACGGTATATACTTAAGTTGCAACGCAAAACACCCAACTATAACCGATTCCAGTATTGTGAGTGGAAGGAAATTAAGCGTACAATGTAAGTGCAACGTTTCGCGTATTTAATACAATCAAGGTTGAATTAAAAAAAATTAATATTAATTGCTTAACGGCGCCTGCAAGCTTAAAATATAAAATTTACTAATTGTAAGTGTCTTTTAAGTTTTTCTAAGAATCTTTTAATCGCTAATGTAAGTTACTCGTAGATGTTCCATTAGTCACTCTGCAATTAGGCAGTAAACTCAATAACACTCTTAAAGAAGACAGCGACGTTTATTTCGATTGCATTATTAAATCGAATCCATGGGTTTATAAAATTAGTTGGAAACACAACGTAAGTCTGCTCGGTTGAACGTTAATAAAGCTAAAATAATCGTTTCAGGGGAGGCTTTTGTTTAACAACGTCGCCGGAGGTGTAATCATTAACAATCAAAGTTTGGTACTACAAAAGGTAAACAAATATAAATCCGGCGATTACGTGTGCGCGGCTAGCAATCAATTAGGCGATGGCGAAAGCAATTCTGTATCGTTAAAAATCAAATGTAAGGTTCACATTTAAATACTTATCGACTATGTTTTCATTTTTTTTTTACGTTTGCATTAACTTTAGCTGCTCCGGCCTGTTTGAAAAGCAGCCCAATTATTTACGAAGTTTCTTTGCAAGAAGAAATTAGAATAAGATGCGAATTGGATGCGAACGTCGACGTTGTCGAATTCGTATGGACGTTCAACGACACGGAAGGCGTCCATCGGCAAATGCAATTTGATCCGAAAAAACACACTATATCTTATAAGCCGAAAACTAAAGAGGACTACGGGACGTTATTTTGTAAGGGAATCAATGACATCGGAGTTCAGCAGCAACCTTGTATTTTTGATATTGTTCCCGTTGGTAGGTTCATATTAAAAACAAAAAATTTGAATTTATTCAATAGAAACTGTTGTTGGGACTAGACGATCCGGATTTGTTATCAAATTGCAATCTGATAATTCAAACGAACAGTACATTGAGTGTTTCGTGTGCCTCTTCGAATGACGTTTTCGATCACGTATACGTCGCCGAAGTTTATAATTTTCAAACGCATAAATTATTGAAAAATTTCACGTCCGCAAAACCGTGGTTTACGATCGAAGGATTGCGTCCAGGGCTTCAGGTAGAAATTAATTTATACACAACAAGTCAAAGGGGCGGGAGAAGAACGACTCGTCTTAATGCCCTTATTCCCAGTTGGGAAAAGCTTGCAGGTAGGTACAGCTCAATGTACTCAAAATGAACCTTTATTTCTTGTTTATTATTCAAAGAGGTGCTACTTCCGCCCGAAAACAGCTCTGTAGCCTCCCAAACTCGTTTCTATCTACGTATAAAATGTCAAGTTCTCGAGACGCAGAGTCGTAAATCTCTAACATATCTATTACAAGTACCTATACGATGCCAGTCTTCACATACTTGCGAGGACTTTAACTCTCGTTCTTTGGATAATTTAAACGTTAAGGATTTTATCTAAATACTATTACGATTTAATTATATTTATATATTAATTTATGGATAAATTATATAGGTAGTCTTTAATTAACGATAGTATCTACGTTTCGTGTTTTTTTTGTCTTTCATTATCGTGGTAAAAAACAGGTGTAATTGTAATTAATCATGTATAATTGAACTAGGTAGGTACTATATCGAAATAATTAATTAACTATGTTTCGTTTTCAGTTTCGCCCCCCTTGAAGTTTTATATTACTCCTACGTTAGCCGTAACAATTGGTGCAGTAATTACCGTTGTTTTAATATCACTTTCATTACTGGCAGTTAGCCATCTAAGAAAGTTTAAAAAAAGTAGTAAAAAAAGTTATGGCGAGGAAGAACGTCCATCATCCGATCTTAATTGTGCTACGGATATAAATACGGGAGACGATTACGACGAGGATAACAATCCCGATATTATACCACTAAATACAAAAAACCAAAGCAATAAAGAAGAAGCACTTGCGGACTCTTCTAAAACGTATATAAGTTTACAGGACTCCGATATATCCGCAAGAACTATAACGGTAGGTCCTAATATATTTTTCTCAAATAATTTTAATTAAAAACTTTCGTAAAATATCCGATCCAACAGTTAAATCCGCAATTTTCGCATGGTAAAGAGCACGTTAAATATCCTTATAAAGTTCCGCTGTCGGTCCAACCGGAACATGAAATCGATCAACCATTAATTCGTAATCCTAAATTTTGCCCTCGCGAACGTAATGACTTTTCAATTTACCAACCGAAGAATACCGCTGTGTACATTCCAGAAGCCTCTTGGCGCACCGAAAGGAATAGTAATGTACGTATAGGATGTAATATCTTAATATCGGCTAGAAACATTGTTACGTAAACATTTTTAAATCGTAGGTTCGTCCACCGCCATTTAGAAATCAACTTAAGAAATTTCCAATGAGCATTTTACCTCAAGAACAATTGATAGCTACACAACTATGAATTCGTTCGAGTATTTATATTTCAACAAATATTACTACTATTATTATTTACATAAGTCATTAATTATTATCTAACACTCTTTTTTTATAGAATTTCTGTGATAAAAATTCAATTATTTTTAGATTAGGTTCCTTATGGGCCTACTTACGCAATTTTATATACATACTTACGTAAAGTAATAAATAAATGTAAACAAAACAACGATATAAATTACATTCTTATACCTACAAAAATTTAATTGTTGTTTACAAAAGTATTTTCTATAAGGATCATAAATTAACTGTTATTACTAATCTAATATTATTTCTGCCCTGGATTTCCAAAGCACATTGTTTGCCAAACCTCCTTTTGTACATTTCTTTTTATTTTCTATAAATTTTGAAGTAGTTGTTCTTTTTGAAGATTTATGCCTGAGAAACCTCATTAGCTGTATTGAAAGCCACAATAAATTTCCCAACTTCTACAGCACAATAACTTAGGTTACGTGGTCAATGAGATTAAATAAAATGCATTAGCCAAACCGGAAATGGAAAAGTTTGATTCCTTCTCAATTTGTTTCTGTTACTTATTTTATTATTAAATCGTATTTCACGATACATATATTTTATATAGGTATACAATAACTTACCAAATAAAGTGGGTTCCGAATTGAAATAAATTATTGCAATTTTAATGTATCGAATTGACATTTGAAGTAGATTCAAACCAAAAGTTTTGTTCGGGATATACCTATAGGTAAGGTACCTATGTTTCGACAGCGGGTAAATTTGATTTTAAAACCAACCCACATGTAGAACATCTACGTAACTATTAAACCATTTTACGCACGCTAATAAAGCTAATTTTGAATTTTAAAATTAATATTAGTTTAGTTATTTTGTGGCAATACGTTATTTAGAAATGTGCTATGTGTGCAGTTTTCCTGAAATTAATTACGAAAAATATAATTAATTAGGAGCATATTAGACCAGTAATATTAAAATTTTAATTGAAAATAATTAGAAAAAAAGTTAAAAATCGCTAAACTGAATATCCTGAATTTGCCCCTTCCGTGGAGGGGGATTGAGTTTGATGTATGATTTAAAGGGCGATTGCCGTGAGACCAAAACACAAAAGTCCATGTTATAAAAAAATTTAATGTGCATATATACAGGGTGTCCAGAAACTCTTCTGCCAACTCAAAACGTCGAATTCTAAAGATGATTTTATGCCGATTTGAATTAAATCGTCCCTATACAGAAGCGCTTCCTATGGGGAGTTTCAGCCCTTTGAAGATGGCGCCCTGTCATAATTTTTTTTTCAAACGTCTTCAAAACGTCGTTAATAAGAAAGATCAAATTTCATCACCGCGTCATCTTTATACGTCTTTCTGACGTCAAATTTGAAAACGAAAAATTTTTCTAACAATAAGGTGCTCTTGTTCATTTATCGCTATGATGCATCGTTTTCGAGAAAAATCAATTTGAAGTTTTCGCATTTCCCTGCATACACATAAATTTCCCAATATTACTAAATTCAGTAGGTACTAATAATAGAAGTTTGATTTGACAAATCGACAAAATAAGAACTGTGTAAACGTGTGTTATTGACCAGGTTTTGAAGATAATTGAAAAATGTTTATGGGGAACACGTAAAAATCACCTAATAAAGTAACCGACAATTTTTTATTAAATTGATAGGTATAGATACAGGGTGTTCGGTTCCTAGGCCATCTGTTAGACCGGTCATCTAGGCCGGCTGTTAGACCATCTCATATGAAAAAAAAACTGTAACTCAGTCAGCTAAAAATTATAGATAATGTGTATTTTGAGAGCTACTGAATCGATTTTAATAAAACAGCAGCCAATTTACAGCAGAACAGATATTCTTTCGTACGAAATATTAATAATTTCGGTTAAGTGTTAAAAACTTTTACAAAATCGCATCTTTTGTATTTTTACAATTTTTCACCCCGTTTTTCGACGGTTTTGTAATTTTTTTCAAAAAATACCCCTCTTAATCTATGTTGTTTTTTAAAACAATATAATAAAAAATAAAAATAAAATAATTATAGCCGCGCGTACTTGATGATAAAAAGATCTAAAAGTGAAAATAATTAAAATGATTAATAAAAAATGTACAAATGTTTTCAAAATTCTTAAAATTACTTTAGCATTTATTTGCAATGCCCTCTATTGGCTCTAATACAACAATGAAACCGACTTTGTAGTTCAAGGGACAAATCCATATTAAAACTATATCTCTACAAAATTTTAGCTTTCGATTATCTGATGTGAATTACAGTTTCTTTTTAACAGGTCTAACAACCATATTAATATGTACTCTTGGGAACGTAACACCCTGTATAAGTCAACATTTTATTATTGTAAAATGTTTTCTTAACGAAACAAAACAAATTTCAAGGTAATTTTTATTTAAAATAAAATTAGGTGTATAATTCCAACAATTGCTTATCTACGAAAGCAAGTCTGGAACTTATTGATACGGGCACATGTGGCAGACAACGGGTGAATGTTGTACGATTTATTTATCTATGTATAGGTACTTGTCTAACCTTTGTAGGCACCGACATTTACTAGGTGACTATGCGTTCTGTAGATTAGTATTCATCGGTCCTTTAATTGGTGCGGGTGTGTTTAATTTTTCGGACTATTTTGTGTGGTCAGCGATGGTTTGCAGCCTTCTACTGTGATTCCAGGTATCGTACAATTATTAATTTAACCAAATCTTTAGGTTGTGGTATTGCGATTATTAAGAGAATTCGTGAATTATTGAAAAATAATTTTGAAGGGCGTATTTAAGGGGATTATAAAGTGAAACTTGAATTCGACATCGTAAAAAAAAAACGAAACAATTATTTACACTTTAATTTCCTAGATTTTAAAATCAACTAGTTTGCTTCTTTCAATAGAAATGCATTCTCCTCATATCTATCGGCGAAGGTCGTCGATCGCGCAACCGGATTCGAACTAATGTAGTCCGACATTCCGTAAAATTATGTATTTTCCGAACATTACTGATTTCTTCGATTTACATTTGGCTGTAATATTATTATCTTTCATTTTAATAAGCACTTTTAACTATCGATTTACTTTTGCCGTATTTTGACGTTTCTTTAACAAGTTTTTATAAAAAAATGGTTGCAATACCTTTTTAAATTAGAATTTAAAATGAAATTCTAAAGTTACGACAATGCCGTAATTCTCATATAAATTTTGTTACTTTATAATCCCCTCGAGGTATTTTTAAAACATTTATTGCGGTAATATAAATAAAACTGACAAAAACTAGGTACCTTTACGTTTGACGAATAATAGAAATAAAAATCGGTACTTATTTAGAAATATAACTTTTGAATATTATGATCAATTGTTTAAATCCACAGCACCCTACGTTTTCCTAGGTAGGTACCTTTTATTTTATTAAATAAATAATATAAATTAAATACAGTATCTCTTGTATGCTGTTTTAAACATTTATGTAAATATTTTCGTAAAATTGTGTTACGCCAATAGATTTATTAAAAAAAAAGAACGTCGATTGTTGCACTTTTAAAATCAGGTGAAAATAAAACAGTCTAGAATTTACCAATAAAATAAGATTCTTTAGGTAAACGAGTTTAACTTAAAGCGAAATTTTTCTAAAAAATCAGCTATTTTTGATTTTTTTGTCTCTCGTTTAACCGTACCTGAAAGCTAAACAGTCGCTTAACTCCATTTTTATCATTTGTATAAAACTGTAGCTACTACAGGAGATAGAAAAGAATAAGAGTTATCTAATTTTTAGATCCTCAATGTTAATATCTGCGGACTTAAATATGATTACATCAAACTGTTTTTAACGGTCGTAAATTACATGTAGAAATATTGAAATTAAACTTGAACGTAAAAATTCAAAGATAATGTAAAATATATGCGTGTATATTTATGAGAATTTTATTGCGACAGAGAAACAGTAACTAACTCTGTCAATAAACTAACTTTACTATTTATCTCCTTTATTACTTACAATTAGAATTGTAATATTATTATTAATTAAAATATCCGTAAAGAGAGAAAAATTAAACGTACATAACCTAAAAAATATAGAATGTGTTTTAGTTGACGATTAAGCAGTTTAAGCCAAAATTGAAGTTGCGACTGTTTATTTCATGTTAGATGCGGTTATATTGTATTCCTTAATATTTTTACTATTTTTTTTCATTAATTTGATTAAAATATTCAATCGTTCATTAAGTATACACATAAATCAAATGCGATTTTCAAACATTCTAAAGTAAAAATGAGTAAACATATTAAATAAAAGAGAGTTTTAATAGAAATTCTTATTTTAAAGATAAGGAATTGTATTATATCTTTTTTTATAAATATTTAATATATTGTAGGTTTTTTTTTGACAAGGGTTCAGGTAAAATATATGTTGTCATATCTAATATTACTAAATTCTCGATTAATAAATATTTGTAATAGTAATTATTTGTTAAACAGCCTTCGATTGACCTAATCAAAAGTGGGTTAACATTTTTAACAAATTCTGTTATCTTAATTTTCTACCGTTAATTTATTTATATTTTTGATAAATAAATGAATAAAATTTTTGCAATAACGGATTCTTTAACTAGTTCGTGGACGGCTTATGTAAATTCTTAGTTTTTTGAGTAAAACATTTACACCCTCTCGGTTCTATCGTAAATACAGCGCGCACATAATCAATAATTATATTTAAATGCGCGTTAAAACAAAAATAGTGTCTTACAAGAAAAATTCTTTTTAAATTTCATCACATAATTCACTACCTATACGGACATTCGACATATTTCCGATAAAAACAATTTTGTAGTCGACAGGCTATTTTAAATAGAAAAGCTCGCTCAATTACAAATAACGTTTTTTATTATACCTACACTTATAAGTTATATTCTTTTTAAAATTAAATAAGATGAATCTGACTACAGTTAATGCAGATTTATTTTACATTTTAATATTCACAGCGTAATTTGTACATACTCGAACCATTTTGTTTGCCCCGGTTCTTAAACAAACAGGTTGTAATATTATGCACTGTTGGAGTCTGTATTTATAGAACGAATAAAAACAAGGCAAATTTAAAATTGGTTTTGCGTGTTACTATTAGTCGCTACACGTCCTTATTTCCATCGTGGATGCTTTCGGCGTACACACCGTTTCCGCTAACGACAAAATTAAAAACACACTTCGAAGGCTTTACAACTTCTTAATAGTTTAGCGCATCTAGGCAGGCAGAACAACGATAAGATTAATTAATTAATTTTGCCTTCTGTAAAATCATATATCTTAGTAGGTATCTACCTATCTACTTATTATTATACAAGAGATTGTAGAGAATAGACGCGCAAACAAGTATTTCGTGTCGACTATTCAAAATAATAACAAGACGTACTGTAGCACCTTTGGGGACATTTAAAACGCCGCGCATGAATTTCGGCACGTTCATACAGACATCGCGAGACAGCTGCCGTATTCTTCTGAATTGAAGTATGTTCTAACTCGCATCTACTTTACAAGATCACCGAAAGCTAAAAGCTCGCTAAGTCCTTTATTTAAGGGATAGATTGTGTGCAAGTACGTACGGTTCATTGACAAGTACTCTCACGATCAGATCGAAAACGTCAATTTGAAAATTAATACTGTACACACAAAACTAATTTAAAACGTTAATCGTTCAACTTATAACGAACAAATTTATTTTCGGATCCTAAAGAATTTGTTCGCACAGTTCATTTCCTCTTTTCGTTTTTTTCTTTACCCGCTTTATAATTAAAAAGAATTTTACTTTATTATTAGTACCTATCCACATTGTTTCGTCTATATATTCGGTTTTTTTCAATTTAAATTATTCACTTTTTAATTGTAGCACCCATAACCAAACTCGTAAACAAGTGGATATAAAAGGAACATTACGTGAAGTTTAAAAAAAATATTTAACACCTTCTCGAAATCGAACAAAATAATCAAAAAAAAAATTAACAAAGCAGGTCGAAAAAAAATGAATAAATGCCGTATATCGTTTGTCGTATATACAGGGTAAAAATTTGCTTTTCGTGCGATTTAGTTAATAAATTTATTTGAAGCATTTTATATCTACCTATAAAAGTAAATATTTCCAAATATCGTTAAACGGCCATTCATTGACAGATTTCGTACCTAATATCTGTTGGATTTTTAAATTTAATGGATAGATAGGTATCTATATGTTTTTGTTTCAATTTTCCCATTTATTTTTGATCGTAGACCATTATTGTGGGGCAAAATTATTTAAAAATTGTAGACGTAAATAATATTCCATTAAACATTTTAAATCGATCACAAAAACAAAGGAATATATGGAGATGTGAATGTGCGAAACGAAACGCGCTGTAAGTTAATGTCGGGAACAAAACTCACGTAAGAACGTATTTGTGTTTGCACTCAAAAAAATATTGTACATAATATTAATGAACACTAGTTATTGACTTTTTGATCATTGATACAATGAAAAGTTCATTAATACTGCTAATACACTGAAGAAAATAAGTGTCTAATTATGCAATTAAAACGATCGTTGTATTTACGAATCATTTATAATTTTTTACCTAATAACTTTCTTCATACCTACAATGAAAATTTTTATCGAAATAACGAATTTTTCGTTACTTTTTAACAGTTATCTAATGTACGTTTGTAATGTACTTTTATCTAATGTACGTACATTGGACGCGTTACATCGGATTTTTTTTTGAGTGTGGTACCTATATCGAACAAATGCGGTTATCGCAACTTTTGGATAGCACACGTCGGTTTGTCCGACAATGCCCTACCTCAACCGAAGACTTATCAGTCTTCCACAACTGACCAAATTCTAAACGAGTGCTTTCCTTACCGGCGAATTAATGTTTAGTCAGTCTATTATGGTCGTTCGTTGTTAATAAGCGGTGTGTGCAATCCGTTTAGTTGTTGAATTTTGCTGTTCATTTTTCATATTAGCTTAACGAATAGTGTTTTTATTTTCGATTTTAAGCAAAACGTTTCGCCTTAGAAACAATTTTAACGGCTCTCGCGATTAAAATTGCAAATTCGAGGACGTGCGGTGGCTCATTTCTTTTCGGAACTAAAAGTAAGTCAATTTATTTTAATATCTATTGCTATTGAATTTATACGTTGTGTTTTGAATGCGATTAGCAGTTATGGTTTAATTATTTTCCTAAAACTTTTAAAATACAAGATTTTGTTGAAAACTTGAAAACCTGCCACGTTATTTACATACGTATTTGTAACTTTAATGAACACATAAATTTTGGCCATTTATTTGGATTTATTGCAATCTAAATAATGCAATTACCTAATTATTTTATGTAGTTTTGAATTGTTCGTATTTTCTTGTATGTCTTTGAAACGATACGAATTGATGAGTAATTGTTACGTAGCGTCTCGTATGAGCGATGGACACGTGTTTATCGAAGATGTGATAATAAGCAGGGTTCTGCATTTGTTGAAATTGAACACGTGTAAGATAACGCGTGAGTCAAACTCGTATTGTTATCGTTGTTTTTCAGATTAACGGGAATTTTTATTTGTAATTATTTGTACTGGTAAAATAAATTCGAATTATAGATATAATCTAGGTATTAGGAACTATTTTCTTAGTTTCTTACAGTTTTTATTCGTACTTGTTCGCAATTTATTCGTCTTTTCATTTAAAATGTAGGTGGTTACTTATTTAAAAATTTTCATTTTTACTTATTTACATTACAAATACCTAGAAATCATCGAATTTTAACAGATTTTGCGATTCACGGACCCATACTCGTCGTTTTTGTTTTCGGAAAGGACCGTTCGAGGAAAATACAGTTTTTCAAAAAATAAGTTTATTAAAATTGCAGACGAAATTCTAGAAAATATCAATTTTTAATCTGTACTAATTAATAGGTGGATATTTATTTTCTGGAAGTATAAAATGTTGCCTACTTTTTTTTTTTTAAATATAACACATAGGTAGTCCAGGTTCTTGTTGTAAAAATAATGCCGACTTCTGCACTTTGTGATACAAGCATAACATTTTGGTGATACACGTTTTATTCTATACATCGTACCGACCACAATAAACGTCAGAGCCATTTCGAGCCACCCCTTAATTCAAAATAATTCCTTTTTAACAATCGGGGCGCGTTATAAAACAGGGTGTCAAAGGAAATTATGCGAATCTTCCGGGGCGTATAGAACACGTCAAAATAAAAGTGTAAGTTTTCATTAACTTTTTTCCTACGACGCTCCCTTGCCGAAATATTTAACCGCAAAGTTGAAAGGAAAAAATCAATTTGCTTAAATAACACTTTTATTTTTTACTAAAATTTAATCATGTTTGATTTACATTTTTTTTACAACAATTTTTTAGATTTCTTGATACCACTTAAGGGGGGGGGGGAGCACATTTTCCCCGACCTTTCAAGTAACATTTTTCTTCAGGAGATTAATTAAATTTTTTTTTAACTTTATTGCCGGATTTCTCGAACATTTTAAAATAAAATAAAAAGATACTCTTGCCCACTTCCCAGAAAATAAGCCATTTTCGAGAAAATCGCACTTCAAGGGTAACAAGTGCAGCGTTAATAGATGCTGACGTTTCACACAGTGTAGTCTCGGCTGGGGAGCGTCGTAAGACAAAGTTTATAGATACTTCAAGTTTTATTTTGACGTGTTCTATACGTCCCCGAAAGATTTCTCATCATTTCCTAGACACCCTGTTTTATAACGCACGCTGCAGGACTTGTGACTCGTAAATAACTGAAATATTCAGTTCTAGGCATTTGGTTTTTTAAACATCCTAGATACGCGAGCAATAATATAAACTAATCCTAAGTAATCGGTTCGGTAATATGATAACAGCAAGTTGTTGTAACAAGGAACGGTCAGTCCGTTTCGAACAACTAAAAAGAAACAAAATTTTAGTCTTAAGACTCATTTCGTTTGTTTTTTTTTAATTTTTCGAGTGTACCTGTACGATTACGCTCAAATTAGTGGCGTAAAGTAAACAATTATTTATTAAATTTAGTTTTTGATTTTAATTCTTTATTGTTCCTTAAAATTATTTTTAATGTTTGTTTTAATATTTGTAAAATTATAATAAGTTTTCCCTAATAAATTCCGAAATCATAATTTTATATTTTAAAAATTGCATGTCATGATAAAAACGACAAAAGAATAAAACACTACAGCATAAAATTTTACAAAATATATGCGCAACAAGTATCTAGTACCTACGTTTAAATTTATTTAACAGAATCTGTTTGTAACAATTGCTTTAATGAATTATGATAAGTGTTACAGTAAATTTATTTTTGAACAGCAACTGTAATAATGATTTTAATTAAACCGTTGCGATTGGTCGCAACCGTAAGATGGTACAAAAACAAGGACAAAACACGTTAATGTTAAATTGTTAACAACGAATGGAACTAATTCGCAGTTATCTGCATTCATACTATCTATGTATGTTATTTAGGTACTATAACCAACAGTTTTACTGACGAATAATAAATCATTAAAATTTGGAGCATATAAAAATTAACCTATTCGTTTTATTTATAAATTAGAAATTTCAACGTCTCCACTAATTTACTATTTAATTTTAATTTTCTTTCTGATAAAGTTTACTTTTACACATTACATAAACTTGTCAATTTAATTTAGGTTTAAATATTTATTTTAAACGAAATTTTAATTTTAATTCTGTACGATATAATATTCCAGAGTTTAAATACACTAGTTTACATTATTACACAGAAATGATTGGTGAATTTTAATTACTATTTGGTTAATTCGGACATGTCTTTATTTAAAATTTCCAAATCTGTTTAGATAAAACTTCTATCCGTAAATTGTCATTTTAATTTAGATTAATGTTCTACAATTTTTCTATAGTTAAATCAACTAATTATTTAGTTCTGTTTTAAAATTATTTAGTTACGTTTTCTAAATAAGTAGATAATTTAACTGCTTTTCACAGTTATTACTTTAGCTAGCTATATGGGTTTAGTTAAATTAACTAAATTAATTAGCAAGCTGAATTTAAACGATTTTCTTTAGACAAATTATATAAACACCTTAAATAAATATAAATTATTAACCAAGTTGTTTTAACGTTTACGTATATACCATCTTAATTTGTACAACCCCCCAAACACACGTGGTTTCTAATGAAAACTTGAAAGAAAAATACTGAGATCTTGTCTTTTCCGATAGTTCAAGTAGAAAGGTACTTGTACGTGATAGGGCTCGAGAGTATCGTTTCCTCTTTGAGCAGACCTTTTTTACGATGTTATATAGGTTCTGCGGGTCGGCAACAGCATCAGACAGCAGCATAGCTGTCCTTATTCAAAAACACTAAGAAAAATTGCTGACTTGTAATTTGTAAATACTTATTACAGTCGAACTCATATTAAATGGTTTATCTTATAACTTTCGTTCAATTTTGCTGCATAAATAATATGTACCTAATTATATTTAGGTGAAGGTGTTGTAATAAATAATTTATTTTATATTAAAATCCCCATCACAAAAATAGCATTAATAACGTTTTTATTAGTAAACCGTAAAGTAAAAAGTGCTCTTTAATAAAGAAATAAAACTAATATTTGTAATGGATATTACGCATTAATAATTGTAACGCTCCTTTCACACGTGGCGATTTCATTCGCTCGACTAAAATCGCCACGTATGAAGGGAGACCTAAGGGTAGGTCTTATAAACCATTCAAAAGTTACTTTAAATTAAACGAGATTTAAATCATTGTACCAACAACGCGTTTCCATAATAAATAATCGACCTTAATTTTAAATAATAAAGCCGGGCGTGTTATATCAATTAAATGGTGAGAAAAGCGTGCTTGTACATTGGAATATATAAATCAGATTGTTTGTTTAATAAACTTTAAAAATGGTATAAGTACTTATACACTTTGTTAAGTTAAAGTGAATCGGCAACTACAGACAATCCGATAAGAATAATGAGATGGAAAACAAATTCTTCGAATACCGGACGAGGTTCGTTAAAATAACATCTTCAAAACAAGCTTGCGAAGATGATTTTAACTAAAGATGGTTATCAATAATTTATCATGAATATTGACGGTAGTTCGGGACAGTAGTTATATATTTGAGTAATTGATTTTTGAGTGTTATTAGTAGCCGTTCGTATGAAACGAACGAAACCAAACTTTCACCGTATATTTTTTTAATAGTATATAACATATAAGATCGGTTAATTACGATAATAAATATGTATGTGACTTCAAGTATATGGCAATACGCTTCCATAAATTTTATAAACGAGTTACGCAAATATTTAAAATACTTTAAAATTGCTTGAAATAAACATTTTGTAAAATTACGTTGAAATGTTTCAGTTTAATTAATTCACCTTGAACGTCAAGTGTAGATAAGGCTCACTATTTCAAAGCTATTATACTAAGTACTTAATACCTTCAAAAAGTTTATAAAAGCTACAAAAATAATTCTTATTTTATTTTAAAAAAAAGGTTACTGCGTCTGTAATTATAAATAAGTAATACAAAAGATCGCGTCTCAATTTTCTACAACGTTTGTGAATTGCTGTTCTTATAACATATCTAATAAGTATATTAATTTTTGTAAATAAAAATTAAATAATATTTACAAATTAACTTGATCATGCAACAATGATGTTCGATAGTTCAACGTTCAGCGTGCGTAACGTGCGACAGATACGATATTTTCAATATTATTAATATTAATACCTACGTACTTAGCATGGCAAACAAATCGTTTTTGGTAGTTCATTAAAGGATACTTGATTTACGATAGTTCGAAAGAAAAGCCGCTTTAAATATTTTAAGTCAAACAATGATAATGTTAATGTCTGCAGACGTCGCGTCGGCACTGTTACGTTACGCTGGATATGAATGCACTAACAAGCAATAGTTAAAATAAAACTGTTGAAAATTGTTGAAATATAAAATTTTGATTGGTAAAAATAATTGGAACTGATCACGCATTGTTGCATGAACAAACGAAACTGAACGTGAACGTTAAAAAACTTTTTGGCAATTATGACTTGTAACCGTGACGATTCGATGCCTTCAGAAAAGAAACAAAAACCATTTTTTACCTTTGGAGAATGCGTTGACGTCCATTTCATGGTTAGTTTGTTTTACTTCCGGACCAACTACCGTCGTTTATCACAATTTCATTCAAAATTAAAAGATTGTCTCTAGCGTATTAAATATCATGTTGATATTGTACATCTGAATGTAATTCGGTAACTGACAAAGGTAATTCGATAAACATGTTGAAACCGCAACTTAAAAACGATCAGTTTCGCTATATTAAGTAACGCTTATTTAACGCTTTTGGCCTTTTGTATTTTGATTACAACGAATTAATTTTGTGGAGTCGGGAGCTTCCTAAGAATTTATTATTTATGTAGGTAGGTACCTACTTACTTAAATAATAATTATTAAATTTAATTAAAATATTATTAATATAAGTCGCTAACATAAATAACCGAATTAAACGTTAAAAAAATTTTTTTTGACGTTTTTTTAAATACAGTAAACTTTCATATTCGTGAAACGTTTTATAAGAGGAACTTTGAAGTATATGTAATAACTCATTAATAATAAACTCAAAATGTAGGTATAGAAATAAGTACCTATATACGTATTGGTATTTATCCAAAACTTTGAAAAAATTTTGTTAATATACATTGTTTTGCAATTCTTGATAAACGTCTTTGTTCACTAAAATAGTTGTATAACTCGTGGCAAAATCGTGGATTAAATTTTCTAGGATTAATTTTGATCTATTGAAAACATCTTCGTGCCGCGGCGCAGAACTAAATCGCGAATAACGAATTTCGCGAATATGGAAAGTTCACTGTACATATATAACTATTTAATTATTTTTAATATTTATTATTATTTTTTTTTATATTAAAAATGATTAAATGGTTAAATAACTAAATTACTGAAATTATCTTATAAATTAATAAATCACCGTGCATTTTTATTATAACTGCAAATATAATTTAAAAGTTAGGTAGTTACTTTATAATTGAGAATATTTTAAAAATTTTAACTACTAGGCGCTTATAGTTAGGTAATTTGAAATATCGATTTATAAAACCATCAATAAAGTTATTAATTCGGTAACATTTAGAGTACTTATTAAAGTTTGACGAATCGCTTATTACTGTTTTAAACGTTCTGTTTGTAATATACATTAACTCAAAATTAGAGGTTTAATTTGTTAATGAGTCATTAACTTAACGAAATTAGTTTAATAAGTTAGGTACGTAATAAAACGTATTCTTATAAATGGTACCTAAATAATTAGCAGTTTGCAAAATGTGTGATTTTTGCATTAAAATTATTGAAAGTATATGTAACCTGAAAGCGTTACTATCTTAATGTAGATAATTAATTTATGTTAATAAGTTTTTTTTTAATTAATTTAAAGGCTCCCAAACTGACACCAATTAAATATCCTAATCCTGACATTCACAAACGTCTATGGGTTAAGAGGATTCAAACCTTCGACCACCAGCTTACCTATCAGTCCAGTACTATACTCGCTTAGCCGCAGCGCAGCGGTCCCTTTGTGCCGGCAATTAATTGATAAAAAACAAATGCTTTATAAAATACCTTAACAAACACCTATCCATTCAGATAAGTACCCACACAAATTCATCAACGGCACGAATTCAATTATTATGTGTTAAAGTAGTTGATGAAAACACGAAAATATAATATTTTTTATTTTCATATAAAATGCTAATTTAGTCTTTAACATAATACAGATTAAAGTTCCGGTTCAAAATAAATAGCAATCGTTGCGCGAAAGCCGAATAAAGTCGTAAGAAATTTTATTCTAAAAGCGGAAATGTATAAAAATACTGTACAACAATATAACGTAAATCAAGCGAGAATATCTGAATTAACAAGAGCTTTCTAAGGGAAATGAAATATTCTGGCGGTTATATAAAAGATAAGTAAGCCGAGAGGTCACATTATTAGACGCAATTGAATTTGCAACTGGGGTAGATTTTTCATGCATACAGAACGAACTGAGCATAAATTGAAAACCAGATATGAAAACTTCCTCTATCACATTGAGTTTGACACTGCAAATCTTAAACTCTGATCGGAGTGTCGCCGGCAGTCGTACAAATGCAAAATTTCAGTAGATAAGAAATGGAAATTAAAATACGAACGCGACGCCCAAAATACACTTCTATCCACAGTTCTAAACTTTAACTGAAAAATGAAAACTCGTTTTTAAGATAAGTTTAAAATTTCTGGAAGTGTGATTTTAGTCTGGGTTTCCGTCTTGTGGGAATTTTTGTAAGTATCGCATGATTCGATTTGGGGTTTCTCGGAATATAAAAAACTTCTGGTCAAAAGTTCCAATAGTAACTATACTAGATGTGTGATAAAAAGTCGCTTATGTTGACTGATCACGTTTTCCGCTTTTCATGCCGTAGAAGTTAAGTGTGTTGACAGACAGGATAGACCAACAATCTTTCTCCCGAATAGAAACGTGCTCGTTCTAGTTTCTATATCGCTCTCTTATCCGTTTAAGTACAATATAAAATATATAGGTGAAACAGCTAAAAACGTCGTTAATACTTACTTTACACAACTATTTCATTATTAAATATAGGCAATAGGTAAGTACGCGTTGTAACGATTGAAATATTATAATTAGAAATTTATTTAGAACAATTATTCTGGTTTATATAAATGAAAGAAATGAATTCTGATCCTCAGATTTACATTATAGAGTAATTTATATTCACTTGATGCTAAGATAAGACGAATCTGAAATTCACTGCATATATAAACTCGAGATTCGAAGATTTTGTAGATGAACAGACAGTAATATTCCATTACCTTCTTATACCTACCGAATATTTAGGAGCTACTTGACCACCGCATTTTTTGTCTGCCCCAATATGCTTTACCAAACAACCTATATCAGGTATATATGCGTTATTAATGTTACTAATTCACGAATCATTTATTTATAACTAGATTATGTGATGGCTGGAAGTATTTCAACAACATCTAAGAAATCTGAAGTCGTATATCAAATAAAGGGTGGGGCAGGACCTACCGGGTAGGTGCCAGCCCTTATAGCGTTTTAAAATTATTGCTTCCAGTTAAAGATTAATTTCCGTTGTTTGTTGATGCCTACCTGATATTACCAATTTATAATAGTATGACAAGTGTTTATTCAATTATCTATAATAGATTTTGGGTTTTATTATCTAATAAAAATACTAAAAACGTAGATAACGAATTATTATTACACTTGAAAGATTTGAAAGAGAGTTTTATGTTAAGGTGGATTATCCTAATAAAGCAATTTGTAAATGTCCGACGCCAACTATTTAAATTGTAGACTTTCTATTATTTAATATTGTTTTTTTTAAATTAATATTAATAAATAAATTAATAAGTAGGTATCTATACCTATCTATTTTATCTATTACTAATATACATATTTTATTATATCGAGAGTAAAATTAAAAACTACTAAAATGTTACCTATGTTAGATAATTATGTTATCTATGAATACATTTACTTTTTGCAAAAGGTCGGGTAGTATTAATTTTGATATTGGTAAAATAGCGCTCGCAAAACCGGTTTTATCGCAAAATCTCCTTACCGGTGGGCGCTATGTTAAAAAATGCCGGTAAATTGCTTATTTTTAATTTTTTAGAGGAGAAAACTTCCTACAAATTTTATCTGAAACATTTTTTGATCATACCTTGTTCAATTTTATGTCGTGCAAATACAAAAAAAATACGGCGGGGCGTGTGATTGCAAAAAAAAGTGGATTAAAACGTTCTGTTATTTGTAAATTTTGTAACGATCAATCGTGTGAAAATGTGCTAGAAATTGTGATCTACGGTGAAGACAAAGAAGAAGAAATTTTATCTATTACTCCTATTATTGATCAAATTCAGAAGGGGAATGAATATTTTTAAATCGAACAATAATAATACAAAACGTGATATTGCGAGTTAGTTAATTGATGATTAACCAGGACCATCAATGCATCCAATTTGCGAAACGTTTCCGTTAAAATAAATTATAAGTTAAATTTACGTTTATTTTTAATTATTATTTTAAAATTAAAATTAATTAGCTTAAAACTAAAACAATTAATTATGTATTGCTGATAACAACTAACATAATTGATATGTAATTAATAAAGAATAATATTAATAATATATGAACTGGGCGTTCTGAGACTTTTAATAACCGGCTCCATTTTAACGCACCGAATCTCGCTATCTATTGGATTTAAAAAAATATTTCAGATAAAAGTTGTAGAAAATTTCCAACTCTGGAAAATTAGAAATTAGTTTTTTTAACGTAACGTCCACTGGTAAGGAAATTTTGCGATAAGACCGGTTTTGCGCGCCATTTTACCAATATCGCGGCGCGAGCGGAAGTTCGCCAAGGTCGAAAACTTCAATTTTTATTAGAACCCAGATATCTAAAACATAACCAAAAATCAAAACTACCCCACTTGTCGCAAGGTAAATTTACCCCACTTCTGACGACCAGCTTCGTGGCATCATAACTCTCATCAGCGGGTAAGATTTTTCGCCCCCCCCCCCCCATTTGAAAATGTACATCTTAAGTAGGTCTGCCGACGTACAAATTTTCATGCTTGTATCAAAATGTGCAATGTGTAATTTTCTTATGCTATAAAATGTTATCAAGTTACGTTGCAGAGTAAACTTTGTGTAGCTGGCACGTCGAAACTATTCACTTTACAACGGAAATGATAAGAACGTAAATTATAAGAAATGTTCTCTTGTTTATTTTATCATATAGGTACTTTTGTGCTAAAATAAACCGGAAACAAAATTCTGTCAAAAAACTCGTATTTAACACCATTTTTTCACTGTGGGATGGCGGCGCGAGCGGAAGTGCCCTAAGGTCGAAAACTTGAATTTTTATTGGGACCCCAATATCTAAAACATATAAAAAAAACTCAAAACTACCCGATTTTTTGTGAGGCAAGCTCTTTTTTTTTGTTCCCTGCTACTGGACTATAAATAAGGGTTTGGTTTTTAATTTAGTTGCTTTTCTAAAAAAGCAACTCGCAACTCAAAACTTTATAAATATACTTACCTAGTTATTCTACGGGTAAATAAAGGTGTACAGGCGCTAAAATAAAATTGCTCCCGATTAAAATAATTGCAGGGTCATAACTGCATTCGGAGTTTAATCCTAATTGTAATTTATAAACACCGCCGAATTTGCATATTCTTAAATATGTTTAATTTTTTCCTGAAAAAGTAGAACTAGTTTAATAACTTTCTATATTGGTAGTTTAAAAGACTGCTTGCAGACCTACACAGAATAAAGATAGCAACACGTAAAATTTTTATGATCTGGAAACGGAAAGTTTCTTTCGGCAAGTTCCGTATCTGATAGCTGCAGCTCTAAATTATAATTTGTAACTAAATGTCAATTACTAACCTAATAAATTTACAAATATTCTTAGATACCTAGGGATTATATGTTCAAAATGATAGGAATAGAACTGCGAGTCTTAGTTATGTCGTTTGAAGACGAACAAAAAGTTTAAAAGTCAATTAGGTGTCAGTTTGCAAACGTTCTAAGTTTTTCAGTAGGTATTAGGTACCTACATAATATATACTTAAAATGTATCATGGGGATTCAACGCGACTTCTAAAGGTAAATAATTGGAAAAGAAATATCAAACTAAAAGGCAGTAGGAATCATGTCGATTGGAGTTAAGTTAGAAAGTCGAAAAGGACAATTCAAAAAATAAGGATCGAAAAGGATTTTAATAAATCGCTCTCCACGTTTCGTATTTAATAATCAGTTTTATTCACTTGAATGGTTTTAAAACAAAGGGATCTTAATTTTAAATGTTTTGTATTTTTATATAAATAATATAAAGGTGCCTGTGTAATATCATTACGTGCCTAAAAAGAATGATATTAAAGCAATTAATGTAGATGCGCATCTCATATATATTTTGATTGTTGATTAAAAAAAAATCAAATTGTATCTATAGTTTTTAGATTTGGTGTTCGTTGACGCATTTTTTTTGTCTTCTAATATAAATTAACGTAATTTGTTAAGTGTGGAAAGTTAGTGTCGTTCCAGACGAAATTTTGTTTAAGAAGTTTTTCAAAAGTTACAAAATTATGCAATAACTAGTTACTAAATTTTAACTAGAAACTTTGTTATACATACTTACTTAACAAGTTCGTTGAAAATGTCAAAAGGAAATAATAAAAGCTTTATATTGTATATACCTATTATATGTACCTATACAAAAGTTGAGACCTCGGTAACATTCAAGTTCTTTTATCGCACTTATACGACATATTATTTGCCTATTTGTAACAACTTTTTAATGCTTAATATCGTGTAGATGCTGCAGATTATAATGTAGACCTTTAGCGTCTTATTCGAGTACCTGGTATAAAATTAATGACATATTTTAATGAATTAATATTCCAAAACAAAATATGTCACGTTTTCGTTCTGCTTTCATGAAAACATTATTTTCTAGGAATTTTAATAAAGACTAAATAAGATGGTTTATTTTTTAATTTAAACATTATTTTATTTTATCACATAAAGTACCTACTTATGTATATAATAAATATTGCATTTCATGTAGGTATTCTATTAGTGATTCGTGGATATTAGTCCCAAATTTCTCAAGTATTCAAAAAATTACATTTGTATGTTCATCAAGTTTTACACTGATTAAACTTTATCATGTAATATATAGGTATCTACGTACCTACTAATAGGTAATTTGTGCGTGAACATTACTTACATATCCTCTTATTCAATTATAATTAACTGAAATATTCGTTAAAATCTGAAATTTTAGAAAACACTTCATTAGTATTCAAGAAAGGTTTCTTTAATGCATAGATATCTGTAAATTTTAATACACACAAGTAGATATGTATGTATTTATAAACTTAAATGTGTTTGGTACCTATATTTTAAGTGATTTTCGACGGGAAATTAACGATGATTATAAAAGAAATGTAAATTAATTATCAATTAAAAGATCGTCACAGATAATATAGATGAGGAGTTTTCTACGACTTCATTCGAGTGAACGACTTTGCCTTGTAAAAAAAAACGTATAATAAACTCCAATACCGAGCAATAGGATATGGTTGTAACGTAGCCTTCGCCCGATGCACATCAAAAAAGTATAATTGTAACGCGTTAAATGTATTATTGTAATTACTTAATTGATAAACCAGTATTTTCAGTAATTTACGCTGAAATCTATTTAAAAAAGTATTTATATGTTTAAAATAGTGGCAACTATTTAATTAACTATCTGAAATAGTTATGTAAATTAATTCATTGCTCGCTTCTAAAATTTTTATTCAAGTAATTAAAGTTAAAATCTTATTAAAGGCTGTTTATAACACACTAACTGGAAGAGTATCTTAATGAAGTGCCTTTTAAGACGGTTTTATTTTGAAAGTAATTATAAAGTGTAAATAACTCCCTTTACATAAATTATGGCATTCTATCGCTTAATGCACGAGTTCGGGATGTATTCAGTAAGAAAATGTAATTTCATTGCCTATAGAACTAAAAAGTTGAAAGAGAAATTCGTTTACGTAATCAATAAATCCATATTACCTATAATATTGTATTGTTTTGGTTAAGTGCCTATTTATCGGCGTGATGTAAAATAACGTTGTTAATGTAAATTTTAAATTAATCCGAAGGAAAATATTCATGTTTGCGTGTAAATTAAAAATTGATTATTTTTATTTAAATTTCGTTGAACGCTTATCTTATTAAGTCTACCGCGCAAATCTCAGTTGCAATGTACCCATGTACTAAATTATCCCAAGTGTGTAAATTGTTTCATCCCTTCTACCTCTCTACTGCACTGCAGGGAATTATTTCATTTCACTGTGAGCATCTCAGATAGGAATCTATGCAGGAATACTAGGTAGTTATACATACTATTACGGCATCTACAATTTACATTTGATTTGGTTGTAATTAGAGAAGCTGTATTAAACACAAAGTTACCACAATATTTCGTAGGAAATTGGAACTTAGAACTAGAGTATCACAAAGTATACGTAGGTAACAGTAGTTTGCTATACAGAATTCTACAATAATTATGTCTACTGTATATTCCATTATAATTTTTGTACTAACACACTTCCAAGAATTGGAAGTAATGTAGTACTTATTGTTAGAAAATGATCGATTTGTTTGTTCATTATCAATTTGTCCAATACCGTATATAATGATCACGTCCAACACTTACGACAAGTGAATTACGCCCTTAATAAGACTTAAATTAAGGTCTTAATTCGATTGTCGTAAGCTTTGACCAAGACCATTTTTGAAAAAAACTCTCCTTAATTATAGTTCACGCCTCGTGTTCACTCACAACTCGTCTTTATCAAATTTTAAGAAAACTCGTTTGATTGGACAATGAGCGGGGCATAAATTCAACTAAATCGTACGATACGTACTTAGTAGTAAATTGTGGAAAAGCATATTCTATAATTTGTTATTTCGCTCCAAAAACACTGGAGCATTTAATTGATTCGCAGATCCTTTACTATATGGCACGAACTTAAGAAATAAACACAAGTCTATCCTTTATTACCTATATATACATGTCAGGTACACCATATTATATGAATATTTGAAGTTGAAGATGTATTATATAATTCAAACTTCATGAGAGTAAACTGTGATGATAGGACTGTCACGACCGTAATAAAACCTCGTAATAAACTTGACTAATTTATTACATTCGAAACAGTTTTGCTGTGTAAATTATGTGCAAAGTAGGGAGTTTCAAATATTTAAATAAAATATTTCTCTCTAAACTCGAATAGGTATTTGTATTTCTAAAAGTTATGACATGAACCCAACAAAATTTCAAACTTATTTTTCGATACCGAATATAATTCATTATTGTCAAAGACTTTCTGAATTTCATCTGGAATTTTCATTTCATATTTTCGTTGGTTATAGGTATAGAGCTTTCGGTTTATAGCAGAAATTTCTAAATTTATAATGACACTTTAATATAATAGGATCTGTTCCCATATATTTGCACTGTAATTATTTACAATTTGATCGTATATTTCTTTAAGAAGGTTGATAGGTTTGTTTTCTAAAACTTGTTTATAAAGCAAGCTTATTGTACCTATAATGTTGCATACCTACTATAATTTGAAGGATTTAGCATTTAAATCGTGTATGTAATTTAGGGCCTATTATATATAAAAATCAGATAAACTTCGGTTAAGCTGTTCTCGGAATAACTTCTATGGAAATGTTTATCTATTGTATAAAAGTTTTCATGGCAGTTATCCTATAATGGTTTATCTATAACTATATGATGATAATGACTTGTAGAACCAATCCTCATAGGAGTTATTAATTAGAGTTCAAATTATAGTACAGTTTACACTTTAAATTGCGATTCAACTGCGATTGCGATTGAATTATAATCCAGGAACGGTTTTCTAAAACATTAATAAATAATTAACCCTTTAAAATTATTTACTTGAATGTCGAGCTTTATTTATTTTAGTTTTTAAGTTGATTTAGCGTCGGATCACTAGTGTATGTACAATATTTATAATTAACTACCGAAAGGAAAATACCCACAGTTGCTTTTATTTACAGTTAATGTTAGCTAACTTACTTATTGAAAATAAAATACTTTTAGAAGTACATATTATGTAGATTTAATAGTTTTACTAACAGGAAATTAACTCAAAAACGACAGATTTCAATAAACGTTTAGGAGTTAAATTTAACCAGACTGTAAAAAATTAAAGTTTTTAATTGTTTTAAATAAAATCTACAGTAATTGTTGAAGATAAATAAAATGTACGCGTCGTTTATACAATTTTACCTATTGTTTGTCTACAAAACTCAAATTATACGCTATTAATTGTTATGCCGGTAAAAGGAAGCCCAATGTTTGTTTAACAAAGCAAAACATATTATTTTTTAGCCGCAATAACGTGTGATGTAAAACATTTTTGGTTTTCTGTCATAACAATTCTGTAACATCGTATTTCTGTTGTAAAGGTAAATTAAATATTATTTATACATGATGTTTTTAAAGTATATAAGAATCAAGTTAATTTAACATCGTAACACGAACAACTAAACGAACTAAACCGAGATAATCGTCGTAAAAACCCTTTTATAATTAAAAATTCTATTGAATTACTTAATTGTACGTTGTTCAAAGTTTATTGCTCGTGACGTCGTGCATATTTTCTTTATTTTGATTTCTTGAAGATTATATTCATATCTGTTTAAAATTTATTTAATCTAATGGTATAGTTCGGGCAACTCCATGTCAACTACACATATATCTAATTAAAGTTAGGCATTATTCGATTTCTATGAGTATTATATAAAAGGCAAAGATAAGTAGTTCATCATTAACTAAGTATATGTATGTACACAAAAAAACTATACATTTTAAAAAATTTGTCCTTATTTGCTTAATATATTAGTTCCTAGCCATGTTACTACTCTAAAAATTAATAATGAAATACTCATAATAATAAAACTAAAAAGTTTATTAGTAGTACATTTTTAAAATTTTGAACATATTTTAATTCTTTTAAAATTGTGGTAATAGACATATATTAATTGGAAAGAAATCGCACCAACAATGTTAAACGATTTTTCATTGTTAGTTTGCTGTGATTATTTCGCCTTAAATATAAATATCGTTATATTCAGTAGAATTCAGGGTTTGTCGAAGTTTTAGTCGTAAACGGTATATTTTTGGCGCAAGTCCAAGGACAGCGCGAAAAGCGGTCCCAAAAGTAACAAAAAAACGAAGTTCTCTTAACTAAATACTTTATCAGTTTTTGAAATATTTTTAATTGTTTTTCGAAAAACTAATAACATTCTGACAATAAGTTAAATTGTCGTTTTTTAATTCGAGAACGTGATAAGCATCTATGCCATGTAGACATACGGGTAATAGCTGTAAGTCCTTATTCACAATTTTATAATTTCTAATGTGTTTCTTACGCTTACGCTCATTGTGAATAAGGACTAACGTTAACTACTGTTGTGTTAGTTACACTTATTAATACTGTAAATACGATATATACAAAATATCGTTTAAACTTTACAGTAGGTATTTTAAACATAACCAACTTTATTAAGGCGTTATATAAGAACAGTGTTTATTGTTGTGCTTTTAACAACCACAACACAAGGTACAATTTTATTCCTATTAATTCTGATGACTTAATATTTTCATGTAGCCGATTAAGACGGACAGTATCGGACTTACAAAAATTAGGATTCCATTAAGCAAATAGTCTGTTTAATTCGAACAAAAATGACTTTTGGCACAGATATCGTCGTTACATTTTACCGTTTCGTTGGCGACTGTTTACATTTCACTTTGAAATCTCGATTCCTAGAAAGTTTTTTTATTTTATGTAGTCTATTTTTCATAGAAGAAATGGAAAGACTTGTTTTATGTCAGTACACACAGTTCGTCTCAAATTAATTTTGCTTAAATTTAGGATTGATCGTTGATGTTGTTACATACATTGAGTTGAACAGAAATCTGAAAATAATTTTTGTTTTTGAAATATTTTTAAATAGATTTATTTATAAAGATGAAAGATTTAGATTTATAAAGTTTAAAGCAAAAATTTTAAAGTATTAATATAAAGTTAATAGGGTAATTGACCTACAAAGATATTTTTCTAATGTATTTACTTTATTCCTTTATAATCTTCTACAAATAAATATATTTTCAGTTGTAGATATTCATAAATATACTTATTTAGTACGTTAATAAGGTAAATCCAAGAACGAGTGTAATTAAAAATTACTTTTAATTGGTAAAAGAATAATCTATCGATATTAACCTTGTTGTGATTTAATTATACCGGTTTGTTTAAAATTTAAACAATTTAATTTCCTACATACTTTCTACAGTGTCTGAAAGCTTTAAAAGAGTAAATAATTACATTGTTAAAAGGGTTAAAGTTTAATTTCGTTTTGTGCTTAAGAGTAAGTATGTATTTTCCCAAAGCGACATTTCGAAAACTTTCGTAATAATTCCAAATACTTTAACATCTTGTCGCTCTTATCTCTATTCAGCACGAAGCTACTTCACGAGGAAATTGAAAAGTTAAATAGATGAAGCTAAGTGGAAAATGTGCTGTTACGGTTTCGTGTTTCTTCAAAACAATCTGAGGGAATTCCTAAAATTTACAATATTGCGCACTGGGATTATTTTCCAAGAATAATTTTGCATTCATAATTGAGTGCACACTTAATAAAGTTCCCACTTTATGAATTTCGCTTATTAAATGAATTATTAATTAAGATTTTCCTTATATTAGATATTCTATTTTTTTTATCTTTTTCGCTTGATTTAACAAAATTAATTTAGCTGACTAATTATTTATTTATGCTATTTGCACACAATTAATTTGCTATACATAACTGAAGTTCTCCCCTTTTTATTTCAAAAATTGGCAAAAAGAGTATTAGCTACTTTAAGTTGTATAAACTATCATAATGCCTAATACTAAATTGTTAAAATTTTTCAAATAAGCTTTGTTTAAACAAAATAAAACACTTTTTTTAATTGATAGTACATAAATCGACACGCTTAGCTTATTACATCTGTTAAAGTCCGTTTGAATAGGGTAGTCGTGTTTGAAGGTGGATCCCAAGCATGATTTATTATCTTTGTTAAAATCTACCTGGAGTTCTCTTATTGTTAAATAGTTTTAGAAGATCAGCTATAAGTGGAATTGGCACACTAGAGGTTCTCGAACTAAAAATATTTTATTTAAAATGCGTTTCATTTAAGTATCAATTGTATTTAAACAAATATTTTTACTGAAGTCCTAAACATTTTTACGTCCTTTGTTGTTTCTCTACTTCAATAGCTCTACTCTTGAAAAGATCCTTTGTATTTAATATCACATAAAGTTTAAATTTACTAGCTACATATAAATTATTAGTTATCTAATAATAGTGTATTCTTGTTCGTAGGTATACATAATAGATGTGAAACAGAGTTTTTTTTTAGTTAAAACGTTTACTATTATATTAATATTTTCTTTTTAAAAGCCTCACTACCCTTTATTTTATTGCAATTGATAGAGTTCGTCGAGGTGGTAGGTAATATAAGCACTAAGCGTAATTTATTTATTTATATTACGCGCATCAAAATAATTAAACATTTTTTTCTTTGAATTGTTTTTCTTTCTATTATAAAGTAAAATTGAATTTGACGAATTATTTAAATTAAAAAGAAGTTTTGCATGAAATAATAATTTACGTAAATTTATTGTAATTTATTGTAAGTAACCAATGACAAAATGTATTAGACTAGAAATTTTTGAGGGAAATAGGTTATTTGAGGAATTCTCTTATTTCATTATTCTGTTCAATATTTACACAACTTTATTGGAAATTCAAATCTGGCTTTCGCAGTTTTCTTTCACTTGTTTTCTCTTATTACTGATACTGCAAATCGAACATGTTACTAGTTCTTTTATTTAAACGGAATAAAAACCAACATTATCTATTTTATATCATCAAATTTCGCTGTTGTAGTATACATTCTATGCAAATCTAGAATTGTCTTAAGTAACTTCTCGTTTTCATGTTTGGCACAGTTTATGATAGGTAATCACACGACCGTTTAATAGAGTGTTATATTCGAGATGTATTCGGTTGCTAGGTAACGAAGATATGTCAATTTAAATTAATATAATTAATTACATGAAATGTAAGTTACGTGAAATACATAATACTAGAAAAAGAGTACAAATTTTAATATTAAGTATAGTTAATACATGACGTAGAGAAAACTACAAAAATGTAGCAAATTCAGTTCAAGTACAGATGATCGAACAGTTAATATTTCAAGTATCGTTAACGTATCTGTCACAAAACATCGTCTAGTACCTAAGTTGACTATTTACATACAATTTGCTAATAAATAACTACATTCAAATCATTTTATGATCGGGATTTATTTCGCGACTTAAGTGCTTTAAATTCCGATTGCAATTTAAATTTACTTATAAACATAGGTAAATAGCGCATCCATTAATTTTAATGGCGCATATTTAAAGCGCAATATATATTTAGTTTAACACTATACACGATAGTTAGGTATTTTAAATGTCCTCAATTATATAACAATCTAAGAAAACAAGGTCTGAATACATCGGAGACTATTATGATGACGAATCCACTTATTAGCATAAAGATTTGGTTTTGTTGTCAAAACGTTTTCTACGGTTGGATGGTGCACCATTATGCTAATACTAAATTTGTTGCCGTATATAAAGGATTTTCCGATATATAAAGTTTATTTCTAAAAACTAATACATATCGTTTGTTATTGTTCTAAATTAAAACTTCGACGATGACTTTAAAAATTAAAAAAATTAAAATTTCTTTATTATTTTTAAACATTATTATTATTTGAGATTCTTGCGATTCGTTTTTATTATAAAGATTTCAAATATTTTTATACTATAATTAATACTAAATTACCTATTATGTACATAATAAATTAAATTTTTAAAAATATTAGCAGGTGAAAAATGATTGATTTTTACACCCAGTTGGTATGGGGGAATGTGGATATGTCACAAAATACTTGGAAGTAGCAAACGTTTCATTTTGCCCTACATGAGAAACAATCAATTTTTATAACAGTATGTACAAAATCTAAATGTTTGCACTGCTTTTACAAAATATGAACAATGTAATGCCATATTTACATGTAACACGGATGTTAACATAAAAAGAATACAAATATAATACATACTTATATCATAAAACAGTGAATTTTGCGTCAATAGTCAATGATTTTTTATATTCCACTTTGCCCCACATTGCATACCTACTTATTGTAAAGTTTCTTTTCTGTGCAATTTTAAAATTTGATTATCAGTTTATTAAGTATTTAAAAATAGAAACATTATTTATAACGTAAGTTAACGTTTAAAATTAATAGTGAAATGATATTTATATTGTAGAAAATTTAAAGAAAAAGCAAGAAAGTCTTTTCATAACCTAATAAGTATAGCCGATAATTCTTAGAAATTTATATTCAAAATAAGTCATTGTGGATAACAATACTTTTACGACCGTCTCGACGTGACACGTGTACAGTTGTGATATTGAAATGGTCGGGAAAATTCGTACCTGCCTGAATCGAGGAATTATCTATCACTCAGGACTGACCAGCTTCAAATCACCTGTTTTCTTTGTTGTCGAGGTTTAGAATATTTTATTAGTTAGTATATCGCGTCCTGTTTAATAAACGGTTGTGCATTCGACAGGTCGTTGAAATTTTGACTTTTCCATACATTTTCTAATAATTCAGTGACTGGAAACAAACAAGTATTATCTTAAAAACCATTTGAATAGTTTCGTGATTAAAAAATGTGCATCGAAGACACGAAGGCCCGTATGTATTCCATTCGAAATCAACAATGTAAGTCGTTTACCCTTTTCATTTTAGTATTTTTCTAACTTGTCAACGTTTTAAGTAGGTACCTATTTATAATCTATTTTGTAATTACATTGAACACACGAACAAATATTTCCAATTATTTTATGAGGTTTGAATTTTTTGTAATTTCTTTTATAACGTGTGGTATCTAAAAATGGTGTAGATCGTTTCACGCGTCTGTCGCGTCGGCTTATCGCACGTGAGACGGATAACGTATTGTATTTTTGTTTAAAACAGACATACTTATCTTAGATAATTATCGTAAGTAGGTCAAGCTCGTTAAATTATCGTGTTTTTTTTTAGATTTATGGTAATTTTTATCTATAGGTACCAATAATATTGTAATAAATTTGAATTTTTCAGGGTTATTCTATAATGCGCATTATTTAGTTATTTATTTACTTTTTCGTCGATAATGTGGAATTAAAAGATTGTTGTTTGAAAAAGACCGGCATTCAATTTCTTGGAGAATATTTTGAATTACTTGTTCTCATCTGGTTTATGCTTATTTTGCGCATTAAAACTAATTCTGGGCGATTTTAGGGTTTTTGAAAATGCAAACTTCAACCTTGAATGGTGGACGTTTTGCCCATGACCAAAATTCGAAAGTTATATATTGTTGAACTCTTCTTTATTTACCTACGCTATCGTTTAAACTATGTTTGATTCCGTTTGAAAAAATTTGCCAAATTGGGCATCCTTTAATTTTTATATTAGTCATCATAAAAATTGTAATTATTTGCATTACTTATGTATTATTATTATTATGTATTTTATCTGTATTTATTAACAAAATATTTTAAAACAAAATAAATCGTTTGTAATAATAATTAAAATAAGTACCTATACAATATATATTTTCGCCGTTAGATACTGATGATAAAATCATTAAAATATTATACGTCCATAATATGTATTATGTCACAATAACCAAAAAGATTTAATACATATGTACGATTACTGTTTAACCATCAGTAGGTATTTTAATTATTTTGTCGATTATTACTTAAAACTAAATTTAAAAATTACAATTAAACTGATTAATTTATAATTAACTGGTAGCTACATAGGTAGGGAAACAAACGTTCATTCTATAGAAATTAAAGAAATAAACGTGGGGAAAGTGCACGGCCTCCTATATATTGTACCGCCTAACGATAAATCCGGTTTTTCGGAAGTTTATGAAGTAAATTAATTGCGTTTCCTGCGGAAAATAAAGTACGTTTAATTTTTTACAAAATGTGGTAAAAATGCAATCAATAATTGTTCAATTATAATTTTAATAGCCATTTTACAGAAGCCTTGCAAATAAACGGATTGAAAAATCTTGTGCTTAAATTAAGCCACCTACATAATAAGTTTTTACACATTACAAGTACCTATATTTATTTTTAATTCTTACGTAGTAAATCAATTCAACAAATTTATTCGTTATTTTATATATTTGTTAATGTAAGGTGCCTAACAATCACTGATAATAATAGTAACGTGGAGTGCAAAGTAACGACTTGAGAGTCTGCAGATCGCTTCGAGTTCACTTAAATTTTTGATTTTTATGTTACTACTTGATAGAAAAATGTCGTGCGACAATCTTTGTTTTAGTCTTATGTGTGTGATTTCGTTCTAAATTACTTATCTACATATTTTCAACCTTGGACATGTGTTCAAATTTGCGTGATAAGTACTTGAAAGCACTTTCCTAATATAATCTTGTATTGTGAGCATTCCTAGCTTGGGGTGCTATTGTTCGTTTCTGCATTAGTCCAAATAACACAGACACACATTATGCGGGAAGAAATTAACGCCTTTTAAATTAAACAAGATGCGCTCTATTTTCATTTTATCTATTATTTTTGTTAAAGATTTGGAATAGCTGAGCGAATCTTACCTACATATCCTTCGTTCATAAGCAAATAAACTGTACGAAAACATCGACTTGGAGGATTGATGTGGGTATAAACAGTAAAGTGTTATTATGCCTTTAACTTCTTATTATAACGTCAAAGTAGTATTTTTTAATTCGTAAACTAGTGATATATCTACAATTTAGGCAGTGCTGCACAAATTAGGCGCACTTCCCCTAACGCAGAATTGAATATTTACAACGATTGTATTGAATATTTTTTGAAGAATTAATAATATCTTAATCGCCTCGTTTTATCATTATCTCTCCTAAAATATTATTTATCACACCTCATTATTTTTTTTATTAAAAATTAACGACGCATATAAATTGCATCCTCGATTGCGTCCACCTAATGTCTCGACCTATTTATTACGATGTCGAAAACAGTAAAATAATTATTTTAATATCTATCAATAATGAATTTACAAAATAAATAAACGAATTTATTATCGTATATAATAGGGTAGTTGTGGATAAAGGATTGTTATGATTTCATAAGGGTTTTCTATAGACGGAAACATTGTTATATTTCGGTGTTCATATTTTCTAGTAGGTATGATCCGTTTTCATATTACGTTGATGTTTTACTTATACGTTAGTCACGACTGGTTCCAATGCACGTCATCAATAAAAAGTTACTAAATTGTATATTTGTAATATTTAGTTTAAAGTTTTGAACGTGGCATATTCTATCGATGATTTATCTGCACTAATATTATGGGGCAAAGAAAGACTACAATTTATTAATACTGTAAAAAATATGAGGTTTTATTGATGACGTGGATTGGAACCTATCTTGAATAACATAAACATATAGATATGTATAGGTACGTCATTAAATGCAACTTGTTGTCGTCTGATTTGTAGAGGTATTAGTACAGTCTCGCATAAAATACTCGTTATTAAACTGTTAGATATTATTTCTGTACTTACAGGTGTTTTGTAGTGAATTTAGTAGATATCTTAAGCAGCGTTCAGATATAACGAACGAATTTGAACAAGCACCGACGAACAAGGGGCGTATAAAAGATGTGAACATGTCAAACAGCTAAAAATACCTTTAGTTAGACTTAAAACGGATTGTTCGATGTTTTTACAATTTTTATACACCACGTGTTTGTCGGTGCTCGTTCACGTTCATTCGTTATCTCTGGACGTGACCTTAAGAAGATATGTTATAAAGTAAGTCGATTCAGTTATTTTACTTTTAAGTTACAAATATTGCTTTTTAAGTTATTTTTAAATTGAAGATCGTTACCTAGATACTGATAAAAAATTAGAATTTTGAATATTTCGCGTTACCGCTAAATTTAAGATTAGATTAATGCTTTATTTAACCAAAGGTACCTAAAATTAATTAATTGTGATGTTACAAAGGCCAACTTAAAAAATATTAAAGTTTTGAGTTCGAATTAAAAGTAAATAATAATAATCTTTCTACTGTTTTCGAGATTATAATTATTACCGAATCAATTATAGCTTTAAAGCAATAACAGTTACAGAAAATTTACAATTTGGATATTTTTAAAACTAAAAATATAGTATAGTTATGTTATTGTAATAAAGCCAAATTTTAGAAAAATTACGGAATAAAACAAAAATTTTAATAATTTTATTTATTTCATCTTTAATTTTCACTTTTACAATTCATATAAATCAATTTCTTGAATATCTTATTTTTGCGAGCCAAAAATGAAATTGTCCTGGCGCCATTTTAATAAATAATTTGCTTACATTTAAATTTAAACTAATACTGTATTATAAACTACATAAAAAAATCAAGATAAATATAATGTTTATATAGAAAAATAACAAGTTTAGCAAGGATTTGCAACTAACTGTCGTTAAAAATCCCATTGCAATGTTATAAGAAATAAACGAATAACTTATGATTTTAAATAAAAATATTTTTTTAATTGCGACTAATTTTGTGTAATTTTTTCATAAGAATAAATAATACTCACAATCGGTGGGTACCTACTTCAATAATAAATCGATAAAACAAATTTTGCTTAATGGCTTAATAATAATAGGTTTAATTTTTGTAAATGATAATATAATGTTACGTTTTTATACTTCACTCGCTTTGTGTAGGTAAGCAAGAATCGAGCAATTTATTTTAAGGTACACAAATATTGTGCAATGATATTCGACTTAAAATTTAAACTAAAAACTATTTTCTTAACGTGACCATATTTATGAAAAGAAGTGATACTTCGGTCTCATCACAGATTATTATTTTATGTTAATGTCTGCATTATCTACATTCCACGAACATAAAAATTTGATAATGTGAAAAATAATAATAGAAATGAGAAATTATGAGGTAATAATATCACGACTTTCGGTATCGAAACTATCGTAGCTAGAATTAGAAACTGTCTTTCTAGTAAATTTATCACTTCCCATGGGCATGTAACGATTGCTATAGCTCTCAAATCTATTACCGTTTGAAGCATCACAGGGTTCATTATCTCCGCGACAACGAATAACTACAACTATCATTATAGCCAATAAGATAAGAGCACCAACTATTCCAACTAACAAATACAGTAGCATGTTTATCGAAAGAAGTCCATCGTTATTATCTACAAATATAATACACATTACGACGCGCAGTGATTATCATTAAACTAATATTAAAATAATGTAATTAAAAAGTTTTACCTAAGAATTTTTCCGGATTGAGAGTAAAAGTGGGTAAGCGCGTAACAAGGCTCTTCCCTTCTTTATTAGCGATGTATAAGTCAACATCAAATCCAATACCGGATTCCAATCCCCTAACGGCGAATATAGGATTTCTAGACGTGACATTGCGGACTAATTTGCCTGTCTGTGCGTCGTACACTTCCATAATAAATTCCCCACGAATACCTCTATTGAATTCATCAATACATTCCACGTGCAGAGAACTTTCTGTCTGCTTTGTTACTTTACAGTTCGATGGTGCTTCAGGCGTATCTGCGTATAATCACAATTTGTTGTAATTTGAAAAACGGACGGATTTCAATTGGAAACAGAAAGCAAACAATTATTAGGCATATATTATAAAGTATTTAAACTAATTATTTTCGCAAAAGCTGCCGAGATACGTTATGATTCGTATTTTTTTTATTTCGCCCGCCTATTTAATTAATTTTGACGAAATTCTAGTTCTTAATTGCTTGTAAATACTCGTACTTTGTATTAATAATAAAACTCTTACCGGGGGGCAATAGATGAAATATACATGGAGCTTCTATCTCGCCAATACTATTGTTTCCGCTACACATTAAAAGTGGATAGTCATCTTCCGATGAAGGAGTATAATACACGGTGCTGTTCAAGCCGGCGGATGCAATAAAATGTTCGGGGAGATTCACTATATTGCCGTCGTTATATTTAAACTTCCAGGTAAATTGAACGTTTTTCGGGTTAGCTTCTAATTCGCAATTAATTTCTGCTCTGTCCTGTAGAGCCACACGGTAGATTTTGGGTTGGCCAGTGCGACAAACGGGAGCGTCTGCATTTAAAATAAAACTTTCGTTAAAATATAAATTTTCGTAATAATTTATTGTTCCAGCAAATATTGATGTTCATCTAAATTCGTCAACTTGTTTCCCTTTGTTTATATGAGTTGGTAGCATGCGTAACCGCAATTTCCTTTTATATTCAACGATATTATTTGAACGTACATAAACTGCTCTTGAATCTACCGCGTTAGTTGATTTATAAGCTTTATTTCGTGAATTCTCTTGAGCAATAAAATCTATTCTCATAAAACGGCAGCTTAATGTACAAGATTGTGATGTATATTATATCACAATTATAAAAACGCTTATTGTTTGAAATAATGTTTGGCCAATAAAGCAAATTGTTACAATTCAAAAGCTGCAATAACTTGTTATGTCTGTCATAGTGTTAAAGTATTATTGCGAGAGGTACAATATTTTGTCATTAATAATTAACAAGTGTAGAGACAATCAAACAATTTTTATAGTAAAAATGATGCTGAACTAAATCAATTCATAAGACAATAAAACAATGATAAATTCTCTACTTACTTATGTAAGCAACTAACTTTTTATGCGATCATATTTATGTTGTTTTAGCTAAATTAAAAAAAAATAATAATAATCGAATTGTAAGTGTTATTCTATTTTATATCTTAAAAATTGCAACAATTTCATCTATAATTCGTCTTTTTAATTAAATTGTCAAAAAGAAAAAAATATATTAGATACATATTTCAAAATATTCTAAATAAAAAAGCACAATTACAATATTAGGAATTTTGGATATTAATTTTATTTCTAAAAACGTAGGTTTTTACGGGGTTATTGAAGTAACGAAATTACCATTGTAATCACTAGATATCCAATTTGCTATACTAGAAAATAATAATTTGTTAACCTTATAGAAAATTGCTAATTGCTAGCTAATTAATGAATACATCACGAAATGGATTTTGCAATTTATAAACCAGATTTTTCGAACGAAACTTAACGTTTAATCGATCAACTCGATAATTACTTATTTTGTTTTCGCAATCCTATAAGTTAATATCAGTTAAGTTAGTTAGTTGAACTTAATTAACTAGTAGGCACTTATTACTTAAAACTATTGTAATAAAGCTAGTAATTATATCGTCAATAAATTAACGTCGTTAATAATTTTCGCAGTGCGTAAAAATTTTCAACGTAAGTACCTATACATGAAACGAAATAAACAAATTTAATTTAGGGCAGGTAATACTTACATTTGATATTAAGTTGAACTGGTTTACTCTCTCCAATTCCTTCCAAGTTGCTAGCTATGCACGTAATATTTCCATTTCTTGATCTGTCTACGTTTTTGATTAACAGTGTCTGATTCGAAATTGTAAAATCATTTAAAGGATTATTATAAATTGCTTCTCCCTAAAACGAATCTTCTTAAATAAAATTTTCGGGTATCTACTCATATTACGTACTTACATTGTATTGCCAACCAGTAGTGAAAATCCAAGGGTTTGCTTTAACTCTACAATGCAATAAGACGTCCTGCGTTTCTCGAATATTATGTTTATTTACACTGGCGTCGTAAATTATCGACACGATAGGTATATCTGGAAGAAATCGAAAATCTAATTTAATTTTCACTTCTATAAATTATTTCTTACATTGTACGTTTAAAGTCCATCCGTCCTCGACCGAATCGTTTGAAACAAGTGGCTGTGTTGCTCTACACGAAATCCGCTTTTTATGATCACTTACGGACGGTTTAAATATTAACGCGCTCGCACTCGAATTGTTATCGTCGCTAGACTGAAATAGACATGTTGTTCAAAAGTTAATTTCTTCTATCGTTTTAAATCAAATTTATGAAGTCGATCCCTGTCATTTTACCAAACAATAAGATATTGCTTTGTTTGAACTCATGAACAGCTCGGTTGCCCGGTTAATACTTACTATACATTAAATGGGGCTTTTTTATTAAAATGAACAAGGATACCGTGGAGTTGTTCTGCACCGATCACAATGAAATTTGGTATAAGTACCAGTGAGTGATGAATGCATGTCGTTAGCTTTTTGTTGTGTTACCCAAGACGTATAAGATACGAATTGTCAAAGTTGAAATGACGCTACATTATCAATTGTATATATTATATATATTGTCAATGTTACTATTTCTTCTCTACTTGTTAACAATGCATCAATTTCAAACAGAATGTTTTGTAGATACCTACATCTTCTTTAAGGCAGGATACATCCTAGAGAAACCTCCCCGATTTGAAACTTTTGCCAATGTTTACAACCTGTTTGTGCCTAAGAGCCTTTAAAAACTATTAAAAGGACATCGAAGACGAGCAGTGCAATGCATTTGTCTTTATCAAATGTGCTCGTTGTCAAATGTATTTCTGTTTAGAAATAAATCTTTTTTGCAGTTATTTAATATTAACGATATTACATATGCATTGTTGTTAAATTGTACGGTTTGTTACGTCATATTTCATATGTCTTGGGGTCACGCAGCAAAAATTCATCATTCACTGGTACTTATACCAAATTTCATCGTAATCGGTGCAGAACAACTCCACGACGCATTCCTTGTAAATTTTAAATTGGAATTGTTCATTCGGTCATAAAAAAAGTCGTACAATTTGTATATTAATAAACCTTATTTCTAAACTATGCCAAATGTTGTAAAGTAGATTTAAAAAGAAATTATTTTAATGTTTAGAAACATCTAAAAAGTGGCCTCGATAAGTTTCCAAATTTCAATAATTTAGAAAATTTATCGACAACTATAGTGGTCAATTTTAACAGTTAAAAAGTAACCAGTATAATTACTAAAATTGAATAATTCATATTAGGAACGCCCCCGCATATTTAATTAATACAACTTACCAATTCTTCAATACCGGTTGTTTCTACTTCGCCCAACCACCAGGTTATTACAGGTTGAGGGCGAGAACCCATAACTTCGCAGCGTAATTCATACGAATGTCCAGCGGATATTGATTTTTGCTTTCCCCACAATTTTGCCCAAAGTGGCCGAACTGAGACATGCGAAATTACAAATATTAATTATTAAATATCTAATCGCATTAACTTAAAGACATCAATCATATTGTCTATCAAGTTGAGATGCGTTTACGATTGCGATCAAAATGTATACAGACTGTTGTCTATTTATTGTGTTCTTTATTTATTATTAAAAAATGTACTTTGTGCACATTTTCAATATAGGTACAGTGCTTTTTAAAAGTTTAGACGCACACATAAATTGCAATAAAATTAATTAAATAACGATTAAATTTTAGTGTTTAAGATAACATTTAAAAAGATTAAATAAGCGTTTATCGGATTAGTTAATCCGAAACATTAGGGTAATTAGGGTTTTACTTACTACACGAATGTTTCGTTTCCAAGTATTGGAATTCGAAGTAAATCCATTGCAAAAGTGTAGCCGCATTTTGGATACACTAATTAGAGACTGTTTTGTATATAATTTATAAGAGATTTTGAACTATGAGAAGAAAATTAAGGATTTGTCAGAATTCAAACTAGACCAGATCTAAACCTATCATGCCGACGGCAGATCTAATCGTGAAATTGGAAGGATCTTGAGTTGTAATGAAAAGATGGTTCGAAATTTTCTATCCAAAGGTGAAAATTACGGAAAATCTCTACAATCTAGAACCGTGAGTGCTAACGCTACGGGACGAGAGTGCAATTTTACGAACTTTGGTCAATAAAAAAATGTTCTCGTGACGATACAAAGTGAAGTTTGAGCTTGACTGCATCAATAACAACTAGTATTTGGAAAGCAGCTGATCGTGCGCAACACTTTCATAAAAAGCGCTGCTATCTCAGCAGCGTAAAAACGCACTTGCTTTTGCCCGAAAATACATGGAATTTGGTGATAAATGGTTAAGCGTACCTTTTCGTAATGAAAAAAAAAATGTAACCTAGATGACCCCGACGGTTATCATAGTTATTGGCATGATTTGTGAAAGGAAAGGGAAGTGTTCTCGAGACGACAATTCGAAGCTGGAAGAATAATGATTTGAGCCGCGATTAACTTTAATGGTAACTCCGACATCGCATTCACTGAAACAAATATGAATTCTCTTAAATATCGTGAGGCGTTGGAGACTTATTTATTGCTTATAGGATCATCTTTAGGTGACCACGATTGGTTTTTCAGCAAGATAACCCGCTCGCCCACGGTTCTAAATCGACTTTGGACTGGTTTAGCACGAAAAATATTATAATTATAAATTTGCCATCACGTAGCCTGGTCTGGCATAAACTTCTTGATCAATCTGCGACTAAACTTTTGCAAATCACTGTAAGTATAGGTATGTACGTACTTATCTTTAATATATACCTGAAATTTATATTTCAAATTTCAGTTTTATCGTATCATATTTTTAGGGCATATTAACTTTAAACATATTGCCATAAAATTTTGTTATTCGGTAGTAGTATGTCATAATTATAATGATATACCTAAATAAAGACTAACAGATGTTCAGTTTTTAAAAAGCTATAAATAGACATTTTAGATCAAAAAATCGCGGTTATTAGCAACTTAATTATACACTTCGAATACATCCTTAGCGAAGCGGATTTCTTATAAATACTACTGTGTGATTTTATATTAATACGAAACGAGTAAAAATATTTTAATTCGCATTTTATATAATAATAAAATTTTACAATTCATCCCGTTGGCGCCTTCACGGTGGTACATAAATAACGTCGTCGTTGTAATTACGTCGTTTTGTTATTCCAATCAATGCCATACCTACTCAAATTGCTTCACATGACTGATTGTACCGGTTTGCTACCAAAAATTGACGCAGTTTTGAATAATTTATCGTAATTCGTAATTTCGATATTTACACTTTCGTGGTATAGATACTGTTTCAGTTATAAAATGATTTACGACCGCTTCTATCGGTCAATTAGAATTCAGCCCCTAGAAAACACAAACAAGGACGCGTTCTAGAAGCGACTGCAAAATTTCGATATCCAACGTATTATTAAACCACTCGTGCACCGCTTCAACAGTTCATCTGTACTCCCTCGGTTATCGGCTGGATCTAGAATCTTTTTCCTCTTATTGCTTATTCTGTTGGTTATTACAAATTCCAACCCTTCCAAGATCGGATTTATTGCAATAACGTTGTTCGCCTCGTAAAATCGTTCTGATTTGTTTCGTCTTGTCTACTGGCAGCTGCGAAACTGATTTTATGTATACTTATTTCCTTATTTTATATTCATGACTCGAAATCGAGTCATACAATATGCAAAATGCTTGGGTTAATGTTTCAAAAGCTAAAGTACGCCGAATTTAAACGATATACTGACACAATTATGTCAAATCCGAATAACAATTTAGTTTCCGAATGAGATAGGTTCTTATTTTAAAAGGCGGCGTTCCTAACTGTTAGTATTTTTATCGACAAAAACAACGGCATATTCATTTCGGTTGGTCTTGTATCGACGTTAAAGCTAATTATAAAGTTGCTGAGTACATTTTAAAAGAATTTCCGGAATTGCTTCCAGCTATATAAAATTAAAACGAAGTCGTTTCGCAAACTTTTACTATTATATAAAAAATTAAGGAAACTCTTCGCGGTAAGGGTCTTTCATATTTTTGTAAACTATACCGAACGGCATTACCTATTACGTAAGTAATCGGTTAAAGGGAAGTTGAATTACGTAAGAAATCGAAATTTTTAAAATTGGCATTTCTTATTTGCGTTGAATTCGGCACTAAAATAAATCTAAATATATGTAATTACGCGTCAATTAAACGAACACCAGATAAAATGCATTGAACTGAGAGAGCATGTAAAATCTCCATGCAACTAATCCCGGGAAATTCCGCTACAATGGGTTTATTTCACCATTTTGCTGTATCCGTACCGGTAGAAAATTAGGGCTCGGTGTTATTCTGAATAGCTAGCTTAATCCGTTGATGGTTTACTAAAAATGAAGTTGGGGAAATTGGAAAATGCAAATTTTATACAATTCGGTTCGAAATGACACCTCATATATTTTAAGTGATTTTCATCTAAACCTAGATAGGCACTTATAAAGTAAATTATTTATATCAAATTAATTTAAACGCCGTGTTTAGTGATTATTCTTTGATAAAACGTAATCTAGAAAAGTTATCGTTACAAATTCTTTATAAATGCTTTCTTCAGTAGCTGCGCGTAATTTTATTTTGATTTTTATGTTACAATATCATACGGTACATTATTAAATATGTAATATTATATCTTATGTATTCTTCGTAAGGCTACGGACACGCGAGCCGATTTAAATCGTTCGAAACTGCGGTAAATGAGTACATACAGATGGATTCATAGACGTTTTGAAATATTATAAAAACAATATATCAACTAGAAAAGCTCGTTTTTTAATTTTAATTGGTATGATTTCGATTAGTAACCACCTACTTTAATTTAAATTATCGAACTTACGATTCATGTCGAGGGTTACCGAGGTCGCTATAGGATGAGCTCGATGATTGTTCGACGCTTGACATGTAAAGACTGTATGAAGATCTTTCCTTTGGATATGGGACAAATGCAATGTATTTTTCACTTTTCTTTTAGAAAAATGTTCCGATACAGTTATCTAGTAATGTATTTTCTTTCCACCATGTAACGTTCGGTAGTGGTCGTCCTCCGAGGGCGATACAAGTAACATTTACCGACTGGTCTTCGTCGTAAGGTCCTATTACGTAATGGTCAATGTGAGTTCCGCCATCATCAACTATGATCAATTTTTCAGGTGGAACTAAAATAAAATTCGAGAAAATTATTAGTTGATATTATTGCGTATACATATCTATCAAAAATACTTACTTATTACGGTTAAATTCGCTTTAAAATTTTTAGTGGGATTCGTTTTAAAATCTACCCTACATTGATAAATTCCCGCATCGCTTTCCTTTACATTAATTAATACCAACTTTGGCGGATTATCTTGGAACCTAAAGGAGCCTCGTCCTCCCAAGAGTATGTTATCAGACCAATGTTCGCCGTCTTCCAAAGATGTATTTCGAGTGTCAAACCTTATATAGGAGTAATAATAAGTGTCATTTAATTAGCAAATAAAACTGATTGCTTACGTGTATATCGGCGTCGGATTGTGATTTATGTTTCCTTTGTTCCATATAACTGTTTGTACTTTATCATTCAGCGGATGCAGCGATATATTACAGGGTATATGTGCTACACCCCCTTTTACAACCTTGATGTTGACAGAAACGTGAACTGTAAGAAATAAAAATGTTTCTCTTAATTACTTTTTGCTAAAAACAACTTGTCTTGATTTATAATTGATTTAGTTAGTTACAGGTAACGGCGCCTACCATTTATTTACTAGATATAAAAATAGTGCAAGTTAAAGGTGCGCTTGAAGAAACAATAAAATCATCTAGGTAATATTAGGAAAAATTAACATGCAACTTATTTACACTCCTTCAAGAATAATCTTTTGTTTGCGGTAACTTTACGTTGATATCAAATCCTACTTTCTATTCATTTTGGGTTTCTAATTGCAATCAATTGCGACCGATAAACTGATATTTTAAATCTCAATTTTTGGAAAAATAGAAAATTATCTTTCTGCCGAACAAGCTTAATGATACATTTTACATAAGCAATACAAGTTTTGCTTTTTAAATTAAGATGTAGATAGGTACTTATCTATAAAACTTAAAATATTTTTTCATTGAATAAATAGTAGTAAAGAAACAAAATTATAGAAATAAACGTAAATTATCTATGTAACTGAAATGTCAGATTATGGTAGTTTTCTTTATTGTGAACGTTACAGGGATTATATCGGTAAAACTTCAACGATTTATAAAGACGGTGGGGTAAATAAGTTATCGTAATGTGTACTTTAGATAATCTATTCTCTATTATATACAGTAATCAGTAAACTAAAGATTTTTCCAATGATTCTAACTATATTACAGGATGTAATAAAAATTGCACTTTAATATATACCTATATTTATTTAACGACCAAACATCTATTTTATCAAGTTTTCCAATATCTACTAAATATTTAAAATGTTAATGTAAAAACGTTATTATATTCAAATGTTTAGATGCATCTAACGATAAGTTCACGGGTTATAATAGCTATTTAGGTGTAATGACGAAGCGTGCCTTTTAAGATCTTAAAAATATCTATGTGGTACAAACAAAAAATATTTGAAAATTAAAATAGCATAGCGTAGCATTTTTATTTTAGAAAATGTCGTTACATATTTGATCGAGACGAAACGTATCAATTTTATTATTTAATTAATGACTAACGATAAGTCAAAAAATAACTGAACCCCTTATTAAAATCCACTAATTTAGCTTTTATATCAATATTTCGTTATTAAGATATGTTATCTAATATTTTTGTCCAATTTTCCGCGAGTTCTAGTTTAATAGGTAGACGTGCAAACAAAACTTTTCTTAGACGTCAAAAGATACTTTAATAATAGTTTCAAATATAAATAATTTATGATGAGAAAAATTTCATTGTTGTATTAAAGATGGTTACCTTTAAGTAAAAGGGATAATAAAATGTACGTAACTTTTCTGCAGACGAATAATTATCGTGAAATAAGTATAAGTTAATTATTGTGGCTTTTGGATTATATTATGAATAATGTAGGTACATGCATTATTTAAATCTGACAGGATTATTTGATAGATTATCAAAACTTAATTATTACAAACTATATTGTGCTTGCACTGAAATACCTTGCATGTTTTACTTTGTGGGTCTGCAGTACTCATTGTCAACGGCTTAACTAACCATCATGAGGCTCCGGGCAAATTTTAAAATTTTTGGACGGACCATAAAAAGTGATAATAAATTGGGGACCTGGAGGACCCCAATTTATGGGGGTCTCGGACAAAGTCCAGAACTCCCCTGCCATAGCTACGCCGACGCCGGCGCCGTTGGGTATTGTCATGCTTCCAGCTACTTTATAATTCACCATAATAGATAACTGAAGGACTTTAAGCACTTAAATGTCTAAATTAACCCTTATGTTATTTTTAAATGTAATCTCTTTGTGCTTGTTGTCACCTACTTACCTATTATATATTTTTTCATTTAAAAAACAAAATCGATTTATTCTTACAATTAGTTAAATATAATTTATGGACTGATGATTACTTAATTAAAAATCCCTAATTTCAATATTGTTTTAAAACACCTACTTATTTTTTTTATGGACGTAGGTATCTTATTGTTGGACAAATACGACAGATTTATTTATTTAAAAACATGCAATTTTTCTAAAAGCAAAATTGACGCGTTTCTTGTAATGTACAAGTTCTAAAATTATTTACTGACCAATTTATTATCAAAGCGACATTTATTACTTGTTATAAAGTCTGCACCTATTTCGCAATAAATTAAATATAGTGCTATAAACTGCTTGAATTATTGTGAAACCTGTAATAAATAACGTGTTATTAGTTGTTTCCTGAAAGCTTTCAGAAATTAAAGCAATTTCTACTTATCAGAAAATATATTTTGTAGGTATAACTTCGAACAAACGATTGTTTTTTTTTGCATTTTTAACAATAAACATAAAAAGGATGCATAATTATTTCCCATTAATTTGCTTGAGGAACGAGGGCATTCACCATGTTTATAGTTTAATCAAATGTATGGTATTAATATAAAATCAATGTTCAAACATATAAGCTTGTGCCGACTGGTTCTTTATGAGCTAGAATTGCTAATTCCCCAGCACACAGAATTTCCTTTGGAGATAACACAAACCAATTCAGAGATGCAGGTCAATTATACTGAATACATAAAACAGGAAACTATGCAACTACAAAATTTGTAGTTCAGTGTAATATATGATCATCCGCATTTCCTTAGCCTTAGCAAGTAGGTATTTGTTTTCTGGTAAAATTCCGTTAGTCGATCTGTATCTATAATTTCATATTCAGTTATTGCAAATTACTTTTAAGCACGTCAAGGGGTTCATTCTGTAAGAAATCTGTTTATTTTTTAAATTAAAAATGGAATTAAATTAAAATCTTTAATGGAAAATTAACAGATGTCTTACAAAATGCACTGTAAATTGGTTAAAAATTATTTTACTTTATATCCTACAGTATATTAATTACCTAATAGAAGTTAGTTTAGAAGGATTTATGTTTATAAAATAAACGTAAAATATATTTTTTTTAATTTGTCCTATTAAAAATGCACAACCAACAGGTTTCGAAACGTCCTGAAAATATGCTTCGCGTTTCAAAATACTATAATTGTCAATATATAATTATCTCAGTTGTTTTGGTTTCCTTTTACGGTACCTACACAAGCACGTCCCCCTTTTAAAATCAATTTCATAAAACTGAAAACAGTAATAACCAAAATTGCAACTTGTTTATGTTAGCGCTTAATAGGTACACTTAAAGTAAAGTAATTAACTTGAGAAATTGCGTTTAATTAACTTTGATAATTGAGTTGTACGATACCAGTTCGCGGAGGGATAAATCGAGGGAGTGTTTTGTAACTCTGCCAGGATTTAAATTGAAGACTTTGTGTTTACAAGGTGGAATGATAAGCGTAGTCGGATATGAATAAATTCGAAATTAAATACTTTTATTCTTGCGGTTAGGGGTTGTTGAGGTAACTAGACTATTATATAAACGGATTTGCACATAAACTATACATTGAACGAAAATTGCTTAAGGAAATACAAGTACTTATATCAAGTTTTCTTGCATTATTTGACAGATTTCATAAAGTAGACATAAATGTAGGTACCCTATTACTGTTTATCAAGGAAACTTATTTTATTATGTTTATTATTATTATTAAAAAATCATTTCGATAGGATTAATTTATTTAAAATAACGTAGGTACCTACCTAATCTAATATAAATTGATATTCTTTTTACTAACCTTTTATAATATTTAAATACATGCCTTACTCTTACTATTTTTATATAGGTACTTCGATACTGAAATTGTAGTAGCGTCCAGTTGCTGTTTTAGAACAATTTTAAATTTTAATACTTTAAAGTAAGTGGTTTCCGTCAATTAATTATATGGATAATCAGGAAATTACATCATACTCACCATAACGAAACTTTTACCATACCGAAAGTTTTCTTCCAAATTTTCATTACTTGCTTATTTAATAAATTTTCATAAAGATATATCTATATAACACTTTCGAACCACAAATCCTTATTAATGGAATTTAATATAAGTATAGCTATTAAAAATGATGTGAAATAATTTTTAAAAAGTTTTACATAGATGTATAGGACATTGATTAATATTCGAAATCAACGTTGAACTAAGTGCATAGGAAAGCAATCATGCATTTTATTGGTGGTAATGATGTGGGTTAATTAATACGTTTTGAAAGGACAAATATTATTACCATCTATTGATAGTTCCAGTACGCGTTCAAAATATGAATCTCACATTTAAATTGTTACGTGCAAAAAAAATAAATTATAAAAATAAAATAAAATCCGACCGAAAAATATTATTTAATAATGGTAAACAAGCACTTAACAACATTTAGAGGCCTGTTGGCTAACTTTTGGACAGTGGAGTGCGGTCGGGTTCTAATAATAAAAAAATATAGGGCGCCAAGTAATTTTCCTTACACTAATAACTATTAAAAAGGGGAAAATTACTAAAATTATACGATAGTTAAATAGTTACGATAGGTAAATGCAGGTAAATTATCAAGAAACGTACAATGCAAGAGTTAATTTTGGTATCGGACCTAAATGAAGTCGAAATCTAATATGAACAATTTTATATAAATATGTAAATGCGCTAATGCTTCTCGAGAAACACTTCGTTTACAATGATTGATACAAACAATAACAAAAATATAAATTATTCCGAACGACAATTGATTAAACTTAGCTTTCTCCTCGTGGCAACCAAAATCGATCTTCCAAGTCAACCTCCGGTAACAAAAATCCAAGTCCAACCAATAACAAGTCTACTCCAATAACAGTAGATACAATTTCGAACAAAACCAGAAAAATGAAATCCAAAACTAGAAAAATATAAACCAAATCTAGGACCTAAAAAGACTATTACTATTACCTAGAAGTATTTAGGCATAGCCCTACTCACCTCCTACGGAGGGTACGGAGGTCCTATTATTTCAACAATGTTATGATATATATATATATATATATATAATATATATATATATATATATATATATATATATATATATAATATATATATATACATATATATATTTTAAATGATCCGACTACGTCGGTGGGTACTAAACACCCTGGCCGTTATTTTTATTATTTTCCACTCTAAAGCGATTAAACTAAACTAAACTCTCTAAACTCTAAACTCCTGCATTCATCAAATTCTCAAAAAAGTATTGCTCACGTAAGTTTAAAATATTAACAAAGGTTATGTACTTGCATGAATTAAAATAAGTAAATGACATTTGATAATTTTTAAACAAATCAGTTGACTTCCAAATTAATTTACTTTTTTTGAAATGTTAAAAGATTTATCTGCGTACGTATTTCAAATAATAAATATGCATATGAATAATTAATAAAATAAATAAAACTTAAATTAGCACCTAATTACTATAATAGACAGTTATTTAGTATGAAATAAAATAAAAACCAATAAAGAGATTAATTCATTTTTTTTTCGACGGGTGCTATTTCGACACTTGCATATTCGCCAATTTTATTAATAAACTAGTCGACTTTGATAATCCCGATTAAAGTGGTGTATATCGACGCAGTTTTTCCAGAAGGGCGTAACCCACAAAAAGTAAATTTTATAGGAGAGCACGTTTTATATCGTCGCATAGCTTATAAGAAGATACGTTTCGTGGAAATGCAAAACGATTTTTCCGGTGGAAAAAATCGGAATATTGATACCAGATTTTAACAGATGATGCCTTTCATTTAAATGCATAAGATAATCAGAATAACTCATTTTCACAAAAAGTGTGGGTTACGTCCTATTGGCAAAACGTCATCGAATATAATTTCAAACTTTTCCATCCGATCTGTATGTATGTAAGGAAGGAATAATGCTGCTGGAGACTTTATTAAGGGTTTTAGAAAAAGAAGGTTTTAACAAAAGATTGATATCTAGTTCTCTGCTACAAAAATCTCTTTTTTGTTATTTTTATAATAAAAGTACAATTATTTAAGATTAGCGCGAATTCTGACATCAAACATCGGACATTAATCTTGATTTTTCTAAAAATATTTCTGATACAATCATACGATATTTTTAAACTGGCGTATAGAGAAAAATATGTGCTAGTCAATTCTGTAGTAAAAAAAAATATACTTGCCATTTAACAAAAATATCGATGATACCACAGTTCGAAGGTATAACTTAAATAAAATAAATGAACATCGTCAAATTGTAGCAGAGAACTAGATATCAAACTTTGTTTTTCTAAAACCCTTAATAAGGTCTCTAGCATCATTATTCCTTACTTTTTATTCACCCGGTATATGGTTTTATAATCTTTCATTGTTGCTCCAAATAACGTGGTTGGTTTTGACTAAACTTCTAAAGTATTCAACCGATCATTTCTGATAATTTTTGCCAGACATGTACATGCAAATTACCGAAATAATAGTTAAGTCGGTATTCCACCGAGTACGACGTCGCATGCCGGACGACGCCGGATACTCATTTTGTTATATCCGGTGCAGTACCTACTACCATTTCTGTGAGTTGTATTCGTTTTGTTGTAGCAGACTGTGTGGAAGGACCCTCGTAAGCCATTACAGTAAATAAAATTTTACCGTGATTCGAATTTTACTTTTTACCTCGCTGCGCGCATGTTTTAATTCGGCATGCAGTGCCGTATCCGGTGGAATGCTGGGGCTTTATCGTTTCAACAAGCGTTTTCGCAGTAAATTAATGACTTCATTATTAAATATACTAATTAATATAAAAATTGATAAAGTTACTCGGCACCTTTAAATATCTATTTAAAAATATTGTTTTTATTAGAACAATTTTATTGTTTCCCCAAATTATTTCCTTTAGATAAATTATCAGAAGGTGAAAATACCGGTCATAAAAGTAAATTTCTAATTGTAGGTACTTACTATTTTTATTTATTACGGTGAACTAAAGCCCTGCTAAGTTTATTATTGTGGTTTACTTTTTATTATAAAAACTACAATAAAAAGTAAACCACGATAATAAACTTAACGGGACCTTAACTTTATTCGCCGCAATAAATAAAAATAGTAAGTAATTAATGTAATTATTGCATTGGCTAAAAAAAATGCACTTAAAAAGATGTTGTAGGTACCTAATGTAATACATCTTATAAGTAAATGAAAAAATAAATCTATTTATAACCACTGCGTTCCTTCTGTGGAACGAACTTTAATAATTCTCGATGGACATAATTTTTGCTAACAATAAATCTGTTTGAAGTTGTCTAACCTTCTATGGTATAAAAGATATAATTCTAGCGCTGATAGTTATTAATGTTTAATAAAGGGTTAACGGACTTACGAATTTGATTCGAACGAACTGACATTTTACCTTGCGTTCATGAATTGCACTTTCCGAGTTAGGTATTTACTATTCAATTGTAATGTGTACGAGTAATTTACAAGTAAGCTATTTTGACAGGTACTCACAAACTAAGTTCTACTTTAATCGTGAATAATAAAAATTCTACATATTTTAAGTATTTTGTTTCTAGTAATTCTTATAATTCTATACATATTTTAGTTTTTAAATATATTTTTAACATATTTTCTCCTTTGGTTTTTCCACATTATCAAGTGGGAGTAATTAATTGCACTCGTACCTACCTCGTTTTATGGTTCGACATGCGTTACGGAAAAGTTGACCGTAAAACGAAATGTTGCATAACGAATCATTTATTTTCATGCAAACCCATAAACATTTTGACGAGCACGTTTGCAGATTTCACGAGGGTAGTTTGACTTTTTGTTGTTTGCCGTTTTCTAACACGTTTGCTTAAATTTTAAATAACGAAACAAAATAAAATACTTGGTACATTCGTAATATTTGGAGTTTTTCGTTTTTTATCGTATAAGTACCTACTTATCGAAAAATGTTTGGTGGTGAATTAAAACTGATCCGTTATAGTGAACAAAAAAGTAATCGCAAACTTTATACTTAATAAACTAATGTCCTAATGCTAAAAATAGTGAAAATATTGCTTATTGTTCATATTTATTTACGTTGAGATATATATATATGTGTGTGTATAAGTATTTTTTAATTTATACACATTATAAAAATCATCGAAAATTACAGTTCTAATAAGTAAGTTAATGTTTTAATAATTTAAAGCCTAGCTTGTGGATATTTTGGAGAACGACTATGAATAGGACGAATAGTCCTTAATATACCATAATACCTCCACACATCTCCTTTCTTACATTTCGCCTTCTTTATAATATTATACATGTACATAATATGTACAAATTTCATAGTACCTACGTTAGGTATTCGTTTTTCTTCGTTTTTACTAAATTCCTGGCGACGTTTTCTTTAAAAATTTGTCAAACAAAGACTATTTTCAATAAAACTTTTAAAGTTTATTCGATACAACGATAAAAAATATAATTTTCATGATAAATAGAGCTTAAATTTGCTTCATATCTTCTATATTCAAGGTTGATTATTCAATGTTTGTATGTTTTGCTTATTATATTTGTAAATAATAATGAAGTACGTTTGTCGCTTCCTTCTTTTATTATAAATACTTACTTATACCTACTTTTTTTATTATTGTTATAAATCATTTAATTTTATTTTTCCACAAACACAATATTATAGTTCAATCTGATTACAGCTTACTAATAATAAGTAGGTAGGTAGGGGAAGGTTGCCTAAATTGTATCAATTTTTAGTTTTTATTTTGAAGGTTATTGAAAAATTTTCGTCACAATTAAGTGGGATTTAGTAGGTTTAAACGTATTTTTTTTAAAGCCTGCTAGTGATGAGATTTCCATGAGATCTACCTACTTCTATGTTATGTGAAAACTATAAAAAAATTATTTGATTTTTTAAAATAATAATTTGAAATAATCTACTGCTTACTTTAGAAGTAACTATAGCGACCGGAAAGATAGCCTAATTTTGACAATTTTTATGCGAATAGAATGAATCTGTTTAATAGCCTTTATTGTGCGTACTTTGAAGTGTATTTACAAATGTTATTTCAATTTTTTTGTTAAAAAATAACGCCGACAGAGCTCGGTAAACGAAACTTCTTCTCAGGAATGGTGTTTCGCCGCCGGAAATATTTCTCTTCTAATTTTAGACTTGATACAAAAAAAACCAAAAATTTAGATTAGCTCGGGAAATACATATGGAAATTACAAAATACCTCAGGGCTTAGGGGTTTAGCTGCCGTTCACAGAATAAACAGTTAAAACATTTTGTTTGCGATAAAATTTATAACACCTTATTTCTAAAACCCTAAGGCACCATTAAAGCCAAAAAAATATATATTTTTTGATTTTTCAAAATTCTATAGTGACATTACCCCTTAATACTACATAATACAAAAAGTGACAGACGACAAAAACTCGCATTTAATAGAATTAAAGGAAGAAAGTTATGAACGCTCAACACATAGACCAGGTCTCGTCTTGTCTTTATAAGTATATATAGTATTTTTCGTGCGTTTACCATTCCTGCGTAGTTTTCGTGTGCTCAACACCGAAACTGAAATGTCTTCAATTACACCTTCATTAAAAAAAACTAACTAGTCTTCCTTCCTCATTTCAATTATGATTGTTGAAGAAGTGTTAATTTCACAAAATAATTTTGTATTTATTATAATAAACTAAAGAAATGAATAATACATTCGATAATAACTAATGACTAATATAAATTAAGAAACTTATCAGAAATTATTTAATCAAAATTGTTATTATTGCCATTATTGTTATTATTATACACTTGAAGAAAGTAACGGAGAATACTCTTCGATGTCTATATTTTTTATGAATGACCACGATATTTATTACAAATTGTTATATTGAAAGATATAATTTTAAAAAAATATTTTAAAATTGACATCAATTGATTTGACTTTTTTTTTAAACTGCGACTTTACGGAATGGCAACTTTACATAAACCAAATTAAAGAAATACACTTAGAGTCAATTATAGTTAATTAAAACGTGAATAGAGAACAAGGGTAATAAGGGTGGCTTGTTTTAAAAACCGATACGATATTGGCGCCTCTCCCCTACCTACTTATATTTGTTTGTTTAAAGAACTGTACTAGAAGTCTTTTAGAGTTTTATAACGTTAATTTCACATTCCGCCCGGGCTGTAAAATAATGAATAAATGCACATGCACAAATTTATAAATAGCTATTTTTACCTAGTACAGATTATGTTCATTTAAAAAACTACGTTTATGTGTAAGTAGGTATATAAATTGATGTTCGGTTCAAAATTTGTAAATTTGTATCATTTACTCGTACACCGGAAACGGAATTAAATTTTTAACATAGTAAAAATAAAACACTTGGCTAATTAAACAAGTTATCCTGAAGCATTGACCTTTTGTGTTTAAAAATAAATAAAAGAAGTGCGTCTGTTTTGTTAAATACTACTGTATGTGTTTGCTGCGTAGAGATTTTTTTTGATATTCTAACACAAAAATCAATCAAAATAAATAAATGTATTACTAATAAGCATCTACATAACACTGATAATTATTTATTGTAGTATTGTTCAAAAATATATGAATCACTTGTTTCTAATATTACGTAATACACGCAGATATAATAATGTTTTGGGTTTTGTACACGTGGTAGCTCAACGTGTCGATCCAAAAACTAATTTAGTGCTCAATATATCTACTATGTAGGTGTTTTGTAAATCCCTTAACTTCTAATTCCCTAGATTGAAATTAACTTACCTATTTATAGTAATTATCAAATTCGATTACGTCAGAGAACAAGGTACTGAACGAAAATGACATTATAATTATGAACTTAATATTCATTTATTAATAAAAGTTAAATAATAAAGAAAATTCAACAAAAGAAAGAGAAAGATAATTATTATTTATTAATTATTATTATAGGTACTTAGGTACATATATGTATATTTATTACATAAATTTTCTTTTATTTAGTTCTTTATAATTATTATTAAAACCATTTCATTGTTATTTTGTACATTAACATGTAAAATACATCAACGACCACTGTTTGTATAAACAATAAAATGAATACTACTGCAAATGAAAAGTGGAAGTTGATCATTTCAACATATTATCCATTAAACATAAATTTTAATTACTGCTCGCATACCTATATATAATATAGTATATACCGATTAGTTATTTTTATTATAAAATGAGAAATAAATTTGATTGAATGTAAAATAATTTAAATTTCACATTAGTAATAATCGTGATATTGATTATAAATGAAAACTTTAAAACTAATAATTAAAAATCACCGCATCACGTATTATGTATTTGTGGTAAAGAAACATTCCAAATTACTGACAATTATTTTTGCCCTTATGCCATAAACACAACAGCTGTTGTGGAGCCACGGCTGAGTGGTTAATAGCTTTAAATTAGTTTCCTAGTTTATGAGTGTCAGGAAATACAGCGTCGGTTTTATAATTGTCGTAAACAACAAAGCCTTCAATATATACCACACATAATAAATTTCTGCATCGAAACCTTAATGAATGTGAGAATGTTGTGGTGAAGCTTAAATTTTCGTATAACTCTTTTATTATCCCCATTCAGTTAATTTTAGTACATTGAAATTTGCAAAGTATGATTAAAATTCTGTCGATATTTTAAAATGTGTTGTGCAGTTGCATTAATTCGTAGTCCCGAATAAAATAGGATTACCAATTAATTAATTGGCCGTAAATATGCCTGGTCACGGCAAGATTTGTTCATAATCCTGCAGTTCAGAAGCCAACGCACTGTTCCCATATAAATCAGAATCTTGATTTTGGAAAATAGAATAATGCGTTAAGAGAGTAGCACGAAATTGGTTGTTTTAATATTATTCTCTCCGTGCTCTTATTATTTTAATAAATAATTTATAACGAAGTACCTACTTAAATTAAACGTTATTAAATACGACTAGGTATACATAAATATGAGATAATTACAATACGTAAATAAGGATTAACGGAAAGGGAATTATGTGTGTTCTGTATATTAGTGCCATGATATTTGATGAAAATATATTTAACTATAAATATTAGCGAAAGTAATATTTAATGTATTTACGATACCCGTAGCTATATTTTTTGATAGATTAAATTGTTTTACATAATCAGAAATATAAAATAACATTCAGTTACAAATTCAACAGAAATAATTAATATTGCTTCAAAATATTTCAACTTTAAAATAAATAAGTATATTGACTTGAATGCTTACCGATTGATAGAAGGAGATCGAGAAAAGGGAAGATGGCGAATATTAGAATTGATGAATGCCCAAGTAACGCATTGGCAGCTTTTTATTACAATTCAGTAAGTTATTTTAAAAAATAGGAAAAGAAGCCGATAAGATATGCCTAATTAATATTAATTACTTAAACCGAACATTTTGTGAATTACTTACTCGAATCGTCTTTAAAAGCAGATGTTCCGGACAAACTTAATATAAATAACACTGACAAAATCAAATCGACGGTGTAAATTAAATACATGTTAAATTAATACTTTTTAATAATCAACTCTTTTTTTTATAAAGCAACACGTTAATCACAAACACGCCAGTCCATTTAATATAAATAATACTTGCTTCGCTATAACGGCATATTTAATTATCTTGGCAGGAAATAAATTTTTAAGAGGTAACTTTAAAAATACGAAAAACGCCGAATAAAGCCGAATGATAAACAAACTTAAGCAATTAGTTCCTGAAAGTAATTAAAAAGCAAGCTTAACAAAATTTATAAATGTTTACATTTATTAATAAAAGCAATTTAAATATATATGAACAAACCAATTAACCATTAGTGGTTAGATTGTAAGATTTTTAAATAATTATTTTAGAATGCAAATGGAAATTTTAATTAAAAGTTGCGTTTCAAAGTAAATACTTAGGTACAATCGTTATCTACCTGTATTAATTTTTTGATTTGCTAAAGTTTGTTATTGTTTTAATTGTTCAATAAAATTTATTGATAGTCAGGATAATAATATTTATAACTATAGATAGGACGCGACGCACAATGATCTAAATTAATTTAAATCAATCAATCGATCAATCAATTGATTTCAAATCAATTTTAATATTTTCTCTCAAATGCCATCATAATAATTATCTAAAAGTGTAAGATTTGTAGTTTAATAAAATAATCGAATAAGCAAGAAATAATTGTCTATTACAACCTGGCAACAATTTAAAACGAGTTGCTCTTATAGGGCTTTCACAAACTTTATTTGGGGTCTACCGTTACTTTTCCATATTTTGCATGTTACCATTACCGTATTTATAGAATGAATGATAGTTGTTAGGATAGCATTAGTCTTTTTAAAAATATTTTAGCTTATAATTTTGAGTTAACGACTTAAATTTTGTCGAAATGATTTAAAAAAGTGCAGGTAAAGGCAGATGTTAATTTTTTTTTCTTTTACTAATACCTTATTCTTTTAATTTTAACTTAAAAGTAACATTAAGTAACTTCTTTATTTTTCCAATTTAACAGGGGAACGCCATAGGAAAAAAATGTATAGGAACTCCCGCGAGAATCGCCACCATTTCCTAGACACCCTGTATTGATAATTACGAAATAAACATAAAATATTCGAAAATTACTAAATTTTTATTTTATCGATATTACAATAATCATTAATAAAGAATTGTCGCTGATCACCATACCTTCAGTCACGCTTGTAATTAACCACTGTGTAACGCCATGTAACCTGACATAAGTAATAGTTTATGCTGGGCCGGATCATGCTAACAATTAATTATAAAATTGATGAAAGCACAATCATATTTTAAAAAAATCAATATTATTTAAATAAGACTTTATTAAATAACTGAAGGTGTAAACGGACATTATACAAATACTTAAAAAATATAGACAAACGTATGTAGGTTATTTAGGTAAATAGGAATCAATTAACATTTTATAGATAATATGTTGGGAGCACTTGAAAGCATTTATTTAGAACGCGATTTGTATTGTCCTATATATTGACCGTTATGTTGTGTTCAAATGCAAACGTAGCTCTTGAATAGGACAGGTATACTGACTGATTTAGGTTAAGCGTACACCTATCCAAAGCTTTGCGGCATACTTGAAGCAAAGCAGTTCTCTGAGAAACAAAGCAGAGAAATCCTTTGTTCTCATGTTTTATTTGTTTTTATTTCTATCTAATACTGTGTATAAATAAACTTAAATAGGAATTGTATTATATGAGTATATATATATATAGGTATTTTGTGATATCTTTTATGAATTATGTTGGTGACACTGTCGAATTTTGGAGATTAATTCTTAAAGATCAAATTGTATATATATATAATGTGAATGTTAACTATGGTAAATATATGTACGTTAAGGTTAAACGAAATCTATTAAACAAACAATTTAAAATCTTGAAACTTATTGTTAGTTTGAATTAAAATGTAGATAATAAAATCATGTTTATCTTCTAACAAAAATACGGCTGATAATAATATTTTGCAGGGTGTTAAATTGCCGCGAATACAGAAAATCGACATTTTCCGGTTTAGCAAAATTTTAAATATTCAAATTTCAATTTAAAATTTATTAAAAAGTATGCGGAAATATTATGTTTTTAGACAATTTTATTTAGAAACTTTTTGTGTATTAAAAAAATTTAGTGAAAACATCGATTTTGAGAAAAAGAAGCCGAAAGCATGTTTCGAGTAGCTTAAAGTTTAACGAATGCCTAATTAATATTTCAAATTTGAAAATATAAAAATTTAAATTTTACTTAATACTTAAATATTAATAAAATCCTCAACTATGGATTTCCGGGTATAGGTTTATTAAGTAAATGGGCTTATGTTAACGTCAAGTATTACATGTGGTTAAGAGTCTGACTAGTTAATGCGAAACACCCTGTATAGTTTTGTGTTAGTTATGTATTTTTTCAGAATTATTAATCTTGCCTAGCTTTTTCAAATTTTAATTTCAAATTTTTCAAATTATTAAATATACGTTCTCATGTTAAATTGTTCATGTTAAAATGTGTAGAGTGTTTTTATAGCGATTTTATCGCTACTTGAAATCGTACAATTTCATTGTACACACTGCAACGTCGAACCACAATCTAAATCACAATTTCAATTCAGTTATTACGTTAGGGTAGATTTTTTTACTTTCAGATAACTTTTATCCGAATAATATATTATTTAAGTACATCAAGGATTTATAATACGAATTGATTGATTATACGTATTATGAAAACGTTTACTGAAACAATGATTAGGTACCTACCGTTAATATTATAGATAATCATTGAATAAAAGTTAACCGAAAATAGAATTAAGTATTTTAACTCTCAAAATGAAATTGAATTTTAATTGTATTTTAACCAGTTTTACTTACTATTAAATTTGTGATATTTTATGCCTTTATTCTCGTTTATCAATTTTTAACAAAATTTCAATTTAAAACATTTTGCGATAGTCGTAGAAGTATAAATTATTTATGTCGATGAACTAACAGGAATCAAATAAATTCAAAATATTTCCCACATCTACCTAATTTCAAAGTCGTTTGTGAAATTATTCCACATTACGAATGCTAGGTCAGGCCAGATTATACGACAATTTCGGAGCGACGGCTTCGATAAGATTCTATCTCAAGTTATTGCCTTTGCAGTAGGCAGTCTCTTGATTAACCTAAGATAAGCTGGAAGTTTACATTTGAATTGTAGAAATAATTTTATTTTATTACCGCCAAGCGCCCCGCCGCAACTACTTCTGTAGCATACGAACGTTTAAAAATATATAAAAGGCTTACGTGACAAATTAATTCCTGTAGAAGAAGAGCATACTAAAAAAAGTTTATTGATTTGTCGAAGCTCAAAATGAACTCCTGCGGTTTTATTTCGATTGCAATTAAAATTTTGTTCATTACGAAGTAATGGACAATTAACTGCTTGGACATAAAGAAGTACATAACGATCGATTACGTTTGTCCATCCATAAATGGTCAATTTTAATTGTTTTCTGTTGGACTATAGATTTTTCTCTATTTCTTTTCTCAGGTAGTCATTTATGACTTATAGGTTATCGGCGTCGCTTTATCCTTGTGCCATCTGCCGTTGCATGACATTTTTTTATTTATTTTCTCTTGAAATTAAAAAATTATGCCTATTATTTTATTTACTTCAAGTATCTTAGTGATCAAATTTTTACTTTATTTTAAACGAATGGCGTTAGTCGCATAATTCACACATTTAAGTATTTGTAACCGAGTAACGAGGTATTTACACACATCCACAATTCACAAATAAATGCCAAGTAAAATGTAGTATTTTAATAAATAATAATACACGACAAACTATTCCAATTTAATTTATAAAAAAAAAACGAACTTACCCTTATTCTCCACGTAAAACACTCTTTTCTTAAACAAGCCCCAGAAGAACAAGACCGTCGTGTCGACTTAAACCCCTTTTTTATACGTTTCCAAAAATGTCGACACCGACCTAATTTGTTTACTAAAACGAATTTACTAATTTGCGAAATGTAGTTGTCATCATCTACATTTAAATAATATGTGTGACACCGTTCTAGTATTTTCTAATAGGAATTTTGTTGATGTTAGAATATTGAAATAACGAACTGGGTCGTTAGGTTACATATTGGAAAATTTCGTTGAATAAATTTTTGCCTAGAAATAATAAGTGGTGTATTTTTTCCTGTTTTATTAATTGCACTGAATGTGTAATTGATCGCAAAAATCAAATTACTCAATTTATTAATTAGTTTATGTAGAACTTTATATTATGTAAGTACTAAAATTCGTCCGGTTTAAGACTGGAAATGCTAATTATCACAATCACGATAGTTACTAGTTTTCTCTCACGGAATTACAAAGAAATAGGTAATCTACCCAATTCACTAAAATCTTGCTGAAATTTAGCAAGGAATCTTGCTTGCTTATTTCGTAGTTGTTTGCGATAAAGGGTGATTCAGAATTCATATTACAAAATTACATGGGTTAACTAGCACAAGACAGTAATGAAAACTCACCACAATCCTGCACGTACATAAGTACGTGCACTTATGTGCACTAAAAAGCTGCACTACCTATTTAGTAGATACATCAGGAATAAATGAATTGAATTAGTCCATTCTTCTACATTCTTTCCATTTCTTTATAAGTTTTTATTCGTGGGTTGTTTCGTAAGTCATGGTAACTGTTTAGTATCTTCAAATAAAGCTGAAAGCAATTGAAATTCACTATATACATACTTTGAAGGCCACTGGAATGTGCTTCTCAATGTTAAAGCACCAAATTGGCCCCGCGCTTATTGTCTTTTAATTGTCTTCTTATGAAGAAACTGAACAAAATGAACACGAAAATACATTATAAACAGCTAACATTCTTCAAAACAATCCCTCACATCTTTGCCAACGACGGGGGAGGTTGTTTATAATGTACTTTTGTGTTCATTTTGCTCGGTTTGTTCATAAGAAAACGATGATTTCTATTTTCCTTTCTCCTGGCATTAGCTGTTGTGCACCGGGCCAATTTGGTGCTAACATTGAGAAGCACATTCCAGTAGCCTTCCATTACTTCGTACTTATCAATTTTAGGCTTGCAATAATAATTTTCGAATATTGGATTGTCTATTTAAGAAATATTTTCAGATTTACGTAGGTACATGTATCGGGCGAGTTCTTTAACCCGAGCCTCCAAAATATCTGGAGAAATAAGCATCGTACGAAAAAAATATTCGACGTCGAAAGTTAATATTTTTCGAGGAGAGCCTTTCACGTGTAGCTAAAAAAATTTCGCCCCCGTCTTTTCCCGACTGCAGCGCTATCTGCACGAATCGAATAAAACGTTTTAGACGAACGTTACGTATCTTCGACGTCCTATTCGAATCTGCAATAATAAGTAAAGAGGTTCCCATTGAAGGTTTTAACGTCCCCCCCACCCCGTCCCAAACCCCTTGGGAGGGACTAAGGTGGGAAAATTTTATCATGTACAGGAATATATAAATATTAACTTTCGATGTCGAACATTTTTTTGTACGATTCTTATTTCAACAAATATTTTATAGCCTTAAGTTAAAAAATTCATCCGGTAAAGTAGAAATAGCTTCCCGGACTGGATTATGTCTATGTGTTTAAAAACACTCTTTCTGAGAAACTTATCAATTACGAAAATACAAAGTCATCCTCAAGTTATCAAATCATTAAAAACCGAAAAATGGCTTAAATCACTGATGGCCAATTTATTAAGCTCCTTAAAAGTTAATTCGAATATTTTTGCTCCATTGTTTTTTTTTTAATATTCAGATCATCGCGTATTGCTATAAAAACTTTGTTATAAAACAAATATCTAATCTGATATATTTGCAACATAAAAACTACATATAATTTTTGAGCGGAATGCGTTACCGAACTTAATTGGGAAGCATTCAAACTAAAATAAATTTGAAGAACCATACATCTACATTTAACTTCTAAATCTATAAATCAGATAAATAAGAGGGTAAGGCCGTTACTCGATAATATATGCCGCTAAGTGAGTGGCTGCATTCCTGAATTTCGTTATCGCTGTATTATACAAACCCTTAGATTTCGATCCGAGTATCGACGTGTCGTTGGTTACTTTTTAATTCCATTAGATTCAGTCTCGCGCGTATACGTGATTGCCGTTGGTATGTAGAATTAACAAATTCTGATGCGAGCGTCTATAGTCAGATTATACTCTTCTAAATGCTTACCTTCTTACCCCCAGCTCTCGATCTACCGGACGAAAATAATTATACCAACGACAAAACGTTCTTGCGACAAAAGCCTTAATTAAATAGAATGCTTAGCTGACGTTGTTTGGGTTTCAAAATCAGCCAACGAACGCAGTTCTCGTTCGACTCTGAATTGTTTTTCTTCGATCTATGTCGAACTTATTGAAAGAACGTGTGTGTCTGGCAGTTGCTTTATTACTTTTTATTTTTTGTTCTAATTATTTCACTGGAATCGAAAATTTCTTGTCGAACTTTCTCTACATTACATTATATATCATGATTCTTGTCGAACTTATTTGAATTCCCTTATGCCATAACCCGATCGAATTAAGGTTCGATTAAAATTTTATTCGACGCAAAAATATTTTCTAATACGAAGTAACCTTTAGAGAGAGAGAAAGAGATAGAGTTCATAAAGAATTGATACTCTTAAAATACGTGCAGCTGAAGCTTTTACCTTAATTTAGGTTGCACCAATCGATCAATGTCAAACGGCCACACTTCTTAGGCGGAAGCTTCTCAGGAAAGTCTTACTCTCATGATATCGATACAAATTTCGCTTCTTTTTAGAGGATTTTTCTTTCTCGCTTACTAATTGTTTCGTACATTTAATTTAATTTAAAAAAAACTGTAGGGAATTTAAAAGAGACAATATAACGACCTAAACTGTAAATATCTTTTTAGTTTTTATTTCAAAAATAACATTGAAACTAACACTGAAGCCGTTAAATTTTAAATTCAAAGGCACCGAAGACTTACGAATTAGTCATGCTGTTGTACACATACTCGTAAAATGTATCCTTATATTGTGGTTTACAAATACATATGTTATTCCTAAGAATCTATTTACTTTTTTTATGTAGACATGGGTACGAAATTGTAATTTAGAATTTCTCTTTAATTTGAATTACCTACTTATTCTAATTTTACTAAAAATTAAACAATTTTAAGTTATCTATCTTTAAATATAATAATAAATATAAACTAACGATAAGTAGGTACTAGAAAATTTATATATTTAAAAAATAATAATAATATACCTACCTAGGGTTAAAAATAAAAGCGTTAAAGTGATTTTAGTTATACTCGTATGTAAAACACGATTTTGTACTTGACAGCATTCAATATCAGAATTCTACGTGTGTCTTTCCTTTGTCATCTGGTATTGCTATTTAATATAATAGGCAGTTCGATTTATACGCATTTAAATTAAAGGCAACATATTTCGAATAAAATGTTATTACCATAATTGTCGTTATTTTTAAAAACTGTTTTATTTCTTATAAAGCACTTTAACCGTTCTTGCTATAACACAGTCCCTGTTTATTTTAATAAGGCGTTAAAGATCCAAGAGATTCTGGTCTTGTTTTTTGACGCTGTCTAGTGCGACGTGACAAAGACCATGATGTATTATACTTACACTTGCTCGTCTAAGGTTTCGTTTGTACAGAGATTTATTTTTGTTACATATTAAGGTAACAGTATCTACATAAAGTAAAGTGATAATAATCGGATTACCTAAGCATTTTTCCTCTTTGGCGAATATCGATTCTTACCTATTTCACAACTGCAATTTCCAAGTCGTGATTGAATTTATAAGTAAAATTGGATATTAAAGGAACAATGCAAGTAAAATTTCATAATTCAATTCAAACTTCCACGGATACTTTTAATTTAATTTTGCCCTTAATGGGTTCGTTCCAATATTCATTTACGTTAAAATTGAGGCCAATAAATTAGACCCTGGACTTTAAGAGCATTCTCTAAATCAATATGTACTTTAATTGCTTTCAGTTCTATATTATCTATCATGTAGTGACAAGTGTACAAGAAAAATTTCCGTATAAAGGTTGACCCTACGAAGATGGCCACTGCGCAATCACACAATGTGTGTTTATGATGCGATATGTACAGGAATATATAAATCTTTTCGAATGATAGATGGGAAAAGTTACCCATATCTTACTTTGCATAAGTTATATTGGCTCTGAGTTTTTATTTCTGTCAGCATGATAAGCTTTCTATATTTATAGATCTGACCTATTTTGCAAATTTGAACATTTCTTGTATGATTTAAGTTTTGTGCAAAAAAACTTTTTTCCTATATCTTATTGTGCACCAGGTTTTTATTGTTTTTTTTTTTAAATTTGGTCGACGTGCAATACCTATTTAAATAAGTTTATCGTAGGAATTAAAATTCTTGACTGGCACTACTAACAAAAAAGAATTAAGGTTTTTGTTTTAGAAATTCTCCTATTTAAATCTATTATTTTATTATTATTAATGACCGTTTGTGTCGGTTACATTAAACGTTCCAGGATCGCTAAAATATCGAATACTTTGTAGATGAGCGTTCGTGGATAAAACATTATTCGATTTAATTTTCAAATTTAATAAATATTTAATAAAAACAACTCATTTAATTTCTTGAACATTTGAGCACATTTTAGAAATTTTTATGAATGGCATATTTTTACCTATGTATAAGTACAATTTAACTGTTAAAGAAACGAAAAGTTGAATGCTCGCAATATTTTATGCAATTTCAAGATCGACAAACAGTGCTAATTCTTTATCATGCATTGTAATCATCCGTTACTGCCTACGTTATAAATTCACTTTTTTAGGGACATTAATATTCACCTATCATGTACTATTTTCTATCTACATTTTCATTCAAAATCAGAAACTTCTTGGTAAGTTATTTCTGTGTGATTATTAGTATTCATATAAAAATATTTTCGTGCAACAATCGGTTTGTTTTGCATTTGAAGAATAAAAGAATAGTTTAGTTGCGAAGATTCCGGAAGGAGAAACTTTGCATTATTGTACCTATAAGTTAACCAAGTTTAAACGAAATCGGTGCCGGTCAACAAAGACAGGTTTTACTGTATTTAAACAATATCTATAAATAGGTACTGTAAATATTATATTAGATTGAATTAGGTAATTAATAAGCATATGTTAGATTTACACAAAATTCATACTTCAAACAGTTTTTTATTATAGAAGAAATCCAAATTTTATAATTAGGTGGGTACATATTAGTCCAGCCATTTTAGGAATAAAAAAACTCGATCGACCTAAGTAATTAGTTGGAAGTGAAAATTTGGCACATTTGCTAATTGGGCCTTGCCGACTAACATGTCAAAAGTCCTTATAAATTCAGGCCGTGTTTCAGCCACCATTGTGAGGAAAAGGCACCAAAAATTAGTGTTTTTTTTAGAAAAATCTCCTTTGCGATTTATTTTACGACAAAAATATTTATGTGGTAAAATAAATTAGGGAAAATTTTCTACAATTTATGATCTTATCATTTTTCTGTAAAGTCAATAGTTTCGGCGTGCCAGCTTCTCAAAGTTTATTTTATCACGTAAACTCAACGTTAATCGATTAACATAGATAAATTACATTTTACCTTTCGATAAAAATATGAAAAATTGTACATTGTTATAGACATCCAGGATGTACATTTTTAATTAAGGAGCGTAGAAAAATTCCTCCGCGGACAGGAGTTATGAAGTCATAAAGTTGGCCGCCATCATTTAAATTTTTGCCGATGAGAGTAAGTGAGAGACCTTTAGAGTATTTTTCAGACGATAATTTTCGAAAATTTTCGATACGTTGACGAATGACGTTGTTTTTTATTTTATTTATTATAAAAAATGTATTTTCTATCTTTTATCTGTGTTAATTAATTGATGTCGAGGTGCTTGGTAGAATAAACTTTGTGAAGTTGACACATAGTAACTATTGACTTTACAGAAAAACGATAAGAATATAAATTGTAGGAAAGTTTTCTTAGATTATTTTATTGTATAGGTATTTTCGTCGTAACATGAACTGCAAAAGAGATTCCGGCGAAAAACTCATTTTTGACGTCTTTTCTTCATGATCGTAGCTCTAGCATAGCGTGAATTTATGGGGACTTTTGACATGTTAGTCGGCAAGACCCAATTAACAACTCTGCCAAGTCTCCACTTCCTACTAATTACTTAGGTCGAATTTCTTAAAATGCCTCGACTATAATATGTTTAAAATTATCTGTTATATACATAAAGTGTATAAAAATTTATCTATGAAATAAATCAAAAGCAATTTTAAATAGACACATATACATATTATTAATTACAATATAAATATTATTATAAAAGAAAACCTCAATAGATCACAATAAAATGTTTGCAAAAGAACGTTGAGTCGTTATTTAATTAGTAATTGCACAAAATTTATGTTAGTAGAAATACCTATAGATAATTGTGATAATTTAATGTAGGTACATGTCATATGTATCTAGTTAGGCCTGAATACAGTAAGGCATAAGTTGGCAATTACATATATAGTAACAAGAAAACGTTTTGAGAATACTAAAATGTTGCCATAATAATTTTACATCTAAATATGATTGCATTTTCGTGTAATACACGTAATTCCACTAATGTATATAACCGAGACTGTTGTACCGCTTTAAAGCTTTCTAAAGTGTGAGCACTATAATACATTAATAATACTTAGGAACTTGACTATTTTGTTATGGAAGATGCAGTACCTACGTACTATTTACATATCATATAAATTCAATGTAAGTACAACTGATTCACAAGCAGGTATTTTACGCCACTAAAAATCCAGAGAGAGTTTCGTATTGTTGACGTGTAACTAACGAAGACTATAGATGTATCGTTCGAAGAATTGATTTACGATATTCTATTGCTTGTATGTAGTTAGATATAAGTTCATTACATTTAGAGGCGCCGGTGCTTCAGAATAGCTTTGGTTGTAATCCGCAATGCGCACGGGTTACTTCATACACCACCCTATTACACTGCGGAATACGTATTACGTAGAAAGAGCAGTGTTATTAAAGTTGCCGAGTTTATAGCGACGAATTTTGTATGTGAAAGTACTTTTCGTGATGGAAAACTGCAAAAATTTCACATCACGTATAAAATAAGAAAAGAAATATTTTGCGGGATTCTTCTTACTTATTTATAGAAATATGCATTGTAGATGTCAGAATACATTATTTTTTTATAACTTTTAACGTTATGAGCACGTATACTATTTGTATTGTTTATTTAGAATAAATTATTGTTGGTTGAAATATAAGTAAGAAAACAACTTTTGTTAACTATAAGAGAAATTTATATAATACATACACATTTTGAACCTGAATTGTTGCACAGTTACCATTAAATTATGATTGCAAACATAATAAGATAAAACGTACTTTAAGATTTATTCTATACCAGAATTATCTTAATTATAAGTGAAATTTTATAGGTATGAAATATAATAACGTGTTATAATAAATTGGAGAGACAACATAAAGCGTTATATGTACCTACTTATTAAATTTAAATAAATAATAATAATATTTATTTAGTGTATGCTCGCGAGGAGGAGTTCGACAAAGTCGATCTTCCGCTTCCCCTACACGATCTGCAATTGCAAGCTGCACACAATTAATAATCACCATTACAAAACTTTACAAATCGACTTACTCACTCACATACCGACTTACTGAATAAATATCTCGCTGTCAATTTAAAACATGTCAAAGAGCAATCTAGATACCTTATTTAATAAGAAAGGGGCTCTGTACTGAAAACTCCCCCCTGATATGTGAAGGTACGTTGTAAGTTATAAATCTGAGCTTCTTTAAACGACAATTCGATCTTTTACATAAGCAATCGAACAAATAAATGGGGCACCTTTCATGGCATAATTTCCATAAGAAAACACACGACAAATGAAACATTATTTCCACAATCTTTAGTTCCTTAAGTTGTCCATTATACGGGCGTTATGAAACATAATAACACCTTACAATTATCGTAGAAGCAAATTTAGCGTTTATATGTACTTACTTGTTAAATTTAAATGAATGAAAGGTAACCTTCATGGTCTACCAGTAGATTATAGGTCGTATCTGATAATTCTTGCTTTAATTTGTTATAGTTTAGGTACAATAAGGTAAGACCTAACGGGCGTCAAACGCCCGTCATCTGTACTAGACCTTATAGTGTCGCAAAGAAGGAATCAACGTAAGTTAAACTAAAAATAACTAAAGTTAAAACAAAATTGCGAACGGATTCGTGTTTACAAAAAATTGATTATATACATATATAAATAAATAAATAAATATTATATATATATATATATTTTTATATATGACCGACCCAAAATGAATGACCTATTTTTTCGCGATCTAGGGGTCGAGATGGGAGAAAAGTCAAAAGGCCACGTCTGGGTCCCGTCATTAGACAGGCTGCAATACTTACCAGTTTAAAATTATCTGAATAATTTCCATCTACTGCCTTTATACCGCAGAATTATAAGTTTACTCTATTTTTAATTTAAAAACCATTCGTGTGCCCTTCAACATTGAAAATTTCCCTATTACGAACCATAAACCAGATAAAAGTTTTATCGGATTTTTATGCGACCGATACACCGACAAAACAACTAATAAAACTACTTTCATATCTTATCGGTGTGGGAACAAATAACTGAACGTTTTTAAAATAGAAACGGGATTTCCTAGTATCAACGTATAAACTCGAATTCATTTATATATAGAATTCCGGCAAGACCTTTTTAGATCATTCGCGTCAGTAATACAAAGCGATAGTGCTTGTTTCGGTAGTTCGAATTTTAAATTACGGCGTCGTATTGTTCGTGTGTGCGAGGAGTGCTCGTTCGGTTTATAAGGCCTTTTTGCGTGTGAGTGCGCGAGTGTTGTGTATTGTGTTCTCTAAAAGGATTACAAACAAAAAGGATTAATACGACGTATTTGTATGTATGTATTTATAAAATCAACCTAAATCTGTAAAAAAAAATTACAAACATAGATTTAAACGTTATAAAACTTATAATATTGAAATCTTCTTTCTATTATTTTATTAAATCTTAAATATGATCGCTTATGATTTAAATCAATGGTTTAGGTGTCTAAATTGGAAACAATTAAAAATGTTTAGGAAATCAAAAACGTTGTGTCGGTATAGGTGTGATAATTTCGTTCTTTTTCGGGTTTTATTACTGCGTGATCGCAATAACATATAAATTTTAATTAAGAGTTGCTCATAAAACTGATACCTTTTATTGGAAGTTCCATTTAAAATAATGAGTTTTACATAAATTACCGATTTAACTGAAAAATATGGAAAATTCTACGAAAATATGTTTTTATAGTATGTATCAATTTTACGCAAAATTTTTAACTAAAACTTGCAACATTCGACGGTCCAATTTTGCGAACGAAATTTTATCTTATGCGCGTTTTCGCAATTACAGTCATTGGTGAAATACAGCGAAATGCGAAGCGTAGGTATAGGTACGTAATAATGCAAGTTTGCAGTCAACGGAAACTCGAAATTAGCGATAAAGGAAAAACGATGACGAGAAAAAGATAGGAAATACAAAGAAGAATTTAGAAGTTTATACTTTTTTTCATATAGTATGTTATAGACAAGTGGCAGTCTCAGTGACAGCAGTATTAGTATATATATGACCGACCGAAAATGAACGACCTATATTTTCGTGATCTAGGGGTCGAGATCGGAGAAAATCCAAAAGGACACGTCTGGGTGCCGTCATCAGACAGGCTGAAATAGCTTTATTTTCTATGAAAATTCGCTAAAAGTAATAGTTACTAAACTAACCTACTTCAAGGGGAATTCGATTATAATTATAGATACGCTTTACCTGAAATGATAACCATGTACTAGAACTAACTACCCTTTTGCCTGAAGGTGCTATCACAAATCCGTATCCGATAGTGAAAGTTTTTAACCTATATCTTGCTTCCTCTCAAATACGACATGACTATTTAAACACAACTTCTTATCAAGAAATACTTACTATACAAATACATTATATAAACGGTGGTTTTTTTTAATTAGTTTTAAATACAAATAAGCTAATATTGCTAAACTAAGGTTATAAATAACGCGATTGTGACATTCGTTTTCCTCCGTTCTCTTACTCGCAGTTTTATTCGGCATGAATACAAATCTTCGGTACTCAAAAAGACATTTTAGGAACGCTTTAACTGATCGACAAACAGATACAATTTCTTCGATCGCGTCGCGTTTACCGACAGCTAGTAGAAAACTAACGTGTAACCAACATTTTCACGAATGCATCATTTCGATATCGTTTACGGAGTAAAGATTCCAACTTTTCAGAATCCCACTATTTTATAACAAAATATTGTACTTTAGACACTAAATTGAAAATGTAAGAAGAACGATTAAAAGCAGCGGATAAGATTTATTACTATTATTTACGGTAGGTAAGTAGTTCTATATCGTTTTATTAAACGCAATATGTCTGACCGAACTTTAGAAAAGTACCTATAATGAAAATATTCGAGTACCGCAATAAACATTTCCATTTGTATTTCTTTCTGTTTACGAATAGCCAACCTTAAAAATACCGGTATTATTCAATTCTTTGTTTCCAGTTCACAGCGGATAGACACAAAATTACGTAAAATTGAACGATATTGCACACTTAAATCTTTCATAAGATTAAAAATTGATTTCGACTTTTAAATCTGCTTCGTTTTAAATAAAAGCGAAGTATAGATACAACTTGCAACGTCGGTCTTATTCAATTTGTATTTCGATAAGCCTTCACTATAGTCCCATTATTTGCAATTAACATTTAGTTGCCCGCGTACAGGACTCCTAAATCTATCATTAAGTCGAATCCTGAATTATTGTCCTGTCAGTTAAACTACCTGATTTTTGCGATGTCAATCAGGTTTACGAGAAGCCGTCGACAAAACAACAAAGGTAGGCAGATAAGTTTTTGTTGGGTCCAACGGTAGCACCTGGTATCCAGTTCCACGTAATGTTTACAGTATTTTTTTCTTCGCGGTATAACGGCGATCATTAATTATAAATTTTATACCTATACCCACCTAGTTGATGTAAGAAAATAAATCTAAACCGAAACAACAGTAATAGTGCCACCCGCTAATATCTTTAGATATTATTCGATCCCTTAGATTAATGTCTTAGATAACACACAGCCTTATATGAGTTATTGCGAAGCATCATTTCTGGTATTAATATATTTCTTCAATTGCCTCATTAATTTTAGGTTATATTACCAATTCGACCTGAATAAATGTAGAAATTAAGTTAGTTTCAAACAGTTTTAAAGCTCCCCTTTGTTAGTAGTTGAAGGCGCAGATCAACGGGATTGGAGTATTAGTCCAGTTATAGGCTAAAAACATTCTTAGAAGATAACTTTTACAATAACAGTGACAAATAATTTATCATTAGTAGAAGAGACACAAGAAGCGAAGCAAGCTAAAATATAGCGCAAAAAATTTGCTACTTTAGAAATGTCACCACTTACGACGAGGAAGAAATATTAGTCAGTTTTTGCCTCACAAACAACACATACACCAGGGTCGTAAGTCATCGCTTCTATTCCTACATTTATATAATATTTGTGCAGACAGTGTGCTATAGAATATAAGGGTTCTTTACGAGTTTATCTCGCACGGTAGGCGAAAGCTTTATAAGCTTTTCGGAAAATACGTTTTATACGAACAAATGAATATACTTACCTTATTTTCCTATAATTACAATAACTCGTATATTTTGGTTATTTTTTGTAATATAAACAGTATAACAGTATTTTTTATTATCATTCGTTTCGTAAATAATTATTGAACTTTTCGTTTTAACATAAATATTATCGTTACACATTTTTACGAGTAGGTATTTGCTTTTGTGTTAATTTACATTTGTTTTTAAAAAATAAAAATAAACCAGTAGAAATTGCACGTTATAAAACTTTTACACTCCAACTAAATTTGTATTTACTTGCAAAGTTAAAGTTATCATTAATAATAATTGATTGCAGAGTACTTCCTTCTAGTTTTATAAAATATAACAATTTAACTTGCTTTCAGTTATGTTTAATATCATAGTACGTTTCTCAAGTAAAATAATGTACGTTCATTTTGTTAATGTCTTTATTACAATGCCTCCACTTCTCATATTTTAGTGGTTTTTTTTTCTATGTCAAATAATAGCTCGTTACTGCCATATTGAACGTATAATACGGGACAAAAATCTTTGTAAAACACTCTGTTTGCCTGAAAAATAAAGTTTGCCCAGTTAAAAGTTAAAAAACTTAACTTTAGGGAATTGTTTAAATAAATTAATATCTTAAAATCGAGTAAGTATATATCGTCTTTATTATGCCTTGCGAGCTAATTTTCAATGTCGTTAGTTGTTATTCGTTGGATATCTGAAATTTTTAAATGAACTAGAAAAAGATTGATCATTACCGCGCGATCGCTGTGATCGTTACGATCGTCGATCTTACCGCTGTTGATTTTTATTTGTTATTATGCTCAAAAATATACAAAAATAAATAATCACCATTTTGTAGATTTCAGGCAAATTTAAAATGCTATCTGGGTCACCACAAATAAATTCATGTAAAAGATTTGCATCGGAGGGTTGGCAGTGGATTAATTTAGACTTAAACTTAATTGTAAACGTTAGACAGTTTGATTCTTTTTTAATAAATTCACTTGTTCAAGACAAGCAGAAGCTTTTATAAAGAATTTTTTTTCGTAGGTATTTACAATGAAGCGTTTGATCTATTATAACAATCGTAAACTTGAAGTGGTGACCACGAACTATGTATATAGCAGATCTCTAATAATGTACATCCCAACAACATTTATCTTTTTTATAATAGATGCGTCAAAAGGTTTTAATAATGTTTTTTTCCTCGGAAATATTCGTTTTCTTTATCGAAGCAAATCATCATATTATTTGTTTGAGCTGTATTTTATTGAAGTATCCAAGTTACGTGACGATCAAGTATAGCGATTACTTTTTTTGTCTGTAGTACAGTGCAAATCCTTTTAAGATAATATCATTCTTAAGAGTTCTAAAACAAGATCAATTCGCGGTAGTTACGGTTAAATAGTTTAGTGTTTTCAGATTAGACTCCATTATTTCGTAAGATGCAAGAATTGAAACATAATTCTTAGTTCACCTTTATACATAATGTTAAAGGATATTCCCAGTTTTCATAATATGGTAGGATGCCCCCAGCGTTATCGGGCTGATTTTCACACACACGATACCGCATGATCCAACACTTAATTATCTATAATTTCACCCCCTCATTCTCACGTGGTTCCTGAGTTATGACATAAAGCTCAAACATTTAAAAAATAATTCTCCGGAACGGATAAAGCCATGGCCTTGAAAAAATATATAGGAGGTAGAAAACCTTAAGAGGGTTCAAAAAAGTATAGTTTGATATAATTTCGTCAGCTATAGAGTGTCTAAATAAAATATAACAATTTTCGAAACAATCTTTTTGTACACCCTGTAGATACCACTTTTATATTTCGCATGTAACATCATCACTTGCCTATGTGAAATGTATATCTTAATTGAAATGATTGTCGTGGCACATTCAGATAACAACGAAAATACGTTTATTATGAAAATAAATGCATATTGTTTCAACAACAGTATAAGTACGTAATTGGTACTTTTGAAAAATGTACGTAATTTGAACTTTGAATCAAAAATTACAACTTTAAAAATAATAGTACAAATGCTGAATGACATGTTATACTACTGTAGAAATAATAGTTTCCTTTTAAATTAAATAAATATTTTTAAGTAATATACAACTAATAACTAATTTAACTATTTACAACGAATACCTTATTATTTCAATGAAAAAAAAAATATTCTCACGAAAATTAAAAATTTCTATTATGGAAATTTCGAAAACTGTTTTAAGAGTTTACGAAAATTCAATCGTAAAATTGCTAAGAATTTTCTAATGTGACTATCTTAAATGTGAGTCCAGTGCAGTATTAGATGAAACATTTCCAACGTAAATGCAGAAGGAGCAATTTTGTTTGTAAGTATTATCTTGCTTTCGAGTGATTTACAGCGTTAAATATACTTCATTAAATGTGAAAAGAACAGCAGTTGTGTAGAAACTATGAAAAATGATTCGATCATTAGTAATTTTATGGTTGTTGGGCAACAATTTACAATGCTATAAATTACACAAATGGTGAAATGTGTATTTTAAATATCTGCTGTCGGTTTAATAAAAATTTTCCGAATTACGGATTTGAAATAATACATTTGTATCGTTAGTACTTAGATATATTAACACATGTTCGAATATAATTTTATGAACACTAAATATAAGTAACACGAATTCTTTCTTCTCCAAAAAGTGAAATCAAATTTAAAACGTAATATTTTAATTTAATAAAATATAAATTGCCATTGCTGCATTTTAATGATATCTTTTGGTAAACATCACGTTTAATTGACTCTAATAAATTTCGCTCGCACGAGAATGCTACTACTTTCCATTTGTAACTTTAATTTAAGCTTCGCCATGTGTTCTAAAACTTCACAGTTACAAATTATAGGAAGATAAATTTATTTGGGTAACTTTGGTATTATCATTATTTTAACCTTTCATGGACTCTGCGCAACTTTCGTCCCTGGCTTGTATTAAACTTTTTCAGTATTTTAATTCTAGTTTGTTTCCAATTTTAGGAAAAAACGAGACTAAAAAATTTGAAACTTTTTTTTTTAATTTTATTATCGTACAATAGGTAAGGTCAATAGGACGTGGTAATAGTGCTTTAATAATTTATTTAAAATATCAATATGTTGTTTTCAAAAGTTTGGGCAAAAATTTGTGGACGTATTTTACGTTTTACGAAATCTACAGTGGAAGATGGATTGGTCGAGGAAAACCTAGCTCATAGCCTTGTCTCCCTCCCGATCTAAATTCGCTTAACTTTTACCTTTGGGAACATTTGAAAAGTTTTGTTTACTCCACTCCGATAAATAATGTAGGTGTAGGTACAAACGTTTAGGGACTGAGTTTTTCATTGTTGTCAGACAATTTAGAAAAATTCTTATATTCATGCTAATTGAGGAAATTCCGAATGTTTTTTATTTTGTAAACACTGATACAAATATTAGAAAAATCTATAATTATAGGGAATTAAATGGTAAATCAATCGATCAATTAAACTCTTGCGTGGAGAAGAATTTGAGAGTTTGATTGATTGTTTTACTAATATGAAATATTTTTCATGATATATTCCAACAATAAGAATTTTTCTCAAGGAAGCGTTATCAACCATATCCCTATGTATGTATAAAACATTTTTACTTATTTTGACATGTAAAGTACCTCATAATACGTTCACAAATGTTTGCATAATCTTCTGCAATATCCTGTATACTCACATGTTATTAATAGATATATGTAATTGAAAAAAATTAATAAATAGGTAAATACCTATGTGTTACAAATTAAGAAGAAATTCGCGGTAGATACCTGAAAATAGATAATTATTAAATTATTTAGTCCAGCAATTTAAAACAATTTCGATAATTTCATCGTTTTGGGGCGGCTATTTATTTATCTTTATTAACAAAACGAAGTTAGAAATACATAACTTAATAAAATTGAACTAACCTTTAGCGAGATTAGTAAATATTATCCTGAAGAGCTATGTAGATATATTAAAAATGAAATTTTAATTTTACAATTTTAATGAAGATATTTCAAAAATGTTTTAATTAAATTTTGTTGCCTATAGATCACTATAGGCTGTAATATCAATTACAAAGACAAAAAACGACAAGTATCAGATTTCTAGAATTTATTAAGTAAGAAATTGATTAGATGCACGTCTATGAGGAACACAGAAATTTCCGATAAGGTAACCGACAATTTCTTAATACATTTTTATAAAAAGTCCACTTCGTTATTTTTACGTAAAATTTTTGTTTAATAGAAATGGAACAAATTCAACATAATTTTCATCTTAAATGTATAAATATACACAGGTTATTCCAATAAGTATTTATGATAAAAGCAAAATTGGAACTCATTCATAAAACGTATACATGTAGGTAGTGTTCGAAAGTTTTAGTACTTTTATCTAAACTTGTGTAACCTTTGTAGGTAACGTCATATAGGCACGTTACAAATATTCCTTAGTATTCAACGATATTTTAGTTAGTGCGGGTGTGTTTAATTTTTGTAACTATATTGTGTTGTTGGTAATTGCCAGTGTAAAAGACTACAAAGTTTTCTATTGAGATTCCAGGTAACTTACGATTAGTTCAACAATAGAAAGACGGCTAATAAACGATACCTATAGTGTAAAATTAATGTATCTAATTGCGAGCATTGCGCGGGCACACGATACAACGAACAAATTATGATTAAAATATTTAAAGTTCAACTTTGTACCTATGTAATTTGTCTCACTTGTCATAATTTGTGCCGTGTATTACTCGCCCAATATACTTGATTCGCAACATTAATTTTATATCCGACTGTACACCACAGATGTAAATAAAAATAAAAATAATAGGAATAGATAGGGGTATTTAAAGTTTATTACATACCTATTTATTACAAAATGACAACACGCTATTTCCACTGAATTTATTAAGCGTTTTATTCCCGCCAGGTCTAAAATATTATAAAATACTTGGACATGCCCTCGTCGAGAACTCGCGTTCACACTATATATTTTTTGTCATCTGGTCAAGAATGCATTGTAAAACGCTACTGATGTTTCAGAAAGCTTCCTTGTAATAGTTCAATAATTGTAATATTCTTAGTAGGCACGTAATCAAAGAAAAAAAATAATGAATCAAACCGTTTATGAACCAAAATAATTAGGGCCGGTCTTTTCATCTCCTAATACTACTACTTCTACTTGACAAATTTTTACCATAGAAACAATTGTTGGAACAAACGTTTCTATAGTAAATATGTGTCAATTAAATTAAATGGAAGATGAAAAGATCGGCCCTTAATGAAATATTAACAGCGGTCATTAGATCGCTTTTCGTTTTTTTAGGTAAACTAATCTCTACTGCCCTCAATATAATAATTAGATGTAAATTCTTTTGAACTTAAAAGGAGATGATCGTAACTGCGTCCATCCCGATTTGGCTGATTTTTGTATATTACATAGTCCTGGGTGAGTATAAAAGAAATGTAGAAGGCTACAGGTAACACCAAACAGGGCCCGAGATAATTAGGTGCCAAGTTTAAGCTAATCATACCCACATACGGGGTATCCGGGAAATATGGAAATGATAGAGGCTTCCCCTAAAGAAATATCAAAAAACCTATAGCGCCATTTTAAAGACCTTTATTTATTGCGTAAGTGTACCAAAAATAATTAAATTCCAACGACTACTAAAAATGTTATTTAAAAACAAAATGATTTTTATTTTTCAACTTTGGGAGTGAATACCTAAACAGGGGAAAAACTTTATAAGAACTTGTGAGGTGCGTGAAGTTGGCACGTCATTAAAAGCACTAACGAAAAAAATTGTGCCAATCGTTTGTGCTTTGTTTGTGCACGTTTGTGCACGATATAAAAATTTTGCACGACATGCCTGTTTTCGAGTTATTCAAAAATCAAAATGACGTGCCAACTTCACGCCCAGCACGTCATTTGGAAGCACTAACGAAAAAAATTGTGCCAATCGTTTGTGCTTTGTTTGTGCACGTTTGTGCACGATATAAAAATTTTGCCCGACACGCCGTTTTCGAGTTATTCAAAAATCAAAATGACGTGCCAACTTCACGCCCAGCACGTCATTTGGAAGCACTAACGAAAAAATTGTGCCAATCGTTTGTGCTTTGTTTGTGCACGTTTGTGCACGATATAAAAATTTTGCCCGACACGCCGTTTTCGAGTTATTCAAAAATCAAAATGACGTGCCAACTTCACGCCCAGCACGTCATTTGGAAGCACTAACGAAAACAATTGTGCCAATCGTTTGTGCTTTGTTTGTGCACGTTTGTGCACGATATAAAAATTTTGCCCGACACGCCGTTTTCGAGTTATTCAAAATCAAAATGACGTGCCAACTTCACGCCCAGCACGTCATTTGGAAGCACTAACGAAAAAATTGTGCCAATCGTTTGTGCTTTGTTTGTGCACGTTTGTGCACGATATAAAAATTTTGCCCGACACGCCGTTTTCGAGTTATTCAAAATCAAAATGACGTGCCAACTTCACGCCCAGCACGTCATTTGGAAGCACTAACGAAAAAATTGTGCCAATCGTTTGTGCTTTGTTTGTGCACGTTTGTGCACGATATAAAAATTTTGCCCGACACGCCGTTTTCGAGTTATTCAAAATCAAAATGACGTGCCAACTTCACGCCCAGCACGTCATTTGGAAGCACTAACGAAAAAATTGTGCCAATCGTTTGTGCTTTGTTTGTGCACGTTTGTGCACGATATAAAAATTTTGCCCGACACGCCGTTTTCGAGTTATTCAAAATCAAAATGACGTGCTAACTTCACGCCCAGCACGTCATTTGGAAGCACTAACGAAAAAATTGTGCCAATCGTTTGTGCTTCGTTTGTGATCGTTTATGCATAATATAAAAATTTTGCACGACACGCCGTTTTCGAGTTATTCAAAATCAAAATAAAAAGTCATTTGAAAGCACAAACGAAAAAATTGTACTAATCGTTTGTGCTTCGTTTGTGATCGTTTATGCATAATATAAAAATTTTGCACGACCGCCGTTTTCGAGTTATTCAAAAATCAAAATAAAAGTCATTTGAAAGCACAAACAAAACAATTGTAGCAATCGTTAGTGCTTCTGTTTGTGATCGTTTATGCATAATATAAAAATTTTGCACGACACGCCGTTTTCGAGTTATTCAAAAATCAAAATAAAAAGTCATTTGAAGCACAAACGAAAACAATTATGAAATCGTTAGTGGTTTGTTTATGAACGTTTCTGAACACTGTAAAATTTTATTCAAGTTTTCAAAAATTAAAACCTGATGCTTAACACGTTGTCGTTGAAGATACATATAATCAAAAATTTACAGCTTATTCAATAATACAGCATATCATTATGATAGAGTAAATCAATAAAATACTTCTTGGAATATTTGTAACTATCAGGAATTTTATAATCAGCACGTCAAAAATATTAACTATTTATACAATGTCGTTCAAGTTATGCAAACGTACTCTTCTACTGAAAGTAGTTGATTTTCGTACAAGTACAAGAATGCAGATCATATCATATCTATATTCTTCAAACTTGTATGTAGGTATACCTACTGTCTTTTGAAAGGAGATCTTATTTTGAATAGTAACATTATTTTTAAATTTTAAATAATCAGGAGGAAACTGGATATTTTAAAAACAATATAAAGTAAGATAGTTCAGGACTATCTGGATTAAGTTAAAAATAATGTACAACGATTAATAATTTCTAATAATTTAAAAACACTCATTATATAAACACTTATATTTACCATATAACTTAGGTACAAAATCTTATTAATATTAATGATAAGATTAAATCTAAATATAAGCTAATAACGATAAGATGCACTGTTCTACTTCATCCTAGTCTGAGAAGATTTCTAATTAGGTAGTACCTATAATCAAAGGTAGTACACATACCTATAATCTCGACATCATACTGATTATTATATTTACTATGTTCAAATCTACTTTTAATAATAAAATACAAAAACAATGAAATAACTACCTACAACATAATCAAATATCTAACAAATAAAAATATATATTTAACGTAAAAGCCATGCATTTATTATATGCACAAGTAGATTAACTTAATATTTACTTACAAACTAATAAAATTTAAAAAAAAATTAAATTTAAATCGACGTTGTAATATAATTTTGTTTATTTATTATCAATAGAACTTGAAGTATTGTATCAAACATATTCGAATAAAGTTTAACCAATTAAATTTTAAATTTGACGTTGAGATATAATTTAAAATTTATTATATAGAACTTGTATCAGACATTGTTCGCAAACTAGTTCGTGTAATTTGCGAAATAACCTGATCTGCTTAACCAATTAAATTACTAAGGAATCTTTACATTCTGATAAATTTATCTGAAATATTTACTCATTTACAGATTTATAGAACGTTTGATCAGACAATTGTTTTTCTTGGTAAATATCTGTTAATTGTAGCTAGAAATAAAAGTGGCTAAGGGCACGATCTTTAATCTATACATAAAACTGTTTGATTTTAAACTGTTTGTACCTATCTTAGATTTTTAAATAGAAAGTAGGTTGACATGTACAATTTATTTTTTATCTATATCTGTAGACCAATTAGCTAAAATGATAAGTTATCGGGCTATAAATCTAACATTTATTAATATACCTACATTTGAAAACTTGTCGTCTGTATTTGTTAATATTTTTTCGTAACTAATCTTAATGTATCCTAAACTCTAATAATGTAGGTATGTTTAAATACATAGTAGGTAGATTTAATTAGTAAGATTCTATCGTAATATTGGACGCGATTAGTCATGATAAGTTATAACACGCTGGACCGTCCATAAATTATTACATTTATTAAATATTTATACAATTGGTCACTCAGTACTGTATTTTTGTTAATATTTATCGTATCATACATTTAAGTAGCAATAACTCTAAAATAGGTATATCTAAAATTTTAAATTAGTATAATAGCGCATAACATTAAGAATAGTTTGCAGTAATGATTTTCGTATTAATGCTGCATATGCTATGTGCAAATGTATAATAACACGCGTAGTCTCAAAACTTTATATTCTGCTAAATGAAAATACAGACGATGAACATGTACGATTTTTGTTAAATGTCTTCATACTTGCTTATCATGTATGAGAAAACTTAAATAGATTCCTAAAATTTATACAATTAGTTCATTAAAAAGTCGCAAACATGCTTAAATAGATTTGCTACATTGTTATTTCTTTTTAAAATGCTAATATCTATTGGCATATAATGAACTAATAACGGTTACCTGCTAAAATTTTCTATATTCAAGAACATATTACAAATACTGCAAATTGTTTTTGATTGTACAACTGACAGACTGAAATAATTTTAGATTTTGATAACTCGAAAACGGCGTGTCGTGCAAAATTTTTATATCGTGCACAAACGTCCATAAACAAAGCACAAAGATTGGTACAATTTTTTTCGTTAGTGCTTCCAAATGACGTGCTGGGCGTGAAGTTGGCACGTCATTTTGATTTTGAATAACTCGAAAACGGCGTGTCGTGCAAAATTTTATATCGTACGCATAAACGATCAAAACGAAGCACTAACGATTGCTACAATTGTTTTGAGTTTGTGCTTCAAATGACTTTTATTTTGATTTTGAATAACTCGAAAACGGCGTGTCGTGCAAAATTTTTATATTGCATAAACGATCACAAACGAAGCACAACGATTGCTACAATTTTTTTGTTTGTGCTTCAAATGACGTTTTATATTTGATTTTGAATAACTCGAAAACGGCGTGTCGTGCAAAATTTTTATATCGTGCACAAACGTCCATAAACAAAGCACAAACGATTGGTACAATTTTTTCGTTAGTGCTTCCAAATGACGTGCTGGGCGTGAAGTTGGCACGTCATTTTGATTTTTGAATAACTCGAAAACGGCGTGTCGTGCAAAATTTTTATATTATGCATAAACGTCCACTAAACAAAGCACAAACGATTGGCACAATTTTTTTCGTTAGTGCTTCCAAATGACGTGCTGGGCGTGAAGTTGGCACGTCATTTTGATTTTTGAATAACTCGAAAACGGCGTGTCGGGCAAAATTTTTATATCGTGCACAAACGTGCACAAACAAAGCACAAACGATTGGCACAATTTTTTTCGTTAGTGCTTCCAAATGACGTGCTGGGCGTGAAGTTGGCACGTCATTTTGATTTTGAATAACTCGAAAACGGCGTGTCGGGCAAAATTTTTATATCGTGCACAAACGTGCACAAACAAAGCACAAACGATTGGCACAATTTTTTTCGTTAGTGCTTTTAATGACGTGCCAACTTCACGCACCTGAACTTGTGACATTATTTTGACGTGGTTTATATACTCTTGAGATATTTTACAACATTTTCCGTATTTTTCGGATAGCCAGTGCGTATGATTTTTCAAATTGCAACCAAATTAAGTATCTCACGTTCCGCGAGGTGTTACCTTTAGTCAGTCTACATTTTTACTATACTCGCCCAGAATTACACAATATATACAGATCAGTCGAATCGGGGTGGGCGCAGTTGCGACCATCTCCTCTATAGTGATGTAGAAAAAGTCATTAAACGATTTAAATATCATAGTGTTTTTAAGAAAGTAATGAAAATAAATATTGTCCGAAGCGATCATTTGACCGCTGCCGTCTTCTTATTGTTAGTGTTAACTAATATTTAGGTTGTGATGTAGATAATTATTACTAAAGTTTGTTAACCTTACAGAATCAGCAAATTATTGAAAAATAATTTTAAAGGGCGTACCTAATGATGTTAATTTATTGCAATATTTTTAATCTTATGAACTAAATAACCTCTCCCAACAAAATTAAAAAAATCGTATGTTAATTCGATAAACGGTAAACATATTGGATTTTATACATTTCGCGTAAATTGAAAGAAAATGCTTGGTAAAGTCAAACGAAAAGGACATTACTTGTCGTCTACGTACGATAGAAGTTAAATTAACTATAGGTTATCCAAAATAGGTTCTAATTCACGTTATCGATAAAATTTCGTATTTTTACAGTTCTAATAAATTGTTGTCTTTTTAATACCATCTAATATGTGTGCAGGTAAATTATCGTTAGAACATGACGATTTTCAAACATATAACTGAATCACAATTACTGATCGGAACCGGGAACTTGGATACCGTATAGATACATAAAAATTATTATAATTGCGGTTTACCTAGTAGGTAGTCAATAGTGTACAGCAAATTAGAAAATTATATTTTTGTAAACTTATTATGAATTTGTACGGTGAATGAACATCTGGTTTCTATAAAGAAACAACTACTTATAAAAATATTAAACCGATCAAAAATGTTATGGAAAAACAATGTTTTCAATTGTCTAAGTTTCTGCCAGATAGGTACTACAATTTTGACATGTTTAAATTCAACAATTTTTGTCTCCATTTTCATGTATTAATACATATTTGTTTTTTGATTAATGTGATAATAATGAAGGAATTTGTTGGGTAGGTAGTTATTTATGCAGTAAGTGATCTGAATCACACTTACGTACATGAGGAGCACATGGCGAGGTTTCGTTTGAAGCCCGAGCGAGGGAAACGATGGTCATTAATAGAGTACGAGAGTGGTTATAGACGTATATTTTCGAATTTGGACATGAAATTTTTCTACTATTGTACTTATTTTTATTTAGTACTTGCAATTAGTATTTTATTCAATTTGGTCTCGAACTCAGTTCTTCAGCTTTAAACTGTTGGTAGCGATATTACTAATATTGGTTATAATTGATAGGACATTCGTTTAATGATTTCAGCGTGATTAAAACTCCCAACGTTCGTTTACTAGGCAGGCGCTCGAACTCCCTAGTCTACGACGGTCCTATTTAGTAGTACAAAATAAAATACCTAAATCTTCGTATTTTTTAGACATTTAATTAATTTACTTATCTTTGAAGTTTAAAAGAATTACTAAAATTATTTGTAGAAGCCTACTCGTGTTCCGTCGTCAATGGCAAACAATTTTTTTTTTTGTAAAATCAATTTACTTTCTTAAAAACAACATTTTAATAACATACTACGATAGCGGGAGTGAGAAAATGAATTTAGTGATCGACAAAAGAAATACTCAATTTATAAGCATTGTACTAATAAGATTGGAAAATCTACAATAAAAGGAAATTTATGTTGTCCCCTTGCGGTTCGTATTCGGAGACTAATTAAATTTCGTATTAGTTATGGAACCTTTTGGAAATTAAAATATTGTTGCAGTAGATACCTACTTATTTTCATAGAAAATAAACATGGTTTTTAACTTATATAAATGTAGGCAATAGTAGTATCTCGATGCGGCCCTCCATATTTATTTCATCGAATTTGATATAAAAATCGAAACCATTTAGGTAATTTTAAAAGAGATACGAGTCCTTAAGATAAGTTAACGAAAGGAAAACAAAAAGTCGTTTTTCGTTGTCGATTTTCGGTATACAGATTTTCATAAAATGAAAAGTTTCCGTGCGCGATTAGATACCTACATTGTTATTAGTTATTTCTATGTTTAATTTCAATTATTGTCTAACTACTCACTCATACCATTTTATTGAACAAGATTATAAAAATTTTCGGGTATTAAGTATGTAGGTAGTTGTTAATTTTTTTGCGCTTGTGATAATTTTAAAACTTATTTTAAAATATTTTTCAAGTATTTGTGATTGAAGGTTTAATTCGATTTTAATTTATTAGCCGTGATGGTTGATAAATTTTCATTTTCATAATGCGGTACCTACTATTATGATATCGTATTAGTTTTAGCGATATAGAAATTTCCACTAACATAGATAGATATTCCATGCACGTACTACTGCATTATGGAGCACAACTAGTGTAGTGATTGCAGCTAGCCAAGCTGACTAACGATGATAAAAAATTAAATAGATACTTAACTGTTGGTTACCAAAGTTCTTGAACAAGATGAAATCATTATTCGTGAATTTAATTTTCAATTAACTAACCGTTTGTTAAATTTTGTTTTAAGTAAACGAATCTAAATTGTTATTAGTTATTTAGATGTGATTCAGGTACTAGGGGTTGAAAGAGGGAATAGGGAATCCTTTATTTTCATTATAAATAGCGAGTTTTGTACTTTTTATAGCAATTAGATATATCGTAACATTCCAAATACCATTATTTAAATTTAAGACGTTAATAATTAAATCTTTTGTAAAAATCTTAATTTTACTATTTTTACTAATATGTAATTTATTGTTTTAGGTAGGTAAATAACTGTAAGTTCGTATCTATCAAATGAAGAATCTTGGAATCTGCAGGTAATCTCAGTTTATTGCTTTTTTTGTTATCGTCGTCTTCTAAAAGTCAATAAAATTTTCTGCAAACCATATCAATAGCATTTCAAAAATGCTTTTCAATTTAATTCTAAAATTATAGATATATCTATAAAAAAGTTAATAATGTACATACTTCATAACTTTTGGAAAAATATTATATACACTTATACAATCAATCGATTTCGCGACAAACATATATAAATATCGCGTATATTTCTTTCTTCAGACCTTCAATGTTTGTTGCTAGATTGTTGACATTTTTTACTCGGTACCTATATAAAAATTTATATATACCGGTTTGAAATATTATGGATTTACCAACTGTCAATCGCACAAATCACCTCATCTTCTCATCGCGCATGCAACTAGTGAAATAAAAATCTATCTTGTTGATCTCGAACGAGCCTTGAGATTATGGGATATCTTTTATGACAGCTTTTTATGACAGTTTTTATGACAGTTGACTGTAATACTAGTTGTACTAATTTTTTTATTATTTCGTACCATCGATGTAGTTAACGGATGCAAGTAAATTAATCGATAGTTTTGAATAAATGAAGCGTAAATCCACTTACAACGGTAGAAAATTACCGTTTTATAGTTGAAATGTTTTTAGTTAGCTATCGTGCGCTTTAAGACCAGTTCACAACGAACTTAATCAATTTTGAATCAAGTTTAAGTTTACTAATTGTAAGTTTTAACCAAATAGGTAGTACATGTTGGTTTCAACTTTCTTTATTGTTGACCTTTATAAAAAGGAAAACGGTTTTTTTGGCATCAAGCACCGGCCGTACACTCAGATCGGGGAATACAATTTAAAAATTATTTTATATAAAAAGATTGATTTTAATTTTTAATTGTTCTGTCCAGATAATTATCTACTTACATTTTAAAAATCAAGCTAATTCAAGCATATTTGGATAAGTGATCTACAACTACAGTTCACAGATCTACAGTTCTTCTTTTCTAAATTGGTCGAACAAAATAACGAAATGGTAATATATTAGGTATAAATAAAATTACTTGAATGTATGAAGCTTTTACTATTCATCGGAACAAAGAATTAATTAAATCATTATTTAATTTTTAATTAAGTAGTTAATTTGTCTAACTTACTTATATCTACCCATATTTTTTAAATAATGCTTGTTTATTAATATTATAGGTAGGTAATATAAAATTTTACTCCATTATTTACGATTCACTTTTTATTTATTTTCAAAACTCTGTTGTAAGCTATGCTTTATGCACTTTTGTTTGTATTTAAATATACATACACTGTTACACTTTTTACACAAAAAAAAACATTTTTGGTGAAACAAGTTGAGAATTATAAATAAGTAGGTATTTAAATATTTATAGTTAGTTTGAGTTTGTATTTGTGTTTGTTTCGTGAAACTTTTATTTTGAACTAAAAATTATTAAAGAAGTTTCATAAAGCGCGCGTATCTGTCATTAAGTGAAATATCAATAAATATTGACAATAAATATTCAAAGTACCCACCTATCTCCAAATTTTATGTGGCAGTATTAAATATGTTTATAACCATTTACGTAATGTCATTTATATTGTATGTAATTTTGAATAACAATACTTTTAATCAGATTTTTCTTTGTTCAGAGCTCAATTTACGTCAGTATACCGCATAAGTTTATTTTCCAGCCAGTTTTAAATTTTTGGACCAAATTTAACGAAATAAAATCATAATATTTTATTGTATAATTAGTTCCTGCTATTTTAAAAATATCTAAAACTGTAGAATTGCGTTAAACTGCGTACCTACATACTTATTTACGTGTAAATGTTTGTATTTGAACTTAAAAATATAAATTGTGACGGAATTATTATTTTATAACATCGATTTACATTTACGACTTTAAATTTAGCAAAATAAATATTTTATAGGTACATAATATAAAATTGGATCAAATAAAATTGATTTTCAATTTGCAAAAATGAAATTTAAATTATTACAAAAATTAACTTTTATTAAATACCTGTAGGTATTAACATTATTAATGTAAGAAGATAGACGTGATTTATAGAAAAAGTTTGATGACAGACGCCCTGACTTGAAGAAGCCTTTCCGTAATAAAGAGGGACACTTAAGTGAAAAGCTTCACAATTAAATTAAATAAATAAAATTCAAATTTCAAATGATAAACAACTTCCAACTAAGTTTCATCTAAACACCCTAGATATAAGTACCTGTGAATTTACAAGGAAAAAAATTAATATATTATGTAGGTTTTCTAAATAGGTACTTATCGAAAAGTCTAGTTTATTTAATTTTTTATAAATAGTTAAAAGGTTAATTAAGTTATTCGTTTAAATTTCAACAGTAATTAAAATTTCGCAATTCTTCACCATTGCATAGGCAATTGTAAAAAGGCAAACTTTTTATAGAAAAAGTTCTCAAATAGTCAAAATTGAAACGTGAGTGAAATTGTCAGTATTAACTTTTTTCTGCGTACTTTGACTTATGTCGAGCTGATTTGTTTTTTCAAGTAGGTACCTATAGATAAATAATAAACAGGTATCTACAGGCAACCCTTGACTTTAGCGGTTTTTCTTTTCTACGCGTTTTTTGCTACGATTTTGCAAGATTTTACGTGAATATTGTACGTGACATTCTGAATTACACGCGATATAAAGCATAAGCCCGTGAAATTACATTTTACAATTAAAGTTATTCGTGTATTGCTCATCATATCACATTTACGAAAACCCCTTGAACGCAACCCCCGCGAACGTCAAGGATCGACTGCACTTATATTAAAAATAAAACGTAGGTATAGTAAGATAAAATAAAAATATTCATTTAAGGCAGCTTTTATATGCTAAAATTAAATCAATGTTGTCTGTACTAATTCCAGTACCTTTTATTACTAAGTATATAATTTTGGACTTACCTTTGTGTTAAAAATCGTTTGAAGGCACAATAAACAAAACTGGTTGAAAAATTCCGATTATTATCGTTTTCGATAATAAAAAGTGGGTATGTAAGTAGGTATGTAAAATGCAGACTCACTTTATTTATATATGTACTTATCTACATACTTAATACCGATCCACTTTTAAACAAACTAAAACCAATTATTATTTTATACAGTTTTATTTTTGTCTATTTATACATTTAAAACTGACATATCTTTTCATTTCTAATAAACTTAAATAACTGTTAACATCAATGAGAACTAGGTTGTTATTTAGAAGGCACTGTTATTTTAAGTACAAAAGTTATATTTAATATACAAAACCTTATAAAATGTTAACTAGAATTTTTTTATTCACATTTATATTTACGTTTTTATTGTCAACAAATACGACTAAATATTGAAACGAAGTATACAAGGATAAATACTAATCTTGTTTTAGAAATACATTCATTCATTCCTCTGCGCTTTTTGTTAATTAAGCACATTAAATACACCCTGTGTGCTGTTTAAAAGAATCATAACTTCAATTAGCGATAATACATTTCCATATTGTACCACAACGACATTTATACACTTTACAGACGTTTTAGCACGACTCCAACTGTAAAAGTTTTTTTTTTAAATAATATTTATCATATTAGGGTTTTTACTGTTTTTATGCGTCCCGACGAACTGCCTTCGCTGTCGTTATCATTTTCTATAACGTTGTTAGTCTTAACCGAACAAGAGATGTGAGGATGAGAATTTTGACGTTTTCTTTGTAACGTTGATATATACGGTGGACTAAGTGGCTGTAGACAAGGAAGAATTTGGTTTGAGTTTTCAACTCCTGTATACATTAAAGGTTCTTGTTTGTATACAACCGCAGTCGGCGTCGATTTATTATATATTACATAAGGCACCTCATGATGTGGAATAGAGAGTTGAGTATAATTTTCTTCGTTCTAATATTTAATAGAATAACAAATTAAAATTTTCGATTATTTAAACGACTTACCTGTATTCTAAAATCGTCGTAATGATTTTTTTGCCCTACTATGACAATGGGAGTCTGTAATCGAGTATAATTTCTCAGAGGAGCGCTATTAAGTACCACATATCCGCATTTATCGTCTTCATAACATTCATCTCCATTTGTATGCGGGATAATATCGGGATTCTTTTCTTCCAAACTCTCAATACTTCCACATAAATCTGCGTTGGATTCAATATTAACTTTGTCGGCAACATTTGGGGTACATTGCGTTACTGATAATGACAACCCTTCGTCATCGTAAGTTTTAAATTCCTGCTCGTTGCCGCAGTTTCGAAATCGTATTACAATTACTACTATAACTGCTATCAGCATTAAAGCTGCCACAATTCCGATTAAGGTGCCTAACGCGGGACTAATTTGAAGAGGTATTATGGTTGTGTTTGCTAAAATATACGAAAAAAAAAATAATTCAAATATCTTTTAAACGCGATATTTTTGTAGTTAAAATTTAGTGTCGTGTCGCAATCAATAGATTAGGTTAGGCACCTACTTACCAACGTGCTTTTCGGCCGTCTTAAGTGTATACGCTTGTATATGTATAACGTTGCTTTTTCCTTTTTTGTTTGATGCGTAAAGCTCAATAGAGAATGTAACGCCAGATTCTAACCCTCCAACAACAAATACGGGGATTTTTGATGAGATACTGCTCACCAATTTATGAGTTCGTGCTTCATATATTTCCATTACAAATTCTTGTTGTAAACCTCCATCAAATCCTTCAACGCATTCGACGTATAGGGCTTCTGCTGTCTGATTTTGAATTGAACAATTCGATAAAGATTCGGGTTTTCCTAACGCACAAAGAATTTAAACAGTTAATTCTACCTAATAATAATTAACGTCCTATATTACCGGCAGGATTTATATAAAATACGCAAGGTTCCTTTTGTTCGCCGATTTCATTTTTTCCACTACACAGTAACGTTCCATAGTCGTACTCTCCCGTAGGTTTATAGGATAAAATACTGCGTGAACGATCTGTTGTTACTAAATGATGTGGAAGTTCTACAGTTAGCGCGGCATTATCGCTGTTGTTGAATTTCCAAACAAATTGGATATCTGTCGGATTTGCTTCTAATTCGCAACGAATTTCTGCAACTTCGAGGCGAGCAATTCCGTAAGTTCGCATTTGACCCGGCCTACACGCTGGTGCAACTAAATACACGGGTACATACATGTTTATTTTTAATATACGTTAAATGATACGAAATATATTTTTAAAAATTTCGGCAAGTCTTACATTTGACATCTAATTGAACGGGGTTGCTTTCTCCGTCACCTTCTTGATTGCTGCCAACGCACGTATAAAGACCTGTTCTATTTTTAGTCACACTTTGTAAAACCAGACTTTGATTACTAACGATTGTTCCCGAAGACGGATTATTGTGCAAAAGTTTTCCCTAATAAAATGGTTTTTTTTTAACGAACGTATGTTTGGTTGTTTTATAACTTACGTTATGTCTCCAACTAACCCTGTATACCCATGGATTGGATTTAATGTTGCATTCAAAATAAACATCAATACCTTCTCTTATGGTGCTACCGTTTAAGTTACTTCCTAATTCTAACGATACTAAAGGAACGTCTAAAAAATTTTAATTTATTAATTTTACGTTAATTTATGTTAAAATTTACTTTTCCGCATATTACATTAGGTGCTTATGCCTACACAACGAAAAAACAGAATAATAATAAACTTAGCGCCCTAGTTTAAGGGCATCGTAAAACCTATACAGACATATTGCTCTGTCTTATAGGGTGAAAAGTATTTGTAGAGTCTGATAATATCAGATTCATATTTCATTTAAACATCTTAATCGCGACATTACGGATAAAATTTATGATAAGCGTTGTAAAAGCTTACGGTGAATATCCAATCTCCATCCATCTTCAATACCACTATCTGGAATCAGTTGTTGTTGTCCTCGGCACGATAAATATTTTCCAGCGTCCTCGACTGATGGCACAAACGTCAAAACACTTGTGGTTGTATTTCCGTCGGGACTAATCTATAATAATAATCGAAAAATTTACGTAATAAATTAATTGTCGAATAATTTAATATCGACAAAACGAAATTAAAGGTAGCGCTTAACGCGTGACTTACAAATTCTTGAGTATTTGTCATTTGTATGCTTCCCTTCCACCACGTAATTGTAGGAGACGGTCGTGAACCAATGACTTCGCAACTCAATTCGTAAGTATTTTCTGCGGAAAGAGGTCGATTTTCACCTAAAAGCTTCACCCAAAGAGGCCGTACTAAAACAATTTATATAACTTTATTTGAATCGTGTTATCGTTTTATAAACGTTAATACAAGTACTTTAACATTTTGAAATTTTTAATATGTAAGGGTAGTTCTGCATTTTCGAGCTACGGCGACGTTTGCGATTTAATTACGACGGCGGGGCTCGAATGCGTAAAATTTACATAGCGACCACCGTTACAAAAAAAGTTTTCCGTTCCATCATCGTCATTGTTTTATAGTTTAATAATATAAACCTTTCGAAATAATAACGGTCGGTGACTAACAATAAGATCAAGTCGTGAATTTACTTTTAAACAACTTTTATATTTTTACTATCTACTTAAGAATGTTTAACGCTAAATTTGGAAAACAAAATTGATTGTTGATACGTTTATGGTTATCTATTAAAATTATATATACGAGCTCGATGAATCGGCGCGTGTAATACACTGTTATTAATTGAACATAAATTTTCGAGAAAATTATTGAAATTTATAGCCATTTGCCATAAAAATTTTAATACGGTTCGTGCAAGTGTGCTAAGTGGGGTCTTTCTGTTGTAGTAACGGTTTCGAAATTAATTTCGGGAAGTTAGGACTTGTCGCTAGTCGCAGGGGAAACCTTATGATCCACACCGGCTTTTACGGGTCTATTGCTATTACATTACACTAACTCAGGTTGCTTCCTGCTATTTTCTGCCGTGATTTATGCATAAACTTTGCCGAACTAATTAGATGCTCTTCTCACAAAGATCTACTAAGGTAAATGTCAATATTTCAAAAATTAGTTTATTATACATTGATTAGGTAAGCTGCTTTTAACGATTATATCTACAATTAAGTAGACAGGTACTTACCTACTTATAGGTAACTTAAAATTTAATACAGAACATTTACACATGCTATATGCAATATAAAACTAGTAGATACCTACCTAACTATTTGTAAGTTTGTCATTATAAAGTTTTCATTATTTATTTAATAAGTATCGGAAAAACCATATTTAATCCTTATCTTAGAATTTCACTTTGGCCAGCCTTGGGGATATTTATTTAAATTTGTTTTGCGAAATTTCCAACACTTTTTCGCTTTAACTTACTTATCCCAGTTTCTGCGACCCTATGCAGAATATTATTATCTCCCGAGCAACCTATCAATACTCGGTTCACAATGTTTCTAAAACATTTTATACTTTAACGAAAGCACGAAACTCGATCGCTTTAATTCGATATAAGTGGGTACATTTATCTAAAATTACAAGTTTTGTATATAAATAATTTCGTTTAAATAAAAAAAAAATGTGTGGAAATGTAGGTCACTGCGAATAATTCTATGATGGCTTTTAAACTTGTAAATTAAAAACCTCGTTGCCTACATATCATTAAAATTGCAAAAAAATATATATTTTTCACGTTAACAATTACGACTTGCTACGATTTAATTTATTTTAATAGTTGCTTAACGTTTCATATTATTTATACCATGACTTCAAACGTATGCTGATGGCATTTTGGCATATATATATATATATATATATATATATATATATATATATTTATAAATGTATATTTCAGAAAAAAAAATTGATATAGATATATAATATTGATATATATTCCTGAGAGTATACCTCAAAGCTTTTAAACAGTAGGTAATTGCCGCCGAAGGTTTTCCTTATTTGCAGCAAATAAAAATACTTCTATAAAGTTTATAAAAAATAATCAAGTTACTGTGGTAAAGGTAAAAAAACGAATGTCATTTTATTGTATTCATTAGATGCCTTATCCATAAAACTATTACTCAATAAAAATTGAATTTCGATTGATCACGTAGTAAACGAGATATCGTTGAAATATCTTAAAATGCAAGGATGCGAAATCTTTTTGAACGCTACTGTATCTATACCGCGACTCACCGTGAGAAATCAGTACACAGCAAAGATCGGATAACGCGAATCTTATGGGAATTAACAACTCTCTTACGTTGTTAGTTTTACACGGCTGAACTACATTAATTTAAGTTTGTTTTAATATGTAAATTTGGTATTACCAGAAGTTTCTCGTCGTTCTTATTATTACGCGCTATAAACACGATGGAATTTGCTATAAAAAATATATAAAACTATATAGCTATAAAACTATACATTGCATTCAAGAAATAACGGAAAAATTTAGCAATACTGTTTGCCATAAGACCCTGTACTGACGTCTCATTGTGAGACGCGAATACGATTAAAAAAAAATAAGTGGAAAACTTCTAACTATTATTCTAAAAACAATAATTTATTTTATTTCTACACGTTTCTATAACATAAAGAAAAACGAGGAATTTCATTCGCTAATAAAATTTTAAATTAGCTGCGAATCAAATTTTCGTTTAAATGTATTTTTGCAATTAAATTAAGGGCGTAATGTTAATACAATTTAGGTATGTTGATTTTAATAATAAATTGTATTAAAAGGAAACTGAAGCGAAAACGTTTTGATCTTTTTTTTGTAGAAAAAGTAGATATTTAGTTTTTGTTTCTAAATTTACTTGAATATTTCATATTAGTTAAAGTATATTTAACAATGAATAATATACTAAAATATGGTGTATTTATTTTTTGTGTTTAATTACGAGATTCCATTTCAAAATACTGTAGTTTGTAAAAATCTTAAATTACTTTTCAATTAGAGCACCAACGATAATTATATATCTGTAGAACCGTATAATTAATCTAAAATTAGAGTATGTAACGACTTTATTCATTGATTTATAATGTAATTATCGAATATTCACGGTAATAGGACTTTTGTGCTTTTGTTACAATTAATCATTTACTCGAGACTAAAAAAGAAAACATATATAGTAGACATTATAATCATTAATTGATGAATTATAGACAATCTAATAAATTATTTTACATTTAAAAATTAATATAAACATTCCTAAAACATAATAGTAACTCTTATCGTTGTACGAAATGCTACAAGCTAGTGTAATATTGTTTTAGGAATGTTGTATATTAATATGTTTGCGTATTTATATTAATGTTGTGAGGGTGTCGATGCAAAACTGCCACTACTACCTATAAGTACTAATTGATGAACTGTAATTTTATTGAAAACGGAAATACATAATACAAGTTGTGAGAGTGTCGATACAAAAACTGTAACTCAACTAACTCTGACCGACGGTGGCACCCCTAACCGCCTCCCTTCTCCCCTCCGTGCAACGGCACGCTGTCGGGGAATGTTGACGGTTTGTTACAATCTCCCCCTCTGTCCGCGAAGTCGTCCCGACGATCGGACAGGAGTTGTAAACGTTTTTGGTCGACCTCGTCGCCTGATTCCAACTGTTGTTGTCGATGGTCCTCCATGGTAGGGGCTTAGTGCTGACACATGGTATATGCCAAGGGGATGATCCGGTGCTTCCGGTGCAGCAACTTCGAACGAGACGTTGGATACTTTTCGAACAATTAAGTAAGGTCCATCGCGTTTGGGATTTAATTTTGATGTTTTTCCTTGCGACGCGTTACTTAATATGTGTAAGTTCACTAACACTAGATCCTGAAGCTTAAAGTTTGGGGCAGGTCTTCTATGTATATCAGCATAGGTTTTTTGTTGGTCTTGTTGCTTCTCGTTAATTTCTTTAGCCTCTTGGAGCGTTATTGCAAGTTTATTTAAGTAGGGAGTAATTTGTGGTATAAAATTTTCGGTTTCGACTATGTGCCGAAAATCATTATTGACATCACCTGGCGCTCTCAACTCTCTGGCGAACGTTAAATACGCCGGTGTAAAACCCGTTGTTTGTCCCTTTGCGGTGTTCATTGAAAACCTAATAGCAGGTAATTTTTCGCTCCACGAATTATGAGTATTGCCCACAAGTAGTGCCAAGCGCGGCTTTAAATCGCGATTCTTCCGTTCGACCATGTTAGCTCTTGGCCAATAGAGTGGTGTAAGGTTTTGTTTTATTCCTAAGGCATGGCAAGTTTGCTGCATAACGTTACTGATAAACTGCGGACCATTGTCACTAACAACGCGACGCGGTAATCCGTATCGTAGAAAAATTTCATTTATTAATACAGTAGCACATTCTTCTGCTGTCGCTCTTCGTAATGGGAACATTTCTGTCCACTTTGACGACGTGTCTTCAATTATAAAAATCCATTTGAATCCATTACTATCTGGTAAAGGTCCAAAAAGATCTATGGCTAATACTTCAAAACGTTGTGCATAAACAGGTGTTTGAACTAATCCAGCTGGTTTTTGATTACTTGCTTTATAACGTTGGCAGTCTGGACATGATTTTATATATTCTTCGATATATTTTCGCATTCCAACCCAATAGTAACGATTTGCGATACGTTGTAAGGTGCGTTCCGTGCCGTAATGTCCAGCCGTGGGCGCATCATGGTATTCTTTCATAATTAATTGTCTTTCGTGACATGGAGTAACCAATTGCGCCTCATCAGCATCGCTTTCAGGGGCGTAGCGGTGTAAGACTCCAGAAGAAAGAAGATAGCCTCTATCGGTCCATTTGACATAATCAGCATCTTCAGTATTTTCAAAACTTTCGATGATTTTTCGTAATTCAGGATCTTTAAGTTGTTCATTACGAATATCCGAAGCTGTCCGACCAGGTAAATCTATGGTGACTGTACAAATGTCACAAGCGTTTTCGTTTTCTGTTTCGTATGGAGGTCGTGAAAGTGCGTCAGCGATCACATTTTGTTTTCCGGGTAAGTATTCTATTTTTAGATCGAAACTTTGAATAATAAGGGCCCATCTGGCTATTCTACCGGTTGCACTTTTTAAACCAAATAACCATCTCAATGGCTGGTGATCTGTTTGTAACGTAATCTGAGTACCTTCAACATATCCTCTAAACTTTCCCAGTGCAAACACAACAGCAAGAGCTTCTCTTTCAGTTGTTGTATAATTTCTTTCAGGTGGTGTAAGTAGCCGACTAGCGTACTCGATTGGGTGTTCATCCGGTAATTGACCTTGAATGAGTACGGCTCCTAGTGCGTAACTACTGCTATCTGTTCGAATAATGAACGGCTTGGTATAATCGGCTTGTTGGAGTATTGGGGCTGTAGTTAAAGATGTTTTTAAGTATTCAAACGCATCCTGCTGCGCTCGACCCCACTTTAACACGCAGTTTTTTTTTGTTAATTCGCTTAGTGGTCGTGCAATATCTGCAAAATTTTTAATATATCGACGATACCACGAGCATGTTTGTAGAAAACTTTGAATGTGTTTTATGTTACGTGGAATTTGCATCTTAGAGATAGCAGAGGTCTTATCTGGATCCACCTGGATACCATCACTAGTAATTAGATGTCCCAAATATTTAACCTTACCACGCACGAACACACATTTTTCGCGTTTTGCAGTTAACTTAAATTGTCTAAGCCTACGAAAAATAGTTTCCAAGTCACTTAAATGTTCATCATACGTTTCCGATAAAACTATAATATCATCTAAATACACTAGAATTAAAATGTTTTTTAGTCCATTTTTAAAAATATCCATTAACCTTTGGAAGGTAGCAGGACCATTTCGCAGTCCAAATGGTAACCTTAAAAATCGATAGGTGCCGAATGGGGTAACGAATGACGTTTTGTCGCGATCGCACGCCCGTACACTTACTTGGTGATAACCGGCTCGTAAGTCTATTGTTGACATATAGCGCGTCTTTTTTGCTGCATGGAGCAGATCATCTAATCGCGGAAGGGGGTAGCTGTCGCGAACTGTGACGGCATTTAGTAATCTATAGTCGATGCACATACGCGTTGTGCCATCTTTTTTTGGTACAAGTACGACAGGTGCGGACCATGGCGACTCGCACTCTTCGATAATTTTTTCATCCAGAAGGCGTTCGATTTCTTTACGCAGAACTTCTTTTTTAATCGGGTTGAGCCGATAAGGAGGTACCGAAATGGGTTGATGTTTTTCGGTATCGATGCAATGCTCCGTATATGGAGTTGGGCCTCCCCCTACTTGAAAAATATCTTGGTTACTTTGTAATAACAATTTTAATCGCTTTCGTTCTTCGTCACCCAATAAGGTACCTTCATCTGATCGGATAAGATCGAGGGTACTAATGTTAGTGACCTTATGGTGACTATTTTCGAAATGAAGATTGTAGAATTCAGTGGGGTTGTCATGGAAGCTCCACAATTTGTCGGCAAAATTTAAATGTAATTGTGCGTTGATGATGAAATCAATACCCAATAGGGTAACATTATTGTTAGCTTCGGGAAAAATTATGAATTTTGTAGGGATGCATTTATCCATTACGACAACATCCACTTGTGTAGCTAACACGTTTTGTACCGTTGACAATCCGTCTGCCAATTTCACTGTTATTACGAATGTTTTGAATTTTACTCCTTTTGTTAAAAAGATTTTATATAATTTACTTCCCGCAACGCATTGTTTGGCGCATGTATCTAAAAGTGCAGTTCCGTAATATCCTAAAATACCAATATGCAAATACGGACGAGATTGTGGCAATAAGGATAATTTTTCAATATCGCACGAACAAAAATCTAACGATGAAACGTCGGTGTTTACCTTGCAGTTCGGACAATTTGATCTGATGTATCCTGGCGTGTTGCATTTGTAACATTTTATATCGGTATTTATTATATTATCTGCGTTTGTGCTGGCCGCTGACTTTGTAGGCGCGAAATCAACTCGCGTTTGTTTTTTAAGAAGTCTTCGGCACTCTTCTTTTGAATGTCCGTAATTGTGACAATAAGAACATTTTAATCGTTTGCTCGAATTTCCGTGATCTTTATGATTTTCGCTACGTATTTCGCGTTCATGACGATCTTCACTGCGTACTTCCCGTTCGTGATATAGTTCTTCTATTCGTCGTGATTCTTTAAGTAAATCGGAAAAAGTTTTTAAATTTTCGCGCGGTACTTTTTCTCGCATACGTCTATTGAGTAATCCGTAAATCATATCGAGTTGAATAGTTTCCGTTAAAGTATTTTGTGGCAATTGTGCCAGTATGGCACGTTTTTTACATACGAAAATATCGGTCGAAGTTTTATTGTCCTGCTCTTCTTCGAAGAGTTCACGGTAAACGCGATACGCGGGTTTTCTAGGACCGTATGTTGATCGAAGTAGATCTAATGCTGCTGTCCAATTATTTACAGTATCCTTAACTCCCTGCCACCAAGTAGAGGCAAATTTATCAAATAACATCGGCAGTCCACGAAGTGCGTTAATATCGCTAATATTTGTACAGTTTTTATATACTTCTATCGCGTCAATAAATGCATTGACATCGGAGTTTTAGAGCCATCAAAACGCGATCCACAATTTGAAAAATTCCCTTGCAGTCCAGGGACGGATGCGATTGGCGCCGAAATGTTTACAGCGCGGATGCTCGCGATGAGTTGTTGCAATTGTTCATTAGTCATCGTTACCGTTTCTGCCATTTCGACGGTTGAGTGACCGCTTCTTAATTTGTAAGAATGTGGCATGCAAAAGAAAAGCTTTTACCTTATTGAAGTAGCACAACTTGTTTTCCTAGACCTTCGGCAGTCCCCTTTTTAGTTCTCCGAACAGGTACCTGCTGCTTCGTTGGTTTCTAAGGGTTGATCTTCAAGGACGACTACTCTCATCGGTGCAAATGTAGAAATTTGTTAAAAACGATGAGGAATCGTGATGCATTCAATGTGTTTTAATACACACCAACACACAGTACGTCTTTAAATAATCAACAGAACACTAGATTTGAAACAAGAGTTACTAAAGGCGAAGCAAATATGTAGTTCCACTTTTTTTTATTAACACAAACACACGTTGGGCGTCAGTTGTGAGGGTGTCGATGCAAAACTGCCACTACTACCTATAAGTACTAATTGATGAACTGTAATTTTATTGAAAACGGAAATACATAATACAAGTTGTGAGGGTGTCGATACAAAAACTGTAACTCAACTAACTCTGACCGACGGTGGCACCCCTAACCGCCTCCCTTCTCCCCTCCGTGCAACGGCACGCTGTCGGGGAATGTTGACGGTTTGTTACAATGTCCCTTATTTATATAGTAAGCGTAGATAAGTTACAAACAACAGGAATATGTACCGAAAACTGCCATTTAAAGAACAAACAACTAGTTTCAATTTTGTGAAAATTTACAAACTTGTGTCACAGATAGGTACAACAAAATAATTTCTAAAAGTTTGATTTTATACACGTAGGTATATCTTAAAATATCAATTTTCCCAGCATAAAAGAATAAAATAACAAAATTGTCTAATTTAAACACGAATAAATAAATAATTAGTTTGGGAGAGTGGGGCAAAACCCCAGAGATTCAGAGTTTTTGTGTTGAAATTTTTCAATTTCGTCGTTAGCAGTCGCAGCTTTAGAATCCTTCAAATTGTTTTATTTAAAAAAAAAGACGAGTGCATGTTTGGATTAAGTGTCTAGAGTAGATTTTTCTAGTATTAAAGCTAATACGTAATACGTAAGCTTTCCTCTAGGTAACAATAATAAGTGATTGAAAACAAGAAAAATTAGGTATGTTCGTTTTAAAATAAATAATTATGAAAGTAATAAGAGATGGTATTTTGCGAAAACAATTACTTAGGTACGGTTTAAGTAAAACAACTAACAAAAAAAAAGGTACACATTAGAACCTTAAATTAATATAAACTATCTTCACTAATGAAATAATTAACAAAGTTCAAATGATTTATGGAACAATTTTTTTATTTTATTTTATACAGAATTTTAATATTTATCTAGAAAGTTATTTTGTGAAGTTATGATGTCACAAGAATTACACATGAAAATATTTTAAATTAATTGTAGGTCGGTTTAAAGAGGAAAAATTATATTGCTATTTAATTTTAATGTTTTATCCGTTTCGTTAAAATGTATCGTTCATAAGTTGTATATCACAACAATTGTGAGTAAAAATTGTATAGTTTATTAAATGATTTTAAAGGTGACACCCGCGCGACGATGATGCGAGTTTATTTAGTTTATCTTTTAATGCCTACTAAAATCGGTTGTTATAAATTAATCGATCAACCTGTGACTGCTTTATTTAATTTAAAACAAATTTTTGCAACCGGTTTTCGAATGATTGCTATTTTTGAGGTAATATAGTATAAACCAGGTACCAAAGTTGCACCAAAATGTAACGATTTATAGCGCGTGAAACTGCTCGATTTACGGATCATAGGACTTCTTGAATGAACCTGCACTTTTGTCGAACCAAAAACTTAATTTTTGTGTAGTACGGAATGTAATTTCTGATATTTAACTGGTTGTGAAAAGCAGAGCAATTAAATTATTAAAAAATATTTTTGCAAACGATTTTGTTTTTCGAAATTCTGTCCTACAATTCTTCCACTATTTGCCACTCTATAATATTATTAACGTCAATAGTTAGGTATTTTATACGTATCAACAAGTACACCATATTCCACAGATATCTAGCAAATTGAGAATAATTATGAATATTTCTATGAATTCTTAACAAACATTTTCTTAAGAAAATTTTTAAATAGGTTTGGTTAAGAAAATTATCAAACTATTATATAGAAGTTATGTAAATATCCATTGGAAATAAATATTTGGAATAGATTATTATAGGTCTATTAATCTAGCAGTTATTTGATGAAACAATTTCTTTTATTTCTATTTTTTTTCGAATTAAAGCATAATTTAAAACAAATTTTCGTCGTATTCTTACATTATTTTTAATAATATCTATACTTAATCTATATCTATATCTATGTTTTGTGAAATTGTGTGCATATGGTGTAATTTTAAATATTATTATTACAGCAACGACATGTATATATTTACAATACAATAAGCACAATTAATAACCGAAATTAAATAAGTGCCGATATTTAAAACGATCTATCACAATTTAATATGGGAACGTTTTAAATGGGAAATTTTAGACGGTAAAGTGCTAGGTAGTTAATCCCGAGGGCAATAAACTGAATGTGATATAGCCTATCTTAGGTCCAGGTACGTAACCTACCTTTAAGTGAAAATCGTTTCTCATTTAGGAGGAAACTCTCATATACGCATTTACGTATATATATATATATACGTATTATATATATATTATATATATATACTTATTATATATATATTCGTATATACGTATATATATTTACGTATATATATACGTATATATATACGTATATACGTATATATATATATACGTATTATACGTATTTATATATATATATATATACGTAAATGCGTATATGAGAGTTTCCTCCTAAATGAGAAAAGATTTTCACTTAAAGGTAGGTTACGTACCTGGACCTAAGATAGGCTATATCACATTCAGTGATATGAATGTAACTATATAACATTGAAAATATTCTTTAATATGAAGCTTTGAGGTATTCGATTATTAGATTTTCATAAAATTAAAAAATATGTATTAAAATTTCATAAATAAACGACGCATTAGCTGTCAATAGCAGAAATATCGATTTTATTAGGTACAATTTACAGGGCTTTCATAAAAGTTCTTAACAAATATTTTAGATGGAAAATGTTCTGCTTGTTGTTAGTCAAGAACCTTTAAATCGTCAAACTTTTGTACTCTTGGCATATAGGTTCAAAGGAAATCAAAAATATTATCGTGCTGTTTCCGTTAATTTTCTTAATAAAGCTGATATCTAAATTCAAAATTTCAAAATTGATTTTATAAGAAAAAATATAAATACGTAGTTTGAATTGTAGGTGATATCTAACCGTGACCGTGAAATTTAAATTACTAAATTCACAACCACACTGCATCTCTTGATAATCATACAAAAATAAAACATGGACGAATAACGAAAACAATAAATTATTAATTATGTAAACTATTTTGGAAAAACTAAAAGCTTTATTGATTGTAATAACACTTCGCTCTTAAGATCTCTGAAATCGTCGATTTTTCAGCATCGATCAGTAAACGGCGATATTTTACTTAACAAAGTTTAGCTTACATCTATTATATTAAATCGAAAAATAAGAAACCACATCGCTAAACTATAGAAAAACTTCCTCAAATCCCCCAGAAAAGCTCGTTGCTTTTGAAACATTTGCAACATGATGTGCGCAACATTTTTACGTCTATTCCCCTTTTCTGCATATTTCATTATTGTTTCCATGAAAACTAATTAATAAGATAGTTCAGAAATATTTTCGTGTTTTCAAATAATTGACTTGAGAAGGTGATTTTATTAAAGCCGTTAAATTGTAAATTTTATTAAAACTTAGCAAATTATGACAATATAAAGCAATAAATTAATAAATTAAATACACCTAAACGATTAAATAAATGCTAAAGTTGCGATTGGAATAAATTTTAAGCAAAAACAAGTTAAAACGTCAAGTAAACAGATCGAAAGTAATAAGTAGTTTGTCATTAAAATCTCAACAACAATGACAAACGTTGAACATCGTTGTCAAATTCGTTTTTGTAACTCCTTCATACAGAAATTGCAATTTTAGAAATTAAAATTATGCGTAAAACGGGCATTGTGAATCGTTTTTTCTTTTTACTGGACAACAACAAAGAATTTATAACGTTTATAGAAAATAGTGTCATATTTCAAAATTCCTAAAGAAGAAGAAGTTGAGTCCTTCAGTTTAAGTTCACTTTACGGCTTTCTCAATGAATCGATGATCAATATTTTTGATTATTTTTCATGGTTTCCACGAACAACCACAGAAGACACGTATGTTACGATATAATCATAACTAACGTAATGCAGAAGCGGCACTCGACGTAATTTCGGGCGCCAGAACAGAAGGCCAGATCCGCCATTTTTTTGGTAGTACATCCTTCAACATATTTTAATAGTTTGTCACTGTCAACCTATTCTAATAGTTAAATAATTATTAATTAAGCAACGGTATAAACAGAGATATAAGTAAAATTATTTGACGTGGAATTTTTCGTGTAATCACAAAACAAAGCTTACTTAGCAGATAGCTGGTGTACAAAAATTTTAATTTGTCGCCGTATTGATTACCAAAAACATGGCGCAAGGTCATTGAAAACTGAGCCTACGATATCAATATAATTATTATATAGCATGTGTCTTCTGTGCTGCAACGTACTGTAGAGCTTTTGGCGCCATTTCGAAATTACACTGTATAGGGACGGTCGAGGTAAATGTGGCTACTGCTAATTTTATTCTTAATTCGTCGCAGCATCATTAAGTAAATGGGTAAATGCGGACAAATAAACACGTCCTTGATGTTATTTCAAATGTAGGTATCTTTGTTTTGTATCTTTGAATTTGAATAAATGGACAATTTTCTTCGTAATCGATTCAAAATATTATTGTGCGTTCAGATAAAAAATGACTTAAGTAAATAGTTTTTCAATAATTTCGAATTAATAGGCATATTTTTGAACAGATTAAGAAATGGCGTCGTCGCACTTCCCCGATTCCACATTTGCCCGACTGTCCCAATGTGGCACAATAAATTTTTAGATTAAAAATTAACTTACAAATTCGCACATTAAAACTCGTAGGTATAATTCTAAACTCCTGGAATATGCACTTCCATTTACTGCGATAGTAAGCAAATAACCTTCAACTCGCTGAAATTGGTTTCTATATCCTTATCTCTCTAATCTGTTCCAACTCTGTAGTTTGAAACTACCGCTTTCAAATGGTTAATGGTACATTTGGAATACTGTACTAATTCAGAATGTAAGTGTTTAACGTATCAATCTCCATTATAATGAAGTTAATGTAGACGTCTATTATGAATAAACGAGACGTCATCGTCGAATTTTAAAGAAATGTCATCGAGAACATTGTGAAGACGACGAAAGATCTCAAATATGAGATGATGGCGTAGTTCTATATTTGGATGCTTTATAGAAAAATCGAAAGAACTTGGTACTTTACGTTATAGTTAAGCAGAGGTTAATGTTACTCTTAGCCGATAACGACGAGGTCTGCCCAGGACATTTAGTATCTAATGACTTTACTTGCCGAAATTACCTCATTTTTTAAAGCTCTTTTCAGATAAACTTGTTTTTTTTATTTGTTTTAAAGGAAAGCCGTAAAAACTTTTCGATTTCTAGCAAATGAAAGAACGCAATTTCATTACTAATTGTAAGACGTTGAACAATTGGGACACGCAATGAAGATGTTGCATAACGCAAATCTAGAATATCTCGACAAAGAAATTATAAAGTAAGGTGAAATTTCATTAAAAAGCTAATTACACGAACTTTAACTGCGTTAATGCCGTCAAAGCGAATTTATTAAACAGGCACGACTATATTGCATTCGTAATGTATTTACCTTGTTAGATCTTCGTGAATGAATAAATTAAAATTTCAAACTAACATAGTACGTTAAAATATAATTACAGTTAGCTTCGTTTAAGCATTTTGAGCATTAAAATTAAAATTTCATCTTAATTTAATCGTGAGTTGTACCATTACTGGTGGTGTTCGCGAAAATAAAATTCAAGTAAGTAATAGACAATTTGCAGTTTGAAACTAATAGGAAGATATTATTGCAATTAGTAATCGAAAGACTAGCATTGTCATATAACCATCGAGAGAAAGTTTTGGAGATTTTGGTTTATTATACATAATATACAGATATGTATAACATTTAGTAATTCTAGTTAGAAATTCTAATCTAATCTAAAGGAAAATAATATCGTCCGTAGATAACCTTTCCAATTCGACATTTCAGTGGTCAACCTTTCGTGTATAAAGAGGGTGGCCTGTACTTTATCGATTAGTATCCGAGTGTTTGCCGTTACATTGTTGAATATAATGTGTACTCACTTCATATGCAAATTAGTAGTGGGATGGGTGGCACAATCCGTAATTAGTGTGATACGCCATGAGAAGTAGCGATAACAACCAGTAATTAGTAAATCAAGAGGTTAGTTGCACAAACATAATGCAAATTAGATGGTATATAACCCTTAACTTGTTTCCGTTACTTAACAAAATTAAGTTGATATTAAATTTACGCAGTATATTATATCAGATCTATTTCATATATTTACGAAAAGCTATTTTTTTGGATCGATTGAAAGTCTATAATTAAACTAGTTCTATAAGTAATAAGTACGATAAGTAGTTAATTATATGTATCTAATTGTTAAGTAACTTCATGCCAAATTTATATTACATATGTAATAAATTATGTAGGTAGGTATCTAAATAAATATTTTCTGATAAACTGACTTCAGGTATACAACCGTTTAACATATATGTATAAAGGCTTCCAGAAGAAAATAATTAAAAAAAAATAAATAAAAAGAATTTGTTGCACAGTAATCCTGTTAATATAATAATCATAATATTAATCTAGGAGTTTTTGCATTAATAAAATATCAAATAAAAAATAAATAAACGAAAAACTTACGTAGGAAAAATCATTCAAAAATAGGACTAAACAATTATTTCCATATCATTTACATCATTTTTGCTCGTAATGGAACCTAAAAAAATAAATTACTAAATAAAAGAAATCGTAAAAATATTAAGTAGTATTGACGCAGGCCCGCGAAATGAAAGATCAAAAATTTTTTTAAAACATATTCGCTATATTTACAACATTTTTGGGCGCTATTTTCGAGTTTTCTCTCTTTCGCAGAAAATTGTTCATAATTAGCATTCGAATTTTTTTAGTTGGACGAATGTCGCTTACCTAATTTGGAAGTGATTTCAATAGAAAAATAGAATACAGTTATTTACATACCTACTTACCGAGTATTTGTCAATCTGAATTGTTTTTATATGTTGATAAGCTGTTAGCTTATATAACAATTAAATGTGAAAACGAAACGTTGTTGTGTGCCTAATTGTACAGAAATAAATAAAAACACATATTTTCCCGATTAATAACATTACGAAATGTTTTAAAAAATTTTAGATTTTTCAACACATTGATTTTTAAATCAATTTTGTGAAAAAAAACGGCATGTGAGATACATTTCCAATTAAATTTTTCAATTCGGCGGTTCCAGAACGTTTATAAAAAAACAGTTGAAATTTTGAAAAAAATTTACCCATCACGGACCTGTGTAGGTAATTTATGGCAACAAATGTTTAACGTTTTGCTATTTTGTGGATGATTGATTGGGGATTAGGTGTTATTCGCATATTTTTTAACAAATAGCAATTTTTTTAAAACCACCTATTCCGAATTTTTAAACTTGTTTGTATGCACCGTACTTTTACCTTTTAAGTAGTACCATCGCAAAAAAATCAATTTGATTAATTGTAAGATGCAGAAATAGGCAATAGAGGAGGTTTAAATCGTTTTGCTAAAACCGAATAGTTTATATAGTAACAATTTAATATTCCCGTGAGTTGTTATGTGAAGATGGTTAATGACCTAAGCATTAATCGTCAACGTCTTGTCCCGATTTTAATCCAAAATGGATGAAATCGATTATTCGAACATTTTTCGTCTTCGTGCAGGTAATTTAAACAAAAATAACATCTATTCGGATTTGTTTCTTGTCTAAAATATTTTTAATAATTTCTTCTTCTTTCTGTATATGGGTAAGTACTTCAATTTATTAAAAGAGTTTATTTCAAATTATTGAAAAAACGCGCCGTCATAGGAACCGTACTTTATAATGTGATTCAAACTAGTTATGCCATTTATGTCTTTCGGTTTTATGGGTATCGAGCTGATTTTTACAAATATAAATTAACATTTTGATTTTAAATATTCATTTCATGTACCTATGCAACATAGATAAGAATTTTTATCTTACGATAAATTGAAAATATAAAATTAGATAGATACACTTGTTTTATAGAATAGCATATATGCACTTACAATTCATATCAAGTGTGACAGAACTAGAAATTGGTGCCACAATATTGTTATTTGTAGCTTGGCATGTGAAAACAGAGTGCAGGTGTCTTCTTTGAAGTCGTTCTAGATGTAAAATATTCCTTACACGTTTTTCTGAGAGATATTCACACGAATCATCCAACAAAGCGTTTTCTTGCCACCAAGTTACCTTGGGCGAAGGTCGTCCTTAAAATATAATTTAATGTACATCAGTCCGTTGCGGAATTGCAGGTCGTAAAACTTTTTAGGAAACAATTTAATATTTTTGCGACGCGTGCCAAATATCAATTTTGCTACTCACCTCCGCTAGCTACACAAGTAATATTAACGGAAGTGCCTTCGTTATAAGGTCCGAGAATATAGTGCGGTATATGAGCTCCTCTTTCGTCCAAAATCTTTAATTTCTCTGGGGGAACTAGAAACAATAATAGGTGCGTTTAATCCGGAAAGAGACAGGAACGATTATTTATGGCCGATTTCGGACTTTCGGAAGCTTTCCTTGAAAAATATTCGATAACATTCACGTAATCATAAATTAAACATGTGAACTAAATTGAAATGAAACACAATGATTAAGTATTTATAGTGTATAGTATTTTATGTAATTGCGTAAACAGCTAAACAAACGTATCGGCACTTACTGATAATTGTCAGATTGACTTTAACGTTTCTAGTAGGCGTTTTTCGGAAATCGACTCTACACTGATATACTCCACCGTCGCTCTCTTTAACAATATCTATCGTAAATTTAGATGGATGATCGCTGTACCTGAAAAATGCTCGGCCGCCTAGGACCGTTTCGTCGGCCCAATGCTTTCCTTGTTCTAATGGTTTATCACGGGAATCGAATCTATCAGAATTACAATAAATTCTATTTACTTTCTAAAGTGTATTGATACCTAAAACTACAACACGTAAAGGAAACTTTAATTAATAACTTACGTGTAAATCGGAGACTGCTTCCGTTTCATATCTTCCTTATACCAAATTACTATTTGCATTTTATCATTTTGAACGGCTGGCGTAATGTCACACGGCAATTTAGCTATTCCACCTTTCACAGCTTCGACTAAATAAACCTCGCTCACTGAAACGAAAAGATGATAACATTGTTAAATCAGTTTAGGCATCATTTTAGTTAAGGGATTAAGGAATATCATAAAACTAATTCTATAGGTATATTATTATACTTTTAGTAATACATATCGACAAATTTTTAAGTCGTCATTGATAAATTATACTCAATTACGTAGCTACATATTTACGATATTATTTATATCGTAATAATTATAAATAGGTAGTGGTCACGTCAAAAACGTATACAATCGATTAATGTATGGATTAAAAAGACAAAAGTTCAACATTTCTATTTGCAGTTAAAATCCCACCGAAAGCAACCTAAATCTTAATAGATTGCTCACTTTGTTTACATAATGTATTACAACATGACAACACAATGATGAGCGCGAACCGCAGCGCGCAGTGTTCCTCAATGTAATCGGTTAATTGGTTTCATTCCAAAAGTACGGACAAACAACCGAAGTGAGAAGAATCTTTATGACCTCCATTAATCATTGCCATTCTCAACATCATACGATTTCTTTAACTAACGATAAAATGCATAATTCTCGAATTTGTAACTACGTGTGTTACGATGCCGTTCATTTGGCCAAAGTAAATTAGGAATGATCGTGTTTTTAAAAGGAATTACAAATTCGAAAACGTAAAAGCATTTGATAAAGCTTACATCTAATCTGTCTAGAATCCTGGAAAAACCCCCAGAACAGAACAAAGCAACATATCTTGAATTAAATCACGATATATAGAACACGTGTCTTAAAGTGGAAGCTCAACGGCCAAATCCCAAGGGAACTTTGCTCAGTGGACACGTTGATACTAGATAAATCTTATTTATTAAGGGGGTTATCGACCACCATCATTTTACCTATCTTTACTTATCGGAAGCAATCTATCTGCTTTCTTCGCGCTTTCATGTACTTTCGTTGTAGACCAGGGATACATAAAATAAACTTTTTATATTTGAAATTGTCTGGAGATGTTAAAAATGGAGATAGATTAGATTTCGTTTTCTGTATACTGGTAAATAAAGTTGTTTGTGTCGTTTTGTTGCATTAAATTGTCAGCTTTTTGTAACGCCAAATGAATTTATTATAATGGGAAATATGACAAAAGTGGAAATCAACGTAGAACAATACTAGATTTTGTTTGACAACAGTAAAAATGTCGTGTTTTTGTGACGTCGTGAAGGCATAATGAATTAAATTAACAGTCTTGGCATTGGTCACATTGCTACGATGATATTAATTCGTCACTATGACCTACAAGGACAAAAGTATTTTTATTATACGGTCTGTTCCAACACGCCATCAAACCGGTTTGCGAACGGTTCTGTATCGGTACAGCTTTTAACCAATATATATATATATATATAATAATAATTATTATTATTGTTATTATATGGGAGCTATAAAGCTTCAATAGTAGAGCTAGTAAGGAGCTTCAATAATAAAGAAAAGAAACCGATAGTCGAGTCAATGAAACCAAAAAATTGTCAAAACTTATAAAACTTTACAAAATTAACGCTGTTATTATTTACCTTTATAAAGTATTAGTTGTATATAAATTAATAATTTACGCCAAATTTCAAATATTTTTTCAACGTAGAGGATGTACGCCAAAATCTGACGCCTCCTCCCCCCCAGATTATGTCATAAAGGCAGAAATGTATGGTATCTACGAATATGGCAATAGTCCAAAATCATGTTACCGACTTGTTGTGTACAATTAATGGTAAGTTAGTATTAGGTAATTATCGGACACGTGTTATTTATATGTGGGTAAAATGCTTGCAATGTAATGAGTGCGAGTGCAGAAAACTACGATTACTTACTATGTTTGGGACTTTTGTCTATTGTCTTGTCTTTTGTCTCGTCACTTTTCTTTAAATAAATATTTTTCTTTTTGTAAAAGTTCCCTATATTGTTTCAAATAGGCATTTATTTGAGGGGATTCGAATTTGAGTCGCTTTTTGAAATCTGCCATTTTTGACACTTTTATATTGACAACTTACGGATATTCTGATAACAGTAGCAATTATATAATTAAATAACAGAATGTTTTAGCACAAAGCAATCGATTTTAACTGCAATATTATGAAAATTATAAAGCAAAAACGAATTGGTGGTCCGATTTTGGCACACTTTCTCTACTACTTACTCAGTTCTTTCACATAGTTTTCTATCGCTTTAGTTCTCTTCTTCGCTTTATTTCAATTGAAATGGTAATCCAAAACTTATTTTTAATTTGAATTAGGTATTTAAATTTTTATTACAACTAAAGATAAGTGTATTTTAAACATATCTATACCTAATAAGTATAAAAAAATAAGTCTCAAGCTAACTTAACATTGTAGGTAGGTACCGTAAAAGGGAAGAAAATGCATGTAATTAAGGTATTTTGGAAGTCAGACGGGAATTAATCTTAGTGATTAACTACGTAAGCTATCCCTTACCGATAATGTAAGTTGTGGGGATTATCTTTTTAATTACCATTGACGGGAACTAAAGTGCATTCATTTTGAAGTATTAATACCCATACACACTTATATCTACAATCATTCTTAATTAAAATATAAATGGTAAATAAATTACTTTTTTTATTTCGTTTAAAGGTGTAACAAAAGATAATTTGCAAAGATGTACGTGAGCGATATTACGATTACGTGCACGTAGGTATATTATATTTATTTTGTATTAATTAAATTTAGACACGATAAAAATAATGATATTTCAATTTCATCGTCGTTACATAGGTGTTGCAGGGCTGAAACTATGTTCAACATCATTATAATCATTTAAATCGATTGTAAGCTATACCCGATTTTTACCTTTGACTATTTTCAACGTCTACTCGTTCTATTGTAGAAATTCAAGAACCATTCGATCGTAACAGGTCACCGAGCTCGAAAAGATTATTACATCTCAGAATCAATTGAAAAATCATAACAGCGTGATATAAGAGTTGGGGAGATCAAAAATATGAATAAATCTGAAAATCGCACTTCAATTAATATCAAGCATTATTGAACGTTTTTGGTGAACTTAATAAAAACAATTACTATTGAAAACGAAATTTTTTGATGGATGATGCATGGATTTATTTACTGGCATAACGAAAATTGCCTCATCAGTTTAAGTGTAGCATATCTATTGCACCACAACTGTTATCGACATTGTTCATTAATAATTAATTACCTTATGAAATTCCTCAAATTATAAACAATTACGATTATAATCTTAAAATATTGCCTATGTTGTTAATAAATACATACTCATACGTCATAACATCATAATTATATAGGATAAATACAAAAAGATAGGGTATTCTAAGTGAAAGTTCGTCGAGAGCGGCGGTGGATGTGAGTGCCGCGCTTCTGCTTATTCTGTGCATTAAAAATTTTCAGTTCGTTTTCGCTTGTTTTTCTTTTGAATTAAATTATGTATGTCCATATATTTGTTACTGAACAATAGTTAATTTTCACGTCATCTGAAAATAAGGTGTCTTGTGGATGAGAAAGTCTCCAGCTTGCGCAAAACAATAAGTGCTAATCGGTAACAATACATAAATAATTTATTTATTAGAGATGAGATGGAACAATGTTTATAATTATTTCGCAAAATAATTAGCCGATTGATTTTAGAATCCGAAACATTGTTCTACGACTTGCGCGAAACTGTATTGAAAATAAACGGTATGAGAAAATTACGCGTGACTGATAAGACATTTGATATATTAGGGGGACCGGAAAATAATGTCGTTTTTTACACTAAATTCAAACAAGTTTTTATTTTTAATCGATGATGTAATCACCCTCGTTATCAACAATCTTTTGCCATCTAGTGTGCAAATTTTCAATGCCGGATCGATAAAAATCAATTCGTTTTTGAGCAAAATATCTGGAGATGGCATTTTGGATATCATCCTAATTTTCAAATTTTTTACTGGATCTGGACTTAGAAAACCACCTTTGGCATTTACAAACATTTAATGCACTTGGATAAACATCGTAAATGTTTTTGGTAGCAACTGTTACGTTACTACCCTTGTGAAACTTAAAAAGCATACAATTCCAGATATATTCCTCTTATAGTATTTGGCTGGCCATTTCACCCAAAATTGTAAAAAAAATTGAAGATTTAATTATTTATAAGTAAACAAGTCACATTAACCTTAAAATATCTATGGTGCGACTTTGAAGTACACAATGAGCTGATAAATGGTAAACAAATATTGATGTGCGCAGAAACGACATTTCTTTCCGGTCCCCCTAATACTAACACCTATAATGCTCCTTAATTAAATTTAAAATTCTCATTAATTTGTTCGAAGCCTTTATTTACTGATATAACAAATAATGAAGTCGTAAGTAGGTAGGTAGTAATTTACGTATGGATATTATAACAAATTTTAAATTGAATTTAATTCGTGCTATGAACACCTATAAGTACGTTGTAATAAATTAAAGTAGACAAGCTTTTCTATAAATCTGTTGAATTTTTCTAAAAACACTTTACCGAAAACCAATTTATTTACACAATCAGAAGAAAGAATGATGGAAAACAATTTATCAAATATATTTGGAAGATTGTTTTGCCTTGTGTACGTGTCAAGTAAGAATACTTTTATAAAATCATTAAAGTGTAATCCGTCAGTGCCTTCCACTATTGTGCTTTAGTTAAAACGAAGAATAATTATTAAATCATTATGTATTTGTACGACTACTTATTTCTATTTAGTGAACATTTAGAAATTTATGTGTTTGCATCCACGAAAAAGTGGCACGATAATTATGAATAATAATAGTTCTGGGAATTTATTATTAGGTATATTTGTGCTACCTACTATTTAATCTAAAACACAGTAGGTAATTTAATCTTCCATTTGAAATAATATTTAAAAAGCAGAAACATATACAGGGTAATTCAGGATACATGTTACAAAGTTCTAGGACGTGTAGAGGGGATATGGTGATCCTTGTTGCTTACGCAACTATAATTATTACATATTCATCTGCATTTGATATTATAAGCAATCTGAATAGGTACTTACCGACATTTATGCCTACCTATCGCATATTAAATTCAGAATGTCATCTTTAAGGTGCCATACTTTTATTTTATCTCAAATATTTTGTCGTCTCTAATTACACCCTATCTCACGAAAATTTTTACATATTTTTTTAATTAAGATTATATCATCTTAAAACGGTGTAAAATTTAATCCTGATTAGATAAGGTGTTGCTAAGATATAACAATTTTTATTCTTTATTTTAAATTCGTCGGTTTAGTTTCGTTCCCTTTCGCTTCAAAGAAAAATTGTCGCTTATCGCCGCTACTATTTAAATAAATGTGAGTCTTATTTCATATTCTATCTGGGATCAAATCCAGAGCCCTGTTTTTATATTTTAGTTCATGAAAATTTAAATATTTAAATAATAAGTAATTTTATTATAACTACAGTTTGTTAGATAAAAATCATTTTTATTTAACAAACAATTTAGAGAATTTAGGATTTTTTAAATTATTACTTGGAAACCGATATATCGGTACAAATTTATCAAGCAAATGTTTATTAAATACGTATTATATAGGTATTACATTTAAAAAACAGATTAAATAGTTTGATGTAAACATTTTGATTTTGTGTGAAAGGTGTATTTCATGTATACTTATATGCATGTGGCATGTATCTCAAATTATAAGGTTTTACAAGCTAATTGCCGTTTTTATGATATAAATAATAACCATCAAGGTCTTGTGCTAAATCAAATTATCTTTTAAAAAAATACAATTTTACGTGCAACATAAACAGACATAAAAATGTTAAAGGAACACTTGTGCCCGAGTTGAAGTTATTATTTATGATTATTAGTTTAAAATTAACATTTTAAGAAATTTTGTAAATAATACTTTAAATTGTTCTATAGTAACCTTCCCTCCCTTTCTGCGCATAATTTCAAGCTAGGCACATATGTATACACTTCAAACTGAGGCTATAAGTAATACAATTTCAAACACCCTCGGAAACGAAAATTTGAAATATTGTTAAATTGATTCCGTGGCGACCATGAAACTAGACTATTTTTGCGATAAATTTATTTTGTAAAATAAATATATTTTATTAAAAATTTTAATTAACCATTAGTGTTGCTATCTAACAATTTCAAATTTTTTCGAATACGTGATTTACCAAACTCCTATTTGAAATACTTAATGGTTTTCTTAAAAATATCTTTAAACGTAAATATTTTTCTCGTGTTGTTTTTTAATTTTAAATACTGAACCAGTGCAGTACGTAAACAATTTTTACAAGCTTTCTTGCATTAAGAAGTAAGCATTATGAATACCCACTGGAAAGATTTTCGGTAATGTAGCGATATATACGTTTGTATTAAATAGCTTTTTATTATAATTTTGACATTTTTGATTAATTCTTTTTGGTTCTAAAATAGTTTTTATTATTTCAGTTAACTACTAAAGTTTAAGAAGGTATTATAATTATAAATAAAGACAATAATAAGAAAATCAGATTGTAGTATTAATACCAGAACTTGTATTATTTCAAATCACGCAAAAGTATTTAATTCTGGAACATGCGATATTTTATTTTTCTGAATAGATAGTCGTACAAAAAACGTTTAAGGAAAATTATACAGTCAATTACTGTAAAAGTAATAATGGCTCTGTAATAATTGCATTTACTTCAATCTTTGGTTATTATTTATTAATGTTTTTACACGTTCGTCATCAAATGTAGCAGTGAGAGACAAAAGCTACATTTGTACAGCTTTGAAAATGGGAACTGAGAAAAGACAAGTTGTGCTCAATAATTAACATTGTTGATTTACTTTACTTGAGAACCTTTTGAAACTAATATACTGTAATTAAGTTAAAAGTTGTTATACAGAACGAAGCTGTCAAAAGATTGGTTCTAAACATTCCAGTGTGTTTGTGGTTACCGCCAGACTTCTGCCGTGAATTGAATTATTGTGGAAATACAATTAATTAATTAATTTCAAAATTAAACATCGACGATAATTTACTTAAATTGCAGTAGGTACTTATTTATTTCCTCAATTTACCAATTATTCAACAAAATTGATGTTAATAATCGTAAAACAATATAATAACAAAACTTCACTTTTATTTTTAATTACAGAAAATATTAAAAATCTAGTTAATTTAGCAAAATGTTGTATAAATATTACCACAAACAATATCAAACATTTATTATTAGAGTACTTGACGTTATAACGAGAATAAAAGGCGCTATAATATTGGGCGTATTCAGGAAGATCAGCGACAAGGTAACAATTATATGTGCTTCGAAGATATGAAGAAATAGGTAAACCGGGCGCATGCAACTGCAACCTATAGTCACTGAATTTTCCTAAACGTGCCCAATGAATACTATATAATAAAATAAAATTAATTAAATTCGTTATGGAATCATCCATATATTCGTATATCAGGTTCTTCATACTATGTGATTAATATGTATGTATTAGCTAAAAATTCACATACTACATCATGTTTAATTAATTTTCCAAAAGATTTATTTGACGCACGCAATCTAGTATATTTTGCATAATTTTGCCTTACAATTCCATAATGAAACTCTCTGTTTCACGGTAAATTCGTCATCTACTTAACAAACAGTAGGTTCGGTTTTGTTGCTTTGACATTTCTTTATCTCGTGGGAGTATTTATCACGGAGTATATTTTCTCGGCAGGATTGTACAAAGTTGGTACTACAAAGATTTATTATATAATTTGGTTTTTCGAATTGTAATAGTGTAAAAGAGAGTGTGACCTCGAACTGTACCTTTATATAAATTCTTCTTGTCGGTAGTAATTTGATATTTCATATTTTACGATATCAAAAGTAGGATAAGTGAGAGCTCATTGTCGGTAAAGAATTCTAGACGTTAATTTATCTCTGGAAGTTTTATTATTCTTTTCATAGAGGGACCTGTCCATTAAATTTCCTTAAAAGCGAGTATTATTAATTTTGAAAGTTTTCAGAACACGTATAGGCATATTACGTATATGGTTTTGTGGCTTATAAACATAGGATTTTTACGTATGCAGGTATTTAGTACTTCTAATAGGCTTCTCACACTTAACAAATATTCTATCAATTGATTGTGTAATGGCTATTAATAATTTCAGTTATATTGAGGACTTTGCGTAAAACTTCGAAATTATCCATAAGTTCGGCAGATTTTCAAAATATAATCATCGATTTTATATTAGTGGATAATATAATATGTATTTAAAAAACTTATAGTAGGTAAAATTAATTATTATCTGACATTTCGCTGATTACAAGCTCGCCACGGACACAATTACGTTTGAGGCTATATTTGGGACTATGCTTGGGTTAGAGGTCTGCAAGTTAGACACTTGCCCACAGGTGCTTTACCACGGGCGTAATAGGTAGTTAGCAGGTAACTACTAACCTAGTATATTTAAAGAAAATTTTCAAATTATCTACTTACACTTACATAATTTTAATTAGGAATTTAAAACATTTTTCATAGGGTAGTTTTCATTAGTTTTTGATCCATATGAATTCGTTTTGAAATTTTATTGAAATATGTAACTTAGTACTTACAATTTGTACGCCATAAGATAAGTACCTATGGTATTTCTTTTTGAAAAAATATATTTTTTCTTCAAAGCAATTTAAAAAAAATTGTATTGGTCACTGTTGCGATTTAGTTTGGTAACGCTTTGGAGCAATCACTTGGGGGGGGGGGGGGAGGTGCAAACAACAGAATGTACCAGTACGTTATAAGACTTAAATAAAAGAGAGCATCAAGTATATTTTTAACGTGTGTGGTTTATATTTAGCATCAATATAGCGTACTCGAGGGTGCAATTCAACCCGAAACAGTCACTATCGCATTGCTAATTATAGCTGAGATCTGAATCTATAGGGATCATATTAAAAATTAAATTCTATTGTTACAGTTTTATAAATCTTTGTTTTCTAACGTTAATTAACTTATCGAACAACTTAGCTTCGATAGATATAAGAAAAATAATCCCCCCTTTCTTTTTTAGATAGGTAGGTATCCTTTTTCCGCGTCGGTGGATTCGCCGCCGGAAAATTGATCGTTTCTTAAATTACAACTACTAAACATGGCCAAGTGTAAGCGATTTGTATGATTAGTATTATTTCGATAAGTTTGAAGTTTTGAAAGTATAATACATAACAGCGACAATTGTTGGGCACCAGAAATGTTTAAAAATAGAAAAGCTACCTAACTAAACCGATATATATTACAAGCGGCGATCGTAATTCGAATTCGAGAACGTAAACTAAAGCAAGGGGACTACACCAATAAAGTAGGCACTCAGCAGGCTGGAAATCTTATAGAGCCGCATTCAAATCGAAGGACCATCGTCGTATCGCTTGTTGACCCTTCCGGTTGAATTTTGTGATCGCTAGACTGATCTTAGCTGCCTTATCACTCGGAAGCTACCTAAGTTTCGTCGGTAGTCGTTAATGTATAAAGATGTGGGTGGTCAGCAGTTACTCGTAATAGATTCTATAACTTCTCAATATTTAAATGAGCAAATTATTTTCATATTTCATATTCGCGTTAATAGATATAGGTATCTAATTGACATAGTAGATAGGCACAATACTACAATAAATTATAAACGTTGTCAAATTTTCGTTTAAAATATTATGATTAAAAATTATATAACGTAGAATTTTCAAGTAAAATATTTTTAATAAATAATAAAGGATATTGATAAATTTTGTAAAACCAAAGCTTTTTTATAAAAATATTTTATCCCATAAGATACCTTATATTCTCGTTTTAATATCATACAAAGTTCATTCCGCTTATTGTGTCGCGTCCGATTCGAGTATAGGCGACCTTCTTTATTGCAGAATTCAACAGAATGTTCTAACTTTGAAATACATGTCATTACTTATATCTATTACCTACAAAAGCGTTTTTTTTAACTGCTTAAAAAATTTAGTCTATAGTGCGTTTTCATATTTTTAAATCAAAATTTGTATAACGTAAAGTCGTGTCTCAATTAACCGTCTTAAAATCAAGATATTGTAACCGAACTCAAAATCTTTTATTACTTTTATACTTATAGGCATTTGTAATATTTTGATACCTATAGCTGTACCACATGAATTATTACCGCACTGTTCCCTCATAATTTTCAATCGACTTTTTTATCTTGGAGGGATCTAGAAGATTTAGTTAATGAATTGGAGATAAAAGCTTCCCGGCAGGAAAGGCTTAGGTTTCTAAATTCTTTATCATTATTTAAAGAAGGTTTATACGTCAGGATGTGTTTCTAAGTCTAGCTTTTATTGAACTACTTATATCAGATAAGTAAGGTGGATTTAGGGCCGTTCTTTCAATCTCCTGATAAATTTATCTGACAGATATTTACCATGGAAACAATTGTTCGAACAAACGTTTCTATGGTAAATATCTGTCAGATGAATTTACCTGGAGATGGAAAGATCGGCCCTAAGGGTACTGTTTTAGTTTTTGCTGAGATTTAAAAGCTTCCTGTAGGTATATATATATATATATATATATATATATATATATATATATATACGGAAATAAGTAGATATAGTATATCTACTCGATTTTGTTATATATATTTAGAATTATTTCCAGATCTTCAAAGTTAAAATTTTTTTTCTCACTTTAAGAACAATGTCACTTACACCATTGTTTCATTAATTTGAAATGTTTTTAATGTTTTTGATGATAAAAAAACGTAAATACCTTTAGGGTAAGAATGGGACAAACGGGAAAATGGGAAAATTAATGAAAACCACAGTATTGTAGAGAATTTAATTCTGCGCCGAACTGTCTATGTATCATTTTCGCTAAAAAATTTAAAAAAAAAACAAATTTTTATATCAATTTAAACTATCAATATAGCGGAATATCAATTTAAACTTTGCACCAGTGCCAACTGTCAGACTTCCAGCGGTAGAGTTTTTTTTAGCTCTCCCGTAAAATTTACGAAATGGCGCTTGTGTCGTTCTGGCTTAAACGCATCGACTTATATCTATTTATTGTAAATAATCTTACTGTTACTCGGAACATTGCTTCGTGATATATTAATTTAAAAAATATACGTAATTGTATCAAGAAAAACAGCATAAAACAAGCACGAAAAAATCGAAATTGTATAGTAGGTACTATTATTCACTATCGTTAGATAGTGATTTTATTCACGAACAATGATCCTTCATTTTTTACGATTTCTCACTAATATTCTATATGTAGTTACCTATAACAACATTAATTCATGCAATTTTCGAGTTAGGTACAGCACGCAAAAACTTGACGGACTAAAACAACAATCTCGACCAAAATAAATGTCAAAAAGTCTAATTTTTTTCGGTTAAATATTGTCACACCTTACATTAAAAAATTAATAACTTTAGAAAATAATTTTTGTAGGTGTTTGCCTCTACTTACACTAGTTCGGTTTTATTTCTAAAAAAATATCATTGATATTAGATATTCGAATAGTAGTACTTATCTAACTAACAGAAAAGACATTGTCATTTCTTATCCTCAAAACAGAACTTTCACGATCTAATCTTAAACTATTGGAAATAAAATTGTCAACCTTAACATTTTAATATTCCCCATTTCCTTAAGAGGTGACCGTTTAACCCCACCTTACCTTTCATTATTCGTTATCTCGTAATTCGGTACGTTCTAGATTAACGCTTATTTTAATTAGGAACCCGGCTGCCGAATATTTAACTTCTTCTCAAATTTCGTGGCATTTACAATACATAAATGCTTTATTGTGTGTATAAATGTTCAATTAATACAATAATGTGCTTTGCTCTTAAATTTCTACTTGAAACAGTTTATGTTGTAATAAACTCCTAATTGCCTTTTCCTTATTGAAAATTAATTGGATCTAGGTAAATTCGTCTACAGCAATTCGCCTACGAACAATTCATCTACAACAATTCATCTACACAACAATTCATCTACACGACAATTCCTCTACACAACAATTCGTCTACCAACAATTGATCTACAATACAATTCGTCTACAGCAATTTACGGAATTATTATTTTCTTAAATTTCCGTCGTTCATCAGTTAATTGCGATTAATATTATTTATGTAAATTTCTACGTTGTTGTTAAATATGTAGGATAAAACGTAAACTAAAAATGAAATTTTCTGAATGCGGTTCAATCTCTGTAAACTTTCAAGGTGCTGACTTTATTTGTTTAATGAATACTCAGGTTCTTTAACTTGTTGCCATATACACAATTGGCTACATGTACACATTTTTTCTAGTTTAATTTTTTACGTTGTGAAGTTTTGACATCTTACAAAAAACCATTGCTTAATTTTTATTGATAATGAAAAAATATCTGTTTTCGGATGATATGCATATATCGGTTAACGACTCGTTTTAAAGTTTATTTTTTCAAAACTTGGTTATTTGATGCAACCCTTATAATATTGATTTTTAGTGATATAAAATCTACTTTACTTTTAAAATAATTTTAGTATTGATTATGAAACCGACCTTCAGTCATTTAAATTTTATTAATCGTTACGTTATACAAATTTTATTAAGTATTTTGATTTCTCGAAGATTTAATTGATATTTGTTTAAAAGGTTTAATCCAGTATCTCATACATTTATAGACATAAATCAAAATACCTATTATATTAAATGAAACAAATATCAAAAAATCACATATTTAATAAAATGTGTATCACGTAACCATCAATATTTGAATGAACATACGTAAACATGATGATTGATATATGAACATGTTTGAATGGGCATGTAGGTACTACCTAATGGCAATAAATAAATTTGTTGTTTATTTTGATTTAAATGTTTTAACATTAAAAACACTCTTGCTTCCAAACATTTGAACAGTCGGTGTACTATACACAGACCTTTTTCATTTAGGGGAGACCGGAGTTGGTTGTCACAGGGTTGATTTTTCCGCTGTTAGGTGCGCTACGAGTATACTAACTATGTTCAGACATGAACAAGGATATGCTCAATCAGTGAATATAGTTTGATGTCTGTGGCTATACAGAGTTTAATTATAGAAACAATTTTCGATTTCTTCATGTGGTAAGTAACTTTTAGCGATGTCATCAAATGTTTTTTCTTTGCTAGCATGTTAACCTAGGTTAGTTTTCAATCCATGTTCTTAATAGATGATAATTTGAAGTATATTATCGTACATTTACAAACTTCCTACTTATAATGTTAGGCTTGCTATGATCTTAGTTATTCAAAATGGCGTTGCGGGGTTGGTTGTCTCACAGGTTACGGGTATGGTTGTCACATGTGACAACCATCAACATTTTGTAGAAAACACTAAAAGTTCAAAGGAAAAACCATCTTTGATTGTGTTACACAATCACGGGTCACATTTATCAATTTATGGGTTAAATTATGCAAAAGACAATGGAATTGTGTTGTCGTTCCCACCGCATTGCTCTCATAGATTGCAACCGTTAGACAGAAGTGTCTATGGTGCGTTTAAAAACTATGTCAATAGCCAAATCGACAGTTGGATGGTAAATAATTCGAGAAGCACGATGACCATCTATGATATACCAGAGATTGTTGCTGCTGCTTAATTGTATTTCTAGTTGATTTGTTTTGTTACACTAATATGTTAGAAGGAAATATTGGATGATTGTTTTTTTTTCAATCATATGTAGGTTATTATATAGGGTTTAAGTATTTAGGTTAGTATTGTAAGGACTGGAATTATTATTCATTCCTCACTCTCATTTAAAACAGCTGTGACAACCAACCCCAACACCTGTGACAACCACCCCATAATGGGGAAGGTTGTCACACGTTACACGTTTGTAAAAAAAGCTATGTAAGTTCGATTACAATTAATATAAGAACGTTAGCATTTTTTTAAAGGTACTCGAAGAATAGAGTTTTAGAATAGCACGGTCAGAATCGTTGTAGTGCTTAAAACTGATGTGTAAAAATTTGAAAAGTAAAAAGTGTGACAACCAACCCCGGTATCCCCTACCTACCTGTTTAAGTTCAAAACGTTTAAAACAACAATAGGTATTATCGGTTCAAGATCATTAAATCTCTTTATTGCTAAATATTTATCAAAGAATTTTAAGAATATGTAATACCTACTGCTTTTAAAGATTTATGGTCGAACCATCAAATATTTGAAGTAGGTAGTATTTTCTTTACCTAAATAATTATTCGAATGTGCAAATCTGCAATAATCTGAAAGTTCTAGTTTAAACATTTTTTAGAAAAACAATTTGCGGTGATCTTCAAAATAGGTAGGTATTATAATTAGAAACAGATGATTTAAAAATGCAGATCTGTATGTAGGAAGACATTTTTATACCTAGATATCTAAAACTTTAAAAATTTGAATATCGCAGAGATATAATAATCATTATCGATAGAAAGACAATCGTCTTTATTTTTTTAATTTAAAATACTATAGGTAGGTTCTTGCAACATAAGCGAAATTTAACGACCACTTAATCTGTATATTTAAATTATGTATAGAAACTAAAACAAACTTGAAATAAATTCATTAATAAATTAAATGCACACGCCATAAAAGTTCATACTAAAACGTGATTTTAATTTGTGCGATTTTCAAGAGAAAATAATCCGAAATTGATAGTACATTTCATAACGCCCCAAACATTCATCAAATCTAAAAAGACAAAAATTTAAGAAAATAACAATTCGAAAAATTGTTGTAGACGAATTGTATTGTAGATCAATTGTTGGTAGACGAATTGTTGTGTAGACGAATTGTAGTGTAGATGAATTGTTTGTAGATGAATTGTTGTAGACGAATTGCTGTAGACGAATTTACCTGCTACGAAATTAATTATAGTCTTATTTTAACATTTGAATATTACAAGTAAATGTAACAAAAATCGATCTACGATACTTTTAGAATTTTATGTAAATTAAAAATTTTGGATTTCTAAACTACATCTATGTAGCAAAAGGCAGGGCACATTTGACATACTTTTTATTTATTGAATATAATCACTTCGTTTTGATTACTTCCATTACACATTTTAAAATGCTGCAACTATAATTGATCATATATATATTACGTACACAAAGACTACAAATTAAACCTCACATTTGGAGTACATTTGACACAAACATGGGGCAATATTGACACAAGATAAAAACCCCAAAAATATTGCAAAAACAATTTTATTTAATAGAAATTGTAAGGTTAACAGAAAATTCAATATTTAACAAGTTCAGGATGTGGCAAAACTACTATAATGAATTGTTACCTATTTACTACAACAGTATCGTTCATCACTGGATAATAAAACTTATGGAGCTTAAACTTTTTTTTTAAATTTAATTGAAAATTCTTGTCTATCAGCGTCTTCGTCTGCTAATACTACTACAAATTAAATAAATAAATGTACATTAGGGCAGTAAACTTGTAAAAAGTACCCCACTCTCCCCTACCTATTGTATAATTTTTTTAATTTGTAATTAAAATTGAAGTGGAATTTTGCTGTGATTTTCACTAGTTATAAAATATTTGTTTCTCTATTATATGTTGATTTCATTTATTTATAAGATAAAATATGCAGTAATAAATTTGTTATATTTCAAGTGGTATAGAACAATAGCGAGGTTAGTGAAACTAGTAGATACCTATTCCAAAAACTACTGCATTTTGAGTTTTTATATTCCTTCTGTTGTTTTGTTTTTGTTTTTAATAACCGTTTTGTTTCCAAATAATGCTTTCACTAACAAAATTCTTGTAAATACAAGAAAAATTATGTACATAGTTACAGGTTACAGGAGATGAGTGGGAAAACGAAGTATAAGTAGGGATAAGGAATAGAATAAATATTTTTTCATAATTTTATGAAAAAAATGTGATAAATAATGCGAAGTAGGCCTAATATGCAAAATCTGTTTTGAGTGGAAATACTCCAGGAATAGACCGGATACCATCTGAAATATTCAAATCAGCCGTGGGATTAGGCAAGGTTACGCCTTGTACTTCGTGGTGATTTGTTTCTTTTATTCATGTTAACGTTAAATTAGTTTTTTTTAAATTCTCTTTTATTTAAAATGTTACAAGAATTGCAAATGGTGTATTTTTAAAGTTATCTAATCAATTTTATCTCGAATTAATTGATCCACTTACATAAGAGTCCTAGGAAAAATTTCAGTGGAGCGAATAGTACGTTTCGTTGATTTAACTGTACTGAAATTGTCGACGTCAAAACAAATTATATATTTAATTAAGAATTTTCAAAAATTTTACTAATTTCTTTAATTGGGCGTTCATTTTTCTTAATCAATTCAAATTAGTCTGAAAAACAAAAGTGAATTATAATTTCTAATTCATTCTCAAATTAGAAATTGAGGTATTTTATTTTCGACGTAGATATGATTTAAGATAGTTAAATAAAAAACTATCATCATTTCATTAAACTGGTAATTAAATAGATGATATAAGTGCTGACAACATGTTAACCAATATCAGGGATGTTGCCATAACAGGATAAACTGTTTGCATTGAAACGGATATTTTCATTAGCCGACACGCTGACATTCCATTTTATAAGCAAATACGACGTTTTACTGTGCAAAACGAATGTGTTATTATGTTCGGTTTTCTTTCTAAACTTAAATATTAGTTTTTGCTTGTTTTGTTTTGATTAATTTTTTAGCGCACGTTCATAATTGTCGCGAACAAGTACCTACTCATCTATAATAGAAATATTTTATGAAACTGTATTCGACGTGCATTTTTATTTATTTAATTTACCTATAACATAATAGATGAAAGTTGATTTTATTTATAAAATCGTGAGTAGGTGAGTAGGTTCCTAAGATTTTAAATAAATAACGAGATATTAAGGAAAACCCAAGAAATTGCTATTCATTTATCCTCGTTCGTTAACTATTTGATTATGTGTCATTTTTTTTTTCAACAAATCCAGTTCAGAAATTTCACTCGACAAAATAGAGTTTTTGCGCGTATCCTGGAAGTTCCCGTGGCGAGGGTTATGGAATATGTTGTAAAGGGAAAATTTCGTGTGCACTGGACCCCAAAAAGTAACGCACACGCTTCGTTTCGCGTGCACTGAATACAAGACATAAATCACATGAAAATCAAGCAACAATAAAATTTATTCTTTTTAATGGCCGCATTAAGAACTAAAAGGCACATCTTTGAAGTGTAATCAAATTATTAAATATTAGGACGTAGTGCCTACTTCTTGTTTTACGACTGTCGTTACTCGAGCATACCTACTTTGCTGTATTAGTTGTGTATTAGAATGAAACAATTTCTGGTTAGCATTCAGACCGATATAAGGGCAATTGAACAACCACATTGGTATAATTAGTAGAAGTCTGAGCTCGTCCATTACGCTTTCACTTGAAATGGTTTTATTCGCCAAACAATTTAAAATTTTGACAACTTTAAGCGTTATGGCTCGCCCCGCGTTCAATTAAAAAAAAAAGTTCTACAGTACTCCGAAAAATAATGTATTAATAAATCGCGTATTTTAATACAGACAAATCGAATTTATAAATAATTGTATTTACACTATTATCCAGATGCATCTAGATGAAATATTCTAGATGGTAAATACGTAGCAGTGGGCGGTATACCGGTCGTTCACAGAGCACATGTCATGAACGGGTTCAATTACACGCCCTTTGGCAATCTAGACTCCCTTATTGTTCGCGGCTTGATCCATTTAATTGCACCTTTTATACGTTCGACGTATAGAATTGTTCTTGTGGTATCTAAAGCACTTCTAATATAGCACATACATTATTCAAATATTTGTCTAGCGTAATTGCTATAATAAAACTGAGTGTAGGTAAAAAATATATGAATATATGTATGTAATTCCCCACATCTAATTGTGTTCGGGTATCCTCACTTTAAGTTCTCTTACGTTAACTTACATTTTACACGATAAATTAAAAATCGATATGCTTTGATAAAGAATTTCAGAAATTGTGATCATTCCGTGTTTTGGAAACAGACGTATCAGTTACGCAAGTAACGAGAATTATTAAGCGACGTATATTTTAGAAGTCTGAATCCGAAACTCCCGAGTTCGATATACTAAACATCAAAGTGTTTGTGTTACGCGAACCCATTTCTTTCTGATTATCGGGCGAAAGAATGTTAGGAAATAAAGTAAACAAAACTCTATTTTTGTTTAATTCTATACGGCGTTGAATGCACCTATTTAAAAAAAAAACAAAACAAGCATCTCAAAGTCTATAGTATATTACGAGCGGAAACAAGGGCGTATAGAGCAGCATTTGATATGTTATAGGTATCACCTTTTATTTGCAATGTAGATTAAAATCCCTCCGCATCTTCCTAACCTTATTTTCAAAGCCACCTGTATCATTTCCCTTCCTTTGTGGCAAGGATTAAGGTCCCACAGCAGATATTAGGTCTGGGGTGGATCAACGCGGATACGGGTGAAAATATGTGGATCTGAGATGATAAGATCAAAGATTTCGTTTGTATAAAAGTTTGTAAAGCATCTAACTTCTCGGAGATGTAGAACTTGGAACTTCGATTACGTGGTGTCGTTTGATCAGAAATTATAGGTTTTCTTCTTTAAAACTTAAATAATCTCATATATTTTTCTACTTGTGCTGGAATATACATTCCGTAATATATCCTATAGGTATTATTTATTTAGTTTTACTCTGATAATAAACGATGTTAATATCCAGTTTGTCATTACAATTGTTTTTGTAATACGATATACTAACATACATAGATGTACCTACCTAAAGCCCAATTTATCGATGAAAATTGAAGGTACGGGTACGGTTACCCTGTTTACCCATGGAATATATTTTGTATACATCAACGTAATGTTTTTGCTACAATTTAATAAATAATTATTTTGCAAGATCGATAACATATGTAATTAAACATACAAATACGTGCACGTCTAGCGATCTCGAAGATTCTGCATTTAAAATGTAACACCCTTTATACACGTCGAACTTGCTTAATTAACAGTATTTTAATACCAAATAATTATGCCGATAATACGTTTGTAGTTAGGGAGTTCAGGTTCGAAATGTTTAAATCATCTACTCAAGATCCACTCGTAAAGAATCGTTATAATGACGTCTGCCCTTATGACTACTATGCTTTTCAAATTTATAGCATTATAAATTTGTCCAAAAAATGACTTCGTTATACTATCTGCTTATGTGCTCTGTGTTCAAATTGTTTATTTAAACAAAAATTCAAAAAACAAAACATACGTGGTAGACGTGTCGAGTTCTGTGTTGATTTTTAATTAATGTTTTTTGATAATTTTATAATATATAAAAAATTAAATAATGTGCCCATACGACAGATTATAATGTTTGTATTTATTAGATCACAAAAAAGTATAAAAACAAAACATCTTCCAGTCCATTGTTGCTGCGATATGAAGTACCGGCAATTTAAACTTGTTAGAAAAAAACGGAGTAATAAACGATGTGCTTGCCCGGCCTTTGGGCCAGATGGTTCGATTACCTCCTATAAAACCATAGAAGCTAGTTAAGGCAGACGTCCTCAGTGTGTAACTGTCGAAGGCAGGTCAATTAAAATAACTTTTTATAAGTAGCGTTTTATCATTTGAATTGAGCACACTTAACATATACAGTATATTCGACTGGCAACGGCCTAGCGCATATTTCCAGTGTCAAATCATGCACATTGAGGTAGGTACCTTATGTATGTAAATACATTCTTTCCAAAATATAGGGCGTTAAAGTTGAAAAAATAAAATAGTTTATTTTCAATCAATTTTAAGTGGTTCCGTGGATCGAAATGAAATTTTACGAGTGTCGTCGGAGCATTAAACCGCTTATTTAACATGATTACGATGTGGTTTCTAGTTTTTTTTTTCTGTGCCGTGCGATACGGGTTAAGGGCCCATTTTTCTCCACTAATCTTATCGACACCGGATAAAATGGAGAAGTTTTGCGAATTTTCGGCTTTTCCAAATATTTATTTGTAAATAAGTCATAACCGTGTTAAAATTAAGCGTTTTCGAGAAAAATATCATGTTAGTTATTGCTGTTCATATGACAATTTAGAAATTATGTAGTAATTATGTTATGTTAAAATTTATTTTCGATAAATTATAATTATTAATAATTTTAAATGATATTAAATTTCCATTTCATTCAAATAATCGTAAAATAGTTTTTTTTTAATATTCACAAAGTCTACTTAAGGTACGTTTTAAAAGCAGCGAGGTATGCGTCGGCCTTTCGTATTTTCATCTTCAGAGGTCACATTAAACAAAATTAGCTAAAACTGACGAACCTAATAAATTTCTTTTCAACGCGATTACAATCAGCCTCGTCTAGACGTCTACCTATGCATTTTTAACACCTACACGCTATCTTTTTAACACGTTAAAACAAATAACGGCAGATGTGAGCACATAACATAGAAGAGTTTTCGTTTTTTGCAATTAAAATTTTTTTTTTAAAAAGCAGCACGACCCAAGCGTCTCCTGTACGTATCCCGATTCACATGCACTCAAACTAGATAACATAATATTATCGTGGATAATGAACAAACCATATAATGTTTTGGACGTTGTACCTATCTACTTTAATAATTTTTTATTGCAACTAGTAATTTAAATGAACGTTATAAACAATTTCTCGCATCGCATTATGTTTGAAATTCATTTCGCTTTCCGCTGCGGAAAGCCGAGTATATGCGAAAGCGTAGCTTAGCAGCCTGCTATTGTTTAGACGCCGCACTAATGGGGCGAACTAGCAAATATCATCTCAAAATTCAATATTGTCAAGTATGTTGTAGAAGTAAAAGAAAAATTAATTATAAATCATTTAAATCTATATTTTTTTGATCTGTGATTATATTTGTTGTAGGTCTTTCCGTTAATTTGTTATAAGGCCTCAAAGTTGAACATTTACAAACAACAGATCTATTGCTATATTTTACGCGAAACTTTGAACTACTAATATAATGTATTATAGGTTGAATCTAGATATTATTTTTGTTTTATTAGCTTAAAAGAATATCTATTTGCTATGTAAAGGCCTAATTTGGGTTCTTTATATTTAATATCTGTTTCAAATGAAATTGAGAAGCACAACGATTTAATTGTCTACAATTATAAACTTGCATTAGACATTTAGTAACTAGCGCTTTTTGCCGATGTCTAGAAATTGCGATTTTTATATTCGTCGAAGTGTCTACTTTAGGAATCAGCAATAAAATCTTGCACCAACTTGCACCTTTTCAAAATATTAGGTTTCTAACAGGGCGCTGCGTAATAAAATTTCAATAAGAACAATTAACTTCGAAAAATATTATTTTATCTGTGGTCGTGATGAGATTATAATTTGTATATTTGTCAATATTTTGCACCGGTTTCTTTTTATATTTATCGTATATTTAACATATACAAGGTTGGGCAAAAGTTAGGGCCTGGTTGTATTTACTTCCCTATATCTAAATGTCATAGTTTTAGAGTTGTTTTGGAAAATGTATTAACTCCCTCGAAATTTTATTTCATCCGATATTATTTTATTAAAAAATACTTACCTAAAATGTTAAATTTGTACATGCATAAATGTCTTAAAAATCTGGTTATTTGTAACACCCTGCAGCTATCAATTTTTTTTTTAACAAAACATGAAATAATTCCAAACGGGCTAATTTCAGAGGCAATATTTATTGGAACAAAAAGTCGTACGATTATCTCGGAAATACAAATCAATAATAAAAATTAGGGTGTTGTTCCATTTAAAATAATAGCCGATGATATAATAACTTGAAAAATATGACATAACGAAAATCTCTAAACGTCATTAAATATTAAATAAAATATACAGAAACTTTTTTTAAAGTTAGTTTTCAGTCCAGCTCATAATAAAGTCGGAAATTGTGTGTTTCGCTTATTTTGCCCAACTCTGTATAAAGAAATTCAAATTCAATTTAGGTAGGTACATAATAATACCACTAGTAGATATACCGTTTAGTACTACTGTCAAACAATTGTCCTTGCAATATAATTTCAAAATGAAAGAAAATTTAAATAGTGATTATTAAGAGAGCATTTTCTCTACGCTTATTGTTATATTTCTAATGTAATATTTAATAAACTCTGTATAAATTATAAAACTACATTTATTCAGTAGCATACATTCGAAATTTCACTTGGATATATGTTTTACTGTTAAAGTTATTAAATTTTGAGATGACCTGTTCGCCCCATAGTGCGCCGCCTCTTATCCGGCAGCAGACTACGTGTGAAATGGCTCCTACGCTTTCACACATACCGGCTCGCCGGCCGTCAATGCTCGATTTCTATTTAAAAAGTGATCTAAATTCACTAGTATTCAAGTAATAATGGATCGCGAACGAATATCTAGCGTGCTGAATATTATACAGATGCACGCTTTCTTTGTTTCGTTCCTGATCTTTATAAATTTTTAATTTTATCCCATATTGCCGGCTTTGCCTCAACTAACGATAATAACTGATCCAAATCGCCGTGATATCGCTGATAAAAGGTGGCTTTCGGATGTCTATCGGCGGCACGTGTGAAACCGTCGGCAACCCGGTGACATACGGCTACCGGCTAACCGGTGCCGGATACGTGTGAAAGCGCTCATTTAGTTTTAAGCCCAACAGCCGTTTAAACGACACCGGTTACCCGGCAACCGGGTACGTGTTAAATGACTGATAATATGTTTTAGAAATTGCTTTAGTCAGGTGTTGACTTTTGTAACGATCGAAAAAGTGCACGCATATTTAATAAGTGTTTTCGGGTCCATTATCTTGATGTCGATGGAAATTGTTTTGAAATTAACCGATTAACTGGATGCTGTTTGCTGTTTTATTTGGCAAAGAGGTCAGAGGTTGGGGATCTTGTTAATTTATTGATCGTAAGGTCGTTAGAGTTAGATGCTTACCTATAGACAAATACGGATCTTGACGATCTTAAATAAAATACGAATTATTTATTTCAAAGTTGATTCCAAAATTTAAAAATGTACTTACAAATTATGTCTTCGTTTATGTTAAAATATTCAAATGTCAATGTTCAATGTCTCAAATTAATTTAGCAATAATTCATTCTTATTGTTATAACTACTATTATTATGTTGCTCGTAAAACACGCTTGGTAAAATTCTTCAATTCTACACAATAGGTATAAAAAACAAATAATAGCAGTTAAAATACATTGAAATACCTATAGATAATAATTCATACGCTTCGTTATGTTGGTTTTATTTTGAGTAAGAATAGGAATTATCGTCTTACACTTCGCAAAGTTTTTAAAATACGCTTTCGTAAAGAATAAAGAATATTCGCCATAGAATTTAATTGCTATTAAAGTAACAAGAGAAGCTAATTTCCATTCGTGGTACTTAAAATCGTCTCGTTTCCTTTTAATTAGAAAACTAACATCGTAACCATTAAAATCGTTTTCTATAGTATTTTAATGCTTACGTTTTTCTTAAAGACACAATTTTTTACTTCAAACAGTTTGAAATAGGAGAAACTCGTTAAATGGAAATTAGCAAATATTTCGCATTTTATTCATGCAATCAAACAGATTAATTATTTATTTTTGTAACTATGTTCTAATGAATTCAAAAATCGGTTATTCATTAACGTACGAACGGCCCGTTTTTAAAAGGACACTAATTGGATTTCAAAAGAAAAAATTGTATTAAAAATGTTATTAGGTAGGTAGTCGTTTTACGATCGATAGATTTAAACGTAATACAGATTAATATTATATTGAGGTAATTTTCTAACTTTAGATCATTTTTATCCGACGTAAATTACTTAAATAATTGTTCGAACAAGGAAACTCCGTTTAAATAAATAATATTTATTGATTGAATTAATTAAACTAATAACATCTTTAATTTACCATAAAAAATGCATACTGAGATATCTATTTCCATAAATATAGATTTTAAGAGATGTTATATTGGCCTGTATTCTAAGACAAAAAAGTTTCTACGAACATACGAACATAAAGTGTTTCATTATCGATTTATAGGGTGTTAAACACAGAGTTCTAGAATCAATAAGAAAGAGAATTAATTAAATTTCACGCATTAATAAGAGGGTTGATAACTTTCAACTTCAATTTTTTTAACAACTAAGTATTAATTATACCTAAAACCATCCTCCCTTTTGGATGTACTGTTTATTAATTTAACAAGTTCACGTCTTCATTATATTTTTAATCGTATTTACTTTTAAAAATAATACTAAATTAAAAAAAAATCGTTTATCTACTTACCTATTTTTTTCTTAAAGTAATCCCAATGTAGAACTTGTACTTGCGCTACTAACAATACAGTCTTAAAATGCAGCACGTACAGTAAAATGTACTTATTTTTTAACGCATTATCCAGTTGTGTACCGATGTAAATTTTTTGTGTTTATAGAGATACATATATTTGTAGAAATATTACTTTTAAATTAGTCATTTAACGCTCAGTATTTCGAAAACAAAGCATTTTAGGACATATTATGTTTATAGGAACTTTTTGTCTTAGACGCCCCTAGACAAAGACGAAGAAATCGCTCCTTAAATTATATCGCAATCATTTAGAATCACCTCGTATATCCGTCATAAATTATAATGTTAGAAGTAGAATAAAACAAAATAAGTTTGAACATAATTTATTTAGTTAGGGTTAGGCGAATTTCAACATGTGTTCGTAAATATAGGTAGTTTTTATATTAGGGTGTTCTGATAAATATTTTCAAATTACTAGTGGGTATTCACATTTTTGTGATTAATGATTAGGTACCTACCTAATAGCTTTTCTTGCATACGTATTGTAATAAAAAGTCTTTGTTGCCTATTAAAGGGTTTACGATTAGGTACAATAATTAATTCTTGCATTAAATAAGAATTGCAACATGAACATTACATTTATTATGCAAATAATTTGATGACAAGTTCATAGATTTATTATTTTTATTAAATTATTAATTATTAATTAAATTAATTTAATTATTAATTAAATTAAATTATTAATTATTTATTTATTAATTTACATATATTTATTAAATTTATACAGTTATAAGTTTTCAACAACAACAAAAAAATAAAACGTTAAACGTAACAAAATAAAAACAGCAGAATTTCTAGAATAAGGTTAAAGGTTTTAAACGCGGCACAAGACGATTCTAAAAATTGCAACTCCCGCTGGTATCAAACCGTCGATATAACATCCAAAGGGATTACCTAGATCCAAAATAACACAGTGGCACACCTGGATACCGAGGAAATAGATTATTGACGCAATATTCCACAACTTCGAAAACATTTTAAAATGTATCGTCGAGAAGTTTAATTCATAAATATTTATGTAGTAACATTCGTCAATGATTAATTGTATTCAATTAATTAAAACTGGCTCGTCCAACTTGACAAGAAACGGTGAACGGTTATATAAATTTCAAATTTATGACAAACAACTGTATTAGTAGGTATAATCTCATAAGTACCCCTCGTAACGGTCATTCCATTACGCGGGCGATTCTATTTTAATTAAAGTTTAATGTGCAAACACAATCGCACGTAATCGATAAGAAATTACGATCTGTCGCGTTAAAATTGTACCTTTAAACTAAAATTTAATTGTATTAAAGGTAATTTTAAAAACGAGAATCGCTTTAAATGGTACGAAAAGTTCAAACAAAACGAGGAAATAAGACAAATTTCAGTAAAATTGAAAGCTAAGTGTATCGTTTGTTTAAATTACAAGCAATAGCTAAATGAAGTAACCCAACCACCCCGTAATCGGATGAAAGACGTTTAGAAAGAGGACCTTTCTTAATTCCTATCGCGAAAGCCTATATCTTCTCTGAGCTTTGAAGGTTTAGGTTTGATTATTAGGCGCTACTGAAACTTCACAAAAGAAATTAAATTCTTGAAATCTCTAAAATGTACATATCGAGACGGAAAGCATTTTAATACGGACCGTATACATACATACATACTATAGGTTGTACAATTTGTTATCTATCAAAATCTAATACATAATTACCGGCTTAAACATAATAAAAACGTATTCGTTATTGCAATTTAAGTTTAAAATTAAATTTCGTTATTTTATGCACATAGCCAAGGTGCTTTTAACTTTTATGTAATTTTAATTGGTAAGTAATGTACGTAAATTTTAAGATTTTCAGAACGCTGGTCGCACTTTCTTTTAATATTTAGCGAATTGGATTTGTATTCGCATAGTTTTTTCTACGTATAGTGTAGAAGTCGGTGTACAGTGTATACAGTGCAGATATAAAAAAAAAGTGCGTTATAAATAAAACAGTAGTAATATGATAATAATTGTTTAATTATAATTAACCAAGAGTTCTTATTCAAACTAAAATATTTATTTTACATAATCAATAGTAACTTCAAATTAAATTGTTTGTGTTAAATTACGTATCAAATATTTAGCGTTTTACGTGCTACATTTAATAAAATACTTCCATATTTAAAAATCGTTTAATGTATTTATAAATAATTTATAACGTAAGTATAGGTTACACCTACCTATTAATATTGAACAAAATATTTATTGTCTATGCACGTTGTTTAAACAATTTTTAAATGAAAAAGGTATTTGATTAATTTTTCTATGAAAATAAACCTATTGTGTTCATAATAGAAACAATAGAAACTTCAGTTTATAATATAGAAGTAAAGCTGGCAGGACGACGTTATTTACAGAAGCAAGTGCAGAAGTGCCCGCAATTAGACTAAAACGTCTAAATAACTTTTTGAAACAAACTAAGTGAAGTAAGGATGCGCCACATTTAATACATCATTAAACTCCCGTCTTTGTCATTGTTTTATACGATGTCTTTAGAAACTATAAATTAAATTAAACAAAGTAGTTTACGCTCGGAAAAATACGTGGACGTTTAATTGAAAATGACGAATTTTTCTAACAATAAGTGCTATTCCGGTAAACGTGCGGAATCAAATAGGCGCTACAATTTTTCGCGTCTGGGGGCGCTAATCTGTAATTATCCAGATCTCCAACACGCCAGTATTATGAGACTTCCATTAAAGATGGGGCTATATTTCTCCTTTGTCATCGCCCTTGACGTTGATCACAGTGTAATATGTTGAGGGTTGGGAGCTATGGATTTTAATCAAAAACATCACCCTTCTCAAAACCTACTTGATCCCTGACAACACCCTTATATGAGCCTATTGTGGAATTGTATACCAAAAGAAAATTTTATATAATATGCGACTTGGGATATGCTAACTAAAACACGTGTATTGAAATTTCGACGCGGTTAGTGCTCCAGATCAATAATATATAATATATGCAAACACATTAAGTGCTAATAATAAGCTTATAACATGTAATTTCATATTAACTACGAGTTTTGTAATTTTCAATTAAGTTTGTTAATGACGTTTCAGCATTGAGATGAAGTAAAACGAATTAATTTAAATAATCTATAAAATCGAACGATATTATTGCAAATTTAAAAGTTGTTACACTACTATACTTAATGGTGTCCATTCGAACAATTATAATATAAGTTTAAAAAGATTTTTTACAAAGATTTTTTGATTTTAGTAGGTGAGTAACCTAGAATTTTGATAGCATATTAAAGATTATTTCAAAAAGCCTCGTTATTATTTTAATACTAATTTCCGTATCAAAGCAAAAACATTAAAAAACAAAATGTTGCAAATACTTATATAATATGGAACTAGTTAAATTTAGCATTCTACATATATTATTCTAAAATATTATTTAAAGACGGAAATGTTATATCCACACATACTATTTAGGTAATAAGTTACTTGAAGACGAGGTTATTTGTCCGCAGTGCGCTAGTACGCTGTTTTCACGACACATTACATCCTTTATTATTACTTTACGTTCCAACTTCCTGCGTGCGGGTCGTCCCATGTCTCTTTGGTATTTTAGGACAATTTCAAACACAATATGCAGTTAACGGTTCGGCGAGTTAAATAAGAAATAAGATTCATGTTATTATTTAAGAGAATTGAAACCGACGTGTTATTTTACGAAGAAGAAATTTTAAATTGCAAATACGAATGTTTGAATGTAATTTCGATACACCGAGTTGTTTAATTAATTCTTTAGGTATCCTACTTCTACTTTAAAACAGTGCCCACATTAGATAATAAAGCAGGAACTAACTTGGAACTCTTTAATTAAGTTATGACACGAGCTATTCTGTACCCACTGAGTAGCATCTTTACTATAACAAAATAAGCGGATCCACAAAAGCAATCTCGTTCACAACTTTGAAAGCCAACTTAAAGCAATTACCGAGAATAATAAAATGACATTTCGATGTAAATTGAATTATCTAAATTTAGAATTTTAAATGGAATAAATTATCTTACCGGGTTGATTATTATCAGTATTAGCTAACACTTCACATATCCTACAGGCACACAGCAATAGTACAAAGCGATACAACACATTAGTTTTAATACAACAATATACAGCCCCGCAAGTAGGAGTCATTGTGAAAATATAAATATCAACGTTAGAGTTTCACTAATGTGCACAGCAGATGTGTAGGAAAAATCATGAAAAACTTATTAATTTTTATTATTATCGATAGATCTTGAATAGAATTTGTGTTTATAACTACTCGTATAAACGTACCGGCAAAGGCGAAAGAGACAACGCGAACAACTACACACTGCTATGACGACGAATCTAAAGCTCAAGCTCAAGCTCAGCCCGGCCCAGGCAAAACCTCCCTCTCGGTAAGATACGAACAACTCCGAATGTTTACCTTGTGTTTATAGAACTTTTCAAAATTATTGTTTATCGTTCATACCATTTTTAAAATATAGTTTGGAAACATATCGTGTACCTTATGATTTTTTTCTGTTTTAAATTTCGTGGTTATAATTAAATTAATACAAAGTAAAGTATAATAATTAATTGATTTTGTAGTTGTTGTATTAAACGATCTGCGCAATTTTGTTAAGAACGCTTAAAATAAATAAGAACAAAATATTAACCGAATCCACGTTAAAAAGAATAATATCCCAAATTAGGATATATGTCAAATGAATGTCAAAAACACGATACGTAAGTTTTTATTAATATTACGAAAGGTTTGATGTTTTACAATATTCGTAAGGCGGTTGTTATAATTGATACAAATTTCTATATATTAGGGTAGGAGAAACCGGGGAACGTTGTTACAATTTTCATTCTTTGATTGTTTAGATTTTTTTGAAAAGGAATAAAAACATCTAGTTTTCACTGCACATGAAAGGTCACCAATGCTTTGCTGGCATATGACATTGTTTAGGGAAATGTATAATTTAGAAACAACAACAAATTTTTTCTTACATTGCAAATTGTAAGGCGGGGCTAATTGTTATCTACACATACGGAGCATTTTGTTACGTCGCATAAAAATCGATGACATTAAAGAAAAACAACTAAATTATTATAATAGTTAAGGTTATATAAAGTGTATTACATAAGATTCTGCGGATTTTCTGATTAAAGCACGTTTAAATTGTACTTCTAATGCAACCTTGTTAAAGACCTCTCACTTGTATTACCCCTTTCTGCCTTTTTAACAATGGAACGGACCTTTTTCTTTGAATAAAGAACAAATCAATTTGAACGTTTAAAAGGACAAACCGTTACATTTTAACAACGTGTCCAGTTGCAATGTTTAACGATTAACCTCAACCCTGTCATCATTTCATATTTATACCATAGGTACTTACTTATAACCTTAAAAAAATAGGGAAACTAAACTAAAAATGTATGGAAATGAATATGGAGCACGAGAAAGTATAACTAAATAACTAGATGTCTTAATGTACGAACGGCATTAATTAATTCTTCGTTAATTGATTTTTTGTCGCGCAACAGAAGATTGAAGATGAAAAAAAATCAGCCGAATTCACGATAAATACACTCTTTTACTGGTTAAAATTGCTACATACACGTGAACGCTACATGACTCACATAGATTAGAACCTGTGTGGAGGTGAATAATCGGTATTGTCGTAAAGGCGCTATTTCCACTGGTCGTGACAGAAACTAAACCGTAACAACTAATCCCGGTCTTTCCTAATGTAAAATTTAACTTCGTATAGTCAGATATTAAAACAATATTTAAATTTGGCGAAAGATTTTTAAATTGATTAATCATTTGTTAATAGTTTTTCAAACGCCGAAAATTTTCAATAACCACCTCTGAATTATAAACAAATATGTTTTTTTATAAAGGTGCCAATTTATTTATGTTTTGAGAACCATAATTGATAATTAAATAATTTTATAGGTAATTGCAGACAAAAATGAGCAGATATAGTATTTTGTATATTAATTATAGTGTCATCCTAAAAATTCTAGGTTTCTATTTGGGGCGGGTTCTTATTTGGGAATTAGTTACTTGTGATAAGTAATTTAAAAAAATTAAAATAAATTTCTCTTGCTTATTACAACCTAAAATTGCTGATTTAACGTAGGTTGTTATATCGGACAATAATAGCTTGGGCACATAAACAATATCTCAGAACATCGCGACGATATCATTCTATAAGTACTGTATTGATTGTATAAGTAAGTATTGATCGCTGTTTTAAATGAAAATTACTATAAGTTGTTATCCTATTCAATTAGATATTACACTATTTATTTGTATGATTAATCCGTGCCTGCTTTCGTTTCCTTTAAATTTTAATTATTTAATATTTGTTCCACACGGTTCTCAATCAATTACGAAAATACAAGTGAAATAAAATACAAGAACATTATTCATATAACAAAAGCGTGCTTAGAGCTATTATAGCGTTGGTTAGGTTATAAATAATGTAGAAAGACAACGTGGATATTGGTTTATATAACAATGCTGTAAACAAAATTGGTTTTTAAATGCCCATAATATTTAAATATTTAGTAGTTTTCATATTATCTTATTGTTTCGTTTTTCTTATTGCGTTGTTACGACACTTCTAACGATGTTTAATAACATTTAAACGTTGTAAGTGTTCATTCGAATTTTAAAATTTCAGATGATAGTCGTTGTTGTCCTCGTTATTCGACAATTAGTTGTGTAATTAGATAGTATAATTTGTATAAAGTTGATAATTTTGTGTTACAAATCAAAAAAAAAGTTAAACTACTAAAAAATACGAAACAAATGCAGCTTTAAAAGCTGCCTTTGTTGTTTATATAAGTTACAGGTTCGTAATAGAACACAACATTAGAATACAATTTCGGGCTCTCCGTACGAAATACTTATACAAGAGAATACTTTTAACGCTATCGGTATCTCTACACCTTTCAACAAAAGACCAAAATGATGTTAGATGTGACCTCCAAATATTTGCATTTTTTAAAATACTGCAGACATTGCTCGGCCCATTTAACTTCTAACATAATAGTTTTACTTACAATTTTTTTAAAGTTATTTGTTATAAATTATAACTTCAATTTTAGGAATATTAGATTCAAACGAAACATCAGCTTACGTATATGTTACATAAATAAAATTACAGAGTTCAAAATATTAACATACAACGCAAGATTAGTTATATTTGTTGAATGTCAGTTGTCTTTAGAGAAGCATTCTGTTATTTTGCTCGTCCCGCACTAGGGCGAGGTTTGTTAAGACGATATTCATAATATTTCACTACAAATTTCTCACTTTAAAATCGAACTTTATGCTTTACCATAATTATCTCCTTCAATATAAATATACAAAGTTAAAAATTATTTCCCATGTTAAACGATGCGAACGTCGCCAACCCTACTATTAAATTTATAATACAGCAGAACACGAGCTTTTAAATTTATTTAGTCACGAAATTTAATACAAAATTTGACAGCTACATATATATAATGATACTTAATTACCTACTAAATAACCCTAGAATAATTTTTATATTAAATAGATGATTAATTAAGGAGGCTATTAAAAGCCCATTTGCCACGCTTGAGTTTTACTCCTTTTTTTTCAATTTTATACATAAATTGCTATATAATTAAAACCATTTACATTTAAAAATAATCACCGTAAAATATTAATTATTAAAAAATATAGGTAAAAACATAGGTAAATGTTTTAAATTAATCTCTTAATTAATTTAATTTTAGCTGACAATTTTAGATTATTAGAAAATATGTAATATTTATGAAAGTTAGTCAATCTTCGATTTTGTTATATCAAAATAAATACTTAGAACCGCGAATCCTCATATAAATCTATAATTCGTCAATTTGTAAGTATAACGTAATGCAATAATGCTCGAATGTATGCTTGTATAACAATGAACTTATAATTTGATTGTAATAGAATATAGGTAAAACCGATAAAAGTATATTTATGTTTGCTTAATGTGTATTAGAAGCATATTATGACTAATTCTTTCATTAGCGAAGCCCAAATCTATACGAATACGAATAAGTATATGTTCAAATATCTATGTATATCTACTATCAACGATTCTATAAGCTGATAATTTAGTCAGTAAAATGCGTGTCCACATACATATATCTATGTATACATCTATACATCTATATTATTAATGATACCGAACGGAATATTTGCACAAACATTGAAAATATAACAGGCGTACAATGTTGGCTTGATAATACGGATAATTGCTGAAATAAACAATAGCTATTATTAGTATACGGGGTCATTCTGAAATTTTTGAGATCCGCAAAAGCTAACTATACACAACATTAAAATATTTATTTACATAATTATTACAAAATTAATTTCTTAATTTGCAATTCATGAAGAACTTAGGGAAAAGTGTTGGTAGTGTACTACATAACTATTCTATTCCAGCAACTTAATAGCTTTCACCAAAATTATAGGTAGGCACCTAAATACTTCATAGCTAACTTTTATGATCAACTTTAAAAAATGTCACGTAATTGCATTTTTCAATTAATGTACCTATGTTTTATAATAATTGTTCAGAACTCATAATTGAGCTCAGCTTCTATATTATCCCATACCAATAATCATTCATCTTTAAAAAATTACTACAATCAAAATAATTTCAGTTTTAGTTTAGAATTTTATTAAATTATTTTGTTAATCAAAACTTTTTAATTGTTGATTTGTCAAAACATTTACCGACATGTCGACAAAACGAAGTAGAAATATCTTTAAATAATTAATCGAACCGATTACATAATATGTATTCAAAACGTTAAATAAAACATATACGTTCTTGAAACTAATTTCTTTTAAGTTCAGTCTTTAAGGCTGTATATAATGCAGGATCCGCCAAAACGAACTAACAAGGAAGGTTAGGCAGGTGGAAATCTCAGAAAAAATTTTAAGGGGTGGCACCCTTTAGGATTTTCATTTCCTAAATTTTGTTTCATAATGTAGGTCTTGAACAGCCATTTACAAAAATATATAGTTTGTTGGCGATAAATCTTGTTGTTTCACGGATAATAAGCAAAATTATTTGAACAATCACTATCTCCTGCCTTTATACCGCAAAATTATTAATATACTCCATTTTTAATGTAAAAACTATTCGTGTGCCTTTATAAAAATTTCGAGATCCTAATAAAAAAAACAAATACCTACCAGTTTAAAATTGTTTGAATAATCACTACATTTATACCGCAAAATTATAAATTTACTCTATTTTTAATTTAAAAACTATTCTCGTGCCCTTAAGCATTGAAAATTTCTCTATTACAAGCCATAAACAGATGAAAGTTTAATCGCATTTTTATGCGACCGATAAAATAAAAAGCAACTAATAAACATGTGCGTCACCTTCTTTCACATGACAACTTATCAGAGTGCGAACAAAGAACTGAAGGTTTTTAAAATAAAAACGGGATTTCCTGGTATCCGTCGAATAACTCCAATGCATTAGTATATAGAAAATATAGTATATTCTGGCAAAACCGTTTCAGATCTTCGCGTCAGTGTTACAGAGCGGTAATGCTTGTTTCAGTAGTACGTAATGTTGCGCGTAATGTTGTTTTATCCGGTTTTTAAGGCCTTTTTGCGTATGGATGCGTGAGTGTTGTGTTCTCTAAAAGGATTACAAACAGAAAGGATTAATATGACGAGGAAAGGTAGGATCTTTCTTTGTCGACTAATTCTCCATGTGTGTTCTCCATAAAGTGTAAATACATGGACCTTTAAGTTCTAACATAAATTCTGTGAAAATCGAACTTGGTTAGGCTCTTGAATAGGGACTAGGTTAGGGTCTTGGTTAGGGCCCCCTCAAACATTCGGCGGTTCAATTTCGTGAACAAAATTTTATCCTGCACACGTTTTCGCGATAACAGTGGTTGGTGAAATATGTACGTAATGATGCAAGTTCGCAGTCAACGGAAAAATCTACGCTGAAATTTGGCAGTAGAGGAAAAACGATGACGAGAAAAAGGTAGGAAATAGAAAGAAAAATTTAGAAGTTTCTAATTTTTTCTGATAGTCTATTACAGACAAGTGACAGTCGCAGCGGCAGCAGTGTTGGGCTGCATTTTTCCCTTTCAACATGAGGGGTGAATATTTCGAGAGAGGAGCGTCGTAAAAAAAAGTTTATAGAAACTTAGTTTTATTTTGACGTGTTCTATACGTTATTAAAAACGCATCCAGCATTGCAACGACAGTGTATTTACTACTCGCAATTTATAATTGCATGGTAACAATAATTATTAACAGTATGCATTTAATATAATAAATTTATTCTTTTTTATTATTAGGATTAATTACATCTAATAAATGCAATCGAGTGGGAGAAAGCCCAGAGCCAAGTCTATTTTCGTGTTTTTAACATTAAATATTGATGGGTATTTTGTAATTTTAACTGTTCTTTGTAATTTTACCATAATTAAATTGCATTTATACACCGCAAGAAGACACGACTGTGAAATAAATAAGTAGCAACAAAATTTGCAAGTTGAATATTTCAAGCAGTTACGTGTTAGTAAACAATTCGCACTTTCAGAAGGTATTAGAAGACTACAAAGAAGCATCGTCATACGTCATACATACCATGAGAGTATATTAATTTACGTCTATTTGAGCAAGTAGTTAATAATAGTAGTAGTTAACTGTCGTATAAAATAGAAAAGTGATTAGTAGGTCCTATGAATAATTTAAAAACGAAATTAATAAAATACGAAGTTGATATTTAAAATTTTAAAATACTTCATATTTCAAATTTGAGATAAAATACAGGGAAGTAAGCTCAAGACTAAAGTGAAATCATTCTTCAAAAATGCAAATAATAAAGGCTGCGATATGCACGAAAGTACCTATATTCAAATTTAAAATCCATCGTAATTTATTTTAAAGGTAGACTAAAGTGTGTTCATTTTTTTGTATGAATAAGTACCTTTATATGCATAGGAATTTATATATTTTAATTAAGTAATGCGCGCTAATTCTTAAGTTGCGTAAATAGTAGGTGTATATTCAGTTTTAGAAAAGCACGAATGCTTTTACATGTGTACATACCTACTTCATTATTCCGAAGGTTTTATTTTGTGATCAATTTTAATAAAATGCGGCTAAGTGCTGTCACCTTGCCTTGATAATACCATCATCGCTCTACAGTAATCCACTTATCCGCGGCACCTTTCATCTGCTGAACTTTATAATACGATTTTGAGTTATAAAATTTGAATGCTTTGATATTCGCAATGGAGACGAATGCAGTAGATGTGAAAGTATGTAGGTATTTAAATTGTTTCAATTAGCTATTTAATTGCAAAGAAGATAACTTTATTACACGGTTATTACGTTATATTATCCGCATGCAGTCTTAGTTAATATTTTTCAGTTGTTTATATTTAGCAGTATACAGAATTCTGTCTGCTAGTGGCGCCAAGTCACGACTTACTTTTTCCTTTAGCAGTTTCCCACACTTTCTAAATGTATAATTCTAGACGGGGCGCTAAAAAAGAGCATCCATTTTAATATATTATACAATTTCTGGTTTGGAGCATCAAAACTCTGTTCCGTTAGATATAAAAACTACAAGAGAATATTTTACTTTCTCGTGTTTGCCGTCGAAATATCCACTATCAGCAGTTCGAGATTGACTTTTGCAGCTATCACTACAGTTTTTATGAAGTGGTTATCAGAGTTTAGAAGTTTCTTTACATGACTGTCGTACAAATCAAGAACGAGTGAGGATTTCCTCGTCAACTCCGTTAGGATCAAATCCTTAAGTTGTTATTGAAAAACGAACGCCGTTGTCTGGATACAAAAAGAATTATAAATTATATATAACTTGTGTCTTCGTTGCGTTTGACATTAATATTTTATAACGGTTACATCTCTCACAAGATCACATAAATAAAGTATCCGTTTATATAATATATTCTAGAAACTCGCCAAGAATAGACAATATTACAATTAAGTTAGTAACGTACAGTTAGCTAGATACAAAACCTAAAACCATTTCTATATTATTTTCAGTAGGTAATCGTAAATTTTTCTTAACAAAAATAACTTTGTAATGTCAACATATAAGTTAATTAACTTTGTTTATTTTGCGTCTTTTTAAGGAATAATAATTATTATTCCGAATGGCCCTTTAGCATTTTATTAATATTTTTATCGATTACGGAGAAACTAAACATTTTAATTAAAAAAAAAACCGACGAACTATTAAAACAAAAATTAATACTATGTGTAAAATAGTATATAGATGATAAATTTTACAGTTGGAGAAAGAAATGTGAGTACTTTTACATATCATAAAAAAATTTACTAAAACTATACAATTATGTAGATTATCACGATCGATAAGTCCACCCGTTCGGCGTATTTCCCAGAATTTCGTTATTTACACACAGTATTAAAGCAAGCGAAAAAACCGAGCTCGTTTTGAAAGACGAAATTCGTGCAGTTTGGTTGTGCATGTACATAAATATAGTAATAACATCGTCTATATAGCATATACGTATGTATATAGTATCTATATGCACAAGAAACTCTTGATAATCCGATAGATATGGGACCGGATTGGTGTCGGTTTATCAAAAATTATGAATTACCGATGGTTCCATTTAAAACAATGCTAAATACAGTTTGGAGCTTGAAAAATATATAAGTCGATTTTTACACACACTTATATTACGCACAGTTACGAAATAATGGAACGAGTGACTGCAGTAAGTACTCTAATTTATTCGCGTTGTGACTGGAAAACAAACAATCCCTCTCCCTTCCGCCGTCGCTCGGTTTTGTAACGACAATATGTACTGTCGGATTATCAAACGTGTAAGACTATGAAATGTCGGATTATCAAGAGTCATTAAGTATAATGAAATTATAAGATATTGACGCAGCTTAAAAAGTATTCGATGTACCGATATAATTAACAATAAATTTTAGTACTTAACACATTTTAATTTAATTTAGCAGTTACTTCGACAAAATAGTTTTGAAAATTAATGCTAAACTATTTTATTAAATTTATTACTTTTAAAAAATAAATACTACGTGACGCGGCAAAATGGACTCCCACATTTCGAAGGGCGCCACTAAAGGGTAAAAATGAACGAAACAAGTTACGGAAAAAAGCTTTATATTTTTGAAAAGTGCTTAGACTTTTAAAGAACGAGTTCGGCAGTGCATCGCGAATAGCGACAGCCATCTGAGTAATGTTATTTTCAAAACATATAACTAGAAAAAACTAGAATGTAAGTACTTTTCAAAAATATAGGTACAGCTTTTTTCTGTCACTCGTTTCGTTCGTTTTTTACTATCCTTTGAAATGTGAGAACTGTATTATATCTAATAATACCTACATGATAAAATACCCTGTATTTAAATTATTGCCTTTAATGTTATTACTTATAAATGTAATAACGGGTTATCTTCTAGTTTGATCTTTATTAATAGCGTATATAATATGTAGAATAAATTGAAATATTTAATAACTAACAGCGTAAAAAGGTTTCTATTTTTACATGTGCGCGATAATTTATTATTTATATGGCAATCTCCTACGCCAGCACTAGATTTATTATCATTAAATTACGTTATTAACGTGGTAACAACCGATTATAATCTTTCAATGGTTTTTCCAACTACCCAAATAATATTATGCTTTATGAATATTAACTCGCGGAACTTGGTTGCCACGAATTTTAATGCACAAAGTTTGGACTTCATTATAATTTCTACTATTCAAATTACAAAGAAGTAAAACAAAACAATCCAAGAAAAAATCTAATTGTGGCAATTTTACTTTTGAATTTTCCACATCGTTTTCAATGTTTGAGTGTTCGCGAAAAGAGCGGAAACTCGGAGCCTCGTTTTCTCTAAAAGTTAACAACGTTTCAGTTTAGGTAAAGGAATTTTGTTTGATGATCAAACCTAAACATATAAATATCCTCTTCGATTTTAGTAAATGTGTAAAAGCAAAAAGGCCTGTCATGTAATTATTTATTTATGTAGTACGTGTATTATGACCGTACTCGTTAGTGAAACATCTCGATGTGTTTTTATTTATCCGAAACAAATCTCGTAGGTAATTGTTTACCCGGTGAAGTCATAAATTTTTGAAATTTTTACAATTCATACAAAATACAAAACAACCTAGTAGCTTTTCTAGGAACGTATACATCTTAGTCAGCTTTGCATAATGCTTAGATTATGCAGTCCCAAATGAAATATTCAGAAAAACAACTAGCTTTTACATAAAATACTAAAAATGTAGGAGTATTATATAACCGTCCACTTCGAATCAAGTTTTTAAACAATACTTTATAAGACAGTCACCTAAATTATTAACGTTAACCAATTGCCGTTTACGTATTGCAAAAGTACTTACATAAAAGTGCTAATGCAACAAGGAATAAGAATTCGATTCAGTAAATGCACCTTGTGTAAATTGAGAACTTAACACTTAACTTAATAAAAATTTAAAATACAAATCAAAACTGCCTAATCAAAAATTCATTCCGTAATCTCTTGTCATTCATTCAGCACTTTAAAGGCATAAAGTGAATTCGCAATAATTTATTTGTGAGTATAGATATGATTATTTCTGCGATATTTGTATTTCTTTTTGTCTATGATAAAGGTGTTGTGCTTGGAATTTTCTGTTTTGTTTGCTTTTTCGTTCTTTTGTCGTAGTTCTGTTTTCGGTCCATTTAGAAATATCGCCGTTTGACGATTAATTGATCCCGGGAATTACTTATATTTCTTTTAAGATTTTCTGGTTGCTACATTTAGGATCTGGGTCCCTATAAGAACATTTGACTTCATCTCGACCTCTCTCCGACTTTCTTAAAGCAACCGGGATCGGTGTTATTTCTTTGCTGAACGTTGTTAACTGGGCACGTAACACCGTCACTACGAATATAGGTTGTTCGTCAATTTATACACGCCCGGTATGTCGTAAAACGTAGAATATTTTAATGGTTAAATAAATGCTACACCGAAACAACGCTATACGTAACGGTTAACAATAACGATGTATTTATTTAAAACGTAGGTACGATAGATAAATATTTAATTTGTTAAACTAGCGACAACGTACTAAAATGTTTATCGATTGCCACCTACACCGTTTTAATTTTGTTAATGTCATTTAAATTGTTCGAGAATATTAAATTATCGGCAGTAACCTATAACTAATAATTTTACACGATGAATGATAAATAATTAATCGATTATTATGGTTATTTTACAAAGTTAGTTAATTAAATAAGTTAGGTAACATGCGAGAAGACAGAAAAAAAAACTACAAGTACATACCTAGGAATGTAGTATGAATAGTGTTTAGTTCAAGAGAACTATAGCATTAATTAAATCTTAATTGGGTTAAGTTTGTGTTTGTTTAATTTCAAATCACCTACAAAGGATCCGCAGTACCTACTCGCTTTAATATGCGCGCAGATCTTTTCAAAAAGACCATAAGCTTTAATCAGAATGTAATTATATTATAAAATACTCAACTTATTTTAATGGATATTACACTTTACCTATAATTAATTAGGAATAATAATTTACAAATGCTTATGAAGATATTTACTAATTAAAATGAAGGTTTAGGTTGAATAATTTGGTGGTAATGTAAAGCATTTCATTATGTAGGTACATATTTATATGATGACTTATAGAAGTATAAATGGATTTTAAACTACATATTATATTTTTATTAAAATATGATTTTACATGCGTCATATAACGGATACGCTATAAAAACTATAATGGCGTTCAATCCGGCCATTCTGAGCATTTATCGATATGGCAATTTTGTGCGGCGTAGAAAATTATTTAACATATTTTTTTTTTAGTATCGAATATTAATGTTGCAAATTGTGGTTTGGTTTTTAGATCTAAATATGTTTTTCACTTTAGTTTTTCTTTTACGTTGCCTTGAATACCTTGTCTTTTACGTTAATTTAAATTTTTATAATTGCATAATGATTCTACTTTGATATTAATTATCGTGTATAATACTACATCTACCTATTATTTTTATTTGAATTAAAAAAACAACAATATACTTATTTTTAAGTTATATATTTATAAATGCCAAATATATTATTAATTACATATCAATACGTTTATGCCAAAGCATCTTAAAGACGCAAACTGCGAGCATTTTGTGTCGTCGCTGAATCATAAACAATATTAGATATATGTAGGTAATTAAACGAATTACACTAAACAAACATCGGTTTTTACAGTGAAAGAGATTGAACTTTTTTACCAGATTTAAAAAAATCGGATCTTTTCATCGTCAATAGCCAGAACAACTCATTTTCGATAAAACAGCGTCTTATAATACCTACTTTGGTATCGATGTTACTTTAAACTTCGAAAACTTATTTTTCCGACGACCACTATGAAAATTACATAAATACCGAAAGTTGAACATTACAAACTAATAGACCGATTGTGCGTAAAAAAGTTCGTTAGCCAATCATAAACGTTGGAGCCCGTATGAAATCGTTGCACACGCTGCTCGGCCAATCAAAAGCCTTCTATCCTGTCACGCAATGTCTTTACGCACAAGCAGTTCTATTACTAAATAGAGGTCGCTTTTAAAGTATCAAACGTTAAACGTCAAGATTCGAGTAGCCGCTTTATCGCGAATCACTTAATAAACACTTGAGGTTGTCAGAAAAGTATGGCGTATAACACGTGATGAAATGATGTTTCACGCTCGTGTGAAATGTCCGCCTTTTATCACAGTTATACAATATACTATTGCCATATCCGAATTTTGTATCAGAATATCATTTCAAAAATTACGTTTAATTACCTAAAATATCTGATGAGGACGTTTCGATTTTCACAACCTTTTGTTACATCTATATTATTTTCTCGATATGATTTAATTGATCGTAATGATCGTAATTTTCACAAAGGTAAGGGGAAAATATTAGAGCAGAATAGAAATAATAGAAATTAAGACGAACTGTTATATCGTTTCTAATTTACACTCTGTCTGTAAACTAGTTTAATAGTCCAGGTTCTAAATACATAAACTCTGCACTTTATGATACAAGTATGAAATTTTGAAGCACCATACTGACCACAATAACTGTCAGAGTCCTTTCGGAGCCACCCCCTAATTCAAAATAGCCCCCTTTTAATACTCGGGCGCGTTACGATACAGGGTGCGTGGTAAATGATAAGAAATCTTCCGAGAACGTATAGAACACGTCAAAATAAAACTTTAAGTTTGTGTAAACTTTTTGCTTACGACGCTCTCCAGCCGAGCTATTTCACCTTCAACTTTTAAGAGAAAAATCAATTTTATATAATTATACTTTTATTTTCTATTAACATTTAATCATGTTTGGTTTACATTCTTAATAAATGAAGTATTTTAAGTCAGTTTCATAAATGTTTTGATACCACTTCTGAGGGAGCAAGGATATACTACCCCTCATATTTATAATCATATCATCTATCGGGGAATTAATTTAAAAAAAATTAACGTTGTTAACGGATTCCCCCAAATATTTCAGTACAAAATACTTTTACTTTTTCCCACCTTCCGTAAAAGGAGTCACAAAAGTAGTAATAGTTGTATTAGTGGTAATTATACTGCTACGCTCGCCGTGTACTAAAGAGGGCTTATTTTGAATTAAGGGTGATTTCCAAAGGGTTCTGACGTTTATTCTAGTTAAGGGTGGGTTTGGAATAAAAAAACCAACGCCTAAAATTTCATGCTTACATCACAAAGTGCAAGATAGATGCACTTAAAATATCAGAGAATTCTAAAATAATGCTGCACCTGTTATCTTTTAAGTGCGATTTCGCTCGAATATGGCTCATTTTATAGAAATAAAGGAAAGGTAGTATATCCTTGCTCCCACAAAAGTGGTATCAAAAAATCTATGAAACTGTCTTGAAATACTTAATTTATTAAGAATGTAAACCAAACGTGGTTAAATATTAATAAAAAGTAAAAGTATTATTTAAACAAATTGATTTTTCCCATTCAACTTTGAGGGTGAATATCTCAGCAGGGGAGCGTCGCACTATGGGGCGAACTAGCAAATATCATCTCAAAATTCAATATTGTCAAGTATGTTGTAGAAGTAAAAGAAAAATTAATTATAAATCATTGAAATCTATATTTTTTTGATCTGCGATTATATTTGTTGTAGGTCTTTCCGTTAATTTGTTATAAGGCCTCAAAGTTGAACATTTACAAACAACAGATCTATTGCTATATTTTACGCGAAACTTTGAACTCCTATTATAATGTATTATAAGTTGAATCTAGATATTATTTTTGTTTTATTAGCTTAAAAGAATATCTATTTGCTATGTAAAGGCCTAATTTGGGTTCTTTATATTTAATAACTGTCTCAAATGAAATTGAGAAGCACAACGATTTAATTGCCTACAATTATTAACTTGCATTAGACATTTAATAACTAGCGCTTTTTGCCGATGTCTAGAAATTGCGATTTTTATATTCGTCGAAGTGTCTACTTTAAGAATCAGCAATAAAATCTTGCACCAACTTGCACCTTTTTAAAATATTAGGTTTCTAACAGATAATAAATAATAGGTAATAAAATTTCAATAAGAACAATTAACTTCGAAAAATATTATTTTATCTGTGGTCGTGATGAGATTATAATTTGTATATTTGTCGATATTTTGCACCGGTTTCTTTTTATATTTATCGTATATTTAACTTATACAGGGTTGGGCAAAATGAGCGGAACACCCAATTTCTGGCTTTATTAGGAGCTGGACTGAAAACTGACCTTAAGAAAAGTTTTTGTATATTTTATTTAATATTTAATGACTTTTAGAGATTTTCGTTATCCGTCATATTTTTCAAGCTATGATATCATTGGATGTTTAAAAAAAAATGCCAAACTTGTTATCCGAAAAATATTAATATCTTAGTAATTTTAAATACCAACCTACATTTTTCTCAATTCATTGTACGTTCAAAGTTAGGGCCAGGTTGTATTTACTTCCCATATCTAAATGTCATAGTTTTAGAGTTGTTTTGGAAAATCTATTAACTCCCTCGAAATTTTATTTCGTCCGATATTATTTTATTAAAAAATACTTACCTAAAATGTTAAATTTGTACATGCATAAATGTCTTAAAAATGTGGTTATTTGTAACACCCTGCAGCTATCAATTTTTTTTTAACAAAACACGAAATAATTCCAAACGGGCTAATATCAGAGGCAATATTTATTGGAACAAAAAGTCGCACGATTATCTCGGAAATACAAATCAATAATGAAAATTAGGACGTTGTTTCATTTAAAATAATAGCCGATGATATAATAACTTGAAAAATATGACATAACGAAAATCTCTAAACGTCATTAAATATTAAATAAAATATACAGAAACTTTTTTTAAGGTCAGTTTTCAGTCCAGCTCATAATAAAGTCGGAAATTGGGTATTTCGCTTATTTTGCCCAACCCTGTATAAAGAAATTCAAATTCAATTTAGGTAGGTACATAATAATACCACTAGTAGATATACCGTTTAGTACTACTGTTAAACAATTGTCTGTGCAATATAATTTCAAAATGAAAGAAAATTTAAATAGTGATTATTAAGAGAGCATTTTCTCCACGCTTATTGTTATATTTCTAATGTAATATTTAATAAACTCTGTATAAATTATAAAACTACATTTATTCAGTAGCATACATTCCAAATTTCACTTCGATATACGTTTTACTGTTAAAGTTATTAAATTTTGATATGATATGTACCTGTTCGCCCCATAGTGCGTCGTAGTAAAAATGTTTATAGAAACTTAGAGTTTTATTTTGACGTGTTTTATACGTCGCCGGAGATTTCTCATCGTTTACTAGACATCCTGTACATAACGCGTCCCGAGTATTAAAACGGGTTTATTTTGAATTAGATGGTGGTTCCGAAATGGCTCTGACGTTTATTGTGGTGTTTTATTGGGGTATATAATATACATACACCTAAAATTTCATACTTAAAGGTATTATCCAATTTAAGGCTTTATACTGCATTATCATTTAATCGTAAATACAATGAAAAACAACTAAACGATATGCAGTATAGTTAAAAGCAGTTAGGTATGATACGAATAAACTGGTCTGGAACGAAAATTATAAAAACGAAACGATCAGCGACGAGAACTCCGGATCCTCGTTGAAATATAGACCGCGATGTTATTGAGGACAAACTACTTTAACAACGAAAACTGTATGCAAGGGAAGTTGCAGGCGATGTATGCACTTACATAAATATAAGGATAGTTAGGAAGGTAATATCGGTGTCGTTCTTTCTTCTTCACAAGTTTTTAACGGAGCAGGTTTTTGGCAAGCGTTCTAGAAATAGCTTGTTATACGTGTAGCTTTCGATCCAAGTTTTTGTAGGTGAAAACTTATAGGTAATTTTAGTGTGTCTAAAACAGAAACTTGTACCTAATCTAAAATAATCGAACAATCTTAATTCCGCATAGGTAATTCATTCAGAATAGGATTTCTTCGTTCGATTATAAAAACGCCATACAGCGTGTTTCTTTAATAAATGTAAAAGCTTTTAAAGTTCTTTTTATTTAGAATATATATTTTATTCTATTTTAACATAAATTTCGAAGTTACGACTAGCAGTCCAGTCATAAGACACCAACTATAATAGCGATAAAAGGATCAAGACGAACAAACAATAAAAAATATGACAAGGCATTAGAGCGTGAAAAAACGATAAAAAGTTTTCAATGGCGCAAACAAATGCAGCCATCAGCGCCGTTTGGTCTGACCCAGTCTTATAAACGCATCTACGACTATCAGGCTTGCGATAAGTTTAACGGCTTCGAAACCCTAAACCAATTTTCGAACTTGATGGCTTACTTCCTGTTAGTTTTCTTAATAACAGCTAGCGAAATCTAAAAGATCACGTACTTTCCAATTAATGCTGCAACTTTAAGCCGTCCGTCCATCGGACGGTTCTTAATCGAAATCGGACATTTTTCAAAACTTTCAAATAAATATGAAATAGTGTTCGAACACTGTCTTACTTAATTTTAACGCGTATTTGGAATGATGACCGAAAATTGTAATACCTACCTAATCACCTATTTCCGTAGATATTGGGTACTTATTTAAGTTAGAATATAAGAGGAAGAGATGTGCGTTTTTTAGGTTATTTAGAAAGTTCGGTACTTAATCGGTTATTTGTTGTGACGCCACCTTACTATCTTTCTCAATTTTATCTAACTTGGAAGCCACACGAATCCAACCGGATATAACTAATGACGAGAAAACGTCGTTGCTTAAAGCAGCAAAGGCAAAGTTAGTTTGTTTCGTACGCCCGCAATATTACGTCCACTTATAACTGAATATCTATTTACTGCAAAAGTTTTACTTTTATTTCCAAGTTTCTAATTTTTAATATTAATTTTAGTTTAACGAAATAGTCCTGCGGATAATTTAAGAAACGGCGCATTTTCCCATTTATGTTATAAGAGCGTTCACGGATGAGAACAACTACAGTTGCTCCTGTATTTTAATTTTAAAATTCCATTTGATTTACTTTTTAATATTCCTACAGAAAACGCTGTACGGCCTATCCTTTGCAACATTCGACGACAGCAATCCTGTCTCTCGGATGACAAATGATAGCGTTAAATCATTTTATGGCCCGTATCTATTCCCATGTTCGTACAATTGTCTTCCCGGGCTCGGACATACATAAGTGTCGGCCGTACGTATCACACGCTTCGAGTAGTACTTCAAATTTTATTTACCAAGATATTTAATAACATATCGGTTTTATCGAATAAAAAAAAAATACGCAAGTATACCGTATTTATTTATGACAACGTTTTATTTTAGTCTTTTAACAAAATTTACAACGTTTAAATGGTTTCTAATTTTATATTGAACGGACGATATGTACCGTTTTGGCTACACTCCAAGCTGTGTGAGAAAAATATAACTTGCTCTACAGTTCAGAGGGCCAGAGCAGAGTTGCGCACGGAGTTTTAATTAAGCACTTTTTGTGATAGTCGTTTTTCTTGTTTTAGGTCCTGAAAATAAATTAGCTTTTTTGAAAGTGTAAGGCAATTTTATTAGATACAGTTTGAAAGTGTATTTGAAGAATACGAAATATGCTAGTGAATAATACTATAGGTATATAGTAATCAGAAATTTAACAACGTCACGTTTCTGCTCCATATATTCACGTTTTAACGTTTTTACGTTTCTGGTTATAATATGCCACGGTCTTATATATCATTTTAACATCAGAAGCTATAATTTTTATACCGTATTATGTATATCCATACTGAGTTGCCCGTCTAAGCTTACATAAATTCATTTTAAATTAATTTACATACACGGTTTGTTTCGAGTTTACGTGCTAAATTACATCGTAACATTTTTTTATTGTTTACGGGCAATATCTTTCCAGTATAGTTATTGCCAATCATGTTTACATACTGTTATTTATTTAATGCACTTAAGGCTACCACAATACTTATCTAGTACAATCTTTTCCTTTCTCGACAACAGAACTTTTTCAGTGCGAATAAACAACACCGTGTCACTAACAAAAATTATTAATGCAGGAGTTCCTCAGGGGAGTATCCTAGGCCCATTATTATACAACGTATTTACAGCAGACATTCCCAACATTACCAATGCAGAGATTGCAATGTACGCAGACGACACGGTCATACTAACACAAGAACACAATTTAGAAAGAGCAAACTGCATTCGACGTCATACACAACCGGCACAATAAATGGTGTATAACAGTTAACGCTAATAAAACGGAAGCGAAAATATTCACATTAAAACATAATCTAAACGTCTACAATATAAACATAAATGGACAAGATATTGAATGGAACCCACGCGGAGCAGCAGTTAAATAGCTGCGGGTATACATGGACACTCGTCTCACGTGGAGCTACCACATCAACAAAAAACTAAACCAATGCAACAGCCGAATTACACAACTTTACCCAATTTTAAACAGAAAATCAGCCCTACGCAAAGAATGCTCGCTACTTATATATAAATCGCTTATAAGACCACTAATAACTTATGGTTGTTCCATATGGCTGGGAACGTCTAAAACTAACATCAACAAAATACAAACCATGCAAAATAAAACATTACGAATCATAGTGAAGGCACCTTGGTTTGTTAGAAATGAGCAGCTACATCACGAACTCAACATGCCAACAATAAAACAACATATCACCAAAGTGGCCAAAAAATTCTTTGTGAATCTAATTAATAGTGAAAGTGCGATGTATTACAACCTGGGACAAACTAATCTACATACAAGATTGAAAAGAAGACTACCTCAAGACCTGTTGCAAAACACGGACGATCAAATAGACTAACAGACAAAAAAAATAAAATAAAAAACATAACAACTATGAATAACATTTATTTGTTGAGCTGGTTAAATAAAGAATTAAAAAAAAAACAAACTGTTATTTATTTAATTATTTTACTTTTCAATAGGTAATTTACGTATCTAATCTACTTCCGCAATAAATATTATGCAATCGGAAATAATTAAGTACCTAACCGGCATAAAGTTGGACACAAATGCAAAACATTTTTATTTGAAATTTCGCAGAAAATTTTATTCTCGTAAAATCCCTGCATAGTTTCAAATTCAAAATACGCGTGTTAATATTTGAATATAACCTTTCGTATACGCGGGACGAAATACGAAATTCTAGTCGCTTCTTTAATAATATTTTTTGTACTTTTGTCAGCCTTTGTTCTTTATTTTTTGCATCATTCGAATGTAATGTAATTTGTTCCTGCTTTTATTTTTTGAAAAAAACGACTATAGCTTCGTATTTGACATCTTCTTGCAATTTTAAAAAAACTTTTCCAAATTAGATTTGTGCGGATTTTCGGAAATAAGCGTATTTTACTCTTGAGCCGATTTCATATTTTCAAACGTCCCTCGTATACGAAAGGTTATATTCAAATTTTAACATGTGCATTTTGAATTTGAAGCTATGCAGAGATTTTTACGAAAAATAAAATTTTCTGAGAAATTACAAATAAAAAGGTTTTCCATTTGTGTCCAACTTTATGCCGTTCACTGTATATTCTAAGCTATTCTGATAATAGTTAACTTTAATAGAAGTTAACTATAACTTTAAGTTAACTTTAATAGAATATAGAATATAAAATAAACGTATATTAGTGAAAGTTTTAGAGGCCGTGAAGCCTAGAGAGTCAGTTTCTCGACTGGCCTTCTAGCGTACTCACGTCTGCGGGTTCGGATTCCGCTGCAACCATGGATGTTCGTGAACGTCACACACTAACCGAAATCAAAAACTCGACCGGCTAATTGGTTAGACGAAAGCCGTTAATTAATTTTTTAAAAAAAGTGAACGTTTTCAAACCAGAAAGAAATTATAATTAATTTAATAACACAACAAAATTCTTTCATATTTACATATTTACTGTCATCACTCGTATATTATTATAGATTGTATGATGCACGTTCGTTTGAATTGGTAAAGGGAAAAACACACCCGACGACCTTCCTGCATTACCAAGAAACCTTTATACCCGATAAATTAAAATTTAAATAACTTATATTAGTCCGGTATTTCTGTAACAAACGATTACACGCTCGATTAAGTTATCTAAAAATTTCCTTCAGTCGTGCGTCGTGCGTCGTACCTATCTGTAATAAGTAGGTACATAGTGTCCGGGCGATTGGTGAAGTGCAGTTTGGTTCGCATTTTTGCTGTGAGCGTATCTTACTTGTGTTAACGAAAGACGTTCTGGAGTTGGGATCAACTACGGATACGGTTTCGTGCGACAGAAAAGTAAGGATTTTGTTAATTTAATTTTATTAAATGTTCGTTATTAGCAAAAAGATTCGAATATTGATTACGTAATTCAAATTTTGTTTTACCTATAATTTGTTAGTTATCAAAATATTGAGTAGTAGTCGCTAAAAAAGCTGCAAAAGTTGCAATCATGGAAGGTATAATTAACGTAAACCTTCAAAATGCGAAATTGTAATGTTAGGAAATCCAGATGTTTATTAATCTTTAACTGATTTCTATATTTTTACAAATGTTACTTGTATCCCAGGTTTAAATTGACTCAAACAATAATTACCTCAATCAATTTTTTTATAATACTTATACTTATTTACCTAATTTAAATAAAATTGTTAGTTTATTAGAATAAAACAATCTTTAACAGTGAAATAAGTCGACTTTTATTAATCAAATCAATAACCTATACCTATTTATATTTTAAGTAAACAATTTAATGCGTAATCAATGACGAGAAACATCAAAACGTTTACGACGCCGCGCCAAATCGTCGGATACGTACCTACTTAATGAAAACTGTTTTAATTGTCTTTATCGCCTCTATCTACGATATTCTTCTGTAAAATAAGTTCTAAAACACCCTGTATATGTTACCACATACATATATTATCATTATCCAACAATTCTATTCAATACTCCTAAAAGAAATTCAATTGCAAGTATTCAATTTAATAACATTAACAAATGTCTGCGTTAAAAATTCGAAACGTTACAAATTAATAACGTCGAATTTTATAGGGTTATGAAAGCAATTTGGCATTTTCCGGGAACAATCTAAAATTGCCTTCGTTATGAATCTGATGCAGTATTTTACCAAATATTTTTTCACGAATTTCAAGGAAATACAAAATCAAAATAATCTATATTCTATATATATTTACGTTAGGTTGATTTAAAAAAAAATAATACCTTCTTATTTTATAAATAGGCACCTAATTGAAATAATAGTAGATGCTGAATATTCTCTATAACAGCAAAAAATATAAAATTCAAATTAAATTATAAAAGGTATCGTAAAAATTTAATTTGATTTTTTTTCTGCAGCTACTATAATTTTATTTTTATCCAGGTCAGTAAATTTAGAGTTTAATTAGTTTCGTACTTATTAAATTTTTATATAAAAAGCCCTTATGTTTTAATCAGTATTACTTTGACGCTTTTTAACACTTTTTTCCTAATTATTATTATAATAGGAAAGCAAAAAATTTTTGTTATTGAAAATATGATTTATATTATTATATTGTCGACGTAAAAGTATTTTTTAATTGGATTTTATACGAAATTAATTTAATTAACATTAATGTAAGTTATATAGGTGCAAATTAAAAACAAAAGAACTTACAATAATTAGAGTGATTTAGGTTTAGATATTCAGTTTTTATATAGATTAAAGAACAGTAGCTAATTATTTTCTAATTAATTAATATTAAACCCACAGGTTAAGTAAATGTTTACGTAAAAAATAATAAAATGGGAAGTTTTCAATTAGGTGCGGTTTAATTATAAAAATTATGCCGTACACCACTTGTTTTTACTTTTAAACCAAGATTTTCCGATAAATGTGTACCTTAACATTTTTTGCATGTAAAACAAGTTATAATCTTATATATTCATCAAAACATTTCAAAACACGAAATCCGCAGTAGTTTCAGCCACAATAGTAGCGTGTTAAACAGAAACTTTCTCAGATAAGCTATAATAAATACATCGCAAAAATAAATTAATTGTTGTTACATCACGCATACGTAGAATTATATAATATTTGCAAGTGGGGTACGTAAAACGCAATTTAATTTTAGGGATATATTTAGGCGGGCGTAGGTAATAAAGGAGCATCGAATTAAACACTACCACTAATTTTAAGTTAAATAAACAAATTTCATTTACTAAAGTTTTAGAATTACTAGAGGCTTGAAGCATGAAGTTTTAATAAGATCATTAGTGAATATCCTTATAAATTTTGAATTTTTATCCCATATAAACACAACCTTCTTTCGGGCTGTTTCATTATTGGTGATGGAATCGATAAACTTAAGTGAATAACAGATTAAATATGAAAAACAACGAATACGTAACATTGTAAATATAAGTTGTTTTTCACGTGATACATAAATACCTACATATGTGTAATTTTTTTTGTAAACTTTATACGTGCAGAATTTAAATTCGCGGCAGCTTAAGATTATAAAACGCGAAACTCCTTTATTCTTCCACTACGAAAACGTAACAGTAGTGTAATGTTTTTTAAAATAGAGGACCATTTATACGCCTAAACACAGTTCCCTTGTTATCTTACGTGCTTTGATGCAGCTTGCTGTTTTTATAGGTATAGGCAAACCACTTAAATTCAATGCGTTAGTCACATCTTTACGCTATCTAAATTTTCTCTTGCCAGCTTGGCTTGTTTCATATTTGCACCATAATTTTATCTTCACTTTCCAGAAAAATTCATTCTACCTGCTAAAAGCCTGACAATTTTATTTTCCACGGATTGAATGAAAAAAGCTCGATAATATGAAATATCTCAAACGCGGCATCAACCTTTAGCTTACAACCGAAAACATTTGTCGCTAGTCCAATGCGAAGACATTCGTCAATCTAAAAGTGTCTAACAAAAAATACATAATCTTTGTGAATGGAAAACGAAAGAGAGAGAAAGAGAGAGGGTGTATCGGGTGTGAGGACTGGGAATTGGCTGATTTCCACGGTTATTGAAACTACAACTGGATTTACAGCAACCTCTGAAATAAAGAAGTTGAAGAAAAATGCGAGTTTTGATTACTTACCGAAACCTCAAAGCATTTCTACTTCAAAAGTTTTTAAATCAAACGCGTCCTATAAAAAAGCCGAACTCAATTGTTGATGTATGAATTACTTATTTTCTAACCCGTAAAATCATCAAAAAAGCCGATAAAGTAATTTTCTTTATAAATACATATAGTTTCGTATTGCTGTTGTTAAAATTTTAAAAACGAATCTTAACTGGGACTGATTTACGTGTTGTATTTTTTTTATTTTGAAATTCTTCGCTTTAAATAATGTAAATAACGAATTTTGTATTCTGGTACTAAAAGAATAATATAAGGCTCGAAACTGAGGTCGCATCAGATTCGTAATTCGTACAAGTTTATGAAGATAAATAAAACTACAATGATTCTTGATACATATATGGCTGTTAAGTCCATTGTTGTCGTTTTCTGTGTTATTAAAGTTTCTTTATCACTTTGTAAGGGCGTATCGACATTTGAATTTTATTGCTGGAAAATAAATGACATTGGACGAATATATTATAAATAGGTAAATGACATTATTGGTAACATTAGTCATTTATTTTAACTTCTTTAATGAAGAAAAACATTACTTCGTACACATGTAGAGGTTTCAATTATACTATCTAATTAAAATGTTTAAGAGAATATAAATCGTCACCTATAACAATCCTGAATTAAATAAATTTTAAGCAGTTCGAATACTTTCGTGTCAACACAATGTCCAGATACGTAATGCATGTGACGCCACGGCTGTGTCACGTAATATTTCGCGTCGATTTCCACGAATCATTACGTCGACACGAAATAATTCGAACTATAACATTTAACGAGTATCTAATAATTATGCTTAATACAGAAATCAAAGCTAACAGATTATCCCTAAATATTGTATATTGTTTATCTTACAGATTAATTGATCTGCCGCAAACGCTACAAAATCTGAAGAAAAAGTTCGTTGATGATGATCGTAGCTGACCGATTCTTCCCAAGCTTCTGGAGTTTACTGTAAGTACTTACAATTAATTAGATATAATACAATGAACAATAACTATCATCTCGTTAACAAACTTAAATAAAAATATTATAGGTAGATGCATTTGATTGCAACATCTAAAAATATGCGAAAGTTACTTTTACCCTTTATGACTCATTCGCGATAGGTTCGAAATGGCATCGTACACATTTTATTACATTTTTTGATTTCTCGATGCTTATTTTATTTGATTTATACATTTTTATTTGTTCGCCTTTTTAATGCGCAAAATAATATACTAAATAAATGCTAATCGACAATGCCTTAGTTCACAATGGGCGTAAGCGTAAGAAATAGGGTACCTACATAGTAATCATAAAAAGAAAAAATAAATTATAGAGAATCCGTAAAAATAGCTGTAACGAATGTATGATTGTCTTATGTTGATAACATCGTAACGTATTTTGTTTACAGATGAACATAATAATACATAATCTAATTCTTTATAATTCAACTTTTATTTTATGATTTCTTATATAGTTTTTACGCTTACAGACATTGTGAATTAAGACTTAATAAAATGTGTACGACGTCATTTCATACTTATCATAAATGAACTTTCACCACGAGCCCTTTGAACTACTATTCCGGGTATTAATATTAAGTATAAAAGCTGCCTTAATTAACAATTATGAGTCACATATAGATACGTGTTAACGAAATTGTGCTTACTCAAATCAAAGAAATTAGGTTTAACGACGGTAATAGTGCAGAATTTTCGATAAAAAAATGCATAGGGATTTTATAAAAAGCCGGCGAAACGCGAACGCACATTGCAATTTTCGTTATGACCCCACCAATTCAGGCAAATTGATAAAATGCCGACAAAACGTGAACAGAAGAATGTATATCTTGTTCTGACTAATTATTTTCAGGCATTTTACAATTTGCCAACAGCGAAGTAGTCAAAACGTGAGAATAAAAATAATAAAATTACTATTTAATAAAATAACACAATGACAATAAACGAAAATAAATCTCTCTGTTAAGTAAATAAAAATAGCTAATCAATTTTAGTTAATCTTTTCAATTAGCTAATCTTAAAGTATTCAAATTCAGTACTCAGGTACCTATATTTATTTTCACATTGTACATTATAATACATTATTACATATTACATTACATTATAATATATTACACAATATAATATATTATATTATATAATATATTATAATAATATATTAATAATGTATTATAATGTATAATGTGAAAATAAATATAGGTACCTGAGTACTGAATTTCAATACTTTAAGATTAGCTAATTGAAAGTTAATATATTTTTATTTACTTAACAGAGATTTATTTTCGTTTATTGTCATTGTATTATTTTATTAAATAGTAATTTTATTATTTTTATTCTTACATTTTGATTACTTCGTTGTTGGCAAATTGTAAAATGACTGAAAATAATTAGTCAGAACCTGATATACATTCTTCTGTTCACGTTTTGCCGGCATTTATTCAATTTGCCTGAATTGGTGTAATCATAACGAAAATTTCACTGTACGTTCGCGTTTTGCCGGCTTTTTATAAAATCCCTTGGCATTTTATACAAAGCCTAATTTTGCACTATGATTACGACATATACATATAACCGAAAATGGTAGATAATAACTATTTTTGAATATCGTTAGTATATAATAATTTTGAACCTACGCCTTGTGTATTTTATGATATTCGGGTTTGATTCCAAAATGGCGCACAAACTATATTACACGTACCGGGAGTGTACGTTGTACGGGACCGTTAATGGAACCCAAAAAAAATAATAAAAATCTTGGTCGATAATTTAACGAAAAATTAAATTATAGGACTTATTGTTAGCTTCGTTATTTTTAACAATTTCGAAACACGACGCCATTTTATTACGTTTTATTGTTATCCAGTATAGGAGAAAGTGTTCGAAAATACCTATTTTAAGCGTAACTTTAATTTTGAAATGACAATTTCTTCGTGAAGGTCTTGTTAAAATGAATTTTGCAATGATGTTCTTGTCTATTTGACGTTTATAATTTATTTGTTTAATTGATTTCCATAAAAACAATAATAATACACAGCCAGTTACCGAACATGTTGTTAAACTTACATAAATACAGCAAATAGAATTTTTTACCACTGTTATTTTTCCTGTTATTATTAACAGACTCTTACAAGTAAGGCACGGTAGTGTTGGTGCGCCATTTTAGAATCGGCCTGCATAAACAAGTACATTTTAATATTGCAGATATAAAAGTTTTTAAAATTGAAACTCAAACAGACTGGTCAAAGTTGTGCAATGACTTCAAACGGCATTGATTATGTTTCCTTCAATTTGCCTTCTATTTCTTTTAAAGCAAACGAAATATTTGTAGATGTGAAAGAAATTAACGAAATGCCTTTTACACTATTTTCAGACGCTTTCGAAAACGGCTTTTTTGCCAATTAGAGACTTTGTGTAAAGTAGATATTCGTTTTATTATAAATATTGGATTAAAAATATAACGAATGACTTATTACCTGATTAATTAATTTAGCAATTCGTCAGTATTGCAGGCAACCACATATTTTATGAAACTTTAAAAATATGATCGATAAAATTTAATGGTGTTTTTTGTTTATTTTTAATTTCCGTGACGTTCTTAAATAAGAGCGTTAAGTGGAGCGTTACTTGATGCCTTCACACATTTTTAAAGTCGATCTAGTCATATTTATAAAAAAATATTTAGTGTCAAGGTTGTTACTTAATGTATAAATTATGTAATTATTATAAGAATTAACAAAAAATCGCTTGCAATATCACGCTAACAATATAAATGCAATATTTTTATATTTTGCAAACGAACGAAATTTTATCGACCAAATAAATATTTTTCTTATAAAAATAGTTTACTAATACTAAAAATATAGGAAATGAAAAGTTTAAAAGTCGAGTTCGTACCACGCAATAAAATTTGTCTCCACCCTTTTATCGTGTTTGTTAGTTTCGAAACTGACCGTAACGTTCAGCGAACTTGGAAACTTTCAAAAGAGTTTGAACGTTTGTACAATTTGAGCCAAATATTATTTGTTACGAAGCATAGAATCCGACGTTTATATTTTGTATTTATATCAAAACTTATAATTTACGTTATTGATCCTTAGTATAGTTTGTAATCCTAAATAACAAATGGAAATCTTGGATGACTAGCCAGAAAACTTGAGAATTATATTTGGATAACGATCAAGTAAAAGCTGTTAATGTTGATTTCGCAAATTCTGTAATTAGTAAGTGCCTATTGAACCCATTGCAAACTTTAAGTGACGTGCCCCGTCTCTGTTCAAGAAAGGGCACCTGGACACGACAGTTAATTTCAATCAATAGATAATAAGTTAATATTTTATTCAATAATTTACTGAAGAAAATGTATGTTTAGTAAATATATATATGTACGTAGATACATGTGTAGTGTGTCTATTGCTTAAGTACCCTATAGTTGCTTTTTTTTGAAAATTTACATCGACTTGATTGTGCTTATTCTAAAGTTACAAGAAATGAAAATAATTGCAAATGTTAACGGCATCGTTTGAATTAGGAATTTTTTTCTGTAAAGAAAAATAACGATTTTATGTGTAAGCTCATAAATTTTCAAATGCTTTGAACCCATAGTAAATGCATTGAAAGCGATAACAGCGTTTCATTTGGCTTTTTATCACTTTTTCGACTACTAATTTATTGGTCCACACTTGGGGCACCGAATGTAACAAATTTAACTTTTTTACTATTTTTATTGATATCCCATAGTTGACAGCAGGTAGCTGCACCTACCTAATTATCTACTAATACGAAATTAAATATTCAAAAATTTATAATCAAAGTGCACATAACCCGTAAAAAATTGAATAAAAATTTAAAGAAAGTCGAGTGAAATGTTTTTATAAATAAGTAGGTAATTCACTTACTACTTAATTCATTTATTTCCATTATTCGTTGCGATATACGCGGCACGATGTAAAAATAACTAACGTATATTGTCTACATAACGCTCCAATTTTAGTTACACCTCCCTTAATTAGGATAATTATTTTTGTAGGGTTTGTCGTAAATAATAGTCTGGAAGCTAAATCTTCCTGTATAAAATGAACAGAACAACCCGTATTTGTTTCAACCGTTTCAAAGAAAACTGTAGTATCTATTTACTTATTAAAGTATTTCAAAATATAAGTATACAGTGCAGTTTCCCTTAACGGACACCTCCAAATAACGGAATCTTTTAAATACCGGCCACTTTTAAAATTCCCGGCATTTTTCCATAGGCTGTAATGGTTAAAATAAGGGTGGCAGTTGAATTTTAATTGTATACTGTTCGGTGATTGTGCTATTGGGTATATTTAATATATATATTTTAAATTTTTTAACTTCTAAAGTTTTCTTAATTTTTCTGTTTTACATTATATATGTCGCAAAAACGTAACCGGCGAATAGTGTCATAAAGTGTCCTACAAGTGTAAATAAAAAACAAACTAAAATAACAGCATTTTGTATAAAAAATTATTTTTTTTAAGTTTTAATATAAACTGGTACATGTCTTGCTTAATAACCGGACACTTCTTAATAGCGAACATTTTTTCGGTCACGTGAGTGTCCGCTATTATGAAGTTTTACTGTACATAGATAATCGTAATCTGTATGGTGCAGCTTGTACTATAAAAAACTAGTAAATCTTTTCACTTCTAGCAAAAATTAAAATCGATCTTCAGTTCTTGGTAATATAATGAAGGTTTAGGTCAATATTTATAATTGTTTTAAGTTGCTATACAATATAGTTTCAACTGACAGCAGGTATGGCAGCAATTGACAACGAGAAATAATAAAACTATTTGAAATATTAGAACTAACGTTTTATGAGGACCCGTCAACTTTTTCTTGTTTATATACATTTATATGCCGTACATATTTCAATGCACGAATGGCGTTACTTATAATAAATTGTGACAGGAAAATGCTAGGCTGATGGCCGAATAGCAACATGCTATCCATAAATATAACAAATTGATTTTGTTGATCAAAGGTTTACCGGTCGCGAATTCTGAAGAAGGTTTTGACAGCTGCCACATCTCACATTATACCGATGTCGTCAAATATTCTATACTAAAGACCTTTGAAATGTAGTCTTTCTAACAATATTGTTTTTGTTTTAAAATGATAAAGTTGAATTTTAATGGCAAGTAAAATATATCACCATATTATAAATGTTTTTACGTATTTAAAATTTATATTCATAGAAACATTTTATTCAATTCATTTATTAACTTTCTAATGTTTGATAACATAAAAATATTATATGTAAATATAAGATATTATACATAGGTACATATAAATGGATGTGTAACGTACGCTTTCAATTAAAATAATTAATTCAAATGTGTATAACGAATTTATTTAAAGTCGCAGATATACAAATTTTTTTTTTACATTTCAGTGTAGAACTCCGCTTATCCTGATTAACTCGAATGACAGTCAATCCGGATATGTATTTGGAAAATCTGGATAACTGAGTGTCTAAGTTGTTTTTATGCAAGTCAAACACGTATATGTTAATATTAAAGTGAAATAATTTAAATTTTCGTTTTATCATATTTTATAATAACAAAGTAAATGCTAATACAGTTTAAAAATAAATATTTATTTAAACGAACGAAAAAACTAAAAACACGTAAATAAATTAGCAAAAATTTTAATTTTACTTGGTCTTAGAAGAACTAGCGATCCGGATAATTGGAATTATCCTGCATTAAGTGTATCTGCATACATGTTAACGTAGACGAATAGATTGTAAATCCGTTTACATAACACAATTTATGCACGGTGTAACTTTTTAAAATTTCAACATTTTTACAATTAGTTATGTTAGAGTAGTTTGTGTAATAAAATAATAGAACTCTAATATTTGTCCTCTTTTGAATAGTTACACAACCATAAATAAACCCATAAATATGCTATTTTCGCTATATTATACTATTTTTTCTAAACATTAATGGGAAATATAATTTTTATTATTTTTATGTATTTTTTAAATAATTTTTTCATAGATAACAACTGTTTTCATTTTTTTTTGTAAATATTTTCCTCCTAAAGAAATTTCATGTTGTTCCATTTTGGCAATTCTTTAATTATGAAATTTATTTTTTAATCAAATTGTAGGAATACATATATTTTGTAACGTTTCATTCGCTATTTTGTATTAAACATTTTTAATTTTGATTTTTTAGCCATAAATTCATCATTCGACAATGTCGAAAACCATATGAATCCTATTTTCTTGACTATAACACTTCAATTGTAGAAATTATTAGGTACATTCCAACGTTATATTTTTTAATATTTGCACTCTTTTTGAAAAAGCGTTTTGATTATCAAAATACCTAACAATAATTTTTAAAGGGTGAACTTTTTAGTTCTCACTATTATAAACTCGATTAAACAAGTTTTGCTAAAATTCATCTGGTATAACTGGGTTCCGCGGTTTTTCGTTTTTTATGTCTAACAACATTGGATTGTACTTACCATAAAACATTTTCATAAGACATTAAATGTACTAATCCTTCAAATTCGTTAAAAAAGTTACTATCTTTCTCTTAATACGTAAACGGGTTTAGGATTTAAATTTTCCCTTCGATGCGTGCTCATTATATGCGATAGAATACAAAATCGATTATGTTAGTCGAAGGATGGATTTAAGAATTAAAAATTAGATAGGTACACCTATCTGATAATCTACGTAGATATACATGTATGATGTACCTACATTTAATCTACAATTTTGTTTAATTAAAATTAGGTAGATATATATTGTAATCTGGTTACATCATGTGAAAAGCTTTTAAATTTTATGCCGAGCACGTACTGTTTGTTCGCTGCTGTTGATGATATCCAGTCAATGTAGCTTTTCGGATTTTCCAATTTACAAGGACACTCACATTTTCTTCATATTTCTGTCTGTTATAAATTTAAAGATATTTTGTCAATAAATAAATAATGCAATATACGAAATCGTAAATAAAACTTCGTAAATAAGTACGGTGGTGTGAAAAGCATCGTTTTCATCGACAAATGAATATTAAATAAAAATGAAAGATCTTTTAGATCCGGTCTGCCGATATTTTTAGCAAATTAAAATTCTTAGAGGCAGTTTTTTTTTTTAGGTTTTAGAAAAAACCTTCTGTCATAATTAAATGGAATCTTTTTCGCTCTTAGAAAGTTATCTCCGTTAATAAGTGAATATGAAGTGGAGTGCTTCGTGAAATATTTTAAAATGCAAAAATTTAATTTAATGTGGAATATTTATTGCCCTCTCATTTTTCTCTGGTTTATGTACGAAATCAAGGGCTTGATTCGAGCCGTGGAAGTTTAACATCCAATTAATTAAAGTAAGAGAAAAATTATTACGACGAACCCTCCTTTACTCCCGACTAATATTAATTAATTCTTCAAATTGCGATCGTCAAATTATTTTTGGAATAATATACTGCCGCTCAAGTTTTTTCATATAGGTACCTCGAAATTCCCGTTATTACATATATTTAAAACTTATGCAATTTTCGGTTATGGCTTTTTGAACTTGAACCACTTAAATGCCGAAACTGTTAAAGAGAAAATGCAAATAATGAGGAAATCCAAATTGGCTTATGAAGTTAGGAAGGTTAACTTAAGCCAATATCTAAACTCCCTTTATAAGTAGTGGTTCAAGGTGCATTACTTGGTCTAATGAACAAGATAACGGGATTGCTCTGCGCTGCTAAATACAGCCTAATAGTTTATTATTCAAATTCAATAAAATCCGTGCCGCCAGCGCGCCAGATACCTTTGGGAAATCTACTGATGCCAAAGTTCAATTATATCGTTTCAGTTTTGTTTCCAATGTTGTTCAATGTCTGATTCGCTCAACTGTGCTTTTAATCTTTAACTCGGCCCGTGTCGTGTGCCGTCAATCTGACGGAACAGTTCAAGTTGCAACTGCGTTTAAAAGTAAACTTTACCGGTTAGAAATAATGGCGGCAATAAAATTTTCTAATTAGCAAATTAACAATTGCATCATCGCATTTAGTATAGGTACAAAAATTTAAACTATGCCTAGGTAGGTATTCTTCTAAACGTCAGTCACCTACACAAAATTGTTTAGAAATTTATTTGTCCCTTAATCATTTCTCACGCGTAAATAGTTATTCTAATGTAGGGTAGGAACGTGAATAGTTGATTTTTACTCTAGAGATTTGAACCTGTAAGTGGTATAATTTGTTCGATATTGCGATGTGGAAATAACTTTGGGCGCGCTCCTGTGTAACGCGTTAATTTGATTTGTAAACGTGTATACATATACATGTCCGTTGATAACATGCTATCTGTAGTGTTGTAGGTAAATTATGTAGAACCAGCTCACCCTTTGCGGTTTGAGGTTTTGGTCGCACTTATTTACAGTGTTAGCTGGATTAGATATGTATCGTCCCCACATAAATTTCTTCGGTACGTAATACATTTTATCCTTTTAATCTAATTAACGCATTAATTGCATTAACGAAAATTATAAGGCTATATGTTACGGTTCTAGACTTTGAGTTTGTTTGTAGCTACCCACTTTAGGTACTTTCACAATCACTATCACGAAGTATAATTAAAATTCATAATTATGTCCGCTATATTTATTTAATACGTAAGTTACCTAAATATTTTTGTAGGATTCAAAGAACTTCCAGTTTTTAATTTAAAAGCTGTTTCTTTACGTTTCCGTATATATGGGCACAACATTTCTAGAATAAATTTATTTTATAATCCTTAAATTGTTTGTAAACATAGCAATTTCCTATTCATCTCTTATGAAAGGGCAAAGAAAATGAAATAGTCTGCGAAAGAATTATGAATAATGCAGATAATATAAAACAGTATTAAGAATGCCGACAACGTCTCCTGTTTTTACTTAAATAAAATTTATTTTTCAAATAGCTTTGTAATCACTGCAGATTGATGTTTTCTGAAATTTCTTTGTTAAATCTTCGATTTGCACTCTTACTAACGTAGATCTAACAAAATGACACATGAATCACTCCCTAAGATTCACACAAAATCTATCATTATACTGATGGACTTGTCATCATAAAATATGGATGAAGATAAATGAGATGATACTTTCTACGCAAGGATTTACAAATAATAAATATTATAAATCCGAAAAATTTAAACTAGGTAACTTTAATGTTGATTTAAAACAATAATGCGTCTAAATAAGCTATCCGTAAGTAATAAACAATATTTTGTAATACGAGGTGAGAAGATATTCTTATTTAGGACCGATCTGTTCATCTTCCGATTAATTTATCTTATAAATATTTATTATAGAAACGTTTGTTCAAACAATTGTTTCCGCGGTAAATATCTGTGAGATAAATTTATCGGACGATGAAAAGATTGACATTTAACAAAGTATACCCTAATCTTAAAATAGACTAATGGTCAGTTTTCAAAACAAAAGTGAAATTATCGGATTCGTAAAGTTATTAAATTGGCAAATCTAGAAATTTCGATCATTGCGCGAAACGCCGTGTTGTAATGCATCGTTTCGATGTTATTTTAACTAAAAGTTAATAGAAGATAGCAAAATTTTTTAAATTTTGAACGATCGAATATTAAAAAAAATATCCCTTAAAAATACGCAACACAAATAGCACCTTATAACACAATTTAACTAAAATACGCGTATAATTAATTTCCGACGTAATTTTAGGTGGAAGTGGACGCTTCGCCACAAAGGAAACCAACCAAGTATTTCTATGTCTGATACAAATTGTGCGAAAAATCCATGATCAATTGTTTTATCGAGATTGTCGCAAATATCGCATAGGTATGTATAAATATGTCCTATCCAAACCTATACGCAATTTACGTCATCAAAAAACAGTTACTAGATTGTTTATTTGTAATTCGATTTAAAGTTTGGAAAGTGGCATATTCTATAGATGATTTACTTGCGCACATATTAGATGGTATAAAGAAAGACTACAATTTATTAGAACTGTCAAAATACGAGGTACGGGGTGAAAGCACTGTATGAAACGTCATCATCTAGTAACTTTTCATTGATGATATTTGATTGCATATAGATTTGGACTAAGTGTATGTAATATTATGTGCATGTTTTAGAGGTTATCTGAGCTAGAGATCAATGTCCCTCGTCTCCAAAATCCGAAATAAACAATTTCGAGTTGGGTAAAATAATATTCCAAAAAATATGGAATATAATAATGCGTTTTCTCGAAATATTAAAAAAACTGGGGCTCGTAAACGGGTTTATTTCATTGTGTTGTGCAGTTTTTCGTGGAAATCGATGTTTCTCGTTATACGAAGTCGATACAAAAAGTTTTAAGTCTGGTCACAATTTTGCCAAAACCATGGACTATAATACATTTTTTATCGAAAATTTTCAAAAACTCGATAACGGCGAAAACGCATTTAATTCATTATTTTATGGTCATTTTATTGGAAATTTATATTTCAGGACGAACGGAGACGATACAGAAAATTTTAGGTCGGGCCAAAATCTTGCCAAATCCATAAACCAAGCCATAAGGCTTTTTTACTGAAAACTTTCGAAAACTTGTTGGCGGAAATAACATTTAATTCATCATTTTCCGACCAGCGGTGTTGTAGTCCGACGATCTTACTTAGATACCTCATTTCATGCCATCTCAGGCCGCCAAAGCAGATCGAGTATTCCCGGTCTTAGCTAAGCGAACGCTAATAAAGATACTGAATTGTTTTTGAGACGAAATTTATATTTCTCGACGTACGCAGCTGAAATAAAAATTTTTATGTCGGTCTAGAATTTTGCAACAACCATGGCCAAAAATGAACCATGGACACTTTATCGAAAATGTGCGAAAACTAGATGTCGGCGAAACGTGTTTAATTCATTATTTTTCACGAGAAAATTGCTTTTTTGCTTATTGCTAAAATTTGCTTATTTTATGCTTATTTGATGTGGAAATTGATATTTCTCGACGTATGGAGACGAAACAAAAAATTGTATGCCGTGTCAAAATGTTTCCAAAAAACCTGGACGTTGTTTTCTCGAAATTTCGCAAAAAGTATAGTTCGATGAAAGGGCGTGTATTAGAGCGAAAAAAACGCATTATTATTAGAAGAAAGTTACAACACAATCTTAGCAATTAGGTACATTATATTGATGATAATAATTGTCGATTTAGTTTTATGGTTATTAACTTATTACAAATCAATACTTTTTTCCTAGGCGCAGCTGCTAGAGACATCCCTACATTTTTCCTGAGCAATCTACTTCATCCTGCAACAGTTCGTGATGTCTTGGAGTGGTCGTACTTCGAAGTACCGAGAACGCCCAAAGTTGTTTTTATTTCCATGATATGTAGGACTTTATTATATTTCAAGAAATTTAATTTTTACATGTTGGTAAAAGAGTAATATTAAAGAGTCATATATATTACTGGTTGCATCTTTATTTACATATGTTTTGTACTTTGAGTTTCTTGAAATTCTCCTTTTTCTCATTACTGTATGAATTTAATAAACTTCAAAACTCCAAAATTGTCTGTGTACTTATTGTAGAGTTGATTTCATTAATTAAGGCGTGTTTAACGTCGAAATCGATGTCTCAACGTGCAGAGACGAAATAAAAAATTTCAGGCCGGGCCAAAATTTTGCTAAAACCATGAAAAAAGCTTTTTTCGAAAATGTTCGGCTGGTCACTTCCAAAATTATTAGATAAATATCACTGACATCTTTAATATCTAATGTCTACAAATCGACAATCCACATTACCCTGTCAATTTGGGTTGCCGACTTTAAGGCGAGAATTAACCCACACTTACCGAATAAAAATTTGACTTTCTGAGATTTTGTGAAATGTAGATTAGCAATGACCGTAATCTTAAATTTTGAATTAGGTTCAAAATTATACGGCAACCATAGATTATTATAAGGCTCTTTTAACGAAAATTTTCAACAACTCTATTACTATGAAAAAGCATTCATTTCATTATTTTGTTAACCTGGCTTAACATTTCTTCACGTACGAAAATGAAAGCAAAACTTTCGCCAAAATCATGAACTAGAATAAAGCTTTTTATTGAAAATTTGCGAAAACTCAATGTTGGCGAAAATGTGTTTAATTCTGAACTTCATGCATGTATTGCGCGAAAATCGATATTTCTCGACGTACGGAGATGAAATAAAAAATTTTAGGTCGGCGCAAAATTTTGCCAAAACCATAGGCATTTTTATCAAAAATTTTCAAAAACTCGATATCGGCGAAAACGCGTTTAATTCATTATTTTATTACCATTTTACTGGAAATTTATATTTCTTCACGAACGGAGACGATACAAAAAATTTTAAGTCGGCCCAAAATTTTGCCACAACCATAGACTACAATAAGGCTTTTTTATCGAAAATTTTCAAAAACTCATTATTGGCGAAAATGCTTTTAATTTATTATTTTATGCTTCACCAACATCATATCGATGGCGTTTTACCAAAAGGGCGTAACCCACACTTTCTGTGACGATGAATGCTTGTGACTATCTAAAGCAAAAGCATCTTCTATTAAAATAATCTAATATTATCAATAACAATAACAATATTCCGATTTTCTTGTATTTCCACGAAACGTATCTTCTTCTTATCCAAACCTATGTGCAATTCACGTCATTAATAAAAAGTTACTAGATTGTTTATTTGTAATTCGGTTTAAAGTTTGGAAAGTGACATATTCTATAGATGATTTACTTGCGCACATATTAGATTGTATAAAGAAAGACTACAATTTATTAGAACTGTCAAAATACGAGGTACGAGGTGACAGCACTGTGTGAAACGTCATCATCTAGTAACCTTGTATTGATGACGTGAATATCATATAGGTTTCGATGAGCTATACGCAACGACACAAAATGTGCTCTCCGGTAAAATTTATTTTATGTGGGTTACGCCCTTCTGGAAAAACTGGGTCGTTGTGATATGTCATACTTACTGTATTGAATCAACATTAATAAATGTAAATTGGAATGTTTCAAGTAATATTAATAATTGATATACCGTCGACATTAATGAGTTATATAGTTTCTGCATCTATTCTATTGTTGATTAAGGCAAATAATTTTCTAGTTAGTTTGACAAATCTGTTATATTCGCATTACAGCTTCATCAGTTAGCGGTTTACCGTGTTATATAGTCCTGAATCTTGGGTTTACTCGCATCTAACGTTACATTCATGTAATATAAATTATTATGCTCAGATGCACCGAATAACTCACTTGTGCATTGTGCATTATTAATAGTGCCTTAGAATAAACCGAGTATGAAATGTTAATTATGTTGAAATAACTTTCAGATTAAATATGTATATTTAAAGCTGTACTACTTTACTTCTTTTACCTTTTAGAACTTTATGTTCGGTCATAAGTTGTTGGGGTTTAGATCCCTATAATCTTTTACTTTTAAAAATGATCTATTAATTATTATTTAATATAATAATATTATATTAATTATAATAACTATTAAACATTATCTGCATGCTCAAGATTTATTTACATAAAAATACTTCCTATCAAATTATGCGATGTGTTCAAATCTATTTCTAACAAAAATAGCACTCAATTTTATATAATTTGCTACTTATATGGAATTAATGCGAATTACAATTTAATATCAATTTAGTTTAATTTAATATTTTAAAATTGAGTTTAATTTATTTATTTGTTATTGCATTAATTCAAAATAATTCCGTAAAAAATGTGCAGAAACTAATTTATTTAGTTACCATATTTTGATGTAGGTATCTAACAATTTTAATAATTTTAATTTAGATTTACTTAAATAGTAGATCGAAATGATAGGTATCACAGTTTTATTCTTCTCTCTTTAGATGCACAAATTTCTCAAACGCATCAACTTTGATGCCCTTGTAAGAAAATAAGAAAATTTTTAGATTCGGATATAGGCAGCTAATAGTTAAACATATTTATTCTGATTCGAAAAATTGAGTTAACAAAATAATGATAAACTCTCAATTTACTCACCATTAGAAATCGAAGGACAAAACTTCGTAGAAAGAAACTTGGTTAGCATGTTGATGTTAATAGTTGTATTTTTTGACGGATGCGATCCTGAAGTTCCTCGAGATAAAATGTAGTTCCATCTAAAAATAAGATATTTGTTTTAAAAATAAACCGAGCATGAAATGTTAATTATGTTGAAATAACTTTAAGATTAAATATGTATCGTTCAAGCCGTATGACTTTACTTCTTATAAAAAGTAATCAAATAAAAATAATAACAATAATCTGTTGAATCAAACGAATGACTGAAATCTCTCAAAGTCTTATTTTGCCCATTCTGTAGCAAATTTTATAAGCCGCAAATTACATCCGAACCATATTTGCAAAAAAAATCCGGCCAGGTGGAAATTTTTCCGCAGACGAATGCTAACGTGACTAGACTATTGTTTTACTATCTAAAAGATCATTACTAATGGAAATTAGTTTCTATATAATTAAGTTCAGTATTCTGTAGATAATATTTGAATTTCAAGAATTTTATCTTCTTGATAAGTCTTTTCAGGAAGAATGGTTGATCGTATTAGTAAAATAATCGATATAAACATTTGTTTACACATATTTCCATAGCTATTTACATCAGTTTTTGAATAGACAAACGGAATGAAAAGTGTCGGTTGCTGCACTTGTGCATAGCTGGGAGCTATAGATACAGAAGTACCTACCACTTCAAAATTGCTGTCCTACAGCATCCTACTCGGCTTTTATTATATTTACATTTCTGCAGGCAGTTACTGCAGTATACAATCTGCTTTTTATGGTTGTTTTGTTATGATAAGCTACATACATAAGTAAGTAATCAATTTTGTATTCCCGTACCAAATAAAAAAGCAACCTTCTACGGATAACAAATAAATTTACAATAAAATTTTATATAGGTATGTGCCTACTACCTATATTTTTTAACTTTTCTTATGAAACTATACATATATAATATATAATACTTATTAAACAATACTGAACCATCTTTAACATTAATACAAATTCACCCACTAGGAAATGATACTTTTTAGTAGATTGCAGGACCTACCTAATAAAAATATTTATTCGCCTAATATCTCAAAATGACATTATAAAAAAGATGTGATTAGGTAAAATGAATTAGCGGGAAAAAATTAAAATTGGAAATTAACGACAAAAATCATAATGGCGTAACGATGCATATTTACTTGCAAACAAAATTATTCCTGGAGGAGCGCGACCTAGAAAAATTTTAAATTTTTTGGTAAGGTTAATGGCAGGTAATAAATGAATGTCTGTATATGTATATGCGTGTAGGTAGGTACATAAAAAAGCTCTCTAAAACGACCCAGATTATCGAAATGAAACAAGAGTGTCTTTCTAAAAATAAATCATTGCAAAGTCTAAAATCTTTCAGATGCGCAATACATGCATTAAGGTTTTCCCCAATGACATTTTTTACGAAGTTCTTTGTTAGGAAAACGGTAATACCCTGCAGTAGTAAATCAAAATAATATATACAATATTTTACGGTTTTTATTACCTAATACTTAAAGATTTGTGCCAAAAATTAATTCAATCAAGACAGGCATTTGTTGATTAATATGAAAGAATTTTAAAATTAATACAGGCTTAACGAATAATTTTGTTAACACCGCGAAATCAATCTCTTTACAGGTAGGTAGGTATACGCGGCAAAACATTCATTTAGCGTGCCTAAAAAGTAACATACAATATAATAATAACCATTACACGCGAGTAGAAGACTACGCTTTCTCCACGACTATTAAAAATACAGGATAACTAAAAATTCATTCGTAAACTTCAAATCGATAATTTATTTCGACGTTTGTATCGGACGCTATAGTACGTAAGCACATAGCACACGCAAATTATGTAGGTTCGCGGATTGCGCAATGAATGAATATCATTATTCAACCGAAAATTTAATAGAAATACACTTATTATTAAATAGTCGTGGAAAATGAAAATTATTAATACAGTAATCGATCATGAACAAATTGTAATTTCCACTGTTTATTATATTTGATTAACGCGATAACATCGAGGGATTAATTAACCCCGTTATTTAACCGAGGGATGCCTGTGTCCTTTTTAAGGAAGCTCCGCAGTAGGTATGGGCAAATTTCGTAAGGACTCTTTCGTTTCTTCAGGTTCCTATTTTTATACGCCGTTAAATTTATGATACGCGTTTTAGAACCAACCTGTATCTGTAGAGCGTCCATGAAAACTCACCACGTCCTCTCCACGTAGTTTCGAGAAAAACGCGAAAAAATTGTTTATTCGTGGGGCGCCGAATTCAAATTTATACAATTCATATGTGAAGTAAGTAGTGTTTCAAATGGCAATTTTGAAAATGTCATCGCTATTACAAATTTTTGATTTTTGAAGGAAAGAACATAAGAAAGACAATAATGAACATGTCAGGTTTTGCGTGAACGCAGAGGACACGCTGGTTTTGTTTGAACGAAAGAATGCGATGTTCGGTGCTGATTCTTTCTTTATAACAAATGTCACTCGTAACCATCGGCAATTGGTTTGTTAAAAACAAAGATAAACAAAATATTGTGATGTTCGAAACGTTCGCTTCCTGTCCCCAATATTAATAGCCGCACTAGTGTCCTTTGTTCGGCCACTTTACATACGCACAATCTCAACAAACTTTAGACTACTCAACAGGTCAGTGACGTTTAGTGACACGCATAATTATTAAAATTACGTGCAATTGTCAACAAAGCAACTACCAACAAAACTGTTATCATAACATAATGGTAAATATGATTGGCATGTCTTGTTCTCGTCGATTGATTTTTTCCAACTGCACATGTCAGCTTTTAATCGAATTTGTAATATTTAGACTTAAATTAGGTACTATGTGGAAGGGTCTGGTTTTCAGTAATTTTGAGTACAGGAATTGATAACTCTATATATCTATCAAAAAACAATTTTTTCACAAAAGTGAAGTTTACCGAGTGCCATGTATTAAAATGTAATAAATAAATGAGATACAGAGGTACCTCGACATACGAGTTTAATTCGTTCCGTAACCTTGCTCGTATGTCAAATTGCTCGTATCTCAAAGCAATTTTCCCCATTGAAATTAATTGAAATGCCATTAATCCGTTCCAGCTCCCAAAACACCACCTCAGTTGTTTTTGTTAAGTGTTTTTGAATAAGAAAAATGTATTTACAAGAAGAAACATTTATTTATAAATAACAAATACATATTCTATAAAAACATAATAAAAGAAAAAGTGAAGTGCTTACGGAAGCGCTTAATTTTCGTCACTGATCTTCGCTTTTTTCGTCACGCTTTGCTCGTTTTCACCTGCAGATCGTTTAAAAAAACTGTCCAAGGAGGTTTGTTTCTTCCTCCTTTTCAGGGTATTGCAGAAATGAGTTAGGCAAGTTACGTTGAATAACTCCGTGCACGACCAGTTGCAACTTTTTCGAGGTGATTTTTATCCACGAACTCTACAACTTTCTCCCACATTCCCAAGATCTCCTTTATATCTCTTGAAGAGATAACCTCCTCCATCTCTGGCTCCTCTTCAAAACTAATTTTTTGTTGAACCACCGTATGCTGCTGCGAATGTAGATCGTGTAACTCCTCGGTTGTCAGCTCCTGAGACTGTTCCTCGACGAGTTCGTTCACATCTCTCTCATACACCTCCAGACCCATGGATTTTCCCAGAGAAACAATCTCCTCTACCACTGACACTTCGGGTTCCAATCCTTCGAAGGCCCTTTCAGCTACAGCCTCAGGTCACAGCTTCTTCCATGCAGAGGTTAATGTCCTCGTTGTAACACCCAGCCAGGCCTGATCAATAATTCTTAGGCATATCACGATGTTAAAGTGGTCCTTCTAGAACTCTCGAAGGGTAAGGTTTGTGTTCTCCGTCACCTCAAAGCAGCGCCGAAAAATGTGCTTGGTGTACAACTTCTTAAAATTAGAAATCACCTGCTGATCCATGGGCTGCAGGATAGGAGTGGTGTTGGTTGGTAGGTAGAGAACCTTTATAAACTTGAACTCTTCGAGATTTGGTGGAACAGAAGGGCCAAACACCAGGTTTATCCACTCCACAAAGAATTTCCTGGTGACCCACGTCTTCGGACTTGCCCTCCACATAACTTGCAGTTTTTCTTTTAAAATCTTATGTGACTTAAAGGCTCTGGAATTTTCCGAATTCTATACTAGCAGAGGCTTGATTTTGCAGTCGCCACTCGCATTGGCGCAAAGTGCTAGAGTTAATCTATCCTTCATGGGTTTGTGACCTGAAATCGTTTTCTCCTTTGCCGTTATGTAAGTCCTATTCGGCATCCTTTTTCAGAAAAGCCCTGTCTCGTCACAGTTGAAGACTTGCTGGGGGATGTATCCTTTGGCTTCTATCAGTTCGGAAAACGTTTTGATGTAAACCTCGGCTGCCTTCACATCCGAACTTGCTGCCTCACCATGCCTGACGACGGAGTGAATGTCGGTCCTTTTCCTAAAGTTGTCAAACCAGCCCCGACTGGCTTTAAACGAGTCTTCCGATTCCTCGTTTGTGGAAGTGTGTGGGATCTGCTTCAGCAAATCACCGTAAATCGCTCGTGCCTTCTCACATATGATGCTTTGTGTTAAGGTTCCTCCTTGAAGCTGCTTCTCTGTCACCCACACCATCAGTAGTTTCTCCATTTTTTCATGAAGAGAGGTCCGGAGCTTAGAAATTATTGTAACGCCCTTAGCTGGCGTTATACCCTTTATCAACTCCTTCTGTTTAAGCACAGTACATATCAATGATGTGCTACGCCCGTACATCCTCGCCAAGTCAATTACTCGCACACCTTACTCATGTTTTTCTATGATTTCACGCTTTAATTCAATAGACATCATCTTCTTCTTCGGACCCATGGTTATAAAAATAAATGTGATAATGTTTTGTAAATGTACAAAAAGCAAAAAACGCGAACCCAACTTATTAAAAATGCTTCGAAAACGAGGGAAACAAGCACGCAGACTGAGGTCTAGTCTGAGGTGGGAAAAACTGTTAGACGCTGCACACGACACCAACATGCGCCCCGCATGTTGGGGTCGTGTGCAGCGGTGTAGTGTGCGATTCCTTGTATCTCAAATCTTGCTCTCATCTCAAAGCAAAATATCGCTCGCTCGGCGGCTCGTATCTCAAAACACTCGTATATTAGGGCACTCGTATATCGAGGTACCACTGTATATAAAAATAAGACGCTGCTCCTCATTTATTCTCATAGATAATGTTAGCTAATTATTTATTTCATTTAAAAGAATTAACTTTAAAAGAATAAACTTTATAAATAGGTAACTATCTATACATATTATGTAGATACCTATAGCTAATAATGTAGCTTAATTATTTTCCATACTGACAAAAAAATATTGGTTACAATAAAAATAAACATTTGAAAAAAAAATTGCTTAAATAACATTTTACTAATTTTGTAATATTTTTAATAATGTTGTATAACACGGACAAATTGCCATATTATGTTAATTTTGATTAACACAAAAATAACAGCAATAAACTGCGATAATTTGGTATACCTACATAGAAGTGAGTAAAGTACACCTACACAGTAGAATATAAAGTAAAGCTTAATTGCAACCAATTAGAAATTATGCGTGGGAATTAGTGACCCTTGTACTTTACTGTGGGGAAACTTGCCTGTTTGTCTCATATAGCTTAACTAAACCAATACAATGCAAGCTGCTCATGTATACCGTAAATTATGCTTAGCGGTTTTATTATTATTACGTTACCCCAAAATTCAGTAGAAACTTGCAAAATAATTGTGACACTTTAATATATTTAATGATATACGCGCTCTAAAAATTACACACATTTAAAAATGCAGTTAGAAACTATTCATCAACATCGAAAAGTAAACGCGGAAAATGTGATTTGGCAAAAAAACACCGAAAGATCATTTCCTCTATTTCCTATGCAAAAGTAATGCTCATTTCAATGCTCGATGCGGGAATAAGAGCAACGATGCGAGAGGAACGAAATTGTTCTCAGACCTCATTTGTAGACAAATGAGTTGACTCTAATAAGTCTATCCAGAAAATACGGTTTCAAGTGCTAATCGAATTTATTATTAATGCCAAATAAAATTATAGGTGTATTTCAAAGAGTGATGATCGAGTGTTGAAGAGCGGGCGCTTTCAAGTAAGTAAGTAGGTACGTACAGTTGCTAAATAAAGTTGCAGAATTAAGACCTTTTAATTAACTTTCAAACAATAAATAATATTTAATTAGCGATATTTTAAAAAAGTTTTTAAAACATCTACAAAAGCTTTGATACGATCTTACACTTTCTTAAATTAGACACTTTTCAACCTTTGCAGTATCATAAATGATTCAGTTAAAAGAGCGCCAAAACTTCTCCAATTAATATCTTCATTAACTTTCCGATGGATTATTGATTTTAGAAGAAAATTGCTTACAAAACTTATAAGGTGAGATACTCTAGTAATTCTTATAATCAAAGTTACAGTTTACGATAATGTACGAACCGTTTGCAAAAACGAGCGACCGAGTCACGGATCTACTCCCTTCATAATATTTACATTAAAGCCAGGTTTGAAGATAAATTAAATGGTGCGTATAAAGTCATCGTAAAAGTATATAAACAATGTAAAAATCACTTAAAAGTTGAAAGTGAAACTTATTTAAGCGGGAGCGTTCCGAACAACGTATAATATTTAATTAAACTAGTTAGTTATAAGAAGATATAAGATTTTTAAATTGTAGTCGCAAAATATCTATTACCTACTAGCAAAAATGTAAAATGTTAAAACATGAACGACAATACTTGATTGACGAACGACCTCTATTTACAAACACAAAATTTGAAATAATCATCTTTCTAGTAGATAATTATATTTCGTATATCTACCTACAAGTGTCAAACTAACTAGTAGAAAGTATAAAGCAACTTTTGTGCGATCGCGAAGAACGTTGTAAAATATAATAAGTGACCCTCGAATACAGTATATAAATTGCGAAACCAAACACCGAAAGAGGTTCATTAAAAAATTCAGTAGAAACAGCGATTGATATCGGAATGGTAATAACTTGCAATTAGTGGAAATATTCTTTTACTTATGTACTTTATAAAACCAGGTGTCTCTTTAACACCATTCTAAAATATAACGGGACGATTGAAAATAAATAATCAGATGCTTACTATTATTTGAAAGTGTTTGGTAACTTTATTTAGGTAATATTATTGTTTATTGAATTTTGTCTACGTTACAATTATTTGATGTACGAGTACGAGACTTCGGGATTTTATGAATGCCCGAAAATTAGGTAATTGGTGTAATTGTGGGAATTGTTTTTTTTTTCAACTGCATTTTCTCTGTACATCCTAAAACATTGTAATGCGAATTTTGAATCATTGTGTATAACAGACACAACTGTCAAATAAGCAATAAAGCTCCATGGTCAGCAAGATTTTAGCGAATTTGGATCTGCAAATTAATAAGTATGCGTGCTATCAAAACATGACGACTAATTTAAATGAGAAAGAACATCGAAAATTAACACTAGCAGTTTCAATCGCATTCACTTTTAAGCTTTAAGCTTTTCAGTGTTTGGCAGAGGCAGAGGAATAATATAATAGAAGACGTAACATGTTATCCAACAATAATCGGGATCAGGAAGTGGAAGAGTCGGGGCAAAATTAAACGAATGCAAAATATCGAAAACTGTAAAGATAAAAAAGAAAAATCGCGGTTCGCTCTGTAACGTTACAGTAAAATTTAATGTTTCCCGTCAACACGTATCAAAGGTATTAACATAAAATGACTCGAAGGTCAAGGCAAGTACTTGAAAAACATTGAAGGTGCAAAATCTACTACGTTCAATGCAACAAATGCGTTTCAACGCCGCCCATTTCGACTTTTCGACGTGAATCTATTTCGAAGCGAGGTCATTTCGGCGTTAAAAATTTTTTAAATAGACAGTGCAACAAATACGTTGACTGACCTAGAGAGTAACATTTTAACCTATTCCTATATTTAACCTATAATTAATTATTGATTCTTTCATTTTATTAACGATAACAATGTCTGATCTTTATGAGCAATGTCTGAGCACTAGCCTAAACTTGGTTTAAACTAGATCAAAATTAAACCTATACTAATATTTACTGTAATAAAATTGCCGCAATCAATTAACATATTTTTCATTTTTCTAATACCCTTTCGTGTCTAAAAGTTTCGCGTCCAAATGGTCGCATGGAAACGTCAAACTTGGTAAAAATTATTAAAATAACTGGAGAGCAAAATCTTTTCGTCAATTGAAACCTATATTAGAATAAAACGAAAGTTAAGAGAATTTAATAAATAGTTTATATTTTGAATGACTATCGTTATAACCGAAAAAAAAATTGTTGTGTTGTGCAAGAAAATTGTTAGTTGCACATTTTGGTACTTTATCTGTTATTAATAACACGCATTTTATCACGTTGTATCAGTTTTTTAATTTGTTTGCCTACAATTTTACTTCCATAACTTTATAAAAATTATCACCAACTTACCCTCTTAGAGACACCCTATTTACAATTCTTATAGATTACGAATGCAACACGAAATAATGCAACAGACTTTTAAAACTGTAATGTGAACTTTTGATTTCCGCACAAATTAAATTAGATACCTATTCTAACGATAATAAATTTTAGTTGTACCTGCGCATACGTTTGTTTATTACGTAGGTATATGATTTCAATTTGACAATGTGCGATAAGTCAAAGTTTAAAGAAATAGTTTAAAAATTACTTATGTAAATAACACGACCGAACAAAATAATAAACGTATTTAATTATGTAAACGAATATCCAACACCAACAAACTCCATTAGCCGACATTCCCGATAATTATGTAAACGTAAACAATACCATTTAATAATCAAATAAGGGGAAAAATCTAAACAAATTTTAAAGTTTATAAGTCTTCAAATGTTATCGGACCTGAACTAACGATGCTGTTACTTAATGTTACATTTGTTACGCAACGATTTAAATAAAAAAATAGCACAGCCTACCTTTACTCCGGTAAATGTTTTTTTTGCTTGTAACGGTTAAACTTTGATACTACAAATCTCTTGGAGACGTCCCTAGGGGTTTCGTTGAATGTCGCCGAAAAAGGAAAAAATTCCCGGTGGTCGTAAGACCCACAACCAAAATTATGGTACTTTCTTACTAATTAATTATTGCTTAATCCGTTTTATCAGGGTTCAACGAACGGTTGCCCGTTTCACTTTTTATTATTAAACGTCTGTTCGCGTCGGGGTTAATTCAACTACTGTGTTTATGCGCACCTCCCGCTTTAATCATATACCTGCTCAGTTTTTTGCGTCAGTATTAAACTATGTAATCTAATACGATTAATGATTCATGTTACAAACATACAATTAAACAATTAAATATAAGTATCTGTAGTAATAACAAAAAATACGTTAAAGTTCGTTATTATATCAAAAAAAAAGAATTTTATTTACAGCGTGATTTTCAATAACTGCGAAATACTTTAAAGGGCGATTCCTTGAGATAGTTAAACGTTAATTAACAAGACGTGAAAGTTCCACATACTTATACGAAAAGATTATTAAGTTTAATTGTAAGTAAAAAAAAATTAAAATTTTGACGATTCTTAATGGTAATTGGTAAATATTCAAGCGAAAGCAGTTAAAAAAGAATTTAACTTGTAAAATAATCTTCAAAACAAAAATAAATGGTACCTATATGAAATAATCGCTACTAATCGTAAGTACTTTAGTACTTAATTTAAATTGCTAAAGAAATCAATAAAATCAGTTCCTAATGGAAAGTTTATTTACGATTTTAATTATCCAAAATTTTCTATTGTGTCGTATAAAAGATTACAGCTTCATAGAAAATTAGATTAGAAGCGACGCGTTTAATGTTGAGATAGCGATAATTTATTTGTAAATAAAAGTTTACAGGTACTACCTAATAGGTTTAATATTTGTAAAATTTTATTGGAAGTTAATAAACTAGTTAAACGACCTTGTATTAAATATATTTCAGTATGAAAAGAAAGCGACAAACTTTTGATGAACGATTTGAACATGAATGGAAATTTACGTAATACCTACATACAAGACTAGCGTACGTTTTCTAATTAAAATTTAGGCATGTTGCTTAATTTTGCACAACTCCCCCTTATATAACATTGATTACGATATTATAAATTTATTTAACGATATTTACTAGTCGTTCTTCATAGGTGATGATTAAAATTGTCTGTTGGATGCATTACACTTTATGTTTATTACATATTTTTATCGTAGCCTTTATCGTTTTTATCGTTAGTAAAAAAAACTTATTGTTAACTATTTTTAAATACAACATTTATTCCAGTAAGTAGGTACTTACTTGTTTGAACTTTGTCCAAACTTGCATAGTAGAGCTTAGGTTTTGCGTGGGAGTTTAAACTACGTTAGGTATATATATTTATAATAAAGTTAAAGTTAAACTATACAGGGTGTAACGAAAATAACTCGAAAGCTCTTAAGAGGTGAAAAGGGAATGTATGACAAGAACATTAAACAAGATGATAAACATCTCATAAGTTTATCGAATTTTAACAATTTTGGTTGAAATTTATATCAAATAATAGTAATAAATACGGACCTGCTTTGTGTTTTAAGAATCCAATTATTTTACACGTTTACACACGTTTACTAATAGAACAAAATCAAACGCACAAATACGATATGATATAACTTTACGCTACTGTGAACAATAACAGAATAACCATCAGCTGGTCCTTTACAAAAAAAAAAAAAAACTTAAATTTCCACTGACCTACCCTAAAATAAAATAAATTAAACATGTGTAATGCCACGTGGTCGATACTATAATCATAACAGATAATATCAGATTTCTGTCCCCCGTATGTAGGTTTTGCTTATTTATAAATTATATCGATGTTCGTTTTACTTTGAAAATTAGTCGTTTATGCATTAAATCTGCGTCTTCGCCATTATAAATTTACGTAAAATTGAGTAAAGACAGCGCCGTGCTTAAAATTTGAAATGCAATTTTCTCGGAAACTATTAATAAGCGACAATATGTTGATAAGGAAAATGTGTTTTACAATTTACAATTATTACAGGTACCCCCATTAAAAGGTTTAGACTTATTTTAGTTACACCCTGTATGAGAAAAGTTTTTGTTCGAATTAGCAAATTATGTGCTCAACGTCGTAACGAGGGTATGAAGCGCCTGTGACAAGTTTCTAACTTGCGCCCCCCTAACCCAAAAATGACAAACATTTAAAAATAAGTACATATGCCTAATTAGTGGACTTTTTCGACGACGTATCAACATTCCGATTTCTTAGTTTTGAATTTGAACAATAACTTGTCTAATTCTTAATGGCGAATGAAGGTACCTATACTACCCGACATTGGATCAACTATGAGAATTCAATCGTGTCGATCGTGGGAGAGGAGCTCTCGGTTAGTTTTAACAGTAGCGTTTGAAGCTATAGAGATGGATTTTACCGCTTGGGTAAGAAATACGGAATCATTATTTCTGACCTATGTTGTCAGAGATAGCGATGATATTTTGTATAGATAAGGTACAACACGAAACAGTAAATTTTGGAAGTTTTACAGACTTTAAAATAAATAATCAAATCTTTCGTATTTATATTTTTCGGGTTTGTCGCTTACACGATCGTTGATATCTCCAGCGATTATAATTGTTTGCGTTGCCTTTTTGACAACAGGAAAAACGAACTAATTTAATAAGTAATAAAAGTATTATAACGTGTTATAGATCTTAATATTTACAATGTTAAAATCGTTCATTCGGGTGGATACATAATTAATAAAGAATGTAATATCAAAGATACGAGTTTTCAAAGGTGTAAATTTATAGCTAATGATGTTAATCTTCCACAACATCATGCAATCAAATCATTTAGGTACATCGCGAGAATGTTTATTGTGGGTATTAATTGATTTTGGAACTATTGCTTTTCAAACGTACATAGATATCTATACATACGTTGGTCACAATCCTTAATTATTACATATCTTCAACTACAACCGATTCCTGTAGGTTAACACTAATTTTTGGTTTTTCTAAAAATCAAAAACAGTTCTCTAGCATAAATTTCGTGGCAAGTAAAAGCGAGTCACTAAAGCATTTAAATATGTCAAAAACAAGTGTAGTTACTTAACAAAAAGTGTAAGGTGTAAGTGTAAGTCACGTTTAAAGTTTGTTATAAGTAAAAGCTATATTTAAGTATTGTTTACGAATTCGGCCATTAGACTTGTTTTTACAAACTTTAAAATTGATATTTACCAATAGTGTGTTAGATTCTTTGAAAATAATGGCACTGTACTTTTGAAAATAAGGAAGATCATTTTTGTTTGTTATAGCAGACACCATTAATGAACGTTTTAAGCGACAAAACTCAAAAGTAAACAAATTGTAGGTTTTAGACCACTGTTACAAAACACCGTCCATTAATCCAAGAAAAATGATGTGTAATCGCTTATTTATTGTAAATTTGTAGATAACCTACCGAAACCGAATTTGCAAAAAAAAACACAATTTCTAACTTTAAAAATATCGCAACGAACGCAATTTGTAATAAGTTTTGAATACATAAAATAGATAGTAAATCATAAAAAATGTAAATGTAATTTATTACATAAATGTAGTTAAGTATAAAATTTAGATTTATTTAAAATTATAGCAAAGACTTCAAATAATTATTTAATTGAAGTTTTCTCCGAAGGAAATTTTCGAATACCTACAAAATGTAAATAACAGAAAGACAAGACTGTTTACTTTAACAAATTGTATTATTAACGAATATTGGTATACAAACGGTCTGATATGCAACACAGTACAAAGGTAATATAGTTTTTCGTTCAACAATTTGGCAGTAATTTCAGAATTAATTTTTTTACAAGATGAATTTATAGAACGATTAATATGGTAATCCATTATTGCCCATAAGTTTTATGGAATAAAAAGGTTCAATGGACTGCCAAGTACTTCAGATCGTATTGAAAGTATAAACATTGATGATATAGTTGCTCCTTCGAACCCTGATAATCTGACTGACAACGAGGAATATGGCGAGGAAGATTTAGTTATAGGTGGTAGTCGAAATTCTAAGAGATGTTGCTGGAGCGATTGATTTATTTGTTACACCAGTGTGTGTGGTGATTCTTCGTGGAATAGTAGCGATGATGAAACTCTCAATATCGAAAGAAAAAAATTATAAACGGCTGAAACAAAACAGAAAAAGAAGAAAATAAATGCCAGTTGCAGTACAATTTCTTGGAAAAAAATGCAATCCCATTTACAAAAATATTAGACGGTGCATCAGTACGACAAACAAAAGTGGTGTAAGATGTAAAAAATTTGAGTCCAAAAGAAACATTCGAAAAATTACTCGATAATACTGTAATCCACCTCCTAATTGCAACAGAAACTTTTGGGTATTTCCCAAAAAAAATTAAAGAATCAATTACGATGTATTGTGCGTCATTTTCGTATTCGCTGGAGTTTTAACAAATGTAAACATTGTGTATCGAAAGAGAATGTTTTGAAATATTTCATACACGCTAATGCCCAATGTACTCATTTAAGTACGCCTTTGTGACTTTTTAAATAAATGTTGTCTTTTTTAAACTGTTATTTATGGTCTCTATGCGCATAATTAACGTCAGTTAATAAAAAAAGTAATAATTTATTACATTGTCTCTTAGTTAGGCATTAATGGGTTGGTTAATAAACAAAAAATGTATCTACGACATATTCATTATTTACCTATGAGACGTTCTGTTGATTAAAGTTTCACGTTTTCTCAGCGATTTTCATAGTAACAATGATCAATTAATAAGGTAAGCAAACGGGAGTGATGAGAGGTAGCTACTAAAAGCAAAGCAACCCTCGTCATAATAGAGGTCGGTTAAAAGCTCGTAGGTAAACCAACTCCCTTCGATATCGTTCCATCTAAGCTTAACATTGCAAATAAGTTACTATTTACCTAAGTTGTTACCATAAATTGACGAACTGTAATGCATATTAAGGACTCCATCTTAGACGGCTTTGGTAATTCCGTTATTACAAATGCAAATTCCTAATGTAATCCGTTTTAACTAAAATTTCAATTATTAACTTCAACTAAGAAAAAGTCTTAAGAAAATTGTTTGCAATAACTTATTAAGAAGTTACAAATCTTTACGAACGACTTAATTTTATATTGCTTTAATTAATTTACTTGCGGCTTTACGGTAGGTATTTGTCTATTTAACGACAATATGCGTTACGGGTTTACGTCGGAAATAATATTTTAAACTTTCAAAAATTCATATCGGCGTAAATTTCTAAAATTATCTAGTTTTCATCTAATGAGCATAATTCAATCAAGGCGCCTCGTTAGCGAGCATGTATGCTGCCTCTTGAATATTCATCGCGTTATCGTTAACTCTAACCAACTGCCGAGGTTGCAATATTAGATAAAGAACCTTTTTGTGGAAAGTGCCGGAAAGCTTTCGGCCGAAAATTGAATATGAATCTTAAACAAAAACGTAGAAAATAAAACAATATATTCTGTAAGTTAAATATTCACAAAGCAAGATGTTTAAATTCATATGAATTATTGAAGGAGTGATATAAAATGTTAAGAATTGTGGGAGTTGTAACAACTTATCTACTTATGTAAACTAATCACCAAAGTCCATTTCAAATTAATTAAAAAATTTAATTAGAATTTTTGCTCTTCTTCGTGCATGCGTATGATGTGCAAGCGTATTATTAAAGACTATTGACTCATCCTATATATTTAAATGCAAAATTACTAGTTCAATAAGTAATTTGACAATAATATTAGGTATTCGTAATATGATTGGTAACAATCATATTCACATATTATTAATTTAACAATACAAATCTCAATTATTAAATCACGTACCCACTAAATTATCTTATTGTTAGTCAGTTTTATTCATATAGGAATTGTTCCGATTGTGCCGTTGGCGTTATTGCAACCGTGGGAATTGTTTTACTTACAAATTAGTTTCGTAAACTACCCATCTTCTTTCGAGAAACTACCACCGCAGTTACATTGTGCATGTAATTAGAAATTGTGTGTTTACTACTACTTATGGAAAGTTTGCAATTCAATTTATCGTTCTTATTAACAGAAACCGTTTAATTTTTTTTTCATAATTTATTTGATTACGATGATTTCCATTCTAGGGTGTTTTACCAGTTTAAAAAAAAAACAAAGCGAATAAAATTATTTATACCTCTTGTTTAGAGAAATACTTATAACTTATATATACGTATAACTTTTTGTATTATTTGTCTTTATGGCATCGTAATGCCAAAATAACCTTATTAATTTAAAAAATACCACCACACCGAAAACTAATTAGTTTAAATTATCGTAAAATAATCTAGCGAATTATAAAATTCGGTGATTCACCTAAAACAGTTTCATATTCGTTTTTTTTTTAATCAAATTAAATATTTTTTAATCGGTGTTTATCTGAAAAACTATGCATTAGTGAATATACATGCAAATAAACATATATTTGTTAGGTCTTTCTTGCTTATTTTTGATCCAAGACTAACCTGGTCAAGTATTACGCAATCAAGGTGAGACACCCTGTACATCAATAAAATTATTGTTCCTAAATACCTAAGTTGCGCAAATTAAAATTTTGTTATATACTACCACTGTACGTGTATATAAAGTATTCATGGTAAATTTTTATAATGGCGTAATATTATTTATTTAAACTGGTACAGAACAATGACACGGGCCTTTTTTATCTTGAAAATGTACGATTGTCGAACGGTTTCTAAAAAAAGCTACAAAAAGGTAAATAAGCCAAAGGGTAAATTACGCTCTCGGTAGCAAACGGAAATTAGTCGGACAAAAAGTAGTAAACGTTAAATCGTTAGGTCAATTAAACTTCATCAAGGGAAGGAGAATCATTTAGACAAAGATAAAGTAAAATCAACCATTCAGCAATTAAGCTAATTGAAGCCAATTTATTTAAATTCTGAGCGCCATTTTACTTTCGATTTATCAGTTTAGTAGAAAGCCTTTAAATACTTTACAGTTCGTTTTTCTTCGTTCTTCTAGTTAAGTGAATATATCAAATTTTGCCAAAAGTACACATCTACACGTCCGTCTGTTGATTGTGCAATAGAGAACAATTCGATGGAATTTAATTACTCGCGAATTTAGAAAATAAAACCAAAAATTCCAGCGAGAATTTGACTAAAAGCTCAACATTAATCAGTAATCACCGTTAGTATCCGAAAGCGAAACAAAAGTGCAGCGAACCGAATGACCGTTTGAAATCTCCCTATACTGCTAATCCCGGCAAATTCTGGAATAATGGGTTTATTTTATCGTATCCTACGTCCACACAGGTCTGGAATTAGGACCCGCCATTATACAGTACGGCTAGCTTAATCTACTGAATCATTTACTGAAAATGACATCGTGGAAAAAGTATAATTGCAAAACACACTCGAATTTACGAGTACCTATCGTAAATTCCAATTATAGCTTTATCGCAAACGCGCTTATAGATACTTAACAAAGAAACTGTTAATTCGAAATAGTTACGCGCCACGACGACAAATTGTAAATAAGAATGCGCCGGTACCTACCGATACCTACGATTTATTTCGAAATAAGAAGAGCAGTTTATGTAGCCGGGGAATCGTGCATCTAAAGGCAATTTCGAACAAGCGGTGGATTATTCGACCCAACGAACAATTTGTGCGAACCTTGTAATAATTTAGGAGTTGTCATAAGATAGCCGTTCACAAAGATTAAGTGCCGAGTCAGGAACAGATGTAATCTCTGTCGGAAATCCGCATTCAGAGACCGAAATTAGTTAAGGTAACGAGTTAACAGGTCAAATTCACACTTCTTGCATTCATTCGGCCACTTTGACGGGTTGCCTCATTTGAATTGAATTAATGTCCTAATAAATTAGAAGAAGAAGTATTAAAACTTTATTATTTATTATAGTTAGAAATTGTTTGCTAAACTTCCAACTGTTGATAGCAACGTCGACGTCGCGTCGGCGTCGCAACGAAACCAAGACTATGGACGATTTAAAGACCAATAAGGTGTTTGTAAGATTAAGCGGAATAGAATAGAATAGTCTTTGAAATTATCATTTAAAGAAATGAAAAAATTCGGATTTTTCTAGCAAATTACAAAACTAGAATCATTTTCGAATGACTAAAACGCTAACTTTTCAGAAATATTTAGGTTGGTAGGACTCACGTAGTCAGTAAAAAAATTACCAGATTGTTTATTTGTAATTCGGTTTAATGTTTGGAAAGTGACATATTCTATAAATGATTTACTTGCGCACATATTAGATGGTGTAAAGAAAGACTACGATTTATTAGAACTGTCAAAATACGAGGTACGAGGCGACAGCACTGCGCGAAACGTCATCACCATACATGACCACACATACTGCAATTTATATTATTTTAATATAATTCCAGATAATAGATATCTGCTCTTAATTCAACATTTACGTAGCCAAAATTTCATTGATATGAATTTGATACAACGTATAGTTAAAAGAGAAGTTTGATCACTGTAAAATAAAGGATTATCAAGATGTTTATTGATATTGCAGTGTACAGCTAATTTTATTGTCTCTTCAATTTAATTATCAATGGTTAATATAATAAGCCTCAGAATTTATTTGTGTAATTACTTAAACAATTCATTTCTTATCTTATAATTAGCTATTTATAAAAGGGCGTCTCCTATTACACAACAAAAAAGTACCTAACTATAAAATAAAATTGTTTCTCCATCTCACAATCAGGTTAACGTTAAACATCTTGTTACCTAATTTTCATTAAGTAGTTAAAGTACTTTTAAACAGCCAAAACATTTTTAGTTGTTTTTTTTTTAAATTGCTTTTCGTAGTAAAGTTGAACATGGGCTGCAAAAATTAGATTCCTCGTCTTTTATTTAATACCTTCGTAGTTAGTTCTCGTATTAAGAAGATTAAAATTTAATTTAATCAAAAGAAAATTATGCTTATTTGTACTGACTATTTTTAATTAACATTTGGTCGCATTAATAAACAATAATAAATCGTGGTTTAAAAAATTATAGTTTGCGAGCAAAGCGCGCGAGCTCACCCAGCGACTGTTGCTTCTCTTTTATTTATAACATCAATAATAGGTTTGTTCGTAGAGCGATTGGTTTCCAATTATTTCAACCAATTGGAGTTTTCGATTTTGATTGTGTTAATGAAATTTAAGTGCAATTTTCAAATATTGATTCGTTGAAATAATTAAAAATCAATCGGACGAACTCAAACGAATCAAACTCTACGAACAAAGCTAATAAGTAATATATTATTTGTTTATATTCCGCTAATTTTCAGTTTTCTGTAATTAGTACCTGTATTTGTGTTATTATACCTTACTGACCTGTACATGATTTCAACTACAATGTTCAATTAGACCTACATGTTCGCTAACTCGAACGAATTTATAATGCCGATCTCAATTAGTTCGGATTATCAATGTTTTGCTGTAATTATTGCAATAATTGTTTTCAAATCGAATCACAGTTTAGTAATGACCTAAATTAATTAGGTACTTGTTCCTGTACGAATTTTGACCTTTAATTTTTATTAAGTTACATATTTATACCTGATATAAATAAGCTAAAGAAAACATGTAGTTCTAGTGTATTACATGTATTAGTACCTTCATAATTGTGAAATTAAAAACAACCAATCAGAGGCCACTCTAGAACAAGACTAATATATTTGTTTGTATATTTGTCAACTTTTCCTATAATTATTAAATGCAAATCAATGGCCTCGTATCGTCACTTTTTAATGCATTTATTTTTTATTTTCACTGATAGTTCGAAATATGTAGGTGCTACATAATAAAAACGTGTAACAAAAGATTATATAGACTTGAAATATTTTCGGTTAAATCACCCGCCGGTCAAAGTTCCACTCACACTACGGCATTAAAACTTTTAAATCTAATAATACTTTAATTCAAGTTAACTAGTTGTAGAATTAAAATGACGAAATGAAAAAATATAATTTATTTTTAAAATATTGAAACATTTTATAATTCAATATTTAATGCTTCTATGCAACAATTTAATTGACAATAAGAATATCTGACCAATTGTCGCACTGCTTTATTAGCATTAAAAATGCAATTTTCATAATTAAAACTTATTCAGTTTAGCCAAACCTCGAACTCTAGACTGTTTTGTGTTGGAAGCACAATTACATACGGTACGATCACAGTTCAATCTCCATCACACACTTTTATTTTGAAAGAAACCGAAAAATCCCGCTTAACACGTTTTAAATAAATTCAAAAATAATAAATAAAATACTATTATTACATTGACCCACCTATACAAACTAAACGATACGAAGGTACAAAATATACTGGTTAAATCTAAGGCTGCGATGCAAGTGTTTTATAACATTTCGTAAGTGTTTTATTCAAACCATCATTATCATTAACAATAAGTAATATAAAGGAGACATGGAAAATACATAGTGATCGCTGTGATTCACGGCATTTTTAGAAATTCTTATTAGGTACATTATAAAACAGAAATTAAATAGTTTAGATATTATGTTTTAACGAATTTTCATAGAAAATAAAACTATTGCAGACTGTATGATGACAGGACACAGACGTATCCTTTTGACTTTTCTCCGATTTCCAACTTATATATAATCAATTTCTTAGTAAAGCCTAAATTATTTAAAAATTGTTGCGACAATCGAAACTTTGAATTTCGTTTTTTATCCGTAAACGAATGTATTGAAAAGGTAAAATCTCTCAAAATAAGAGAAATTAAAAAAACATCAAAAAAACATTAAAAAAAAATTAAAATCTTGAAATATATATTTTTTAATTCTTACGTAAAATGCAAATTAATACTGCTGCCGCTGGGACTGCCACTTGTCTGCAACATACTATAAGAAAGAATTATAAACTTCTAAATTTTTCTTTGCATTTCTAGCTTTTTCCCGTCGTCGTTTTCCCTCTATCGTCAATTTCGAGCTTAGATTCTTCCCTTGACTGCGTACTTGCATTATTATGTACCTGTAACTACGATTCATACATCACTATATTTCACCAACCACTGTAATTGCGAAAACGCGAGAAAGATAAAATTTTGCTCGCGAAATTGGACAGTCGAATGTTCTAGAGGAACCCTAACCAAGACCTTAACTGAGTCCCTATCCAAGCAACTAACCAAGTTCGATTTTCAGAGAATTTGTCCATGTATTTACACTTTATAAATACCTGGAGAGTTAGTCGACAAAGAAAGATCCTACCTTTCCTCGTCGTATTAATCCTTTTTGTTTGTAATCCTTTTAGAGAACACGACACAATACATAACACTCGCGCACCCACACGCAAAAAGGCCTTATAAACCGAATGAGCACTCCTCGCACACACGAATAGTACGACGCCGTAATTTAAAATTGGAACTACTGAAACAAACACTACCGCTCTGTACCACTAACGCAAAAGATCTGAAGCGGTTTTGGCGGAATTCTATATATAAATGCATTCGAGTTAAAAATTATAAAAAAAATAGGTAGGTACCTAACAATAATAAAAATATTATTTTTAGCTTAAATTAAAAATTAATTTTCTTGATTTTCCTCATTCTCGATATCATTATTCAATATCACTGGTTATTTAAACAAATTGACTTTTATTTTTCAACTTTGAGGGTAAATATCTCGGCAGCGGTGCATCGTAGAAAACTATTTATATGAATTTATTTTAACATGGTCCATGCGCTCCCGTGCGATTACCTATCATTTCCTGGACATCCTTCATAATACTGTTAGATGACATCATGTTTTTTTTTAATTGTAACCCGGCATAGCTTTGCTTGCAGTGAAAAATGCAACTCAATTTTGTTAGCACAGTTTACTCTAATATAGTACTTGAAAGTGTAAACAGTTTTTTGTAGCAGGTCGCCAACCAGAGATATTTACCGCTAAGATTTACAAAAAATACGAAAAATGGCAAATTTGTTGTGTATAAAAAAGAGAACAAGTATTAGAGCTCTATTATTTGCTTCAACAAACTACTCTAGAATAAAAATATTTGTAAAAATAATTGAAGGCTGATAGTTTAATCCTTCGCTAAAAATAACCATACGAAAGTTGAAATTTTTCGGAACATTTCAGACATTTCGGGCACAACGAAACAAGATAGGAAAAATAACATACGTTACAAAAATGTAGTATGAAATGCGTCAAAAATAATAGTTTTAATTCCAAAGCTGTGAGATAAACCATGACTGAAATACGGCGTTTTCCGCAAACCTCCACAAACACAATCGCATGGCGAGAAACACAAAGAAACGACCGCTACTTTTAAACAAGTTAAGATAAGATTAAAATATTTTGGTTTTAAACTAAACTAATTCAAATATCTGTATTTTTGTCATCAATTTCATAATTATTTTCATTTTACATAAAAGTTATTAGGTACCATGTATGAAAGATATTGAATCTAATGGAAATTATTGACTTTACTGATCAAATGCAATTTATACTGACTTTTAATGTGCAAACTGCAAAATCTCACACCAGTCGACAAAATAATGACCATTTAGAAGCCCTGTTATTATACCTACTTAAAAGAGACGTCGAAAAAAATAACAGTTCATTATTTTGTTTTAATTTCATTGTATGTATGATAGAAATTATAGGGTTAAAACGTATGAATTTTTCATAAATACAATGATCGTTTTAATCATAATTAAGTAGGTACTTTTATTTTCAGTACGATGTAATTATTTAGATACGAATCAAATAATTAGATAGCTGACACATTTTTCTCCATTTTTATTAAATATTAATGTCATTTGGTTTCCAAATTTTTAGAATTTATAGCCGAGGTTCCGATACTATAAAGTGTACTAAAAATCTCTACAACCCTAGAATTTAATTTTTTAAAACGCCACGTCACGTCGGCACGGTGTCGTAGAGGTGTTATGATACAGACGCGAGTTATAAAATATGTATTCGACCGCGCATTGACCGAGACGTAGACCGTAAATCATGCTGTTAACTTTAATAGAATTTTCATTTTCCAAAGATTTTCATCTTATCGTATCGATCTTATTTAATTTCTTTGATTGAACAATGACAACTTTGTAAGTGAACAACTTGAAAATTTAAAATACCTTTCTAATCGTACATTCACAAACGCATAATTTTTTACATTTCTCCACGTTTTTACGTTTATGTTTTTTTTCCATCATTAGTTTTCGAGTAGTCGCTCTCTAAAGAAACAGTATTCATTTTATATGTGAACGCAGTAAATATTATTCGAAATAATGACATCCCAGCTTTCATACAATAAAGAAGGTTGCGTGCTCAAATATTACGACATTCGTTGAAAAGTAACGAAACCGAAGGAGTTGCTTAAAATCATAACGGGCGCCGATCATTGAGTTTAAAAAAATCACAGTTGCTACGAAAAAGTTTATAAACAACAAAACAAAAGCTGACAAAATTGACGAAGAGGGGAATTTCGAAGTTTGTATTTAATGTTGAAATTTATAGTACGAAAAATTTTGAATGCCACACGCCCGATATGCAAATAACGAACTCGGTTGATTATAAACCTCGGCTATCGTCTCGGTTTACAAACTTCAACCGCGTCCGTTATTTGCTATATTGTCACCCTAATTAGCGAACCTCGTAACTCCATTTTTGACCCAGTTTTAGATATTTGCTTACAAGGTAGATTTTAAAATGTAAATGACGAAAATATTTCAAATTGGGTCAAAAATAAAGTTACAAGGTTCGCTAATTAGTGCGACGATATATCGACCTAATGACAAAATTTTCTATTGTGTTATGTTAATATAAATAAAATAACTTCATTTAACTTTTTTCGTTACAATACTTTATGTACCTACATTAGAACAACTAATGTAGTAAAAAATAACTGTAAACCGATTTTAAGCGCTAGGTAACGCCTAAGGTTTAGGAAATGTTGGTGATAGCGTTTCTACAAAAAGAAATCTAGTTCAAACAAATTCGATGACCGTGTGAGCCATCCAATAACGCTTCCCTTTCCAGTTCATTAGCCAGGATTCAAATATTGTAGAACAGACAATGTTACGTATACTCAATGGAAAAATACTTTATCATGATGTTTTAAAAAGCTCTTGAGATAACCTAGAAGAATATGCAATGAAAAATAGGGAGTTGCATTTAAAATATCGAAGACAATATTCGCGTGATCTTGATAGCGGTGTTCAAGGTCATACAAACTCAACTATATGATGCATCAGTTAAAACCTTATAATCTTTGTTCGAAACGTTTTTCCAAAAAATGTCACGTTTACGATGTAATTGGGTGGTTCGGGTGGTCTAAGACTCTCGGTATAACTATAAAATGAATAAGGTATATTCTAAAGTTAAATTGAATTTGAATCTTTAACTATTTTAGATGCTTAATGTTATTAGCATTACAGATAGAGAGATATAATTATAGAAACCGTATAGGCAGGCATGTACTGACTACCTATATGTAGCAGTCTTCTGGTTTAATTGGCCGTTTCGTGTGACGTCTGGCCAATAAAACGCTGCACAAACTTTCAAACCTAAAACCAACACTAAAACGTAACCAAATAGGCGCATCGTTTGTAAAATGAATAAAAATGCATTAAAAGGATTAGAAGCATGCCTGTATTAAGTCGATATCGACGTGGGAGGGCCGTAGGGTAGTTTAGTTAACAGCATTACATACATATAAGTGTCTAGACTTTACACGAAACGATCAATTACACTAAAAGTCTGCAACATATATATACAAAACGGTGTTTAAATTTATTATAAGCAAATAAAATATATGTTATGTTAACCACGTAGCTTTAATACCGAGGAGTGTCTTTCGTCTAAATTATGTATAAAATGTCTTCAAGTTAAAGCAAAAATGAAGGATTTTGTGGAATAGCCTTTTTCTCAAATTAAACACGAACAGCACGTAGACTGCAAATCCAAGCTCGAACCAAGTTTAATGATTCGAGGTCCTAAACCAATTTTGGACTTGATGGCTTGTTTCTTGTTTGTGTTCTTGCAGCAGCTTGCGTGACCACTACAGACATTAGGAGCTTGCGGTTGTGTGGATAATGTTGTTACAAGGCACTCTACGTATCCTTCCTTAATTAAGACGGCAATAAATAGTCTAACATACAATCTTAAAAGAAAACTGTTAAATTTTATGAAGAAGTTGTGGCTAATATCCGTTTTCACTTTGTTCTCGCATGTATTTTCGAATAACGCCACTAACGGTATACCACATTATGTTCATATATTTGCAACACGTCCACATGTCTACCACAAATATTGATTATCATTACGTTAATCAGTATTCGAGTAATTAATTGTACAATTATTATTGTTGGCGTCTGAAAATCAGACAGCATTCTACTATGTAAATATTCACGTTTAAATGATCTTGTTGGCAACTATCAGCCTACTAATTCTAGTTTAGTGGTTGGAAAACATTAATATGAAAATGTAAAATAAAATTACAGACTGTATTTTGTAGTTGCGGGACGTATTAAAATAAAATAAGCTTGTAATCTACATAACATATACAATAAATGTCATCATAACCCGCCAACTTTATTCTCAATTTATGTCTCGTTGAAAATATTCGTTAACGGACATAATAATTATACTTAAATAGACGTTACTTATTTTTTTTTACATAGAACCAATTAATAAAGTCTAATTCTAAACTGGGATACACGTAGTTCAGTTAAACGTGAGACCTCGTTCAATATCAATAAAAATTACGGAGAGTAATTAAATGAACTTGCGATTAAATACTACAATTCAATTTATCCCCATTAGGAACCCCGTATCACAAAATTATTTTCTCGTTAAGTTTCATTTTTTATTTATTTTGAGCCAAGATTAAAATGAAAATATCTAACAAAAATATGAATTTTCAAGTTACACCCTTAAATTTTAAATTGATTGGGATATTATGTTATTTGTTAAAACCAACCTTGTGCGCAAATTCTCTCCTATATTCCCAACAAACCAAGACCGGACTTTCGTAACTTTAATAAAAGCTTTTGATGGTAAACAGTTTTTTTTTCTCAATTTTACTCGTGTGACTTTATAAAACTGAGGGTTGTTCACGAACTGTAATAGTACATCGTATTACTTAATATATAAAGAACATATTTTTCAACACGCACCGGTTTGTTTACGCAATATCTAATATTTTCGTCATGTCTTTTGGTCCACCTGCACGTAAAAAAACCCATGCTTTTCAACTACTCACATATAAAAATAGCCATTAACTTATCATCTTTAAAATATTTCTGTACATTTTAATTTAAACTCGAATGAACGCATCTATACTAAATGAAAGTGATAAACTGCCCCTGGTTTGAACGTTATATTGGCTCAATAGAAAAAAAAAAATTACAAATGATCGAATCAATCTGTTTTATTACCAACACAATAAACACATTACACCCGCAGGATTAACCCTACAGGGGTTATGAACAGGACGAACAAGGAACAATAGAGATTGTACTCGGTTATTGAAATACAATAATACATCTGAAGACAAATTCTCAATTGTTTTCAACTTTCAACAAAAAATATAAGTTGTCGAAAACCGGCCATAAACGTCCCATTCTCTAACGCTAGACAAAAAATTCTAGGATTTGACACTTTTACGAAAATTAAGAACGGTTTAATTTCGAAACGCTAATGCCGACTTATTTACACTTGCCCGTTGTTAATTTTTCGTAATAAAATACGTACCTATTGAATTCGTGTCGTTTATACTTTATTGTGATAGATATATTTTTCTTACATTTGGGACGTCTACGGTAATTTGATTTCGTCTTTTCTCTCGTCGCTTCGCTTTAATGGATCAAGTTAAAAATATACCTATCCGAATTTTTTCATGTCGTTCGTAACCATTTTTTTTTTCGTTTATTGATCGGGAAATACGGCCCGAATATTCAATTTTGGTAATGTATTTTTAAAATTAAAAATTAATTTTAACTGAAAACATGTAAAAGTAATTTAAAATTGGCCAGGTTACGACCGAAGCGGCGTTAAACGCACCAACAATTAAACGAAAAAGTTTCTTTAAAGTGTGGAAATAAATTTGTCGAAGGTAGAACTTTTGTGTTTATTTGGTAGTCGACGCTTGCTGCGATGAAATATCGTCCTAACGTCGGTTACTCGCTAACTTAATATGAACGGGTCTCGTCCGCTACACGCACCCGGAATACGTTATTTGCATCGGCAAAGCTTTGTGTAAACATCACAAAAAGCTATTTTTGCGTTTAACATGACCCACAGTTTTTCCCCAAATTTTATTACTCAATGAGGAAAGATACGAGAGTAAAAAACACAATTGAAAATAGCTCTCGACTACGGCGAACACCGTTCTATCTAACAATATCGCTAGTCCACACCCACGCTCTGTTTCGGGGTGATTTATATTACTACCCCTGTTAACAAACGTGGCACTGTAATAAACTGGATTTTAGTATAAAATTTTGGATTTTCAAGTTAGCAGTTGGTTCTATAGGAAATAATTTCTTTTAGCTCATCATTTAAAATATAAAACATTTAATTTATAAATACGATTGCTGTACTTATTATTTATAAATAATTTATCGCACTATACTTTTAGGTTGGTAAGTACCTATCTATTTGTTATAAACGCATTTTTGTGACCGTCAAGTAGCATTATTTTAATTAAAAAGTCCAATACTTAAATAAAGCCCGTAAAAAAATTAACAATAAATATTAAGTTTAAAATTATCAAAGAACTAATATTAATTATTTATTGTTATAGTTTATCCAAACCTATATGATGTTCACGTCATCAACAAAAAGTTATTAGATTGTTTATTTGTAATTCGGTTTAAAGTTCGGAAAGTGACATATTCTATAGATAATTTACTTGCGCACATGTTAGATGATATAAAGAAAGATTACAATTTATTAGAACTGACGAGGTACGAGATGACAGCACTGTGTGAAACGTCATCATCTAGTAACCTTGTATTGATGACGTGAACATCATATAGGTTTGGATAAGCTATAGTTAAGATTTAATAAAAATGTCAAAATCTTTGATTACCATGACCACAAGAACTTAATCCTAGATTAAAAGGGCCGTTTTTTCACTCGGTCAATCACCTTAGAAGCAATTGTTTCGAATAATTATTTCCATAGTGATTGGCTGATGATCAGAGTTAGGTGCTTAACTGGCGATTGAAAAAATGACCCTAAATATTTCATTTATTTGGTGCAACCGACCATGAAAAAAATTAAATCGTATACCTACCTATTCAACAACTACTAACATAAAATAAATACTAGATATAACTACCTACTAATAATAATATTGTGAGGAATGCCAGCGAATAACCAAGTTTTATCATTTTAATATACCAAACTTTAACATGCGTCATAATTTTCATTATGGTTAGAACAAGTTTCGCTTTATTGTAATTTTATTAACTTGAAGTCTAACATAAATAATATAAAATTTTGTTGATGAAAATGTATATTGGGAGGTCTTTGTTGATTATAATTGCCGTTTCTCAAAAGGATTAAATTTCTGTTTGTTCTTATATTGGTGTTTTTTTTTTAATATTGTATTTAATTTAATACCGCGTCGGTTTCAACTAATGTCTTGTTTTATTTATTTTCGGTAGCCTTTGTTCAGTTTCTTATCCTGACATTTAAAAGTGGGCATCTATATGTAATTGGATTCTTCGTATTCTAACTACTAGTCTAATTCTATTCTATTTATAGAGCTTCAAATGCTATCTGAATGAATAGAAAATGACGTAACATTAAACCTGCCTAGAAATCGATTTTCTGTTCTATACAACGTAGGTACCTACGTATTATTTATTACCTAACTACTAAAGTTGTCTTGATGTCGATTTTTAATCCATTTTTAACAATTATTTGTCTAATCGTCACGTCAGTCTTACGATTGATTCGTTCTCGCACTTTGTTTATTCTAACGCTAAAGTAGTTTTTCTCGTCTTTAAAGCTATTAAGTAAAATAAAGAAAATTTAATTTGTATATGCAAGTTTATTATAAGTATCTACCTAGTTAAACAAAAGGAATAAGACTAATCTACAAGATGTCCCACAAATATGATTATCGTTATCTACTTTTGAAGATATAACCCTTTTAAAACACGAAAACTTTAGGACAAAACAAAAATTCAATTATTTAGCAATATTTTTATCAAAAATATTAATTATTATATCGCGAGGTAACGGTTTATTCGAGGTTTATTCATAGGTAACTGGTAAAAGCGTTTTGGTTATTATTGACCAATTATTACTTCAATTTTACCAATTGTAAAATTGTATTAATTTCCGGTATAATCAAAAGTTACGCCATCTTAAAAATATTTTTCTGAAAATTTTCTTAAACCATATCTATCTATTTAATACTAAATAAATAATTTTCTATTTTATCTAGGGCTATTGTTTATTAAAAACTGTACCTATTCGTATTATGATCTTTTATTTAAGTATAGCGCGATGCTAAATTATATCTACGTTTATTTGTTTTAGTATAAAAGTATTTGTTAATCCCTTTAACGTAGAAAATGACTTAAATAATTCTTGCGGGAATGCGAAAATGACAAAAATACCCTAATTGCGCCACTATGCTTTATTTTTATACGAAAATTGCCCACACAAATTTAATATTCTCACAGCTAGACAAGCCACTTTAGTTGCTGCCAGACGCTTCATTTTCCTTGTTTACGTCTCTTTCTACATATATAGTTCGTGGCTTGTGCACATCTACTAACCATGAAGATAGCGAATTCGTAATTTCAGAAAATTTACGTAATATCAATATGTATGAATTGGTTGAAGATTAATATTTATAACAGTAAGAGAAACATATTTATTATATAATAACTAACGTTAAATCAATGAATGCGTTTGCAATACACTAAAAATGTTAGAATTTGATCACATCTGAAGACGTATAGGTGCAAGATAAGATAAAAGAGAAATCAAGAAAATTAGAACGAGTACATATATGTAGGTACCTAAATGGCACGAAAATCTATTAATTAAATTTGACTTATAAAAATTGATTCAAACAAAGATCTTGTTTTAGTCAAATTATAAGAAATGATGATTAAGATAATTAGATTATTGCAAATACTACAATACACGTGTATAAGAAAGTTTGAATACACTTGATATAATATATGTATACTATTTTTCAATGCAAAATTAATAGAAATAGAAGTTTTAATAGTAATTCCATTACACTCGAAACTAACTTAACAGTTTAAATTAGAGATGAAGCTATCCATGTCATGTAGTGATAGTAAATGGTTGATTACTTAACTTACTCTGTTCAGTTACAATCCTTAGGGTATATTCCATTTGAGACCTACGGTCAGTCTATAATCTACGTGATTAAAATCCAGGAGACCGCCCGACCCTCTGGCTGTTAGTTTCGTGAACAAATTAACCGTCTTAACTAGTACACTTATGATAAAACTTCAATTTATCATAAAAATTAAATTGTTTTTATAATCGAATAAATATTTTAAAAACATTATTAAGCGAACCTTAATTAAAAAGTTAAAGTTTTGTCAATTTTACCACGAAATAAATATCATATACAGGATGTAGTTAAACTAATTCGGAAGCTCTTAAGGGGCGAAAGGGAAGTGTATGAAATTACTATTGAACAAGACGATATGATTATCGTATTTTAACAATTTTGGTTGAAATTTGTAGCAAATAGTAAGAATAAATACGGACCTGTTTTGTTTTTAAATAATCTAATTATTCCAGATCGCGATCCAGAAAAGATCGCGAAAAAGTTCACTAGGAGCACAAAATTAAACGCACAAACGACGATATGATCGAACTTTACGCTACTGTGAACAATGTGAACTTAACTTTGCACTAACCTATCCTACAATAAAATTCATTAAACATGCCGATGCCATGTTGTCGACAATAATCATAATAATTTTAATAACAGATTTTTATTCAGTGTGTAAATGTTGTTAACTGGATCGATGTTTGTTTTACCTTGAAATTGAGTCGAAATTGATACCTTGAAATTACATTGAAATTTATCGACTTTTTGAATCTTATGAATTTAATTTAAATTGAGTAAGGACAGGGCCGTATTTAAAATTTAAAATGCAATTTTTTTGGAAACTATAATAAAGAGATCATATGTAGATAAGGAAAATACGTTTTAAATCGTTACGGCCACCCATTATTAAAAGATTTAAATTTATTTTAGTTACACCCTATATACTACACATGCACCTATTAAATGATTTTGCTTCTAAAATGTAACAATTTAATTGAATAAAAATTGTAATTAACTGTAAGATTTCTGACCGATAACAATCGGTATTCAACATTGCGATCATTCAACGATTACTGGTACAGGTTGTCAATACAAGGTACTTTTCTTTAACACGACGGGGTTTTGTTGACGCTATAGCTCAAATTAACTAATAACTATTTTCTTTAATTATTTAATTAACTGTTTTGGTCATATTGTTAATCTTGGGCTGTTAAACCGGACTTGCTTTTCATCTACTCTCGGGAAATAACCTGATCGGCGTTCTAATTTCCACTAAATCGTAGAAGCACTAATTTACGCCTACTAATTTATTCTATGCAGGATGTTCTTTCGAAATTAATGTGACAAGTATTTCTATAAACTGACGATAGCCTAAAATTTGATTTGCAATACTCATCAAATCGACCCAAAATTATTATAGCATGTGGCCTATCTAAACGAATTTAAGTGATTCACGTCAGCTATAAAAGGTTACTGCCGTCACCTAGTACCTCGTATTTTTACAGTTCTAATAGATTGTAGTCTTTCTTTATACCATTTAATATGTGCGCTTTCCAAACTGTAAACCGAATTACAAATAAACAATCTAGTAACTTTTTACTGATGACGTGAATCGCTTACACGCTTGGATAGGTCGTATCTACTTACTATATTTTGAAATAAATCGAAACTAAACACGTATTTGAATTAAAGGTTCGCATTTCCTATCAATAAGAAGTCTAGCGTTTTGTCGATATGTACATATCACGAAAATTAAAATATTTAAAATATTTAAACGTTAATTTAATTTTATGAAAACATCGAAAATTATAACAATAGCATTGTAATGATAATCCTTATAATGCACATAATTACAGCAATTATAGCAAAATGTCAATAACAAGTTAAGTACTTGATGTGCAAACAAATTTTTGAAATGATTTACCTATATCAAAGACGTAGGTATTACGATTAGACTTGTTCAACTCTACGGCTAGTGACCCTGCTGGTATAACTAGTTATACATTTCATTAGTGAAACGGCAAGCCGTCCATAAGAACTCAAATCAGAGTATTTATTATTAAAGCTCGCACGTTTAAAAATCTGTTAATCGTATATCCAGTTAGATTTTTACTCAGCGTGTATTTTTATTTTTATTTAAGCTATTCTCTAATAATTTCTGCTCTTCAATATGACACTATTTATTTTTCTTAAAATTGCTTTATTCTATGGCAATTTGAAATAAAAAAATAGAACTTTAACGGTAATTTCAAAAATTAACCTAAAGACGTAACTTTGGACTATTAGAAAACTTGATGCAAAACTTTAGCCAAATCGGATCAGTCGTCTTCGATTGCAACCAGAAATACGACGAAACCTACGTTCTAATAATCGGCCTTAAGAAAACTCTATACATTTAATATAACAATCTTTAATCCTTTGAAAAGATAGAAACATTTAAGAAAATGTAACATTTGCTTACTAAATATTAAAACGTATAACTTTAACTTTCATTTATAAATATTTTAAATGTGCCTTATTTATAGTTGAGCATCTTTATCGCTGTTCTCAAAAAAGTGCATTTAAATTTAAGAACATATAAATATATCTATTAATTTGTTATAAAACCGGTAGTTAGATATAAAATTGGTTTTTCCTTAAAATTCGTGTAGGTAAGTACTTATGTAGGTGGTACACGTAAAAATTTCAGTCATGTAAGGGTAATAAGTATGTAACCAGGTTATCCAAAACGTTCAATGTAAACAATTTCCTACCTACCCCGTTCAAAGGATCACATCTCCGTAAGAGGTGAGATCAAAATATTTTTATATAAACTTATCTTCGTAACGTCAACCTAAAAAACACAAGCCTAACTTATTTAAAAACCGCACAGGTAAGCGAAATATATACAATATTACGGGAAATACTTTTACTCGACGTTATATTTATTCTTTATTAATAAGTAGATTCATTTTATGTGGGCAGTATAACCCAACCATATCTATATTACGATATGTTTCCGGAAATGCTTAAAGCTTTTGTTGAACGGGATTTTTTTTTACTAAAAAACGTAACTCGCACATTTTAGTGCTACTCGTTTGAAATTTAAATATACAGTAACAGAGCACGTATAAAAAACATAAAGTATTCCTTCTGAAACTTTTATCTACATTTATATCGACTTCATGTCACGTTGTGTATTTTTATTCCCCATATTTTTATTTTATGGAGACGGGTTCAAATAGGGCGCATCCTGGAGTGCCACTAGGGAATCCAAGTAACTTCCGAGACACCTGTAAATTATGGTTACAAAAATGATAGTCACTTATGATTTAAACTTGGCTGCTTTAAAAATTCTTATGCGGTCTTTTAAACTTATTTATCAACTATGTGGTAGTACCTATAAATGCGATAGTTAAGACCGAATCGGTTCTCGAACTGAAGAAAAGGCCCGAAAAACGTTCCTCGTTCAAAATATAAATGCTAGAAATAGTTGTAGGAGTTAACCATTAATTTCTAAAGCGCACGAAGTGTTGGTCGGTCGTATAACAACTAATATATAGGGTTCTTCATCACGTAGTACTTTTGTGGATTAAGCTTATTCGCCAACTTGGAATAAACTCTAGTAAGAAAGAGTTAGGACGTCTATAAATATTTCACTTGTCAAGTCCAGCGGCACGGCAGCAGTATAGTTCGCGGGTTTCATAAGCTACGTCACGTAGTTCTTCCGAAGTCCGTAAAATAGTTTTTAATCTGAATTTAAAGAACACCTGTAGACAATGTTCGCGGCGTTCCGTTTAAGTAATTTACCGAGTTCTAACGCATAATAATTGACTGAAAGTTTGTCTCGAAATCGTGTAGTAGGTAAATATTAGTCTGTGTTATTAAAACATCTATTTTCATTTTAGATAATTACGAATTAATTATCTTAATTGAAATAAATTGAAAATATTACTTTTATAAATCATCTCTTTCCCTTTTAACAGAGCTCGGTTTAATAGTGCAGCAAGTAATATTTCAAGAGTTTAATTTCTGAAATGCTATATTCCTTTAAAAGGAAAGAAATATATAATAAGAATTTATAACTTCCTGATCCGCTTCGTGCTTATTCATCTCGTGAGAAAAAATTAAATGGCACTAGTCTTCGATTAAGTATAACAATCTCGACAAACGGTTATCTTTAAGGGCACTGGAAAATTTTCGTGGAATTTATTAAACGTGCGTCTCTCGAAACCTAAGATATACTAACTCTAAATGTTTAAAAATACCGATTCGACAATCTCGTTTTGCATACTGATGATGGGGGATGCTAGCTCGGGGGAGTAATTAAAGCACGCCACGTCGTAACAAAAGGAAATTACATGTGGTATTTTAATTTTAAGACGCCTTTACCGTGGCTTTACGTGCCTCGTGAAGTAATTTACTTTTGAAGTTGAGAAATTGGAAATATGAGAAAAGCGCTACATGAAATTAAATGTGAAAATATTTTATACAAAATGAGAAGAAAGTGGAAATTTCATTTTGTATTTTATACAAATGCGTATAGACACAATCCCTTAGCATTCATTGTTCGTTGTAATATAATCTTGACAAAAAAATACAATACAGTTTACCTCGGCTTACTTCTTATCGAAAATTTCAAATGTTGGTTAGTTATGATGTATTTTCGAATACCTACATTCTAAAAGTAGAAGATATAACTCGGTAAATACATCACTGTCGTATTCTGGAAAACTCATTTCGTCAGATATAAAAACGAAAGAGGATCTGACATCTAATTATGTACTCTGATATAAATAACCATCTTATCCTATCAGTATGTATTAGAATCGCGAAAAATACATCAGCAGCTACCCAATATTGGCATAAATTCAAATAAAATTGTTCAAAAATAGATAGATAATAATTTATCGAAAACCGCAAATCTTCAAAGTGTGTGTGTGTTCTAAAGTGATTATTTCCATCAAACAAATAGGTAAACACCAAATTCGTTTTGAAGGAGAAACCCGTAGTTATCGTTATTATGATTTAACTTCGAATATGAAGTATTTCTTTACTCCATAATTTTACATGCTAACATAAATACAGCATTACAAAACATCGCATAGTTATAAATAAATACAGATATACCTCTTTTTACCCAAACATATATGAATGTAATATGCCTACCTATACTTACTTAAAAATAAATAAAACAAAATAAACCACCTATCTACCTACTTAAGTTTTATATAAAACCTTGCAAGATTTCTAATCTTTAAAGTATTGTTAAAAAAAAATATTACGTATACTTACTTATTTTGCAGTACGGTTTATAGTGTAAACTACATAACGTAAAAATCGCATACCTATTTATTTGTTCACATTCGTGGGTTGGTTCCTTGCATTTGAACCTACTTTGAATAACGCACAACTGCCTTTAAATTTTAATCCAAGGTCATTCAAATTTTATTACGACACGTCATCAACAAAAGCTTACTAGGTAATGACATTTCACACGGTGGGTGGTGTCGCCTAGTGTCTCGTATTTTTGCAGTACTAATAAATTGTAGTATTTCTTTGCCATGGGTTCGAATCATCGATACAATAATATGTCACTTTCCAAACTTTGAACTAAATTACAAATATACAATCGGTCATTATTTCATTGACGGCGTGCATCGGAATAAAAATTGAATAACGTATTTTATTTGTGTGCATGTACGCATAAATTTTTAATAGAAAGCTAATAGTACGCATAACATTTAATTAAAATTAAATTATTCTACACAGAGCCTTTTGCAAATTCGCTAGCTAATAAAATGAATTAAGCTTCAATTAGCAGAACTTCAAAACCGTTTGATGCATACCCCAACATTAATTATCGAAGTAATTTATCCACTATACCTGTTCCTGTTTGTGCCGTTATTATTTCTACTATTATTGAATCAATTAAATTATATTATTGATTTAATGCGAAACTACGTTGTCGAGAAACGGTTCATTAGATCGACGCAGTTTCGGCAAAACGTCTTAACCCACAAAAAGTAAATTTTACAGGAGCGCATATTTTGTGTTGTAGCTTAGCTATAAGCAGATACCTTTTACGGAAATACAAATCGATTGTTTTGGTGGTAAAAATCGAAATATTGTTACCAGACGACGTCTTTGCCTTAGATGCACGAGATAGTCACAATAACTCATTTTCGCAAAAAAGTGACGGTTAAGATGTGCTGCCAAATGTTATGCTTGCCAATATATGTTTATTATACATCTAAATCCACTTTAAAAGGTATGTATTTTTCTTTCTTTAGCCTTTTTTATAATTTTTATCGACAGGGAAATGGGTTAAATTTTTTTATATTGTTTATTATTATCCCTATTACTTATTGTTAGATAAATATTTTTTAATTTATAAATTAAATTAAAATAATTAAATAATATACCGAATTTAGTACTAAAAATACTTAATAATGACGGTTTAGCTAATTTTTACAATCTAAAATGTTGTTGTTTCAAAATTGTATAGTTGTTAATTTTTTACTAAAAGTTTAATTGAGGTCTATATAAAATTGTATATTAAAAAAATTCACTTAGGTAGGTATATCTACTTAATAAGTAGAAAAACAGTAATAACAATATTAAAATACGTTATTCAAGATAGATTCCAATACACCTCATCAATAAAACCTCGTATTTTTATAGTTCTAACAACTTGTAGCTTGTCTTATATCATTTTAATATGTGCGTAGGTAAAGCATCGATAGAGTACGACGCATATTCAAACATATTTAACTGAATTACAAATATACAATTTAGTAACTTTTTATTGATGACGTGTATTGAAACCAATCTTGAATAACATAGGTATATCTATAAATAAAATTCTGGAACGATAATGCAAAACTTTAGAAAATCGATTTTGTACCTATACTTTCTTATACCTATAATAAATTTCAAAACGTCTTTTACTTTCCTTTGCAATCCAACATCAAGTAAATTGATTTTTGAATCTATTATGCCGAGCGAACGAGTGTAGTAACAACTTGTTAGTCTCTTCACGTCTATTTTGTTCTGTTCATGATAACATCGCTCATATACTTTCAAAAATGTCATAAATTATTAAACTCTTACAAAATCGTTCACATAACAATGTGCTTGCTTTAAAGCAGCTGTAAAGTTATGGTGTCACTTAAAATATAAGCGAAACATTCCTGAAGGTAAATACGATTGATAATAAATTAAATAAACGAAATAATCCAAACAATAATAGATTAAGTAAATAAGCGAACGTACGTTGTACGTTTAAGTAATTACCTATTTAGAAAAAATTTATTACAATTATGTTAATATTATATTATGTAAGTAATTAAAAATAGATAATTTATGGCCATTTGTGTCATCACTGATAAACTATTTCAGTCTTCTTTAAATTATTGTTTTTCTCTAGGTACGATTGTGTTTCTATAGATTTTTCATATACCTAAGGTTAAATTATTAAGTTATGCCTCTGCAAACGGTCATTAATGTTGTATGATATTTCCGTTATTTCAAAAATTATCGTTATAGATACCTATTAATGTTATGTTTACAAAAAATATTTACAAAGCTGTAAGTTTGGTAGTTCAAATCGAAATAGGTAAATATGTCTGCCCACAACCGTAATAATCAAAATTCCATTATCGGTGGATGGTTTTAAAATATTATAGTAGGTACCTACATCTTAAAATTACACTTTTTAGTTGGTTATTGCATAATTGATTTTATAGAAAGTAGGTAACTGCCAGGACGCAAAAGAATTTATAGAATTTGTACCAGGTAAGTACTAGATGTTTAAAATATTTTAAATAGTTAGGTTTAAAAATAAATATGTGTTAAATATAGATCATATAATATCCACTATGTCTTACAAAGATAGAAAAAACGGAATTAATTGAAAATGGTTTCAATTTTGAATTGCACAACTTCTACTAGATTATATATTTTGTAATTCAGCTCAAAGCTTGGAAAGTAGCATATTCTAGTATATTAAATAGATACTTATATTCAGAACTTTTATGAATAATTTTACTTAATTTAGTATATAGATAATTACTTCCAGTTTCCTTTAAAAAATATTTTTATGAAGAAATTCTCATTTTCCCCGAACACATATGTTAAGCACACGTGAGCGTGTTCATTTGCAGTTAAATCTTATTTTCCAGACAATTTTTTACCGAATATTTATTACTTCTTATAAAAGCAGAGAAAAGTTGCCACATCGCATCGAAGCGGTTTATTCTATTAAAAATAATGTTAAAGGAAAAGGTTATGCAGAATTTATTACTTTCCAATTTTGATCTCTTGTACTTTTTTCATAAAATTTTTCCATAATAGCGATCGAAAACTAGGAGGGATTATAGTGGATCATTGATATGTTTTAGTGCACATGTAGAACTTTCACATAAAACCGAAAATAACTCTTTAAAAATTCTTTTCAAATACGTTGTAAATACCTATAGGTAGGTATTGTTTTATTCTACGAAGTATCTTGATTTTTCATAACTTTTCATGGTCTAACAATGTAATTTGTAAATAAATGAATAAATAAAATTATAAATCAATTTATAATGTTTAGAACTGCTGTTTACTGTTAGTCATATACATGTAGGGGTAAGTGTTGTTCCTTTGATCAGTTTTACCTTTGACCATTGTAACCTAATCGAATTGAACCTTGTGGAATTAAACATTCTTAGTTTACAAGTTTTTTTACAGGAGAGCTCTGTATTATAAAACTGTATAATGGTGAAAATTGTTATGCCGCTGATAATTAATTTTGAATCATTGCTAGTAATGCAAAACATGTTTAGACGAAAAACTGATTTAAATCTATTGCAAGTCGAATTTAATTAGCAAATCAATAATCGAATTTACTGAATTACAATTTGTACATACATAACCTACACCACCAATAAATATTATTGATTTTTATTTTTATTACCGATCTTTGCAAAACATTTATAATATCCAAATAATAAAAATAATGTTTTACATAAAGCTTTAAAATCTTAATATAGGTAATGATGCAGTTTAAATTATTTATTAGTGAACAACCTGTAAATGGCGAATATTTTATATTTTACAAATTATCTCATATCTTATCTTTCATCTATGGTATTTAAATTAAAGTTTCATGGAAAATTAAACAAACTCTAACCTTACAACGTTGAATTACGTTGACTTTAACGTTACGAAATTTAAATTAAGTACTTACTAGAAATTGAATATTAAAATGAAATATTTTACTAATAAACCAATTTAAGTTATTTTCAAACTGATATATTTTTGTTAAAAATTAAGATAAAGTTACCTAGTTAGTTAAACTTTCAACTATAATTTAGCAGCAGAAGCTTTCATCTTCCGTAACTTTAGATGTATTACATACAATTTATATGCAAATTTTGGTAATTTCTTTTTACTAACCCTACCGTTATTTACACTGTATATCCTGTTTTTGATTACTATAGGAAAGCTTTGCGATATAAAAAAGAAATTTTTATTCGAAGTACCGAAACGTGAAATTTAATATTACATCAATTTACTGAGTATTGTGTAAGATGAGGACAAAAGCGCGGACTGCGGATAAATAAATTATACCGTAGCATTTAATATTTACGAATTATTTTAATTTAAATTACGTGAATTTTGTGTTTGTCGCGCTTAAAACAACTATGTATATAAAACATCGTATTTATGAAACTTCGTAAATACTTAGGTGCTAAAGTAATTAACACAATTTTTATAGAATATAGAATCTATTTTTATTTGTGGAAATAGAGGATAGGTAACTAAAAATTTGAAAGAAAACCCGATATAAGTAAAATATTATTTACTAGGGGAGTATAATCTAGAAACGTGTGTGAACATGACAGCTGTCAAAACCGGAGTCAGTATTCACAGACACTTCGAAGTAAAAATAAATTTTCTACATTTATATAACAATTGCCCAATTTTATTTCCTTCCGTTTCAGCTTTCAAGTTGTTCGGATAAAGTTTTATTAGTTAGGGATAATCTGAAATATTTGGATGGTAGGTACCTTGTTGGTGTGGTGTATAACAACGCAGCTTCCGAAAATGTATTGTGTTCTTTCAAATTTAGTAAAAAGCAGCGTATTAATGATCGAAATGTTCCCTACATATCACTGTCCATAGTAAATGATGCACTTATCTCGAATGCATAGTTTCGTTGGCTCCACGAAAACTATATCACAAATTGGCCGAGCCAACATCCGCGTTTGTTTTTATAAATTGAAATTTACGGAGGTGTGTCGTTTATCAAAAACAGCTTACAATTTTTTTTACAAGTCCTTATCGACGAAATAATTTAAATTTCGCTTGAATATCATTTTCATAAGGTTTGAATAAGTTGAACGTGTTGCTAATAATGTGTTATTAATTGTTTATTATCATCTGCGTTGTATGTGACGTTTTCACCTAAATTATTAGCATGGCATGCTGTCTAATAATAATCTACGTCATTTTAAGGTAAAAGCGCAGAATTCAGCGAGATACGTAGGGATGCGTAAAAAGTGGATGTTTTCAGCAAGTTGCTGCAGCACTGAAATGCCAGACGCGTCTCTAATACTGATACATGGCTCCCTGGAGCCTGTTAATTGCGCTCTGTGTAAACACCACTCGACTCGAGCTTGACAATTTTCAACATCAGTATGGACCCTTACTAACAAGATTTCGTCAGATTCGCGGATAGAAGTTTTGCTGTATATTACAGTTTTTTTTTTTACATTCAATTATTTGGGAATCTCGAATTTATTCATTACTTTCCACGCAAACTCCTTAATTTTGAACTAAAATAATTCAAAGTTAGTAATAATTGGTAAGTAAGTAGTACTATATAACATTCACGGTAAATATTTACACATTATTCACTTTATATTATATTTACATAGGTAGCTATTGTATTGTTAAGAATTGCGATCAGTTTATTTCAGAACAGCGCATTTACTATTACCTACGTATTTATTAATAATATTGTCACGGTCAAACGATTCTCTTATTATTTTCTGATCTTCAAACATTCTGAACATTTTCAATTTTCGGATATTAATTTTATGGAAGATGAAACATGTCGATAACGACAATAGCGTATAATATTTTGTATTTCATGCTGTATCCTATTTCAATGTTTACAGGGGTGATTTTAATTCAAAAAATGATATGTTACGGTATTTAGGTACTGTAATAATATATTTCTTAATAATCTCTAGAAAAATTTAACGTTACTGATCGACTGACTGACATATCAAAGTCTAGCCTAAACCACTGGTCCTAGGTACATTATTGGTCCTCAAAATGGACATTTTTAATTTTTATTAGTTTTCGAAAACCACCAACAAGACGAACTACAGTTGCCATTGAACGCGAGAAATTAAACATTTCATTTATTTTTCAATAACAGCATTAAATTTTAATTTATTTGTTGGTACTTACATACAATCCATCCCCATCTCGCGTTTAAAATAAACAATTTTTGATGCCAAATCAAAATGTGTAGGTACCCACACTAAGTTTAACGTAACGTCTTTTTGTCTTATTCACTAAAAAATAAAATATTTTCAAAGGTATACTTTCCACCACATAATTCGACGAGCAACAAAACAAACAAAAAACGTAAACAAAATTGGCCAGAAGATGTTAACGATTACACGGTTAAATATAAAAATACGGCCTTACAGCTAATACGAGAGTTACCTATTACTTGACAAACACGGTAGAACACCTACCCTACTATACTGTAACAGAATGATCAAAATTTTGGGGACTAATTTAAAGAAAGAATATGCGTAGGCTCCACGTTAAAATCTTAACGACATTTTCGTTTAAATCGGGAATGGAATTTTATATTTAAAAGTTTTACACAACATATTTAAATGTGGGCGATGATAAAAATTAAGTATAATACAATCGTATAGGAATGAATGCGGCTTATCTCTTCAATACGTGCGCGATAACGCTAGCTTCGACGACGCAAATATGCCATTTACCTGAACTTGAAAACATTCCTTCGTAAGATAACGTTTATTAAAAAGGACATGTAACATACAGGGTGTCCAAGAAATGGTGTAAAATCTCTTGGGAATGTATAAACCACGTCAAAATAATGTTACAAGGTTCCTATGCGTTTTTCCCCCTGTTATTCAGCCTCAAAGTTAGAAAATAAAAATCAATTTTTTAAGTAACATTTTTATTTTTCGTTGAAATTTAATAATTTTTAGTATACCTACGTAAGAAATGAAGGTCTTCAAAATTGTCTAATAAGTGTTTCGATACCACCTCAGACGAGCCAGTAGTGCACTACCTCTAATCTTTCTAACCTCAACACTTTTTAGAGGTTTAAGTTTTTTAATTTTTAAAGACATTTTCGGATTTTTCAGACATTTTAGGATAAAAAAGATATTCTTGTTAAATTTCGATAAAATGTACTATATTCGAAAAAATCGCACTTAAATAATAAGATACAAAGTACTCCAAATAATTATTTTCTCGAATAAAGGAAGTAAGGCTTTAGAATCCGTGTCAATATGATATTTAACATTGATTTTCTCGAATATGGTTCATTTTATAGAAATTAAACAAGAATACATTTTTTATCTTAAATTGTCTGGAAAATCCGAAAGAAAATTAAAAAATTTAAAAACTTAAACGTCTGAAAATTTTTGCGATTAGAAAGATTAGGGGTAGTGCATTCCTGGTTCCCCTGAGGTAATATCAAATGGCCTATAGCACCATTTTAAAGACCTTCATTTATTACGTATGTAGTATACCAAAAATTATTAAATTCCAACGAAAACTAAAATGTTAAGTAAAAAAATTGATTTTTATTTTTCGACTTTGTTGATCAATATTTCAACAGGGGATCACCGTAGAAAAAAAATATGGGAACTTGTGGAGTAATTTTGACGTGGTTATACGCTCCCGAGAAATTTTACACCATTTCCTGGACACCCTGTATATTTGTAATATCTAATATCTGAAAAATTTCTAGGAAAAAATGAAAAACATTTGAATGTCAAACAACGAAACGACGTCTCTGATCTCATTGTCAGTTAAATTCTACAAATTTCTTTAATGTTTAAAATAAACACACGGTGTTGACGCTTCTAACGTAAGTATGTATGCAGTACATTATGACATATTTCCCTAATAGAAACGGAGACGTTTTAACAACATTTGTAATTATTATTGTCATTTTTTTGAGCACTCGAGCCGTGAACACTTTATTTAGGTACACATATCGCAGTAAGTTTATAAAATGCCCATATACGAAATGACGAATTATTTGTTGTAAATGATAAATGAGAAAGTTTAGCCGCGTCTCACTTCGTTTAAACTGTATTTAACCGGGAATGTTTTTTAATTGCCAGTGCCGTACAGATCGATGAATTTTTCAAGTAGGTATAATACGCACCACGCGTCGTTTAAAAGTTACTTACTAATTTAAATGGAACAGAAATAAATACTACTTTATTTAACTGATACTGCAATTAAAAAGGAGCGATTAGATCCAGGCAATTATAGAGCAAAACGAGCCACTACAAAAGGCAGTGAAATGGGGTCCGAGTCGAAATTCCCTAGAGAAATTATTGCTGATTGTAGATTTTACAACAGATATGTTCATTTCAGCGCATGTTTAAATTTAAATTTATTCTAAAATTCTAAATAAAAACTTATAATTTATATTCAGCAAATAGTTCGCAATTTTATTACGATAGCGTCGAATACTTTTGCATAGAAAATATTTATTATGGAGTTTGTGCGAAAATGGGCCGCTCGAAATAAATAGAAATCAAACAGCTCATGTAAATAAGATATGATGCAGGATTTCCTATTTTATGCAAACAAAATTTGGAAAACAAAACAATAAGACAAAGTCCAATGGTGCATTAACGTGTAAAAACGATGAAAGTTTTCCAATGGCGCCAACAGTTTTAACCATCAACGCCTCTGTCGGACTAGTCGAACTATAAACACATCTCGCCAATTCAAACTCCTGCTAAGTTTAACAACTTCCAGCAAACCCTAAACCAATTCTCAAACTTGATGACTTGTTTCCTCCTTGTTTTCTTATAGCGGTTATTGTAGACATTACAGGAAAACATTTCTGTAATCTTGGTTTTGTAAGCATTTTATACGGTTACATATGCTTGCGTGTTATTTGGCGGCAATTTAAAATTCCGCGCGACACCTTCAAACGGTTTAAAGCCTCGCAAAGCTCGAAAAAAATTGAATGTTGTACGAACTGCGAATTTGCCGAACCAACTTGAAAGTCATTTGAAAATCCTAACAAAGAAATCAAAATCCAAAGAAAGAGGACGATAAATCTTGTTAAATACGGTAGTTAGTATTCAACGAAGACTTGTTGCGTGCAGTTGCCTAAATATTTTGTAATTAGAATAAGCGATTGCTTCTTTGATCGAAATAACACGAACCATCCTTTACTTTGAATATGTAGATAATAAATGGATGTAATTTACTTAAAATAATAATTAAGTACCTAGCGAATATTATTATTAGATATACTTTTTGATAAGTAGGTAACCGAAACGAGTAATGCGAGTCATAGGGTATTATGTTTTACTGGCAGTATAAAAAGTATAAACTTGTTACTCGTCGTTTCAAAATTAAAAGGGATACTGCGATTAATTATTTGATATTTTTAATGGTAATTTAGTTTTGATAGATATAGAATAATAATACCTACCTAATGGGTAATGGACTTAATACACGGCCATTTACCATACATGTTGTCAAATTTACTATTCAATCGTTTTCGAATAATTATATAAGTACCTACCTACAGTAAATAGAATTTTTTTATTATTTTTTCTAGACTCTAACCCCTTCGAGTACAGACTCAAAACGCAGTACGTCGCTTAAAAAAATTATTTTTACAACTTATTTGTTGCCATCGTTGGCAATATGGAACTGATGGGGTTAACGGTCCCATACAACGTGCCGTAAAATTGGTGCGCCATTTTGGAATCACTGTATAACGATCTAATTTTATTCTTGTTAAGTCAAGATATTTACCAATCTTATTTCACTTACGACGACATTCAAACAGATTTATTTTTGGCGATAGGTTAATCTATAATTATTTCTACGGAAATAATAATTGTAATAATCATTTTCCACGAGGTAGACTACTTTAACCTTCACTTCGTCCAAACCTATATGCAATCCACGTCATCAATGAAAGGTTACTAGATGATGATGTTTCACACAGTGCTGTCACCTCGTACCTTGTATTTTTACAGCTCTAATAAATTGTAATCTTTCTTTATACAATCTAATATGTGCGCAGGTAAATCATCTATAGAATATGTCACTTTCCAAACTTTAAACCGAATTACAAATAAACAATCTAGTAACTTTTTTTTGATGACGTAAATTACATATAGGTTTGGATAGGCCATAGATTCGAATTTAATAACTGACTCTGAATACGGCCGTCAACTCGTTTTTGACGTTAAAGGCCTCCCTTTAATTAAAAAAAAACAATTTCAATATTTTTAGCACTTAGCCCATTATTTACACCAAGTCTTCAATAATAGTAGTAGAAATTATTACCTCGCCCTTTATTTAAAAATTAAATTAAATGTTAGTAGTATTATTAGTTTTAGCAATAATATATTCAATGTATACACAATTAACTTAAAATACAACGAAATTGCTTAAAAATAAAATATAAATATCGATGGCGTTTCGCCAAAGAATCGCAGAAGCCGAATTTTACAGGAGCGCGCATTTTGTGATGTCGCGAAGTCATAAACAATTGAAACAAACGAATTGAATTTTTTTTACCAAATTGTGCGTTTACCTTAGACGCATAAAATAAAACAACTCGTTTTCGATAAAATTGCGACTCAACACGCTTTGGCGAAATGCCATAGATATATGAATGTTCGCTTAAAAAAATTAGAAAATACTTTGTAGCATCGATAGTTAACAATAAAATTATTTTTTTTACATCTTCAATCAATTTAAGAAAAAAATGTCGGTTTGTGGTTATTTTTTTCCAATTTATCGCGACTAACCGAAACGAAATCGATACATTCATAAAATTGGGAAATACTTTGATACTGCGATACAAACAGCTACTGTAAAAACAGAAGTTACTGTCGATAATAAAAATTGTAGCCCTATTTTTGCAACAAACGCGCATGTTTTAAATAGAATAGGGAGCAACATATTTTTTTATTGCTTATACGACAGTAAAAAAGTCAACAAAATATTTTCAAAGCGTTGCATTTAAAATTATTGGGGAAACAATTTTTCACAATACTCAAATATTTCATCTGAATACACTTTACGTAAATTTTCGTTTAGAGCCGTCGTTTTTCAGTACAAATTGCCGACTTCGACTGGCTGTTATAATATTTCGTTTTAAATATTAACTCGTGTTGGAGAAAAGTCTTAGGAACTATTTTAGGAATATTAAAAAGCGCCGATTTTATTTATGTTTAACGAGTTCAATTTTTAAAGTGTCTATTTTGCATTTTAAGTATAGATATATATTACCTAACGTATTAAATATAAATCGATAATTTTATGGCAAACGGCACGCCACGTGGTATGTTTTAACTTCCTTATTGCACCGAAATTTTATCTATGTAAATAGTTAATACTAATAGTAATTAATAATTAAAATTCAAAGAAAGAACTTAATTACGATAGGTTTCTATTTATAATACAATTAGTATTAACAGTTTGTTATAAAAAATTGCTATCGAGAAAATGCTAATAAATTTCACTACCCCATCGATATACATATAGATAGATATATACAGATTAATCTAGTAACAATCAATATAAACAAACGAACGTTTCTTAAGATATTGAAAAATAACCCGAATATTTCGTTTAGTCGTTAAATCGTTAACCTGTTTATGACTACATTTAGTTGATTAGCGAAAACAAACTCAACCAAATTGGAAAACACTTTTACCGTTATTTATGAGGATATATCAATTCGAGTATAGTAGCTATAACCAACAAAATAAGTCGTAGACAAGCAAAATTTCTTCCTTAATTCCAGTCATCAAATGTATCTAAAACTAATGGCTAGTACAAATTGGATACCTGCCTATTTGGTATCATTTTAAGTTTATCAATACAATAATATACCTACTTTATTTAGGTACCTATCTATCTACACATTTACCAACTGCCTACTTAATTTTAATGGTAATCGTATTACTTATAAGTTTTTAATAGCTCATATTTCTCGTAAAAAATATAAAAGATGGAAGCGCGAAAGCTCATTTACTTAAATCCTGCGTCGTTTTTCTTTAATCTAAATCCCATCGCAAAGTGACAAGTAAGATGTGGATCTCTGTCTGCGAAGTTATCCAACTTACACCAGAATGCACTTATTCTGTTAACTTTGTTAATTAATTCACAGTTGACATGTAAATGAAAATTATCCTATATTTCAGTAATACCTAAATCGCAGTCCTGCGAACATTTAAATATAGTTAGTACTAGTAATAGTGAACGTTATCTTTGAAAAATATTACCTATCAAACTTTTGAAATAATATTTTTACTATTTTAAAAGATTTAAAGCGAAACGTTATAACGTTTATTCGAATACTTAAAATTTTATTTTAAACATTACGTATGTTAAAACCTAATCTATATTTATAATTAATATTAAAACATTTGAAACTAACAGCTGGATAATGGTGATCCAAAACAGAAGTTGTCTAAGGGTTGTCTAAGTTACAAACTCAAAATACGCTTTTTTGCAAATTATTTGATGGTCAACAGTTAGTCGTTCCTCACGATTAGTTGCGACTAAAATGCAGGCTAGTTTTTTATAAAACATTTAAAAGAAAATTGAAAATGTCTTTTGTTTGTATACAATTTTTTAGAACATTTTAAGGCGTAAAAATGTAACATTTTCTTTAAAGCTCATAAGGGAAACGTTTCTAGAATTGCCTAGGCATTTTGCCAACTAATGCCGCAAGTAAAATTCGCGAAATGTTTCAATTTTTATAAAACGATCATCTTCGAGTACCCACGTAACGTAGTTAAAGCTTGCCATTTATTAGAACTGATCGTGAGATAATTTGAGTTCATCAATTGGTAGGTTACCGTTAAATTTGGTTCAAGTCGAACATTTTTATCGTTAATAAAAGCTCTTTTGCATTCTATCCACGTGATTATTAAAATTGACATTTGCGGCGTGAATGGGATTCCATTAATTAGAATCCCTTTTTAAAAACCATTCAGTTGTCGCCGCGTTCATAAGCGTTCGAAATATATTATTGCGGACATTATTAGAAAAAAAAACCTTCATATTTTTTATCGTGAATTTTGTATTTTGATTGTAGGAACGAAGTCGTTTGTTTATAAAGGCCAACGTAAAATTGAAGGGCGGATCAAAGTATAAATTTGAAGAATCAGCGTTTATTTTGATAAACGTCGTTTTTTCGAGCACGATATTATTTTGAATGGTGTATTGCCGCATAAATACCAGTAAGTATGGTTGTTGGTTTGTTGGTATAATAAACACGCTTCCGTTAAAACTTGTGAGCAAAAATAGGATTGCAAAATATACACCGCGCACTCTATAGTAATAAAAATTGTAATGTGTTGCGGCAGCAGTGTCGCAAAGGGAGCAGCTAACGAATGAGGGTTGTCACTTGTCACTTTGCAAACAACATTGATATAATACGCCTGTATACATTCATATTTACTCTATTAATTATAAACGGAGCGCAGGACGAGTATGTTAATAATTATTAACAATAACTAAGTGTTTTTGCTAATTAATTAATCAATTACGTAACGTATTAGGTACGTTAGCCTATTATGCTATTTACAAAAACTCAACAATTGTTCACGACGTGCAAAAATAACACCCAAATACAAATATCGGGTAACTAAAAAGTATTCAACACAAAACAAATAAGATTAGCTTAAATAATTTCTATAATAATTATTATTTCAAAAAATTATCGAACCTAAAGGATTATTTAACTACAGAATACGTATATACTCGTATATTGTACCTGCCTACCTGCATGTAGAGTACTCATTGTTAGCATCTGCGTTCGCATTACAAAAGGAAAAGCTTGTCAGCTATTTCCGGTTATCTTTATCGCATAAGAATTGATGCGACGTTAGTTTTTACATTTGCAATTCCATTAACTCTCCTTTTTGCAGCGACGTTACGTTCTTTTTTTTTAACTTTTAACTTTAGAGGTGAGGTTATTTTCAACAAAGGAAACGCGCGAACTCTACAAAGCTATACTAGAGTAAAGTAAGACGATCTTTAAAAATAATAATTAGCTCGTATTTTGTTTAAATCCTGAGAATATTTAAAACTGATTTCGCAGATCTTTAAATATTTATCTTTTTTTAACTACTATTATACACTTACTTGCAATCTTCCCAGGGACGATAAGCAAATTTTGTATTTTTAATACCAGACAATACATTGCCTGACAATCGGTGCTCTTACGAACATGCATAAAGTAATATAAAATATCAAAATATTCCCACTGTCTGTGGCTATTAAATAGGTTTTTTTTTATTACTGTGGCCCAACCAATTTGCCGATCTGTTAGTAATTACAAGCACAAACGTCCATCGTTACAATTGGCGATTCGAACCAACGACCGTTTGTTTATTAGAACAGCGCAAAACTTTTTAGTCCACCACGGCCCCTAGGTATTTTTAGTTAAACAGTTTTAGACTAAATAAAATGTAAATTTAATCATACAGATAAATTTTCACCTGCGAATGCACTTTACAAAACCTAGGCGTCTCTTATTCAGTTTGTTGCCGGTGCTTCGCAAACAGTAAAGTACGTGGTAAGGGCTTTCGGAGTTGTGGTTAAAAAGCTTTGTCGACGAATGTAAAGGAGTGCGAATTTGCGTTACTACTCTGTCTGGAGATACTCCATTAACATAGCAATATTTACTAGGCTCTTGACTTGCAGATGCAGATTAAAAGCAAACGGATTAACTCAGCTGGACTTTGTTATCAGTTCAAACAAAACTTGACTTCTGCTAGACTTTGCAATAATACAGTAAATTTGCATCATCTATTTATAAAGCAAATTAATTATCAAGTATAAATTACCAACAAATTAAAAAATTCTCAAAAGAAAAAGAATTGCAAATGTGTTTTACTCCTATTTTTTATTTGTTTTCCAAAGTTTTATGATAATTTATGTAGGCAATTTGTCAAAACATTCTAACAATAAGTGGGGAAAAGTTAATTTTACGTTGTAGGTACTTTGCAGCATTTCCCACGACTAAATTATTAATTGAAAAAAAATTCTGCATAATACATTTTTGTAGAATATATTATACTTTAAAAATAGATACCTACAAATTTAATTAAATTTTGTTCTACCTAGATGAATTTTCAAGAATTTTCACTGAAACAAGATAATTTCGATAAGGTAGAATTCGTTTTCCTTAAATTCGAGCTCGAGGGAAGTAAACCAAAAGAACAAACAGAACTATTAAGATAGGATGACGTTCTTGAACAAAATAATAACGAAACGCCCTGGTCAAGAATGGGTTTTACAAACCCATTCCATATTCTTGCAGAGTCCAATGTCGTGTTAACTCCAGTGAAGAATTTTTTGTAATATTGTGCCACTAAAATCCACGTATCTATTGTAAAATGTATTTTGCACTATACGTTAAAATTTTACGCTAATTTAATTATTATATTTTCAATTTTATATTGTATAATAGTAATTTCACAAACAATTCGTTGAAAATCTGCTATTAATCCGTCAACATTATAGGGTTTAACTGTGCATCAAAATATAAGATTATTTAGAAATATATGTTGGTGAGATTTAAAAATTAAATAACACCATCTACAATTAATTAATCTCAACTTCCAGTGTTAATCTACATACGTTGGTGAAATTGGGCCTTTCCGTGATTTTATAAACCTTTACTTGGCTACCGAATCGTAAACCAAAGAGTATAAATTGTCGAAACTAGAGCTACGACAGAATGTGAGCCTTTATAAAGTGGTTGTCATATTTGACAGTTTAATTGTCACTTCACTTCACATTAGTTCAACACAAAGCGTCGCGTTGGCGTCGGTTACACTATAAAACTAGTCCTTAATTGGAGATATAGGGCCGATATTTCCATCTTCAATTAAATTTATCTGACAGATATTTACCATGAAACTGGTTGTTCCAACATTGTTTCCAAGGTAAATATCTATCAGATTTTATTGGGAGTTGGAAATACCGGCCCTAAGTTGGTTCGTGACAATCAAATTTCCTGATGAATAACAAATTCATATTGAATCCTGATTAATTAATCTTTCAGATTAACTTAGAATTATGTACAAAATTAGACATACACATAAGCATATATGTAGCTAAAAAATCTTATCTTAAATAAAATATCTTGTGCAATCACCGTCATTAATAGAACTACGAGCTTATTTTTGAACATTAAAATTATCGCACATACCTACGTATTTTTTGAATTTAATTTATTATCACCCCACACATCCGATCGAAAACATACCATTGCGGGATATATTTATTTTAAAATTACCAATTTATATTATTCCTATTTAAAGCTTACTCGAAAAATTCAAATTCGCATTTTCCCAAAGTAATTCATACTTTAAAGTCGTTTATAAATTAAATGGATTATTTACTTTTGTATAAGCCTACTAAAATAGCATAAGATTAAAAGCCAAACGACAAAGAAGCAGGAATAAATAGCTAAAACTTTAAGCTATGCTAATTTTGACGTAAGCATTGGCTATACGAATTTCTAACAGGTATTTAGGTAGGTACGTTCGTGATAATTAACCCTCAATTTTCACACCTCGTTCGTACATCCCTATTTTCCATACTGCTGGTTTTTCATAATTGAGGTTCGTGTTTTTAAAAATGAAAATAGAAAATAAGTAAAATTTTCGCGGTAGGTAATCGATTGATTATAATTAAATTAAATTTAAACGATATTTTATAATGGAAAAATCGTGTAGTAAAATCATAGCGTAAAAACGCATTTTTCTTATAATAATTATCTGCTAAGCAAATCGTAATGATGTTTCTTAATTCAATTTTAAACTCTAGAAGAGCAAAACGTTTCCCTAAAATTAATAGATTTGTTCAGTATTAACGCACTAACAATACGCGTAAATAATAACGAGACGTCGTGTTTAAAATAAATCGATATGCAGATGTATGGTTTTCGATTTTCAATTGTTTTTAACGTTCGGATAATTCGGGATTCTTTTATTGCTGAAAATTTGCCAAATAAGTTAAAACTCATATAATATTTATTAATGTAAACTATAATGTAATGTTTTGATAATCCGTGTTAATTTTTATTTGGGAAGAAAAGCTAAAAGATAAAATATAAATTATTTCAGAGATTAATGCAGTTCATTGAATTAATAACTTCTTCGTTTAATTTAAAATTAATCAACGATTAGATTAAAGAAGCGCAATTGAAATTCAAATTGTCGAAACAATTTCACTTACGATATTAATAATCCGACAGAATTTAAAAATTACGTAGGTACATTATTCGATTGACAATGAACTTTCTACCAACGTCACTTAAATAATAAGAGTCATAAATAAATATTATTAAATAGCCTGGTTTTATATTTATGAGGAAATATAATTTAAATATTTGTTTCAAACTAATTATTCCTACTTTTTAGATGTGATGAAGGACGTGTAATTAAGTATTTTTTTGTAATAAAGTAATGTTCGGAAACGCTTAGTTTCCGAGATACAGGGTGTTATTAAAATTTACAAAAAGAATAATAGGTAGGTAGGTATATATTGATAACTCGGAAACTAAGCATTTTCGAACGTAAGCCTATATGAGCTTTTTTCTTATATTGATGCTTACTGTTACTTCCCAAAGTTTGGTAAACGTTTTATTATGAAATAAATTTTTCCATTGACGTAAGCTTAAATAAAGATGAAATTGGATTTTGTCGTTTATCTCGAAAACGATGCGTCGCACGATAAGAGTGCAAGTGGTTTTATTTTTCGCAAAACACGCCGAAAAACTTAAAATTTCCCCAATTTTGCAATAAACCGAGTGGCGTAGAAATTTTAACTGGAAAACTGTAACGATATGACGTATCTCGGTAACTAAGCGTTTTGGACATTTACAAACTTCAGACTTTATTACAAAAAAGTGTTTAATTACTAGTCCACCGTTAAATCTTTAAATTAGGAACAGTTATTCTGAAACACCCTGTATAGGGTGTATAGGGCTTTTTTATTGTGAAATATTTAGTAATTCGAATTTTTATACAATATCTATACTGCAACCCTATAAATATAAAGAACCTAGTATTAATAAAACTGACGTTAATAATTTCCGTAACATTATGAAAAAATGTAGCTTTGAAATCTTTGCGTCTCATAACTTTGAATTAAACATGGCTAAGTGCCGTTCCGTTCTCTTCACGCTGGTAATAGCATCTCTATGCGGCGTATCGTTTCTAATTTACTTATTCCCTTTTCCGGCACCTTTTCATTCGTTTAAAAATAATGACCTTTTCAATGAAATATGTTTCAAGGGTAGACAAAATACAAAATGAGACTGCTACTCAACTATCAAATATTTAAATTGCATAACGTAAGTGCTTCTTCTTAACTTGCTCTTAAACATGTAATTACTATAAATTATTAATTCGCGACGTTGCAAAAAGAAATTTGTTGAAACGTACTCAGAAACTGCATTTAAATATAAATTACTTAAGCCGTCAACATTCGTCTGAATATAGACGAAAGCACAAAACGGATCTAAAATCACAAGATGAACGACTAGCATTAGTTATTCTTACATATTTCATGTCATGAACGCTGGCGCCATTTGATGTCTGTACTTTTTGATTCAATGAAATGTAATACAACTTTCTATTGTTTTTTATGGATTAATAAGTTATACTTAGCACGCCTTTAAACTGTATATCAATAATCTACAGAGCAGTAAAATCGCTGCCTAAAATATTGGAAATTAACCTAATTGCTGCTACAAAAATTAATAACACAAATGGATATGAAAAACGTTCAGTACGTAGTTATATTGTAGGTAATAATTATAAATACATCTGTAGGTACTTATAGAACAATTTGATAAAAATTACTTGAATAAGTAATGACCAAGCAATTATAAAAATTAAAACATGCTTTATACGTAGATTATGCCAAAATATCGCTCAATGAAAAGCTGGATAAATTAAATCGAATATAAAATAACTAAATTAATTGTTTGTTTAGATATGTTTATTTAGTGGATATTTATTCGTAGTCATTTATTCACATTTTGCAGGATACTTTATTCAAATTCGGTGTAGGTATACAGGGCGATTCATAAATATAAATTTATGAATATGAAAGGTATCGTCCCTTGAAGTTTTTCGCATTATTTATAAATCGTCCCGTATAGTTTCAAAAGTCGTTGTTTAAGTAGTACCAATCAGGAATTTTTACATCCACCAGCGCGTGCCTATGAACGAATTGATAGGAATGGATAAAGATTCTATATGTGACAACAGAATATTTAGACATATCAAAGGTTAAAGTTCTAAAAATATGTTACGTGGATTCTTTATCCACTTAGAATTTTAATTATTTTAATTAGGTACCTATTAGTTTTTTTTTTAATGATTTTTTTTTAAATCGACAACTACAATTCGACAAAAATTGCCTCTTTTCTTTTTAAAAAATTTATATTTATACTAACATCAATAAACATCAGTAAATACCTTTTTAGAAAAGCTTCGTTTTACTTTTATAAATAACTTACTAAAGGTAAATTTAAAATAATAAACTTTAACTGGTAACATCGTCTACATTTATTCGAACGGTTATAATTTATAATAATTCCATTCTAGATACACACCGATTACATTCGAAAACTTTTGAGGTTGGAATACCAGAACTTTGTTTACAATGGTAACTTCAATTACAAAGGTTTGATAGATAACTACTGCGAGAACTTTCGCAAATTAGGTATAACCTTATACTTCCAGCTTACGCTACATCCAGTTGTAATTTTTACTAATAAAGTTTTGTCTCGGCAAATTTTCACCATTAAGCTTTCATTACAAATATATCTCGTATTCAACTATGATAATATAGGATTATTTATGTAAAAACTGAGTGACTTCTAGGAAAACATTAGATATACTTTTAACTGAACGTCACAAAAGTTCAAAAGCTCTGTGTAATCTCTTAAGCTGTAACAAAAAGCTATCCACACATTTCCCTCGCCGCACAGTTTGCTAGAAGTACGAAAGTTAATTTTGTAGAGCTCTCCTGCTAAAGTAATCGCCACTTTTTTCCCTCGACACAATAAATCTTACTTATATTTGAGATAGATATAGTCTAAGGCTTTTTATTTAATTTAGTAGTATTGTCCACATGCTTCTGGTCCTACCTTGATTATGTCAAATTTGCCGAAACCACCAATAAAGTGTTAATTGGGGAGGCATTTTCTTATAATTATGTAAAATTCTCTACAAAACAACCTCCGCTAAGGGCCGAATTCATAAACGACATTTAAGATAGTTTTTACTTATTAGCAAACATTAAATATTTTTTAACAAGGTACAAGATTAAAACGGGCAAGTAAGCTGCAATAAGAATGAGACCCGTAAAGGTTATGTCCAAGTATCGACTCTTAATTTAACACACAGTCTCATTTTCAAGTGAAAATAAAATGACATAAGTGGAAGTTACACATAAGTTTCGTCGAATTTGACCCTAATTGTAAGTTTCTAATCTTACGTTAGTTATAACAAAACCTTTGGGGATTCCTTATACAACTTTCCACGCGAAATACTGTACAAACAGAGAACGTTCAAGTTTCAAACGTCCGCGAATCGTTCAAATCAATTAAATATAGGTTAGATACTATTATTTATTTAAGAACGGTTTCAAATATGGCTATTGTTATTAAGTAGGTAGGTAGATTTTAGAAATTTTAGAAATACATAGGTAGTTAACCCTCTAACTAAATTACCTATATTGCTTTAAATAATAGGTAAGTACTGTAGTTACACAACTGTAAAAAATAAGTATCTAAAGCACAGAAGCAAAGTCGAGTGCAGCAGTTCCACGAACACGTGTAGAAAGGTCATTCATATGATCGAAACACGAATGACGAGTGCTTCAACTATCACAGCAGGATTCATAAAAATTCCTGACACGGTATAAAATCTAGTTTACGTCATTTATACCACAAAATAGCGAATTCGTTATGTAACGAAAAGATTCAAATATAGCGAAAAATATTTAATGAACACATATGATATAGATAACTACTTCGATATTCTGTTTTAATTTGTTACTTACATAAATCTGAATTTAAATAAATTATAAAAGCTTTTAGATGTTAATTGAATTTACTTTCTGCATAATAATTCGAAGAAAGTGTATTTTCGGATAATTTCAAATTAATATATGGTTGAAAATAGCATAAAAATTTAATATTTATTGATATAAGGCGTTTCCGATGTAAAATAAATGGAGACCTTTATTTTATAACATCTAGTACTTATTTCGCGGCGTTTAGTAAGGGGTCACAGTGACGTAATAAAAAGTAAATAATCAAAATAAGAGAAGGAAATTGAGGCAAGCCGTTTATGGTAGTATAACGTTTACCAATTTTGTATTGTTCCTATCTCCGTGTTTCCATTTCGATATGCCATTTAAGATTAGTCATCTTTTATAAACAGAGTGCGCATCAAAACTGTATTCTTTGAAACCGTTCGAATATATCGGATAACAATATTTCGTGGTTGGGAAGTTTTTATTTATTTACCTTCCCATAATTGTAATATTTTGGAAGATTCTCTTAGCGGTTAAAAACGGCACGAAACGATCGTTTCTTTTTTCAAATTTCTGTTAGATACATAACTGTAAAAACACGGCAATACATTTTTTTTCGACGACCACTACGAAAGGTGCATAAATTCACACCATTAAATGTTACCGAAAAGTTGAACATTACAAATAAATAGGTCGATCGTACGTAAACAAACTCGTTGGCCAATTATAAACGTCCTAGTCCGCCACTCAACTTCGTCTCGTGGCTCAAACTATTATACTCGCGTGAAATACCTGCCTTTTATCACTAGTTCTACAATATACTATTTAATTTTTTATTTTCGTTATTTTACGGAGAGCGAATTATCGCAAGTTCTGAATTAGAGGAGTCCGAGCGAATTAGAAATGTGTCACTGTATTATGTTTAGTTCAACATACACAAAATTCAGTAATCTTAAATAGTTAAATAAACACAAGCATCTATAGTTACCTAAAATAACCACTTTAAAAATATGTATTTAAAGCAGGTTTTACATTATGTGAGATCTCGCACTAGTTCACAATTCGAGCGCTCTTAATTATTACTCGTTACTATGATATCGTAAACGAGATATGATCCTGTTTACAATGGAAAGTGATGCAAATACCAGCGAAGTCCGAATTTTATCGTTACGTCCAAAGTGTCGAGTATTTTGTTAGGTTATGCAAGTACCTATAGCTTACCTAAGCGGCCTGACGATTTGCAAATCAGTAAAAAGTTACTAGATTGTTTATTTGTAATTTAGTTTAAATTTTGGAAAGTGACATTCTATATAACAGATCCGCTTGTGTACTTTTAAATGTTCGTTGAATGGAGAAATTTAAAGGGTCAATTGTAAAGTACGAAACCACTTCAAAATCGTGCCCTTTACGTCCCACTATCCCTTAAAAGGTAAATAATTCAAAAGTCGCTATCTCACTTATCTTTAAAGATAGAGATCTCGTTTTAAAACCAAACCACGACGAATTTAATGAGGAATAAAAACATTGCCGACAATAATGACTGATTTTTCAATATTAAGCGAAATACTACGAAAAAAAACGCACTTTAAATATCAGCCCTCCATAAACATTGTTAAACAAGTTACGGCCAAAATGCTTCAAATAAAATTTGTTTCTGATGCTTTCAGCTTTAATATGATATACGACTGACCCAAAACGAACAACCTATATTTTCGCGATTTAGGGGTCGAGATCGGAAAAAATCCAAAACGGCACGTCTTGACGTCATCAGACAGGCTGCAATAGCTAGATTTTCCATGAAAATTCGCTAAATTTGTCTACAACAAACATTAAATTATTAGCGAGTTTTCCATATCACCTTCGAGGTACTCCCTCAGGTGCATTATCACTAATATGTCGAAACTTCGCTTATAGCCCTACAGCATCTTCAAACTCTCTTACGTGGGATACTACGTGGGAGCCTACAGCAAACAAGATCGTATATTCAAGATCTTGAATATAAAGAACAACACACTCTGTGTAACTTGTTTACAACTCTCGAACTTATTCTATTTTATGTACGTACATACATAAAATATTACTACTATTTTATGTACATACATATTAGGCACACTGCCTATTCTTCTCCGCCCAAGTATTGTTTGGCACGAGTCTACTAAGGTATTCTCCATCATTCTTTCATCTCTTTGTTTCTTCCCGAATGTCTCATGTACATAAATTTGCTTCCAAACATCCCAATCGTGGATGTGCCTTCTTTGAAGATCAATTTCCAAAAGAAATCCATTTTATAGCTGACTTAACTTGAATTAAGCCTAACTTAACAATAAATCGTAAAACTAAAGATCAACTTGCATCCACTAAACCTAATAAAAACTAATATCGAAATGCAAACTAACATTGCTGCCGCTGCAACTGCCACTCGTCTGTAACAGACTATAAAAAAAAGATTAGAAACTTTTAATTTTTCTTTGTATTTCCTACGTTTTTCTTGTCATCGTTTTCCCTCTATTGCAAATTTCCAACGTAGATTCTTCAATTGACTGCGAACTTGTATTATTACGTACCTATGCGGTTCATATTTCACTGTATTTCACCAATCACTTTGATCACGAAAATGCACCTAAGATAAAATTTCGTTCGTGAAATTGGATTGTCGAATGTTTGAGGGGAGCCCTAACCAAGACCCTAACTGAGTCCCTATCCAAGAGCCTAACCAAGCTTGATTTTCAGAGAATTTGTGTTAGAGCGTAAAGGTTTATGTATTTTCACTTTATAAATACCTGGAGAGTTAGTCGACAAAGAAAGATTCTACCTTTCCTCGTCGTATTAATCCTTTTAGAGAACACAACACTCGCGCACTCACACGCAAAAAGACCTTATAAACCCAACGAGCACTCCTCGCACACGCGACATAAGACGCCTAATTTAAAATTCGAAATACTAAAACAAACACTACCGCTCTGTACCGCTCACGGGAAAGATCTGAAACGGTTTTGCCAGAATTTTATATAAAAATGCATTCGAGTTGTTTGATGGGTACAAGGAATCCCGTTTTTATTTTAAAAACTTTCATTTCTTTGTTCGCATAAGTTCTGCGATAAGTTATCACGTGAAAGTAGGTGGCGCACATGTTTTATTAGTTGCTTTATATTTTATCGGTCGCGTAAAAATGCGATTAAACTTTTATCTGGTTTATTGTTTGTAATGGGGAAATTTTCAATGTTTAAGGGCACACGAATAGTTTTTAAATTAAAAATAGAATACATTTATAATTCTGCGGTATAAAGGATGATTATTCGAATAATCTTCAACTGGCATATGTTTTTTTGAATTTTTATTTGAAAATTTTTATAAAGGGTGGCGGTACGAATTTTTTTTTATATTCTCTGGGTGATACGCGTAACCCACAAGATTAAGAGCCACCGCAATAGATTCTTGTCGAAAACAAATCACTTACAAAAAACAATACAAGAGATTTTCTAATAGTTTCGAAGCCGGTCATCATGACCAGGGTAAAATTTTATACGTAAGATCAAATAATATCAAAGACAACAACATAAACGATTGACAAAAACGTTTGATACTATTTAATTTTTGTTTTGTTTAATTTGTTATTATACTGTATTTTATACCTGACACGTATCTAAAATACCTACATAATTAAGTAATATCAAAATTAAAAATCCTCGAATAATATGTAATTCCAATAATATCTTTCACAACTACCCCTACGCTGTGCTGATCACACAGTAGCACTTATGAGATCGGTGTCGATCTATACGGCGTGCGTAGACAGCTCACTTATACGTTACACGCGCACGTTCTTGGTGGTTTTTACAGGGTTTAGATAATTTAAATTATCTTAGCTGATAGTGTGGGAAATACATTTATTTGAACCATTTTGATGGTAAATTTATTAGTTTTAGAAAGACCAATCCTTATGGGGGGGTTAATTTTTAAAGTGCGTTTTTTCGTAGTATTTCGCTTAATATTGAAAAATCAGTCATTATTGTTATAGACTTTTTTATTTCACATGAAATTTTTCAGGTCTCATAAGAGACCTCGAAACCAATAGGTCGCGTGGGCATGTTTTAATGTAAATATATTCATATCGTATAACTTATTGTACGAGATCTCGCATAATGTAAAACCTGCTTAAGTTAAGCATTTTATGGACGTTACTTTTATGAAGTTAATTACTTCTAAATTCAAAGGAAAATTGTTCATAATTCACACCAATATTAGACGATCTATTTCCGAATTAACATTATAATTATTTTATATAAACGCACTCCCTATAAAATTATTAAAGATCACATTATTCGAACAAATCCCGAATGCAAGTTGTTGGGTTAGTGTTTTGTTAATAATGGAAAACACTTAGAAGGCTACCGGTGTTTAATTATATAGATATACCTTCGAGACAGACCACAGTGAAAGCGTAATTACGGACAATCAGGATTATGTGTGGAGAATAGCGGGCTTTTCGAGACCAAATGTTGTTACTCAGATGTACCATATAAACCATTATAACCGACGGTGATTTTGCCCAATGTCTTAGATAGCTTTGCAGAGGATATAAACATAAACCGTATTGTATCGTAATAGTATACGCAAGATTACCGAACCTCTACCTATTAATATTAACGAGCTTTGTCATTTAAAATTTCAATTAAAATTAGAAATTCGAACAGAACGGAAATTAATAATTTATAATTAAAAACGTAAAATAGATTATTATCTTAAAAGAAAGAACATTTTTTGTTACAAATAATATACCTACAAGATTCGTTCGACTACGTTTAGGTACTACTATAATACAACGAACGAGAAGGTGGAAAATTATTACTAATACGGTAAAGTAGAAGAAATATGGACGTGAAACGGGTAGGATACCAATCCATTTTCAGCAACCGGAAGGAAATCACACTTCAGCACCAAACGCGTTTCTAATACAGATACATGGCTGAAAGGGACCTGCTAATTGCATTGACTGTAAACAAGGAGCTCAACTCGGACTGGATAGTTTCCGACATCAACCTAGACTTCACTAACAACTTCTTACATTAGTTTCTGCATACATAGAATTAATTTAAACGTGTTCCCATGCTTCTAGTAAACATATTTCGTCAGTTAAGTTTAGGAAAACGGTCTCTACAAACTACTAATTATTCTATTTACAAAATACCTTCTCTAGCGGCGAGTGTTTGTACCTACATTAAAATAAATTACCTAAGTACATAAATTTTTATAAGAATGCACGATTAATACAATCACGTAATTTTTGTAGACGCTTTAATCCTCCATCGATTAATGAATAACATCGATAGTTACGATTAGTTAAGTTTTTAATGTTTCCATTAACTAGGATTGATGCAACGTTTATTAACACTCTGTCACCTTTTGAGTACCTATATATTTCAGACAATTATAAAAAATTCCCGATATAATAATGAATACTTTAGTTAATTAACAAAGATGTGTTAACAAGTGTTTGATTTTTATTACATTTTTGCCAAAACTTTCAATTTAGGTATCGATTAAATTAAAAATGTTATTTTATTTATTAAGGCCCGGTTTTACAAACATGATTTATACTGCAGAATAGCTATTCCTGAAAGAACTGCCGTGGAAACGTTGCTTGAGGCAATGGTTTCCACGAAAGTTATTCCAGGAAATAGCTTATCTAACGTATATCTTATAATTGCAAAACCGGCCCTAAATCGTTTAAAAAATGTATTTTGTATTTTATGTACTTATGGCGAAATAAAAAATAATCAATTTTTAATTACTTTTCCAAATGTCAAATGCACGATGCAAGTACATTCGTAAACGATGCAATGACGAGCAATGAAAAATTCTTTATTTGTGAGAATTGCATTTCTGTCGGTGACGTCTATTTTCTTATTGACTTTTCAGAAAAGTCTGAATTTATTATTTTGACACAACTTTTTCAAAACTCTATTAATTTTTCTCTCGAATTTTCGTTATTTGACTGGGTTAAAATAATTAAAGTAACAGGCATTAAACTTTTTTGGCGATGAATATATATATATATATATATATATATATATATGTGTGTGTGTGTGTGTGTGTGTGTGTGTCACGTATGTTCTATAGGTAACGAAAAGCACAAGTTTGCAGGCAGCGTCTAAAACTATAGGGATCTAGAGTAGAAAAATTGGAAAAACCGCTTGAACTTATTTTTTAATGCTTCGCTGTATATTAGGTATTGTAAAAGCGATTTGAAGTGTTTTACACCCACTTGCAATTGTAACAAAGGTAATTTCGATTCATAACTTATCTTTCGCCGTCGCTAAAGCCATTCACGTGTACTCCGAAGTTTATTAAGAAATATCTAAGCCTTTCTCGTCTAAACTATTCGCTTATTAAAAAATTAAAAAAATGTATGTTAAATGGGACAAAAATGCGCATTTTGGGCGTTACCAATTGAATAATTAATATTATCGTTTTGTATGAAATACTATGCATACGTATATTATTAATAGGAGGAAGATAAGACAAAGTACACACCTGTACATAAGGGAGAAGTTAGGTGGGAGTATGGAAGGGTAGGAAAACTGTGCTGGGTAATTTGCGTACGGCCCCTAAGTCGCGCTTTAGAAACGCTTGGAATTTTATCGCGATTTATGTTTTTGTGATAGATTCAAAAGAACATTAAATAGCATTATTACATTTTTAAATCTGGTATCTTATCTCTGCATCTTCTAATAGGTAGGTGCATTATATCAAAGTTAGTAAGGTAGATATCATTCGTAATTCTCTAGTTATTTATATGCATTGAAATAACCTTTATAATTATCTCTAATTTGAAAATGGAAATATTCAATATCTAACATCATTTCTCTCGTCTGGCAGAGTGCCGAGACACAAGTGGTCTCATTATGGCTTTCTCGAATTTATGATCTCAGCCAGGGTCAAACGATGCATTTCCCATCCCGGGTTACCCATGAACGGTTCGCCGCTCTTGCCGCCTCATTAAGTTGTGGCCAGTGGTGGAATCGAACAAATACGGACATTCTTTTTAGGTATCTACACAGTATCTTTAACCCACAATGAAGTCCAAAAGACCTTCAATTATTTCTTAAAACAAAAACAAAGAACTGAAAACAACAAATTATCAATGTACGTACGTACGAGTTTCACGTCTAATATCAAGTTGGCCGTAGGAAATCTAACAGCAAACACAAACTTCATTATTGTTATCTAAAATACCAACCGTTATTATATGAAGGAAAAATGATTCCCAATCTGAGATTAAAAATTACTTTACAATTTAAAAAGATGCGCACGCAATAAATTATTGTACCATTTAATTCTTATATTATTGTGCGTGTAGCGCATTTAATTCTATCAATTATTACAAATTTGATATTTGAAAGCTACACAATAACGATAATCGACAGTAAACCACATCAGTCAATACGTTACTTGCCTTCCGGAACAAAATTTTATTAGAAATACAGTGAAACATAAACCTCAAAGAGCGTTTCACGCTCGCAATTTTTATGAAATACGTGCTTTTAGCGCATATCGTGCGACCTCATACCCAACAACGGCCTGTTTACCCTTTCTGATCGTTTATATTTTTTGACAGCGGAGGAATTTGAAGCAATTTATCAGATTTTCCCGGTCCTTTGTAACTATTCATCTACGATCACTTCGATAGATTAATTTCCATTATTTGAGTATTATTTATGGTCCAATTACTATATAATAAATACATACTAATATTTTTTGATGCGATTTTTATTAAACTGTAGATGAGCTTATTTTTTATGGGAGAACGGTTACGTGCGGAAATCTTAGTTGCAATAATAAATCTTACACGAACTTTATATCGTATTTTAATATATTAGTTGTAACGTAGACGTTGTAAATTAATTTAGGTACGGACATGTTATGATTTCATATCTTATGTAGGTATATTAATATCTAGTTAAAAGGTAATACGATTTCATTAATAAATATATGTAAGTGTTTACCGTCAATTTTTTTTTCTACATTTCAAACAATAAGATACGGAATTACCTATTAAAATTCTGAGAAGGATTATTAGTGTTATAATTTCATTTAAACGCCCTTTTAGAAGAATAATTTCTTTGCTCGCTTGCGCTCGTAAAAAAACTTTCGTTCTCGAATGCAAAAGATGCATTTCGCAATCTAGCATCAAAAATAACTAATTAAATTTCGCGACACGTTTCGCAATTCATCGTAATATGTATACTATTGTTAATGATTTTTCATAATATACCTGTCGTAAAATAATTGTAAAATTAGATTTTTTTTACAAAACGCCGTCTTATTCTAGAAAAAATGCGCGTATCTCAAATAGCATGGATAAATACGACTACGCTGCTCTAGCCTTTTTCTAATGGAAACATTTAAAAACAAAAAGACTGCTGACTTTTAGCCGTTTTGTATGAAATTCAATGAAAACGAGGAAATTCGATGAAGATGGGGGATTTTAAAAATAACTAAAACGTTTGGCTATTATGAAAAAAACTAAGGAGATTAACCTTTCTTTCAACTTTACCCTAACGCCGTATACACAGACAATTGCCCCGTGTGCACAGTCTTAAATGCGTAATTGTTTGTGTACACGGCGTCAGGTTAAAGTTGAAAGAAAGGTTAATCTCCTTAGTTTTTATGTGTAATAACTGATTTTTCGACAATAAGGCGGCGTTTTGTAAAGACCGACATTACACACCTACTATATGATTCGTTTAAAAATAAATAAATAAGTGTTTAGCAATGACAATATTTGTCAGTAAAATAACGTTACGAATAACAAATTTTATTTCATTTTTACACGACGGAATAAAATGAATCATCGATTAATTATAATTACAATTAATAAAAATCTAAACACTGTTAAACGCCGTAAACTATATTCTCGCCGAATATTAAGTCCTTAGATTCTTCTTTTTTTATATAAATAAAGCCAATATGGAACCGTGCTTATTTTCCGAAAAATGTTTTGGAAGATGTACTTTGCGTTCACCTACTAATTTTCGTGCTGACATTTTAGTAAGTGGATTAAGTTAGCCACGGCAGAACGATAGCGACTCCCAATTCTCTAATTCTCGCTTTATATGGAGCATAAATAATAATCAACTGTCCCGGAATTTTAGTAGATTAGCATTCACAGTACCAACACGGACACACCTAGTTCGCCCTATAGTACAATTTATTTAAATATTCAGAAAGCTAGAATAAAATTTAAGCAGAAATGGGTCGCGAAAAATATTCTATTTTCACTTTATTAAATTCAATTACATTTTGTTGTGGAACAACAACATTTTTAAGAATGCAGGTAATGTATTTTTAAAAGTTTAATAGTTCTATTTAACTTGAGAAATTGTTTGTATTCGATACAGGGAAAATTTTCCTAGTGAGAACGAGAAGGTTAATGAAATCACATCTGCCCCTAAGAGAAGGAACATTCTTAAGAACAGGCCTAATAAACGGAAATAACAAAAGAAATTTACGCCTATTCTCAGCACAAATGAGGGTTTTCTGTTGTAATAGAAATTGTGCGGAAATCGTTAGTCTTAAAGGTTTTTTTGCTTTGAATTAGATTAGTTGTTAAGAGTATAAATCGATAGTTGGTACATCTTAAACTCGGTTAATTTTAGGAAACATTTTGATAATTAATTTACTGTGGTTTTATCTAAGAAAATTAAAAAGATCAAACACGCTTATTACGTTGAACTAAATTGTGTTTCGCAGTATTCTCGAAAGCTTTTGTCAGTAAATAATTTGAAAACGGCGAGATAAAAGAAAATTTAATAAAGTTTGTAATATTACGTTTTATTAAATAATTTACGCATCTAATTCGTTTATTTCATTATTTAAAAGTATCTTTCAAGTGTCATTTACCGTTAATAAGAAACTGCTGACGTTTAAAAATTGATTTACGCAAAAAACTGTACGCGCCCCCGTTATTGGTCGTTTAAAAATTAGAAATTTATCTAAGAAATTAATAGATCTAATCAATGTATTTAATGTTTAATCACTTACCTATGTATGTATTAAAATAAGAATAAACTTGGGCGTGTTACTTGGCAGAGATGTTATTTTAACACGTTTCTGATAGTTTCAAAGTTTAGAGAGGCCTAATCCGATTACCTGGCCCTTGAACGTGCCCTTATAGGACAAAGCGGTCAGTGGTACATAAACGATCGACGACAAAACCACTTCTCCAAAAATATTAAAATGAAGTGTTTTAAAATGTTAAGTTTTACCATTTACCATTTTAACCAGAAAAGAAACTAAGTAACCTATAGGTATATATAGAAATTTATGTAATTTATTATAGCAATAATTTTCTAAAATGATTTTCAAATTGAATTATTTATATTAAACTACCTACAACTGTTTTTTTCATTTAAGTATTATTCGAAATATTATTTTATGCGTACCTTAGTTCAGTGTCGTTAGACACGGCAAATGGAAAACCTCGAAACCCAGTTAAATACTGAATGAATTTTCGTTAAACTTGTTTTATTGAGTTTGTAATAGAGAGAACTAAAAAATTTGGCTTTTAAAAATTAGCGCTATGTCGAAACTTCAAAAGTTTTTCGAAAAAGAGTGAAAATATTAAAAAATATATTTACGTTGAAATGTAAATTTCTACAATTTTATTGAAGTGTCATAGCCAATAAACGTATCGGAACACCATTATCTATATCAACAAACTACCCTACCATAAGTGTTTATAAAAAAAATTTGAAAGCTGAAAATCTTTCCTTAAAAATTACCCTTCCGAAGTTTGAATTTTTGCAAGCGCAAATGCCAAGTTTAGTATGAAATTTTCGACATAAGGAGACAAGATATGAAAAATAGCATACGTGACAAAAATGTAACATGAAATGTGCCAAAAACAATAGCTTTATTACAGAGCTGTGCGGTAAATTATAATTGAAATATGACGCTTTCTGCGAACCTTTGGCGGACGGTATGAAACAAAAACTTCCGTCATTTTGAAATGAGTTAAGGATGGAATTAAAATATTTTGGTATTAAACTACCAACGTTTAGGGATCGTCGCCAGCAAAAATATTTCTTTTTTTTAAATGGTCGATCAACTTGGCTGGACCTCTCGGGGTGGTTTGACCCTTAAATAATTAATAATAATCAAAAGCGGTGATTTTTAAAAGGTAAATATCTTAGTTCTTACTGTTAGAAACTCAACGTAACAAGTTTTACGAAAATCTAATCAGTATAACTGGGTTCCGAGGTAAAAAACCTTACTGCACTGGATTAATTTATAAGCTATAATACATTCCGACGAATTTAATTACACAAATTCAAACTGCCAATTTAATTAACGATATAAAGAGAAATTCATTCATATACCACTTTAACTAACCAATTGTACGAATCGAAATATTTCAAACGAACCAGAACGAGCAGGGTTGAATTTATTTAAAATTAATGAGAAATTCGTGTATAAGTTTAAAAACACATGCTAGTATTCCACAAAGTGGTTATACATTCGATAAAATTTGACCCCCTCGTTTGTGAACAATACCTAAAATATGTTTCTGAAGTAGGTACGTGTGAAGTACGATACAATGTTTTTGTTAACGTAGTTAATTAATTAATTAAAAAAATTAGGTAGGCACCTATGTAATTGCAACTATTATAATGCAACTCGTTTATTATATGTGTCGGTTATATTTTGCTTACATTTTCAAAGGTGTCGTTAAAGCTAAGCATACTTAGGGCGATTCAGAATAATTGTGAAGAATTTTAAGGAGTGCTTCCTTTACTTTTTATTTAAATTCTAAATTTTATTTTATGTTATCATATTTGATAGTCACATTTTATGTGTTAGCGCAAATCTTATTGGGTAGCTTCTTCAAAATTAGTTTCGTCTATGTATTTACATTAATTAATGTATGTGGAATATTAATTGTAGGCGAGTATTGTTTATAAATTTTTATTAGAACAAAATTGTTATTCGTCAGAAAGTCGTCCTAGATGAACTCCCTGTTAAAGGCAATAATTAGCGTAGCTGTCTGTGCCCGTAAAGTATAAGTGTCTATGTTTATTTTGTTATTTTTTGAAACATAGATTCAAATTTATTAGATACGGTCATTGCAATTCCGATGGGGATAACGGCATCATCGAAGATTTCCCCGTAGTGTACAACAATAGATTTTGATAAAACTGTCTGAAACCGACTAACTCTGTAATTGCCTATACAACAGAACTGTGTGTGCGAAGCAAACTTTAATTAATCGCTACGATAATATGTTGCTATAGCAACGGAGACTTTAATTCTTAGTCGCTTTTCTGGTCGTATTCAAAGAAAAATGATAAAATTTATTTATTAGCTTGATTAAAATTTAAAACTAAAGAATATTATTGTTGATTGTCATTATAAGCAACGATTGAAAATGCAATAGATGGATTGCGATACGCGTGGCGTCAATTTATTTTATTTTTTTTAAGTAAAGTGAGTAAAATAGTTTAAAAAAAAATTACATTAGTAAGCATCTATATATGTACCTGCATTTTTTTTAGTTTGGGTTACCTATTTTGTCAATGTTAAACTGTTTCCGATTTACACCAATAGTGGCAATGGAATTTATTGTCACAGAGGTGATATCCGTAATTACGACAATGCATAGGAATGTTACTAATGTAGGTTGAGTAGTATAGGGGTTAACGCGAGGTATTTGTTGCATGGCATGCAATTGCGCATTAGCGAATCCATAAATTAAATTGTTACCGCAATCTACCGCTAAATGATAAATTTCGAACTAAAGCGAACTATGTTTATGAATAAAATTATCATATAAGTTTCGGATCGAAGATGAGACGTGCATTCGATGACAAAGTAAGAAATTATACAAGTTTATCTTAATATTTAAAACACGAATAACGTAACAGCAGAAACATTTTTACTTTAGTCAACTACATATTTGTGGCACAAAAGTATCAACTAGATATTTATCTTAGAAGACGTAATATATTACATTCACAGAGACAAGGCTGACGCCTTATATTTCAAAAGGAATCGTTCAAACATTTCAAAACTTATCGATATATACCATTTCCAACGACAAATACAAATTTATCAAAAATTCGAAAGCATTCTTGCTTTATTTTAGATATATCGTATATGAAACGATTTGTACATTAGATAGAAACCTCACTTTATATAAATAGAAATTATTATTAATAAATCTAGAGATAGAAATAAATAAAATTTTGGTACTCGGCCAAAACATTGTTATATATGATAATTAAATACATACGGGCTGGTCTAATGCAAAAAAAGGTTCAAATTTATTTTGACTTCTTAAATTACTGCATTATTGATATTCGAAAGATAGTAGGTTGTGGTATCTACTAACTACGTGTGTACAGTCAAGTTCATATGATTTGTCCCGTCGCCAGTGTTAGTTTTTATTGTAAGAGGCTAGGAAAAAAAGATTACTGTCCGTTTTTATTTATTATCTGAACTGACGTATACCTTTATACAATTCAGAAAACAACTACTACCCTTCATCCCGTTTGATCCTCTCTCGCCGCTCGTTGGCCTGCTATCACATCTCGCGGGACAAAACATAATATGAACTTGACTGTACGTGTACAAGACGCTCGTTTTTCACGGCTCAGTTCCATAAAAAGCACTAAAATCAGTATTTACAAATAAACATTTTAAAAATAATAACGTTTATTAATTCAATTAATGAAGAACGTTGAAGAAAGGATTGAAGATTAAAATAAATTAAAAGTGTAAATTAATATACCTACGTAGGTTTGAAAATCGACCATTTTCGAAATAAAATCGAATTTCTTTTTCGATTAAATAAAATTATTTTTTCAACAATCGCTATTCAAAGCAGTAAGCATTAGCGCTCGCATTTTATAACGCAAAGTTGACGTTCTTCGAGAACTACCATTTCGTCACTTTAAAGCGACGAAATAGAAAAAAAAATCGCTCACCGTTTATAAAAGTAAGTCGAAGATGCGAAGATTTATAACGCAACGAACAACGTTCACTTTGTTTGGCAGCATTATTGATATAGAAAAACTTTTTTTTTAATGTACCTATTAGATTTTAATTGTTACGATTGTAGAAAAATTATTGTGTACTTAATTTCGAGAAACTTTTCTCTCAATCGGCAGTATTGGTCATCTTGCGCTCTTAATATTATACAAATAGCTATTTTCTCAGACTCCCCCGAAATATTAAATTTTACGCTCATTTACCATGATACGAATGCAAAAGTATTTTGTTACTAAATATAGACCTGTAAATTTAATAATCTTGCCGAGTTATAACGACGAATTGAACAAAATCGTGAAATTTTTCGAGCAAGACCTAGTTTTTCTGAAAGGGCGTGGGGTTCCTCCATAATCTTGTGTCGATGCGGAAGAAGGGCATTCAAACATTGTTTATGTAAAATATTAATTTAACAATAGGATAATTAATTATTCCAACTAATTTGTTAATTATTAAATTTGTTAATTTGTTAAATTGAAATAATGGCAAAACGTTATAAAACACCTACACGAGTAAAACGGAAAAAAGTGTAGATATATGTACATTAATAATTGTGACAGTAAATATTCGTGGCACTAGTTGAAGCAAGTAATGATAACAAATAGGTATACTCGAGAACTCTGTAATAAGAAAATAATTGCAAAATATACCTACGAAATAATTTTAAACTAGGCCAGTTTTCAAGATTATACTTCAGACTGTTTTAACTCGAGAGGTTTACTTCTGTGTCTAATAACAACCCGCATTTACTTTGTAACCATAGCAGTGAGTAAGTCACGGAAAGGAAATATTCATATAAAGGGCGAATATTTTGTATTTGATGCAAAAAGAGCACCTCAATAATTTGAATTTACGCACCTCTACTTATTGTTAGATGTTAAGCTCTAATTAAAATTATAGGTACATAAGTTACATTTACTTTAAAACTTTTCTTAACTAGCACTGATTGGACAGAACCAGATTGATTAACTTTGTGAAGTTAATTGACAAAGGAATTTTTTAGAATAAATCAGTGTCTTTTATTTATTCAAGACCGCATTTAAACGGTAGATCTTTTAAAAGCTGATACTGCGAACTATACCCAAATCATATTTCAAAACGACGAAGCGATGATGGGAGAAATTCCCAAGTGGAGTCGATTACACAAAGTTAAACTGAAAAAAAGCGGCGAGCGAGTCTCTTTTCCTTTTTTATATTCTTAGAATTATGACAGATATGATTTCTCCTATACGTACATTGCAACGAATTACTTTTTACAATATACTGTATAATGGGTAAAATGCTTAAAATCAACGCGACGATTAGAAATAAAACGTATCGACCGATCAGCATCAGACACTTTTGTAAATTGATTTAAGCTATTCAAAATTAAAATATTTCAAACAACTACTGGAGGTTTCAATAAACGTTAAAAAAAACTGATTGTTCAACAAAACAAAATCGTAAAACGTATTAAAAATGGTGAAATTTTCAGTGGTTTGTGATAAATAGGAGATTGTTAAGAGAAAGAGTAACAAGAATTGTTATAAATTTAGAATAATTATAAAACATTTAATACAAACTTAAAACATGTAGGTCAATCACTATATAAAGTACCTACCTACACTTACCTATATGTATATTTAATATCTACTCATGAAAATCAAGAATTTTTATTTAGAAAATCGACTGAACACGAAATTAATCAATCCCGAAATCTGGAGCTTTACAACCTCGCGTAACTATAAAATGCCGTGACTGTATTCAAATATGTTTTTATATAGCAAAACTCAAAAGAAAATGTTGCTATCTAAATCGAAAAATTACCTTAACAAATTTTCTAAGCGTTTAAAATCGAGTCAACCATAAAAAAATCGACGACTTTATTATATCAACAGTGAATTTATTATTAACGCAAATCCGAGACTTTATCCGAGACTCGCGTGTTCGAAGATCGAACAAAAAAGAATTTCTTACTTCTATAACTCTATAATTGGAGAGTATGTTGTAGAGAAATTACAAATGTTTGCCGCCAGGTTTGTTAATAGCATTGTTTAAAAATATTAATGTGGGTATTGGAGAAAACCCGCACGATCTGGACACGTATAGTTTCTGAAATGCGTGGATTTTATATGACGTCAAATAAACGAAATTCATAAACTTAACATGTTTATTTTATGGATTTATGATAACATATGTTAATAAACAAAACTAAGGGCCGATCTTTTCATCTTCCGTTTAATTTAATTGACACATATTTACTATAGAAACGTTTGTTCAAACAATTGTTTCTATGGTACAAATTTGTCAAGTAAATTTATTGGGAGATGAAAAGACCGGCCCTAAATCAAGCAACGAATTTTGTTTAAATAATTGTGTAGGTAGGTATTTTAGAAACCCTAAATACCCATTCGACATATTATTGTTTTTTGGTTAGATAATAAATTCAACAATCGCTATTTTATCAGAAAACAGCGCGTTTTTCTTATAATTAATTATAATCATTGTAAGTGCTTGTTCACTGTGGGCGTAAGACATAAGAAATGCCGAGAAAGCCATATCGCATTAATTGCGACAATGCTACGTAGTTTGAGTAGGAACGTATTGTTACAACTCAAAATTTAAATAAATTATGTAGGTACTCCAGTGATAGGAATGATACCGATTCCACGGCTTTAGTTACAAAGCGGCGGTTGCTATCAAATCTTTCTAACAGACATCATGGCGTTCGTCGCATAAACAATGAAGACAAGATCTTGGTGAATATCGCCACTTTTTCCAAGAACTGAAACAAAATCTTCAACGATTTCGTGAATACGTTAGAATGACCCCGAAACCCTTCAATTTTTCAATATATTTCAGATAAAATTAAATGCCAAATTGAACATTGTAATTATAATAATTACCACATAAATTCAATTTTACGGCGCAACGCGTTCAAGGGTCAATCAGATCACGAGTTTCCTCGATGTCATCTTCACTACCTCGATAAAAAAACAAACAAATCCATTTGTTACGTCATCGCGATAGGTGTCCATGAAGGCAGCGAAGCACCTTTGACGCGCGTGACGTGACGAGGTATTAAATAATGCATTGATTTTATTTAGAGGTAGCATCGATGTATCGATCGCGACATCGATCTCGCTCTTAAGTATAATTTGCGTATTGTTTTGTTTTCAAGTTCCAGAAATAATTTTTATCGTTTTGAAATACCTATGGTTTGAAATTATTAATTTTATTTATCTTTCGATGAACAACATCACGGCCATTTGATTAATTCAGAGTAATACAAATTGCAATATGGCAACTAAGCCTCATCTATGATATAATATGGACATTTTGACAAAACTGTGTTGAGGGATACCGACACCGAAAAAACTAGTGCACGGAATCGGCACCCTAAGAAAAACAAATCATGACCAACCTTCATCCGTTTCAATTCTGAATAGATTTATACCTAAGCGTACATTATACCAGACCGCAGCGGGTCGCATTTCAGCGCAACCAATTACTGGGGTGAATTTTAAATGAGTCAATGCCGGAATCTCTGTTGCGTGACAACGATTGGTTGTAGAGTAATGCACTTGATATTAAATTTTGAATTGAACTTTGTTCAAAAATATTTCAACTTCCTGTAGTTCTACAACCACGTAAGTAGATCAAGAGATGGGAACTTTTTTTTCAAAAACCTCGGAATACTCACTATCAAAGTTTGTTCTATTCGTTACGACTCATCTCGTATATTTTATAGGTAATGTTTATTGAATATCTTTTGTGAAAGATTTTATTTTGATATTTAAGCTGAAGTTTTTTTATGTAAAAGTCATTCAAAGTTATTAATGTAATTTTTAGTATGTTATAGTTAACAAACGAATATAGATATCGGTATTACGAGCTCTGTTCTAATTTGCCGGTTCCCAATAATTTTTGTACACGCTTGTATAAACACGCTTTTGATTTACGATAGTCATATAGGTATATGCTTATATTTTTCAAGACGAAAAAAGTATCACGAATTTCTTAAAAACGTAAAATCTATTAGTTATTTAAATAATAATTAAACGATTTAAAAGATCAACGCTTAACGTTTCGAAAAGAACTTATTGCAAAGCACAATTAGCAATTAACTATTTACTTTTGTTTAGTATTCTTGAAAGCTTCCTCTATAAATGCCTACTCCACGAACATTGAAAACACCGGGGATAAAGCTATATATTCCTCACCGTTCAAACCATATACAACATAACTATAATGGTTAGGGCGGTCGGATTGAGATGTTCACCAACGTTGTTTATTACTCCATGTTTCTAAATGAAATATGATCTAAATTATATTGAACTTCGTACCATAAAAAATAGCTCTAGATAAATACAAGCCATAAAATTTTATGAGAACTCTCTGTTACTTTCTAATTAATTTTGATTACCCCAGTTTCTATAGTTTTCACATTTTATTTAAACTATCTATTTATACGGAAAAGTTTATGTAACAGAAATTCCCTATGTTGTAGTTTATATTAACCCAATCTAACCGTATTTGGTTTGTGAAGGAGCTATTAATTCTCTCACGTAATTCTCATTGCCTTAATTAAGTCATTCCGGTAGGCAATTGCAAAGGTGGTGCAGAGAATCTTATAGGTAATTGGTAGCCAAATAGGAGCGAAGTTATGGTAATAAGTTTCCTTATCTTCTCATAAAACTTTAAAGCAAATCAACAATAGCATTTTATTAACGTTTAGATAAATATCAGTTTCTACAATTTGTTTTAGAAACCGAAATCGCGAAATCGATTTAAATAATTTGCACCTACATAAAATTTTGATTTAGTTAAAAAAAAATTGAACTTTTATTTTGACTTAACAGTAACTTATCTATGACTTTCTAAAGTTCTCTGACGCATATCAAACATTTAAATCCACAAACAACAACATAAAAACTGTTAAATATTCGACTACCTACCTCAATTTAAATTCGCATCGCGGAAATAAAACTTTTTCTTTTAGATGATTATATGATACTCGCTTTCCATATTAAGATATATAGGTATAACTACAATTTATAACACCATAATAAATGTGCTTTTTAGAAAAGCACCGTTTTTTATACCGCACCTCTACGGCCATTGTCGTTCAAAAATGCACCGAATTTTAAATTATTAAATGTCTAGTGCCGTGTCTAAAACGTTTAAGTTTGAAATGAACTATTGTTTCTTGTTAATGACACACTTCTCTCAGGTAATTAACCCTGCGAATTTAAGAAGTCGAAACTCACTGTACCGTAAATAGGCAACGAGTTAACGTGTTAAATAATCGACCCATTTCGCATTTTAGTATTTATAAAATATTTAGGCTTTTCGCTGGTAATAAAAGTGCTAAATTTAAACTTGAATATATTCAAATGGCTTTCTTCGAGGTTCCGTATTAGTCGAGAATTAGCATTCATACTGTTTATTTTATAATATAATAAGTAACATAATTCCAACAAAGTCTAAGAAAGTTTATCTAAGCAAATGGCACGGCTCTCGCTTTTTAGCATGACTTACCCACCAGCATAGGCATGGCTTAACCGTTATGAGCAGTTATTTTAAAAAAGTGACATTTATATTCTAGAATTTGGCCCAAATTGAAACTTATTACTTCCATTTTATAAATAATCAGAAATATATAAGCAGCTTAGAAGGGTTTCTACGGTAGGTACAGTTTTCAAGAAGAAACGGTCAAACGTATGCAAGAAGTAATTGAAACTAAAAGTAGACATTCACATCAATTTTCAAATTTTCTTAATTTTTGTTGACCTGTTTTTTAATTTATTTATGCATCAAACACTCGTTGATAAAAACACCGAGTTTAATCGAATAATAAATGACGAACATCGATCCACGAACATGTCGAACATTAAACCAAAATGGCACTAAATGAAGAAGAAGTTGACTTACATGTCCATAGGAGGATTATGATAATATTGCTAAATTTAGGATAAGACAAGAGCGAGAATCAACAGAAATAAAGGGATTTTTATAAGAATATTCAACCAAACCACGGTAAGTTTAAAAACAGTAAAATAAGTTCAATAAAATAATTAAATAAGTACAGCAATTTGTTTAAAAAATATAGGTAAATATAAAATTAAACGATTGGAAAAGTCTATTAACTTGTAGGGATGATTTTGGGATGCTATAGGGGATACTATAATTGATGCTATATGTCACAAAAAAATTATAACATGCGGTCCAATTTATCGTGGTCAAACCTCTGTTTGTTTAAAACGTTGTCCCGAATGATCCCTGGACATGAAGAGCGGCCTTTGTTTTTAAAAAGGCAATTGATAGGAAATTGGCGATGCTCCACAGCTAAAAATATTAATATGATTAAATGCATGATTAATTTAAAAACTTAAATTTCGTTTACGCGTAATGAGATAAGGAATAAAGTTTTTTTTTCTGGAAATTCAACAAAACCTAATAAAAGTATTATTGGTTATACGAAACGAGAACTGTAACAGACGGATTGCCGGTAGGTAGTCTTGTTAGTGACTAATGATGACTCTAAGTATAATAACAAAGTTTCGATTCGCAATTTTTCGTTATAGAGATTTTCCCTGTAAAAACCTATGCAGGTTACCTTTGTAAAGCTTCTGTATCAAGGTTGAAAAGCGCCCGCGAATGGAGATTTATAGCCAGCGTTACCTTTACGGGAGTTTATTTTATAACTTAATTATTTTACCAGACTCATTTATTTAAAGAGAGCGAGAGCCTCATAAAGTTTTATTTGGTTCTGTTATTTTATAACTTAATTATTTTAGCCTTACTCGTTTCTTTAAAAAGATTCGAAAACTCGTAAAGTTTTATTTGATTTTGTAATGGAGTGTTCCGTACCTTAATTCTGTTGTAACGTTAGATTACCTGCGAGGGTCGCAGAATATTTCGAAACATATTAGGTGTAAAATGTAGCTCATAATGCTATCAACATAAAATCGCATTTAGACCAAATCAACAAATTCGATTCTGCAATCTATATGCACGCGAGTGTTTCACTACTTTCCATTTTCTTTGAATTCCTTTTCAATCTAAGTGGAGTATTAGCTTAGAGCATTGACTATAAAAGAAGCTTTTGAAAGCTTTATTAGAATAAAGTGCCAATTTAGGCTCTTTAGTAAAATATTTTGACTGCTTTTCTAACACTTTATCCGTTATCTTAAAATATTTATATTTTCAACCTAAATTTTTAATTTTAAACGATCTATTAAAATATACTTACATATTTCATTCAATTTCTAAAAGCTGGAAATATATGCAACTATGCCAATTAATGGAAATTTATAAAAGAACTATTCAGAATTGCTAATGTAATTTAAAAACGATTTAAATTATCATTTATCTCCATTGATATGCAGAATATTTAATCAAGTTGAAACTATTACGGTTATTCAATTAATTAATTTTCATTTACAATTATTAGAGCTCGTCCAGTTTAAGCTTGGGAGTCGATCATTGCAAAATATGGCAATTTTATACCTTAACCAAGCGGCTTGGCAACACGTCATCGGTAAAAAGTTACTAGATTGTTTATTTGTAATTCGGTTTAAAATGTGGAATATGACATATTCTATAGATGATTAGATGGTATAAAGGAAGACTACAATTTATTAGAACTGTAAAGATACGAGGTCCGAGGCGACAGCACTGCGTGAAACGTCATCATCTAGTAACCTTTTATTGATGATATGAATCACCAGACAGGTTGGTAACTAATATTTTCTCCAAATGCAAATGCAAACTCCCAGCACTAGGTGTGTAAAAAATAAAAATCGCTTTAAAAAAATTCGAACTCTACTATTATGATTGACACTCCCCACCTTAAACTGGACGAGCTTTAACAGCTTATTTATTAACAAAAGTATAGAAAAATTTATAGGAAAAAAAGTAAGTCGTCGATTGCAAGATCAGATTTAGCCAGAAATCGAAAACTTAATTTTCTGAAAATTAGTTTAGTTATTCGAAAATATTTAACTTGTTGAAGTCTTCTCCTAATTATTGTCCAATTATAATTGAAGGGTTCCGGTGTAAAATCTAATTACGTATTTGACAAAATTAAGTTTTTGCAAGTTGTTGGCAAATTTTTTAAAATTTGACATCGATCTAGTAAAAAGGTGACTTTGTCAGTTACCACGTTTTACGTCCGAGCCCTTTATGTATAAGATATTGGCTATTTGAGGTATTTTGTTCTTTTTTTTTGAACATAAACGTGTAGTGATAAATAGATATTACGTGCATGCATAAAAAGAAGAGAACATAAATTTTCATTTTTACCGTATTTTAAAGGATTATAACTGGTTTGAACTTTACTAAAAAATCAAAATTAATAGAAACTACCGATGTAGGTACTTATAAAAGTTATAGTCTAACAATCACGAAGATATTTATTTAACTACAATTATAAGGCATTATTTAAACTATTATGATGGTAAATCATGGACTTTTTAAAACTTAAAAATTCAAATATCATCATTTTTATATTATCTATTGATAGGTGAGTAAATACTTTAAGAAAATCATAATTAGAATTTCTCCGTAATTTTAAAACTGTAAAATGTTAAAGAGTAAAGTAAAATATTTTTGTTTTAAAGACATGAAATACAAAGGTAACACCTTTAACAAATTATATGTAAATATATATCTTCTATATTATATCTTACTCGTATGTATATCTACATAATACATCTGCAGTTTTTATTAAATGTTAATTGGCTGGTTAACGCGAGGCTCGGAAGTTTCCTCAATTTTATGTTAAAAAAACACTAATAGATAAATGAAAGCACCTCTAGTCTGCGAAATCATATCATGTATTCGTTATGGCCAAGTAGCGGAAAATATGAAAGTATCGATTGAAGCGCCTGTAGGTATATTGTCGAAGCAGTAATAAAACTTCTATTTGCGGACGGTTTGCTTCTTTTACTATTGCGTTGGTGTTTATTTGATACTGAATTTATTGTGATTTTTGTTGTACTAAAAATACGATAAGCGCAAAATTTTTAATCATAATGAACTGTGTGATTGATATATATATGGCTGAAGCAGTAAAGAAAATTAAAAGTCAACATTAAAAACACGTTGGAATAAACGTTTTATCAGAAGAGGTCCAAAGTATTGCGAGGCTTGGCCGTGGTGTCGGCGGTGAAGGCTTCGACTGACATGAAAATAAGTTAGGCAGCAATGAAGCTCAACAAACAAAAATATCTTCGTTCTTCCATAAAATATAACTATAATCGATAAATAATGTAGAAGACGTACTTATTGCAATTTTATAAAATTAATAGATATAGACTAAATATTTAAATAATTATGTAGGTGTGTACGCGAATATATGGGAATTAAAAAAAAATTGTTAATTTTTTATCTAATTTGGTCGCAATCGCCTAGTATATCGTTTGTTAATATACTTTTAGACTGTTAGACATTCGCAAAGAAAATTTAGAACGTATGTATCGCGAATTTTAAGGGTTTACGGTACCTATTTATCAAAAATCGTATATAGAAAGTAGATTTGAAAATACTGACTTTTATATCACTATTTTGACATCTTTTTGAAACTTTGTTAGTAGTTTAAATATTTTTATTGATCCTTTAATGTATAAATAAGTAAATATCTTGCTCAAAAAACAAAAAACAACTTAATTACTTTCAAACCAACAGAAAGCATATATCAGTAATATTCACTATAAGCTACTAATTTAAAGCTTATTTTATATAAGTACGAAAATACCACGTCATCAATAAAAAGTTACTAGATTGTATATTTGTAATATTCAGGTTAAAGGTTTGAAAGTGGCATATTCTGTCGATGATTTACCTGCAGACATATGACATGGCAAATAAAGGCCATAATTTATTAATAGTTATTGTAAAAACGCGAGGTATAAGTGATGACGTGCAGCGGAATAAAATTTGGATGACCCATAGGAACCTATACCAAGTTATATTTCATTTTTTTTGTCAATGCCGTAAACAATGCAAAAATTTATTTCATTTACTAATTTAACATATCAGTATTCGAATTACACGTTACTAGACGGCATTTTCTTCCTGGTTTATCTAATAAATTCATCGGCTTTCATTTACATCTTTGATAATGTTGTTTTTCGATTTTAAAAAAGAATTACAGTCTAACTATAAACAATGATGCTGCTAAAATTAATTTTACTGCTACTTATTTGGACAAAAAAAACAAACAGTGTATATGATTTTTACTATCATAAGAACAACTACCAGAAGTAATATAATACGTTCTACCTAAGACGTGAGTCATATTATCCGAGCCATTAACTTACTCTCCCTTTAGTCGCATTCAAATAATTTGTTTTTTTTTTTAATTAATTAATAAGATAGTAAAAGTTCTTTATCGAATGGTAATTTTGAGTGGATAATTATTTTAACGCGCATGGTACTTTAAACGGAAATCGATTTTTTCATATAATAATATTATTACAATAAAGATATTATTAATTTATTATATTATTGTATATCGTGTACGTCGATACTTAGATAACACACATGTTTTCTTACGAACAAATAGACAAGCATATACGTCATCAAATTGGTTTAATGTACCAGATTATAGCTTATTTGAGAATCGTCGATTCGAATTTACTGAAGATGAAAAGTTCCAAAAGGATCATAAATTCGTACAGATTTCTGAAACTGTTAGTTATCAATAATATTTGCGTTTTAAAAATATAACGAATATCAGCTTAATCATATTAAAATATATTTAATAAAAATTCCATAATCTGTAGTCTTGCTCTTTAAATATTCTGTATTTTGCAAGATAAGCGGCTTAGAACAAAACTTCAACTTTTAATCGCATTTTAGTGACAAGCGGATAATTAAAATAAAGGGACATAAACTTTTAATAAACCGCTAATTAATAGTGTAATTTAAAGATACGTTCGAAATATCTACGACATTTATCTTTGCATAAGTTGCTGCATTGTTAGAAATTTAAAAAAGATAGTAAAATATTTTATTTGTTAGAACGTAAACAATCACCTTCAAATTACACTTTAATATGAAAAAGAATTTCAATTTGTTCGGCAAAATTTATTTCGTAACTTAAGCATTATAAAACTTTTAAAGTGGGTACAATAACAATAATAGAGGTTATTGTACGCCACCTTTTCCATACTTGAAATAATCGTTTAAGAGAGAAATCAGTCTTATTGTTAGCGCCAATCTTGTGGTGCTTAGCTTGATAATTGTATAACTAAAACAGTTATATGTCGTATTTACCTATATACAGGGCGGAATAAAAGTAAGGAAGCACGACTGCCCTGTTCAAACGGTTTGAGATATAAATTTGAAATTTTGTATCAAGTAATGGGAAATTATTTCGCATAATTTAGGACCAAAAAATATTTTTTTTCAGTCAATTTTGAGTACGATTGTCATCTTGCATTTTTTTTAATAGCACTATAACTTCTGCAATACGTCATTGGAAAGTTTATTTTTTAAGATTTATTGCAATTTTAATTAATAAACATCCGCAATTGGATAATTAAAATATATTATAAGTAAATGTGAAGATTAAAATTAAAATTAATTGCTAATGTATGAAAATATTAAAGTAGGAGTCGTATTTTATGTATGTCCATATACAGAAATTATGTGCACCGCATTAACATTTATCTGGATGTTATCTAATTAATCTGTCAAAGTTAGCGTAACACTATCAAAAGTAGTAGTAGGAATTGTAGTTTTACATAAAAAGAAGTAATACTTTATCCTCAACAGTCAATAGAATGCACCAGATATTTCTATTAGGAATAGGTACCTACATAATTTTATTACTCCTATATTTTTAAAACAGGAATATTTCACTCTTCTACTTTCACGGAAAACACTTTCTAATAAATGGTTTTGTTTATTGTCTCAAAATATTTTGAATATTTTCATTTTGAATAGATTACTGGCAGGTATATTATTTGTAATTAATAATTCCCAGAAATCACCATGGGCTATAATTATTACACAAAAACTTCTAGGTATTCATTAAAATTTTAACGCAATGTTATCGAACATTTAAAAAATGCTTACCCATCTTATTGTGTCGAGCTCGCCCCAATCTGCAACAAAATAATAATTAAATGCCTGGGTCCCAGAAATACAACGAAAGACAAAGAAAAATCTTTCAAAAAATGTATCAAGTAAGCTTGTTGACTCAGAGTAATATATATTTACTATTTCGAACTCGTAACATATACCTACAACGATTAAACAACTTAAATCTTTTAACTGCAATAGCACACTGAGAAAACAAATATTGTGTTGGTTCAATAGTTTTTGATGTTGTATTTGGCAGATGTATTTTGTGCCTTCATTCGACAACAACAACAAAAATAGTTCCACTTTAAACCGTTACGTGATTAAACTTAATCGTCGTGTGATTAAGGCAATGACTTTTTATGTTGCGTGAATACGCAAAATACATTTGCCAAATTCATCAAAAACTGTTGAATCAACACAATTGTTCTCTTCGGCGTATAAAATGTTATCTCGGTAATATTTTCGATTTATTTCTTTTATCGATATTTTAGGGTGTCCCATGTTTATGGTATTTTTAACATGTTTATTTTATCGGTTATTAATGGAAATTTGTAGATGATTATCTAATTCATTTGCGCTTTTACAAGACGAAGGTTCTCTTTTTTCTACATAAGTAAATTAATTACTAAGTAATTAACGATGTTTTTATAAAAAAGATTGCCTTGAGGAATGGCCGTAATGACATTAGATAGATAATTATTATATTTAAATTGAGAAAATTATCTTCTTTATAAACCTTAAACCTATTTACATTTATAACACACATGTATCAGCATAAATTATACTGAGTGATACTGAGTTATGTATCTACGTAAAGATATTTACATACTTATAACGTAATTAATAATTATACAAATACTAACAAACACAGATTAGGACACTGTCCGGAAAAATAAACAACGAAAGAACATCTGCAGTGGCAGCATCCACGTATTCTTTTAACAATAAGTAAACTAAAATAACGAACAGAAGCTAGGGAATGTAACAATTCAATAAAATACAGAGCGAAAATGTTTTCGCAGGCCAATAATTACATTAAAATATCGCATTGTATTATGGCGATAATACTTTATTATGAATCTTGAAGCAATTCTGTCCTTTATTTGCAAATATAAAGCAAATAACCAAAATCTGACAATCAATTAAGACGACAATGAATTTTATATAATAAGTTGAATCTCACTTTCTTTCAATTTGCGAAGTCTGGTTTGAATAAAGAACTCCTCTAACTTAGAAGTCGACTTTATCATTTTATCGAAACGTTTATTAAAAATTAAATCGCTTTAATTTAAAAGTAGTGGACGTGACCCTTACGACAAATAAAATTCTGATTGCCTACAAAAACCTACATGCGTACTATAGTTTAATAGTAATTTAGTTATAAAGCATCTCATTATGGACGTGTTCCTGTCATCTTAAAACGTGTATAAATCTGTTTTTGACAGTTTATTAAAGTGAAATTGAAATAAAATTCACATATTTTCTTTTCGTTCCACGTTGATATATACATTTGAAGAATTTCACATGCATATACATAGGTACTTTAAAAAGTCTATGTATTCACACAATAGCGAAATTTTACTGACTTTATTATGCGCAAATTTCTAGGCTTTATTAAGAAAACCCAAATACTCTTATTTAAAGAATGTTCCTATTAAATGCCATTTAAATTATCACAACCGCTCTACGTCGGCTCTCTTTCTTTTGATACTGAACTATATCAATTCAATTACTAGCAATACCCCCCCCCCCTCCCAGGTTAAACGCTTCGCACTCCTATTGTTTGGACAGAAAGGAGTTTTGATGTCCGCACTCATTAAATGGTGTTATCCCGTAACAAAATTTTACAAATTAGATATGTATTATCCTTCAGAATATGTGTATATAATATCTAAATAATTTTCATGTTACCTATATAGGTAGTTATTTAATGTAAAAACTTAGACGAATTAATTTTAATTTTTTGTTATCAAGTACCTATTATATACTTTGAAAGAAAACAATAATTTAAAATGAACGTAAAATAATAGATTATAAAATAAAATAAATTTAGAATTAATTGTTCCTTTAAGTTTAGTTCTTCTAAAATTTAGTTTACTTCTTTATAATAATAATAATATTTCATTGTTACCATGATCTTGGTAAACAATTTTTTTATATTATTATTTTAATAATTTGGTGCGAGAAAAGAGGTAAAAAGGTGTTGCTTGTTCAAAAGCAGGCGTTTGATCACCTTTTAAATAATACAATAAATGTTTAACTTCAAACAGGTAAGGATAGTAACTATGAACAACTTGTTCCTATAATTTATAATAAGAGCCGCCATTAAAATTTAGTATTTTTATAATTAATATATAGGTATACAAATATAATGATATTGTAATTAGTAATTCAATACCTAAGTACTTCAATTTTCTACTTTGTATTTACAAATTTTTGATTTAATTTAATTTAGAAATTCGATAGACTTATTTACGCAAAATCGCTTCTCTTATTCACATACATAGCTTACAAATAACTGCATATAATTCTAGGGAGAAAATAATGAACGACTTAAAAAGTGATGCTCCTAAACCGCATAAATGGCGATGATTACTCTTCAGTAATCACTACTTCCATAACATTTTTTTTTAATACTGCCATGTTTTAATCACTCAAGAAAAATATTATTTCTACTTTATTACATTATTTTGTTTTAATCTTTCTTATTTGCTCACTTGAACGTATCTCTAAAAAATAATACTTTTGAAATCACAATTTAAAATAAAATCATTGATCGTTCGCTTCAAAATCAATTCTTTATTATTGGTTAATCGGACATTTTTATTCATCATCGAGAAAATATAAAAACCCCAATTCTTATTAATGACGTTTACTTGATTTTTACCTCTAAATTTAGATGTAAAAAAAGTATTTTACGCGGTGGTCCAAAAATCGATTAATTTAGCCAAAAACGGAAAATCCATGCAGGTAGAAATTTTTTGTTATTACTAGTAATTAAGAGGTAAGTCGTTACCTGTTCCTGTCCTATAAATATCCAGCCTTTCTGGAAGTTTTATCATATTTTTGTCAACTCCCGAAGTGTAAAAATCTAAGATATCGGTAGTATTGTTGTTTAGTGCCGGTGAATTACGTTTCTTGTGATTGATTGATTTTTCTAAGAACTCTGTCATCGCAGGTGTACGAAAATAACGAGTCAACAAGGTTTATGTATGTATATGTACATTAACAAACACACTGGAGCATGTCTTATTGTTAGTCACCGTAATCCTTGCACGCCCTTTACTTGTTTAATTAATCTTCGACTAACATAAGCACTTCTTTTCTGAGAATTCTTCAGTCTGCAGTTGGACTTTTGAAATACAAGCCGATGTATGCGACTAATATTTTAAGTGACATTAGAAATACACAAGTGTCTAGTATAATAACGCGATTGCAATTTTTGCCCGCTTTAAAAATCGATTTTATACGTATTGAACGCATAAAATGGTGTTTTGTTATTTTCTCTTTTATTATATAAATTGTATTCTTCTACAATGTTTATTATGTTTATATTTAACAGACGCATTGTTTTTACGGTGTCTTCTACTAATGAGATAACCAAAATACATCAACAAATCCATATTTAATAGTACATTTTTGTTTTTTATGTTTTTGTATATTACGAACCTATCTATCATCTGCCAAATTATCACATTATCTTATATTGACATAAAAGTAAACGTATATAATAGAGTAATTAGAGAAATAAGCTATGGGCCTGCTAGGCCCATGACGCTTTATTATATAATTAGAGAAATTGATAATAATAATTAAATTAAAGTAAGTACCTATTGTTTTTATTAAATGAAGGGGTTAAAGCTGAAACTGCTTAAGTTGCACTTTTAGTTTAAAATGACTAACTTTGTTTTTGCGATCAGAAGAAAGTTTTTGAAAGGGTTCCAAAAATTTATTGAGTCAAATAACACACTTCGAACAATTACTAAAAAATAATTAAACGCTTCGAGCATATTTTTTTTGTAAGATTAATTGTTGTTATTTATGAATAAAAACAGTAGCATTATGCAATTATTGTGCATTAATAAAGTTTAGTTAATTTTAGGTTACCTATTATAAAAATTGGTTTATTTTTACATAAAGAAGTCATTGTTATCGTATAGCCCGTTCTTTAGTGATAACCTTCTGTAAAGAATAAAAATGATGTTCTTGTTGCTTAAGTTAATAAATTTCTTTTAAATGTTATCTGTTTGTTTAAATTTTGTTTCTTATTAAGTCAGTTAACTATGCCCAAATTAGTTTGAAAAGTAGCCTACGACACCGACGAAGCTAAAATTGATTAAATAACGAATATTATTTTTTTAAGGCCGTTGACACTAAAAAAATATAATACTAACTTAATAATTTTAGTAATGCTACTCCGTTCAATACATACCTACTTCGTGATTATACCATAAACATTTAAATTTTCGACGTCTCAATATTTTGTTAACCGTAGGTAAGTATGGCATTTTAGAAATTTATTTAATTAACAATAAACATTATTTGCACTTAAAAACTGTTTCTAAACAGTAGGAAATAATTTTTTCCTAGTCTGCATTTTTAGAGACGATTTACATTTTGCCAGCGACACTTATTTCAAATTCAAAACCGCAATAGCTTTAGAAATAGATAGCTATACGAATAGTAGATTTTACGAATTATGCTTCCGCAACAACAATAAATACTTTTTATCAGACGTTTAGAAATATTTACTACAGTATTTGAAACAAACAATTCAATTTATTGAACATTTTTAATAGTATCTGCAAAGGAACCAAGCAATGGGGTGAATAACCCTTACTTATCTCACTTTTGCTCTGATGCACGTAATAAAATTGATGTATGTTCTACATCAAAATATAATGGACCAACATCAATAAGAAATATTACTTTTATCTGAATTAACTTTTTATACGTAAAAAGTATTAAATCTATACCATTTTCACAAACTAACAAAGCTTCACCGATTTACTACAATATTTTCCTTTTTAAAAGGAGTGAAAGGGATAACTATATGATTTGATACCGGCATAAGCACAAAATTCATAGATTTTCATTAAATTTATTACGTTTATTAAATAGGTATACATACGTATCAATATTTTAAATCTTATATTTTACGATTTATATTTTAACCCGTAAAATATATATATATAGGTAGGAATATATATTTTTAATGTTTTCAATTCTTTAATTTATTTAAATACATATTTAAGGTAAGTAAACGTCAAAAATTTAACTATATATAAGTAGATAATTTCGTCTATAAATAGTTACTAAAAAAAAAAAAGAATTTTAAATTACATATTCCCCATTTTTTATGACAAACTACGTAGATTATAACGCCCTTATGAACAGTAAACCAGAAAAAAACGAATCTGACAGGGTTTGAATATTCAAATATAGGTGACACGTGAACTGGATTTTGGTTAGTCTTAAAATATTCCCCATTACCCAGCAGTAGCATTAAAGGGTGTGTAGAATTCGTGCCATAAAGGCAGTCTATGTTCGGGGGTATTCGGACGTTATCGTTAAGAGCTTTTGGCCAAGCGCAAGCTTGAAAATCCTGCTGGTGTCGCAATCCCAGGCAGCGGCGACAGTATCTTCCGCGTTCGCGATGTTTGTATAAACTTGTCGGAATATGCGTACTTTTCGTAACCGGAAGTTGCTAAAAGACACGAGCGTAATGTCGAAATCAGAACACACGTTTATCGCTCACCACGTGTCCGTTAGGAAGGACATGCTGGAAATATTACAAAGTCATAACTGTTCGTTAATTAACTTTGTGTAATTGTGTTCGTCAACAAAATGATGTTTATTTCCCTGAAAACTTTTAAAAGTGAACGTAAAGATTTTATAAATAGGGTGGCCCATTTACTTTTCGTGTGGTTCGGTGCAATTTGGTTTCAAAATATTCTCGTCAGGACCGAAGATGATTCCGGTACTTATGTTATTATATTTTAAGGCATCTTAATTACAAGTTTTAATTAATTTTCAATGAGTTCTTTATATTATTATTATTGACAGAAATCTTTGTATAAAGTTTTCGCTCCGCAAGTTTCGAATACTAAACTTTAAGATCCATTCAATTCATTATTAGAATAGAATTCAATAGGTAGATTAATGACCTCTGAACTATTTAATTAAAAATGAGACGCCGTTGCAGATTTAGTCCATTTATCTGCGAATATAGGCAATTTAAATTTATTCTGTTCTACTTCAAACGTTCGTATAAGTAGGTACGTACTTATAATATAAATTATGCACGCGTCTAATTGTTAACGCTTCGGTCATTAAAGTTGCATTTTGCAAACTTATTTCTCTATTGGAAAAATACGAAAGACTAATTAAATTTTAAGTATTAACTAACTATTGCGTAGGTAGTATACAAATAAAATATTGTACCTATAAGTTCGTCTGTCAAGACGAACTTTTTTAATTAAATAGTTTTAATATATGAAAGGAAATTAAATTGTACAGGTCAACCAAATTTTATTTAGATACACGTCATGAATAAAAAGTTACTAAATTGTAAATTTATAACATTAACACATTAACATATTCCACCGATGATTATGATATATATTACGGTACAGAAAGACTACAATTTATTAGTACCTATTGTAAAAACGCGAGGTATGAATAAATGACATACGTCTAAATAAAATTTGGATGACCCATAGGTACCAAGCTACGTATTTATTAGATTATTATCACGAACAATGAAAATATATAAAATACGATCGTAAATTCCCAACATAACTCTAACGAAATATTTATAAAAACATTTATTTCAGAAATTTTAACTATTCGTTTTTTAATTAAACACATATGGCGCTATCCAATTAATATAAGGAAAGGTCCATCTTAAGTAATCACTCAGCTGATATAAATCTACATGTTTGGTTTTAAACGCTTCAAGTGCTGTTATTAAGGTCCACTAAAAGTTGTACAATGGCATTTAATATGTCAGGCGGTTAATTGCCTCTTAGACGTCAGCGTAGTAGGAACTGTATGCGATAACCAACTAAATGCTATCCAAAAGTTTTAATTTGCTTACACCCGCTTCATGCCCGCAATCATTAAAATCACATTATCTACGAGGGGTTTTATTTGATACCGTATATAATTACGCGCCTCCGAAACTGAAACTGTCAATTAATAGTCTACGCTATTAAAGTAATTATTTTTTATGGCCAGGTCGCTAAATAAATAAATAACGAACCGGCAAATTTGAAGAAAGAATATTCAAAATACAAATGGAAATTTTCATAAAGTTTACTGAACTCGTCGAGAGTCTGGAATGCCCTTTAAGTGGTTTTTTTCTATAAAATTCTTCATAAATCTTAAACGATCCATCAGATAGTTCATTATTAAAATACCGTCTCTTGTTTCTAATTTAATATGTTTTATATCATCAGTTACCTACTTAATAGAGGCGAATTTATTGAAGACAATTATATTGTCATTGGAAGTTCAAGAGTAAACAAATATACTTCTCAACAAGGCTTAATAAAATTAGTTTTCGCCCAAAAGATTAGATTTGCTAATTAAAATGTTCAAGTGTTCGAGGAAATTTGTTCAAGCAACAACTCTAACACCTGAAGTGGTGATAAAAAAAAAACTCTTATTGTCTTTTTAAACGGTGTAAAAAGCATTTGTCCTGTTTTCTAGAGTTTCAATTAGTAAGTACCTAGTTATGTACGGCATATAAAGGTCTAAATAATATATTATATATTTCAAAAATCGTCAAAACTAATTATTAGGTAGTATAAGAAAAATTAGACCTTTCTCTATCCTAAATAGTAAAATAAATTGAAATAAAACTATTCTTATTAAGATGTTAAAAGTAACGTATTATTTAAACATAATAATACTCTACATTTTCAATGAGTAACTGTACTATCTATATAATGTAGGTAGAATAAACTACTACCAAAACGTTTACTCCTGTAAATTCATAGTTAAGTATCTTAAATGAAATCGTGCACATCATATTTCAAATATTTTATAAGTACAGCTACCTCACAAATATGCTAAGAATTTCATAAGTGTTATACAAGTATTTGATTAGTATTTCACCTCGTATACGCACCATATTTTACTGCGATTAACCCCTCGGTTTTGTCCTAAAATAAATATCATGTAACGTGAAAAGGAAAAGCACTCAATTAACTTTGTTATTACAAAGACAAAGGAAATAGAATACGTATAACCAAACAATGTTTACTTATGTTATTTTGTTAGATGTCCATGTGCTTTAACAAATGGGAGACGCGGGCGGCTAATATTTTTGATAACTTAAATTATTATTTTTTTAAACTAAATAATTCTCAAACTATTGAGATGGCCGTATTTTTGACATTGTTTACAATTACTACCTACTTTAGAATTGTAAAAGTATTAGATACAAGCATTACAAACTAGCTATATGTAGTACAACTCAACTTGAAATTCTCCATGAATTTGAATGACATTTTATAATTACACTATTTAAACGATTAAACAAAATTTAATTTACCGCAATGAATATAACGATGGCGCAGCTATCACATTACCTGGTATAATAAAATTTAAAGCGGGCATAATATTTCTAACATTTACATTAGAAATAGTTTTATTTGTCGTTGTATTTAGAACCCTTCATATAATTAACAAATTATGTTTTTCTGCATGAGCCGTTTAAAGGTGTGAATTATATTCCTAATCGGTGAAACGTTAAGTCAAAGAGTTGGAAATGGATTCGCTGGAGCCGATAAAATTTGATACGGCTATTTACGAAATGTCCTGAAAATAATGTCAGTAAATTGAGATCACTAATAAAAGTCACCGTATGCCAAAAATAGGTACCTACTGAATATTCACGCCAAAACCAAAATTACAAGAAAATTAATTACACAGTAATAGTGCTTCCCAAATATAATAGAAAAGAATGCTGTTTTCGTTATTTTTTCCATTACGTTGGCACTTTATCTCGTCTAATGATCGATTTCACCAACGACGGTAACAGGATTGTTGGAAGTAACCGGAGAACAAAATTATCTGGCGTTGGTGAAATCGGCTCTTAATCTTTAATTAAGTCTCATCTTTATTTTTAATTGTGGAATACATATCCGAACGCTGGGGAGTCAATTTTGACTCACCCTGTAGGTTAGAAAATATATTTTTTTCAATTATTGCTACACCACTGGACATTTTAGGGATATTTTTTTGCAGGAATTATTAGTATTAATGTATATATTCAGTTGCCTAAATCAGAATCCTCAGGCATTTGCAATCAGTCTATACATATTACAATCACGTATTTATACAGTCAACCCTCCTATAACACGATCAATTCGTTCAGAGTTGTATTCAAAACCCGTTAAACGAAACTTGGCTGTATCGAACAGTACTGAAATACGATTCATGCTATTAGTGGTTTTTAAATTTATTAAGTCGTGCTATATGAAAACCGTGTTGTAAGAGGCTGAGTGTAATATCTACGTTTATGATTAATAGCAAAAACACAATTTTAGTACAACATTTCCCACAATGACCATGACGCCAGTCATTACATTTTCATATCTGAAAATACTTAAAAATGTTGAAATTAATATCGAGTAGATTAAAAATGCTTTAAATATTTTAAAAGATAACATTGAAATGCTAAATCTTATGCAACAAGCTATCTTGAAACAAAAATGTGGCCAATGAAAAGTTGAAAGGGGTCGTTTTATAAAAAAATAAGGTAAGTAGCGTTCGTTTTAGGTACCGTTATTTTTTTCAAAATTCTTTAGTAAGTTGTTTATCTATCTATTGCCATAAAATATCAACATTCTTTTAGATATTTTAAACATTTTGTAATTTGTTATAAGTTATCTAGAATTATTAAGTAATGTGTTGAACGTGTTAAGTGTTTGCCGAAGAAAGACAAAAACACGACAATTAATTATGAATATTATTCGATGATTATATTGAATTGTTCCAAATATACACTTGCGTAATCCTTTTCGTAATCTCAGAAGGATCTCACTTAACAAGGGTTATTCACAAAAGCTATTATCAATATACAATTTTACAACGTCGTTGTATCAAGCTTAATTAACTTCTATTCAATTTGAAACATAATATCCATGTTATAATGAATTATACAGGGTGTTTCAGGATTAACTGGCCGAACTTAAAGTTTTAATTCAGAATCTCAACATAAGAAAAATATTCCTATGAAGATAATAATGTCCGGAAACGATTCGTTAAAAAGATATACCCCTACAAAGTAGAAGATTAATTTTACCAAAATGTATGTTATTATAAAGGCACGTTTAATAATCATAATTAACTATCACTAACTTTTTACTAAACACTTACTAAAATATGTTGTCACTATCTCAAAAGTTATTCGACAAAAGATTCAACTTAAGCTCAAAATAAATAAATATCCCCTAACGAAAATCGTAAATAATTATATCTGGCAGCTTTACATCTTTTTATTAGGCTCGTTAAAAAACGGCGGCAGATTCTCAAAAATTCAGCGAATCGCGAGACACTTTCGTCAGGAACAATTATTACAGGAAAGATTATTTCTCGTCAGATAAGTTTTCATTCTTGACGAAAACCTACTTATCTTGGCAATTTGATCAGAAAAACTGTCACTGTATCTGACATTCTGTCGAATTAAATTGCTAAAAGGAAAGCAAGTTTTAAGGTTAAAACACGAAAATGTATCTTTAAGAAAAACTTAAGCGCAATTCGATGCGGTAACTGAACGATTAAAACTAATAAAATTAATTTTATTATTTTTGTGTAGGTATTTATGAAATGGAAAATACTGCATTACCTTTGACGGTATAATGAGCAATTAGAGACATAATAACACTCTATTTTTGAATTCATTTCACGGTATTTTCATATTGTGTTATTATGTTGTGAATTTATTATCGTGAAACGTTACCTTCTTGTTATTTTTCGAAGTGCTATCTTATTGTTAGCGCGTGTACGAACTCTAACAACCGTAAATTAAATTTGGTTATATCTCATTAGAGGAGCTATGTATATTTTAGTTAAATATAACGGTCTATAATTATATGAGCAATGTTGATCTTAATTTCAATTACGACGCTGTTTGTTTGCGATGGCGCTTTTGCTTAAATAGTTCCTTGTCGATTTTTCTGTATTTATAGGTGCTGCACCTTCAAAACGAAAGAAATATAACCAATGGCCTGAGAAAACGTCATAAAAGTTTTATGCTTTATTACCTTTTAAGTGATAGGATATTAGTTCAATATTATTTCTTTTTAAATTTTTAAAATATTGTTTTATGATTATCGTCTTCAAATCTAATATTAAATTCTGTGAAATATTCTTCTTGTACAATTTTATTGTAATAATTTGAACCGGTTTAATATTAAAACAATAATATTTGTTGGCTGTTTTCTTAAAACAATCACCATAATAGTTTGAGCAAAAATTAAAAATACTAACTTGTAAATAAATGTGTTTCATTTTATGTTTGATGTTTTATTAACGCAAAATCTTCTAGATTAAAATATGAAATGCATTAATCGACTTATGTAGGCCCAATTTTATTGTAAAATGTTAGTTGAAACTCAAACTAAGAATCAGACTGTTCATTTTCATAGTAACAATAATAGTAACTTAGAAAAATGTATGATTTAAACTGTGGGATATAGTTGCCTGGCCCTTAGCAAACAGCAACTCTTTTTACCATTTAACCTGCAGGAGACATTATCTCACAAAACGTACAGACAGATTAAGTCTTAATTTATTTTCGATTCATTTTCTTATCAGGGTACAAGGTTGGATTTTCAAACGTCAGATAATCCTTCCGCCAATCACCATAGAAACAAGCGATTCTAATAATCTGCGATTGCAAAATCGAAAAACAGGCGAATGACAAACCGACCCTTAAAGAGATAAAGATTACATAATACACCGATATATATATATATATATATACAGCCTGTGTTGTGGTTTAAAAAACAAATTAAATTGCAGCAACTTGTTAAAAGCTACGTCTCAATAAAAAAAATACTATACAGGTACAATGGAAAGCTATTCCAGATGAATATAATAATCAATACAACATTCATTGTCAGTAAAATACAATCGTCTCAGAAGACATTCAAATACCTGCTTGAAGTATAAAATTACAAGACTCGATGTTATTTTAAAAGTTTATATCCTATTTTATTGCATACTTTAGTTTTCCAATGCTGTTACTGCTATTTTACAAATTGGCTTGACAGCGATTTACGTTATAAAACATTATGATTACTAAAATAAAATCTCGAACTTTTCACATAATTAATGTACGCAGGTAGGTATCGGAAGTGAATTTTAAATTTTAATTTACCTTGGTTCGGATTCATTTAACAATTCGTTGTTGCAGACGATCTAATTTTAAAACTACGGTCGCTTTTACGAACAATTTAAAAGCTAAGCGACAGGCTCAGCTGTACAAAATTATTTGACATCTGTGGAATTGGGCAGTAACGTTTCACTCTTCAAATTAAACACAAACTATAAAATTTTATCATTAATGTGGATTGTTGACAATAGCACTAAAAGTCTTATTTTGTAAGTCAAGAATCTATTTTATTGGCGTAATAAGCATCTCGAAAACAGTTAATTAAAATTTTATATCGGTTGCGAGGGTGAAACAACAGAAATTTTCCCCTTATTTGACCCGGTTTCAAATTATCCGTAATATTAGTCAAGTCGAGTATTTAGTTGGGTTATAGCTCAATTAACGATAAAATATTTCGTTATAAAATTCAATTTTAGCGTCTGCTCGATAGTTTTAGGTATCTAATCTAAAAAAATGAAAAATCTAGTAACATGATTTTCAATACTTCATGTTCATCGTAAAGAAGTTTTACCTTGTTACACACTTAAAGAACATTAACTTTAGAGAGCAGTTGCAATATTAAATTTACTGCATTTCCTAGCCATGTGTGCGTTTAGAGCTTTACTAAAATGATCGAAGCTCGGGATTTTATTCAGTTTACGATTGAATTATTGAAGATTTTATTGCATTTTTATTACGCTTCTCAAAGAATAAAAAACATTTAAAAATAAATTTAAGTTCCTTTCAAATTTTGACTGGATTAAGGCGTGATTCATCAAAAAATGGCTGTTTTTTAACAGAAACCAGTAAAATTCTATAGGTATATATGTACTTATAAGCGTACTCCTCTGTTTTTGACGTTTGAAAATTTAAATTGTTTAGTATGTTAGGTTATTTCCCTGCTTTTGCCGTTGTAGTTCTGTGATATATTAGCTTTATCGTCGTTTGTGTGCACGAACATTTATGTGCATAGTGCTGCGTTTTTGAAAATTGATGGCTGCTCTAAAACTGTCGGTATGGAGATTGTAATTGACCGTTATATTAATGTTCACATTTATTTTTAGTTTATAAAATTCAATTAATATTCATTAAAAAATAAGTCATTGCCAGAGTCGCTAATTTAGTAGAGAGATATACTTTTAATATAGATAATTAATAAAAATAACTATTTCTAAAGGTACATACGTACAGGGTGGAATAAAAGTAAGGAAACGCGTCTGCCCTTGTTCAAACGGTATGTAATTAAGATGTCAAATGTTGCACCATGTAATGGGAAACGATTTCGAATATTTTAAGATTAAATAATAATTTTTTTCACGGTCAATTTTTGAGTAAAGTCGTCATCTCGAATTTTTTTTAAATAGTCACTCTAGGTCTTGTAATACCTAGTTATAAATCTTATTTTTTAGTCTTTATAACCATTAGAATTTTTTATAGGGTTACATAACAAAACAAAATGCAATAAAATTTAATAAATGTTTGAATTATGGTAAAGTATTGCACTTCAAATCTTGCAGCTTCTGACTGAAATCATCAACTACACTCTTAAATCTACTCAACACTGTATTAGATTTGAGAGTATTGCAAGCAGTTGTTATTTTCAGTCGGAGGTTGCTAGATTTGAAGTGCAACACCTTAACACAATTCAAACGTGTATTAACTTTTTATTGAATTTTTTTGTTATGTAACCCTATAAAAAATTCGAATGGTTGTAAAGACTAAAAAATAAGCTTTTCGACGACGCACTGAAGGACCTATAGCGTGCTATTTACTCAAAAATTGACTGTGAAAAAACTTATTTTTTAGTGTTAAAATATGCGAAATAATTTCCCATTACACCATACAAAATTTCAAATTTATATCTCAAGTCCATTTGAACAGGACAGCCGTGTTTCCTTGCTTTTATTCCATCCTGTATATGAATATGTAGAAGTTAATATAGGACCAATTGATTTACCTACTCTTTTATTGCCTGGATTCAAAGTCTTTAAATGAAAGTTTTAAATCTACAGGAGACGAGTACTTTGGTTACGAAACTTAAAACGGCTAACTTCAGGTTAGAACGGTTTATACGAAAGTGTCGCCTTATTTTTCAAACGAACACTGGCATTTTGTTCTAATGATTCGATCGTTAATAAATTCTCTATAAAAAATAACCAACACTCAAAAAAAAAATCCGATGTAACGCGTCTAATGCACGTACATTACATAAAAGTACATTACAAACGTACATTAGATAACTCTTAAAAAGTAACGAAAAATTTGTTATTTCGATAAAAATTTTCATTGTAGGTATGAAGAAAGTTATTAGGTAAAAAATTATAAATGATTCGTAAACACAACGATCGTTTTAATTGCCTAATTAGGCACTTATTTTCTTCAGTGTTTAGTAGTATTAATGAACTTTTCATTGTATCAATGATCAAAACGTCAATAACTGGTGTTCATTAATATTATGTACAATATTTTTTTGGAACTAACAAGGAACAACACCCAATTGTCCCTCACGGATTTCAACGAAACTTTTTAATATAGATAATGAACCACTAAAAACATAAAAATTTTGCCATCGTTCAGTATCAGACGTAGTGAAGGGGGGGGGGATAATTTGGAATAAACTTACAGGAAGGTAACCGAGTTGTCCCGCTCCAATTTTATTGATAAATTTTGGATATGTTATACAGGGTCAAAAATTAAGAGACGTGTTTTTTCTTATCGACGAAAAAACGTATTTAGGGATAAAATCGCTTTCCAAAGTAGAGCATCTAACCATATAATTCAATGCTAAAACAGTTACTTTGAATAATAAAAAATATATTGTAGCCGCAGTTCCAAATCAAAATTATTGGAGTAAACCTTTAAAATTCACATAAATTTCATAAATTCTTCGAAATTAATATAATTACGTTGTGCTGCAGGTTAAAAGTGAGTTTAGGCGTTTCTGTATTTTAATTAAAAACCTTTGTAATCCCTTCGTCACTAGAAATCGGAAAACCGCATTAAAGCGAACCTCGATAGGAATATTTCGTGTTATGGCAGTAATATATGTTAATAAATCCACTATCTGCAGAAAATATATTTGGTGATGAACATCGCTTCTTCTACAAAATTTACATGTACCACACTCGCGTCACTTGCAATTTATAATACAGATTATGTTAAATGTAAGTGAATTTAGCTCGAAATTTCTTGCATTTATGAATTGAAACATTCATAATTTTATTACAATATTTTAACAAATACTTATGATAAAACATTAACAACTTCAATGTAATAAAGCAACAGAGCGCGGCTGGCGCCGACGCTTATGTAGAAAGTTTATGTAATAATATGATGTTAAATTTAATATCAATTTAAGAGCGTTATATTAACACATTTAAAGTGTAGCAAATAACAGAAACTTAAACTAATTATATCGAAATTTTGACATATAATTTGATAAAAATCTAAGCCTACATATCAGAAAGAGGTTTGAACGCTGTTCCCGATGTCTTAATAAATTAACTAATTGTAAATAAAATCCTCACCTTTATGTCGTAACAATTTCACAGATAGACGATGTGCCAGAAATTTCCCCATCACAACCAATGTACCTAACATGCATAAAAACGATAATCACATAAAATCCAAAAAGCACATAGGCACTTCCGAATCCGACGAAGGGTAACGCGAAACTGAAGGGAATTTTTAAAAATTTGTAATCGGTCGGTTATCGTTTGTTACACAAGAAAATGCCTTGGTTTAAATCGGTGAAAGTTTCTATTTTATCCAGCACCAGTCCCGCAAAGCCTTCCGATAACCGATAAATGTGGACACGCGTACGAATATCTTTCAAGGCGAGGAGCATTTTGTATGTTTTCATTTGTCTACATATTGATATTATATGTAACTACACTTCGTCCAAACCTATATGCAATTCACATCATCAATAAAAGGTTAGTAGATGATGACGTTTCACACAGTGCTGTCACCTCGTATTTTTACAGTTCTAATAAATTGTAGTCTTTCTTTATACCATCTAATATGTGCGAAGGTAAATCATCTATAGAATATGTAATTTTCCAAACTTTAAAGCGAATTACAAATAAACAATCTAGTAACTTTTTGTTGATGACGTGAATTGCATGTAGGTTTGGATAGGCTGTAAATAATAAATTGTACGTAAAAATTTATTTTATTCGTTTAAATTACGACCTGCAATTTAAAAAAATTAACGAAAATTATTCACGCATTTTAAATATAAGTATAAGACATTTATTTATTTCCGAAAAATTATGGTTATAACAGTTTTTTTGTTTAATACTACGATCTCGTACAAAGTTCGTCGTTAATTTAGTAATAATAAATTTAAAAAAATAAATAATTATAAGTATAGGGGTTGGCTGAAAGCCACGCATAAAATTCATATTTCATTACTGGAGCGATTTTGAGATCTTTTACGGAAATTATAGCTTTAGATGGCGGCCCTAAGTTACCTCCCGGCGTCGACGCGCTCACTTCGCTGGTTATTTATAATAAAACAAATTTGTTCATTTACAATACAATTATTAATCTTACACGATTATGATCAAAAGCGACGAAGATGTTTATATTCATTATAATATTTATGCACAAAATGCTAAGCTGTAAAATGTGCAAAAATTTTCTATTGTAATTTTATAATGTGTATATGTTTGCCATCAAATCTTTACTATTTACTGTATACCTACGTATACAGGGTGTTTAGAAACTCTCCTGCCAAATATAAACGTCGAAGTCTAGAGATGATTTTATGTCGTTTCGAGTAAAATCGTCCCTATACAAGAACGCTTTCTAAGAGAGTTACAGTCCTTTGAAGATGGCGCCTTATCATCATCATTTTCTTTCAAATATCTTTAAAACGTAGTTAATAAAAAAGATCCAACGTTACACATTAAATAATTTTTAACTGTTCAAATTATTAGTGTAAATATGAATTTTTTATTGCGATCATAAGCAGCTCATTAGAACTGGGTGGGGGGGGGGACTAACAGACATTACAAATCATAGTTTTTTAATCTATGACTTTTTAACATTTTTCACATCAAATTTGAAAATTTTAGTGTTTTTTTGTAACATTAAGGTGCCCTTGTGTATTATTGCGAATGTTAAACCTTTTTCGAAAAAAATCAATTCAAACTTTTCGTGTTTCCTTGCATACACATAAATTCTCCAATATTATTAAATTCAGTACCATTAATCCAGTTGGCTTTGACAAATCAACAAAATGCAACTGCAACTGAATGAATGTGTGTTATTAACAAGGTTTTGATAATATTTGAAAAAAAATGGATGGCATCTTCAAAGGGCTGTAAAAGCGTTTTTGTATAGGGCGATTTAACTCAAATCGCCATAAAATCATCTCTAGAATTCGACGTTTTCATTTGGCAGGAGTGTTTCCGGACACCCCTGTTTACTTACAACCAAATGTCGGTTAAATGCAGAAGCAATGTTTAAATAAATGTTTACATGAAGCGGCGTTTCATTTTTTCGAACTGAATATTTCAACTAAAGCTAATAAGAATAACAAACGCGATAAAAAATTTAATTTTTTTTAATAGCAATAAAGCAATTTTTTAACTGGTCTATTTTAGGAACATGAGATATACGATGATGAGCGTGATGAATGCCTGTAATTTAGTATACCATCGTGTATTTTTATCACTGCAACAATTTTGAATAATAACTACCCACTAAATCGGTGAAGATGTAAAAATTAGTCTTCTTTAAAGTTTAAAATCTATAATCTGCTGTCGTTTAAATAAGATCAAGTATCTACACATGTCGGAAGCCAATTGACGACAACTAATTAAAGTCGACTATTAAGATATGTAAAACAAACATTTTATTCTAAATATTTTTGTTTGACGTACAGAAGTGTTGGGTACCTACTCTACTATAAATCGATAATATAATGGGATAATTAAAATTCCTTATGTTATTTAGGAACAGGTTACTGAATTCATCGCTTTACAGATTGCAACACATGCCAGTTTCAGTTTAGTTTTCGAAGTCACTTACCAGACCAAATTAGTTATAAACTTACCAAGTTTATCACAATATGTCATCAATACTAATTATAAGATTTCTCTCTGAAGTAAATCTTATACATACATATGTATATATGAACATAAACTACTTAAAATTTTGTTTATCAATTAAAAAAAAATCATAATAACTGCCATGTTAAATGTCATAGAATATTAATTTCGCTACTTTAGATAAATGTTTCTGTATATCACGTGAATATAATTATTATAAAAATGAAGCCCTTATATTATTAATACCATTGCAAAATTAAAATTATTGTTATGAGGTGTAAATTAATGAACATGTAATAATGACCAAGACACATATTTACGCTTCTATGCATATCATTTTGCAAATAAAATATATGCCTATTTTTATTCTATACTAATTGCTAAACAATCTGCAACAAAACTAAACTAATAATATGCGATTTATTAATTTTAATTATTACGCAATAATTTTAAATACCTGTATAAATAAATGAGAAAAAGAGAAACACTACATAAATTACATTTAGCTCTGTAACATTTAACAATTTAAGTGAATACGCAAATCATAAGCATCATGAGTATAGGTTTATATATTGAGAAGTGTCCAGTGGAGATAGCTTTTTTTTTTAACTAATAAGCAACTGATTAAATTGAACTTCTATTTTTATTAATAATAAGTACCTACTTTTGTAATTAATGTTTTTAAACAACATACAGGAAGTCTTATATTATCATTTATATTGTAAAATTATTTTCTTCTAAAATAAAATTTGTAAATTTTGATAAACTAAACCGTTTTCGAGAAAATCGACTTCAAAGTTAAGCGAGTAATAATACTGACACTAACGTTTAACCACAGAAATCAATTATAATCCGTGGATACTAAACCTAAGATTATACCCTTCTAACTAAATTTACAAGATAAAAGGGGAAATATTTAAAGTGAAAGCAATAAAAATTCTGATTGATCACCCCCCCCCCCCGAGCCTCTTTATTATTACGTTTAGTTACTTACAAGAGTTACAAATTCTCGGCTTGATATATTGCAAGGCTAATGTGTTGTAATGATTATATAAATAATTACGGGTATCGCAAGCATGTAAACAGAAAAATCGTACCTACACTATAGAAATAACAATACAATGACACAAAAAAATACGATACTCAGTTCGATTTCTGTTTCTGCACAGTTATTCTTTATTTTCACTATGCATGCAGTAAATTATGTATAATGTGTTATTGCGATAAACGAACCGCAGTTGCTTCTAATAACATTAGCTTCAACAATAATAATCAATCAATGTACGAATTTAGAATGTTCAATCGACGTGTATCGCTCAATAGCTTATTCGATAATAACAATTGGTAATTCAATATTTTCAATTCGGCGCACTGCTGCGCATTCGCAGATCACTTCAAGCGGAAAAATTTAGTATAAAATTAGGTATCGGTTACAAATAGCCAGTGATTATTGTGGTAAATTTGCTAAATCTTTTTTACATCTTTCGTTGTATTTGCGGGCAAATCTGTTATTATAAATGATACAGAGTTGAGAATTTTACATATCCTACGTGTTTGTGCTTGATTTCAGTGGTCAAAATGATAATAAGTTACGTGCCACTACATATTCGATATCGAATTATAGTCAAAAATCGATTTTTTGACTATTTTAGAGTTACCGTGTTTACAACTTGAAAATATTTTATCGAATGGTCTTAATCTATTTTTTTACTATAAAATTCAATGACGTGCATAGTTTTTTTTATATAGGGTAATGAATTATAAAAATGGTAAACACAGATTGAGATAAAAGCTGTCTAAAATAGTCAAAAAAAATCGATTTTTGGCTATAACTCGAAATCAAATAGTGACACTAATTGTTTATTTTATCAGTTGAAATCTGTAAAAAAATGTAGGACAGGAATGTAAAATTCGCAATCTTTTATTATTTATAATAACAGACATACCTTGCAAATATGTAGAACGAAAATGAGATACCTACATTGTACATTCATTTTACAAATTTAATAATCATTCTAACGTAGTGTTTCATAGCATTGATAACAAAAAACGATACTTTCAACACTTAATTTGGTATAGGTACGCAAATTTTTTGACAAATTAATACTTTTTTTTGTAAATCACTAATATAATGAGAAATTCAATATCGATAAATGTGAAGAATAAAAACATCGGCAAATGACAGCTGAAAAACTATAGCAAGGAAACCAAAAAAGAAATACTGTTTTTCGTTTAACAATTATTAAAATTAATACGCTGCTTACTAACGAGTGGTTCTAAAAAGGTAGATTATTGGGTGGGTAGTTGTAAAATGTATTATAATAACTGTAGTGACCAGTTTGTAAAGAAACGATAAATATAGATAAAACGTATTATTAAGAAAATATAACAGATCAAAATATATTATTTATCTCATCATTCCATGAAATCCGCATGAAATTATGACGTTTTTATAAAATATAATGTTTTATAATTTTCCTAAAAAGTTTAGTTTAGTTGTCAAGTATTTGTTTTGTTAACACATAAATTATAATCTTTACCAGATTTAATGTTAAAAATTGAGAAAAAATCTAATTTAAATAAATCTTCATTAAAAATATAAACAACACATTGTCAGTTCACTGCTATAATATTTTTTGCAACAGCATTAATTTACAACAGCCTTTGTTCAACAGTAACTACATGAGGTATTTATTTGTTAAATAATAAATAGTTATAGGTAATATTATTTTCACATGTACCTACTAAAGAATAATTTTATATTATGTAGATACTTTCATTAAGTAATTTTATGATGCATCCAGTTCAATATTTAAAATAATACTTCTAATAAAAACCTAAGAAAATTTATGTTTCCAAAAATAAAGTACATTAAATTTAATGCGTGTGCCTTATCTTAAAATATGATAAAATATTATTTTTCAAAGAAGACTTCATAAACACGTAGAAATGAGAAATGTAAATTGTGTGTAACGACCTTACATTTGACTTTATGTGTGAAAGTAATAGAAAATTATTATAGGCACCTACGTACGTATCGCTTAATAAAGTGCGTGCGTCGGTGCGTTCAAATTTTAATTTAAAATTTCTATATCTTGCAAAATAAATAACACGGCCTACTTTACTGTAAAAAGAATGTATATTCCTTATTAAGTAGGTGCCTGGAATTATTTAAACGTGTTTAAAAATTAATGAAAGTTCCATTTATTAGTCAATAATAAAAATGTCCGTCATATTGCCGAAATCTAAAAAATGAAACGGAAGGAACGAAAATAAATCACCGTGACTTGTTCGTTATAGTATAAGCGAAGTGTCGACGAACCATTGAAAATCTAACCTAACAATATGTTACAATAAAAGCAAAAAGTACGTATAATCGATACTTTAGGTAGACAATCTTCCTAGTAAGGTGTGATTTTTGTGAATGTATTAGGCTATTGATCTCTGTAGTTGCTATCGTATTATAAGAATGTTTAATTAAGGAGTGTTTCAAAATTTTAATATTTTAAAAAATAGTAAGTATGTAGTAAGTGTTTTAGTGTGTAGATAAAGAAAATTTAAGGCATCCATTTACAATATTCTACAAAACATTTCAATATCGTGTTATCGATTTTGAAATTGTTTCCTAAACAAACTGTAAAATTTGATAAAGTTTGTGTAGATTTGTGTTGTGTAGGATCTATTTCATCATCGGATAAATTTATGTGACAGATAATTACAGCGTAGAAAATTATTTCTATAACAAATAATCTGTCAGATAGGACGTGTATGGAGAGTAGAAACAGAATCGACAACGTATACGGTAGTATTACAACAAGAAACGACAAAAAAAAAACGAGATAGGCCCAGATCAAGATGGTTACAGGAAGTAGACGATGACTAAAAAAAGCAGATATTAAAAAATGGAAAGATAAAGTGGAAAAAATATGTGCATAAACAAAAACTATAGGTATATAGGCACAATCCTATAATGTTTTATCCGTCATCTATCTAATATAGGTCAGATACATTTATCCGAAGATGAAAAAACGACGTTTTAAGTATTAAGTACCTAAGTACTTAACCTACAGCTATTGTTAAATTTATTCATATTTTTACCATTAAAATGTTAAATAATTTAGATTTGTAGTTATATTCAGAATAAAACAGAATAAACCCCATTATATGCGTAGTTTGCAATACTTTTTGAACTTTCATAAAATGAACATCTCGTTGAAATATCGAACGATATTAATTATTCTGCCTTATAAAAACGCGCTGAACAAATGTATTGTACGAACTACCAATTAACAACATTTCTGTTACAGTTGTTTTTACCCCATTTGCTGCACAAAGATTTTGTTGATAACCCGCGGAACTAAATGTCAAAAGCACATATTTCTATGTAAGTGATGATAATTTTAGATCATTTTTAAAGCGGTAAGCAGATCATTTAATTAAAATCGTTTTTTTCTCTAATTTGATTTTTTTTATCTCACGTTACTTACCTACTATATTATTCAAGTGTATGTATTGCTATATGTAGTGCTATGAATGTATTCCTATATATTTTAGTTTTTCAGCATATAAAGATGGCTTTGAACGGACAATTAAAATTTCACGTTGCCGTTTATTTATCAAAAATATTGTCGGGCCATACGACGATGTTTCTATAATTATACAATATCTGCAATATTGTCAGTCACGTAATCGGTCACATCATTGCACCTTTAGCCACATTGTAGGAAAATATGATCCGTAAGAATTGCTGCTGTCTAGAGTAAATAAACGATATTAAAAAACCACATTTTTATACGAGTTCGTACCTACATGATATTACATTAAACATAATGGAAACCGTTTTAACAGTATCGGTACCTACTGCACAAAAAAGGTAATATTTATTTCTTAAATAAAGAGTTAAATATAGAAAAGAACACTATACGCAATCTAACAATAAGCATAAATGACTATGAAAAATGTTGAAAAAATAGGGTTCCACAACAAAATACAAAAACGCAGCAAACAATATTGAAAAAAACCTGTTGTTATCTTTGTGTTAAATACTTATTTTAGTAAAAAGTTGAAAATAGAAATGATCGTTTCGCTTCTATTTTTAAACGAAGTTCTGATTTCATAAACCCTCCTAGTTTACCGTACAGGTAAATAAATATTTTCAAATCATTAATTTCACTAACGCAACGTTTGAAAACCGAAATATATAAAAAATTAAAAGCTCGATTTCTAATCTGCAAATAATTTACTAAAGCAGTTCTAATTAATACAATTTTTAGAACGTAATTTAATTTTATATATATGTTACGTACCAAGTTAGAAATTGTACATTTTGCACACTGCACAGCGATTTTTGTACCAAGCGCGAAGTGCACAAGTCGTTTTATACGAAGTTCAAATTATTGCACTTTGTACAGCGAATCTTGTACTGTTCGCACTCTGCACAGTTTTATTATACCAAGTTGTTAATTTTAAACGCATATTCAACTTGGTACAATAGTTCTTGTACAAAGTCGGAAATAAACATTTTCGAAGCGCCTGTAGTTTTATACTAACTGGTTGGCTATCCTCAAGTCTCTATTCCGTCAAATTACAATAAATATTTATATCTACCCTCAGTTTATTAAATACGTGACGTCGTAGGTGTTTGTTACGGAAGCGTAGAAGGGCCACAAGGGGCGAGAATTCGTTTGTTGTGTTTAGAAGTAGGTAAATACTTCTATTTTGTTAAAATATGCTATTCCTTTGATTATTACAAAATATTTTCCTAGAAATTATTAAGTGTGTTTCACATTTGCTATAGGAAAAGTTCAACTGAATTCCATCAAAGAACAATGAAAATATGATACACGTTATTATTTTTCAAGGAAAAAGAGCGAAGAAAGATTTTTTCATGTTCGTTTTTACACAAAAACTAAATTATATTTACTAAACATGGCATAATTGAAATTTTAAAGACGTGAAACGGATTTTTATCCCTAAAATGGTTCAAAAATAAATGTCAAATTACAATGACTGAAATAAGAATGACGATAAGTTTGGCACAGCTATGAATTACACTTTACAACTCTGTAGGTATAGCCTGACAATATTTACTTCGAGCTTTGTACAAAAACTGCCGTACCGAGTTGAATGTGCGTTTGAAATTTACAATTAGGTACAATAAAACTGTGCAGAGTGCGAACAGTACAAAATTCGCTGTACCAAGTGCAATAATTTGAACTTCGTACAAAACGACTTGTGCACTTCGCGCTTGGTACAAAAATTGCTGTGCAGTGTGCGAAATGTACAATTTCTAGCTTGGTACGTAACATATACATACATACATACTTATCCATATTAATATTGCAATTGAGTGCTTTGTAAAGTAAATGTAAATAACTGCAATAAGGGAGTGCCGCTTCCTTCGAAAGATTTAACAATAAGATTAGAAATGAATCGAGTAGATAAATATGGATTAGTTAATCGACACTGTTAGTAAATATATTGGGACGTAGATAAAAGTGCATGACTCTCGAGGTCGGCTTTCGGTGTTTCTGAACCGCTTAAAACGGTTTTTATAGATTTATGACGGACATAGACCTTTTTTTATTACCCTCATTCGTTCTACATTTAAGCAATAGTAATTCCATAAAATAATTCGCAAAGGATATTTATTGGTCGAATATTACACTTTAATTTTTACATGGTCCATAAGTTGTTTCAATTTATTTATTAACTAATTTATTATATCTTATTATTATGTTTGTTAGATTATAGTTTGTAATATTTAAATATTATAATCTAATATAAAAGATATCTATTAAATAATAATCGTAGATATACGGGGTGTAACTAAAATAACTCGAAAGCTCTTAAGAGGTGAAAAGGGAGTGTATGATTATGAGTGTTATGATTTTTATATCATAATGTAGGTCTTGAACAGCCATTTACAAACATATATAGTTTGTTGGCGATAACTCTTGTTGTTTCACAGATAATAAGCAAAATGGAAAAAGTTCCAATTTTCAAGGGCGGATTTCACTGACTTAAACCGCGTAAGAGCACGAACGGAATACGGCTCTGGATTAGTGTTGACTAGTACTTCAATCTTGCAAAGTTTCAAATTTTTCTGAAATTTTCGCCTACCTAACCTTCCTCGTCATTGGACCTCAACTTACCTATAGATGATTGTAAGTACATATTATCAACTGTACGTTATTAAAGATAGGTTCCAATACACGTCATCAATAACAACTCGTATTTTTACAGTACTAATAAATTATAGTCTTTCTTTGCCATGTCGTACCTAATGTACAGGTAAATCGTCTGTAGAATATACCACGTTCAAAACTTTAAACTGACGCTATGATCTTAGCTATTAAAGCTTCATAAAATAAAATAAATAAATAAATAAAACTTTAAACTGAATATTACAAATACAAAATTTAGTCACTTTTTATGCATGTCGTGCATTGGAACCTACTTTGACTAACGTATAAACAAAAATAAAACAAATATGTTTTGTTGTTATACGCAACACAATCAGTATTTATCACGTATACATAAAATTAATGTATGGATCATTGATCGCGCTTTTAACTTGAAACGGATTTATAGCGTCACCTACCGGTGATGTAAGCTTCGCAACGTAATAAGCAACGTAAGCTTCGCAACGTAAAATATTAGAAATTTTTAAATAAAGTTCAGCGTCAAATTTAAATTTAAAAAAATTAAAAACGATATTTTTATTAATACAGCGAAACTTCTCCAAATATCGGACACTTTTAAAAGTCCCGGCATTCTTTTACAGCGTGTAACGTATTTAATACGTCTAACGTATATTCTTAATAACGGACAATTTTTTTGGTCCCGCGAGTGTCCGGGAGTGTTAAAAGTTTCACTGTACGTACTACTTACAATTAACTTACTTTTAAATTATAGACATTAATGATTTGAAGATTTAATAGTATTTTATAAATCGCTTACTGATGGTTGCGACTTCAATTTTTTTATACGTCTTTTTCTAAAAGCTTAAACGCGCTTAACATGTTTCAAATATATATTTTTTTTATTTTCTACTTCCGTATTAGAACTTTTTATGTTGAGAGGAAACATAACTCATTGTTGTTAATAATCTTGATTTAATTCGGTAAATTTTATGGACTATAAGAACGAAAACTTTCCGCGTTGTTGTTCCCTTTAAAATTTCTAACCAAAGGAGCAGCAAAAATTTAGAAGTGCATCGATTTCAGGGGACAGAATCGCTTATTGGCTGGCACTAACTCAATGTTTTATATCTGGGTGCATACATTTTGAAACAAATTTTTCCGATAAAAATGTATTTCGCTACAGTTTCAAAAAAATTGACATCTCTATGTATGGTATTTAAATAAGCAACTATCACAAAAAAAAACTAAATTAAATTATCTGTTTTTCAGTTTACGAGAACATAATAAGTAGATACGTACTTTTTTATTTACCTATAAAATATAAATGCACATTTTATAAGTAGTTATATTTTACAAAACAGAATTTAACTATTCGGCGGCTTTGTCATATAAAAAAATATATAATATAAATTCTCTAGTTTCCACTTTCCCTTTCGTGTCCTAGTTTGTGTGTGATGTTATCGGCAAACAATGCCTACCTACTAAGGGTGAAAGCTTACATAAGCTATTGCTACGAATCCATTTGTCAGTGTGCGAGGAAAATGCGTAAAGCTACTTACGAATTTTGCATCTCGACGTATATATGTTATGTATGATATAATTTGAATTGTAAAATTAAGTATCGCCGCTTAGGTAAGATTATTCATTCAGAAAGTATGTCGTAATATGTACATATATATCTACATGTGAAACGTACCTATTCATTGCATTAAATTCATCAATTTAATGAATTTAAAAGAGGTTTTAATTTTAAAGCGTTATAGGTTTTTTCATATTTAAACTATGATTTAAGGCGAAAATCTATTTAGGTAGGTACCTACCGAAGTCTATGATTATTTTCAATCGAACTGTATATCTGTAATCGATACATACATACATTATAAGTTTCAAGTTAAGTTGTACTACATCAATTTATTTTAAATAATCTTATAATAAATAAATATTTTATTTACTACATAAATTATTAAAAATATTAATTTAAAATATTAATATAAAGTACATAGGTGTACTTACTGTGACGAATAAAGTATTTTTAAATAACGAATCATTTTGTCCAAAAATAATTTATATTTAGGTATACATATGTATATCTGTAGTACACAAACAGATGACTTCGCAGTGTTTATGGAATATTACACATTTAATGAATAAATTCCATAATTTTAGACACTACTTATATAAGTCGACGTCGTCGGTGCCTGATTCTGAAAACTCAATTTGTAAAAATCGAGAATGTTACGTTGTTTCCCGTTCGTATCTCGAACACAGCTTCTTCAACGTTGTTAATCTTAAATCTTAACGGTTGCAATGTAAAGTCTAAACCGAGATTGACGGAATTCACTCTTTACCTCGACTTTGCTTTACAAATTGCAAATTTTGCACCAAAACACGGAAAAATCGAGGCGCGCGATTCTCCAGACAAAAATTTTCGACTGCCCGCGGCAAACAGTGAAAAGGATGAAAAGCGTCAGTCGCAACCAGAGTAAGGGCGATATTCATAAATATATTACGTTCTGTAAGTAATGCGTTTGTTTCAAAAATGAATGTTTCTAAGAAGCGATTGCGAGATTCTAAAATTTACAAGAAAAACCGGCGCTAGGTTTATTACTTCATTAACGCAACGTTCGACGGGGTGTTAGAAAAAATCGTTGTAAGTACCAATTACTTTTAAATTAAAGTGTAAATTATTATTATTGATAATCGTTTGCAGGACCTGTGGAGTAAATAACAATATAACAATGCTAAAATTTTAACAAAACCTCTATTAATTGTAAGAAATTTCTTTAAAGATATATCTACAGCAAAACATGACTATTTTACTAATCTGTTTATGTTTGCGCAAGTTGTAAATAGGCATTATAAATAAATTAGAATAGAACTTTTAAAATCATATGTACATAGGTGTAAATGAGGACAAACTAAAAATATGTTTTAAATAATTATCAGTTTTTAAAATGATTATTTTTATAGTTACGAGTTAACATTTCAATTGTTTAATATTGGTATTTAGATACTAATACTTAAATTAGTTTGGAACAACAATTTTAGATACTTTTAGATTTCTAACTAGAACTAAAATATTCAAAATATAGCAATTTAATTTGTTTTAATCAGATTATTTAGAAATGTACAAAATAAGTTACGCTGTAAGAAGAAGAGAGGTATTATTAATAATCTTTTAGTTATTTGTAGCGTAACGATTAAAAATAAATCCGTTTCGCCAAAGGGAATGTATAACTACGACACGGGATTATCAGGCTTTAGAACCAACGCCAAGTTTAGTTTCGGGGATTTTCTAAGGTAAGTCGACGTGCACTGCAGCCTTCCGAACAGCTTATGCAATGAAAAGCGTATCAGATTTCGAAAGCGAAACGCCGAGCGACCGCTAGGTATTATTTCTTTGCGGTTATGAAAGATAAATGAGCTGCATTAAGTTTAAGAACACCACTCACTGGAGACTTTAGCTGAGCTCTGGCCAAACCTTACAAGTTGCAACAAAAGCTACCTTTATCAAAGATGGTGTAATACGAATTTTGTAGCTAAAATCCTCTCTTTCCTTTCTCTTTTTATCTACATATTTACATATTAATATTTTCATTCTCAACTACATAGAATAACAGTAAATACAATACGAACATATCGTACCCTTGCGACAAAAGTGACACAACTAAAAAATCCTGATTTTTGAGTTATTACCTTTTATAGGTTCCTTAAACATAAATCTATCGGCCATCAAAAGCGTATTAACGTCACAAATCAAATCAATGTTCCGTCTTTGGGTTGATTTTGACTCCTCTATAATATTTCCTTAAGTTGAAAATAGTTTTTTGCTATTTCTGAAAAAAACTTAATTTTTTGAGTTGTGTCACGTTTGTCACAAGGTTACGATATGCACCTATGTATATTAAAACAAATTATTACTAACTAGGTACCGCAGTTATCTTTACATTTTAAATAGTAATCATCGAAAGGAAAAACAATAGAAATTCAAATGTTCTAAGTATGAAGGAGAATTGGATCACATAAATCAGTGCAGTACTTGGTAAAGATGTAAATGAGGTTGCTTCACAATGCTGAATTGCAAATATCCGTAAAGTTTATATTCCTTTCATGGTAAATAAAACTGCTAAGTAACGAGATGTGTTTTTGTTAACGGCTATTTAACATTTCTTCGGCTTTTTCTCTCCTTTAAATATTTCAGTAATTAATTTTTTGATGAAAGAAAGTGAAAAAAACTATTATAAGTATCCTACAAGCGATTCCAATATTATAAATGTTTTTTTGTGTGGTATTTCTAAAAATAATTATTAATGTGTAGCATCTACATAGTACATATATAAGATCATATAGTATACAAAGTGTTAGGTTCCTAAGCGTACATTTAGATAATATGGCTGAAATGAGGAAAGAAACTACTATAACTCGGGCAGCTGAAAGCTAAAAATTTATGCAGATATAGTTTTTTTTTTGTTTAAACTCTTCAATGCATATCAACTCCTTAATGTGTATCTCGATACGTACTGGGCCGATCTTGATAAAAATACTCTTTCGTACGAAATAGTAGGTAATAATTTCGAATCAGTGTCACAAACATTTACAAAATCGCATTTTTCATATATTTTTTTTACAATTTTCAAAAAAATACCTCCCTTAGCCTGCATTCTTTTTTACTTAATCATCTTCTTCATAAAAATTGCTGCAGGTATAATTTGCCTTTGAGACATCTAAAAAAAAGTGAATAATAACAAAATTACAGACGATAAAAATATCTAAAGGTAAAAATAATTAAAATTATTATTAAAAAGTGTACAAACGCTTTCAAAATTCTTAAAATTACTTTAAGCATTTATTCAAAATGCCCTCCGATGCACTCAATACAATAACAAAAATGACTTTGGGGAAAATTCATATTAAAATTATATCTCCATAAATTTTTAGCGTTCAGCTGCCCGAGTTGCTCTTTCTTCATAGGTGATTGTCTAACAACCATATTAATATGTACACTTAGGAACCTCGCACCCTATACATTATGTATTGCTGGTTTGTTATTAATTTGAGGGTGCAGCTAACGATAATGCATAGCAAATTGTCGCTATTACTTATTTTAATTTTTTTGCAAAAGACGCGTTCATTTGACTTTGTTTTTTATTTCGAAAAACTATGGTAAGACGTTCTAGTTAGATACATATTATCAGACGAGTCAAAAAAGTTTTGACGCCACAGTGACCACGAATCTGTATCAAAATGCACAACTGCAGTTGTTAAATGCATACCTATATGTATTTAACAACTTGAAAATTATATTCTGGTTTCAAATCCGAAGAGAAATCAAAGTTGTCTTTGATGGATATTAAGATATGTAGTGGGTGCCTATTTAGAAAAAACTTTTAGAACCAATTTAATTAATTTTCACTTTCATATAGGTAAGTGCCTACTTGTTATGGGACATTTTTAGTTTTTCGTACCTAATCGGCATTAAATTTTCTTGAAATTCAAATATCAAATGATGGTATTTGCTTAATTTACAATTAGTATAACAATTTATAAAACGTTTTTCTTTAAAAACAATTATTTCTGATGGTATTTTGATTACAAATATGAACTTTACTTGAATAAATATCAGTTTTATGTAATTACATAAATCTAGGTCGAATTGATTTTAAAGTAGTTGGATAAAATAGAAACAGGATGAGCATTTTAAAGTATGTACCCTACTTATCAAAAATATATCTAATAAAAATTACTTAATTTGTATTTAGGCAGAGGACAATCCTTAAAAGATAAAAGTAAACTATTTTTTGTCTTTTGCACGTATTTACACCTTGTATATAAAAAAATATGTGCACGAAAATAATATTTTTATAATGCACGACTCGAGATCAGAACAAAGGTCGATTTAAAACCCTTTATGCTCTAATAAAAACGTTTATGTATTTATTAATTTACAAAATTCCAATAATTAGGTGTATAATATTTATTTAATTTCTGACCTGCTTGTTTTAGATTTAATTAAACACATATAATTGATGGTGTAAAACGTTTATACGTGTATAAACGTTTTTATTCGAAGTTTAATTTAAATTTGGAAAAAGTTTTAAAAAACTTCGACATACCTATCTGATACAAATTTTACACCTAAATAAATTTAGTATTTATGTGTGCATATCTTCACAATAGTAGGTAAATAAGGAACGAGTAAGTAGCTTAAAAATTAAAATTGAAATATGCAATACTTGAGCGTTTACTATTCCAAAACAAAAAGAAGCGTTTAAAGCTTATATAGAAAATATAGATTTGGATTACATTTTTTACATTAATTTTACACATGTATTTATTTTCAGTTACGTGCAAGCATTTTAACGTACAACCTAAACTGCAATTACAATAAATTGATTAAAAATCGCGAAGCTTTTCCGCCACACAAGTCCTACCACCAGTGACGTAACAAATGCCGCATAAGCGTACACCTATTACATTTTCGTATACCTTCACAGCTAGTAGTAGTAACCGAGAATGCTTATATGCAAAATAATATAAATATATACCGCATAGGTAGTTAACACACAATACATAATTTGCCCGTAAAATAAAATTCATTTAACAATATTGCACGTTTGTGTAACAAACGTTGGCGTTGTTTCAAAATGGTTTGCAACGAACGTTGATAAACATTTTACGCGCTTTAATACAGTAATTCGAATCACTCACTGTTTGCGTCATCCGAAACGAAACAGCTTGCATTAGAAGGCGAGGTGAAATTACAATTTAATTCTTAGAAATTGTTTTAGTTTAAGGGTGTACGGTGTGAACCCGCACGCAATATCTATACGGCATTTCATATAAAAATTGATTTAACTTATTTTATGTATTTATGTAAACGAACGTTTTCCAACCTAAATAATCGTAAACTACAATGAAGCGTAAAAATCTTCAAACTGATAAATGTTATACGTTTTAACGTTTTATGGGTATTTAAAATATAAATGACATAGTTTGTCCCTTCAAACAACATTTCAATGTAAAAACTAGTTTAATATATTATGAAATATATAAATAATATAATGAGATTTTTAGAATTAACATTAGACATAATTTTGGGGTAAGTTGAAATTAAATCGAAAATATCATGTGAAGTATATTTTATAAACAATCAAAAGAATTTAATTATTAAAACAAATAATAACTGATGGTTTGTTTTGTGTGCATTATGTGTAACACATAATAAAATTATTGTTAAATTCAATTTGTGAGTACATATTTGTATTTCGATTTAGCTAATACGTATAGGTAATTGAATAATTTATTTTGTATAACAAGCATTTTATTCTACGATGATAAACTTTTAATGCAAGTACTTATTATATCTATGTTGGATATGATTAATTTGATGTTACATTATTTTAATTTCGTATGTCGCATTAACATCTTAACATATTAAAATATTCTCGGGAGCTTTACATGATACATATTCTAATTTTATTATTTTCAACAAAATTACCTAATAGATTTTTTTGTGTTGCATTAGATTTAGGTCGTTCGTTTTTCGTTCTTCTAATGGAGGAAAGAAAACGTGCCATTTTGGAAGAAGCAACGCGGTAATTTTAAAATAATGTTGTACCCATGTAGTTAGGTTAATTTTATCGTGATCGCATCGACATTTTAAGTAATTTGTTGGTATAATCTTGGTTATTACTAACAGAACTTAATTTAGGCATTCATTGAAAATATAAATATTGAATGAATAACGTTCTGTTCCTACAAAATGTCATAATGTCATGTCATATCATTTTGTCATGTACGCGTATGTTCTTTTTAGGCTATGTGATCTAGGATTAATTTTGTTTTTAAATGCCATTATCTAATAAACAAAGTGTAAAAATAATTTAGAATAGGTACGGTTTAAAAGTAAATTTTATAATAATTTATGCTTAACAAATCAGAAACAGAACAAGTAAAAAATATATTTACGGGTTGATCAGAAAGACATACGATAAGTTTTTATTTTTGAATTATTATAACATACCTATGACCTAATCTCGCAATCATAAAAGCCGATTATAGATGAAGAACGTATACAAATAATTGTTTATATGTATTTTATTATTAAAAACATCTTAATGAACATAAAATGGTTTTCAATTTATTATAAATTGAATATCGAATGTATAAAAAGGCGAATAAGTTTATATATAAGTAAAGGAAAATCGTTTGTAAAAATATTTTGAAATTGTAAATACGTATTTAAATAAAACTCAATTTTTATTCTTTTACGTAGCGTCATTTTTCAATTTATATCGTAAGCTTCTTTTTAATATAATTTATTGTATAGTGGATTTGCTCTACCTAAACAAAATCCGTGGCTTTTTAATGCTCCTGAATAAATAAGGAACATCTGTATTACGAAACAACCGAAAAATAAAATATACTTTTATGTATATAATAATATAAACTATAGATAGAATAATGCAGTTTCGTTGAAAGTTCAGGTATGATAGTACGTTCGTGTCATTTACAATGTTGCTTCTACACTTAGGGCCGGTTTTTTCATCTCCCAATAAATTTACTTGACATATTCTTACCATGGAAACAATTGTTTGAACAAACGTTTCTATGGTAAATATGTGTCAATTAAATTAAATGGAAGATGAAAAGATCGGCACCTATTCTAATAAGATTAGTATTAAATTGATCAAATAAAATTTAAGTTACTATAATTGTGAGCATTTTTTAAAGTTTTATTTCTTAGGTAATTACCATATATTTCCCATTCCTGTTTACTAAATATAAATTAAATAAATACATGTATAAATACTCAACCCTGTTATAATAGGGTACTATAAAGATATTCGAAGATATTCGATATTATATATAAAGATTTCGATATATACATAACATGGCACCTACAAAAATTGTGCCGGCTCGCCTATAACACGACCTTACAATTAATTAAACTTGGACTACCCTTATAAAATACGAATATTTTCATCTCACTTTAGTACTGTTCGATGCAGCCGACAATAAGTTTCGTTTCATTTTTTTTAAAATGGACCTAATACGATAACCTAAAACAACACAATATTTCTACCTATTAATATAAGCGAAATAATATCACGAAATGTTAGCAAAATTTTAAAACGTTTTCCTTATTTTAGTTTACGAACGATATTCAAATAAGATCTTTCCGATTTTTTTCTTAACACAGATAGATAGAAAACCGATATTGCTGTTTTTGATAAAGAACATTTAAGCGGTGTAACAATATCAAAATCTATGCATATTTTTGCATATCTTTAGGCACATCTTTGACGAAGAATCGATGTTTAATTTAATACGATTTGATAAGAACCAAATTTTATGTAAGAATCTACGTAAGTAAGTATTCAGATTTACAAGAAAAAAAATAAACAAGAATTCGAAGAAAATTTACAACAATAAATTAATCAAGTAGACTGTGCATAGTTAAAAGCCCATTTTCTATTTTTATCTGACATGAGGATCTTTTACTACGAGAAAAATACGTAATTATTGTATTACCTACACCGTTTTTATTATCTATTATTAATATTTTTCACGGAGTGACTACTTTTTTAACTCACAATCGACACGCGGCATTTCCCCATTTCTAAGCCTTCGCAGTAACTTCTCTTATATTTGGTAAATCGTAAGATATTGTGACAAACATTGTAATATAAGCACATTTTAAGTTTTAATTCTGTTCTCATATTCTAAAACCATTACACCATACCTACTACAATTTAAAGTCAATTTTTTTATCGCAATTGTGGAAAAAGCAGTTTATTTTCACACTTAATTTTTTTATCAATATATTATATTAAAATAACTTTTAAATTTGAGATTTATGTTAGGTATTTTTTCGTATAGAGGCGTAAGTACGCGCAGTTGTTTAAACATTGATAATTTCACAAAATAAAATAATAGCTTATAGTAACTTTTAAAATATTGAGTTTGAGACTCACCTGGTATAAGAGATGCACGGCCCTTGGAAAGCTCCTGAAAAAATAAATAATTTTAATTAGTTAAGGTATGCTTAATTATACATATTTTGTTTATAAATTATTTTTATATATATATATAACGTTGTAAACTATCATTTAGAATGTAAGTAAATAAGCATAATTACAAACTAAAAATAACTTGAAGTGGATGTGAAATATTTATAAGGTTGATTAGGTTTTAATACGTATAAAGTTAGGTAATTTATAAGTACACAGAATAAGTAGCTAAAATAACTTTATAAATGTTCATAGTTATATACTTATTTACTACTATATATATAAAGATTTAACTTGCTCGTAAGTATAACCTTATTTTCTATGTTCATTTAATAACAATGACGTTTCCTAACATAATGATACTGAAATAGTGTGCGAGAATATCCAGTTATTTATTATAACTATATATAGTTCTAATTGCGAGGTAATAACATTTTTTAATACGTTTGTTCGTTTGACAAATCTTCTACGCTTAAGATTATTATTTAACAGCAATGTATAGACAAAAGCTATCGAATTAAAGACCAGTTTATCAATCACAAATTAACACTAACCAACAAATGAATCGCTATAGAAATAATTGTCGAAACAATTATCTAATGAATAATGGCGAATAATAACTGAAGAACTCGACATAATATGCCTGATGCACCAATACCGATTAAATACACGTAATTAAACAGGTTTTCCATTAAATAATGATTATAATTCACTAATCGTCATTAATCAGACAATTTAAAAAAATCTAATTATTACCTAGAAATCGTAAATTAATTTTCCTTAGATTGTGACTACATGGAACTGTTTAGATAATTCCTAAATATTGGAGTTGATAAGATCGGTCATAAATGATACAATGTGAAATAAAGTATCTGACAACTGTACGTATGTATTTATAATATATATTAAATAAGTAAAGAATTGAATAAATTTTAATTTAACGTTATTTAGACGAATGTTAAGGCGAATTGATTAACAGAAAGCCCGTTTAATTATGTATTTAATCGGCTTTGATGCAGCAGGCATCAAGGGGAGTTCTTCAGTTATGATTTGCCATTTTTGACTGGACAAATTGCTATAGAAATAAATACAAAAAATTCAGTTCGTTTCTAAACCAAAATCGACAAAACTTAAATCAATCTATCCATATATTTCAACCCCGTTTAGGATTATAATCAGTGGAATATAAACGAAATTAACAATGTTAATGAAATGAATTGAATTTTATGGTATTATTACAATGTTATTTATTACAGGTAAATATACAGGATATTTGACTTATGACTGTTATTTAAGGTTTATTTAAGATTTTGGTGATAATTAATCTTAATTTATGTTATCAGTGTAACACTGTAACTTGTAAAACGGAATTTCATCAGTTTAATTTAATCTAATTCTGACTTTGACTGCTATTCTTGTAGTTCCGTAACTATGAAAATTACGATATTGGGCGTATTCAGCCGGGCTTATCGTTGAAACAGCGGGAACTTAGCGCTAAGTTACAATAGCTGACTACGGCCGAAAAACCTCAAGTCAATGTGATAAACACGTGGCACAACTAATCTCTTACATCAACTATAAAAATAAAATGAAAAAGCGCAAATAAACAGCGGTTCAATTGAATCGCTGTTTTAGCGCCAAGGCAGCGCTTTCCCGGCTGAATGCGCCCATAGATTTCTATGATTTTTTACATAAAAAAAATCTTTTCAAAGTACCTATGTGATTGTATCCGTTGTGAATTACTCTGTAAAGATCGTCATATTTTACATGAAATTCGCTTACAATTATCATTGATTATTAAACTAATTCCTTTTTTAAATTTTGCAAGCAAACAATCAAGAAACGACGAGGGCTTGACCCCACAGTCAATTATGCATTGTTTTTATGATCCGACGAGTCCCTGATCCGTACGTTAAATTAAAACAATGTGTAATTAATGTGATATTTAAAAATTTAAACGTTTTTAACCGCAACGGCAAACTTCCTACAATTATAAAACATCAGACAGTTTATTTCCCGACAACTCATAAACTGCATTTTAATTTGATCCTATTAACCGCTTGGATGTATATTAAGTACCTACTTGCCTTAATAACAGTAAAATTTTTAACTACATCATATTTCCGTTTTATTATCTCAAAACGCTTCATTTGACAATAATTGTAATTGATGTTCTTCGGTAATAATATTATCCAATAAGTTATAATTAATAATAATTACTCGAGAAATTCGTATTAAGCGAGATCGCATTAACCGGGGAATACTGTACATAATAGATAATTTTATAATATACATAACATTTAAAATAAATAAAATATAAAAATATATCTACGGAATAATCTACGATAGGCATTATATTATTTTTTTTTATCGTGATATTTACAATTTCACGTTTTTGTTTGTAAATTAAAGATGCAAATTTATTTGTAATTTGATCTCCCATTTTCATCCATCAATTGGATACGTTGTAAATTTACGGTAAAAGGTATAAAAGAAAAAAACGTAAATCTTGTTACTATTTAAATTTTTTCCTTCCACGTCGTTTTATTCTAAATAAAAATTTTAGTACAAGACCTGTATGGAATTCAAAACGACTAACGTAAGTGGTTTAGTATATAATAAGGTAGAACTGGCTGTCATGTTTGTTTTATAAACCGAAACTTTCATCCCCAGCCAATTAATACTTGCCCAGAGGACAAATCTGGACAAACAGCATCAAATGCCGAATTTACTTTGCATAAAAAATTGTGTTTTACATGATAAAATGAAATTGTTCTGGCTACCGAATATGGAGTGGGAATTGCCAACTTTGGTTATTTTAAATTAGCATATAAATTATGTAGTTGAATAATGGGACATGAGATATAAAACAATAAAAATTGCCTCGAATTATAAAATCCGTAACTACGTTGAACGTAATCTTGTCTTATTTAAATACGACACAGACATGGTTTTTTTTTCCTGGCATCTCTCAATTTATTTAAAGAAATTAAATAAAAATTATTGGCTATAAAAAGTAATTTCAAAATGGCGCACCAGCTCTACAATACGTTGTAGAAGACCGTTAATGGAGCCTAGAAAAATATTTTAAAAAATCTTGATCAACAATTCGTTACAACGTAACGTACTGTAGAGTTGGTGGCGGCATTTTGTAATCATCCTGTATAGTAATATGATAATAATTTATAGGTAGGCAATTTAATATTATATGCAAATAAATACGACAATAAGTTAAACGATTCCAACACAACAGAAATTAAAAGGACGTAACGTAACGTTAGGGAATCTATTTTATTTAATGGGAAGCTGATCACGACGCACGGCGCGGCGGTGTGGCGTCCAGAAAGATAAAAGGTTCAATTAAATGGATTTCGTACGTAGAATCCATCGAGCATGGTTGGTAAAGGCGTGAAATAAAATTACGGCCTATAGCCCCCGTAATTGAACTTCGACCTGACATGTGCTTCCCTAGTGCCTGGCAGACAGCTCACTGACGTAGGTTTTACTCCAATTTAAATGCATTTGAATAATGAGATAGTACCAATATTGGAAAAACCGCATTCGCGCACCTACTTCGTTTTTTATGACGCATCGGAAAAACTTTTCGCTCGCTTCTCATTTCGGTTATAACTAAACGAGAATTACTTAAATGTTTAAATCGAAATAGCAAATTAAGTTTGCTCCTATCTATAGCTATTAAATTTTAATATATTAGTACTAACTCCGAAGATTCGGCTAAATTTTCGATTTACACAAAGCTATTCTCTCATAGTAACATCTCGTTTTACATAAAAATCACAGTTTTTGTCATTGTTGCTGGCGGCGTGTTCGGTATTTCTCACGGATCATTAGCACTTTAATAATAAAATCTATCGGTAACATGTGTTCCCAGTTACCTTTCCGGCCCATTTCGTTTCCAATTTGGTGCTATATATATTGAGAAAGAGTAACCGATTGTTCTAAAAGCTTTTCCTTTAACTGGGAACTTTTCCATTACCCAATCACTAATAATTTATGGAAACGCTTTTACTTTTGTGTGTTCTGTTGCTTCTCTATTCTTTTTATCACACTTATAGATTTTTCTATACGTCTGGGTTGAAACAAATGTGTCGCGTAAATGAAGCTTATGTTCGAAACTAACAAATTGTTCAGACGAAGTATTTGTAATTCAAATTTACAGTACGGCTATGAAGGAACGGCAAAAGACCAGCTGATTCCCATGTGTAAAATAAAGAGTGCGGACAAAGGAATTGCTTTCATTGATTTTGGAGCAAGAACTGTTTTGTGGAACTCAATAGGTATTGTGCTTGCCGAGGACCGATACTACAAAAACCTATTGTGTTTTATTGTGAAAATCGCAGTCAACGCTTTACTTGCCTATTCAGTAATGTCAGGTGATATAACATAAGTTGTTCCTCTACCTCGCCGATATTAAAAATTTCACTTCGCGTTCGGCCCATAGTTAATCATCTGTTAGCTAAAGAAATTTGTCCAAAATAAAATAACGGTACCGTAATTTTTCATTTTATCTATTTTACTTTCTTTATTTTCTTGACCATTGTTATCTATTAGAAGATCATTATTCTTAGAAGCAATATACCTACATACATAAATCATACGGGAATTTTTTTTTAATAACAAAGTGTAACAATGTTGTTTAGTGTTTTAACTTAATTGAATTTTATTGCATAAACCGTTTTAACACAAAATAATCTTTCTAAGAAATAGAAATAGAATAGAATTTTCCTATCGGTTTTTCGTTTATAATTTCTATTTCATTGAATTGAAAACAATCAAAAACTTTAATATTTAAAATAAAACATGCTATTAAACTTGTAACTAACAAGACTGGACGAAACGATACTGATGACCAATAATCAAGGTATCATTTTGCTCGATTTCATAATATAAAACTTTTTCTGTATTACAAAAACAACTACCTATTTAAACATTTCTAGTAGGTACCTACCTATTATATTGTACCTACCATCTGTTTATTTACTTTAATCTATATTCCACCAAACAGAATTAATTCGAATCTAGTAAATGCCTATTTATAAATATGAATATTCAAAGAATAAATTTAAAACTTCAAAAATCAATTTTGTTTTGTAATTTTTAACGCAATTTGTTACCGGACACATTCATCAATCGCTGGATAAGTCAAAACTAACACGTGCTACATAATTCAATTGAAATTGTCAAAGTGCATTGCGTCTTTTCCCTGAAAGATCATTATGCACAATATTGTTTAATTAATAAGAATAATAAGCAAAATAAGGCGTGCTTTACCTTAATCTTCAAATAGTAGATTCCCTAAAATTAAAGAAAACTAATATAAATAATTATTATTATTCCAATATGGACAAAATATAATTAGGTATTACGTATAACGCAACTATAAATTTTAAGTTTGATGCGTTACACCGGCGTATTGTATACAGACGCAGGTGTTGTTTCTAACCATTATTATTGGAAAGTGGATGTGTTATAATACAAACACGCTTTTGGAATAATAAACTCTACTCGAAATATCTTCCAGGATAATACTGAATTAATTATGACGCAATAATAGAAAATGAATAATAAAGCGGCTACGTGGGTTATCTAACAATGATGAACATATGAAATATTAAATTCAAGTTATTACCTTTTTATTTTTTGTAACTAGTTAATGGTTAGTAGTTATTATTAAATTTAACGTGAAATTAATTCGCTCGCGGATTTTAATACATTGAATAATAATAGCTATTTTACTTATTCAGCATATTATCTCAATTATTTAACTAAAATTAAAAACAAAAATAACAATGCAAGGCAATAAAATTGAGTGGGTTTATTTCTAGCCGAGTTCTGATCTATCTTCTCATCTCTGCATATTATTGTTTTCTGCGTAGCATTGTTGAAATACAATACAGTTTTGTATTGTAGGGTAACTTAGAGCAAATTTAAGTTTAATTTTTTTTTTGTAAACGACAAGTTATCATTCTGTTATTGCTCGCAGTAGCTTAAAGTTCTATCATATCGTCGTTTGGGCGTTTGATTTTGTGTTACTAGTGAGCTTTTTCGCGATGTTTTCCAATACGGAATAAGATAATTAGATTCTTTAAAAACAAAGCATGTTCGTATTTATTCCTACTATTTGATACAAAAATATCAACCAAAATTGTTAAAATTCGATAAACATAGAAGACGTTTATCTACTTGTTTGATGGTCATTACGCTTCCCTTTCGCTCCTCGACAGCTTTCGAGTTATTTTAATTACACCCTGTATATAATAATTATTTGCATCAAAGTAAAATGACTATAGATTATTTATAAGAACGGTTTCGAAAATATTTCCAATAAAATTATGGTCGTTACAAAAAGCATGTAGCTTCATAAGTAGGTAATTTATTTTGAAGAAAACATTATGACATTATACCTACATACATACATAACAATATTACCGATTTTTATCTTTTATTAATATGTAGTTAAAAAGTATAACTTGTTATTGCATTCGATATTATTAGGTTTGTTCGTGATGCAATTTTTGACTAGTTTCCAATTATTTCAACCAATCAGAATATTAGAATTGTAGTTAATTTACTCAACTGTAAAAATCTAAAATTCTGATTGGTTGAAGTGATTGGAAACTAGTCAAAAATTGCGTTAGGAACAAACCTAATACGGTTAAGACCCGGTTTTACAATGTCAGTTTAAACTGTTAATTTTCATAGTAACAACAATATAGTAACTAAGGAAAATGTATGGTTTAAACTCCAGATTGTAGAGGTTAAACCTGTATTGTACAACTGGCCCTTAAACTGCAGAATAGCTATTGCAATAACTATATAAGTTATATAGATATAAGTTTCTAGGCATCTTAATATAGTGCATCTACAGTAAGACGCGCGATTGCTTTACTCACTTGCTGCACAGCAAGGCAAGCTGATGACTTACTGACACCATTAAAGTTTTCCACAACAAGAAGCATGGTAGGTATTTACCTGCCGCATAAAATCGCAATGTCAATAATAATTTTATTTTTGCGACAAAGGGCATGATCGCGTTCAGTTGAAGACGTTACGAAGTGTTGTATTTCTCGTAGCAGTAATAAGCATGTATTATTTTGAAAATGAAATCTAGTGAAAAATTCGATATCATTGAATTCTTCAAAATAGGTAGTTCTAGAAGCGAAACAACACTTGCGGTTAGGTTAAATTTATTATACAAAAAGTTATGCACATACAGTATATCTACTGTTCTCGAAATATTTTGGGTTTTCTAACACTGGGATGAATTAGATTATCGATATAATCATCTAATAACACAGGTCTGCGTCCAAATTTTTTTCTTTAAAATAATGGGTGATTCTTATGTATTTTGGTGCGCTGAGTTCGGAAATGCCCTCAGTTTTTTCCCAGCACGTAAGCATTTTCCGCAAAATGCATTTTTCTGCGGGATTGCCTACCTTAAGGCGTATATTTATGAATATGCCGAAAAAAGTTGTTTTTCCTATTCGGCTTCATAGTTTTATATTAGAAACTATGAAATATGATAAAAATTAGTATATTTAACAGTATTAGTCAGCGTATCCTTTTAAAGAATTAATTACCTTAATAGTATGCAATTAAGGTTTATCGCTTTTCTTCGGTGTTTTCAGGTTCCAATGTTACTGTAATAAATGTTTTTGTTATTAAAAGTACATAAATAAATAGGAGAAATTCTTTCTGGTAACTACCAGAAAGAATTTCTCCTAATTAGAGTAATTGTGGTGAACATTATTGACAAATGATGATTTAATAAAATAAAATTTAAATTTCCCATTGCCCTATATATACCCCTCGTAGTCCTTCGATTTGTTCATTTCAATTTAAATATTGTTAAAGTGTCTTTCAAAATGTCTTCAAGAGCTTGTGTTAATAAACCTGATAGTTTCTGTTACATTTGTGGCGAACTTGTATTAAAAAAACAATCTCGAAGTATTACGGAGTTTATTAAAAAAGTGTACTTTGCCTATTTTGGTGTGAAGATCGGAGATCAAGAAAAATCTTGGGCCCCTCATGGAGTGTGTTCAGGCTGTGTTGAAGGACTTCGCATGTGGTCTAAAGGAAAGGTGAAATCTTTTCGTTTTGGGGTGCCTATGATTTGGAGAGAGCCGAGAAACCACGGCGATGACTGCTACTTTTGTTCTTGCAACATACAAGGGTACAATGCCAAAAATAAAAAAGATATATGTTACCCAAACATGCAATCCGCACTTCGGCCTGTGCCTCATGGACCCGGTATTCCAGTACCAGTGCCCCACACAATTTTGACGATCTGCCAGAGTCATCAGAGAGCGAGTCAGAGCAGTTGGATGATGAGTTTCAAGTCGAAGACTGTGGACCCCAACAGTTTTCACAAGAAGAATTAAACGACCTCGTTCGTGATTTAGGGCTTTCTAAAGAGTCTGCTGAATTACTGGGCTCTAGACTTCAAGAAAAGAACTTGTTGAGATCTGGAACTTCATTCTCTTGGTACAGAAGCAGAGAAAACAATTTAAGCCAAATTTTTCTCAAGATGGCGAACTTGTATATTGTTCTGATGTTCCCAAGTTGATGTCAATGTTTAACATTCAACATGTGTCAGATGAATGGAGGCTTTTATTGACTCGTCAAAAGAAGTTTAAAAGCAGTTTTGCTACACAACGGCAATAAATACGCTTCTGTACCCGTGGGGCACTCTGTGCATCTAAAAGAAAAGTATGACAACATGGCTTTTATCCTTGTTAAATTGAAATATAAGGAGTTTGGATGGCCTATCTGTGGTGATCTCAAAGTCATCTCTATGGTGCTTGGACAACAAGGTGGCTATACGAAATTCCCTGTTTCCTATGTGAGTGGGATAGCCGGGCAAAAGCACAGCACTGGAGTCAAAAGTGTGGCCAACGAGAACTTTGAAGGTTGGAGAAAAAATGTTCACTTTGAGTCTTTGGTTGATCCCAAAAAGTGCTTTTACCCCACTTCACATCAAGCTTGGACTGATGAAGCAGTTTGTCAAGGCATTGCCAAAAGATGGCGAAACGTTCAAATACCTTGAAAAGAAATTCCAGGACTGTCTGAGGCAAAGTTAAAGGAGGGTGTTTTTGTTGGCCCGGACATTCGGAAACTAATGAAAGACAATCAGTTTGAAAAGGTGATGAAAAAGCTGAGAAAGAGGCGTGGATATCATTTAAAGAAGTTGTGACTAAGTTTTTGGGGAACAATAAGGACCCGGATTATGAAGAAATTGTAAATAAAATGTTGAAATGTTTTAAAACCTTGGGGTGCTCCATGAGCTTGAAACTTCACTTTTTGAACTCCCATTTGAGTTATTTCCCAGAAAACCTAGGTGCCGTAAGTGAAGAGCAGGGCGAGAGGTTCCACCAAGACATGAAAGAAATGGAACGGAGGTACCAAGGACGATGGGATGTGAATATGATGGGAGACTACTGTTGGATGCTTCATAGAGAACTTCCAAGCATCCCACACAAACGGAAAAGCTCAAAATGGGGTTTTGAGGGAAAAAGATGTAGATATTATAAAGAATTATTATAAATCCTTATTGTGTATACATATTATTTTTATCAAATTGTATTTAAAAATGTAAATAAACCACTAGTAATATATATTTTTTTAATTTCAAAATGCATTTTTACCTATATGTACTGCGGGTTTTACATAACTTTCTTTTTCATTTTGCGGAAAATCCCTACGTGCTGGAGAAAAACTGAGGTCATATTTGGACTCAGCGCACCAAAATACATACGATTCACCCATTACGGTGAAAAAAAAATCAAAAAGTGTCAATTTGCAGGCCTGTGTAATTAAAATATATCAATATCATATACTTCCGTTGTTTCGTATTAGCACTATTCAGAAGATATAGCAACATTGTAAAACTTACTTTTGACATAAGCTTCCGTTTATTCCTAGAATAGCTGTATTCCACGAAAATATTTTTGGTTTATAAAAACTACAATTATGTTCAACAACTACAATAAAAAACTACAATGTTTCATAACAACTACAGTCGAAGTTACTTATAACGAACCTGCTTAAAGCGAACTTCCGGATATAACGAACCATTCCTGAAACCCAACCAGCCATGCAAGTCATAAGATCTCTCATAAATTATGGTGGTTATGACGAACTTCGGATATAACAAACTCATGTTGCGAGTTCCTTGTGGTTCGTTATAACCGGATTTTACTGTATTTGTATAGGTAGAAAAAATTAAGAGTTATTTACAAATTATATTAAGAAAAAAATTTTTTTTAAAATGTATCGTTGGATGCTTTCAGTTTTAAACAGTTATTAATTTTTTGTAAAGAAAATGACTAATTTTGAAAATAACAAAACACCGATTTAATTAGCACAAATCAAGAAAAATTTAGATAAATATGAAATAAATGCGCAGTGAAGAAAAAATTTCAATTAAGGACCCACATAAAAATGAATAAGCAAATGAAATAAGTTGCTTGATGATATCAGTTTATGCAAATTAAGTACCTAAGTTTGTCATTATTATTTGTCTACCGAAATTAGTAATGTCTCGTAAAATACAAATATTGAACTCGCTGTCTGTTGAAACGTCAAATAGCACGAAAATACTCTGAAAAGGCACAACTTTTAGCTACATATAATTATTATAATTAATTAGTGAAATTGTTGTAAAATTTTAGTGGTCGTTTTTAAAATAAGAAATTATATCGACGTATGTATGTATCTTTAAATATTAGGTAAGTATGCGATTAATTCAGTCACGTAGGTATCATACATTATGTATTACATATGACATTTTCTTCAAAAGTAAATAGTAGCTTGATAATTTTCTTCTTAAAGAATTTTTAAAATGGCGATATTAATGTTTGGTTTTAAAATGTCGGGCATTTAGTAATAGATGCATAGTTCAAGCATGTAGTTTTTTTTTTTCTACTGCAAAATCCTTTATTTTAAAATCAATTCTTCATTAAAAACGAGCAAATAAATTATTCAGTTGTGTCCTATTAAGTTTCCGAACTAACTAATTTCTACAAAAGAAAAAAAAACTGTTTTATAATACGTAAAATGAACGCGAAACACAATTTTTTTAAACTCACATCAGTAAAAATTAAAACTTCTCCTAGGCCATAAATTTCTTTTTACATGAGACAAATGAAATTACAATAAATTTGCTATTTAGCGACGTCGCGTCGCGTCGTTAGACTTTTATTTATATAGAGTGAGTCGTATAAAAAATGAAGTGTATAAATTTGAATCTTATAACAATCAGATAATGCTAACGAGATTGGGGTAGCTATAACTAAATATACATATCGATAGTGATTTATCAAAATGCTAGAAAAAATCCATCAAATGTTTAAAATGTAAATATGCAAACACCATAATTCGATTTTTGATTTCTACGGTAAATACCTATAATATATAGATACCTACCTAGATAGATATTTTATTCAATTTGCTGCTGCAAACGTCAGAATATTTTATTAATAAATATACGTATATTATCGTCTTGAAAAGAAAGGCGCTATGTTCAATATTAACAATGAATTTCGAGAATACTCCATTCCAAAGGGTTGTTTTGTCAGACACGCTCCACCTCGATTGCCTCTTAGCAAAGACGTGCTCAGACGTCGACGACTATCGTAATCAGGAAGCTAGATCCGGTATCAAGTTCCTAACCGCGTATAAGAGAAGCTCGAGGACTAACACCTTAAAACGACCTATTTGACTTTTACTTTTGCGAAAATTCTCCGATTCGTATTTTAAATTTTAACGTTAAATTAATTACCTATTTTATATGTCACGTTATATAAGCTCTCCTAATTCGGCCATTCGAAGTTCGACAAAAAACGAATAATGGATAGTAATAAACCAACGTCTATCTCGAACGTCACGCGCTTTAATCTTGAAAGATAATTAAGTTCATGTCACTAAGAACTACTCAATAAGTAACTCGACTCTATATCCACCGTTGACGAGCAAGAATCAATCTGATCTTAGATTAAGTCTAGAAGCTGATTCGACAGGGGTAGTCCGGTCTTTAACCATCAGGGTTCGACTGCTTCTATCGTAAATAAAAAGATATATACCTTATCGTTGTTACAATATCGTCGTTGATAAAGATTGGAAATAACTTTTTCTATTATATTTTATATTGTAATTAATGTTTAATTTAAAATGTGAATTTAAAAACTAGTTTTGTGCTCGTTTAGTTATAGACCGATGTTCACGCTGTGTTGAAAATGAAACAGCGCTGGCAATTTTTCTAATGCGTTACCGTCAAGAGCTTCGTTAAATTGTAAGTATGGGGATAGATTTTGAATTGTAAAATTACGTTTTATTAAATGACGTTGAATTTTGAATGCGCAATAAGCATTCTCGTGGCATTACCTGCACCTAATCGAAATCATTCGAATAGCATAAATTATAAATTATGTTTCTAAATCGTCATATAACCAAGTGTAGATTAATCTATTAACATTAAATATTTAGAAGGTATCTAAAAATAAAAAATATAAACATTCGATCCTAATAAATTAGCTGTACTTAATTGGATATAGTTTCTTGTACCTATCGATTGATTTATTTTTTATTATAGATATAAACTTTATTAACGCAAAAGATATAAGAGATTTAGGAAAAAGTTCGATTAAGGGTACTTTTAGAAAAAAGTTTCAATTATAGGTATAGAGTTACATTTGAAACTATTATTTGAAAAGTTGTTTGTACTTAATTTCTTAAAGTTTATGAAATGTTGATTATGAAGCAATTTTTTTTTGTAAACAATACGTACCACCTACACGTTGTTTATGAAAACAAAGCACGCAACCTTTGTACTTCAAATTATTAATTTATAACTATTACTTCGCAGTTAAAATGCGATTTTACCGAGGTCACCTATTCCAGTAATTTTCTTCAAATAGGGTAGGAGTAAAAAATTAATACAGTCCCTAACAATAATGATACGCGTGACAGCGAAGCTTGAATTAACCCCGACAGTGATTAATCACTCTTCAGTTGCCTACTTGGTTAATTTGCATTACTAGCCGACAAATTGAAAGAGGCTGTCCTGTTTCGTTTATATCTCGTGATCATATCAGTTTTTTACACCCCAGACACTTTAATTAATTGCCGGTCTTTCTAAAACTTTCCCTAGTTATTATAACATATTGTTAAGATCGAATTTTGAATTTTAAAGAATTTAATTAAAATCTGTTTACAACAACTTTGCATTTCAAACTAATTAAACTTATAATCTTTAATCAAATTTAAAAAAGTTGCATTATATTTAATACAGATATACATAGAATATGTATTAAATAACAATAACTAAATGCAATTGAAATTAAACAGTGTTTTTGTCTATACGTAAGAATTTCTTGTGTTTTTATATCTATATTTAAAAGAACATCTGAAGAATCGAGTAAAAATCTTCCGACATATTTAATATCGATTGTAATAAAAGCTTTTCGAAAGTACAGTAATTCCTTAACATCCGCGAGTTTTAACTATTCGCGAATCTGCGAATGGGAAAAATTCGGCATTCCCGAGGACGCAACTTGGGTATTCTTTTTAAACTTAAAAATTAATTTTATTTTAGCAGTCGGATTTGACAAGAAAATCACGCTTTACAGCAATTAAAAAAAACAGACACCTTCATACCGTGTAATGATACAAAAGCGTCAAAAATCTTTTAACTGCAATAATATGTAATTCTAACACACCCGGGACCCAATTCTCGCACACGTTATGTAAGCGAATTGAGCCCCCGCCGGTACGTTAAAGAAATTTCACGAAACTTTGGAAAATGTTCACTAATAAACCGAATAGGTTACCTATATGGTTCTGCTTGTAAATTTGATCAAAGATGTATTCGATACAGTGTTAAAAACAGAAACCTATCGCTGATTGACAAGAATTCATGTTAACATTTACTGAACATTATTAAAAATTAGGCGGGTAAGTACCTAATTTCGTTCTTGTTACGTAAAATTTTATCCATTTATGTATATGAAATACTGTCGGTTAACGTGATGTTTATATTTACTTTATAAAAATGTTGTACAGCATATAAATACCTGGGCAATTATTGTGTGGTTAATAAAAAAATAAGCACCTGCATTCAGATTTTTGTATTTTCAAGTCTAGTTTTAAATCAAAATTTTGTATCATCATCTAAATGTTGATCGGTGCGTAAGACTTCATAAAATATTGAAAAACGCCTTATTTTGTTATTCTTGAACTCGTGCTTTACCAGCGATCGTGATGGCGTATGGCGAACCGTTATAGCTGACTTTTAATGTTCATTATCGTAATAGATGGAGTATAGATGCGGAGATCGCATCGTATAACTTTCGAGGTCTTCAGACCTTAATCCTTCAAATTATCATCTTTTGGGATCATTTAAGGCAGATGGTGAACGTTATTGAATTAAACAATTACTTGAGAGAATTATTAATACGATAAATGAAGTTGGTAATGATAATACGTTTCGCGTGCATCACGATTTAACAACATGTAGTAACCGTAACTGCTTTTCTCGATCTCTGCCCGGCAACATCATCGTACATACAATGTAATTATGGCCGTGACAAGTCCGGACTATCATGGTTTTGATGTTCGTAACTAACTGGAAATCCTAATTTTACATTACATGTAGGTAAGCCCCGTAAGCCCCTAACTTGTCTGGTGATTCACGTCATCTATAAAAGGTTACTAGATTAAAACGTTTCACGCAGTGCTCTGTCACCTTGTACCTCGTATTTTTTACAGTTCCGATAAATTGTGGTCTTTCTTTATATCATATAATATGTGTGTAGGTGGCAAATCATCGATAGAATATGTCACTTTCCAAACTTTAAACTGAACTACAACTAAACAATTTAGTAACTTTGTACTAATGACGTGAATTTCCAGGCCGCTTGGGTAATGTGTATAGGTACCTAATTATTTATATTTATGAAAGTTTAATAACTCATCAATTTATAAAGTTAAAAAAGTTAAATTTGTCAATATTTTCTGCTCTATCGCGCATAAAAATTATCGTGCTATATATGTTTAGTATTTAGTGGCCAATTACGCAATCAAATAGTAGCCAAAAATCTCGTTTTCCGATCTTACAAAGACAATATTTTTTACACGTTCTTTTTTTGTATATAATAAAGCTTAATGTATTTCGATAGCAACCGAATTGAATTGAAATTTTTAAAAACCGTTCGTCGATATTTATTGAATATTGATAAAAAGGTACAAAATGATAATGAAAACTAGTCCTTTCGAATTTCTCTTTCACAATAGCAATTTTAATAATGTTAGATATTATCCGTTACTCAACTTATATTGTCAGTACCTAACTATATATTTTATCTTAAAGTATATGCTATATTTTTATTTTTATTTATTTACTCTATATTTATTACCTACTTTACTAAAATTTAATTTTGAAATTAGAGAGTATCTAATTTATTTCGCAATACGTTCCTTTTATAGGGAATATTATACTGTTTTAACAACGTATACAAAGACAAAATTTTAGTACGATCTGTAAAGCCACGCATAGAAACCAACATGTAAAACATTTAATAATTACAGGGTAACCCATATTAATTACCTGTGTGGGTTCATTAAAACAGGTATGTGTAGTGTAATTCAGCGTAGTGGCCCAAAGTAATTTTGTGCACTTTAATCTTGTTAGAGGAATTACATTGGAACGTCTGTTGGACGAAATTATACATAACAATTTCATTAACGAATGTTAAAATCAATAAATCCTTACAATGGTAGCTGTAAAAACAATGCCTACGCAATGGTATGCTTCCCACTCACTTTTGTATTTCGAGGCTACCTATGTCGTTTTAAGGTATCGAGTTTAATGAAAATAAATTGATCTAAAAAGTAATCGTTTTCATATGTTATTATCTTGCTTTTTAAATATCATAGTCATTATGAAACGGAGCACGTATCAAATTTTATAGAGTAACGTTTTCAAACATAAAAGAGAAAAGATATTTTGATTTTATTTTGATGTAACACCGACATCGTTTTATTTTAGACGAAAAACTTATTCTTGATTCATTTATTTTTCAAATTTTAGCAATTGCTGCCCTGTTTTTTACGCCCGCGTTCGCCGTGCGTATTCTACACATTTTTTGAACTTCGACTGATGCAGATTCAATGTATGGTCCTCTATAATATATTAAAATTTTTAAATAACATCGATAACTTTCTGATGTGCTAATTAAACAAACTTGCCGTTTATTAGAACAGTTACCTACAATTAAAACTGAATCGAATACAACTTTTACCTGGAAACACGAATGTTGAAATAGTCTATTGTACGATACTGCTTATCGTTAGAGACAAGGGCAGAAACGCATTAATACTAACTTACTACATAATATACGCAGCACCATAAAATTCATGACACGCCCGTTGTGTCGCCACCCTACTTTAATGTTTTATTTTAAGAAACTAATAGAATTCAACCGCCTAGTTATAATCTAAATCTATATTAATGCCATTTATAATACAGTACATGTCAATACTACATTATATTCTGTATAATAAACGATAAACAAAGATCAAAGGATTAGATAAACATCACAGAACTTTGTCATTAATGACGTGTACAAAACAGGAGCACGTGAATTCTGAAATCCTAAACCGCATTAAATGACGTTGAAACATTTTTACGCTACCTATCTACACAGCTATGTAAAAACACATCTAACTACTTACATAATTATGTACCTATATATGTACATTATGGTTTGATTTATAATAATCCGTAATAGTTTTGCAAAAGTCAAGCGCCTTTTCTTCAAGTCGCAGTAAAATTTTAAATTTATTAATAAAATATTATTATATTATTAAAATAGATCGAGTTATACGCCCAAACAATTATTATCAACAAATTCTAAATGATTGATCGAATTATTATCGAATAGCCGTAAGTTGTTTCGGTTTTGATTTTGGCAAACACCTACTATTCCTCTATATAAGCTATTCTTTTCTGTAAAGCTTCTGCTCAAATGATGTATAAGTAAATTGGGGATCCGTCGCGTAAACGCCTTTCTTATGCTTAAATAGTGATATGTATAAATCTTTGGAAGAATCCCGTGGTCACGGACAATAAGGTAATAAACTCGGTTATTTCAACGTCACAAAATTATTGAAAGTTTTAGATATAATATTATTTGTAAAGCCCTTAATTTAACCATTCTTATGTATTGTTTAATTTTGATGTACTTATACGTACCTATTTATAAAATTAAAATATAAATTAAATTAAATTTATATTAATAATTGAGGGGTTTAGGGAAAAAGTGATACAAGTGACATTTGAATTTACGCGAGATACTTAATTTTAAACTTAAAATACAATTACAAAAAATATTCCAAAGTTTTTTGAATGTCATTAAGCTGTTATTGTGGGCTAAATACTGCTGTTTTTTCTAAAAAAAAAAACTTCTCAATTCTCGTTACACTGCACATGTATCGCCGATTTGTTTCAGATACAATAATCTCTTTAACGATCACGAAGACCTTATTCGTCAACATTTTAGAGGATTTCTTCCGTTCATATTTTCAGCAGTCGTCTAGATTTCAATTTATCCGAAATCGATGCCCTTAGAAGTTATTGTTAGTGAAGTTGCTTATTGTAAGTCAAAATTTCATTCGATACTTAAATTTTGTTATTTCATATTTCATAAGATCAACATTTAAAAATGTGACATAAATTTAAAATATCGAGAATTTATGTATTACACAGTTTGTTTAGTTCGGTAAATTTAGAATGGAGTTAAAGTAATATAGGCATTAACGCGAATATATGGCTAATATACTTAAACATCAAGAAAAATTAATATAAATAGCTCTGGGTCGCGGTGCGACGAGGGAGAACGAAAAGCTCAGAGAATAATACCTACATATATTTGCAGAGTAGGTAGGTAGATATACTGTAGAAAATTAAGGTTGTTGTATACAGTCATTATCTGTTTTGTAATGAGCTCTACAATACGTTTATATTGTAATTTTTATAATAACTTTTTATGCAGGGACGTCGATATTCGCAATATTTCTTATTTTTATGCAAATAACTATTTAAAAGAAATCGTCATGATCGCTTGTAAATTTAACCATCAAATTGTTTTATTTTAATAACCAAGAATGCAACAAAAACATTTAACGTAAGATGCAATGTGCATACTTACGCAACCCACCATATTGTTCAGAATACAAGCCGCATCCTAAAAATACGTTTGAAATCTCGGAAAAAGACTTTTTGAATTAAAATTAATAAAGCAATATCATCAAGCTTGCTTTAATGTTTTTATTTTATACATCAATACCTAATTATCGTCTTCTTCTTCAATGTCAATGGACAAATACGTTCATTTATCCGCATCTCATCTTCGAAAACAAAAACATATTTTGTGCCATCCATAACGTGGGCCAGTCAGTGGGGTGTAACACTAAAGGTTGATATAGGTATGATTGTTTGATTTTTGATGTGTTTTGATTTTAACTTCTGCAATAGTACATTCCAATATTTACGTTCAATTGTGCGTAAACAACGAAATTTTGAAACGGTTTTTTTTCGCTTCTTGTAAAATTTAAATAATGTTCCCTACGCCCCTCCGACTTGGGGTCCTCGACATTGTTTGATATTTTTAAATCGCGAATCATCAGGTCAGATTTCGTTAGCGCCCGAATGCAAGCCGCAGAACAAGTTATGCCTTTCGTTTTTGAAACAAAATGTGCGGCTTGTATTCGCAACAATGAGGTATATGCTCGTAAATATAAAGAAAATAAATATTTCTGCACGTACGTAGGCGACATCATTAAAATTTAATCCATGTTACTAACAATAAGTCACACTTTAGAATATACCTGCTATAAACTTAAAGTACCCACTGTCTAAAAATAAATGTATAGCTTATCCAAACCTATATGATGTTCACGTCATCAACAAAAAGTTACTAGATGATGACGTTTCACACAGTTCTATTACCTCGTGCCTCGTATTTTTACAGTTCTAATAAATTCTAGTCTTTCTTTATACCATCTAATATATGCGCAGGTAAATCATCTATAGAATATGTCACTTTCCACACTTTAAACCGAATTTCAAATAAACAATCTAGTAACTTTTTGTTGATGACGTGAACATCATATAGGTTTGGATAAGCTATAACTAGGTACCTAATAAATAACATAATAAAAATATATTTACTTCGCTACACAACTCCCTTAATTCAAAATAAATGAGTCAGACGAGTCTGGCAAGAAATGTGTAATGAACGATGTATAATTTGAACATATCATTTCACCCTTACGGAATTAATTGAAATCGATAGCAGCTTTCTATCGAAGCAACTCCCCATGTGTTACTAAACATTCCCATTTAAGAACTAATTTTGAAATGTTCCAATTAAACTCGTATCGAAATCGCAATGTTAAATGTATTGAAGTATCGAATTGAATATTTATGAAACTTTAAATGGTAATTATGAAATATTGCTTAAAATATTGAATTAAAAGTGTTGATTAATTACGAAATAAAACTTTTCCTATTTATTAGTTATATATCTACTATAGTTAATACTTAGGTACATAATTATAAAAAAAATGTATATATTTAAATTTACCAAACAGTAAGTAATAGCAATAAACAATAACAAACAACAAAGAATAGTAAAGCTAAATATAAAAAAATATAAAATATATTCGGCCCGATTCACTAAAACCTTGTTGACATTTTGCAAGAAGTGCTATTATTTATTTGACAGTAGTTTGCTACAAAAAGTGTTTCAGAATTCGTACGACAATGTTCTAAGATGTACAGAGAGAATTTAGTGAGAAAATATTTACTTACGAAACCATATCCGGAAATAGAATACGCGCTACAGTCGTGGAAAGTTATTCTGAATTTTTATTAGTGTTTGTGTTAGTTTACATATTGTGTAACTTTGTAATAAGAATACTGAATCACCCTTTATTATAAACAACTATCAAATAAGCAAATAACTCTCTTTGATAAATTACAGTAGGTTGTTTAACGGATCGAGACGAATCCTCTATAAGTACCTATATGTATGTATACCGATATTTTTAAAATATTCCTTAATGTGTACAAAAAATTTAAAGTAGGGCATCTTCTTAAATATACTCCAAATTCAAAAGAATACATCTAATAATATTAGTTATTCAGTTTTTGCGGTGTAATTCAAAATTTTACATTTTACTCACTATTTGACTATGTGGGTGCTATTTGTTTGTTTTTTTTTTTATTAATTATGAAGTAAAAAATATTTATTGCATATGAAGTGTTAGTACCTGCTTTCTGGCGAATTTACCTATATCGTTAATGAATTATTACTATAGAAATAAAAAGTTTTGGCTGCTGAGGAACAATTTTTGACCATTCTCTTACAAAACGTACAAGAAAAAGAACGTCATATTTCTATAGAAACTCGTTGTTATGATGTCATTCGCGCATGTACGTTTTGTAAGCGAATGGTCAAAATAGCCCCCGAGTTTGAAAATTTATATCTCAAAAAATACTTGACGGATTTCACTCGAACAAACTGCATGCTAAAAATACTTAAGTTTACATAAGTAAACATAAGTTTTCGCAATTTCATGGTTTTCTAAAAAGGCGTTAAGTTACTACAGCAATATAATATGTTTTCAAAAACGTGAGTTTTACTCGTATTTTAAAAGCGCCTGGATATTCAACGCAACGATATTCGTGTATATGAGAGGCAGAACCTTGTATGATAGTTTACTGCAATTTTTGTGGAATTTCGTTAGTTAATAAAAAGTCTTCTGCCACTCCAATTCGCTCCTTTGACGAGATATTTAAAAAATTCTCGCGTGCATGTGCGCGGAGCTTTAGAAATTATAACATATTGCTAAACAAAGTGAAACGATTGCGTATTTGGGGTGCGAAGTTTGTGGTGTTGCGCTATATCGCGGCTACAATTACTACGAAGCGGCATTATGAATAATGTAAAGGAAATAATGGGAATTATGTAATTAATTCTTTCTTTTTCATCGTATTTGGCTTAAAAGACGTATTCGTAAAACGTATGAAGGTCATACACGACTAACGTAACACTGGCGTAACATTGCTTCGGTGCATAGTCAAATTCATTAATTTTCGTGAAATACCTTATAAAATCTTCAAAACGGTTTTACATATAAAACGTGGATGACTACCCCACCCCATTGACCCCACCGTTTTTAAGACACGTAAGCTTTCAAACTTAGCCGCCAGGACATTTTACTATTTAGAACTGTAACGAGAACGTAAAAATCAATAAATTACGTTAGAATGAACCGAGAGGCACTACTTACTATAATTTATACATAACGTTACACGGCGTAGCGGAGAATAAATTTTAGGTTCGAAGTTAGAACTGTTTTTGGCAAGTGACATAATTCAGCTCATCCTACCCTCGTTTTGCTGTACGTGGGATTAAATTAAGCTTTAACTAATTTTTCGTAGGTATTCATGAACATAGATAAATGAGAGGTCTCGTCGTCAGATGAACTAGTTACGTGATAACTTTTACCACCATTTAGTTGATATGCATTTTAGTTGAAAAATGGAAATAAGGACTTTAAAATCTTAATAACGATTGGTAAGAATTGGGTATTATTTATAGAAACTATTTTCTGAGTTCACCAACATTAACCTAAACATTAGATACCTATTAATAGATAGGTTTTATGTAGGTAGATACTTAATTACCTATCTTTTTTAAGTTGTTTTTCGCTAGATTACTAGTTTTAATATAGGTATAATATTACAGAAAATTGGAAATTAGTTAGGGAGGCCTATGTTTAACAGCGGACTTGAGAAGGGCTGATGCTGATGATGATGACAATATTATAACAAGAAACGTTTCATTTATACAAAATAATTGAAATAAATAAATAAATAAATAAATTGAATAAATAATTGAAATAAATCGTACCCTTAAAACAATAATAATTTAATTAGGTATGTACAAGAAAAATAACTGTAAAATCGATATCTATTGCTAGGCAATGCTTAAGATTTAGGAAATGTTGAAATCAAACAAAATTGATATAAGATAAAAGAGCCATTGAGTAGATACAATTCTATCGTCCCCTATATTAATCTTATTTTGACGAACAACATACTATTTGCTATTAGATTTTCTAATTTTCGGTAAATTTAAACAGAAAATTTTGAGGACTGTTTCTGAATTCAGTCGTCAGTACGACATCGATCGCACAATATAGTAGTTGACCGCACTGAATTGTTTTTAATTACGACGCTGATTTATATTCTGTAAAAGTTAAATTCTACGCTATAGGTATTATTTTAAACTGATGGTAATCTTTGAAAATGCCACTTTCTACCCAAAAAATCTAAAATCAAATGTCATATTTATTTTTGAAAAAATATATATGGCGGATATGTCGCACGGTTGCCTAATTGTTGCCTTTTCACGATTCTTTACTGTAAATGACGAAATTTCCAAAACAGTTTCACTGTCAAATCGGCAAGTATTTCATAACTTCATTCTTACTTTTAATAACACTACTTATGTACCTATGTGTACGTAACAAACAATCTTATGCATAAATAATTACATTTCTCGATTTATGAACGATAAACACGCGATAGTGTATTTATACTTTTCACCTGTTCTAAATTTACTGCTACAATAAATTTCACCCACTTCGATTTTCGCGGTGCTACTTCAAATTAAAATAATTAAATATTCAAATATTTAGGTAGGTATAGTGTATTCGCTATAACAAGACGAGTGGAACATAGCTAATAACTATTAAAATAAGTTTAAAACTGTTTTAATAGTTATTAACTATGTTACAATCGTCTTGTTATGTAGCGAATAGACTATAACATATTTTCAAAGTAGTTATTAATTAAATATAAGTTTTTAAATAAACATTTATCGAGTACTAACGGTCAATTTATTTATAAGGTTTATCGTCGCAATGTATATCTACTATTGAATGTAGGTATTTATTATAAGACATGAATATTTAAAACTGTTCATATTAAATAAGTATTGTTTTGGTATCATAAATTAATAATAAGATGTGTTAATATTTAACAAGAAATATAGTAACATAACATAGGTAACGTAGGTATTATGTTAACATTTTACAAAAAATATTTTAATGAAATACGGGTAGGTTATGTATCTAATTAATCTACTAAAACTGCAATATATGTAGGTAGCGACGAATATCGAAAATTTGCTTTGTAAGAAATAGATGATATATTATTAAATATAACGTCGAAAACGATCGTATTTTAGTATTTGGCATTGCTTCCGTGATCAAAGAGGAAGTAGAGATAGTTTCTGAAGTGCTCTTGTTGTAGTGGGTACAAATTTACGATCCCTACGGGTTCGAATGATGGATTTTCCATTCCAGTCGATTCCTTTCGGCGGTCAGCTACTGTCGAGAATGGTTTTGTAGCTGATCTTAAAGAAACTTTTGCGCTTTATAGGGATCTCCTTGCAAATGTCGAAAAATATCGGCTGCAAAAAATTTACTTTTTAGTTTCGACTTTGTAGTCTTGATTTAATCGTAAAACCTAGCTCGGAGAGTTGCAACTTAATAATTCAAGGGCCTTTATTTTTATTGCAGCAAAAGTAGTTCACCCCGCGGAAGCCGTGCAAGGGAGTGTAGCAAAGTTACCTTGTGATATAACGCCAGCTGTTACGGGTGATAAAATGCACATCGTCATATGGTATAAAGAAGGTATTAAAAGCAAGCCGACGCCAATATATACGTAAGTCTATTTTATGTGTAATCTTCGAATAATTTTTAATGCTCGAACGTTCGGTTAAGAAAATAAAGTAGTTCATTAAAATGGCGTCCTTTTAAAATTAACAGCAAAGTTTAGGGATCTGAATTTATTTATTTTCTGTTAAAATAAACTTGATTACTTGCATATTTAACACTATAGAACACTATTCCATTATTTAATCGATAATCTAAAGAAAAATAAGAAGCCAATTAATGTTTATCTATATCTTTCATTTAGATTTGATTCCCGAGATAAGCATTTGAAGCTGGGAAAACACTGGTCCGATGAACACATCTTAGGAGGGCGAGCTTATTTTCGGTATCAGGACGAACCTGCAAAGCTTACGTTGGACAACGTGAAGGAGAGCGACGGCGGAATTTATCACTGTAGAGTTGATTTCAGACAAACCCCTACTAGAAATGTAAAAGTCAACCTATCAGTTATCAGTGAGTATAACCATCTTTTTACAACAACTTCAGTTCTAAAAAAAAAACCGTAACTTAAAAGGACCAACTAAAAATAATATTTATTTATTTAAATTGTGTAGTAAGTATATGAATTCTTTAATTTCAGTTCCTCCCGAAAAGTTAAGTATCTTAGATGAAAAGGGCGTTCATATCCCGCATTATATTCTCGGGCCATATAACGAGGGTGCCTCCATCAATATTACATGCGTTGCCACAGGAGGTGAGTTAATTAAAAGTTCTAAAATGCCGTGTTTTTAAAACCACAGTTCTCAATAATAAAACCCTATATATTATATTGATAATTACAATTAAATGTAATTTACATTTAGCGTTATTCGAGAATATTTTATTGAAATAAGTTTGCAGTTTGGGTAATACCTATAATAATAAGAAATGCAAAATAGGTTAAATTATTGTAAAGTCTAACTCTGCTGATAAAAATGATTTAAAAATATTTACTTCTTGAATAAGAATGTAAGAATGAAAAAATAAAATCGACTAGGCCCTTTGACCTATTATGTTATGGAACTATATCATATTATTGTCACAATCTGTAAACCAATTTTAATGTTAATAACTGATTTCTTGCCATGGTGATCAGAATTACCTTTTCTCGACATTTTCTAAAAAGCAAAGGTTATCTATCAACTGAAATGTTGTATTTGTTACAAAATCATTTTTATTTTAGAAAAGTCAACAGACTAAAAAAAATCTACTGAACGGGTAGGCACATGTGCGAGCAACTGTTATTTGAAAAAGTTTCGAAATTTGCATAGGTAATTTTCGTAATTTGTGAAGTTTATAGCTAGAAAATTCAAATTATATTGCACAACTCCCACTATCTCAGTAAGTTAATAGGCTATTTTTAATTAAAAAAAAAGACGACACGTTCTAATCCTACTTCAAGTAAGTATGTATAGAAATTATGTTTTATATATTTATTAGTGTATAATAAAAATGTTTATAATAGGCGAATGTGTATAAAATAGATACATAAAAATATCTGTTAAGCCTGTTTTCTCCAAATATTTCAAAATACATATCTAGATAATAAATTCCTATATGACAATGTAGTACCTACTACACATTATCGTAAGAAGTTTATGATGATATATAGGTAAGTCTTTTTACAACATGTATCAAACATAATCAAAATTATTTTTTTAAACAATTGATTTTTGTATTAACTTTATATAGGTATCCGAAACTTTTATTAATAATAAAATTAAGTAGATACTCCAGAAAGGATTTGTCTGTTTAAAGAAAATATGTACATTAATTTTCAATAAAGAAGTCAGAAATGTATTTTATAGTGAATAAGATATTTTAAAATCATTGTCTTGCGTGCAGCTTCAAATTTAATAAAATTAATAAACTAATTTAAAATGATATAGATATATAAAAATAAATAAATAATTAATAATTAAATCAAATCTAATTTTTTAATAATATAATCTTCATAATTCTAATTCTGTTATAAGTATTTACAACTCGATAAAACCTTCCTTGAATTCCAAATCAGCCCCATCTGTTTCAATGCGGCGATTTACTAAATTTTTAAGTACTTACATGGATTTCCATGAATATCAAATAAAGATGTAAAATTAACTTAATAAATGCATTTTCATAGTTTCTTTTTGATAAAATAAACAGTTTTCAGAAACTTTGTGAAACTCGTTAACGACGAATTCAATTTATAATGGCGTAAGTTTTATTGTTAATTGGCACAATTTAGACTTTCGTGAGTAATTATTTTTTTAAATCATTTCTAGTTGATGATTGACTGATGAACAGAGTTAACTGGTGATTGAAAAACAGGCCCTAAAGAGCATAATTTTACTTGTAACGTGTTACTGCCCATAAAAAATAAATCGTTTCTAATTTCACTACGTACTTGTAGTTAAATATTTAAACAATATTGTATAATAGGTTATATCTACAATACGAAATGTAAATAGGTACAATTTAAAAATTTACTTAATGTTCTTTATCAATATTGTAAATTATAAAAGAGAAAAACACGCAGCTTAGTCGCATTCAGTCATTCGCCCTATATCAAATTTTAATATTTGATCATAAAACTATAAGTACTCTAACCGATAATAAGTAGAATCAAACTTATATCCGGTACAATTAAATCGCTTATTGTTAAAATAACCCTAGTGACATGGAAACGAAAAAAAACGATTTATATGAACAGTACTGCACTTGTATTGTTTCTGCAATAAATGGTCAACACGTGATAGTGAGTTAATCCATTTGCGGTATAAAAACGTAAGTTTTTCTTACATCAACCGATGCGTCTCTGTCTACAATGTGCCATTCTACCAAAAAAAAAAAACGAAAATAGCCAACAATGCCACTTGAATTGCTTTAACAATGAGCGATTCAATTAAACATAGAAATAGAATACCAGACGGCGCATGAAAAAAAAATGAATGCTTAGCCTTTAACACTAGTATTTTGAACATTACCTACTTACAGTAAAACTTCTAAATACCGGACACTACTGCGACCCAAAAAAGTGTCTGCTAATTGGAAATAAATTACATTCTATAAAAAACTGTTGAGGATATTAAGTGTCGGTTAAAAAAAGGTTTTACCGTAATCCAGGTGAAATCTCCACACTTTTTCGAAAGTATAGAAAAACTTAAGTATACAAATCTTTTAACTTAAGTTGTCATTCCTTTTAGTGTGCCTTGCTTCAACTGTGTATCAACTAGTGCATCTCAACTGCCTAAGCAGCAAAGGTGACATTTTAATGTCAATTAATAAATTAATAGTGTTGGCGAAAAAAAATATTTCTTATTGTTAGTTCAATTCATATTAATATAATGCGCGCTACTTTTTCATGTGCTTTAACATTACCAACATTACGTTATCCTGAATACATCATTCAATATACACGTGCGCATAATAAGATGAAAGCATAAGAAAAAGACGTGTGTGGTATGCTAATAACGCCACATCTCCGCAGTAGTTACTTACATCAAAGTATTCTATCATGCGTGTTTAACGAACGCACGTTAGCACTATGGTAATACATATTTTAAATAATGATATACATGTGACCATTGCGTAATTATGTCGTAAAGGTGCCAAAACTTGTGTCTATCTATATGATAGTTACAAAAATCTTATGTATTGACTACAAATTAATTCAATAAGTATCTAATTGTTATTTTTTAAGTTAATTCAGTTTAAATTGTTTTTATAGGTAAACCATCGCCAAAAGTGACGTGGTGGCAAGAAAACGCACTACTAGACGAAACATATGAATCTCTATCGGCTAGAAGAGTAAGAAACATTTTACATTTGGAAAAATTGCAGAGAAAAGACCTTCATAAAGTATTTACATGTCAAGCATCGAACAACAATTTGATCGCTCCTATTTCTAGTTCCGTTACTCTAGACATGAACCGTAAGTTTTATTACGAATTCAAATATAAGTTAGTAGGTATAGTAAATATTTCTGGACGACATATTATAAAGATTTTAACGATAATTTTAAAATATCTATCATTAAAAATCTGAAAACCTTCTACTAAACCCTGAGCCTACCTTTACACTAGAAACTTGGGTGCGTAAACGGGAAACTTTAAACTTTCATTTCATGTAAAGTTCATCTCATTTTTCAATGGTGAATGTCACTACCTACCTGTAATATAACATTTTGATTAAAATCGAGTTGTGGCGGCTTCGAACACGACAGCAGTAACACGTGCAAATGCGCAAAGAAAAATTAACTTAAATCAACCCGTTCATTTCCATCGGTACAGGATTAAAGGAGCAATCTTTCGCGTTTCGAGTAGGTGTTTCACACACACACACACACACACATACATTTAATGGGAAATACCCATGTATTTATTCATTACCCGATGACGTACCAAAAAGTGTCATCGGTTCTTAGACTATAAGATAAAATAAGATAACATACAATACGTTTTATTTAAAAAATAAAGCAAATTTATTGCTTTATAAGCAGCCTATTTATTTTTATGTCGAGCGATTTTGCTTAAAAAACTTTAAAATTGAAACAAATGTTTACCGTAAAATAGGTAGGTACGTATAATATGAATATTTGCACAAACTGGCGGATAAATGATCTTTACGCTCCCGTCCGCCAATTTACCACCACTCAACATATGCCCGGTAATCGCAAAACATCAATCGTCGGTTAGCTTAACTGTTACGTAAATCTTTAACGTATAATTGAACCAAATTAACGCCCAAATTTAACAGATAATTTTAATTTATTTTATCAGTTAAAGAATTAACAAATAAATGGCTAATTTTTGACATAATCCATATTTTTGCTTTCACAGTGAAACAATTTAAGAATAATAGGATCGTTCAGGATAACATCAGTGGGAAGCGCGTTTTTAAAATGGAACTCATGAACGAATAAAAGGAGAATATAACTGTCAAATACTGTTGTAAATTGTATCGCATAAGTAGGTAATACGTTTAATAGGTTTTTCTCTAATAATTTATTTGTGCAGCCAAAACTTAGGTAGGTAATATTATAATTCTTTTATTATAGTTTTGAAGTCAATAAATTATATTTCTATTAATAATCCAATAGGTTCTCGTACATTAATTCCGTTTGAAAGTGCATACAATATAAATACATATTTAAAATTATCGAGGGTCGGTTTATTAATCAATTGTCATAGAAACTATTGTCAAAACAGGAAATTAACCGATGGTTAAGCGTTAACAGACGTCTGAAAAACCGACCCTTAATAATTTTAGATATTTATAGTAAAACATTGTACAGTTGACTCTCGATTTACAGGGTTGCGGATTTACCGTGGCCAGGAACTGAAAGATTTTTATGACTGTTGGAAATAACTTTAATTGAAACTGATTTTTTTAAATTTCAATTGGTTCATATATTTTAATTTTAAATACAAATCTTATTTTTTATTTTATTCGTGTAATTTATGTTTACTGATAAATAAATTTAGATTTTCTTATAAATTTCGGATTTACCGTGGAATTCGATATACTAACAAGTGAGTGGTTCTTTAACTCTATACTTTACCACGGTAAATCGAAAGTCGATTGTACCAAATGTTTATCATGATCCTTAATGTATGTACGAATATTAGTTTATTATTATATGCTATATTTCGTATATTCTTCAATTTTCATTTAACTAGATTACTATGGGGGTCCCATTTAATCCGAATAGATGCGGTTTTACCGTACCTTGCTAAACAAATAATAGGAGTAGATAGTAATATATTGTTCATCGTTTTAATGAAAAATAATATAGAAACGCAATAATAGATAAGGGGTCTAATTGGCATTTTTAAATATTTTGTTTCGTTGAACATATTAACAAAATGTGCTTTAATAAATTTTTGATATTGAAAAAACAACTAGGTACGTACATGGCAACGAAAAAATCCTATTTCTCGGAAATTCTAGAAATTCAAGAACACCGAAATTCATCCGTTCGTAACGGCTACCCGAGAACGAAAGAAGTTTTTGATAACGGTTAGGAGACGCTTTTAAATTAAATTCCAGCTTCGTTCAAACAGAAGTCGCTTCAAAGCAAGTAAACTATCTTCGGGATGTCATCCTAAGCAAATATATTTAAAGAGTATTGCTTTTAAAACGCAAACGTCCCATAAAATTACACTTTTTGAATTTTTAACGATATCGATTAATTTAGAATAAAATTGCAACGCGCAAATTCTGTTTTATAGGCAATACGATTTTCGATCATCTACGTCAGCGAATTTTTACGGAAAGATTGTGTTTATACGACCTCGTTTGTGTTCTATCTTTGATAAATTTTTGCTGTTCGTGATAACCTGACAACGCAAAATAGAACGTTTGCAAGATGTAGATTTTCATAGAAAGAACATCGATTACGGCCGTATCCTGGAAAAAACTATCTTTAAAGCCTACAGTTTGCGACGAATACAGTTAAAAGAAAGGCGTCGACAATTTGAGACAAAAAGATTTATTAAACAAATTCCAACTAAAATTAATTTAGAGCATATCGATGTGCGGCAAAGCACATACAATGTTATAGTGTATTCACTTAATGTGCTAATTAACTCCGGTACGAGAGGAATAATCCATGGCCTGTTTGATACGTCATGAGAATCACCGATAACAACCAGTAATTAGCGAGCAAATGGAACAAGCCCTTGCACAAACACAATGTAAATTATTCCATCAATATGCTTAGGTTTATATTCGTTAAAGGAATATAAACTTTGGGCTTGTACAACAAAAATAAATGTTGTAATTAAACAATAACAAAATTTCAAACCGTTATATACTAAAAAATATACAGCTATAGAATTATAGGTTTCTACATTTGTAAAAACACGCAACATTTTAGTATTTCAGATTGATCGATATATACATACATACATATATAAATAGTTAGGGTTTTATGACTTCTGTTTATTTATGAAAGTCATTTATATGCAGTAAAGCGACTGTCGGAAATTCAATACGAAAGACCTTTGTTAGTGTCATGCATAAAAAATAATCGAATTGTTTACAATATTTTTGTGAAAATGTGATGTTTGCGATGTGATGTGTGTGTAAGGCATTTATTTGTTAATTTAAAAATTAAGAGACACAGTACAGTGTAAGTTCATAGTAATATTATATATTATCCGTATGCCTTTAAACAAATATTAGACCATAATGCGTATTTTTGTACCTTCACATAGTAGTACATTATGTATTTATGTATACGTACTATATATATATATATATATATATATATATATATATATATATATATATATATATATATATATATATATATATATATATATATATATATATATATATATATATATATATATATATATATATATATATATATATATATATATATATATATATATATATATATATATATTATATATATATATATAAATTCTTTTAAGCTACCAATTTTGCCAGTTTGCAATTAATTTTCAAAATTGATGACAAAAAGATTTATAATATCTACATGAAATATGTTAAACATTCATTCGGTTCATACCCTTCGCAAGTCGGTACAGTTGCTTGTTTATAATAACCGAAATGTGATTTATAACATTAGGAAATCTCCTCGATAGAAACATTTATTCCACACACTTTTAACAATCAAGTTTTATTATATAATTATACATTCGAAATTTACTTCTTGAAACAATAATAACAATTGGCCAAAATAAACAGATAAATAGGATAAAAAAGAAATATCGTGTAATTATTTATTATTTTTTCTGTTTATAATATTTGTTTACTATTTGTACTGTGTAGATAATAATAGATTTAATTGGGGAGTTTTATTTGTAAATCCTCCAGACAGACATGCGACCTGATCTACATTTTACTACAGGTAGATGCCTATCGTTATCATAAACACGTTTGTTATATTATTTTTAAAAAATTCAATTTGGACGTAGTTGCAGTTCACTTATATTTTCAATATGATTTGTGAAGGTCCCGTTTAAAATTATATTTCTTCAAATTTAATACTGCGTGGCATTTTTAAAATTAAAGACCTTAACATACATTTCTCGGTACAAAGACTTACAAAATTTTTATTTAAAATGTGATTAGCAATAAATGCTGGTAAATAGTCATTATTGAGCTAAATTGTAAGATTAAACGTTACATATAATCGCAACGTTCAAAAATACGATTTACCTAATTAAAAAATAGAAGTAGGTAGGTATTTAATGACGAATAAATAGCTTTTAGATAGGTAGGTATTTGTTTTATATTTTATTAATGAAATATTATTAGGTAGATAGACAGAGAAATCGTAAAATCTATTAAAAATTAAATTTTGTCGAATCTAAATATCCAATTTTTAACGTGCTCAATTATGCTCAATGAAATAAATGAAACAATGTTATATTTTAAGTGTAATAGAGAAAACAGTAGATATCTAGGCACTCGGCATCTAGCAGCATCAAAAAATAAATTAAGCAATTACATATAAGTAATAAGTACCTACGTCGTTTTGAAGTACTTAATTATTAAATTACAGATCAAATTATAATTATTAATAAATATCTGCAGTGATTGCAAGTTAATTTTACCCACCGTTCATAATTAATTATACTTAGCTCGTATTTATTTTATTAATAAATTAAGTACGTATGTAGAGATATGTAGTTTATTTGAAATGACATATCCGAAATAAAAATTTATTGTTAGTTGAATAGAGTACTTTAATTCGATTTTAATGTTTCAGTGCGTCCGTTATCTGTAAAATTGCTGGGCGAAAACAGGCCGCTTTCTGCGGAAACTGCATACGAATTAAGCTGTGAGGTAGTTGGTTCTCGTCCACCGCCTTCCATTAGTTGGTGGAAAGGAAGCATACAAATGACTAGCACGCGGGAAATGGTAAGTTCTACTTTAATAGGAATGTTTTAAAACAAGCTTAAATAATGTGAATTTAACCGTTTTTTATCAATTAACAATTATAACTATAATATTAACATACCTATCTTACATTACTTAATCGGTAGGTATGTTAGATATTTACCTATACTCGTTATGTTAATGTAAAGCGCCATTGCTCGATAGCTATTGCTGTAAATGCGTTCAATATATAATTATCGTAAATTTAAAATTAATCCTCATTATTCTAATTAAATTGAAAAATAATTAAGGTAAAATTACCTACAACCTTGACTCGAGGGTCAATTCCACGTCAAATCGCCCAATCGTTTTTGCGCGACCGTCTTGATTTTTTTTTTTGAAACGTTTACCATAGGTACTCCCATTAGTGAGTAGTCGAAAATACCCATCAAAATGTTTTAACTTTCATTGACTTAAATTGGCCTCTGTTTATATCGAGGGTGGCGCGTCAAATTCGGTGCTCGTAAGGGTCACAAAAACGGCGTACTAGTTTTAAATATGTTTTAGACAATAAACAGAATTTCCAGAATATGTAAAGGAATTATGCATGTATTTTTCTTTACGATATCATTAAAATATTTTTATTTTAAGTCATAAAAATGCAAAAATCGGCATGTTCGAAGGCCATTTTAAGTACAAAAGGTTTAGGAAGTAAAACTAGTTATTTTTTATATTTTTTTAAGAAATTTTTGACCGCCCATAAAAAATAAAGTCTGATATTTAGCCGCTTCCTATGATTTTTTGAATCCAAACTTCGAAATAATGAAACAATTGAACGATTTGACGTGGAATTACCTTTAATTAATAGGTATCTTATAAATTATGTTTATTGACTACCTAGTTTACTTATTATTTTGTACATCTCTTCCAATAACCAATACCTTTTAAAATATTTTCTCATTTTCGATTTCGATAAATTAAATAATGCATTAATTAAATTTTATTAAACGCTTTAAAAAACATTTTAAAAAGCGGAACAAATATTACACATACTTAATAGGTAGTAGATATGTCGCTCGTTAATGTAACGACGTAAAACTTCAACTTCAACAGAGAATCTCAAAATTAATAAATAAAAAAGATTACGGTACCTTTTTCCAGCGCATCTGCAGAAGCTTCTGGAACGCCCATAGATAGATAGTCTTTCACCGCCGAAAACGCGAGTTTACACAAAAACGAAGTGTCCACAATCAACGCGAAACAACACGATACACTCACTAATCACCAAACGTATTTACGATTGTTCTCAAATGTTTGATAAGATTTCGGATAAATTGTGGCTCGCGGAAGTATGATCGTCAACAACCGAAGCGAGTTCGTTGCATATCCACGTGGTATATATCTGAAAAGAAATTTCCTTTATTTAAAATTACGAATTTGTAATAGTTTTATAGAAATAAATTGCATAAAGAAAGTTCCACCATTCGGCTTCGAAATAATATTCTCAACTTTTTAAAACGAACTTCCTATATAAAGGCCCTAAAATGCCTAAAAATATTTTAAATAATCATTTAATATATTATGTATGTATCAACTAAACATAAACTTTAACTAATCATTAAATTGTATAAATAATATCGTTAAATAACTAATATATAATTATTTCTAATTATTATAATATAATTTAAAGAAATATAAACCGTACACTTACAGACAATTTTAATAGACTAATTTTTATGAATATTTTACAATTTCACTTACGACAAAGTTAGACATTAAAAAGTTCAAACATACTAAGTTTATTTTTAACTTTATTAATATTAATAAAATGCAATGCACTGTTTCTGGCTGAAATTCGTTATCTCTAATACATTTATGTATATCATGATTTATATTTTTCAGTTTTAATTATAATAATTACAACGCCCATGGTAGGTTGCAAATATGAATTTAATTAACCGTAAAACGTCCAAAGTATTCATTTGTTTTATAAATTATCAGGGGCACAAACCCTTAGGGACACGAAAGGGCACCTTACCATAGTATCTGCCTATACTTTTGTAGTATACATTCCCATGTATTTATAAATTTTATTTTTTACTTATTATAATATCGATTTACCGAGACCATAAGTAACGACTGTGCTTACAGCTTCTATAATCACTATGACAAATAATCTATATAATTCGAAAAATCAGCCATTTAAATCAACATATCGAATAGCTCCTCCAAGTTAGTAATAAAAATAGAAAAACCACTATTGAATTTAAAATAAATGAAGAAAAGCGATTTAAAATTAATAAAGTACCTAGGTCATGACTTTACACAAAATAATTATTGTAAATTAATAGATACTCTTATGTAAAATGAAAATCTACGCTGAACACAAGAATGGAAGAAGGAACTTTACACAAAATAATTATTGTAAATTAATAGATACTCTTATGTAAAATGAAAATCTACGCTGAACACAAGAATGGAAGAAGGAACGTTATCGCTAGTACCTAATTTGTTATACGACAAAACGAATATTTACATTGGAATAATCGATACATTCGAGCATATAAGGTATGTTATAAGACCATTATTTATAACATGAATAGGGTAATTTGATCATTTTATCTACCCATGTAAACCACAAAGCACTTTGTTTAAAAAGGGTAGTTAACTCTTTAGCGGTAAATACGACCGAAATTATATTAACAAAATAATATTATACATATAAGTAAATCAACGTGACTTAATTGAACGGTATAAATTAAAAGTAAGATATTTAAGCCTTTTTGTGTTGTAAAATTTGTATGCAAAGAAAAGTAAACTGAAATAAATTTTAAAATGAAAAAGGGATAGGTAATTAACGAACAAACAAGCTATATTATACTTACGATACCGTCAATTATTTCGCATTCAACATAGGTATAGCTTTGAATTAAAATATTAAAGAAATATTTGAAAAACTTATAAGAAACTCAAACTTTGAATGTATTTTATAAGAAATACATTACAAATAACACAACAAAAGTTCGAAAAACTTCCAGTATTATTTGTTTACATACTTTTATAATATAAACAATAAACAAAAGGAATATTTCGAGTAACGTTTTGGTATTCGTCCAATAAAGACGTGTTAGCGTGCATCGACACCAAGTGATAGTGAACCATATATCAGTGTTCAGAGACGCAGTGCAAGGATATAGATAAGTAATCTATTATTGAAAATAGTAGAACAATTAGATTACAATTTGTGTAAATTAAATTTATTTGAATTTCTGTCTTTTAGTTTAATAGTAGAAATACTACTCGGTTTATTTTTCTCGAGTTAATATATGCTTTCTTGAGCGCGTGGATTAGTTTTTGAATTATTAAGAATACAAGCGGGGCTATTAGCCTTCCAATATGAGTGTGTCTAATAAGGACCTCCTAGGCGCTTTCGTAGAAGGAGGTAGTTTGGGAAAAAACAGCGCCTCTACAGTTATTTCCGTTACGGAAAATAAAAATGATAACAACCGTCCACAATCGTTTGCAGCAGTTGTTAAAGAAACTGGTAGTTCAAGATTCATTTTCCCTGAAAAGGACTTAGCGATAGTGATGGACGCGATACCGAACACGCAAAAAAATGATTATATTATCGGTGTCGGGGAATTAGTAGGACCAAAAAATATAACATTTGCCTCCAGAATTTCAAATAACAGAGTATGCGTGTATTTATCGAATCGAAGCACACTAGAGTCTTTTATGGACAATTATGGAGGCATAAAAATAAACGATAAATATATTCCTGCAAGAAGACTTGTATCGCCAGCAAAGCGAATCATTATATCTAATGTGTCACCATCATTAACGCAGGAGAAAATTGAAAACGAGTTTAAAAATATAGGATTAAAAACGGTCTCTTCCATTAGCTTTATAGGCGCCGGAATATCTATTCCAGAATATAAACATATCTTAAGTTTTCGCCGTCAGATGTACATTATATTAGACGAAAAAGATACATTACCGGAATCACTACTTATAGTACATAAAGAAACCTCCTTTCGAATTTTTCTCACCCCCGCGAAATAAAATGTTTTTCGTGTAAAAAAATTGGTCACATATCATCTAAATGCCCAAACTTAACTCAAGTTAATTCCGATAATAACATAATCACGATAGCAGACTTACGTCAGGAAACGAACAATATCAATAGTTCCCTATCCCCCGTAAACACCGGCAATCATTCTCAAGTAATCTCCGAAATAATCACAGCTGAAATTCACGCCCCACCTACCTTCCCTCCACTATCTAATCCACCTAAACTCCTCTGCAAAAAGAGACCGCATCTTCCCACCTCTTCCGAAACTTCACCCGAAATCACCATATCTAATCAAGAAATATGTACATTTATAAATCCAAGTACCTCTCTACAAGAACAGCATAAAGATCCGAACAAGAACGATAATCAGTCAATTACTGACATAAGCCCAGCTGAAGAAGACAGAGTCTTCCCCTACAGTCAATACCGTCCTCCCCACTGCCAACCAAACATTCTTAAAACCACGATCACAGCCAGATAGAAAACCAAAAAAAGCTAAGCGTTCCTCGCCCGATCCCCCTACCCACAACTTACTAGAAGTCTTGACATCCCTCCAAAAAATTATAGAAAAATCGCCCTCCTCATACGTGTTAAACTATCAACAAATTTGCCACTTCTTAGAAAATGCCTAGAAATCGGTAACTTAATATCGATGTTAGAAAACATTCACCCACATCTAAATTCCCGTTCAATAAAATCTAGATGTACTAGAATAAAAAAGAAACTCCTAAATCAATATCAAAAAGAAAACACATCCCAAACATCTTTAACCGAAGACGACAGTGACGCTTCCTTAACAACTTTTTATTAATGGCAGTCTCCTTCTTAGCGCAATGGAACATTAATCACAATTTAAAATAATCAAAAATCACAATATAAAATGTAATTCCAATCAATGTGTAAATCAAACCACCAAATCTCTTACGCTAATTGCGAGGTTGATGCGAAAATAAAATTAAATTAAAAAAAAAAGGAATATTTCGAATTACCGGCACCGTGTTAGAAACCGCGGCTTGTATAAATAAAATTACGTTTACTCAAAATAAGCAATAACAATAAAAATTCCTTTCAAAAAGTTTGCATGACTACTTTAAGGATAAAACAACCTTTTTGCGCATTTTAAAATAAATAGAACATTAAAATACGCGATACTGCTGAAACTGTGCGTATGTACATTATGTATAATATGGGCATATAATGCGAAATTCCAAAATTTATTTTCGCTTTAAAACAAATTTAACATTAACGAGACCCAGTTACTTATTCGTTACCTTAGTCATAGATGAAATGTTTGATTGCAAGTATTTCGTACAACGAGAACTAAACAACGACACGCAAACAATATATGCCAGTGCAGCGGTATGAGGTACGGGAATGCATATAGAAAACACATTGTAAGGCAATTGTTGGTGGATCTTTCAATACACTGGTTGGACTCCAATGTTTACTAAATATAATGAACATTATTGCCATGTAAACAGCATGCAGATCTACAGAAACACTTGTTGAATTTTTGATTTTAATGGCACGGTGATTAAGTTCAATTAAACTTGTTGATTAAAGATCGTTCACGTTATTATTTTTACCTGTGGGACACGCGTTTACTTTTATGCCAAACGTATGTTTGTTATTTATTTACAAGACTCGAAACGTGAAGCCACGTCGGGGTCGTTCCTTATACTTAGCCGAAGAAGATACACGAGTAATTTAATAAATGAACAAAGTTAACAAGACAACTAATAAAAGAAAATACACCATTCTGATGCGAGATATAACCAGGAATAATAACTATATTTTATAACAAAAGGTAAATTTTAAATTTCTGTCATTGCGGTAGAATTTCAAAAGAAACGTATAAAATATTTCAACCAAATCCAATATTTCTCTTTTAATTACCTATTACGTATAATTTTACTATTTGCCTGGGCATTTAATATTTGCTGATATCTATAGGCATAGGCAAATGGCAAAATCGTATTCGTTTTAAGTTATTCTGCTATTTGCGATGGCACTTAGCATATGCCTAGTCAAACAATCATTTGCCTAAATTTCCTTTATGCCTACGACATACCTATATTATTTTCAAGAAACATAATTTTAATACAAATCGTAACGCCGAACCCAAACCGAGAAATGTTTACTTCACGCATAGAAATTGGTGTACCTACCTACCTAATTTATTTAAAAGTCATCTTACAATTAGGGATTAATTGTTTCATATTAAATTAAATTAGAGACGTATAACATCAAAACATCACAGGTAGATATGAATATTAGTTCTTTGTCAATATTATAACAACGCGCAATAACGTCTATATTTGCCATGGACAGAGAAACGAATTCCCATCTATTTATTCGGAAACAACAAAATAAAACACGAATTTTGAATAACTAATTATTATAAAGGCCGTTTTCATAAAAAAAGCTAAAATTTCTATAAATTTAAGGTACCTATATCTTTAATAATTATTATGAAACCGGCGCGGCAGCGCACAAACGAAAAATCACAAACAAATAAGTAGGTATTATATGTTAAATATGATTAAATGAGCACATTATTTAAAAACTTCAAGGAGCTGGGCCTAACTGAAGATAGCAATGAACTATATACCGTTTGAAAGCTCTTAACGAGTACTACAACGTAGGTCCAAGCATAGTCATGAAAACGGAGTACAACATTTTTACGAGCATTCAAATGTTTTATATCGGTTTTGTAACTAAAGACATTTATCGATAGAATTCGTGAACAAGTACTCATGTGTTATATATCATCGGAAAGTGCGCTGCGAGATCTACACGATGGTGACAAATTCAACGTCTTAACTGGTGGTACAAGGACACTTTCAATGCTTTAAATGAACTTTTATGCGGGCCCAGCAACTTGTAACCAGTCTAGGATACGCGTACGTCGATGGACCCTCACGAGTCATATACCATCGGAAAGTGCGCTTTGAGATCTACACGATGGTGTCAAATTCAACGTCCTATCTAGTGGTACAAGCGCAGTTTTAATGCTTTAAATGAATTTTTATGCGGGCCCAGCAACTTACAGGGTGCGTCCAAGAAATTTCCAGAATTATTTTTTACCGCCCAAGCGAAGCGCGAGCGGGCGGCCGCTCCTGTCGGGATTGGTGGTGGGGGTTCTCAGGCAACAGGGAAAAGATATTCAGTTGCCTCCGAACCGCCGGAGAGTGTGGATTGCTTGTACAGTGAGACCCTGTTTGGGTGACGCGTCACGACTCACGACGCAGCGAAATGTTGAACAGCGTGTGAACATCAAGTTTTGCGTTAAACTTGGAAAGGCTGCTGGTGAAACTTTACAAATGCTTCGGACAGCTTACGGGGACGAAGCAATGAAGCAATCAAGTGTGTACGAGTGGTTTAAAAAGTTTAAAGACGGCCGAGAAGACGTCCAAGACGATTCCCGAGCAGGACGACCGAGTTCAGCGACAGCCGATAAAAATGTGGACCGAGTGCGAACCTTGTTGAACTCTGACCGTCGGTTAGGCGTGCGATTGATTGCTCAAGAGTTAAATCTTTCCAAATCCAGTGCGCACACCATTATTAGTGATCATTTGAACATGCGAACCTGATTTTCTGGATTCCGTGATAACCGGGGACGAGTCATGGGTCTTTGAATACGATCCGGAAACCAAACGGCAAAGTGCCGAGTGGCACACCAGTGCTTCTCCTCGCCCCAAAAGGCGCGCATGAGCAAGTCGCGGGTCAAAACAATGCTGATTGTTTTCTTCGACTCCAAAGGGATCGTCCACAAGGAGTTTGTGCCAGCGGGACAGACGGTAAACGGAGTTTTTTACAAAGGAGTCATCGAGCGTCTAAGAAAAAGGGTCGCCCGCATCCGCCCGGAGATCGCCACCTGGGTTCTCCATCGTGACAACGCGCCCAGCCACACATGCCTTCTCGTGACTGAGCTGTTGATCAAGTACGGTGTGACAATGCTTCCCCAACCCCCCTATAGTCTGGATGTGGCGCCAAGCGACTTCTACCTGTTCCCCAAGCTGAAAAGAACACTCAAGGGAACTCATTTTGGAACCACCGATGCGGTTCAAAAGGCTGTGACGAAGCAACTCAATAGCATGTCAGAAAACGACTTCAAGGGCGCGTATGAAGATTGGAAAATTCGGTGGCAGAGGTGCTACGATGCCGATGGGGACTACTTTGAAGAATTTTGAACAGTTGTACGCTTTATTTGCAATAAATCGTGTTTTATAGCCTCATTCCGGAATATTCTTGGACGCACCCTGTATAACCAGTTTAGGACACGCATACGTCGATGAACCCTCACGAGCCGTATACCATTGGAAAGTGCCATTCGAGATCTTTACGATGGTGTCAAATTCAACGACCTAGCTGCTGGTACAAGTACACTTTTAATGCTTTAAATGGATTTTTGTCCGGGCCCAGCAACGTATATTCCGTCAAAGACACGCATACGTCGACGGACCCTCACGAACCATAAACCACTGGAAAGCGCACATCGAGATCTTTACGATGGTGATAAACTCATTTTCATTCATCTGGGCCCGGACAAAAATCCATTTAAAGCATTAAAAGTGCCCTTGTACCACCAGTTAGGACGTTGAATTTGACACCATCGTAAAGATCTCGAAGCGCGCTTTCCAATGGTATATGACTCGTGAGGGTCCGTTGACATACGCGTGTCCTCGACTGGTTACAAGTTGCTGGGCCCGCATAAAAATTCATTTAAAGCATTGAAAGTGCCCTTGTACCACCAGTTAAGACGTTTAATTTATCACCATCGTGTAGTTCTCGAAGCGCACTTTCCGATGATATATAACACATGAGTACTTGTTCACGAATTCTATCGATAAATGTCTTTAGTTACAAAACCGATATAAAACATTTGAATGCTCGTAAAAATGTTGTACTCCGTTTTCGTGACTTATGCTTGGACCTACGTTGTAGTACTCGTTGAGAGCTTACAAACGGTATATAGTTCATTGCTATCTTCGGTTGGGCCTAGCTCCTTATAAAAACCCGTAAGGTCCTTTAGTGGACTATAGTTGCTTAAAAATTATGAAAAATAATTTCATAATTGCTATAAGCTGTCATTAACTAGAAATGAAATAGAAATATTTGTTTTATAAAAGATATGATTATTAAATTTAATTAAACAAGCCCAGTTTTTTTAATATTGTAATATTTGAATTACGTACATTATTACTTACACGAAATTCTGTAAATGCTACGCTTAGCTAGATAAAATATTGAATAAGAATCCGTCGCAAGTAACACGAAAGTTTACAATTTAAACGTATATTTGCACAAACAGTTATCACACGCGAACCGAAACACACAGGCTAACACATAATACGGGATAAACGCGAAAAATTCATTTATAATGTTTAGTTTATAATGCACTTAATAAGAATTGTCGAGAATCAACTATACACGTTAAAAGTATAAATCGTACTGACGTGAATGCAAGATTTTCTTGTCGCCGAAGTCCGCTCGCTATCTACTTTACCTGTTGTTTACGTAAAGTACACGTGTGCTTCGTTCGCGATACCCATCGTTATTACACACGTTTATCGATAGCAAATTAATCACAAGAAGCAGACAACATCGTGTCGCGAGCGCAGCACATGTTTATGAATATCAAATTTAATTTTAATTCTCAGAAATCTATTCAAATAAAATCGTCTAGTTTTTATTACGTTAGTAAATAAAATTACTCGAATAATTCTTTTACATAGAAAATTATAATTAAGAAAACATTTAATTTCGTGCATTCGATAAACTAGACTTTTCTAAGAAATATTTTCGAAACTAAAATTCAAATTTTACCAGAAGTTAAAAATTCAAATTAAGATTATAGAAGAAAGAAAAACGATAACATTCAAAATGTTTGGATCATGAATTCCTATGTACAGTAAGATCTCGATAGTCCGGAATGCTCGATGGTTTAGCCAGGGTCAGGCACTTTACTGCATCTGAGAGTTAGTCACCACCGATTCATATTTGAAATCAACCGATCGGGCCGAAAATTATGCATTTTCATGCAATTTATATACAGGCCTTTTTTTGTCACTTCTTTTTTGGGGGCACGCTAATTCTCGAAAGTTCTAAGTCCATAATTTTTTGTACCCCCTCTCCCACCCCTTACCACTGTGTTTTTTCCTTTGGGGGCACTGCGTGCCCCCACAAAAAATGCGGTGTATATATATATATATATATATATATATATATATATATATTACTTTAGACTGCAGTGTAATCAAAAGAAATATGTACTTATGTACTACTCAGTTTGTGCTTACTATGTCGGTAAGCTAGCAGATTGCTATTCTCTGTAAACATTTTCCTTTTTGTGTTTTACTCATTCAAACAGAACTGCCTCGATAATCCACAAATTTGATGAGCTTGCACCGCCCGAGTCCCGAGCGTGTCGAACTATCGAGGTCTTACTATACGTTGTTTTATATCTACAAATTAATAAATTTCTTTAAGACATCTCAACAAATAAATTACAACAGAAATTGCCGAATTTCACAGATAAAATAGAAGATATGTTTATATAAAGTTTTTTTAATTTTATTATAAAAGTACCTAGCTGAAATAACTTTAAAACTAAAAAAATATTTATTTCAGACAAGCCCAGATAGTAATTCAACTACAAGTGTTCTAACTTTGGTTCCGACCATTGACGATGGCGGAAAATACCTTTCGTGTAGGGGTCAACAGCAACTTATTATGGGAAGTGGAATGGAAAGCGGGTGGAAATTGGATATACATCGTAAGTACTTTCTGTATTCTAATAACTTTATAATACAAACTGTTTAACAGATACAAAAGTAAATTCATGGAACGTTTAGAGCTTCCCGTTTATATACCGTTTCAAAAACTTACAATGTAGAAATTATAAATGTGGTGATTAATCTTAAAAATTTGTCTTAAATGTTTCAAATAAAATTGAAAAAATGTCTTTTAAAAAGCAGTGCTTAGGCTGAAAATATAATTTTATTATCGGCATCGATAACAAATTATTCCAATAGTGTTGAATAGGAGAACACGAAATTTATTTTATTTTACATCCAACTTATCGATCGGTTTAAGAAATCAAAAATTTGGTAAGAAATTAACGGAAATTTTAAAGAATTTAAAGCGGCACTGTTTAACTCGTTTATTTATTCTGTTCTCGTTAATTTTTTATTAAGGCCAAAAATTAATTCTAAACAACAAGAACTAGAATCATAAAATTCTATTAACAAAAAGTTTCTAAATTAACATGATCGCCTTCAAATTAAAGTGTTTGAGAAAGCTTATGCCGCTTTTGAGACCTCCATTCTGATCGTATTTCTCTTAAAGAAATTGACCTACGTTGTTCTTCATGTTATTTTATTCCGTTTAACGTTTGAAAACTTAATCCTTTTTATACAAAGTCTAAAGGAAACGAGAGAACGGTATATAGCTTTAAGGATTGTACTATGGGTATGTTTGCAATCAACATTGAAAGCAACGTTAAAAAAATTAAATACCTATACCTACATATTTCAAGAATGTTACACGTAATAAAACAAAATCGATCTTTACAATAGATATGAATTAAAATACATAACTTACGTTAACAAAATTTATAATCAAGTTGAATTCAGATTTAATAAAATTTAATTATGCTTGCCAAAAAAAAAAGAATTTTGAATAAATAACATTTAGATAAGGGCATTATATGCCACAATTTCCTGGCTGTATTAAGAAAGCACAATATACAGACAAACGTTCGACTAAATAAAAAAAAGAAACTCGTTCGATAGGCGTTTCGTGGAAATTGCGAATGACACATTAACAAATTAAAGTATCGAAAAGCAATTATAGTTCAAAGTTATCAGTAATTTGAAATTTTACAGTTGGGAAACATCAGAAATATTACCCATCAAGTTAAAAGTGCACATCAGCTGCAATTATTTACCTATGAACTTACAATTAATTATATAGTAATAGACTGCAAGTAAATTTACCTACTGTGAGTAACAAATCTACTGTTACTGTTTTATAATCGCTAAAATATTTAGGTGGGTATACCTAACCACATAGAAGTTATTTTATTTATTCCAGAGTTTGACATTTTATCAAATTACAGGGCGTGATTTTGTTTAATTTGGTATAGAACACCAGGTCTAGTTCTAAGTGCATAAATCCTGCACTTTGTGATACAAGCATGAAATTTTATGTGTATATTCTGTACACCATACTAACAAAAATAATCGTCAGAGCCCTTTCGGAGCAATCCCCTAATTCAAAATAATCCCCTTTTAATACTCGGGACGCGTCATAAACAAAGTGTCTAGGAAATGATGAGAAATCTTCTGGGGACGTATAGAACGCGTCAAAATAAAACTTTAAGTGTCTATAAACGTTTTTCCCACGACGCGACGCGACGCTCCCCTGCCGAGATATTCATCCCCAAAGTTAAAAGGGAAAAATTAATTTGTTTAAATTTGAAATAATCTTATTTCTTATTAAAATTTAATGATGATCGGTTTAAATTCCTAATAAATAAAGTATTTCAAAACAATTTCATAGATTTTTTGATACCACTTCAGGGGGAGCAAAGATACGCCATCCCTGGCCTTTACAATTACGGGAAGGGCGTTTAATGTGTGCAAGATAAATAACTACATAGTCTGACTCCGCAAACGCGATGCAACTCGAACTTATTAATGTTTACTTATTAAACAGCCCTTAATTACGTTTGGATAATCCGGAATTTTCATTAATCCGACACACCCTCGGCCCCATATAACTGTAGGATTAACACGAAAAAAAAAACACCCGTAAAAAAAATTTGAATTCATTCTTGATTATTAGACGCAACCGATCGAAAAATGTTTATGTAGAAAAATTTGGCTCGTAGCTTGCAGTGTGCGATAAATGAATAATATAAAACTAACGTAAGGATCAAAATAAACGAAACACGTCCCTATTCGCCGAACCCATGCAGTAAACGTAAACAAATGCAAGCGGAGAATGCGTGATTAAGGAGTCGCCTTTAAGATAACAACATGTTACACGGGGTCGAATCTCCTCGTGATTCTAAAATTACCACGTAAAAGTATAAAACATAAATGTAAAAATAACGTAAACATCAAAAATGAATCATAAGGTGTGATTCTATTGCTTCGTTGACAACGGATTTAAACTGACAGTAATTTGACAGTTCGAATCCATTGTTGCCTATGATAAAATAGAATGAGTTTCGTTTCCTAAAATGCAAAAGGGAAAAAACTAGTTTTCAGAAAAAATTGAAATATAATTAGGTAATGCCTATATAAGTAGGGCGGGTCGATAGGAAAAAGACCAAACTACTGCGCGTAAATGTATGACTAATTTATTGTAAAATTCGAGAATTGTAATAAAATTCTTGTTTTCGAATTTAATTTATTTTTTTCAAGATTAATCTAGTAGGCAGTAACATTTTTATATTGTCAAACAATATCGAAAATTACAACTTAAAAGTTTAAGCTAACAAGAAATTTTCAAAGATGTAATTAGAAAACTTTCAACCATATTTATGTATACCTACTAACTTACTCGTTTAGGAATGCTGCGAGTTGCTCTCCCAAAAATCACATTGATATTTATTTAATAATTTATTTAATATACATATATTTATATACATAATATCTACTTAAAAAATAATTGTAGATTAAATTTACGATTCCATTTTCGACTGTGTGACAATTAAAATATGTTAGCCTATTTATTTAATTTGTAAAATTAAACTTGAAAAGAAATAAAAATCGGATTCCAAATTTTGGATGTTTTGGTCATACACTTATGACGTGTAGTATAGGTATATGCTCCCGGCCAGTTTGGCACCTTGTGGACAAATTCCAAATTTCATCATTTGTTTTTAAATAAATACAGGCTATAGTGTTCATAAACTATAGCCTATCCAAAACCTATATGCAATTCACATCATCAAAAAAAAGTTACTAGATTATTTATTTGTAATTCGGTTTAAAGTTTAGAAAGTGACATATTCTATGGATGATTTACAATTTATTAGAAATGTCAAAATACGAGGTACGAGGTGACAGCACCGTGTGAAACGTCATCATCTAGTAACCTTGTATTGATGTCGTGGTGAATTGCATATAGATTTGGACAAAGTGTTATATAGTACTCAAAAATATAAATAACTTCCGTAACGTAGATTTCTCTTGTAAATCGGTCTTTCCAGTTTCTCTAAAGTTTTTCTAAAAAAAAATCCCATTTTAATTCGTCCCGGAAATATTAATTGATTTAATTCTAACGATTTATTTTTGTTGTATCAGACGTACCTCTCGTATCTTTAGAACTTGGAAGCAGTCTCAACGGAAGTACAATTAAAGAAGGCGTAGACGTTTATTTCGAATGTAATATTAAATCTAATCCCTGGGTGTATAAAGTCAGTTGGAGGCATAATGTAAGTCGATCTTAAGATTTGAAAAAAAGTTTATAGGTAATACCCTACCTATAATTTTGTAGGGAAAAATACTTTATAATAACGCGGCAGTCGGGACGATAGTAAGTAATCAAAGTTTGGTGCTACAAAACATCACCAGAAACAGGAGCGGTTTATATACTTGCGTTGGTAGTAACCAGGAGGGCGACGGCGAAAGTAATCCCGTACAACTTGACGTAAAGTGTAAGAAATATACATACGATAAAATATTAAAAATTACTCCTATATATTATTATGTGGCTAGTTGCGCCCGTGTGCCGGCCCGGTCAACCGAAAGTTTATGGAGTTGCTCGGCAAGAAGTTGCCGAAATTCGGTGCGAGTTAGAGGCGAATCCCACAGATATTCAATTCACGTGGAAATTCAATAACAGCGATAACAGCGCTGTAACAGTAGATCTTCCACAGAATCTAATTGCCACAGATCGCGCACGAAGTACCGCATCGTATCAACCTATGACCGAACGTGACTACGGAACATTACTTTGTGGCGGTAGTAATGAAATTGGGGACCAAAGAGAATATTGCGTATTTTACATAAATCCGGCCGGTAAATTGTACCAATTAATAATATTCATAATTATATTAAAATTTTAAACTTCACTTAGGAAAACCCGATCCACTTTCAAATTGTACAATTCAAAACCAAACCGTGGAATCCCTACACGTCGAATGCATCGAAGGCTTTGACGGCGGTTTGCATCAAGAATTCATTATGGAGGTGTACGATACGTTGACACGAAAATTGGTGAACAATGTCACGTCCAAAATTCCTACATTTACCGTAAGCGGACTGGAATCCGGATTGGGATTTCAGATCGCTTTATACGCGTCAAATAAAAAGGGTAAAAGTGAAACGGCTTATTTGCAGACTTTTACACTGAAATCTGCCGAAAAACATACGGGTGAGTTTTCCGGTATTTTTAATTGCCTACCACCTATTATTATTTTTTTTTAATTTTGTTTCATTCAGCTCTTACGCCAGTTTTACTTCACATCACCCCAATATTAGGAATTTTAATTGGCGTGGTCGCCGCCCTTATTCTTGTTGCGATAATTATTATTATCGTAATTCGCTTACGCGGAGGCGGAATGCACGACGACAACTATAAGGACGTTAGAATTTGTTCGACGGATCGTGATATCGGAAACGGCAATGATAAAAATAACATGCAACCGATAAATAAAGAATTAAACAATAGTTTGGATAGTTTCGAAGAACGAAATCCGGATATCGTTCCACAGAATAATGGCGACAGTGAATATCAAGAAGAAGAGCGCGCCTTCGAAATATTAAATAGCGCACCTTTAAGAAGTTATTGTAGATTGCAAGGTGATGGTCGAAGGCAGTGTTCGTTCGCCGATTATGGGGTACGTATCGGTCAGATTTTGAAATTTTTTTTAACAAAATTCCTTGTAGGCTAATGAAATAACTTATGCCGAACTTTCTTTAGCCAAAGATCAATTGTCGCCAAGTATTTATAGTAATCAATCGATTCCGATGTCCGTAATACGAACTCAAGAGCCTACCGTTTATGCACAAATAGATGTCTCTAAATGTGCATCGTCTTATTTACATCCTAGTGGATCCCCATATCGAATTGCTGCTCAAGAAATTCTAAAGCAACAGTTATCGGAGTATTTACCGCGACAGTCTACCGAACAACGTATACCTGAATCCTTTACTGCTACTGATACTAATCTAATGACAACCAGGGACAACAGCGTACGTTCTTTTTTTTCCTTTTTTTTGATCTCTTACGTTACTCTTATACAAGTACTGCTTTTAAATTATTTTTATAAACTGTTTAAAATGACAAATATAATCTAAAGGTTAAAAGAGTTAATAACTTTTTTAACCTTTAGATTAAATTTGTCATTTTAAACTCTATAATTAAAAAAATAAATAAATTGACGGATTTCAATTTAATTCCAGGCACTACAGCCGCTTCTAGAAGCAAGTTGTAACCGAACCCCTCGAGTAAGTCAACCTCGATCTACAGCAACTGCAACCAGATTTTGACCATCTTAAATACAACGTAAAATAAATAGCAGTGAAGTGTTTTGTGTCAATAAATTAAAAAAAAAAAAACATTTAAAAGAAAGTGCGAGTGAAATAAAAGAACTGGACGAGAAAAGCGAATTTCTGGTAAGTTTTACAAAAGAACACTTTTTATAAACTAGTATTTTTTCCGAAAAAAAAAGACTGATCTCGAGACTATAGAACGCTAAAACTATTTAATTTATTATTGAAGTTTTAAAATTTTACAAATTATAGATACTAACTTTCAGGACGACTGACTGTAGTAATCGAAACTTTCTATTCGAGTTTCAATCCGAATTTCATGTAATTTATATGTACCTATGTACGTACATAAAATTTTCTTACAATTAGCTGTGAATAAGAAATCAATTACGAACTTCATATAGATTATTAATAAAACGTTTAAAAACGATAGTTTGATATTATAGTTTAATTTATTATTACGAATGTTGCAATCATTCTATAACGGTGTTCAGTATATATTAAGTAAATAAGTAAAAAAATATTGTGATATTCTCTGTCTGTATTTATAACACGTAGTTCTATAACGATACATTTTCTAACAGTCGGAAACGAATAAGAATATTTAAAAAAAAAATTCACATTGAAGTCGTGATGTAAATGCAGCCAGCCAGATTTTATAACAATGCTGCGTTATCATAATTGTACTTAAAGGATGACAGCATCATAATATACGATACTCGATTGAATTTTTGTATATAATTATTTATAGAATCAAAACATTAAATTATGATATTGCAACATATACATAAGTATATTAAACGTTTTGTATTAAATTATATAATTCTATGTAAATTTACTTTGTAAAGGTGTGCAGCCAAGTTATTGAAAAATTACTCAAGATCACGAACCATACACCCTATTTTTGTATTTCTAGGAATTGAGAATGATAAACTTCAAGAGATACTTACTTGGCTTAGAATTTAGTTATCATTACGGAAATTGAATTGTTGGTTGATTTTGTAAATAATTATACAAAAACCGTAATTATTAAATAATGCTAAAAGAAAGATAAATCATAGTTTTTACTTTTCATAAAGTGACCTTGTTAGATAAGGACCTTTCATTCGTACTTCTTATATATTACCGTGTCATATATGATTTTGCCAATACATATAATAAGTGATATATTCCATGTTATCTGTGTGTAATAAACTCTATTGATTTGAAATTTAACTCCATTATTCCTTCAAATAAATTTCTCTATTTCTTTTTCATCGCTGTTTGTCTGTAAATAAAGCCTGGTAGTCACTCAGACTGGAAGCTTTTCAATTTGAAAAGATACGTTCCATTTATCTGTCTGCAGGAAGATGTTTGAAATCGACAAGGAATAATTGACAGGATCATGGTTTAAGTGAATACTTAACATGAACGATGTTACCTCCATTATTCTCTCAACAAGTTTCGGAAAAATGTATTACTGAAAACATACGTACTTAGGTAGTATTTCATTTTCGCCAATATTAAGTAACGAAAAACGAATAATATGTTCTTATCGCCGTAACACAACATACCTAATAATACTATAAAGAATTATATGATTGAAGAACATAATTCTAACTAAATTTCAATTTGGTTTTAGTAGACAATTATTAATAATAAATAAAATTAAAATAAACCACGGAATATGAAGGGCTGTTGTTTTTAAAAATATTGTTCGTGGTATTTTATATTAAATTCTCCATTTTTAATGGTCATTAAAATATTAATCAGGGTCATAACAACATGAACATTTTAATAAAATTAAACGTCGAACTTCAACAACAACTTGTTAAGAAAGCAATAGAAACCCTTCACTGGTGAGGAGCCTTAAATTAAAAAAAAAAGAATCGAGATCGTGGTCCTTCCTGCTAATGAAATTTATAAAGAACAGATCAATCACAATGTGAACAATCACAAATCACCAAATATCTTCAGCTATCGATAAGCAAATAAACTTCATCTATACTATATATAATTGTATCATACCTACGCACATATGTACATATTAACACTTCCAGTTCCAGTTGCTTTATCTATTATAATTATAATATCATATAACCTAACCCCTTTTTTTACACAGGAAGATAGTCTCGATATTGGCCAGGGGTTTCCTAGAACGTAACCCTCGCGAATGTTAAGGGATTACTGTAAGTAGGTATCTAAAATCATTTGCGATAAAACAAAATTAAGCAATAAATACACGTATGGAACAGGTGTCCTAAAAGTCTTTCAGTCTTGCTTGGGCTTGGAAAGATCAAGACATAAAGAAAGGTTTGTTTGTCTTTTCTTGCTTGAATAAAAAATTGAAAACGTCATTATTGTTATTTAGATTTGTGTTTGAGGGAAAAACATCAAATACACAACACACATTACTTAAACCAAGGCAACCAACTATGTACCTTTATCTTTCCACGGCCAACCAAGTCTGAAAGATTTTTTGGCCACTCGTTATCATTTATCTGTAAAGGCGGTTTCACAATTGACGTGAACGTGAACACGAAAACACGAACGTAAATGAGAAATTCTTTTAGGTGTTTAGGTGAATTTTTGCGGATGCTGTTCAAATTTCAACATTGTCAGCGATTAACGTCAAAGAAGACGATGGACGTGAAAAACAAAACATTTTTGTGCGGGACTATAACGTTTATTTTATTGTTATATTCACTATTCTTGGACAAAAATCTCCATAAAGGTGTGTAACTTTACATTTAAAGGCGTTTTAACCGGAAACGCCAGCGTGAATGGCGTAAAAAAACTGGATTAACTTTGGCGTATGCGTTTACGTTCTAACAGTCACATTAAACCTATTAGGAATCGAAACACTTAACGATAATCAAAAAACAAACGAACTTAGAATTCTAATTTTACGGAAAAGAATCCCAATACTCCCCAACTATTTAAACATATTTAAAAAAATTGAAAATCAATCACGTTGAACAAACACTAATTAAAACGGAACTATTTTTTACGTTTATTATATTTTATTTTCAATATTTGGACGCGATTTATATCACTGTCAACAAAGCTATTTACTCGAGGGTCAATATTTTGATTCTCGGTTAGCTGGTTGCTTAATCGCTACGTAAATAAATAAGGAAAGAACCACTGTTTCAATTTTTAATCATAAAATATAAATAAATATTTATTAGGGTTTGTTCATTAGTTATACCGATTATATCACTACATTATATATGTACATATATATATAATATACCTAAATTAAGTCCAATTATAATAAAAAATGATGGTGAAGTATTAATAATACAAAAAATAGGTAGCTATACCTACGTAGGTATAGTAAAATAGTAAATTAATAGTAGAGTAGTTTAACGTTAGAAATACATTAGCAAAATATGACCAATAGAGTGTATGAAAAATGGTCTAAAATTAGTTACAACGATCGATGATGTAAAAAAATCTAACAAATATTCATTTATTTACTTAAAAATAGCCGCTTTAGTTCAAATATTTTACATTAGATAATGTAGTGGTTATCATCAATTCTATTAAAAACATAATCGTTAGTATTTTATCAAATTGGAGCGGTTCTTACAATCATGTTAATTCAGAATTATTATTTTTTAAACGAATAGGTATCTACTTATGTATAGGTAATTATTTTAAAAATATGTATTTAGGTATTTCGTTAAGACACATTAAATAATTAGCAAAACAGTAATACGTCAAATTATATTAAGGAATGGTACGTAAATATACGGAGCTTTTTTCCTAATAGGCGCAATTCGGATATAAATTAATTTAGCGTTTCTGGAATCGAAGCGCGCAGTACGTAGAAGTTTATTAAAGACAATAATTTTGGAGAATCAATCTTATTGTGTATTATGTTATAGGAAAGCATTACAGCGCAGTGGTTTGTCTTTATCGAACGTCCACAGTTTGCAACCCAAGTTCATCCGATAACTTCAACTGGTTATAAACTCATAAACTATAGATAAATTCCATGAATTTTATATAGGCAAATTTCAAACACGTGTTTTCTACTTTAGAACGAAATTGTTAGATAAAAATTAATTTTAAAACGCGAATATTTAAAAACAGTTTACTAGATATTTCTAACTGGATCGTTCATTATTAAAAGGAACTAATTGTAAGTCATTTTTACTAGTTGTGAGAAAAACAGAAAAGAGTTCCGTCAAAACGGAACATGTAGTTACCAAACGAATTAAAAATGAAAATAGATAGGCAGGTACTACAATTTATACGTACTTAACTATATTATTTTATCATTGGACTATAATAAATTGTACAATAAACCAACAAAAGTATGTCATTCTTTAAAATTAATAACAGACATTTCCTTTACCATAACTGTAATTATGGCTTATTTATGTAGGGGAAGGTCGGGTAGCCCCGGACAGTACAATTACTAAGTAAGTAAACACGTTGGAAAACCAAAACATAGTTTCGGGGGCCCCCCATAGAGTTTGTACGCATATGCAACTTAGTCAATGCATGAGCACAGATTGATTGACAAGCTACAGTGAGTTTGTTCCTGCCAAACATTTCTCATTGCCCCTGTCGAATTTTATTGCAATTTATTATTTATTTACAAATTTATTACAGCAGTTGTCACCTTTTCCTGACGTATCTTACAAACGCTTGGTGAGGCGGTCTCGAAAGACACAAAAGAGTGAGATTTTAACATCTTCTCGATACAAACAAGATTTAGAGGAAAAACAAAAAGGTAGAGGTGGCAAAAAATTGAAAACGACAACTATTTAAGGTGATTCCCATCAAGTTGAAGAGACAGCGTGTACCATATGTGCCGAAACGTTTAAAAAAAATTGGATTCAGTGTCATGACTGCAAAAATTGGGCCCACGAAGCATGTGTTTTTACTACATTTGTGACGTTTGTAAGGCCAAAACACGTTTAGGCCACTATTGATATCTGTCCGGGGCTACCCGCCGACTTTTATATTACCGCAAATTGGGAGCTTAAGTTTTTTCAATATTCTAGTTACAATAATTAAGATATCCTTTTTTTTTCATTAGTACGATTAACAAAGTTCCTTACTCTATTTTAATGCTAAAATACAAACTGACATTTGTTGATTGTATTTTATATTTCTACTTCATTTAAGTGTCCGGGGCTACCTGACCTTCCCCTATCTATTAGGGGGACCGGAAAATAATGTCGTTTTTTACATTAAATTCAAACAAGTTTTTATTTTTAATCGATAATATAATCACCCTCGTTATCAACAATCTTTTGCCATCTAGTGTGCAAATTTTCAATGCCGGATCCATAAAAATCAATTCGTTTTTGAGCAAAATATCTGGAGAGGGTATTTTGAGCATCATCCAAATTTTCAAATTTTTTACTGCATCTGAACTGAGAAAGCCACCTTTGGCATTTACAAACATCTAATGCACTTGGATAAACATCGTAAATGTTTTTGGTAGCAACTGTTACGTTACTACCCTTGTGAAACTTAAAAAAACATACAATTCCAAATATGTTCCTCTTATAGTATTTGGCTGGCCATTTCACCCAAAATTGTAAAAAAAATTTAATATTTAATTATTTATAAGTAAACAAGTCGCATTAACCTTAAAATATCTTTGGTGCGACTTTGAAGTACACAATGAGCTGATAAATGGTAAACAAATATTGATGTGCCTAGAAACGACATTACTTTCCGATCCCCGTAATACAATGGTAATATTCGCACCCACAAAATATTAAAAATGTGTTGATATTTTCTCATGCGAATTTTACTTTTATAATACCAATACAGATGACAAACCTAACGATAAGTAACTGTGTAATTTCTACGTCATTTTGGTGCTACTATATATGAAATTTAGAGGACTTTGCTTCAAGATTTCCTTTGCCACAACTTCCCTTATATACTTTATATAGATTATATTAAAAAATATATATACGCAAATTTTTCAATAAATATACCTACATGTGACTTGCATTATTAGATGGGAAACAATACATACATACTCCGCATCTATTCCTAAATGCTAGAGATTGTCGTGGAATAACTGCGTGTGTTATATGGAACACACCCTACCCTAACTGGAAGGAAAGAAAAACTTTTAAAAGGTAATTGTTCGAAAAATGTCGTCTATATAGGATTATGCAAATCACTACAAGAATCAATTGATTTAATTACTTATATGAAATAAAATAAGTATGCACAGAAACAAAAAAACGTTGTCATTTATGCCCTATTAAAAATGGTTGAAAACGACGAGGGTCCGCTGGAACTTATCACGAACGTAAATACGTAGGTCGAATAAGGTATATAGATAATAAACAAATTATGATTTCTCGTAAATGTTACATTAAAATTAAGTGTTTAAAATATTATAAACTATAAATTTTTGTACTGTGGAAAAACTTTTAGACATGGATATTTATAAAATTAGGAAAATATCCCATTAAATGATCTATGGATATGATCTATGATGATACCTACCTACACTGCACCATCTTTTTGACCTTTTCACTAAATTAATAAAAACTGTAGCGGGCAAATGATCAAAGCGAAACAACTTATTAAAAACCGCAACCTTTTGTCGTTTTTTAATTTTATTTTAATAAAAGATGCCTACGAGCCTCTTTACTAACAGCTCGATTCGAACGTCTTTACAATAATTAATCATTAAATTATAATAATAAACTTTTGACCTTTTTGTCGTATCAGTTTCCTACGTAACGTAGGCGATATATTATTCCAAAATCTTTTCGGTTAATAATCACGACCTCCACATAAAAACTCTATTTAGGATAAGCATTACTTTCACGCACCGCGCGAACACTGTAAATTTTAAAGAACAACTAAAGGAATTTTTAAAACGTGCTTGTTCACACCTTTATCGTCTATTACTCATAAATACCGAACTGCTTTATTTAACTTTTGGAAAGTTTATTTCATCAAATAATAGACCTTGCAGGTTTACGATAATCGACAAATATGAACGCAAGTCCGGCGTATGCTTCGACAGATTTTGCAAGAATATAAAATTACTCCTATCACCACCGATAGTAAATACTTACATACGTAATTTTTAAAACTTTTATCACTTTATATTTGTTGAAATATAAAAATATCTAAACTGTTTGACATTAATTCATCAACTAAAATGTAAAATGAATTGCTTTTCTGTATGTTATAATAGTATTTTGTCTTTTGTAGTAGGTATAATACCTAATTATATAGTTACATTTTCAACATTGCTGATTAATTTTATTGAGTTGCTAAAATATACCCTATACTTACTTACGATTATTGGTTATTTTCTCTTATGTTTTAATATTTTGTTGAATAGTTAAGTTGTACGTATTAAAATAGTGTCATAAAATGGTGATAATATTATGTAACCTTAACAAAGAATTTACAGAAGGTAACTTTTTCTAAATTAGCTGAAAAAAAAAGTTAGAGAAGGTGAGTATAAATGTTTTGGTGAGTTTTATGTTACCTCTGAAATTTATTGCAAAAGTTCTACGGCTAGATACAATACTTAATCTGTGCGACTTTGCACTTACGTATATTCTAATTCTAATGTGTAGGAAAATTAATGTAGGTACCTAAAGATTTTTTTAATCTACAGAATTCTCATTTCCTCAAAGTTTTTGTAATTTCCGTGATTTCACACTTGCACGATTACATCTTGGAAATAGGCTTAATATTACAAGAGAGTGTGATGGATCCTACGACCAACGTGAGTCGAATATGTTGGTAAGTATTGTGTGTTTTGATTCTTTCATGCATTCGTCTAAATTAAAAATAAGATATCTACTTATTATAAAAAATGTTATTTATTTAGGTAAACCACGATTCAAAATTAACAAATTATTATAGTAAATAGGTACGCTTTTTAAAATAACAAAAATATTCTCTGATATACCTAAATTAAATATTGGCAATTATACAAGAAACATTTAATTATTATTATCAAGAACCAAATCAATTTTTTTATATTTTATAAATAAATTCATTACTAGTACATTGTGGAAAATAGATTTTTAAACAAAGTATTTCGTTATTAAGGGCGATATCTAACCGATTAAAATAGATATTATTCACACAAAAAATCAAGAGTAATAAATAACTCGAGAATTCATATTTAACAGTTTCAAAATCAGTTGAATTTTAATGGGCAATACATATTTTAAAGTTTGAAAAGCAAAACCCTTTAATGGCCCTTTACACAGTAAAAATTAGACAAACAATAATATAATAGTGCAACGATCAAATTTCCAAAATTATTATTTTGGCTGTAAACTTTAGCAAGACTGTTAAACGCGAGCTCTCGTAAGAGGTCTTAATATCGAATACCTCGCTTTTGTTCTGTTTTCTTTTTTAAATATACATAAAGAGAATTGTCGTAAAAGTAAGTAATTTAAATTTAAACATTTTGTTGATGGTAGACAGTAAGTAAACGTTCTTCTAAATGAGATAGAACACACGAGACATTTTAATTGGATGCGATTGTATACTTTTTAAGTCGCATTGCTCATTAAATACATGTAAAAATAAATGTACATAATTTATAATTGTGTATTATGGACTTTACTAAATCTTATTTTAGTTTTCTTTATATTATGTATTTTATTAATTCGCCCATGTTATCTACGATTTATCGCAGAACTCCGAAAAACTCCAAAAAAGCTTCTTTAATTATATTATTGATAATGTAAAGTTACGAATATAATTAAATCGTCGATAGTTAAACCCATAAAAGTCGAGATTCGACTGTATAGAGCAAATATCGTGTTCTTTTAAAATATCTAATACGCGTCGTAGATATAAATTATCGAAGGCTTTTTCTATGTCCATAAAACAGAAGTAAGCGATTTTATTGTACCTACTAAAAGCTCTTTCAGTATCCGTAAGATTTAATGTTAAGTACAGGAAAAATCTGAGATTACTGATCTGAAAAACTGATTTATTTAAAGTTCGCTAATAAATAATCTACTTTAATTTTAATTGAAATTAGAAAATTAATTAATAATTAATATTATTATTATAACAATATAAATAGGGCGTTCTCGAGGATATTGAATGCGAACGGATCTCGGTAATTGTATTGTTATCAAAAAATGTTGTTTTTAAAAAAATAGTAGATTTCACATGTGAAAAGTATTACATTAGGAAAATTGTAATTTAAGTAGATGTATTTTAAAAGAATATGTCTCGTATAAATTGTAATAATGTTTAATTTAATTTAATAATGTAAAGTTAAGTAACTTTATTAAATTTAAAGTTAAATTAAAGTTAAATAACTTTATTAAATTTTCTTTTTCGATAACTGCATATAAAAAGTTTATTCTTATTGTTTCCGTTATGCGAAATGAGGTATTCTGCAAACGGAATGCGAAATGACAGTTCGGGACGCGAAATATTATGGAATGTTATTATCATTAACCTCAAATTAATTAATCGTAAATGTCAAACTTTCTAATCACATTTTTACTAATTTTGGGATAGTTATCAAAAAAATATTTGATACACGATTACGAAATGTTTTCGCATTCTCGAATGATTTATTTGCTTGCTAGCGCTCGCAGAAAAACTTTTATTCTCGAATGCAAATAGTATAGTAATATTGTATAACTAGTGCTAAAATATCCACCTTTCCGCACGTGTTATATACTATGCTTTTCCGACGACCACAAGTACTTTTATTAAAAAAAAATGATTTTTAACGTTTACGAAAGTTCGATTGACATTTTAATAAAATGTCAAATTTGATAATAAAACAGTTTATGCGTAAAGTAATTGCATGACAGTGTAGAAGACTTTGATTGACCGTGTGCAATGATCGCACACGGGCTGCAACGTTTTCGATTGGCTAACGAGTTTCTTTACGCACGATCAGCCTATTTGTTTGTAATGGTCAACTTTCCATAACATTTATTGGTGTGAAATTATGCACTTTTCATAATGGTCGTCGGAAAATGTAACTTTCCGTACTAATAATGTAGGTAATATACCAATTTCTAATATTTTTATTTGTATTACACCACCAAAGTTTTATAAATATGTACATGAAAATAAAGACCATTTATTAAATAATGACGTCAAAAGTAGAAGGTGCCATATATAAAAAAAGGCAATATCGTAAGAACTTCAATTGCAAAATAGTCGTCAAAAAACTTAGTTACAAAATAGCAAGAAAAAAGAATAAAATTGATGTATTCCAGTGATCTTGCGAATTCCTCATTGTTAATTTTCTTAAATTTAAGACATTTTATTGGTGCAATATACGATGTAATGAGATAGCTAATCGTGATTAATATTTTGTTAATCAGGATTCCGTTTCTAAAATGTATGTAAAATGTCATATACTAACCGTTTATTGATGTTACAATAAATTACGTCTAAATTCACAATATTGACTTAAAGGACTTAAAAGGAGAACGTTCCGCTTGATTTATACTGTTAAGTGACCAATGCTCGCGTTAGATTTTTAGGTTGTAAAATTTATGATCTTTTACAATAAAAATAGGGAGGGGATTTTAAAAATAAATTTTTAAATAAAAATACAATATTACCCAGTATTTAACAATAGTTGTGGGACGACCCACAACCATTGTCCGATATTGGGCGTCAACATTTAAACCAAAAATTAAAACTTCCAACAACCCGCTTTTGATTATTTATAAAAAATTGATGTAAAAACGAAAATGATCATCAGAAGTGATTCTTAACGGCAAGACGTGCTAAAATTTCTCCAATTTATTCAAATGATCGTTAAAAACACACATTGAAATTTTAAAAAATTGCGAAGTAATTATTTAATTAAAATAAGTATTTATTAAGCAAAAGAGCACGTTGTGCCCTAGAGGGAATGTTACGTTACCCACTAGTTATTAATTTGCAAACTTTGGTTACCCCAGTTTTGAGTTATGATAGCAGTAAAATTGTACTTTTTACTCATTCATTAAGGTTTTTAAAGGTGTTATGGAAATGATAGATTTTTTTAAGTATTTTTCTGTGAATCAGAACATTGTAATCTATGGAAAACGTAATTTATTTCATGAAAACATCAATCTTTTTATTTGGGCTGTACCGCCTTAATGGCCCTTTACACAGTAAAGATTAGACAAACAATAATATAATAGTGCAACGATCAAATTTCCAAAATTATTATTTTGGCTGTAAACTTTAGCAAGACTGTTAAACGCGAGCTCTCGTAAGAGGTCTTAATATCGAATACCTCGCTTTTGTTCTGTTTTCTTTTTTAAATATACATAAAGAAAATTGTCGTAAAAGTAAGTAATTTAAATTTAAACATTTTGTTGATGGTAGACAGTAAGTAAACGTTCTTCTAAATGAGATAGAACACACGAGACATTTTAATTGGATGCGATTGTATACTTTTTAAGTCGCATTGCTCATTAAATACATGTAAAAATAAATGTACATAATTTATAATTGTGTATTATGGACTTTACTAAATCTTATTTTAGTTTTCTTTATATTATGTATTTTATTAATTCGCCCATGTTATCTACGATTTATCGCAGAACTCCGAAAAACTCCAAAAAAGCTTCTTTAATTATATTATTGATAATGGAAAGTTACGAATATAATTAAATCGTCGATAGTTAAACCCATAAAAGTCGAGATTCGACTGTATAGAGCAAATATCGTGTTCTTTTAAAATATCTAATACGCGTCGTAGATATAAATTATCGAAGGCTTTTTCTATGTCCATAAAACAGAAGTAAGCGATTTTATTGTACCTACTAAAAAGCTCTTTCAGTATCCGTCGAATAATAAATAGGCATTGATCCATGTTCAATCTGGTCTAAATATTTATTTTTTTGTCATAATATAATAAAATTTAATAGTCTTCCCGAAACACACTACTTTCTTTTATAAAAATTGGGCAATTAATAGATATTGTATATTGCCTCCATACCTATTTAAAGCCTTTATTTTTGAAATTAATTTAAAAAAAAAACAAGATTGATACAGGTTGATCTTAATCAAAAGAAGAAAATAAAATAGAAACTATTGCCGCAGGTTATACTAATCGTAAGAATTAAAATCCGCTAGTTTATTTGACTTGCAATTTGATGTCCTATTACCATTAATTTTATAATTTCTTATCATTTAATTGAAATAAAATAACAATTAGCATAAAATTTTCATCAATTTTTAAAAGAAAAATTCACCTAGGTACAAACCTATAAAATTTCGTAATTATTTATTAGGTACTTATAATTACTTCCCCGAGACAAAAATTAATGTTAAATTTTATGTATATAAATTGTTTTATTTATTATTGACTATTTTTTACAATTTTCTTAAACTACAAGTAATTTTCAAAATTGTAGGTGTTTAATTGTTGCTTTTTTTCCGATTTTAAAATAGACGAGTAGGTGCAGTAAACACCTACATTTGTAACATCAAAAAATAAAAATCAAAATGGGATTATAAAATCACCCTTCAAACATGTTATAGGTGCGATTATCCAAAATTCACCTATTTCGCAAAGCTACTAATTCCAGAAATAAATGAATAGGTACAAGTCAATTACAGAATTACAATTCCAATCAACAAGTCTATCCGTTAATAAAGTTACGAGTTACTGCTATCGAGTTGGAGCACGATAAACTAAATGGTGAAAATGTATTAGGCGTTGAATTCTTATTTAAATTCCGTTGCGCGTTACGCTGACTCGTCAGATTTAAATTTTAGTGGAACAATTTTAATTGTAGAAGACATTTTTTTTTTAAACGAAAGGCATTATATAGGATAATTCGTTACTAATACGAAATACTTCAAGAAACAATTCCTTATCGAAAATTAAGGGGAACCTTTTATATAAAGTTTTTTCTAAAACGTCTTCTTTCACGCACTAACGTTATAATAATTATTAACAAATTTTGACAACAGACACGCTATTTAACCAATAAAACATCAGTGAATATTGGTATGTTCCAAGTTTCACAAGTTTTATTTTTTTATTCAAAAGCTGTAAACATTTAGAAAAGATTTTCTAAATTGCAAAATTTCAACCCCCCAAAAAACTCTTAAAAAAACCAAACCAAACTACAGACATTGTCACTCTGTCACACGGTTTACTCGAAAACGATTAATTATTATACGAAAAAAGTCGAAGAACCTTTTAAGTAGCAAATTTTACGAGCGATAATTTCGATACTAATTTTTTTCACGAGAAATTAATAGTTTCCAAAATAATTGAAAAAAATCTGAATTTTATCTCCTTTCGCCCTCTATAACAATTTCTGCGAACATGCTATCGAAGAGATCTTTTGAGGTTTAGTTTAAAACACAAAAGTAAAGGTCCACACAAAAATCTAGCTTGTTAACAATTTTTTTATAATTTTTCCCTTTATACTTCAAACAGAATTTAAAATGATTCGAAAAAATGATGCCAGAAATTTCAGAACGATGAAAGTTTAAGAAAAATAATAACATTGACAACAATCATTTCGATGCTAAACATATTAATGCAATACGTATATCGATTAGGTACCTACTGCTTTTTTTAAATGATTAATTATGAATAGATAAGGTTTATGTACCTGCCTACGCTAATTTAAGGTAACGTTCCGTTATATAAAAAAACGAATAATTTACCAACTCGTTAGAATAATTGGGTATCTACCCACTTGCAATCGTTAGTTTTAAACACAATTTATTTACCCAAACAATATATAGGTAGGTATATCACGTTCTTATTTATTTCCACTGATTTATATTACGGGCAGCGTCCGGTTTTTACTACTACCAGATCTGGCGCCTTTTTTATCGTTCCGGTGATTGTTCCCGAATCTTCACAAGCGGAAGTTTACAAATTTCTCCATGTTACGTGAAAATTCCAGAACACTCTCGACTCATCGAGTTTCTAAATCGCTTCATCCACAAGCGACTTCCTTGCCGATAGCCAGTCTCGCTATACAATATTAAGTTTACTATTATAATAGTGACTAAAAAAGAATATTACTATTTACGAAACTTCGCAGTTTTTATACGAATAAGTACACTTCAGAAAAAAAAACTAAAATAAAACATAGGTGGATCTAAACAAATTCTATTCCGGAAACGTAGCAATTTAGGGTAGAATAGGAAATCAAAAAATTAATTTTAAGAAACCTTCGGAGTGGGACAATTATTTCATTAACGCGATAAAAAAATATCAATTATGGAATAACAGAATTTATTTGAGCGATCTTTTATAATAGAAAATTCAGAAACAATTGAACAAGATAACTAACGAAAATGTGTAAGAGGGCAACTTTATTAAAGAAGTAACAATTTTTACACGTCAACTTAAATCGGAACAATCAAAGACGTTAAAGTTAACGATAGTTTAATAGACAAATGGATTATATGTTTAGCAGCAGGCCGCGGACATTTTGAGCAAATGTTGTTAATAATTTTAACTTGTATTTTCTTCTGTTTTTAAAAATTTCATTGATTGATTTTACTAGGTACTTGATACGCACATTTAAAATTAAAAATAAAGACTGTTCTCGCCCGTTTTCGAATTTTTTATTCGATTATTATTGTATAATATCATCCTACTTTGCGTATGCGCAAATTTCGAAACACCCTGTATATCAAGTTACGTGTATGTATGCATATAAGTATAGTACGTTATTCGGTCGCCGTCTGTTATAATAGAATTCGCGTTAGATGTGAAATTTTTCAAATAAAGCGTTCTCGTTGTCGCAGAAAATAAATTGCCATTATTGTGAACTTTAAAGTGTACAACTATTAAAAGTAATAAGGTCTAACTCGGTTACTGTGAGGGGTTTTAAATAATCTTAAAGTTATATACATAGATAAGTAATATTTTCAAGTACCTAAACTTAATTCTAAGAAAATTCATTTTTACCGCGAAGAAAGTTTTTATTCTTTTAAAACATTTTAATTTAAAATTGCGAATTGCAGACTGGCTCGTTAAAAGATAGGCCGCGTAATATATTTATTAAGCCATTTAAGGAAAACTCAGTAAATAGGTACCTTTATCGAGAATGTGAATGTTCGTATTCAAAAACGTCTTCGATACATTTTTATATAATATTTCTTAATGCAAAGAAGCTTATTAAGTAGCTTCTCCGTTGTCGAGCCCTATTCATTCGAAATTCATTAAATTCATGAAATTCCTCACAAGTTTCAAACGTAATTGTGTATAATCATGTGGTTTGTTAGTGGACTTCATAACTAACCGCGGTTTGGTCTTTTGTTTGAAAATGCTTTTGTAGTCCTACCTTTCACATAAACCTTTTAAATTATTCAAATAAATTTAATCGAGTCGTTTATTCCTATCATATTTTACAACAGAACACAAAATAGAACAGAACTTGATTATGACTAATTCTGCAAGGAATATTACGAACAGAATTGTATGGATTTCCCGGTCCTTTTCTCTCGGTTAAATAATTTGGGTCACCAAATACGAATTCCTAGTTCAGATTACATCTGCTGGTTGCTGACCCAGCATTTAATCTTCTGAAATCGTTGTCTTATGACAACTCGTAAATTATTGCACGAATGGGGTAAATCGCCTATTGCCACGAATAATTTGCTGTTTATTAAAAATTATAACAGATTTCACTATCGGCTTTTTTTTTAATAAAAATTCTTCCCCTATTATTTATCTTATTCTGTTTATTTTGTGTTCGTGTCTATTACGAAGAAAATTCCTGATCGAATTAGCATCTCGTTAAATTCGAAATTTTACCAAAAAAAAAGTAGTCCTTAAACTATTCCGTCTCGAAAAGTGAATTTTCTTCGTTGTAGGAATGAAAGCGATGATTATATTTTTAACGCTTTTTTAATTATTCAATTAAAGCATTCTTAATTAAAATGTTTAAACTTCCTGAATAAAAAGGGATGTCTTTTATGCTTATTACAGTGTACCCTTAAGTTTTCATTTGAAAAGCCGATTGTTTCCTTCTGTTATAGCATTTCCATTCCAACAACTTAGACCCTATATTTGTTTGATTCGTGTTTTTCCTTTTACAGAATTGAAAACTGAAGAACTTGATTTAAAAGCTAACATAAGTACCTATTGTTTTATTTAAGTAATAAATGTCGACATGAGAAATTTCTAGAAATTATGTACAATATTCCAACAATTACAGCCACAATCTTAGCAAAGTAAACTTCAATTTACTAGAGTGGAGTTAGTATTTACCATTAATAACTTAATTAGAAGACCTCCTCAGACGTCAAGTTTAAACTATGATAACGGGTTAGTTAAACAAAAGGAACATTTGCAATGATAATTTTACTAAAACTAAATAAGGATAAGTCCTATAGAAGGAAAATATACTTTAATCGTCGTTGCTCTGAATTTCTGCTGAAAATGTGCATACTATCTCGAAAGAATATTAAATTAGTATCTATTAGTTTCTGTGTCTGCATGTAAAATTTTATTATAATAATTGCCAACCACTGAAATAAAATTCGATATTAAAATGACTAGAATAGCTTTTACGAACTAATTATAAATAAGTAGGTAAGTATCTACATATATATATTTTAATATTACCAATTATGACACATCCACGACGAGCAAGCTTATTGTTAGTTTAACTTCAGACAATTTATAACTACTTACTAAACAGATATTTCAGTTTTATTAATAAACTGTGCTTTGCTTTATTTGTTTGAATTCCTATGGAAAAAATGTGACTGTAATGATCGCTCCCAATCTTAACTATTAGAAATGTAATTAATTTCTAAAATAATTTAATATTTCAGCTCTTTTATAATTGATCAGTCCTATTGGAAGCAAATATTAATCTATTTTGCTGTCAAGTATGCACACTTTCGTCATTTATATCATTTATACAAAACGTATCCGACATTTTCTTGTTACGCTTGACCTACATTATCCCGTTTCGACATTATGATTAGACAGTCTTAAATGATGAGGCATTATAAATAATAGGGACTCTTTGTCAACATCGCTTTTTATTCAACTTACACTAGCTTTTTTGTTATCAGATAATAATAAATCTTTTAAAATCGCTCGCTCTTATATGAATGTTAATATTGGTAACGATTTCTTACCAGATATTAAACACAATGCAAAACTTCTTATTTTAATGTGAGTATTTGATTAATTGTATATATTTTTTTTAAATATGTGACGTATTGTAATATAAAATTAAAGAAAAATATAGGTAAGTAAGTAAGTAGGTACAATCAGATTCAATAAAAATGTCCTGTCTTTTATCTCATTTTACAAAACAATGTCCTAAACAAACCATATGCATACCTACACCACTAAACTCGCTTTAACCAAATTCTTCAATTTTTAAATAATCTTATTGTTTAGATGAAGATCAACCGCTCGTCAAGGGTAATATGATTTCGTTTAACAAGAACGAAATTTCCAAAAATTCTGACTAAACATGCAGGTAAATTAAATAACTAGCAGCTAAATAACTATATTTTTGTCAACGGCGACGTTTTCATAATTTTTAAATTCTACCATATGATTTTTTTGTATGTAGGTATTTAAATAACTATTACCTTTACCTACTTAATTTTATTATTTACATTCTAATAACTATTATTTATCTGAAATAATTACAATTAATTAAATAAATCTAAATTTTAACTAATTATAGGTAAATAAAAAATGCGAAAAATGTTTTACTTATCTGAATACAATTTTTTCGCCGTGAATACATATTACCCAGTAAAAGTTTCATAAAGTGTTGTGAACATTCTAATAAAAACAATAAAACTGCATGAAAATTTTCATGTAGGTAATAATTTTTTTTATTGACCGCCATTTTGAAACGAATCCGTCGATTTGGCTGGTTAAAGAACTTGTTAAAGAAATGTCACAACTTTCAATTACAATATATTCATATGAAGGAGACCTTGAGTATTTTTATTCAATTTTACCTATTTAATCCACTTTAGTATAGATGTTCCTTCAAGGATTAACTAATCCAAGATTAAATCGATTCATAGTAATTTTAGTTACCATGACCATAACAATTTAATTCCAAATTAAATTATTTATTTATTTGTTGCAACCGGCCATAAAATAAATTCATAAATAAAGGCCATTCAAAGGACCTTACGAGTTTTTATAAGGAACTGGGCCCAACTGAAGATAGCAATGACCCATATACCATTTGAAAGTTCTCAACGAGTATTACAACATACACTTTATCCAAACCTATATGCAATTCACGTCATCAATAAAAAGTTACTAGATGATGACGTTTCACACAGTACTGTCACCTGTACCTTGTATTTTTACAGCTCTAATAAATTGTAATCTTTCTTTATACCATCTAATATGTGCACAGGTAAATAATCTACAGAATACGTCACTTTCCAAATCTTAAACCGAATTACGAATAAACAATCCAGTAACTTTTTATTAATGACGTGAATTGCATATAGGTTTGGATAGGCCAAGCATAAGTTTTATTTTTATTTTACACGTTTTATTCCGATACACGTCAATGAAAGGTGGCGTCATCTTGTACATCGCATTTTTACAGCACCTAAATATGTGCAGGTAAGTCATCGGTAGAATGTCACTTTCTTTTGTACTAAATTACAAATTGAAATATACAATTTAGTCAACATCTAACAACTTTTTATGAATGACGTGCTTCGGAATAAAATTTGAACGACGTATACATATCCTAATTCTGTATAGCTCGTTTTGCTTTCAATATTTATAAGTATCCAAGTAACTTCACAAATAAAAAATTATCATTCATGCGGGAATAATAACTGTATACACGATAATATTTTCTAAAACTACCTTTTCACGTGATTTACAACAATGTATCTCAAGTTCATAAAAGTAATTACCTACTACGGTATGAAAACTTAATATAAATTAATTTTTAATTACATTCGACGTAGTAGGCCTTGATAAATTTAATAGCCCTATATAAATCAAAGTTTGAAAATAGTAGGCTGTAATTCATTTATTACGAAACAATTTTCAATAAAATTAACGGTAATGATGAATAATTGCAAGTCCGATTATTTAGGTAGGTAGGTACTACAAAATATTTATGTATCAATAAAAGACCATGTTCAAAGTTAAATAACTTTTTAGAAATTATTGACTACAAAGGTATTTGATAAAGAATTTTCTAATAGTTTAACACGTATTTGATATTAATAATCTGAAAATTATTAACATAGATAATCGCCCTTGAATTATTTGACTGGTATTAATTTTAAAACAGGTAATTTGATCTTTATAAACAACGAACTCGGACTTGCTGTATAAGTTTAAAATAAATCTATAAATCTCTTCAGTCTAGACTCTAAGGTATAGTCTATAAATCTAGAATATGTCTTGAAATTTTTATAGAACACTTACGTTACATCCTGTATTATATTATATTTATAATGTTCTAATGTTGTTAAGGTATAAGTATAAATAGAAAAAGGCTAAAGGCCTGATGAAAGGCGGATATTTCATCACGTGTTCACAAGTGGCGATCACAAGTCTTTATTAAGTGATCAGCGATCAAGCGGATGCTCGAATTTTGACGTTTAACGTTCGACAGTTTAAAAACGACCTCTATTTAATTATTAAACAGCTTGTGCGTAAGGACATTGCGTGACAGGCTAGAAGGCTTTGGATTCGCTGATCAGCGTATGCAATGATTGCACACGGGCTACGACATGTATGATTTGTTAACGAGTTTCTTTACGCACGATCGACCTATTTGTTTATAATGATCAACTTTCGGTAACATTTATACACTTTTTATAGCGGTCGCCGGAAAACAACATACAAATCATTTTTGATTTTATAAAATATTTGTTCAGACACCGTTTACTTTACGTAAAGTTACCATACTATAAATATTCTTGTGTATAATAACTCGACTTAAAGAATATTTCGAGCAAATGTATTAAAATAATAGCTTGCAACTTAATGTCTATTTTATTTAATAAGTAAATGGAACAATAACTCTTTTTACAAAGTAGGTAAGTACATCTTATACATTTACACTTTAGTTTCAATTGTCTAGAAACACTAAAACAAAATAAACTTTTATTACACTAGTTTGTGTTTTATGGTGTGTACTTTTACAACGTCTTTAGTCAAACTAATCAACAAACAAGTTCGCTTCGTCTTCCTGTACACAGACATAAATGTTTCTGTTAAGAAAAATGATTTTAAATCACGCTATTTTATACAAAAATTGACACTAAAATCTCATTTTTCATACAGTGGGACGCCAAAGTACACGAAATAAATTCATTTAAAATACAATGAGTACCTAATCCGATAGAAATTCTGGAGCATACCATCCTATTTTTCAAAAATACGTATTTTAGTATCAATTTCAAATGATTGTCATTAGCGTTCGTGATGATAAGAACATAAACAATTTTTGTTTACACTAACGCCTCATATTTTATTTTTATTAGTTTTTATATCAATGCAGTGTATTAAATTTTGTTAACGTTTAAAATTCAAGTACTACAACAGAAGTAAGTACCGTAAAACTACGAGTTACGAGGTAACACTATACTGTGTGAAACGTCGTCATTTAGTAACCTTTTATCGATGACGTGCATCGGAATAAAAATTAAATGACCTTTACTTATCTTACATCTACCTAATAATCTGCTAATTTGTTTTTAGATTAACACATTGTCACATCGCATAAACTCTCAATTTAAGGGTAGGAGTACCGCTTCAATTGAAAACTGAAAACTTGCGGGGTCCAGCAACAAGGTGAGGTACGCCGGTATGAGCGGGAATCTCTACTCCTTTGATAATAAAATAAACGGCACTATTAACGCAATAGACATATGTAAAACACTACCGATACAACAAGGAAAAATGCCGTGTATCTTGCATCCTACTTCCACCAACTGTGTAGTATTTATCATTGGTTATGACTGGCAGAGAAAATCAAACACTTGCAAGATGCTCAACTATTTCTTGCGAAGTTAAGAAGTTCTTGCGAATTATCGTTTCTCGCATATAATAAAATTACTACGTAAACACTTATTAAAACTGCTAACGTGTTTATATCAATCATATAAGGCATTCACGTCAATCTTGATAAGCCGAAATAAAATGTTTTAAATTTTAAAGTAATTTTTTTTTAAGTCTGGCTAAGGAATTGACAGTCTGGCTAAGCAACCCCGGTTTCGAACTACCCCACAATCGTTTTCCCAATCCCCACAAACTGCCAGGCCGGTTTTAACCTATTTTGAAATAATGCATTAATTGCATTCTACCTTTTGTCGTTTTTACAGCAGCTTGTTAATAATATTTTTTTTAAAAAGTGTCGTAAGCCAGACAAATCTGGCGGAATTGGCGTGCAAAAAGAAAAACGGAAAAAAGTATTTTTACATTAGTGCGGCGGAGAGAGCATTACGTAGACGCGCGAGTGCGAGAGAGGCCTTATATCGGAAGGCATATCGGCCCGTCATAGACATCGCCATGCTTCCTGTAAAAATTTTCATAATAGGTGTGAAATAGAGATGATTTAAATTTTAAGAGGTATAAATGAAAATTTAAAATATATTTTAATTTTAAATTATTAGGGGTAGTTCGCAAACGGAGTTACCTAATCAGGTGGTTTATTTTTCTTCCAGACTTAAAAAAAAACCTACCTTTCTACAAAATTTCAAGAGATAGAAATTAGAATTTCACACCCCTTTTTTGCAACTTTAAACGACTAAGGGGTAGTTCGCGACAGGAGTTGCTTAACCAAACTGTGCATTCCTTAGCCAGACTTACAAAAGCTACCTTTCTACAAAATTTCAAGAGGTACGAATGAAAATTTCGAATATATTTTAATTTTAAACGATTAAGGGTAGTTCGCGGACGTATTTACCTAATCAGGTGGTTCATAAATAAACTATCATTAATAAACTATAGCTTATCCAAACCTTTATATTCACGTCATCAACAAAAAGTTACTAGTTTGTTTATTTGTAATTCGGTTTAATGTTTGGAAAGTGACATATTCTATAGATGATTTACCTGCGCACATATTAGATGGTATAAAGAAAGACTGCAATTTATTAGAACTGTCAAAATACGAGGTACGAGGTGACAGCACTGTGTGAAACGTCATCATCTAGTAACGTTGTATTGATGACGTGAACATCATATAGGTTTGGATAAGCTATATATGACATCCAAATTTATTTCGATGCACGTCATTACTAAACAGTTATCTTTGTGATACAGTTTAAAATGTCGAAAGTTGCATATTGTACTGATGATTTACCTGCACGCAAAACATGGCAAAGAAAGATTACAATTTATTAGTACTGTAAAAATATTAGATACGAGTAATGACGTGTCGGAACCTATCTCATTTTGATATAAGCTGGTTTAAATATATTTTACTACTTATTACCGACCAAGTAAGACCCTCCATATGGCTAGTTTTCTTAAAAACAGTTTAATGTAATAATTTAAATTTACAGATATTAACAATGAGTATCTAAATATTAGATAACTTCTATTCTTTCCTATCGTCTCTATAAATGACAAAAACGGAGTTACGACTGTTTACCTCTAGGGTACAGATGCAGTATAATAAATTCGTTCATAATTTCAAATTACATGATCTATGCTTTAAAAATAAGTTTATTTTATAAACATACCTATCGCATTACGTTCAAGAAACTATCTTATTAACTAATGAACTGCTCGACTATAGTAATTAATATTTTTCTGAGATTTCTTACTTCTCCGTTGTGGCAGCAGTAGCCACATCGATTTTATAATGAATTGTAGTACTTCGGCTGTACGCTATTTTCCATTTTATTAAGAAATTTATGCAGTTCAATTAAGCATTTTTTAAAGAAGGATAGATCTGTGTTTCTCTGTGAGAACATTTTAAATTACTCGATGTATGTATACTCGATTCAGGTCTAAACAAACGGCTTCTTTTTACGATTTTAATATACGTTTTTTGTAAATAATAATAGATATTTCTAAAATTTGCCAAGGCACAAACACAGATAATTGGTTAAATTTTATTAAATAAAAAGTTTTATGTAAATATCTTATCAAATGACTCAGAAAACAGCTGACAGCTAAGCATTGAATTCCCTATTCCGCTAAAGCCATAGCCCTGTCCTTAAGGACGCTTATAGTATAGACCTACTGTAGAAGAAAACTTGATGCACTTTTATAATAATTATTGTACAGTAATAAACTTATTTCACAACCACAAATGATTAAATTTAATACACCTGCTTAACTGAAACGAATAAAAATAACGAAAATAAAAAATAACCCTGTATTAAAAACAATTATTTAAACTAATCTTTTTAAAATTATAATTTTATTAAAATTTGCGTTCACAAAATAAAATTTCTGATCTTTTCACTTTGATTATTCCTTTTATAACCTACCACTGTAACGTTGCAACGGAGGACGTGAAGTTTAGGTTTCCGAAGTAGGTGTATATACATATATAAGTACCTATGTACTTACAAGCTATAGATTTATTTATTGTAACCAATTTATTTTTGGGGTCCAATTTACCGCATTAAAATTAGTAAGTAGGTACCTACCCTAATTTACATCGTATATCAATCTATAGGTAGATTTAGCTTTCACTAGTCAATTAACCCTTTTTCGGGCATTCATTAATTTCGCATCACTACATCAAACTCGCCTTTTTCTACTCTCGAATGTGACTCACTTAAAACCAAACCCTAACTACTTTACGGCACTTCTAATTTACGCCCCAACACTTGTGATTACTAATAATATAAGAGAAGCTCTTAAAGCTACTGTGTAATAGGCACTTCTACAGTAACAAGAGTAAAAACAAGAAACCCCCGCCGACAAGCAAATTTGCAATTTAATTGAATCTTTTTCTAGTTAAATTTTATTATTTCTATAGATAATAAAATGAGTTGTAAAATCAAAAAGTAATTACGTTTTAAACATGATAAATGTAGAATATCTAACAATCTTTGTACTTTAAGAAAATGCTGAAATAAAGATACGAAATCTATGTACATAAATAATAAATATAATTTTACTACATAAGCAAAAAGATAAGTAACTAAAAACAGAGCTTTAGAACTTTAGAAAAAACTGTAAATACACCTATTGCTCTACATTTTGGAAAACAAAAGCTTAACATCTGTTTTGTTACTTTGGCCATAAAGTATTATTAGTCATAATTTGATGATTAATTAGTATTACTATTCATTATAACCACTATTCTAATAACAGAACAACGGAAAGCTGAAACTATTTTTGTTAAAAAATAAAAATAGAAAACTTGTCGGATGCGTAGTTTTTATTTTGTTGGTTATTAAAAAAAGCACAAAAAAGCAAGTCGGGAATCTGAAATCCGCAACTCTCTAGCAATTATAAAAACAAACACGCCTATTTGGGAAAATGGGACACGGTGCACAAAACGCTCGTTATCGATGCTATAGTTATTAAACTAAATAATTATTACAATAAAACAAATCCGAAACCGGCCATTGTTCTTTAAATTACTTTATTAGCATCAAACCTTTAAAATAGAAACCGAATTACGAATTTGTTTGTTGATGAGTCGAGATCTAAGAAGGTGAAACTCTCAGGCACCTCTATGCACTGGAGTTGTATAATGGTTATTAGCGCTAATTTGTTACTGAAATTTTGGCTGAATAAGGAATCTTTACAAGCCAAACACCGTATCAATGCGAGACCTATAGTGACCTTAACAAATTTATCTTTTAACCTACATGTTCAATCGTTCCTTTTATTTAAGAAACAAGACTATTATAGAAGGTGTAATTGTACAGTTTGGTAATTAATTATTGTCTCTGACTAGTTTACGACTTTAGTTTTAGAACTATTTTGTTCTGATTAACTTGAAAGTAATAAAGGGAGAATTTGTGTTTGGACACGGTGACAGCAATAACGTTCGGATAGTTTAATTTACTATTACTATTATGACTTATTGTTAGGTACTTTTACCAAGTAGGTACATAGTTGCATGCTAAAAAGTATAAAATTATAAATGTATCATTAGGTAAGAAAATAGAATTATAATTAAGTATTATGGGTGATTCATTCATTTCATTATTATATCATCTATTAAATTAGTGATAGTAATTAAATGATAATTAAATTAAAAATAATTGCTATGGTTCTAAACACCAGTAAACTAAGAAATCGCAATACGAAAAGCATTTATCTACTTAGTACAAAAAATTAAGCAACATTTCTGATTGTGATAAAAGGAATACGTAAATAAAAAGTGTAGGTACTTACATACAGAAATAGTTGACTGTAGTTGCTAGCGAACATGAAGCTGAATCTAAAACAAATAAATGTTAATTAATATCAATATAGTCTATGTTACAAATACATAATTAGTATATAAATTGCATATACTTTTGCATATACCTGCTAAATTAGAATAAATGCACTATCGCGAACAAAAATGCCCTTCCAGTCTACTGCGTTTAATGAAATTCCTTTGTTTGATTATAACCAAACTAGCAAATACAGAGTAGGTACTTATGGTCGTTTGCACCGACAAACTAACTTGATAATATGTAATTTAAGCCTTGTTTGTACTCAAGTACAAAATATCTATTAGAAAACAATCGTATTCGGGGAAAATTAATAACATAAACGAGATTTAAATATTTAAATCATTGACGATGACGGTGTAAACGGCCATTAGTATTTCAAAACAAACCCGCCACACATCTGTATAAGTAATATGAATAAATCTATTCAAGCGCGAACAAGGGAACGTCGGTAAATTCATTGACTTGCATTGAAAACAAGAAAAAAGCTAGAATTTGCAGAGCGTAAAAATAAAAAAAATATTTATTAAAAACTCGTAAAAATTGTTAATACTTGACGTATCTATGCAGACAAATTATCTAACATAAATCAATTGAAGAATCTGACTTTAAGGGTACAGATGCGCTGGCGAAAATAGTTCATTTTGCGGCGTGTTTTCCCATTGAATTATTAGAAAATGAAACAACTATTTATCAAAATTTAAAAATGACTGTTTTTAAAATGGTCAAAAGGTATTTTTAAGTAAAAAAATCGATTTGGATTTTGCCACCGTTAAAGCTGATTGTGAGCAAAATTTGCTTGAACTTTATCATCGAAATAATCATATTTGTAACTTTCTATTTACAATATTTATAACTTTTAGCCAAGGCTACGTCATTTGACAACATACATTTTCTTTTAAATTACGATAAAATTAAGCAGTTTAGTAACGATTCATTGAACAATTAGCTAATATTTAACGCGAAAACAAAGATTCTGTGCATTCTCGAATTCAACGGACCATCACATATCGACCCATTCCCTTAATTGAAACCTATTGACTTTATAGAAATTTTTATAGGTATTTATGAATAAGAGAGCTATGGATTAAGATTTACTATTAATTAATAAGATATATGTATAAGTAAAATTAAAATAAAAGGAAAATACATTAAATATATTAACATTCTTTTAATTACAATGTAATGAAAATAAGCATTTAAATAAACTCTGAAAATATCTACCTATCCATCTATTAAAAAGAAGTAAGTAGGTATATATTGTATCGTTCTGCCACAAAAATCTTCTTTTGAAGTTTATTTCGTTTTGTGAAAAGCTTAAAGCTCCTTGATAGAATCGTAAGTCCAACGTGTCCTCGTTTTCTTAAAAATAACAATACAACAGCGATCAATTCTTATTCTAAAATAAGTAAAAATCTTTTGTATTTTGTTTTTTTCTGCCTTATAATTGGACGGTCGCGTCGGCGTCATAGACATTGCTTACAATTATTAGTATATAGTAGACATAGGTACAGTATTAACCTGATAAGTGTTTCTTATACAATAAATTAGTATAGTTCTTTACAGCTGTTTGTGCATTTAAATAGTAAAACCGCCCTTTTTAAGTTATTTTATTCTGCATATGTATTTTAAGACTAATTGTAAGATATAATTCGGCACAAAATATTGAATTTTGTTTACACTGTTTATATTACTAGATATAAAATTAAATTTTGCATCGTTCTTTTTAAAAGTTATTTGCTTATACAAGGAATACGGTAGCATCTAATTTATTCTTTTGCGTCATCGACGTCATCAAACTTTATCAGAGTTAAGGGTAAATTTAGTGAGAACGTTTCAAGAATACTAAATTTCAATACAGTACAAAAATAAGAATAAGTAAGATACAAAAATGAAGTTTCGAAGTACGCATTAATTTTAAAATCTTGCTAATACGCCATTTTAATAATATATAATAAGTAGGGTACGCCCAACTTTTTTATCCGTGTTTTTTTAAAACACGATCCAAAAGAAACCCTCTTAAAAATATAGTTCTTTATTAATTATTTAACAAGGTTTTTGGATAATATGGAACGTATCCTCCCCCCCGTTTTACTATGCAAACGTATCATTTTTTTTACACGGTTTATTGAGAAACGTATGAGAAAACCGTTACGTAAAATAAAGTAAACAATTTATTATACAGTCGTGATTAATTATTTTGATAACTTTATAAATATTCCGAGTTTCCCTCCAATTCTTAATGATGTGTGTATTATTAAATTTAAAGATACTACCGTAAAATTTTTTGTCAAAATTTATTCAAAACTTCGTAGTGTTTAGTGATTTACGTTATATCACAGCGTGTATAATAAAGATTTTGCAACTAGAACGTATAACAGCAAGTTGAGCGTGAATAATATAACATAAAAATATAGGAGCTGAAATGAAGCATCTCTAAAAATTCTTTATATAGTTTTATTATATTTCATATTTCATGTTTGCTGTTTAAATTTCTTTTTATTCCTATATTAATAATCGGAAGCTATAAAATTTCTACAAAAGGAAATTCATTTTATAACAATATGTTAGTATCTACTTTTAATTAGGAAGTTATAAAAAAAGAAAACGACGACTTTCTTGTAGGTTTAACAAAATATATACCTTCTAAAATTAGAAAAATAAGCTATAAAAAATCCTTATACCTTTACGAGAAATCATTTCAATCCAGCTAATACAATCTAGTTGAGACAGTGGAAATTTTCATATAAAACACATTTGACATTGAGCATTGATTTAAACAAAAAACTCCACTGAAAACTTCATATACAAAACTTAAAGACTAAAACAGTTTTAAATCGATAAATATACTAAAGCCTTCAGCGAACACAAATGGGGAGCAGGCCCAAACGTTGCAAGAATATTTTATAATACGATAGATATCAAAGCAATAGTAAACTAAACGTATATATTTCCTACAATTTTTCGGTAAAATCGAATTTAAAAAAATTTGATACTATTAATAACAAATGTACCTATAAGGCTAACAGTAGGTTACCTAACGTAAGTACATAGTAGGTACGCCTATTTATACTCTAAAATCTAAATTTGTAAAACCTACACTTCAGCATAAACGACATATACTGTGAGAAAAATTGTCAATCAAACAAATATCTAAAAACAACCTATGTATAGGAAAAATTCATATCTCCTCGATTCGCTTCCCGACATTCCCCCAATACTGGAAAAAACATCCCCTACACTTCACTTTTGAACAGTTATTTATATTTATACCAAACAATTAAAAACCGTAATATACTCATCCGCTCACTCGTCACGCTGAAATATATACTACGAGACAACCATCCAATCTATCCAGTCTTACGCCAAAATTTCTAAACCGACCCCGATAGGTAGTTACAAAAAAGACGCAGAATTTCAGAACTTCACTGATGGCTCTATATCGAAAAAATCGACGAAATGCGCCTTTTATCATAAAAATCAAAAATATAAAATTCATCAATTTAACTCTACCTTTATTTATAGCGGATCTCGTAGCTATCAGCTGTTTAAACTACCCAGATCACAACTTCGTAATATTTTCAGATTGTAAAAGGGTTATAGATAAATTAAAATCTCATTCTCCGGATACCCACCACGTTGTATCCGAAATCCGACAATTGTATCTTTCGATAAAGCAAAAATCCAAATACCTATACCTTATCCAACCGGCCGGCCTGGCGATTCAGTCATCAGCAAAAAGTTACTAAATTGTTTATTTATAATTCGGTTTAAAGTTTATTGCACACATGCGCACTTTTTACATGGTATATAGAAAGATTACAATTTATTACAACTGCAAAAATGCGAGGTACGAGGTGACAGCACTGTGTGAAACGTCATCATCTAGTAACCTTTTATTGATGACGTGATCGCTTATACGCTTGAATAGGCCATACGTTTCGTATGATTAAGAGGTCACATCGGACTTAAAGGAAATGAAACGGCGGATGATTCGGCAAAGTTAACGTTGAATAACGAGACAGAATATCTACCAGATCAAATTGCGCCTTCATATACAAGGTGTCCGGTAAAGAATGGATCATACGTTAACGGTGGCTTCCTTGGGTAAAAATAAACTGATTTGAGCCAACTTACCTTAACCGACAAAAATGAAGGTTGAATGAAATTAAATGTAGATTTTTATTTGTTTGTCTAGGGGGTTTTATTAATAAATTAAAAACTATGAATACAATGAGTAAGTGCAGTCCTAGTCTTGTTACAGGTTTTTTGTTTATCGAGTCGATACGTCTTCGCACATGTCCTGCTCGGCACCTTAAAACTCCCCCGCCGCCGAGGCCAGCGCTCACGCTTACATTGTATTTCCCCTTACTTAACGAATCCTTAACCTTTAATCTTTAACCTTAACCTATTTATAAAAAAGCATCCCTACATAAATGATAAAACGAAAGTTTTTCTGATGTGGGTAGGTAAACTTTTCTAATTTGTGGAACTAACTTTAAACGCATTTTTCTATGAAGCAATTTGCTTTAACGACATAAATAAAGTATATCTTTTTGGACCTTAATGGACTGCTATTTCAAAAATATTGATCATAGTATAAAGAAAATCTCGGGTTGCAAAAAAGTTGTTGTAGAAACAATAGAATGTGTAGGGTGTTGCGAGCGCCCTCTACAATTTAGGCAAGAAATAATTATCTCGTCTTATTTGGGCAAATTTAAAACTCTCATATGCCAAATTTCAATAAAATAACTCCAAAAATAAGCGAGAACTGTGAAAATATAAAATCGAAGAAACTTCTTTCAAGGCGCATAACTTTGTAAGGAAACAAAATTGCACACGAAGGTAAATTGTTTATTTTTACGCAAAGAAACCACTGTTGGCGTATGGCCCATTTTGACCCGACACCCTGAATATACCCAATAATAAAATAGTACGTGATAAAGAATTGAAACAAATATTTTCAAAATATAAAAAAGAAAGTTGTTTGCTTTAGGTAAGTATATTAAAATAAGTGTATTCAATTATTTTGTTTATACTTTAGAAAACCATCCGAAAAATCTACTCTACTACAGCCACCACTGAAGTTTCTAATCTCTTAATTTCTTAACCCTTAAGTTTCGGTAAGTCCTAGAAAACTTAATAGTTACTAATCTCCTGTGACAACAATTTTGTCGTTTAGTCTTAAACTTGCTTTACTTGCAACATGACATATTGATTATTATTATTATTATCAAATCTAAATTCCGTTCCGTTAAACAAATTGAATGCTTTTGGAAAAAAATTTACTAACATTTATTTTAAGAACTTCCAAATATGTACCTATTAGGTACAGGTACCTTCTATGACGAAATCGACGTTTTATATCAAACTACACGACGCGTAGAAAGATAATTAATGATTCGTAAATATGAATGAAGGTAATATTTAGCTAACTTAATAAAGTTTGATCGTTTTCAAACACTTTATTATTATAAATTAGATATAGATATAGATATAGATATATACCTACAAGAACTCATATATTTTTATCACAATCCTGTTGATCTTGTTTTCACGCACGCACTTTAGTTTTGCACTTTAAAATTATCTCTTATTTACTTACTATTCACTCCTATTTAATATCTATAATTGAGTATAATTATGAACACACACATCTTTTTATAATAAATCAAGTTTAATTACGTCTAAACAACAATTAAAATAGTAAAATAAATAAACTTATAACGGGTTGCGTCAACAAATAAAATTGAAAAACTTCAATAAAGCTTATCGACAAAAAAGTTTTTGTTTACATTTCCCTCTAGATTTTGGGACAAATGAAAAAAATGTGGTGCATTACACTGAGTTTGTATATGATTATAAACACACACGGGGTAAAGGAAATTCTATAGGATTTTGTGATTACAAGGCTTCTATTTAATCAAAATTACCTCATCATCAAACGGTGCATTTCCACCTTATAAATGCACCAAAGTGACAAAGGTATCACTAAATATTCATATTTCTACTACAAAGAAAAAGAGGCGAATTTTTAAATAATTTCAGATCACGTTTTCATTTACCCCTAGTTTCCCATTACCCCGATTGACCCTACCTATCGTTTCACTATATTGCATGTAGGTACCTACATATGTAAAAAGAATTACCTGTAAAAATAAGTAGGTATATTATGCGAAACATGTCAGCGAGGGCTAATTTTTTAATTAGCGGTTATTTTTCCAACATTTAAACTTGATTAAATTTAAAATTCTATAGAAGTTAATTAAGAAATTAAAACAACACGCGTTACTGTACTATAAAGTCACTTTGTACCCTAAATTATACTTTCCTGCCTAACTAAACGTGGTTGCGGTTCGTTTAATCAATTTTGTTATATGAAACGCTCGTCGTTTTAAAATCCCCATATCGTTACTTTTTTGTTAACGAATGCTTTAGGAATCCAATTAAAATCTTCAGAAATTATGAAAAATATCACATCAAACGTATTTTCGTGAATGGGCATATTTGCAATGCATAATTTGACGACATTAATTTAATAAAATAGCTAGAATAATAGAACAATTTATTTTGTAAATCACGTTCCGTGCGCTTTAGAGCAGTTGCAATCTGTTTATGATTGAAAGCTTGAGTGGCCAACAATATGACAATTGGGAAATGTCACATGTCAGTTTGTCACGGTCAGGATTGGCGCGTGATAAATTAATAACGTGCCTCCCTTGCCACAAATTTGCTTTAGTATCCTATCTGTAATTTGTTTTCGGTTAGGGAAGTTTCTGTTCGTTATCTATATCAGCAATTAACGTTAGGTTAAAAATACATTTTTCACCCTTACCACTCATACACTAATTGAATTTTAATTCGAATGCGAATCCATTTTCAAACATTATTTAAAAATTTATTAATTGCACTATAATATAGGTATGCATTTTCAGATTTGCCTTGCGTTTTTAATGAACGATCCCTAAAACGTCCATTTACAGTTGCGAAAAGAAAAAAGAAGCGGCAATAAAATTTAAATGGATCCGTCGAAAACTCAATGGGTATTACGAAATAAAATTAAAATAAGTATAATACAGCAATTGTGTCCGTTCTCGCAGAAGCAGTTTCATTTTCGCGGTAACCGATTGTCGGAAACGGAGACGGCCCGAACAGCCACTGGGCCGAGCATTGTGCTTCTTTATTACTGGTCTCTTTTCTTTGTATTCTTTCCGAAACATTGGCCAATTTCAGTTCACGTCAAATTATAACGATTTCAAGATAAAAGTGGTTTAACAAGACCGTTAAGTAATAACTGTAAAATAATACCTATATCAATTTATTTTTTAGTATCAACTATATAGGTATGAATTAAGATTAATAGATAAACGAGAAAGTACCTATGTATCTCGGTAATTATCAAATAAATTAATTTTTAAGGTTTATTGCCTAGTAAAAATATAAATATTTATTAAAAAAGAGACTCGAGAATTTTGTTAATTTCTACAACATCGCAAAACAAATAAATGAAGATTTCACAAAGACCGAAATAAAAGTATCTGATACGGCAGAAACTCGATAATCGTCAAAGTAACGGGTGTCCAAAAGTCTCTCGGTCTTGGTTGGCTGTGGAAAGATAAAGGCATGTCTTATTGTTAGCTTAAATCATGTCATAAATTATTTCTCGTCACGTCATAATAATAAAATTACTTAAACTTAAACCAAAACGTGCTTTTACAGCCAACCAAGACTGAAAGACTTTTAGACGCCCGGTAGAATAAAAGTGTGATAAAATCACGTCGCTTCAAAGCCTTTGCTCAAAAGTTCCCGCCGTACTCGACATCGCCAATACGTAAAGTATCATTGCTTAAAACGCTGCAACGATGAACGCAAGATTACATAATAAGTCGCAATTCATTTTTTTTTTACTAACACTTAACCAACCGAACCTTCCTGGCGCATTTAACAAGAAGCTTTTATTAAACAGAAGAACTTTTGTCACGTCAACAAGTTTACTTATTAACACTGCTCAACAGATTATAATCTAGTTTAATCACTTTAGCTAATCATCATTACCTTCTATAGTTACTTACGCATACTTTAAAGCCTTCACGTTATCGATGTAACCAAAATAGAGGAAATAAAGAATCGAACGTAACAAGCAATCATTTTCTGACGTCCCCCTTTCGTATGCATTAAAAAATATATTTATATTATGGAAATTGGCTTGCCGCAGTTTTTGCGGTATACGAGTGAATATTATCTATATAAATGCGATAAGAAATACAAATACTTTTATTCGTATGAAATCTTTTTTAATTGCAATATTATTTTATACAAAGTACATATTATGTAAAGTATTTATGTAGGTTCGTGATTGCTCATCTTACATGGATATTTGTTCGAATTTCTACAGGGTGTTCGGAAACTCTCCTGCCAAATGAAAACGTCGAATTCTAGAGATGATTTTATGTCGATTTGATTTAAATCATCTCTGTACAAAAACGCTTCCTAATGGAGTCACAGCTCGTTTTGAAGATGGCGCCTTGCCATTAATTTTTTCCAGATATCTTCAAAACGCTGTTAATAAAAAAGATCAAACTTTACACATTAATTAATTTTAAATGCTCAATCTATTAACATAAATGTGATTTTTTTATTGCGATCACAAGAGTCTCATTCGGGGAGCAATGGACATTATGAATCATATTATTTTTATCTTTGACGTCAAATTTAAATATTGTAGTGTTTTTTCTGACATTAAGGTGCTCTTGTTTATTATCGTTATGATGGACCGTTTTCGAGAAAAATCAATTCGAACTTTTCGTGTTTCCTTACATGCACATAAGGTTCTCAATATTATTAAATTCAGTACCAATAATAAGAGTTGGCTTTGACAAATTAACGAAATAAGAACTTCTGTGAAAATGTGTGTTATTAACGAGGTTTTGAAAATATCAGAAAACAATTGTTGGGTAAGGCGCCATCTTCAAAAGGTCGCTACTTCCTTAGGAAGCGTTTTTGTATAGGGACGATTTAACTAAAATTTACATAAAATCATCTCTAGAACTCGACGTTTTCATTTGACAAGAGAACTTTTAGACACACTGTATGTGTAATTATAAATAATGCATTGTTTTTCGATAATAGGGTCGATAACGTATGATCGAAAATGCCATTAATAAATACCCAAGTTCACAATCAGTTTAAAATTATGTAAATACATATATACTCGATACTTACTACCAAAATAGAAAGCCAAATAGAATACCTAAGTGGCGAATTTTCGATAGAGTTCAATTTTTTTAAATTTTCTCAAAAACGGTTCATTTCATCAGAACTGATGTTTTGAAAATGAAGATTTTATAACATATTCTTACACATTTACATACCTATTCTTATATTCGAATTTGACAATCCGATAATAATTAATAACAGAAATAGCTACTTATCATATAATAAATAACGTTTAAATGTGTTAAGTAGTAATTTTTATTATAAGTAGCATCGTTAATTTTATTCGATAAAAAAGTAAGCATTCAATGTACTTGAAATATAAAGAGGTGGAGAAAGGATTTTACATTTTCAAAGTACCTATAGGTACCTTTTAAAACAGCAGTAAACCGATTTTATGTATCTGTATGAAGTCAATATTGAATTCCCTGCATTTCCGCTTGTTTTCTTTCTATGGCAATCTTAAGGCAATTTCCTGTATTTTATGATTGAGTTGATCCAATTTAACATCGAAGCTGCTTACCTGAACTTGAAACAAAGAAGAACTCGGAATTTTATAAATGTGCACGGAGACTAAAATTTAAAATTATTGTCCGCAATTTTCCGCAACGTTTTATACGGTTGGAAATAAAATTGGAGGGCGACAGTAGAAAACAACCAAAACAAGATGTGGTATAGTTTTGTTTCTCTCTTTAAAAATTATTACTGTGTTATACGGAAGTGCTTTATTACTTTATGCGCCAGAACGCATCGTTACGCATCTTTATAAATGCGTATTTCATTTAATTTAATAAAACTGTAAACGTTCCTTTGTTTTATACGGACGGAAGGAGTATCGATTTAATGCATTATTTATTAACAGACAACCAAATCTCGGTTTAACTGATTGAAGCGAAACGCGTTACGCTGCGCGGCAAATCCGATAAAGGTTCCAAATTGAAGTTGCTCTCATTTAATTTTTTAACATGACGATAAGACCAAACGAGTAGAGGAGAGCTATTATATTGCTATTTGCCTTAACGTTGTCACTCACAGCCCACTATTTACATCGTTTATTTCGAAATATATTTTCCCTTAAAATGAAGCGGTGTAAATGTTTTTATTTTTATACTTATACATATGTATAAGTTATACTTATACTGTATACTATACATATGTATAAGTATATATATATTATGCATATATATTTCTAATTTTACAATTATCTAATAACTTCTCGTTTTACAAAAATTAACCATTTTTTAAAATTTATAACAAATAATATTTTATAATCAATTTGATGCTTTTCAAATTTGCGCTAAAGAGAATTCAATATGATGTGGATTACAACCGAGAGCGGATAGAACAAAATGTTCACATTAATTTACATTCTAATTATTCGTCGTATTTCTACATTCTAAAGCATCGTATTTACTTTTTTTTCTCATTTCATACAGAGAATATTATATGCAGGTAACCGTGATATTACGAGTCTATGTAGTTTTATAGTCGAAACTAGATCTTACTTAGTTTGTGCAGACATTTATACAAAAAAAAATAATTTCCTATTGCTAGTAAAAACGATAAAAGGTCTGATACTTGATTAAATTTTATTTTGCATAGATACCTAATTGAAGTAAAAGAGCCAGCGTCGCAGGATAAGTCGATAGAAAATTTATGTATAAATATAATATCCTGATGTAAATTTTTAGAACCGGGTGAAAACTTCATGAAACTAACGATGACTAATTTACTACGTTAATTGTAGGCTACATAACATCCTTAAATTGAAGATTTTCGAAACGAACATAAAAAGAACAATACCTATCTACTAATTAATTTTTGTTTAATAGGTAGATACTTGAAAAACAAAGAATTTTTAAACAGTTCGAACAAATTTTGACACGTATGTACATATACCGCTTGAAGTTCTAAATATTTATACTGTTAAATACATATTTAAATTAAAAAAAAAAAAACGTTAATTTATTGTGCCTATTTCTGTTTTATCAATAACTTTTATTTCAGTTAATGACGAGCGGTAAAAAGGTCGCTGATGGTAGCGAGGCTCTTCAGTTATGCGTCGCATTAAGATCTTTATTACAACTGGATGTCCGAATTTTCCGCTTTTCTGTTGTTCCTGGTTTTCCAGTGGTGCTTTAATACCATTGTGACCCTAATATAAACGGCTACTTAATGTGTTTATTGCTGGCATCTTGTTTATTACGTCGTCGTACTCGAAAAATAAGCACGAAAACGGTAAAGGTCGATAATGGGATACAATGGAAAATGTAAAATCGAATGTTTTCCGTATTTGTCGAATTTTAATTAATTTGGGTTTAACGAGTAAGGCCGAAAAATTCAATAATGTCTAATAACCCCGGCGCCGTTTACCTTTTCAGATTTCCCGATTTAGCGAATCGAATCATCGTTTTCGAAATAATTGGATGCGAAATTAGAACATAAAAACTGGAAAATTCCGGTGCTTGTCGGGTTTTGTTAGCGTGGAGATTCGTTGAGTTTATTTGGTCATCGATAGAAATTCCGTTTGGTCACGTCGTTGTTGAATGACCCGTAGAGGCATAGCTACAAAACGGACCCCAACAATTGCTGCTAGAATTGGTGAATGAAATGGCCATCATCCATCCAGTCTAGTCGATTCAGCTTGTTTAGATTCGTGTGCAGGAACGACAAGAATAACATGCGGCGCATGTTTTTATTAAATTTCCCACTCTATTTAGTTCAAAACTACCTACCGTCAACTTTTTAAGTGAATAAAAATAAGTTTAACGTTGCATCAATTCGAACTTTAGTAATCTAATCGCGATTGATGTATTTTCCAAATGTGTAAACACCATCCTATTTTGTAATCATTTAAATTAGAGGTGCGTTAAAAACGTATACAGGATGTAACTAAAATAAATCCAAACCTCTTAATAGAGGGTAACTGTAATAATTTCAAACACATTTTCCTTATCAACACATATGGTCGCTTACGGATAATTTCCGAGAAAATCGTATTTCAAATTTAAGTACGACCCTGTCCTTCCTTACTCGGTTAAAATTAAATCGATAATGTTAAGACAAAGTGTATGAAACGTATAAACGTACTTTTGTCCTTTGTAAAAAATATTTCAGTTTTAAAAATTCCGGCAAATAAAGAAATCGAATTCTCAACTTTACTTCTTCATATCGATAGGAATGGTCAACGAGGAATTTTTTAACTACCCATGTTTTTGGGATTTCTTGAAGGAGATCGCCTACAACGTACTTGAGATCTTATGCGTCATATAGTATACACGCCTGTGTATGGGACGAAAATATGATGTTTATTTTCGACATCGCATCGACAATCGCACGATTAATTGTGTTTTATTGTAGGGTAAGTCAAGTTTAAATTGTTTGTAAAAGATCAACCGATACTATTCTGTTACTGCTAACGGTATAGCTAAAGTTAATGTTTTCCATCGCGGAATAATTAGATTCTTTTGTAACAAAGCAGATCCGTATTTACTCCTATTACCTATTTGATCCATGGACCATGGACGAATAGAGTAACGAACGTCGAGGTATTAAATCGAATGAACAAAGACCTTGAAGTTATCAAAACCATCAAAAGAAGGAAATTTGAGTATTTAGGTCACGTAATGCGAGGAAAAAGATACGAATTGCTTCATCTTATTTTAGAAGGAAAGACACTTGGCAGGCGTAACATCGGAAGACGCAGAATGTCATGGAACTGTAACTCCACTGAACTACTTCGAGCTGCAGTGTCATACATCGTCAACATATAAGACGTTTACCATCTTGTTAGATGGCCATTTCATACACTCTCCTTTCACCTCTTAGGAGTTTTAGAGTTATTTTAGTTACACCCTGTACAAATGTAGAAAGTCGCGTCATCTATCTACATTAAAAAGATGTAATAAAACAACTTTTAAAAATTAACGATGCGCACTTAATTTTGATTGCGGTATCTTTTTTATAATAACCAATTTGTATTACTTAACTAAATAACCGTTAAAAAAACGATGACTTATCAAAAGTTTTAGAGGAATATTATTTATTAATGACGTTTTACTACCACCCACTTAACGCTTAACATCATAAAATATACCTAAAGGAAAATTTGTCAAGGCAATAGTATAGATCTATAAAGTTATTTCTATAGTAAGTAAGATAGTTATGGTAAAAAAAATTAATTTTCTTTTAAAAATCTATGTTCAAAGTTGAAAATCGGTCAAAGTAACCCCATCTTACGGTATCAAAAATATGGATATTTATTCGAACGAAACATTTTACTTTGCAGTCCCAAAACGAACTTTCTGTTATATAATCAAAACAACATAACCTACATAGAGAAATAACCACAATAGGGTCACTTTTTCAATACATACTATATCATGGAGGAGGAAACTTCGATGACTTACTGTGGACGCTTACTCGCTATGCTCCACTCTCCCCTACATTTTGTATGAAGTAACTTGTAAACTATCAATTAATACGATTATTCTAATTGTAAATATTAAATTTAATTTAATATTGAAATTAAGCTAATATTACAGTACGAATATGCACATTAATAATAAATAAAATACAATATAAGTAATATGGTAAAAATTCGTTTATAAATTTGCTTGTTTGTTGTCCTGCGGGTGCTTTGAGTGAGGTGCTACTAAAGTGGACTTTACGGTCTAACAGAGAACAAAGCCCAATATATATTGACATTGCTTTGTGGTCCAGAGATCAATATGACATCTAGTTGCAATGCCCTTTGATCTTAACTTTGTATTTTGTAAAATTGTTTGATTGAAATACGTCCTTAGAAGAATGGGCCTTTTATTATTTTATTACATATAGGTAAAGCGCGTTTAATCCGTGATAGATGCGTAATGTATCAATTATATAAATTTCACTCGTAATTAAATATATAACAGAAAAATAACAATTGTCGACGACGAAAAAGTCGAAAAATAATCAAAAATTACTTTTCACGTTGTCGCCCTCTGCTTGCACATTTTTTTGTTAAAGGAAACGACTTACTAATAAAATTATATGAACCAGCAATCGTGTTGTAGAAAAAGGCAATGATTTAAACATAAACGAGCAAGAAAGGCAAGACTTATATCTCAAGTCTACAGCCAGTATTTCGACCTTATAATAGATACGCTGCCACATCATGTGAAAACTAATTTTACGCACAATTTTCTCTCAAAATACTTTGTATTTTTTGTAAGCGCCATTGTAGCCTACACGTAGACATAATAAAACAACCGTTATAATTCAAACAAATTGATATGTATTTAAGTAAATGTTCTCGTAAAATTTATGTTAGGTAAATTTGCTCGTATTCATTTGTAACGAAAATTAAAAATACTGGACAAATATTTGGAAAGCGAATAGCACAATAGCACAACGACTACTAGGTATCTTGATTCGGTGTTATTATTTGACTTCGGCGTGTTTTAACAATTGCACGTTCTCTGTTCCTAACGAGGGCTTCATTAGAACCATCCATTATGTGTCAGTGACGTTGTAAAGCTGTTTTGTACATAATAGATTAAAGCTGAACTTTTTACGAATTCTCCCTTCAAATATGACATACTAAGCGTATTACTCGTAAGTAATATTATTCTACGCAGATTATCTTTTGACTTTGTTCTCTTCTCGATAATTTTTTAATTTAGAAAATTAAATACGACAACCCTGTTCTTGTACTCTTTGTTCTTTATAATATAATTTCATTGCTCGGGCAATTACGAGGTAAATACCTACAATCTAGTATCATGCTCATAAACCGTAGCATAATATATTTACTTCTACTACGACGTTTTAAAGTTATACTATTGATTATAGTTTACCTACTAGTTTAACAATAAAAGTCGGCGACACTTTTTTGTGCGTCATCGGGTAATGAATAAAGTTCCCACGAAACATGTGCGAAATATCTACTCGAAACGCGAAAGATTGCTCATTTAATCCTGTTATGCCGATGATAATAAAAAGGTCGATTTAATTTAATTTTTCTTTGCGCATTTATACGTCACATTACAATGAGATGTGAGTTTACCAATTTTACAGAGGAGTTCAAACTATGCTCGAAACTCGTTCGGTTACCACCAACCCCTGTCGAAGCCGCGGCAACCCGATTTTAATTGAAATGTTATATTATATAGGTAGTGGCATTTTTTCGCTATAGCTTATCCAAACCTATATGATATTCGCGTCGCCAATACAAGGTTACTAGATGATAACGTTTCACACAGTGCTGTCACCTCGTATTTTGACAATTCTACTAAATTGTAGTCTTTCTTTATGCCATCTAATATGTGCGCAAGTAAATCATCTACAGAATATGTCACTTTCCAAACTTTAAACCGAATCACAAATAAACAATCTAGTAACTTTTTGATGATGACGTGAACTTCATATAGGTTTGGATAAGCTATCTCAAACAATACTGTACATGAAAGCTTAAAGTCTTCCGTTTACGAATAGGTGACGGTTGCCAGAGGGAGCCCGATTTTAACGAAGGTAACTGAATTTTTCATTGCGCGCTCCCGCCCATCCAAGTTTCTAGTGTAAAAGGTAGGTTTAGGGTTTAATTAAAAGGTTTTCTGGTTTTTCAATGTAGTTAAAAATTTAAAAACTAAACCTCTGAAAATTTTTGGGGTTAGAAAGGTTAGAAAGGCTCTCCTAAGGTGATATCAAAAAACCTATTACAGGAGGTACTTTAAAGACCTTCATTTATTACGAATGTACACCGAAAATTATCAAATTCAAACAGAAAATAAAAATGATTTTATTGTTTCAATTTTAGGGATGAATATATCTAGACAGGGAAGCGTCGCGTCTACGCGACGTGTTCTATACGTCCCCGGAAGATTAAAAACTCACATCTCATTGCCATGCAGCGTATAAATGTGCAAAGAAAAATTAACCTAAATTAACCATTTTATTCCCATCGGTACAGGATTAAACGAGAAATCTGTCGCATTTCGAGTAGGTTATTCACGCACGCTTCATGGAAAATACATCTTTATTCACTACCCGATGATCTACCAAAAAGTGTTGCCGGCTCTCCTACTATATTGTGTTCCCTTATCTACAACTTATATTTTACGAATAAATTTTATTAACTATATAAATGTTTTATTATTACATTCTAATAAATACGAATTTGAATCACCTTTAAGATTGCATTTACTTTTAGTGTAACGACGGTTAAAGTGCAAAATCTCCCAAGTTAAAAAGGTCTATTTTCCAAAAAGAACCACTCTTATTGTTTTAAAACGTCCAATTCAATTTCCGGAATAAATAAAATTTAGAAAATCTCTTGCAATTACTTAATGGCTTATTAAAATTCTTAAATTTACATTAAAGATGTTTCAAAAGTTGAAACGTGATGTCGCGTGATCGATGAAATATGAATGTTACTGTATAATTCTACTAGAAATTATAATTAGATAATAAAAGTATACCATTTGAAAGTTCACTAATGGTTTGAATTTAAATATCTTTGACAACTTTAGGAATAAAGTAAAACCTCGTTAAGATGCTCTCAGTATTTATTTATTCATATTTTATTTTACACATTATTGCAAGAGTTTTCGTTTTTCTCAATTACTTTTGTGAAAAATTCCAGATTATTTTAAGCGGTTGGTTAAACTAAAAACAATACATAGAGCGGAAGTTGTTTATTTTTAATTTTTCTATAAGACAAACAATTTTTATTTTTATATTTTATATAGGTAGGTACTTTTACGTATTGTATTTTTTTTCATTTTTTATAAAATATTTTTAAATTTAATATTTTAATTTTATTTAACTTTTGACTACAGTTTTCACTTTTAAGGTTAAGTTTTGAGTTTATCTTATAAAACATTTAAAATGAAACAAGTTTTACTCTATAAATATTTTACTAGAATTAACCGTTCGAACGTAATTGGTGATTTTTCATTTTTATAAAATGTCTGCATATTTGTTTGGTACTCCTCCGAAATAGACTTTCTATATCTAATAGATAGATAGTTGTTTTTTACCAAAAAACTACCTACATTTTCCAGCTCGACTATAAGTACTTATATCTAAATAGAAAAATTATAAAAATGTTATCGCGTACAAGCGTTTGTCTGGTTTTATTTTGATGAATTCAATTCCGCAAAAATAACTATTGAATCGATCGTCCGTTTTATAATAAATATGAAGTAAAAATAAACGCTTCTTAAAGATAAAATTTATTAATCATAGGAAAACTTTTTATTAATTTATATAGTATTTATAATTTAAATTCACTTATAAACTTTCCAACCATTCTTATAATATATTTACTTAAATCAAAAATATTGCAAAATAAATAACCGTCGACTCCAGTAATTTTACCAGAGAATTGATATTATTCTCCCGGTTAAATGACAGCTTACTTAAATAGTAGACGATGTATAAAACACCTTTTTTTTATTTTTCACCTTTACCCTGTTCTCTTCGGTTGAATACTTGAATAAAAAATTAATTAATTTTCATTTATGGAAAAATATCACTGAAGCTCGCTACAAAACATACTAATGGACTTTGTTTAAGCTGGAAAATAGTTTACTAAAATTCTATGTATTCATAATAATTTGACAAAAGCTTTCTATGGGCGATTACCCTGTTTTCTCAAAAGACGCGAGGTTGCGTTATCTAATAACAGTTCCTTTTGCTTAACTACTATAGGGTACTAACGCAATAAAGAGGAACAGAATAGAATTTGTAGAACGACATGACTGGTCGCAAAAAACGAAGTTCTAGCGAACGATGGAATTTATCTTGACATTCCAGACACTGATTGAGCGTTGTATTAGGAAATTATGCCAACGAAAGCCTTTCTTGAAAGCTTAACTCTAATACAGATTTGCAGTGAGTCTTTGTAAAACTGCCAGTTTCACTCTAGCTCAATTGGCTTATGCATTCAGGTTTTATATCATTTCTTAATGTAATTATAAGTACAAAGAGTTATGCAAATACACCCTAGCTAACACGTTGTTGTTTATCTATAAACTAACAATAAGTATAATGTTGTAAAACTTTTGTAGGTATATGTAATATGTTATAGAATTTGTATTAAATGACCTACAAGAAGATACTTTATAAAAACATATCGTAATATCTATGATGATAAGTACGCCAAATTTAAAGCGTTAATAATGCCTTTACAAATGTAGGTAATTTCAAAACGAGTAGGGGAGAACGGGGTAACACCGGTCATTGCTAACACTAACGTGTGAAAAAGTATACGCATATTTTGATTAGAGGTACAATCTGTAGGTTTTATGAAAAACATTTGTCCCAAATTTAGTTGCAGTATCATCGTTCTACGAATTGTAGTAAAGTAAAATTAACTTTTATAATTTCTATTATTAAAAATTCCATTGTTCACTTGTTATTTTAAATTCATGCTAACTTACAATTAGTTATTTCTTTCTGAATAGTAGTTGTAATGGTTATGTGTAAACATTGCATTGCCGATATGTAATTTTTTTGTCTCGCGATTAATCTCAAAATGAAAACGTGCATAACGGGTAATGGCGGTCAATTCCTATGGAGTAATTCCGGTCGGCTTCTTACTAATTTAACTAAGCCATAAACTGAAAACGATTTATGCGATGATAAAACAAGCGATGATTTAGAAGATGATTCGGCACTAGAAGAAGACTTGTTCAGATTGTCAAATATGCCCATAATACAACATAAACATTCAAGCACAATTTCGAATAATGTTTTTTATTATAGCAGGTATTATTCTGTTAAGTTTAAAAAAATTTTATACATATTTCATTAATTTACAATATTATTAATCTAAGGGTCGGTTTTTTCATCTCCCAATAAATTTACTTGACAAATTTTTACCACGGAAACAATTGTTTGAACAAACGTTTCTATGGTAAATATGTGTCAATTAAATTAAATGGAAGATAAAAAGATCGGCCCTAAGTGTAAGTAACATTCATAATTTATAGTACTGTAACAATAAAAATTCATTTTAACAATAGATTTTTTAATGTTTTTATTTCCTTTAATTTACATGCATTTTATGTGAAAAATACTGACCGCCATTACCCGCACAGTGGGTAAAATACCGGTTGTTTTCTAAAATAAGGCACGCGTTGTAGTTTCAACACTTTATTGCCACTGGTGCTTTGAACAATAATAAAAGAGATAATTGTTATCTCTTGCGCACACTTTTTTACCTCGACTTACTTCTTCCAACCCTCTCGTCAAACTCCTGTCATCACCCTTATGGTTATCGCATTTATTATGTGAGCTAACCCTACCTTCGTCTGTTCGTCTTACGACGTAACACCGGTCAACGCACTATTTTTGTTTTTTATGTAATATTTGAGTGACTCCTATAATTTTTCAGATATATCTATCTAAAAGTAGATATTTTAAGCTATTAATTTTTTTACCTAAATTTAAAAATTAACTAATAGTTTTTTCAATAGGTACAGCAAATCTACCTTAAGTGACCGCGATTACCCTACTCTCCCCTGCATTTTTGTTGTGGAACTTTTTTGGATACGAGTAGACTGTAATTTTAGGCACTAATTAAATTTTCAAATTGTATTAAATTGTTACTGTATAGAAATTCGAACAAGTTGTTTTGCAATAAAAATATTAAAACTATGAGTGCTGTACTGGATTTGACTGTTGTGATTTTAAATGATAAATACCTTTATTCTTTGTAATATAATATGTATATGCAAGGAATCATGTATCTTCCACCGCTGAACATGCAAGTTTATAATAATTTGTTTTAAATAATATTAAAAAGCATTAAAGCATACCTAACCTAATTTCATTAATATCTAAATGTAAATTTAAATTTATACATAATTATAAAGTACATGTGTATAATTAGGTAGGTATTTAAATGAGCGAGTAGGTAAATGCCTACATGTTTGTTTATTTTTCGATATAAATAAACATTTCAAAATCTCCCGTTTAGTTGCCTTCCACGTTAAATGAAAGCCACTGCCATTTAAAAGCAAATAACGTATTGTTTATTTTATCCAAGCTGACATGCCTAAATCTTTTTTTATTTTAAACGCACCTAATTCTGAGAAGGATTAATAAAGTAGTGCATTTACAACAATTTGTCCTTCTTACAAATTCCGTACTTACTCCCGTTGATAGCGTAAGGGTAAAACGGAATTGAGAGAAGAGAATGATTAATGAAGACTCTAAAGAATCTACTTAGACCGACTGTTTGACTCGCACTTTCAGACTGAAGGCAATTTACCAATTAGGCTGAATAATGCTGCGGAACCTGCCTGCCATTGCGCTCCTTCTTTGTTTCTGCACTCGTTCAAGTCTTAAATAATTAATTTCATAGTTAAACTGACATTTGGGAAACTTACGTACGATTTGCTTTTTTAACTCGCAATTTATTTTAGAAACTGTAGGTGTTACGGTTTTACTTATTTTTGAAATAGGTATATTAGATATCTATGTCTTAATTTAATATTGGTAAATATTTTTAATTAAAAACACTTGCAGCTTTCTAATTAATATGTTTTTAATTAATTCATTGACTTTATTCACTAATTGTTATTGAATAGATATATACTTGTACGTATTATTAGTCTTCAAGTAAACATCTGTGAAGGCAAAATCAAATCAATTTTATAAATAATATCGACTGCTATAAAAGACAAACAAAAGTTATTTTAAAAAATAATTCCCAGTTGAACCGGAAAATATCATAAGTGAGCCAAAAATTTTATATTCAACTTCTATTCCGCGTGGTTTCAAAATCGATAACTGGCGTATCTCCAATCGTATATAATAAAGTCGCCTCGAACTTATCTAAATATAATAAACGACAAAACTTATTTAATCTGAAATAAGCTGGTAAAAATTAAATTAACGGACAAATTTCAATTTAGAAATGCAAAATATCTATATCGAGTGCGCCGGAACTTTTTCTATTATAAATCGAGGCTGCAGTTAGGTCATCTTTATTTAATCCAGGGTGCCTGCCCCAACAATAGAAGTTTAGCTAATAAAATTGCACGTTTATTTCTGTAGCGAAGAGTAAAATGTTGAACTAATTTGATTTTTATAGCAATTATTCCGGTTGTTGAATGTTCTGCTAATTAAATTAAGCCCGCAAATCTCAATTAAATTATGTATTCATGTGCTAAATTATCGTTCTTGTATGAATTGCTCCGTCGACAGTTACTTTGGGATCGTTACTGCGCCTTTGGGAACTGTTAATTCTATAAGATTTTGAAGCCAAAATGATCTATGGTATGTCACGGCACAAATTACTTTTAGATAAATAACAGTACGCGAAATGAATATTAATGGTACAAATTTAAACTAGAATGAAGCACGCTAAAGTGATACGAATTTGTAAATTATCTGTGTTATATTATATTATTCAAATTAACCAGATATCGTTTACCCTCATTTCTACAAAGAGTAATTCCGAAACAAATGCCGTAAATTTAAAGCTGGAACTAACGTTGTTAAAATATGAATAAAAGTAAAATAAAATATGATATCATTTTATGTAGATAACTGACGAATTCAGAAAATAATTAAAACGCGAAAATTCGTTTCTTTTTAATTTTAGTCTCCGATTAGTTAGCTTCATATTTTTGCGTTTGCTAACATTCACTTATTGTAACTATTGGTCCAATGTCGATAGACATGAAAAACCTCGGAACCCAGTTATACTGAATGGATTTTCGTAAAACTTGTTTTATTAAATTTTTAATAGCGAAAACTAAAATAATTTTTCGAAAGAGTGAAAATATTAAAAAATATATACGTTGAAATGTGATAATTTCCATAATTGAAGTATTATAGTAAAGAAAATAGGATTATTATGGTTTTCGAGATTGTTGAATATTAATTTATGGTTAAAAAATAAAAATTAAAAATGTTTCATACAAAACGTCACAAAATATGTAGGTTAAAAAGTAAATTTTAAAATTAAAAATTCGCCAACATGGAACGATATGAAATTTCTTTAGTACGAAAATATTTACAAAAAAAATCACGACAAAAATTATAGACAAACAATTATCTATAAAGAAAAGTAAAAATAATAAAAACATTTGATCTTAAATTATAATTAATTTTCCTCATTTTCCATTTCATTATTCGATATCACTTGTTATTTAAAAAAATTCACTTTTATTTCTTAACTTTAGGGGTGACTATTTTGGCAGGGGTACATCGCAAAAATTAATTTATAGGAACTTATAGTATTATTTTGACGTGAATGATGTTAGATGACAGCCTGATTTTTTTTTTAATTGTAACCCGGCATAACTTTGCTTGTAGTGGAATATGCAACTCAAACTTCTTACTGCAGTTTACTCTCATATAGTACTTTAAAAACTTAAAAAGTTTATATTTTTAACAGATCGCCCACCAGTGATATTTACACCTACAGTTAACAAAAAATGCGAAGAATAGCATATTTATAAGTATATTTATGGTTGTGTACTCAAAAGAGGACAAACATCAGAGCTCTATTATTTATTTCCACAAACTTCAACAAAAAATTGAACGTTGATGATTTTAATCCTTTCCTAAAAATCAACTTTCCAAAGTTTGAATTTTTTGTAATCACAAATGTCAAATTTGAGTTGAAATTTCTGGCATAAGGAAACATAATGGGAAAAATAACATACGTTTGTACGACATGAAACAAAAACGAATGCCATTTTTAAACGAGTTAAAATAGAATTAAAATATTTTGGTTTTAAACTATCAACAATTAGGAGTCGTCGCCAGCAAAAAAAAAATATTTTTTTTAAATGTTCGAGCAGTTAGGCTGGACCTCTTAGGGTCGATTGACTTTTAAATGATTAATAATCATAAGCGATAATTTTTAAAGGGTAAACATTTTAGTTATTATTAGAAACTCAATGAAACAAATTTTCATTGACTTTACCTACTCGTTACTTTTTGATCATTTTTGTACAGTAAAATTAGTTTTAAACACATTGTTTTAAAAACAAAATAACGGGTTGGGAAAGCAAAAATGATACCGTATAACATTTTAACGGAAACGAATAACTTACCTAAGTGAAGTTATTAAACTACCTCAGAACAGAATGAAAACGATTTAACGAATAGAAATTTAAGCTGTTTTTTTTTAAGTTCGGCAAACACTAATTAGAAGTCTCTCTAAGATGTTACATCAGATCCAATGAAATCATAATTGGTGCTGACGGCTACAAACGAAAAAAGAAACCGTGTAAACGTTAGTTATAAGAAAAAATCGGCATTAAAATAAAGCAAAACAAAATAAAGTTGTGTTTCCGAGAAAGGAATGATACTGTGACCGCAGTCAGAAGCTCTCCTATACCGAAATTTTTCCGATCAAGATAAAACGCTCATGCTGATAGACTGTCCTTAGCCAATGATATTATTAAGTTTAGTTAATTTATTGAATCCGTTTGAAACTTACAATTATAGGAACTTCTTCTGGAAAATAATTAAAACCTATAAAGAAATAACATTTTCAGTTTACGTTTCACGTAAATTATTGATAAAACTTTTTTGCAAACTTAAAATAAAGGTAGTTACCTATGTACCTATATAGCGAAATAAAAATGTCAATATTACCAAAAATGTTTACCCTTATCAAAATAAAACTCAACTTATATCGACATCATTATTGGAGACAGCGGAAACGGGGACAAGTACATAAATTTACCATAAAGGACGCTAACGACTTTATGTCCATTTCCTGCTAGTTAAGTTCTGATACCGTGTCCACTCCTGCTAATAGGATGTCTTGAGTTGTATCACTTCCGCTTAGTAATTGCATTAGTGTTACATTATTACGTTGAAAATTCACCGACAGTCCTTAAACTATTAAAACATATTATAATGCATAACTTGGGAAAACCCTTTGAGATTTTAGTAGATATGTATATCGGTACTTTATTCAAACAACATTTGTTGACTAAATTTAACAATGTCAATTGAATACATTGCTGAAGACAGGTTAAACGGAATAATTTAATAGAATTATGAAAATTATAGAAAAAATGGTAGATATACAACGTATACAGCATTTACTATTGTAGATAATTATATATATTTTTAAATACAAAAGTCAAGCAAAATAATTATTTAGCGAGAAAATAATAAATAATTTGTTGTAAACATCAGTCAATTGGAAGATTTTATGTGTATTATAAACGCTGTTATAAAATTTTTTTCCTTACAAAAATTTGTATGGATTAAAAAAAATAATTAACAGCTCAGACCACGGTAGAGGGATATCTATGCGGGGACAACTCCGTAATTATTATTGAATTAATTAGGGGGTGTTGGTTGCACTTATATGTAAAGCCGATAGATATCCCTACATATCCCATAGTTTTGTGCGTAAATATATGTGATACATTAATAAAATTAATGTTGCAATCGCGAATGCGTTAATTTTGGACTTTACGCTAGTTTTATGTAAAGCCACCATAACTATAACCTACTTATAACCACAGTCTAAAACTTGACAAGTTAACACTGCAATAATTTCCGCAACTTTGAGCATCAAATTTCAAAAACGTGTTATACAAACACGATATTTTTAATTTTAATGAGTAAAAATGTTTTTAAAACACTACTTTCTTAATTCCGACCTAAAATTTTTCCAATTCCTGAAATAGCGTTGAAGGAATTCCATATTACATGTGGATTATTAGCACTACCCATAATAACTTTTAGAACACGCAAACGACACATCGGCGATGTTAAATACGCTAAACGTTAAAATATTCGTCTAGCATTAAAGGTTAATTCTGAATACCTACTGATAAAAACAAACACGCGTTGAATTTGTCTTATTTTAAAGTGTTCTAAATGTATACAGTGAAACCTCGTTTATACGTTTTCGAAGAGAAATTACAAAATATACGTATAGGTACAAGGGAGAATAACATTAAAATGAAACTTCCGAATTTTGAATATTTAAACAATGAAAAAACTGTAATTTAAAACAAGGTAAATATATCAAACTTCACAAATTACCAAAAAAAACTACATAAATCTAGAGTTAACACTCTTTAAAGAAACGATCGATTGTTGTTTGTTTTTTGATGCTAGGCTGCAATCACAGAACAAGCGTTCATATGCAATGACCGGGATGATTTTTGATCTAATGATTGCATCGGCCAAACACTCATAAAGTGTAAACTAATATATAAGTCAAATAAATGTTAGAGTACGTAAGTACGAGAATAAATGGAAAATTTCCGATAGCAAATTGTTCGGTTTTGAAAGGATTTACACGGAAATATGAATCTGGATAAAGCGCAACTGCGACGAAACGGCTATAAGCGGGCCTAAAAGAATAATGTAAGTGTGAAACGTATAAACGGAGTTTTACTGTACCCATATATAAAAATGTAACGTAACCGACTGACTAACATCAGTCCCAGGTTGCGGTTCGACGCCCAGTCTCAACTAGGGTCCTACAAATGCGAAATTTGAAAGATGCGTTTATTTTATTATGTAGGCATCCACTTACTAACGAATTTTTCCAAATCCCGCTCTTAAGGTGTGTTTTTTTTTAAATTTTAGAAATCAACGTTCAGTCTCTACCACTAGTCCTAGAAACTTGAGAAATTTGGAGGATATTTAAAAATCTTTATCGATATTTTCTTTGCAAAATCAGATTAACTATCCTAAAAATCCTTTAGAAACAATTATTTTTAAATTTAAAAAAAAATTTTTTTAATTAGTTATTCCGATTTTTACGAAATTTATAGTAGTTTTAATCTGCTACATTTTACAAGAAAATAATTCCCAAATAATGCACTTTTTTTGTTTAATAATCCTATACTGTAGAGTGTAATCGTGAGAATAATCCGCTTTGGGGTTATAATGGCTTTCGTTGCAAACTTTATGGATTACGGTATGTACCGTTTTCGTTTTCGTTAAAGATAGACAGCGAAATATTGTATTTTGAGGTATTTTCCGATGATCTTTGGAAAAAATCACACTTATTTTCATTTCTTAATTGGCATCAATTATTTATTATTTGTAGGTACCTAAGTTAAATGTAAAGGAGAACGGCCATTTCGGCAAATGTTTTCAAACGGGATCAAACCTAGTTTAAACGATAGCATAAATAAAGACTAGTTCAACGGTATATAAATTTAGAATTTTGGTCATGGGCAACATGTCCACCATTCGTGGTCGAAGTTCGAATTTTCAAAAACCTAAAAATCGCCCAGAATTAGTTTTAATACGCAAAATAAGCACAAACTAGATGAGAACAAAGTGATTAAAAATATTCTCCAAGATATCGAATGCCGCTCTTTTTCAAACAAAAACCTTTTAATTTCACATTATCTACGAAAAAGTAAATAAATTGCGAACAAATACATAAAAGCTGTAAATAACTAACATAAATAATACACATTATAGAATAACTCTGAAGAATTCGAATTTATTACAATATTATCGGTACCCATAGATAAAAATTACCACCATAAATCTAAAAAACCACGATAATTTAACGAGCTTGACCTACTTACGACAATTATCTAAGATAAGGACGTCTGTTATAAACAAAATACAATACGTTATCTATCTCACGTTCGATGATAAGCCGAAGCGACGACGATAGCACCTATCAAATGGTCGTAAAACGAACTACGTCATTTATTGCAGACGTTTTTAGATACCACATGTTATAAAACATGTTATTCGTAAAATAAATGTAGGTATTTGTATAAATTTAAAGAAATTAACACTGTTCGTGTATTCAATGCAATTACAAAATAGATTATAAACAGGTACCTACTTAAAACATTCACGAGTTCAAAATATACTAATACAGTTAAATTAGCAGCGTAAAAATTTTTAGTTTAGCAATAACATTGTAAAGGACTTACATTGTTGGTTTCGAATGGAATACATATGGGCCTGCATGTTCTTCGATGCACGTTTTTTAATCGCGACACCGTTAAAATGTTTTTTAAGATAAAACTTAATTGTTTCCAGTCACTGAACTATTAGAAAATGTTCATTGTTTTCTGAAAATATACGGGAAAAGTCAAAATTTAAACGGCCGATCGAATACACAACCGCTACACGACGCGATATACTAACTAATAAAGTATTCTAAACCTTGACAATAAAGAAAACAGGTGATTTGAAGCTGGCCAGTCTCGAATGATAGATAAGTCCACGATTCAGATAAGGATGATGTACGAATTTTCCCGACGATTTCAATATCACAACTGTGTGTCGTGTCGAAACGATCGTAAAAATATTGTTATCCACAATGACCTGTTGCTAACAAAACGAAATTCAGCGCAACTTTTAAATAGAACGTTAGAATGAATTAAATGTCGAATTGAAATGTTCAGTTTTATAAGAAAAATAAGCCATTTTTTAAAAATTTTCTTTACTCTCACGATTGTTTCGTTAATTACAGAACTTTTATTCTTTTGAACGTGTATTTTCTAGCTGATTATATAAATTCGATTTTTAGCTCATTGTAAACCTTATCATAAGCCTTAGATGGTGATGAGTAAGTTGTTCATGTAAACGTCGTATTACATTATGTATTTCAAATTATGTGAAAAACGCCCACTTTTTATTAAGAGCCCGCATTTCTTCGAATTCACTTTTATCGCAGTTACAGAATACATAGAGATTTTTATCTAAATTCGATTTAGATTTTTGGACACAATTGTGTTTTTGATTAACAATCTATACCTTCTATATAAAAATGTAGCGTGACTGACTGACTGACATATCAACGCCTAGCCTTAAACACTGATACTACAAATACAAAAGTTGGAAAATAGTACGTATCTTTTATGATGTAGGCACCCACTAAGAAAGGATTTTTCAAATTCCACTCTTACGTACGTTCCTTCAAATATTTCGAATTTCGTGATTTCGTAATATTTCGTGGACGAAGTCGCGGGTAAAAGCTAATTTTTCTATAGATTTTTATCTTAACTTATTTTAAAGAAAAACAACTTCTACTTTTAAAGGCAGATACTTATCAATTATTCAAAATTTCTAAACAAATTTATAATACAACTAACTTATTCTTCCTAACTTTTGTATTTGAAATTTTCCAAAAAATTTTATTGTTCGTAAAAATCTCTGCTTATTTCAAAATTCAAAATTTCGTAAACTTTCGTATACGAGAGACATTCAAAAATATGAAATGAAATATGAATATGAACTCAAGAATGAAATACCCTTATTTTTAGAAAATTGTCACAAAAACTCTAGTCACCTTATTTAAATTTTTTTTCTGGCTTATTTTTTCTATGTAGAATAAAATTGTCAAGCTTTGTTCTTTATTTGAATCATTTGATTGTAATTACTCTGTGTTTGTTTTTATTATTCAATAAATTTTGTTGAAGACGATGTGTTTGTGTGTTCTTTTTATTGTCGGGCACAAAAAAAATCGATAAAAAGTAAAACTTCGTCGAAATAGAAGTTTGCAATAAACGCAGATACATATATAGATACATATATTATTAATTGTAAATATATGCATTTACATAATGTGTAAGTACCTGTAGTTGAAACATCAAGTATTGTGTAAATAATACCCAGCAAATGTAAGTACTGTAAGTAATAATGATGAAATTAATAAAGAAATGTAGAAATTTTGTTAAAAAAATTAATTGTGATTGCAACAGCATCTAGCCTTTGCAAAATTAATTAATAGATACATACCTATTTATAGCTATAATTAGATCAAATATTGTACGTACCTAAAATGCCTATACTTACAAAAATTCCCACACTTTTCAACGTTCACCTATACCTAATATTAGCAATTAGGATAATACGTAATCTATTTAACTTCGCAAGTTTTGCGTAAACAATTGTTTTGCATTCGCGCTATGTAACTTTGAGAAAGTTCAACAATGCATGGAGTTAATAAGGGTAAAAGTTGAGACGCACGCCAACAAATTAATTTATATACTGAGTTTATTACACATTGTTAGATGAAGTACGGGGAGATGCAAGGAAGGGATCATCCATAAATTTATTATACGTAACTTATTAAATTTTACTCGATTAAACTGCAGGTTTATTTAACGAGATCGCAGCTTGTTGAGCAAAGTTTATAAAAGTTGTTTACTGGAATTATTTAAAATTTTCCCGTAAAAAAATGCCCTATATTTAGGTACTTCGAATTAACTGTATTTACGTTACAAATATTGTTTATGATCTTGATTTAATTAATAAAAAAACTTAAGGAATAAAGTGAATAGTTCGATAATATTGATACTTTAGATGTATTACATATATCTACCAGTAATGGAATCGAAAACAGAGGAAATAAAAACGGAAAACTACTACTTTAAGCAATAATCATAAAATCTACAGGTCATAAACATACCCTAGTATATAATGAAAGGCGAAACAATTAACTCCCAACAAACAACTAAAATAACGCGGAGAAAACAACCCTATTATTAAACAGCCGCAAATTCACTACTACATGTTTTAGAATTACTGCGACAAGAATAGCCAACGAATAATTAAACCGTTTACTTTTATTACATCGTAATACCCAGCCTTGTTCGATGCATAGATATTCACAATATATTTATTTAGCTGCCACTCCTATTTATAAAAATGCAGTTACCTACAACTGCTGCCCGTACCCTATATAATGCTTATTAAATTTATACTCATTAAAAATTTTTATAGGTACCTACCTAGCATATTTCAATGTACTTACAACGAAAACAATTAAAATTTAATAACTTTTTCTTGATATTACCTTTTATCTTTATTTTATTCTCTATCTTTATACAACTTAATAGTATGTAGGGAAGTTATCGTATTACGGACTTTTAATTTAACATTTAATGTTTAGTTAGTTTTTAAAATGAAGGGAAGGCCATTAAAGGGCCTTTGTTTAAAAATACAAATAATTTACGATTGTCATAAAAAAAATGTAAATGTACTTAGCTACTTAAAATGTACGGTAGAAAATGTAAATAGTAAATTAAATTTTAATTTTTTATAAATTAAAAGTAGATAGATACACTAGAGTCTCGTTTATCCGAATTGCGATTGACCGAATTTCCGAGTTAACCGAATCGTCGCTATCGATAAAAAATAAATTCAAAATTATCAATAATAATCAGCACCGCAAACTACTAGACTTATTGCTTTATGTCTTACCGACACTTCTGATTTCGAAACGATGAAGAACCTAAAGACACCATTGCCTCTTTGAAGCACATTACGATTAAAAACGTCATCTACATGACAACTGTTGCATGGGACGAAATTACGCCAATGGTCTTAAATACAACTTGGATGAACATTTGTGAGCCTGAAGAAGTAAACAACGACACAAACTTGTTGGATGTTATAAAAAATATGGAAGAATGATCTCAAGTTCAGTTAGTGGACGTGTCAGAGCGGATACAAAGTGACGAAGACCCTGGATATCGGTTTTTATCTAAAGACGAACATTGCGTAAAAATTACATACCTAGAAAAAATTATTCGGATTATCCGAATTTTCGATTAACCGTATTACCCCTGATCCCATCTAGTTCGGTTAAACGAAACTCTAGTGTACTTAGTACTATATTAGTAATTAGGGAGGTACATATTTCTACCTTTTAAAAAATACTATAGATATCTAAATCAATATAATTAATTAAAAATATCCTATTACATAGTTACTTGATCTCCCTAACCCCTTCGGTCACTCCATGGAATTTTTTAAAACTACAAATTACGAAATTATTGGTTAAATTAATGGGGAAACCCAATTTTTTAGAATTTTTCCTTAATTGGAAGATAAAATACGTAAATTATTTAAAATGTCCATCAATTTCTACAAAAACTTTAAAAGCAAAATGATCTCATAATAAGGGGATGTCTCAAACGGTGTCTCTCAAAAATGGAGGGATATTTCTAATGATGTAGAACCCAACTCCTTGAAATTTGAAATTTTTTGGGCAGCAGCAGTAGAATGTATTATTGAATTTAACAAATGTTAATAGTCAAGGTGTATTCTTTCAAATTGTTGTTGGCGAGCCTCATCGATTTTTTAAATTAAATTAGAACTAATTGTAGGCACCAACATAACATTATTCTAATTTTAATCATTCATGTTTCAGAGACTGAAGAGATAATTGAATCGAGAATAATGCTAAAAATAAGTACCTACTTACATTTTTTATTTAAATATACGTAGGTACTTACCTATAGCTTTTCATAACATTAGATTCGTTTTAATAATCTTCAGGCAGAAGAAATTAACGAATATTTAGGAATCCTCGAAGGAATTTTCTGTTATTATTCAAATAAAATGTTATAAACGATTGTTATCTAAATGCTAAAGAAACTGATGTTATTTTTCTTATTTACTAACAATAAATAAAGGTCTCAACTGTATTAGTCTTGAGTATTTGTAGGTACACACATAAAGATAAACAAAAATCACTGCCGCTTAACAATAAACATAATAAAAATGTCCACAAACGTATTAATCTTATATATGTACATAAGTATATCGATGAAAGAATAAAAATCGAATACTAAATAAACAATGAAACCACCGGGCATCATTTAAAAGAGAAAATTAATATAGTTGTAGTATGTGTTATAAATATTTCTTCTGAATGGTTGGCCATACATATACTGTGTTACATTCAAATTATAATATAGGTATAAGTACTGCATGTCCATGGATGTTAAATTTACATAAACAACTGTACGTATACGCCAACTTTATAAGTAACTATGAAATTCTGAATTTATACCATTTTTGAGATACCAATAAAACCATTTTTTAATTTAATTTTTTCAGTAAGACATTTTCAAGATGTGAATCTTATCAAATATTGAACATAATATCTTATAAGTTTATGTAGGATGGAAAATTGGCAATAACGTATTAATTTCCTACAAAAGTGTATTTATTTTAGGAAATTAATTCGTCTTGTTTTACCATCTTATACGAAACATTTTCGGTAATGACCTATCATGTTCTTTATAAAGGGTCAATTTCATTTGATCACGCTAATAGCTTTGTTACTACATATCCGTAATTAAAAATAAGCATTTATATGCCGTAGCATAATTACAACGAACCGCTACAAAAGGCAAAGGAACAAGCAAATGAAGTAGGATCCAGGCCGCAACTCCCCTGAGAAATTAGAGCTGTATGTAGACTTTGCACCAGATAATTTTGTTACCGCACATTTAAATTTAAATTTTGTGTCCTAAAATATAAAAACTTGTTACTAGTTTTTAATGAAGTTTTCAGCGGTTTCGTCACTCGTTCGTATATTCTTATTAAACATTTACGTGATTATAAATAATGCTTAAAATACTTCGAATTTTTAAAATGTAAAATATTTCTCATACACCCCACTAATTTTATTGTAAATAAAATATTTAGTATGTCAACAAAATCAAGCGTAGCAATTATTCCAAGACCAAAATTTAACAGTCTAAAGTTAGTGACACAAAAGAACGAATATATTTCAGTTTTCCTGAAGTGAAACAAGGAAATAATAAAATGCAAAGTCAATAAAACACGTTTGATAAGAATCTAGATTGATATTATGCCAGTGTTTAGGGTACATTATACATAAAAAGTTCCGAATAATATGATTACTACCTACCTATTTTTAAAAATCCCCCCCCCCCCCATTTTTACTTCTTTTTTCATAATTCATTGTATTTATTTAAATACAAATACAATTTGTTTCGTTGAGAAATATGCATTTTTACATAGCATTGTCGAAAGTCATACTTTCATTTTTAAATTGTTTACTAAACATTTATCAAATCCCCGATTAAAATAACATACAATTGAAGTTGATTATAACGAACTTTCGGATATAACGTTCGACAAAATTGTTCCCGTACGTCTAAATGTTGCATAAAAGTAGGTAAAAATGTTTCTTCAAGAGTAATAGATTGTTTATGACGTTGCCAGCGCACAGATGTTGTCTTTAAAACATTTGTATAATTCTTTTCTTAGAAAAATACGTTTATCACTTGACCTTTCCAGCGAATATTTCAGTTTTGCTAGATAAGAAACACAAGGGGTAACCGAGCACAATAGCCTTACATGTTAACACTAATACGTACGACAATTGCGTGTACCAGGTTCGGTTTTCCCAAATCTCTTTCAAGCAGAGAAAGTTTTTTTTATCGTTTATTAAAAACTTCGGATATAACGAACTCGTGTTGTGAGTCGTTATAACCGGATTTTACTGTAGCTAGCTTTACTAATAGAGAAAGGTACCTTTTGAATAATTAACAATGTTACTGTTGACTTGAAAATATCTCTTTGTTGTTCGCTCAGTACGTTTAAATATCTACTATTCATCTCGTTCTCTGTTCTCTAAATTTTCTTTATAAACTAGTACCTTTGCTGTCACCCGACATTACCTGGAATATCGTAGAATGTATGTACTACCCACTTGCAGCCTTTAAATTTTATTTTCAATTTATTAAAAATTCCGCGATCAAAATGACACACGATAAAAATACCTCTACCCCAGGGTGTAACAAAAAATGGCGGCTTCTACGACTAAAAATAAGGAAAAAAGTTTATATAAACATGTCCTAAAATGGTTCGTTACCGAGATATAGCTACCACTTGAGATTTTCGATATTTTATTTAAAAAGATAACAGAAAACGGAGTTATTTAAGTGGGATCGTAATAAATGTTCAAAATGACCTCCACGGGCAGCGACACACTGCTGAGCTCGTCGGATCATGGACTACCGCACGCGCTCAAAAATTTCTGGCGTGTTCCGAATTTGCTGGCATCCGCCTTCCACTTTCTGCCGAAGATCCTCAATGTTTTAAATCGGAGTAGAATACGCCATAGATTTTATATGTCCCCATAGGAACATCGTAGAGGATTTAAATCGGGAGACCGTGCAGGCCACTAATGACTTAATCAAATGTCACGACTGAAAACAAGAAGCACGGATTGCCTACTTGATAACTGTCTGAAAAGCTTAAATGCGTGTAACCAGTGAATTTTTTTTTAAATTCGCTGCTGTAACTCAACAACGAACCATTTAAGGACGTATGTTTATATAAACTTGTTTCCTTATTTTTAGTCGTAGAAGCCGCTTGTGTATAATCAGCCCACTTTTTTTTACACCCTGTATAATCATAAATTATAAAAATATAATATAATAAGTTATATATCGATTATTTTAGGAATTAAATGAGCAGTAGATTTTTATCCGAACATAAACAGAATATATACTCTTATGAACGTTTTGATGAAAAGTAGGTATGCCGAAAACCATGTTAGTCGTTAGAAGAATAACAGAATTTAGACGAACATTTGACTATTGACTATGTTATGCGAATAAATATAATTTTTAAATTTTGCAACTGTTTCTTCAATTATTGTAACAGGAGATAAATTGCTTGCCAAATTTCAGCTAATTAATTTGCTAGGTAATCGGGCCCATTATGTATCCCAAACGTCAAATATATCTTAACATGTACATATTTTATAAAACTCAAACGTTAGGTAAATTACTAAAATCATCATGTTATATACAATTAAATATTACTTATTATAAAATACTACATTGTGCTTATATTATTTGACGCATCGACGCGACAGTTCTGTTTTTAACAGTTATGTAACATTGTGTTAAAGACCGAATTAAAAAAATTAATTTGAAAAACGTAACCTATAAAAAATATAACGTAGATACATGTTTTATTTAACGTTTTAGATCATAATTGACCCGTATATTTAAGAATGTGAATCCCGTCATCAGAACAACAACTGACAATTGAGATCTACTTAATATGTCCGATACGCCCCTGGATGGTTTTATGTTTAATCTGGTTGTATCTTTAAACGCTTACGTCAACGATTTATTGATGACTGCTAAGAATTGAAAATAAGATATAAGAGATAATACATTTAATTGAAATAAAAAACATACTTTGAACCCCTACAGATTGAAAAGATTTATTGGCTTCAAATTCAAGAATAAATTATAACTTTTTAGAGCAAATTAAAATTTTTATATAGGTAAGCAAAGTGTAAGTAGGTGCCACCTATAACTATATAAAAACGTTCACTGGTAATTTTGACGTAATATCCACAAAATGTATTTATTTTAAACACCTCGTCTACATCAACACACATTTCAATAAGATAAAATTAGCCTATCTGAGAGGACAACGAAATGCCTTAATAAGTGAAATTCACTTTAAGTATCTTATTCCACGTCATTAAAGTTTAAAAACGAAATAATAGATCGAACGTTTATTTGAATCTCTTGAAAGTTAAACCAAAGACTTTTCGCCATATTTTCCCAGTTGTTGTCATACTAAAGAATTCCATCAAAGCTTTTCCATTATTATCGAACTGAGAGCTGAAAATGATTTGACTTACAATTGAAATAAAGAAGTTGATGGCCTTTCAGTGTTATCAACACTGAGCACATTTTCTTAATTTATTTGTCCGCATTTCAACGAGGAAATGATACTTTTATGCCATTTATTCTTATAAAACTTTTAGAGTAAGTGTAATTAATCTTTTAATCAAGTCGGCGGAAGAGTTTTAAATGAAACTAATTATTCTCCGAAATCAAATTTCAAGCGTAATAACACACACAGTTAGTTAGTAATAAAACTCGTACAACGCAAAAGTTTTCATAAATAGTCAAGGAAATAACGTGGATTAAGACTATCCCTAGGTAACAATAGTTTATGTAGGATGTTAGAATAAGTAGCCACGCGGTAGCAGTAAAGTCTATGCTTTCTACCGCACATAATCCTGATTGGCTGTAATTAAGCCTTGCGGGCTACCAGAAGTATAGGTGTATTTCCTTAATTAAGTATTGTAGAAGTTGAATTGCGAAATTTCTGTTAATTTGAAATTGTACCGACACTAGTACCGAATAGTAATTATTCATTTTCGTCCCGAATATCTCAATTATAGGCAGTAGTATTAAAATCTGAAAATTTTTCGTTGAAAATAATCGCGATTTTGACTTACAATTACTAACAAGGAAATATCTACATAATAATTTATAATTATTGTATTATTGTAAACGTTTTCTGCTTTAGAATAAATTATTTTAAAGATTTGATCTGTAGGTAAAACAACAGAATAAGATTAATCCAGTTTATTACGAATACAGAAGAACCTATTTCCCCAGAGCGAGCGGGATCCACAATAATTCGAATTAGTAGCGTATTAGGAGTTATTTAATTAATATATTAGACGTACTATGACGATTTAAAATAAATCCCATTACACTTTTCACTTTAAAACAACCCTTATAACTGAAATTTACTTTTTTAACAAATTATATAATTATGTATCTGGGTAAAGGTCATTCAAATTTAATCCGATGCACATCACCAATAAAAAGTTACTGGATGATGATGTTTCACACCGTGCGGCGATGTCGCCTCCCACATAGTATTTTTATAGTACCAATAAATTGTAGTCCTTTCTTTGTCATGTAATGTGTGTGCAGGTAAATCATCCGTAGAATATGCCATTTTCAAACTTTAAAATGAATTTACAAATTTACAGTCCAGTCATCATTTGCATACATCGTAATAAAATTTGCATGGCCTATGGGCATGTATTTAAAAATCAACAAAAGGTCGATTCGGATATTCCAAAAATCCGGGTTTTACTATACCTGCTTTTATTGTAGGTAATTGTACTTACTAGCTCTCAAAACCGTGTAAATTCTACGATAAGAATTATTGATACAGATGCATTATTTTGTATTATTTTAAATTGTATCAGTATTCGAAGAGTACGATTAGTTTTTATTATAAATTAGAGGAAATGAGTATATGACTAGAAAAAAACTAGCCCATTAATATGCCATCATAGAAATATCATGACAGATACGCCTCGTAAATGTATTGATCAATGATTAATTATTATAGAAAAGGCAAAGATATTTGCTAGGACCGATTGTTAAAAATATAATAAGAAAGAAAACCGTAAACAACTTTGCTTTCGACCATACTTTTTAATGTATCTTAATATTATATACATTTTATCTAACAATAAAACATTAAAATTATAATATTATCTAAATAACATCTTTTGAAAAATGTTAGAAAATGTAATATATTAATAAATGCAAAATAAATAAAAATTGAAACATATCTTTTAAATATTATTTTACTAATAATAATTGATCGACTCTTACAGTTAGACAAAATATATCGAGTATTCAATAAAAACAAAATTATATAAATTATGGAAACTTTTTTTATTACGGTTTACTTTTGCTAACTTTATAATTCACAGCAACGTTTTTAAAACATTTTCCAAAGTTTCTAACTTACACACTGGGGAAAATAAATGCGGCGTGATACAATTTCACACTTCACCCAACAAAGTTGAATCATTAAAACCTTACATAGCACAGAGCCAGTAACCGTACATTATGTAATTTAATTTATAACAGAAATATAGAATATCAGTTACGAAACATATTTTGATTCGATTAGCACTTATTTTAAGTCCGATATCATTTAGATAATGTAAACAATCGCTTATAGGAGTTTAATAAAAATTTAAAATTTGTATTTAAGGTAAATTAAAAAATAATAAGTAGGTAACTAGGGACGTAATTAAAACTATTTAAAATAATCGTTTTAGTAAATGTTTACTTTAATTAGATAAATTTAAATAATAGCTATGTAAACATTATATTAATATACTTATTATTTCATTTTATTATAACTCTAAATTAAGTTATATACGTTAACTATACATATACCTATCCAAGCGGCCGCGGCCTGCCAACACACGTCATCAGTAAACAGTTACTGCATATATTTTAAGGCATTTAAAACTTCTACAAATAAATTTTGTCTTATAGTTATAATAAAATCAATTTTTAAATTAGGGGATAACGGGATTATAAGAACTAGATAAAGCATAGTTGACTGTAGGAATTTGTAAAAAGTTTAATATATCTACGATCTATCCAAGCGACTTATCAATTCACATCATCAATAAAACGTTCCGTATTTTCGCAGTTCTAATAAATCGAAGTCTTTTTTTTATTCCATGCAATATACCTGCAGGTAAATCATCGATAGAATGTCAATTTCCAAACTTTAAACTCAATTACAAATATACAATCTAAGAGATATCTAATCAATTCGTAGAGCAAATATTAAATATTTGAATAATAAAGTTAATTAATATACACCGAAAAAAATATTTCGTACCATCAAAGATAACGCAAAAATTTTCGTACTAATTTATTTGTTGCTGCTCATTTCGCAATCGGTTATTAATGGACCAGATTCTTAGTGTAAAAATAATACCGACTTCTGCAATTTGTGATACAAACATGAAGTTTTAGGGGTACGTTCTATACATCATACTGACCACAATAAACGTCAGAGCCATTTCGAAGCCACCCCCTAATTCAAAATAATCACCTTTTAATACTCGAGGCGCATTATAAAACAGGGTGCCTAGAAAATATTAAGAAATATTCCCGAGACGTACAGAACACGTCAAATAGAACTTTAAGTTTCTATAAACTTTTTCCTACAACGCTCCCCTGCCGAGTTATTCATTCTAAGTGCATAAACCTTGCGCGTTGTGATATTCACAAGACGCCAAGGGTATATTCTATACCCTGTACTAAAACCACAATAAACGTCGGAGCTCTTTGGAAATTCCCTAATTCACTTCCTAATTTAAAATAAGTTCATTTTTAGTACGTGGCGTGTATAGCAGTATAATTACCAGAAATACCCCTATTACTATTTAAGCACGATTTTATCGAATATGACTCTTCTTATAGAAAGAGGGGCAAGAGTGGACAAGAGTATTTTTTTATTCTAAAATGTTTGGGCAATCCAACAATAAAGTTAACATTTTTTTTTAAATCAATCCCCTGAAAGATAATATAATTAGAAACGTTAAGGATAGTATATCCTTGCTTCACCTGAAGTGGTATCAAAAAATGTATAAAATTGTTTTAAAATACATGATTACAATTTAATAAAAAATAAAAGTATTATTTAAACAAATTAATTTTTCCCTTTCAACTTTGGGGATGAATATCTCGTCAGAAGAGCGTCGTAAGAAAAAAAATTATAGAAACTTAAAGTAATATTTTGACGTGTTCTATATACGTCCCCGGAAGATTTCTTATTATTTCCTAGACAACCTGTTTTAAAACGGGCCCCGAGTATTAAAAGAGGATTATTTTGTATTAGGAGCCGGCTCCAAAAGGACTCCGACGGTTATTGCGGTTAGTATGGTGTATAGAATATACCCTTAAAATTTCAAGCTTGTATCACAACATGCGGGTTTATGCACTTAGAAATTGGACTAAAATGCATGAAAAAAACGAATTAAAGAACATAATTTTTGACGCTAGCTACGTTAATGCAAAATACGGCTTTGAATCTAACAAACACCGCCGATATTCTTAAAAACAAATATCAATAATTTAATGTAAAAGTTCCTACAATATTAAATTACCTTCGTTTAAAGGGAAATACAAATCTTACAAACGTCAAAATATCTTTAAAATACTTTTATTAAAAATTTTTTTTTTTATCATTTACGGTTGACATTAAAAAAATTGCGTTGAAAATTATTATGAAATAAATTCATGTTTCCGAAAATAATTTTATTATTCTATAGTTTGACATAAGAATAGACTTTGAAAATAATTTCTTTATTCGTAAAAGTTGCAGTTAACGAATCCAAAACTTTATAAATTTTCTGTAAAAAAAATCCCTATAGTCCACTCAAACACAACTCAATTCTAATGCAGGAAATATTTGTTCCCAAAGGAACTACTGACCAGGTTTATCTGAAGTAACGATAAGCATAGGTAATACATACATTAAACCAAGATAGCGAACAGAAAATCAATAAAGAAAATTTCCGTTTTTATAAAATGTACCTACATGTCTATTAAAAACAATATTTAACTTAAATATTTATTAAAAAATAATTGCAGTAAAACAAACAAACTGGAACTGTTTTATCGTCATAACAAATTTTTATCGTTTAAAGTAAAATTTATCTGTCTACTTAATTAGCATAATATCTAACATGTCATATTTAATTTGTAATCCATTGCGAGCGAAAAATTTTGCAAAAATTTTGAATTTATGTAGTATGTATTACAGGTACCTTTATTTGGTTGCGTCTTAAATTATCAAAGGTATAAAACTAATTAGTAAAAGTAAATAAGTACAGTAGGTAAATTAAAGAAATTAAGAAACCAGAACAGTATCTACATTTTATATTTACTGCATTAAAATTGTTTTAAAAATCGACCATATATCAATTTACTAAACTTGCATGTTCCTAAATAGGTAAGCGTTTTATTAATCAATATACGAATTCTTTATAGTCACTCAAATTTATAGGGTCCTAAAACAACTAGGCGTCGCCAACTAACGGGAGAATAACTGCATACACGAAACCAACTACTAAATTCGGTATTGTCATTTAACGTTTATGGTTCTTATCCACAAAATTGCTAAGATTATGTACAAGATTTTGATGAATATGAGCGGATTACATCTAAACTTTCAAATTAAAGGCCTTATAAAAAAATGTTTAGTTACCGCCAACATTCACATGTTTTAGTGATTATTTAACTTTAAAGAATTAACTCGTTTTAAAGAGACTTTTATATATAAAAAACTGAATCTAGAAAATTTAAAACCTATAAAAAAGAAATAGATACCTAACACAATAGGTACCTATATATGTGTTCTTGAAAAGTTATCGAACCAATTAGACTAACGACGTCACGGAGGGCGCGAAGAGAGTCCCAATATTCATCCTAAGAACGAAAAGACAAAGTGTCTTATGAGAGAAAAATTAAGGAGCCTCTTTGAAATGTTATAAATCTGACAGGTGATTGGACTGCTTAGCACATTTTCAAAGCACTTCAACCATCTCTCGCTTCCTTTTTTTTTAATTCTTAGATAATACGTTCATAATCTGACAAACGATATTGTCGGTTAAGAAGCGCGTTCGAAAACTGCAGTAAAAAGTGTTTATAGGTCAAAAGATTTAGATCATTAGAACATGTACATTGTACCTACATTTAATATAATAATTGGAAATTTAAAAAGTCCGACAGCGCGCGAGCCTCGGTATCGAATTCTCATGTCGTATGTCAAAAAAAAACTCATTTTTTTAAATTTTTCTCGAAAGAAATGCACTTTTTGAAATGCAATCTACGAGAGAAATGTATAAGAATAAAAACAAAATATCACTTTTTTCGATTATTTCGAGAACGGTGCATTCTATCGAAAATTATAAAGAGATATGATCGACAGAGAATTTTATGCCGATTGCAAAACATATTTCGCATTACCGATCCGATGAGTAATGACGGAGATTCGAATTTTTTAATTTTTTTTTTGAACGGCCGCCATTTTGAAACGGGCCGGCCGATTTGACTGGTTAACGAATTCATCTTTCGTTTTCGTAAAGACAATACGCTGTCCAAATTTCAGTCTCCTACGATCAAAATTGTGACCGGAATCGTAACCACAAGAAATTGATTATATATATAACCGACTGAAAATGAACGACCTATCTTCGGGGATCTAGGGGTCGAGATCGGAGAAAACCCAAAAGGACACGTCTGGGTGTCGTCATTAGACAGGCTGCAATAACTTTATTTTCCGTGAAAATTCGCTAAAACTACATTCTCCCTATGGCAGGCATATTTTCCGCAGAAAATAATAGCATAAATTTATAATATATGTATACTTAGGGAAGTAAGACAAGTAGGTAAAATATTAAATACCTATGTATTTCCTCTTTGAGGCCTATGATCCCATTTAAAAATATATTTAGCATTCGAAAGCGCGAAATTCTTAAATATTCGCATTTCTTAAATATACTACCTATTGCTTTTTTGACTACTTTTTGGGAATATATACAATAAATACGGTGAAAATCGGAATTAAAAGTTAAAAAAAAAAGAAATATCCAAATAAGATTTTGTATAAAATACGTTGAACTAAACAAAACGTAAGTGCACACATCTACATGCATTCGTGTATTTTTTTGTAAATCACTATCATGCAGTACGGATAAAAGCACTCACGTTATTAAAAAGAATTCCCAATTGAATACTATACGCGAAGAATTATAACAAAAACGTTAAAATCCAACCCAATCCCTTAGTTACCTACACGTGCAAGCAAATATTCTCACAAATCCTATTAAAAGAAAACGCAACATAAAACGTGAATAGATTAAATATCAAAGTGTGTCACCCTTATTTTCCGTCACGCAAAAGTTTACAAAGTTTATCATCTAGCAGATTAAGCTCACCTAATCCCATTTTGGAAAAATATAATTTCCATTGAGCAAAATAAAAAGCAAAAAACAAAATGATCCCAATAACAAAGTTCTAGAACTAAATCAAATTAGGTATTTGAACCTAATTCTGTCAAATATTCATCAGATTTTAAGTTTAACTGTATATTCCATTAAATAACACTGAAAGTGTGAAACACTCATTATTTTTTTGACAACGAAAAAAAGCGAAAAAAGATTTTTTCCGATGTTCGTTCTTACACAACACAAATATAACTTCATTTAAATCTGAATGACGTGAAACGATTTACAACCCTAAAATGGATAAAAAAATGTATGTCACCAATAACAAGATTGACTTAATGAATTAGTTAATGACTTATCGTTAGTTTATTCCGAGGCGTTCGGGCAGCTTGAAATTTTAATCTTCATCCACTTTCGTTTATCCCCTATACCATAAAGTAACTCGTTTGAAAGACATTGAAGCCGAATTAAAGCTATAAGCGTTAGAAATTTGAAAATTTAGAATTAGAAAAATGTAGGTAAGTAACTACTTAAGTTGGCGATGCCTAGACAGCTTCAACTCGTTGTGTCGTTTATCCCGATATTTTCGAACAGCTTGTGTTAATCAAGCCTGTTAAAAAAAAAATTAGTGTAGGGATGCTTTTTTATAAATAGGTTAAGGTCAAAGGTTAAGGATTAGTTAAGTAAGAGGAAATATGACGTAAGCGTGAGCGCTGGCCTCCGCGGCGGGGTAGTTTTAAGAAGACAGTAAGTGCCGAGCAGGACATGTGCTAAGACGTATTGGCTCGATAGAAAGACGGATCGACCCGATAAACAAAAAACGTGTAACAAGACGAGGACTGCACTTATTCATTGTATTCATAGTTTTGAATTAAGTAATAAAACCCCTAGACAAACGAATAAAAGCCTACACTAGCATAAGGTTGTTCGAGCGATTAAACGTTTGTCCCAGTAATTTTAAGTCGAATTTCGAAACCGCCGCAGTTTCAAGCTGCTCGCTCGGAAGCCTCGAAATAAACTAACCACGAGTCATCGATAGGTGTAAATCGCGCTTTAGAACTGACCATGCCATATTCTCAAAAATATAATGAAAAACATAGAAATAATTAGGCATCTACAGATGTTATTTAAAAATCACGTTAACGAACATTCTATTGTATAATAAATTAGGTAATATGCAACAGTGTACCTAAAGTTGTTTACTTATATTTCATATTGTTACCTACTTCAATTTTTTTTTGTAACGTACTATATTACACGAAAAATATATCTACTGTTAAAATTAAGAAAAGTTCGCAATCAACAAAAAATAACGAAAATCTTAATTACTACGTTTATTGGATTACCTAATAACATTAAATGAATTTGAAGTCGTACACTTCCGTGTTAATAGAACTGTATTCGTTGCAAGAAAATAATAAGGAAATCGCAATTACATTATAAAGCACTTTTAAAATGAGCATTAAAGTGTTTTACGAAAAGAATCTCAGACATCAAGTAGCTAACAAAGGACTTTTATTTTATAGAGTTCTTTGTTAGAATACCTTTCGGGAAGTTACTGGTTATTACTTGGTGATGACGTTTCTTAAAGTTAAACTTTTTTAAGTGACTAATTTAACGATACAGCCGTCTAAACTTAAAGATAAAAATAACTTTATAAAGGCCAAACACTTCTATTTCATGAATTTATAAGTTTATGATGCCAATGTGCAGAATACAAGCTCATTACAACATACAAAATGCGTAGTAAACGTCGGGGATTGTCAAAAACGGAAGTAAAATCAGACACGGGTTATGTGAGTTCCTACGGATATCATAAGAGAAACTCGTAAATTTTATGACTGCCTGAAGCAAAAGTTCCCTCTATAAGAAATGTGGATTATTGGCAAGCAAATAAATTTGATAATAAGATTCCTTACGTTTATTCCACACTACTGATGGAAAATTCAAATTCGTCACTCAGGCATCAAACTTTACGTTCCCTATTTCCTGCTTTTGATTTCACTTAGAAAGAAGGTAGGTACTACGTCAAATTTAAGAATTTTTACATTCAGTGCACCCTCTGTCCAAAAAGAAATCGAACTTTTTATTGAAAGTAAAATACACGCCAAGTATAATTGTTCAAATCATTTATTTCAGTCAATATAGTCTCTTTCGGCTTCGATACAGCGCCAGCGCGCCGTTTGGCACGGTCAATTAATCCGTTAAAGGAGTTTTTATATCGGTTTTTGGGATACAGTTGAGGATCGTGGTCGCTGCCGCTTGAAATTTTTCAATGCGCCGTCTCACCGTAAGACAGCTTTTAAAATATTTAATATCGAATATTTAGCTAATACATCATTTTTGCGAATTTACGTTTTTATAAATAGGTGTAATTAATTTAGAATATGTAGTTGGGGTATGAACACAAAAACTTAATTTACAATATTAGCTTATCTTTTTATTTTTTTATTATAAGATGTTTAAAAGTTTTTGATACTTTAGTTACGTGATAGTTTAATACTTTCAAACATAATGAAGGTAAAGTTGTTACAGCGTCCGCCAAAAAGGAGTAAACAGTTTATTATAAATACTATAAATCAAACAAAAACTAATTATTAAAGAGCATGGAAATGAGTTTTATTTCTAAAATATGGTTACCTCTGTCCCCTACCATAGAAATAGTTTTAAGAGGAGTGGGGACAGTGCGAAGGGAAAAATATAAATTAAGATCGTGACAGTGAAAAAAATACAATGATGCTGGGAGGAGAGTAAGAATAAGGTGTTGTGGTAGCCGAATGCGCTTACAAAAAGTTATAAAAAGAAAATAAACAGTGTTTTAATCTGGTGAATCGGAAGAAAAGGAGAGCGGCATTTCCTTTGGAACTGACCTACACGAATATTTGTAGTTAATGATCAACATCTACGAATAATCAGTGGACGAAGTAAATAAGTATATAAGTATATAAATAAGTAGGTTAAATTAATTTTAAAGTAAATAATCAAATAAATAGCTCGGAAAGAATTAATCGTTGTTTTTTCGAGTTTATTTTATTTATGACGACATGTGTTACGAATTATAAAATTAAAGTATATACCAAATTTTGTGCTCTTTGGAATTACTGATTGTTTATTTTCTTTGTAGTAAGTAATTAGTTTTTAGATGTTTGTGCTATCTGGTAGGGGCCAAACGACAGGTAGGTTACAGACTTTGTTAAATAATTCCTGTTGAATTAGCATCATGTTTTTAACTTGGAATGGTAGGGACAATGCCTAATTTTTAAAGCAATTACTTTAGGGTTTAATTTTTAACTTAAGACAAACTGTTTACTCCTTTTTGGCGGACCCTGTACATGTTTATTATCATCTCATCATTCGGCCATCGTGAGAGTTTTTGAACAAAATCCAAGTTTGTGTGTTGGATCACTCGTCGTATTCACCTGATTTAGCAGCATGTGATTTCTTCCTCTTCCCCAACTTCATTTGCTGATTAAGGCTGGTTTCAGACGGACGATACAAGTATGCGATTCTCGTATGATGGATACAGAATTAACATTACAACATATGTAGCCTTTCAGACGGTTGATACTCAGCCGACAAAGAATCGCATACCGGAATGGCATACGCTTATCCTCGTCTGAAACAGGCCTTAAACGCTACATAGTTATAAAAGATTAAATCGATTGAAATAAATGATTTGAACAATATTATAATTGGCCTATGTTTTATTTTCTATAAAAAGTATATTCAAAGTTCAAAATATAATAAAATTATTATTTATAGTACCTGCATGAGAAATATACCTCTTTATCGATTAGTAGTGTCTTATTATGTAATAATGTATATAGAAATATTTGCGTATCAAATTAGAGCTTTTAGCCGTAGTTACAAAAATAGTCACATCTAAACGAGAGATACAGTAATCCCTTAACAATCGCGAGTTCGAAGTATTCGCAAATCTACAAATGAGGAAAAATGTAACATTAGCGAATTTTTTTATTAATTTATAATGCATGAAATTGGTTTATTCGTTAAAATATTAATACAGACAATAACAACATGAACATTTTAAAATTGGACGTTGAAATTTTAAAACTTCAACAGCAACTTGTTGAGAAAGCAATAGAAACCGACCTTTCACTGATGAGGAACCTTAAATTCGAAAGAGGAATCGAGGCCGCAACCCTTCCTTATAATCAAATTTATTAAGAACATATTTGTTCTACTAAACAATCACAAATCACTAAATATCTTCAGTCATCGATTAGCAAATAAACTTCATTTGTACTATATATAATTATATAATATCTAGGCATGTATGTATCTACATATTAATGCTTAACGTTAGTAAACTTTTTTTTAATTTCAATTGTTTTATCCACTATAATTAAAATTCATAGAACCTAACTCCTTTTTTTACACAGGAATATAGTCTCAACATTGCAGATTTGACATTCGCGACAGTTTCCTAGACGTAAGCCCCTAAAATGTTTATGAAAGGGATAACTGTACTTATTTTTTATATTTTTTGTCAATTTACAATCCCTTACACTGTTCCTCATATAAAAAAACTGTATGTATATATAATGTGGCTGTGATACACAGTTTTATGACTGTTTTAAATGCTTAATATAATTTAAAGTATGTCAAGAATATATGTATAGGTGTGTAAATTGCATTTAATTATAAGTTACGCGTAAATTAATAAAACTTAAGTGCGTTATGATAAAATCTAATTGCATTAAAAACAGACTTTAAACTCCCATGTTAGAATCCTTATCAAGTTGTCACATTTATTACTTAATTAAGACATGAATACAATTCAGTATTATACCTTAAACGAGGTCGTCGCTTGGTTGTAAATGAAGATTGAATTAAACTTTTGACAGTTTCCTACGTCCACTTCAACATTCTGCCACTTTAAGTTACGTACGCCATCCCGCATGATTTAATATAAAATTAAATAAACATATCAAAAATAGATACAACTTGAAAATACGAGAATAATAAAGTCGATGATTAAAATTTAAATAAGTAGGTACCTACTTATGTGCTTACGATTAGTTCAACTTAAAAAAAAACTATATATATATATATATATAAAGTGCGAAAACAAATTAATAAATAAATATCATTATGTATTTATGAAATGTGTGTCATTACTACGCATGCGTTATGTGCGTTATTTAAAGACGTTATTATAAGGAATTTCCAAAACAATCAAAAAGTTTCTATACACATTTGTTCTCCAGAGCTTCTTTATCGAGAACGGGGATATATATTTACAATTACGCAAAATAAGAAATGGTTCATATGATTATTAGGTTGCCCGATACGCTATTTTCGTGTCACATTATTACTTTAAAACAAATACGTAAAATGCGTATTCTAAAAGACTTTTATTAGCACAAGTACTCTATTAAACGAGAATGACCTCAAAAAATATTCAAAGTAAAGACTAGTACATAAAGAATTGCAGACATAATAAAGTAAGTAACAAAATTAATGACAAATGTAAAAGTATTAATTTAGAAATTGGCAAAGTAACGTTTTCGTTCAAAGCGATTTTCTTTGCAAAGCATTTTATTCAAGAATATAAATTATAGGTTCTTTAGAATATTTTGTCAACATAATAATTTATTATGTTATTAGAATGTTCGTTTCCATTTTCATTTTTAAATGTACAATATATAAGCAGAACGTTGAATTGGAGATAGGATAGTGGATTACATAAACCTGTACTAGCAGAAACGATAAAACGATAGTTTTTCCAGAAATATTCATAGTATAAGTAAATTTACATCGTGCAAAATTACATCTCTTGACATTTCCGTTTCCTCTATTACGTGAAAGGATTTGTTTCACTTATTCATAACGAAAAACATTATTCAGATTCAGCTTTTATCATTTAAATTTAAAATACATAGACGGAAACAAACTGCGTTACAAATAAAAGCTGGTCTCGATTTTCAAGTCATGAGAAGAGAAACAAGCGACTGAAATTTTAAAACGATATCTTGTAAAATACGCGACATTTTAAGTGAAATTCCTGGAAATAAATTTTTAGATTCTTCGAAGCAGAAATGAAGAACTTTTCGGTTTGAATAAATACTAGAATCTTTTTAGTCTAAATTACGTTCAAAGTGGCAATCTTGATCTCTATACTTTCCTTTTAATAAGTAACTGGAACTTAACAGAAGAATGCACTTATTCTGCTAACTTCTTTAATTAACCCCGCTGTTGACATGTAAATGGAAATTGCAGTTTACTCCAAAATAATGGCCGAACTTACTTCTAATTTCATTTTAAAAGCTTCCTTATAGTTTTTAAATTGTTAACGGAAACTTTTTCGAAAAGTTTTTAATTACCTAAGTATGTACGTTTCTGAAATTTTATACGTTTACAGAAATTTAATTATGACGAAATAAAGAAACGTGTTTGTTATTAAATCGTTTTTAGAAATGTCTTTATGTATTTATATGACAGGACTAAGGTTATACTGTCAAAATAAAAAGGGTGAATAAGTGATGAGCAATATGTCTTTACAAGTAGTTAAAAGACACAGGAGACCGTTCTGTATAGGAAAAATATTATGCATTTAGGAAATTCAATGGAGCGTAGGCCAATAATTTTACCCACCCTTACAGTTCTGATCTTACAGCTTGAAAACTGTCGACACTTTGAAGCAAAGGGAATAAGTTTGGAAGCAATAAAATAGGTTTTCATCGCTTTAAGGCTGTGTCTATAATCCCCTCGCGTGCTGTAAAAAAGGAGACTCACACACCATTTTCTGACATTAGTCGTGTGTGATGGTGAAACATAATAGTTGATGGCGCCAGTTTACAAACAAGAAGAATTATTTTATAATACGAAAGTTGTTTATATCATTCCTACGATCATAAACTGCACCGAATTAAATTGGGACAGATTTTGAGGGTTAAAAGTTCCTCTTAAGTTTGCAAACTTAAAAAGATTTAAAGAAAAAGTTTGAAAATGTATTTAGTCACACTTGGTTTGGTCATTCTGCGTTTCTTTCATTTACATAGAAATGTTTTTGGAACCGATAAAGTTTACAAGCTCATCAAACTATGAAAAAGTTTTAATATATACTGGAAGTTTTTTTTAAGGATTTGAATAATTTAGGTTATTTGTTATTCTCTATTAAGATTGCGATTCTTAAAAATATTGAAATGTTCGTCTATATTAAAACGTATTAATAAAAATTAAGTTTTATGCATTTTTTCTGTAATTTTACTTTATTAGCATTTCTTATTTAATAAAACGGAAGTAGGACATTCTAAGTAGATTTTATACGATTTTATTCGATTTGTAGATTTTTTTTTAACATAACGTACCTACTACATACTTGCTCGACAATACGTAAAAATAAATAGAAAATCTAAAGCTCGTTAAAGCTCCGAGTTATCTATTAGGTATAATATTACACAACTAACATATTATGTTGAATGCGGCCGTTAAATATAGGTAATGTTAAATATGCAGGTAACTTGTTTATTTATTTCAAATTAGAGTTATATGGGGTGTTAGAAAAGTAACGATCGTCCCTTTAAAAAAATCGAAAGTAAAGAGTGACAACATTTTCGATTGACCTTCTTTACTACAGTTTTATTGACAGAAAATAACATAACGTTGGGGATTATAAAAATGAAACTAACAGAAATTCGAAATTCGAGATCAATGTAAGCTCTTTCGAAGCTTAAAGGAGAAAATTGACCCTCTCTAATTGTAAGATGTGTTCATTTATTGAAGCGAAAGTTGTATGAAGACGGTGAATTATAACTGCCCGTTCCGCGACTGGTTCAAGGCAAACATTTTCTTTGAGGTACACTTTATCCAAACCTATATGCAATGCACGTCATCAATAACAAGTTACTAGATGATGACGTTTCACACAGTGCTGTCACCTCGTACCTCGTATTTTGACAGTTCTAATAAATTGTAGTCTTTCTTTATGCCATCTAATACGTGCACAAGTAAATCATCTATAGAATATGTCCAAACTTTAAACCGAATTACAAATAAATAATCTAGTAACTTTTTTTGATGACGTAAATTGCATATAGGTTTGGATAAGCCGTAGGTATCCCCATAAGAAAATCCACCGGATTGAGGTCGGGTGACCTATGTATATAAGGAAAACCAATCGGAAATTTTGTTACTTTTGTAACATCCTGTATATCTAGTATCTATTAACTAATATAATAAAGAATACAGTTCAATCAATACATAACGTCGGAGTTTATTACATCATTGTAATATGCAGTATCTACATTTAATAAAAATAATGAGGTTTAGCAAAAATATTTAAATCATTATTAAGTATTATCATCATTAATAGTCGAGACAATTTAGAAAATTCGATAAATATTATTTAATAAACAAATCTGCATTTTCAAAACTGATTATTTTTTTGCAAATATGTATCTAACAATAAGTAGATACCTTTTATAAGAATATTATCGTTATTAGGTAATTGTTATGGGAAAATCCTCTTTAGAATTTCGAATTCAAATAACAAAAATTTATTATAGATACCATACGGATTGATTCAATTGATTAATCAATTAAAAATTAGAGATTTATGAATTCGCTACGGCTAATAATCAACCACTTTTAAAATACCAAAAAAAAAAAGATTTTAAGTAAAATGATAATTTATTATCTACTGACTAATTGTAAGTATAGAAGGAATTTAATGTTATCTGATCTTACGAATCGTACTTAATCACTTTGCCGCCTTTGGTGAGATTTGAAGAGCGACGCCGACCCGTCGTCCCATTACCAAAGGAACAAGTGCTCCACTCCTGAGCATCTTCGTGGCACTGTTAGGTTCCCGACTTGAAAACTGAACTAAATTTCTAGAAGAATCGTTTCAAACGACACAAACAGTTGGAAACCCTTTATATATACAGGCGCCGAACAACCAAAAGCGTCTAATAGTGCCAATAATAAACAGTATAGTGGCTGCGTCATATTACGCTAAACTTTACCAAGAAGGCGATAAAACGTCATAGTTTTACAAAATGTGCATGAAATATTTTTAGGTAATTAATATCGTTTAGTTGAAATGTTACAATTATTTTTCTCTAAAAATTTAAATAAATATCAAATTATTATTAAAAATAAAGAAAACAATCGAACAACTTGAATTAGTATTATTGGAAGCATATCGTCTGCAAGGTATAAAAACTAAAAGATTGTCTAACTGCAGATTATAGTGAAACTAATAATAAGTACTTAGGTACGTTATTTACTTTTTACAAGTATATTCTTCGTGATTAAGCAACGTAAAATAATATGGCCTAAAACTTATTCTCATATCATTCAAACTGCACTACTAGAGTTGTTATTCATAATTTTTATTAGCTGTTAAAAAACTCGCTTTCATTATTATATTTTATAATTATCATATTTATCAAAACTATATAGGTACTATAAGTATCAAAATTTATAATTATCAACAATATAGGCTGATCCCTAAGACAATCAAATTTAACTCGTGAAACTGGAAGTAAATTAATCGCATTTTGAAAAAATGTAAATTTTACAACCTCATAAAAACCCACCTTTCCAGGTAAACGGCTTATGTTCATAATTCGAAGGCGTTTTAGAAGAAGGACGTAACATTTTGTGTTGTCGCGTAGCTTTAAACAGATACCTTTTACGGAAATAGAAATCGACTTTTCCCGTGGAAAAATTCGGAATATTATTACCAGATTTTAACAGATGATGTCTTTGCCCTAGACGCGTAAGATAGCTAGTATAACTCATTTTCGCAAAAAGTGTGGGTTACGTCCTTCTACCACAACGTCGTCGATATGTACATAATTTCAACTAAAGCATGCTCCCGTTAAAAACATTACGGTAAAGATTTCTTGCACGTTTGCATGAAATTTTGGCGTTTTAAAAAATGTTTAATACATTCCTCGCGTAATTTATCCACATGGGCAATTAATATTTTTGCGTAGATATATTGTTTTAACGATGCCGTTGTAAAATTCTAATTAATTTAAATTCGAATAGGAAGGATAAAACTACCTATACAACATATTAGACAAATTAAAATTGGTTATTTTATAGAGAAAATTAAGTACTTTGAAGTTCTTTAAACTACCGTTACGATGGTGTTCTTGTTATAAACAGTAAATTATTTTTAATACGGTGCACCCATTCTGGAGACATCTCTTCCGAGCTTTTGATAATTTACGTTGCAACTTTAAACATTCATTCAAGTAGTTTATGTTTTATAACAGATGGGAAAAAAATGAAGTTTCATATACAGAATCGCAGTCCAAGTCAAAATGAGAGGATAACATTTTTTTAAAATTCACATTCGTTTCTAAGTTATCTGATTGTGAGCTTAAAAATTCAAAGTTGAAATTATTTATTTAGTTAAAATAACATTAACTTTGAAAAAAAAGGTTAACAAATAAAGTAAGCGCCTGCCAATTTATAAATTAAAGTTGTAAATTAAACAAACATGTCGCAACTCACAAATGAAGAATATGCGGATATTGTTTTTGTATAATGGTTTCTGTAACGGCAATGCATTGGATGCCTGCAGAGAGTATTGAAAGGTGTTTATGCTTTATTTGTTAGTCATTTTTTTCCAAAGCTAATTTTATCTTAATTAAATAAATAATTTCAGCTTTGAATCTTTAAGCTCACAGATAACTCGGAAACGAATAGTTATTTCAAAAAATGTTATGTTTCATTTTGACTCGGAATGTGATTATAAATATAAAACTTCGTTTTTTCCACCGGTTATAAAACACCCCGTATAAATTATACATATATTACGAAATATGAATTAATTCATAAACCTTTTTAAAATCGAACAGTAAGTTAATGAATAAAACTTCATAACATTATATAGAGATTAACACAAACAATAGGTTTATTCGACTTTAATATAAAGCCAAGCCCTTATTTTATAATCAACTAAAAATAAATGTCATTTATATGCAAATATTTTAAATCTAGTGTTATGAAGTATTATTTATGTTATTGCGGCAAAAGGAATAAATTCCTTTATAATCTACAAATCCGATGATCTCATTTGCAACTGAAGTGGCTATTTTAGGTGGACAGCTAGCGAGCGTCTGTCCAGAGGATTCGGTGGATTTATTTAAATAAGGGTTCGTTTCGGTTTCCTTTGTGAACTAAGGAATTATAGTCGATTTTATATAGAAACGTTATTACACCTATATACATGTTTCTTTTTAAATCTATTTAAAAGACAATTTGTTTGAAAACTGCTTTTAAAAGGTTTCTAAATTTAACAAATTACCGTAATATACTTTTAAGTTTGTGAATAAGCGAACAAATAGAGAAGTGTACGTAAAGGCGCTCTCAACTGGGACTAAAAGGATTTCACCGGGTTCTTGTCCCGACTAACTTTGTTTTTCAAGATTCAGATGTACAAATTCACACTCTTTTTTTTATCGCTCGCGCCATTTATTAGTAATGCGAAAGTTAAGTAAATAAATTGTTATTGTATCAAGTGCCTACGTAAATTTTAATGGAAAAACGTTATACCTACCTAATTAAAAATCGGGGAGGATAAACGTCTTTTCCGAACTATATTTTCTTGCAAGTTTAAAAACAATTTACACCGCGATGTTGGTTTTTATCCATTAATAACATTTTAGAATAAAGGAATTTTTTCATATTGTTATCTTGATTTTTGGGTTCCTATTCGGGATGTGCTGGAGGCACGGTTGCAAGTAATTCAATTTCGTTATAAAACCTTTCCGTATATATCATCTGCGTATCCAACTTCTTCGTCGCTACCTCAATTCGCCTTCAATCTACATTTTCGCACAATTTGTCACAGTTTCCTGCAGTGTTCTACCGCATTACAAATATAGTGCTTGAAATTTTTCGACATGTTGGCATATGTATTGTTAAATTACCATCAAAATATACGTTTGCTTTAAACATCTTATTTCAAAATGTTTTCGTTTAATTCTTTCATAATTTATAAACCGGAATTGTTATCATAATTAAAAATTTTATTAAGTAATATTATTTCGTGTTTAATTTTATATCGTTAGATTTTTAATTATTATTTGAAATAAAAAATAAAGCAAATCGCGAAGTTTTAGTCCGCCTTTAAAGTTTATTTTTCCTTAATTGTAATGAGTTCAAGTATTAAATGTTTGACTAAAAAGAAAACTGACGCTTGTTATTGATCTTGCCGACTTTTCGAACTTTGTTTTAAAAGTTTTAATTTTTTCGCTTATCTTGCCATCAACATTATTTTCACAAAAAGAGCTTTTAGAGTAGTCGTAAGTTAATTCTATATTCGTTCTATATAACATAAATTATTGTCTTCTCGCGAAAATATAACTAACGTAAGTGCAACGTTGTGGTCACTGTTCGATATCAGGTCCATTCGCATTTATCCGGAGTTTTGGTCGACGATCCGGCGCCTACGCTGGATTCGCGATCAACTCAGTTTCACATCACTTCTGCCTGCTATAGATTAAATTTACTTATTGAGCGGTTTTCACTCCGACACGAATTTAATTTTATTATTCACGATCAACTCTGTGAATTCCGAATTTGATAATATTCCAGATACTGTTTCGTAGGTGGTTTTAATACGCTAGGTATGAATGCACTAGCATAAAATAAAGGCAACTGTCAAAATCTAAAATTCTGATTGATTGAAATAATTAAAAACTAAACAGCGTTGGCTACACGAACAAGTCTATTATTAAATCATGTTTACTTGTACATAACATCTACCACATTAAGCGTCTGTCGATGTGAATCAATCTTCAATCGTTTCGTTGTCACTTTTTTTGGTAGATATCGCGATCAAGTTTTCATTAAGACACATCGTATATAAAATAAATAGGATATTTAGCGTTCATTACACATTCGTATTTCTTTACGTGCATAATTAGTTTTGGATGAGGGTCAAGTAATAAATCTAAGTAAGCTGTAAGAAACTTTTGACAAAGTAGGTATGTACTTTCCGTAAAATTTCTCGTAACAAAAAAAATCTGTCGCAGAAAATTAATATGGTTTCAATTTGTCAAAAATAAAATTTATAGTGCGTCGCGATCAACAATATCAAATACACAAACGGAAAGCAAACGCCATTTAATTAAAAAGTTGTCAGGAATAATAACTATTTCTAATAATACAAATTCCTCGTTATCGACACAGTTTTATTACTTAAGAAGTCTATTTTAACCAACAAATCCTTGGGAAAATTTCAGGAAATTCTTGTTTACACGAAAGCCACATTTATGAATCGAGATCGTTTTCACTTAAATACGTTTAATAATAACTACCTGCCTATTAATAAGAATTTTAAGAAACGCGGTAAAGTTGGTACCATTGATAAAACAAATTACACTTGCCGCTTTTAACGTTTTCCCGATTGTACGAATTACATTGTATTGCTTTAAAAAGGAGTGAAACAAAAACTGTTTCATATATTTTTCGACATCGAATTTGAAAAGGTTAATTATACACCGATATTAATAAAATCTCAAATTCCAAATCATAAGAGATCGAAAAATCACTTAAATTAAATCACTAAAATCTTTATAAAAAGACTGCCGTATTTTACTTTTTCCCAAGTCGAAACACCAACTACTGCTCTACACTAGGCGGTAATATTTTTTCTATAAATGGGTAACAATATTTCTGCCTATTTTGTTTTATCGATTGAGTGCCGCGTGGTACAGAAAGTTGCACTATTTATTAATCTTTTATCTGCAGAAAAAAGTTTCAGAAAAAGTAACTTACTTCCTTATTTATTAGGTCCTGAAGAGGTATAAGTTTCGCGTCCCTACCGTCACAAGAAAATAAACATTAATTTGTTTTAACCTAAACGTAAAAGACCTATAATACAAATAACCTCCAGGAAGTAACGATAAACCTAAGAATAATCGTTTCTGATGTTTTTTTTAGTTGTGGAAGTGATTTAGAATATGCGCTTGAATGTCAAAGGGTTGTCCCGACCGTCACAGTGACGGGTGAAACAAACTAATGAACATACACATGAACATGAACATGTTTTTTTTGCGTATTATTTAGTGCGTTACGTTGAAGATTCGCGATCGATTTCCGGCGCACCTATTCTCAACGTATTTTACGACGATCGTATTTATTACAAATTCTAAGAAAGTGTTGACATTTTCGAAAAAAAAAATATATATATATATATTTTAATTTAATTATACTACAGGCTAACGATGATAATTATAAGTTACTTTTTATTAAAATACAAATAAGAAATTTTTTTGTACTTATGTTGATCTCGTTTCTAGTAAATCGTCAAAGAAAGATGCCAAAAAACATCGTTATAATGTAAAAAAAAATGTTAACAGCAATTTCAAATAATAAAAACAGATTTTATTTACTGATTGTGTTACTCGTCCCGACCGTCACAATTCCCTGTCCCCACCGTCACAATTTTATATGGGGTGTTAGAAAAGTAACGATCGTCCCTTTAAAAATCGAAAGTAAAGAGTGACAACATTTTCGATTGACCTTCTTTACTACAGTTTTATTGACAGAAAATAACATAACGTTGGGGATTATAAAAATGAAACTAACAGAAATTCGAAATTCGAGATCAATGTAAGCTCTTTCGAAGCTTAAAGGAGAAAATTGACCCTCTCTAATTGTAAGATGTGTTCATTTATTGAAGCGAAAGTTGTATGAAGACGGTGAATTATAACTGCCCGTTCCGCGACTGGTTCAAGGCAAACATTTTCTTTGAGGTACACTTTATCCAAACCTATATGCAATGCACGTCATCAATAACAAGTTACTAGATGATGACGTTTCACACAGTGCTGTCACCTCGTACCTCGTATTTTGACAGTTCTAATAAATTGTAGTCTTTCTTTATGCCATCTAATACGTGCGCAAGTAAATCATCTATAGAATATGTCCAAACTTTAAACCGAATTACAAATAAATAATCTAGTAACTTTTTTTGATGACGTAAATTGCATATAGGTTTGGATAAGCCGTAGGTATCCCCATAAGAAAATCCACCGGATTGAGGTCGGGTGACCTATGTATATAAGGAAAACCAATCGGAAATTTTGTTACTTTTGTAACATCCTGTATATCTAGTATCTATTAACTAATATAATAAAGAATACAGTTCAATCAATACATAACGTCGGAGTTTATTACATCATTGTAATATGCAGTATCTACATTTAATAAAAATAATGAGGTTTAGCAAAAATATTTAAATCATTATTAAGTATTATCATCATTAATAGTCGAGACAATTTAGAAAATTCGATAAATATTATTTAATAAACAAATCTGCATTTTCAAAACTGATTATTTTTTTGCAAATATGTATCTAACAATAAGTAGATACCTTTTATAAGAATATTATCGTTATTAGGTAATTGTTATGGGAAAATCCTCTTTAGAATTTCGAATTCAAATAACAAAAATTTATTATAGATACCATACGGATTGATTCAATTGATTAATCAATTAAAAATTAGAGATTTATGAATTCGCTACGGCTAATAATCAACCACTTTTAAAATACCAAAAAAAAGATTTTAAGTAAAATGATAATTTATTATCTACTGACTAATTGTAAGTATAGAAGGAATTTAATGTTATCTGATCTTACGAATCGTACTTAATCACTTTGCCGCCTTTGGTGAGATTTGAAGAGCGACGCCGACCCGTCGTCCCATTACCAAAGGAACAAGTGCTCCACTCCTGAGCATCTTCGTGGCACTGTTAGGTTCCCGACTTGAAAACTGAACTAAATTTCTAGAAGAATCGTTTCAAACGACACAAACAGTTGGAAACCCTTTATATATACAGGCGCCGAACAACCAAAAGCGTCTAATAGTGCCAATAATAAACAGTATAGTGGCTGCGTCATATTACGCTAAACTTTACCAAGAAGGCGATAAAACGTCATAGTTTTACAAAATGTGCATGAAATATTTTTAGGTAATTAATATCGTTTAGTTGAAATGTTACAATTATTTTCTCTAAAAATTTAAATAAATATCAAATTATTATTAAAAATAAAGAAAACAATCGAACAACTTGAATTAGTATTATTGGAAGCATATCGTCTGCAAGGTATAAAAACTAAAAGATTGTCTAACTGCAGATTATAGTGAAACTAATAATAAGTACTTAGGTACGTTATTTACTTTTACAAGTATATTCTTCGTGATTAAGCAACGTAAAATAATATGGCCTAAAACTTATTCTCATATCATTCAAACTGCACTACTAGAGTTGTTATTCATAATTTTTATTAGCTGTTAAAAAACTCGCTTTCATTATTATATTTTATAATTATCATATTTATCAAAACTATATAGGTACTATAAGTATCAAAATTTATAATTATCAACAATATAGGCTGATCCCTAAGACAATCAAATTTAACTCGTGAAACTGGAAGTAAATTAATCGCATTTTGAAAAAATGTAAATTTTACAACCTCATAAAAACCCACCTTTCCAGGTAAACGGCTTATGTTCATAATTCGAAGGCGTTTTAGAAGAAGGACGTAACATTTTGTGTTGTCGCGTAGCTTTAAACAGATACCTTTTACGGAAATAGAAATCGACTTTTCCCGTGGAAAAATTCGGAATATTATTACCAGATTTTAACAGATGATGTCTTTGCCCTAGACGCGTAAGATAGCTAGTATAACTCATTTTCGCAAAAAGTGTGGGTTACGTCCTTCTACCACAACGTCGTCGATATGTACATAATTTCAACTAAAGCATGCTCCCGTTAAAAACATTACGGTAAAGATTTCTTGCACGTTTGCATGAAATTTTGGCGTTTTAAAAAATGTTTAATACATTCCTCGCGTAATTTATCCACATGGGCAATTAATATTTTTGCGTAGATATATTGTTTTAACGATGCCGTTGTAAAATTCTAATTAATTTAAATTCGAATAGGAAGGATAAAACTACCTATACAACATATTAGACAAATTAAAATTGGTTATTTTATAGAGAAAATTAAGTACTTTGAAGTTCTTTAAACTACCGTTACGATGGTGTTCTTGTTATAAACAGTAAATTATTTTTAATACGGTGCACCCATTCTGGAGACATCTCTTCCGAGCTTTTGATAATTTACGTTGCAACTTTAAACATTCATTCAAGTAGTTTATGTTTTATAACAGATGGGAAAAAAATGAAGTTTCATATACAGAATCGCAGTCCAAGTCAAAATGAGAGGATAACATTTTTTTAAAATTCACATTCGTTTCTAAGTTATCTGATTGTGAGCTTAAAAATTCAAAGTTGAAATTATTTATTTAGTTAAAATAACATTAACTTTGAAAAAAAAGGTTAACAAATAAAGTAAGCGCCTGCCAATTTATAAATTAAAGTTGTAAATTAAACAAACATGTCGCAACTCACAAATGAAGAATATGCGGATATTGTTTTTGTATAATGGTTTCTGTAACGGCAATGCATTGGATGCCTGCAGAGAGTATTGAAAGGTGTTTATGCTTTATTTGTTAGTCATTTTTTTCCAAAGCTAATTTTATCTTAATTAAATAAATAATTTCAGCTTTGAATCTTTAAGCTCACAGATAACTCGGAAACGAATAGTTATTTCAAAAAATGTTATGTTTCATTTTGACTCGGAATGTGATTATAAATATAAAACTTCGTTTTTTCCACCGGTTATAAAACACCCCGTATAAATTATACATATATTACGAAATATGAATTAATTCATAAACCTTTTTAAAATCGAACAGTAAGTTAATGAATAAAACTTCATAACATTATATAGAGATTAACACAAACAATAGGTTTATTCGACTTTAATATAAAGCCAAGCCCTTATTTTATAATCAACTAAAAATAAATGTCATTTATATGCAAATATTTTAAATCTAGTGTTATGAAGTATTATTTATGTTATTGCGGCAAAAGGAATAAATTCCTTTATAATCTACAAATCCGATGATCTCATTTGCAACTGAAGTGGCTATTTTAGGTGGACAGCTAGCGAGCGTCTGTCCAGAGGATTCGGTGGATTTATTTAAATAAGGGTTCGTTTCGGTTTCCTTTGTGAACTAAGGAATTATAGTCGATTTTATATAGAAACGTTATTACACCTATATACATGTTTCTTTTTAAATCTATTTAAAAGACAATTTGTTTGAAAACTGCTTTTAAAAGGTTTCTAAATTTAACAAATTACCGTAATATACTTTTAAGTTTGTGAATAAGTGAACAAATAGAGAAGTGTACGTAAAGGCGCTCTCAACTGGGACTAAAAGGATTTCACCGGGTTCTTGTCCCGTCTAACTTTGTTTTTCAAGATTCAGATGTACAAATTCACACTCTTTTTTTTATCGCTCGCGCCATTTATTAGTAATGCGAAAGTTAAGTAAATAAATTGTTATTGTATCAAGTGCCTACGTAAATTTTAATGGAAAAACGTTATACCTACCTAATTAAAAATCGGGGAGGATAAACGTCTTTTCCGAACTATATTTTCTTGCAAGTTTAAAAACAATTTACACCGCGATGTTGGTTTTATCCATTAATAACATTTTAGAATAAAGGAATTTTTCATATTGTTATCTTGATTTTTGGGTTCCTATTCGGGATGTGCTGGAGGCACGGTTGCAAGTAATTCAATTTCGTTATAAAACCTTTCCGTATATATCATCTGCGTATCCAACTTCTTCGTCGCTACCTCAATTCGCCTTCAATCTACATTTTCGCACAATTTGTCACAGTTTCCTGCAGTGTTCTACCGCATTACAAATATAGTGCTTGAAATTTTTCGACATGTTGGCATATGTATTGTTAAATTACCATCAAAATATACGTTTGCTTTAAACATCTTATTTCAAAATGTTTTCGTTTAATTCTTTCATAATTTATAAACCGGAATTGTTATCATAATTAAAAATTTTATTAAGTAATATTATTTCGTGTTTAATTTTATATCGTTAGATTTTTAATTATTATTTGAAATAAAAAATAAAGCAAATCGCGAAGTTTTAGTCCGCCTTTAAAGTTTATTTTTCCTTAATTGTAATGAGTTCAAGTATTAAATGTTTGACTAAAAAGAAAACTGACGCTTGTTATTGATCTTGCCGACTTTTCGAACTTTGTTTTAAAAGTTTTAATTTTTCGCTTATCTTGCCATCAACATTATTTTCACAAAAAGAGCTTTTAGAGTAGTCGTAAGTTAATTCTATATTCGTTCTATATAACATAAATTATTGTCTTCTCGCGAAAATATAACTAACGTAAGTGCAACGTTGTGGTCACTGTTCGATATCAGGTCCATTCGCATTTATCCGGAGTTTTGGTCGACGATCCGGCGCCTACGCTGGATTCGCGATCAACTCAGTTTCACATCACTTCTGCCTGCTATAGATTAAATTTACTTATTGAGCGGTTTTCACTCCGACACGAATTTAATTTTATTATTCACGATCAACTCTGTGAATTCCGAATTTGATAATATTCCAGATACTGTTTCGTAGGTGGTTTTAATACGCTAGATATGAATGCACTAGCATAAAATAAAGGCAACTGTCAAAATCTAAAATTCTGATTGATTGAAATAATTAAAAACTAAACAGCGTTGGCTACACGAACAAGTCTATTATTAAATCATGTTTACTTGTATATAACATCTACCACATTAAGCGTCTGTCGATGTGAATCAATCTTCAATCGTTTCGTTGTCACTTTTTTTGGTAGATATCGCGATCAAGTTTTCATTAAGACACATCGTATATAAAATAAATAGGATATTTAGCGTTCATTACACATTCGTATTTCTTTACGTGCATAATTAGTTTTGGATGAGGGTCAAGTAATAAATCTAAGTAAGCTGTAAGAAACTTTTGACAAAGTAGGTATGTACTTTCCGTAAAATTTCTCGTAACAAAAAAAATCTGTCGCAGAAAATTAATATGGTTTCAATTTGTCAAAAATAAAATTTATAGTGCGTCGCGATCAACAATATCAAATACACAAACGGAAAGCAAACGCCATTTAATTAAAAAGTTGTCAGGAATAATAACTATTTCTAATAATACAAATTCCTCGTTATCGACACAGTTTTATTACTTAAGAAGTCTATTTTAACCAACAAATCCTTGGGAAAATTTCAGGAAATTCTTGTTTACACGAAAGCCACATTTATGAATCGAGATCGTTTTCACTTAAATACGTTTAATAATAACTACCTGCCTATTAATAAGAATTTTAAGAAACGCGGTAAAGTTGGTACCATTGATAAAACAAATTACACTTGCCGCTTTTAACGTTTTCCCGATTGTACGAATTACATTGTATTGCTTTAAAAGGAGTGAAACAAAACTGTTTCATATATTTTTCGACATCGAATTTGAAAAGGTTAATTATACACCGATATTAATAAAATCTCAAATTCCAAATCATAAGAGATCGAAAAATCACTTAAATTAAATCACTAAAATCTTTATAAAAAGACTGCCGTATTTTACTTTTTCCCAAGTCGAAACACCAACTACTGCTCTACACTAGGCGGTAATATTTTTTCTATAAATGGGTAACAATATTTCTGCCTATTTTGTTTTATCGATTGAGTGCCGCGTGGTACAGAAAGTTGCACTATTTATTAATCTTTTATCTGCAGAAAAAAGTTTCAGAAAAAGTAACTTACTTCCTTATTTATTAGGTCCTGAAGAGGTATAAGTTTCGCGTCCCTACCGTCACAAGAAAATAAACATTAATTTGTTTTAACCTAAACGTAAAAGACCTATAATACAAATAACCTCCAGGAAGTAACGATAAACCTAAGAATAATCGTTTCTGATGTTTTTTTTAGTTGTGGAAGTGATTTAGAATATGCGCTTGAATGTCAAAGGGTTGTCCCGACCGTCACAGTGACGGGTGAAACAAACTAATGAACATACACATGAACATGAACATGTTTTTTTTGCGTATTATTTAGTGCGTTACGTTGAAGATTCGCGATCGATTTCCGGCGCACCTATTCTCAACGTATTTTACGACGATCGTATTTATTACAAATTCTAAGAAAGTGTTGACATTTTCGAAAAAAAAAATATATATATATATATTTTAATTTAATTATACTACAGGCTAACGATGATAATTATAAGTTACTTTTTATTAAAATACAAATAAGAAATTTTTTTGTACTTATGTTGATCTCGTTTCTAGTAAATCGTCAAAGAAAGATGCCAAAAAACATCGTTATAATGTAAAAAAAAATGTTAACAGCAATTTCAAATAATAAAAACAGATTTTATTTACTGATTGTGTTACTCGTCCCGACCGTCACAATTCCCTGTCCCCACCGTCACAATTTTTGAAAATTCATAACAAGAAATTGGTCCTACTTTACAAGTTAATCTTTTCGGAAAATAATAACGACACTAGTTAGGCGTCAAATTAAAAAAAAAATGCAAATTTTAGGATTATTAGTTTGTCTGAATTTCTATAATCTTTGTATGTACTAATCTGGAGATTAATTCCTGCCCCAAATGTCACACTTACTCAAATATGAATTTAACATGATTAATGACAGAAATTTGTTTGTTTGAAAACAGTTATTTAATCAAACTAATATGTATTTACTTTATCTAAACAGTCTATAATAACAGAGATATATTTCAAAGTTTGTCAGAAAATGAGTTAAACTGTCCTGACCGTCGCCATGAAGTGACCCTGTTCTAAACGCACATTACAAATAATATGATTAAAAATATGTAATCATATAGAACTGAAGTGGTTTTTTTTTGACATCGGAACACGAGTCCGTGTAGTTTCAGAAAAGAGAATCGCCAATAAAAACCAACTGGAAAAGCATCTAAATATGATCATCAGATAAATTATCACAATTGTTAACAAGTTACAATCCAAAACGCGCAATAACCAAAGAAAACTGCGAAAAGGATGGAAGGAAAATAGACGACAAGTCAGAAAATCGTTAAACGGCGTTGAAACAATATTAAAATTAATGTAAAAATTTCAGCACCTACTTCAAATGACGCGACCTTTTAAAATTTCTAAAATAAAATAGACTGCTACCTACATTTTTACTTTTTTCAACTTACGCAAAACCTGTTTGTAAACCAAAAATACATTAATAATGTTTGTACTGTAAAACGATAAACTATAATATTTTATTTTTACTTAATTCTGAATTTTTTTATTAAAACAAAGCAAATTTTATTTAACAGATTTTACTTATTAAATCATAAGTAAATTTGTAAAAGCGTTCTAAAATAAATATATTTTTAAAATTTTATTTATTCACCAAATTTTCGTGTAAACTATAAACGCGAAGATAGGTCTTTAAGCGATAATATATTAGAATTTTGGAAGGAGCTGTCTTACTTAAACTGTAGTAAATAATTGCTAGGAAAGTGATGGACTCTCTGCAGCTCCTTCGTCTTTTAAATTTTTAAAGAAGCTCGAATGAAAGGCGGCACATTCCCTAAACGCGAATATAAAATTGTAAGACTCAATCTGTGAGAGGGAATAAATCTGAAAAGTCTATTTTCAGTCTGCATTACCGAGCATTAATAATTCTGACAAGCAATAACCTTAAAACATGCATTTCAGCATATTCCGTTCAGCGTTCAGTGCCCTATTTTGCAGATTTGCTCCATTTGTTTCTCACAAAAGCAATCTTGAAGAGTGGGTGTTATATCTATGGATCAAAGCTAGCGACGACAGACGCTTACCAAAAGAATTTTCAATTGAAATTTGTTCGGAAACGTTATAGGTGTTTTATTTACTTTTTTCATTAAGGTGTTACTTGGGTTTAATAAAACTATTTGAACGAAATTAAAAGAATTACGTATCTACCTACATAAGTAGGTAAATCGAAAATAATCGCTTAGGTACAATTTAATTAATTAAAACTTAACATTTTCAAACAGTTTTTCTATAAAAGTAGAAATAATAAAACATTATAGTGACACTCCATTCATAAAAAGTGCGTCTTAAAAATCGTTTCATAAGTAATATCCAAATTGTAAAATCTATATTTTAAATTTTATTAATTTTTTTCTGCACAATATCAGGAAATTGATAATTTTGATTAATGTAATTTTTCATCAAATTTAACCATTACTATAGAGTATTAAACATACCAATAATAGGTACAGTCGAATCTCGATAACTTGAATCTGCGGGGACGAGAAAAAAACTTCGAGCTATCGAAAATTCGAATAATCGAAATATATTTACTTGAGAATTTTGTTTGTAATTCACACAGCCAGTTCGAGTAATCGTTATATTTGACTTATCGAGGTTCCACTGCATTTTAAGCGCAAATTTCTATAATCAGTTAACGTTAATGTATTTTAATATCTGGGAAAAGGAAACGTTGTAAATTTACAATTTTTAATATGCACCCTTCTTATCCAGTTATGTTGATTAATGCATTGTTCTAATGAGTTTTAGTTCATATTTTAACGATTACGCCACACACTTTTGTTTTTTTTTTTTTTAGAAAATGATGTACCCACCTAGTTACAACCCAATAAAATTAAATTCGCTAACTCAAAAATTCTGAACATCGTCACTAACAAAATTGGCAGAGATTAATGAAAAACTATCCGTTACGGTTATAGGATTTAGAAATTAAATAATCGAAACACTCGAAACAATTTGCCCACACAGTTCTTGTGAGCTTCGAGGCTTAAGATTTTGTTAAATCATGTAAAAAACTAGTCATACAAAAACAAGCTCTTATTTAAACAAAAATATATAAATAAACCCAAAAATTTTATTAAGTGATGAGACGAAGTCGAGTCACTTAATCACACTCAACCGTAAAATACCCTTTCAGCACGTGTTTATACACTATGCTTTTCCAACAACCACAAATATTTTTATTACACAATTTTGATTTTTGACATTTACGTTTAATAAAATATCAAATTTGACAATTAATAATAAAACAGTTTTTGCGTCAAGTCATTGCATGACAAGCTAGAAGGCTTTTGATTGGCCGAGTAGCGTGTGCAATAATTGCACACGGACTACAATGCTTTCAATTGTCTAATGAGTTTCGTTACGCACGATCGGCCTACATAATTGTAATTGTCAACTTTCCGTAACATTCATTAGTATGAATTAATGCTCTTTTCATAGTGCTCGTCGGTAAAAATGTTTAAATTGCACATCAAGAATAAGTAAGAATATTATCACTTACCTTTTATACCATCATTGCTCTGCTGTCCACATCCGTTCCTCTGACTATCGGTGAAAATCCACACAGATTTCATGCACTTCACGTCACCATCTGAAAATAAAATTCAAATGTTAATTCAAGAATGTCAATATTCCCGAATCAAAAAAAAATAAATAAATCGTTAATATAGGTAAGTATAGGCCCCCTCGGCCCGAATATAAGAGTCATAATATAAGAGAATATCTATTATATATATTGGAACTAATTATTAAGTAATTAATTGTTAATTACTGCGTTAATCAGTAATTATTAACTATATATTAAGTTTCGAATTATATAAGATTGATCGTTTCTGAATTACACCGAACGCTTTTTGGATTACAGTTAATGTTTTCCGACTTACAATTAATGAATCTGAATTACATATGATGCTTTCTGATTTACAACTGGAAAAGGTGTAGTTTTCGAATTTAATAAAAAAGCTAGTGGCGCCCAATTTTGTTTGTGTGTATGTGACTTCTCTCATTTTGATTGTATACCCTCCCTGAGATCGTCAGCCGACTGCTGCCGGTAATTTTTTTAAATTTTTTTTATTGCGTTCCTTCGTCGTTTTGACCGTAACCAACATATTGTACATAGGTGCATAGGTACATAATTATGTGATTTAAATTTTAAATAACGTATGTACGCCTATTTTATTTCCACTAAATACTTTTGGTATACCTACTATTTTACTTATGTATGTATTTTACGTTTGTAGGTAATAAAATTTAACTATATAAATACATACCTACATACATTGTTTAAGTAAGTAAGTTTGATGCATAATTAATAGTAATTTCAACGATATTTATTTAAAGTATATGCATAATAATATTATATACTTGTTGTTTGTTAATATTATCAACATTAAATTTTAGTCGCTTAACAGAACAGAAAATAAAATTTAAATCTGTAAATATAGGTACCTTAAAATCATGGAAAGCTGCAGGTCTCGGGGCCCCGAAACGCGGTCGGGCGAAAAGTTCACTTCAAAATACGACCAACTCACTCGAAAACTCGTCAAAACTAAGGACAAGGTTAAGTATTTCACATATTGTATCACCTATCGGACGGTACCAAGTCGAGACTTGCAGCGCGTTATCTCCCCCTTTGTTTTCTTACAAATGTGTTCCAGGTGATAATGGATTAAATTTTGTAGACGTTCTTTATAACAGTGTTTCTCGACATTTTTATATTTACACCTCTTTAGTATTATAACTCGAGAGGAACGTGCGTTATGGGTTTTCATAATTATTTCATCAAATTATGATAGGTACCTACTTATTATTTAAAACTGTCGAGTAAATAAAACCGAAAAACCGTGAAAACTTCGGAACCCACAAGATTTTTCGTTGGAATTTAATAACTTTTGGTGTACATACGTAATAAACAAAGATCTACAAAATGATATATTTTAAACGGTGTTATTTTCATCAACGACTTTCACTTCAAACTTAAAGATGTTGCTATCCAGTATGCTGATAACACAACCCTGATAACCTCGACAAGTCATCTCTGCGACGTTGAATTTCAACAAAAAGTTAATATTGCGTGGTGCACTCCAGGGGTTCGAGTAAAATGACCTCCATTTAAATGAAACAAAAATAGTAAATAAAATATTTTATCCAACAGCAAGAAAGACTCGTGTTCAATTTCTTGGAGTTATAAATATGATCAATATGACTCGGGAGAGTCACGTGAATGGACTATTAAAGGCTTTATCTAGAAACATTTTTACTATTCGCTGCATCGTAGATTAAGTTCCTAAAAATTTCATGCTTTGATCTAAACTAAAATATCTTATGCCCAATTAACCTGGAGACATTGCACGGACAGCCTTATACGCATAATGTGTAAATTACACTATCGCGAGACCTGTTGGAAATCCTTTCAGTCACATACATTTTGTACTGTTCCTTGCACATATATTTTTGAATGTTTAGTCTACGTATATTTTCACATAAGTTCAATATACAGAGTGATCTTTGTCCATATGAGGCGAGGTTTAAAAGGATTTCAGGTTGAAGTTAAATTGGATTTTCAGTACTAGGTGTGGAGTGAACTACTTCGTCGGTCGATTATTTTAAAATAAGGTTCCTGTAAGTTTCCGGAATGAAATTTTCAAATATTAGTATTAAGTTTTTAAATTTTTAAGGCCATTTTCGGACTTGCCAAACATTTTACGATAAAAAAGGTACTTTTTTTAATTTCGATAAAATAAATCATATTTGAGAAAATCACACCTAAATAATATCTAATAATATTCTCTTGTTCTCGAATATGGTTCGTATTATCGAAATTAAACAAGAGTGCCTTTTTCATCCTAAAACGTTCAAGAAATTCGATAATGACCTTAAAAATTAAAAAACGTAAATCTCTAAAAATGTCGAAATTAGAAAGATTAGGAGTAGTTCATCCCTGGCTTACTTAAAGAAGTGTCAAAAAACCTATTACGACATTTTAAGTGCCTTTATTTATTACGTATATGTACAAAAATTATTTTTTGATGAAAACTAAAAATATTTTGTTATATAGTTAAATAGTTGTTAAGTCAAATTGGACAAAACAATTTTTGATAACCGTTAATACCTAGTTTTTTTACTTTTTATTCTAATTGGCCGTAAGTGATTTTTTCTCAGGTTTATTCCCATATAAAGTGTGTAAATTTGCAGTCCTACCCGCCGTTCTGCGCTCGTGGAGAGGCAGTTTAACTGCAGTTCGCGATGTAAACGAGTCTCAAGTTGTAGCAAAGTACACACTTTTACGGTGGCTTAAATTTGTTTGTGGGCGTCGAGCGGTTTTTACTTTAAATGAAGTTTTCAACGAACATTTCGGTGCATTCTCCTTAAAACCAAATTAAATTCAGACTTCTTTTTGGGCATCTTCGTGCTCCAATAGCACAAAGACTTGGATTAAAGCATAATCTAGAAATTTAACACTTTCATTAAAAGGAACTGATGACATTTCTTGCTGTTAATATAACTTTCTTAATATGCTTAGTTCCCTTTGTGTTCGTTAATTAATTTTAGATTATTACCAGACATTTTCGTTTTATTGAAATTTTAAACCGGCAGGTGAATAAAGCAGTTTGTGGGAAATATTATTTTTACGCAAAATCGAAAAGAATTCAAATGGATAATAGTTGCTAATGTAAGAGTAAGTAGGTGTAGAGCTCGTTTCTAAGTGCGCACGTACCTACTAAGAAAATCGGCAAAAAAATCGGCAAATTTTCGTCATCAATAGAAAGTTACTATAATTTTTTTGTGTATTAATTTGTAATATTCATTGTCAGTTTAAAGATTTGAACAGGGCATATTCTACGGATAATTTGCCTTCACGCATGTCATGGCAAATAAAGACTACAATTTATTAGTACTGTAAGCAGTAAAAACACGAGGTATGAGTGTTGACGTGCATCCAAACGAAATTTGGGTGACAATATATCTTAATTTCTTTTAATCACCCAGCAACCACGCCCACGTCCGTGATGACGAAAGTATAATTTTTTATGATTAGAATACTACATTGGTAAAATAAAGCTCGTTCGCCGTAAATTATTAAAATGACATCATACGCATTTTATCAAATATTTTGACAGTATTTGTTTAATACACTATCTTGCACATGTTCGAATGCGTAAATAAAAATACATAAATTAATAAAGCAAACATCAGGAAATCATAGAAACACGTGCAACAATCGATGAGCAATAATCGAAAATAAAAACCGATACTTTAAATGGCATCCAACTAGGTATCGGTCATCGAATTATAAATAGGAAATATTTGCTGCCATTCAACAGACAATCCTCATTATATCGATTCCACAAATTAGTCACTTTTCTTTCGTCAAGTTACACAAGTAGATAAGTACCAACGTGTGATATTTTAATTTTTAATTGTGACAGAAATATATATACAAACAGTTACATTTCGTATTTTCATTCATGAGTAAAAAATATAGGCAGTTTCTTTTAGGCGCCACAAAGGCTTAGTGTTTACTATAATCGTGACAACATATTTATTTGTAACACGCTAACAGTAAAAATATAATGTGATAGAAACATGGAATAAATACATGTCACACGCAGCAACAAAAAGTTTATACTATAAGATGATGTTTAAGGCTATTAGATTTATATAAGTGGTGTTACTTTTTATATGGCACGACGCATTTGCAAGGATTTATTCTAACGTTAACCAAATATATGTCTGTAACTTTGAAAAAGGAATAAACTATTTTACGATGTGATACGAGAAAACTATAAAAATGTAAGGAATAGTTAATATTTAAATGCGTCAATAAATAAAGATCTTGGATATGATTCTGTAGAGAGGTATCGTCTTATTTACAATAAATTACACATTAAAAACCATCGAAATTTACATGTTGGCTTATATTATTTTTGTTGTTATACCAGTTGAAATAAAACTATACCCTCATGCTAAATAGAGACAATAAGTATAAGTATATAAAAACAGACATCAAAAACTATATTTATTGCTGTAAGGGACGGGAAATGTGTCTCGCAAAATTAAATTAAATAAATGGCGACACTTGAAAATATATACAATGCACTCCACAAAATATAGTTAATAAAAAATTTAAAGCTTACGATTCAAATCGTAATTTATTTTAAATATGACACTATAATTTTATTTAAAAATTTTAATTCGAGTTTTTACACCAGTTAAAATGTAGATATTATTTAGTTACAGCTCAGAATTTTATGATAATCATTGAATCATTCTAACGTAAATATAAAATTAGAAATAGTTACCCAATAGACAATAAGTAGTAAATGGCCGAAACTAGATCCTTGCAAACACCGGGGACACCATAAACGCGACAAAATTTAAACTATTCGCAATTTTACAAGCACCTTATAACCGACAGGATATAACGTTTCGTGTGGATAGGTAACAACAGGATAAGTTATCGTGCCATTTGCGGGTAGGATGGCGCGTCGAGAAAGTATGACGGGAATGATGGCAGGAAACGTTTTGAGTTAGTGTGCGATGAAAGACTTATGTATGAATCCCCTAAAATTATCCTTCCCGATTCCATAACGAGAAAGCACATTCGGAAAAAACGTTAATTGAAGACTCACTATTGTGACCAATTTTTCAAACGTCTAGGAAACAAACGTCTTACTTACAATTAGACATAGATCATTTTGATATTATTGTTACTATGCATTATGGAACCTTATAAAATATAAATACGTATTATAACTGAAACTTGTTTATCATCATATTAAATAATATTAAAATATTTTTTTTTACATGTATACCACCTACAGATATATAATTTCTTTTTAATAATTTCTATTTCTGTTCTAGTTCTATTTAAAATAATAAAAACCGGAAGTGATTTAATGGGTCTCAAATTTACCTATGCAGAAATTCATTTTTGTAATTCTAAAATTTACTGAGCTATTAGCTCGGGACAGGTTGGGACTGAATCACCCGGTATATTCATATAAGTAAAACTAGAGCATATTAAGGTAGTAGGCGCTGCACGTAATAATATTAAGTAATTGGCAAGGTCAGTAATGAAAGATAATAAATAATTAAAATGTAAGATTGAGGTGTGAAAGGTGATACATACTTGTACATTCTTACTCGCACGAGTAAAAATAGAGCATTAAAACTACCCGAGTTTGTGGCTACATTAAGCAACTGTATATGCAACTACATATGTATCTAAACAATTTCATTCAAAAATTCTTAAAACTATTATTTTTCTTCATTAATACATTTTAACACAATTATTGAATTAAATGGAGTTTGAATCGTAAATTTCTAAAATTGCAAAGTTCACGTTTAATTGTGCGATTCGTCGTCTTGTGATTGTTATTCCCTCTGCGTGTTTGGGTTATGGGCCGTTCTGTCTGGATAATCTTTAATTGCCCGTGTATAACGTTCACTTCGTGATACAGATATAGCTTCGTCAAATTACTTTTGATTTTCGAATTTAAACCTCATTCATTCTCTTTACCAACCGAAATCTATTTATTTTATTAATCTAACCGTTAAACGAAGCAAAAAAAGTCGTATTTTTGTAGTTAAAAAGAATATAATTATTTACTTAAATATTGTTAGTTTTGATGCGGTACAAATATATTAATAATATTAATATTAAATAGAGAAAAATAATGAAATTCAAAACAACGTAAAATCCTCTACGTGAGCGCTATACGGGGTGATCCAACTTTAAATGCTGAAACGTCAGGAATGAATAAACCAGTAAAATATAAATTATATGTATAACGCTTTTCCGAAAGGGACTTGGTAAGTTTTCGAGATACAGAGTTGTTATTTTTAGATAGAAATATTTTTTTACTTACTTCACAAAAAATACATATCGAAATATGTTTAAAAGTGTTTACGCAACTGGAGAAAATGTTTAATCGTTGAATTATTAACATTATTTATTAGTTCTAATCTAAAATAAAAAGCACTAAATATAAAATACAGTTATTGGAAGATGCTTAAATTATGAAACGAGAACGTTTTCTATTTTTAAAAACCTGAATTCACTATTATGTATCTCGAAAACTAATTTATGGTAAATTTAATTTAAAAAAAATATGTTTTAAAATAAACTACACTTATTTTTCACTGATTACCGATTTTTTTCACCAATTTTTTTATTAATCGTCCTATATAAATTTAGCAACAATACATTCTTCTACTGCAAATTTTGTCAAGTTGTAATTTTTTAACGTCATTCGCCTAACTTTAACTTGATTAATTTGAATAAATTTGACTAATGATGTTTGTAGCTAATTTTTAATTTTTACGAGAATTTTCAGCTTATTAAAAATTAGATATAAATTTAGATTGTAAAGTTGCTTATTAATATATTATTAATGTATTAATTAAGTAATATATTAGTTTTGGATTACGGAATGGATTAATAACGCTTTGAAAATTACATTTCAAAGACTTGTGTAATTTTTCAGGCATATGTTATTACGGGATTTTTTCACTTTTAAACGTGCATTATATCGACGGTTGTTTGGCAGAGTAACTTAACCCACACTTTTTTACGAAAATGAGTTATTCTGACTATCTTATGCATCTAAGGCAAAGACATAATCTGTTAAAATCTGATAACAATATTCCGATATTTTCCACCAGAAACATCGATTTGTATTCCCATAAAACGTATTTGTTTATAACTACGTTATAGAACAAAATGTGCTTTTCTGTAAAATTTACTTTTTGTGAGTTAAGTCGTTCTGCCAAAACTGCGTCAATATATTACCTACTATACCTTTTTAAAAAATGGACTTGTTGAGTTTTGAAAATCGACTCTTAACTTATAAAATGCAATCTTTGTTATCCAATAATCTTAGGTATCTAACAGATTTTAATAATTTATAATGAAATTCAGGGGAATAATTATTCCTTATTCTGATAAGATTACATCAACTTTTATGCCAATTTTATCTCACGCATTTTAAATATAAAAGCGTAGGTACCTATAAACGACAAGATTTTCATTTTTATATCTCTATATATTCCGACACAATGCTTTTTAGGTAATGCTTTATATTCATTGCTTCGTTAATAATTTCAACGTTCATGCGTGAGCTTTTCAAACCATAACAACATTTAAAGTAAAGTTCTTATTCTCGACTGAGACTAAACATAAAAAGGCCAATTTACAAAAAAATCTTCTATAAAAACGATACGATACTTTTAAATCCATCTTTATAAAGCAGAAATATATAGGTATTTGAAAGCAGGATGCAGTTGTTTCAAATTTTTTACGACCCAATTTGTAGGCTTTTTGTAGCTTAAGTTAAAATTTGTCCGAGAATTTTTATCAAATATTATTCCTTCAATTTAAATGAATTTGTTCCATACTTTAGCATCTCACTGTATATTCCTATGTTTATTAGTTATATATTTATTTGTTTACAAAAATTTTTCTAAAATCCATCTTATTTAATATTAAACATGTCTACGTGTATGTTGTAGGCAAATATGTAGATGAGTAGTTATTTTAGGAAAATAACTTTTTACTAGGCAAATAATATATGCCTGGGCAAACAGCTTTCTAATATTCATTTATTACATATTTAAACGTTATTGTCCTAGGAAAATAGTATTTGACGGAACCTCTATTGGGCAAATACTTAGCGTTTTCTTTTCAAAATAGCTTTAGTAATATAGTAATAGTAATATTTTGTAAGATTAAGTGCGCGCACGCTCACGCTGGAAAAGGAATCCAATGATTCAATTAAATATGTATCTATCTATATATATTTAATTTATATATATTTTAATTTATATATATTTAATAGATATTTTATTATCTTTGTTTTATAATAGATAGATAAGCAATAACTACATTAATTTGAGCATACGTACACTCAAAAAAAAATATTGTACATAATATTAATGAACACCAGTTATTGACTTTTTGATTATTGATACAATGAAAAGTTCATTAATACTACTAATACACTGAAGAAAATAAGTGCCTAATTATGCAATTAAAACGATCGTTGTATTTACGAATCATTTATAATTTTTTACCTAATAACTTTCTTCATACCTACAATGAAAATTTTTATCGAAATAACGAATTTTTAGTTACTTTTTAAGAGTTATTTAATGTACGTTTGTAATGTACTTTTATCTAATGTACGTACATTGGACGCGTTACATCGGATTTTTTTTTTTTGAGTGTAGGTACCTAACAGTAAGAAACTGTATGAATTATCGAAGGCTGCAAATTTATTTAATAACATGTAATATCATTCTAACAATCATTGCCAAAATAAATAACAAGAGTATTTACTTTTGTTTCTTACGTTTCAAATTGATTTTTATGTTCCAAAATGGGTTTTAAAGTATGTTTGTTGTTTTGTGTTTCTCAGAATTGAATCTCATGTTTCAATATAAATTTTAAAATAGTTATGTACGTATTTTTATTGCGTTATACTTTTCAAAATAACAAGTTTATTTTTGTATGTGCAAGTTCTTTGAGTCAAAATATAAGCTTGTTTCAAATGTGGTAGGTGCTCGCCATATTTTCATGTTTTTTATGTTTTATATACTCTATATTGCTATGAAATTAGTTTTAGAAAAATATAAGAGCGCGACGGAGTAGGTCTTGTAAGAAAATTAAATATTAAGAAATAAAGGTATACATAAAAAACCTGAATTTAATGTAGATAAAGTGTAAATAGAAGAGGAGAAACCCACGGTGAGTGGATTTGTGTTGAAAACTATAAGTAGATAAACTAAACATTAGTGACAGAAGTGTTATGGGAAGTTAGGTTAACCGGACATAAGTGGAACATTGTGCGACAATTTTAAAATTAAAAAATGAATGTGTAAATTATTTCGGTTGTTCTCAAGTTATAAACACAGCAATATGTTGTATATTTCTATAGGTACTTACATACTTCGTGTTAAATATATATATATATATATATATTGTTATTTTCTTTACTCTCGATGTTAGAGTTACGCTGTGTAATTATATCTACAAATGATATCTATAATATTTATATTATAGGTACTAGCGACTAGATCTATTTAACGTAACCCCCGAAATTATAATATTCATAGTATTTTGCTCAATAATACAGATACTTATTGTACTTGCCTAAAAAGAATTCGGGGAGATACTATTTGCCTGGTTTAATAATTATGCAGACGCCTACTATTTACCTAGGCAATTAGAAATGCAATAATGCTCAAAGCTAAATATTTTCCCAGTCATTATTTGCCTGGTAAAAAGCGATTTCCCTAAAATTTAATTTAGGTAATTTAAGTAGGTATAAGATTTTACTCAGAAAAATATGTTTTAATTTGACTAATTGTTACCTACCTAATTAAGAAAAAATAGTAAAGCTCGTGTCAGTAAAATCTGCAATCGGCATAAAAATCGTTTGCGTTAATTAATTTCAGTTAGAGTCTATTAATTAAACAGGATGTCTTCTTGATTTCTTGGGAACTTTTCGTTTCAACAATAAACGATCGCTGTCTAACACTTCCGGAGTTCGTGTTTACTTTCGAACTTGATTAATTACTGAAATCCTGATCGATTGTGCTATTAGCTAGTCCTTTTAAAGTAGGTAATCAACCACGCTACGCCGTTAGAATGATGAGGGCGAACGACAATACTATTCAACCTAATCAGTAAATTGATTTTAGGCAAAAGTGCGGGACAATCGGCCTCTAAAACAAATTCTTCATTGCAGAGATTAATCACTGTCAGTTCGCTCTTTAAGTTTCTCTTTATCGATTAGGAAATTTTATAAAAACACAGAAAAAGTTGATTTTTCTTAAACAAAAATTTATATCTTAAAACATGCCGTTCGAGACAAAGAATGTAAAATTTAGATAGAAATTTAAACTTTTGAGAGACACTGTTGTTTCTAGTTTATTTTTAAAGGAAGTAACTAGTAATACTCTTTTTATGTCGGTAGTTTAAACTGTCTTGGAACTTCCTTTATACAAGAATCCTGACAGATTTCCAGAAACTAATTTAAAAGTGTAAACGCTATTTTTACTTTTTTTAGATTTACGAAAACGTGTTTAAATTTAGTTAGGTAGGTACTAGGTATTTTTTATTAGATTTCGTTCTAATAATCAGTTTATTTAACATAAACAGCAGAAAATTAATTAGTTAACAAAAATAGAAATTGAGAAAATTAAACGAATGGGTCTTTTTGACAGAACTACCGAACTTGCTTATTTTTCTATATCTATTGTTTCTTTTGTTTCTTAGCAACACCCTGTTACTTGTTCAAGTTTATATTTTTAACAGATTCTACCTTAATTCGATTCATCTTAAGTTTGGTATTTTTTTACACCGTAACAAAATCATAATTGTTGTAAATTTATATTTAATAGTCGAATAAAATCAACTAGCGAAAATTCACTTTTCCACAATTATCAAGTTAAAGTAGTTACTTAGCTTTCACGATAATGTTTTAAAATAATTTGTAAGATTATTGATTATAATAGGATCCTGTTTTAGTTTTTTCCGTTAATTAGAAATAAATATATTATAGTTATAGGTATTTACTTTAAAACTAATTTCATTTTAAAACCGGTGCATATTACATATATTCAGGCAGAGAACAAAAATAATAACAACCAACTTAAAGATAATAAAATTAACTGTTTATCATAATTGTTTTTTTTTTAATTAAAAAATACCTTGTTAAAGGTGGACACATCCTATTTTATAACAATTGTTTAAATTTTAGAATAGAAATATGTAAGTATTATAAATTATTCCAGAATGAACTAAAAATTAATTTCATTTTATTTAAACTACCTACTTCGTTATTCAAAATAGGTTCCAATACACATCATCAATAAAACTTCGTATTTTTATTCATTCTTTACCATGTCATATTTGTGCAGGTAAATCATCGGCAGAAAGTGCTACGTTCAAAATTTTAATCTGAATATTACAATTACTTATGCAATTTAGTAACTTTTTATTCTTGACGTACATTAGAACCTATATTGAATAAGGTATATGTACCCAGGCGGCACACTGACGTTATAATGTCGTCAACTATTGGCCATTTGGGGAGCAATGGGGACGTCGTAAAAGACGTATATATGACGTCAATATGACAGGTCAACGTCACAGCCCAACGACGTCAAATTATGACCAATCTAGTACGTTACTTAGTCTTAAGTAGACGTCTGTCTAATTGGCGTCTAATTTCCTTAAATGGGACGTCGATTTGACGTCCCATTGACGTAATCCCAAGGCATTAATGACGCATCTAAAAGTGAAAAAATAGAAAAACATTCAATATAATTATTATTTTATTATAAAAATGAAGGTACAAACAAAGAACCTAAATCTAAGAAATTAAACTAAGCACTAAAGAAAAAACTATTTTAGATAAAAGCTTGCTGGTTGTAAGAGTCGCATAATGTAAAATTTTACAGCAGCAAAAGACATTTAAATAAATTAATAAGGAAATGGGGGTCACTCGCGCCTCAAAGATAACCTAGTCACCTAAAGGTTAAAATCTATAGAAATAAGTACAATTTGTCTGTTTCTTGTTAAGCCACGATTTGTAAAATTATTGTAAAAAATATTTCTCCCAGTTTTTTAATTATTTAAAATTATTCGTTTTAACTTTAGGTGATGATAGGCCGATTAATTTTTCACTTACAGTTAAAAGTTACATCAAAATTTACAATGTACAAATTTACAACGTAGAACTCACTGCAAAGTAAAACCACTAACCTAACAAAACCGCTGGCGACAAACCAAAGCGTCATCAGTATACACAGTGGCGTGACACTTAAAAGAACTAGTTCTAGCCATTGATGTACACAATTAGAATAAATAACTGGATGTGATTTTACTTACTTGTTTAGTTGTATACTACTGTATTTATAACGTATAGAACTTTTATTATTAATCGCATAGACGCGATAGTGCATAATTCCAAAATAGACTTATATATTTTTTAGTTAAAATTTTGGACTAAAACATAAACATGTTAGAAAAAATTACGAACATTTTACGCTTTAAATTAACGCTTCAAAACGTCTTTATCTTCACTTTTCCAGTGAGGATTCAGGACTTTAGAACGACCAAAAAAGACGTCTCAACGACGTTCTTTAATGACGTCAAATGTTCGTCGTGAAAGCGTCGTCGTGCGTACGTCACTTATTGGGTCCACAACGTCGCCGACGAATAATTACCAATAATTGACGACATTGTGACGGCAGTGTGCCGCCTGGGTAGGTATGTATATGTAATTTACTCACAATCAGTATTATTCGCATTCTTGCCATTTCAAACTGAATATCGTAACATTCGAATCAATCAATAGCACTTTACCTTTGCATATACATATCTGATAATAAAAATATGTACGTATATGTAATTAATTTTTTTTTTGTTATTACTATCGGTAACCTATTGCAATAATTAGAGAAAAATCCAATAAACTTGATATTCGCCGAAATTCAATACGTTATTGGATCTGTTAATGACTCTTTACCTTTTAAACTTTCGTTTTAAATTTGTTTACTTAATGTTTTAGAATACTTTATGGTAAAATACTGTTTATTATGTATTTTCAATACAAACAAAAAGTGTCGATTTATTAAATTCAATAATTTATATACGTAGATATCTGATTAATAGAATTCGCAGCTGAATACGACCTTATAGTTTTAATAAGTATTAGGTAGTTAGAGAGTTCTAACAATTTTTTTTTAATAATCGGTTCATCGGGCAGACGTTATTAATTTTGATAATCTTTTGAATAAGAATAATAACAACACCTGCAGAAATTGTTAAGGAAAAAAAATACGTCTATATTACCATGTATTCACCTCTACCTTTTGATTCAACGCGTTAATCAAATCATATAATCCATGGAAACACCCAAGACAGACAATATTATATTAAACAATAATAAAATTTCTTGTTGATTTTGAGACATAAAAATTGACAAAATATGTAGTACAGAATGGATCATTACGGGTGGAACAATTAAAACTAACTATATATACGTGTACTTATAGATACATGAACATATGTTGCACTTATCCAAAACTGTATACCTACGTACAAAGTAGGCATACATTCCTAAATTTACGTAGATAGAAAATAATATATTATGTACCTAGTTAAGTAAATTATAATTTTACTTTTTAGTATCTATAAGGTTTCTTAGAAGTTGAAAAGTAAACGTTAAAGATTGAAATGAGAACATGAAAAGTTTGAAGTGGCTTCTGGAACTGATTTGTGGAAACCGTCTGCTGTTTATTCGCTTCTCACTTCCATCGCATAAAACCTAATTAGTTAAGTTAATTGCACCGTGATTAAGATAATTAACCAAGATATTGCATATTTCTGTGTTTTAATGAGATTTGGTTCCATTAAGTAAAGATTTTCGTTTGAATTTACATGTATTTAAAATTGTTTAAGTGACGGTGCGTCGTCATTTTTTATTTAAAATGTAGGAATAGGATTTTCCTAGCATTCCGAATAGGAATATTTCGTTGTTATATTCAAATATGTTTAACAAGCGGAAATATAGAGACTGATGCCAAAGTTGAGAATTAAATTAAAATGTAATTTAAAGTGAAGTAAAATATGTGAGCGAGGCACAGTGACTATCAGATAATTATAATTTGAGGAGCTTTGTGTCTGGTAGAGTCACATTTCACACTCCAGCTCCCTTCAGACAAAGCAGTAATTGCCAGCTTTGATGTGAACCTCTAGACCCCACTGTTGATGCAAATCAGATCAAAAGAAAGTAAATTGAAGGGTCCCTTCAACTTTTAGGTTAACACCTAATCATTTTAAAAAATTATTCGTTTCTAATTATTTCATTTCACCACCGTTTTTCGTTCTCAAATAAGTAATTTGAAAGTGATATAACTATAATATTACACATAAATTGTAAATATTAAATAGGTAATGTTAAAACTGTTCTCGAATGCGAATTAAATACGTCGGTGTATTTTTAATTTAAAATTAATAAACCTAAATGCAATTATATTTTAGATTTGAAAACAACGTCTAACTTCGTGTTTCACTTACAAATAATAAACAATACTCCTAATAAAAAATGAATTGATTTAAAACGAAATTATTTTCAGAAATCTGCACGAACTACCTCGAAAAGAGTGACCGGTCAAAACAGCCACGACGAAATGGCCGCATCAAAATAGTTCCTATTTTTTTACACATTTTAGATTTCGTTTTAATTAATTTACAATTTTATTAAATAAAACGCAAAAGTTAAATATACGAAATGTACCAAAAAGTTGTTTCCATATGGGAAGTTTAGATATCAGTTTGTCAAAAACTTCTATTCTTGATAAAAATCTTTAAAAATTAATAATGGACCCATTAGATATTATCAAGAGAGGTAGGTAAGCATAACTAGAAAAAAATGCAAGTACGTCGTTTAGTATTTAATTTTAGTTGGAAGATGTTTTGTCGGGACCATTTTAACGGGGCCATTTTGTCGGTGCATCCCGGAAAAGTAATCTCTCTGCCTATCTTTCATAAAAATACAAAACGGTACCGTGAATCGCAGAAAATTTGTAAATAATGACTTATCGTTTAATTAAATAAACATAATTATACTGCCCATTACGAACTAAAATATTCAATAATTTAATACGTGAGTTTTTCAAAGCTTTATTTCTCGGAAAACTGTACGAAATACCTACTAAACGACGAAGAAGCAAATAAATTGCGAAAAAGTACGAATAAAACTGTAAGCAACTAATACGTAGGTAAGTATAATAACCCGGAATAATGTGAATTTATTATATTACCACTATGAATAAAAATTCCCATAAATCTAAAGACTAATATAATTTAACGAGCTCTACCTACGTATGACAATTCTCTTAGGTAAGTATGTTTGGTTTAAACAAATGTAAAACCTTATCCGTCTCACGTTCGATGATAAGCCAGCCGGCTGGCTGGATGATAAAGTGGTCGTAACATTATATTATGTCATTCATTTTGACAATGAATCATTTTGAAATATAAAGATATTATGAAAAGTACAAATCTAGATATAGATGCAAAATAATGGCATTGTGAGTATTCGTTTAAATTTAAAGAAATGGACTCTATTCGACGTAATTTATAAAACATGTACATTTGCACCTACACGTAATATTCACAAGTGAATTCGCAAGATATACGAAGGTTCAGGATAACATTAAAGGGATCAACCGACTTACCTACGTCGATACTAATACCTCCATGTTGTTCGACACACATTTTTTTAATTAATAAACCCGATAAAATGGTTTTTAATATAAACTTATTTTTGTTTAAAACGAAATTAAAAACATAACTCGCCGTAACATTAGAAAATGTTTACCGGTTTTCCAAAAACGAAACGAGAAAACTAAAATTTCAACAACTCGCCGAACACACGAACCGTTCATTGAGGTCGACCGTGAAACACTAACAATAATCTACACCTTATCAATAAGAAAAGGGCTCGTCGTTTAGAACTTCTAGTCATTCGAAAAAGATTGATAAAGTACACGATTCAGACAGGCGGGTTTGTCCGATGATTTCAATAGCGCTAACTGCACGTGTATCGAACCCACCAAGGGCAGCCGTTCAAGTACTCCTTATCTAAACAGGTACGATGATTTTTGTTACTGGCATTAAGACCAAATTACGTTACTTACTTTTAAACGGAACGTTAAAATGAATTACCTAAGTAAATGCTTACTTGAAATTTTTGTTTAATAACAATAAAAGAGGAATAGATGCGCATTTATTTTTCTTTGATTATTTGGATAATTACAAAATTGTTAATTTTTTGTTTGAAAATGTGTTTTCATTAGATATGCGAAAACACGCCACTGGCACTGCATGAAAATATTTATATTTTCTAATTAACCAAAGATATCAATTTTATTTTTAACTCATTGTAAAGCTTAAAATAGAATTTGCAATTATTACGTCTTAACCCTCATAAAGTAAATTATGCAGGAGCGCACATTTTGTGTTGTAATGTAGTTATAAGCAGATACCTTTAACGGAAATACAAATCGATTTTTCTAGTGGAAAAAATCGAAATATTGTTATCAGATTTTAACAGATTATGTCTTTGCCTTAGATGCATAAGATAGTCAGAATAACTCATTTTCGCAAAAAGTGACGGGTAAGACGTTCTGCCGAAACTGCGCGTCAACATCGTAACTCTTGTCCACGAAGAAACTTTTTGATGCAAATGTGCATTTAGGTAGATCTAACGATGTGCTTTTCATGTTTACATCAAAAGGTAGGTACAGTATAATTTTCCTGCACTACGAAACTTTCGACAATTATTTACGTTGCAGAATAAACTTCGCGAAGCTGGTACGCCGAAACTATTGACTTTACAGGAAAATGACAAGAACATAAATCATGGAAAATTTCCCCTTGTTTATTATTTCATATAGATATTTTTGTCGTGAAATGAACCGAACAATGGGTTCTGCAGAAAACTCTTTTTCCATGTTTTGGAGTTTCCATGGAGTTTTCCACTATGGCGGCTCGAGCTCAACACATTGAAAGACCGGGACTTTTAGTAGATACGTTAAACAGTACGTTTGAATTAATATCTCTGACCAAGTTTCAAAACTTTATCAATGTTTTCCGTCAAACGTCGAAATTTGTTCCTATTGACTGGATCAACTATTAAGAATTGCCGATAAAACAGAAAAGTGCATTGAAAGCATTGAAATAAACGAACACTTTAGTATGTAAGTTATATATACACCATTCTTCATCCCTTTTTCTATTTCTCATCTTATCTATAAAGTAGCCTCCGACGATTTTTTAATATTTATGGAAAAAGGTAGAATAGAAGTTTACTATTAGCCGTAAATTCGGAATAGTGCTATTTTGTTCTTCATAACTTACTTTTCTTGTTGATTTATGATCAATTTTTGAAGTTTTTAAGTTGCGAGTGTTTCAAACGTGGCAGAGTGTTAATAAAAAATCGATGTCTATACATCGTTTAACGTTGCATCAATCCTAATTAATAAAAACATTAAAAACTTACTAATCGATGTTATTAATTAATCAATGGAGGATTAAAGTTTCTCTAAAAATTACATGGTTGTATTAATCGTGTATTCTTCTAAAAATTTATTTACTTAGGTAATTTATTTTAATATACGTACAAACACTCACCGGTAGAAGGTATTTTGTAAATAGAATAATTAGTAGTTTGTAGAGACCGTTTTCCTAAACTTAACTGACGAAATATGTTTACTAAAAGCATGGAAACATGTTTAAATTAATTCTATGTAGGTATGCAGAAACTAATGCAAGAAGTTGTTAGTAAAGTCTACCCTTTAAGAGCCTTTGAGTTATTTTAATTACACCCTGTACCTATATAAATGTATCATTTAGATTACCTATAAAAGAACTTAAAAATGATGTTACTAATGTACCTACAAAATTGTTTTCAATTTTGTAGTTCGAGGAAAAATAAAACGTTGTTACCCACCCACTGTTAATATCACATTGCGAGTTAATTGTTTTTATTTTTATACAAATAAGCTCCGTTACTACTATCACGCGTTAAAATATTCTAATCACTATAAAATAATTTATAAAAATAATAACTACCTTTTTTAAACAAACTTCAAAAGGTTAGGGGTATATTTTTTGTAAATTTTTGTAATTAAGAGCTTTATCTGTTAAATTAGTATGATTTGACCTTAATAGGCATATTTAATAACATTTTTTTCGTAATTAACTACATTTCTTAAACACCCTGTATTTTATTATAGATGTTATAAATTGAGATGAAAAAATAAAAAAATATATAAAGGCTATATTCTAGCGCAATTTTTATTAATCGCGGCCTAACAACGTCATAAAATGAAAGCGTGTCGGTTCTACATTTAGATTATTTTTCATATTCTTCATGACACCACCGTAATCGTTCAGGTAATCTTACTTTATGTTTTTATGAATAACTACTTATATTTGGCAGACTTCCACAAGCACGTTTAATAATTTTTAACATTTTAATTTACCTAAAAAGAATTACCTATATCGTTGATAACGTGTTTATGATGAGATTATAAGAAATATTACTGAATTTTCAGTAGGTATTGTATTGTAGGTATACTTACTTATTGTTATTCTACAACTCAATTCCATAAATAAAAATCGTGATTATCGTAAATAACCTTTTTAAATAAAATTTAAATATTTATTTCAATAGTCTGCTTTAAATATCCATTTCAAATACATATATCGGAACCACACTCTTCCTCGTCGTGTTGCTTAACCTTATCAGTTATTAGAGATTCCGTAGCCTGCAGCGCAGATTTATTGCAATACTTTAGTTCGCTTCGTAAAATCGCTTCTTATTTATTTCGCTTGATCCATTGGCAGCCGCAAAGCTCCATTTTTATAGCACTTTTAGTGCTTCCTTTAATATGCATTTTACTAAAATCAATTTATGCAAAACACAAAAGTGCAAATACAGTATTGTTTTTATGAATATGTAAGACCGATCGAATTGATAAATCTCAAAAAGAAAACAAGTATGTATAAGATAGGTAGGTATACATACGACATTTCAATAATCACGCCGAATACGCTGAGAATAAAATAAATAATACAGTAGGAGTCTCGTATTTATTATGATAAACAGCATCGGAAAACGCGACGATTTGGATTTATGTTCTACAAAATTTATTGTATTTACATATTTACAACCCCTAATTTTATCTTTAATTGTAAATTAAAAAAAAGAGTTTTCGAAAATATTGTTGCTTTTATTTTTTTTTATAATCTTGTTTTTTTAACAAAATTAATAATTTAAACATAATGGAATTTATAGTTCATTACCTCTGTTGACTACAAATTTAGTATTTACCTACTACATATAGATTCCACATCACGCACCAAAAGTTTGTCGGAACAAAAAGCTTACCAATTCATTTCTAATTTTATTCAATTTGAATCCTAAAGTTCCTAATCTAATCTAATGTTAGCAAAACACATATAGTTAATGACCATTTTGTTTTTGTGTCAACAGTACTTTGAAACAATTAACTCTGTTGGGAGGGTTCTCTTACGACGAGAGAGGACGCTTATAATAACGAGAGCTTTAATATAACTATCATTTTGGCCGCCTCTTTTCTTTTAATTAGTAAATACCGAAACATTTGAAATTCAAAATTGGTTTTAGTCGGATTATTATTATTTTATTATAAAAGCTTATATGCGCATATAAAATTTAAATTTTTAAAGTACGATGTGATATTTTGATATTAACCACATAAAGTTTACACGTTATGTAATTTATTAATTCGTCAAAGACAGTTCGTAATGCAATATAAAAGTTATAGTAAGTAGAGGAAAGGCTGTGGTTATGGAATATCATTTTGTTTTGTTTGAATAATTTCAGAAATTTCCATGTAAAAAATGTAATTACTATATGTGTATATGGAAAATTTAATGACATTTAGGGCCAATCTTTTCATCTTCCATTTAATTTATTCGAAAGATATTTACCATAAAAGTAATTGTTATAACAAACTTTGCGATAGTAAAAATTTGTCAAATAAATTTATTGGGAAATGAAAAAACCGGCCCTTAGAATAGGTAATATAACTAAATATAATTCTCAAATCATGTAATATAAACAATATATGGAATAGGAATATGGTCAAATAACCATTCATTGACGGCATTTGCGATGTAGATATCGGCAAATATTAAATGCCCAGACAAATAGTGAAATCGTATTCGTTTTAAATTATTTTGCTATTTGCCATGGCATATACCTAGTCAAATGATCATTTTCCTAAATTTCCTTTATGCCTACTACATTTAATGACATATAACCTGTAAAATATAATGAATAGGTAAATTAATGAAATTAATGACAATATAAAATTAATCAAATACCTAATATCAAAATTAATGAAATTATGTATTAGACCTTTCGCATTTTAACAACTCGTACAGTGTTTATACCCTAACAGAATAAATTTGACATAACAATTTGTTCATTATTGTCATTTAGGAAATTGCTAATAAACAAAAAGGCAACATTTTCAACATTACTTACAATAAAAACGAATACGTTTCAATAAATTTCACTAGTCAACAGCTATTTTGCGACTGATGTTGTAAAAAAGTTATTTTTTATTAATTTAGGCGTGCTGAACATGAAAATGAAGTTAAAAAACTTTTACCACATAAAACTTTCGAATTATGATGTTATTAAATACTCATTTTACGTGAAATCGTTCAATTTTAATAATATGAAAGTTTGCTTTACTATCATGAATTTTTTTGAAATTTTAAATAGGTACCATAAATAATCCGATTAATAAACACTTCAAAACAGTTTTTAGCTCTTATCGTTTTGAATCAAGACCTATTTCTATTGGCCGCTGCGCGTTTTTAGTGCTCGTAAAGGTTGCGAAAACTGCGTAAGTACATAACTACAATTTTGTTTCGTTTACATATATAAGAATGTAGTTTTTTCTTATTTATGTTGTAAAAAAATAAGAGACCATTCGGAATATGGAAAAAATGACTAAAAATATGTTATTTTATATGATTAAAATGGGTTTAAGTTAACAAAATGACCAAAATCGGCATGTTCAAAGACCATAGTACAACAAAATAGGAAACTTGGACTAATTTCTTATTCTTGTGTTTTCTTTAAGCCTATAAAACTTCAAAAAAATCGCTACAACATTTTTGATTTTACCATTTAGTATCATTACGTATAATTTACGATTGCGAATTTTATTTTGAGTTTCAAAAGCATTAAAAACCTACAAGATTTACAAAATCTAAGTGGAAAAAATAGTAGGTACGGAATCCAGCAATTAAATGATGGAGGAATATCGTTTGTTTGTAATGAGCAACTGCCACGAGGATTACAAGGGAAAATCGGTTTTTGCGACAAAGTCATCGGCCGAAAATTTGTCGTACACGTATTTTTACATATATATTATATATATATATATATATATATATTAGTGTTTAAAATAATTTGTCGTTTCTATGTAACTCTATTTTTCTCTTGTTTTAATTTTACTTGTAAATAATGTGTAAAAAAAAACCCGTTAAAAGTAAGTAAAAAGTTAATGATCTGTAGCTAAATATTCTTACGTGGTGGGAAATTTTACATGCCAAATTCGTAATCAGGGTAGGTACTTAATATGCTCCAACTTTCATATCTGTCGCAAAAAATAATTTAAAATTTGATGGCCGGTGTTATTTTACTTTTCCAAATAATATTTTGGTTAGCACATCTCGCAACCAAAACGATTAGATATAAAAATCTGTACAAAATGGATCACTAATTTTTGTCAACAATAACGACGACGTTCAGTCCTTCGGTCCAGTGTTTTGTCGAAAAAAAAAAGGAGCGCTTGAGATAGACTGAATTTTAGATGCTCACGCCGCGCCGCCCCGCACCGTAACGTATTACTCCTATTTTCTAAGGTTTCTAAAATATTTGTACCGATCGCTAATGTGGATAGTTCCAAAATAATCTCATTAATGATAAGCTCCAAAGCGTTGTTATTATACTGCATGTTTAATTTACAGTCACCTTTATTTACCAACTTAAAGAAGTAACACTTCATAATAATTACATGTCATCGTAAAATTTTGAGAATGTATATTTTATAAGTAGGTATTCCACATAAAGTTAGGAACTTATAGCGTACTTGAAATAATTCATCATTTCATTTTGTCAAGAGATAAGCCTGATTAATCTATACAATCTAAAACGACCATAAACTGTTTCATATATGAACGACATAAAACCGCACGAACTATGAATGATATAGAAAGGGAATACGTATAGAAATATTACACTCTAAAAATGTTATGATGCGAAGCACAAAAAAATTTAATGTGGTTATTGATTATTATATCTTTAGTAGACGTAAAGTCAATCGTAAAATTCGAATTACTAAGTACTTAACAATCGCAAATAATGTTATTTAGTATTACTATCAAGAATAAAGATTAATAAAATAGTACTAAAAACAAAATTATAAGTAATTTCTCTTGAGAATCTAAGTAATCGTTCTACTCATTGGCTATTGAAAAAAAAATGCATTTTCAATTAATTTTTTATGTGGGTACGGTTAAGTATTGTTGGGATAATTAAATACAAAATGCAAATATTTGAACTACTGAACATCAAAAATGGTTCATTACAGCCGAAATTCATTATATCCAACAAAGAAGAAAAAAACATTTGAAAAAAAAATAAATTCATTTAAACCAAAGATCGCAGATAGCACAGGATATCCACTGGACGTCGTTTTTATGTTCATTAGGTAAAACATAAAATATATGACCATACGATATCCACTTTTTAACGTCAGTTGATTGCCTGGGATGCACATCCATATAGTATATATTATGGACGCCCATTAAGGATATCCCCTGCATATCCAGCGCTGTGACAAATGGATTATGTATGGGCATCCATTCGTAGAATGTCTAATGAATATCCTTGTGCTATCTGGGATGTATCGTGTATTAGAACTATTCAGTAAAAACGACCAATAAAATACTTATAGGTTAAGTAAGTATGTACAGGGGGCCGTGTGGCCTAGAGAGTCGGTCTCTCGACTGGCTTTCTAGCGCACTCACGGCTGCGGGTTCAAATCCCGCTCCAACTATGAATGTTCGTGAACGTTACACACTAACACAAAATCAGACACCATAAAACAAAAATTCGACTGTAAAAAAGTAAGTATGTACGGGGTGATTTATAACGAGTATAAAAACTTTGGCAACTTATTGAGGAGATTCTTCTGACATGAGTAAAAAATATTACATGAATGTAGGTCCTGTATCAATTAATTACTGAACTAAAACGAATCAAAAGTTTTATTACAAGTAGGAAATTCATTAATTTATATCTAATTACTATTGAAAAACAAAAAAGACAGTATATCAAAAAATGCAAATTGTTTGTAGAAAAATCTCCAGATCTCAATCCCTTGAATTTTTACCAGTGGGGTCACTTAAAACGGCAATGTTAAAATAAACTTGTGAAGAGTTAAACCAAAGGATAACAGGTTCGGCCAATCAAATTGGCCATGATAATGTTTATAGCGCGTTTATGGCTCTGTGATTCGATGACTCATAGGTATCAAGCTTGTATTTAAGCTCAAGGAGCACATTTTGAATATTTGTTATAAGCCATATTTACGCTATGTTCTATGTTGAAGTTTGACGTATGTAGAAATTTCATTATAAGCAATACATTGTATAGTTTCAAATGTAAAATGTGGTTTATTATAGGTATACGAATGTGCAATATATGCGAGTTCATTATAAGCGAAAAAAAATACATTAAATTAAACGAATAATTTGTTTGGCCATCTATAACTGTTCATAATAAACGAGAGTTCATTATAAGCGATTACTACTGTACTTATAATATAAAAAAACATTCATTATATTTTATATATTGTTCTATATGCGTTTTATTTGTGACTTACTAAGTAGTGTCAGCTGGAAATAAAATGTTGAAATTAAAATAAATTGTTAGGTAAATGTTGACGATATTCGCCAAAAAAGGTGCTTTTGTAGGTGTTAACGATCCCGATTAATTAGAATATGGAAATTAGGAGTATGTATTTTTATCTTAGTGTCCCGAATTTTATAGTTAATGTTCGAACTAATAGAGAAAATATATTAGACATGTATGATAGGAATCATGTTGATGATAACATAATTTGTTGCTAAAAATCAAACTGGATCGACACATGTCCCTACAAAATAATATAAATCTGTGCCAATAAAATACATTCATTCTAAATATTCTTATATCTTATTATTATTATTATTATTATTATTATATATCTTTACTGTTATTATTACATATTTAGTTATTAAGTATTAAATTGATATATTTAACGTTTCCATGTTTTTTATATTTTCAACTATAATCAAGATTAAGTAGAAGAAAATGCTGCAACTGAACTTCGCCTTGTGGTTACTTGTGCTGAAAGATTTTTCGTTATGGTATTAGTAATGTACCAATATGTGTGTTCAATTTTATGCGCACAAGAATTAATAAAGTTATTATGTACATATTATTAGGTAATTAGATAGTTTTTTTTTTAATATTGATCAAATTTCATCATTATATTTCCCTATAATTTTACAGAGATACCTCCATTCCGAAACTTAAAGTAGATAGCGTGTTATTTTTACCAACAAAATTAAGTATTGTATACCTATATACCTACTAAATTTAAAATAAAAAATTTGCTTTCTTTGGTGTAAAATGATCTGAAAAATCTGAAAAGATCTTTTCTCATTTTAAAATTGAAAATTTACTTATGAGTACATGCTGACGGAACATTTACGCGACATCTATAAACAGATAATTCAAATACTCTCTAGTCCTTTAGTAAAAGAATTCGACAAAAGAGAGAGCCGCTAACTTAACTTTTTTTTTATTTTAAATAGATCACTTATTTATCGACTGCTTCAAATTTCATTCATAACCTAAAACATACATAATTTGTTTTTTACAATTTTTATTCATTGCTTATTTGTTTTTCTATAAATAATTACTTTTTGAAGTTATGATTTGTTATTAGAAATACCAGATATGTATACAAATGCAAAATGTGTGTATTGTAATTATAGCAGTAATTTGAGTGGTAAATCAATTTTATTAACCGTATCACAATATGATGAAAAAATACTAGAAATTATCGTTAAATATGGCGCAATAGATCATTTATACCGAAAATGTATATTATTATTTTTAGTAATAACATTAAATATAATTTTTACCCTATTTCAAACTGTTAGTACAAAGTGTAGTACAATTGTATTTCTTATTGTTGCATTTGTGATTTATAAACTATTTTATACTGTAAAATTGGGTAAGTATTATATTACTACAAAAAAAAAATAGTTTATACAATTGAAGTTTGTAGAAAGATTATTAATCGTGCAATCTTTAAGTCTTCAAATTCAAGTACAATACCTTTTAGGAGAAACAACCAAATATTTAGCATGGGAAGATGTTAGAGATATTTTTATTAATGAAGTTGTTTCAAAGGTAGTTGTAATGAAATCATTCCAAAGCTTTGATTTAATTAATGTGTATTTTTTTAGCAAAGAGTGATATTTATTTTAACCATTCTTACCAAAGATACAACCAAAAATACAAGTACACTTATACCATTATTTACGGTAAGTTGTAGTATCTATGAAATAAACAAATATTTGTAATTGTACATTTGAAATTTTAGGAAACAATGCCAAGACTTCAATCCTTAGAAGTAATTTACCAGTTTATTGAAAATTGTCATAATTAAATATCAGCATTTACTTTACAGTATATATAAGGTAAACTAATCGTCAATGTGAAGTGAATTTTTATAGTTTATTCATTAGTTGTGAAGTAAGACAATTAGAATTTTTATATAAAGCCGTCATTATTCGAATCTGTTGCTTTAATTCATTATTTAAATTGGTGATCTACAAAACAAAATATAAGATATCTACGTTAAATTTGCTGATTTTTTTTCAACATACCGCCTTTCTGTCGAGGATTTGATAATTGAAACTGTTTGGAGTAAAATTTAAAACTGGTAATTTAAATGATTCCTGTTGATGTTGATGGTTAACACTTTGTTTTTCCTAAAAGCTAATAATTAGTTTAAATAAAATCTAACTTTATGATATAAAAATTACAATACATCTAATCTTCAATTTTAGATACTTCTGCAAAAGCAGTTCGGTAGCTAACAAATAACTTTCTCGATTAGAAATTGTCTGACGCTGTAATTCACAAATGTCTGTTGTAATATTGGCTAAAAATGAACATAATTTGCCTAAATTAATATTAAATATAACATAAAGTCACTTGTTTACCCATTATGTTTGAAGAAGCAAATTTATACGTTACTCGTATATTTGAGGTTAAAAATTTAAAATTGTCGATACTACAGGTTGGCATAAATTGATAGTATTATATTATTCACCAGATGGCACTGTAAGAAATAAAATCTTGAAAATATTTTAATTTTTATCATAATAAATGTATATATAGTGTATTGTATATTGTGATAGTAGCTGAAGTATAAATTGATTATCACTTATATCAATAAACCATTATTTAAACAAATTATTCAATATAAATATCATTGTATCATAAAATGATAAGAACTTCCTGTTCAAATATATCACATTTTAGTAATGCAGCAACTTGTAAATATCTGTTGTAAAATTGTATCCTCAATATTTATTAAAAATAGTATAAAATTTAAATTTGGCGCTGCATGCGCACTGTCCTTGCTTTTGCCCTTGCAGACCCCTTTGAGCGTTGTTGTAGATCCAAGATGGCGATTATGTTGTGTCCATTTGCCAAAGCGCGTCAATCTAGGAGTTTTGACTAAAGTAAATACAAAAAAATTATTTCAATGTGTACAGAATAAGACTTTTAAAAAATTGATAGTATATTAGTAATTTGTTCGAATATTTTTCTGCAGTAAATGTATGACCGTATTTATTGAAGTAGTTATAAATTAGCCAAAGTTCTTTCATAAAGGTTGTGATTATTAGTAATTAATATACGAATCCCATAAAAAACAGGTTTGTATAGATATAGCATGTCTTTGTAATTTGTTAATCGCCAATTGAATGTTTATATTTAAAAAATTTACAATTAATTTCAAAACAATTTACTATTAATTTAATTACAGGTTGGAGTTTTAAGGCGGAATGTGGGAAAACACTTGCTGGATTAAAAGGGATAAACAGTGTTGAATAGTACATCATGACCGACACAAGGAGAAGAGTTAAATTGTATGCATTAAATGCAGATAGGCAGTGGGACGATAGAGGCACAGGTCATGTATCGTCTTCGTATGTGGATCGTCTTAAAGGAATTTCACTATTAGTTCGGGCAGAAAGTGATGGTTCGTTACTGTTAGAATCTAAAATTCAACCAGATACTGCGTACCAAAAACAGCAAGATACTTTAATAGTATGGTCTGAAGGAGATAACTTTGATTTAGCTCTGAGTTTTCAAGAAAAAGCAGGTTGTGATGAAATATGGGAAAAAATATGTCAAGTTCAGGGAAAAGATCCATCAGTCGAAATTACTCAAGATATCGTCGAGGAGTCTGAAGATGAAAGATTCGATGATATGTCAGATTCGGCTCCTCCGATTGAATTGCCAAGTTGTGAATTAAGTAGATTAGAAGATATTAGTGAACTTTTTAGTAATTGTTTAAGTTCGCCTATGAGGAAAGAAAAATTAGCAGTTGCAATTGAAAGTGAAAATTATATTCGGAAATTGCTGAACTTATTTCATATGTGCGAAGATTTAGAAAATACCGAGGGATTGCATCATTTATTTGATATATTCAAAAATATTTTTTTATTGAATAAGAATGCACTTTTTGAGGTTATGTTTGCGGATGATACCATTTTTGATGTGGTCGGTTGCTTAGAATACGATCCTTCTTCTGCAACACCAAAAAGGCACAGAGATTACTTGAAGCAGCAGGCAAAATTTAAGGAGGCTATTCCTATTAAAAATCAAGAACTTCTCTCAAAAATTCATCAGACTTTTCGAGTTCAGTACATTCAAGATGTTGTATTACCTACACCATCTGTATTCGAAGATAACATGCTTTCAACGTTAAGCAGTTTTATATTTTTTAACAAGGTCGAAATTGTATCATTAGTGCAAGAAGATGAAAAATTTTTAACTGAACTGTTTTCGATGTTGAGCAATGTTAATACTTCAGAGGTTAAGCGTAGAGACTTGGTACTGTTTTTGAAGGAGTTTTGTAATTATTCGCAAAATTTACAACCACAAGCTAAAGAAACCTTTTATAAAACCTTGACAAATTTAGGAATTTTACAAGCACTCGAAATTACTCTTGCAGCTGATGATCCAAAAACAAAGACTGCTTCCATAGATATACTAACTTATATTGTTGAATATTCGCCATCAGTTGTAAGAGAATATACATTGCAACAAGCCAATAACACCGACGAGGTGAGTTTATATAATAAATTTGTAAAATAATCATAGATTTCTATTTATAACTGAATTATTAGAAATAGTATACGATATTAAGTTCCTTCAGAAATGGTTCTTAATTTCTTAAATACAAATTCCTAGGTGGTATTTTGTGTACCTACAGTTGTTGAAGGTAACGTGACTATTTAATAACAATTTAAAGTATCTGAAACTTTGTTCATTTGCATTATTTAATTGTAAAAAAATTGGAAGATCCGTTTGATAAGTATGTTTATTTTAATTTTGCAGGACCAAATTTTGCTGAATGTTATAATAGAGCAAATGATTTGTGACTCGGATCCAGAACTAGGAGGCGCAGTACAGCTTATGGGAGTTTTGAGGATATTATTGGATCCTGAAAATATGCTTTCATCTGTTAACAAGTCCGAGAAAACTGATTTTTTGAATTTCTTTTACAAACATAGTGTTCATATACTAATAGGTAAGTTTTTTATTCGAAATATTTTCAAAGAAAATGTTGCTAATATACTGACTTAACATAATTCAAAAGTAACATGTTAAATGAAAGCAGATTATCTTTGTGCAGCACCTCTTTTGGAAGATAATATTCATGATGATTCTCATAAAGAAGATTATTCAACTGTTCAGCTTCTTGGTTTGATTATCGAATTACTATCTTTCTGCGTTGAACATCATACATACCACATAAAGAATTGTATATTAAACAAAAATTTATTAAGAAGAATATTAATTTTAATGAAATCCACTCATAAATTTCTTGTTCTTTGTGCTTTAAGATTTATGCGAAAATTGATAGCCTTAAAAGATGAATTTTATAATAGATATATTATTAAGGAGAATTTGTTTGCACCTGTTATTGACGCCTTTGTTAAGAACAATGGACGATATAATTTATTAGATTCGGCTATCATTGAAATGTTTGAATTTATTAAACTAGAAGATATCAAAACATTATGTTCTCATGTGATCGAAAATTATGGAAAATCATTCGATGACATTTGTTATGTACAAACATTTAAAGCACTTAAACAGAGGTACGATCAACATCAAGATAAACTTAAAGATCGAGAACGAAATACTTTAGATAGGTAATTATTAATTGATTGTTAAAAATTGCATGGTTGATGTTAATTGTGACATTTATTTACATCAGTGTACCGTCGATATTGAGAAATAGCCGCTATCGTCGCGATCAACGTCAAATGGACGAAGAAGAAGAAATGTGGTTTAACGATGAGGACGATTTCGATGACAATGAAGCAGTCGTGCCAGCAGCAACGACAGATATCCTTACTAAAAAATTAGATCCTGATTTGGACAACATTGGTAAAATTATAGAAAAAAAATTAGAAGCTAATGGACCTAAGATGAACATCACTCCGGTTAAATCTTCCATACTTAATAATAATGCCAGTAGTGGTCAGCCTCCAAGCCCTATGCCCGCTGAAATTAGATCAGCTCTATTTAAAAGGGTAAGTGTTGAATTTCTGTTGAATGTTGAACAATTAAAATGTAATATGAAAGCTTTCCTAAATGCTTTGTTAAATATTCTTTAGTGCTAAATAATTGAGAGTATTATAGAGAATTATTAGAAAATTTTTATTTTATAAGTAGATATATAATATAAAGATGCCAAAAAGAATTCTAACATTATTATAAGTACAGTCGAACCTCGATAACTTGAATCTGAAGGGAAGAGAAGAAAACTTTGAACTATCAAAAGTTCGAATAATCGAGAAGTATTTACTTGAGAATTTTATTTGTTATTCGTACAGCTAATTCGAATAATCGAGATATACGACTTATCGAAGTTCCACTGTTGTATTTCTTGCAAGTGTACATAATTAATAATACAGTTAATGTGTTTGTCCACTGTATTATTTATTTTTCAAGAAATTTTTGAATTATTGTCTATCACCTCGATTAATTGGTTTTTTTTTAAACTATGCATCGCACATAATCATTTGTATACTAATTTAGTACACTTGTGTTTTTATTAGATACTTATTTAGCATCTGTATATTGTATACTGTATATTTATTATACAGTGGTATTTTAAAAAGATCTCATAGCTAAAGACTATTATGATAACTAATTACGTTTTTACTTTTTATAAACAGGGTCTTGTTGATTATGAAGGTGGTGATTCGGACGAAGAAGAAGAAGAGGGCGGAGAGGTTAATAAACGAGCGAGACTTTCATAGTTTATAGATAGGTAAGTTATTAAACAAACTCAGTGTCATGCAAGTACGTGTGATCTCATAGTGTCGTGAATAAAAGTGAACAGTCAATTATTTCAAACAGTGTATTCTTACAAATTAAGTTTTAAACTTATTAACACAGTGTGATGTCTAAACAGTCTCTTATCTTGTACAAATAAATTTGTGATGCTGAAAATAATTTTAATCAACCAAGTTATATGACTACGAAATATCATATAACTTCTTTAATGGTTAAAGGAAATAAGCGATAAATTTTAATTTTAAACAGACATCACAATTTAGTCTGGTAAGATTTAATTAGAATCTGGCTCTGATTTTTATTTTAATGTGTAAAATCTTTCTTTTTTTTTCGTTATAATAATTTTTTTGTAAACACTTGCTTAGGAGAGTATATGAACATTTTTGTTTTTAAAAAATTGAGATATATATTTTTTCAAATTATCAGTTTAAAGAACATGACTTAACCATCATTATTGGAATCTTTTTATAACTAATAAATATGTAAAGTGTCATTATTCTAAATTTTTATATATTTTCTCATGTAAAATAATTTAGAAATATTTTAAAATGTGTAATCTTACCATTACAGTTAAATAGAATTGTTACGAATTATTTCAATTCAAGTTTTTAATAAACTTGGGTAATGTGAATTAAAAGCTAGGCTAAGTGAACATAGTAGTTTTGTAGTCGATAGGTTATAAATATCGAGTAGATAAAATGTAAACAGTGAGTGTAGTGTCAATGGAAGTATTTAGTTTATGAAAATTGCTTTGTATTTTTTTTTGTTGTTTATCAGTTAATGTGATAATTTCTTAAGTTTATTTTCATTTCTGAATGAATTTTTTATTGGTGCTTATAAACAAACTTTTTAAAAATATTTTCGTTTTGATATTTATTGATTTAAAAGATGTCGGTGGGTTCATTACTTCGATGAAAACATTACATTGGAATTTTCGAGTTTCGATTATATAGCTGTTAATTTATTTTAATAAATTTACTTTATAAAATTTTGTAAAATACCGATTTATTTACCTTTCTTAAGTTATTCAAAATTAATATTTTAATGATATATTACACATAATTACTTATATTTCTATTGTAATTTCTTATAATTCGTTTTATACTATTCTACCACCAAAATTTATAGTGATAATTGCATTAAAATAATGTGATTATTGTGTATATTATGATGTATAAATTGAACCATTAAAACTTTAGTTACACAATATACTTACTAACATAAAATAGTTTACTTATTAAATTTATTAACTTCAAAACCATCTTAATTAATGTTGATGCTACAGTTTTGTAAATGATTAAATAGAGTTTTCATACGTATGTACAAATGTATGAATATTAATAAACTATTTAAGAATTTTAAAATAATTATGGTAATATACAGAGAAACTCCGTCCTATTATATTATTTCTAATTGTAGTTATTGTTTCTTTGTTGTTGACTAATTTAAGCTCAATTGTATCACCATAAATGAGACTTAAGAGCACTGATTATTTCATTTTTAGATGACATTTTCTAAGCACTGAACTCATTCTATTCAATAATGAAATATTTAACATGTGAATGTATTAAAAATGGTAATATGACTATATTTAGATTAGAGCTTTTAATTATATCTGACCATAGTCTTTATAAATTGTTGATTGCGTTAATGGCCATAATTATATATTATATTATCTTTTAAAGTACTATTAAACCATTCTTAACACATTAACTGTGAACATTTTAATTATATGCAAAACAACATTTATATAAGCTGCTAGTCAATGGCCACAGTAAATTTTCATTATTGGTATACCAAGCATAACAACAATTAGAGATTGTAAATTATGAAATATATAGAAACTTATTGTATGCTATATTAATTTCAGACATTTGACATTTTCTTTATAATATATATATCCATTTATTTATTATGTTTTTGATTATAGTAATTTTTAGATGATACATGCTGAATTAAATAAGCAGTGATAAAAATTAAGGGTCATATTTATAGACATTGATTAAAGGTAAAGTTGTACAATTGCATGTTTAACTATAACTTGTAGCTTGAATTTAAATTGATAATCGGCCCTAAATTTAATCATTACTAAACTGTCTATCTCCTTAAAAATAATTATCGCTGCAATTGTTTCTATAAAAATAAACATTGTTTAGTAGGTACAGAACGACTACATTTAATCACTGTATGAATTTGACCTTAAATTGTTATTTAACTATTAAAATTAATTTTGGAAATTAATCTTTTAAATATTAGTGAAATTATGATCTAATCAAGCGAAATTTAAAAAATGAAAGTAAGAAAAATGAATCATTTAAGCCATAACAACTGAAGATACGCATAAATTCAAAAAAGCGCTAATGTATGCGATTGATAATTATAAAATATCTGTACATTTATATTTTTGTATTACATTTTGAACTATCTCATATCTATAATGTTTCGTATGAATTCTCATTTTGCTGATAAATAAATCGCAATTCTGTCAAGTTCATAAATTGAAAAAAATTTTGGGACTTTAAATTTCAGGATGTACTATAGTTTTACCTTGTTTATATATTTTTCCCATTTTAGAAAATATTTGATTAAAAGCGAATACTGCTAATTCAAGGTATATACTGAATGTGCTAATTGTTAAGTGTTAAAAATCTGAAAACTAACCTTCGAATAATTAAACAATCCACTATAAAAATATTTGATTACAAGTTAAAATTACAAAATTAATTAGAAGAAAATAAATTAAACTCAATTTTTGTTCACTTTATATAGGTAAAATAGAAATCATGTCAGATAAACTTATGTATATATATATAATATATAAATATATATATTATATATATAAATAATACAAGATACAATGAATTTCACTTGTTTGAATGACCAGTTAATTGTATTAGCCGCTTATATAACTGAAAATCAAATCCATATTCGGTGTAAATTTTTTCCACTAATTGAATTGTCACTTACGTAACTCAAAAGTGCCATACACCAATGTGATTTTAATAAGTAGCAGCTGCTGTATTAAATTAACAGTTTGTATAAACATTTTAACACATTTTTTTTTTAATAAAACAAAATAGTAAATAGTGAAATTATTTTGGAATTTCTTAAAAATATATTTTAATATAACAGCAATTTAGAGTTTTTATAATATTGGATCAGTTTTAATCAGATTTTACTTTGATGTCGCCTTCCAAATTTGAAGTAATCGGAGATGAAAACTAATTTTTCATATCGAATCAATAAATTTTTGGTGTGAAGTTATCTTTGAAATATTTATGGTGTAAAATGACAACACGCAAATGCTAATAAAATAAATTCATACAGTTTTTTACAACGATTACATACGTATTTCTAATACAGGAATACAAAAATTTTTGTATTAGACAAAATACAAAGTAGTAATAACTTAAGATGTGTGTTGTGTGTCATGATGTATATTTTGACTTTGAATGTGTCCATTTCGAACATAAATAGAAGTACTGTATAATTTCCTGTAAGTTTTACTGTCTACGAATGTGTTAATAAAATTTCGTTGAATAGGAGTAAAACTATTTTATTTTCACATTTTGTGAATTCCAATTTTTATAAAAAATTAATGAAAATCTTGTACTATAGCTGTAAATAAAATTAAAAACATTTAAAAATAGATTCTAAAGTCCTACTGCCCATTAAGCATCTATATACTTATCTTAAATTTAATTTTTATCTGATTAGTGTCGATTATACAAACACCTAGAATTATTTTGCAAAATTAACGATAGTCGTAATAGTTAGCTTATAAAAATGCGGTGATATCTTGAATTGTTCTTTAAAATTGTATGAAGCAACAAAATCTTAGTTTTTATTATTATGCACCTTGAGATTAGATTTGTTTGTAATTCATTCATTGTCAGATATAAATAAAACTTTTAATAAATTATTCAATTACTAAGTTAATGTGTTAATTATGCATGTTTAAAATTTGTGCATTTTTCATCTTCTTACCAGCACAGTTCTAGTAAATACTAAGTAATTTATCGACAAAATGTTATAAATTATATTTATTTAAAAATCGTACAATTTTCTGTAAATAGATTAATCGAACATTGGCATTAAAGAATTACGTAATTGTGTAACTAATATTCAATTTTTAAAGGCAAAAAGGAATCTTAGTGTATGCCAATGTTAGAATCTTCTATTTTATAAGTTTGTTCGTAAGCAATCTCCGACTAGTTTCCAATTACTTTGACCAATCGAAATTTGAGAATCGTAGTTAAATTTCATTAATAAAAATTTTTCATTTCAAACCTAAAATTCTGATTGGTCGAAACAATTGAAAGTCAGTCAAAGATCGCTCTACGAACAAACCTTATATTTTCGTTATATACCTACCTACCACTATTTTTGAACATATTTTACATTTCCAAATTATTAACGAGAACCACCTATATATTATAAATAAATTATCTTTTTGTTCGATATTTATGTATAGATAATTATATCAAAATAATTAAATTTATTAGGCATAATTTTATGAAATTATTTCAGCAAATGTGAATTGAAAGTGTAAAGTTGTACATATGTTTTATTATTTATGTATGTATGTATATGTATTATTAAATATGTTCGCTCAACCTACATTTTAAGGTAGCTCATGATAGCAATACACACACATATTTTATGCTATACATATAAACAACATACGAGCGAATATATTATCAAAAATTAAACTACCATGTCATTATTGTACAAAGCTATATATTGAATATTGTCATTAATAGCCTGGCAAAGTAGAACTCTTAGATAAAATAATAATTTTTTAAGGAACATAATTATGATAACTGAAATTCAGTTTGCCTTTATGGTTTCTATATTTATTTGAACAGCAAACTAAAATTTGGCTCAATTAATAAACTCCAAGTTATCGATTATTATATTTATTATTTGCAAATTTTTATATTTTCTTCCTTTCTGAAAATAACATCAACTTTGATCATTTAAATAGAACACCAAATAAATTTTTATTTTGGAATCTATATGTACTTAACAGATTAAGATTTTTTTAATCAACTAATTTTAATAAATTCGTTCTTCATAAGATATGCAGTCAAACTTGGTTATAACGAAATCCTGGATATTACGAGCACTTATGTTTGAAATTGTATTCACTCGCACACAATTTTTTATTCTCTGTTACGAGTATCACTTATTAACGAGCAAAAAGTGGCGATCCCGAGAATCTCGTTATAACAGAGTTTGTCTGTATAATTAACTTTTATGAGATTAATATTTATTCATAAAATGTTTGAAGGATATGTGTAAATATAATGTTTGTATAAGTGTATACCTTTAAAAAGTATATTTATATCCGCATAAAATATTAAGTTTTTTTTTAATCGTCCAATGAAGCGAGAATGTGGTTTAAAATTTATTATTATAAGTATATTTTAACGATGACTGCTGCACATTTGGTAAAATTTAAGGCATGTGCAAAGTGTTATCAAATTATAAAGGACGAAATGTTCAAGACTAAAAATATTGCTCAGATTTCAGATTGTATAGTATTTTGCTTAAATTAGCAAAGTTGATGGTCCTTTTTGTTAAAACCAGAAAATTTAAGAAATTGAAAATTGCAATAACTAGTCGAAAATTATGTGGTTTTACAAATTAAACAATAATATTGAAATTGTAAGGGCAAATCTAAATACAGTAAAATTACATTCACGTGAAAACAATTTGTCTTGTGTTTATATTCACCAACACAAATTTATTTTGCTTGGCTATGTGAGAAAATGAAACTGCATTGAAATGAAATTTAGGTACTTAATAAAAAATATTTGTGCACATTATTTATTGAAACATGGCAGCCATACCATATTTTTATACAAGCATTTTTTTAATAACTTAAACTATAATACACTACCCAATGTTTTCTTTATTTTTACGTTGAATTTGATCAAATATCAATGTTTTAAAAATGAAATTGTAAAATAAAATGTATTCATTATATTTAGATAATAAATATAAGTAAAATAGATATTTTTCTCAAATACTACTGTTAAAATTATTATTCATCAACTTTATTAATTACTTCTGATCGTAAACGGTCGGCTAGCGTCTTTCTGATTTGTAGTTGTTGATTTTCGATGTTTGTAGCATTTCCGCTCAGAACCGCTTTAGCTACTTTAGCAGATTTTGGTCGATTATTTAGCTTATCTTTAGAAGAAGTAGCGTCTTCATCTAATAAATGTTTTTTACGAACTTCTTTTTTCAGAGCAACTAGTTTGTCTCTTTGTGCTCTCAGGTATTCTTGCCTTTTCTTTAACTCAATTTTATCAATCTGAAAAACAATTTTTATTAAGTCTTTACATTTAGGGCTATAAAAATTAATTTCCTTAAATGATTATAAATCTAAAATAATATTTTATTTTATTTTACAATACAAGTGAAAGTGAAAAGTGGTTATTTATACTTTATAAATTTGTCAAAATATATTATAGTTACGAATGGGTTTTAAATTTTGCTATTACCTAGATCTTTTTTTTCATTTTAATATCTTTTTTAGATATTTGTTCATATTTTTGATTTTCTTGTGTAATAGAATTTGATAAAGTAAAAAATTCTGTTCTAGGAAACCCATTGGTATTTATAAGAAAAATAGCTTGACCACCTGTTCGAAAATTTTGATAAGTTCTAGATACTCCATTGGTTAGAAGTACGGCAATAAAAATATAAATATAGTACTGCGATAACAGAATAATATTTTAAAAAACAGCTAAAATAAATAAGTGTAATGCTAAAATCGGCAATTTATACTATGTAGTAGGTCATGAAGTATGTTTTTTTAAATGCCCACCTCGGTTGTAACTGGTTTTTTATCGAAAGCAATTTCTTCTTGAGTTGGTGCATCAATCTTTGTTTGTTTAGTTTTAGGCTTTTTCTCTTCTCTATCTGCTTCTGGACATACTTCCACTTTCGAATGCTTCATTAAAAAATCAGTTTGTACCTTTGATGTTTCTTCTATAATAAAAATGCACTATACAACCAATACACCCTCTGCTTTTATAAAATGCCAATATTAGGAACATAATGCACGAAAGAAAATTCAGCTTAAATAACACATTTTCAATATATCATACCAATATTTCGAAGTGTTTCTTGTAGTATCTGTTTTTCTTCTTGCAAATATTGAACTTCTTCGTCCACCTTTAGTGGTTCCTGTTTTTCAACAGGAATTTCTTCACGAGGGAATTGTCTAAGGAAAATTTTAATATAAGTAAAAATGTTTATTTTGTCGAAATATTTATTTTAAATGTCTTACTTTATCACTTCCTCCATAATTTCTTCTTCCAAGTCTGCGTTAACTTTATCAATTTGCGTGTTCACTTTTGATGTCATTTCGTATAATTTTTGCGATTTGTGTGGAATAAAGGACTGCGGTGTTACTCCGTATTTGTGTTCAAGTAATTCCAACGCTTGAAGTTGTAATTCCACATTTCGCTGGGTCATCATACGTTTAAACATCTCAAAATCATTTGCAGCCCATATTTGTTCAAATAAACTCTTAAAATTGTCATTAATAATAAATTATACTGTTTGTAATGATTGAATGAATTTATTACGTGATCAAAATTTTTCGGTACAAATTCCAAGTGTCCTTTATTGCATGCTTCTTCGAACTGTGTTGGTGTTATTCCAATATCCTCCATGTAACTGGCAAGCATTAGATCTACCTAAATGTGTAAAGCTATATTATTGTACAATTTGTATATCTATGTAAAAAATATTAATTTGAACTTTAAACGATTATCATTATAATAAAAAGATTTCAAATGTGTTTTACCAAGTTTTTATATTCTTCAAATATTTTATGATATTCCATATTATCAGCCCCATTTACTTCAAATACTAACAAGACATGCAATTTAAGAAATAAATTTTATTAGTGTTATTATAATATATTATAAATTATGTAGGTGTACACTTACTTAGAGATTTTTCTTCGATAAAACTTTGCAGAGGTGCGTTCCACACAGGCCCATTTAAAAAACAAACTAAAGAATCAAAAACCCACGAATTATCGCTTTCCATTTTTAATTCGTGTTTTTGTTTTAAATGTAAGCAAGTCCTGTTATTGATATTCACACTTTATGTTTGCATCGTTTTGTTGTTATGGAAACTATAGGTAATCGTTCATTACAAGAGTATAGGTATATTCTTATGGAGGTACCTGTAAAATTATCTACACTAGTTGTAAATACAATTTAAGAAACGAATTTCTGTTATTTTATTAAAAAAAAATTAAAATAATAGAAATTTGAAAATTTCTTGAAATTAATATATTTAACAATAAAAATAAATTGTAGGTAGATATAATATATATATTTTTATCGGTGTAACGGAAAGTAAAAGGAATGTAGGTATCAAATAAAAATTAAACATGCTTTTTATTTAACTGTTTATATAAAATAAGTAATAATGTGTAGGTTCTATACTAAAAAGTAAATAAACGTAACATCTAATATTAATAATCGATTTTTGTATTAGCTATTTATTATTGAAGTTACAAAAATGATTAAATAACAACGTAAAATTTAATAAATAAAAAGAAAAGTTAACTTCTTAAAGCAGAAAAGTGCAAACTAATACCGAAAAATTATTAATAAATAAATTAGTAATTTTCAATTCACATTTAAATATGAACAACGAATCAGCTATTTATTAGAAAATAGTATTAGTAAAGTACTTTGATTTGATTTGATTTTATCCATGAATTACGTTCTTGGTGGAATTTAAAGTTGATTCTTAAACTGTGGTGGAACTTCCTGTATTGTAATTTGTAATTATTTGCTAAGAGATGGCAGTGCAATTCAAGGTCATTTATTGTTGATCTGTCAAAAGTATCAACATCAGTGTTCGTACTGATTAAATCTATACTTTTATTAAAGTTCAATCAAGATGTGTAATAATCTTTCGATATTTTAAATAAAAATTGATTTTATATATTATCGATTACCATGCTGGCAATTTTTTACAATCATTTGCATGAACAGTAAGAAATCGTATGTTTTAAAAATATTTTAAAACATACGATTGGAACATTTTAAGGTTAAACGTAACACTACCGGTCTATGGTTGCGGGAATTTCAAATAGATTTACCTCGATGTCTAAAAGTCAAAATGTCTATTCAAATATTGATAAAGAGTTTCACGAAATAGTAAATAGCAAGGAATTATTCAGACAAGTGACAGAAAAATATTTGGATAAAATAATTGAAACTATTACTATTGGAATAGCTCTTGGTATACATCGCAACAAAAAAGCAAAAATATTGGATTTGGATAAAGAATCGTCCACGAAAGAAGATGGGCACAGACCATGTGTTGATATATTTGGACCTTACAATTTTAAGAAGAAATATGAATGCCTATGTCTTAACTGTGATAGAATAGTAGGAGCATCAGTGTAGGTATTATTAAACAAGACACATTCTAGAAATATACCTTTCTAATCATTTCATTTCAATTAAAATTGCTATATTTGCAATTATTATATTTAATAAGTTATTTTTCAAATTAGACAATTTCTATGTTTTAATGCTTTACTAAATTGTTTTAAGAATAGTGATTAATAATAGGTTTGCTCCTCATTTGGAAGTATGTATGGGTATGGGGAGAAGTCGTTCAAGGAATGCAAGCCGCAGAATAGCCAACAGTAGTAGAGAACGTGAGAACCAATCATATGGTGGTTTACCTAGTGACGATGAAGACGACATGGATTGGAATTCTGGCGATAAACGAAAGAAAAAAAAAGAAAGAAATGGAAGTAAAAAGTTAAAGGGTAATTAGCTAATTAAGAAATTATGGGTTATATATTAAGAAACATTTTACAGCAACTACAAAAAAAGTCAATGAGGTAGATTCCACAGAATCCATGAATGTTGATGTGGAGGGAGAGTCTGATGATATTTTAAATCTGCAAGATTTACTACAAGATTTTGCAAGAGGAACTTCCCCAGCAGATTCTGTTAGCTCTTCAGGCTCAACTAATAATAGAAAAAAAGAGAAATCAAAAAATAAGAAACGTAAAGAAAGATCATCTCCTAATTCAAATTTAAATATAAATTAAATATGTATATTATTTAAGAGACTGCTATTTATAAGTGATACTTTACTCTTATTTTTATAGTTTAATTTTAATCTTTACAATTCGTTATTTTATTCTTATCATATTACCTAGTAATTAAGTTTTTTTGACCATAAGCTTTAGCAAATCTGGAATTATAAACTTGTATCATTTTTATAAGGCAATTATTTTAATGCGATGTATTTTTTATATTTAAAAAAACAAATTAATTATATTGAAAGGTAATTTAAAAAATACTCACATAAGTTATAATAAATTTTATTTAAACTAGTATTGTGGTATTTTTAATTAAATAAATAATAATAGAAATTTAAGTTCCATTAGGGAGTGGGCTGTTCAACTTGACATGTGTACCATAGATATGTCGGTATGTCTAATAAGTAATACAAGATGAGAATGTGTATTTTGTCTTTTGCTTGTTATGGAATGTTTAATCTGATATAGTTCAATTAAAATGAACAATTTTTATGCTTAACAAGGCAGAATGATACTAAGGAGTTTCTTGTTAAAAATTGTTAAGTAATGGATTTAGGGTTGATATTTCCATATACCGATAAATTTATCTGACAGATTATTACATTTGTATATACAATTTTTTTAAATAAATAGGTAATCATTAAAACAAAGTAAAAAATTATTATTAAATATTATATTACAAAGTACCTATGATACTATATAAATATTACACAAATTAACACTTATCAATAAATTTTAACTTACTCTTAAATTATAATATTGAATATATGTACACTGCAGTTGTTAACTTTTTTAAGAATTCTCATAAATCTGTAATTTAAAATAATTTTTATATTATGCATATAGAAAAATATTTAATGTTAATTACTCATAGTTTCTTGTTGAATTTCAACTTTGTACGTTGGATTGTCATAAGCTGACTGACTTATCCTTGTTGGAGGAGTTATTGCTGCCTTGTTTTGCCCATGTCGTTTAACTAATATTAGTAGTAATATAAGAGTACTTAAAATCGCTATTGCGGCCAGTATTGCAACAATTACTAAGGGTCCATAATAATCGCCCTTATGTTCTAAAAACTCGTCTGCTTCTAATTTTTCTAAATGGCAGTATTATTAGTCAACTGAAATTAACTTTTTTCTTATATACTAGATAAGTACTAATAGAAAGTAATTGATTATTTATTAAACTTCATTTTCTTCACTAACAAAACATTTACTTGTAACTGCCGTTAACTGTTTACATCCCTAAGTCTCGGTTCAATAATAAACAAAAAAAACATGCTAAAGTTTTAGTTTAACAATAAATTAAATAAACTTCGATTTTACAGACTTTAAATTACATAAGCAAATGTTGAAAGAATTTAAAACATTTATTAAAAAAAAAATGCACTCCCAACGTTTTTAATTGGTTAATGGATGGTTATTTTTGCAATATAAAGTAATAAATTATTACTTTCTATTATAATTTACTACAACTGATTAAGAATACCTTGTTGAGATGAGGCACCTAATGCAGGTGCAGATCTTGGTTTTGTAATAAAATCTTGTACGTTACTAGTTTTAATTCTTCCATTAGTTAAATACACCTCTAACCATAGTCTATACCGAATTCCAGGCTTTAAATCCATAATTATCGTTTTTGGTAACGAATCTCGTTTTGCTACTTTAAAAGTACTAAAATCACCTTTACCCGAATCACTTTGATATATCGCTCTATATATGTTAACATATTTATCTTCTGGATATGGTACACCCGACCATGTTATTTCAACACTTGTCGATTTAATTTGAGTAATTTCTAAAGTAACGTTAAATCCGTAAGTATTAAATTCATTCATTGTTGTGAAATGTATCATATTTTCTGCGTGTAATTCAGAAAGTTGGCCAGGAAAGGGAATAAAAAAAATTCCCATTTCATATTTAGTATTTGGCTTTAAATTTTCTAACGTATAACTTGTTACAGCTCTATGTATTAACGGTGTAGCTGCATATATTTTTCCATCAATTTCTTTATATCTTAATTGTAAACCGTCGATAAATTGCAGCTCGTAGTCTGTTAATTTTCTCCATGCAATATTAACCCAAGTGGCATTTATATCGGTTACCATTAGATCGGGTTCAATTGGGATAAGTGGTGGCAATGTCGTTAATGGTACATCTTTTAAAGTTCTAACTTTATAGATGCGGCTTGAAGGTGTATTATGAAGATCTCTCAAAGTTACCATGATTTTAATTTTATATTCTGTATTTTCCTTTAGTCCAAACAAGTCAAATTCCAACTGAGAAGTTTCGATCAAATCATTTGGCGGAGCGAAAACTTGTAGTTGCCAAGTGGAAGGGTCCTCATCTCTACAAACAGATATTCAAATGTTTTAACACACATAAAGAGAATGAAAAATTTTAATTTACTCCTTGTAAGTATATCGAACTTCTACTTGTCCATGTAATCCCACAATTACTGGCGGAATGGAAAAAGCTAGATGAATAGTATGTGCATTGACAGCTTCTATAGTGTAAACGTTAATTTCATCTTGCGGTTGCTGAAATCCGGGTGGAATGTTTAGAAAACCTCCAGGATATATTTGTCCATTAATTCCTATTTCAAAGCGTGAAATAATTATTATTAAATCGAAAAGAAACCTTTCTCTTAACCAACCTGGTCGTGTTAAATTTTGTTGTGGAATAATTAGTCCGTTCGGTGATGTAATAAGCAACTGTCCATTATGTGGAGGAATCTGTGCATTCGGGGGAAATGGAATAAACGGTTGTTGCGAGTGTTTTTGTATATGTTGTAGTACGTGCTCTACATTCATATCGTGTGACAAATCATCCTGAGGATGTTGAGAAAATCCTGGTATAATGTATGGAACTAAAGGATTATTAATGTTTGGAATAAGTGAATTTGGGTTAATATTTTGTATCAAGTTTGGTTTTGACGGAAGATTTTGAGGAACATTATGAACTTCAAACACGGAACCGGAAGGATAATTAGTTAATTCCGGATGTTGGTTAATGAATTGTAATAGTTCATCTGGATCGCCTTTTCCATGTATTTCAATATGAGGATTATTGGGCGCTATAGTTTGTTTATTAGATGATGGAATAGTGAATGGAAACTGGGGCTGTTGATGATTTTCATTGTTAGGAAAATGGGTGTCACTTATTTTATTTGGTTTTAACTTGTTTACAAATTTTGATTGTTTATTACTCGTCGAAGAAGGAGAAAAATTTGTTGGAAGAAGGGGATTTATAACTGTTTCTGAATTGTCTTTAGTAAATTCAGGTTTTTTTCGAACTGATCCATTAAGTTCTTTATATATAGACGCTTCGTTCTTCATGTTGTTATTATGTTTTAAGCTTCCTTTAACGTAATAATGATTTTCGTCAAAAGTAACATTGGGCAAAAGATGTAATTCAGTTGAATCTTTTGTTAATGTAGTATCGTTATTAAATACTTTATTGGTATAAACCAGTAACGGGCCTAAAAGTTTTGATGGGGATTTTGTGGGCACTAATGACAAAGATCCCTGTTGGGATGCTTTTTTCCCTTCTTCCAAACTGTCTTTTTCTTTAACTTTCTCCGAAGCACTTTGTATTGTTCCTGCAATAAAGGCTTTCAGTATTTTTAATGATTTTAAAAAATGTAATCGACAAACTACTGAAACCATAGCCTTTGCTACCAAAAGTATATATACAAAAGTAGGTAATGCACATATAATAGTTAGTCAGTTCATGTCCCAGTCTATGTTTACGCAAACAACCAGGATAATTAAAAGCAGTTTTTAAGGATTTTATACTTAAATATTTATAAATTATAATCTTACCTGATGAGGCATCACTACATATCCAATATACGCAGCAATCATCATCTGGAATGTGATCTAAAACCGCTAAATGAGGTGGACAACCTAGATTTGCAGGCGGTAACGCCGTAACAGGTGGGCATATGCTTTGACATTCCACTTTTCCCATTTCACAGAAACACCGTTTTTCACAACCAGTAATGTTAATGGGAATTTGTTGCCAATTATTATATAAATGTTCCTTATATAAGCAGCTTCCAGTATTTTTACACCTAACTGATTTTGGACAACAATTTGGAGGTGATGGAATAAAATGGACAGGTTCAGTTTCCCATTCTATACAATTAGGATTTAAAACATCTACTCCAAAGTAAGTTGGACAATCTATTTTAAGGCACTGAATGCCATCCTGACGACAAACGCACAATGATGTACAATTGTCATTGTATTCTTCGCCAATTTTTAAATTTCGACCTTTATAATTGCAAGTAGATTCCTTGTTATTCATTTCTTCTATTGCATCGTTGTTTTGTATTTCAATAATTTCATTTGTTTCTTCAATTTTAACATATCGTATATTTACATTTGACAATTTCAAAAAACCACCTGGAAGTACTTTAGAAAGCGTCCAAATAATTTTATCTTCGCTAACTTCTACATCTGATAAAGTATGACTTTGGCTGGCGTTTTTATTGAATTTTAATTCTACAGTGGTGGTATTTAGAAATTTAGCTGAAAGTAATTTAAATTTGTACCCTTCCTCTTGATCCCTATCTAATTCGTGATCATTGAGAGTTACATCACAGAGAACCTTTTTGCAGCAAGAATCAATCGGATCCGATACTTCTACACATTTGTCTGACGTTTTATTAACTAATTCACATCTACGGTTCAATGATGCCCATTTAATATTTAGAAAAAAATATATTTAATTGTACGTATATTTTACTCACCTCGGCATACAGGATACTTTTCCTCCTGTTTCGCAAGTACAAAGTAAATCACACCCATCTTCAATTCTCTCATTTCTATTATAGGTTTTGTTTTTATACTGGCAAGTTTCTAAATCAAACGTGTCTATATAAAAAAAAATAAGAGTAGGTACAGTATATAGTTGTTAACCGAAGAAATAAATATTTATACCAGCGTCATCTGCACAAACTAAGATCGAACAGCAAGGATCTTCTGTATTCGTTTCTTTACATAATGGATCGTCGATTTGTTTTCCCTTTCTAAAAAAGGGTTTTAAACATCTATCAGTACAGTTCATTTTACCATCGATGCACGTGCATATGGAATCACAGCCAGTTTCGAGCTTTTCTCCGTTTTCATAAGTTAAACCGCCTTTTAAACACGTTCCTAAAATGGCACCGAAAATAAAATAATACTCAAAGATGGATAATAATAATAATAATAATAGGTAATGATAATGTATATTAATAAGTAGGTACCATAGGTTGTATTATTATGCGTAACTTCGACTGATATTATTTTCATATCGGTATTTTCATTTTCTTCCTCGTCATCCATGCTTACATCGCTTAAGTCGTCTGCACGATTTTTAACTGAGACGTTATTCATCAATCTGTTTTCATTATCATTATTAACTGATTCAAAACTGATAGATCTTCCTTTTGGTTCATCTGTCGTATTTGTATGAATCGTTGTACCTAATGTTACATTTTCAGAATTTATTTCTGGCGTTTGAATTAAGGTTTGGTTTTTAAACAATCGTTCAACATTAAATTGATCGTCTGACATCATATTCAAAGTTTTCGGCCTTGGTAATTGTTTTGTTGTATATGTTGTGATAACTGTAGATTTTGAAGTAGTATCTACAAAATAAATTTCTTCAACAAAACTGTAAATATACCTAGTAATAGGTGGGTGCGTATTTTCAAAATTATGAACATGGCTGAAATTTAATATAAAAAACTTATTTAAATGTTTGTTCAACATTTCAGTGTAGGTAGGTATCTACTGTTTTCGAAATTAAAAAAATTGTGACGAACTAATAATAAAAAAAAATATAAAAATATAAATAAAAATATCTTTATTTAAAAATAGTTGTAGAAGCACGTGAAATACTTTATTAAAAAAGTAGTTGTTCGTGTTTAAAATTACGTTGAGGGAAAACCTACTCGTCGTTTACCTAGACAAAATTCCGACTTTCACTTGAATGAATCGAACTCTGAAATAAACTAAAACAGAAATAGAATAACTTTTTTAGAGAACCGTTTTGAGAACCATTCTACGAGAACGTTATTAAATAACTATTAATGGATTAAATACGTATTGCAATTAAGAACAAAATATCCCAGACGAAAAGGAAAGTTCATTAAATAATTAAATAAATATTAGCTGCTCAAAAAATTACAGAAAAACATCGTCAACCGTCAAGTTGTACAGGGTGTACATATAATTGGTCTATATAATTGTGCCGCAGTACAGGGGACTAATTAGTGCACCAACCCCAGAGAAAATAGTATTGTAGAATTGTAACACAAATTACTGATGATACAGACACACATAAAAATAAACACTTCAATTTATTAAGAAAGTGCAAATATTGAATATTATTCTAAAAGGAAAACGTCTATCAATTTAGAATAATTTATGTAATAACATAAATATACCTTTTGTGTCCCTGGATCGAATTGACAAGAAGAAAAATCTTTATTATTGATTTTATGACGAAAAGCCATTCAAATCTAAGATCAGATGTATAAGGTGTTAATAAATTAAGAAAACATGAAAATGCTTCAAGAGAAAAATTACAGTTTTTATTTTAGGCAAAATTGTTAATAGAAAAAGTTGCTTAAAATCATAAAAAAGGTCTGAATACAAAATTTGATGTCTAAATTCTGATTTCTAATTTTATCTCAAAATTATGTAACTCGCCGTTTTTCTCCAAATATAACATAATCTTGATTTTATGCAAACAATAGAAATGAAATGAAAATTTCCACGATTGTGGAAAACTACTGTGATTGACAATCTCAGAGTTTTATTTTGAACTTTCATAATTCAACTTAAAAAAAACAAAATAAAAAACATAATTTCGACTTCAAATTTTGTATCCTGACTTTTTCTATGATTCCCAGCAACTTTTTTTAAAAATGTGCCTATATTTTCTTCTAAGTCCATATTCATATAAACGTCTATATGAAGTCCAGCGCCGTAACTAGGGTAAGAAGCGCCTGTGTCTAACTTGCCCCACACCTCCCAACCCAAAAATGACAAATTTAAAAATACTGTATAAAATAGTGAACTTTTCTATTTATTTATTTATTTTTAGCTTTTACATTTTTTACGTTTTTGCACCACAAACCTATAGCTGCGCCCGTGACGGGTGCCTTTTCACCACGCTCTCGTTACGGCGTTGATGAAGTCTATAGCTACGTCTACTTATATAAAGATTAATATTGAAATAATAACCGTATCAACAGTAATTAACCAAATAAAAATAATTAAGATTTAATTAAACATAAAGCTTGAAGAATCGTAAATATTAGGAAAATGTTTCACGTGAGAAAAAACATAAATTAAAACAAGTTTGTTAAGACGTAAATTGATGATATGAAAGTTAAAGGTAATACCTATAATATTATAGTTAGTGTAAGTAGGTACATGAAATTATTAAATTGATTATTAATAACTATTAATTAATTAATATTAATTATTAATTAACTCTTAACTTTTAATTTATGCTTTTATTTATGTAGGTATAGGTCTGTATTTCAAAATTTAAACATAACATAACGATTAACTTGAAAATTTTCGCAAATAAACTTTACCATAATAACTAATTTACTAGCAGTATCTGTTATCAAACATTATTATCTAGGTACTTGTCATCAGTAATAATAGAAAGTTGTTTTTATTGAATTTCATACATAAATGTTGAAACAGATAAAGACAATAAAATGGATGTAGTTAATAGCGGAAATACATTGTTATTTAAAATAGTGTTACCGGTAACGAGCTACATGTCTATTAGAATGTGTAAAAGCATCTGTTAACGTAAATTTTATTCAACTGTAAAATATATTTAAATAACTAACATGTCAACGAACTTTTTAAAATATTACTCCTATAAAATAGTTGTCAATAGGCTTAGTCCAAGTATCAATAAAAATTAGGAGTAGGTACCCTACTTATTATTTTTTATTTTCTTTTACTTTACGTTTATATTCTATAATAATCAAGAGTAACATACTTAATTTACAGGATGTTAAAAGAAAAGGTTAACAATTTTAAAGGCATCTAGGCAAATAGTACGATAAAAACAAGTTAAAAAGTGTTCTAATCTACACTGGTCCGTAAATCAACCGTTTTTGAAATAAGAGTGAGTGATTTTTTTGATAAAATACTTAATTAGGTACTTTTTCTAACGTAAAACTACCTAAAATATTAAATTTTACGCTTGTTTACTATGATAACGAGTAGAACAGCATTTTGTTGTTAGCAGCTAAACAATATTAATAAAGTATTTTGATATAACCAGCTTAAAAATCCTGTTTTTGTGAAAGAATTTGAGCAAGACCTAGCTATTTTTGACATTTTACGCAATATAATATTTTTGGCAGATGCGGGATCGATCGAAATTTTGATATTTATAATGACTGAATAAAAATTCTAATATGACTGGATTAATAGGTACTTATCTAGTACCTACCTACATTGAATTTGCTGAATTCTTCAACTTTTATTGAGACATAAAACTATGCAAAATAATACTTACTCGATTAAAAATGTAAAATACATGGTAGTACATGTAATTGTAGTAATAATAAATAAATACCTAAATACATAGGTACCTAATAAAGGCACCTGATAAACGAATTTATTAACCATAGTTTACGAGATAATTTTTAGAATAACTACTTAAATAACTTGTTTTACTGTTACTTTTATTTTTATAATAAAATTATCAACAATACCGTATGATATAATGGCATGTGACTAACTAAAACTTGACCCGTGCTGATATAACTAATGAATAAAATATTGTACAGAGTTTCTTACTGCCGCATAAGTCTTACCATGCTAACTGTATATCTATACGGTAGATAAAACGAATACAAGTTGATTACCGAAGTATAACAAAATAATTTCAGAAATGTAGGTACATACCTACTAATTTAATATAATCGTGGACATGCCTAATTGTTTAAATTAAAAACTACATATTATTTAGGTTACGGATATAACGAATAAATTACAAATTTATAAGTATGTACATACACCCAACGGCAGCGGAACCCACTAACATAAGCCAGCTAAACAAAACCTAAGGGCGCCAAGAGAACATGGAACATTGTGGGGGACGCCTTTGGAGCAGTTTGCTTCTGGGCGCTCAAAAAGTTTCCGCCGCCGTTATATAAAATAAAGCACCTATTTATTATTTAAATATTTTTTAAACAATAAATTGCTTTGCCAATAAAAATTACAAATTCAAAGGGTCGATCTTTCCATCTTTCATCTTCGTCATCGATATCTACCATGGAAACAATTGTTCAAATAAACGTTTCTATGGTAAATATCTGCCAGATAAATGTATCAGAAGATGAAAAGATCGGCCCAAAAAATTATAAAAATAGGTAATCTTTAAATGTGTTTTTAAAAACTATGTAACTTATAATAAAACAACATGGTATATGTTATGATCAATTACCAAGTAATTGTATGAAATTCGTGCGTTTTCAAGACCTTCAATCAGTTTAATGACTAGCTATCTATTTACTACACCAGTATAATGACCTCTTCGCATAGTAGAAGCATTTGGTGCTGCAATGCGGATAAATAGAAATCCTCAACGCCTGAAGGTATCTTACATTAAAAATAATTCATTATAGTTTTTAGACAGCGTATTCAAAAGTGAATCGGCTATATTTCACTTCATATTTCTTTTTTTAATTTTTTTCCTTATCTCCTTTACGATTTGTAGAATAGTTTAAAGTAATCTGCATAATTTGAAAGATTTTATCAGATTCCTAAATATTTGAATCGCATTTACATTATGAAAAATAGTAAATCGTTTATTATTTCGACGTCGAAGGGCCGAGAAAATTTAATCGCCAGAACCATTAAAATATTAAACCATTATAAATATAAAAGATAATTTATATAAATCACACACATTTTTCAAATCTGTTTCGAATATCTACAAATTATGATACAACTAGCAGTAGGTACATACTTTAATGGGTAATTAATTCTTGAAGGTTGATTAAATAGACAGCGTATGACTTGCAATAATGAAATGAATTATAGTAAGTACATACTAATACTGTGTTACTATATTATAGGTAGATATGTATGTATATCATTTAAATTAGAAACAGAAGCATAAGTAAGTATATCTACGCGTAGTTTCTGAGCTATTTGCTAAGTTTATACACTTACACCTGTAGGTAAGTAGATACATACATATCGCATCTTTAGTACTATGATTTTTGCCACAAATCCCATAAATATTTAGTTCCAAAAATTGTATTTCAGTAACCAACTTTGATTCACCATATTAAGCGTACCTACTTACGATTTCAAACGAAATAGTTATTAATAGCATTAATATGTATACCAAAAACAATATTGTTTATCTAAAATAGACAATAAATTAAACGGTTGCATGCAGCTGCATTAACCCTCATACTACCAATCTTTTTTTTTTATAACACGTAATACCAGCGTGGTCGTTATTGACCCTTAAACTCTGCATTTCGTTGTGACCGTCGTCCAGTTTTTGGTTTTTGTGACTAAATACCATTTATCAACTTTATTCTTTGACTTACAGGATAAATAAATCTGTTTTTATGTTGCTCTTGAAAGCTTAGATTAATTAATTAACGTAATAGTTATGCTATTGATTATTGTCTTCGTGGAAATCAGATTCGTTTTCAAAGTTGTATTCTGATTACACTTCAGTAAAATTTTCATTTTCTAAATGATCGGAAGAGTTTTCCGTAATCCTCATTATCACTCTCAAATTCTTCAATCCACTTTAGCATCTTTTCTTCCGCACTTTTATCACTTATGCGAACCGAACTTCTTCTAGCCATGATTACTGAATATATGTAGGGCAAAACAATATTCAAAAATTAATTTACCGTACTTAATACTACAGGGGTCGCCGGTGACCCCAGTGGTATTACGTGTAGCTTATTTAATTGTTTCTTGAATGGCTCGTGCTACAAAAACTATATCTTACCAAAACGTAAAACTAACTGCCATGCACAAAGTCAATTTTTTTTTGGAATTTTAGGAACTGCTCCAAAGATATACACTTCCAAAGAGCATATGAGATCTTCAATGATCCCACGGTAGTATGACGGTTAAAATGATTACTTTGAGTATTTAAATATTTATATCTACGTTTTCTTCAAGCGTCGTTATAAGAACTATATCATGACATTGCAATTTTTGCAACTGAAATAATTTTTTCCTAAATATTATTCCATATTAAATTTTCAAGATTTTTATTTTTAACCACTGGGAGTGATAAAACTGTTATTTTCGAATTTTTAAGTTATTGTGATTTATAGCTAATTCTTACAAAATGTATTCGTGACGTTATATATATATTGTTTCAATTTCTTTTTTGTTAATAATTGTAAATTGCCTATTATTCTATTGTTAAAATCAAATTTCTATAATCACAGAATCTTGTAATATATGAATACGTTTCAAATATCTATATTATGATAAAAAAGTCGATTGTCTATTCTGTTTTTCTATTATAGATGTTCTTTTTGCACAGTCTTTGCTGTATAACATTCCTGGCCATAAAACTGACCAAAAACTGGATAAATCGTTACGATTAGACGTAATATCGACGCAGTTTTGGCAGAACGACTTAACTCACAAAAAGTAAATTTTACAGGAGCGCACATTTTGTGTTGTTGTGTAGCTATAAACAGGTATGTTTTACGGAAATACAAATCGTTTTTTCTGGTAGAAAAAATCAGAATATTATTACCAGATGATGCCTTTACCTTAGATACATAAGATAATTAGAATAACTCATTTTAGCAAAAAGTGAGGGTTAAGTCGTTCTGCAAAAACGCCGTCGAATTGGCCGCCGTCGTACGGTGACTTAAATGTAAGAATTTAAAGGAACTTCAATTTTGTATTTTACGACACATATTTTATCTGCTAGTAGAAAATTGCAAAGACCTACATAAGTACCTATATGAAATACTAATAAACAAAGTGCTTATAAGGCAAGATAAGGATTTCTGTTTAAATAAATAAAATTCTAATAAACTTTAAATTACTCTTGTAATATTAGTTTTATAACAAAGTTGTTATATAGGTCGATATTACAAAATGTATCGTACCTAAGTAATGTATCTATAAATAAATGGTATCTAACTATAATTATTTTAAAAAATTAGTTTAATTTTCCTTATATATGTTACAAATCAGTTTACTTAGGTATATTTCTGTACATATTAATATTTGTTTTATTTTCTTATTAATAATTAACATACTAGGTAAATATTTTTAATGTTGTGCGCAGATTAAACATGTTCCTGACAACCATTGACGTTTATAATTAAGATTTGGCAACTTAAGGAGGATAGAGAAAATTTTCATAAATTTTTAATCATTTTATTAAAAAAAGTACCTATTTGTTAATTCGTTTAATATTAAATGCTAATCGGAATTAAAATGACCTTTAGAAAACTGGGCAAATTCGGTTAAGTAAATAAACAGTTTTATTTACAACAACTTTCAAAATTATTATATTTTAAAAAAATCAATATAGATAAGTAGGCACTTAAATACGTGGTATCTATTTAACATAATAAAAATGGGTTAACCGTAACATGCAAAAATTTAAATTAACGTCGTTATTAAATAGTTACTTACATATTTTGTGGGCGAAGTGGTTTTACCGATGCGTTATATACTTGCATAGGTGATTATAAATAGGAAAGTATCGTATTAAAGCAAATACCTTTTGTATAGTAGATACAGTTTAACGACATTTGAATAACTATCAAATTAATAGATATCCACGTATTTTAAATATCTACGGGAAAGTGTATTCTATAATTATTATAAAATATTTAAAGCAACCATATAACAAATTCTTTTGCAACTTACATTGTAGGTTTTTCAATGAGTCATTGAATTACCATAACGAAGAGTAGTGGACATATTTGAAAACGGCATCAACATCAAAATTCGTGGTATATAGTTTTATAACACAGTTATTAAGTGCGTGATGACTTTATTGTTACCTTTTGAACGGTCATCGACTTCGCAAATTTTATTTAGAAATAAGTAACTCAATTTGTAAATTTTATTATGTTCAATTTTTAGAAAATGCCATAAAGTTATGTAGTTTGTAGTTAGAAATAAATAGACTCGGAACTAGATTAACATGGATATTAGCATCATTTAATTGAATATATGTTAAAATAAATGCCTTGGAAGACATGCCGTCTTAATTAAAAATATGTATTAATGAAATAAATAGAGAAGTAGGTATATTGTAAACGTTGACTCACTTTCCCGTTACAATTCTTACTTTAAAACGATTTCTAAAAGGATGTAACAACCACGAGATAGGGTTGTGCTGTTATAAATTATGTTTCGGAAATGACAAACGTTAAAGAAATAAATTGAAATCGTCCAATATAGGTACCTACAAGTTTGGACTTATTTACAAATTTTTGCAGATACACTTGCCAAAACGTAACCATGCCGATGTTATAATTATTATTACAAAAATTTCGGTCTATGGAGATTCTGATGTTACCATAATTACGATAAAATTTTGATCTTTGGCAATTATTTTTTATTAATGAATAGAATTTTTATAATAATAGTAAGTGGGTCGCAATACCGTAATTTAAAGTTATTTCTTATTGTAATTGTTTCAACAAAATGAAAATTTTATAGATGGGTACCTACCTAATTAAGTTTATTCAATTTAAATTACTTCTAGATTAAAAAATAAGAACATTCACATACACACGAAATTTAACGCTATGGATTGTTATTAAACAAGGAGTGTTATTTGCTATATGTCGCGTTATTTACAGTAGACACCTAACTATTATTTAAACGAAATAAACAATAATAATACGGTAATCGCAATAACTGAAATTAAAATCCATTGTTCCGTTATTTTAATTTAATTATTAATGTCAAGTTTGCTTTAATTAAACGGAATGAAGAAATAAATTTCATGCTAAAACTTATTGTGATAAATTACGCCTACCTAATTATGCTTATTACATATTAAAATTTGATTTTTGACCCAATATTTTAGTTATCGGCAGCTTTTTTATTGTCCATTTTCTTTTTTTATGAACTAAAAATTTTAAGACATAATCTGTTCGAATCGTATTTCCCTAGATGAGTATAAGTACATATTTATATGTACGTTTCTTGACATACTAAAAACAGGTTCATCGATTAAGTATTTACGTAGGTACCTACTTATTTTAATTTTTTTTACGTTCGACTGTTTTGAATCGTATTGCCGCCTTATTTTTTAACTCGATCGTTTTGAAATAAAAAGTAATGGGAAAGCGGATGTTTGTTTATTTACCATTTTGTTCGGGATATGCACAAGTTTCGCCTTGTATTCCTTTTAAGCAGTCGAGGCAAATGGCACAGTTCACAAACATCACAAACACAAAAATTTCGAGTGTATATGTCATTTTTAGTCACTAATTTCATTTATTAATAGTTACAAATATTATGGGCTACGTCACTAGAGTATGCACGAATTGTTGGATTGTATCACCGAAGAAGCATTCTTGTAAATGTTGGTTCTGCGCCCGGTCAGCACCATGCTAACCATGATTGGCCTCTACAGAACTCTCACAACCTACCTTTGTAATTATAGTACGATTTGTGTAGGTATGTACTATGCTAGAAAATTTCTAGCTGTTGCGATATTTATGATTTATAAATCTATAAAGACATAATTTCAAAAATATAAAAAGTAAATTTTCCAATTAATTGAAGCAATTAATTTTTTTAATACAAGGTAAGTGCAATGTTTAATGGATTCGTGTTCTTACCTAACGTTGATATATTCGCTTAATATTGAATTTAATAAGTAAAATTTACTACAAACTACTTTTTATATTACAAATTTATATTAAAAAAATATTATTAAATATTTTATATTAAGATATTAGCAGAAAGTCTTTGTATTTAAATATTTTGTAAAGAGATTTAAGATTTTGATTAATTACAATAGAATAAAGAGGAGTTCGTGTTTCGATGGCGACTTGGCCTAAGTGTTCTTAAATGATAGATTATATCGAAAGAAAACAGTTTTGTCAATGACATTTTTTCATAAATTCTAAGGAGCGTAGCGACACGCAAATGTTTATAAGATCTTTTTTTTTATGTAGGTAGATACCTGTTTATTTTTTCCATTAATTTTATTAAATACGTTATATTTTATTTCATTAAAAATATTCGTCTACCTACCATTATTTACTTAATATAAGTTTAATATTTGATTAAATTTGAACGAATATAGTTTTGTGAATATTTCTGTAGCTTCGTCCACTTTGATTTTATGAAAGTGACAATTACAATTTTTTTTCCTTTTAACTTATCACACGACAAGTACCTAAATCGTTTATCTAGGGTACTTAAATCAAATCGTCATTGAAACACGGAACCCCTCTTTCGGAATACCTCAGGTTTATATAAAAACGTTTTAGTTTGGTTAAATAATTCCCCCCGCTAAAAAGCAGGTAGTTTCTTAATAACCTCTCACTTCTCCTGCGGACTAAAACTACACTCACTTGGCCTACTCAGCTATCATCTGTCAGATTTCTTATTGTTAGTTGAAGGTGTCCCATTGATTTTATATTTAAAATAATACACAACTTAGGAATTATTGATATTTAATTTAAGTTGGCCCCTATTATGTTTAATTATGAAGATAAACAAACTTTATTTTACGTTAACGTAATATATGTAAGTATATTATTTATTGAAATACAGCAAAAGTCGCAAATAAGGACGTCAAAGGGATCGCGAGATTTGTAACCGTCGTTATATCCGAGGATTTTTATTTCTTCTTTATATCGAAATATGCGAAATTTTGCATTCTTAATAATATTAGTAATGTGTTAGTAAAATCCCATTTTTCTATTTATGATTATAACCGAATATTTCGTGATTTTATTTCACATAAGGTATGTATTCATGTACATACCTATGTACTACCTACAGCGGACTCTTCAAGCATTTCTTATAATTTTTGCTGTTAGAATAAACATTTTCATCTATAAAAATTTCCAATCATTTACCTAATGTATCTACATAGTTTCCTCATAAACTGTTCAAATTCAAAAATCCAACGATATAACGAGAAGACGAAATGTCATACACAAATTTTGTTAATAACTTTTAAATGATAGATATTTAGAAATAAAAATATAAATAAGTTTTTAACATCTAACAAACATCAACAAATTAAGTCTACAATAAGAAAAAATAAAAACAAAAATGTTGGTACATTTTACCTATTTTCATGTGTTTTATTAAAAGCAGTTCGTTTTATTTAAATTAAACCAAGTAGGTAACCTAAATTTTTCAAAGTAGGGGAGACCGGAGTAATAAAATATTATTTAAAATGTTTCGTTGAAAATAAAATTTTCGAAAAATTATTTTAAATAAAATAAGAGAAGTTACATAAAAAATTGTATGATTAACGCATATTGAAGGAGTACAAATTCACATTAAAACTTGCACTTTCTTTGGTGTTCCGTTCCTTGTGGTTCCGTTATTTAAAGGAACAGGTAAAAGTGCTTTAATTTGAGTTTTACCAATTATTGAAATATACTCAACAAGCGACTTTATAAATTTATGTTCCACTATTTGGCTTTTTCAATAAAATGCACAAAAGGACACTGTCCGAAATACCCCACAACACATTATTCGAAAACAAGTTGTAGTTATAAATGCTCAAAGCCATCAATGTTTAAAACATACTTTGCGATCGATTACTTTAACCTACATGAGTATAAGTACATATTTATATGTACGTTTCTTGACATACTAAAAACAGGTTCATCGATTAAGTATTTACGTAGGTACCTACTTATTTTAATTTTTTTTACGTTCGACTGTTTTGAATCGTATTGCCGCCTTATTTTTTAACTCGATCGTTTTGAAATAAAAAGTAATGGGAAAGCGGATGTTTGTTTATTTACCATTTTGTTCGGGATATGCACAAGTTTCGCCTTGTATTCCTTTTAAGCAGTCGAGGCAAATGGCACAGTTCACAAACATCACAAACACAAAAATTTCGAGTGTATATGTCATTTTTAGTCACTAATTTCATTTATTAATAGTTACAAATATTATGGGCTACGTCACTAGAGTATGCACGAATTGTTGGATTGTATCACCGAAGAAGCATTCTTGTAAATGTTGGTTCTGCGCCCGGTCAGCACCATGCTAACCATGATTGGCCTCTACAGAACTCTCACAACCTACCTTTGTAATTATAGTACGATTTGTGTAGGTATGTACTATGCTAGAAAATTTCTAGCTGTTGCGATATTTATGATTTATAAATCTATAAAGACATAATTTCAAAAATATAAAAAGTAAATTTTCCAATTAATTGAAGCAATTAATTTTTTTAATACAAGGTAAGTGCAATGTTTAATGGATTCGTGTTCTTACCTAACGTTGATATATTCGCTTAATATTGAATTTAATAAGTAAAATTTACTACAAACTACTTTTTATATTACAAATTTATATTAAAAAATATTATTAAATATTTTATATTAAGATATTAGCAGAAAGTCTTTGTATTTAAATATTTTGTAAAGAGATTTAAGATTTTGATTAATTACAATAGAATAAAGAGGAGTTCGTGTTTCGATGGCGACTTGGCCTAAGTGTTCTTAAATGATAGATTATATCGAAAGAAAACAGTTTTGTCAATGACATTTTTTCATAAATTCTAAGGAGCGTAGCGACACGCAAATGTTTATAAGATCTTTTTTTTTATGTAGGTAGATACCTGTTTATTTTTTCCATTAATTTTATTAAATACGTTATATTTTATTTCATTAAAAATATTCGTCTACCTACCATTATTTACTTAATATAAGTTTAATATTTGATTAAATTTGAACGAATATAGTTTTGTGAATATTTCTGTAGCTTCGTCCACTTTGATTTTATGAAAGTGACAATTACAATTTTTTTTCCTTTTAACTTATCACACGACAAGTACCTAAATCGTTTATCTAGGGTACTTAAATCAAATCGTCATTGAAACACGGAACCCCTCTTTCGGAATACCTCAGGTTTATATAAAAACGTTTTAGTTTGGTTAAATAATTCCCCCGCTAAAAAGCAGGTAGTTTCTTAATAACCTCTCACTTCTCCTGCGGACTAAAACTACACTCACTTGGCCTACTCAGCTATCATCTGTCAGATTTCTTATTGTTAGTTGAAGGTGTCCCATTGATTTTATATTTAAAATAATACACAACTTAGGAATTATTGATATTTAATTTAAGTTGGCCCCTATTATGTTTAATTATGAAGATAAACAAACTTTATTTTACGTTAACGTAATATATGTAAGTATATTATTTATTGAAATACAGCAAAAGTCGCAAATAAGGACGTCAAAGGGATCGCGAGATTTGTAACCGTCGTTATATCCGAGGATTTTTATTTCTTCTTTATATCGAAATATGCGAAATTTTGCATTCTTAATAATATTAGTAATGTGTTAGTAAAATCCCATTTTCTATTTATGATTATAACCGAATATTTCGTGATTTTATTTCACATAAGGTATGTATTCATGTACATACCTATGTACTACCTACAGCGGACTCTTCAAGCATTTCTTATAATTTTTGCTGTTAGAATAAACATTTTCATCTATAAAAATTTCCAATCATTTACCTAATGTATCTACATAGTTTCCTCATAAACTGTTCAAATTCAAAAATCCAACGATATAACGAGAAGACGAAATGTCATACACAAATTTTGTTAATAACTTTTAAATGATAGATATTTAGAAATAAAAATATAAATAAGTTTTTAACATCTAACAAACATCAACAAATTAAGTCTACAATAAGAAAAAATAAAAACAAAAATGTTGGTACATTTTACCTATTTTCATGTGTTTTATTAAAAGCAGTTCGTTTTATTTAAATTAAACCAAGTAGGTAACCTAAATTTTTCAAAGTAGGGGAGACCGGAGTAATAAAATATTATTTAAAATGTTTCGTTGAAAATAAAATTTTCGAAAAATTATTTTAAATAAAATAAGAGAAGTTACATAAAAAATTGTATGATTAACGCATATTGAAGGAGTACAAATTCACATTAAAACTTGCACTTTCTTTGGTGTTCCGTTCCTTGTGGTTCCGTTATTTAAAGGAACAGGTAAAAGTGCTTTAATTTGAGTTTTACCAATTATTGAAATATACTCAACAAGCGACTTTATAAATTTATGTTCCACTATTTGGCTTTTTCAATAAAATGCACAAAAGGACACTGTCCGAAATACCCCACAACACATTATTCGAAAACAAGTTGTAGTTATAAATGCTCAAAGCCATCAATGTTTAAAACATACTTTGCGATCGATTACTTTAACCTACAAAGTATTGAACAAAAATGAAATGTCTTATTTTGATTAAAGTTAAGTCAACTACAAAAAATAGAAAATCTAAAATTGTCAATCAAAAAAATAACTTAAAAAATCAACGGTATCCTCATCGTTACTCGATAACAGATATACTTTACAGACATTTTATTTTCCACAACCAACCTCTTACTATGTTATTTGTTGACAAAATTTTCAACTATTTTGAGCCATTCTGTACTAACAACAAAATTGTCCAAACAAAACCCTGTCCGAAGTAACTCCACCTTCCCCTATCTATATGAATAGAGTTTAGGAATGTTAAGGGTACTTCGCTTAATCTCCCACACTAGCTAAATGGGCTGTAAGATGATTATAATACAGGAAAGATAAAATAGAGGGTTCGGTGTGATTAAGATGGTATACGATTCCCCTCGGTAACAGGAGATGAGAAAAAAACTAAGTACCTACTAACATGAGTAGGATCGTTATGGATCGTGTTTGTGGATTCAAAATTGCACAAAAAACGATATCAAGGTTATTTAGATCAATTATTATTAATTTCAGTATCTACTTATGATAGTGCCGTTGCGCAGCTTTTAATATATTTTTAATACCTACACTTAGTAGTTACATGACAATATTTTTGATGTTTGTTTTCATATAATTTAGGCTCCCTAAATACATTTTTTATTTCACAAATATTCTCATCGGTTTAAGGTTATAGTATTTTTTTTAAAGGTGTAAAGTAAGTCAAAATTTATTTTTTTTGAATTTTTCGGGTTTCTACCAACGAATATGATTACAGAAATGAATATTCGGCGTACTTAATTTATACGAAAACGATACTAGATTTTGTAAACGGATGCAGTTATTAAGCTCACAATCAGACTGATTGTGAGAATCCTTCTCGCAAACCTGGGGAGATTTTTAAATCCATCTTGGGTTCCTAAAGACCAACTCTGCCAAAGTAAATATTTTGTTCACGAAAATCGGCGCCGTATAATTTGGTGTACAGACCAATGGCATTGCTACCGTAGGGCAGTTCGGGACTTTGCTCCAAGCCCTCCAATTTTTCATTATTTCTTAACCAATTCCAAAATTACACAATTTGTGTAATAAGGCTCCATCAAAAAATTCAAAAATGTGCTCAACGCCCTATAAAGTTTAGCTACGCCATTGGTACAGACGCCACTATTACTAATTTACTTGATTATCTACCTCTTTATCTACTGTACACAAAAGTACTGAAACATATCACTGAATTTCTAAAGAGAAACTCTACTAAAGTCTTTAAAAATACGTATCAGAAGGTACCTATTTGTTATCAAACATGATATATTAACAAATTATCAAATATTAACGTCAAAACGTCATCGAGTCTAATTCATTTATCAGGTTCTGTAAACACAATCTACTCGTAATTGAGAATTTGGAATGAATCCAAATATCACTGATTAAAATAAGTTAAAATTTTACAAAAAATTGAATTTAGCTGGTAGGTACAACATAATACTTATCGTTAAGTAAATTCGCAATAAATATTTTTGTAAGTAGCTAAGTAGTTCAAAGAACATAATCAGATAATACTATCACTGGCATTATGTATTTCGTTTTATCCTAATAAATAAAATTATGCCAATATGGGACGAAAATATGTATTTTACATTTCATTAACTATAAAGCTACTTATTTACAAAATTATAGGGTTTTTGTTAGAATTCTGTGATAATATTACAAATTCTATTTACTTATGTGCAGTAAAGCTCCAATTTAATAATAAAGCTAAAGTAACTTTAAAATTTAAGGTCTGTTATTATTACTATAGCAACACATAGTTATAACAATAATTTAGGGCCAGGGGCCCAATTCTCAAAACATTCGCTATCATAACGTATGCGAAAATGACGTTTTAACAATGAGTTTCTATAGAAATTTGTTTGTTGTGACGTTATTTTCGCATACGTTATGATAGAGAATGGTTCGAGAATTAGGTCCCAGTTTCATATTCAAATCTAATATTACTTTAAATTTACAGCGACTTTAAATCATTGTTACAACAATATATTGCTATAGTAATTAAACAAACTTTAATTTTTAAAATCGCTTTAGTTTTATTATGAAAGGCTTAGAGTTCTTTTAAATTTAAAATAACTTTAGTTTCGATTATGAAACTGATTGTCCTAAGTATATGTAATAAGTAACTAATTAAATCGAGACTGATTATGAATGAAATAGTTACCGTATACAACCTGCATTAATGGAATGAAGACCAATGGGTTGCCTGCAACGCCGCCCAGTGAACGATTTGCACGATCTACTACCTATGCAAAAGTTCAAAATTTTATGGTTATAAATTTAAAAAATTACGTTTTCTACAAGAGGATTAATAAACGTTTACTCTTATAGTAATAATATAACGATTATAGGGCTTTGACATTCGCGTGTAATAAGTAATCAAATGAAACATTAGAACTGCACATTTCTTACTTATACATATGGCCTATTCAAACCTATATGTAATTTACGTCATCAAAAAAAAGTTACTAGATTGTTTATTTGTAATTCGATTTAAAATTTGGAAAGTGACATATTCTGTAGATGATTTACTTGCGCACATATTAGATAGCATAAAGAAGGACTACAATTTATTAGAACTGTAAAAATACGAGGTACGAGGTCACAGCACTGTGTGAACGTCATCGTCTAGTAACCTTTTATTGATGACGTGTGCATATAGGTTTGGACGAAGTGTACAATACATTCGTTTAACTTTATAGTTCCCGAATAAAATTATTGTAAAAGTGTTTGAGTATCGCATAGGTATTATTTAAAATTATAAATGTTACTTGTAAAGGTATGTTTCTATAATTTATTTTAGCGAATTTTCATAGAAAATAAAGCTATTACAGCCTGTCTGATGACGGGGCCCAGACGTGTCCTTTTGGCTTTTCTCCGATCTTGACCGCTAGATCACGAAAATATAGGTCATTCATTTTGGGTCATTCAACGAAGGACGAATTCGTTAACCATCCAAATCGATCGACCCGTTTCAAAATGGCGGGCGTTCAAAAAAAAAATTTAAAAAATCTAATCTCCGTTATTACTCATTGAATCGGTAATCTGAAATATGTTTTGGAATCGGCATAAAATTCTCTACCGATCGTGTCGCTTTATAATTATCGATACAATGCACCATAATCGAAAAAAAGTGATAATTTTTTTAAATTTCTCTCGTAAATAATATTTTTCAAAAAATGTATTTCTTTCGAGAAAAATTTAAAAAAAGGAGTTTTTGACATGCGATATGAAAATTCGATACCGAGGCTTGCACGCGGTCGGATTTTTAATACTAATGTCATATTACACTTTTAGCACTTACAGCATTTTTATCGAATATTCATTCATATTTTCTCACAAACAATAAATACCCGTATTTCGTATATTATTAGCAAAAAGTACTTATGCAATATCCGCAACAGGTTTACATTTTTTTTCATAGAACAAGTGACTATCAAATTCAGTCAATAAAAAATTAATTGCAATAGTTTGGAAATAACTAAAATTTGGTATTATTTTATTTACGATTAATCACTTCTAAAATATTTATCACTGTTTCGTCGCCGAAAATTTTATTCTCGACTATTTTATCGCTGATAAATAGTTAATTAAAATTTATATCACCATTAGTAAAAGACATTTATTTTATAATTGGTTGTAAGTACCTATAAAAACCGTATTTTTGTACATAGCTACCAACATAGGTAGGTACCATAGGTATCAATTTATATCTATACAATAACCTAAGCTCAGCTCATCTTTACTAATCTAAACTCTTTTTTTTTGTTAGTGGCGCACTCCGGAAAACATCAGGAACCGCGCTAGCATTATTTCTAATGCCCCCTGAGACATCCATGCCTACCAGAGGGATATTTCACCACCTGTACCGGGATTCGAACCTAGGACCCATCAGTCGAGAGGTCAGTCCCCTGACCATTCGGCCACTAGATCGGCAAGTCTAAACTCACCTCACCTAAGTAATTAATAAAAGAAAGTAATCTGAAATTTTAATACATTTCATAACACCCCAAACATTCCTCAAATCTAAAACTGCCATTTAATTTTTCGAAAACAAAAACTAAAAAGAATAACAATCAACTATTTTGAGCCATTCTGTACTAACAACAAAATTGTCCAAACAAAACCCTGTCCGAAGTAACTCCACCTTCCCCTATCTATATGAATAGAGTTTAGGAATGTTAAGGGTACTTCGCTTAATCTCCCACACTAGCTAAATGGGCTGTAAGATGATTATAATACAGGAAAGATAAAATAGAGGGTTCGGTGTGATTAAGATGGTATACGATTCCCCTCGGTAACAGGAGATGAGAAAAAAACTAAGTACCTACTAACATGAGTAGGATCGTTATGGATCGTGTTTGTGGATTCAAAATTGCACAAAAAACGATATCAAGGTTATTTAGATCAATTATTATTAATTTCAGTATCTACTTATGATAGTGCCGTTGCGCAGCTTTTAATATATTTTTAATACCTACACTTAGTAGTTACATGACAATATTTTTGATGTTTGTTTTCATATAATTTAGGCTCCCTAAATACATTTTTTATTTCACAAATATTCTCATCGGTTTAAGGTTATAGTATTTTTTAAAGGTGTAAAGTAAGTCAAAATTTATTTTTTGAATTTTTCGGGTTTCTACCAACGAATATGATTACAGAAATGAATATTCGGCGTACTTAATTTATACGAAAACGATACTAGATTTTGTAAACGGATGCAGTTATTAAGCTCACAATCAGACTGATTGTGAGAATCCTTCTCGCAAACCTGGGGAGATTTTTAAATCCATCTTGGGTTCCTAAAGACCAACTCTGCCAAAGTAAATATTTTGTTCACGAAAATCGGCGCCGTATAATTTGGTGTACAGACCAATGGCATTGCTACCGTAGGGCAGTTCGGGACTTTGCTCCAAGCCCTCCAATTTTTCATTATTTCTTAACCAATTCCAAAATTACACAATTTGTGTAATAAGGCTCCATCAAAAAATTCAAAAATGTGCTCAACGCCCTATAAAGTTTAGCTACGCCATTGGTACAGACGCCACTATTACTAATTTACTTGATTATCTACCTCTTTATCTACTGTACACAAAAGTACTGAAACATATCACTGAATTTCTAAAGAGAAACTCTACTAAAGTCTTTAAAAATACGTATCAGAAGGTACCTATTTGTTATCAAACATGATATATTAACAAATTATCAAATATTAACGTCAAAACGTCATCGAGTCTAATTCATTTATCAGGTTCTGTAAACACAATCTACTCGTAATTGAGAATTTGGAATGAATCCAAATATCACTGATTAAAATAAGTTAAAATTTTACAAAAAATTGAATTTAGCTGGTAGGTACAACATAATACTTATCGTTAAGTAAATTCGCAATAAATATTTTTGTAAGTAGCTAAGTAGTTCAAAGAACATAATCAGATAATACTATCACTGGCATTATGTATTTCGTTTTATCCTAATAAATAAAATTATGCCAATATGGGACGAAAATATGTATTTTACATTTCATTAACTATAAAGCTACTTATTTACAAAATTATAGGGTTTTTGTTAGAATTCTGTGATAATATTACAAATTCTATTTACTTATGTGCAGTAAAGCTCCAATTTAATAATAAAGCTAAAGTAACTTTAAAATTTAAGGTCTGTTATTATTACTATAGCAACACATAGTTATAACAATAATTTAGGGCCAGGGGCCCAATTCTCAAAACATTCGCTATCATAACGTATGCGAAAATGACGTTTTAACAATGAGTTTCTATAGAAATTTGTTTGTTGTGACGTTATTTTCGCATACGTTATGATAGAGAATGGTTCGAGAATTAGGTCCCAGTTTCATATTCAAATCTAATATTACTTTAAATTTACAGCGACTTTAAATCATTGTTACAACAATATATTGCTATAGTAATTAAACAAACTTTAATTTTTAAAATCGCTTTAGTTTTATTATGAAAGGCTTAGAGTTCTTTTAAATTTAAAATAACTTTAGTTTCGATTATGAAACTGATTGTCCTAAGTATATGTAATAAGTAACTAATTAAATCGAGACTGATTATGAATGAAATAGTTACCGTATACAACCTGCATTAATGGAATGAAGACCAATGGGTTGCCTGCAACGCCGCCCAGTGAACGATTTGCACGATCTACTACCTATGCAAAAGTTCAAAATTTTATGGTTATAAATTTAAAAAAAATTACGTTTTCTACAAGAGGATTAATAAACGTTTACTCTTATAGTAATAATATAACGATTATAGGGCTTTGACATTCGCGTGTAATAAGTAATCAAATGAAACATTAGAACTGCACATTTCTTACTTATACATATGGCCTATTCAAACCTATATGTAATTTACGTCATCAAAAAAAAGTTACTAGATTGTTTATTTGTAATTCGATTTAAAATTTGGAAAGTGACATATTCTGTAGATGATTTACTTGCGCACATATTAGATAGCATAAAGAAGGACTACAATTTATTAGAACTGTAAAAATACGAGGTACGAGGTCACAGCACTGTGTGAACGTCATCGTCTAGTAACCTTTTATTGATGACGTGTGCATATAGGTTTGGACGAAGTGTACAATACATTCGTTTAACTTTATAGTTCCCGAATAAAATTATTGTAAAAGTGTTTGAGTATCGCATAGGTATTATTTAAAATTATAAATGTTACTTGTAAAGGTATGTTTCTATAATTTATTTTAGCGAATTTTCATAGAAAATAAAGCTATTACAGCCTGTCTGATGACGGGGCCCAGACGTGTCCTTTTGGCTTTTCTCCGATCTTGACCGCTAGATCACGAAAATATAGGTCATTCATTTTGGGTCATTCAACGAAGGACGAATTCGTTAACCATCCAAATCGATCGACCCGTTTCAAAATGGCGGGCGTTCAAAAAAAAAATTTAAAAAATCTAATCTCCGTTATTACTCATTGAATCGGTAATCTGAAATATGTTTTGGAATCGGCATAAAATTCTCTACCGATCGTGTCGCTTTATAATTATCGATACAATGCACCATAATCGAAAAAAAGTGATAATTTTTTTAAATTTCTCTCGTAAATAATATTTTTCAAAAATGTATTTCTTTCGAGAAAATTTAAAAAGGAGTTTTTGACATGCGATATGAAAATTCGATACCGAGGCTTGCACGCGGTCGGATTTTTAATACTAATGTCATATTACACTTTTAGCACTTACAGCATTTTTATCGAATATTCATTCATATTTTCTCACAAACAATAAATACCCGTATTTCGTATATTATTAGCAAAAAGTACTTATGCAATATCCGCAACAGGTTTACATTTTTTTTCATAGAACAAGTGACTATCAAATTCAGTCAATAAAAAATTAATTGCAATAGTTTGGAAATAACTAAAATTTGGTATTATTTTATTTACGATTAATCACTTCTAAAATATTTATCACTGTTTCGTCGCCGAAAATTTTATTCTCGACTATTTTATCGCTGATAAATAGTTAATTAAAATTTATATCACCATTAGTAAAAGACATTTATTTTATAATTGGTTGTAAGTACCTATAAAAACCGTATTTTTGTACATAGCTACCAACATAGGTAGGTACCATAGGTATCAATTTATATCTATACAATAACCTAAGCTCAGCTCATCTTTACTAATCTAAACTCTTTTTTTTTGTTAGTGGCGCACTCCGGAAAACATCAGGAACCGCGCTAGCATTATTTCTAATGCCCCCTGAGACATCCATGCCTACCAGAGGGATATTTCACCACCTGTACCGGGATTCGAACCTAGGACCCATCAGTCGAGAGGTCAGTCCCCTGACCATTCGGCCACTAGATCGGCAAGTCTAAACTCACCTCACCTAAGTAATTAATAAAAGAAAGTAATCTGAAATTTTTAATACATTTCATAACACCCCAAACATTCCTCAAATCTAAAACTGCCATTTAATTTTTCGAAAACAAAAACTAAAAAAGAATAACAATCAGACCAATTTTTGTAAATAAATTGTCTTGTAGATCAATAATTGTTAGTAGACGAATATTCTTGTGTAGGTGAATTGCTGTAGACGAATTTACCTGCTATGATATTTTTCGGATTCGTCGCCTACGCGATCGTTGAAATCTGCAACGATTAGTTGTTTGCGTTGCCTATTTTGACAATAGGAAAGTTTAACGAATTTAAATTATAGATCTTATTGACTGAGCTCGATTAGTCTTGATCTTATCTTATCGACGTGTTAAAATAGTTCATTCAGGTAGATAACTAACAAAAAAAATGTAATATTAAAGAAATAAGCTTTCGGGGGTGTAAATTTATAACTAACGTTGTTAACCGTTCACAAAATATATTCAAATTGTTTTGCATTGCGAGAATGCTTATTGTCAGGTATAAATTGATATTGGCAGGTTTTTAAATGTTTTTTGGCCTCAATCCTTAATTATCTTCAACTACAACCGATTCCAGGAGGTTAGCAATTTAATTTTTGATTTTTTCAAAAAGCAGAAACTAGCACAAACTGCAAGTAAACTGGTAAATAAAAGCAAGTTACTGAAGTATTCAAATATATCTACGTAGTAGTAGGTATATACATAAGTATTGTCGGAGATAATGATATTTTGTATATGACACGAAACAGTGAATTTTGAAATTAATATAGACTTTAAAATAAATAGTCAAATTTTTATCACTCATATAAAAAATAAAATGTATTTTTTTTTTAATTTTATGTTCTTGTATAGGTATAATTTACAATAATTAAATAGATACAACATATATACTCAAGTTTTACTAGTAGTACATATGTACATTTTTCGGGTTCGTCGGCTACATGATCGTCGAAATCTCCAGCGATTATAATTGTTTGCGTTATCTATTTTGACAACAGGAAAGTTTAACGAATTAATTTAATAATTACAGTATTATAACGTGTTATAAATAGATATTTACGGTGTTAAAATGGATACAATTCTAATAATAATTTTAATAATTCTTTCTAAGTACATAAAGTGAAATACGAATACAATATGATTGTATGTTGCAATAAATTAATGATGATTCACGATTGTTTTCTAGGTGCGAATTAAACATTTTTAAGACGTACACTGCTTACATACCTATTATTATCAATATACCTAAGTAATACAATGTATGACGAAAATTTTAATATTAAATTATTTTGCATTGCATAATAAACATTCCCCAAGATGACATGACACGTATTAGATTACAATATTATCTTCATAAACCAAGACGGATATTGACCTCTTTTTTCCATTAAGTTACACACATGAATCTGATCTTGTACACATTTTACATATAAAAAGTAATACCTACTTAACTAATAGTTGTGTAAACTCGTTATCATATAAGTAATTAATGTAATAATTATATTTTAATTAATTGAATTCAATAGATAATATATTTGGTAAATGTGTAGGTTGGTATCTATCTTCCTTAATACATTATATTTTAAATTAGGAATGCTTAATAACTTATTAAAATTCAATACTTAATATTGTGATTTACTTTAATTATAAATAATAGAATAGATGTTTAACTAACGTATATTTCTTTGTTAAAAATATCCCAACTTAATTATTTTAAATATTTTTTTGTTAATCGCTTCAAATTGAGTTAAACAATTACAAAGTTTAAAAAGTCGTTAATAAAAGTAGTTACTTATATTATATTTATAACGATACCATTGTTAAAAATTTCTTTTTTAGTATCTACTATTTGGTAAAAAGAAAGAAAGTAAGTAAGTATCCAATTTAATTGAACAGTTTCCGGTAATATAATAATAAATTGAGAATTGAAGCATTAAAGCAAATTTTTTGTTTTACAGCATTTATAAATAACCTTATAAATTTGAAAATAATAACTGAAAATAAATATATATTTATCAATAGTGTGGATTATGAAACGGAAAGGAAATGTCAAATGAAAACGATATAACGGATGCAACAGATTATTTCTCGCGATACATGTTAAAAAATTTAAACATTTAATTTTATTACAAACAATAGTTAGTATAACTTACCTACTAATTTGAACTTTTAAAATATTGACCTAAAAGTGATTTTTTATCAGTTTGCAAACAGTACAATATAATGTGCGTTCTATCTTTTATAAGTCGTTCAAATTTTATTCCGATGCGCGTCATATCAATACAAAGGTGACTGACTATAGAGCATTTCACAGTGAGAATTCAGCAAGGGCTAGCATATGGCAATGGGAAAAATTTAGACAGCGATGCTACTTTATTTTTATCAGGAAGTGGCTGAAAAATTGCTTATTAAAATAATGAGTCTTTAGAAACAAGCACAATAAATTTTACATTAGTCGGGATTTTCAGTTGTTTGTGTACCACCGGTGAAAGCTCATCGTAAACAATGTAATAACCCTTTAAAAAATCTGTTAAACTTGAATAGAGAAATTTAGGTGCTATTCATTCACTAGTTTTCTTTTGTGCATTAAACAACTTTTATCAATAAGTTTGGCCACATTATTTTCCACAAAAGCAATATTAAACTCTCACTCTGAAATGCTCTATAGATTGTATATTTGTAATTTAATACAAAGGAAAGTGACATATTATTATGCAGATGATATTATTCTACCTGTACACATATTATATAACAAAAAAAGGCTATAATTTATTAGTACCTATATACTGTAAAAATAAGACGTACGAGGTGGTACCACTATCATCACGAAACGTCATCATCTAGTAATCTTTAATTGATGACGTGCATCGAAATAAAATTTGAATGGCCTTTAATTTTGAAATACATATAGGCACCTACTAATTCTAAAATGAAGCAATAATAAAGACGAAATATTAAACTGTTGAAACTATTTTTATAAGTTTATGTGTAGACGGTTCGCGTGCCATGTAGTATCAATATAGGTATTGTACTAAATGGTAATTATATGGAATAAAGTAAGACTTTTGGTATCGATAATTGTTACTAGTACTTCACTAGTCAATTTTATTTATTTTTTCGTTTTAAATTAAATATTATTTTTTTTACAAGATACAAGCTTAGAAGAAAATCGAATTCAAAATTAGATGCGCTCTCGAGGCATTAAATTAACGACTTCTTCCGGTGTAAGAACCAAATACGCAGCTCCCGGATGCATATATTTACCTATGTATGAACAAGAAATGACGTCAGAACTCTCACCTTAAGGGAATGCCGCTGATGGGAAAGTCGGTCAGTGTGCTGAGCATAGTTACCATACACAATCTGGTGCATAAACCGCGATGTTGTAGACCGCAAAGAACCGTCTTAGACTTTCAGGTGTATGTTATGTGCTTAGTTATACTTATCAAATATTATATTATAGTCCTTTAAATATCGTTTATTAATATGTTAAAAGGTAAGTTTACCATTTACTATATTCGATTTTTTAAATTATCCTTAAATAAAACGGTCTATAAGTATTAAATTTTTGTTTTTATGTGCGTTTCTAGTTTTTAATTAGTTGCGGTTCAAAAAATATTAAATGAACAAATTCTATCCAAGTTAAGCGCAACTGCTAACTTTCTAGAAAATTTTAAAGAAAGTCTGTGTCAGATACCATATAACATACCTATTTATTTTAAGAAATCATTATTAATAGAAAATAAAAATTAAAGAAATAGAAAATTTTATGCATTAATTTGCGACAAATAAAATTTTTTAATTTTAATCAATTGCGCAATAAAAAATTAATATATGCTTATACACATAATTATGTATAAGTTGTTAAAAATCACTATTTATCCATAAAATTCTACATTTTTTGAATATGAATGAAAAATCTTTTTTTCAACGACTTGAGTAGTTTCCCTTTTTCAAGTCACGTTTTGTTAAATTACCCGGTAGATAATTTTTACGTGTAGATAAATATTTTCTACAACTATACATAAATATATATATAGTTATACGTATGCTTGAGTTTTAGTTTTTAATAACGTTCTTTTACTTAAATCTATACAAGATACAATATAAAGGCACCGTTTAATTAATTTAATGTTTTTTTCTTGTGAAAGTTTAACGAACCGTTTATTCATCCAATTATAATATTTTACAAAATTAAAAAAATTAACGGAATCTCCTTATGATTAAATTTAGAGCATGGGTTTTACCTGTTTTATGAGTAGGTAATACATTTTCAAAATTATGTTGATATAAAGTATGCTTATTACGACAAATCATAAAATATTATTAAGTATACGTATATTTCGATTGAAAATTGAAATAAAAGGAAAGGTGTAACTTGTATGAAAAAATTTGAAAAATCTTATCTCGACGAGAAACATAAAAATACATAATACGTATATAGGTATGTATAGGTATACATACAGTCTGTTTGATTTCATGTCTCACAACAGATATCTCTGTTACTGCAATAATCTCAAAAAAATATTATTAATGAGGGTTATTGATTAAAATCATTAATAAAAGATTACTACATGATGACGTTTCACACAGTACTGTCACCTCGTACCTCGTATTTTGACAGTTCTAATAAATTGTAGTCTTTCTCTATACCATCTAATATGTGCACAGGTAAATCATCTATAGAATATGTCACATTCTAAAATTTAAACCAAAGTACAAATAAACAACCTATAGTAACTTTTTACTGATGAATCGCTTATACACTTGGATAGGTCGTAGTAGTACCTATTAATTTATGGCGTGCAGACGTTCGAATATACCTATATAGTTAAATTCAATTGATAAATCTTAATTTAAGAATATTATAATTTCCTATATAGGTGTACGTATGTACCTATATAAATATGTAATATGTACCTATGTAAATAAATGAATCTCTCAACATTAATATAGGTAGGCATCCAATATATGTATCCAGTATATGTTTATAAATAACTGGTATATTTAAAAAAAAAACTAAGTACAAACGTAAAAATAAAATTTTTAATACATATTAAAAAAGGTATATTGTTGAATATTATTCTAAAAAAAAAGTCTATCGATTTGAAATATGCAATAACATAAATATCAAAACAATTTAAATCAACAAACGATATTTATAGAAAAAGGTACCTAATCTAATTTCAAATATACCTACGAATATATTTTATTAAGAACTGTATATGCCACATTAAAAACAAGAAATATTCACAAAAATCAAATGAAAATGTTAATTTAATATACGTGATTGAAAATGGATGAAAGTGAAAATACACTATTTGGTGAGGTCATTCGTTAGACAATAAAAGAACACGTTCTAAAAGAAGTGATCGTTGATTTTCCAAAAAAATTTGAAGACGGTCACAGATAATATTATGTAAACAATTAGATGAGATATTTACCAGTTTTTTATAGGTTCTACGTATTAATTGATGAAAAGCTTAACTGTTTGCTAATTCTAAACTAGATTATTATTATAAATAAACATTGCTAATATTATGAACACTAGTAACTATTCCATTAAGATTATTAATATTACATATAAGTACGAGTAAAAGTTGTTAAGGTTGGTTATTAATGAATCCAACGATAAAAGTTTAAACTATGAACTGCACAATGGGAGATTGTCACAAAAACGTAATCAATTACAAAAAGTTATTCGATATGCTCACATTAAATGAAATCCTTATAGATTTTTGGAGTAGATTATTTCAAAATACCTTTTAAGCAGATATAGAAATTTTGCTAAAAATTGACGGACATAATTTTTAAAAATTTTATTCGATTGTGTAGGGTTTTTTATGTTTTCTAATTACGTAATAGATAAATAAGCCAACATCTACAACACACTTTTATTCTAATTATTGTAACACCAAATTTTAAATCTTAAGTTTATTTATTAAGATTTATGTACCTATTTATGTCTATACATACTAATATAAGTTAGAAATATGTGAAATACCTATAATCAAAGAAATGTCATAGAACTCTATGATATTAGCAGCTAAAAAGCTATGTAAAGAAATGTTTATTTTAAAATTTTGATTGTTCTCAAGCAATTATCACACGCTTTACTTAAAACTAACAATAGGTTAAACGTAATACATAAATAGTACCTATTTTTATAAAATACATTCTTATGTACTTCAAAAGTAGGATTTAATTAATATGTATCTAAAACGTAATGTTTTTTAAGTAATTGCGTGAGGCCAAAGCGAATTTTTTGTGAGTTATCGAGAAAATCTTATATCAGTCCAGAACAATAAAATCCACATTCCTTTACAGCGATTTTTATATTACAACCATAAAAAGTGTATAAATGCTATAAATATTTAAATAGTTTTCTTTTAAAAATTTTATAATTAATTTAATAGTAGAAAGTGTAAATATGCATAAATATGACAGATAATATTATTTAACGATTACTTCCTATGCATGCTGAACTACCGTAATTTTAGATATAAGCAACTGATTCATAATTTATAATTAAATTTTATGATTTTCGATATTTATAAACTTATACGGGATATGCCCAGCATATATTTTCACTTATTATTATAAAATTATTATAATGATTTTTTTGTAAATGCAGACGATTCTTGCACTGAAAAAAGGTCAAAATAAACAATATAAAAAATGCATTATGTTTAAAAGAAAGATTTGTTCATTAAAAGAACAGTTAGTTCATTCTTTGAATAAAGATTTTCGGTCTACGTATGAAAGAAGTTTAGGTAAAAAAATATGACGACTTTTTAATTATAATTAATTGTACTTTTTTCTGTGTGTACAAACACAATAAGTGTTACGTATGTAAATCAAATGTTTTTAATTGATCATGATGGCCTTCCAATCCTCAAATCTCTAAAATTTAAACCAGGCAGATCGTGAGACCGCTGAGGTTTTGAAGCATAAAATATCTAAGTATTACCTCTACTTTCTTTGATTAACGTAAACTGTAGATTCTGCATCATTACAATGTTTGGCATGTTAAACATATCTTTATCTAAGAGTGGAATTACTGTAGTGTGATTGTCAGTCAGTAATCGTTCAGCAATCAGTTTTTTGTTATTAGGAATCAATTTCTTTAATTTAAGCAGACATTCCAAACTTGTTATCTACAGCACTCAAAATTACAATGACTTGTTTGCAAGCGTAACATTAATTTAATACTGTCTATTTATTAGTTCCATTGCCCTTGGAGAATAACACTGTTAATATTAAAACTAAAATCGAATTATAAATTAAAATAGCGACTAAGCGAGGGGTAAATCGCTGGGGTAATATGGTGTATAACATTCAGGAAATGGTAGGTAATAGTAGATAATACATAATAATGTACATAATTTTGATCGGCAGTTTACCCCTCGTTACTAACCTTTATTAAATTTAATTTAATCAGGTACATTTTTAAAAATTTCTCATTTTTGGAGAAGAGTCTTTAGTAACGTTTAGCTAAACATTCTCTAAAATGCAATTATTTAATTGGTAAGCGAATTTTTCTAAACAAATTTTTTTCCCGTGCAAGCCTTCTCATAGATTATCCGCAGTAATCATCGAGTGAATGAGAATTACTACAAATATTTTAATAAAGCCAAATAATGGAAAAAAAGATTTTAAATTTTGCACATTTTGCAAATTTTTTCATTAGATATTTAACTTTATTTAAAGGTTTGTGGTAATTCTCATTTACTTTATGACTACTGCGGATAACCTGTGTGAAGGCCTCTACAAAAAAAATTTTGTATACAAAAACTCGTTTACCAAATAGCGCATTTCAAGGAATGTTGAATTAAAAGTTACTAAAGATCTTAATTTATGTAAGCTGGTGCAACAAAACTCATTAGATTGTTTGTTACAGGAAACAACATAAAAATGATTGTGCCACGACTTTTGCTGTTTGGAATAATTTTTCAAATAAATTCTATCGTTTTCGCTAAATACGGTAAGTTCGCTGTAAATTTTATTTGTTAAAATATAGTTTAAATATTCGATTGTGACAAAATGCACATAACTTTAACAAAAATTTTATAAAGTAAAAATGTTTATTTTTAAAAATAATTAATAAGTAGTATAGTCATTATTCATGTGATTCTCAACAATACATAGTGTTCTATACCAAACGATTCAAAACGTAATATAAACTTACATATTGCATCGATTAGATACCTTCATACCTAATTGTACGTTATTTAATACGTAAATTTTACATATCTACATATATGTACGTGTATAACAAACATATAGATATCTAAAACTTTTAATATTTAAAATATTTAACGTTTTATATTTAGGTAGCAAGTAGGTATGTTACGTCCTTAATTGCATCACTATGAAAATTAAATGTTAATTAAATTTTATTTGAAATATAGAAAAAGTTCACGATACTGAAACGATTAAACTAATTCCTTATTTATTAACTCTGGCATTAGAAAATAAAAGAACGAACTTTTAAAAATAGCAAATTAATTTTTAAACAGATTATATCACTATTTGTTTTCTTAAACAATAAAATTGACTAATATTGAAGTAGCCGGAATTAAACGTATCTACGTTTTGACAAGCAAACGTGAAAGTTTCTCTTACGCTAATGCATGATCTTTTTATATTTTGAAAATTGTTTGTGAAAATATTTCTCAATTTTTTAAATTAAATAATAGGTATGTATCTCCTCTTATTTTATAGTAAGTAGTACAATATTTTAGCTGGGTTTATTATTTATATAGGTATGAAAAAACATAAAAGTATTTTTTATTCGGAATAATTTTTACTGCTGCATAGTTTATAATAACAATAGAAAAGTTACAACAAAAAGAAAGGGTTAATTTATTAAAACAATAAAAACTAGATCGACCGATATAAATTATTATGGCACATTTCTCATAAACTTATTTTCTTACACTTGTTGCTTATCTGATTTGTCTTTATATTCTTGTAAAATGGGTACAAGTAAATCACTTCTTCCTTTTATTTCTGTCAAGTGAATTTGCGACAGGTTTTATTAGGTATATCATATGTCAAAATAAGACTGCAAGAGAGTGCCCATGACATGCGTTTAAAAACAATTTAACGACGAAATCCTTAGAGTAGATAAGTACTGAAAATTGTGATGGAATCGTGAGATGTTAATATTTACAAACATGGACGAAAAATAAACGTTTAAGAAAACGCGACTGACGAATTACAACTAAAATATGTAAAGAGATATTAATTGCTAGAGTTTACCAAATCATTTATATTTAATAAAAACCTTAAAACCTAAATTTCTAAATTTAGTAGGTAGGTAAATTGAAAAATAAATCAACTCATTGAAATATAAATGTTAATAAGGTATGGTATTTTTCTTAATTTATCGCGTAACGATAAAAATGGAACGCTTTTGTTGCTTATTCTACTCTGTCACGTACCTACTAACCGATACAATATGTAAATCGTATGTTATATTTTCGAAACATAAAGGGGCCGATCGTTTTGTTCAATTCAAAACATAGCGCATACCTATACAATAGATACATTTTATAAGCAAGACAGGTTTGTTAGCTCACCTTTCAAAGATAATTATAAGTTGTTGGATTCCGACATTAAGGTAGTTTTAAAATGATTTTATGCTCTAGAAGCTAAATTTAAATTAACTCATCTTTAAACAACAATTACACTCAATTTATAGAAAAATATCGAAATTTAGAACACGCGAAATTAGTACACGAAAGAAACGCCGTGCACCGGTTAAAATTATTATTTATCTCGCCATACAGTTATTAAGCCTTTTAGTTGAACAACATGCATTCGTATATAGTATTTAACTATTGTCGTATGTGTTTACAAGTTGCCATATAGGTAACTTGTAAATACACGGTACGGTAAATAGTAGGTATATAGCTACTATGTACAGATATTACAATAAATTAAACGTTGTGTTAACGAGACAACAGAATTATGATTTTCTGTATTTCTTCGTTTTAGTACACAGGTACTGATAAGACTTTAGGTACCTACATTAAATATTGGCAAAACGTTAACGGTGTAACAGTGAAACTGTTGGTGAAATAACCCCTCAAAACATCTCTAGACTTTTCAGTTAAAAATAGTTAAAGTGTGTTACGGCTGACGCTGATTGGTTGGAAATATGGATATTATACGAAATATCAAAATGAGATCAATATTTACCGTTAACTTATCAATAATTAATAAACAATTTAAAGATTTTTATCCGATATCTCTTAAAATGCCACAGATAAGTACCTATATTGGCAATTTTAAATCAATTAAAAGTAATTTATAACTGAGGCATGTACCTAAGTGAAAACATTGAAAAGCTTATGAGATTCTACATTAAAAACATTACATTGTTAACCATATCAAAAGGAATACTGAATTTTTTTAATCAGATACGATTTTGGCGCTTCAAATTTTAAAGTCTTTTAGAAATAATAGTTTATAAGAGAAATTCCAAAGACGATATTGATTGTTTTTCAATCTGGAACCTTTCGATTAACCCATATACCTATACGAATAAATAACATGACGTATTTGGGGAAGCTGTTCCAAATAATGTTTGAAATTCTTGGTGATAGGTTAAAATCCCGCATTTTGTCGCTAAATCTCTATATGTGGGCCTCTTTTATTTCGAAAAAGCAAGATTTATTATAAACTCATTATTTTTTTTACCGTTGAGAGCTTTCTCGTAAAATATACAATTCAAAATAATTCGACCTAGTAAAATTTATATTAAATTATAGAATTTTGTCGTTAATGTTTGTCGCGAGACAAGGTTTTTCATTATTTAAAATTAATCTTACATTTTTTAAATTTAAATGTAATTTATCGTAGATTTGTTGGCGGTTTCGAGGTACTTTAAAATTTACATTCATACGCCTGTGTACGTGCCCACATGCACATAGACATTTCATAAACAACACCTTTTTTGGGTTCTTCATACTTATGCAACATCTAACGTAACCAAAAAATATCAAACAAATATAGTAGCTACAAACTATGTACCTACATTATCGTAAGTAGGTATTTACCTACGTATAAACAACTACCTGTTGAAACAAAAACAAATTGTAGTAATTTGTGTTGATTGTGCGTGTGCATAATGTACATCAAGCTGCATATAACTCACCTAATTTTGATAATTTTTATCGTATTGTAAATATCTATGCGGGTGTTATATAAAAGTAAGTAGGTGCCACATTATAAATACATTATAATAAATAAACGTGTGAAGATCGTCACTATAGCTACCTATACATATTTAACATTTTGAAATATTAAACAGATTAAAATTTAATTTTTAATAATTGTCTTAGGAGCCGTGTGGCTTAGAGAGTCAGTCTGTCGACTGGCCTTCTAGCACACTCACGCCTGCGGGTTCGAATCCCGCTACAACCATGAACGTTTGTGATCGTAATACTAACCAGATTTACTAACAAGATTTTAGAAATCAATTCCAGAAATAGATTGGCTAATTGGTGAGTCCAAAGCCGCAAACAGAAAAAAAAATAATAATAATTCCCTTAACGAAAATAGGTATTTGTTACTACCAAATTTATATCTATATTCAACTTGAGTTTTTAATTTGTTTATCAAATTAGGACTTGCATTTTTTTATCAACATATTCAGGAAAACCTAAGATGAAAAATTTTAGTCGGCGATACCAAATATTTTTAACGTCGCATCGGCGTCGGCGTCGCGTCGTTGGAATGTGCGTGTACGAATTTTCAGAAAAAAAATGCTAAGTATTTACCTACTTTTGTGATGTCAGCATGATGTCGTATGTAGATAGCTAGCTAAACTGTTTCACGTCATCTACCCAAGTAAATATTTTCTATCTACTATAAGTGATAATAGGTAGGTAGATAAGGAAAAAAAATTAAATTAAATTCCAAGTAGGTATAGGTAAATATAGTTTACCATACCTGGTATAGTATGGTAGTATCGAAAGCCATATGGGTCACATTTATGTTGTCACGAGGGCCGCACACGACAATGAGTGTGCTTGCAAAGGGCCGCATGTTTGACATGCTTGGTCTATATGAAGAATTTTTGATTCTGAATCGACGGAATTGCATAATAAAGAATTTAGTCAACTTGGTAAAAAAATTTGTTTTTGAATAACGTTCTATGCGACAGTAACATACGTAGAAATAGGAAGACTATGTAAAACTTAGGTTTAAATAATTAACGGGAATTTTTCGTAGATAATTGTTACAATTTCTTATTTTAATAAACGTTAATTAAGATTACGGTAAGGTAAATGAACTATAAATACAGCAATATGTATATAGAAGATTTACATTTGTATCAAAATAATTAGGTGCCTAATTGTAAGTACTGTGTTTATGTGTTTATAATCATACAAACTTGTTAACATTTTGATTTGTTTATTTACAATTATAATATCGCTTATGTTAATTGATTACTATTAATGTACCTAAATAAGTAACACACAACTTGAAGTTTGTTAAATATAATTTATATCTACGTACATCATTGAGAAAACTTTTCAACTTTAATCGAGTTTAACAGTGTAATTTTGTCATCTATCCCCCAGAATATTTTCATAGCACCGTATAGAGAAAAGATTGTTCTTACAAGAAAATGCAAAAAATATAAAGGGCATCATTTAAAAATAAAAAGTTGAATATTACTGCTCAAATCTCATTATACCCTGAAATAAAATAAATGTACAATAGTATACTACATATCATTCTGAACATCTTTTGTTAAGAAAATATTTTTCTTATATGAATATTCAACGAACTAATAGGGGGGTATTACCACCTTAATTCACCCTGTATAATAGGGATGGCTCGTATTCTTGTTACTGATTTTTATTACATCTTGATAGACTGTCAGTAGGTAGGTAATAGGTATATTAACGAAATTCATATTTCATACTTACAAAATTCAAGTGTAGATAATAAATAATTAATTCAAGGAACTTATTTATGGATAGATATTATGAGAAGTATATTTATTATCATTTTAAAAGTGCTCATATAAGAGTAAGTTAATCACGTAAAAGGTATTTTGCTGTATTTTAATATTCAAAAATATTAAAAAAAAGTCGTGTAATATACGCAATACAAGCGGATGTGCTTATCCGTAATTTTGTAATTCCCAACTATTTAAGGCCATTCTTCATGTTAAGCAGTCCATGCATCAGTGAGTTTGTTAATAAACAGCTCGAGTAAAGTTTACCTGTAAATGGTATATTTACAAGAAACGTTAACAGTACATTATTATAATTAAATATTTATTAAATTCGTTTCGATTAATTAATTTATATAGCTAATAAAATTATTATAAATACTTTCTGTTTCACATTACCCACTTACTTGCACTACTTATATTTTTCAGTAATTGTAATTTGTTTTTGACGTTCTAACAAAAAATTAATATTAAGTGTATTATTAGCAACATTTATTATTTCCTTGTATAAAGATGCACCGTTAAAGAGTAGTGTGTCAGTGAATCAGCACTAAAACCCGGCAGTCGGTCACCAAGTCTTGCAGTTACTTTTTATTAAAACTTCCGGACAAACGTATAGAAGATATGCATGTATTAATGAATTCAAATATGCAAAATTGTGCATGTTTTAGAAAGGCGCTGCATGCATTGGAGTAAAACGGCATTTCATGATTACAATATCTTATATTATAGGAGTATCTATATAATAATTAATTATTTTGCAAATCAACCAGTGTACCTAAAACCTACATGAGAAAATTGATAAAAATGTTTCAGTTTTTAATAATACATAGGTAGGTATAAATTATTATAATATCTAAATAATTCTTAATCATCTTTAAAACCCCAATACCTTGCATAGTTTACGATGCTCTATACTGTTTTCTCCTTTAATTGTGTATCGTGTGTGTATGATGTAATCTACATGCTTTTAATTAAAGTTATATTTAAAGCTTATAATTTTACAGTAAAATAATATTTTATGCTGCATGTATTAACGCAACAATAAGTTGTATTATACCTCGCTCACAGATTATACTAGATTTAAATTGTTTGTACACTAACGGAACCAATCTTCTATGTAAATATATTAGTTCGCATTTATTTTTAAGTAGGTACTCAAAATCATATAAATAGTACATACTTAATAATTTTTAACGTCCCGTTAATTTTAGAGCTCGATCGGCACCACAATAGATGCCCTAAAATTACGGAATGCCCAGAAAATGCCCAAAAGTGTGATGACAGTAGTAATTGTTCTTCTGACAGTTTATGCTGTTCAAGTTCATGTGGAAAAATATGTATCAAACAATTTCAGTCAGGTAGGTAAATGAACGTAAACGCCTTTTTACAATAAATATAGATACTGCTATACCTAGGTATTTTTAAGTTTTGAAAAATATAAAAGTTTTGTCGTAAATCAATTTATTTTATTAATTCGTTGAGTCAAATATAGAATAGTTTACTACTTAACTTGAATACTTGATTTTATTGTATCGCAGTCACGGCCTTCTGTGTTGAAAAATAAAATTAAAAATTTTGAAATTACTTATGAGAAAAGCGAAGATTTGGCAATATAATTAGATAAAATTTGGTCCCAAGATTCAGAAAATAATAAAATATGCAGGGTGTTCCATTTCAAAAAATCAAATTTGATGTTACCTCCGTCGAAACCGGAAGTCGACTATTTTGCGTCTACACGTCAATAAATTGAAAATTATGCATGTTCCAAATTTCAAAACAATGGGTTCATAAACATAAAAGTTATAAGCTTGTTCCCGATCTCGTGCACACCCGGTATACGTCGTGTTCAACAAACTTATAGCTAACCTCTATGCAAAAAGTATGTATGCATTTTCCCAAAAAAAAAATAGAAAATTCAATAATTTAATCAAATAACCGCTTAATCTTTAGTCTCTTTTCAGGGTGTGAAAACCTTCAAAAAGCAGCGTCAAGACGAGCAAAAGCTTTAGGAGTTGATATAAAACAAGTCCGAGCACCAAGATGTAATAAATCTGGAGGCTTCGAAGAAATACAGTGTGATAATGAAATAGTGAGTACATGTTGGTGTGTAGACGAACAAGGTTTTGAATTGCCAGGCACTAAAGCTCCAGCGGCTGCTTTAGTAAACTGCACAGGTTAGTAAGCATATCTATGAAAACAAATAATTTTAAACTACTCTATTTCTTGTGTGTATAAATAAAGCGTTTAAGTATCTACACGCTTACATTTATCATTTATTACTAATTATCATGTTAAGTGATGATACGTTTTGTCATGCAACAATTTTCTCACGTTTAAAAAATTAGTACAAACGGAATGTAAAGTAGAACGAACTTGTTCACAAGCATTTAAAGGTAATGTCAATTTTAGCACCAAAACTTTGCGCTGCACATACATGTCGTATGTTTTGTTCATATGGATTTGCACTTGATTCGGATGGATGTCCTCTTTGTAAATGTCGAGATCCGTGCAAAGAAATCCGATGTCCTAACTCTTTAGATTGTCAATTAGAAGAACATGCTTGTGTCGATCCTCCCTGTCCACCAATACCAACATGTAAGTATAGATCTTACAGATTTAATTTAATGAAACCCTGTATAAAAACTCTCTTAATTCAAATGACAGAACCATCAAACTCAATTTATTATTTATTAGATGCTACAGTAGGTATTTCAACTTAACGGCCTTTATTTTTATTTCTCATATGCAAATAGGAGTAGAATAAAAGATACCATAAACACTGGATTAATTAACTTTCAGTGCTACATTTTTTCGTCAATAAAATTAAAGCGGAAATTGTCAAAATTTTACATAATCTAATGCTTAAAGCAACTTTATCGTAAAGTTTTCACCAAAATTATTACTCGTTTAGGCCCTGTTTTACAAACACGATTTATACTGCATAATAGCTATTTCTGGAATAACTGCTATGGAAACGTTTGTTGAAACAATGGATTCAATTAAAGTTATTCCAGGAATAGCGTATATCTCATAATTGTAAAACCGGCCCTTAATAAGATTTTATTGTATTATTACGCCAATTAATATATATATTTTAGGTAAACGAAAACGAAGTTTAGATAATATTTGTCCTGTGGGTGATCCTCTACGAATTAGCGATACGGTTCGTCCATTTTTATGTGGAAATGATTTATCGAAACCCACATGTCCTCCACTTTATCGCTGTTTAGTGCAATCAGGTAGGAATTATAACAACATTAAATAGTATTTTCTAGTTATAGGTTTATAAATACCTGTTATTCAAATTTTGGCATTTGGAAAAAACAAATAAAAAGTGCAATTAGTATTGTTACTTTTTAACTAACTAAGAATAATATTTGGCATAAAAAGCGGTATTTTACATAAATTGAATACATATTTATGAATTTCTAACTAAAATTATCAGAAGTTAAGTGCATACTAAAAACATCATCAAATACCTAATATTTTAGCTAATTCATTTAATTTATTTAGGACACGATTACGGCGTTTGTTGTCCAGCATCTTTAAAAATTCAAAAAGCAGGACGTTGTCCTGATGATTCAGAACAATATGACTGCGGAACATTGTGCACGCATGATCTGGAATGTCCTTCAATTCAAAAGTGTTGCAGTACCAGTCATTGCGGATTCTCTTGTATTCATCCTATAAATGTTACAGGTATCTGCACTTTGATTGGGATGAAATTGTAGGTAATAGATATGTAATATTCGTTTTTTGTAGAATGTTTTCATCAAAAAACCTTAAGCGAAATGTTAACCGTCAACGAAAGGGAAGGTAGAGGTTATATACCACAATGTACCGAAGATGGCCAATTTGAGCCAAAACAGTGCAGTCGAAACGAGTTAGTTTGTTGGTGCGTTAACAAAATGGGAATCAAAATTAAGGGTTCCATGGGTTCTGCAGAAAATGTGAATTGTTCTTTAGTAGATGGTAAATGATCTCTTATTTAATCAGTGTTGCTTTCTATAGGTTTATTAACTTATTTCTAGCTCGCAATCAGTTCTCGGGCCGTAGTGTAGATAACACAAATAACTGTGAAAAGTTGGAATGTGCAGCAATCTGTGAGTATGGATTTAAATTAAATAATAACGGATGCCCGACATGTAAATGTGATGATCCTTGTGAAGGATATATTTGTCCAAATGACGAAGAATGCGTTGTGGTACGTGAATCGACATGCAGCGACTTTTTATGTCCAACTTTACCTGTGTGTAGGTCTGTGACTTTTTAAAACTGAACTTAAATTAACGTTTACATTTTATCCAAGGTCGACCTAAAATGATTTATGTGAATCCGTGTGAACAAGGCGTGCCGCTTACTGACGATTTAACTGGCGCGCCTATTACATGTGGTTTGAGATTAAACGATGAAGGTTCCGTGTGCCCAAATAAATACGAATGTACTGCAGTCGCTGGATCATCTCAATCTGTTTGTTGTCCTTCAAAGGAAACTGAACGAGAAGAAAATGCCGAAATAGATCAACATTTAGGTATTAATCAAATCTTTAATAAAAAATATTTGGCACACATAAACAAGATGGTCTTTCAAAAACGAAACAGACGTGTTTTAGAGCATGTAAATTAATAACAAATACGAAAACATTAGAAAATTTATACTATATCGATGACGTTTTGACAAAATATCTTAAACAACAAAAAGCTAATTTTACAGAAGCGCACATGTTCTGCCAAAACGCCATCGGCACTATCTGAAAATGTAAATGAAATTTAAGAATCGAAATATTACATCTATCGTAAAGAAAATTCACCGAGTTTTCGAATTGCACCCTTTCAACATTCATTACTATTTTATATTGTTGGGATGATATTAATCCTCACTTTGGGGCGATGTAGTTAGGTAAATGAAAATAGGCCACTAATATGTTCTCGTCTAACTAATGAAATCGTCGTGTTTGTGCTAATTTACGACCTAAAACACGTCTGTTTCGTTTTTGATGGACCATCTTGTATTTATTTAAAAATATTGTAAATACCCACAGAACTTATTTCACGTTTTATTTCAAACTAGTATAAACAATTAAAATGCCAATTGAAAAAGTTATACTTATTTGGTAGTTAATTTTCAGAATCATTGCGATAACAGCAAGTAACAAGTAATATGAACCGACAAAACAACCCCATCAAAATAGTCCCGACAAAATATTTCCTGTTTTACAATAAAATTACTTACATTATTGTTAAATTATATTATTAAATAATACATGAAAGTTAAATACAGGGTATTGCATTAAAAAAATAATATACTAGGTGTTTCAAAAAGTTGTTTTCCATATGGAAATTTATTAGAATACTAGGTACTAGTTTATCAAAAAATGTCTTTCTTGTTAAAAGGTAGTGTACCCTTTAAAATTAATACTGGATTCATCAGAGATTATTATCATGAGAGGTAAGCATAATAAAAATATGTAGGTAAATATCTACACATGTGTGTAGATACACATGTGTATTTATTTTATGGGCTATTTTTTCGGAGCGTTTGTTATAGGTAACAAAAAGTTATTTTCCTCGGGTCATTTTGATGGAACCATTTCGGTGAGGCTATTTTGTCGATGTATCAAGTTATACAACATGCATTTAAAAATGTGTAAAGTATTAATGAATAGGTCCTGTTATTTTAAATTTTGTTTTTAGTCTGATAATTTTGAATAATAATAGCGGCATAAAAATAACAAATATATTTCTTGTTTTAGATAGTACTCAACTTAACGAAAATACCTCCGAACTTGACCAAATTCAAACAAGTAAGATATCATTTAATTATAATAATTATTAATACATATGGATGTAGACAAAATTTAAACCTTCATATTTTAGTGTGTCAATATTTAAAGGATTTTTCTGACAATATGGAAGGGACAAGAAAGGGAATGGCATTAGCTTTACTTCAACCAACATGTGATTCAGAAGGAAATTATTCACCAGTCCAGTGCGATAATAATGGATGTTGGTGCGTTGATCAATTTGGCACAGTCATTCCAAACACTCGCGGAAACGTAAACGATAGTAAAGATTGTGAAAAAGTAAAAAACTCATTAGACTGTCTTGATTTGACATGTAGAATGGGTTGTGATTATGGGTTCGTTTTGGATGAGGAAACTAGTTGCCCTACATGTTTATGTCGAGATCCATGCTCATCTGTCAGTTGTAGCAAAGACCAACAATGCCAAATGGTCGAAGTAAGTTGTAAAGACCATTATTGTCCTCCAGTACCGGCTTGTAAGTATTATACATTTTTAAATTACTTTTTAAATACAAGAATTAATTATTAGGCCTTCCAAAAAAAGCTGGACAATGTCCATACCTAATTCCCGCCATATCTACGTCTTGCGATTTAGAATGTCACTCTGATTTACACTGTAATGGAACTAAACGATGCTGTTCAAATGGATGTGGAACGCAATGTACTGAACCATTACTTTTGACAGGTAATTCGGTAACATAAAACGAAATAACGTACAATATTTAAAGTTTTTTTTTTAACCAAGGATGTCAACATCAACGATTAATTGCTGAACATCAAGCTCGCGAATCAGGAATTCCGGCAAATCAAATTTATATACCAAAGTGCAAAGAAGATGGTAGTTATGAATCGTTTCAATGTAATTCGGGAAAACAACAATGCTGACGGCGTTTGTTGTCCAGCATCTTTAAAAATTCAAAAAGCAGGACGTTGTCCTGATGATTCAGAACAATATGACTGCGGAACATTGTGCACGCATGATCTGGAATGTCCTTCAATTCAAAAGTGTTGCAGTACCAGTCATTGCGGATTCTCTTGTATTCATCCTATAAATGTTACAGGTATCTGCACTTTGATTGGGATGAAATTGTAGGTAATAGATATGTAATATTCGTTTTTTGTAGAATGTTTTCATCAAAAAACCTTAAGCGAAATGTTAACCGTCAACGAAAGGGAAGGTAGAGGTTATATACCACAATGTACCGAAGATGGCCAATTTGAGCCAAAACAGTGCAGTCGAAACGAGTTAGTTTGTTGGTGCGTTAACAAAATGGGAATCAAAATTAAGGGTTCCATGGGTTCTGCAGAAAATGTGAATTGTTCTTTAGTAGATGGTAAATGATCTCTTATTTAATCAGTGTTGCTTTCTATAGGTTTATTAACTTATTTCTAGCTCGCAATCAGTTCTCGGGCCGTAGTGTAGATAACACAAATAACTGTGAAAAGTTGGAATGTGCAGCAATCTGTGAGTATGGATTTAAATTAAATAATAACGGATGCCCGACATGTAAATGTGATGATCCTTGTGAAGGATATATTTGTCCAAATGACGAAGAATGCGTTGTGGTACGTGAATCGACATGCAGCGACTTTTTATGTCCAACTTTACCTGTGTGTAGGTCTGTGACTTTTAAAACTGAACTTAAATTAACGTTTACATTTTATCCAAGGTCGACCTAAAATGATTTATGTGAATCCGTGTGAACAAGGCGTGCCGCTTACTGACGATTTAACTGGCGCGCCTATTACATGTGGTTTGAGATTAAACGATGAAGGTTCCGTGTGCCCAAATAAATACGAATGTACTGCAGTCGCTGGATCATCTCAATCTGTTTGTTGTCCTTCAAAGGAAACTGAACGAGAAGAAAATGCCGAAATAGATCAACATTTAGGTATTAATCAAATCTTTAATAAAAAATATTTGGCACACATAAACAAGATGGTCTTTCAAAAACGAAACAGACGTGTTTTAGAGCATGTAAATTAATAACAAATACGAAAACATTAGAAAATTTATACTATATCGATGACGTTTTGACAAAATATCTTAAACAACAAAAAGCTAATTTTACAGAAGCGCACATGTTCTGCCAAAACGCCATCGGCACTATCTGAAAATGTAAATGAAATTTAAGAATCGAAATATTACATCTATCGTAAAGAAAATTCACCGAGTTTTCGAATTGCACCCTTTCAACATTCATTACTATTTTATATTGTTGGGATGATATTAATCCTCACTTTGGGGCGATGTAGTTAGGTAAATGAAAATAGGCCACTAATATGTTCTCGTCTAACTAATGAAATCGTCGTGTTTGTGCTAATTTACGACCTAAAACAGGTCTGTTTCGTTTTTGATGGACCATCTTGTATTTATTTAAAAATATTGTAAATACCCACAGAACTTATTTCACGTTTTATTTCAAACTAGTATAAACAATTAAAATGCCAATTGAAAAAGTTATACTTATTTGGTAGTTAATTTTCAGAATCATTGCGATAACAGCAAGTAACAAGTAATATGAACCGACAAAACAACCCCATCAAAATAGTCCCGACAAAATATTTCCTGTTTTACAATAAAATTACTTACATTATTGTTAAATTATATTATTAAATAATACATGAAAGTTAAATACAGGGTATTGCATTAAAAAAATAATATACTAGGTGTTTCAAAAAGTTGTTTTCCATATGGAAATTTATTAGAATACTAGGTACTAGTTTATCAAAAAATGTCTTTCTTGTTAAAAGGTAGTGTACCCTTTAAAATTAATACTGGATTCATCAGAGATTATTATCATGAGAGGTAAGCATAATAAAAAAATATGTAGGTAAATATCTACACATGTGTGTAGATACACATGTGTATTTATTTTATGGGCTATTTTTTCGGAGCGTTTGTTATAGGTAACAAAAAGTTATTTTCCTCGGGTCATTTTGATGGAACCATTTCGGTGAGGCTATTTTGTCGATGTATCAAGTTATACAACATGCATTTAAAAATGTGTAAAGTATTAATGAATAGGTCCTGTTATTTTAAATTTTGTTTTTAGTCTGATAATTTTGAATAATAATAGCGGCATAAAAATAACAAATATATTTCTTGTTTTAGATAGTACTCAACTTAACGAAAATACCTCCGAACTTGACCAAATTCAAACAAGTAAGATATCATTTAATTATAATAATTATTAATACATATGGATGTAGACAAAATTTAAACCTTCATATTTTAGTGTGTCAATATTTAAAGGATTTTTCTGACAATATGGAAGGGACAAGAAAGGAATGGCATTAGCTTTACTTCAACCAACATGTGATTCAGAAGGAAATTATTCACCAGTCCAGTGCGATAATAATGGATGTTGGTGCGTTGATCAATTTGGCACAGTCATTCCAAACACTCGCGGAAACGTAAACGATAGTAAAGATTGTGAAAAGTAAAAACTCATTAGACTGTCTTGATTTGACATGTAGAATGGGTTGTGATTATGGGTTCGTTTTGGATGAGGAAACTAGTTGCCCTACATGTTTATGTCGAGATCCATGCTCATCTGTCAGTTGTAGCAAAGACCAACAATGCCAAATGGTCGAAGTAAGTTGTAAAGACCATTATTGTCCTCCAGTACCGGCTTGTAAGTATTATACATTTTAAATTACTTTTAAATACAAGAATTAATTATTAGGCCTTCCAAAAAAAGCTGGACAATGTCCATACCTAATTCCCGCCATATCTACGTCTTGCGATTTAGAATGTCACTCTGATTTACACTGTAATGGAACTAAACGATGCTGTTCAAATGGATGTGGAACGCAATGTACTGAACCATTACTTTTGACAGGTAATTCGGTAACATAAAACGAAATAACGTACAATATTTAAAGTTTTTTTTTTAACCAAGGATGTCAACATCAACGATTAATTGCTGAACATCAAGCTCGCGAATCAGGAATTCCGGCAAATCAAATTTATATACCAAAGTGCAAAGAAGATGGTAGTTATGAATCGCTTCAATGTAATTCGGGAAAACAACAATGCTGGTGTGTGGATTTCAAAGGCTTTGAAATATCACAAACTCGCACCCCTTCGAACAAATCATTAGATTGTACGGCAAAATCTTATACAAGAAATTGCCCTTTGTATAAATGCAGTAGTAACTGCGATCACGGTTTTAAATTCAACGAAAGCGGTTGTTCTACTTGTGAATGCACCGAACCTTGTTCCACAATTAAATGTCGAGAAGATGGTGAAGTATGCAGACTTGTCAATATAGAATGCATTAATTGGCCATGTCCACCAATTCCGATGTGTTTACCGAAAATAGAAAATCCATGTCAAACTGGAGAACCTTTAGGAGTCGGTAACGAAATCGTAACATGCGGACCCAATTATGAAAGTTGTCCTTCATCTCACAAATGTCAATTAAGCCCTTTAGATGAATATGCCGTATGCTGCCCTAAACCAAGTAAGTTATATTTATTACAAATACTATCTACCTACTTATTAAAACAAATAATTTTGTAGGGGATGTCTGTTTTGAATCTATAGATCGGGGGCATTGTTCTGATCTGAGTACATCAAGAAATGTTACAAGGTTTTATTTCAACACTAAAGTAAATAAGTGTGAACCTTTTACGTATTTAGGTTGTCAAGGAAATCATAACAACTTTCAAACTGAAGCTATGTGCAATTTAGTTTGTCCTGGTAAGTATGATAATAATGATTCTTTTATATGTAATAAATATTTTGTTTCCGTATCATCAGTGTTAAGTCAGTGCGAGCGTCTCAGGGAAAAAAATCAGAAAGCATCTGAACGTTACAAAAAACCTACATTTTCACCGCGATGTGATTCTGCCACGGGAAATTGGGAAACGGTCCAGTGCATGGAACATGTAGGTGTATGTTGGTGTGTAAATCCGCAGGGCCAACCGTTAAAGGGAACTTTAATTCGAGGAAATAATCCGGAATGTAATTTTAGACAAGCTAGAGAACGTGCAGGGCAGAAATATCAAATCAGCGATGTCGATTTAAGTAATAATTAAATAATATGTCGAATTAACAATGTAATCTTTGTTATTAGTTTTAGAGGAAGTTGTGATGCAATTAGCATCCTTAGATTATAATGATGAAGACATGGAGCAAGATGGAAATTCAATAATCGATTGGAAATTGCCCCTTCAAACAAGATGCGAGTCATTAAAAGCGCAGTGTGATAATATGGGAAAATTTTTTCCGGCACAATGCGATGTAGATCAGTGTTGGTGTGTAGATGAAGCTGGTAACCAGTTACCACACACTAATACTTTTAAAAAAGGAGAACAATTATGTCGTAAGTTATAAACAATAATTAAATGTAACTGATTTACTGTAACTGATGAATTTTATTTTAACCATACGTAGTTCCAACACCAATCGAATACGTAGATATAACAATTGGATTTCGAGGAGAATACGATGATATATCTACATTGCCTATAGTTAATAATATTCAGAAAATAATAGGAAATTTAAAAGGAAACATTAGGAACAATGAAGTATTAGCCGAACCTACCTCTGACACGTTATATGTTAAACTTGCACTTATTGGAAATAATAAAGTAGATGTTGCTTATAGATTAGAACAAATGGTAAACGTAGTGCATACCTTCTTATTAGTATTTTTATATTAAAAATGGTAAAATAATGTTTCAGGTGAAACAGCAACAGTTACCCGGCGTAACTCCAGACATAACAAAATCGCGCTTTTTACATCAATTAGGATCATCTGAACCTTTTGCTGCCGAACGTGTAATAGCTTTAGAACACAGAGAAATAGTATCCCAGTCTCCTGTATCGATGGTAGCTCCTTATCACACTGCTTTAATAGTAATTGCAGCTGCTTCTGCATTTGTTATTTGTACATTGACATTACTTATAATATTGTATAGGCGAAAGGTAAAAAGTTCGATCGGAAGTTTCTAAAAATTACTTCTAATTTCAATTGTTTTAGATGGCAAATATAAGTCATTCGACAAGCAAGATTATAGAAGGCAATCAAAGATTTTTGATAACAAACAGACCGATATATATCGAATTACCAAACGAAAAATCGACTCCACCATCTAAAAGGCTAGACCAAATTCAAGAATCCGCCGTAGAAAAAGAATAGGTGCTTCTGCGTTTATATATTAATTTATTATTAAGACTTTCTGTAAAATATTCTTCTATACTTTTATAAGTACTATTAATTAAGAACGCCATCGAGGATAAAAGTATTTTATTGTATCTAATAAATACGCTCACGTAATAAATTTTGTATTAGTGATATTAGAAATAATAAAGATATGAATTATTATATATATTTTGTAATACATAGTAATATAGTAGATGTATATAGTTTACCCTATAGGTATTTACATAATTTGAGGTAGGAGTTCGTATATTATTTGAATCGAGTTGCAATATAGGTGTCGCGTTATCTATTTTAAAAGTTACATTTTAATATTATAGGTGTATTGCCAAGTTCTCGATCGTATGCGGAGAATTTTCGTTAGAACTTATAGAAGTTGATTAATAATAAACGTTTTGTATCTATTTTACGATCAGCAGGAATTCAAATACACCAATAAAAATAATATTGTCAATTAACCTGTTTAACAGTTACGTAAGTAGCTACATCATAAACGAACTGCTTTCGTAACCCTAATCCCGGATTAAATCCGGCAGATTTGGGATTGTCGAGAAATTGAACGATATACATTTCACCAGAATTGCCTGAAATTCTGGCCAAAACACCAAAAAAAAAACATGGAGAGAACAAATTTCGTTTTACAAATAAAAATATTTTAATACCTAAATACCTAATTGAATACCTAAAGATAATTTTTTTTTAATTCCAGCCATTTTGCAAAATGTAACTTTCTAATGAATTGTTCCATATTTCAAAAAGTTCTTCGGTATGCTATTATACGTAAATAAAAGAAATGTTTACCGTATTGTCGGTAAAATCATTACAATTTGTTAAAGCTGACGAAGTACGTTTAAAAACCTAAATCAGACTTATCGTTAATGTTAAATATCATAATATAAGTAGGTAACTAACAAAATTATCATAACTTAAATTGTTCTATATAATTTAAAATGTTTACCATTTCGTCTTCGTCTATTAATTGCCTACGTTTTCTTCCGATAAAAGTCGTTGTAGTGCCTGCGTTATTAGCGGTCATATTTTGTATAAGTTGCTGAAAATTCAATAAATATCTAATACAAAATATTAGCATTTTCGATAGCTCACCAAAACGAGTTTTATTAGAAAGACGGCAAAAGTTAAAAATCCAATTGTCATCAAAGCTCCTTCGTTTGAAGGAAAATCTACATGCGAATCGTCTTTGTAATCTCGAGCACTTCTCCCCTCATTTTTAGGATTCCATAAATGAGAAATTCGATTTTCTGTAAATTTAAAAATTACATTAACTGCATTAAAATGGATAATATATCTTTATTACCTATTTCGATTAATAAATGATCTCGTAAATGCTTAAGCACATTTAGTTTACTTCTTTCGCTTTTATGTGCATTTTTCATTAAAGTACTTTGTACTGTACTTAAATACGGAATAAAATTAGCGTAACTATAACCGAGCTCTTCTTCTTTTGCAAAATCCGTATTATTTTTTTTATCACTTTGCTTAGAATTAATACAATTGTCGGATTTGTTTGTGTAACTTTTAGTATTTGTATTATTTTGAACTTTATTAAGCGTATTTGTAACTTCATCGTTAGTTTCTAAAGCATTCTTGAATACCTGATTACCGATATTAATTAGGTCACTACAGTTTTCTTTCTTTTTATATACTTCCATAGATTTATTAATATTTGCAGAAATTGTCGTAAAAATGGGCACCTGTACGGTCGTATTTTGAAAAGTAAAATCAAATTCTTTATTTTTCGTATTTGATTTATTTTTAACAGAAGTTGGTTTGGAAAGAATAGGTACTCTCGTAGTTGTAAAAGTTGTTGAAATAATGTGCGATGAAAAATCTAAAAAACAACTACCTATAGAATAAAAAATAGTTTTGAAAAACATTATATTTTACCTGTCTTCTTAGTTAATGTTTCTGTATCCGAAATAAGAGTTTGAGGAATTTCAACCCAATCACATTTTGTGTTGTAAATAGAAATAACTACTACAAATACAGCTTTGCAAATCTACAATCAACTTCAAACAATAGGTTTCCAGGAACTTTTAACACAACCGTGACTTACCATTATTGTGTGTAGTTTACGCTGGAAGTATGTACACTAAGAGGCGGTTATACATTGAAGAGATAAAGTTAACAAATACTGTTAGAAAAATAATTTTATAACCCTGCAGTATAAAATTACCTAGTAGAAATAAATGCCTAAACTTTTATAAGAATATAATTTTGTCATGGAAAATGAACTCATAAATATATGTACTTAACGGTAATTCAATGCTGTGATCAGCTACCCAGAACTTAATTTTTATCTTTATCAGAGCACTGCAGATAACTTGATCTTTACTAAAACTGTATTTACGTAGGGAGTTAAATAAAGTGCGTACAGAAGAGTTGTTTAATTTTTAATTGAAAAATAATGAAAATTTGTTATAATAAGTATATAAATGTATACTATTACCCGTAAACTCTTTCTTTCCAAAATAAATGAACTGAACGAAAACTACGATTTTCAAAGATAAACATACTTAATAATACTCAGGGCGGCCGTGCATTCTTCGACCTACCCGATTTCATTTCTGTTGCCCCAAAGATTAAATTTAAAAATTATTTATATATTTCTTTTGTTTTCGAAATATCCGTTATCTATTTAATAAGTGATGCTTTTATTTTTAATTAAAAAAGCTGGCCAACGACAACAAACAATTAGAAATAAGTAAATAATCTTTGATTTAAATCACAACACAAAATAAAAAATTACTTTGAATATTGACATAAAACAGCAAAAGCTTGTCCTTCGAAGTATTTAAAATTCAGAAAAGAATTAAATAAAGAAACTGTAATAAATTGACAAAATTAACGCTATCGACAATTTTGTTTTTTATACGCAAAACAAATAGTACCTACCTACATATTTCATTTTACGACAGTTTTACCTACTTTTTGAAATAATTGACGTCGAGCTAAATGTTTTAAGAAATATTAATTTCAAAGTGACTTACAATTAGAGACCAAAAATAAAATTCTAAAAAGTTTGTTACGATTTATCTTTATCGTGCTCCCGAATTCCTGTTGAAAACTTAACAAACGGTTAAAAAAACATCTACCGAAGTGGAAAATTGTTCCTTAATACCTAATTGAAATTACTTATAAAAATGATAAACTTCAGTTTGACCTAAAACAAAAACATAATTATGTGATATGTACTTATACGTAATTAAAATGCATTAAAACAATACGAGAAAAAATTAGATAGCTCTAAATCTTTCTTTATAATTTATTGTACTTACACACTTTTACCTTTTTTTACACATACACTACCGCCAAAACGAATATTGCGAATAAACGAAATAAACGGTAACAACAATTTTCACGCACTCAACGTGGAGTGAGAACTTAATATCTACTCCTACCTTGAGATGTCCATCTTCTGTTGACTGTGAGCTTACAACATTGCGGTCAAAGTTTACACTTTAATAATCACTATGAACGCAGGAACACTATCCCTAACATGCAGGTGCACACACATTAAGGATATATACTTTGAAGTTGTAATTCTTTAGAAGTCGTTGCGGTGTACGTTGGTCGCACTACGGTCTATGCATTTACTATTTCTATAGGTATGTAAGTACCTAGTTGTCAAGATTAGATCGTATTCAGATACAGTGATTACTCATTTATGGGTTAAACCACTATTATTTCAACAATCATTAGTTTAATAAAACAATAACATTAAATTTAATCGCCGTTTCTGAATACAACCCTGATTCTTGAAACGATACATCACCTAATACTAGAAGCTAGATTTTGCGTCAGGTGCAAGTCACCTTACGAACCCCCCAAAGAATTACACCTGTATATAATATGTATATAACTTTATACAACGCTGATGCAAAAGAGCATTAGAGTAAGATAATTTTTGTTACTTTTGAAATATTAGGTGTACAACTTTGCTTCCGCCGTTTTTTTCCGAAATTCGAGGCTTTATTGTAATAAACTGGTTATACATTTATGATTCAAAGTATTGTCCATCGCTGGCCACTACTTTCTCCCATCTTTCGGGCAGCGTACGAATCCCGCGTTGAAAAAACTGGTCATCTTTTGAAGCGATCCACGAATCGATCCAATTTTTTACTTCTTCATAAGACCGGAAGTGCTGGTCATCCAGGCCGTGTGCCATTGATCGAAACAAGTGATAGTCCGAGGGAGCAACGTCTGTAGAATACGGCGGGTGGGGTAGGACTTCCCATTTCAACGTTTCCAAGTATGTCTTGACCACTTTCGCAACATGGGATCGAGCATTGTCATGCTGTAAGATTACTTTATCATGTCTCTCGTTGTATTGAGTCTTGCTCAAGTAATGCCTCCAATTCTGCATCTTCGAAAACCTTCTCTCTTCCACCGCCATGCCGGTCTTCGACGTCAAAATCACCGTTCTTGAAGCGTTGAAACCACTCTCGGCACGTTCTTTCACTAATAGCGGCCTCACCGTAGGTATTTGAGAGCATTCGATGAGCCTCAGCCGCAGATTTCTTCATATTAAAATAGAAAATTAAAACCTCCCGCAAATGACGAGAATTTGGCTCGTAAGCTGACATGTTTAATCGAGAATAACTTTATGATGCAGACACAAATCGACTAATATTTCGATGGCGTTATATTTACAAATACCTAACCTTATTGTATGACAGCTACGATCTATTTATTTCGACTACCACTTACCGCTACAGCCATTTATTGCAAAACGATGGAAGCAAAGTTGTACACCTAATACATTTTTTCTTCATGCCGCAAAACCAAATACAAAAATGCGCTGAAATTCTTCTAAAAGCCTTAACGTTTTCAAAGTTTTAAAAAGATCGTATCTAGTTAGCATCAAATTAAAATTTCAGAGAAAATAAATTTGTCATAATATTTGTGTTAATAGCACCGTAAAATACCTGGGTCTGTACCTAGATAGAAGACTCACCTGGCGGAAACACATTTTTAGTAAGCGTAAACAACTAGGTTTAACTCTCACTAAAATGTACTGGTTAATTGGGCGATATTCTAAACTTAACATCTTAAATAAGCTCCTCATCTACAAAGCTGTCATAAAACCAATCTGGTCGTATGGTATACAACTCTGGGGAACTGCTGCAACATCAAACATAGAGATCCTAGAACGTTTCCAATCCAAAGTGCTCCGCATGATGGTTGACGCACGTACGTAACGTAACGTACGTACGTAACAAACGCAACAATAACGCACGATTTGCAGATACTAACGGTCAAAAAAGAAATTCGGAATTTTAGCACCAAATACAAAACTCGACTCAGTCTACACCCCAATGATTTGGTAACAAATCTCATGAATCAACCAATAAATCACAGTAGACTAAGAAGGCTTACGCCCAATGAATTACCAGATAGATTTTAATTACATTTAAGTAAGTTTAGTTTTAGTGTAAGTTTAGTTTCTAAGTTATTGCTCCTATTACTCACACCAGGCCTGAAAACCTTTTTTTTTATGGTAGAGTGCTAAGGAGCACTCTCCTGCAAGACATTGATGTAATAGTCATTTAATTTGATGAATGTATTGGTACAGATGGCAAATTTAGTGGGAATACAAAAAAAAAATAGCATCATGGCTGTGTATTTGCAACATTATGCAAATAACACGGTATTAGTAAAATACGTGAAAGAACCAACCTTTGATCGTTGGCTGAAAGCTCACAGTCACGCGTCCCTCGCTGTGGGCCACAAATCACTTTAATCAAGGTGGAAATGAGGATTATATGGTTGTTACCGTTTCAAATTACAATTTAAATAGCCACTGACATTCCACTGATTACCAACCAGCACATGATTATGCCTAATTTTACATTATTACGAGATGTGCAAAATTAACTCATTTTATTTTTTGTCTAATTAAAGTTTATAAGTCAACATTTTCGAATATACCATACGGGTAATGAGAAAATGTCAGTGGGCGGGGCTTTTTTACGGTTTTTGTACACAATATTAAATTATTTCTGATTAGCATTTGCAATTTGATAAAACAATATGTACATACGTATGTACATATAAACATACATATATGTACATATAAATAAATTTCTTTGTCATACAAAATTAATGAAGTTTATAATAATCTAATATTTCAGAAATCTAAAATATAAAAAAATAATAATAAATACTTAAGTACCTATTTTGCTATTACTAAATTACTACCTAATTTGTTTATCGACGCTTTAATTTTCGCATATTATTAATTATGTATTAAATAAAAGATTTTGTTTCCGTTAGGTATAACTGCAAAAATGTTACGTGAATTATAATATTTAATTTTAAATGTACTCGAATTTTTAGCTTTATAATGAAAAATGAAAACTAAATAATTATTCGTTTAAAATTCATCTAGAAAATGCAAACTTTAATAATTTAAAGCAATACCTTCATTTATTTATTATCTATTATAATAGATTGTTATAACTGTTATAACAATTACTTAGATTTAAATTTTAATCCGTTAATTTAGTAATATGTAGGGGATACCGGGGTTAGTTGACTATATGGTTTAGTTGACTAATTATTAATAGTTTCCATGTTAAATACTAGACTAAATCACAATATTCAAATTGTCCGGTTGTAAGTATATCTTTGTAAATTGTTGATATGCAGCCTTTACAATATTAAAATGGCGAATAGGGTTTCTTGATTAAGTCAATTAGTCAACTAACCGCGGTCTCCCCTACTATAGATATCTATATAAAACATTTGAAAACTCACCGTTTGTAGCCCCGCATTAAAATACAAAAATCCTACCTGTAATAAATAAAACAAATTAGTTTACGTATTCTATATAGGTACGTTATAATTAATTAAATACCTTAATTCGTCGATGCTGATGCGACGTCCTCCAATAGAATATCACAAACTGCTAACCATTATCTGGTACGGAATATGGGCTCTTCGTCACAACTGAAATAATAAATTTTAAAAATAGTATTTATATACTATACAATAGTTACCTACATACATATTAGATAAATGTTAAATATTCAAAAAAAAATTGTTTTACCATTTTTTAATTTAACAATTAAGTTAAACCTACGTTTCAAAACATTTAAAAAATGCGAAATAATTTTATGATTAAAAAACAGAAATATTTAAATATGCAAATTTAATACTTTGTAAAAATTTAATGAGTTGCAAGTTTCTTGCATACGAAAATAAGCCTCATATTATATATTTCATTTTAATTAATTGAATAAATAGTCGGGTGGGTTGAAGTAATAGGGATATAAGTTACAATATTATAATATTTAATAAAACTTAACTTAATATGTGTACACAATTTAGTACCTACGTCATGATGTTTATTTCAACTTATGCCCAGGTTGTCAAACGTCCACCCAAAATTTTATTCTTCCTTTATACATGCATTAACAGAATTCGAAAAGAAAATTCGTCCACCTCAAAATTCCGACGGGCCTTGTAGCCAGGGCCCATATTAAAAGTGAGTTTAAAAAGTTAAAATCAATTATTTATTACATACTTTGGCAATGCATTATTGTAACAATTATTTAAAATTTCTATTAATTTAAATTATTTATATTTAGTGTAGGTACAATATATTAATTATGAAGCCGGCGCACAAACTATCTGATTATAAAATAGGTATTCGATAAATATGATTAAATTGGCAAATTGTTTGAAAACTTCCCGTAATAAAACGATACCTGGTTGAAAATTAATCACGCAGAACAAATTGATAAAACGAAAATAAAGATGAGTTACATGACAATTCGTCTGCATGTGTAGATAGTTCTTATCTCGTTAAATGTGGAACAACAAACGTAGGTAATATATTTCAAGGAAATGATTGAAACTCCTAACTTAATAAATTTAGTGAACTACAGTTGTTTAAAAAATTACGTAAAATAATTTCATACTTAGAATAAAGCTGTTATTAACTAGAAATGAAATAGAAATATTTGTTTTATAAAAGATATTATGATTACCTACTCCTTAAACTTTTTTAAATGAGCCCATTTTTTGATATATTGTAATTAATATTTGAAGTAAGCTAGATAAAATATTAACTATATGTACCTTTTCAAATTTTTGTTGAATAAGAATCCCTCGCAGATAACACGAAAGTTCACAATTTGAACGTCTATTTGCAAAAAAAGTTATTACGAACGAACCGAAACACAAGCACGCACATACTACGCGATAAACACGAAAAATTAGTTTAAATAAAAAATGTAATAGAATTGTCGAAAATGAAACTGTCCACGTTAAATCCAGAAACTATACTGAATGCAAGATTTCTTGTCGCCACAAGTCGACTCCTTATCCAACATACATACTGATTATTAAGTACATTAAACGCACGTGTGCTACGTTCCCGACATCTGCCTATCGTGATTAACACATGTTTATCAATATTTTAAAATAATTTATTTAAATCGTTTAGTTTTTATTACTTTGATAAACAAGATTTAATTATTTTACATAGACAATTGTTTAATTCGTAAATTAATTTTAAGATAAAATTTAATTTGATGTAAAAGTATCCGGCGAACTATACTTTTTGTAATAAATTATTTTTGAAAAAAACATTCACATTTCGCGAGAGAAGAAAAATTTATTAGAGAAATTTAATTGTAATTAAGAAAGTAATTATTTAAAACACGTCCACACTGTTGAATTTTCTATTGTAGTATAGTTTCTGAAAGAGTAGGTATAACGTTTTATTTGGTAAATAAGCTCCCCAAAATTAAATAATGTATGCATAGATATTAGTAGGTAATCTATTTAATAATTTCTAGTCAAGTCGAATTAGGTTTTTACTTTGGAACCCACAAGAACAGAACCGATTTTGATCAAACTTTTTTTAAAATGTTTGTTATATTACATTCCGGTTGACGCACTTTGTATTATTTAAACAGTTTATTACAACAAACTACGGGTGTCCAGGAAATGCTAAAAATCTCTCGGGAACGTATACAAACCACGTCAAAATAAATACAAGTATGAGATATACCTAATGAGATATTCACCCTCAATGTTGGAGAGTAAAAATCTTTTTTTTTTTAAATAAGTCTTATTTTTTATTAGAAATTAATTATTTTAAAGATTATTTTTAAGAAATTAAGATCTTTAAAATTGTCGAATAGGCCTTTTGATATCACCTCGGGGAAACTAAAGATGCACTACCCCTAACCTTTCTAACACCAAAATATTCCAGAGGCTTAAGTTGTTAACTGTTTAGATGCATTTTTGGATTCCCCAGACATTTTAGGATAAAAAGTATTCCTAATTAATTTCGATAAAATGAACCATATTCGAGAAAATCACTCTTAAATAATTATCTAATTAAAAATAATTATATCTAGGATACTCTGCATCTCTTATTCTTTAATTATGATTTTTTCCAATATAGTTCATTTTATTGAAATTAAACAGGAGTACCTTTTTTTATCCTAAAATGACTGGGTAATCTGAAAATGCATTTAAACAGTTAACATCTTAAACCTCTGAAATATTTTAGGGTTATAAAGGTTAGAGGTAGTGCACCTATTGGATCATTTTAACCTTTGGCGTATGTTTTTTCATACTTCAATAGGTTTGAAAAAGTAATGACAAAAATTATAAGAGGTAGAAATGACAATTTCAAAACATCCTTAGGTGGTTCATTCCTTAAGCCTATGTCAGACTATCAATCAGTTTGATCAAACTGACTGATCAAATTGAGTTGATGACGTTACCATTACAAGTTTGACCAAACTGCTCAAAATTTTTTGTCACATCATCAAACGGTTAAATTAATTTACCCGCTAATGTTCCAATAAAACTTCTTAACCCATCTCTACATAATATTAACCCAAAATACTCTACAGTATGTACTCTACAGTATATTCCTCACTCGAAATACTGTGTTTTCCGTTATTGTTAATTATACAAACGTAAACAGAAATAAGTACGAAGATAGCGGAATACCAACAAAAGATAAGAAACCCTAAACGTCCCTTTTGCACCATTTCTCTTCGTTTAAATTAGCCAATCAGGTCACAGATCGCATCAAACTTGCTAATGGAATAAATGTTTTTCTAAAGTCCGTGTCACACTATCAGTTTGTCAAACTAGACTAATCAAACTCGATTGATGACGTTACAATTTGCTGATTTGAACAAACCCGCAAACTGCATGGTAGCACTATCAAATTTAAATCTAAAAATTAAACTTAATTATAATAATATTTTAAATAGTATATTGATTTATAATTTATAAATTTTAATTTTTGTAAAATATTACAACATTTTTAATATAAATTTTAATTAAAATTAATTATAATGAAATTTGTTATTAAACTAACGTTGGAACAACTCTTAGAAATTTCCATCTCATTTAAATTATTGTCTAAAATATAATCAAATTAAATTTATTTAAATTATTTAATTTTATTAAGATTTAAATTTTATGAAATTCTTTTAATTTACCAATTTTATTAAATAAACTATAGCAAATTATAATAATATTTTAATTCATTAATACATTTTATTTTACTAGATTATAAATTTGCTTATCAAATTATTACATTATAAACAATTTTAAATTTAAAGTAAATATTTTTAAAAATTTAATTATATCATTAGCGGTATGATTGTTTTGAATTGAAATGAACTCTTTCTAACTTAGTGACAAATATAATTTTATAAATGTTTAATTGCTTTATTTATAATATTTAATGTTTAAAAATTATAACAATAATTAAGGATTAAATTTAAATTAATTATTTAAATTTTCCAATTTCAATATATGTAATTATTGTTAATTTTTAATAAATTAATAAATATTTAAAAATATGATTTAAAAAAATACTGATTTATTAAATTTTTAATCCAAATTTATTAATATAAATTTTAATTTTGATGTATTATGATTTGTTTAAATATTATGAATTTTAAAATTAAATATTAGAGTATTTTCATAATAATTTGACACTTTATTATGGAATTTTTTTATTTTATTTAAAAAATTAATATATATAAATAAATTTATTTATTATATAAAATTAATAGAATTTTCCATTGTATTTTTATATTGAAATATTTAATTTTAAATTATATTTATATAATTAACACATTTATCAATTGAATTGAAATAAACTAATTTACTTATATTAATATTAAATAATTTATAAATGATTAATTAATTAAAATTAATTATTTATATTCAAATTTATTAAAATATTTTTATCATATTATATAATTTTAATTTTTTAATTTAATTATACATTGATGAAAATTACTAATTGTTAAAATAATTTTTAAATTTAAATGCACAATTATTTGAAATCATTTTAATTAATGTAACAATTAAACTTTTAATATAATATTAATTAAAAATATATAATATTACTATGTACAACTTTCATTTAGAGATTAATCTTTTGAAATTATTGTAAATGAAATATTTTATTTAATATTAAATATAATTTTTAATATTTTTAATATAATTAACTTCAATAAATTTCAATTTAATATAAAATGTATTTTAATTAATTTAATAATATTTAAAATTTTACAAATTTAATTTTATTAATTCAATATTTCTATTTGATTTAATAAATTAAATTTTTTATAAAATTCTACTTGTAATTTTTTAATATTGTAACTATAGTTTTAAAAATTTAAAATAATTTATTTAAAAAATAAATTAAATTTGAATTTAATACATTATTAACTATATTAATTTTAATTTGATGTATTAAATTATTTTAATTTCACATTCAAGATTACAACATAGAATTAGAATTTATAAATTATTTAATTATTAATACGTTTAAATCGTAGTATTTAATATAATATATTACATATGCTTTAATACGAATTCTATAAATAGATAATTATTTAATCTATTAATACATACTAATATAAAATTATCAATTATATATTTAATAAATTATTATTAGTACTAATTATAATTAAATATATATTAAATTTAATTATACAAATAATGTTACTGATTATATTTATATAAAGACATTATGAATTGATCATAATATTAATTGTAAAGTAATGTATCTTAATTCGATACATATTAAACATCAAGTTATGTAAATAAATGCATAATACTATATACATTTTAACTAATATTTAAATTATCATGATTATAAAAAATTAATTATTAATTATATATGATATAATCATCTTATATTCATTATACTTATTTAACTTATACAACAATCAATTATATAATGTATTATTTATTACTGTTATACGCAAATTATCATTATATAGAATTGTTTTTATTAATGATATTACTATATTAAGATTAAAATCTTAAAGATTCAAATTATAATTAATTGTATGTCTGATAATTATAATAATATTTTATATCGAAATAGAATATATAATAAAATTAATATATGTAGATAATTAAAATATCATTATTTACTAACATATATATACTATTTTAAATTGCTAATTATTATAGATATTACATGCGTATATCTAATACAATAATGATTAATATAATATTATATATTTCATAGTAAATATATAATTTACATATTAGATAAATAAATTAATATATATATAATGACCATACATTCAACATTTAATATAATGATTTATAAGTACATATATTTATAAATGTATAAATCAATACGAAATAAGAATATATTTAATAATTCTAATGTGATTATTTATAATAATTAATACAATTATAGAATATGATAACATTAATAGTTCATACAATAGTATTTTTAAATATCTAATAATTATATTAATGAATACAATTATAATATTAATTGAATTTATAATTATAATTGAAATCATAAAGTAATTTAATAGTAATTATTATACAGTTAAGATATAATTAGTTAAAATTATAAATTATGATATAATAATTTATAAATTATTATGAACATTAAAATTTAAATGTATAATTATATAATAGTTTATAGTCTTAAATTATAACAATTAATAATTTAAATTATTTATCAATATAATAGTAATTTAGTTATTATACAATTCTAATCATTATATAATAAATAAAAATTATAATGAATATTTAAACATACATTAAAATTTATAATTGCATTATATTTATATTTCATATAATTTAGTTTACTAAATTAATTAATAATATCATATTTAAATATAGACTTTTATTAATTTAATTTATCATCATAAATAATTATTAAATAATTTATATAATTCAATATAATTAGATTTTAAATTCGAAATGTAAATTAAAGTATTCATAATATTATGTAAGATAAACTAGTTTCATTAATTTAGAATATGTCAAACATTAAAATGTAAAATAAATAGATGTATATTTTATATGAAGCTCATTAATAATATTACAGTAATAATTCAAAATCTTTACAATTAATGATTATTTAATGTAAATTAATTAATTAATAAATTATTAATAAATGAAATAGAAGTACAATAATATTAAATTTATAAATATTCTTGAATAAATTAGACATAAAATTTGAGCATAAAGTACGATCTTAAGAGATTAATCGACTATAATATTAAATATGTATTTCATAATCTGGATTATGACTAATTCAAATGTTGATAGCTTAGCTTTGAAAGAATAAAGATCATAAAGTAATTTAATGTAAAATGTTATCAAATGCAATGACAAAATTAATAGTAATAGCTAATGTATAAATAAGACATATCTAATATTTCATTCAATACTTTATAATATAGATAAGAGCTGTAAATTTATAAATACTTATGCCATAGATATAAATTTAGAAATTATAAATAATAATTAATAAATCATCATTACTAGCTTGATAGTATTTAATAGATTAATAATGAAATTATAATATCAAATTAAATACATAACATTAAAATTTTACAAATATCATATTATTAATATTACTAATGTAAATAAATCTAATATCATTATTACATTAAATTAAAATCTAAGACTATTATAATTAATTTATTCATAATAATTATAATTCATATAACTAATATTCAATTAGCTCAAAGACTCGATTAGAGACTCCAGTTAATTACAGCTGAATAAATCTTTGCCAGAAGCTCCTTTTCTATATTCTACCCAAAATGATTCTTGATTATAATAGTAACATTGTATACCATCTTCATTTATTATTCATCATTGTAGCAACATCCTGTATATAGATGATACTTGCACACTTCGATTTCATAAGTGCAGTAGAATATTTTAAATTATAGTGTTATATTTTTGTTATTTAGCTTTGAAATTCAAACTATTTTCAAGCACATCAAAACAGCCTGTGACGTACTACTGCAGAAGTAGTTGGTGTGAGCTATGAACACTTGCTCAACTTTATTTAAGTAACAAAAATGTAAATACGGACGAAGCGTAGGTTTAGGTCTTTCTGTGTAGCAAATTGGTTCATGCAGTGATAAATCACACTTATAGATGAGTATTCTACTCCATGTAATATTGATTTGAATTTATTCAAACTTTAATTTGCAAAAATGCAATAAGTAATTTCATCAAAAACTGTTTTACACAGTTAAAAGTAAATTAAAATATTTGTATTTATCTATGTTTCGTTAGATTTAAAAATTCATGCAAGTGAATTGTTGTGTCCGTTTCAGTCATTCTAAAAACCTGAATTTTATTTGTTAGAAATTCTCTTCCATCTTTGTTTTTGATTATTTTACTCAAAAACATTCATAAATGTTATAACAGCTTCCTTCAATGTCGTCCTTTTCAACTATTTTGCAAACTTAGTATTCAAGAAGCCCTTTCCCCCGTTTTGGAAGGTTCTCCTCGTTATTTTATGCATAAGTATTTTTCAAACTTAAAAATGTTTTTCGGAAACACTAAAAGCATTCTTCCCTGCTGTAGTATAATCCTCTTCAATCATTCTGCAAACCTGAAACATCGTTTGTTAAAAGTTCATTTCAACTTTGCTTTTGGTTATTTTACTCGAAAGCATTTTTCACTGGTTTAATGTCTTGTAATGTTGCTCCTCCTTTTCCAAAAGCTCGTTCCTCTTTTAGTTCTTCATTCAAAAGTATTCTTCAGTGCTGTCATCCTCTTCATCCATTGAAGTAGCTCGAAAATTTTCGTCAGAAGAACCAAAAGAATTCGTTGCTGCTATTATACTGTAGTGCTGTCCCTTTCACCCATTCTTCAAACCTGAAAATGTTATTTCTTGGTGATCACATTCGCCTCAGTTTTTGGTAATTTTACCCAAAAGAAATTCTTCAATGTTGTAATAATGTCGTCCTCTTCGGCTAGTCCACAAACCTGTTGCTTTGGCGGAAGCTCGCTCGTACGCTTCTAATTTTTCATCTAAAAGTATTCTTCATTGTTGCGATTCTCTTCTTCCATCCTTCGATCCCGAAGATCTTCACTGAAAGAACCAAAAGTATTCTTCACTGCTGTCCTGTTGTCGCCATCCTTCTTCGGCTATTCCGTATACCTAAAAAATTATTTATTAGATGTTCTCTTTTTCTTTGTTTTTGGTCATTTTACCTAAAAGCATTTTCTGTTGTTGTAGTAACATCCTACACTGTTGTCCTCTAGGGATTCTGCAAACCTGAAAAATCTTCTTTATCGGAAGCCTCTTCATATTCTTCAACCCTGAAAATCTTTGCTGGGAAAACCAAAAGCATTGTTGTAGTGTTGTCTTCTTAAGCCATTCTGTAAACCTGTAATCTCTTTGGCCGGTAGCACAGCTCCTTTGGATCCTCTTCTTTTAGTTCTTCTATACAAAAATATTCTTCATTGTTGCCATTATAATAATCCATTCGATCTGATAATCTTTGCAAGAAGTCCCATTTCAGCGTACCTATCTTCTTTTGATGTTTCCTGTAATACCATGCTCTTAATCCATTCTTCAGACCCAAAGATATTTACCGGAAATTCCCTTTCGTCATATCTTATTTCTCATTTTTCATCCTTACAGTAACGCTTCTAGTGTAAAAGTTTTTGGGACATTTCTCAAAATAAAAAATTCTTCTCTAGGCCTAGTTTCCTTTTCCTTTTGTGAAATCATCAAAACTTAATTATTACATTTTCAGGTTTAAAAAAATCGCCATACCTAAAATGTCATCTTTTCTTATCAAAATGGAATTTTTATTTAGACGAGTTCCATTCATAACACAATCTCTTTCCACGTCCTTTTAGTTCTACATTTTTTTAATAGCATTCCTTTAAACCACTCTTTACTACCGCCATAGTAGATTAAGTAATTTTGCAATCCCAAATTCCATCGCCTTCAACATTATCCTGCAGTAACGCCGCATGTAACGATTCCTGTTGATTTCTTTTTATATTTAGAAATCTTCTCAGTAATTTCTGATGCTAATTTTTCCTTCTAAAAGTTTGAATAAATTTATTCATTTTCTTTTTTAACAAGTTTCATATAGGTACCTGAAGATTAACATAATGCTACATATTTATTTAGATTGGTAATTTTTTTTTTCTGATACTGCATTCTTCTTTTTTTCCGATGATAAGATGTTTATGGTGTTATGATGTTCCATCAAATTTCTGGTGTACTAAAACTTTATTCTTTTGATATGCAATGTTAATCTTGACGTTGTCATTTACTAATTCTTTTTTGAAAGTTTAAATATATTGGACATCTTTCACTCTTTATCATATTCAAAAGTAATTTTTGTTGATTTGATGGTGGCATTTCAAAGATGTCTGACTTTTTCTGTTCCGATTATGGTGTCCTTTCAATTCTCAATATTGTACTAGAATATTTTCATCAATTTTTTATAATTACATTGTCCTAGTCCCTCAATATGTTGGTACGGAATTTAAATATTTTTAATGATGAAATATACAGTATATAAAAAATTAATAGCATCGTTCCCAAAAATTTTCCATATTAATAAGTATAACATTACATTCAAACTTGTTTTAAAGATTAGGTATCGATGTTATATTTTTCATTTATTTTTGGTGGCAATCGTTTTGTATTCTATCTTCTTTTTTCTCATCAATTTCATATTTTTTATCGAGATTTTAGTTCATTATAATAATGATTGATATTTAGTTTAATTATATGTAGATATTTAAAATAAAGTGCTTGAATTATTTTGCATTGTAAATTATAAACCATAATCATTTCTTCTTTGTATCTACTTCAGTTTCCTTCAATAATTTTAAATGTTATTAAAGTATGAATTTTAATAAATAACACTCACTTTGTATGTAGGTTGTTTTGGTTAAGCAGATGTATATTATAGGGCTTAATAGTTCTTTTATTGATCTCGTTGCATGCAAGTATTTCAGTAATTCATTCTTTAACATTCATGTAACTTCACGATTCCTTGGATCTTCATTATTACAAGATAGGATCTGCTTGCTATCCTTAGATGGATAGACGAGCACTCGGTTGAAACAACAAACCAGGCAGCACTGTTGGTTTATAAACCTTACTTGTTAGTCAGTAGTTATCAGGCGATCTGGCCATCTGAAAGCCAGACCAAAGCTATAATCTTAGTACATTATGTTGGTTCGCTGCTATCTTTCTTTAATACCATAGGTGAATCCCATAATTTATATTTTTGATTAATACTTTTAAAATAAAATTATAATATGCTTTATTAACTGCTTGTAATTTTCATTGAAATATTAGATACTATTCTTTTAAATTTGATTCTTCTTTGATTACTGTACCACCAAAAATATATTAAATTGATATTTAAAAGTATTAAAATTTTCGCATTACTTTAAAACTATCAATTATTCAATATTTACAAAAAATATCTTACCTAATGGATATTTCTTTGTACAGCAATGGATAAAATTTCAGACGGATATTGATATGAAGTAGTTTCACATAAAGTTCTCTTGCGCATCTGTATATACCGGTTGTATTTGGTCATAAAATATAAGTTTTAAAAATAGATTTCTGCAAAATTAGATTGGAGCCAAGAAGTTCAGAAGTATTTAAATAAATGTAAAACCAAAACAATAATTTTGAAAGGAAAATAATCTATTTTTTTTTTCAATAAAATTATGCACGATCGTTGATCAATAAAAATTCGATCTTCAATACTTGGTTAATGTGGTCATCATTATAATAGTTATTAAGCACTTCATTCTTGTATATAAACCTCCCCGAACTAGAGCTTCTACATCCAGTTTCGACCTCCGTGTCGTCTAATGTCGTCTACCCAGTATCTAACCGGATTGCCTCGCCCTTTGTTGCACATGCGTGGTCTCCACTAGGATTGCCTCGCCGTCGGTTGCACATGCGTGGTCTCCTCCACTGGGATTGACTCGCCGTCGGTTGCAGATGCGTGGTCTCCACTGCAGGATTTTCTTGGTCCTCCAATCCACATCCATCCTTGAAATGTGTCCCGACCAAGTTCATTTCCAGAGCGCTATTGTAGAGACATCTCCATTCATTCCTATCGTGTAGGGTTATACCACTCCAGGCAATGCAGAATTTCTCGATTGATTTTAGTGCAAGTAACATAAGACTCGGTTCCCATAAACACTGGTAGGACACAGTTCGAAGACTCAGGTTAATGTAGTTTCGATTAATGTATCAGAATGGCAGGCATTTTTAAAATGAAAATTGTTCAATCTAATCCTTTGGTTTGCTCCTACAAAATATTATTGAAATACACCTCAAACGAGTATTTAAATATCTTTAAATTCATTGAATGTTTGGAGAACTCCTTTTCATTAAAATGAAGAACTGCAGTTCTGTCGTTCAATACCGTAGTGGAAGTACATCTTGAAGCAATGGAAAAATAGATGGCGATAAGATGGCCTCCCGATCTCTCACATTTGGCCGTCTCGAGTTTTCTTTATCCAGTTTCGATCTCCATGTCGCCCACCCAGCACCTAAGTGGATGGTCTCAGCTTTGCCCTCGGTTGCACGTGCGTAGTCTCCACTGCATCATTTTCGAGGTCCACCAGTTTGCATTCATCCTCGACATGTGCCCCAACCAGGTCCATTTCCAGATCACATCTCCATTAATACCACACTTCTTATTGCGTAGGATTTTACTGCGAAATTCCCAATTTCTCGGCCCATTTTAGTACAAGTGACATACTCGGTTCTATATGTAAATGACAGCAGGATACAGTGTTCGAAGACTCGGGTTAATGCAGTTTCAATTAATGTACCAGATTGGCAGGCCCTTGCAAATGAAAATCGTTAAATCTAATCCTTTGGTTTGCTCCTACAAAATATTATTGAAATACACCTCAAACAAGTATTTAAATATCTTTAAATTCATTGAATGTTGGGAGAACTCCTTTTCATTAAAGTGAAGAACTGCAGTTCTGTCGTTCAATACCGTAGTGGAAGTACATCTTGAAGCAATGGAAAAATAGATGGCGATAAGATGGCCTCCCCGATCTCTCACATTTGGCCGTCTCGAGTTTTCTTTATCCAGTTTCGATCTCCATGTCGTCCACCCAGCACCTAAGTGGATGGTCTCAGCCTCGCCCTCGGTTGCACGTGCGTGGTCTCCACTGCATCATTTTCGTGGTCCACCAGTTTGCATTCATCCTCGACATGTGCCCCAACCAGGTCCATTTCCAGATCACATCTCCATTAATACCATACTTCCTATTGCGTAGGATTTTACTGCGAAATTCCCAATTTCTCGGCCCATTTTAGTACAAGTGACATACTCGGTTCTATATGTAAATGACAGCAGGATACAGTGTTCGAAGACTCGGGTTAATGCAGTTTCAATTAATGTACCAGATTGGCAGGCCCTTGCAAATGAAAATCGTTCAATCTAATCCTTTGGTTTGCTCCTACAAAATATTATTGAAATACACCTCAAACTAGGTACTTAAATATTTTTAAATTCGTTGAATGTTTGGGACTCCTTTTCACTAAAATGAAGAACTGCAATTTTGTCGTTCAATACCATAGTGGATGTACATCTTGATGCAATGGAAAAATAGATGGCGATGAGATGACCTCCTCGATCTCCAACATTTGGTGGTCACGAGCTCTCTGCATTCAGTTTCTGCTTCCGTGTTGTTTAATGTTGTCCATCCAGTGCCTAAGTGGACAGCCTCGTCTTCGGTTGCACGTGCGTGATCTTCACTGCAAGATTTTTCTGGTCCACCAGTTCGTATCCATCCTTGAAATGTGTCCTGGCGAAGTCCATTTTCAGATTGCTATTGAAAAGACGTCTTTCGCTTTAGTCTTGTTCCTGATCCATTCATTCCACTTCCTATCGCATAGTTATACCGCTACAGGCAATCCTAAATTTTTCAGCAGATTGTAATGCAAATGACAGATTCAGTTCCATACCTAAACGCCAGCAGGACACACCTTTCGAAGACTCGGTTGATGTAGTTTCAATTAATGTACCAGAATAGCAGGCATTTTTAAAATGAAAATTGTTCAATCTAATCCTTTGATGGGCTCCTACAAAATATTATTGAAATACACCTCAAACTAGTGCCTAAATATTTTTAAATTCATCGAATGTTTGGAGAACTCCTTTTCACTAAAATGAAGAACTACAGCTGCGACGTTAAGACTGTAGCGGATATACATCTCAATGCATTGGAAAAATAGATGGCAATAAGTTTTCAATCAAACAGGAAAAATGGTAGGTACCAGTTTTAGAAACAATCTTAACATGATCTGTAAACTACCATTAACAACCACAATACTTATTTTGGCAAGTCAAACTCCACGAGGAATTAAAATCGTTTCGATATGAATCCAAATTGTGTAGTTACACCAAATGTTGATACACTTCCAATTAATTTTATTCTAGACATAGTATATTGCATTTCAATTGAAGATGAACGCATACCATTACACATCTAAAACTAGTCATTAAACATGCAAACAAGTGATAGTTACCATGTCTTGCATTTTTATTTTTTTTTTCAATGAAAAATGTTTAAATGGTGTTTTCTTTATCATATATGTATAATCCTTGTAATAGCACGGTTTAAACAGTTTTACAAGATCTTTTCAAAGTTCCATCAAAATCTAGAAAAATAGCTTGTATCAAGTGTATACTTCAATACTTGTTGAAAATCCTAATTATTCCTTCATTTATGATAATTGTTATCACTATTTGATGAATAAAATTGCAATGTGGATATTCTAAGCTTCTCGAGTAGTTTATAAAATGCCTTTTGTTAAATTAAGTGCTTTTATGTGTAAAATATAGGAAAAGTTGAGTCAGTTCTGTTGAAAACTCTTCCCTTTTTATCAATGAAGAGATGGTAAATAATTAATGATTTATCCATATTTAATAGGTGCCTAGAAAATAACGTTAACAAAAGTCACCAAGATGGAATCGTTGTTTTCAGGAAAACAATTGGTTTGCAGAATATGGAATAGCGAAAAGTTCAATACTTCTACGTATGTATGTAATGATCCTAAATGTAAAGAAATCTTTCTTGATGGGAGAATGATTCCAATTGCAAGTCATAAGTAAGTACTTGATCTAAAAATAACCATTAAAATATAAATGGCATTAATTACCAATTAAATTTGGCATCAACGGTATAAATTACTAAAAAGTAATGCACCCCCATGTCTCGATTCAATATAAAACCGCCCAGAAGTGTAAATCATTATTTCTTTAAATGTACATTCAAAGATGTTTATCGTAACAGCAATGATGGCCTGACAATTATTGTATTCTTGCAAATATTAATAATTTTTTGCTAATTTCTATTTTGTCTACAAGAAGTTGTAATTAAGAAAATTAACAGTATTACCCGTTAGTAATGGCATCTTCAGACACACGAAATTGTTGACAATAGTAGATTTTGGCATCATTCATTACTTGCAGTTTTTATTAAACAACTTCCTTAGAATTGCATTAGCGTTCATTTAATTACAAAATCTTAATTCAATCTTCAATTGAATGTAATATTGTTCTTCGATAAATTTTAATGTTTTGTTTAAAATATTTTTGTACATGTAGCTTCGCATAGATTGCACAGGAGTTAATACCTGACAAAAATAATATGAAACGACAGTAATCTTTCAAGCACTTACTTAATCAAATCTCCATCTCCCTGTTTCAATCAACGCAATTAGAACACTTTCACCTATTGGCATATGGTACCATTATGGTAGAAGTCTTCATATTAAATTAAATCGCAGTAGATAATTTTCTGGAGCTTGCACGAACAGTTACATCCAAAGCTCTAAAGCACACTTTAAAAACAACCACCACATACCTTACGGTATAAACAATATTCAACCAGATGGATACTACCTTCTATATCTTTCATCTATACTTTTCTTCAAGTTGGCTTGATCGACTAAATAGTTGTGACCGAGAATTCCTAAACTAACGATACCTAGACATATTCAAAAACAAAACAAAGAACGCCACAAGTGGCTAAAGCGGATTTTAAATGTTACCTGTTTTTAATGGCCAAACCTGCATTGCGTTTTGAAAACCTACATTTAAAACGCCAATATCAATTTTTGGATTTTATAAAATCGGGACTAAACACATGGTGAAACCAATGCCAATAACCAACTTAAGTTTTTCACTTCCTAAAAGTACAACCAACTACTACTGCTTACAAGTTTTCTATCAATACTGCGGAATGGTAACTAATATTCCATGATAATCGACACCATGCATGAGACGAGATGCGCATATCTGAGTGATCTTGCTTTGCATAGTAGGCACAACTTGTTAAGAACATTTTACTTCAAAGCTTGTGCATTGGAGCATTCAAATTTCTATCATACATTCATGCACCACCTAAGAAAGTAACTGCTTACACAAAATGTTTTTATATAAATTAGCTCTTCACTTTAATAATTGACCAAATTATGATAAAAATGAAGAGCTGTTAGGATGTTACATTTTTTTGAAGATAAAAATTTGATAATTCACGTGAACTTTCTAAATTTTTTCAAATAGATATCAAATTTAGCATTGTATTTACCTATTTAATTTTAATAAAGTTCACCTGCATTAACAAATATTCATTTCAAATGATACCCCCTTGATTACACCTGCAAGCTCCAGTCTGACGACAATGGTTTGTGCATCAAGACGGTTATAGTACTATGATTAGTGATTGCAGACTTCATTTTCTAAAATCCACAAGAATTTCATATTCATGTGCAGCCATTTCATTGTGCAGCAACTAGGGAGTTTTAGCGAGACTAACGGTCGGGGATACCTTCAACTTTTCAGGAACGGAGGCATTTTGGCTTCTTAACTCGTGCATGACATGAAACGAGCAATGGTCTCCAAATACCCGCCAGATTTGGAGCCAGATGGTTACATGTAAAGTTAAATAAATTTAATAATACGAGAAATTAGTCAAACTTTAATAACGAACTAATAGTTTTCAAAAATTTATTATTTTAGTAAAATAGAACTTTATAAATACAAAGAAATTTGTTAAAACTAGATCACTTTTGAATAATAATACTTAAAAAATTAATTTGTACATCAGGCAATTAGGAAAAACAAAACAATTACAAACCAAACTTGGTTGGATGCTCCCAAGTTTCAACACAATCGAACTCCGCCCGTCAGACTTCTCAAGGAGACTGGAATAAGAAAAAAATTCGTAATAATCACAGAATTGGCTTTGATCTTATTAAAAATCAACGTTCTACCGGAATTTTAATTTCTTTAAGTTGCAACATAAATTGTTCTAAACTATGCAATTCTTCGCATGTCCTTGTGTCCCAAATTGCCGGCGTTGTGGAAATTTCGGTATTTTGCGAGCTATCCAATGAATTCTTGATGCTTCGCCACCTCTTCAATCGCTGCTGTTGTTTAAGTTTTAATTCCATCTCTGCTCGATATAATGTATTCCGCAAGATTGCTTCTACGAATAAATTTCTTCGTTTTTGACGTTTTAAGGAAACTTTCTTACATTTTATTTTAGAAATCCATGTAGATATAGCTCCAGTTTTTAACGAGGTATCGTTTATTAAGGCAACGCCCATGTTATATAGATTTTTGTTAAAATTGAAAAAATTATGGCTTTCTCCTCGGTTAAAATGCGCAATTGTGAAAACAAAAATAAAGTTAACACACCTGAATAATACAGTTAAAGAACCTTGGAACCTCTTCAACCGGAGCACCACAATAACTTCGACGAGACGACACTTCCACAACGACGTATGTATTTGCTATGGCGTAGAAAGGGAGAAATTCTGCTTTTATATGGCATGAGTCGACCGATTTTGTATTCCTACATCCAATCTACAAAAAATAGTGCTCTATAATTATTATTATAATTACTATTTTATTTGACTAGTATTTAAAATTTCATGTTCAATAATTTTTTAAGTGTATTTTTCTCTATTTTGTCTACTTATTTTAAATAATATTTTAGTAATAACAAATTGGAATAATTTGTGTCGGCGTAGGAACTGACGTCATCAAACAACTGTACATCACAGATTGTAAAGGATTTCTTTTGTTTTGTAGAAATTGTTTTGTGAATGTTCCTTAATAAAACAACCTTTTGTTAAACTACTTAATTTATTTATACCAAAATGCAAAAACAAATGATTTATAAAATCGACAACAATATTTTATTATATCTCACACATAGATATATATATATATGTATAACTTCCCTATTATTACAAAAAATCAATAAGGAGGAGATGTATTCTTATTGCGTTGCATGTCCAATAATAGCGTTCTGGAAATAGAAACAAAAATTATTATCCATTTAAAGTAAATATAGTTGTACTATATTATATATTACTATTTACTTAATTGTTTTAAATCTTAAGGCTAAATAAATTGAAGGAAATTTATCTTATAAAAACAATTTACGTTTAAAAAAATAAGGAACAGTTTTATATATAGGTACAATAAACTAGTTATTATAAACTTATATCATTGTTCTTGCCTTAAGAGGGGCCAGTGCATTAGTAATTTGTAAACCTAAACTTCGGAGAACAACAATAGGAGTGAATTCTGTATTGTAGAGTTTATGTAAACCATCAATAGCCAACATGGTAGGAAGATTGTGTCTTTGCCTTTCAGTTTCATATTGGTTCAATGAAGATAAATTACCTATAAAAATATTACATTTAATATTGAATATATAGTGGTTCAACTTTAGTATGCAGTAATTTAGAAACAATCTAATTATTACTCACTGTTAAAACCTTACAATTCTAAATTCTTCTATTTGGCATTGTCAAATGACAAGTGACAAAATATTTCCAAATTGTATCTAATATGATTACCTATATGATATACTTGATAACTTTATGAATTTTCACATGGCATTTACTACACACTAAAGTTGAAACGGAGAGTATTAGGTACCTAGTCTATATACAAAATTAAATTAATTTACGTTATAATTAAAATTAAATTCATTAACCATTTGCAGTTCTATATCCAGTGTGACTAGACAACGATTTTGTTTCGGCAAATCATATGTTTAGACTACATGTGAATGATACATTTTGGTTTTGAATGTCTTTCACTAGATGTAAGTTTTGATTTATCTTAACCCATTACCGGTGGTAAGAAGAAAACGATATGTTTTCACCAAGCAGGCATTTCCAAATTGCTGTTCTAAATTAAATGGAAAGAGACCCATGCGTCTGAGTCATCCACAATCAATAGTTTATGGGTGTGGTAGTAATATACTTAAATATAATTTAAAATATTATTACCAAAGCTGCTTCCTGAATAAGCAGCATCTCCTAATATATTATTTAAAGTAATCACATCTCCAAATCCTAGATTTACTCCTTGACCTGCTAATGGATGTACACGATGGGCAGCATCACTGAAAGATGTTTATTAAAACATTGTTTATCAAAATAAAATTATCTAACAAAACAAAGTTTTTGAAGTTTATCTAAATGTATGTGACTTGTTGATTTCTATATTTAACTTCAAAATAAAATGTAACTCTTTTAGGGCCATGTTGCCACATTTGGCAGTTGACCAATATACAATGGGCGTTGGCGATAATTGCACTGTTAGATACCTAATTAACATATCGATATTTATTACAATCGATAGTTGTATCATGTTATTTATGCAATGTTTGTAATCATTTATTAGTATGGCTTTTAAATGTGATAAACAATCAAAAGTTTGTATTTTCAAAGATAACAAGTTTGGTTCGCTATCTACCGGTGCAATTATCGAAAACGCCTAACAATAATAATATGCAGCTTTGGTAAAACTTACTTATTATGAATATACAGTACAAATGAAAATATGCAAATAGGTAATTTTAAATATATTTAAATACATATATTTTAAATTTTTATATTATTTAATATATATTTTAAATATTTTGAAGTTACAGCGAATGTACAAATAAAATATATTTTTAAATGATTGTCTTGATTTCACCGATATTCATGGTAAATATTTACATGTATGTTTATAACACAACATATTATGACATACAGTTTTATCTGCATATTACTACACCAGTGATAAACTAAAGAAGAAATATCTTTTATATTCACCCAATAAGAGCAACTCTATTAACAACATAATTTGTTGCATGTCCAAATCCTAGCGGAAATGCTGCCCTACTGTCAGTTTCCACATTAGCGATGCTAGGAGGCAATTGTTTGGTGATGCTTGTTTGTAATTGGAATAATTCTAACAGTTTATTAAGCGATTTTGTACTTTCTTCTATAATGACGTTGGGTTTGTGAACTTTCCACTAATAAAAATTTAAAATGAAATCAGAGTAATATAAAAGAAAAATATAAACTTGCAATTGCGTCATTAACAGCATTTACAAATTGTTCTGCAGTTAGATTTAGTAGCTCGTTTGCGTGATCTATAGTTGTCGACCACACTAATGAACTCATATTGTTGTTTAACTAAAAGTCGAATATCATTAATTAATAAGTGACAAAATGTGTGCATATAAAATACCGGTAGGAGAGCTATAGGTCCTGTAGGCAAAAATCTTTGCCATGCCACCACATTATCATTATCCTAAAACATCATAATATTTATAATTATTAATGATTGTAATTATCACTTTTGCTTACATCTGATAATTTTAATGTCGCTACAACTCCCCTTTGATCATAATTCCAGGATATATAATTTACATTCATGGCGCTTCTTACTTTAGAATTTACTCCATCGCAGCCAAACTAAAAAGTAAATTTGAATATCAGTTATAACATATTTTTTCGATACTAAAAAATCAAATCAGAAAACAAACACGTTACATGTATAATTATGTATAATTTTTTATAGAACATGAACTTATTCCGAATTTAACTAAATGATTTTTAGAACACATAAACTTAAATACATAATATTATGTAGAACGCTGAACTGGCTCTGCCGGTTAAATCAGGGTCAAGCTAAACAGCAGCCGAATTGAATCGAGGAACATTTCGCACGAACACAATATTACAGCTGCTGATGCCAACCGTTAGTCAGTCCAGCATTTTTCGTGAATATTTATTTTTAAAAATTGTAGCAATAGATACTATAATAACGATAATAACATAATAGTGAGATAAATACTAAATTTTGTTCAGAGTAGAAATAGGATCGGGGAGGTGCCACTGTGTGTTAGTCTGGTTAATTGATTGGCCAGCGTCTAAAGACTGCTATGAACATAGAGTTTCAAACCATTTTAAAGTCAAATGGTACAGCACTGTGCCGTGTTTTTGTTGCTCAACACTTTATTACAATATCATGTGCCTGCTATTAATAGGGGTTCGAACAGAATGATTGGCATGATTATTTCTACACAGAATAAAGTCTAAATATGATAGTATAAAACAAATATTGCATTACTGTTAATTTGCGCCATCTTATTATTGCAGTACGTACTCTATATGTATAAGAAAACTGTAACACACTCTGAAGGAACTGCATGCAAAGTTTCAACAATTGTGTATATTTTTTAATGAATTTATAAATAGGCCAGCGATTTTCAGTTTAGTCGAACTGATGTTTTAAAACGAAACAGAATTCAACGATTCAAGGAATATAACATTAAAAATATACACTAACAGTTTAACATATTACCATAACATTTTCAAAAATTGAACGATACAAGTGGTGAGTCCGTATTTTTATATTAATTAATAAAGTATTTTTTATGGCGATTAAATAGATCTAGATTTGAACATAAACAAATAAAGTACCTATTTATTTTATTAATATCTCGGTATTTAAATTCCAAAACAATATTTACACTACTATGTTTATATTAGTGGTTTATTTTCAATTTCAATTTAAAACAACTATTTAATGAGAGCATTGTTAAAAAAATTAAATTAAGTTGTACTAGATTGGATAATTTGTAATTTGAAATATTAATGGCATTGCTAATTTGTTTTTTATGTTAACGTTCTAACAATGTTTTTCTTATAATGTAGCTGAAAATTAATTTGGAAATTAGCCAGTTTTGAAAATTAACTGCAAAATAATTACCTATATGCTTACTGCACTTAAATTGCATACATACTTTATGAAATCTTATTTATAAATTGATAATAATATAATTACAACAAATTTTGAGTTTTAATGGGAAATTAAACGGCAAGTAAATGAGAATATCATACTTATAAATACAGCTTCCATTAAAAAACAATATCTCTTTGACAGTATGCAGATGGTTTATATTTATTATTGTAGCTAACATGTACTTATTTCCCGCAAATGATTCATAACAAGAATATTTTTAGAATTAAATAGCTACCTCAATTTTTTGTTGATTTTAAATTAAAACTTTAAACCACATTTAAACATTATACCACTAAAATACAGTACCATACATGTTAGTATTTTTATTTAGTTGTTATATAAAGCGATTCACGAAAGGTGTTTGTTAGATTGTTCACTAAAAGTTACAAAATATTCGAAATCAAATGAATTTAACAATAGAAACATTTGATTAAAAACAGTTACTCCTATATTTTTTGAATGTTCCTGTTTATGTACAGCACTCGTTTTGAAAGCACCTTCCTCATCACCACACAAATGCAAATCCTACTCTGTTAAAAGCTAATGTTTTGTTTTCAATTAAATACATTTATTGTTATATCTAACATTTTAAAAATAAATACATATAAGTATTTTTATTTCAATTTCGGAGCGATGCTTGTAACCGAGAATAAAAAATGGTGTGTAACTGAATACAATTTCAAACATAAGCATGTAAAATGTTCATAATATCCAGCATCTTGTTATAACCAAGTTTGACTGTATTTTCCTGCTTTAGCTGTTTACAAAAAATCAAGCAAGGTTCCTTTATTACAATAATTTTAATTTAAAATAATTATTAAACAAATATAGACAGAAATTGTTTATTATTTTAGTTCTCTTGGGAATCAAAAGTTGAATTATTTTAAAAATTAAAGTTCAACAAGAATATAAATTCCAAATATTTAGCTTTGAAATTCAATTTTTTTAAATATCTTGTAAGTATGTAGTTACAAAATTTTCAAAATGTAAGTACAATAAATATGTTTCGTTATTGTTAAGATGTCATTACAAATCAACCAACCTCCAGAGAAAAACATAGAATCTAATGTTATACCAGGTGAAGAGCATATTACATCAGATAGTGAACAAAGTATATCTAGTGAAGAAGGAACTGGTTCAGAATCAAACTGCGATGATAGAACACGTACATTTCCTGTGCAAGACATATGGGATTCGACAATTATTTGGCAGTCACTTTTGGTATGTATTATTATACACTAGAATGTATGAATAAATTTAGTAACCCTTTTTAGACTTTGCAAAATGCGGAGATTATTTTAGAATGCATAAACAATCAAGACTTTCAAAAATTATTGCTGCACAAAAATGGTAAAAATAATGGTTTATTGTTAAGTTCCTGGATGGGAAATGTAACAACTGTGAAATATCTTTTAAACAATAATGCTACAGTACACGTAACCGATAATGACGGAAGGTAACTGAATACTGCACCTACATTTTAATATTACTTTATTTTTAATTACCAACAGAACACCCCTACATTTAGCAGCTTGTTCGCAAAGTTTTTTATGTTTGAAATTATTATTAGAAGCCGGAGCGCCAGTAAATGTATGGGACGTGACAAAAATGGTCATGCCAATTCATTGTGCGGCTAGTAAAGGACACTCGGCGGGCATAAAAATTTTAATAAAATATGGGGCAGATGTTAACGCTGGCATAACAAATAAAAGTCCTTTGCATTATGCCGTTCAAAGCCTTGCAGCTGGATGTGTAAAGGAGCTTTTAGAAGCAGGAGCAATTCCTAATACTCCACAAGTATAATATTTTATTACAAGACATATTTCAAAGATTAAAATAACAATAACAATTTTTACACATCATTAAATATTGATGGTATTTATACTAGTTATTATGTATAAATTATAAAATGCAAATATTCTTGCCCATTCAGCTAGCTTCACAGAAACTCTCAGAAAGACAAATTACTTATTTTAAATTTTTACTTAACGATGTGCAATAATTGCGATCAAGATTCTATTTATATAAACTTTAAGGCGTCAAAAAAAATAATTTCAGGTATTCACAGAGACTCCATTACATGTAGCCGCTACGTTAGGATCTCCAGAAATTGTAAAACTTCTTATTAAACATGGAGCAGCTGTTAATGTCCAATGTGGGTCCGAAAAGACTACTCCTTTACATTTAGCCGCAGAAGATGGCAACGTAGAATCTACACAACTTCTGTTAGAAGCCGGCGCTCATTTGATGGCCCTAAATAAAAGAATGCAAACTCCTTTACATTCGGCAACTTTATCTCAATCGGCCGAAACGTTACAATCGCTTTTAAATCACGGTGCAGATCCTAATGCAGTCGATATTAATGGAAGAACTCCGTTACACGGCACAATTGTAAAAACTTCCAGATACGAATGTGTTAATACACTCTTAAATGCAGGAGCTAATGTTAATAAACCAGATGCGTACGGTTACACTCCGTTACATTTAGCTGCACTCAACGAGTTTTCACAACTTGTCATGTTATTAATTAACCACGGAGGCGATGTAACTGCTAGGACTAATGGCGGAATATCTGTTCTTACATTTATTACTCGTAGAACGCCGGATGTAATACCAAAATATATGGAAAAGTTTAATTCGTCTATTAAATTAAATGAGCACGAACTTGGAGATGTCGATTGTGAAATAAAATTAGATTTCCGACCACTCGTTCCGACTGTAGGAAAAGGAGAAACAGAGTTGCTGTTAAATTTTATCGAAGTTGGCCACAGGGAGGTTTTGAAACATCCCTTGTGCGAAACATTTTTATTTCTCAAGTGGAAAACTATAAGAAAGTATTTTTTATTTAGTTTATTTTATCATTTTCTTTTTGTATTGCTTTTCACGGGATATACTATCGGCGTTTTTCTTAGAGACTGTCCGCATACCAGATCGGCAAACGATAATTGTTCTATCCCGTCATACGGAAGAATTATGGGATATATCTTGACCTGGTTAAATATTTTAGTATTGTTCAAAGAAATATTTCAAATAGCACACAATTGGTGTGGATATATTAGGCAATGGGAAAATTGGTTACAATGGTTATTAATAAGTAGTGTTTTCTTAACGGTTTTTCCAGACACAAAGGTGGATATTCGAAGTAACGTTCAAGCATGGCAGCATCATATTGCTGCCATTGGAATATTGTTTGCTTGGCTAGAATTATTAATGATAGTTGGAAGATTTCCGGTATTTGGTTTATATGTGCAAATGTTTAAAACGGTATCGTTAAATTTCTCAAAGTTTCTTGTAGCTTATGCTTGTTTAATAGTAGCTTTTTGTCTTTCGTTTGGTGTCCTATTTGCTAATTATCCACCTTTCCAAAATCTTACCTGGGGATTATTAAAAACAGTAATAATGATGACCGGTGAACTAGAATTTGAGGATATGTTTTATGCCACAGAATATGAAATCTTATATCCAGTTACAACTCATATAATATTTTTTGCTTTTGTATTCTTAGTTACTCTAATACTTAACAACCTTATGGTCGGTTTGGCGGTTAATGATATACAAGGGTTGTTGCAAAGTGCCGGTTTAGATCGTCTTGTACGTCAAGCAGAATTAGTTGCCCACTTAGAAAGTATGCTATTTTCAAGGTTATTACGGTGTATTCCACAAAGATTTTTGAACTTTTTTTATAAGCATGCCTTACTGTTAAAGTCGCAGTATCATTGGGCACTATGTATACGACCAAATGATCCACGAGAAGAACGTATCCCTAAAGAGTTAATTAAAAACATTTATCATCTTGTTGCCGAACAAAAAGATAAATTAAGGGCAAAACACAGAAGAAGTAATCATAGAGGTAAAATAAGAACCAGTCAAAAATTTCCATTTGTGTCTAGATTAGATTCCAATACGAGTGCTACAAATTTTATTCGTTCAGAAAACGATTATGTATTGAGAGGACAATTTGAATTATTTTACAATGAGTGGTTAGAATGGAATAAAATAATTTTGGAAAACATTGAAGCTATTAATAAAGGGAAAGAAGAAATATAAGTTATACATACATGTTAGTACATTATGCTTACCAAGAGATTACATGTGTAACTTGTTCCATTTTCTAAATTAACTTTAACCGCATCCTCTTGTTTTTGAGACAAGAAATAATCCTTGATTTTTGCTTCATTAATGATGTTCACCGTTTTTAACTGTTTTAATTCCTTTCCAACTGCTGCCAAGAGAAGATCATTTTCAACAACGTATGCTACTACATCTGATAAATCTGAATTGTTGAATGTTATCATTGCATCAGAAATTGCATCCCATACCTATAAAAACAATATGAATTACATAACATTTTATTATATAGGTTTTATATTCTATTTTGACTAATCATTAGTTTACAGATAGTTATTTTTAAATACAACAGGCATACAAGCATACCCTACAACTAAGGATGCTTTTCGTTTGCGACGATACTCCAAACTTCAAACACTTGCTTTGCAGTTAACGAACCTTAGCAACACGACTGCCAGCATCAGCTTCTATTACTCGATTAAGCTATTAATTATTATTATGGTAATTATACATGCAGTACGTATTTTAATAAAACGCACTACCTCGATATAATAATTACCTAGTAGTCTTAAACTTTTCAGAACAGTGTGATATTATATGCTTACCCTTTTGTGAAATACAATAAAACTTTTCTTAATAGATACTTCCAAATAACTGACAATTTTTTTGATCTTGCAAGTGTCCACTATTGAAAAGTATTAAGCTTATTAACGGCATTTATTTTAATTAAAAATGTATAATTTATGACTGAAGTACAGTAGGTATGTATATGTATTAATAAGTAAAAAACATAATTGCTTTAAATTGTGAGGACTTTCAAGTTATAATATTAACTTGTAAGTATATAGGATATGCCTGTACCATAATTTTAATCTTATAATTTATTAGTAAACCTTCATTGAATGGTTTTATATTTAATTTGGCCTTTAAAAAACTAAGAGAATGAAAACAGTTGAAATTGAAACATTGAAATTAATACAGAATTTTGACATGGTAGAAATACACATGTTGTGATAATATTTCACATAAATATTATTATGTACCATTAAACGATAACATTTCTGTGTAAGTATTGGGGTATTAGCATATGTAAATCAAAGAACTATTAAAAGTTATTTTATATATATATATATATATATATATATATATATATATCCACAATGTACAATTGTAAAATGTTAAACCTGCAATTTCTTAATTGGTGCATATCGACCAGCAGTGATATGTTTCCAAGCTCCAATTTTATCTAATAAACTGACAGTGTTGAGGTTCAAAGCGGACACTCTATTGCTATATTGTGGTTGCAATTTCCAGTTAACTTGTTTCCCTTGTTCCAAAAGTAAGATATTTTTATCGGAAAGTTGCTTATTCTTTCCTGGAGAACGAAAATGTTTTATATTTATGTTTATATGTGGTATTACCAAGATTTAAATAAATCATTATCCACTTACCTAATGTACATGCCAGAGTTGTACCGACCATTCCTCCACCAGCAATAATAATATCATAGTGATTTGTTGTTACAGAACTATATCTTAATTTATTATTAAGGTTTCTTTCTAAACCATTCTTAATTTTATGAAAATTAGAAGTTTGTTTGTAAAAAGAATATACGTTACGTGACATTGTTATACATTCATACTAATTTATGAATTCTAAAAATTACAAAACGGTAGTACAATTCGTAATGACAAATACCTAGATATTTCAGTAAGTTATCACATTATACAATTATTATCTAAGAAGCCCTAGGCAAATGCACTATAAAAACAGGACAGATGAAAATTTAGTTTTCTCTCCTGAGCATGAATACACCAAAGAATGTCTTTCAATTATTTATTATTATATAAATTTTAAATGCAAAAATAACTTAAATAAATAGAATCTGAAAATTTTGACATTGTAAATGAGAAATAGGAAACTTCCCATAAGTGTAAAATATAGGAACACTTATATTTTAATAGATGTCGCTATCACCTCTATAAAAACAAAATAAAAGGTATTATTTGAAATTCAAATTCTTATATTATTAATTTAAAAACTCAAATTCCAATCCACCATACATTTTATTGAAAAATATAGTAAAGGACAAAGCATCTGTATGTTTTAATCCAAAAAAGGGTCATCTTCAGGCTAATTAATCCAAAAAGAAAATTAAATTATATACAAAATGAAGACCAACGTTATATTGATAAAATAAAATAAAAAACCTATAAAGTAAATCATTTTAAAAACAAACTTAAAACTCTCAACAATACTCACCACCACATCATATACAAAAGAAACCTTAATCACAACATCTCCACAATAATATGTAAAATAAAGATTCTGAATTTAAACTTGAAATAAAGGGAAATGTTTGATTTCAAAACAAATAACGAGTTAATCGCTAACACTGAATATTTAAGGTTTAATAATAAATCTATTACGTGCACAAAAATGTATTTCATATAATAAGTATATTAAAAATCATTTACAAATCGTGAAACTATAATATGCAAATAACAATAATAAAAACATTATAAGATAACAGCAAAATATAATATATGATTATAGCGAAGAATAAAACTTAAAGATTTGCTAATGTAAGAATACACAAATTTAATAATGTATATTATGTTTTTTTTTTAATGTATATTATATTATTGTCGCTGTAATAATATAAATTGATAAAAGTCAGTGTGTAATTAAAACTAAAAATCACAGATATTGAAATTAAATTGAAAGTAGAAATTATATAAATAAGTTAGGCCTGTCTCAACTCTGGTTTAACAAATATAAAAATGTTAAAATATCACATACTATTTTAATCTACATAAAGCAAAGCACGTAAATTAAATTCATTGTCAACATTTTTCCATCGTTATTGGTGTGTATTTGTATAAAATAATCATGACAGTCTAGTAACTAACAATAGAAAAATATATTCCTGTAATGTTAGAAATCATTAATTACAAAAGAGCTAGTTATCTTGACTACTATAAATGTCACCTTTTTTTGCCTTTAATTAGATTTGTTGTACTTTAATACTTGTTAAATACCTATCGATGGGAGTTTCAATTCCAAATTCAAAGTTAAATTGTGTATCATTCGATTGTTTCAAATTCACTAACAAATGATTAAATTTGGATATTACTAAACTATAACTATCTCTATAGAAACAAATGTATCTATAGAAATAAAGATGATTTAATAATGATTAAAAGGCCAGTTTCACAATCGATAGTCGAGTTAATTTAAATCATCCTTGCAACAATGTGTTCCATAGCAATAACAGACTTTAATTTCATGATGAAATTCGAACTAAATTTAATAATTTTTCAATTACTAAATGACATCTAATTAGTACAAATCACATGTAAAGCATGTGACAAACATGTACAAACATATGCAACAAAATATTACTGCAAAACACATTTACTAAATGCCTGAAACTTTTTCTTTTTCTTCTTCTCTAATTCAGCTTGCGGTTGATTACGTACTATACGAACGACCTAAAATTCTTCGATATAAATCAATACATCTATATTTAAAATTAAGAATTACCTCGTGAAATGTAGCATCAATATTAAGTGGGGGATCTTTAGCGCTAGTTTCGATGTACGGAATACTGAATTTATGTGCTAATTCTCGCCCTTGTTCCTCAGTTATCTTACGTAAGTGAACCAAGTCTACCTTATTCGCAACCAATAACATTGGATAGGCATCTCTAAAAACGATCAAGTTGTTTAAGTTTTATTAAAATAAAACTCATTTTTAACTTGTGATCATTGTTATTGTTGATAACCAATAAATTCCATCGATATAAACTGCATTAGTTCAGTTTGAGCACGAGATGAGAATAAGTTTTGTTTATAAATTTAAGCGTAAGGATCAATTTTATAAACGGAACTTGTTCTCATTTCATACTGAAACTACAGAAGTCTTATTATAGTTATCAAACTACTGGCAGTTCAAATTTTGTGTTTTTGTTGGTCGTCAAAGAAATTAGAAATTTTGATTAATACCTACCTATCCTTTACTCTCAATATTTGGGTGTGAAAGTGAATGATATTCTCATAACTATTTTTATCGGTAACAGAATAAACTAACAAGAAACCATCCCCTTTCCTCATATACTGTTCGCGCATTGCGCTAAACTCCTCCTGTCCGGCAGTATCTAAAACTACATGCAAATATTAACACAAGTACTTACGACCAATTCAAATTGATTCACCATCGAGGATGCACCATTGCCCATCTACTTCAACATGCTGTATATAACTATCCTCAATCGTGGGATCATAATCAGTAACAAACAACTTTTGGAAAAACTGTATCGTAATTGCACTTTTGCCTACACCACCATCTCCGACAACGACCAATTTTACAGTTGGCAAGTTGTCATTTGGCGGCCTAGTCATTGTGCCCCTCGTGCTAAATTTCCTACTTCGGCTACCTATTGTGCTTTGAAAGTTAATTAATTACCAAGTTAAAGGCCAATCGATGTTTCTGCAACAGTAAATCAGGCGTACACGTCGTAAATTTAATATTCTGGCACAGTTCATAATAATTGACTTACGCGATCATAATTATTTCAATATTGCCATTCTAAAGTTGAAAGACCCAAGTGTTATTTTGGTCTATTCTTGGATATTCATAGCATAAGTATGCCGTTAGTTAACGTTTTCCGTGAATAAATGCCGAAAGTTAAATAGTTATACAGGATAAGTCAAAATTTAATTAATGTTACACACCTTATGTTAGTTCTTATTATTATTAGTAAAAACGCGACATTCAGAGTGAATCCATCACTCCAATGCGCGCGGTCGAATCTTGAATTTGGAAAATGATTTTTGTATCTAAGTTTAAAATGTTTAAATTTTGTTTTAGGCTTTCGGGCACTAAATCAGTAGTGATCGGTGATGGTAAAATTTCAGCCCTCTGTTTACATTCCATTGAGATTTCTGTTCATTTCTGAAATCGTTCTGTCCCAATGTAATTTGTAGTTCGTGTTTTCTAAACAATTTTTGGGATTATTGAGATAATAAAGCTGTAAATTTTTGCTACAGGGTCACGGCGTTTTTTTTTATATTCTTTGTTGGCTAATACAGAACATGATGACGTTATATTATGTTGTATGGTTTCACTCTGTCTAAATCACACTCAACTATCGCTTGTTAGATTGGGGATTTTTGATAATGTATTTTTTATAATTTTTAGTGTTGATAACTTCTGCCCTCCTTAGTTATCATAAAACGTTCTATCTGCAAAATTATAGTTTTGAGATAAATACGTTTTAGTTGTTTATTTGTTAATGCCACTTAAATTTCTACAGATGCAACCATGAAATTTGAAAGGCCTATAGTAAAAAGCATAATTTTGAAGATTAATTTCTTTGAAATTAAAATTTGAAAAACATGATAGGGTGTTTTGTGACTAATTTTATTGTAAGACATAATACAGATTACCTATGTCCTAAACATGGGATAGCAATAAGTTTTTATTGAGATAAATAATCAATCAATAAATAAATTAAAATAATAAATAAATAAATTATTGTAGATACGATGTTGTAATAATGTTCAGATAGGACGTTTTGATTAAGTAAATGTAAGATAGGACGTTTTCACGTAATTCACGTAATTGTAAGGAGGGCAGACTTAGTCTTGTTTGCCAAAAATAAATTTTTCAGTTTTAGGATATATATATATATATATATATATATATATATATATATATATATATATATCTCCAATACTTAACCATCTTAACCATATTTTTTTATCAACACCAAGCTGTTCAAGTTCAGAATAAAATCTCCCATGTAAAGATTTTTGTTTTATTTTTTCAGTAGAGCGATCGTCTCTATTATTCAAAATTGGTATTTTGAAATTATTATTTGGACATAAAGGTGCATACTTTTTGTCGACATTGACGACTACTTTTTTAGGTCTACCAGATTCCTAATTATTGTAGAAATAATCTTTTAATTTGGAAATTTGATTATTCGGTAAGACTTTGAGATCTAAGATCTAAGATCGAGATTTTTTTTTAATGTTTTTAATATTAGTCTAATTCTTCTGCAAAAGGTGTTTTTAAGTCTTTCTTTAACTATCGAATGTTCATTTTCGGTCGTTTATTCGATTCCGAGATATTAATACATTTTTGTTTATAAATTCTAGAACCGACATTCTTTCTAATTTTTAATTTTTAGCTTTCGTTTTTATTATCGCTTTTAAAGAATTTTAGTGAAACTTACTACAATAAAAAATGTGTCAGCAATAATGATCGTCATCTATCACAAATCAATAATTACGCCACAGCAAATAGTTTAACGAAAGATTACCTAGCTAATGTTTTTTATAAAAGTATATATATATATATGTTAACTATATATCTACCCATGTCTACTATAGACACGAATACCTACATTAATACATCAGATGGTTAATATTGACCAAACTAAAACAAAAGATGTAAAAAATTAATGTTTAATTTAAAAATAGGAAATTACAGTCATTAACGTCATATCTATTTAGTAATCTCAATACCAAAAAATTTATAAATAAATTTGTTCGTCAGTAATATACCGTTATATACATTTATGCTAAAAGATATTGATTGACACAGTTACTATAGAAATACTTAACGAAACTAAACTACGAAAACAGCGCGGTGGGTACCTAGTTATAAAATGTCCGACCATAACAGTGCAGTGTTTAATAATACGTGTCTTAAAATTCCGAGAGATCCCATTAGTCAGCATCCTTCTCCAAGCTATGAACAAAAATATATAAGTCAAATGGAAAATCAGTCGAGAAAAATGGATTTGAATATTAAAAATCACAGTATTAAATCTTCTTCGTCGTTACAATCTAATAAAAGCGTTCTTAAATCCTTAATCGAATTTTACGATAGCATACCTGAATATGATGATATTAATCATTTGTCGAATAAAGACTTTTATAAAAAATTAGACCATTTAAAGGAGAGACAAAGACGTTTATATGAATTTGTACAGGACACTAAATACGAATTAAACAGTACAAGTTGTATAGATGATTATAAAAATCTCAATATCAAGGATAAAATGAAAGATATGGTATGTCCTAAATCAGCTATAAAACAATTTTGCGATTTATCAACTTTAAATAAGATCGCTTCTAGAAGAGAAAAGCAATTAGATGATCTTGAGTCAATTTCGTCCTTCGATAAAGAAACAACAGGCAAACCGCCCTCTAGAAGGTCGGTAAGAATCGAAAGTCCTAGCGATAAATCGAATAGTCCCACGCTTTATAATTTACGTACTAAATCTAGAACTAACGTTTCTTCTGCCGAATCTAAAGGAAACGAAAAATCCTCAGAGTCTTATAGTGTATACGCAGGTGACGATTTAAGTTTCAACGATTTTCGATTCGATATCGAAGGGGAAATGCCGTTGATAACAAGGAGTGCTCCAAACAGTCCCATTAAAGGTAAAATCGGAATTGGATGGAATGAAAACGGAATTACAATTCCGAAACCGTTTAAAATGACTGTTAGGTAGATAAACATTCAGTAAGAAATTATATCTAGATATAATACATACCAGGAATATAAATTGCAGAGACGAAGAAAATAAGATAGTGGACGAAGTAATGTTAAACACACAAAAAATTAAAGAAACGAATAGCGAAATGTTTCGTGCCAATCCAGTTCCAATTGAATCTAGAATACCACTATTCAATAAAGTAATTGCGGATCAAGAACGACGGTTAGTATTTACGATCGTAATAAGTAAGTAAAAACATTTAAAGATCGTCGTTACTTTTAGTAGTGAAATTGTTAAGCGAAAAAGTAAAGAAACTCTAAAAGCGCAAATGCGCCCATTTTCGTTTACTCGTAGAGAAGAAAAAATTCAAGCCCTAACGAAAAATTTATCCAAGTCTTCTCCGAGTATTTTGTTAGACGATATATCGGAAAACGTTAAACAATTTAAAGCGAAACCTATTCCAAGAGGTTTATTTAGTAACTTCGTCTATCAAAAGATGCACGAAGACGAATTTTACAGGTTAACGCGAATTAATAAATTAAATACCGTCGCTTTATAATATCGAGATTCGTTTTAGAGCGCTACAGAGAAAAATTCGTGCCGAAGAAATGTTGCGAAGATCATCTTTGCCGCCGTCGATGGCTAAACGAGAAAAAACAAAACCACCGTATGTAGTGTGTCCACGGTCTTTTAAAAGTTTAGAAGAAAGCAACGAAATGAATTCTTTTATCAAATCACCTACCATTCCTAATTATAAAGCGCTACACGATCGTTTGGAGAAAGAACTGCATCAACTTAAAAATGATTTCATCACCACCAGTCCGATTCCTATTAAACTTAAAACTGCAAAGAGAAGTGCGGAAAGAAAGGTAAGATGACGCCTATCCAAACTTATATGCAATTCACGTCAAAAAAAAGTTACTAAGATTTATAATTCGGTTTAAAATTTAGAAAATGTCATATTCTATAGATGTTTCATTTGCGCACATATTAGATGGTATAAAGAAAAACTACAATTTATTAAAAGCACTGACACTGACAGCACTGTGTGGAACGTCATCAACTAGTAACCTTTTATCGATGACGTGAATTGCATATAGTTTTGGACATAGTGTACCTATATTTTAAATGATAAAATACGTTTTTTAATTTTAGTTAAAAAAATGTTATGGCAGTTCGAGAAATTCGTCCGATAACAGTGGAAATGTAGAAAATTATCGTGCTACTTCCGCGGCGGATCTGCTTTCAATAAATAAATCGAATTTGGCGGCCGTTTTACGTATACAATCAGCTAAGTATGCAATAACGTATCAAATGTTATCTACCATTTAAAACATGGAACCTATAACAGAAAAAGAATGCAAATGGAAATGTGCAAGAAACTCGAAGAGGCTAAATTGAGAGAAGAAGCACGATGGAGGGAGAAAGTGTTGAGGAGAAAACCGGCTTGGCAATCATTAGCTTATAGTCACGAAGAGGACTTGGCGATGCGGTTACGATTAAGAAAAGATGAAGAACGATTACGTAATGAAGAACATCGTCATAGAATGGAGTTGATGTTTGGAAGAGTATACAAAATGCCTATGTTATTCGAAAGGCAATCACAGGTAAGTCTATAACTATGTAGGTATATACTATGTAAATATGTACATATTAAGTGATCGTCTCTAATAAAACCCACCTAGTGTGCGAAAAATTATTAAATTTTTGAGTGATTCCAAGTGATTCTACGTATTTTTACGTACCCGAATCCGGTCTTAATCGACTTAAAACTCATTTTTTCATACTCTAGGTGGGTTTTATCAGAGACGGTTACACATTTGTTAAACAACTTTGATGACGTCGAAATGACTTCGCGTCGAAAGCTTTTGCGGCGAAACGTCCTCGCGTCGAAATGGGTTCACGTCGAAAAGTCTTGCGTTGAAACGAACTCGCGTTTTTCTTATGCAATAAATTTTCTCGTTTGATTTACCGTTTTCAAATCTATCTACTAATATTGTTGGGCGGCTCGTATTTATGTAAATATGATTGAATCGGTTTAGCGCGTCGGTGTTTTTTCGTGTTGTCTTCCCCTAAAGACGTATATATCCTAATTATCTTTGCGCACAATAATAATAGGTGCATAAAACTGTGAAAATGATTGGAAATCAATTTTATAAAAGTGTATTTGTTTAACTACACTGACCAATGGAAGTCGTGTTTTATTCGCGAATAAAAAGCGCGACAAATCAAATTAAAAACCGCAGTTGTTAAAATTTCGATAGTGATAATCGATATTGACAATTTCAATTCGTGATATTAAAATTTTAATAATTTGATGGTTTTTCTTTAATAAAATTTTAGGAGTTTTTATGAGATCGTATTAATTTTTTTGTTTTCGATTTTTTCGGTTGCATTTCTTTTTAAATGTACCTATACGTACCTAATAATTCTATAAGTGTTAGAATTTCTTTTTTTAAGTATTAGAATGACATCGTCGATGTACAATATCGAACCTAAGAAGTTAAAAAAGTTATACCTATCATTACGTAAATAGATGTATATGATGATCCTATATTGCGCTAACACGCTCACTAAGTAAATAATATTTTTAAACATCAACGAGTAGGTGATCATAAGCAGTAAAAGTATATATTAAATATAATAATATATTATTTCACTTTTTCAGTACAAACAATATCCTATAACTAAAGAAGAATTAATTTCAAAACTTCACGACGATTATCTAAATGGTGACAAATATTCCAATGAATATTCAGATTTAAGTCCTTTATCTTCGAGAAATACTTCGAGGAAATGCTTAGATGCGAAGGATAACGAAAATAAAGCTTTAACAGAAGAATTATACGATAACGAAGAAAAAACAGATAAGTCTAACGCACTCTAACATAAGTCGATTTACCTATGTTAATGTAAGTTTCTGTACGTGTAATATCTTACCTTCAATAATACAGATCATTAATTTAATTTATATGCTTTAATTTTTCGTTTATACAACATGTTCTATAATCCAGTCTAAATAGTAATCAACTCTAGTGTAGATTGTAGGAAGTTCAGCATTACCACAAACTTTTGCAGATGCAAACGAAACTATTCCTATTTGATAATTTCGTAAATCGTTGTCGATTAGAGTTATATTTACCAAAGGACCTCCGCTATCGCCCTTACATGCATCTTGTTTTTTAAGTCCATTAGCACAAAGTTGTGAGGATCTAATTGGACGTATTCTAGGCGGAACCGATATATTACATCTGTTATGATCCCATACTGACACTTTGGCGTACATTAATTTAGTCGATCCCGCAACATTACCTGAAAAGGCAACGTAATTAATTTGAAGCGTGTTGACGTGCTATACTTTTAATTTACCGGAATCAGTTTTTCCCCAACCACTAATGGTTAGTTTGTCATTCACGATGGTTTTATAGTTGATCTCGTTTCGAAAAGGAAGACAGATCGGTCGAACATATTCTGTAAAATATTAATATTTTCTTTTCTGATAAAGTACGATAGTTTATAAAATTACCGGTAAAATTTATTTGTCTTTTAAGTTTAATAATTGCTATATCGTTTTCTAAACTAGTATTGTTATACTTTTGATGACCAATAATCGATTCGATTTGGACGTCTATGTGGGCATCGGCGCAAATTTCTTCAATCCCCGTAAATTCGCAATCCTTTGAGGTTTCTAGATTTAATTCTCCAAGTCTAACAATTTCTCTAAAAGTAGAAGTACGTACGGCACGTGTTATAATTAAATTAAGAATTTAATTACCTACAGTTTAAGATTGGGATCAATCGAAATACAGTGGGCAGCTGTTAAAACATATTCCTTTGTTATTAGAGAACCACCACATAAAAATTGCACCAGTTTTAGAGCTCTGTCTAAAAACGTAGTTTAGATACGTATACTTTTATCTTACTTTTTTGGCTAATTTATATGTTTATCACTTACGAGTGTAACCGAGAAGTGCCATCCATGGGAACTGTCCAATAGAAGCTATTTCTCCACTAGTAATTCTGTCGTCGCTAGAAACAAAACCACAACTGTCTGGAAAGGCAGTTGTTCTAGAAATTACTGATAAATTATTAGTGTTTCCAACAGAGATTTTCTGAGGGCAGCAAATGTAGCTTCGATCATCGTTGCACGGATAAAGTATTTGTCCGTAAGCTTCATCCCCACAATCCGAAAGTCGCACGCAGTTATAGCTTTCTAAACATTTTAATCTGGACTCGACATTATCTGCGGAAAAAAGTAGTTTTCAAAAAGAGTAGGCATCTATATTAAAATCTGCGAAGTTTTATACAAATAGGTACAAGTAATTATTTTTGTTTGCTAAAATATTAAGTATGCAATTAACGAACTAATTATTTATTAGTCGAATTGTGGAATTTTAAGATAAGTACTTAAGTAAGGAAGAGATTCTTAAATTATTTTTGGTTAATTTTAGCAATTTATTATAGGTACATACGTATAACACATATCTGTAATTGGTTCTTAATTATTTGCGTTACCTATGTTTATTTATTATTATTATCTAATTGCGAAAATTAACAATTAGGTATCTACTTTAAATTTGCCAATTACTATAAATCAATCAAATTCGTACATATCTATAGGTAGGTACTTACAATTATTAGATAGGCAACTAATACTATTGACAAATGAACACTTTTTATCCACATAATTATACCAAGTATATACAACGTACAACAAATAAAATACAATTAGGTAACCTATTTAATATATATTTACATATAAAAATAAATAAATCTAAACTATTCTACACATTGGGATAATTGTACGTTTAACTAAAATAATAATAATAGTAACTTACTTCTTGTTATTAACAATACTAAAAGCACTAATATCTTAATCATTTTTACTGAACTAATAAAAAAAAACGACATAAAAGTTATGTATTAAACACGATCGGTTAATTCTTCATAATACCAAAAGTTTTACTACAAAAATTAAAATGTGCGCAAGCGTAATTTATTTCTTTTTATGGAACCCGGGACTTGTTATTCGATACACGCTATAGTTAATTTAGTGCAAAATCTTCATATTTGTAATCAACAGAGTCTTTAGTGTTTATTATTATAATCTGATAGGTTAGGACCTCAACATTTCAACAATCAGCATTGATAGGCTTACGAAACTGGTATCTTTAAGTTTTGTAAAGGTCAAACCATAAATAACAGTATGTCATCTTTTTAAATATGTACATACCTAACTTTCGGAAACAGGTAATTAGTTTCGGTAGGTAAGTATTAGACGGTTAATTTTTTCTCATCGTTACAATTGGTCGATTTTTTGTAATTTCAATATTACAATAATAGTTTTTATAAATAGCAGCAAGACGTTTAATTAAAAATTTTAAAACTTTATTGAAAGTAAATGTGAAACTTGTTTATCGTGAAACCGAAACACCTATTTATACCTAAAATATGTATACAAGTTTTTTAAAGTGACTTTTAATTCGAATTAATTATCAGAAAATTTATCAAGTCGTTTTCAATTATTAATCGACTAACTTTTATTTGAATTAAATTATAAAACCTCGCTAATCAATTACTAGTTGAAAAAATGTTTAATTTGAAAACGAAGTTTTAATCCATTATTATAAAAAATAAATTGTAAAATCAATTTGCAAGTGGAGTTTGTTAATTCACGTATAGGCAAACAAAATTGTAATATTTTCAGGGCTAAATGTTTTGGAATTAATAAATTAATATCGAAAACGAAATTTTAATAGGTAAGAGTTATACCTGCATTGTTATCAATTATTTTTGGCACAGGTAATTTGATAACTATTATCTCATTGTTCAAGAAAATGCGTTGCATTTGACACTAGTAGATAGGATCCGATTTGTAAATAAGTAAAATATCGCGATAATAAATTTTGTTATTAAAAAAAACTGTAAAATAAGTAGGTAACTTATGCGTAATTGTAAGATAATAACTGTAGCTCTAATATGAAACAAATAATAATAAACTCAGAACCTGCTGTTAATTTTTAACTTTCATGTCTTGGTTTGTTGGATAATTATTTGTCCTAATTTATCTACGTTTTTTTTTATTGTAGATGTTGTCAACAGTTGAGAATGGTTGATTGATATTCCTGATAATCCACACGTTAAATGGATTAAAAATAATTAACTTTAAAAAACCTAAATCAAAAAATAGGTAGGCAGGTATAAAAAAACGAACAATTAATTATTATTTTATATTTTTATACCAGAATTTAACAATAGGTGTTCTATTTAAATTATAATAAATCTACCGATATTTGTAATATTTAGTAATTACTTACTTACGATTAGTATGCAACATAATTTCTGTTATAAAGATACTTTTTGAGATACTATTTTTGTAAAGTTTTCATCATAACTAAGTATTTATAGGCAAGCTTATAACAATGTAATGGTAAGAAAGCTAAAATAATTATTATATGGATTCGTGTTATTGAAACGTAAACAAATTAAAAATATAGCTATAGTTGAGGGCACTACGGGAAGATTGTTCGTACTTACGATTAATAATTCACTTGAAGCAAACGTCATAAGCAGACTTTATAACGTTTATATATATATATGTCATATAGAATATGTTTTAATTCATTGTCAGACGAACACGCTGGCTACGTAACTGTCTTCCCGAACTGTCTTTTTTTTTAAATAAGTAAAAAGTCAAATCAAATTAATAATAAGTTAATCGATTTTTTTAATAGTAACTACATATTTCACGATGAAGGATCTGCGAGTGTGATTTATTTAAAAATAAAATTTATATAGGTAGTTAAACTTATATCTAATAAAATATTTTATTTCATAAATTATAAGTAAATAGTAAAAGGTACTAAAACACGAGCATTCTAAAACTAATATTTAAAATAATTATTAACAATCACAAAAACATTGACAACAAGTTCGAGTATTTAAAAATATTACCACCAATATATATTACAGTCTTCTTTAAACTATTATTCACTAATTTAAGGTTTTATATTATCTAAAACCATCGACATGACTGTTAATGTCCTAATGATGATCAAATCTGTCCAATTACATTCCGAAAGATGCAACGAGACCAAACTTACTTTGAGCATGACCATATGCAAATGCCAAATGACAATACATCGCTACATCGAATCGATGAATACACGTCTAATCCTAATCACGTTGCAGATCAATAATGAAAATGAATCGGAAGTACAACTATCGTACTAATAACCTAATCAGACACTTATAGCTAGATCTATACTAGTTTAATAAGACAGTACGAACTACGATTACTCGATTCAATTTATGCAAATCAGTTCAATCAAGTTTAACATTATTAATGATTAATTGTAGATAAGCATTGTCATTGATGTAACATACAATGATTAAATGATCGATTATGATAAACTTAAAATACGATTATGTCATTTGATAATCCTTTGATATTAATCTTGAACTTGATAATTGATAGCATTTTAATGTATAGAATATTGTTTTAATTGATCATGAATCTTGACTGGAAACATTGATTCTATGTAAATTAGATATTGTAGCATGTACGTTAATGTTGTTGCAGATATTAGCATGGCAATATTAAAGTGATATATGTTGCTATAATCATGTTGATGTTCATATTGAAATCATTTTGTTTCTTGATATCGTGAATTAATTCGGTATGTATTTTATAGTACAATTGATATTAGTACTATTGATTAAAGTTTACTAGTCTTAGTATGTAATTATCATTTGGTATATATTACACTATTGTGAATTAATGACAATTGGATTAGGTTAGTTAATGTATCTTATGTATTATATTACTTTACTTAGATTGAACGTCGTATATGAAATGTTAATAGTTCATGATGTAAATGATCGTATTAGAAATTTGCTATCTTTGAATAATTTAGTCTAATTTCTCGAGTTTTAGATTATTTAAATATTTAGTAGTGATTAATGTGCTATGAAAATATTAAACTTATGATATTAACAAATTGTTTACAATCATAGATTTTAATGATATAACTTAATAGTTAAATTCCAGTAATCATTTATTAGATCTTATGCATGTATACTAACATTATGTAGTTAAATTTAATCAATTATGTTATAGTAATAATGAATTATAACAGATATAAGTATTAATTAGTTAATAAGTAATATCCTAGTTAATACATCCTATTTATTTAGTTGTATCATTGATATTTAACGATTTAATAAGTATCTAAACTACTAAAAGTTCTTATCTTGAATATAAGCATAAATACAATATTAAGATATATAAAATATAGTTTTATGATATTTAATCATATAGATATAATGTTATATGCTGATACTAATTAGATTTAACTTGACTATATCAATTATATATTATCTAATAACTATATATTTAAGTTAATTAATTAGCTTAATAATTAAGTAAGTATATTATAATAAATACATTTGATGAATAAATTATTGATACATTATTTTAGATTCATAAATATTAAATTATTATAATATTTAAACATTACAAATATGATATAAGAATTAATTAATTATATTCAGTTTAATAATTATAAATGTCTAATTTTGCATTATATTATTATGTAAGTATATTTATGTATATTATAATAAAATAAAGATAATCAGTAGATATTATATATAATTAAGAATTCAGTAAAATTCTTATATTGTTTACATATAAATATAGTTAATAATACTATTTTTATATAATAATTAAAGTTAAATTCATAATCAATACTATCAATTTGATCATAATATTCTTAATAGCAGAAGCATTATAATTAGTTCTATATACTAAATTCAAATATTTTTATATTTGTTTAAAGTTTAATTAGATTTTAATTATCTAGATAGTAAGAATACGATATGTATAATCAATAATTTATTATGACTTAATTGATATTATATTAATTATACTATTAATTAAATATGTAAGAAATTTAATAATTAATAATATTAAAAGAATAGTAATACAATACTTATGTATATAAATTAATTACATAAAATTTATTATAATCAGAATTTTAATATTAAAATATGAATGATATATTAAGATATGAATATATGTATATATATAATTATAATTAGCAAATTAAGATATAACTAATTATAATAATTAACAAGTAATTAAATGATTAATCAAATTACAATATATTTATAATGCTATTAAGAATAATATAATTATATAATCTATTAAATTTTAAATGATATATCACTATTAATTCTGTACACACATATGTAATAATATAAAGATATCTAAAACATAATATTAATTATTATGTTATATTATGAAAAAACATTATGTAATAAATAATATTACAATAATTACATATAATAATTTATAATAATAGTGTAATATTGATTAATATAATGTAATAATAATTTAGCAAATCAAATAAATTAATTTAAAATAATATCTAATATTTAATTAAATTTGATAAAATATTAATAATAGTATTGAATTTAATCTTTAAGTATGTATAAATATATATCAAATTAATATAATAATGATCAAATTTAATTAAGTAATTACAGATATATAATGTCTTATATAGTATTCATGACTAATTTAATTATTAATTCTTAAATTAAATCATTTATAAATTAAAAATTTAACATTGTAAAATACAAACTATTTAAAGAAATTATAAGACAATTTCATTAATAAATATCTTAAAATATTAAAAATTTATAAAATTCAAACATTTAATATTATAATAGAATAATAATAATTTAAAATTAAATTTAAAATTTATTAATTTAAATTAATACGATAAATTTACTTAATAATATTATAATTAAAATTTATATTAAAAAGTTAGCAAGATTAATTAAAAATAACATTAAAGATATAAGATTTAATTATATAATTCAAGATATTTTCAATATATCATAACTTATAAATTTAAAATAATTTAAGTCATTTAATTAAATAAAATTAATAATAAAATTAATAATACTTTTAATTAATTCTTCCAATCAAATTATATATATTAAAAATATATATTTAATTAAATTAATTTTAACTTAATTAATTAGAAATAATATTAAAATAAAAATATGATTTAAATTAGAATTATATATAATATTATTTTTAATTATATATCAATAATTTAAATTAAACAGATAATTAAATAATTTTAATTTGTAAAAATCAAATTAAAATTTAACAATTAAGAACTTATAATATCAGAATAAATCTATTTTCAAAAAATAAATAAATTTTTAATTTTAAATTTAATAATAATTTTATTAAAATAATATTATTATAATTAAATTTAAATAAATTATATATAAATCATTATAAATTTAAAATTTAAACTTAATTCTTAATCAATAACAAAAATAATTTTAATCTCCAAATTTAATATATAAACTATTAGTTAAAGATACATTTTAATGAAATACAATGATAATTTATTATTATTAAATAAAATATCTTTAAAATGCTTTCAATGAAAAAATTTATATATTATAGAATAAATTAAAATTAATTAAATATTATAATACCTATTAAATGTAGATTTATTTCTACAACAAAAATAAAAATAAATATTCATTGATTAATAATTTATGAAAATAATTTTAAATTATTAAAATTTAATTTATAAATTAATAAAATTGCAGTAAGTTTAAATTAAACTAATTTTAATTCTAAAATTAATTATAAATATATAAATATTAAATTTAATTTAATTTAAATTCAATTTATAATTTGAATACACGCATTAAAAATTCAATCAAATTTAATTTATCACATTGATTACAAGAATCACTCAATTATTATTAGTTTAAATTTTCAATAACTAATTAACTTGATAAAAAAGAAAATTTTAGAAAGTTGTTAAATATGGAAATCACAAAATTAAAATTATTGAATATTATTACAAGCTTAATATAAAAACAAATAATAATTAATTCAATTCAATATTATAATAAATAATTCAATACATAATTTTATTAAAATAAACTTAAGTTATGTAAGTTTTATCAAAAGTATTTTAAAATAAGTTATTAAAAAAATAAATTAATAATTTAATTATATTAATTATAAAATTAAAATAAAAGTAATAAAATTTAAACTAAATATAATATTTAAATTCAAAATTATTTAAAACTCTACAGTCGAACGCAAAATTAATGTTGGGGATCGTGACGAAAAATCGATTATTCGGAATAGTAGGTAATTTTTAATTAATACAAATAATGCCTAGATATTTTAGTGTTCGTATCAGTACTTATAAAATACGATACAGGTATTACAACACAGTGGCGTTTCAAGGAAATTGTAGTCAATAAAAATAGATAAATGTTAGATAAAATGGGTTTTTTTGTTTTATAATACATAAAATTTTCAGAAAATATTGTAAGGTAAAATAAGCGCACATAAATAAAACGTAATATCACCACTCGGTAACTTCTTGAAAGGGAAGTAAGTACCTACTGATATTTTTAGTAGGTAATTATTCGCTTTAGTAGTTAGTATGCATGTAAGTATAGGAAAATATGCTGATTATGAGTTGTAGTATCATTTGAACAATGTATAATGGGAAGCATCCATAGCGGTTAACGTAAATACGTACACATTCAACAAAAATATTTTTTTGCCATAAAATCAACATATTTTCTATTTAATTTAATTTTACCTTAATACAATAAATTATTGTTCAAACACACGGTTATAAGTATATCATATAAGTAGAAAATATCCATTTAAATATACCTAATTTTATCTTTTATATGATAAACCAATAAGTATTTGTTATTTTGCATTATTACCTACGCGGTGAAGCCCATACATTATGTATTTCCTATTACGTTATAACGCTATAGATATAGTTTTTCGGTAAATCCGTAAAAATAATTTTATTATAAAATATTTATTCAGGAAATTACATTTGGCATATATCTTGTATGGACCTTGATTTGTGTTGAAAAACGAATTCTATGATAAACATTTACATAATTGATTACAATTAATTTATTATTTAGGTATACAGGAAGTCTCAGACTTTATTCCCCAGGCATATTTATATATCGATTATATTTTTGAGAATTGTCCCATCGAACCCTATACATATTCGTAAATGGTATGAAATTCTTTACAAGTTAGTGGTAATTATAAACGATATTATTTTAGAGACCAGATATGCAACATTCAAGTTTTTTTCTTTAATAGCATCATAGATATTTTTTTACTATTCTGATAGAATTTTTTATTTTCTTTTCGATCGTGTAAACCAATATGGGTTTTAACATCTGAAACATTTTTTTTTTAAGTTTGCATGAAAGTTTATTGCGAAACTAATTTCAAAAATTTTCGATACGTCCCTTTTAAAGAACTGTTATGTAGAAAAAAAACGAAAATATACCTACAAGCACCTACCTGCCTATATAGTTTTTAAACTACATTTACGTTAGTACATCTCTGAATAAAAAGTTTGCGAAAACACTCACTTCCTTTGTTCGTTGAATTTAATTCTTAAAAAAAAATAAAATAACCTAATAATTTTGTAACTCCCCTTTCTAATCTAACAATGGTATCCAGGTACTTTCTAATGCTTTTTTCATTGTGGTTTCCGTATTCTAGAAACAAACGTTAACATGCGTAGGCACTTAACAATTAAGACGCAGTATATCTACCTAAGAATAAAAAAAATGGGTAGTGATTTAATGTTATAGGAGGTTTTCTATAGAATTGGTGGCCTACCAATAAATATAATACTTAATTAAATTTGCATAATGGAAATTCAGAACTGCAAAAATTATGACGTCGGGAATAATCCAGCTGTACTGCTGCTTGTAAGTATTTGGAAATATTGCAAAATAATATACAATAATTGTTAGTCATACCTAATATTCCATAAATCATAATTTAATTCTCTATTAATTTAATAGTAACTTTTACAGAGTCTTAAATATTATCTAATTTTAAAGTACCAGTTTTAATATATTTTTAAATAATTGTGTCATATTATTGTAATCGTCATCAATAATAATTAGGTAGGTACCTACATACCTAGTAGGAAATTTTGTATTGAAACGTGAGGTACTGAATTAATTGTAAGAAAAACTTATAAATATAATTGTTCCTCTTTTGTTCAACAAAATACTTCAATTTGTTTCTTTTTTAATGTTTTGGGTCATAATATTTCAATGCTTCTTTTATATATTTTTATTTTTTAGAAACTTTATTACCTATTCTATTGTTTACTGAACGATAATATTGTTTTGAAACAAGTTCAAATTTGGCAACTTTATCCGTTATTTCACACGTTAGAAGAGCCGACGAAAATCGCTGAATAAAGAAGATAACGTCGAACCGGAGCACCATATATAAGAAGGAGATTGGAAGGACGAAGATGCATTGAAAAAATGGTTGAAAGAAGAAAGTCAGAGGCAGATACAAATAATCGATTTAAACAAACCATTTATTTAAAAAAATAATATGGAATAATATGATTAGCAAAGTGGATACATATAGATTTAAAAGTAGATAAATTTAGAAAAAAATCTCTTTGACATAATTTTATCAGTTATTAGGGAAATAAATATTTCATTTAATCACAATAGACAGCTTACAACGGAATTAAAAAAATATGAAAAGAAACGTGATTTAATGCTGCCAAATAAATAAAATTGCCTGGAACTTGAAAACTATTGTTAAAAGAAAATTTGTAACCGACGACTTCAAGTGACCACTTTTTTAATTAAAATTTGGCGGTTCAAACATCTTCCGAACCAATACAAAACGGAAACGTAAATAATCGTAAAAATTGTGTTTTAAACAACGAATATTTAAATTTAAATAGGTAACTGGGTATAATTTTACGATTAGTTACTTTAGAAAATCGAGAGTTTGTTTTTTATCGGTAATCCTTCGACTTGTTCTTTAGGTTTGCATTTGGTTTATGTAAGTACGCGTTAACAATAATCGTGTTAGTGAGTTTTATTATAGTTATTACCTACAATACACAAAAAATATGTCATAAAAAGTTTTATCTTAAATTTTGCGTTTCTTTTTTTGTTTATATTGGTTCTAAGAGATACTCACTGTCAATAAATAATGCACGTTTAATATAAGTACTACTACTTAAATAGTTATTAATTATTATTTATAGTGACATGAACACACTGATAAAGACAATTATTATAGATAATAAAAATGTGACATGTAAAAGTATATCTCGACGAAAATTGCCCATTTATGGAGAAACCATGAAAGATAATACATTTTTATAAGAGTAGTAAAAGTTGCTAATGTAAGTAGTCGTTTGAAAACATTTACTAAAGGAGTCAGTGGCGTACGTATAAAAAAATAAAAGTAGTGGGTAAAAAACCCTTAACGATAAAATGAAAAAGTTCATAATAGGTAGGTAGGTACCTAAATTCGCATATTTTTATTAATTGTTTTTAATTTATTAGTTTTTAAAGTTGACGGAGGAACAAATTTAAACAGGGAGGTAGAAGATGTTTGTCCTGTTTGTTTAAAATAGGTAAATTTGTATTTTTTGTTTTTGTTAATTTTATTAATTTTGTTAATTACCTTCGTATTATAATAAAATAGGTGCACGTGGAAAGAATTATGAGTTTCAAAATATTCTTCATTATATTATAACAAATTAAATTAATTAATACTTGTAATTAAATAATATTTATATTTATATAAATTTTATATTTATAATAATTATAATATAATTATATAATTATTTTTATAATTTTATATAAATTTATATAATTTATATTTATATTAATAATAATTAAATAATACTTATACGAAGAGATATAATACATAGGTACTTATGTTTAACAGATTCGTATTTTAAAATAAACTTTATCTTATTTTCCATATTAAGAACGTATGCTCCTTAAAATCCAGTTCATATAAAACGATATCCTAGTGTAAATTCCAGGTTTTTCATCTTGCCCACAACGTTTGGAACCAAAAGATACAATTCCATATTGAACGAGTCTAATATGGTCATCATATTTAACAAATTTTTGTAAAGGTCCTCCACTATCACCGTTACAAGAATCAACGTTATTGTTACCACCAGCACATATTTGTTTTTCGTGATAAATTGTAATGGGCCATTTTTTATAAGCACGACTACAGTTGTAGTGATCAACTGTTGAGATGTACGCCTTAAGAAGTTCTTTGCTCCGTTTTCCTAGGGAAAAATAAGAATAATGTTATAGGCAAAGTAATAGGTATCTACTTTTTAAATTAAGACATAATCTAACTACCTGTGTTTGTAACTCCCCATCCTGTTACGACAAATTCTTCATTTTTGAAATTAGAATTTGAGGTTTTTGTTATTGGAAGACATATTGGCTTAACATTTTCTAAATAGAAAATTACTAAATAATAACTTTTAATATTATATAAAATCACGATTTATACCTTTATTAAAACTAATTGGCGCTGCTAGTCTTATTAATCCAATATCGTTAGTCAAAAGCGTTGCATTAAATTCAGGATGTGGAACAACTTCGGCTATTGCGATATCTTGAACAGGATCCGCACAAATTAACCTATTATTTAATCCTTTCTCGCAATCAATATTTGCATCGATGTTATGCTCCCCAATACGAACTCCAAACCTTTTAATATGAAGTAGATCATAAAAACGTGCACTATTTTAGGTATACAATTGTATTACTTACAATTTAGTATTAGAAGGGAGATTTGTAATACAATGAGCTGCTGTTAAAACGTATAAATTATTTATGATTGTTCCAGCGCATTTAAACTCGCGAATGTTATCTATAAAGCAGGTTAAAAATTATTAAATTCTTCTTATTTGTTCATTGGAAAATGTTCGAATTCATATTTCGTAAATTAATTCTAAAAATTTTCGTACAACACTATAAATATTTATTATTTAGTTGCGGAAATTGCTTTTACAACAATACAATATTTATAGGTAATATAGATAAGTATACATCGCACATAATGAGAATAAATGCAAGAATAATTTATTGTTTTTGGGTCAAATTCTTTTAACTTTAATTACGAAATATTAATCAATTTAGCATTTTAAATTAATATTAAATTTGCGCTATTCAACTAAGTGTATGAAAACTACCTACCATTGGTAAGAATATTTTCAGGCCACTTAGAAATTTGATTAAATAATTAAATATTTATATCTACCCTAAATCGATAATTTATATTTATATTTTTTTACATTTTGTTCAAAATTACCTTTAAACCAAGTTAGGTTAGGGCACTTTTGAATATTGTTTAAGGTTACGATATACTGCTAAACGAAGTGAAAAAGTTTATTAAGACTTGAATTGCTTTTGGTTTTAAATTGTTTCGCAAATTTAGGAAGGTAACTCCTTGTGACAATCATTCCAACTTCGTTACTCACACTTTGTTTTATACGTACTTAATTTGTTTATGCAATTTTTCTAATCTTTACTAACACCTTTTATTGTTTACTGTACTACATTTATTTAATGCACGTGTCAATCTTTATAGTTTTAAATATTATTTATTATAAAAATATCGATGTGCTGCATTACCTCACAGTAAGACTTTTTCTTTATATATATATATATATATATATATATATATTTCTAAATTTACCCGTTTACAACCCCACATAATAACTGTATGCACAAAAAACTACCATAGGTTCCCTGAGATTAAAGACACATATATACACCAACTTTGAGCTCTAGACAAAAATTAACGTTAACTTAACCCCACAAATCTTTGAACATAATCGAAAAAAGGGGCAACGTTTTATCATTCATATTATTGAATTTATAGATATTCGAAAACACATTTTAACACTAAATTTTATATATAGGTAGGTACCTACTATTATAAATATTATCTATGTAAATTTGTGTCTGATACATACCTGTTTTGTAAGATAACAACGCCATCCACGGAAATTCAAATAGTAAAGTTTTATTTCCTCCAACAATTTGATTTTGTGCCAATTGTCCACAGTTTTGGGGAAGAAGACTTAAATTTTTGTGATTGTATGTATTATTAGCAACTAAGATATTCTCTTTATTAAATTTTACTCCAATAGGATTCTTTGGACAACACACTTTTACTGAATTATGTGAAATGCCGCAGTAATAACCTTTTAATTTTTTTTTTATCACTGGTAATGGGTCCTTTGATTGTCTAACATAATCCATAATTGGTTTACAGTATTTCACTAATATGCAGTTTCCTATTCCTCTATCTGGCGTTCGACATCCATCATCATCATAGACCCAATCTGAAAATTAATAAAATGAGAAAGTACCTACCTAATAAAAATAATTATTCACAGATTTATTAAATGTGGGTACTGCATTTACTAGCGTATTTTCTCTCTAGTTTTTTAGCATATCTAACATCGAATTTTTTTATTTTACTTGCGGAATTTTCCTCGTCTCTCTGATAAAGAATTTAAAAAATAGAAACTTTTCTTCCTTAAATTATAGAATAACTATCCAACTGAAAAATCATAGTGACACTCTAGAAACCCACTAAACCAATCTGGACCTGTTCTAGAAATTATAAATAAAGGGTATTTATTTTTAACTAATTAATACGGAGTTATTATATAGAAATTAATGTTCAGTAAGTACCGTAACATAAATGTACCTGTACTAAACAGCACTAGATTGAAAAGAAATAAAATTAGAAATTTGTTACAAATGACAAATAATACAAAAAGTCATTCGATTATTATTTTTTTAATATGTAGATATTAGCGTATTTTATCTAGAAAAAAAAGAGGAATTCAATATCAGTAATGATATAGTTTTAGAAATTATAATTACCTATCTAGAAACATATTTAAATACAGCGGTAAGTACATGTTAAATTTAATAAATGGCAGAATTTTAAAATAGTCGGAATTAAAAATTAAATTGCCTAACTATTTAATTATTATTATTTTTTATTTTAAAAATATTACATAAGATCTCAAATAAAACGTTTAATAAATTGTAAATAAAATCGTATACATTTAAAAGAGTCAAGCAACATATTTTAATATGATATTATATAGAATTATCTTATGAACACCTGTGACTAAAGAATGGTACGATTCGTGTAATCTATACATGCGGCAACGCACTTGTGATTTGTTCGGTCATTAACGTACCTTCGTGATAGAATATTATCTATCTGCAAGTATGGGGCTTATCGAATTATACGTGATTCAATAGAATAGACAATTTGATGGTTAATAAAATCGTTTTCAGTTCGTTTCCGTCCATCTTAGACGAATTTTGTGTACGCTCGGCGTGTAAATATTTCGGTTTTATTTATTTTACTATCGGGGAACATTTTAGAATAATTTAACTTTATATTTTAAACAATTGTGTTGTGATAAACGCAGTTTCTTCAGTTATTCTCCGGATTGTGCAGTAGATTTGGACAGTCGGAGCTTCTTAAAAATCAAGTAAGTCTGTACTTATGTTTATTTTAATATTAAGTTGGTTAAAAATACAAATTTTCCATACTTATTGGATTTAAATACGGATTTATTACCTATTTATTATTCTGAATGTTTAAATTACACGATCCATTTACACTTACCTACAGCTAGTTGTACATTATGTTTATACTTATTTCTTCTATTACATAAGTAATGATCTTTTACGTAGTATTGGAATGTATTTGTTACAAAATATACGATCGATCATTTATCTACTGTAGGGTTTTATTTTTATTTAACAGAAAATACAAATGAAGGGGATTAGAGCTGAACCTCGGACCTGTTACCTAACAAAAAGTAAACAAAAGTAACAAAAAGTCGACGTTGAGATAAAACATTTTTTTTTTAGTTTATAAATTATTTTGTGCTTTCAACTTAAATTTGATAATGTAATTTATTTCGTAGGGTTATTAAAAATTAATACGAAAAAAAAATCGAAAATTTTTGTTTTCTCTGTTTTATTGTAAATGCACTTGGGTGATTTTAGAATTAAAATAATCTCAACTGTTGTTCACAATGATTTTTTCTTTCGATCATAAATGGCACGAAAATCGAAATAATCACGTGGATTGTTTTATTGCTGAACAAAGTTAAGTTTCAATTATCCAATAAAATGCTTGAGATATTTGGAACTAAAAACGCACTTAGGTGGTTTCAGCTCTAACCCCTTCAAATGTAATTAATTTGAAATTCTTTTACATGAAGTCATACTGTTTAAATAATACTAAACTGTATTTGGGAATATACAAGTTTTGGATGATTAGATTATTGCTTCATCGTTGTTAAACTGGTCATAGAGCATTGGTCGATTACATTTTTTTTCCTTTACGTTGTAGCCGCAGCCGCGTGTCAGATATTATTATGAACAATTTATTGAATTTATTCTACGGTCACAGTCGTAGAGAAATTGACGCAATAACCGTTTCTTCACTCACAGTTTAATTACGACTATTTAATTACTTCGTTTGTGAGTATCTGTGCAGTCGATATAAGTATTATACATCTACATTTTTAATGCTGTCAATGGCTGTTAAATTAAATGGCTGTCAATTTTAAATCAATTTAAAATGCATTTAAAAATAACAAAACATTTACCTCAAACTAAATTATTTATCACCGATCACAAATAGTAAATCAAAATTCATATAAATCAAGAATAGGTACGTGGGAAATCAATTAGATACTTATAGGTATACTCTTAATAAAACGAAGTATTCTTCTAAAAACTTGAATTTTTCACTAGAACATTTTAGCAGCGGCAAGTAAACTATGCCTACACTATAAATTGTATTAGAACTGTTAATTTAAAAATTAGTGTTGTTTAAATAATATACCTATATGAAGTTACGAAAAATTAATGTTAATTTAAATATTACCAGTTAAAGCAAAAAAACTGCAAATCTTTACTACATAGTAAGAAGTACCTATATTACCATAGAAGTACCGTAGGAGAGATACGTTATTTAAGATAAGTTCCAATACTCGTCATCAATAAAATCTCGACATTTTACAGTAGGTACTAATAAATTGAGTGCAGGTAAATCATCGGTAGAATATGCCACGTTCAAAACTTTAAATTGAATATTACAAATATACAAAACAGTAACTTTTTATTGATGACGCGCATTCGAACCTACCTTGAATAACGTATAACTACCTATTTTTATCAAAAATGTTAAACAAATTAAAAATGTTTTGGTAGATAATTCGTTTTTCTACAAAATTGTTACATAATTTTAAGTCGCATCAGCGACGAATAGAACCAGTAACGGTTTAACGAACCTCTTATTTTTTATATAAAAAGTGCATTTTTCTTAATAATCGTCGTTTTAAAATTCGTACTTATCAAAAAAAAACATTGTTAATCCGCTAAAAAGAGATCAAACGTTATCGCATTATTTATAATTATAGTTTTATATAACTACGCACGCTTAAATATACACTCAAATAGTTATTACATATAATAATGAATTAAGGAAATTGTCTTATCATGAGTTAGTAGGTATCCATCTTATATAGTCATGTTAACTAAACTTACCTCCACTGATTAGGATAGGTAATATTAATATACATATTAACACTAATTTGCAACACGAAATTTTTGTGACCGTATTCATTTTAACGACGCTTAAGGGCGAACGTCTTGCTAAAAGATTTTAAATGAAATACGTAACAGCGGAGCGGATCGCGTACTTTCATTCTAAGCTAATCAACAGGAAAATCGCCATAATTGGGATTTTCCTTTTAAAAAATACCAACCAAAACTTTAATATAATTCAAGGTCGGTTACTAAATGATAATAATAACTATAACGGATATATATCATTTTTTCCTGTATCATTGAATACATTCAAAGTGTTTGCATGTAAAGTCGGGTGCGCCAGAGTTGATCCCTGCGTCATCAGTAGGTATAAACTTATACTTTTATACTTACTTATTTTTAAATTTAACAATCGAATCGTAATTAAAATGTTTTGTAGGAAAATAAAAATATCAGTTTACGTATTTTAATATTTTTTAATGTATATTCTAGTACTTATATCTACATTTAAAATTATTATAAATATACTGTCTTCTTAACATTTTATCTTACTGCTAAGTGCCCGTGCTAATTTCACCGTGTTTCAGAATTAGAAATATAAAATATTTATGAAATAAATAAATAATTTCAAATCACGTGTAGGCACTTATATAGACAAAGTTATTTAATGAAGCTGCTTTAAAATAAAGGTACAATTTAGAAATAGTTCCAAATAAGAAATCTTTTGTTTGAAATGGTTAATAAACTATTATTTTATTTGTTTATTTTAAAGAACGGGGATAGGCATCTAAAACTTAAAAATAAGTACTTGGTTACTACCTATATAGGTACAAATTTTGATGTTAAAATGCCTTGAAAAAGAATTAATCCATTTTAAAGTTGATAAATCGTATTCACATCAGACAGTGATGTTTAGTTACCAAACAATGGGCTCAAACAGCGGAAAGTAAGCGCTACGTTATGGTAGCTGACAACGGCTGAAGGACCTTAGCCGATTGTGGTAAACACGTGGCACAACTGATGTTATACGTACGTCAACTATAAGAATAAAATAAAAAAACGCAAATAAATAGCGGTTAACTCCATTAAAACAACGTTTTCTCGGCTGAATGCGCCTAACGATATTTGATAGGTACCTACCTACAGTAAATTTTTTGTGAAAGATAAAACTTTCAGCGTACATACATATATACATTTTTATCACAGTTTGAATAAATTGATGACATACAATATTTTTGAAGCTTTTGTTTCGCGTATTTAGGTACCGTTTCGTAAGGCGATCTCTAAAAAAATCGTTGTTTTATGCATATATAGCAGTGGCAAAATTGCATACATTCTTGCTTAATGTTTAATTAAGATACCTATACATACATAGATAATGATCATCAAAAGTAGGTAAGTATCTAATGCATAATACATAGCCCGCAATGCTATTTTCGGGCAAAAAATACTTTTGGCGTAACACGTACGAGAAAGGCGCTTTAATTGTAAATGCCAAATATTTGATAATTTGCAAAACAAATAGTAAAATTAGGTACTAAGGTCTTATATTTTCTATAATCCAATTCATGTAACTATCTACACGCGTATAAACGCCAGGAAATCCTTTCTGACCACATAATTGCGGTCCAAAAGACACAATTCCAAATTGAATGTATCTTATATCATCATTGAGAAACTCGTCTTTTAGTAAAGGTCCTCCACTATCGCCTCCGCATGAATCTGCATTTATTCCACCAGCACAGATATGATTTCGATTTATAACAACCTGCGTGTTTTCATATGCTTTAGAACATTGACTTTCAGAGTCTACTGGTATGTGTATTTTCAATAAAGCTGCACTTTTTCGACCTGAAAAAAAAATTATAAACACGTTAAAGATTAATGTCATACCTAAATATGTTTTTTATGCTCAATAAATTTTAGTATAAATTATTTAAGTAATAATTTAAAAAGTTGTTAATAGAGGCCGTCAATTAAAAAATACGACTTCTAAAATTAATTTAATCAATATCAAATATAAGAAAGTCATGATTTAAGTAGGACGATGTCAAATTATACAGAACTGTTGACAACATTTCCAGCAAGATTTTGAACGCGTAATATATAGCTTTATACTATAAAAATCATACAAGATTTGGAATTAATTGGTCGCCGTATTTTGGAAATTTTTTTTTTAAGTGGGCGTCCACATTATAAAAGGAACGTATCCTTAAAATTTCACGTTTTTAGAATCAGTGATTGAGACTGGGCGTTGTTTTGTCAATTTTTATAAACGTACTTTAACCCGTTTCGTCCCCTTAGTAGTGGAATTTTTCAAAACTGAAAAGACCAGGCGTAATTAAAATAATATTTTAAAGATTCTATCAATTTAAACACTGATGTGGGTGACGTCGTTTCCGTGTATTCAGTTTTTGATTTAATTTGTTCCTTATTCACATGTGTAAACACATAAATATCTTCTTTTTGAATCTTACCTATCATTATGATTATTTTGGGAATGTTGCTGTATTTTTGGTTTTCCGGATTGTTTTTTAAGTTATTGTCGTGTATGTTTTTTCGATATATTTGTGAATGCTAGCTCCTTCGTTGTAAACTTTCTTTGTAATTTGTTTTTATGACGTTTCCGAAAAAGCCGTTTGTGATCGGCGAAACGTTGAATGTAAATTGTTTTATAATTGTTTTATTTAAAGGAATACTGGACTATTACTTCCCTTCATTTCATTTTAGAAATAATATTTTGTTTTAAATAAATAACTTACCTATTTATTATTTATTTTTAAGTAGGTATATTAGTTTAATACTGATACCACATACCGTTTTCTGTAGTACCCCATCCAGCTACAGTTAGTTTCTGTCCAGTAAAGTTGACATTTGTTAATTCCTTTGTAATTGGAAGACATATTGGTTTAACAGAATCTAAAAGTAAAATTAAATTAAATTAAATATCGATGGTAGGAGTGCAATGCCTCTTAATATAAGGGATGAAGGAAATAATATAGGGTAAGATAACGTTAAAATATCAGTACGAATTTCACAACCGTATAGTGGTACACGATTTATTTAACTGGACAGTTCCTTAAATAAAACATATTTTTAAAAATAAAATTGAATTTTTGTAAGTTTTTAGATGCCTAAATTTTGCAAAATAGTCATACCAATCTGTAATTAGCATAGCAATAAACATACCAATAGTAGAATTTATGGGCCAGGCTAGTCGAATAAGACCTATATCGTTTATATATTTGACCGGATCATAGTCGGGATGAGGAATAGTTTCTGCTATTGCAATATCTTGTACGGGATAAGTGCACATTTTCACATCACGGTCAAATTGAACACAATCCTTCTCAGAGGTAATGTTATGTTCTCCGACACGAACACCAAGTCTATAATAAACTGAATAAAGAACACTTTAAATCTCTAATAATGCACACTTACAATTTTAAATTACGAAGTCGAGTAATACAATGTGCAGCTGTTAATATGTATCGATCATTAATAATTGTACCGGCACATTTAAAATCTATTCCGTTACCTAAAAAAGATTAATTCATACTTATTAATTTTTTAAAACTATACGAATATGATTTTGTAAGTATTGTACATATCTACATACCTGTGTTATAGGACAAAAGAGCCATGAAAGGAAATTCGAATGGGGTCGTTTTATTGCCTCCATATATGCGAATTTCATTATTCATTATTCCACAATTGCTTGGTAAAAGTTGCATATTTTTCTGAGTATATACATTATTTGTTGAAGTTGTAGACGGACAGCACACTTTAACAGATTTACCGTAAAAACCACATTGGTATTGTCTCAGTGTGTTTGTAAAACTTGCGATTTCCAAAGCCATTGTTTCAATCATATCGATAATAGGTTTACAATCTTTTATCGGTATGCAATTTCCAACACTATTGTTTGGAGTTGTGCAACTATCATCATCTTTAAATATCAATTCTAAAATTAATATATAAATCTTACTTATAAATTAATTTTAAGTTAAATTAAGTTAAAAGTTACTTTTAAGAACGTTAAGTTTGTATTTACCGAGTTTTACATCTCAAAGTTAGCAAAAACCAAGTTTTGTTAATCATTTAGTGAAAATCTTGTACCTATTTATTTAAAAACAAAACCTATAAAATTAAATTGAACAATTTAAAGAAAATACAGTGATCGATCCAAAGTCAAATTAATTATGCAATGCTTACTCATTGTAAAGAAAAAATAAGTAAATGAGCAAATGAGCAAAGAGTTTTGTAAATAGGCGATGTTTTTATATATCTTTATTCACAATAAGCGTAAGCGTAAGAAATACATAAGAAATTATAAAATAAAAACTGAATTGCCTATAGAGAATTCGTAAAAGTATTCATAATGAATGGATGATTTTCTTATGTTGATATCATTGTTACATATTGTTTCCAGATGAACATTAGGAATACATAATCTGATTCTGTATAATTCAGTTTTTATTTTATAATTTCTTATGATTACGTTTATTATCAAGAAGGTCTTTGAAGATGAAGTTTCCAATGTAGATTACTATATGCGTAACACAAAAACTGTCAAAATTTTTATTTACCGTAAACACTAAAAATTCTTTTTAAATTTACCTAACTCTTTTATATTTCAAAAACATAAGTAATAAACATAATAGGTCTTATTGTCAAAACAGCAGCAATTACATTTTAAATATTTAGGTATTTTACAAATATTTGATGTAGGGGAAAGTGTTGTTCCTTTGACCCCAGTTTTACCTTGAAGTAAAAAGTCAACTAAAAGTTGACATTATTGCTATTGACAATGTTATATTAAGAATATTTCTATTATTGAAATGACAGTTTGAGACGCAAAATAAGGCAGTTCGAGACGCAAAACACAATGCATTAACCATAAATTAATTAATAGTAAATGTCAAATTTCTCGTCAGAATTTTACGAATTTTGGGACAGTTAACGAAAAAATATTGTTTGATACACGATTGCGAAAATATGCATTTCACAATCTAGCATTAAAAATAACTATTTAATCTTAGAGAATTAAAAACCTTTATGATATTTTATTTTGAATAGTTGTTAAAGATACAACACCCCCTAATCAGAGGTATGTACATTCGGTATGTAGTACCTTTAAAAATATTACTTTATATTGAATTAAAAATTTAAAAAAATATATATTTTGTAACTAACAGATCGAAAATTTCATCTAACTTAAATTTAGATTAATTAGACTAAAACCCCAGACTCGAAAATATAAAAAGTGAAAATTGGTCAAAGGTACAACACCTTCCCCTAAATACTTAACTTCAATCAATTTGTTTCAATATACATTTAACAAATAAATTTAAGAATTTCTTATTTGCGAAAACAATTTTATCTTAATAGGTCAAGTTCATTTTAGTGGTGCTGAATGATTACAACTATATACAGAAATCATACGTTTCATATAGGTACAATAACCTACTTAATTTAAATAGTAGGTAATTGTAAACCAGCTTTATTACTATTAAAATAGGAAATGTAGGTACCTACACCAAAAAATAAAATCTATTTTTATTTTACAAATGTATTAAAATGTATTTTAGTACAAACATAATAAAAACAATATATTTCTGTTATTACTAAATATAATTATTGTATAAACAATTGAAATTTCAAACACGAACGTTAATTTATATCTTTTCTAATTATTTAGCTATAAAATATGTATGATCAGATAAATTTATTTATAGGTATTGTTTTTTAACGTTTCTCGCACAACTTGACTACTCAAACCTACTCAATTTAGTAATAATAACAATAAAAATTAGGTACATCTAAGATTTTCTTCAACATATGCTTCAATACTTGCATAAAATTACATTAGGTACATAAAAATAGAATTTTTCTATAATAAATTGCCTCATATAAAAAAGTAATTATATAGGTAGAATAAATTTGAAAAAACATAATTTTTAAAAAACTAGTGCTTATTAAAAAATAGGCGCTTACGTGCAGTAATTAAATGTATTAATCCAACACATATACATATTAGAAACATGTTATTGGCACTTACAAAACTGATTTCATGAGAATTCATGACTACGTTCGATTTCTTACAGTTGATGAATACGTTGTCGCGTACATTTATAGTATCATCAACTTTTCCTTTCTTATCATGTTTTTACATCCAGTACATAGTCCATATATTCTGTACATTTGACTATTTTAAAAATTGATTTTAAAACTCGATTTCAAAATTTTGTAATTAGGTACCTTTAGTTGCGACGGCAAAATACTTAAATGATTAAGAAATATTTATTTAAAATTGTCTTCTTTTTTAATATGTAGGTAGGTATTTACAAAGATTTCAAATAGGCGGAAGAAAATCTAATACATTTTATATTTTTTTCTTTCAATTTGTGCAAGGAATTCCCGACTGTTGTCCATTTCGATGGTGTTTATTGGGTTTTGCCGTGAGCTTTTAAAATTAAAATTAAACCTTGACGTTTCGCCGGACGTATTGTGAGCTTCTTCGGAAGTTTTATTCAATTTGGGATGTTTGTCCTCTTACTACTAATTAAATATTACACGACGGTAACATTCCGTTTTCTTTCCTTGCTCGTAGAACGTGTTCGTTCTAGTTGATCGGTTATTCATTACCATGACCAGAAGTAGCCTCTGTTACTACCTACGGGTGATAAGAGACGAGTCATTGGAAATACTGGGGCAACCCCAACAACCTTCAGAAACTTTTATTATAAGCTTAAAAAAATTTCTTCGGCTTTATTTGGACCAATCAAATTTACTTTTTAACACATTTTTAATAGCACCCTTGTCGAAAGTAGGTACCCTGCCTACATGAAAATTGATATTGCTTATGTGCTAGAGCGTCGCATTCGTCAGAATTGTTTTAATATTATGTAACGTATCGAGTTAACTCTTTAGCGGCCGAAGGTCGGGATATTCCCGAAACAGCATCATTATCGTTGCGGTCCATGACCGAGATATTCCCGGGTCGCACTGTGACGCCTTATGTTTAGTTTAATTCTTAAAAACTTTATATGCATGTTTATGAGTTTTTAACGAATCGGGCCGATTAAATAAGAAGCCGTATTTGCGGCTTTCTCCGGTTCGCGTCGCGACGCCGATAGTTAAAGCAAGTCATATTCGCATCACACCTTCCGGCCGTTAAAAGTTAATAATTGCCTCGATAATTGCTTATTTAGTACTTGTTGCTTAAATAAGTATAAACCTGTTGTTGGTATTGATTAACTAGGTACAATATCAAGCATATTTCAACACCTCAACACCTATCAACACCTATTTTACCCTATCTGTTTTGGCCAGAACTGACGTGAAATCAGATAGGATTATTTATTAATTAAATTAAACACTTAGCTCTTACTTTTTTCGAAATTCGCAAGGGCTGCTAGTCGAATAAGTGTTATATAAGTGTAGATATTCTGGACGAACAATTACTTTTCCAACGTAAAAGTCTTGAACTGGAGGGGCACAAATGCTTTTCGAACTATCTCAATTTAGATTTATATTAATATTAGATTCCCCTAGACGTATACCTGCCCTAGATATAAAATTAATTAAATATAAACAGGTACTTATATTAATACAAAACATACCGTTCATTTATAAGTACATTTAAAATCTGAATTAGTAACTGCAACAACAAAAATTAATAACCCCTTACTAGAATTATACGTTAACAGTGCCATCCGGGGAAGCTCCAAAGAAAGAGTTTTAGAGCCGCCTATTAACCCCCTGTTATCCTGCTCATAATTTGACTTGCACCACAATTATTTACAGATAACAATTTTAGATTTGGACGAGATCTTATATTCAAATTATTAAAATCATTATTTTCGTTAAACTGCAACAGACTTTTGGGGTATTTTCCTCTATTCCGCAATGATTTTGTCGAATAAGTTTGTTGTGGAACGGATTCAGTTTTAAACAAATTAGAAAAATATTTACAATTCCGTATATTTACGAATGTTATATTTTTCTCAGTTTCGCATCGCTTATCTGCAAATAAATTAAATTGTGACGGTCGATGGACTTTAAATAATATAAAAAGAAACAAAGAAACGCGTTTTATGTTTTTAATCCAAGATAAATAACGATTCGTAAAAATTACGAAGTAAATATTGAAATTATGTGACGTCGGCTGAACTATGTATGCTTTCGTCACGAGATTCCCCAGTCTTGAATTTTTATAACCTTTTTTTTATTGGGTTTTCTCTATTGCTTTGTAAACTAAAATACTGTTTTTCTTAAACAAAACACTTCAATGATTATTTTCCCGTTTTTAAGTGACGGTGTCGTTTTTACGAATGCTTAATAATAACGTTTCTCACAGGATTAGCTTACAAAGAAGTTTAGGTAGGTGGATATCTCAGAAAAATTTGAAACTTTGCAGGATACTAGTTAACCCTAATTAAGAGCTGTATTCCGATCGTGCTGTTACGCGGTTTAAGACGGTGAAATCCACCCTTGAAAATTGGAACTTTTTTCGATTTTGCTTATTATCTCTAGAACAAATATTTTTGTAAATAGCTGTTTAAGACCTGCATTATGATACAAAAATTAGGGATTAAAATCCTAAGGGGTGTCATCCCTTCGAATTTTCACCACTAATTTTTTGCCATACCTGGGTAAATTTTTACATCGGCAGACATATATATTCATGTAAAGGACAATTAAAACTATAATTTAAAAAAAATAATAATGCGATGTAGTTTTGTACAGTAGGTGACACATTGAAAATTTATTCATTTAGAGGGAGGTCTGCCAGGTTTTCGAGGCAGACCACAATAATTCTAAATAATTGATATTTCTATAATAAATTTTATCAAGAATCAAGTTTATCAAAAATGATTAAACAAAAATTCAATTGTCTCCCACCGGTTAGATATTTCCCACCATATTATTTCTTAAACATACTAAAAAAAATTTTAAATATGTACTTTTTAGGAAATTTATTCTAAAATTATGTATTTTTTATGCAGTAAAATTATTTGAATAATCACTATCCTTTATACCGCAAAAATATAAATTTACTCTATTTTTAATTTAAAAACTATTCGTTTTCCCTTAAGCATTAAAAATTTCCTTATTACAAACCACAAACCAGATAAAAGTGTAATGGCATTTTTATGTGGTCGATAAAATACAAAGCAACTAATAAAGCATGTGCACCGCCTACTTACATAGCTTATCGAAGTGCGAACAAAGAACTGAATGTTTTTAAAATAAAACGGGATTTTCTAGAATCCACGTATAAACTCGAATGCATTTATATATAGAATTCAGGCAAAATCACTTCAGATCTTTCGCGTTAATGATACAGAGCGGTAGTGCTTGTTTCAGTAGTTCAAATTTTAAATTACGGCGTCGTACTGTTCGTGTGTGCGAGGAGTACTCGTTCGGTTAATAAGGCCTTTTTGTGTGTGTTGTGTTCCCTAAAAGGATTACAAACAAAAAGGATTAATACGAAGGGGAAAGGTAGGATCTTTCTTTGTCGTCTAATTCTCCATGCTCCAACCTTTAAGCTCTAACACAAATTCTCTGAAAATCGAGCTTGGTTAGGCTCTTGGATAGGTACTCGGTTAAGGTCTTGGTTAGGGCTCCCCTCAAACATTCAACGGTCCAATTTCGCGAACGAAATTTTACCTTACATAGGTATAGGTATGTAATAATACAAATGCGCAGTCAACGGAAGAATCTACGCTGGAAATTGACGATAGAGGGAAAACGATGACGAGAAAAAGGTAGAAAATACAAAGAAAAATTTAGAGTTTTCTAATTTTTTTCTTATAGTCTGTTACAGAGAAGCGGTAGTCGCAGTGGCAGCAGTATTAAGCTAAGTGTCCACTAGTCTGCATCGGACGCACAGTATCATCCCTTAAAATTTTCACCTCTAATTTTTGTATCATAATGTATGTCTTCAACAGCCATTTACAAAAATATATAGTTTTTTGGCGATAGCTCTTGTAGTTTCACAGATAATAAGCAAAATCGAAAAAAGTTCTAATTTTCAAGGGTAGATTTCATCCTCTTAAACAACGTAAGAGCACGAACGGAATACGGTTCTTGATTAGGGTCGACTAGTACTACAATTCTGCAAAGCTTCAAATTATTTTGAGATTTCCACTTGCCTAACCTTCCTTGTTAGTTATCTAGGGTTAAAGTGATAATTTCTTTACATTAACATATTTTTAATTTTTTAAAAACATAAATAATCGATTGTACTTTTTATTTATTTTTTAAACATTTTACTGGTTAGTGTTATCTATGAAATTTTACATTGAATTCTGGGGTTTCTAATATTATAGAAAAAAATTAATTCACGTGCTCTTTGATATGGCACATTTATAAATATTATTAACATTTTATTAATATCTTTAGACCATTTTAACATTGACGTAACTTTGAAAGATTGATGACCGATATAAAGTTGTAAAGATGAGTCTCCTATTCACGTTATGTCAATGCTGTTTTTTATATGTTATTATACAATACACCAAACTCACATTATATTTAAAGTGACAAACTAAAATTTCGTTGTTATAACGTTTCCATATCGTAAACAAGACTTCTTCAGTTACGTATTACTCCTATAATACTATTTTGTATTTGGTATTTATTTTAATTTTAATTTTAACGGTTCTTTAATAATTGCACGACACTATTTAACCTTTCAGGTTGCATTTAAAAACGACCGAACCGATTTGGCTTAAATAATATTTTGCATCAAGTTTCCTAATGGTGCAAAGTTACGTCTAAAGGTTGATTTTTGTATTTATCATTAAAATTCTAACTTTTTACTTTAAATTAGACCAGAATAAATTAATTTTAAGAAAAACAAAGTGTCATATATTAAAGAGCACGTAAAATTATTACTAAAATAACTTAAATTAAAATAAAAATACCTACTTGCCGAGTAAAAAATGTAATTTGAAATACGATTAAAAGTTTTTATTATTTAAACATTGACGCCTAAAAATAAAAATTCTGATTGATAAGTTACGTCATTAAGAAAATTAGTGTGCTTGCCAGACTGTAACCAATAATTTTATTATTGTAAACTTAATGCATTACCTAAACATAATAAACCTAACATAATAATTTATTTACTGATAATGACAAATTAAGTTAAAGGGCTTTGTTAAAGGGCTCTTTATATTTCAGAGCGTTTATTATATTTGTCTAGAAAAAATCACTATCAAAAAATATTTAACACTGAATTCTAAATTTTTGTAAGTTTTCGAGTTTTGTTTTCGACATCGATCTGCAGTCACTTAAGTATACGTTTTGTAAAAGGCATTCTCCGAACAAGTTACATAAATAATCATTAAATACTCGGCAACTAATAATTCACATCATTATTTTATTTACACCGTGTCAGAATTAATTAGCAACTTATATACTGACATTAGTTTGGACTGTGTATAAAAGGTTGACTGCGAACTACTTCAGTAATTACTAACTTGCGAGAATAAATGAATTGTTTGAAAACGGAAAGGTTAACTAAAAATAAATTAATGTCAATTTTTTTACGTAACTCTTTAACATGCGATTTATTAATTCTTCTACATTTTTAACATCTGTAATCATAATTTAGGAATTTTACAAACAGAAATTATAAAATTGTCTTTCATAAATTTTAAAGAAGATCAAACGCATCGAAAGGAAATCAAGTGTCTTACCATCTATTCTATATCTGTAAACAACTTTAGGTTGGGTAAACAAAGTTTCTCTAAACATTCAAACAATCGGCTAGTTTCAAAAGTGCCGCATCTAGAAATATATTCTATAAGAAACGTTCGACGCTAGAGCGCCCTATGTGTATTTAAAAGGGACAAAATACACTGCGCGGTACCTTAACGATTTATTTTTTCTTAGAAAGACGTTATTTATGGATTTAAGGGTTCACTTAACAAATATTTTGCTGTGTTTTTTCTAATTTTTGTCAAAAAAATATGTCAACATTGAATTTCTACTTTGTTAACGAATAAACCGATTAAATCGTTTATTATTAAAATGAACTAATTGTGAATCACTTTTATTAGTTGTGAAAAAAACAGAAAAAAGTTACTAAGTTCAAAATATAAAAATGTTTCATGTATTTGAGTTTCTGTTACGAACATAGTTCATAACGAAACATTTTTATATTTTGAAGTTAGTAACTTTTTTCTGTTTTTTCACAACTAATAAAAGTGATTCACAATTAGTTCATTTTAATAATAAACGATTCAATTACATATTCGGAAGCTTTTAGTTCACTTATTTTTCCGTGTTTGTTGGGTTGCTTTAATATATTCGTAATTCAAACTTAATAATAATATTGAACTTCTAAAAATATGTTTAAATCAATTTTTTAATTAAAAAATTATTATATATAAATACTACCAGCAAAATAAAATATTAAAGAAATTTTTGTTCTCATTGAATTGATCAAGATTTGTGCTACACCACGTAACATTTATAAACCATAAATCGTTGTGAATTCGCTAAGATCATAACGAACACCTTGATTAAGAACTATTTTATTTATTTCAGAATTAAAATAATTTACTTTCTTCGATATTGAATTGGTTTATTTATTTTATACCAATAAGTTAGATAATAATTATAGAAGGGCATACGTAGGGAATGCTCTGCAGGTCAATTTATGTAAATAGTCAGGAAACGAACTTATTGTCTTATTTAGACAGATTCTCTTTCAAAATAATTTACATACTTATATAGCTTATTTTCAAGAAAATTGCGAAAATCAAGTTACGGTCTAATTATTATTATAGATATGTAAGTAAGTACAGGAAGCGTTTGAAACGCAAAATATGTATATTTTTTCAATTTTTGAAATTTATATCATCCTGTGTATGATAGCACAATATGATTATTCTTTCATGTGGTTTTATAATGATAATTAAGTGCTTATACGTTTAATCTTGCAAATTATGGTACATAGCTGTACTTACATCGTACGTATCTATAATTATTTAGTTCATTATCAACACTTGTTTTCAATATTAACAATCAGAATAATATAAAATTTAAGGTGTCTTATATCTCATGTTAAACATTCATTTTCGTCATTTTGTCAAGTTGCAACAGTTGAGCTTTTTACTTTTTTTAGTATAAAAATGAACAAAAAAGATTTATATAATAAATTATATGTACGTATACTGTAATTAAAACGATCTACAAAACCTTCCATCACTAGATATTTCTAAAAGTTTTTGTTACCGTAATCATTATACATATAACGTGTTCTATTTGAAAAAATTGAAAAATATTAGTTATGCCTTTCAAATTCTCTATGTATATAGTTTATTAGATCATAGTGGAACTTTTATGATTTTCGTAAAAATAGACAATATTTAAATATTATTCTTAAGTTATTCAATTCTGTGGGGGGCATCAAATCTTGCATTTATTGTGAACAACGCTAGAAATTTCTTTTAAATCTTCTTGAGTGCACGTAGGAATAAGAGTTTGTAAAAAAAAGATGTGTCGAACGGTTATAACAGCTTGTTAAATAACAATAACAGTTTAATTCAAAATAACATTTTTATTTATTATCAAGCGTACTTTTCAGTTTGACGTGATGTAAGAATCTTATATTGCCTATTTATTTAATCATTTACCTACTTAATAAAAATTAACGAAAAAGAATTGGTTTTTGATACGTTTTTTGAGCTATTTACAAAATTAAAATATATGTATGTAATACCTAGGTAACGAGTAATATTTTATACGAAAACAAATTTTTAAAAACACATAATATTATAATGTAAATTAACTTGTGGAATCGGGAGTTAAATAGTATTTATTGTAGAGTATGACGTATCGATATCAAAGACCGCACCACTTATTTGTATCAAGATGTTTACACGATGCTTAGGTACCTACCTAAATAATATGTCTGGCCGTCATATTTTGTACAACGTAAACCGTTGCCAAAATGCAAATGTTATTGGCCGGCATGTTGGCATTATAATATTATAATAAGATTGATTTTTGTTCTGTTACCTACATGTATTTATCAATTTTTATTTGATATATCTACATATGTTTAAACTTATGGTCGTTTTACTACTGATGCATACACTTTTAATTTCTTATCCAGTTTACAAAATGATTTACCTACCTATGTAACAAATGTAAAAAATAGCTTCTTATTGGAGAGTTCATTTTAATTCAAACATGTCTTATTAATATACAAATCCTATTAATAATTACAAAATTAAACAGAAGATCAAAACTTTATTAATTCTGAAGGTACCTATTTCTAGTAAAATAGTGCGTAGGTATCATTCAAAAAGGAAAACACAATATTGAAATATAACACAATATATCTATTAAAAATTAATGATTAATGGATTATTAATAAAAAAGAAAAGTTTAATATGCGGATATTGTTAGATAAGAACATTACAACTAGAAGATTATGGCCAACGTGTAGTTTTACAATCCAATTACTGATAACTCAAATTTTATGGCTAATATCTGTGGATCGATAAAACTCAATTTTTAAGGGATGGTATTATAGTAGCTATCATCCACAACTAATTAAAATTTTTATAACTGCTTTAATACAATATCCCAATTAAGCATTCTGTGGTTTTGTGATTATTTAAACAAGGACCTATGCTTTGATATAATATTTGTGAATTTACTACCTCTGTCTCGAAATAAGTGTCCGACTTCATCTTTGTTAAAAGTTAGAATACGAATATTTATAAGTTTAATAAGTTTTACTTATGCAGAAAGCACCTAAGGTTTATTTACTTACAAAAATAAGCAATAAATATCTACATCGCTAATAGAAAGTTGATTAAAGAAGAAGGCATATGTGGGAATGACATTTATTTTGCGTCAAAAATTTCATCAAGGGATCGTACACAAATTACGTAACGCTGTAAATAGGGTAACATATAAATTTCTTATAAATCACCTTTTGTATAAATATTATTTTTTAAAGTAGTGTACATAGGTAGGTATCTGTTCTTGTCATAAATACATAGGTATACCTATTACTTTTTTACCGGTTTTGTTTTCTGTTTTAAATTTATCCCACACGTCCCAAGATTATTAACATGTAAACACTTTAATGAGTATATCTCAATAATTTGATGTCGGTGGGGTTGGATCAGAAATGTGCCTCTGCTACCGGTCAGTCGATTGTTAACTATATCTTTATTCATTGGTAATTGTCCAGACTTTATTGCAAAATAAAGTTTAATTTTATTATTTTGTTAACAATGAGTAATTAAAAAAATGCTTAGACAAGTAAAACGAACTAACTTTCGCTTTATAAAGCATATGAAAAGTGAATTCTGTGGGATATTGTGGGTTTTTTTGACAGAACATCGTAAGCGCCACTTATCGAATATGAGTTGTTCCGACTATCTTGTGTATTTAAAGGCAAATGCATAATTCGACATAATTCGATCTACGATTTTTATTTATCCATTAATAAATGTCTGTTTTCGAAAAAAATAATTTATTCGACATAGTTAAATTTACAAAATTATAACACATATTATTAAATAAGTTTTATTTGCATAATATAACTATGCTGTATTTACTATATCTCGTATTTTTGATTCAGAATTCATATCTCATCAGTTCGTATAGTAAACGAAAGTCGCCCATTTCTTTGTAAGTAATCTTTACCTACACGATGGGGCATAATATGGAGCATAATGTAACACGAGTATTCGCTAGTCAGTACGGGCTAGCGAGCAATTTCTATTTTAAATTTAAAGCTCGTTTTGCTTAAGTTTTCATAAAAAATGCAAATCAGATACTTATTTTTGAACATAAGGCGAGCAAAATATTTGTATTTTGAAGTCAGATTTAAAGTAAGCATATTCTTCAAATATAAATAAGTATTTACTGTTATAGATATATGGATTTAATTGTGTTTGGTGGAACGTCAAAATAGATTAACATAAACGAATAGATGAGTAGTACGTATTTACCAAAAATCTTTACGTCGTTTTTTTTTAATAGAAAAAAAGTGCATAAGTTTTATGAAATGGGATGAAATTAATCTCTTGATTATTGTTAAGCATCATTTCGATAGGAAAAGGGAACAAGAACGTAGTGAGATCATATTTATTTCTATTCGTCAAGAAAGTTATTTTTTTGTCATGTTTTTGCAACAAAATGTAATGAGTTAAATCATTAAACAACTTTGTTCTTAAAAAAAAACAAAAATAAATTCTCATAATTATGATTATATTATAGGGGATTATACTCGTATAAAGCTTAAATATAAGGAATCATTATGCCCCGGTCTCCCCTATAAGTAGGTATACGTACATCGATTGTTGACTTATTCCGTGAAATAGCCAACGTGTTGCCACCCAACTTGTTACAACATAAACATAGATTTAGAGTTTTACCCTCATTTTGGATAAAGATACTGAACAACTTTTGTTAGAACGACAAGCAAATATTAGATATCTAATTCCGCATTCAAGTAACGGAAATGTGCGCGTTTTCTTGAAATGAAAACCGACAAGATATAGGGCCGCTTAATGTTAGTTTTCATTTTCAAAAAATCACGTTGACGAGGGGTCGTATACAGATATTGGTTATCGTACTGACACGAAACTCCTTAATTAAGTAGACTATGAATTTCTTTTCTGAATTTGAAATTTGAAAACTGATTACGATTATCGAGAATCGACCCGTTAATTGTGCACGTGCATCCGGAAGTGAAAATCAAACAGGCGGAGATTTTAGTATCGTTTATCCAATGATAGAAAGCAAGTGGTTGTGTGTACGCCCCCGCTGACGGCGCGGATAAAGAACTCAGTTCAAAGTTGGATTCTGTGAAAGCAAGTGTAGTGTGGTTATTGTGAACTGCGCGGCATGAAGCGTCGCGGCGCGGGACGTCTTGCTGCCGTCGCTTTATGGACGCTGTTGCTACATCTCACCCTTGCCGATTGGTGGTGAGTAAAATTTACCTGGAATGCAAAATTAAAATTATGTTTGTGAATTGGCGGCAAAGGACAGCTTAGCGTTAAAATTGATTTTTAATTAAAAATTTATAATTAAACTATGCACTTTTAACGAACTAGGGTAGGTAATTATACGTGTAAGTAGACATACGTACCTACTCAAAATTTTACAAGACGATGACAATCTAAAATGAAAATACAAAACCATTTTCCTCGAAATACATAAGTTGGAACATGGCCATATTTTTTCTTAAAAGAAAAATTAATTAAACACTAATAAGTTATGAAACAAGTTTCTTAGTAAAAACATTTAAATACTAAAATAAAAGTTGGCGTAACATATAGGTCCTTAATTATTTGTTACGAGCAAATTAAATTTGTTAGTTAAATTTTAAATATGTACGTAGGTATTTGTATCATTCGACATATTAGCTGTTCTGATTTATTTATAGATTAACAATAAACGATGTATTTAAGATTTTAAAATCATTCTGATTGATGATCATTTTATAAGAAATCGTTAAGTATTTAATTAGTAGATATTAAGCGTGAAGCTTAAATGGATTCCAATTACATTTTTATTTATTATTTAATTGGTAATCGTTGGTGTCGTGAAAATATCTATAGATAATAGATTTATTTAATTTTTTTTAATATTCAGAAAAACACTATTTGTAATAAGAATATTATGTAGGTATACCTGTAAGTTTATTATCTATATGATATCTATTACCTATTGACGTGCTTACTATATCTACTTAAGTTACATATATTATATTTTTTGTTTTCCTGAAAGATTACTTAGGTACATTTTTAACCCTTCCGTTACGGCGTATAATTCCGCGAGTATATAGTTTCATTATAAGGGAGATTTCATCGAAAATATGCATTTTACAAAAAAAAGATTGTGACATGATAAACGTCCTAGATTTATTTTTTTATTTGTTTATTAGTTTTATTTAATTACGCGATAATTTGACGGATGATTGTATAGTCACCCGTAATAGATGAAATGAAATGATTAATCGTATACAAAACATATATTCGATCATTCATATTTGTACCTGTCTAATTTCATGATATTATGTGGCATATTCTTATTTAAATCTTAGGTAGATAGTTGTTTATAAATACTAAAAATAATATCAATTTCTGGTCTAATACAAAAAAAGCCATTAGGTACCTAAGTATAATCTTTAAGTTATTATTTTTCTATAGGTAGGTATTTAAGTACATATACGCTAATTCAATTTAATTATAAATTATTTATTCTATATGTAAATTAAAATTAATCGGAATGTTATATATGGCGTGCCTTCGTTAAACATTAATAGGTACTCCTTCGATTGCACGATAGTAATACATGAAATGTTGTAATACTATACATGTACTATGACGCTACAATAAATTGAGGAAGTCGAGGTAAAATTATGTTACCTGATTCACAAATAACGGTTTTCATGCATCATTGCAGAAAATATCAGTTAGTTAAGTTTGTTAAGTTGAAGTTACTGAGAAATGAGACGCCCTACGGTACTTATATTTACCTATACCTATACCTGCAAGCAAAGGATGTCAGGCGATCGATAACAATTAATTACCTACAGTTCAAAAATATTATCACGTTATCTACAAATCCTAATTATTAGTTTTTTTAATATGTACTTAACTCTATTTTTCGTAGGTAGGTATATTTAATTAAGTAGTATGAAAATGAAGGGATAATTGAATTAAATTCTGTGAAGTGTGTAAAGGTTTGTTCAAAATATCGTGGGCTGACGGCGAGAACTCATTAAGTCCATATATATTATCGCTTTTGGAGAAAAACGCAATTTAAACTTCTTTGTCTTTTGAAAAATCCTATTTTTATGAAACATTAATAAATCTTTGAGAACGTAAATGACAAGTACTTGACGAGCTTTGCGAGTAAGTCTGCAATATGTACTACTTACCTATATTAGAATGTGAAAATCGTTTTAATTTAAATATTGGGTAACACGCGAGCTTTTACAATATTAGTTTAAGATTAATTAGCGCCTATAAAGGGTGTTTTATTTAATTGATTCGTTTCTTGATAAAACAATCCAAGTGACGTTTTTGGTAGAATGGCACAATTATAGACTGATACGATTGATGCGAGAATAACTCAAATTCGCATACAACATATGAGTTAACTCACTATCACGTTTTCGGCCATTTACTGCAGAAACAACACTTAAGACAACCCGAAACATCTTCGACAGCTGTTAAACTTCCGTCAAACGTTGCGTATAAAGGACCTTTGCCTATAGCAGCAGTCAAGCTGGACAATACAGAAACTTTGTTACGTCGGGTGTGTGATGAATTCTTTAATGATTTTGAAGGTTGAAAAAAACAAAAGTAACAAAAAATAAAACAAAGGATATGTGATTACAAAAATTTCTAACAAATAAAACTGTTTTTCTACTTCCCAATTTCTTATTTATTTATTTTATTATATACCATTAGAATTTATTTTTTATTTTATAATTTGCATTCAGTAAATGCCGTGCGGTAAATGTTTTGTTATTAAATTTTGAATGCTTTACATCAGCACTAAACTTTTGAATAAAAGAATATCGAACTTGTTAAATACGACAATTTTTTCTCGCAACCACCTACCACTTATATTTACATATTTTTACTTTCAATTAGATAAAACCTAGTAGGTACAGCGTAAGTTGTTATAGTTAACTCTGATGGTAATTGTGATATGTGTCGTATAGATACTTCTACATGTTATATCTTCATCGTTTCTGCTTTCTTACAATTGTGTTCCTACACTTTTTCTCGATGTCGACAATAGTAGGTAAATATAGAAGTTTTATTTGAACTGTTTATATCCATATTGTTTGTAACGTTTACAGAATTCTACGAATAATCCTGTTTATTCAAATAGTTACGTTTAGTTAATGCCCTTAGTTGCTTTCGAAACGTTCAATCACAAATTTGTGGATTGGTTTATGTTATAAGTAGGTACTACAGATAATGATTAATAATTTAAGTAAAAGTTAGTTAACTCAAAATTTTTACATATTTTGCTTTTTATATCTAAGAACCATGTTTAAAACAAAATTATAGAGATTCTTGTTAAAACTTTAGAAAAAGTAGGTAGATTTTCTACCTACATAAACGGTTTGTATGTAAAAAATATAAGTAAAATAATCAAATATAATAAGCACACTTATCAATTACATTAATAGATAATCAATTCTTCTTCTACCGTTGGGTATCGAGGTACCTATCAATTAATTATAGGTACCTATTATACTTAATTGGAAGTTAACACCAAAAAATATAGAATGTATTTTATACTTTAAAAATGTTGGTGTTTTAACTGAATTGTGTAGGTATAATTACCTAAATGGAAACAATTTGTTTGAGCTGTACCTAGTATATACCTAGGTAATGGTGTTGTAAAAGTACTTGGATATTATTTTCGAATTTTCTAGTAAAATGGCGCATTTTACGATGCAAAATCGTTGACTTATTTTATTCGAATGTTTGAAAATCCTCAACTTAGTTTTATTTTGTTATTTAAATACGAATCCTAATGAAATATACTTATTTATTTTTTTTTATTCGTTTAAGAACGTTTTGCTTGAAAACGCATAAAAACATTTATATTTGCGATACAAAGGAAGATTCACTTATTTTACATAAAAGCGCAATCGCAGCGCTATCATAAATATATAGCTATACTTCAGTTTGTGCAAGATAGAATCAAGTTTTTATTTAGTCTAGATTTTACGCACAATTTAAAAAAATAAACACTTTGATCGTACTCGAATAATGGTTAATTGTATATTAAAAAAAAAAGATAATCAGTCTATAATTAATTAAATGTTATTTACAACAAGCGGTATTAAACTTTAATGTATATTTTCCAATTACCTATACATACTGTCGGAATATTTAATTTTTTTTTAAAGAAGACACAAAAGCCGAACCATACCTGTTTGTAACGTGTACCTTTAATCTTACATACTGTACCTGCACTGGACTATTAACAAATATTTATAATTCAAGCCGCAAGTCGCTTAAAGTGGAATGTCTTGTCAGACATTTGTCTTGGGTCAAACGTTTGAATTCGTTTTATTGTTTCAAAAATCACAGAGATACTCTCAGCTTAAACGAGTTTTGGTGGACCCCCGGTTCATTTTCATGCCGTTCTTCCATTTCTATATTTATGTTTTTCAAACGTTTGCATTTTTATACGACTTTATTAACATAAAAATATTTCTATTTTTATGAGCTTTTTTGATGAGAACTGAACGGACTACTAAAAGATTTTTGTTTGCATTAACTTTGCGCTTTTGTATAATAACAAAAACTTCTCTAAAACCTAAATTCTTATACATTTCTATACTTTTTTTGTAAAGCTCGCGTTAAGAAAAGTGATTCGATACAGTCGAATAAGCAATTTGAGGCTTCTATGCCGCAGGTAATATGCACTGAAAGAAGCGAAAATTCCTAGAATGCGAATTTGTGTTGTTCAAAATTAACAAAAGAAGTAGTGACACATCGGTATAATTGACACGTGTAATTTAATCAGCTGTGAACATCAATGGATTAATGTTTATAATTTCTATACCTATTAACGTTTAATAATACGAAGGTTTAAGATATGTTTTTGTTGTGCTTGCTTGAACACATGCCTAACTCGTTTTTAGTGATTCCCGTGAAAATTCTGTTGTAATTTATTTTAAAATCGATTCTAACATAAATGATAAAATTACAGATAAACACGAACATGTTATAGTTATTTAGACAAGATTATTGAAAATCAACCAGTTTTTTCCATTTTGAAATCGTACTAAAATTAAATACTTCTGTTTCGTTTGATATTAGGGTATAAAATTTACGACTTTTAAAGACATATTTGTCACCAAATAGCATATTACCGCATATTAATATCCAGTATTTGCATAGGAATTTTTATTAACAGTTTTTCAGTCTTTTAAAGTTGCGTGTATCCGATTTTATTTTAAATTACTATTTTATGAACGTTAAGATTTTTGTATCGATTTCAACCCATACTCGGGTACTATCTTGATGTTTTCGGTGTTATAGCTCAACATTTATTTATAAAATAAGTAGATAACAGTAATAGTAACTAAAAGTAATAGGTATAATTTCGATGAACTTATCAGTCAACGATTAAACTCAAATCTCGGTTTTAATTTATCAATAAATATCTATTCGTAATTTGAATATGGTAAATATTCTGTTTTGTCGCTTTATTAATATAAGTACCTACATACGTTAATTGTCTATTAAGTTGAGAACTTTAGTTTTTATGTTGATAAATAAAAAAGAAAGATAACTATGTTTACCTATATAGTTTATTATTTGGTAGGAAAAATATCGATAGGTAGGTGTAATCTATTAATATTAATTGAAATGCTCGTAATTGTATAGTTATTGCACATCGTAACTTTCTTCTTTAAATACCTATACATATCTACTCGTATTCGTTGTACCAAATATTTCATAATGTTTGAATTAATTCGCTCGATTTTGCAAATCTTTCGATAGTTCTTTATGTTTCTTACGACCTCGAACTCTTACAAACTTAGTTCAAGGTTTAGGTATGGTACCTATATAAGACGTTAAATATCTTAGGCTCGTAATCTGTTATTACGGAGCAATTCGGTTTCTCGATTTACCTCTCGTGACATATCGCATTTATCGCACGATTTAAGTAAAGAAATATAACTCATTACTGTTGTCTGCCTTTATAGTAGCATCATAAACGGTAAGACAAATGTCTACAGGAATAAGCAATGGTTCGTTGAAGAGGTCGGTCGAGCCCAAAGGTAACTAAGCAGCTTTGCTATCCAAGCGGGAGGCTGTTTTCATGGCTCGTTATTAGTTTGTAGGGCTTCTTTAATGGATTCTTAAATATCTGCCGACAGCTGATGGGAAACTTACACCGTGCCTACCTACCGGGCATTTCGATTCGAAAGAACGGTCAAAGAGCGCCATCAGCAAACCAGTTATTCAGTCCACTCCGAAACTAATTTTTTATTTATTAGATAAAGGTTTAAACTTAACAGATGACAATAGCTAATTCGATTATTATGTTTTCCAAACGAATTTCAATTACAAACTTAACTATACATACCGTATAAAGACTTTTACTTTCGATACCTATTATATTGTAAATTGATGGCTCTAAAAAATAAATAATAATCTAAAAAACAAAGCAGGTATAGGTATGGTAAACGTAGGTAGGTTACATACCTACAGCTAACGTTTAAATCTCAAGATGTCAAAAATAATTCACTTTCTTATTAAAATATTTATCAATAACAAGATATTTTTTAATTACTATAGACTATAGTAGTTTAGAAAGTATATATGTATACATTTATTTATGGACATCATTAAAAGAATTCAATTTTCTTCACTATCTACTAATTAATTAGTAACACTAAACATCAGTTTAAATTGTTCTAGGTCAAACTAAACGAACGTACCTACTTATAGTTACGTACTAGGTATTTAACTTTACTTTCAATATTCATCGAGTACCTACCTACCTACCTACTTTTAAGTAAATGTTATTGTCAGGTCAAATTTTAAAGTTTAGTAGTAAGTAATTCCCACGTCCGTGTTGTTTAAATATACACTAAACAAACTTTAAATTAATATTCACTATAGATACTACTTGAATCTGAAAAGAATATAAATGGTTAAATTCAAGATTATTAAACAGAGTCGGACATTTTCTAATGCTATTTTATTTACTTATAACATTAGCAATGTCCGATGCATGATATTACAGAAATATAATTGCTTTTATCGTGATGCCGATGCCGTTTCGCCTGTTAACACCTTTAACAAATACGATGTATTTGTATATGGGAGTGGAAACGAAAGGACAGAAACAGCTTTGATTAAAAAACGTGAATTATTCGGCGAGTCTGATGTTACCAAATTTAATCGAGTGGACTAATAAAAAGTATAGTACCTATAGGTATATAATTTAAGAAGTGCAATTGAAATTTTCATAGTCCAACAGTACTTACCCAACAACAGTTATTTTTTTTTATAATGATTTCTTTTCTTACATTTTTTGTTAACTAAACTTAAAAGGTGAGCAATCGCTGTTGAGAAAGTTATATAATTATTTATACAATGGATTATGATTCCTTTTAACACATCTTTTACATAAATGATTGATAAGTACTTAGTTTAATTTTCATCGCAATCGGGTCGATCAATCTCAAGCGGTCCAGCCTGATTGCTCGACACCATTTCGACTATCATTTTTGACATATTTCGTACTACATTCTTCTCGCTCGTGTTATTTTTTGTATCTGGTTTTCTTATGACCGAAATTTCATATCAAACATAGCATTTGCGATTACAAAAACTCAAATTTTGGGAGGGCGATTTTTATTTTTTGATATTATTGATATTTTTCAAAATATTACCACGAAATTAATTAAATTAAAATAATATTCTTAAAATACCTGTCTTGGATACATCACTGACACGCTATTTAATCTTAATTTATTGCAAATGATAATTTCTCGAATATGATTCATTTTATTGGAATTAGAAAAAAGTATCTTTGTTATCTTAAACTATTTGGAAAATACATTAAAAAAATGTGTGATTGACAAGATTGCTAGTGCACTTTGACCCTTCTAAAGTGACATCAAAAACTCTATTACTTACCTATACCGTTTAAAAGACCTTCATTTACTACGAATTTATAGCAAAAAATATTATATTCTAATAAGGAATAAAAACGTAATTTAAAAACATTTATTTATGTATTTGAATTTCTCAACTTTGAGGGTGAATATCTCGGCAGGGGTACAGCGTAAGAAAAAAATTTATATAAATTTATAGTATTATTTTGCATATTATTGTAAGATGATATTTTAATTTTTTAAATGTTTTGTCCTGGTATAACTTTGTTTTCATTGGAATATCAAACTCAAACTTTTTACAACAGTTTATTCTCGTGTAATACTTTAAAGTTTAAAACATTGAAATGTTTATTATATCAAGAATCCCATCAGAGATTATTAGCCCTAAAGTTTACAAAAAATAAGAAAAATAACATAATTATGGGGTTGTATACCTAATAAAAAGGGAACAAGTATCAGGATTTAATTATTTCTTTCCACGAAATACCCCGACTCTAAATATTTCTAAAAAAATTGAAGGTTGATGTTTTAACCTTTCTTTAAAAATGAAAGGTCTTTCTTTCCGAAGTTTGAATTTTTTGTAATCGCAAATGCTAGGTTTGGCACATAAAATTTCGAGCATAAGGAAACAAGATACGAAAAATATCATACGTATCGAAAATGTAGGTACTATGAAATGTACTAACAATAACAAATTTTTGAACCTATTACGTCGTTTAACAATATTAAAATTATAAAATTCTTTGTTACATAATTAAAACAGAAGTTAATAATATTTTCATTTTTCATCTTTTTTCTCATAAAACCACACATGTACCTATATAGATAATGGTAAAATGTCAATTTTAATTTTTCAGTTTTTAAATAATGAATTGCTGCCATTATTTTTCTACTTTTTTCTACGTTTTAATTTTTATGGGAGCGAATTTCTGAAAAATTCAAAACTCAGTATTGTCACACTTGAATAAATCAAATTTTTACAAATGTTAAGGGTAGGTAATGGATTTGATTACATCAACATGTATTTAATTATTAGTTTTTTTTTAAAAGACTGATAATTTCAGAAATTATTCTAAGTATTTTACGCATTAACAGTGTTATCTTGACGCATAAGAAATTAAAGAAGGAAAATTACAAAATGGTTCGTAATTAGTATATTACCTATTTTCTCCATAAATGCAATAAAATTGTTTTTATATAGGTATTTTATAGATACGATTGATAAGTTGTGTTTGTTGATAAGACCTGCCATAAATCTTTGACGACTCGCCTGCTTTGATTTACTTCTCACCTTTTTTATCTTTTTCCGGTGTAAATTTAATTAGTACGTGTACAATAATTTTCAAAAGCATACATCCATAATATTTTCAGATAACATTTGAAGAGCTTGCGTGGATTGTGGTTCTTTCTCGATATCTGAAAATAATTGTTTATTAACAATCTCCTGTTAATTATTATCATTTAAAATTAGATAACATATTCCAATAATTAAGGTCGAATATTACAATATTATTACCAAAACAAATAAAACGTAGGTAAGAATAGTAAATTACAGACTCGATGTTATTACCTAATTTGATCATTTCAAGGGAGGGATTTTGACAATTGTGACTCCGTAGGTGGGTATATTATGTATATATATATATATATATATATATATATATATATAACTAAACATTTTAAATTTTTTAAACTGTAATTGTTTCCTTTTGATATCTAGTCATTTTAATCATGATAATCAAATAAGCAAAAATAAGAAAATTTTCTGAGTAGTTGTTTTCTAAGACAAGATATCTTTAGGGTTGCAAAGAGTGGAAAATAATAGTACGTAGTATATATACATTTAAACTTTTTTAACCCCTTTCAAAAAGTCGCTCTTCTGAAGTTTGAATTTTTTCTAATCGCAAATGCCAAGTTTGGTAAAAACTTTCGATCACAAGAAAACAAGATACGAAAAATAATATAGATACGTAACAAAAATATAGTATGAAATGTGTTTTAATGTTTAAATGATTTTTAATATAAAGATATTTCCTTCGGTCAAACGATAGTTGAGCACTGATGTGCCAAGAATCTACACCTTTTCTGTTCTGTAGAGGTCGGGGTTGAATAACTACCTATATTGGACTAAATAATACGATTAAAGCCTTTCATAGCCTCAATCAATTCAAGTTATTTTTAGAAACGGGAATAATATGACTGTGTTGATAACAAAAGATTTCGAAGTAGTAATGCCTAACTTTATTACGCACATATGTATTAATTAAGTACAGTATTATTTTTTTAGCCATTAACCTTGGTAGTTCTATTATACTTTTTGTTAGTTAATACTTTAAATTCTTAAAAGTGGTAAAATTAACATCGAAACTTAAAAATTTGTCGACGTACCTACGACGTTATATAGTAATTAAATCACAGACTGTAACAAAGTTAGTTTAACAAAGACTGATTTAATTACTATATTTTATATCCTTTAATAATTTCTTTGTTATAGTATAGGGAAGAAATACTAACATTTACTGTTAGAATTCATGATAAATTTTCAGCAATCTTTATTTAAATCATAAGTTTTATCTATGGACTGATGGTCAGTTGACTGGCGATTGAAAAAGCGACCCTAAGGATTAGTTTCTTAATATACAGGTTTAATTTTGACCTTACAATTAGTTTAAACCGTAAATTTTCCTTAATTACCAATGTCGTTACCATGGAAACGAAAAATTTCAGGTTAAGTTTTAACGAAATTGAACTCGTCCTCGTTCACATAAGTGAACTAAATAAATTGATTAAATTGTACTTTCTACTTGCAGTTGATTAAAAAGATAGATAACAGCTTGCAAGTATAAAATTTCAATTACATTTCATAAATAATGTACAAAATTAAAGGTGCCAAAAATTTAGAATCTTTGTAGTATAAGTAAATTTTACCCACTCAATTTTTAAAAACTAATAAGTTTAATAAAAGTTAAGAAAAGCCTCTCGTCATTAATTAGAAAAAAATAGGTAGTTTAGTCATAATTAAATTATCTTACATTTTATATTAAAGTGTAAATACACTTAGGTACAATTAATTAAATTACATAATAGTAAGTTATTGACATAATACCTATACCCTATTATAATGCTATTAAGCTAATAAGGACCAAAATTATATTTTTAAAAATTGACGATTTTCCTATTTAAGTATGGACTTTTAAACGCCTTCGTTTCTTAATTATTGTTGTGTAATGATAAAATATTTGTTTTACGATCAGTATACCGTATCTCTTAATTTTGATGTTGAGTGTGGGTTTCTGATATATCTAACTGCAACAAAAATTATGTCAATACATATTACCACTCCACCAGAACGTAGCTTTGTGTTTACCTTAATAATAATATCTAGAAGCTTATGAATAAAACATTTTAATATCGCTATTAATAATTAGGTAAGACTGTGTAGTAAAGAAATGACAATTTTCGGTGTCAATTCTTCGTTTATTGTATTTTTTTATTGCTTTAGTTCTAGCCAATTAGTCAATTTGTTGATGAATTCTGATTTGTGTTAGTAGGAATTTACAACAAATAGGGATTATGATATTCACAGACATCCATGGTTGTAGCGGGATTCGAACCCGCAGCCGTGGTGCGCTAATGGCTAGTCAAATAACTGTCTATGCCACCACCGTTGTAGTTTTTGGATGATCTAATTTAGATACATTTTTAACATAATTCATTTTTCTAAACCTTCCGAAAATCTGAAGTTTCATACATCTACGACTAATTTAGTAATAGGTTCGTGATAAAGATGCGTGTTATTTATTAATATCAAAGCATAATTTAGATGAAAGCTCGTTTTATATTCCCATATTCAATCGTATTGTAATCTCTGTTCTCTATGTTTCGTTAATTTATAAAATAATTAATATTATATATAGATGGGCACCTAACCAATATTATCTACTAATTTCGCAAACATTTAAAAAAGTCTTTTTATTGTTATACCTAATAAAAATTGTTTTTACATTCTCTTTCATCTTAGAAATTGTAAAACTAAAGACACTAATACCCTTATTTAATTTTTTTTCGAAGTACCTATTTAATTTTTCTAAAGACTCTGATCAGCGTACAATTTCTTTTTAATTTATGTAGGTATTTACCTACTTATAGTTATTTAAACGCAAATTGTAGCACATGTTAGTCCATAAAAAATATTAATATGATTTAGGTTGGTGTTCCGTTAAACAAACGAACACTGGTAGACGATTTCACCGAGATACGACGTGGCATCACCTACTTAAAAAAGGATATTTAAGTCGTTATTTTTTTCATGGAAATTTTCTACCTACACAGATAATGCTGAAACTTCAAGCAACGTTAGTGAACTCGACCATAACAATGTTAAGCATAAACTGATAAATCTACATAAGTATAGACTGCCAGTGCTTCTTTTAAATAGGTATACGTACGTCAGGCCCTTTTTGTTTACAATTAAATGCATTTGCGCCGCTTTCTAAAACTTCGTTACTCAATGCTATATTATTCTATTCTCTATTAGGTACGGCACTAAAGTTTTCCGTACACAATGGTTTGCAATTGATTTGAAAATTAATACATATAGTTTAATACGAAATTATTTTAGATATGCTGCCATTAAAACAATTTTTTTAATCTATCTGCATATAGTTTTTACACACCGCGCTTAAGTTGCACATATGTTTATCTCTTTATAACTAATGCGCGAATAAATACTTAATACGAAAACCAATTCACAAAGATAATATTCTTCGTCGCGTGAATTATTTCTCTTTAAATTTAAGAACATTTGCTGATAAAAATATAAAAGTCAAACAAAAGATGTCAGCATGCCTCTAATATTCACAATATTTAAACAAAAATGTTATGCTCATAGGCGAAATGTCTTTCTAAAAAATGATTTAACCATATACTCTTGTACTTCGTAAGTTATTTCGGTTTTTTAACATCTTTATACTTTTCGTACGTTTTCCCAATATCTATGTTCTACGTAGAAGGTATAACTTAATGCACGTATATATAAATAGTTTTTTTCGAAAAAATAAATAAGATGCTTACGATGTTTTATAATTTTTTAATTATTATTCGCATTTTTATAATATATTATGAAAAATATCTACATGACATACAGCTCATTTTAAAATTTTTTAAATTATAAAGTACCCACGTTATTATTGATGTTTAAACCATTATTATAAGACATTATAATTTTCGTATCTAATTTAGATAAAATAAGTAATATATAAATTCATAGTAAGTAATATTTTATGCACAATTCGGAATTACAGTAAATTTTTTATATTACACAGTAAAAGAGTCGCCGATTCAAATTGTTTTGGATTTTTAATAAATAGATGTAAGTAAATAAACGTAAATATTAAATAATCGTTTTATGGCGACTATATAAAAGAAAAACGAATTTAAGTTAAATTATTTTAATTTAAAATAAATTGGCAAATACGTAATTATATACATCAGTTGAAACAACTTTATAGTTTTGTTTTCAATAATAAAAATGCTTAACATCTACGCCAATTGTTTTAAGCTACTGCTATTAACACTTGAAAGAAAAAAAAACTATTGGTTACTGGTTATTATTAATCAATTGTTAACGTTAGAAGATGATAGAAAATGGATTAAGTGTACAAATACTTTTATTTTTAACTGTCAAGATCTTTATCTGAAAACAACTAAACCTGTACCAATATATCTTTCTCGGTGTTATCTGTAAGTTTAAATGTTCTATTCACATTGATTAATATTTATCTACCGTTTCTACAATGAAGTTTGTTGTCAACTGGAAAAGTAAATTAAAATCTCTATTTTTTTTATTAACTGAATATTTGGATATATAGTATAGGTACATATTTCTTATCCATCTTGATTAATGACATATTTTAAGCATGGCATAACTGTTTGTTTTGTTATTTTAGGGCAGTAAAAATATAAAAGTGCCTGTAGTAGATATAAAGCAGGCGAAATTTTCTCAAATTAAAGCACCATATTTTCTTAAAGATTCATTTTAAGCATTACTTTATTATTAGGGATTGTGTATCGTGATAAGACAGACAATGAAGAATTCGAGGAGGTATGTACCCCTGAAGTTAATGAGATATTGGTAGACTATACGGTCGGTTGGGAACAGTTAATTATCTGAAGAGGGTAGCGGTTTTAAAGGCCGTACCTGACGATAGTTCAAAACTCGACTCTTAATTAAAGGCGCCAAACACATTCCAGTTATATCTCGGAAGAAGGAACTTTTTGCGTCTAATCATTAACAAACAGGTATCTTGTGATATCACTAATTAGGTTTGCGTGCCATCGGAAATACGTTCCCTAATCTTTTCCTTTACTTTAGTACCGCTTATTGCAGCGACATGTATTATTAAGCTCGTGACTCACAATAGAAATACAGGTGATTCTACCTTCACAACACAATATTGTGAAATTACGCGGGTGTAAATATTTTCCAACTGGTAAATCGTAAAGTCGTGACTACCGAACATTTTCTTCGGGCTGAATCTCACCCTCAGACGGGAGTGTATTGTTGTCCAGACGGTGTTACGATTTTCTTATGGCTTTCATGTTTATGTTGTTCATTTAGGGGTTACTCACAACAGCTGGAATATCGTTACTGTCGATATATGAATTTTACACACGCAAAAATGCTTTTTGATTATGTGTTAATGTTATGCCTTATGGAATTACTTTATATTTATGTTCGTTTTGCATTATTTCGGAACAAACGAGAACAAATTATATGCCTAGTTTGTAAAGAGCGTGCTAACATTTTTTTATAAAAAATTTACAATGTAAAAATAACAAAATACCTTTTAGCACGTCAACATAATTATTTCAAAATATGCAATACAATGCGTTTTCAAGCATTTTATAAAATGCTATATAACATTAATTTAATTCATTATTAATAATTAATAATAAAATATCTAATTTATGTAATTATGTAGTTGTATTATATTAATAAGCATAACTCGAGAGTTAGGTAATTATACAATTACCTATACATATACAATTTTAAAGATTATCACTAGAGATTCACTCATGTCAGTAAATCTGTAAGAAGACAGATATACGTCTTTAGAGACAACTCGGCAACGCAGAGGTATAAACACCAACATTCCAAGCCCTGCCGATGCCGGTGCAATTCGTCACAAGGTGTTAACAATGGTCTGTCTACAGCTGTTATATGTTTTAAGATGAGCGTGATATTTTCTATTCGTGCTTATACATTTTTAACACTCTATTGTTGTTCTATTCGTAATGCACAATGAATTATCTGATTAGATCCCAACTGACTTTTAAGAATTTTTGTTGCAAACTAATCTATGAATAATTGAAACCAAAATTCAGTTTATTCAATGACATTTTAATAAATTAATCCTTTAGTGAACGTCATTTCTAGAATGTCGATGTAACATAATATCAATCATAATTAATAGTAGTGCCTCAAGAGACAAGAGCATATTGTTATTTATTAAAGGGTGTTTATAATTTAATAAGTAAGTAAATGATTTAAATACACGTCGGTTCATTTATTTAATGTGCTTTTATATACATAACAACAGTCTTTTATAAATAATCACGACGGAATATAACGGTTTAATTGAAAAATTGCAAAACGTTTGCGGTACATTTCTTGAAAATGCTATAAAAATCTGCCAAAAGCACAATTTTCAACATTAGTAGATGTAATGTTTCACATTCATAAAATTTTCACAACAGTAGGTTCATATTTCTGTCATATAAACTATGTAAGTATATCACTTTTTTAATGGAAATATTTTTGCTGCGCAAATAGTCAAAGAAGTTTGTTCAGATTGTCTCACTAAAATTGTATTAATTTAATGTTATTAACTGTTTTATAAATAGAGAATTTAACTTCAGGCATCCCGGATATTGTGATTATATGTCTGGACTGTTTAGTGGTTTCTGATTAAAAAAATATTTTTATATTAGCAAATAATTTTATGGAAATTTCACGGCATCGATTTTATCATCATTTATTTTTTTGTATTTCTTCTGCGTGTTTAGTAACATTTATATTAAGTAATTACCTATATACCTACATATATATTACTTTTATTATAACTTTTTCTTTTTTTGGTACAATTAACTGTTTCTAGAAGAAATTGTAAAAATTGCTAATAATAATATACTTTTACATTATTATTGCGCAACAATTGAATTACAGATAAAGAAAATTAAAATTAATAATAATTTTAAAAAGAATGTGATCGGTTTCTGTACACTTTGTGGATTGTTACGTTGAAACGAAATGTACCATATACAATTCGAAAGAGTATTTTCTGGAGATTATTCGCCTGAGATAAGTCACAAGTCTATCTTTTGACCTATGATGGCCCGAGTCAAAAATAGGTATAAACTGATATCGGAAAAAATACAGTCGCCGTTGCTTTAAGGACATGATTTTTCCAGGACTGTAGGTCCATCTCACTAAGTTTACTTATATTATATTACATTTCATTGAAATCCGTTAAGATTTGGATGAGAAAAAAATTGCCAAACATTCTTAAAAACTGCTATTATCAAATCTTCACCTCCATTTTCGCCTCTAATATCATGATCGTAAGTTTAAATGTTAAAATAAACCTTATACCAAAAGGAACTAATGCTTAAGTTTTTTACACGTGTCAGTCATGCACAAGATAATTAAGTACATCGGTTTTTTTTTTAATTTTATGGTTTTGGGATACCCAATTAGCCAGTCAAATTTAGTGTGTTGGTTTTTGCTAAAGGTTAGAACGGGTTAATATTTAACATCCACAGACGTCCATGGTTGCAGCGGGATTCGAACCCGCAGCCGTGAGTGCGTTAAAAGGCCAATCGATAGGCTGATCCTCTAGACCACACGACTTTTTTTAAGTGTATCGCCGTTGTATGATTGTCGTTAATTGTTCTATCGAACAGTGCGCGGTACAGTACATCGAAATGTAATACATCTTGCAGTAATATGAAAAAATATGTAGGTAATTAATACAAATTCTGTTAAAATATTTTCTATATAAACTTAGGTATTTTTCAAGGATTAGAAAACACTTGTGATGGGTGTTTTTTTTTCTAATGTGTTTTTACACTCAATGATGTAAACGAATGTATAAAACGTACGCAGAATTTTAATGAATAACTGATAGGAATAATTACTCATCATCGTATTTATAGTTTTAACATTTCTAAGGTAAACAGAAACTGAAATAAATACTCAAGTCAACGAACGATTACAAAATAGATATAGTGAAACCTCCCAATAACGGACAGATGTGGAGTACAAAATATTAACCGTTATAGGGAGGTGTCCGCTAAAATAAGGATTAAATATAATTTCATATAAACTCAAAACTCCCCGACTCCCGAAGACTATACGTTTGTTCTTTTCTGAACATTCTATTATGAAGATTTTTCTTCTAGTGTTAAAAATTATCTTTTTTCATATTTTTCAAACTTTCCTCATAAACAAAACTGCAACTCACAATCAGCTGTGACGAATGATGGATCGTAAATGTTTAGACTTATAATATTTGAAATAAACAAGATCGCTTACGTAAGTGAATCATTCAAAGTTACTTTTCTGCTACGTTTAAAACGTTCGTTATACGGATGAGACAATTATTAAGTAAATATGAAATAAATTTTTAAATTTTAATGTCCGCGTTCGTACTACAGAGGGTTCGCTGTTGAGAGGTTTTGTATGTAATAAGTTTTGGAAATAAGAAACTGTTCTTTGAAGGGGATGTTCGTTGTTGATAGGTGTCCGTTAATAGATCGAGGTTTCGCTTAGTAGATGTGTGAAAAATTTCAAAACATCCTCTCCTGAAAAACGATAAAGCTCGTTAGTTAGTCGGAAGAGAGTGTGTTTTTAGTTGTGTCGGTAACGGAAAAATAGTATTTTTTTTGGGCATCGAGGCATAGTCCATACAGCCATTATAATAATAATAATTCTCATCGTAACTTTATTTTATTTATATCTATGTACCTATCTATGTATTAGTATTTGTTTTCAAAGATAGCTTACAAAATTTAAGGCTTTTCTTTTGAGGGTTCATGTTTTTCACTTAACACTTTGGAGGTACTCAATTTCTTTAGTGAAAGAATAATAAGTAATTTTAATCGTAAATTATTATTATAAACTCCAAAAATATATTTAAAAGTTAGTGTATGACTGAAAATCTATCTGATACGTATACCTAGAAGTAATTAAACAATGACTCATACTTTCTCGTCATGTTTTACCTGTTTTCAATAAACGATAGACATCGCAACTACTTACTTATTTAATATAAAATTTAAATTTATGTTTTCTGGTTTTTAACGCAAAACTCGGAAATATAATTTTAAGAATTTCAGATATCTTGTTCATTATTTCGTCCAGGTAGATTTGATTTTGGTGCCACTGCTAGACACCGCAGTAGATAGGTATGTCTAATTATAGTGCACTTAATCGGAAAAGGTTGCGTATCAAAAATGATACATCCGGAATTTTCATACCTACCTATAGCTGTTAGCTATAAAAATAAAATGTTTCTGTGTTTTTTTGAACGAATAAAGGCAGCGTAGAACGGCACATTAGGAATAAAAGAGGTCACATTCTCTGTGCACCTCCTGAAAGAATATTTTGTATGATAGCAACTGTGACGTAACTTATCGTCTTCCTGAATACGAAAAAGAATGCGAGTTTTATTGTCCTGACGACAATATTGCATAGTTTCTGTTATAAATAGCTAATTTTGTAATAATTTCTTCGACGACACACGTATGAAGTCTTGTCGAGATTCTTTCGGAGTCACATCATATTTCTAAGAAAATGTTTGGAATTCCGTTAATTATCTTGGTATACCTACATCACAAAGTAATCCAATAGAATCTGATCTTTAGAAAAATGGATCCTGTAAATTTTTGCTGTTATTGTTACTTAATTCAAATAATTTTTTCTCTAAACCGTGTTCTTTGTTAACTAGAAAAATCTCATTTTCTGATAAATTTCTATGTGGATTATTTTATTAAATATTAAGGGCCAGTACTTCGGCTCTAACGGTAAGTGTAATAAACTCAAAAAATTATATAAGATAATGCTGAATTCGGCATAAAAAGTCTTTACAAACGATAAAAAAGTTGAGGGTGGCTATTAAAAAAAAACCGATCGATAACAATTGAATGTAGAATTTTGTGTGTAAATCGTTGAGCAAAATCTTCTCAAAAAAACTAAACTTTGTGTATTTACAATACAATTTTTATGTTCTAGTAATTTTTTACATGTAGGACGATCTGCGTGAAAAAAGTGTAGGATACTCGAAACCGTTGAAATAATATGGATGACGTAAAATTTAAATTATTTCTTATAGCCATAATCAGGCAATCAAATTGAAATAGCTTCCTTTTTATTACAATTAAGTTTCAGTAAATTACGTTTGACCTAAATTTGATTACTTATAGAAAATGATGTCATTTTAGTAAGTAACAAAATTTATAAAATTAAATGTTTTATTATCAGGTGTTGTCTCCTGGTTATATTAGATGAACATAATCAATTTATCTTAAATAAGCATTAAAATATCTTACAGACATAATGATAATAATGCTCTTAAACATTTTAAATTATTTTCGTATACCTACTAATCATAAGATAAGTTTTAAAACATTAATTAATAAAGTATAAACTTTTCTGATTCGTTTACACCTTAACGTTTAACAATAAATACAATTTATTAAGATACATAATTAAAAGAGAATTATTTTAAAATTAATTTTTCGATATGCACTTTAATAAGTTAAAGTAAGCAACGACGACGATTTTCACGGGTCTCACGTTGATTAAGCACCAAGAGAAAACAAACAAAATATTCTTTGTTAGTTTCTAAATATCATCATTATATTAAGAATTTAGTGAACACGTCAATATTAATAAAGTCAAATTATAATGTTGATTGTATAAACCTACGCTTGTGTTAGATATTTTCCCAAACTATTTATGCACTGCCGTGACCTTTCTATTACAGACAGAAACTTATAATTATTTCATCATCGAGTATAATTTCTACTACGAAATTCTTTAGATTTTTTAACCATGTTTTCTCATATTGGCGGCGTCCGTTATTCACGTTTGCTAGTAATTACTTGTGAATACTTTAAGCAATAAACCGATACACCGTGTTTACAATTTTATAGTTTCATAGAACATGTGTAGGTAATTAAGTAATTATTAATGTTTAAAAAAATTAAATTAACCGAGATATTAAATTAAGAAAATCCTTAACTAGCCGTTTCTCATTAGAATATTTTAATAAACGAAATTTAATTTAAAAATCTTCCGGAACAGGTTGTAAATGTCATGTTTCTAAAATTTTCCATAAATTAAACGATTCATACGTCTACACGTTTTCAAATCTCTTTTAAAATAAATTTATAAAGTGTGTTGTGTTATATTATACTACAAGATGAAGACAATATCAACGGACGTAGTTAATAACTTGCCTAAATTTATTACAAGAACATGAAACCGGTTGTTATATAGTCTGGCGGAATTTTAGATTATTAAATTGCATTGTACGTAACGTCCATCCTTTTTTATGAAATAATTGTTAATATGTGGGTATGTTATGTACTATAGATGGGTAGGTAAATACATAGCTGTATCTATAATCAGGGGGCTATAATCTATAGTCTCGTATTAGGGGTTTCATTTTAGTTATCATTAGGTGTGTCTTATATATGTGTATATATTTTTTTATCTTGGATACATGATCTAAGTGTCATCACTTTTTTTAATGACTGCCAAAGGTATAAGGTACATAGTATTAAACGTACAACAACATTTAATTCGTAATATAATCGAGTTTGTTATCAAATATTTTTTTTTATTTATATCAATGTAAACTAATCACACTTTATTTAAACACATTTGATGTGAGCTAAATTCGAAATAACTACTATTTGTGTACGACAAATATGGTGGTTTGGGTGATGCTTGAAGATTGCTAAAGGAGTACAATGCAATCAAGGCAATCTGACGCAAATGAAACATTTGCAAACAAGTGATTCTTTTTACTTAAAATCGTCAAAACTGTTAAAATGATGGATTAGCTGCATTGCCATAAATAAGAGTTTCGATTTCACCATCAAACTCGATTAATACTGTTACGTTATACGTTCAAAACCGTGTATCTTTGGTAACCATTTAAAAAAAAAATTATCGACACTTCGATTATGTGCCCAAGATAAAAAACATCACAAGGCAACATATCTAATGATATCGGAAAACAAATCCTCTACACTTAATTTTTTTAATAGGGCCATATTATGCTACTGCATCCCTTGGACTAATAGGTACATATAGCTGTATATAATTATAATAGTTGAATTCTTTTCTAATAAAATTATTATGTTATCTATATATCGTAAAAGCTTTTCTACTATTTGATGCTAAACGTAACATATTATATAAGATTATCAGTAAAAGATAACGTTAATTATACGTATTATTCAGTATCTACTTCACTGTATTCATTAAATGCTTGTAATAAATTATTGCAGGCAATTACAAACATACCTCGTACACAGATTATTTATTGCAACACGCCAGTTTTCGATTAAGTGAGTGAATTGATAACATGAAAGATTCCGATATGATTTTACACAATGCCTAACCATATAAAGTCAAGTATATTCGTTATTAATTAACATTCTTAAAATTTAATTACATTTCTGAAAAAAATGCGACATAATTTTATATAAAATTGTCTATATCATTCATAATTACAGCCTCTGACAATCGAATTAGGACCATTTATAACACAGGTAACCCCCGTATTTCGCGACTCCGTTGAGTGCGGATTCGTTATATTGCGATTGATTTAGTAATAGGTATTTAAAAAACCAAACATTTGTTCTATTTTACACGCCAAACGGTTATTAACACGTGTAGGCGTTTCTCCTGGGACTGTATGCGACTATTTGCTTGTTACTGACAAATTTTGCATAACGAAAACAGGCAAGGCAAAGAATGGTCCTAATTCAATTGCCAGGAGTTGTACATAATTACATGCGCGATCTACGTAATTAATTATGTTCAGATACGTGTGAATGCGCATTTAGTTTTTGGTAACAATAAGCTTGCTTTAACACACGTAAAAATATATTTTATTTGTAATTTCTAAATACTTTTTATATGTGCAAATAACATTTTCGTTGTTTATCTTCTAAAGTTTTTTTCAAAATAAAGTTTACTAATAGGCATTCTTTTGTATCGTAACTATAAAATCAAACTTACTTCAGCATCGTGTTGTGTAAAAAAACAAAATTTCATCGAATTATATTTTTCTTGTAAATTAAGATTAGAATATTTTTTCAAATTATTATTTTCGCGTGTCACATTTTTATGAAGTTTGATGCCGAAGCTGCAGGTATATAAATTAGGTAGGTAGGTACGCAATAAATTATATTCGTGAACGTTAAATATTTTCCACCAGAATTAGGACTAAATTCGAAAAATTGTTAATATTTTGGGGGTAGTCACGTGTAATAGTGGGAGAGAATTGCAGACTCCACCTATGTATATGCGGCTTCGACCTTTACAATTCGAAATCCTTAGATGGTAAAGGACTGAAAGTAAGGAGAGAGGAACTTTACTTGCTTATTTGAAAGTGAGTTGTTTGCATACAGTAGGTTACATCAATACACATCTTACTAATTAATTTTGAATAAAAAAAAACATTTAAAAAATAATAAAATTAAACACAAATAACCTCTTAATGCAACTCAAACTATTCTAATAGTATCTAATAACAAATGTAGGTAACTACTACTCGGTAATCCTGCCTTAATAACAATAATGATTTCAAGCTTTTATTATGTATTATTTTATTATACTCAATTATGTATTTACTTGTAATTTATATGATTAATTTTAAATAGGTTAATACTAATAATTATTTTTTACCAATTCGTAGAAATGCTGCATGAACAGTATCGAGAAACAAAACTGGCTTTATTATTATTAAAAAAAAAGTAATTACGCTCGTTTTAATAAGCATTTCAGTGCAGTAAAAGTTCGTTAAGTAAGGATTTTGATGACTACGAGTTGTTAAGATTTAAAATTTAAATTCTTAACAGCGGTTTTACGATTAAGAAGTATAACCTTTATTTTTTAATTTTAGTTGAAAGATTTAAGCAACTTTATTATGGATACAATTTTTAATTAGGTTTTTTCTTGTAATGCAGTCATATTCCCTAATTGCCTACAGTTATAAACGAATGTACGACGGTTGATGAATAAAAAAAAACATTAATTCGACTTATTGGCACTCTTTGAAACCGAATTTACCACAAATTTAGGATATGACTATATATGTATAGTTAAATTCGACGACCTTCGTTTAAATAAAGGATATAAAGCTGTTTTGAAAATTATTAGTACTTAACTGAATATTTCAACAAAATTTCTAAACGATTTTTATCACAAACAAAGAAAACTATCTATCATTTTATTATCATATAAATATATCATAATATTTAAGAAAATCCTCCACACCGATATGGTAGAAGAGAGCATACGATAAGAAGAAGAAGAAAATGCAAACAGTGAGAGTAGATATATTTAATAACAGTCCCATGATCAATTTCGAAATTTAGACAGATATAGATACTTTTAGTCGCCTTAATTCGTGCGTGATCTTTGTGCTAAAATTAAATAAGATAAAAGTGCATTACAGAATTGTTTAAAAATATCTGACTAATGCCCGTAATATTTATTTCTATTGATGATTTAGAAAACATCTGTTGAAAGATCGATTTCAATCTATCGATTAAAAATATTATAAATAGATAGGTACATATTACACATCTGTAGGTATGTATAAATACAAATAGCTTCAAACATTTAGATTATTTATACAAGTAAATAAAGACAACTTGGAAAAATTACTCTAAAATTGTGAAAACAGAGCAATTCCTATATTTATGTAAAATAATCTTTCGTTCCGTTTGTAAGTAGTTCATCTCGTGGTAATTAATAGATACAGATTTATCTATAAAAATGATAAATAACTAAATTATAGTAAAGAAAAACTAGAACAGAAAGACAAAAATATTAACTCTTGACGATGTTGCTATTTTCTAACTGCGTCCCTAAACTGTTTCGTTCCTTATCGTTATTTTTTGTCCTGGTTTCGGCGACTTTAGATGCTGCAGTCGCAAAATTGTGACGTTATAATTTTTAAATCGGCGACGAAGATTCAATATTTACCTATACCCTATGCGAAAATCATCTGTTTATTTCACTTTTGGCCGTTTGCCCCAAATAAATGAATCATTTAATCTAGGATTAAGTTGTTAAGGTCACGGTAACCAAAGCTTTTGACCAATCGACAATAATTATTAATGGATAATCTTGTATTATAGTTAATGCTTTCTTTAATTTAGTTTGGTGCAACCGGTCATTTAGGGCGAGTTGTAAAATTGTAAATTTAACACAGGATTAGTTAATCCGAAATTATTTTCTATTAGTTAGAAGTTTTAATTGTCATAGCAATAATAATTTAAAATTCAAGATTAATAATATACTGAACATCTTTCCTGCAACTGGCCCTAAGGGCTTTGATGTTTTTTTCTTTAGTTAAAAAAAAAGAAAATAACTTAAAAGATTTTTAAAAATCCATATTGATTTTTCAAAAGAATTGATGTTAAGGTGAACGAGTTGTGCATAATTTATTGTTTTCGAAAGTTTTTTATTTAGATAACTTTTTTAATTTTAAAAATTTACCGATATAAATATTTAAACTTTGTTTCGTTATCTTACATGCAATCGACTCTCTTGCTTGTTAAATTGCTAGGTAGTGATTTTGTAATTAACGCCATCATTTGCGAAATATGGCATACCTAGTTGAAACAATTCTGGTGTAAAAAATAATTTACCTATACTAGCATTTAATATTATTCGGTCTATAATTCGGTTTATAAGTAGGTGTCTATCTATAAAAATAAAATAAAAAGCGATAATATTCGCCAACGGTCGCTATTTAATCTCATTAACAAAATCTCACTTAAAATCGTTGCCTAATTCGCGACTTTTAAAAATAAGATTAAAAATGTTATTTATTCGAGGCAATCGATTTGAGAGATCGTGAGCACGAGAGCAAGTTTTTAATTAGACTTTGTTATAATCCCACGGGATTACAGGATAATACCCAATACATAAACCCACCCTTCATCCTTATTATTTTTTATTTAATACTGTGACAAGAGGGTGGGGCAATAAGAAGGTCAATAACTTATGTACATAATACGTTGAACGGAACGAAAATGAAAGTTTGTTATTTTCTACAACACTGGAATGTTTAGCATTTATAGATATTTTCGATATATTATAATATCTAGTAGATATGTATTTTAGGATAGTCGATAAATAATGACGTCTTTTTCTTATATAGGTATTATTTTCAGATATTTATTAGGTACATATTTTATATGAACTAAACAATAACTAAATAATATGGTTTAATTAATGGAGTACGTAAAAATTATTTAATTAGTGTCCTTGAAAATTGAAAGTTGCCTATCTGATAACATAAGAGCTAAGTCTTCATATGAAATTTGAAATTTGTCAATATATGAAGCGGACACATGTTTACGAGCCCGAACCCTCCGGTTTACGATGGTCGCCAGAAATTTGATTGCTAATACCAGCATTTATTGCCTACTGCATAAATCTTTTGCCCCTACCAGTACCCAGTGGCGTTACATCGATAAACGATAACATTTATATAACTTCAATCTTTTGTATCGGAGGGCTTCTTTATGCTCCTTGCTTTAACAGTTTTCGGCTCCTATCTAGTGTATATATATATATATATATATATATATATATATATATATATATAAAATTAAATTAAGCTTTTTATTGGATAAATTAAATTGAAGTTTTAGATAGTTTATTTTATAACCGCTTTAGATAGATCGTAGATACCAGAAAGTAATTTTACAAAATTGAAAATGCAATATCTTTCTTATTTCGGCAACAAATCTGAAAATAAGTACGCTTGTGAAGTTGCACGTGGCCTCCGTTGGATGTATACATCGATAGTATTTCTCAGCAGGAAGGTATAATCCGCGACAGTGTATTACATTAGATTTCAATATATGATTTGTTTGAGTGGTATTGTCCGAGGTTATACATAGAACAAAATGTTTTGGGTGAATTGAACAGCCGGATTATTTCCCATACATTTTTATAGCTATCGTAAAACGTAACGGCCTTTAAGTTACGCCCTCACAATATTTTCCTGCATCTGCACCTATTCATTTAATTCAAGCGATATAGGCTTATATGGTTGTACGCATTAGCTAAGAAAATATATGTGAGCACATTTATTAATGAAACGTAGATGAATCTGATAAACGAACGATTACAAAACGTAAGTCAATAAATTAATTGAATCGCAGTAATACATTTAGGGGAACTTATTCGAAAAGACACGTGCTCTAAGGGCGAGGGTTAGTTACATTACGTTAGGGTTGCAGTCTGCGGTAAACCTATTGTATCGACTATTGAGGTCTCCCTAAATTAGAGTGGTATAGGTAACTGCTTGTGGCTTAGTCTGGTTGTTTTTTTTATTTTATTACAAAAAAAACAACATAAAATTAAAAACCTGCTCGTAGTAGGTACCCATATTGTGACGTTACATTTACGTTATACGTCGTGCTACACAAGATGTAGCTTAGTCTGGCATTTGATAACGGAGACCACCTTGAAGTAACACTCGTTGGGTTACAAGATTACACTTTATCGTTTCGTGGCCTTAAGCGTACCGTAACTGTACGTAACTGCGGAATTGTTAATATTTTTGATTATGTTTCCGGTTCGGCAGTGATGCAAAAAATAAATTATTTTAAAGATACCTACCTACCACAACGAAAAAAAAGTAAAAACAATTTTCGTTAATAGCTTTATAATCGCACTTCCATTACCTATCTAAAAAAATTATCTCTTTTTTTTTTAATTCGCCCATTGTCGGTTGTCAATTTTAATTTATTTAATTTAGAATAAAGACAATTCAAAGTTGATAAGAACTTCTTTCTATCAAAATTGTACGCTCCATTTTTTTTTTTTTGGTATCTAATCAAGTAATGGAAGACTGAAAAAGTATACGATATTTTAGTATAGTATATTAGCAGTACCTACCTATAGTTTCTAGGATTCTAAACTTTATTACACATAATATATACACTAGATAAACATTCGTAGTTTTACTTTACTATATCAAATACATATATAAACCCTCCCCTATAAAGCTTACCTATATAAACGGAGAATTTAACAATTTTACAGTAGTATAAAAGCTCTACACCCACATACCGTAAGCTGCCATTGAGTGACAACTATAAAATGTTTAATGGGATTCATTACCAGAGAAACGATAGGAAGCTCTGTTGTAGTTATAAGGTTATATCCAGCAACATTTCGTTTATAATGGGTTTCTTCTTCGCTCCCGTATAAATGAAAGAAATAACACTAAACTATCGTAGGTACAGAATTAGAGAAAAGGCCATAATAATAAATAAAGTACTTTGTATCTTTAACACCAGCATTATATTTAATGGTACGAAAGATAAGTTATTAACTTAAAATCTGAATTACGTCTGTAACGAAGGGCCATAAATATATTTATTGAATTCTTATCTATTTTGTAATTAAGGGAAAAAACCTTATTTGGGTATTAATAAATATTTAGAAAGTGAAGTAAATTGTAGAAACAAAAATAGAAAATGGTGTGAAACATTATTAATAAAATGGGTTCATTATCTTTGTCGTTGTCTAAATTGTTTTAGAAGTAGATAAAATACGTAATTACTTTACGATGATAATGGAAATTAAAATACTAAACGAATAAATCGTTAATATCAAAATATTTAAACTCGGACATTTTAAAAAGCTCCGTATATTATACATAGAAGCTTGAGCAGTCATAACTTCATAAACTGCTATGATTTTAAGAGGATCAGGTGTTCCAAGCTGCGTTTCAACAATATTGTGGCTGGGTTTTATTGTATCGTCGATGTTCAATATGTAGGTATAGAGCTCTTTCGAATCCGGCGAGCCGAACAACATTGCCCCATGTCCTATACAATACAATGACGCTATAATTATTAACCGTTCATATATTACTTATTGTTATACGAAAATTTTATACTAAACGGAACATGAAAAGGAAGTTCTCGGTAGGTAATCTTTTTGATTAACCTATCTATGTATACCTATAGATGAATTTTAAAAGAATCGCTAACAAAATCAGCGAGTGTACCTACTTATTTATTTATTTTTTATTTTGAAGAATTTTGCTTTACTACTATTTTCAGATCGAACGTTAAGCAGTTTAGATTATTGTAAATGTTTTTCGAACAAATTTTTAAAATAGATCGATGATCTGCAGTTCAGATTTCTTCTGAAGTAATGCGTCTATTAACGTTCCTTGACGTTCCCCATAAACAATCGTAAAGAAATCTGCTGCAAGACACCGATTATACATGTAATACAGACGACTACCGATCATTCGGGCACATATTAAGTTTAAAAATGAGTTCTTTTGCGATTTAAAAAAATCGGGTGGTTGCAGGCAAAATTGGAAGCTTGTCAAGTGGGATTCGTGCAAGTTGAGCTGTTAATATTGTCAAAAATGGCAACTTTGTTACTGTGATTATATTACTCGATTGCTAGCATGAACGACAATTATTGATATGAAAAGAAATTGCCGTTGTGTTGGGGTGGACTGTTTTACCATGTAACGGCATTGTATGCTGCCGATACAATAAATTTGATAAATTCGTATTATTCGTGTTTTTGGATTTTTCGTGCGCACAGTCCCCCCTTTCATTATTCCGAATAATCGGAAATTGACTGCGCTTACTTATATGTTTCTAATTGAGACAAACAGTAATATTGGGACAATCTACTTCCACGTATGATAATATTCATATTAAAATCAGGTGTATTCTTCGGTACACACCTACCTAAATTATAATGATTATTAACGCTGAATAAAAACAGGTACACTTACACAGAATCCTTTTCATGTTTAGCTATATATATATATATATATATATATATATATATATATATATATATATATATATATATATACAACTTCCATGCAAGTTATAATTTTATAGGTACCTACATTTTATAGCTCTGAAACAAAAACCACGTCTCGGTGCATAAGAAAACCCATGCCTCATAAAATTAATTACTTACAGCAGTCGCTTAACTAGAATTTAGCTTATATTTTAATAAACACGAAGGAGAAAGAAGGCCGTTGACATGTTCAAGTAAATTACTTATTTTAGAAAAATAAATATTCTTTCAAAAACACCATAATTATCTACTTTTATAATTATTTTGTAGTTAACTGCATTTTTGTCTGTTTCGTAAAGATCGAGTAGGGAAAATGACGGTTAAATATTATACATGGTTACAATTTGTTCGTAGGCAATATTTTTAATACGTAAGTACCTACACCGAATAAGTTGGTCGATATAAGTGTCGTTAATAACAACCCGCAGAAGAAATATCCATAAATCACGATCTTTAATCGTCAATAAATTTAAAAATGTTATATTAAATTATATTTGACAATTAATTTTCATTTACGTATAATAATAGTGTCAAAATTTCGACGACGGCGACATTTCCTTATCTTTAAGTGGATATATTTAAATAATGGGATTTTTAAATTAATATTATTGTTTCAAGTATTAATGTTTGAATAAAAAATATTAATTCGATTAATTATTTGTTTATAATGGTTACCGTTTGTTTTAATGCTTGTCAGCCATTAATGTACGTCTAATAATCTAAGGTCTAGAATGAATAGGTAAATACCATGCATTAATATGTATGTTAAACTTCAACTTACGTAACGAATCGATAAAAAATGCATTTAAATACAAACAACAAACAAAAAATGAAACTGCAAATGATGTTATTAAATTTATCAAAATCGTCTTAAAAAAAACCTGTTATTTTTAAAGCATCGACACACTAATATTCTATACATTATTTAAATAAATTAAAATAACTTAAAAGTATGAAAACCGCAAAACTAAATAACCAACATGTAGGTACATACATACGTATTATAAAAAAAATTAGAATTTAACGTAGAGTACAAAATTGTAATGTAAATATATAATAATAGTTGGCTCCTTCGATTTTGACACCCCGTTCGAAACGGTATAGGTATATAGATATGTAACTGCGATAAGGTGACCCTTACCGACTCGAGCGGGGGGTGTTATTAATTTAGGAGCCCGCTGTAAATATTAGGTGTACCGGTATGAAATGTCATTTTTTTTGCACATTGAAAAAGTAAATTTCTGAATTGTTTTCAATTAACTTTATTAACTATAATTGCCATTATTAACAACAACATTATTCCAATTTATGGGCAACTTATGGATACCATCATAAAAAAATTCGGGATGTTTTGAGGCAATCCATTCATCGAGCCATTTTTGCACTTGTTCATGTTTCGTGAACTTTTGCTCGGCCAACCCATGAGCCATTGATCTGAACAAGTGATAGTCAGATGGGGCAATGTCCGGACTGTAGGGCGGGTGGGGCAAAATTTCCCATTTCATTTCTTTCAATGTATCTTTAACGATTTTTCCAACATGCGGGCGAGCGTTGTCGTGGAGCAGTATAGGGCACTCGTGTCTTTTGGCCCATTCTGGTCGTCTTTTTGCAATTTCTCGATTTAAACTGATTAATTGCTCTTTGTAACGAGCAGCTGTGACCGTTTCACCAGGTTGGAGAAGTTCATTGTACAAAATGCCCTTTTGATCCCACCAGATACAGAGCAACACCTTTTGTCCGTGGATATTCGGCTTTGGCGTTGCTTTTGATGGCTGTCCTGGATCGCCCCATGAACGTTTTCGTTTTGGGTTGTCGAAATATACCCACTTCTCATCACCAGTGATGATACGGTGCATAAACGACTTTTGTTGTTGTCGTTCAATGAGGATTTCACAAGTTGTTTTTCGATTTTCCTGCTGACGTTCTGTCAACTCATGGGGCACCCATCGTCCTTTCTTCTGAATCTTGCTCATCTCATGCAAACGATCTGAAATTGTTTGCTGAGCCACACCTAATGAGTCAGCCAACTGTTGTTGCGTTTGGCAGTCATCTTTGTCAAGCAAGGCCTGTAACTCATCGTTCTCAAACTGTTTTGGTGGTTTTCCACGATCCTTGTTCTTCAGGTCAAAATCACCTTCTCCAAACCTTTTAAACCACCTCTGACAAGTTCTGACAGTAATTGCATCATGCCCGTAAACATCAGCAATCATTTTGTGAGACTCAACAGCACTTTTCTTCCAATTAAACATAAACAAAAGAACTTCCCGCAGATGCTCCTTTTTTGGCACTTCATCAGTCATCTTAAAAATTGTCCAGAAATGTCATATGTGAATCTTTTCTAAAAATTCAAAAAGCATTAGATAGCGCTTTAAACGCTCTACAAGATAGATACAAACAAACGCTATGAGAAAAAGTTTATTTATGAAAAAATAATACACAAAGTAAAACGACATTTCATACCGGTACATCTAATACATGCCTACACTGGGTATTTTATTTAAAAACAAAGTCCCAATAAGGTAACGATACCAATAGCTGACATCTTAAGACACAATATCAACAAGAATAGCATGTACTGTTTTAATTATAATAAATATTTGACTAAAAACCGATGTTACAATCACACGGCAAAACGTCATACTTTATGTTTCTGGTGAACTTTTTTTTTAATTTCCGCATTTAATATTTAAAAAAATACTTGCTTTTATTATTTTGTTAACCACTAGGTACAATATAGTTAGTTGATGAAATAAACGAATAATTCTTACGAAAACGAATAGGTTTTATTATACGAACATATACAAAAATAAACACACTCATCAGTTGTACACCTCACTCATGTACACCTACTCTTGTTTGTTTTTTTCTTTTTACTAGCTATTTGTTGTTCTTTAATTTTATTTTTCTCTTCTCTCGATTTTTACGGCTTTCTTTGTCTCGTAATTTTTTTCTCTTGCTCTTTTTAAAAAAAAAATACTGTTTTTTCTTGAGTTTGAATTTTTTCTTTTAATCTTTTCGGTGTGATTTTAGTTTCCTTGGTATTAAGGTTTTTTGTTTAGATATTGAACTGTTATTACTTTTCGTTGGTGTTGTATAGTAACTTTAATATTGTAATGAATTATCTGCACTTATTATGTTACCTCGTTCAGTTTGTGGAGTATAGTCGTTTACTAAATCATTTATGTTGTTTCCTGATCTAAATATTCTGTAAATATCTATTTTGTATGACACTTTTCCACTTCTGGTTCTATTTCAATTCTATTTTGACACTATTGTTTCAAGAGAAATACTTTCGTTAGTATTATTTTTGAAATATTTATTATAATTTATAGAATTTTTATCAAATGAACACAATTCACACGATTGAAAACAATTTACTAAAATTTCTGCAGTTATATTATAGTTAGTCAGCCGCGTACGTAGACATTTGATAAATTTAGTAGCTACTAAATCATGTTTGTCTCCATAGAGACGATTGTTGCAACAACTGTTTCTATAGAAATAAAACACGGTTTAGTAGCGACTAATCTAGTAATAATAATAAATAAGAAAAATGAACCAAATTGAGTTGTGACTCAATTTAGGTATACACCATCAGTATCGGGTGGTGGATATACATTTCTAAACCATATTCGAATGGAAAATTTGAAGTTGATATTAATATTGAATATATTGCAAAAATAAAGATAGGAAAGATATGTTAGAAACGTTTCCACTAAGACCATCAGACGATCGATTATTATTGGAGTTGTTGGAGGACAAAAGACTGTAGCACCGACCTCCAACCATTGATTATTTCGAGAGGATAAAGTTCAACAAAATACGTCATCATTTGTAGATCAGATTGATGAATGGAACTGCCCTTCTATCATATATTCAATCAAAAGTAATTATACATAGGTACTTATATTTACAATTGAGATTCATTATAATGAAAAAGTTTAGTTTATCATGCATATGCATAGCCGTGCAATACACAGTTGTTATTCATGTTAAAAATTACAGGATGTATACTTTTAACATATTAGATACTTAACATATTAGGTACCTTACATTAATTTTACTTACTAATACATAGTTAACAAAATTCATAAACCATAGATTTTGATGTTTATTTTTGACATGTATTGCTTCTCATTTATTGCCAACTATAAAATGTGACGTTAAAATATTAACGTTTTATAACTACCTTGGCTTATTTGTATAATTTACTTTTGTTTAAAAATTTAACATGAAATTTTATGTGGGCGTAACGTTGATCAATCGTTCAATCATCATTTTTTACCGCATTTTGATAGCTAATCTTTAATACTTATGGCCTTGAGTAATAAAACATAAGAAAAATATAATATTAGTATTAACAAAGTAGCACGTTCACAAGTACAAATCACAAGCGACTAATTTTTTGCATGCTTAAACAGTTGATTGTTTTAATTATGGAAGTTTTGTGTAAGTAAGTCTCCATTGCATCGAAAGTGTCATTACGATTTAAAAGATGTGTATTTTTAAATAGGGTTAAAGTGATAATTTAGATTATGTATGTATATTTTTATATCTGTTGGTGTGGGCATCATTCAGCAAGCGTCAGTCAGCGCTTGATGGTTGTTCAAATAAACTGACAGATTTGGGAACTGTTACACCACCCATACTTGCACGCTTAAAATTCTTCTCAAAAAACTGGATGTTTCGGCATCACTTAACACTAATACACTTGAAAGTGAAACCTTGCAGCGTCGGTCGCTTTATGCTTATTAAATTTAAGGAACAATTGAATACATTCGGTTAACTACTGCAAGTTTGATACGGTATTACGATAATTAAATATTTGTATGAATTAATTTCAAGAACGGCCGTGTAGATTTCTATTGCCGATGTTAAGTTTGATTGACGTTTCATAATATAAAGAATGTTAAACTCACAATAGAAAATCGTATTATGTTGTATACTTTATAGAAACCTTACCAACAAACAATGATGAAAATTTCGACAAAAGAACGGCATACTTATGGTATTCTATAAATTTAGATTGTGGGATAATTCGCTCATTGATAGTAAGTTTACCAATTAGAACACTCACGAATTTTAACATGAGTCAGTTACGTGGAAAATCTCCACCTGAACTTTTGTAGCAATGCGTCACAGTAATAAAAAGCTTCATTAAACCAGCGACGTTAAAAACTTTCATTACCTGCGTAACGAAATTAAGTGCGGTATAATCAAATCCTGCCATTTATTTTTTCTTTACCGATTCGTACGAAATGATTCACGGGCTTGTTTATTTAAAGTTTTTAAACTTCGACGGCGATTTCCTTAGAAAATTTTGAAGCAAACCATAATTATTATCCACTGATGTTTGGAGTTGAAAATATTTATCTAATAATTACTCCTTTGGCTACGACGGAAGTCGCTAATGACTTTTTTTTTTAATTTTAAGTAGAGTCTGTTTTTTGTAAGGTTTTTAGGGTCTACTAGATGTTACCTATACAAGTAGTAAAATTGAAAATAGTAAAAAAATTGAGGATACTCCTATAATTTATGATTAAAATATGATTTAAAAATATACTTAATCATGAATTTAGAAGGGTACAGAAAGCTTTAATTACATCAATTTTTTTAATATCGTTTTTTATTTATACTGAATTTTACTGGTTTGAGAGCAAGCATTTCTATATGTATGTAAAAATACTGTAGCTATTGATTTTTTCCTATAATTGGATGTCATAGATCTCAGGTGTTTGAACAGAATTCCGACAGATTGGCTTATGCATTGTTGATTTACACTTACCGGGTGATCGAATACATACAAACACTTTGAGTTTTCAAATGCTGCAGATTTGGTAAAACCAGCGTTATTTTCAAATTTAATCAAATGCTATCGCATTTAAGCGCAAATACCTATAATATTGTTATAAAATACCACGTTTTTAAGTAAGGGCAATTCTTCATTGATTGCTATCGAAATAATAATTTAAATGTAACACACATTTCAATACGATATCGCTTCTTATTTGTTGCATTTTCGTGTTAATTAATTGATGCTAATTATCTGTTTTACTTCATATTTGGACGTTCGTGTTGATTAACTAACTTGACATTTTATTCGCAAGTTTGGTAAAGGGAATTAGTTGTTTATCTTGCGTGAGATGTTAATTGGTATATTATAATGGTTCTATGAATCAGCAACTTCTTGTTGGAACAAGCCGCAATTATCCCGGCTCGTTTTAAGTAAATATTGAGAAATTGAAATGGAGTAATGTTTGCTGGCCTATGTCGCGTACTAATCATCTGAAGCTTTATTTGCTTTACTTCCCTTCTAGTTACAATTTTACATAAATCACCGTTGTAGTAGGTATATTTGTGTGACGTATACGTTATCTACCTGTTATACGTTAATTTTGTATCGGATTGCATCGGTCGACATATTATTTATAAAAGTTATAGATCAGCGTTCTACTTAAGATGTTTACGTATTTATTAAAAAATAATTATTTAATAAAACCAATTTTAACTACCTAAGTACTCAATTTAATAGAAAAATAGAAATCGGTGTTTTTAAAAAAATAAAATATAAATCTACAATTGTTCCTCGTTAACACGAACACGAATAACACGAAATCTCGGATATCGCGAACAAGGGATTATTTCCCCCGTGAAAAACAACGTTTTTATTTCAAGATTTTTAATAACTCTTCGGATAACACGAATCCCGAAAATTTTGGGCAACGGAGAAGCAAAAATAATTGTCTAATCGGGATATATCTCCTTAGTAGGTATATTTATGGTACTGATGGGTAACATAACCATGGAAGTAGCACGTGACGGAACTTACGCCACACCTGCCGGCCCCTTAATCAATTCCAAAAGTACACGATTTACGTAATAGGACTCCCATCGAAAAATTTCAAAATTTTCCCGAGGTCTCATCTATGTAATATAGAAAATATTAAAAAACAAAATAAAATAGCTTCAGATAATACGAACAAAATGAGTTTCGTTCCCCGACCGAATTCGTGTTAACGAGGAACAACCACTACTTAACACACTTAATATTTAATATAAAAAATATAGATAATATGACACGTCCTGTAATTTGGTTTCCAACAACTAAAATTGTTATTACCGGAGCATACGTGTATATTATGTATTTCCAGCAAACGGGTTAGAAGCACATTTTTCTTTTAGGCTCGGAGGAGATGTATTTGGCTGAACTATATTCATATGTATTATGTTTTAGTTTTCAGAGCAGTTAATCGCAGCACACAGAAAACTTTAAAGCAAGTGATTTCAACTTTAAAAAGTTTTATTACTTATACTTAATTAATTTAAAATTAAGCGCAATGGCCAATAAAATAAATCCCATAATAATTAAAGGATTTGATACAAAATAAATAAATAAAAATTGCATAATAATATTAATGTAACTTAAATCGAAAATCGATTGTGATAAAATCAAATATTTGTGAAGCATTTATCGGCCCACAAATTCGTATAGTATTACAAATAAATAACTTAATTATATAACAAATAAATTAGTACGACCGGGGTCGATCTTTTTATGATATTTTTGATTATTTACATTTTTCTGATTATTTACGTTTCACACTATCTGTTCAACCCCAATATTAAATTACAGTTACCTAGATAAGTATATTTATAATACTGTTTTATTTAGATACATTCTCTTTATCAAAAATTCAAAATCAAATCAGTACCACTGCTTTTAAATTTAAAGTTTGCCGTTATTAATTTAACATATTTAAACGTTTGAACCTTATGTATTTGAACATTTTTGAAATTGAATTGTAATTGAAACTGAATTGAAATTGAATTGCATTTAAATGTAGCCTAATTGTGCAGTTTTAAACTAACTCGTAAAGCGTTTTAAGTGAAATCATGTTTATTTCTGCGATAACTTTTTCGTATCTCATTAAAATACCGCTTACGATTAAAATTTTAAGTGTACTACTGTTAATTTAAAATACATAATAGGTAATAAAATTTTACTAACAATAAGGGATATCATTCAACTGTAACACGCCAATTTTGATCTACACACTAAATAAATAATTTTTACCCTTAAACTTGCTGCAATGGTGAACGTGTTTTTTACATCATATACCCATAGTCCAGTTATTAGGTAATTTTATCTTGGAAGTTTTGGGACAATTTGATATTTATCATTTTTATTTTTGCTAGCTGTACTGAAAAAAAGGTGTTGAAAACGATTTTTTCGTCAAAATCTCGTTTTTGTTCATTTTATGATAAAAACCATAATTATATCTACATTTCGTGAAAAGGATACGCAATTCGTAATTTACACGCTGTAACTTAAAAATTTTGGAATATATGTACAAAAATGTTATTCATTTTTTTTGAATTGGATACCATTTGTTATTGTTTCACATACAATTTTGTCAAGTTTTGTCCGATTACGAGTACTAATCAAAAAGGCGGTCATTTTGTTATTAACCTATGACGCACGTATTTATTTTATAATATAGATTGGTAGTGTTATATTGTTTAAAAATTGAAAATAATAATTATATAGATTGGTAGTACATAGATATGTTTTAATACACATAAAAAGTTTGAATAAAAAATACTGCAATATTTGTAATTTGGCCTATTTCATATTATGTTTTTAATAATACAAAGTATTCCACTTTGAAATAAATGACCAATAATTTAATATGATTTGACCAAACTGATAAAATCCCTTGGAAGAAGCCTTCGTAACTTATCCAGATTAGAATTCGAACAATGAATAGATATTTTATAAAATCAAAACGGGGTTATTTGGTTTTTATGTAATAACTTTGGACATAATTTTGTTCAAATAATTTCAGTTCTATCGAGTTTATTAATAAAGAGCGGTAGTGTTGTTCAGTACATATTTAAAATTTCGGTATCGTTCGCAAACTGTTGTTAAAATATAATGATTACCTAACTACTTATACTTACGAAAAGGATTTTCACAACGCAAAAATAAATACCTATAACTAAATACAATCCAAGATAGGTAGGATTTGTTTAGTTCTCAACTAGCTTCAAATTTTGCATCAGGTTGCCTTTCTAATAGTCCAAAGCTACATCTAAAGGTAAAATTCTGTAATTATCATTAAAATTTTAATTTTTTTAATTTTTTAATAAAGTAATATTAAGAAAAACAAATAGTGTCATATTAAACAACACGTAAAATTATTAAATAATAGCTTAAATAAAAATAAAAATACACGCTTAGTAAAAAATGTAACCTTAAATATGCTTAACAGACTTTAAACATTGGCGTTTAAAAATAAACGTTCTGATTTGAGCTCATACGGTCGGCCTACCGCTGCACTAATGAAATGTGTGACCGTTATGCTGGCGCCACTAGCGATAGAGTTTGTCAAGCCCAAGTGAACTACACCTTTAAGTCCCAACATACATTATCTACATCAGATGGGCGTTCTAGAAACTTAGTCAGGTTCTTCTCTAATATTCAGCGGTGGTTCAGTTACCCGACCTTTATTTCAGGGTTGTTTTCGCAAGAATATAACAATTTTAATTCGTAATATTCGTTTATATATTTTTCAACAGTTCATAAACACTATAGCTTTCAAGTTCAATGTAAATTGTTTACAATACCTACACTTGATGTGGGATTTATAAATGTGTTTTGTTTGAACGTAACTAATGACATTATAGTAACAACTACTATGAGCATGCATCTTAATACTACGCGCACACACGCACACAATGTCAAATAATACATAGGTATTAAATTAAGGAATAAAAAATAAGTGTATGTATCTTAAAAAAACAATAAGCATTCTTATCATCTCGACCCAGTAAAAATAGATCAAAAAATTATGCAATAACGATAAATTCGTACTTAATCCAAAATTTGTATGCGTGTTTGTTAATAGTTTAGAATGTTATAAACAAAAATCGGATGCGATCGGAAGAGTTTTACGCCGCTTTTAGAGGAGTCAAATGCATGGGGTGAAATGGTTTTATTTTAATATAGCTTAAAGCAAACGTATTATCGAAAAATTCTTCAAATAAATATTATATGTTACGAAATTACCTACAATTTGTTTATTTTTTGTTGGTACTATCATAAAAATTGACAAAATTACATACATTTTCGTATGTGCACGTAAAATTTTATTCTTTATTATATTTTATTATAATTTTATTTCTTGCATTTATGTTCATTGCATGTGATCTAAAAAGAAGTAAATAATTTTTTTTAAAGAAACTTAACTTAATAAGAAATGGTGATTTTATGCAAATAATTTATGTTTTATAAAATAATTACAATTAACACCTTCCACAATTATTTTTTCTGTTAGACCTTTTTAAAAATTGTAAAACTTATACCAATTTTGTTTAGTATTATAAAAAACTATAAATTATAATTAAAAGCTAATATATAAATTTACTTAATTTTTTAAACATATTAATTTGAATTACGTTTTAATGTAATTCAATGTCATATTTTAAAATTCATTTTAGATAAAATATCATTTATTTTATATTTTAAATTATATCTAACGGGTGTCTCGTTTATACGAATCTTCACAGGGTCGTTTTGTTAATGTCACATGTATGTTGTTTGCAGGACCAACTGGATTGTTTAGGATAATTTCCAAAAAACGGTGAGTCGATTAGGTTATGTTGGGATGATTCCTTCTCTTAAACATTATTGTGTATTAAACCAAATATTTTGTTTAACAAAGGTTTTTTTTGTGCAGTGTCCACTAAAGGGGCTTCGTTTATAATTTTAAAGTTGCTATTATATTTTGTAATATATAAAAGCAAATTTTGGGGTGAGTGCGAATTATTTCGTCAGAAAGTATTATTTTCACTGGGCTATTTTAACGTATTGTCATGTTGAAATTATAATTTTAAAAAATGTTATTGTTTATCGTATTGGTAGGTACCTACGTGTGAATTAAAAAAAAAATAATAAAGAAGACGTATTTAACTTTATTCATTATCGTCGAAAAACTATTTTAGATTTAAAATAGTTTTCCAGACAAATGATTATTTGTATTTACTTATAATTAGATATCTCTTATTCGGGATCCATTTTAACTATAAACGGCGGTTAATTTAATTTAATAATGAAAAGTATACAAATTTATAGGTAATAATTTTCTTCCACTAAACGATCTTACATTTCGCAACGAAAAATCGTTGAAAACTTGTTGTCTTCAATATACGTAACATAATAATACAGTGAAGTAAAAATCGTTTAATAATTCAAAACATTCGGCATTTATGTCGTAATAATGAAAATTTTATGAAATTTTTCTTTATCATTACATAGAAGGATCGCATCAAATTACTCGAGGGTACAAAGCGATGTACTAATTATTCTAACAAAACCGGGGTTGGCCGGAGGCGGCCAATAGGGCGCAATTTTGAAGGGTTACTTCATGCCCCATTGGTTTGGAACACGTCCATTGTTGTTTGATTGTTGACTAACAATAGCTCCATTATATGTATTTGCATTCATGTTAACTGTATTCAACAACTAATCAACATTCCCATGTCTTTGTGACGGCCAATCGTGCGTACTTGTACATGCACATTAAAATGGCGGACTTTTTGTTATTTCCTGTAATTAGCCCTCAACTCGAGGACTGTATTGTCTACAGACTGAATAATTTCATATATAAAACCCTTCTAGCATATGTACGGCAAAATTATTATATAACTCCTTTAATAACTGCACTTCTTTATCTTACTTTTACTCATTCTGAGTAAAGTGCACGACTTCGAAAACTACCTATTGTTTTTCGTTAATTTTTATATGTTCGATATCTGCGTGAGTTTTAAAGTTTATCGGAATTGAAATATGTACTTAAATCTTTGTAAATTCATATTTTTTAATGCGACAGCTTCTTTCATTATATATACAATGAAAACTTTCTTGTGAAATTAAATTTTTCTTAAATATAATACGTATCTACATATATAACATTCATTGGGTGAGTTTATTACGGATTTTTTTTCAGTGTACTTAAATAAGCTGTACTAGTACATTATGAAATTTGTACGAGTCCTTTTTTGTCGATAAAATTTTTCCATCTAACACAAGCAGTGAGTAATTTTGACCATATAAAGGGGACAGAGCAGGGTAAAACAGATGAGGTTATCGTCTAGGGACGAGTTTGGTGCGATCGCCCACCTGAGACCAGAGTCAGATGCCAATATCTTTAATGCTGTCTGCAAAAGCGTCTGGTGCATTAACACAACGTTTCTTGGCCAGATTTACTTTTATCACATAAAAATCAGTTTAAATAATAGTAGTAGACGTGAAATGCATTTTTTTAAAAAGTAATTATACAAAACAATTTGTTGCAGGCAGTTGGGTTTACCAAGTTCATTTTCAAATTCTGTCGACTTGACGCCATTATCTCACAAGGATCGCTGTCATAAATTGGAATATTTAGTCGAACGACAAAAGGAGTTGTGTGCACAAAGTGACCGAGTTTTAACTGTAAGTTTACAAACGAAAATGATCGTTTTATGAATATAAGTTTTTGCAGGTAATCGGAAATGGCGCTAAGTTAGCAATGGACGAATGTCAGCATCAGTTTCGTCATAATAGATGGAACTGTTCGACCTTTCTGGAGAACAATTCAGTTTTTGGAAACGTCGTATCAATTAGTGAGTTTGCCGATTATTTTAAAATTAATGTTAAATTTTAATAAATTGCAAATATAATGAATTATCGATTACATTTTTAGAAAGCAGAGAATCTGCTTACATTTACGCCATTTCGGCTGCGAGCGTTGCATTTGCCGTAACGAGAGCGTGCTCCAAAGGGGAATTAGCGGATTGTTCGTGCGATAATCGAGTACGGCAACGGAAACATCGTTCTTGGCAATGGGGTGGTTGCTCCGAAGACATTCACTACGGAGAAAGATTTAGTCGAGACTTCTTAGATTCGAGAGAGGACGCCAACACTCCAAACGGTCTCATGAACCTCCACAATAATGAAGCTGGAAGAAGAGTGAGTTTTACAAGAAATAATATCTACTATCTTATCGTTTATTTTGTAGAGTATAAGACAGAGGATGCAACGTGTTTGCAAGTGTCATGGAATGTCGGGCTCCTGCAGTATGCGCGTTTGTTGGAGAAGATTGCCACCTTTCAGGCAAGTAGGAGAGGCGCTTTATCAACGTTACGAAGGAGCTTCACACGTAAAATTTGTAGAAAGGAGACGAAAAAAATTGAAAGTTGTCAGTCCCGACCTTAAAAAACCCAATAAGACGGATTTGGTTTATTTAGAAGATTCGCCAGATTACTGCGAAAGAAATGAAACGTAAGATTAAATCGTAATAATTTTATTATATGTTAATTAGTCAAAATACGATGGAGTTGCGTTAATCCTACCAAGAGTCCGTCGATTTAGCGGTAATTCCCAATTACTCAAAATATAGATAGGCATCTACAATTAAGGCCTATTTAAGGACATTTTTGAAAGGTGTTTGTTTCTTGTCTTTACGATGTGCCACATTACATTCTACTGTAGGTACAATATTTTTTTTAAATATTAGAACAAATAGGAAACTTGAAACGCGTTATCGATATTTTCCATTTCGATTTCTTTATTTTTGTCTGTGTAAGTGTAATGGAAACGTACGAGTAAAGTATTCGTAGTAATATTTAGCAACATTATATAACACCCTACGAAGAGTACGAATCGACGTCACTTTAATTCAAAAGTAGGTACTACGGTATTATAACTTTGTTTAAAAAGTTTTAGAACCGTGTATTCAAAGAGAATGATTAAATTTGGGTCATAAGTTAAACTATGTCTATATCTTCTTCGAAACTATTATCGCAACATTTTTTCTGTAGAAGTAAAGATGTTCTAACTCGCATATCGTATGACTAACCACAGCCTCCGAATACGAGCCTCAGTTTTTAAACATTCCTCGAGGCAGTTCAAAGTGATCAATCTCCAATTCACTTTATTTATTCCAAATTTAGCCTAAACCTGAATAGCTTTTTTACTGTTTCGAAACGCTTGATGAATTTTACGTACCTATAGTTAAAAATTGTCAGATTTCAATGACGTAGGTGTGTATGTATGTATGTAGATGCTACAAAAGGGTATAAATGTATTTTTTAAATATACAGTATGTCCACCGAAGAACCTAACTATACTTGTATACTTTTGTATTTTTCGTTTTTAGAGAAAAATTCATTCTTTATAAAGGGTGTTGCTTAGTTTGAAAAGTCCTTAGCCACAAATTGTTAACAATTATAACCATTTAAAGTGACCACTCGCTATTTGATTAAAATTTAAACGCAGTAACATTGTGAAGAATGTTGTGTATATTGTGTACACTATATTCGATTTTTTTTTCACTTTCCAGACAGTACTAAACTAGTACGACTCACAATCGGAATTTAGCTTCTTTGCATATAGACATTTCTTGTTACGTGGTTTTATATTAATATTAAATTTTATACTAACGCGTTGAAATTTAATTGCAGTATTTATTTGTAAAGTCAGCATTAAAAAATATTAATTAGATTTTCATTAAATCCTAGTTTTATATTAACGCAAATTGTGTCTATGATTTATGATCTTTACACCTAAGCGTCGTAAATTTTCTTAACAATTAAGAGGATTAAAGTAAGGCGAGAGAGATCCCAATTATCCGCATTTTATCGTCGGATTTCCAGGTCCGTAACAAGAAATTTAAATTAAAAACGGCAAAGTTTTATTTTGAAATTTATTATGTAACTTCTTTTTTATTAACAAATAATAATTATTATGATAAATGTTCGAAACGGTGCCCCCCCTTCTACAATACAAGTCCGTAATCGTTTTTTTGTTGCACCGTAGCAGCCAGATTCGCATCGTTGATATGGGAAAATGCGTTTCTAATACGATTAGAAAATTACCCCGACCAACTAAATGGATTGAGTAAACACTTCTAGGTGGTTAAGTAGATAATTAAAATAAATGACGTTATCCCTAAATGTGTTTATTATCTAAATTATCGTATTGAAAGTGTTTAAGAAAATACGTAGAATATTATCGACAAGTAACTTCTCAAAATTATTACTTAGTTCGATCCTGTAAAAGTATGTCTTGTAGTAGGTATGTCTACAACAATAGGTTTAAAACGGCCCCATTCGCACTTAATAGACTATTGTTGGGATTTTTAACTTGGAGTTGTAAATCATTCCGCGTAATTTAGAAAATATAAATAGAAAACAAGAAAATCTTATTCTCTTAAAAACAACTCAAGTTCTAATAAATTTTCTTATGTAAATAAATACAACAGTGTACGGCCGAGCATCTTTTCCAAAACGAAATTAATCAATTAATGTTTATTGTCCTAAACCTCGAAAAAAATCACCCCCCCCCCCCCGTTACAAATATCAATCAAAAATGTTGAAAACGAATTTAAAGCTGCCTCTTGTGTCTATACTTCACTTAATTAAAAATCGCAATTTTTGGCATGGGCATAAAACTTTTCGCACCCCGTATATGGGTAGTAGATACTTAAGATAATTATTAAAAATTTCAGTTATGTGTCATTTATTTTCGATAGATATTTTGTTGTAGATACCCACGTATTTTTATGCTCTCTAACGTTATTATCAATACAACAGGCTCGAGTTAATTCGACATTTATGGGAGCTAAAATTTTAGGTAGTCCAAAATACACTCTACACATAATTAAGGGCTATTTAACTAGTAAATGTAAAAAAATATAGAAAACCTTAGGCATTGCCTATAAAGCTCACGATATTTGCCTATGTTAAGAAAAAATGAAAAATAAATAATGTCGTATATATATATTTTTAATTTAAAGAAGTCTTTTAAAGATATTTGTTTTTTTCCCGCGAGTTCCATATACCTACATAGGCTTTCCCTTCGCGAGCGGGGTGCGTCGACAATGGGTCCTCGAACTGACAAGCGTCAGATTAATTATACTCTAACTAATTAATGAATACTCAAAAATATAGAACCTTCAATCACGTTTACACATTTTTGTGTACATGTGATCGTAACGTGCATATCTACACATAATATTTTTGAGAATTTATTAATTTTTATATTGCTTGCTAAAAAAGTACTTATATCTATCTAAATATGAATTTAATTTCAAAATGGTTTTAGGCTAAACATTTTGGGCACAAGAGGAAGAATATGTAATAGAACAAGTCCTGGAATAGATGGTTGTCGCCTTTTATGTTGTGGAAGAGGTTATCAAACACGTGTACGAGAAGTCGAGGAAAAATGTAAATGTCAATTTGTATGGTGCTGTAATGTTGTTTGTGAACTTTGCAGATATAAAAAGGAAGAACATATTTGCAACTAAAATTTTACTATTTGGATATTTCCTCATTTAAATGTTTTGTTAATGATGCACTAAAATGGCGCAATGACGCATCAGAAAACAATTATTTTGTATAAGTATAGTCTACCTAGGTACTCCTTATTAATTTGATATTAATTATCAAATTTATTAATAAAACTCGTCTCTGATTTCGTAGGTGACTTATCAAAATATCGGTATTTCCAAACACTTTATAGTTTTTTAAAGCAGAAGACTTAAACTTCACTTACTGTGAAACAAAAGCTTTACTACAATGAAATGCATAATTTTACGAAAAGCGTAAGTATTACATTATCAGTACCTAAAAATAAATTGCTGCATAGAAGTTATTTTCGAATGATTTAAAAAAAAAGGGGAAACAATTGAATGAAAACACTCCCGTATACATACATAGGTAAAGTGATCTCTCGTTATCCGCGTGTTTATTATTCGCGATTTTGCGTATTAGTTACGGTCATTAAAAAAGCCTGTGGGAGAGCATTTTAGGAGTTTCAACAGATCTGTACAGGTATTGTTCGGTGCAGCTAACAGTGAGTTGAACGGCGGGAAAAGAAAATGAAATGATCAGTATGTGCAGGATATGTTAATTCCACGGATGTGACATTTAAACTACTTTTGTACGAAAAGCACGAAAAAGTATGTTAAATGCAGCATATTTTTCTTCTCGTCGACTTATTTTAATATATAATTTGTTATTCGCGGTTTCTGTTATGCACGGATCACGCGAAAACCGACCCCCGCGAATAACGAGAGATTACGAATATAATTTCTTTTATCGGTAAATGTCCTAAACGTATTACCCACTAGTTAATTATGTAAAATTTTAGTGGATAAATTACAACCGTTTATTTTAAATATTTTTTATATCTATCTACTATTGATTTTAAATAACATTACAAACCGAAAAATCCACCACGCATAACTGATGCATTTACCTAATCTAGTTCAATGCTTCACAACATAACATCTTGCGACAAATTGTAAAAATTTTAATTGCGGTTACCGCAATAATATGAATAATAAAATAAACCTATGCAACATGCGTTAATTATTCCTGTCACTAAGGTGTAGAGCTGTTCGTTTACAATAAATGAACATTTTGGCATAGATCATATTTATTTTATATTTATCGATTTTACATTTTTGTTCAGGACTTAACAATGAATAACATTAATTATTTGGTAAATTCAGAGGTGGTTAGGTATAATTTATATTGTCGTCGCGTCGCGTCGTCTGTATTATATTTTGAAATGCATTCAATATGTATCTAATAATAATATTGTATAGACCATTATTTTGTACATTAAAAAACGTCATGGTGCATTTTAGTTCACAAAAGCTTCCATACATTTTTGCATTTTAGCAGCAGTTTTCCGTGTCTGTTTTATGCTAAATAATAGTTACAAAGTAATACCTAAAAATAAAATATTAATAATATTTTACTGCTAACATAAGATTTGTCGCACATAGGGTATAGGTACTCGTATTCGACAAGGTTTAAAACTGCTACTAACAACGAAAATTTGCGAAACTTTAATGTTGAATTGTACATTTATTTATTTATTTTATAAATAAATTGGGATATCTCATCCCAAATACTTCCTAATAAGTATGTACTTATAGAAATTGTAAATAATTTTTAACACAGAGTTACTCTCAACTATAAATATTTAATTAGATAAGTTTCTTGTATATAAGTTGTGTATTATTAATTTAGATATTTAACGGTACAGGTGTTATGTACGTAAATGTACTTATGTATTTCTTCATAATCACTGTAAAAGCTCATCTTTTAACACTTTCATAATTATTAAATGTGCCATATATCTTCTAATTAATTGTGATTGTACTTAACATCATCACCTATATTTATTCATACATGACTGTTCCGTACCTATTATTTATGTAAAAAGCCAGTATTAAATTAAAATAAAGATTTTGTCTATAGCTGCAATATTATTTTAAATATTGAAAAATACAAAATAAAATTATTTTTTTCGAAAATGAATTACAAATAATCAGGTCATTATGCAAAACAAATTAGAAAAAATAAATAAAAATCGTAGGTATATAACGTATATATTTAATTGTGTAATCGTATAACATACCTATACGTTACTCACGATAGGTTCCAACATGTCATCAATAAAACCTCGTATTTTTACAGTAGGTACTAATAGATTGTAGTCTTTTTTTTGTTGTGTCGGTGCAGTTAAACTGAATATTACAAATATACAATTTAGTTATTTTTTATCTGACGAGCATTGGAACCTATCGCGAATAACGTATATTATACATATTATTAAAGATAGACACAACCTCTATGTATAATTTTAATTTTATATTTCGATCGTCACATTTTTATTTAATTAGTAATATTTCAATCTACATATTATTATTATCGTTTTATTGATTAACTGCTTTAATATAATTGAAGCTGTTAAGAAATTTAAATTAAAATGTCCTAAATTTTGTTGGTCACAATCAGTCCGCCCGCTTTTAAAGTATTGCCTAGCACTTATTTATACGCATGCGTCTGAGAGGTTTACTAGACGCCTTTAAACATTTTAGGTTAATCTCGAATAAACGTACATAGGAAAAATCTTAATTTCCTTTATAGTTAGAAGGTGTATTTTCTTAATTTATTAATACGATAATTCTTAATTTGAGAATAAAATGGCGTTTAATTTGGGAACTCCAAAAAGTACAAGTGGATTTACAATACCGACTTCTACTCTACAAGGTTTGTTATTTTTAACGTTTAATTACACAAATTAATGTTCATGTTCTAGCAACATCGGCAAGTGCACAGTTTAATTTAGGCGGTGGAGGTGATATAAATGCCCAGTCGAAACCGTTAAATTTTTTTAGTCCTCCATCGGCGAGTACAACTACTCTTCCTATAATAACCACATCTGGTTTCACTTTGGGTGCAACTACGGTTCCTAGTACAGCACCTACCAACTTTTCTTTGGGAACTGCACGTCAGTAGTAATACATTTTGCTATTGATTGCAGAATTAATGTAGAATTTTATAATTTTTTAGCTGCAGTATCTACTACTCAGTTTGGTTTAGGTGCAGTATCATCTACTGCTGCTACTACAATGGTTGCTACAACTTCTACTGGTGCCACAACAGCTTCGTTTGCGTTTGGACCAATTGCTGCTAGTTCTGCACCTTCAACTGGATTTTCTTTAGGGTCTACCGCGTCAACATCTGGAACTATAACTGCTGCAGCAGCACCATTAAACCTAAAATCTTTAAGTGCCACAACTGTAACGTCAACATCTGCATTTTCAGGATCTACATTTACACATGGATTAAATGTTGGATCTGCTGCGTTAGTTATAATTTCAAAACTAAAATCTCGTAGTAACAAATCTTGTGTTATAGAACTGCCGTAACGAGTATTGGCGTGTCTGCTCTATCGGCGACCGGAACATTAACATTTGCTCAACTTGAAGATGCTATTAATAAATGGACAATAGAATTAGAAGAACAAGGAAAAGTATTTGGAAATCAAGCAAAACATCTGAATGCATATGATAGATTGTTAATTACTAACGGAGACAAGGTTGTTATTCATATAGAAATTATGACCGTATTGTTACTCTTTTGTAGATCTTAAATGTGGGCAATGCAATAGAAAAAGTAAAACAACAACAACAACAATTAGATCAAGAGCTCGATTTCGTATTGGCGCAACAAAAAGAATTAGAGGATTGCATTTTACCATTGGAGAAAGAACTTCAAGGAGTTACCGTAAACGACAATGACCGTGAACAAACTTATAAATTGGCAGAAAATATTGATGCACAATTGAAGCAAATGTCGGAAGACTTAAAGGAAATTATCGAACACTTAAACGAGTCGAACAGGTCTCAAGAGATCTCGAATCCTGTAAGTTTAAAAGTAACAATATTGCGTGTTAACTATTTTTTATTCTTTCAGGTTGCACAAATTGGCCGAATTTTAAATGCTCACATGAATTCTTTGCAATGGATTGATCGTAATACCGCACAAATTGGTGCACATTTAGATGAAATTGCTAAAATGCGCGATTTAAATAGAAGAAACGAAAATGTTCATGGTGCATAATTTTAATGTTTTCTTTATGCCAATTTCTGTATGAATGTTAATAATTTCGAGTTTGTAATGTAAAATTAATTGATCGATTTGAAGTGTAAAATTCTAAGTTAATTTGTGAATTTCTTGTTATATAAACTATGGATAAATTAAACCATTCGTGATTGTTATTACTCCTGTTGCTTTTTATATACCTGAAATTTTAGAGATATCTCAAAATAGCAAAATGAAGGTATAAATTCTGATTAGGAGAAAGTTTTATAAGTTTGTAAGTGAACAGTTTTCCTCGATGGTAAAAGTAAGTAAATATATTTAAGAATAAAATTACTTATGATGGGTAATATTTTTAAAATCTGTTACGATTTTATTTATGAACATACACTTTACTTCTCATTTTGTAAATAGTTGAGTTAAATGACTTTTCTATTGTAAATATTCATTTCAATTGTAACAAATTTATTTGATGGTTTGTTTACTTTGAAACTCTTGATCATAGTCACTATGACTATAAATTTGTAAACTATAAAAACCAGAAAATAGGCTCATTTATTACAAAACAGGCAAATCAAATTCTTTTCTCCAATAGTTACATACTGTAGTTAATAGTAATTTTTTAAATAAAACAAAACATTCCGATACTTTTGATATTGGAGGAAATCTTTTATTTAGATAAAATTAAAAATGTACATGTATAACGTAGTGTAGAACAAAAATGGGACGAAGGGCATAAATTACATTAGCACATTGTTACATTACAATTTATTACCACAAATTTACGTTGCAATAGCATACATTATGCAAATCTATAGATTTTTAATATACTTTTAAATTTACTAATCAAGCTTTAGCTAAAAGCGCAAGATCAGAAATACATTTATCTATGTTTTGTTTTTCTTGTTCAGACGTAATAGAGCCCATCACTTGTTTTATGACCCAACCAACAAGGTTCTTTTGAGAAATACGGCGTTCAACAGCTTGACGTTCATATTGATAATCTAAACGCTGCTTTACTCGTTGATAAACAGTCATCAATCTTTGACGATATTCAGCTTCCAATTGGAAAGCTACATTTTCACGTTTAGCATCTACTAACATTAACCGTCCTTGAGAACTCCATTGCATTTTTTCCTCATTTTCAATTTGATCTTGGTAACTTTTTTTCACTATTACGAGTTTCGGTCCATTCTCCTTCGTATTCATCAATTTCTTTATCAAGGTACTTAGCTAAAGGAGGACCTAACTTTTTAACAGCAATAATACATAAGAGCAGCATTGAAATTCCATTATAATATTCATGTTCCATTACGTACCATTCCTTACTAATTAGATAAGTACTAAGTCCTATGCCAAAAGTGTAAGGACCAGTCACTCCAGTTTTTTTGTAAAAGAAAGTAAACCATTCTTCTGGGACAAAACCCATGCGAACTTTGCCCGGTTCTCCACGAATCTACAATATTACACATACATTTATACTTAATATAATTAATCAAAAATTGTAATAATTACTAGTCGTGGGACGGCTGTTTTGGAAGAATCCGACTTATCTGCAGAACAACTTGATGTAGTGGTAACACATCTATTAACTAAAGCTACAAACGATTTTGATTGACCTAAAATATAATAAAATCATGATATAACCTAAGTGATTACATAAACCAATAAGATAAATATTTCACACTAATTTCCAATAACTTATTATTTAAAATGAATTACAGGAGATAAAAAGGATATATGTTTAGTATTACCTTTTAAAATACCAGTTCTGGATAACATTTTTAAAGAAAAAAAGTGTGTAAAGAGTGAAAAATTATGATATAAAGTTTGCTAGGTTGCCCTTCAACTGGCAGCTATGCATAAAAAAATACAGTTTCACCAACAATGAAAATGTAAATACCCTAGATATTTAAATGCTTTTTATAGGTTAAACCAATTTAAAAATAAATAAAATTATTAAAACAATATTTGTAAAACAGAAATGTTTAAAATAATAATTATCTATAGTTTTAATACATTCTTTTCAAAAATTGTCAATAAGATTTTAAATACAAGTTTAACATTGAGTTTTATAATTTTTTTGGTCGCTACAGTCAAAATTGTCGACACATTTCGAACATTTACAAATAGGGTAATAGATGGCACATGTATATCCTGCTAAAGAATTTACAATTTATTCATGTTAGCAGTGTTGCCGCTGACCAATAGTTCATTTACCCACCTTTCTTATTGCACTACATCAGTGCTCAAACCATATAAAAAAATAACACTTTAATAATAAGGTAGGTGTGAAATATGTAAAGTTAGATTTGATTCCTTGGATTAAGGCACGTTTAACGTTGAAATCGATATTTCTCGACGTACGGGAACGAAATAAATAATTTTAGTTCAGACCAAAATTTTGCAAAATCCATGGACTATAAATAAGGGTTTTTTATCGATAATTTTCGAAAACTCGATGTCGGCGAAAATGCGTTTAATTCATTATTTAAGGCGCGTTTAACGTTGAAATCGGTATTTCTCGACGTGCGGAGACGAAATAAATAATTTTAGTTCGGACCAAAATTTTGCAAAATCCATGGACTAGGCATTTTATCGAAATTTTTCAAAAACTCGATGTCGGCGAATATGCTTTTAATTCATTATTTTATGCGTTTTTAACGTGTTCGGAGACTAAATAAAAAATTTAAGATAGGGTCAAAATTTTGCAAAACACCTTGAACTATAATAAGGCTTTTTATCGAAAATTTTCAAAAACTCGAATACGGTGAAAATGCGTTTAATTAATCATTTCATGCGCGTATTACGTGAAAAATCGATATTTCTCGACGTACGGAAGAAACGAAATAAAAAATTTTAGGTCGGGCCAAAATTGGGCCAAAATGAAATGATAATAAAAACAAAAACAAAATATTTATATTGAAACAAAATAATACCTAACTATTGGTTATTAAAGCAATACGATATATACATATAGGTATATGGGTATGTAAAATAACAAATTTAATTAATGAAAGTAAACAAAGACTTTTAATGTAATTAAACGTGAGTTCAGCGATAGGTACATTAACACATTGCATGATACGGTCTAATTAATATTATTCCTTATGGATGTTTTTATGTGAACCTGAAGCTTACAGTTTTCATTTTATGATCAGCGTAACTTCTCTAAACGTTTAACTGTAGACAAATTATGGAAAATTATTACAAATATATACATTTAAGTACCTAAGTAAATCACAGAAAAAACTTCATCTTTTTGTTAACTATCTTTAAAATAAACACGGAGGGAAAAGAATCAATTTAATTTATATAAACCAACCTTTTAACAAAACCATTTTAAATATAAGTAGGTGTCTATAAGTTATTCAAGATAGGTTCCAAACACGTCATCAATAAAATGTTACTAAATTGTATATTATTATTGTTATTATTATTATTGTGTATTATAATTGTATATTCAGTTTAAAGTTTTGAATATGACATATTCTACCGATGATTTACCTGCACACATATGACATGGCAAAGAAAGACTACAATTTATTAGTACCGAAGAATACGAGGTTTTATTGATGACGTGTATTGGAACCTATCTCGAATAATGTTATACAATGAAATATTTTAATTTGAATTAAAACTCGTTTATTTTAAGATTAATATTTTAATGTTATCTACAAAAACTTTTGGTTGTAATGTAATACTTTCGTGCGACTTGACATCTCTGACCTAAAATATCTTTTATTCAGAATCATTATTCCTAATTCATTTGTTTACAGTTAACAGTTTGAATTGGATATACATACTTAACACGAATCCTTTGCAGTTTAAGTATATACATCTATACGTCACTAATTGTGCTCGAGTACGCCTATATAATTAGAAATGCGTTATTAAATAAGCAATCACTGTAGTTTGCATTTCGTATCACTGTAGTGTTAACGATTTAGTTAACAATTGTTCAACATAACAAATGCATTATCAATAACGCAATATAACTATCAACGAAAAATAATGGCTAGAATATTAAAGGGAATTGCGAAATGATATGGGGCTTCTGACCTAATTTTTTTTGCATCGGTTAACGGCACAATGCGCAATTGATAGATTATCATTTAAGCAAAACAAATTACATTACATAAAAAATTGATAAAACTTGAGGGTTCGGAGTTATTTGCAATATTATACAGATAAGAACTAACATTAATAAATATGCAGAACACTCCGAATACCACAATATTGTAGGAATGTAGGTAATTATGCATCTTCCATCCCGAAATAATTTAAACATTTTTAAAATTAAAATAAGATTATAATTAAAAGCATAACATTACAATTACGTAACTAATTAAATTGTTATAAAGTTTTGTTTATGCAAAATTTAAACATTATATAGCTAGAAAATTAGAAAGCAGCAATAATCTATATAGTGTAGATAAACAATTTTCATAATTATACAATAAACACTAAACGAAATACATTTAATAATTATTATAATTTATGTTTCATTATTGCAATCTTTTCTTGACAATATTTATAAGTAAATGTTTCGCGATGAAAACTGCATAATTTATTATACGTTCCTGCAATTTTGCTATTCGGATTGAAGTGTTTAGCATTTTTACCAATCTTTAATTGCAAATATCTCCGAACCACCAAGTTTTACAGATTTTTGTCCTACAGATCCTGTTTCTGAGGGTTATTAGGATATAAGTAACCTATTACTTAATATTTGGGAATAATTGTTTAATAAAAATTTGGTAGATTGCGTTGCTATCTTAGAGAATAATTTTTCTTTTTTTTTTAACTTTCAGAAAGGCGAAGATAAGGTAATGAAAGGTTTATGATCTATAAAAGTAATAGTTTATTTCTTCGAGTAAATGAGAATAGATTAAAATCTACTTAAAGGATAAGTCAACTTGCTGATAATCATTGAGCAGAAATTAGACAACTCGTTGTGATAAAATGGTAAACAATCAATCTTTTATCCACAGATTTATAAGTGAATTTGTTGTATTTCCTAGGATATTCGTCAAAAGAATTTTTAGAGAAATATAAACTTCCTGTAAGATGATCATAAAATAATGAATTAAAACTATTTTCGCCGATATTGAGTTTTTGAAAATTTTCGATAAAAAAGCCTTATTATAGTCCATGGTTTTGGCAAAATTTTGCGCCGACCTAAACCATTTTGTTTCGACTCCGTTCTTCGAGAAATATAAATTGCCAGTAAAATGTTCATAAAATAATGAATTAAACGCGTTTTCGCCGTATTCGAGTTTTTGAAAATTTTCGACAAAAAGCCGACGATTGAACGGTCATTTCATTACGTCATTTCGAGCGGTCGTAGGCCACTAAACCAGATCGAGGTTTCCCGGTCTAATTATCAACTAAGGGAAGGTTAATAAAGATATTGAATTGTTTTTGAGGCGAAATAAAAAGATTTAGAAATTTTTTTAAAAATCATGTACTTTTCAAGCCTTTTTAATCGAAAATTTTTGAAAACACGATCTCGACGAAAACGTCTTTAATTCATTATGTTACGCTTTATTTAGGTGGAAATTAATATTTCTCGTTGTACGGAAGCGAATCAAAAAATATTAGTTCAGAACAAATTTTGGAAAAACGATGAACATTTCGCATTTTTCGTAAGGCATTTTTTCGAGATTTTACAAAAATTTTAAATCGCCGCAAACGCGCTTAGATTGTCATTTATTTTATTGTTTTGCTCGAAAAACTACATTTCAACTAATTCCGGACCTGTTCTATACGTATTACATAGCGTCATTTTATCGAGATTATAAAAAATTACAAACTATTTAAACGCCGGCGGTTCCTTATTTATCGCTTCGTAATACCTAAAATACGAGTTATCCAAACGTTTTCGACTTGTTCTGAACGTTACGGCTCAAAAGCTTGCGGTCCAAATTTTGCGAGAAAAAAATCGCTGGACTATAAGGGATTTTTTCGAGATTTGGCAAAAATTTTTAATCGCCGGAAACGCGCTTAGATTGTCATTTCTTGCATCGTTAATCTCGAAAAACTACTTTTCAACTAATTCCGGACCTGTTCTATGCGTATTACATAGCGCCATTTTATCGAGATTATAAAAAATACAAACTATTTAAACGCCGGCGGTTCCTTATTTATCTCTTCGTAGTACCTAAAATGCGAGTTTTCTAATCGTTTTCGACTTGTTCTGAACGTTGCGGCTCAAAAACTTGCGGTCAAAATTTTGCCAGAAAAAAATCGCTGGACTATAATAAGGGATTTTTTCGAGAGTTGGCAAAAATTTTTAATCGCCGGAAACGCGCTTAGATTGTCATTTTTTGCATTGTTAATCTCGAAAAACTACTTTTCAACTAATTCCGGACCTGTTCTATGCGTATTACATAGCGCCATTTTATCGAGATTATAAAAAATTACAAACTATTTAAACGCCGGCAACTCTTTATTTATTGTTTCGTAATACGTAAAATACGAGATTTCTAATTGTTTTTGACTTGTTCTAAACGTTGCGGTCAAAATTTTGACCCTACCTGAAATTTTTTATTTAGTCTCCGTACATTGAGAAATATCGATTTTCACGCAATGCACGCATGAAATTCAGAATTAAACGCATTTTCGCCGACATCGAGTTTTGAAAAATTTTCAATAAAAAGCTTTATTATAATTTATGATTTTGGTAAAATTTTTGCCTCACCTAAAAGTGTTTGTTTGATTTCCGTACGTGAAGAAATGTTAATTGGCAGGTAAAATAAACACAAAATAATGAATTAAATGCGACTTCATAGTAATAGAGTTGTCGAAAATGTTCGATAAAATAGTCTTATAATGGTCTATGGTTGCTGCATAATTTTGAACTTAATTGAAAATTTAAGATTATGGCCATTACTAATCTACATTTCACAAAATCTCAAAAAAAAAGTCAAATTTTTATTTGTTAGGTGTGGGTTAATTCTCGCCTAAAAGTCGGCAATCCAAACTGACGATGATATTTGGGTTTTCGGTTTGTAGGCGTCAGGTAATGAGGAAGTCAGTGATATTTATCTAATAATTTTCGAAGTGACCAATCGAACATTTTCGAAAAAAAGCCTTATTATAGTCCATGGTTTTGGCAAAATTTTGGGCCGACCAAAAATTTTTGTATCGTCTCCGTTCGTCGAGAAATTTAAATTTCCAATAAAATGGTCATAAAATAATGAATTAAACGCGTTTTCGCCGATATTGAGTTTTTGAGAATTTTCAATAAAAAAGCCTCATTATAGTTCAAGGTGTTTTGCAAAATTTGTACCCTACCTGAAAATTTTTATTTAGTCTCCGAACAGCGCGAAATGTTGATTTTTCACGTTAAAAACACATAAAATAATGAATTAAAGGCGTTTTCGCCGATATCGAATTTTTAAAAATTTTCGATAAAAACCCTTATTATAGTTCATGGTTTTTGGCAAAATTTAAGCCCGACCTATAATTTTTTGTATCGTCTCCGTTTGTCGAAAATATAAATTTTCACTAAAATGATCATAAAATAATGAATTAAACCGCGTTTTCGCCGTATTCGACTTTTTGAAAATTTTTGTCTGAACTAAAATTTTTTATTTCGTCTCCGCACGTTGAGCAATATCGATTTCAACGTTAAACACGTCTTAAATAGTGAAATCAACTATACAATAAATACACAGACAACTTTGGATTTTTTTAGTTTATTAAATTCATAGAGTAATGAGATATAGGAGAATTTCAAGAAGATTAATGTTCATAATATATGGCCTATTCAAATCTATATGCAACACGTCATCAAAAAAAGTTACTAGATTGTTTATCTATAATCCGATTTAAAGTTTGGAAAGTGGCATATTCTATAAATGATTTACCTGAGCACATATTAGATGATATAAAGAAAGACTACAATTTATTAGAACTGTCAAAATACGAGGCACGAGGTGACAGCACTGTGTGAAACGTCATCATCTAGTAACCTTTAATGGATGACGTATTTTGCTTATAGGTTTGGATAAAGTATAAATAAAAATGCAACCAGTAACACATATGGCTCTTTTTAATATAACTCTTTTAACAACATGTAAAAATTAAATTTCTTGAAATATAATAAAGTCCTACATATCATGGAAGTAAAAACAACTTTGGGCGCTCTCGGTACTTCGAAGTACGACCACTCTAAGACATTACATACTGTTGAGGATGAAGTCGATTGCTCAGGAAAAATGTAGGGATGACTCTAGCAGCTGCGCCTAGGAAAAAAGTATTGATTTGTAATAAGTTAATAACCTTAAAACTAAATCGACAATTATTATCATCAATATAATGTACCCAATTGCTAAGACTGTATTGTAACTTTTTTATAATAATAATGCGTTTATTTTCACTGTAACACACGCCCTTTCATCGAACTATACTTTTTGCGAAATTTCGAGAAAACAACGTCCATGTTTTTTTGGAAACATTTTAATACGGCATACAATTCTTCGTTTCGTCTCCATACGTCGAGAAATATCAATTTCCACATCAAATAAGCATAAAATAATGAATTAAAATCGATTTCGTCGAGACCGAGTTTTCGCAAAGTTTTGGCGCGACCTAAAATTTTTTGTTTCGTCTCGGTGCAACCAGAAACATCAATTTCCTCGTAAAATAAGCTTAAAATAATAAATTAAACGCGTTTTCGTCGACATCGAGTTTTCGAAAATTTTCGATAAGAAAGCCTTATTATAAGTCCATGGATTTTGCAAAATTTTGGCCCGAACTAAAATTCTTTATTTCGTCTCCACACATTGAGAAATATCGATTTTTATGTAAAACACGTATAAACTGATGAATTAAATGTGTGGTTATTGTTTAATATAAACATTTAATAAGTACCTAAAAGTTCATTGACCTTCTTTCAATGTGTAATTGCATAATATTGTAAGGTACGTACCACGTATCTATTTTATTTATATAGAAAAATGTTTTTATAGATATATATATATTTTTTATGTACACCTTTAAAAATAGTAATTTTTCTTTACATTAACGTTAAAAGCTTTTCTGTTTGTTTTGTTTAGATATAACTTATTCATAAATTTTATATTCATTTTAATAGCTATAAACGAGAATTATAACTTCTAGAGCGTAGAAACGGTATAACGATATCGAAAATGACGCTTTTCACTTTGCTAAGTGTTATTTCATGTCTACTGCTTAATTTTATTTATTGTTTTCGTTGAGGTTTTCGCTTAACGAAAAAATTAGACTAGCGTTTATATTAATTTAATCTTATCCACGTTCTGTTAATATTAATTGTAATGTTTATTCATTTTGAGCTTTTCAATTTGGTTAATAACTGTTACAGAAATGAATTTTATTACCTACTTTATAATTCTCTTAAATATAATGCATCAAATGTTTTTGGTGAAAAATCCAAGTTCAATTTTTAATCAGCTTTTATTTTTTCCGCATATTATGTAATACGTTAATACCCACCAAGGGATTAATAGCTGATTAATATGATTAATATGATTAATATGATTAATAGCTGTTATAAAGTGGAAATGTTTTCGAATATGAAAGTTTATTCTTAGTACCTTCCTACATTTTTGTTAAAAATTATTAAACTTAAGGTAACCTAATTAGTTTAGTATCCAATTAATACGAAGTACGTTTTTTTAATAAAAAATATTAGCGTTTCATAAAAAGTAAATAAATTGAGTTGATTACTTATTTAGGTGCAACTTTCAGTGAATTTTTAAAGGAAATCATGTTATTGTAATCTAACGACAGGATCCAATTTCGACCCCCAAATAACAAAAATTTAACTTAAATAACATTTTTAGCACCCACTTCTAAAGCACATAAATTATTAATAAATTTATCACTTTCTATTAATTTTTCAAAAAAAAATAATAATAATAATAATGAGAATAACTACATTTTAATGTTACCTTTGCCTCTTCACTTTTACTTATTGCAAATTTTAAATAATTTTTAACAAAGTATGTATTTGTTTAGGAATTTATATATTTATATGAAGCATCATTTTATTATATTTTCCGAATTTTCATTATAAAAATGAATTTCATAAAATCTACAAAGGTTCCGCATACGTTTTTAAAAACGGAATGCTAGAAATAGTTTTAATTAAGAGTAAAATGAACTTTACATAAACATTTTTTGTGTTAACTTCTTTGTTAATGATTTTATATTTTTTTTATTCACGATTATAACAACTAAACGTAAGTACAATGATCTATTACCGTCCTGTAAAATTAAAGTATTCTGAAATAATTATGTAAGTTTGCCTCAGAATTTCGTACCAAACGAAATGCAAACGTATAACGGAGATATCTGATGCAGAGATAAATAACCGCATCGATAGAATTTTAAATACGGGCCTCTTCAAACTTATTTTCATTTAAAAGTTTAGCGTTTCTAGGGTTAAAACAATACGTTACTCTTCCCTCGATCTTCTTTTTCATCGAGTTAAGTATACTGTTATAATAATTTGAAGGAAGAAGACACTTAAAACAGAAAACGTGGAAGTGTTGTTGGTTTACGTGAGGGTGCACACTAATTTAAGCATCTTTGTTTGAAGGTATTAAGGATGTTTGCATTGCAGAGAATTTCCCTTATTATATTTTGCTTAAAGATTATTTAATTTTGTAATTTAACGATATTATAAAACGATTGTAAAATATTCTCATCTATGGGTTATTGCACGATGTAGGTAATAAGGATATTTTATCGATGACAATTTATTAAAGAAGTAATATCGTTGTAAATTGTGTAACTGACACATCGTTACCTAATATCAGTTATTGTTAAAAAATTGAATATTTGGTCCGTAAAATAGAAATTAACGACAAAAAAATAACAAACAGAAACAAAAACTATGAGTGATTTTGTTGATAACAAAAACTATAAGTATAGGTAAATATTATTAGGGTTCCTTTTAAAACTCGATTTAAATCTGTGCCCAACTTACTGTGATGAATTTGCATTTTAATTCTCATAATTATATATAAATTGAAAATAAATAACGTCGAATCTAAGTTCAGGCTGAAACGGCGCGCGGCGTGAGAAATCTCGTTTTTGCGCGTGTTGCTTCGACAGGGTGCGGATGTTAAAGGATGCACGAAAATTTCCGGCAAAATAGACGCGTCACGGAAAAGTGTACAAGCCACGGGCTCGTGTTATTCGGGCACAAAAAAAGCAAGACCTCCCCGTAATGCGTTACCAATCAGCAAATTTCCTCGTTCTAACGCTCGTAACTCTTAAATTATAGATTTTCGTATTAAAATCAAATTTCTTAAACATTTTCCGTTCGTAAGCCCTTTCACTCGAGAAAATTTTACACGATCGCGGATGAAACAACCTATGTGTGCATGAAAATATGATGTGTTAGGTCAGAGTATGTAACGGAGGGACACGTCGCGTCGGGACGAGGCGACACCCTTTGCTAATTTTTGTTACGCCACCCCATATGGAGTTGCGATCCATAATTTAAGTAACTATGGCGTAGATTAAAAATTGGCGATAAGTAATTTCAGGATTTTATCAGTACTTACTCTAGTAAAATTTTGTAGAAATTAATAGAAAATTGATTAGTTTTACTGCTCTATTAACCCACTAAATTTGATCGAAATCGGTAACAATCTGCTCAAGCACTTCCCTTATCTCGGTAAAACTAGCGAACGCTGCAATAAATGTGGCGAATCTTACACGATGTTATCTTGTTTTATTCTTGCAACATACCACGAACGTACCTATATTTATTGCAAGGACTTTTATAATATATAGTCACGGATTAATAACAATGTCTAGTTACTTTTTAAAACAAAACAAAAAAGAATCAATAACGAAAAGAAAAGCATCATAAATAGTTGTCTTGAGTAGTTTTATTGCTCGAACCTGTTAATTTATTTTTCTAAGTTTTTTCATTCGTAATGATTCAATTTAAGCCTATATTAAGGGGTGCGTTAAGTTTTACGAGTTTAGACTTTTAAGATTCGCATTTAAATAAATAACTATTTCAAGAATGAAAATTCGATATATCGTATCAATTTTTAATTTATTTTAATCAATTCATTAATTTCGACAATAAAGTCATACATTAAAAAAAGTGATTTTGGTCAAACTTTTTATACTGATGTTTAAAGGTTTAATCATAGTACTTATGTATCTATAAAAGTACCTACCAGTTTATTAATCAAATTTTCATTAAATCGCAGTTTTATTCCTTAATTCAAAGATTGTCGTACACATTGATTGATCTTTACACATAAAATCGTAAATATTTTAACAATACAAGGATTACATTTACAACTACAGCTAAAAATATCTGTATCTAGTTCAGATTCTAAGTGCATAAATCCTGCACTTTGTGATACAAGATTTTTTAATACTACCTACTTCAGGGAGAGCAAGAATATACTACCCCTAATCTTTCTAATCACATATTCTTCCAAGAAACTAATTAAAAAAAATTTAACTTCATTCTAAGTTTCCCCAAACATTTTAGGATAAAAAAGGTACGTATGTACCTTGCCCACATTCCAGAAAATGAGCCATACTCGAAAAAAAAACGTGATTAAAGAGTATCAGGTGTATTCTGGTAATTATAGGTATTGATACGCACACCGTGTATTAAACAGAAGCTTATTTTAAACTATGGGGTGATTTTTAAAGGGTTCTGACTTTTATTGTGGTCAGTATACAATATACCCCTAAAATTTCATGCTTGTATCGCAAAATGCAAGGTTTGTGCACTTAAGAGTCCTAAATTAACACGATTTTCTCGAATATGGCTCGTTTTATAGAAAGTGGGCAAGAGTACCTTTTTTTTATTCTAAAATGTTGGAGAAATCCGGCAATAAAATTCAAATTTTTTTAAATTAATCTCTTGAAGAAAAATATAATTTAAAAGGTCAGGGGTAGTATATCCTTGCTCCCCTGAAAACATCTATGAAATAGTTTTGAAATATAATTTTACAGTTTACAAAATTTTAGTCCCGTTAATCCAGACTAATTGAGACCGAGACCTGTTCGAATTACCAGATTTTTGGATTAACCGAAATTATTATCCTGTAATGCAGTAGCGAGTAGCAAGTACGAAGTTTTTAGTTTCCTGTAAGCTATAAGTTTGCCATATATTACCTACGTGTGTGACAAGTATTGCGTTACGAAATAGATTTACAATATTACCTCAAAATAAACTTAACTACCTATGAACAAACCAGGCTTATGAATAAGTCAATCAATTAATTTATGTATAAGCACAGTACGTATCGCATTTTTATCATTTTTGTAAGCAAATAAGCAAAGAAGAAAAAATTCAAATAAACGCACGATGACGCTTTACTTTAATCAGAAATTACGATTTTTTCCAGGTTCATAAAACTTGACGCACCCAGTATCAACTTGACTATCGATTTAATACTAACGATGAGTACCTATATCTATCTACGATAGAAAAAGTTTATATTAATTTTTAAACCGATCGCGAGTATTCAAATATGAAAACTTTGTTTTTATAAAATTGATTTCTGATTCGTTTATATACGTTTTATACCGATGATATTTTAAAAAAGAAATTGAAACAACTCGAAATAGAAAATCCGTGCCTTCAGGCAAAGCTAATCTTATTTAGTTATTTTTTCATCACTGCTATATATGATATTACCAGGTTAGCTTTAAAACGGGGAATCTTCTAGATAAAATTCCGACTAAAATTTAAAAAAAATATATTGACATGTTTTTATGTTTGTCACGTTTGTGTTTCGTTAATAATAAATAGGTGCTTAATAAAAATTCTTGGAGCTCGGAAGATGTTTGAAATGATATGAAGAAGAGTAAAGAGACAGAGTGGCCGTTGTTACAAAATAATTACTACACATCATTAAAACTCCAAAAGAAATAGCTTTCTGTGCGTGATCGCACTTGATGTGCGAAATAAAGATATTCCTTTTATAGACGTGTTTATTTCGGGCGCTAGGCTCTTCGGCTGAAAATATAAGCCTATAAAATTTCTCTAAGGACTTATTTTTGTGATAAGTATACAAGAACGTTAATTTCGTAATACATATACGAATTTTAGATACCTACGATAATGATCAGTAGCGTAACTGAGGTTTTGCTCTGGTGGGTGATCTGGGAGGGTGGTTGTGAAGTTAAACGCAAAAATCTTAATACTCGAAGATGTAGAGTTTATTGTTATATTTAATAATACGTGATTCTTTCCAAAAAATCTAAAGGTAGATGAAAAGCTTGGTTCCAATTTTTACCCTACTTGGTTATAATATCTACAGTGAAACCTCTATTAACGGACATCTCTCAACAACGAACACCTCTCTTTAAGGGACAGTTTCTTATTCCCCAAACTTAAACATTTGTCCTAGTTAACTCTCCCTTTAGTGGTCATCTCCCAACAACGACCGATATTTTCTACCGCACAACTGTCCCTTATTGAGAGGTTTCACTGTATATACATAATTCTAAAAATACTGTAACATGTTAGACAATTTAAAGAACAATTGGGTTAATTTTTTGGTATGAAAGAGTAACCCTTCTTTTGAAGCAATGTTTTAGGATTTTCTTTTTCAAATTAAAAATTATTGGAGTTTATTGAACAGAATTAGATATTTATATTTAGTCTCTAATTGGGCTGTGGAGACAAATGGAATTAAAAGTGTTTAAGTAATCAATTAAATTCACTTCTAAATATTTGGCATTTTTTACTGAATACTATAATTTTCTAAATTAGTAGATTATATGTATATTATTCAAATAACAAGTTATTTTTGTACATGTACAAAAAAGTTAACAGTAAAGGGGTTATTCGGTAAGGCAAAAATTAATTATTTTTTTTTACGGAATAACTCTCCATCTCATAAATATTAATAAAAACTCACGAAAAGGTTTAGAACGATATCTTTTATAATTCACATTATTATGGTATTCGTATTATTTTGACAGTCCTAAACCATCATGAACTGTCAAAAGTGTGTATCATTAATTTTGATGTTACAAAACATATCGGATTGCAACTTACTATTAAATGTCATAACACCCGTAATAAATGATCGAGGAATCAAAATCATTTTTAACCACATCGTAAAGTTTTAAATTAAACACCATAGGCAGGTATATTCTCAATTGCTTAAATGCTTTCTTTAAATATATTTAGGTATTCTCGATAAATAAGGCCATTTACGAAATTAAATTAACCTGAATGAAGTGGTATTTACAAAGCTATTTGGCTATGTTAGTCTAAAACTAGGCAGAGGGATGCTTGAAAAAAACGCTTTTATGGTGTCGTTTTCCAGGTTTTATGTTGATTGTATTGCTCAAGATTATCGTAGAAGCAGTACAATCATCTTTAGTAACAGCGACTCTATGTTATAAGCAAGTTAGAATTTGCGAATTCCTTTTATAAAATAATAAAAATAATTTGGTGTTGTATAATAAAAATAAATTTGTACGGACAGAAAAGGATATCTAGATAGGAAAGATATTTAGATGTTAAACTATACTAAATACAATGAAATTTCTCTTAACGGACACCTCCAAACATCGGACACTTTTAAAAGTCCCGGCATCGTTTCGTGGTAAATACATAATTACACAATTATGTATTTCCGATTAGCGAAGACGCTTCTTAATAACGGACAATATTTTTGGTCCCGCGATTGTGCGGCATTGGAAAGTTTCGCTGCATTTATATTTAAGTGTTTATTAATTTTGTTAAAAAGTTTATAAAATAAAATAAAGACGTTTTAAAGATTTGAAGTTCAAAATGACACGACCCCGCATCTGTAGACGATGGCGTCGGTACGGCTACGAAGTTGTGAATCTTACTGCCACTGTCTTCTTACATTTCCCGTAATTGTACGTAACTTTTGTGTACCTACATATAAACTTCATTTTACCTAAGAGAAAATGCGGCTATTTTGTATTTATTGATATTGTGTTAACGATTTTTATTGTTAGAATATTACTTACCTACTTTAAAATATAATTTCATTTAAAATTAAATAGAATTACAGCGCTTCAACTGCAATGGTTTTTAGCACTTTATTACCTTACAATTGATTAGATAGTCTGGTCATTTTTAAATAATTTATAATGCTTTTACATGACTTTATGTCTTTATAAATTGTCAGATACTTATGTCACACTGCGCCGTGCCGCGCCGCATTCGTTTATTTTTATATTTATTATAGACACGTAATAGATGTTATTACACTTAAATAATGGACACAACAGGTTGTGGCATTGATTGAAGCAGATAAACACGAATAAATTTTATACGGTCTGTTTATTAAAATATAATTTTTTTGACTTAAATATTGTTTGAATTGAACTTCGTCAGTTGAAGCAAAAGATTATAATAATACGAAAGCAAACTTTGCTATTGCCATAGTTACCGTTGAGCATTTCTGTACAGTACAACACAAAATACGTAATATACAACATATACATATACCTATATACAGTTGAAAGGATAATCTTTTCACAGTAAACTAGTTTTACGGGTTTCGGAGAGTTTTACGAATTTGACAATATAAAACGTATACCTATTTATACGATCGATTGCAGTAGTTCTACGAGGGGCCCGTTTTACAAAATACAAGTTTATAAATTACGCGCGTTGTTATATAGAAACAGTTTTCTTGGCAAGTTTATTGGTTTATTTTACTCATTACATGGTTACATGGTTACTACACTTAGTGTTACATGATAACACTTGTAATTATTTTAGACTTACATTTTTTTGTGAAATGATAAATCTAATTTTAACTTTTTTGAACAATGAAATTTATAAAACGTTCAAGTCTGAAGCATAAGTTGAATTAAAAGAAACCGAAAAAACACTACGACCTTTCACGTCTAAACGGCCATTAAAGACACAAAAATTTAGATGTATCTACGGAAATTTGTGAGCCCAGAAATAGAAGTAACAACAACGTAATTGAATTTTGTTCAATAATGGAGACGTTCTCCTTTATTCTGTAACATTAAAGCGACATGTTCATCGCCGATTATCGTTATTTCAACGACTTGTACTAAAGTTATTCGCTAAGCATCCGTTATCGTTTATAAACGATATTATCCTTCAAACTTTATCGCTAAATAATTACATTTTAGGAACAGTAGTTTATTAATTAGTCGAGCATAAATTCTCGTGACTATTTTTAATGTCTTATCCCTTTACCTTAAATAAATTAGTTACACCGAAACGTGAATTATTAAAGGAGTAACAATTTAACAAGATTTCAAATATTGTAGATATTTAAATAGCTTGATCTCTTTGTTAACTGTACAAACTTTCTTGTAGCATTACAAGACTTTGCACCAAAAAACATATACTTAAGTAATTTTATTTTGTAAACACACTCGTTGTTAAATATCAATTTATCTACTTGCGCTCTCGATTAACTGATCAGTTAACTAACCATAAGATTAAATATACAGTTAATGGTCGGTAATGCGGCATTTCTTAAATTAGTCTTTAAACGCGCGTCCTTTTTATTAGTCACTATAGATATACACTAATACTTATAATGGGTTAAATTTTAATTTTTGATAAAACCATTTAAGGCATTAATGTAGTACCTACATAATATTATTATAAAGGGTTTAGGTGATTATATTTTCAATTTTGGATGATTTAGTTTTCTACAAAAATAAAGAAATTGTTTAACATGCGCTGTTTTTAAGAGAAAACTCGGAAATTATGCACAACCCTACAAGTCAATGTCGACATCTTGTTCTTATGAATATAAAATTCTAATTATTTATACCTGACTACTAATATTTATTATTTATTAAACTCTACTTTAGGTCGTTAAATTATTTTAATAATAATCAATTTATTTAAACTGTTTACTTAAGTTACTCGGAGAGCTTAAATTCACATAATAAGAACTGTTCCGTACGCTGTACTGCCGTTTAATTTGTAACTAACTGCTAATTGGATTTTCGCCTTATTTATATATCTCCGTCCTTCTAGAAAATTCCGGCGCGATACATCTAATAGCGGTAAAAGGACGCTTCCGACAGAGATGACGTCATATTCTAGAAAGTTTTATTATATGATTCATACTCTTATCGCGCGTACGAGTTAGGTTCCAGAAATTTCAATTACCTAGCACACGCTTTAATATGCGCACAGTAATAGCTACGTTTTAAATATGAAGTTGCAAGATTAAACTTATTTTGATTATTATCTGGAATAATACCTACCTATTCGATATTTAAAAGAATGATATTAATTACGGGGTGTGTCGATATTTGTATCGATGCTACGGCAAAAATTATACATATATTTATATCGTTTAATTTCCCTTATTACTATGAATTAAACTTTGAAATCATCCGTAAAGAATAAACATTAAAGACTATCGTCTTTAATATTATCAGAAAAACTAACATAGCCAAATTATTTTTTTTAATAGTCCAATTTACCTATACCAATAAACTCAAATATATGAATATCGATAATAAAACCTTTGTGGAATTTTTGGTTCATCTGGACAACGTCAGGTGATCGAATCATATTTTTAGTAATATCATAGGGCGGGTAGTTTGTGGTGAAGTGAAAAAAAAAGGGATAAACTGATACGTTGATTTTCATTCTACGAAAAATAATGTAATGTTTCTGCAACTGCAACGTGAACTTGCCGTGAATACGATTCGCTTTTTTGATGTTTACCTATTACCAAAATATTTATACCCACTTTGAATAAATTGTGACTGTACGTTCACTTAAGATACTTATTATAACAGATATCTAACATTAGATCTGATTTTTAATGATTCATTATTGATTAAATTATTATGTTTAGTAAATTACGTTGCTGTACCTACACTGTTATTTTTAAAGGTCGAAGAAAGGTAGAAATAAAATTTAAGGGTATTACAAGATACGTTGCAAGGTAAAATAATTTTTGAAACGTAAAAATAAATACCTTAAGGTATAAATTTCATCCTTAGTAACAAAAATAATGTATTTTGTATTATATTCCACCTTTCGTAATTACGCAAGCTACAATTTTAGACCTTTAAGTTATAATAATATATCTCAACTGGAGTTTGACAAACTCGACTTATTGTTAAAAGTGGAAAATATAGTCTAGCTTTAGGTTGTTACATGCACTTGCTCGGTGGGTTATGAGGGTGTACAGGTAATATTTTAAACCGGCAAAACGTTTAATAATAACGAAATCGTTTGCGACTAGTTGTAAATTTATGTGTGTTTGTTATTGAATTCTTCAAAATGGTTATGTTTTAAAAATAAATATACAAACAGAATATAGGAAACGAAATTAATCTACTAGCGAATTTTCATAGAAAATAAAGCTATTGCAGTCTGTCTGATGATGGAACCCAGACGGGTCCTTTTGTCACGAAGAAACTGGAATTATTAGAATATAGTTTTTTTAAGTAAAGAGGTGGCAAAATATAAAGTTAATAGATCAAATTTGATCTTCTTGTCATTTTAAGTTGTTTAAAAATTGTTGCGACAATCAATACTTTGAATTTCGTTTTTATCCGTAAACGAATACATTAAAAAGGTAAAATGTCTCAAAATAAGAGAAATTAAAAAAAAAATCAAAAAACATTAAAAAAATTAAAATCCTGAAATAATTTTGTTTTAACACTTAAGTAAAATGCAAAATAATACTGCTACCGCTGGGACTGCCACTTGCCTATAACATACTATAAGAAAAATTATAAACTTCTAAATTTTTCTTTGTATTTCCTATTTTTTCTCGTCATCGTTTTCATTCTGTCGCCAATTTCGAGCGTAGATTCTTCCGCTAAATGCGAACTTGTGTTGTTACTACATACCTACACCTTCATATTTTACTGTATTTCACCAACCGCAGTGATCGCGTAAACACACGTAAGATAAAATTTCGTTCGCGAAATTGGACCGTCGAATGTTTGAGGGGAGTTCTAATCAAGATCCTAACCGAGTCCCTATCCAAGAGCCTAATCAAGCTCGATTTTCAGAGAATTTGTGTTAGAGCTTAAAGGTCCTATCTTTCCTCGTTGAATTAATCCTTTTTGTTCATAATCATTTTAGAGAACACAACACTCGCGCACTCACACGCAAAAAGGCCTTATAAACCGAACGAGCACTCCTCGCACACACGAACAATACGACGCCGTAATTTAAAATTCGCACTACTGAAACAAGCACTGCCGTTCTGTTCCAAGAACGCGAATGATCTGAAACGGTTTTCGGAATTCTATATATAAATGCATTCGAGTTTATACGTGGGTACTAGAAAATCCCTCTTTTATTTTAAAAACATCGAGTTCTTTGTTCGCACTCCGATAACTTATCACGTGAAAGTAGGCGGTGCACATGTATTATTAGTAGCTTTGTATTTTATCGGTCGCATAAAAATGCGATCGAACTTTTATCTTGTTTATGGTTTGTAATAGGAAAATTTTCAATGCTTTAGGGCGCACGAATAGTTTTAAAGGCAGTAAATAGTGATTATTCAAAAAATTTTAAACTGGTAAGTATATATATATATATATATATATATATATATATATATCAATTTCTTGTGGATACGATTCCGATCGCAATTTTGATCGTAGGAGGCTGATATTTGGACAGCGCATTGTCTTTACGAAAACGAAGGACGAGTCTGACAAACTTACTTTTGCAGTTGTTATTTATACTCATAAAAATAAAATATAATACCTTTTACTAAGGTATGCAATTCGCCCCTAAGGTAGAAACTATACGTTCTCCCTTATTACAAGGTATTTTAAAAATCTTTAAGATGGGATATAGGTAACAACTTTAAAGATAGAATAATTAACTATTAGAAATTACATTGCACATTAACTAAACTAAAATTTTAAACGGATTCTATAATATAATTTTATAATAAAATTACATACCTACTACGTATCACATTATTAAAAAAATGATTAGATTAAAAAATAATAAGATATACGAATGTATATTACTTAATATTTATTAATAAACATTACTGCAATTTTAATCTCCGTTTTACTACGTGTATATTATGATGTGTAGTTGAAATTGCTAGTATTATTAGCTATTTTGAATAAGTGTATTAATACTGGAAATTCCGTTAGATTAAATTATACCTTCTCAGGCAGCGGAGAAACAAAACCTCACGTAAGGGAGTTTGCGGTTCAATGTTCAATTGTTTTAATAGAATTTCATGTTTTCAGTTATGAATTATAATATACCTGCCAGCTGCTACATTCTCCCATGTTATTTACTCTCGTGCTTCGTATTATATTCGTTTTGATTATGGAAAGTACTAAAACAATACATAATTTCATAATTTTATTTAACAATGAAGATTTCCTATATCGTTATGAACTTATATTTTTAAATCCGTCGTGGAAAAACGATCAAATTAAAATCTAAGAATATTTTTAAAATTAAAAGTGAAAAAAATGTGTTTTAAGTTAAGAGTTTAATTATATAATCACATATTACTTCTTTAGAATATTTGCCTAATGCAGCTGGAAAGTCCTCTAAACACTTTTAGGAGTTTTACAACAAGCTGACTATACTGACTAGAATTATCAGATGATGTTCACTTTTATCGTTGAATTTTTTGTCAAAATGAAATTGAATTTTTTAATTTTTTTATATGCTTAATTTACAACTAGCCCTAAGGCTAAAGAGCAAATTTGATGTAGTACTTAATTACTAAACTAAAATTATATTGACATGTGGAGGGAGTGTCGCCCATTGGCGATTCCCTGAGAATACTAATAAAATTGAAATTTAAAATATTTATATATTGTTAGTACGATAAGCTAATTACGTATAGTGAAACCTGTAAAGTTTAAGTCTGGACCCTCCATAACCTAGGCTCCTGTATTACAATAGGTAAATTGAAACATATTTTGATTGACTTGAATGGTAATTCCTAATTTAGTTATAGGTACTTATTTATAATAATTTTTCTCTGCAAGTTGGCCACCCGTTTAAGTTGAGGAAGTTTGAACGTAACCAGCAATGGTCAACAGAGACAGGTTTCATTGTATCTTACATCGTCGTATGTAAATTTTAAAAATATTTCATTTTTAGTAGGTACTGTCATGTTTGTTACTATTCTTAATTTCATCAACATAAAACACGGCAAGACACACGAATTTAAACATTTCTTGAACAGAATAAATCTTAAATGTAGATATTACCTGCTTACCTATATAAAATTAATGTACACAATTATATATCGTATTATTGTACCTTTTCAACCAAATACTACTGTTGTATACTGATTTTCTAGTCGCAACCGCAGAAAAGGGCTCATAACAATACAGTTAATTTGTATTTTAAAGTTGTATTTGCGTTTCAAACAAAATTTAAATTAGGTACGCTTTAGTATTTGTTGAAGCGAGATAAAACGTTTTTAGTCAACCTAAAACAATACATCTTCTAATTTGCGCTCTTATTCTACGGAGTCATTTTATTTAATTAAATTTCGATAGAAATATACTATCGTTAATAATGTTGTGGAATGATTTAAAATAAAAAGATACATTTCCGTTTATCTACTTTATTATGAGCAAAATAACCTACCAAAGTTCAGAGTAGTGCGTTTGAAGGTTCAGCCGGAAAGAGTCGATCGATCTTCATAGACAATAAAAGCTGAATTTCTCAAAAAGACTTATATTTAACAGATCGAATCGTTCGAAAACGCTTTATTGTGTTATTTAAAATAAATATACGAAATAACCGAATACCAAATATAACTTACTAATAAATAAAATGTGGCTTAACCACTTTCTAGTAATTTTTTATGAAAATGGAAGGTCATTCTATTCCCGTAAAAAGTTATTATCGAGAATTAATTGTCTCGTAAAAAAAGCGTAGTGTAGGTATATTTTCAGTGTAAAAATAATATTGGGGGGATATTAGTACTTTAACGTGTTACACGTTTTGGGATAGGTAGTTTAGTGGAAAGATGGCAAATTTTATATATAAAATCGTTTTATTTCTATAAACCTCATTAGCATAAGTATTAGGTTGGCAAAAAAATAATGTCCGGTTTTTGAACGTATGTACGAAAAACCTAATCTTGCACAGCTGTTTTTTTTTGTGTATACACACCCGGTTGGTCGCGTTTTGAAGCCAAAAGCCTGCTGCATCTGACTGTGTTATTCTAGAATTGATAAAAAAATCACCTTCATCTTCAACTGTCGCTCCAAAAATGGAACTAACCGACGCGATTTTCGAGTGATCATGCATTATGATTATTGCAACAAGACAACAGCTGCAGAATGCCATCGTCGCATATGTGCCACTTACGGTGATCGGCATTGTTGCAATAAAAATAGTGGAAACTTGGTTTCGCAAGTTTAAGAATGGAGATATTAGCATCGAAGACGAGCCCATCCCTGAGCGTTCTCTTGAGATTTCCGACAGTGATCTCTTGACGGTGATCACCGTGGATCGATTTCTAACAACACGTGAACTTGGCGCAATGTTTGATTGTAGCCAAACAACCATTCAAAACAGCTTAAAGCGCCTTCGTCTGACTTTTAAGTACAATAGATGGGTGCCACATCAACTCAGCCCCCAAAACAAGTTAGATCGTGTTCGTGCGTGTCAAGATCTCTTTCGCGATCACGAAATTTGTTCGTTTTGTGATCGAATGATAACGTGTGACGATAAGTGAATGATAAGTAGTGTTACTACGATAACACAGCAGGAAAAGGAAGTTATTCTGAACCCGGTGTGTCAGTTGGCGATGTGGCAAAGATGGGTCTCACCAACAAGAAGACTCTTCTTTGTATCTGGTGGGATCGACGCGGTATCATCTACAAGCGCTATCTTAAGAGTGGAGAGACGATCGATGGTGCGCTGTACCCCAAATGCTGGTCGAAATGCAAAAAAATCTGATGGAAAAACGCCGAATTGTCGCTGTGCGCAAGAATCCGCTATTTCGCCAAGATAACGCGCGCCCCCACGCAATTGCGCGAGGACTCGTCAGCAGTTGCGTGATTTTGGCTGGGATTTAATGACCCATCCACCATATAGCCCGGACGTTGCCCCTTCGGATTACCATTTATTCAAACACCTGCAAGCTTATCTGAAGGACGCAATCTTCAATTCCGCAGAGGCAGCCCAAAAAGAGGTGGATAACTTTCTTGAATTGCGATCGCCAGAGTTTTGGGCCAACGGATCGACCAGCTGCCAAAACTCTGGCAGAAGATCATATAATTGAATGGCGATTACTATCCCTAAATATTATTCCATTTCGTACACTTTTTTTTATACTCAAACAATAAAGAACAAAATCGGTCATTCTTTTCTTGCCAACCTAATATGACGTAGGTATATCTACATATCTACACAAAAATCGAAAAAGGATAATATTATGTTTGAACGATACGAAATTATGTTTATGAAAATAATGATAATTTAATTTAAAATACGTTTTTAGAACTTAATCGAATATTTAACAACTAATAATCACAATATTTTAATTAAAAAAAAAACATTGTTTCTTTATTGTTAAGAGTAGATAAATCTACTTATCTACAAATATAAAATTATTAACCTTTAACCATTTAATTATTAACCCCTATTAACCTTAAGTTACGGCAGTTTTAAACGTAACGCATTAAAAAATATCGAAGCATTACATTGCATTTCCTGTAAAATGTATCGTTAAAAGAATTCCGAACTCGACGAGGACACCGGCTACTTCAACTATTTTACAAAGGTCTTGTTAACAACGAAAGGATTACAAGGATCTCATGCCGTGACGCTCGCCTAACGTCTCGAGCGCATGCATTTATTTTTTGGCCGCCTGTACTGTCGAAACGTTTATTTTGAAATATTTTAACGTAGATAATTATATGGATTAATAATTATTTAAATATAAGCATCTATAGTTACGTAAATGTATCTAGACTGACAGCAGATATTGGTAACATCTAGGTAAATAGTAAAAAGCATCTTAAAATTACGAGAGGAAACGCTTTTGAAGAATCTCGAGAACCAAATTACGGAGAAAGTACCTAATATATGTTATTTTTCAACGATCAAACGAATAATTTAAAAGAGCGAATGACTTGGGATACGATAAGAGAACGTTAAAAAAAGAACTAAAATTTCAACCGCTTGGAAAACTTAAAATAATCAGCTCATTTTACGCGTATTTATAGGTATTTACCTATAAAAAATATTTCAACATAATATTAAATAAACGATAGGAAATAATATCTGTACGTATACTACAGTAAAACAAATTATTTAACGAGTAATTAACGATAATTAAATTATTTGACGTTGTCAAGTTGAAACTTGAAACTCTCAATTGAAACTAATTTGTTATAATTATTCGAGTAACTCTAACATTACTTAAACCTAATTAGGTTTAAGTAATTTTAGTTGAATATTTATTGTTAATAGGTAGGTGTTTGTTAAATAATTGCAGATTGAATCAGTAAACTTATTTATTATAAAAATACTATTAAATCAGAAAAATAAGGGACGTAAGCGAAGTTTATTAAATCGAAGGAAAACCGTAAAGTTTTTGTTTGTTCACATTTCAAATTCCTTAACAAAGTAAACATCGGAACTGCGAAGCTTCGGTGCAGATCCTGAGTGTCCACTGTACGTGACTTATATCTATAAAATATACTATGATGTCCCCTTACAAATATTTATCGCTTAAAAGTGGGGAAATTCATCATTTTGTTTTTGTTTAGGTATATAAAAGTCTATGTAAGAAGCATTTATTATTCGACCGCACTTTAAGGCACCATTACAAAAGTGAACCATTAAGAACGTTACCTACATCTCGAGTAGATTACTTAATATCATTAAAAGCTTTTAGTGCAGGTATAAAGCTATAGCCATTTCGCTATTACGATTTATGGAAGTTAATATTTCTTTAGGAAAACCGGAACGCGAACAGTTTCCTGATCGTCAATTTTGCGTCTTAAAAATTACCTTTCACCTTTCAGTTTTTAAATTAAAATACCGACACGAAAGTAACGATTCGGGTCGTTTTTCTTGATTAAAACCTTATGCAATAAATATAAGGCAAAGTTAGGAGAAGGAACAAATTTCTTTTGAACAATTTTGAAGGTATCCTATGAGAATAGCAAGCGTTTATTTGTTCAGGTCAACTGCCCATTTTCATTAGATGTGCGTGGCCGTGTCCATTGCCTACTAGAAGACAAAAGATAAAACCAAAAAGGTCTTTATTGATTTAGTATGACCTGGTGACCTACGGAACATATAGGAGAGTAATATGTTATCCTCGGTTTATTGTCCATCAAGCGGGATCCAGCCCTGGCTATAATTCAGGATAAAGAGCGAAATACGGCATCGGATTATGCACGCACATTCGTGAAACGTATGATGTACTACACTGTGGGGTTTTAGACAAACCATTCTGGTAGATCTTGTGGATTACAAAGTGTTGCGGGCAGGATTAACCGCAAGTACAGTTTATGACATTTCCCTAGAAATTATAGCACGTAGATGCTATACTTTATAATCCCATCCGTATTTTGTAACTGCTACGCGAAAAAAGATTTTAATCGAATCGAGAACGTACGTATAATAATGTACAAAATAATTTTTCTACTACTTACTGCTTGTAAAAGTACTTGATTTTTGTTGTCGTCGTTAGTGCAATTAAGTAATTGCCTTGTTAAATACTGATAAGTTCCGCGCAATCTTCAACAAAAAACGAAATACATTTATCACTGCATTCTTGAACATAAAATTTCACAATTTTAATACGATAATCAATTAATATGGATAGTAATTTTTCCAAACAAGTGCCAAAATATTTCACTTTTCGCACAAGTGCGGATATATTACGCTTATGTTAGTACGAAATATATATATTATTATACCTACAACAAGAAGTTATCGCTAGGCGTGAGAATAAACATAACCTAACACGGCTGTGTGATAAAAGATACTTTCTCCTCGTGTTTTGTATCAGATACATATTACAAGATTTTTGTAATTTTGTTGAAAAATGTAGAAAAAATAAAAAATTGATAGAAAAAATTGAAAAAAATTGATATATAACATAATTGACATGCATTTGATAATTTAGAAAAATAACAGATTATTAAACAAACAATTAAGGAGTTTATCCTTATTTTGGTTGATGTTAGGTCTGTTCAACACACCACCAAACCGATTTGCTGAGTGCATTTAGAAAATTTCTACTGAACATGTTCTAACCTTACTGTTTTCCATTTTATCTATTTCCTCTATTTTTTAATGTGAGACGTTACGATGTTTTTGACAAACGTTTGACAATTTTGACACCGGCACCGTTCCAACATAATATAATTCTTGATTAGTCCCAAACCAGTACGCATTCAGAATACATGCAGTAAGTTAATTAAGTAATTAAAACTAGCATGCGTAAAAAATAGTTCAATGAATGATACGCAAACCGTATGTTGGAACAAACCTGTTATTTACATGTACATAAGGTATGTATATATGTATTCAAGGTGTTTCAGAATAACTATTTCTACTTTTCATGTGTCGAGGGCAAGTAATTGTAATAAAGTAATGTCCGGAAAGGTTCCTGAAGGTTATAGGTTAGTTCCCGAGATACGGGGTGTTAAAAATTTGAAAAAAATGTGCTTTTTTATTATCTCAGAAACGATTTATTTATTAAACCGTTTGAAACTTGGTATGTTATTTACACGCCACACGTGTGTTATGCTGGCAACAGCAATAAATAAATCATTTCGTCCAGTGACGGAGATCTGGGCATACCGTTACAGTTTTTCAGTTAAAATTTCTACGCCGACGGGTTTTGTTGCAAAGTTGGCAGCATTTCTAAATTTTTCAGTGCGTTTTGCAAAAATAATACCACTCGTACTATTATCGTGCGACGCATCGTGTTCGAGATAAACGACAAAATCCGATTTCATACGCATTTATAAGCGTGCGATAATGAAAAAATTTATTTCATAATATCGTTTCCAAACATCAAGATAAGAAAAAAGTTAATATGGACTAAAGTTCGAAAACGTTTCATTTCTAAGATGCGACGTTTTAAAGGTTTTCGTAAATTTTAACACCCCCGTTACTCGGAAACTGAGCGTTTCCGGACTGTATTTTATTACAAAAAAGCGTTTAATTACGTACTCTCCATCACGTCTGAAAAGTAGGGATAGTTATTCTGAAACACCCAGTATAAACAAATGTTTAAACAAAAACGGCAATTTTTCGAACTGACGATGAAATGACATTCAAAAAGTTGTCAATTTGCAACGGAATTACAAAAAATCACTTTTCTTTACTTATTTCACATAAGTATAGCTATTATAGCTAAAGCGTAGATTCAAAAAGTAAATTAATTCAAAAGTAAATTTCATTTGATTTTTAGTGTTAGTAAAGTATTTACTTAAACACTACCGGATTTTATGTAAATTACTAAACGAATCTAAAACTTATTTTTATCATAAATAAACGACCGATTTTAACACAAACACGCTTTATCAAGATTTGCAATTTAGATAAGATTTATTTCACAGTTAAATATTCCGTTTAACTTTCCTTCGGTAAACTAAAAGTTCAACTAATTGTTATAATATAACAATTTGCATAATAATTATTCATTTTTTTTTAAATTTGTATTTGTGGTTCCTGTAAAAATCATTTTTACCGTCAATTGTGAATCGCGTCGTCCTTAAAAATTATATTTTTTTGGCGAAAATACCTGTCTTGCGTAAATTTCTTTCTCATTACCGAACAAAAATACAAGCTCGTAACTTCGTCGCTGTCGTCTAAATTTTGAATAAATCTGGGCTTGAATGGAATAATCTCGTTATCTCTGTATATTTTGCAAATTAATGACTTACTTATTCCTCTTTTCGTAGTTTGCCTTTTTAATGATAATTTTAGATTTTTTACGGAATATTTGTAGCTATTAATGTTTGTAACGACTTTTCGTCGTGTTCAGTTATACCAATAAAAAAAAAAGAAAGTCGTATAATGAGTTAAAGTTGATGTTACGGATATAGGTAATAATCTTTGAAAAGCTTATTACCGAAAAACTGTTGGTGTCCTGCATTATTTGCAAAAGGTTCTTCCGACACTAAATAAATTAGTAGGCTTTAATGGATAATAATTAACAACCTAAGTAAGTGATATATCATTTCTGGTTGATTTTACAGCGTACGGCGAGAGTTAAATTATCTTGTATTATTTGTTTATTTCGTTAATTTTTGGTTTAATTTGGTTTTGTATAATTCTGAATTCTTTTGCTGCATAAATTTAAATTGGTAAATTATTATTAGTTTAATTTATTTGAATAAACCCTTAAAATACCTTAACGTTACATCACGATACGAGCAATTCACAGATATTAAAATATTAACAGATATGTATAATCTGCTGATCCGTATCAAGCTAATGAACAAATTGATATTTCCTAGTTTTCTAACAAGTCTTTGTTTTAATTCAATGCTCATATTAAAACAAGGCTTCGTTTCAGTTAATATTAACTAGGTAAGTATTTATTTTTTTATTACCTATTTATTAAATTTGGGAGATAAAGTTTAGAGAACGTAATGAAATTTTTTTCCTGCAAATAAAGTATTTTAGTTATTTTAATAGTAAGTTCGGAAGCGGGTTAGAATTGAAATTACCGATGAAGAAGATGTAAGAAGCCATGGAAACGAAATACCAGGCATCGTTCATTCTTTATAAAATATTTCATACCTAAAATTCCGAACGAATTACTTAGATATAAAAACAAAAATTGTCTATTCATTTAATTTTTATGCACCTAATGCATTTTACTGGATAACGTTAAATAAAAATGCCATCATTTCTTTTAATGTAAGCCATTGTAATTTAGAATGATCACTAAAATAAATATTATACCTACTTGTGATAAAAACTTGATGTCCTATTCTATGTACGTGTACACCTATATTGATTATAAAATATACAAAGTAGTTACATTATATCGTACCTATATAATATCTATAAAAAATAATGTTAATGTAAAGATTTTTGCATAATATAATATGCCTATTTTGGAATGAAATTAAAAACGCCACTCCTACAAAACGAGTAATCTAAAAAAAACAAAACTTTCTAAATTAGAAAAGTGTAGGTAGGTATATTTAAAAATACAGATTCAATTTAAATTATTCAATTTTAAATTTCAATTTATTTTCAGACGTGCCGGCTATTCTTAAATAATAATATAATTCTTGCGAACCCAGTTTTCGATAAAGAAAATAACGCTTAATTTTTATAGATATATTTTCTTGATGGGGTCGTTTTTATTTTAAGGCCGAACGACTCCTTACCATTGTTATTTTTCCTAAGAGCGCGTTTTAATTTAGCGAAAAGTCCGTCTACTCACGTTTTGTCTTGTAAACTTGAATTAAAAGTTACATAAAAATGTGGAAAGTTTTGAAAGTCTTGGCAACTTCTTTGTTTTGCGAGGCTCTATTGCAACACGAACTTTAGAAAAACCTTATAGAAACGAATTTATATCATAATTGGATATCTCGAAGGATAAGGGAACTTTGTTTCGAGCTAATCTTAAGAGAGTAGCTCGTATATCCTGTTACGAAGTGTGATTAATACGACAAGAAAAAGTTATACATCGAATTAAGTAATTCCGTGAACTATGCGAACTACAAAGAATGGCGAATTAAATTTTATTGTGCGGAAAACCTTGCAGAATCAGCGAAGGAATGGGAATATAAAGAACTAAAAAGACTGTTAACAAATTGAGTAGAAATAGCTGGACGAAGAAACGGAAATGAAATGACTTTCCCATCAATTTTTTCATATTTGCCTGAACACCCTGATACGATCTTATTCGCCCATTTCCACATAGAAATGAAAAGGATAACTACGTGCGATTACCTCAATGCCAACAAATTACGTTTCACTTTGTTCCTTTGCTTGCGATAGCATTTAGACTTATTTATTATACCTACTTGCAACAAATTTTTTTTTTACCAAATTTCGATGGATATCTACATATAATTTTGAATAATCGACCAATTCTGTAATAAAGCGTTAGCCTTAAATAAATAAACGTTTAATAAGTAATTATTTAACACGTATTTAAATTTTCTTTTTAGTTTGAAAGTTAATAAATCATGATGAAAATTGTAGGACGTGGTATAATATAGAAAATTGCACTTGGTGAAATAAAGGGAAAATACATATAAATTGACGATGACCTAGTAATATTGCAAGTTTTATTTAATTAACAACATAGGTACGTATCGTGGTTTAAAATTTATTTTTCATTTATTAAAATATTTCGCAAAGTTTTAGATGCGAATTTAAGCTTGATTGTTAGTGTCGAGATTAACGTCAGATTATGTAATGAGGGCTTAGTGCTATGGAAGCAATTATAGCGATAATAGTTTCTGCTTGGATTAGGACTCTATTCCAAGACATTCGCTTTTGTTTCCTATATATATTTTTCTGGCTGCGAACTTCATCCCACCCATTTTTACGTAATTACGTCGTTTTATCAGCACACCGCGATAAATGCTAATAAAAATTATAATTTATCTTTAAATAAATCGATTTATGTAATAATATATAGGTCTAACATTGAAGGTCTACGGTTAATTTTTAAAAAAATTCGAATTTAAAATAATAAAAGTAGGTGTCTAGAAATGTCTCACGGCTGTATCGAAACAGTCATGTATAGGAGAATGAATTAATTAAAGCACGACTTGTATCTTAAGCAACGACGCGACGGTACAAATTATCATTAGTTTCAATGTAGGTAATTTAATTAAATTAGATACATTTTTGCTTGTTTAAGTATAACGAAATGTTTAAAAATACGGATTAAAATATAATTACTAGTCGTTAATGTAATAAATTGTAAATACGTGTATCGTAGATAATTCCTAAACGAACGCGTTTAAATACTTAAACGTTTACTAGTTAAAGCTCTTTGTTTATTTTTGAAAACACTATATCAAACGTAAAAGCAAATAAGTAGTTTAAACTAATTGTACCTACTTTTTAGTTCAATATTAATTATTAATGTTCCGTAAAATCATTATCTATATCCTATTTACATATATGTCGCAATCATTGGGCTTAATACATAGTAGGTACGTTATTTCGTTAACACGCTCAACTTTTACGTTATTTCAGGGAATGCGATTTTAAATTCAATCAAATGTGGTAACTGTTCGAATCAGTTTGAATTGCAGCTTCTGACGAATATAGTCATTAGTCATTTTCCGTAATGCCCATAATTTACGGGAAAATGTATAAGTATAGGCACAAAAATAAATTTACTTTCATTTTTTTTTTTAATAAAAAATAAATGGAAATATTTTATTTTATATTCAAAAATAATTAGTAGGTACTCCTATGTAATAATTAATGACACCACACTTGATTTTTTGTAACAAAGACGGCATTTATTTGGCACTAGTTTTTAAGTTTTGCAGGAAGATCTAATTAAAAAAAAAATCGGAGAATAAGTCGGTTACTTCAATGTCACAAAATTATCGAGAATTTTTAGGTATAAAGTAGGTACATATATTACTTGTAAAGCCCCTAATTTAACCATTCTTTTGTTTTATATAGACTTAAATTCATTTAACAAACGGTGTATTGTACCTATATTTTTTATTATAGTATAGTAGGTAAGTTAAATTATATAAAAATATCAACAAGAAATAAGAATATAAATAAAGAATAAGTCGACTTATGCCTGTGGCTACAGAATTGATAACAAAACAGTCCTCAATTTTCGATTTTGGCATGTTCTTTGCTGTATTATAGTTATTATTTTTTCAACTACTTTTTCATATTTTAATCAATAGATTTTTACAATCAAGTTACGTTTTGAAATGACGGAAATTACGAATTGTACGGAAATAACCGAGTATGTTCGTCAAAAGCTTTAACTTCAAACGATTCGAACAGTTAAATATTGTAATATTTAATTTAATATAGTAGATATATAGCTACCGATTTTTTAGAAAATGTTACGCTTTCCCTGAAATAACGTATTACGACCAAATACTGCGAAATACACATGTATTGTATTATAATTATTATCACGTTACCATTATATCTACTACCTGTATTACTCAATAAGATAATATCTAAAATCAACGTTATTTAAGTAAATATTACTGCTATAATTCAGGTACATAACTATTTCATTAGTTTCAAATAATTACATTTATATTTTAAACAAAATCTAGGTAGTACCTAGCTAGTAATATAGGTAGTACCTATACATAATATCTACTAAGGGTTTCAGAAAAATGCTGCTTTAGCCTTTTATTTCGTAAAAGGAAAGGGAAACCTTAGACGGGCAACTTCCTTATTGAACGCTGAAAGGAATTGCAGTCAAGTTTTAATAGAATTTTGTAATTCTATATTTTTCTCTCTTATTACCCCCTGTTTACTTTTATTTAACAAGGCTTTACGAAGTTCGCTATTACTGTTATTATCGCACTGTTAGGTACTTAATTTTAATTAAGGTTTTACATATTTTGACTTTGAATAAGGTAGTTAACTTGATTATATTGACGTAGAAACTTGATAGAAACCGTATAATTAGCTCTTAAGAGAATGATTACGCCAAGCACTAATATAGGGATTTCAATGTAAATTCGGTCAGGTGTTACACCTATATTGTTAGAAATTTTCAATTTTTTATTAAAGAATCTAAAAATATGTATCATCAAGTATGTGAAGACGATCTTATTTACGTTCTTCTTTTAATAACTATTTGAAGTTGGAAATAATTAGAGTAACTTTTCGATTTCACTTTCTTGAATTAGAAGCTATATATTAAAAAAATAAAAAGGTGTACACCTTCTCCCATCTTTTAATTACCTAAAAAATATTTCTTAATAGATACTTGTAAATAAAATAAGGGCTCAAAACATTTTCGTTTAATAATCGGCGAATCGCGGTCTTCGTGCTCGCGTGTATGCTCTATCCTTGTATCGCCGTCTTGCTCACGATATCTCCTCGCTGCGTAAACTAAACTCGAAAAATGTTTATTTCAAGATATCGGCTTGCATATTACCCCATATAATTAGTAAAGAATGCGTTCGTCGAAATTTTATGTATGATAAAAGTGGTTGTTCTAACGATACTTTTAATTGTCTACACTTGTATGTATTTTAAATACATATCGACGCAGATTATCGTAAACGCCATTTTTTGCGAAAATGAGTTATTCTGACTATCTTATGCATCAATGGATCTAGGGCAAAAAACATCATATGTCAAGAACAAGAATCTGGTATCAATATTCCGATTTTTTTCACCAGAAAAATCGATTTGTATTTCGGTAAAACGTATCTTCCTTATATGTAGCTATGCTACAATACAAAATGTGCGCTTCTGTGAAATCTACTTTTTGTCGTTTGCGATAATCTGCCACAACTGCCGTCGATATAGTTACTGTTACTTTGAGGCGATAGCGACGATTATCTACATAATTTTCTACTTCAACAAGTACTAAAAAATTCGAGATTCACATACACGGGGTTTTATTGTAGTTCCTCAAGTGAAACATTCGTATCTTACTTATTAGACTTATTGTTAGAAGTAATTGCAACAATTACTTCTCCAAAACGTATTTATGTTTTAGTGAATGATTCAATATATATATATATATATATATATATATATATATATATATCTATATATATATATATATATATATATCTATATATATATATCTATATATATATATATATATATATATATATATATATATATATATCTTTCAATTTTCTGATAAATTTATCTAACAGATATGTACTATGAAAACGATTGTTCGAACAAAAGTTTCTATAGGAAATATCTGTCAGATATAATCAGAAGATGGAAAGATCGGCCCTTATTATAATTAATCACATCGATATGTATAAGTTACTCTGGGTTTTTATTTCATAAATTCCATTTTGTCAACAACCACAAGTTGGTAACATGACAAGGTATAACACACTAACACAAGTGGTTACGAGGGTACTGTTATAACAGTAGTTATAATATTTGTCACTAATTATAGAATTATTCCGCTGATTTGTTGTAATAATTGAACAATTGACAAACTAGATACTGTAGAATATAAATTTCAAACAAGTTACTGAATAATTATACCTATTTAATATAATGGCTTGGAATTTAATAGCTAGATGTTTATCAGAATGTTTACAGATAAGCATAAATATTTTCTGTACTGAAATGAAGTGTGTTGTATACTGGGATACTGAAATAACGTGTAGATAACATACTTGTAAAATTGTATTTAGCTTTTCTGTGCGAGCGTAATCATCTTCTTAAAATACTTACAAAATTATGTAAGTTTAAATTATTATGAAATAACTGCACATATTATTATTGTTTAATAAGTGGATGCGTTATAAAAAATGCAAAGATATAATCGAATTTCTAACTTAAGTATTTGTATTATGTATATTTAAAACGTATGCTACGGAAAACAAGTTGTATAAAATTGTCTTTTATTATTATACTCCATAACACGACTACCAGGTTGCACGAACGAGTAAACCCAATATCACATAAAGTGATACCAATTTTAAATTTAAAAATACGGTCATATCTGACTCTTATGTTCAAGACACATAGGTGCACTAACATAATCCGGTCTGTTATATATATATATATATATATTTTATTCTTTAGTATTTATGTAGATAAATAATTTTGGGACAATAATTCAATAGATATAGGTATCTATATGCTTACTTACGTAAAATTTGTTTTAATTATTCAATGTTTCTCGATAATTTTGACTAATAAAATTTGAATTATATAGTATATAAAATTAATATAGGGTGAGTGCATCAGTGAATGAACATCACCCAATGAATTATATTACAACGACTCTTCGGTGTTAATATGTAATTAAAGTTTAAAAGAAACAACATTTTTGTATTAAAAATGTTTTTTACGTTATAATTTTTAGTGTTCATTTACTGGAACACAATAAATACTAAGCAATTTCTAATGAATGAATGATAAGTGTTTATTTACTGGTTCACATGCCAGTCCAGTAAATGAACATCGTGAATATAAACGAGCACGAAATGAATTATAAAGAACATTTTTGAGAACATATTTCTGAAATATTAACACGTATAATTTATTGGAATCAACTGATTACCAGTTATGATTTAACCTAAGACATGCCTATGTTCATTTCCTGGTATCACATGTTCATCACAGGCGCTTCGTGTTTATTTATTGCGCAATTTAATAATTTTTAGTTTCATAATTATTTTTAAATAGGTACATCCTTTGATTTCAATACCTTAAACCTTTCAAAAAAGATAATTTTTAGCTTATGTAGAATACATTGTCATTAAAATAAGTTGTATATACCTAGTATTTTTTAAATCACATAAAGCAATGAATTAATAAGTTAATAAGCAAGTGTAAAAGAAAAATAATAAACGAAGTAATGTAAGGTATTTTGTAACTATGAGATTGTACGTATCTATAGCTCATCCAAACCTATATGATGTTCACGTCATCAATACAAGGTTACTAGATGATGACGTTTCACACAGTGCTGTCATTTCGTACCTCGTATTTTGACAGTTCTAATAAATTGTAGTCTTTCTTTATACCATCTAATATGTGCGCAAGTAAATCATCTATGGAATATATCACTTTCTAAACTTTAAACCGAATTACAAAAAAACAATCTAGTAACTTTTTGTTGATGACGTGAATATCATATAGGTTTGGATAAGCTATATGTATATGTAAGTATACGTAGCCACTTTCGTTAGCACTATACAAGGTGCTAAAAAATAAAAGTTAAAGATTTTAAAAGCATAATACGATCAAAACCAAGTTAAAAGTCTTAATATACATGAGTCCGCAAATCAATCGTTTTCGAGAAAAGAGCAATTTTCTTTTTTGATAGACTGTTTGGGTTTTTAGTAATTTAGTTGCCACAAAACCCATTAATTATCAAATAAAGTGTTCAAAATACCCTTGTTCCATACCAATACAGGATTTACATATTCTCCGAAAGGACCTCCGCGCCCCATTTGGAAAGCTAGGACTTGCTCGAATTGTTTCACGAAAAATAGCATTTCTAAGATGTCGAAATACTTTATTACTTTAAAATTAGCAACAATAACTATTTAAGAGCTTTTTAAGAGCTATTTGTATATAAAGAGCGAAAAGTGAACTTGCCAATTTCGAGAAAATGTCGTGCTCCGCTACGCGTCTCGCCCCAAACTTTTCTCGCAATCGGCAATTGGTCACTTTGCGCTCTTAATATACAAATAGCTATTCCGTTCGTTGTCATATAATAAATAAGGGCAAAATTTAATATTTCGGGAACGTTTCGTATTAGAAGGAATAACCAATTATTTAATTAAAAGAGAAAATCGCTCTTATCTCGAAAATGGTCGATTTGTGGACACATATAATATATTAATTAAGCTCGTGCTTTTTTTATATCTTTGTATTTTATATAGGTAGATATATTTCTATTTTAGTTATATTACAATTTAAGAATAAAGTCCTAGACCTTAAATTTATTAAAGTAATTTTAATATAAAATTTGCCTTTGAAACTTTACGGATAATGAGAAAACCTTTTAACAAAAATATTTTTCAAAGAATTTCCTAAGGGACTTTGATACTTATCAATAGTTATTAGGTACCTCTCTTGTTAAATATATTTATCAATGTCATTAGATAAATTATAATTTTTTATTTTCGGTTAGGCACCTAACATTTACGAGAATTTACGTTCATCCCCTAGTAGAAAAGCAATATTGGTGTAATATTAAATGTTGACGCTTTTTATATTCTATGGATATTGTGTAATCGCAACATTAATAATTTACCGTAAAAACAACACATTAAAGTGACATTGTATGAGAAGGCCTTATCCTAGATAATCGTTTTGTTGATCACGATGACCCCTACAATAAGTAATGAATTTCTGGGCACGGCGCGGTAGTTTCTATTAAAAATCGGTAGTGTTGTAGTATAACAAGCGAGCTACAACTATAACTGACATCAAGAAACTAACTAATAGTAACCACAGAGTTAAACAAATGTACACGAGATGTCTCTGTTTAATATAATTTTTTTAATATATATACACCGTGTCCAAGATAAGAATGCACAGCATGGGGATCTTGAAAACGGTAGAAGATACAGGGTGGCTTAAATTAGAAAAAAGTTGCGCTATTTAGAGTATGTTCATATGCTGGTCGCAAAAGTTCATTATTGTTTATCGTTTTCAAAATTCTCAAAAAATGTGATTTTTTGGATTTTCGTTTCTTTTCATTTTTTTATTTATTTTAAATGATATTAAAAAACTACCGGCACTTTCTCATTGCCACTTTTAAGCTCTACAAAATGGCGTGTTCAAATTTTAATCCGACGTTTCGTATCCGAGAACCCATCATCAACTTTATTTTTATATGGCCACAAACAAAGAGACACCCTGTATTCGGTAGCATTATTCATTACAAATTCAACGATGTATTACACATTATGGTTTTGAAGCCAAAAAGGCGAAAACGTGAGTTATAAGGTTTTTATTTGTTAAATTAGTAGGCGCTGGTATAATAACAGAAACAAAATGTCAAAAATTGGAACACACAGTGAAGTAGCCTGGCCAGCCCGATCACCTGACTTAACTCCGTTGGATTTTTCCTGTGGCGTTATTTAAAAACCAAGTGTATGACGCCACTTTTGAAAATGAAGAACAGTTATTGGCATTGGTTTTAGCAGCAGTTAATACAATCACACCAGAAATGTTAGACCATGTTTTGAATTCTTCTGTAGACAGAGCATACTTGTGTCTAGAAAATAATGGCAACCTATTTGAGCAATTATTATAATTTTTTGACATTTTGTTTCTGTTATTGTACCAGCGCCTACTAATTTAAAAATAAAAACCTTATAACTCACGTTTTTCCCCTTTTTTGGCTTCAAAACCATAATGTGTGATACATCGTTGAATTTGTAATGAATAATGCTACCGAATACAGGGTGTCTCTTTGTTTGTGGCCATATAAAAAAATAAAGTTGATGATGGGTTCTCGGATACGAAACGTCGGATTAAAAATTTGAACACGCCATTTTGTAGAGCTTAAAAAGTGGCAATGAGAAAGTGCCGGTAGTTTTTTAATATCATTTAAAATAAATAACAAAATGAAAAGAAACGAAAATCCAAAAAATCACATTTTTTTGAGAATTTTGAAAACGATAAACAATAATGAACTTTTGCGACCAGAATGTGAACATACTCTAAATAGCGCAACTTTTTTCTAATTTAAGCCACCCTGTATCTTCTACCGTTTTCAAGATCCCCATGCTGTGCATTCTTATCTTGGACACGGTATATATATGTATATATATAATGATCGCAGAATATTAGATTAACGTATATATTAAAAGCGATGTTAATACAATATTTAAAATATGTCTGTATTTATATATTGTGATCGTCACATTCAAGCAACGTTAGTAAAATATTTAATTTTTGTAATCTATAATATTTAAATATTAATGAAATGTAAACACGACCTTATCGCAACACTAGTTTCCACTAGGATCACAGAATTTATCAGTTAACTTAATGGTACCTACATAAATATTATTCGTGATATTTTAATCGTTGTCTATGAAAAGACAAAATTAATGTTTAAATTATATTGCGAGATATAAATTTTAAATGCATTAAATATTTATAGTGCTATTGGAAATGAGATTGAAATTTAGGCAGATGAAGCTGGAAATGTAGGCAGGTATGAGATGCATGTAGGTATATAGATATATTGATTGGCAAGCCTATAATTGGTGCGACCTGAGCTTATCGTATTACTAAGAAGAGGAAGGAAGATGTCGAGATTCAACTTTTGCTGGATGTTTTCCTGGAGTCTGATGCCTGTAGGAGTTTTATCAATAATCGCAGAAACTCCCGTTTAATTTTTATGCGAGACATTCAAGAAGTGAATTTACATCCGTTTAAATTCCACGAACTGAAATCAACAAAGAATTTTCATTAAAATATTTCAACAATTTTGTATTGTTTGAAAACTTTTAAAAGATATTATAATTAAAGAAAGTCTTTTTAAGCGTTAATTAGAAAAATATGTATTTGGTAGTGGTATTGTTCTATGATGAACCATTTACTGCTCGAATAAAATTTCTCACAATGAACCATTTATTACCGAGTCATGAAAAAATACAACATCTACCTATCTAATAATATACCTAATAAAGAGAAAAGACAATTACATTTTTATAATAAAGCTCTTGTTTAATATCTATTCTTCAATATTTTTATAATTAACATCTTCAATATTTAATAACTAATTTATTATCCATTCTACATTTTTATTTTATCAAAAGTAATATGTATGCGATATCATTTTGAATTAAAAATCGATTTAATATCCATCTATATGAGCGTTAAATATTTACCGTTGTTCGCGAATTCGTAAAATATATTTATTTTTCAATCAGTTAGTACATATTATATTAGCTACCGAACAAAACTAATTAAATTTCTAACGTAATAAATTCGTTAACGCGGTGATACGCGCATTGTTTTAATAACATCTAAAGGAACGGCCTACTATAATAAGCGTATAGGTAACTATATTTAAAAATTATAATTACGCTTACTCGATATTATCTATTTTGATACGTTAATGCTCAAATTTTTAAATTAACTATGTATACTTTGACAATTTTGAAAATTGAAATGTGCAATTTTTTTTTAACACAAACATTTACAAATTAAAAATTTAACGTGATAATTCGAGCGTAATTTCAGAACTCCAAAATGGTTTTTCAACTGCCTGTTATCGTTAGCAGGTAGCAAATCCAAAGTTAAGGCCAAATTATTCATTCGTGAGAATCAATTTTGCACTAATAATGCATCTGACCTAGTTCAGGGAGTAGTTACGAGGATGTGTGATCCGGGGATATAATCTGAAATTTAGCAAAGTATCAGCTCACATCAGTTCGAAAAGCAAAGAGCTCTCGCCCAACTTTATTATTCATTCTGGAGAAATGGTGATGTAGCTTGTTTTGATAAGTGCCAAATGACAAACAGAATAATAGCGCAAAGATCGATAAACTTTCCTCTCGCAACTTTTAAAGTTATTTGTCACTTGACAACTACACGGTAGAAAAATATAAAAGGAACATCGACTTTAAAGATGCTAATTTATAATTTAAACCAATTACGATGGCGCTATCATCACCGAGAGCAGAAATCGACCATTAACAAATAGAAATGAACATTTGGTTTGTTATAACTATAATAACTAAAAGATGCACATTTATTGACATTATTTTACAAACCGAATCATCAATCATTTACTTTCATCTGTAATTCTGTTTGTCATTTGGCACTTATCAAAACAAGCTACATCACCATTTCTCCAGAATGAATAATAAAGTTGGGCGAGAGCTGTTTACTTTCCGAACTGATCGTGAGCCGATACATTGCTAAATTTCAGATTACTTACTTCCCCGCATCACACATTCTCGTAACTACACCTTGAACTAAATAGGTCAGATGCATTATTACCGCAAAACACAAAATTAAAGTTGACTGCGTCAATTTTAATGACCACGTAATCTTTTTTTTGTTGTTGTTGTGGCAGAATAGTTAGATATTTTGTTGATTGTAAAAACCACAACTGAAGTATGAACTTGCCGTTAAAAATTCAAAAATTATATGTACATATCTATAAAAAGTTAGCTATAGGTTATAATAAAAAGGTGGGTAGGCTATTAATCAACTTTGACAAATTTCAAACTAACACACACTAATCTGTAACGGCGTTCTGTTATCATAACATCACAGCCTACCTTAAAGTTTATAGTTAATATATTCAACAATATTATAGATATTCAGTGGTTCTCGATATTTTCTTCTCAATTTTTAACACTCGTTTTTGCAAAAATCGCATGGAACTATTTTATATGCGTTCTCCACATACTTGGTTGAATGAATAGGCTATAGGTATCCATTATATAGGTAAAAATTTATCTTACACGTTCTTGTTCGACAACTAACAACAATTTATCTTTTCAAGTTTAAATTCGGCAAATTTCAATTTACAATAAGGGCCAAAATTTTTTATTGTCTACTACGAACTAACTAACTAACTAACTTATTGAATCGAGTAATTTTAACGCCCATTTTACAAGAGACGAATAAGGGATGTACAACAAGACAAAGTTCCTCAGATTATCCCTATTACAACTGTTGAAATCGTTATGTTGTATCGATTGAGGAAAATTCATATCTACAGACGCGCATAATTCTAGATATTAATTCATTAGATTTTAGTAAAATTTTCCATTATAAATTAAAAGATCAAGACGCTCATTAACAATAGGTAATAATGGTATTCGCGGTTTACATTGTCTACCGTTGGCGTTGGTGACGCTATATAATGATCTTGATTAACATGGGTGATTGCTTTTGAACTACCTAAAACATATTAAGATTAAATTTTTAAAGTTTTAATAATTAATTGATTAAAAATTAAAAAATTAATTAAAGATTTTTAATCCAAAAATATACAAATTTAAAAAATTTAATTTAAATAATGTTATCCTGGTTATTTAAATTTTTAAAAAGATAAATTATAAAATTAAGAATTTGACCAGTTAAAAATGTAAAATATAATTAAAATATTATCTAAAAAATAAATTTTTATAATTAAGTAAAATTTTTCCAAATTGTTATAATACTAATTAATCAAAATTAAAAGCTTTTAATTTATTTAATTCTTAAAAATATTTATCATTAACAATAAATTATCAATAAAACTAATAAACTATCAATAACTATTGATTTAATCAATACATAAACCATTAATTATATTTATCATTATAATATACAGATTTTATTTAAAAGCTAATTTATAAATAAAATTTCAATAATTGTATTTAAATAGAAGTATATTTAAGATTAACTATAATTTTATAATATTATTAATCTGTATTTACTTTAAATTATTTTTGATTATAGAAATAATCATAATTTATCTTTATCAAAATATAGTATATTGACAAATTTCATCATTGATAATTTAACTAGTAAAGAAGTTTAGTATATTTATTAATTTTATAATAATATATGTATTAAGATTTTATATTTTAATTCATTATTCAGTAAACAAAATATGTTAGTATTTTAACTGTTTTCGATACATATCGTATGATAACTATGGATAATTATTAAATTTTTATAAAGCAATATAATTAATTCAATTTAGTTTAATAACAATATGTTAATAATGTATACGTATTTAGGTATATTTGTATATTTTAAAATTTATAGATTAAATATGACATTATTTTCAAAATAGTCGATTCTAATGTTAATCTGCAACTGAAGCTAATATCTGATTATACTAAATATAATTAAATATTTAATATAAAAATTTTAATTTAATATCTAATAGTATATATTGTAGATTGACATAATCATTTTATATGCACTTAGTAATAGAATATAGCAATATTAATTTTGAAAACAATTTGTTAACACAATGTTAATAAGTAAATTATCTGTTGATTTAAATCAGCTACAGTTTGTATAGAGTTATCAATAGATTTGATTATTCAATGTACTATTACCATATCACATTTGAATATTTCAGTCTAATAATATAATACTAAGTTTTAGTTAATAAACATTTATATTATTCATATTTATATTATTACAAATAATCAAATATTATTTAGTCAAATTTTATAAAATTAATTTAATTGCTATGTATTCAGTAATCTTTAAATATCGAAATTAAATATTTTGATAATTTATTATTAATACAAGCTAAAAACTGTGATACGAAATATTAATTTAATATACATTTTATAATCAATAATTTAAGATGTAATTTCGTATTTATACTAATATACTTATAATTAGTTAAATTTATATACATTTAAATTGATACAAAATATGTTTCGAATCTTTACATTAATATGTTACGATGATATTCAGTATTATAAAGTATTACATATTAAATTATTTAAATTCATAGTTATTAATAATTAAGAGTCTGTGTTGATTAAATAATATTACAAAGATATGTTTAAATTTAATTTATATTTATTATATCTATTTAAGTTTAATATTAAACTTGAAATAATGAATGACTATTATTGATGAATTTATAAGTATTAGCGAATACATTCAAGTACTCTAATTAATCGATGTATTAGTATAATCGTAGTATAAAGAATGGTAAGTACTAAGTTACGATATAACATTGTTTATACATAACGTTAGACATAGATTCTATTTTACGAAATTACATAACATTGTATAATTAATTATAACTGATGATATATTTAATAACATAATCATTTCAATCTTTAACTTATAGACTATCATCGATAATAATAGTATGTACTATAAATCATATAGTAAACTTAAGATACTCACGATGTTCGAATAATGCGTATGTACAATGTACAGCATTTCGATTTGAATTGCTATAAATTATAAACTTTATGATAGTTTACCTTAACATATTTATATAATATGTATATTTACTATTATGTATTTTAATTTATTAATCACTTATAATATAATATTAATAGATTAATGGCTCATATATTAAAAAGTGCTTTAGATTATCGAAACATAAATTCAAAAAACTGAGCTGTTCAGAAAGAACTCTAATTAATTAAATCTATACTATAACCTTATAATTAACAGTATCAATATAAATGTAATAGTAATATTTGATGATAATATTTAATTTTGTGAATCGTTTAAATGACTTAATTAGTAAGTAATGTCATTGATCGAATCAGATGTTAAATATTATTCACGTCGCTATCATTCATAATACATGATCAGTTCAATTAATCATGTTTCATATTTACGGTTTCATCAATTATAAATAGTATAACGGTTATTACATATGAAATACTATCATATATAACATAATATTCATATCCAATAATTCAATACTTTACATAATAAAATTGATATGTAAACAATTTCAATTTAGTAATTACCATATATGATAAAAATCGTATGAATTTATAATTATAAGTTTAAATAGTGAATTCTATCTAATTTAAATTATAAATTTTTAGCTTTATGAAGAATATTACATAATTATAATTTAATGGTATTAAAATTAATTATATTGATTTGAATTATAATATTACGTTTATTTGATATATTTTATGTATATTGAACATATCTTATTTATATAGTAACTCAAGTAGAAATGTATTTAATTAAATAATAATACAATGAGTATATTTGCTTAACGATTTTATAATGTTAAAATTTGCTTAATAATTTGAAACGAATTTGAATCAGTTTATTCAAGTGATTCGGTATCTAAAGTAATCTATAGTACTGATAGAAGTACTTTTATGCGTATTACTGATTAACAATGCAAAAGTATTAAATCTGATCTACTTCAATCAAGCATAATTTACATAATATATAATTATACAAATTTAATAATGAGTTTTCAATGACATTAAAGTATTACTAATAGCGTAATAATCTTATTAACTAACGTCGCTGATTGCATGATGTTTAACTTACTAAGAAATGTTAATGTATATAACTTATCAATAATTAATTATGTTGAGTCAGTATAAGTTGAAATCGTTAAATTGATAGTTCATGTTCGAGTCATTCTATAATAATCTTAAATGTTATTAAGATAATATTTAATTATGTTAAACGATTAATAGTGACTTGAGTTTATAAGTAAATTTATGACGTAATATTTCGTAAATAGTAGTCTTAGTATTTATATATTATTTACGTAATGATTTATATTTAGAGACGAATTTATTAAAACGTAATTCAATTATGTAGAATATTCTACGAGCTTAACGAATATGTAGAGAAACAATCGAGCTAATTAATATTCTTAAAATCTTCGAGTTTTACGAGCATTATTAAATTAGTTTATTATATAAGTATTATATTTAAATTACAGTCTTTACAATCATGTACTAATATTCATTCAATTAATATTGATAATACATTTTAATTTAATTAGCAATAAGTAAAATTCGATTTCGCAATTAAATCTATACTATATTTTAATTATAAAAGAAGCATTCTTTATGATAAAAACGATTCATGATCAAAATAATGAATTCAATTATTCTTCGTAACTGTTCATTTTATTTTGAATTGTTATTAATATATCTTTTTAATACCATATTATATTTTTAATATCTCTGATTATTCATCAAAGTTCATAAAAGTTCTATATTTAAAAGTTAAATTACTATATAATTAATATTATCTTATCAAATTTTATATAATAAATCAGTAATAAGTATAAGTATTATTTAGTATCTAAAATTAGTATTATTCATTAATTATTAAGTTATTTATCGTTTTTAAATTTAAATTAATTACTTATATCTACCTTAATAATATGCATTTCACTAATAATTGTATTTAATAAATCTGTTAATTTCCATAATGAATTATTTGTTTTGAATTAATTTATTATCTAGTAATCAAATTAAATGTATCATCGTGATCAATCAAATATCGTCAAACTGTAATATTAATATTAATTAATATTAACTGACTTCGTGAAATAATTATAGATAATTTACTTTTCCGATATTATCATACTATTTAAATAACGGATCGTCCAAAAATCTAAGAATATGTAAAACAAGGTTAAAATTAGAGCAGAATATAAAAAATAATTAAAAGTCTTAATCTTCAAGCGGTTACAAAAACGTTATTCGAAAAGAACGAGTATATTTATAATAGAGGTATTTACCTATTTGATCTTATACTTAATTAACTAATGTATAGAAATATAAAATGCCATATAGTAAACACTGAACAATATGTTTGATAATATCTATTATTGAATTATTGTAGCATATCAAAATACTACTTCAGCATGTCGAAGTATATTTATCGTAACGATACATTTTATCATGACGATATATTTTATGAAGTACACTAATCCAACAATAAATTACGTTAAATAAGTTATAAAAATAGTTAGATATAGTCGAATAATATTTATATCATTCCATAAAGTAGTTAATAAGTTCGAAGTAATTTAATTATACGCTATTAATTTAGCTTATAGTATCTACATTAGTACTAATTACACGTATTTATGTGCTATGTATCAGTTGCTAAATATTTCTGCAATTATATATCTTCGTAATAATCTATTCACGATCAATTTGACCTCCATAACTCCAACGCATGCAGTTTCGATTCGCGATTGTCATGCAGACTCATCAGCGTCATTGTCTATGTAACGTCATAGATATCATTGAAGTCTATTGTGCATGTACATAGTCAGATATATGTCTATATTAGTGTACGTTTACATATGTATTTATTTTATAATGTTTATGTATATTTGTAATTATAGTTTAACTATATTTATATTTACGATAATTCATATGTTTAATATTGATACATATATAAATCTCTATATGAAATTTAATTATTCTTTAAATTGCAATTTAATCGTTCAATAGAATTTGATATTCGGTCGATTTCATTGTATTCAAGTTTGCTATCGATTTCTCGACGTTGATGGTATTATATGTACATACAAGGTAATTGTAACTTTACGCACCTATATTAGTAATCTACATTCAGTTTAGCTATCATTAATTTCATCATTTAGAATCACAAATATCTTTTAATAGTATTCATATTTATTTTTAAATCTCACGTTGCTTTATAGATAACATATAGATCTATACAACATTAATACATTTCGTAATATCATTGAGATATAAATACCATACAAACCTACTTTAATTATGATCAATTTATAGATTTACTAATTAGCGTTATATTGAGCTAATTTTTACATATTCTCGTAAATATTTTAATTTCATTTAATTTTATATTTTTACTATTATAGCGAAATAATTTAATTAATTATTTTCATATTGTAATCAAACTTAGTCTTATACTTACGTACCTCTGTAATTTTAATTCTAATTTATCTACGTTAGTTACTATTATTTTATATTTAATTCGAAATTATACTTACATACTTATATTATGTCTAGAATGAATATATTTAGATTTAGTTAGTAGATTACTATAATTTAGTAATACTATGTTCAGTAGTAGATACGAATTTAAGTAATTTGAATTTTAATTTAACTTTATTTTAAATATTTATACATATTTGTATTAATTTGTTAATATAGATTAAATATCTAATGTAATTTAGCAATATCTAAAATTCTAGAAATTATTACGATTAATTTTCAATTATAATTTTGTAATTTTTTAATGTGATTATAAATTAATTTGTAATATTTAATAATTTATAGACATATAAAATAATTACAGTTGTAAACTAAAAATAAATTATTGTAAATTTAAATAAATCATTAATTAAATTATTATAAAAAATTCATACTAAAGTAATCTAATATAAAATTATAATATAAATATACCGTAGCGTATAGTAGTGAATTGTGAGTGATTATTAATCGTATAATGTTTTTAACGATTGTTTATCTTCTAACTGTTATATTCTTTTATATTAAATACACATTATATAATTAGACTTGAAATAACTCAAATAAAAATTTTAATACTAGCTAGATATATTAGATAATATTATTAATTAAGAATCAATTATAATAATTTTAATATCTTGAAATAACATATTAATAATTATAATATTGTTAGAATATTAGAAATTATGATTAATGTTAATATTTTGATTGATTGAAATTAATTCGAATTTAAGTTAATTCAATTACTATATTTAATTATAATTTAATTATAATATAATTAATTATATTATAAAGTTCTAATATTTAAGTTCTAATTCTCTTAAGTTCTATCATAAGTCTAATGCTTATATTACATAATAATACATTCATCACTTACATGCAACTTCATTTATGTAAATCATTTAATTGATTTATTTCATTATTATATTTTTTAGAATTTTATAATTTTTTTAACGAAATTCTATTTATTTATACGATATATTATTAATAAATTATTAATAAGAATATAAAAAATAGTAAAGTATAATATATAATAGTAAATATATATTTCAAATATTCATAACTTAGCATAGCGCGACTATGGAACTTTTTGGCCAGCTCATTCTCATGGTGAGTAACGAAGCAATTATTAAGATTACTTGTCAAAGAAAACAAAAAAAGTTTTTGAAATATAAAAGACGAAATTCGAGAAATTTATTGTAAATAGGTGGGTACTTACATTCTCTAAAAATTTAAGATATATTGATGGTGTCACATTTATTTATTGTTCAATTTAAGTTGAAGCACAGTAGCATTTTTTTTTTAAATATAAGTATAACTTACCGTTATAATCCCAACTTGAGCGTGTACATGCGCCTATATGTATAAAAGGTATTAGAAATGAAGGATTACAGTTTTATTATGATGTAACAATGAAGTTATTAACCTGTAATACTATACAGTCGAGAATTATGTTCGATCTAAACATTAATTACTTTTCATAAAGTACAGATTTAATTAATTTCGCTTTCGCTCAACTAAATTTATTGCGTTTTGATAAGTTTGTTCACGTGCTCTTTTATGTATTTTACAAACGTTTATTAGGCTTTAACAACAATTAAGTTTTATTTGTAAGTTTCTAAATTCAAATTGCACCGTAATATATTTAAATGCCTACCTAATAAGATTTGTTTAGTGTAATAGATTGAGATATAATGTTATAATACGACTACGATATACCTTTTGCAAAAAATGTTTTATAACTGATGTTAACAAAAACATACATTTTTCATATCGTTTAGTACGGAGTGTTTTTTCAATTTGTGAATAAATATAGACAACGTGAATAAGAACACGAGAACGAATACCAGTTTTAAACAAAAACAGTTACTAATAGAATACGTAAAACAGAAATCGCAATTAATTAGTGGCAAACACATAACTCGATGAGAAACGCCACAAATGACTAAAAGAATAATATTTTAAATGGTACTCCGGGAACGACTCAGAACTGCAAAGGATGGCATAAACTGTTTTATAATTTCCTTAAGCCTACTACCTAAGCCTATTTATGAACATTTTGCACAGTCATTGTTTTGTTTTAGGCATGGCAATGACATTCTATGTAAAACTAAACGCAGACTAGCCCAAAATGACAAGTAATGTAGAAAAACAGGAGGCGGACTGCTTATATAACCACCCCATAACCATCATGGAGGACGGCGTTCTTAAAATAATTTAAAACGTCTTTGTCGAAGAACGTAACGTGCAGGAATCCAGAATGAATTTTTATGAATTTTACAGTAACTTCTGCAGAAGCTGTAATGCCAAAAATAGTACAATATATAGGCGAAAGAAATTTTCCGCCGTTTCTTCTAAATTACGCGTTGCAAAAATATTTATTAAATCATTAATCAATTACAGGTAAATAATTAAATAATTTATTATTTATCTATTAATTAATTAATTACAACAATATAATTAACTCAAAATTTCGCATTTACATCGTACATTAAAGTATAATGTATGCAAAGATAAACATACACCAAAGTAAACGATATGAAAAATGCAGATTTTTTGTAAAATTAGTAGGTACTGTTTATATTGTCGTAGGTCATATATACCGTTATTTGCAAGGTTGCCAGATTAGTTTGAATGCGTATAAGTAGGTACTTGCGAAGAACGCTTTTCCCATTGTTAAGACCGGCCAAAAATTAACTTTGACAAAACGTGTAGGTACATACGTTTTGTTTTGAGCGCAACTTTAAGCACACACGCCCTTATAACATACTATAAAGTTGGTACGTCGTTTTAAAATCGCCCTGTATAGTATTTTATTAGGGAGAGCACTTAGCACTTTTGTACATTAAAATATTGAATATTTATATTAAGTTCAACATTTTAAAGTATTAAACATTAATTTTAATGTGTTTTATGTGTGAAATGGAATAGAAAATAACTGTCTAAAGGTACTTAGTCACAGTCTTTTATTGACATTTCTCTGAAACGAGCAAGTACAGGTATTATATAGCAAGTATTCAGAGATAAATACCTTTGAATAAGTAGGTACTTACAATTTAGACAAATATGAATATTATCAGTTTATTAAAAGTACATAATTAAATTTCCATTTGACCTGACGATATCTTTATCATTGGTAGTTTTCAGCCACCGACTTGAATAATAATTCTTATTTATCTCGTTTGGGCCTTTCTCCGAAATTATTTCAAATAAGTAGTAGGTATTATAAAAATCTGTAATTTTGGAAACTTGCGATATTATAAGAAAAGTTTTAAATAACCAAAATTAAAATCTCATTTAAAATTAAATCGATTAAACTACCTACTTCAATTGTGTAGGTATTATATTAATTTTTTTTAAAGTTCCTAATATACGTATTTACATGTATAAAATCGATGTAATAAAAGGGTGGTTGAGTTTATGGTCCCCATCTTATGAACTGATTGAGAAAATAAATAAAATATATATTAATAATTATTTGGCTCAAAAACAATAAATTACTCCCCTAATTCATAGTATTATGTGTGCATCTAATTAAACTGAAGTGAAGGTCACTTGCTAAACAGAAATGATGTATTATTATAACAGCGTAAAAATTTACCAACTGCTCCTTCTTTAGGAAGAGATATGTTTATTGTTTAAAACCTTAAAGGTGCCCCGTCAGTCCTATATACATTTGAAAATTTAAAAATAGTTAAATAAAATTGTTGTATTTTTAAAATCTAACACCTATATAATATTAATTAAGTAAATATATTTCATGGATGCTTTTCTTTGTGTCTACTATTACAAATTTAATACACACACACTTACATTCCATTAAACAGTTAAAAAATACAAGATGTTATTAGTAACATCTGCAATAATGTAATATATTTATGTATAAATTCAACCAAAAAGATTTATCAAATATTTCCTGAACTGAACTCATCTGCCACAAGCGCCTGCCCTATCAAAATGTGATTTATACAGTTGTTCCAATTTTGTTTTTATGAGTAAAAACGAATATACAACATATAATTTATTTAAAAGCGAGGAATATTTCAAAATATATCGCTTACTTTTAGTTTATTACGTTTTTGATCAAGACGATTAAATATAATTAGAATGTTTTTATAAATTTAATGTAATAGTGCTAATTGGCAATTAGCATTTAACTAGGTACGTACGCGTTTGAAGCACAATTATAAAGAAAATAAATTTATAGAAGTAACTTGGCAATTATTTACAAAAATAATTTTAATACCTACACTTAAAAGTTCGACATAAATTTAATTACCAGTTAGATAGGTGCCTACTCTCGAAATTCGAACGTTAAGTAGGTTTACGTTAAAAAAACTTTTAAGCTACATGTAAATTGAAAATTTTTCAACCGTTTACATTAAAATTTGTTATATAAATATATAGTAAAAAAAGGTAGCTCTTTAGAAATAAGGTGATCAATCATCGTTTGACGTTTTGCACATACTACCCATATAGGTAAATTCGCTGAAAAGTATTCTACTTGAAAAAATTGGAAATATAAGCTTTTCTAACAATAACTAAATCATAAGTAAAATAACGTTAATGTGATTTACCTAACTGGATAATATATTATCAATTTTAAAATCGATTTCTTAAAAATTTTTATTTCCTATTTTAAATGTAATTGCTTCAATTCAACTAATTAGAAAAAACACGCAATTTTACTGAAATTACGTAAAATTTTCCAAAATTGTTTATTATAACACGTAAACGAAATTAGAATAAATCTATAAGGTAAGGAAAATTGCTATTACCTACAATATTAAATTCCAATTTATGGCGTTGCTAAAAAATATTAAACTCGGAACAATTTCTACATTTAATTATTTACCTATTACTTATTATCATGATCGCCTAATTGATTAGGTAATTTAAATAATATATTTCTAAAACGCTTATATTGTATGTATAAACTGATCATTTTCAAACCTGATTTAAAAAAAGCACGTTCGCATAACAGATGTACGAATAAATTATTTGCGTTTTAAAATCGATATAGAACATCGCAACATTTTGCCAATAGTGCTCGTGCACCTGTAGCTAAAATTCGCGGATTTCTAATTGAATTCAAACTCGACCGTTGAACAAGTACTTAAGCGCTTCTAAACGTTAATTAAAATGTGCAAGTTTTCTCTTTTCCGGTTATTTCATTTAAATCCGGGCATTTAATGTTCAGATAAACTGAAAGCACCTAAGTTTCCAAGTTTTATTTATAGCCGAATTATTATTTATGTCTACACTACGTCGATAATCTAATATTTAAAGTCCACATTTGGTAGTAGATGTTGTAATTTATTCTATAACATGTAGCTCATTAAAAATTAGGAAATGCCTATGGTTATAATTTAAAATACGAATATAAAATATGGAACCTTATTAGAAGGTACCTATTATACTTACTGAATTACATAAATGAAGCACTTACGTTCATAGAAAAAGTAATATAAAACACTCTGAATTTTAATGAAAACGTTTTATAAAGCATTTCGTCGCAATGGTGAACTTTTTCCTTATAAAACTAAGGACAGTAGGTACGTACATAGCTTTATAATTATGAAGAAAATATTTATTTTCAGATTAAAACCTTTTTAAACATTAATTAAAGCTTGTTAAATAATTAAGTCGCTCATTTACAAACGAGCAACCATATTTCGTGAAATTTCAGATATCAACCAATGACAGCACTATAATAAGCATTGAATAAAATCTTAGGACAATTTAAATCAAATCGTATCAGCGTTATTGAATAAAAAAATCGAGTATGAGGAAAATAAAGAAAATTAATTTTAATTTACGATGCAAATATTATTTTTGTTATTGTTACCCATTTTTTTATATATTTTTTATAACAATCGTTTGTTTTTAATTAACTTTCAATTCGCCATTTTGTATCAAACATTTTTAATTTTGATTTTTTAACAATAAATCAATATTCGGCAGTCCCGCAAACCACAAAAATCCTATTTTCTTGACTATAACAATTAGATACAATTCGATAATTCGACCATATACATTATGTTCCCGAATAGGGTTACATGGAAAAAAAATTATTTTTGATTTCTCAAAAATTTCTATTCTACATAATTTTCTCTGCTCGATTTTAAACATCTGAAACTATTTTTACTTTTCACATAAGTTTTACCATTAATTAGTTAGTCGATTTTTTCTGAAATTTTTGGACTTATTGTTAGTACAATTTTTTACTGCGACTTAAAATCAGAAAAATTAGATTAAAATTAAATTAGATCAGGCGACATAAATTCAAAAGAAAAAGAAAAATAAATTGTTAGTAACTTATTCAGATAAGGCACTGCCTGTTGTGGCACCAATTTCAGTTCGTATTTTAAACTCTACATAATTCCTTCTTATTTCATGCAAGCTTAAGTTGGTTACGAGCTAGCGCAATGTGTTATTTCAACGTATTTATATCATCCGAAACATGCGAAGTTGATACCTACGTCAGGATATTTTTCATGGAACTTATTAATTACAACTGATCGTCAATTCCGTAACATTGAATTAAATAAATTCTTTGTAGAACAGTTAACATTTTCAATAAGGTAACAGATAACAAACAAAGAACAAATCAAACAATAATTATTATAGTGTGAAAGAATAAACTTAAAGATCCTGCGTAGTAGTTGACGAAAATACTTACTGATATAATGCGATTACAAGATAAAAAATTGAACTAACGCCACCTTATCTAATTCAAAGTCGTAGTGAAAAATTATACTAACAGTTAGTACAAAGTACATGTTTACACGTTTAAACCCAAGAAGAGGCTCACATATAATTTTTAGAGCGGTTCCTATTGTTATTGAATTTGATTTTTACGTATTTTTATGGCCTGAAGATGACCTTCTTGTTGGATTGAAACATGCAACTTGTCAGGATTAGATAGAACCGGTATATTAAATCGTGCCGGAACGGTATCTATACAATTTTACCTGCCTATCTTTAAAAATTCGAGGCCGAGAGGGAGATAAAAGGTGGGAAGAGGACAGTTGTTGATAGTCGAAGGAAAAGCTTTAACATACGTTACAAGTTAAAAAAATAATTACCTAATAATAATTTTAATAAATTTTTAATCATAAAGAAATAAGTTTTAACAAAAGGCATCAGTCTTTTTTATTAATTATAGGTATTTATTTTTTTATTTTTTTCCTTCGTTAACAATAATTTTTTTGAATTATTTAATTATCCAAATAGGGCTAATTAAGTGGTTGAACCACAGAGATGTTCAAGGAAATTTAATTAAGAAAAGTATTGGAGCGAAGTTGTGTTAAATTTGATATCTTAGCCGTGACTTCAAAATTTTTCCGAACGTAAGATATTCTATGTGAGTTTAGTCCTAATTAAATTAATTAATTATTATAATTTAGTCAGTAGATTTTTTTAATAATTAATTCAAATTTAGTACAATCTTTTTCATCTCTTTATCTGTGTGTTTATTTATTTGTATTAAAATTATTATTGGCGTCCAACTAATTGTTTGTTTTTATCCTCAAAATAAAACCCGTTATCCTTGCTGCCGTACATTGGCGGGTAATGCGGCCGAGACTTTGCGTGGGTTTCCAAGGCAAGCTGTTTCCGTCGTTTACTATATTTTTTCAACAAACGTGTAGGCACATATATTGGATTCTGAGTTTTTTTTTTAATTTGTAATAATAAATTAAAGATTCATTGACTTCATTAAAGTTAATTAGGAAACCTCCTATGTGGTTTATTTCCATTATCTACCTATAGATCATCTTCGATTATTTTCTTGTAGATACTGTTTGAACGAATAGTATTGTTTAATTTATTGCCAAATTTCAAAATTGAGCGTAACGTGTATCTAAAGTAAAAAAAAAGTAGTCGTAGATTATTAATGATATATGTTCAGTACTACACTTATTTTATAAAATTTTAATTGAATTAGGAAGCTGCATTTTTTCAATAATATAAAATCAATTTCGTCAGTAGGTACATTATTATTTGTCTATTTCCCACACCTTTAATATACAAACCTATATTCGAATATTATTATGATTGTGAAGGCACAAAAATGCATTTGAGATAAATTCCTTCGCTTTTTATGAAACTAGAACCGTAATAACGAAACTTCGAGCGAATCAGGAAACTCCCAACAAGGATTAATGTAGGCACGAACGTACATACGTACGGATAACGTTAACGAATATACTAAATTTAATATTTTGACATTTCTAAAAACTAATTGTTTAAAAATAATTTGGCCCTGCACTTTATAAAGATCTTTTAAAAATAACTACCGATTAAACGTTTTCCAAACATTTATTTTGTTTAAAGAAAAATTATCGTTTCGCTACTGAAAAAACAAGACTATACTAATTAAGTATAAAACTGATACGAAAGCACACAGGAAAATACACGTAATTTGATAACAGTCTAGAATAACGTGTTAATTATTTTTACAGGAGCTTGTTCGATCTTTGACCTACATTTTCTTCACGATTTCAATATACGTTTAGGTTTACACCTCCAATATTTATTATTTTTCTTGCATCGTGGATATTTTAACGTGACATTTAGAAATACCTACCTAGTAATTTAACGAAAAAGTTTTTTATTAAATTTTGAATACGTCAAAAGCGTCGATATTTAATGATTAATCGAAATATTTATTCGTATTTTGAATTTATAATGCTAAAAGAGTAGGTACCTAATTCATTAGAGTATTTGTTATTTCTAAAATATGGTTAAACATGCTACCTATAAATATAAATAAATACCTAAATTAGTAGGTAGAGATCGTTCAGTTTAAGATTGGGAATGCCAATAATAATAGTTAGTATAATTTTATTTCGATGCAATAATTTGCTCGATTTTCTAAAATTTTGCTGACATTTGGCAAGAAACTTCCTTACTTGTTTGACGGTTGTTTGCTATAAAGAGTGATTCAGAATTTATATTACAAAATTAATAAAAACACACGACAATCCTCCACAGACAGTTCCTTACTCGACATGGTTTCATAAAGCAAATATTTATCTACTAGGTACATTATTGCTATACATCCCAGAACATTGTACCTAATATGAATTCTGAGTCATCCTGTATTGCAAACAACCGTCAAATAAGCAAGTAATCTTGGGATTTGTAATTCCGTGAAAGAAAACTAGTTACTATAGCAACTATTATGATTTACATTTCCAATCTTAAACTGAACGAACTCTACCTCGCTTATTTATATCCGTCACGTCAAAATCCATCATACAAATATATATGTACTGAATGACAATTTGAATAGGAAATTCAAAGAATGGAGTTAAAATTTAAACTATGAATTTCAAAAAATAACCTTATTGTATTTTATATAGAAATATAATTAGAATTTATGCAATTTAAATTATTTATTTAATCGTACAGCTACATAATAACTCATAAGGTTTATCTTTGTTTTGCAATTTATACGAAAGTTTGAGAAAAACAAATGTTCTATCGTTCTATTTAATGTTCTGGAAAAAAAGGATAGGCTTTAAATGCCATTAACAAGATAATTTTCTCCTAATCGACTCAGCAATAACGATAACGTTGTGTAGATTTATTCTAAATCTATTTAATACGAAGGAAACAGTGGAGAATAAATGATTTAATATTTTCATGAATTCGGGAAAATTATCGGTTATGAAAATGTTTCAATACATTCGTTGATGAAACGGCGAAACGACGAAAGACGAACGTTGTATCTTATTTATGGTTTATATATTATTTTTATACAGTATAAGGTATGTTTTATTGCTATTATTAACCGTTTCTGCTTTCCACTTTCAAAGTAATTATAGTTAATAACAACTATGTCGTATTATTCTTTACAACAATCATTGTTTGTGTTCTCCTGTACCATCATGCACTTTTAATATATTTCTAGGAATTTAATAAGGAAATATTTTTCTTACATTAAAAAATCGATACTTATTTTTTTTTAAGTGCAATTTGATTTCCTAATTCTCAATTAATACCTAATAGGTAACATAAATATTGTAGAGAATTTGTTAAACGGCTTTTTTTATAGTCATTTTTATGTTGAATCTGCTATTAGATATAATTCGAAAACAGCGTAAGCGACAAAAATCTAATTTTGCACGAGCGCACATTTTGTGTTGTAACATAACCATAAGCAAATATAACCTAAGGAAATAAAAAACAATTTTTTTGGTGAAAAAAATCGAAATGTTATCACCAGATTTTATCAGGTTATGTCTTCTTCGCCATAGATTTAGATGCATAAGATAGTCAGAATAACTCATTTTCGAAAATAGTGGCACTTGCGATGTTCTGCCAAAACGCCGTCGAAAGGTATAGATACCTACTTTTAGTTCTAAATATAAACCTAAATATTTTTATAAATAAAAAAACTTTTCGTTCCTAATTCATTATTGTATTATTTATTACCCAATAACATCCAACGATTCTGATTATTTTCAGTACTACTTACTTATTTTATAAAAATAAGTTTTTCGTAGTAAACATGTTTAATTTAGATTTGTCACTCGTTTCTCGTAATGTATTATCAAAAAATATACCGCACATTTTTAACGACAATCGCCATTTTCTATGAACTTAATCAAACGTACAACGCGGTAGTACAAATTTTTGTAATTTCATTATTTAATTTTTCCAAAAAAAAACAAGCTTGTGTTTATATGAAATTTAAAATTTACATATTTAATATATTTCAAGTAAATTTATAAACGGTAAAATTATCTGTAGTTTCAACAAATATATAAAATTTAATTTAAAGTTGATAGTATTACAAAATCTGTTTGTTTTTCGAAGCTTACATTAATGTTGCGCGAGACTATTCATATTATAAAAACTGTATTAAAATAACTAACATAATATTATTGTCTAATATTGCAGTTATTAGAGGTGAATTAAGAGCCGTCTGATGTAAAGAAATTGTATTACAAGAAATATACTTCAAACGGTTTATAATAAATTATATTTGCTTTTCTCATTTAAATTTTAAAATATTTTAACAAGAACGAACGAAATTGTTGAATTACTGTTATTGCCTGGAATGCTTTAAAGAGTAAATTTTTTGAAAACAAGATATTTCTATGTTAAAAATTGCGACCGTACTTATTGACCCTCAACGATTAAATAAAGTAGGTATGGCAATACAGTAGGGTATTAGATTTGTAGGTTAGCTAGTCTAAACCGTTTTTAACCAAATTTTTTTTTCATATTTCAATTTTTAACGAAATTTTATTTACCGCAATATTGTTTAACTAACAGTAACGTTGAAAATGAAATAGAAACACGACGATTAAAAAAAGCCATTCTTTATTTTTTAATTTAATTCGTGTTATTGCCGAATTCACTTTTACAACACCTTCATAAATAAATATCGCAATATTCGAAATTAAAATCAAGTACGTATAAAACAGATAATAAGTAAGTAATCGTTCCAACGCGTAATAGTTGAAAAATGCGTTTGATACATGTACAGGCTGTTCTCGATTTACGAGCATTCGCTATAACGAACATTACAATTTTAAGATTTGTTTTATTTATGTAAGCATATTTATTATTATTGTATAACTATTTACTATTGTATCTTGTTTTCTCTTTTTAACTTTATTTTACTTTTGTATCGTATCGGTATAATAAAACGTATAGGTATATATGATATATTCAATGTTTAATACAGTGCTTTTTATAGATATGTAAAAATGACCGCTATCACATAGGATCGTATAGTATACGCAAAAAGTGCACATTTAGGTATTTTGTCGCATAACAAACAACCTCTAGGAACGGAGCTCGTTCGTAAAACGAGAACTGCCTGTACTTATATAAAAAAATATACATATATCTACACCTATATATAATAATACAAGCATATAAAGTATAAAAAATGATAAAAGCATCGATATAGATTTTGAGTAGAAAAAATCTAGTTTTAAATATTGTGTGACATTAAAGAATGTATATTGCAAAAAGCAAAAGTGGATTCAGATTTTCAATTTATATTTATTCACTTACTGCTGTATCCGCATTGGCTTCAATATTCATTGAAGTAGATCGAGAGGTTTCATTCAATTTTATATCTGTTTTCGGTAGTCACCGGATGTAACTCGTATACTTTATTTTAAGATATAAGACGGGAGGGGTCCATAATATCAAAGGATGAGGTAAAAAATTCAGTTTTCCACCGAATCGAAACATATACATTATCAAAATATAAAATGTAATAACGTTAGCAACAGCAGAAATATTTCTTAGTTTTCTACATTTAATACAACAGTATATCGATTTTTTTAATGTTAATCGCCGAAAATATTTGATGAAAAATCCAACCTTATCCGAAGTTTTCAATCGAAATAAGTGAATTCTATCTATTATTAGTAAATTATAAATTCTTATAGCTATCTATACAAAAAAATAACTTGAACTTTGATCATAATTTTATTCATGGTCATATTTCTAGTTTCAATTATCTGAAAATAAGGATTATAAGAGAGGATATTTTTACTAATTCTGGTTTTGATATACATAAGTATGTAGGTATTTAGGGCAATCTCTAGTTTTATATTTATATGACAAGGCGCTTAGCTTTAATTAAGGTTTTGAATTCGAATACAAAAAAATGTAGTGATATCAAACTGAATAATAGTTTGATTCAAACGATCTTATAATTAGCTTTGCGGAATCCACTTAAATGCAAAACGATATATTATTGTGAAAAAGAACAGAATTCAGGATTCTGGGTAAACACTACAGCAGTACTGCACTAGAGTGATCTGTTTGAAGTATTTATATGTCGTCACTATGACTTAGAAATGTCAAAAGATAAACGTCGTTTCTCCTTGCAAATCTGACGCCAATTTCCACATGCAAAGTAGGGTATAATAATAATCCACTATAAGTAGCTCTGGCCTAACTAACGGAAACCTTTTCATGGACATAAAGGGATTCGCACACCAACGCGAATATTCCTAACGACGCGACGCGACGCGACGTCGATGTAACGCGACATCGACGCAACGCGACAGCGAAATGTTTTGTATATAGCTTATCCAAACCTATATGATGTTCACGTCATCAACAAAAAGTTACTAGATTGTTTATTTGTAATTCGGTTTAAAGTTTGGAAAGTCACATATTCTATAGATGATTTACTTGCGCACATATTAGATGGTTTAAAGAAAGACTACAATTTATTAGAACTGTCAAAATAGGAGGTACGAGGTGACTGCACCGTGTGAAACGTCATCATCTAGTAACCTTATATTGATGACGTGAACATCATATAGGTTTGGATGAGTTATATGTATATTAATATATTACGGAATATTGCGCGTCTGTGGGGGGACTGTTATTAATTGTCGCTGTGAATATCGAGTTTTGGAAAGCGAAATATTCGCCGTCGCTGCGAATATTTCGCGTCGGATGGGAAACACTGCGGAGTCCTTAACGCTGCATTCGTTTCGAGAAGTGTTCGTGTTTATTCAAACGTTTATTAATATCTTTACGATGGACGAACCCTTAAAGGTCTTAACCAACTCATTTACCAATCTGATGTCTAATAATTTCTCAACGGTTAATAAATTGATAAATGTAAAACTATTTCTAACTGTTATATCTACGCAAATGATAAAATTCGGGTATTTTCGAAGATTAAATTTTATTACTAGGTCAGGGGTATTTAATTAAAAAGCATAGCAGCCGGTTCTATTGGTATAACAAACGAAATCAATAATGGCAAAAAAATTTAATTTAATTTGTCGTTTTGCAATTCAATTCTGATTTGTTTTCGCGTGTCTATTTATATTGAATTTTGTTATTTTGAAACAATTCTTTTTATACCACCTCCATAATCCAAGTTAAAATAGTTTTCTATTAAAAAAATCATCAGAGTTGCCGTAAAGTTGGTAACGAGTTTTCTTCTAATGTAACGAATTCTCCTTACCCTCAATTTATTATGTTTTGTCGTTATCAAATGTTTCGTCAATATACTAAAACGTACAGTAAATAAGTAAGTAAGTACTTATTCTTAGTTAATTACGGAAATTGTAACTATATTACATTCATAATTATTTCAGTTATTAAATTAAAATAATCTTTAATCGTTAAACAAATTTATTAGGTTTTCACCTAATAAGTTGTATTTCCCTTGTTTTGTGTAAATTTTTTTTTTTAACCTAATAAGTTGTATTTCCCTTGTTTTGTGTAAATTTTTAATTATAATTTAAATTAAATTGTAGTCTTCGTGCAGGTCAATCAAACGTAAATCGCCGTGTTCAAAACTTTAAACTGAATATTGTTAATATTAAATTAATATTAAACTGACTTGTCGTGAATAATGAATGTATAGATAATTTTTGCGTTTCTTTTCCGATTTAATTTTCTTCATATATTTTTAAATAAACGAGATGTTTACCTATGTAAAAATCTATATGATATATCCGTACAAAACGGAGAAAAGGTTTAAGAATTTTAAGAGCATACAATATGAACAAAAATAAGTTAAAAGTCTTAACATTCACCGGTTCACAAAGCAACCGTTTTCGACATAAGAACGAGTTATATTATATTAAAAAGAAGGTATTCTATTATTTTGATATCGTTGTTTAAATCATCATTCACGTTCGATATTTTGTTATAAGCAATAATACATAAAAATAAAGTGCCATAAGTAAACAAGAACAATATATCGTTATCATGAACTATTCATTTTGGTATGATAGATGCACATATCAAAAACTGACAGCAGTGAAAGTTACCCTTGTCGAACGTCATGATTTATCTATTTTGAGATACTACTTTCGAAGCTGACGGACTTTATTATGTTTTCTATTAAAGTTACACTAAAAAATCGCAACAATAAAAAATAGTTTAAAAATTAATTTAGTAGATAATAAAAATATTTTATTTTATACAATTACCGTAAAAGATAGTATAGATAGTGTCGCAAAATAAGTATAGTTATAAAAGTTTTTCACCTCCTTATTTATTATTCCTACCCTTAATATACATTTACTGAAACTATTAAACGTATACCCTCGCGGAATTGGTACATATTTTAGTGCAATGTATTCGTTAGACCGTAAAATTATCCTGCACGATTATATGAGCTCCCTGTAACCAACTTCTACCCAAGTTATCAACCCTTGATCACTCCACAACTCCAACAGCGATAGCAGCAGAATATCGCGCGCATCCTGCTCGCATGGCACGAGCTCTCGCAGGAGCAGTCGATGTGCGTTTGTCGACCGGGATTCATCCCTATAATGTGATGGTGTTCTTTTAGCATGGGGTAGCTATGAGCAGTGCACCGCTCCTATGGTGCTGGTCAGCGCTGCTTTTTCGCTCAGGTGGGTATTTATATTTAATTAATCGTAATTTGATATTATCGTTTAAATATATAGTATACATTTAAATATTTGTAACGTGGTTTTTATAAGCATCAACATAAGTGAAAATGCCCTTTTTCAAATTTCGTCAGTAATTTAATCGAAATAAAAATAAATTATCTTATCGATGGGTAGAATTTCAATGTAATTCTTTAAGCATTGCCAGAATTTTAATTTCACGCCGACGTGTGTGAATGTTCTGTTTCAGTGATGCGACGCGACGCCGACGGTTCGATTGGTATTTAAATTCAGTGATCGGGATTATAGCTTGCGCTTACCTATAGGTATAGATAATCCATACATTCAGTTTAGGCTAAAGTCGTTGCACAAAAGTGCATATTTCATGCAATCCAACTTTTGATCTGTTTAAAGGTCACGCTTCGCCTATTATTTTGCATAACATTTCAGTTTTATGCGTTTTAGATCTACACGAAACGATTTGTACAAACATCATTCGAATACTAATATTAACAACCGTCGAAAGCGCATGCTTTTAGATAGCATCATTAAAATTCTAATACAAAAGTAACACAATTATGCGTTTAATTAAATTGCAGTATAATTACTTTACCTACATTTCCGTTTGATTCTGCTAAGTTTTGTCCTGTCCGTTTTAGATTTTACGATATCAGGCGAAATTGGCAATTTAATTTCTTAATTTCATTTTACATATACATGCAAGAGGATGTAAATAAACATTATCTTCTTACGTACCTTGAAATTAGACTCTTTAAGGATTTATCGTGCACGTCTAGCTTACCCTACCATGTATTCAATGCGGTAAATTAACCTTTTCAATTTAAATTTAGATTTTAGTTATTTTTACTTTCTAGAAAAAAAAGTAAGTACCTACTACTTAATTATTGTAATGGAAATATTAGCATTTCAGTATATCTACTTGTAATTCAGTGAGTCTACGGATCGTTTCAGTAGAGGATTACGCAATTTTTTATAGTAAATTTAATTCCTTAAAAGCTTCTCTTAGGACTTTACCTTGTATAAAATTTCATTACAAATCCATTTGTATTTCAAAGTTTGTTCTATATAGTTAATATAGCTACTCTAAAAGCATTTTCTAAGTGGAAATGCTAATTTTCATCGATTACATTAGGTACTATTAAAATTTTCGCAGATAATTTTTTATTCGTTAATAATTCTTTAAGTAATGATTTATATTTGTTTAATTTGAGTCGGTATTTTATTAAAAAATAAATAACTTGTTCGTGAGACAAAATATTTAAAATTTACGCATTGGTAAACATATCAAAACAAATTTATCAATTGTAAAATTAAAAATAAATGTAATTATCAAGAAAAAACAACTAAGTAATTAATATAAAAATTATAATTATAAATATAATTCCGGTTCGTATGATAAGGATAGATATCGGTGCGCGGTGCGCATGTTATTCAATGTGAGTGAGAATGTTTATATATAACGTTGTGTTTCTAAATACCTACTTATTTATCTTTTATCACGTAGGTACGTATTATTTGAAGATATTAAAAAGTAGCAAACATCTATATACTTAGACCTCAAAGAAAAAAATATTTTAATGACTGCAGATGTGGATAATTTATTATTAAGAACAATTATACAAATTCTTGAAATAGCCATTCCCAAACATAAATATTTACATATTGTTGGAATAATTAGGGAATATCGAATTTTTAGAATTAAGAACAATTAATTATTGTTGAAGTGTTATATGACTTGTTGAAAAATATTCGAAATTTGATAGATAGGTCTCAATTACTCATTGTAATTATAACCGATTTAATTATAATTATTATAATATAATTATTATTATATAAGTTCTAATACTTTAAAAGTTCTTTAAGTTCCCGCTTCAAGTGTCTCTATCAATCAGCTTTAGTTATCATAATAATAAAACTGACACTTCCATCGCACTGCTACATGCAAACAATCATATTATGCAAAGTACATTTAAATATGATTTAGTTTCTCTTCATACGTAATGATTTTTTTTAGGAAATTTTTATTTTTAAACTAACGTTCCATTTCGTTGTATACGATCATTATTTATCTTCACTTAATATTTTATTAATAAGAAATCTAAAAAAACGAGTAGGAAGTAGTACATAATAGTATAGGTAAATATTTTTTATCAAATAAATTACACTAACTTAGGCCAGGCGCGCATGGAACATTTTTGGCCAGCTCGATTCGTCATCGGTGAGTAACGGCAATGCTATTATATGGGAGGGCGCGCATGGAGAAATTGTAGCCCCGGCCGATCGCGATCGGCCGACTGTAATTAAATAGGCCCGCGCGCACCGGCACTCTGCAATCGGGCGATCACAAACTTCTCCATGCGCGCCTGGCTTTATTCTAATATTAACTACAATTTTAAATTCTTCATAATTTAAATTTTAACTTGTGTAACGTAAGTTCAGTATAATTTAATCACAATCTAATCTGAATCTGAAGTTTCTTCTTCCACATTTTCTCAAGTAAACTCCTTACATTTACATTTTATCAAAGGCATACTTCTATTTACCATAACAACGGCAACAATTTATATCATTTGCATTTTTGACATTTGAAATAAATTAATACGGTTCACCATTTCCCGTCTCAAACCGCACGCTCTCCTTCCAATATTAGAATTCTCCGAGTCAAGTAATTTGGCGAATTTCTACCGCTTGCTTAATTATTGATTTCATATTTAGAGGAGATCCCTAATAGTTCCTTCGATTTTTAAATGGCACTTTTCGCTGATCTTACCTAACAGCTCTTTTACTTTAATGACCCGCTACAAAAATTTCATTTGCTGGTGCTAATAACCTCGAAAATTTATAACCTATTGTTGTAGGTAGTTACCTAATTTTCCTACATCTCTTATTGTATTTAGTAACACATAATTACTTAAATTACGATTTGGGGTACTTCACTGTGAATTTACAATGCTTTGTAATTATGAAGATATCGTTTTATTAGAAAATTTGCAGAAAAGTGTTCAATTCCATTAACTTAAGTAATTCGTTACATACAGAAAAAGATCAAACGTTTTCCTTAAAAAGGTTACAGTTGCTATACAAAAAATATATATATATATGGACTCCCTTTAACGTCGATCCACGTTCAACACAAGTGACAAAAGATATTTTAGTTTTCTTAGGGAGAAGGTAAGTTTTGCTGTATGATCGATTCAATTTCACTTGACTTCAATTTCGATTTGATATTATAAATCAACCTGATTGTGAGTGATTGAATAACTAACAATAAATTCTGAATATATTAGAAAAAATAACTGCTGCAGGTACCTACGTATAATACAATGTTATTGTCTCATATTTTGCAATAAAAACATAATTCCCAAGAAAATTGGAAAACCTTAAGCTAAAATGGATACTTAATTAAAACAATAGTTAATTAAAACCTTAATTAACTTCCTTATCTCTCACCATAGCGATCGAAATCCAATAGAGACGACGAAAGATTTTAATATATGTTTTCAATCTAACTTAAAACGAAAAAACAAAACTATATTGTATACCTATAAGTATTATGAATGAAGCAGTTCAAAGTAATTGTAAAGAAAAAATTGATCGATATTAAATTGCACGTTAACACATAGAATTAAACGTTGTATACTACAACGAGTGAAATCATTCATAAGCATTTTATTTGCTTTTTAAATAAAGTTACTTAAACACTGTGATAAACATGAAATATAAATAAACTTCTACTTAGTTACTTTTCATTGTATTACTAGCTGTATAAAACTTGCACAATTTCCCGATATTAGAAAGAAAGTTATAGCAAGTATAACCAAAAGCTTAATAATAATTTATAACATAAATTGTAAGCTTTGTTTAGTTTTTAGGAAATCCCCAAGGAAACCTTTCGATTTTCTTTTTACATTCTTAAATTCTCCAGATAAGGGAATAGTGGCGAAAATACCCTTTTAATAATAAAAGCTAGTTAACAATTTATTCGCCCTTCTTATTCAAAGAAAGGCCGAGTGAAAGCTACCTACTTCCTTTCGAATTAAATATTGCATGACGACGGTTAACTACGATTAATATATTTAAAATTGCAAGTATACCTACCTAAATAATTTTGAGAATTTCCCAAATTTTATAATAAATTGAAATAATTCGAAACATTCAAATTTAAAATACAAAATTAGTAAAACGTTCTCGCTTAGGTAGGTATTTTAAAAGCTTCTTTTACATTTTCATTTAACAATGTACAAGTTTGGGCTTCTCTCACTAAAAGTTTTGTTATCTTTATAACTATTAATGCCGTAGCGCTTTGCTGTACTAAGGTTAAAAGCGGTAAATGACATTCCAGTTTTTATAATTGTACCTTCACATTTTCTAAAACACAAGTAAAATAAATTATACACGTACCTAACTGCTTTTTTTTAACAACTTAAATAATTATAACGTCCACATTATTTTAACGGTACTCCCACGGGGCTATTTATTAATTCTATAATGAATTAAAGAAATTACAATATTTATTAACAAAAATCGCAATAGTAAGAACGTTGGTTAATAGGCGAAAATGATTTTTAATGTTATAAATAATTAATTATTTTATTACATGGATAAGTGGATGAACTATCTCCAGGTGCTTCATCTTTTTTGACTCTCCCATACTCGGGACCATCGAAAACTACAACACCATCCAGATCTTTCCAGCCGTCAGAGTCCGATATGTGGCCCGCGCTCGCTCCCTCCACATATCTTGGTCAACCAAAAGCGGAGACACTTCCCTCCTACTTACATCACACCAATATTTCGGTGGCCTGCTTCACCACCATCTTCGGGGGTAAAACTCAAACGAGATTTATAACATGATATTTTGGAAAATTTAAAATTCCAACAGGCCACCGAAATATTGATGTAATGTAAGCAGGAGAACCAGATGGGTGGGTCCCCGCTTTTGGCTGTCCAATATTTATGTGGAGGGAGCGAGTGCGGGACACACATTGAACTCTGGTGTCTGGAAAGATCTGGATGGTTTTGTAGTTTTGGATGGTCCAAAGTACGGGAAAGGTAGTTAGTTCGTCCGCTTATCCATAATAAAATAATTAATAATTATGGTGAGTGGAAATAGGCAAGACACGAATTGGTCGTGGAGGCCCAGCGTGCTGACTATACCACGACCCCCATATTTAAATCCGTTAGATTTTTATCTTTATGAACAAAAACATACTTGAATTAAAATAATTAATTGTATACGTTATAAGGCCGTTTCAAAATTAGATAGGTAATTGCAAGACATTGCTAATTAGTCAAAGATAAAAATTGAACCTAGATGTTCACGATTAGGTGGTACGATACTGATTTATTATTTGATAGTCATTTGATATTTCATTTGAATTTTCCATCATTTTTCGTTCGAACGTTGAATGAAAAAAATCAATATTTCCACCATTAAATCGCGCCTACAGTGATGTATAAACTGATGGTTGGAACAAGATGATGTCCCTAATGATAATTTCCGGGCCCGTTCCTTAATATTCGTTGGGATTTTCTTGTTTGGTTATAAAATCACTTTTGGGGTCGCTTTATTGCTTCTTTATATTAAAATGTCATTTTTTAACACGCTCCGTTGCGAATCCTATTCTCCAACTCGGCCGACCTTATACTATATTCGTATAAGTTACGTTTAATTAAAGGGTTTCCTGTGCCATTCACGCGGAACGTGGTTTTATTACGTTGAATTAGTAAATAAGTACCGCATCGTGCTATTATGACAACAAAGAAATAATGAAATTTTGTAATATCCATATTTACTTAAAATTTGGAGTATTACCTACTTTTATGTGATTAAATAAAATGAATTGCATTCGACACGAAGCGAGGCGACGCGACCGCATCGGTAGTCGAACGTATAGCGAACCTACCTACAAGTAGTCTTTGGTTTACTCTTAAAAATTTTATTTATGATTTAACTAAAAAAATGACAACAGCATGTTGAAACCCTTGAAGTTATATAGAGGTTTTATCCGCCCTTTTGCTTCCAAAGTGTTTCCGGACTTTTATATAACATCGTTCTTTTATTTTTTATCGTTCTAGTTATTTCGCTATAAATTACCAATTTATTGTTTTTCTATATAAAAATACGTACTTGCATTTCAAAACGTGAGTGTGACCTACCTACTACTCGTATTTAATAGAGGATAATGTGTAAAAATATTAAAAAATTACCATTGTGCTACTGCTTTTTAATAGAGAGAGCTTTAAATATGTATAGCCGATAAGCGTGATGAAAGAGTATTTAAGCAATTTACATATAAAACGCGTTATTTAGAAAATGAAAACATACAAGAAGATTTACAGCAAAAGGGGAAAATAGAATTTCCTATTCCGCATCAAATTTTAAACGAAAAAAAAAACTTTGTACGTACTATTTATCATTAAACAGTTCTAAATTTTAATCTGATTATTATCAACACATTTTTATATAAGCATTTTTTATAATAGGAATATATATATATATATATATATATATATATATATATATATATATATTGTCCTTAATTTTTATAATAACTGTTATAGATATTATTCAATAAATAATAGTAATTATTCACATACACATAAACATAATATATCTTTAAATCAAATACATAATTATCTAGATAAATACCGTATATGTAGATAGCAGTACCCGCTCGCTGTGCGGGCCTCGCTTTTGGCTCGGCCCGCAATTCGCTTGTACGGTAAAAGCTTTGTTTCCAGATTAGTGATACAAAGAACTATTACAGTACAGCTTTTGTAGATAATTAAAATTTAACATATCACGATCGCAAACAAAAATGTATGTGACACCTATGTAAACATCTACTTACACAAAAATCTAACAATAGTTAAAAATCGTTTTATTTAGTCAAAATTGTTGAAAAAATGGAAAAGTGATTTTACAACCTTCTGCGTAGAGTTAACGTAACGTTGGACAAATTAAATGTAGATACATAGATAATACATTAGTGTAGTTAAAGTACTGTGCGCATAAAGAAGTGTATAAATTGTATTTTATAAGAGATATAGGCAATACGTATGAGTACCTATAGCTCATCCAAACCTATATGATGTTCACGTCATCGATACAAGGTTACTAGATGATGACATTTCACACAGTGCTGTCACCTCGTACCTCGCATTTTGACAGTTCTAATAAATTGTAGTCTTTCTTTATACCATCTAATATGTGCGCAAGTAAATCATTTATAGAATATGTCACTTTCCAAACTTTAAATCGGATTACAAATAAACAATCTAGTGACTTTTTGTTGATGATGTGAACATCATATAGGTTTGGATAAGCTATATCTAGTTAACGTTTATCAAAAGCTTTTGATAAAACTTGTTTCAAATTTAGGTACAATTAAATAAAAATTATACGATTTTTAATGTATCAAATCTACATAAAAATTTACTATTTCCAAAATATTTTCTCATTTTATTGTATAAATAATGTAAGCAAATATACCGCTACTTTTCAACGCATTCATATTCTGCTCAATTCTTATGCAAACTAAAAAGTATATTTCGAGCGTCTGTTGTTGTTCGAGATGTTTTTCTGTATATCATTAGGTACGCGGCAATATTAATATTCTTAATGGCACAATAAAAAACTTGTAAAGTATTCCGCTTTCCTTCATTTGTAAAAATTATTATTCGTAAGGCCATTTATTGATATTTTATTCACAAACATTATCTTGTAGATACACAGAAAAAAAACAGAAAAATCTGCTAAAAAATATATAATTTATCTAAAGAAGATCGTTTATTTTCAGCTTGCTTGGTATACGAGTTTAGTTCAAACAATAACAATATCAAAAAACAGTTTTATCCAAACAGGTTTGGAAATTTCAAATAAAAATATGCCTGAATTAACTAAAGTTTTGTCAATTAAACAAACTCAATTTGTAAAATTCACTAATCTCTTTGTTTTTGTGCATATAATTTGATTTATGTTATTATTTTCCAACAGGATTGAAATATAAAACTTTTATACTTGTAATTTTCGATTATAAAAAAAAGCTGCTACTAAATGACGAGCTACGGGAGTTTAAAAAGCCACAAAATTTGATGTTATTACGGAACTATGTGAGAATTTTTGTAATTCATTGAATTTTGGCTGACAACTTTCCATTGTATAGCCACTGCAATTTTAAACAAAGCAATCTGATAGAAGAAGGCACACGGGGAAATAGAAGTATACTTCCAACCCTAACATTTTTTTAGAGACACACCTACTTAAACTTTCCAAGTGGATTTCCTGTGATTTTAATTAGGAAAAATAACGAATGAATTTTCTTCTCTTAATTTTTTTCGATAAATGTACCGTTTCCTGGATAACATTCAACTAGTGACGATCTTTTGATTACTATCAACATTTTGTACATTTTCGTTGGAGAAAAATAGGTAAACAAGAATGAACGCATTTGAATTTAACAACTTATTCTGTTTACAAAGGAATTCGAAGCGTCCAACATTATTCTATCGGAAACGTAAAATCGGGGATATTTTATTGTTGTTCCTGATGAGGTTTTAATAAATAAATATTTTAGATTTGTCGATTTAAAAACCACAATAATAAGAAGTATTATTTGAAAACATCGCTATTCAATTTTTAAACTTCCAAAGTCTTCTTTAAGGATTTTCAGAACCTTTGTAGAAAATTTGTCAGTGTTAAGCCACTCTTTTAAAGTGGCCTAAGGGGAGTTACTGTAGTTAGCGGCCGCGAGAACTAACCGTTATTCCTTCCTGGACAAGACATAATTGAAATATATGTATAGATTTTCCTGGGAGTTCCACCCAAAGAGCTATTTATTGCACTTTGGCAGTTACAAATAGACTCTTAGGAATACAGAAAAATATCAGACAATTTTAGAAACTTATCTACCTTATACATAAATATGTTGGAAATAAAATAATGAGTTCTCGATCGAAATTTCTAAAGAACGTACTATTTCCTTTCAAATTAACTTACACTTATAATTTCATAGTTCCTTTGTATTATATAATAGTTAAAAGTTTTTATTAAATAGTATTTCAAAGCGAAACACTAATGAATGTGCCGTGATGTTGAAATAATGAACCGACAAAATTGATATTAGGTTCCGACCTACTGAAAATTTTAGGTGTAGGTAATATTTTGAATAGACTTCAGAAATTCGTTATTCAGAAATACCGACACTTGAGGTTTTAATTACATTTTTATACCTAAATTAATACCTACATGATTGTAGGATTTAAATTGATAGTGTGTTCTTAGTAAATAGATCGTTTGTATAAATGCAAATAAGTAGGTAAGTATATATGAATTAAGTGTCTAATGAAAATTAATAAAATGTCTTTCAGTTGCATTTTTCAAATATTTGTTTTAAGTGTATTGAAATTAAAAAAATTAAATTACAAAAATAAATTCAATAGCAAAGGTAAGTACATACTTTTATTTAGATACTTACGGAAAATGTATCAAATAGGAAAATATTTCAACATATTAGTAGGTTCATTTATTAAATTATGATTAACTATTATTTATTTCGAACGAAAAATATCAATTTTAGCTAATGGCAGCTCTTAATTTTAAGTATTTTGAAAGTATCAAAAAAGAAACACGTTAATGATTTTTTTTAAGTCTTTGGTACGAGGGCGTTACGATTGAATGTCTTATGACAATATTGGGACTTTATTTAAAAAGTTATAAGTTGGACAAAAATCTTAGTTACCTAAGTGCAATTTTTCTTAATTTTTATTGATTTTATATCAATAATAGTATTCTGCGGTTTAAAGGTTAGATACTTGTAAGTATTAACGAAACATATTAACATATTATTTACTATTTAGTTATTGTTTAACAAAAAAAGCGATTCATGACATACCATGCGGTCCTCACCATCTGTTTTGATTGTTCCTCAGTACAACACTTACCCGAAAAGAAAATTATTTTACATTTTTTTTAATTTTATGATCAAATAAATATAATGGGTGCACAATATTAAAATTAATTAAAAATATTACTCCTAATATTTAACAAATACAATCCTAGTACGTAGTAAGTCTAGATATAGGTATAGAAAAAAGTATTCCTGCGATTAGTTTTCTAAATGCAAAATCATATACGTATTAAATTATTGAACTCTGAGAACCTGCGAAACTCTGCGCGGACATAAGAACTCTTGAAAGAGGTGCTTTAACACTTGAGAATTAATACGTATGATAATAAACGTATTGGTTTTTTTATGTAAGGTTGTTCGCATGTAACTATAAGTAAAATACAGTAAACTCAATTAAAAACATATATATCAAACTATAACATCAAAAAATTGAATACAAAAAGTTAACCAATTTACAACCACAAAAACAAGTGAATTTCTTTAGTTACTGAATCAACACGAACGTAATGGATATCAATTATATAATATAAAAATCGATAGTCGATTAAATTCCTACATGTTCACCATTTATGATTCGAATTAAAACAATGATTATGAAAAATAGTTTCACTAACGGTTTTATAAATCTAAAGAAGCGAATTTTTCAAAAGTCTGCGTGAGCACTTAAATTGAGACAGTCTCAACCTCAAATAGAGAACTTTAACGTGTCCACCAAAAACTCCTACGGGGACCTACAGTTTCAGTTCTCTATTTGAGAATAAACATTCTTTCAGATATTTCCCCTTGAAAACACTCACTATAACTTCAGTCGAGTTTCAACCCGCGTTTTGGTGAAAAAAGCAAACACGTTAATCTCTACTCCATCGAGAGGCAACGGGACGCGACGTTCAAAAATGAATCGTAAAAGAAATGAAAAGCGTATGACGAATGAAGATTATACGAGAATCTTTGATGTTGAAATACACTGAATAGTTTAATGCCGGATTAAAAAACTGAAAATTTAAAAGAGGATTACACAACTTCGTTCCATATAGAAATGAAACAAATGCGTTGCAATATTTAAATTAATTTTACCCGCATATGCAAATATAAATAGAGATCCATTTGTTCGTATACTGAACAAACGATTTCATTGAACAAAATTCGTTGTAAAAATCTAGGCTAAAGCTTATTAATTTTCAAAGATCAAATTTATAAAGATTATTTGGAAGATAATGCCTGTGGATATAGTTTACTGTAGTCGTAACCAAAGCAAGATATAAAAACCACTTTAAGCAGCGAACGAGGGACGATAATCGAGAAATGTACACAAAATCGAGAACACGTGCAACAAATATAGCCGTTTATACTTTTACTGTAAGGGAGTGAATGCCAAGAGCTTATCGTTGTATTTAATTACACGTGTTCTCAATTCGAACTTGTTGCTAGAAGTACATTTCTAACATTTTACTGTATTATAAGATAGGGTATCAACAGGTTTCTATTTTAGTTATTGTTCAATATTAGGATATTAAAATAGTTTAGTTTAATGCATATTTTACATTTTATACTTAGGTATTTAAATATTAAATATTTAAATTCAATCGGAAACAATACAATAAAAATGATTAATATGCGTCAATTATTAACTTTATAAATCGAATTTAAATTAAACACGACTGTGTACTGGTCGTGAATGTTATTTCAATTACAGTTCGGTTACATTTTCGAGACGTTTAGGTATACAATTTAAACGGTGAAATTTCATAAAACATTTGATAAAACATTCACATTTGACTATCACATAACTTTCACATTTGATAAATTTAGGTACATTTTTCCTTATTAGCTTTTCAGAAAAGGCAGTTAGGTACTATATAATTTTTAATATGCGATTATAATTAAAAAAACATTAGTAAGTATTAGGTATGTATATTATACATAATTATGTAACAGCTAAAATAATACAATCGATAATGTTTATTCTCTCTGCGTCATTAACTTCAACGAATGCATTAGGGTTTACCACACAAGTAACAAAATAATGGATAATCTAATTAAAAGTCATCCGGCAAACATATTGAGGATAATTTAATAAACATAATACCTATGCGCCATCACACTGAAAAATTAGCTAACTTTATCTGTTCTATTCCCAACGATATAATAAAATTCACTCTTGAATTCAAGGAAAACAAAACCTTATCCGGTAGGTGAGATTTATTGAACCAGATCTTGCGGGCATTGAATTCTCTGGATTTATTTATATTAAACAAAATAGCAATAATTCTTCCTAATACAAGAAGGTGAAATTAAATGCGTCGAATTGCAGATAACACGAAGTCAACTAAACGCGTTAATCCTACGTAATACAAGAGTTTAACCACAAAAAATAAGCAGGAAAATCTAACTTTTGAACTGTTAAATATCCTACGTGTAAAAATTAATAAAAATACCTAGGTATGTATTTTTCTTCAATGACACGTAACGTGAAAACTAATATAAGAAAATCCATACGAACAGAAAGAAAATCGATAAAGAACACCAATTAGTTATCATCAACGGTGAAATACTTCTAACCTATATCATTGTATAAAAAATATATTTTTATAAATAAAAATTAAAAGATAAGAGAGTTTTCAATGAAATTATTAGCTACACTTCGTCCAAACCTATATGCAATCCACGTCATCAATAAAAGGTTACTAGATGATGACGTTTCACGCAGCGCTGTCACCTCGTACCTCGTATTTTGACAATTCTAATAAATTGTAGTATTTCTTTACAGCATCTAATATGTGCGCAAGTAAATCATCTATAGAATATGTCACTTTCCAAACTTTAAACCGAATTACAAATAAACAATCTAGTAACTTGTTTTTGATTAAACAAGACAAAAAAAACATTGTATATAGGTTTGGATAGGCCATACCTATTATCAATTTTTTTTCCAATAACCTTTATGCTTTACAAAATAATATAACTTATTGTTAATTTCATTTCAACAAAGAAATTATAAAAATCAAATTTATATTTTATTATAAAAATAGCAGTCGACCTTTGTGAAAGTTCTTACAATTATACATCGATAAATTGAAATGGCGAACCTTTAAAGTTTCGAATTTAAACAACGTCTTTTTTTTCAGATAATAGAAATCCTATACATATAGATAAATAATAATTATGTATGTACCTATATTTTTAAGATAGCGACCTCCCATTTTTTAAGTAGTCTTTTTCAACGCAACTATTAGAAAACAAACACAAACTGTCAAAATACCAATTGAAACATATTTTTATTTACATGGTACTCTTAGAAAAATCGTAAAAACTAAAACATTTTGAAAAATTGATCATTAAAACATTAAGTGTTATATATGTTTGAAATCAGAAGAAAAATATGCATTCAAACGAAAATAAATCTAATATGGCGTTCATAAGAACAATAAAAGTTGTAATATCTAATGTAATATTATTCCTAAATTCCTCGTTAAAAAGTGTATGAATAATGTTATGGTTAAAAGTTGCCAACTTGACTGGTTTTCATATAAAAAAGTAAAAACGAAAATCTCAATTTTCAGTTTGAATAAACAAATTATCGCATGAAAAGAAAAAACCGAAGAAGAAAGTTTAAAACAGCATACATTTGTAAAATTTACGATTGTTGTTGTATCGACATCAACAATTTTATGTTGAACACTACAAATACATATAAAACACCATTTCGGACAAAATATTGCGGTATAAATAACACTTATATAATTCCGAATAATTTACCGTACCTTCTATAAAAATCAAATTAAAACGTTTGATAAAAAATCTCGAGAATATTAGAATAAAAAACCAAAGAAAATTAAATTAAAAAATATATAAATCACAGAGATAATGCTTGTACATTTTTTAAATTATTACGTCCTAATATTTAAATAATATTTTTTGTGGCATTTAAGCCGTGTATTTTAGGAATTGTTGACTTTACGTTTTTACGACTTTAATTTTATGCAAACTCGTGCTATTAATTTTCGTTTATGATTTTAAGGCAGGTACAAAATTTTATACAATATATTTACGAATGTTTTGTAGTCGGGCGTTTTTCCTTTTATTATTTGGTTTTAATATACGAAATGTGCAAATTTATTTCTGATTTGAAATTAGCATTGAAATAAAATTTTAATTTCAAATAACTATTACGCGTTATTAAATATCTTTTGCAAAATAACAACACTTAACAATTAGAATAATTATTCCGGTTATTTTGCATTAGGTAATGCATTTTTTCCAATTTCAACTTCCTTAAAGTCTACGTATTTTATTCATCCGCTTTAAAAGCTTAAAAATAAATAAATAAACAAAAACTGTAACTGTGATTATCTCTGAATCGCGTCAGGGTTTTTTTAAATCATTACGTTAATGAGTCGCTCGAAATTTTCATTTCTCGAATGCACCCTTTCCTGAATTCGCATTAACGTTTTCCATTTTAAATATATAACTGTATAATTTTTATATAATTCGTTGCATATTTTAGGTACATTTTAATATATACGTAAGAAGAAATAAGATCGGTTGCAGTACAACACTATAATAATAATTTAACTGCCACAACTACATTAAAAAAGTAAAATATAGTTTTATTACTATCTTTCATGAAATTTCTATGTTGGAAAAGTTTATTCTCAAACATTCCTATTAAGTTCTTCGTGACATCCGCCGGAAATGGCCATATTTTCCCACATATTCCCTTTTCCCATTTCTGGGAAGAGCATTTGCAGTTGAATTAAGCTGATACAAAAATTTTTAGAAATTCTTAAGCGTAACGCAATCGATGTAACTTTTTTATTGTTTATACTTTTGAAACGGGAGTAAGTAAGTAGTTTAAGTTTTATTAATTTAATGCCAAGTTTCGTGAAAAATGTATGACGTTAATGTCATTACGCAATAAAATCGTTATTGAAAGACAACCCACGTGTATACATTTATATCTACCTAAACTGCACAGTTTAATTACCTAATTGTCAATTTTAACAAGTATGTTTTGTAACAGTTTATCAAATGAAACACTTTAAATATATACAATTTGGTTGAAGTAAAGTCATACCTGCCTTTAGTTATTTGTTAGTAGATAATCGGTGAATGAAACGTATGCTAAAAATGCTGTAAGTAAATAAAAGTGAATTACAACTAGGCCATATGTATAAGGTGATCAAATACGTCGTTTTACTTAATGTTGACATTTTTTCACATCTTACATATAATTAGATAGATACCAACGTCTACTGATATGAAATAAAAACGTGCATTTGAAGGGGCTCGATCTCTCTCAGGGGGCGTTTTAGAAAAAAGAACGAGTATTTTGTTCATCATTTCCGGACACCCTATATATACGTTTATGGTAAAGAAATTAAAATCTTTATTTGATTAATCAATAGAAAGTTTGTCCTTGCGCGTATTTCGTTATTTGTATAAAATTGAAAATTTTCCAAATATGACTTTGTGTTAGTTATATAATTATTAGTTTTTTGTATCATATTTATCAAGCTTATATAAAATTTAATTTTTTCTCTATTAACATTAATTTATAGCGTAACGAACAAAAGTATCTCGTTCATTTTATACTTAATTCAATATCTTATATAAGTTTAAGTTTAAAACGTTGAAAATTTATTTTAACATACAATATAGCTTTTAAATATCCATTAAAGAGCAAATTTATTTATAGGTATAACATACACCGCTACTTTTCGTTACAAAAATTCAATTTTTGAATAGAAAGGTAAATCTATCGATTACATTATGAAGTATCTTGTTCTATACCTACATATTATAGATAATGTAAATATGTACAATATAGAGCATTTTTCTCAAATGTATCGACATCGAATTTATGTTTGATTGTCTACTGTTATGCAATATACATGGTGTTTCAGAATTGCACGGCACTATTTTAGGGATGCGTTCTCTAGCAGAAAATAAACAGAAAAGTTCATACAAACATATAGCTCGAATTAATTTATTTTCAAGATATTGAGGCATAAAGATATTTATGCCTCGATAAAATATTTAGAATACCAGCTGTTCAAAGTGTCCTCTATTTTGTTGAATGCAGCATTCAGTATAACGAATCCATGCTTCTCTGGCAAGTCTTATAGCATCAGGACGGCCCTTGATAGTTGCAGCAGCTTCCACGATGCGATTCCTTAGCTCATCTTGCGTGCCAATAGATATAGAATAAATCATAGAGTTCATCAAGCCCCACACAAAATAATCTACCGATCGTGGTGGCCATTTAACAGGTCCGTTTCGACCAACTCATCGGTTACCATATGCCGTATTTAAATAATCGGTAACAATATGAAAAAAGCGAGCTGGGTCACCGTCATGCATAAACTAAATCCCCTGTCTAATAACAATTGGAATATCTTCTAAAAGTCCATACAAATTATTTTGCAAGAAATGCAAGTAAGATATTCCCGAAAGCCTTGTTGGTAAAAAGAAGGGACCGATGAGATTGTTACCAAGGAGACCACACCAAACAGTTAATACAAATGTATTTTGGTAATGCGTAGTAACAGTCGTACGAGGGTTTTTGACGTAAAACATCGAAACGAAATCTTCGTCGACCGGCGATTATTCGTTCAGGTTTTAGCGTGTCATTTTCTCTAAGACGTCTTTCAATGACTGGGAACGTTTTACGATTTAATCATCAATTTTTCGGTAATATTGTAATAAAAACTTATTTGTTTATTTTGTGTTAGAGAACGCATCCCTAAAATAGTGCCGTGCAATTCTGAAATACCATGTGCGTAATATATAATTTATATTACGTATTTAAGTAATGTAATATAAATTATTAACGTTATAATTATAGATATGTATATAATATTCACAGTTTTATTCAAATATAATATTGAAATTTTAATAATTAATTTTGATATTTAAACATATTAAGCACAACAAACTTACGTGTCAAACTATTTTTGTATTGAATTTTTAATTTATACTTTTGTTGTTATCCAATAAATCTTTGAACACTTATAGTTAATATGATTATTTGTTTCTTCTTTTAACAATGTATATTGATCAATAAAATTCTGAAAATAGGGATTTTCTTTGTGCAAAACGAGCTATTTCATAGGCCACTTTAAAATAATAATAAAGTCCTCTGTGTCGCGTAATCTAAGATTAGAATCAGTTCTCATCTAGTGGAGTTCAAGTCCCAGAAGAGGAGGAAGTGTGGGAGCTCCAGTCCAGAATTCAGCAACCTCATTAGCGGTTCTAATAGCCGCCAGCAGCGCAATCATTGCATTGATGAATCTCGGGAATAATGCACCAGCACGCCCCATAATTACCTATAGTTCTAAACAAATACTGCCGCTAATTCAGGCACCCGCATTGTACAATATTTATTTTAATATGTATTCCAAATTTTGAACAAACTTATTTGGTTTTATGTTGTTTGTCTATAATATGTATTACTTAATGTGTTGCATCTAACACTAGGTAAATAGTAAGATATTTATATTAATATTATTATACATTTATATGCATTAATGCATAAATCGTAATTGTGGATTTCTTGAAAAGAACAACCATTTCGTGAAATGGCTCTACATGCTGTTAAAAATTAACATTTTTGCAACATAAATAAAGGACAAAAAAATTTATCCATTTTGTTGAAATGAAAGCTGTTCACTTCCAGATGATGAAAAGATGCAGAATTACAACAACTTGATGCACAAAATGTCGCTTTCCTGAAATAGTAGAAACTATAAAAATATTTTACTGTAATAATTATTGTAAATTATTGTTATTGCTTAAAGTAGTATTTTTTTGTAAAATAAGCCTCACGTTTCGTGTATTACAATATCTTCGTATTTATTATTGCGACTAGATATTTAATTTTAGCGTCCCCACTTTATAAACTTTGATAAAACATTGACAGAGTTTTCAAAATTAAAAAAGTACTATCGTAAGTAGATAATAATCCCTCCCAGTATTGTAACCCCTTAATAAATACTTTAATTTAAAACGCAATTCTAAAATAAATAACAATAACATTTTATTTTTGAATACGTATAATTTATAGGGCATTTATTTACAACGACCTTGATTATTACAATAAATATGATTACACTTAATACCATTTCATCAGTAATGGACACTGTGCATCCAGTTGCTGTAAACAGGAAGTTTCAGAACGTACGTTACGGGAGAATATGGTAGATAAAGGGCACGAAGACAAAATGTGTGTTCGATTTTTATTTCTGACGACTGTGCTATCACTGTCTAAACGTATAGGCAACATCAGACAATTGCGTACTAGTTCACGTGGCCAATAACTACAACACTATAACAATTAGGTATAGGTGAATAATTTGTGAAAATACCTATTCTTTTTATGGACTCGGGAACTTTGCCTATTATCCAGCAGCTATGTTACACTAACGGCGTCGGTATGCGACGTGTTTCTCAAAAAGTATCCTCCTGGGTACTAATCGTGTCCAGCATTTGTTTATTAAGTGTTCATGCCGGTGCTGATAGTGTAGCATTTCTTGCTACATGATTGCTTTTCTTATTTTCAAATTACATTCAAAAACATCCATGGTTGTAGCGGGATTCGAACCCGCAGCTATGACGACCAAGCAGAGTGATAGCTCTCTAGATTGCCGCGACCTCAAAATTACCTATATATGAAAGTTTTTCATCAACTATAAATAGATACCTGTATTCAAAATTTTTTGAAAAAGCGATTTAAACCAACTATTTTTAGACAATTGAAAGACAGTATCTAATATCTAAATATTACTGACTCACATAAGAAGTATCTTTCAAATTAGGTTAAATAATGGAGGCGAGAAATTAGCCGCCGGCCGATCGCATGCCGACTGAATTAAATAGCCCGCGCGCATCCGGCACTCGCAACGGCGATCAGGCAACTTCTCCATGCGCGCCTGGCTTATCATCAATACTTCTCACTAGCTTTAATTCTTATAATAAATTTATAATTTTATAATTTCATTAATTTATAAATTAATTGAATCTAATTTATATCTCACATTTCTAATCAACTAATCTTACATTCATTTTTAAAGCTACATCTATTTCTTAACAACTCACATTTATCATCAATACATTCTACTTTATACATTAAACGGCAACAATTCATTCAGCATTTTACTTAAATAAATTCTCACATACGGTTCAACACCGTTCAATTACTTTCATTTATGATCTAATTCTTGATTTCAATTATCGTTCATCGTACATTTTCTTTCTTCAAATGCATTTCTGCTAATCCTAATTAGTTCTCTATGTTTTCAGTAATTTCTATCTTCCTAACCTTTGACTTATAACTATTATTTCAATTAGAGGTACTAATCACTAATTTAATGTTTTAATATGACAATTCTCCTATTATTGATAGTACTTCTAATTCACACTTTAATTGTTAATAGTAACGTATCAAAATTCGTAAATTTTCATGTGATACATTATTAATTGATAATTATAGTCAATCATTAATTAACATAAGATAGTTACAAAAAAGAATTTTTAGAATAAGTTTGTATGATATTCAATTCACATTATAAATATTACGTTTGGACAATAGTATTTACATGATATTAATTACTGAAATATTTTATTATAATACATTGAGTGAAAAGTAGTTCTAATTCATTAATAATAAATTCTACATATTAGAAATAACTTATCTAAATTGATTAAAATACATTTCAATAAAATGAATAATTATAAATATTAACTTACAATAATTACTATTAATTACAATACGAATTATCAATTATAAAAATTATATTGTATATAATTAAGAAAATAAATATAATATTATTAATCATGAAAATAATAGTAACTTGAAATATTACATTTAAATTACTTCAATATTCATTGTAAATAAATAACGTAATACTATAACATGTATTCAATAACTTTGCAATATTACAAAATTAAAAACATTTAATATAAAATTAAATATTACTTATATAACTTTAACTATCATAATAGTAAATAAAATTTCATTATTACTTACTTAATAAATTAACAATAGACAATAATACAAATATTATATCTTGTTAACTTAAAGTTTATGAATCTTAAGAAACAGCTGATATTTTAAAATTAAATTTAATTGCATTGTAGCGTTAAACTACATTGATATAAAAGCAGTTAAATACCATTATAATATGAATATCTAAATACTAAAGTATTGTTAAAATTAATAACGAATTTAACTATTATTTTAAACATTAATTAATACAAAATTAAAATTATAATTATATAATAATTAAATTTCTTTTACTATTCAATGTACTTAATTTTATAAAATTGTCACATTTACGTATATTAAAGTTTAAATTTATTTAAAATGCTAATATTGTACAATGTATAAATCATTGTTATAATTTAACTTTTGAACTTAGCTAAATATAAAAACGTAACATACATTTCGTTTTTTAATTTATAATTTTCTAACAAGTAACTATATCATTTATACTATAACTGATTAACAACTTAACTAATTATATTCCCTTACTTATTCGAACAGGGAGTAACTTATTAATTCTTTCGAATAATTAGCAATATTACAATTATAATAGATTATATGTAAGCAAAGTTATATATAAATAATTTAATTTTAAATTAATATATATGATAAGTACCACATTCATTTTACTTTATGACTCGATCGAAAACTTCATTCAGATCAGAGGTGTATTTATACTCTCATAGTAGATACACTCTTTCATAAAATAGTAAAATTTGAATATTACATCGATATCTAAATATTTGGATGCTCTACACCATCTTACGACTAAACATATTTATATGTACGGAAAATTTAATAAGACTCAGTGGTAATGAAGATCATGTGTAATTGTCAGATCAAAATGAAATGTGATACGATAGCGTAATGATTATGTAGTGACAGATCTTGTATATTTATGAATCATCAATTTAACGAAAGTATTATTAGGTTTAATATCTACAAAGTAATTAAATATGTAGTCGAACAGATGGTTGCAGTATAATATCGAGATTTTATTATTAAATGTAAATACTTGAATTAAACTATGTGCTAGTTATAGGCTATTATTATAGTTAATCAGTAACTAGCGACTTATCTATAAATGATAAATATTATGATAGTTTCAAATTGTGTACGATCGATCTTGTGATCATTCACGTACTAAATCAATTTCACTTAATCGTACATATTATACATTGATAAAATATTTCCATTAATTACCTCACTAATGATAACGTGATCTTTCATAATATAAATCGTTGATGTCACTATGCGTTGGCAGAACAGTATTCTATAACAATTGGTGCATGCTTCACAATATCTTGAGTATTATACTTAAATCGATTTATATTACTAATATGGCATATTTGTAATATTAAATTCATATTATAGTTATTGAGTAATGTACACCGGACTATTATACCTATATGTATTCGCTTTTCTTCATATTAGTGAGATTCGTGCAATACGAAATATGGTATTCATTTCACGTATTCAGATATAATATTGACTCGTGCATACTGATAACAGAGTAGTGATCTCTTGAATCCTATTAGCTAATAGAATTAACTATTATGGATTAAGATTGAATTCATACACGATGACGGTTATGACGTGATACTGACATTACAGTAATCATAATTAATTATTATTTGCATATAAAAAATTTATATATATAAGTAATTCAACAGTTTTGAACTTAATTTAAATAATATTTATCATGATGTTAATAATAGTGATATATTATAAGTGCTAAGTGTTAGTAATTTAGTTATCATAATTTATTTCGAATAGTAAAACATAAAATTTACGATTCATTTAAATTGGATAAATTTTATGATAATCAGTGTATGATGACAAAAATTTAGATTTTACCATTTATGAATCAAGCTTTACGTGATGTATACTATAAGCTTATATAATGTATTAAATTACATATACTAATATATAAATGATTACTTATATTAATTATTGATAAAAATAAATTTAATCCATAATATATTTGAATCAAACTAAAATTATCTTAATAATCCGTATTGTAATCAGTATAGCAATACTTGTCGATTAAGTTAGGTAGATTATTTATTAGTAAGAATAGTCATTATGATATAACATTACTAACTTTATATAATTACAAGTAATCACAATAGATGTACATTTCAATCACAACATTAATAAAAATAAATTTAGTCTAAAATCTATTTAATAAGTAATGTTTACACTTACTTATGTAATTGAACAATTAGATAGAATTGATATGATGTGTACATGAATAGTATAATAATATAGTTATTATAATCTTTGTGATAATTAATTATGTATTATGACTTATACATTATATAATATTTCACTAAATATAATTAACAATCATAATTTTATAATGTAAGTAATAGATTTATCCTCACTTTGCTTCTAGTCCTAATTGGAAATTTATTTAGAACATCGTTCCAATTATCATTAATATATTAGTACGTCTATTTAAATTATAATCATTATAAAACTATATATTCGTTTTATGATAAAAATACGTATTCATTATTATCAAAATACTAACTGTTCAATAGATAATCTAAATATAATTTAATTCAAAAATGTTATCATATTTAAAAAATTGTCAAAATATATTAACGATATATGTATAAGTTCATAACGTTAAAGATTAATTAACTAATTTAGCAATAGGATAATTTACCAAGTATTTGAATAAGCATAAATTGATTATTATACCGCTATAATTTTAAAATATCTTATAAGATTTTACAATTTAAAATAATCACTAACATATATTACAGTTTAATACAATTATTTAACAAATTTAAATATAATCAGCTATTTTAATATTATATGAATATTTATATACATAATAATATATTATCAATATAATTATAGTAATATATTTATAAACTGTTAAATATTAAACTAATTTAATGTAATTTTAATTAAATCAAATAATTTGTAATATTACTATATCTTCATGTAAACATGTATTAAATTTACAGAATATAATACTTTATTCATAAATTTAGACGATATGACGAGCACGTAGTAAAGCCACAATTTGTCGTTAATTTTACAATTTGAATTCAAGTAATTATTTACGAAACTTATGTAGCACTATTTAAACAATTATGTAATAAAAATAAGTATTTATCACTTGTGAATTCAAATGAATTCCTACTTAAACACTATATTAATTTTCAATTCAAATGATTGAAAATTTTAATTTTCGTTTACATCATGTTAAATTATGTAATATTGATACATCCAACTTGTCGATTATATGAAAATTTTAATTCGAAGTTAAATAGTAAATAACTGCATAAAAGACAATTAGATAAAAATATGATAATACTGAACATTGAATTATTATCAATTATTGGAATATGATATAATGTTCTAATATAAATAACATATATAAATAATTCACACGAATTAAAGTTTATAATTCGATACGTAATTTTTAAATCTTCAACTCGAAACCTTTTGATTTTAGAAATCATTAAATTGTTTCTTAGTTACTCAATAATGTTTCGAGTATAATTTGCAATATGAACACGTATTCGAAATATAAATTGGATTACAATTAATATTTCTAATTCATAGATAGATTGACATTGAAATTTAGGACTAACTAATTTAGTAAATAAGAATATCATAGAATTTATTGATAATTTTATCAAATTATAACTTTAGTGAATTTAATATTAGTATCTGATAATTTTAATAAAAATTCTATAAGTTAATACACTTATATTAAGATATTATACAAATTTATTAAATAATTTAAATTCATAAGCATAAATTGACTTATATTAATATAGACATTATTCAATCCTATAGAATATTATATATCTCGATGATCGTATTCTTAATCAAAATAATTACTAGATTAATTATATTTGCTAGTTACGTGAAATGTTTATGATTGTTAATTTGAATTACAATAATTTAAAATTAGATATGTCAGATATTATCAACTTATCTAATTATGAATATACGTATAATAGATATATTTAATTTATATTAATTACATTCGTTCAAATATTCACTATTATAGATTATATTACTATTAAACATAAAAAATTTATTATTAAGATTATATAATGTTAGTTAATTTAAATTACAAATATTTTAATTAAAAATACATTTAAAAATTTGTATAGTAAATTTTTAAATTCTAATGTCGTTTACTGAATATAGTATTAGATAGTTTTGAATTCAATACATATTAAATATTATACAATTAGTTTTATAAAAAGTGTATGATAATTAATTTGTTACAATGATAATTGTATTAATATGATATCAATAAAGTTACTAAGTAAATTATTACACTATTAATTACATTAAATAATTGAAATTAAAATTATCTATACGAATCATAATCTTTATTCATATAATACTTATGATAAAATATTATCATATTTCAATAGATAAATATATACAGACAATATTATATTGAAATTATAAATAAACATTACTACGACTATGATTCTAAAGAGCATTATAAATTTAATGCTTAATATTAACAGTAATTTAATATTAATTTTTCAACTGAAATTAAATTGATAATTAGAAAGGTTTTATAAATTTTAAGTAAATATAATAACAATTTTGATTAATTTAAACTATAAGAATTTTTATTATTCAAAATAATTTTTTTAATTTATTATAAAAATACATAACATTAAAGTGCATTTTTATACTTAAATTATAGAAAATTATAATTCAAATATTTTAATTTATTACATAAATGAATTAACGACAATATAATTATCTATGGTTTTAATTTAAAATATTTAAAACTTATGTTTTAATTAAATTTAGATTAATAAAAAAATAAAAATTATAAAAATTTTAAATTTTTAAATAAACTTTTTTTAGTTTAAACCTTTTAATAAATAAATAGTATTTAGCGTTTAAGTTTAATAAATATTCGAAATAATTTATTTAACACTTTGTAAATAAGATTCTTGTGCTCCAAATTTTATTTTCAAAATTTAAAGAAAATTTATTTTGTAATTTATATAAATAATAACTAGTTAAAAAAAAAATTTATTTAAATTACAAAAAATTTAATTTAAATAAAAACATATTTCTTTTATTTTAAAAAAAATTATATAATAAATCGAAATAAAATTGCCTTTTGAAAATTGAAAAATTTTAATTTCCTTAAATTATAGTAATAATGAATTTTTCAAATTTTTAAAATTAAATTCTGTAAATTAATTATATAATATAACTAAATTTAAAAATGAATTCAAGAAAAAAGATTTATTAAAAAACATAAAAGAATTGTTAATAAAAATTTTGTTAGTAAATTTTAAATTTATTTTTTGAAATTAAAAATTAAATTTTAAAAATTATAATTTAAAAAATAAAGGATTTTTAAAAATGTATAAATAGAAACTTAAATAAAAATTTAGAATTTAAAAATTTATTCATTTAAATTCTTTAGGATATTTTTTAAGTATTTTTTTAAAAATAAAATTATTTTTAATTTTGGAAAAGCTTCATTAAGCTATCAAATTTTAAACAATACCCAGCGATTTTAAACATTAAGTACAGTTGAGCCGTTTTCTAAGAAAAGAACCAACCCACAAATATAAAAATATGTTAATTTTATATCATTATGTAGTTCACGCTCTAAACACTGATAACAACTTTCATCCCGTAATACGTCATATACTCTTTTTCTTAGTGTTCCGTCTCCTAACGGAGGTTAGAGATCATCATAGCTATTCGCACCTTATTTGCAGCAATTCTAAAGAGTTGTGCTGCTGTTACCTCGAATCATTCCCTGAGGTTTCGAAGCCAAGACTTTCTTCTTGGATCTTTGTTTGATTGCTCTTATTAATTCTTCTTCTTTGCCAATTTTCGGAAGGACTGCGGCATTCGCGACATGATCCGTCCACGAAATGCGTAAGACCATCTCTCGAAGCCCTCTACTTTTTTCAATTCGTTCTGTCTTAAGGTCCAAGCCGCGGCTCCATACAGTATGATTGAGAAGACATAACAGCGGAGTATCATTGTTTTAATATGCAAGTCGACATTTTTGTTACAAAGGAAAACTTTCAATTTTACAAATGTATTTCTGACTATTTTGATGCGTGTTTTAATTCCTTTCGAGTGGTTTGCGTCGTTTGTTATTCATGTTCGTAAGTATCTGTATGTATAAACCCTTTCCATTACTATATTATATAACTGTGAGTCTTGTGTTGGCATTTGGTGTCTTGGATATTAAATTAGTCGTATACTAGGTACTTGAACCACCCCATCTATTGATTATGGCAAAATGGATCCAAATGGGTTAAATCTCATTATCAAAATTGCAATAAGTAAGACAAGAATCTGTAATGTGCATGTAATTCCTCTTATTGGAGCCAATATTTCGATATTTAATTACAAACCCTTTTATAAAAACCTCCCCGCTTACGTTAGATTATTATGGCGGAACAGCGTAAGATTGTAGGTATATAGTATAATATGTCACTGTATTTACAATATAGAGATATTATTTTCTCCCGTTATTGGTACTATTCGTTTTAAAAAAAAAATTACTTCTAATACAGAAAGCGCGCATATTTTATTTTGCAAAAGGGAACCGATCCACAAAAGCCTTATTAACGCAAAGACAAATTTTATTTTGTTAAAAGTATTAGACGCTACATGCAAAATCTAAATTTATGAAAACGTGAAAACGTAAAAACGTTTGAATAAGTGGGTTTGTTGCTTTCCGAAGAAAGGGGTCGAACTGTTCACTTTCACAGTAGATGTAGGTAACCCTATTTTTAATTTTATTATATTACTTGTTAAACTTGCATTGCAGATTGCACGTGTAGATTATAATAACAGTAAATAATTACACAATTTTACTCGAAAAACCATTATTGAATCTAACTGTATATTCTTTCAAGTGTTAACTATAAAAAATATCTAAATACTTATAGCTGTTATAAACCATTCAAACATTACATATTTCTAGCTTCATACGTGATTTAAAATTAACTTTTCATTAATATGACGTAGGTACCTACCTACCTAACATAAGCAATTCGTCATCAATTAAACGATAGCAAAAATTTAACACACGATTTTGACGAAAGCGCTTTGAATTCGCTGCTAAGTTTTTCGCTCGCAATTCAATTCCGAATTTAAATTATTAATTAATATCCGTTTAAAATGTGATTGTGCTCCTCTTTTTTCAATATAAATCGGTAATAGGAAGTGAGAAATTCTTTGCTCATCGCATTTTAATCTTGTTCTACTTTGGCTTTCCAACAAACGAATAAGTACTTGATTTATAATTATCTTTATAAGTAGTAGTAGCTTACATCAGCTGAAAAAGTATATTGCCGAAAATCACGCAATTTTCTCATTGTAGAAAAAAGTCAGTTGAAGCTTTGACTGCTTACATTTTTTAAATTGACGTTACGATTAGGTACCTAATTAATTTTTAAATATGTAGATATTATTATACTTGTAATATTAAAATCGGATTATACGTACAACACATAAATAAGTAATACCTACGTTATATAAATACGATAAATATAATACGATATATAATACGATAAATTTATCAGAAAATGGAAAGATCGACCCAAATTAGTAGAACTCATTGTCAGATCAGATGAAAACAAAAATTACGTTACGTTGATTTTTTCATAAACGCCCGAGTTATTATAACGTTCTTGCTTATTTGTTTTATAACCGTGATCGCTGTTACTGGAATTTTACCTAAACTAAGGTAATTCCGACCTAGTATCAATGCCGCATTAGTACGGGAGTTCCGGTTTCATAACTTTTTATCCGAAAAAAAAGCATAGAAATGTATTCATTTTGAGGAATATAAAGTAAATATGAAAATGTTTATTCCACCGGGACCGATGAGTTACTAATGTAATTTTGTACGGCTACAAGCATGAGATGTTAAGTAGCTACCTAATCTTAATCAATTGTACAATGTTAAAAAATTAAAACAGGGAGCTTTTACAGTTTCCTAAATTTTACGCTAAAAATTACTTATAGGTTGTAATTGAAAGCCCTAGATAATAAGTATACTTAAGCGGCAAAATGTAATTGTATAACTGGTTAATACAATTTAAGTTTCATTTGGAATCCGTATTTTGAATTAAATAAATTTAATTAATTGAATTGCGTTATTAGGTGTTATTGTTTTATACATACGTTTGAATCTTGTTTGAAATTCTACTCTTTCGAGCTTTTTATCATTAGTGGATATTTAAAGTCGTGCGCTTCGCGATTTAATTGTAATTTTCTTAAATATTCCGGAAACGCTCGTTAACTTTCTTTAAAATTAAATTTTAAAAATTAATTATTCATTACCTCCACCGTCAATAAAATCAGGAAAGGGACCTTTCGGAGGATCAACAAAAACGTTGGAAACTTCAGATTTAAAAACAGTATTATAGACAATTATTACGTAACTATCTAAGAATATTTTATGGTTTTCCATGCCGATGATATTTAGATGCGGCATTAACTGAAAGTTAAATATAAGTAAGTTTTTCGGCTTAATTGCATTTTTATGCTTTTCAAAACAGTTAACATTAAGGGTTATTTACAATAAACGATTGATTTTTAAACCTAAATATTTAAAGATTAATATTAAACTAACGACATTTATTTATCTAAAATAAATAACTTGTAGGTACCTAAAAATAAGTATTTGCCTGCTACCATTATTACATCTACAGATATCTAAAGCGTTATTTCAAAGCTGTTCCTATTGAAGACTACTTACTATCGATTAGTAAACATCAAAATGTACAAACATTCGAACGGTAAACACAAGTAAGTAATTTGCACTCACTTACGACTTTTCAGCTTTTAAACAGTTCGTTAAAAATTAATTTATATACGTAGTACATACGTAGAGTATGGTTACCTAGGGTGACCCATGTGAATACATATATTAAGACTTTTTATGTAAGTATCTGCGATGGTGAAAAACATTTAAAAAAATTAATTTAAAATTGAGGGTTCTTTGTTTTATCTATAATTAGTTTAAAACTGCATTTATTATTATGATATATCAACTTGAGTAATTATAGTATACAGATCAGGACAAACTTGAGTATATAGGGTGGAAATAAATGACGATTCTTTATTTTCAGCGTTAATTACTCTCACAAAAATAATGAAAACAGTCTTATGAATACATAGCCTACGGCGCAACTCCCCCATATCGTGATATATAAACTTTTAATACGAGCTTCGCAGTTGAAGTTTTTGTTTTTCATTGTTAAATCACGAACTCGCGAAATCGCCGATTTATTATAATCGGTTTCGACAGAGTGTTGAAACAATTCAAAAAAATATATATTTAAAAGTGAATTCGCGTTTGCAAATTAATTATACAGAAGTTTAAAACAATCGCTCTTTGAATAGCAAAATTAATTTTAAATGTAAAAAACACAGAAATTATAAGATAACGTTAAATAACACGCGTTCAAAAATTTACCCCTGATCAACGTCTATTTCATTTATGCATTTCCCAGGAAGAACACGAGAATCAAGTTAAGAATACTTTGTTGTTGGCGCGAATAATTTAGATTCCATTTTCTAAATTTAACGCACCGAATAATTTGTTTTTGTTAGCGCTATATCGAGCAAGACATTAAATATCGAATATATAGGGAAGTTAGATCAAATATAAAATTTAGTACAAAATCTTAGAAATTGACCTTTAAAAGAAAAAAACGAACTTTCTAATAAATTTAGAAATCAAATATTATTTTAACGTTATTTTTAGTTAGTCAACTTTTTAACGTTTTGTTATGCACAATTTAAACCAACAAAGGATTACGTTCGAGCTTTCAATGGATATTACGGATAAAGTTACTTTATAGATTTTTGGTTATGTAAAATATTTACAATAAATTAGTACCTACAAGAGCGTTTATTCGTTACTTTTTCCGGCAATGGCTTCCGCAGAACCAAAGATTCAAGTACCTCCGACAAATTAGATATTTATTAAAATTCTTTAGAGGGTACGACTGCTCGACGCGACCGTATTTAATCTTATTTGGAAAGAGTGCGATAAGTTTTGATAGAGCATTTTCTTTGATCTTTCGACCCAACGTCAATAATAAGATGGCAAAAAATATTATTTGAATAGAATGTAGTTATGACACATTATGTGCCTATAATTAACTATTATCTAATGAAATATACTTACTTCTTATTTCAAAGAACATACTTATAAATAATGTAATTTTGATAAGAAAATTCAACACATTTCCATAGATAAAAATTAAAAAAAAAAAAAAAACGTTGAAATGTTTTCTGTTGTGTATATTTGTAATTATAATACACCTTTCGTTCGAATCCATTTTCAGTAATTTACTTTCAGAGTCGCTTTCTTAATACTTATAATGAATATGCGGCATTCGCGAATATTACAATTGAAGACTGGGAATTGTTTTTAACGCTTAGGTTGCGGTTGCGCAGCTAACCACTATTCTGTAATTAGACGTGCATTGCATTTTTAAAGAAATCGATGGCGGTAACGAGCCGTGGCGGCTGGGGTGCTTCATAGGTCACGCTTCGCATTTTCCTGCTGCCCCTCTCGCGTTTCCCTGCGAATGTCACCCGAAACGCCGGCGATGCTGCTTGCCTCTTCACCTTTTATTTGTTGTAGGTGGAAGTTTGTTAAACTTAAATGATATCCGTTTGATTAAAAACGTTGTATAATTTATTTGCCGTTGATGTGAATGTTGATGATATCCATTTAGCAAACTCTATTAAAAGATAACAGCGAAAACGTGATGAAAATGCCATAACTAACTTTTTCCGTTAAGAAAATTTATTTTCAGCTTGTCTTTTATTGAAATAATTGATTTCAAAAATTTAAACCGTCCTCGCGTACGTACTAGGCATAGGCATCCGTCTTTAGTAACTTTATTACTCTTCTCCGTAACTTACATTGTCTTGCATAAATATTAGGTAGGTACATTCGAAATACTTATATTTGTGCATAAGTGATCGCATTTCCATATTTAAAAGGCACGCGTATTTTTTTTGCAACGGCATGTGCGTGAAGTATGTCGTGATAAGTTCCACCCCATAATTTTGCATTTTCTTTTATCCATTTCTCCAACCCAGACAGGATCGTAACCCTTTTGTCAGAATAAAAATTTCTCACAAACCACAACTTATTTGCAATGCAAAATATACAAAGAAAAACAGTCCCTCACGTCCGTCTTCTTGACTTTTCCGTATCTATAAACTTGAGGATCCATTTCGTTTCTATAGTTTTCTCAGAAATAAATGATTACGCGGAGTGCTAGGCTACCGACAGTTTTTGGCAAAAACGTTTAATAAATTCCGTTGTCGTTTTTTCGATTAAATGGATTGCTTTTCTTAAGTTTTGCTTTTAAGAATTAGAATTTCGAATTAAAAAGACGACGAACTTTAAAAAACATGTGCATGCGTGCATATTATATTTTTCTATAAGCTTTTATACGGAACGCAGTTATGCGTTCTCTCAACGTTTTTATAATATAACGAGAAAAGTTTTAAAGTTTTGTATTAAATTTTAACTTTGCGCTCTTATAATATCAAGTATAAATATTAGGTGGATGTACTACAGGCAGGCCAGTTACTGAGCCGTACGTAATTATGCATGTAAATTCCCTTTTTCCTACGTCTACCGAAGAGTTTCTAAAACTTAGTTTATTATTTTAGTCTCTATATAGGCTTTTAATGCGCGATTTGAACTTTTAGTTTACTTTAAACTGGTTAGGTATTTATTATATAGGTAGGTGCACATTTGTTCTTTTTTACTAATAGGTTGTTAATGTCATTTAGAGCCGATCTTTCCATCTTCCGATAAATTTATTTGACAGATATTTACCATAGGAACGTTTATTCGAACAATTGTTTCCATGGTCAGATAAATTTATCGGAAGATGGAAAGATCGTACGTATGTAGTTTTGAACAGCACACTTATTAAAAAAATTGAAGACATTTTAGTACACGGGGTTTTTCATTGAGGACGGACCAGTCGACACAGGGCGATAAAAGGTCTGAATACGCATGGATTTTATCCCCCATACTATCTGTTAGGCGAAATTTATTAATTTAGAAGTTATTTAGGTTTTATGTACTTTTAGATAAACTCCGGTTTTGCCCACAAAACTCAAGTAAAACAACTGGAATAAAACAATTAATTAATTGGAATTTTAATAATTAAATTTTTTCTCCCTTTTTATTTTTCGCTAGAGTATTGTAAAGTTAAGGAAAGTTAAGTTTGTTTTTAATAAAAATTTTAAAATGTCATTTTTGTCGCAATACTTTTGGTTCTAATAAAAAAATATTATTCAGTATAATAGCCCCATTACTGGGCGACTAATACTAATAGTTTAACCAGAATGAGGAAATTTGTGAACAAAACCGCAGTTTAACTAAACACACATAAAACCTAAATCATTTCTAAATTAACAAATTTCGTCTAACATATATGAGAGTCAAATCGATGCGTATGAAGGTCTTTTATCGCCCAGCTCCGGCTGGTCCGTCATCTATAAAACACCCTGCATACCTATGTAGATAATATAAGTGTTAAAATTATCATGAATAAATTAAATTGAACTGATTGATATAGTTACGAAAATAAATTAGTTTTGCAGCACCTACTTTCTTTGAAATATTAAAGAAATTGTATCTAGGTACTTTTGTGTATTCGTAGATACCTCGTACCAGCTTACTAAATACACTATATAACCATTAATCAAAGGCTTGCTTGTTCCTGATATGCCATGGCCAATACCAATGCCAAAGCATATGAAACAATTTTATAATGCACCAGCTCATAAAATCAGTGCCGTAACTCACAATCGGTGGTTTGAAGAAATGGAAATGAACTGGGCTGGCCGACCCAAAGTCCTCACCTCAACCAATTTGAACATCTTTGGGATAAATTAGAATGCCGACTAAGAGTCAGACCACACATCACACCACAAGTCAAAATATCACACATATATTTATCGAAAACTAGTGGAAAGTCTTCTTCGAAAGGATGAAGTTGTAATGGTGGCTCGAGGCGAATCCAAGTTAGTACCCGGTGATTAATGGATCTATAGGTGCACGGTGATTAATGGCCACATAGTGTATTATACCGCCTTCTAACTCTTACGAGGAGTCCATTAGATCGAAACTCTAAAGAAAAATAATCTTTATAACAGACTCCCTTTATTTAATATTAATAAGCTCGCTAGTTTTAAATTGTGCCTACTCCTACTTTTTGTGGATTGCGATAAAATATTTAACCACAATCACAAAATAACACATTGCGTAGATAGATAATTAAGATTTTAGCCAACTTTAAAGAACATCGTGAAAATGAACTTTGTGTACTAACACTTACAGTTAGTGAAACTATGTAAGTAAGTACATACAATTTAAACTTGGTGTTCACTAAAAATAATCAAATATCTTGAAGTTCATTACGTTTTAAGTATCTACAACATATACGAGAAATGATATTGCGAAAACTTTGTAATGTGCAAATATCTCATTACGTTCTACTTATAATTAGTAGTAAGACTTCTTTTCGAGGTAGTATTTATAACCTTATTGCATCGCATTTCTTATAAAGTAATTAAATCTAAAGAATTGTTATTTTTCTTAATATTTTTGAAAAGAATATGATAACCGATTAGACTTCATTTTGAAAACAAATTAGCACAAGACACCTTAATTGAAACCATTCTATATAAGAAAGCCGTTAATTAATTCATTAATTAACCCACCATTAATAAATTCAACAATTTTTTTTTCTAAGGTAAAAGGTTCAACAATATCGATTACTAATAAATTAAATTAACGTTGATTAAAATACGTTTTTTACATAATATCTCCAGTGATATAATTTCGTGTGTCATTAGTGGTTCTTCTCAACTATAATAATATATATTTCAAATATAAATTATGCATTTGCTTTCAACTATACGTAGGTATATTCAAAGAAATTTTTAAATGTAATTTTGCATTGAAACGACGCCCACGTATGTAGTTAGTAGATAAATATTTAATTCTTTCGAAGAGTTTATAAACTATACACAAATAGGCCTTGTAGGCCTACTAGATTTATATATTTACAGTTGATAATAAATACTATGGGACATACCTACTCATAATGGCCATATTTTACCTACCTACTTTTCAAATTTTTAAAGTCACGACAACTGGAAAAGTATTGGTCTAATCGAAAAATCGTAAAGGAATTTTTTATTCGGTCTTTATTGTATAATATTGTTTTACTTTTCGTATGCGCGAATTTCGAAACACCCTTTATAAAACAGATTTTACCTACTAATTTTAAGTATTTCTAATAGAGATTTCTAGTATTTTTAGTCTTATAAGTAAATTTTCAATTGCTGTCTTAGAGACATCCAACTCCTTATTAAAATATAACCTTTCACACTCATTGTTTTTTCATGAATAGAAATCCTAGACAAGGGATTTCCTAAGTGTCTCTATGCACATAAACTGCTATCCTATCCCTCTGAAACTTTACCTTAACTGTAGTAATCTTCAAGTAGAGATGTTTAACGTACACCAAACATCGCATAATAGTTATTGCAAAGTACAAAAACACTTTAACACGAAGAATTTCACACCATTTGACATTTAATACTAATAAAAAATATTTGTAAATAGGTATACTAAAAATTAAAATTCTCTATTCCCTACATTTTAATACATCTAAAACTCACAAAACACTTTGAACTTCTATAAAACATGAAATTCAAGCTAAGGAATCTATCTTTACGGAGTTTTCCGTAAAATGTAAATCTTAGAAGATACCCGCTGTAAAATATTCCTTATCCTTTTAAGGTAAGTAAATATATAAAGACCCTTTAGTACAAAGGTAAATCAATTATATGCTTAGAAAGTTTTAAAATGACGAACACAACCTAGAAACAGGTAATCTATATAAAAACAATTGACACTCTTTCAAGTTATGTTACCTTTTCTTTATTTATTTATTTATCATAATATGCAATATACAATTTTTAACAGTTAAAAATATTTTAAAATGTCGATCGGTCACATATTTTACACTAAAAGAATGCTTAATATTTTCGGTTTAATTGTTTCTGGAGGATATTAAAATGAAAATTTTTTCCTAAAGAAATGGGATATTAATATGTATAATAATTAACACCTTGCAATTTGAAACAATATCAAATGATTTGAAGCTAAGAAAACATTTTTGATACATGGTTTTTGGGAATTAGCATCATCTCAATTTTTTAATAGCAATATGAAACGCTTGATACATCATCAGAAGAAAATTAATTTTTATCAAAAAAAAATTACATTAAAATTTTATCTGCGAAAAAAATATGTACGTCAGCTAATAAAATACGTTTTAAATCTAGGAACTTTTGTATTAACAAAACATTTAAAAGAAATGATAAAATCGACAAGTTTAATACCTAACAATAAGTGCAGATAAGTCTTCCTTAACTCACTACATCTATGGGTATCGTATTGAAATAAGAATAATTAATCAAGTTACTGATGTAAATGTATCCATAATTGTTGTCTTTATTTGTAATAAATAATGATGGCTAATTTACATTTTTGTACTTAATAAGTAAATAAATAAATGCTTCTGTGGATTTAACTTTTAACGTAAACAGGCTTAATTTGCTACATTTAAATAAATAATAAACATTTATTAAAAATAATTGACGTTAACTGAAATAATTAATGACAGCGTATTCTGTGTGTTTTAAAATTCGTTAAAATGTTGCAGTTTAGTTTTTCTTTGTAAAAAACAAAAATAAATTTTTTGATCGATATGAATTACAAACCGTTTAATTTTTGAACGCCAGTCATATCGGGTACGTTGAAGTAAAGGAGGCGAGATTAATTGTACAAAAGATTTACTGATCATTACGCGTTTACTTCCCCCTTATAGAAAAATCGTCGACGAACCAACGTGTAATACAAGAATATTGGTCACATGTTTATAAGACAAAACTTAAGTAGAACTTAATTCTGCGAGCTTTTAAAAGTTCGCATATGCATAAGATACAAACCCCAAAACAACCGCAAATTTACTAAATTAACTCATAAAAACTCAAGCAAACTCAAAGAGACATTAGAATAAAACGCGTTTCAGTAACAAAGTTTCCATCTTCCGCAATACTTATACATATAGGAAATCACAGTTGCGATGATTTAAATCTCTTGTGGCCGCACACGTCACGTTCGTTGATTTTTATTATTTGCATTTAATACTTTAAAAATAATTTAGACTTTTTAAAGATCGTTAATCTTCATTATGTAAATCTCTACCACAAACTAATTTACTTGTGCTGTTTAGTTTTAAATATCGTTAAGGCTATAATATCATTAATATAATATTACGTAATTAACATTAATAACATCTTTTTAATTAGGTAGGTACCTGCTTAAGAAGAAACAAATGTTAGTTCCAACAGCACTTATCTATAAAAAAATATGTATGTAACGTAAATTGTTTAAAATAACCAGTTATTCGATAGTCTCTTACATTAAAAAACTATTAACACGAGAAATGTTTTAAAATTATTATTTTCCTGCGTATTTTCTTCCTCTCACTTCATTCGCTGCACAGTTGTAAAAAATATTCCGATAGGGTAAAAGCGCCGAATGTGGAGACCTCTCCTAATAGGAGACCATAGTGTAAGTGCATTGACGTAAGTAGGTGAAGAAATTTACTGTACAACCCATACGTAAGTTACCGACCACTTGAAGTCATCTGACTTAAACCTCGCGGTTTGAATTCGTGTTCGAATCTCCTCGAGGTAACTTTTGTTTGTAATAAATAGTGACGGCTAAGTTACATTTTTGTACTTAATAAGTAATAAATAAATGCTTCTGTGGATTTAACTATTGACGTAAACAGGCTTAATTTGCCACATTTAAATAAATAATAAACATTTATTAAAAATAATTGACGTTAACTGGAATAATTAACGGTTTTTATCGACAGCGTATTCTGCGAATTTTAAAATTCGTTAAAACGTCGCAATTTAGTTAGGCCACAAACAGGGCGGTTAGGCAGTGTTTGCGTTGTAACTGCTTTTGAATTTTTTTTTAACACACCCCTAAATATATAACAAATACTAAATCTGTTTTTGTTAATAACCGTTGAATGGCTGCTATACGTTTGCACTTGCTCTTTACGAGTTTCCCAACTCGTAACTCGTTTCTTTGTAATTAAGTAATTTCAAAACACAATAAAAATCGTCGCTTCTTTATTATGTGTAGTTTGAATATTGTGTTTAAATATTAAATTTAGATAACTATGTTATTTTGTAATTAAATTCTGAATAACAACGTCAATGAATAAACATTTATTTTTTAAAACTAGGATTTATAGTAATTTTTGAAAAGGGGTCTCATATTTGGCATCTTTACCTACTCGTCTTTTATTTTTTTTCAAGAACGTTAAGCTAATTACGTCAATTAATAACAAAAAGTGACGTATAAAATTAAAACGAGTAGGTATGTCAATATGCAGAAAACGCAACTGATAGAAATAGCTGATTGTGAGAGTATTCCAAAACAAACAATCTTTATTTTTGTATTATCAGGAAACTCATATCGAAAATTTTACTATACGGATGTAGTAGTTCCCAACACGATACCTATACATTCATGTAGATATGTATATCTATGAATTTTAATATTAAAATAGTTTACTTTCCGTTCCAATTTTAGTAGATATACATGTAGGCATATAATCATTTAGATAAAATCTGATAATGTTTTACCACTTCTCAGTATTTGACAACATTAAATAAAACAACGATTTACAATTACACGATTTTGACAGTGAATACTAAAGTTGGAACGCTCTATAGGCAGGTACTTAAAATGATAATTAAATAAAATTAGTTATGTATGTAGTAAGTGATTAGTACAATACGCAATAAACTAAAAATGGACTTACTTAGAGATCTATTATGTAATAATCTGTTATTTTCAAAGGCATGTTAAAAAACTAACAACCAATCACAATCGAGATTTTCATACGGTTCCATCGTGATGGCATCTTAACAGGGCGTTAAAATTAACAGATTTATTACAGAAACGACCCATGTGTATGTTGAATTTTAACGTTATCCAAAAGTATTATAGTATTAGAAATTCACGTTCTAACAAATTGCTATCGATAGACCTTCCAATCATATTTACCAACATCAAATAGATTTGTTAAATGCAGACATTTATTGGACCATGTTTGTGATTTAAACTCAACTACAATTAAATAACTATATAGGTAATCGATAAATATCTACCAATCGTAGGTAGGCATAGATATTTGATTAAATTTAGTCGCTACTAAATCATGTTTATCTCCATTTCGAAATAAACACGGCTTGTGACTAAATTTTTGTTTTGTAAGTTCCGCATCAATACGTAATTATTTATAGAATTATCTCATGTTCAATCATATACCTACTAAATGTAAGCAGGCATGTACGTACGTAATATAATCTTTTTTTTGTAATAAAAATATGTATTTTATTACCCCAATTCAAAAGATTTAAGACTTTTCGAAAAAAAAATAGCACATATTGTAGTAAATAATATTATAAACGCCGATGCTAAAATCTCAATTTGACAATATAAAGTTATACAAATTTGTAAATGCTACAAAATTAATTCCAACAAGTTTTCGCAATAATGCGAGGTTAGTGTTCTCGTACAACTGGGAGATCATAACTGAATTATCTAATTAAGCGACTCATGCCTTATCCAACCTTTGAACTATTAATTTGGCACGGATTTAATACAAAGCCTAACACTGTACACGCTGACCTCCATATACCCTTACGTTATTAGATATATTTACTTTAAATTTATTCAGTTCCGGCAAACCGAAGTAGTTAAACATTCGTATGCGATTTATCATCACTTTCATTTATTTGTATTTGCAAAACTCTTTTCAGAAACCTCCTGAACGAATATTAAATAAACACTAAATAAAATATGTAGTACCTATCTATAATCAATACGAAATATTATACAACAGGGAACTTGACTCACAATCATAGGAAAAAGGAGAAAAGGCGAAAATGCAGAAGCAGGCGTTATTGGAAAAGATAAGTTTAAATATACGACATGAAAAACCTACAAAATCGGCAATATTGTGATAATAAATGGGAGTGGGTACTATAACTTAAAAATATTTTTTATTTAAAAATTATTTTCGAAATACTGGCGACTGATGGAAACGTTGTTGAATGTTTAAACATATTTTAGGTGTTAAAATAAGAAGTTACGAGCAAGTGCAATTTTAGATATTTAACAATACTACGCAACATTCAATAATTGATTGTAGTGCGAACTTTACAAAAACAAAACTTGGACACTAATTAAAACAGATATCAATATAAATAAATAACTGTTATTTAACATTTTTTATTTCATAACGGGATGCTTAGTAAACATATTATTAGATACCTGCACATTATTCCATAATTAGGGATAATTTTCAATTAGTATTTCAAAATATTACAAATGCAACTTTATTTTTATATAGTAGGTATCCACAGATTTATTTACTTCATTTCATATTAATTAAAAAAGTTATTTTTTCAGTATTTACAAACAAATACAGTTTTTTAATATTCACCCATAAAACACGATATATATTAAATATGGAGATTGAAGTTTCAAGCCAGATACAAATTTTAAGATAGCATCGCCATTGCCCGTTCCGTCCGTTATTGGAATCCCGGGGGTTCGTAAAATATAACCTAGCGCAATCTTCGTAAAATTTTAATATTAAAAATGTCATTTAGTTGATGGAAAATGTGAATTATGAAAGTAACGTGCGATACTCATATCGCAAACATAACTTTCTATTAAAATACAATATAACAACTACTGAAGCTTTATAATTTACCTATCGTGAAACTGTAATTGTTCAATAACAGCTCACCTAATTCAAAGTTATTCGTTTTAAATTCAAAAGTCTCATTTATTCGATTATCGTAAAATTTAATGATTCGAATTAACGAGACAACTTAATACTTTTAAATATCGCCGTTGCCAATCGGCGTGATCTCAAAAAAATTAGGGGAAACCTACCCTCTAATGTTTAGGTATTGATGTTGGCAAAGGAAGACAAAAGGGTATCGGATTACGTTTTGTTTGTGCAAGGGTTCGCTGAGAGATCGTGAAATCATCAAGATCTGAACAAAAACGGGTGGACGTAAATACCTCTACTTATCATCTCTCACTGGATTTTCTCTATTCTCGTGAATGCATGCCTATATTTTTTAAAACGATACCTAGTCGTTGAAAACGTCGCACTCGCATGTTTTAAAACTGAATAGATTTTCCATACGTCTAGAATATCGCGAATAAACTTTTTAAAAGAAACCCAAGTATAAGCGGTAACAGTATTTACAATATATCTGTAGCTAACTGACGCCCTTTTTAACGCCCTATAAATCACCATTTTTATTTTATAAAATTTACGATCAATGTTCAAGTAGTGACAGATCTTTAGAAAACTTGATAAAGACCAAAGAAAGGAACAAAACTGTGTTTCTTTGAAGAAATAAACTGAATTTTAATGTCTCATACACGTTCTGTTAAAAACTACAAATATAGTACATACCTAAGTATGTATCTAATAAATAAGATGGGTTAAGAAACCAAAAAAAAAGATGGAAAACATTTTAGAAGAAACTGTAGTTTTAGAAAAAAAAATCACAATTTTAAGGTATGTATGAATGAGCAAATCTTTAAAAAATACGAATACCTATTAGAAAACAAATGATAATACAAAATTACATATTTTCTGAAATAATAATAAATTGGATTCCTGCCTATATTAAGAATTTTGAGAATCTCCAATATAAAAATTATTCCTTAAAAATGCAATATGTACCTAAGTATAGGTAATTAAAAATTACTTACACGGTTGTTAAAAAATAAATTATCAAAATAAAATACACGAAATAGAAATAAAAAACATCTGAATCCCATTTTTTAGTCTTTTCTAATAACTTAAGGGACGTCTTACAATAACATTAGATCTTACTACTGGAACGTAATCTACAAATTGAATAATTTGTCCTAAAAAATAATTTTTGTTTATGTTAATACACTAATTGTTCAACGATAGGTAGTTTTTCTGTATAATTTTTCGTACAATTAGCAAATTAAATTGAAACCTAACAGTAAAAAAAAAACTCGACTATCTTGTACATTAGATAAGTAGGTAACTACTGTATATAGTATATGTAGATAAATAAGCGGCGTCTCAGTAGTAATTTTCCAAAGTCAATTAAGTATTTCTTTTTTATTTATCACTTAATCTTCGCCAAACCTAAAGTGTTGAGATCATAAATCCCGTGTCCAAAAATGCCTCTCCAGCGTCGTAAAACACACAAATTTTTAACGAGTATCTTCTTCAACGTTGAATTTTAATCTACGTTCGAAACCGAAATTAAATTTGTAAAACTTGATTCGCAATTTTCTTGGTAAACGTTATTTAAAATGTATAAAGATGAATAGGTCGACAAACTTGATTTTCACGTCCGCTGTTTATATATTTGAACACGTCTTTATTTGAAATTTAAATACCACCTACAATATTTAATTTTAACTTTAAATTCTTTTACATCAAATGTAGATTTTATTGATAAAGTATTTTCTGTGCACCTATACAGTTAGTTAAAAGGCGACATTTTGCAAAGTATTTTCATTTTCCGATAATTTAAAAAAACTGTAATTTTATTAAGATACTCTGCATCTTTTAGTCTTTATGTGTGATTTTCTCGAACATGGTTCATTTTGGTTCATTTTTTTTATCTAACATGTCCGGGAAATTCGAAAATACTTATTAAATAGTAAAAATAAACATTAAAACAACTACTTATTATAAAAATCTCTCCCACAAAATATCGACGTTTAATGGAAAAGAAAAAAAAACGATTATACGAGAGTTAAGAAAAATCGCGACAAACGTACATACATAGAGAGGTAATTTTAAAATACCTAGATATACTCGGATTCGATCTAATTTTGCGGGTAACCTTCGCAGTCACGACCAATATTAACATTAAACATGTACAATATTAGTAACTAAATGTCATTCGAAACTTGACTTTGTAGACGCTCATCTTAAAAATAAGCAAAGGTGCGATCACCCGCAAAATTAGATCGAATACGAGTTTACCTAATGAAAATCGCCTAATATGTAAACGAATGAATTGAAATAATAATTGAGTAACGTAATGTAGTTACGATAAAAACTAACATAAGTGCTTATGAGCGATCAAAAGGTCAAGCAATTGAGTTACAACAACAACTAAATGTTATAACTTAATACCCCCCCCCCCCAACCTTCGCCTATACCCTTTTGGTTTATTTGACTACAAAATTGTCAATAAGCCCCCACACGTGTCTAGGGTCTGACTTTACTACCTCCTACAGATTAATCTACTCCGCAAAGGAAAAAACTCTGATAAATATAAATCGATGTAATTTGTGATTTTATATCAAAAGTAAAGAGACTGTAATTTACGGAAGCTTGCTTTTGATACAAAAATGTTTATACTAGGTACCTACATCTTTTTATTTATAAGTTATCAGTAGTGTTCGAGAGCGATTCTAAAGAAACTGACAACGTCGAGAAAAATTAAAATTTAATACGCTACGTACCCTACATTAATTATGTAGTTACTTACGTACTCATACACATACGTAGATACAAAATTACGTAAAAAGTATAAAAATTGCAGCTCGTAAAATTATCTTACAATTTAATTATATAAGAACACAGTTTTCAAATTAAATTACCTTGTATTAATATCAAATAAAGTAGTTTATCAAACTAAGTACATAGTTGAAGTTCGTTCAGCCTGTTATATTAGATTTCACATGTAGTAAGTTATCTAATAATTGATGATGGCATTAACAAGATTTGAGCAACGTAATACAAAATTGTCGAAAATTTCTTACATTTGTTTTAATACTACTTAACACTTTTACCCGTTAGTTAGGTATTCGTTTTCTTTTTTTTTCTTTTAATAAAAGACCTTTAAAGTGTCTTTCAAACGGTTTTAAAAAATCTCAGCATATTAATAGATAAGTGGCACAATACAAAATGCATTTTACAATTTGAGGCGAAAAACAATTGACCTAACAGATTATCATTAGTAAGAAGTGAACACTTCTCACGGCTGTTAATTAAGCGTTGCTGGACGAAAATGTTGAATGCTCCTATAAATCCAAGTTCTGGTTCAGTGGTCGTCTTGGAAAATGGTGCCCGATTTTCGATTTTTGAATCGTTATCGCACTTTTAATCTCACGATTAGATGCAATCTGAGATTATATTAGAGTTGTGATAACGATTATACGATAATCCCATCTGAACACGTTTTCATTTATTGGCGTTAAAGTTCTAGAGTTCGAATAAATTGAAAATTGGGCGATAATTTCCAAAACGAAAATCTGAAGCACAGTCTAAATTTATTGGGATTTTTAAGACGTTTGCTAATTAATAAACGTCCAGTTACCTGATAGTGTGGACTTTGTGAAGCTGGCACGTCAAAACTATCGACTTTGCAGAAAAACGATAATAACATAAATTGTAGGAAATTTGCCCTAATTTATTTTATCACTACGCATTTGTGTCGTAAAATGAACTACAAACGAGAGTCTGGTAAAAAACTCGTTTTTTAGCGTCTTTTTTTCAAAATGACGGCCGAAGTACAGCCTGGATTTATGGGAACTTTTGGCGTGTTAATCGGCAAGGCCCAATTAACAACTGCGGCAAGTTACCACTTCATACAAATTTTTTAGGTTGATCGAGTTTTTTATTTTTAAAATGCTTCGACTATTAACTAAAAAAGTTATTGTTTTTTTAATTTATTTAATTTCACGGGTCTATTGTGTACTTACTTATAACTACATGTATAGATAAATAACCATAATATAACATGATTTAAATAACTACATGCTGCTGAATACAATAAATTGAAACCAGATAGTTATCGCGACAGTATTAAATAAATTAAATGGGATTTAGGAAATAGGTAGGTACCTACCTAATGAAAAAAAATATTAAATTAGCATAATACGATGCTACAACTGAATTTAGAAAATTTGTTTTCTACAGTTACCTACTGGCATGATCCGCTCACAAAATTTCAATCTTCTATCGAAATCGTTTTCTACAAGTTTCTATAAAAGCACTAAATGTTCTTTATAGCGATGAGATTTCTATCTTTTGAAAACCTTTTGAACATAACGTATAGCGCATATTCGAGGGAATTGTCTTTACTTACAGCAGACTTTCGGCCGAATCAAATTTCAAATGATCGCTTGCATACCTATCCGGTTTTAATAAATACACTTTTATAAAGTTTTACCTACCTTGAGATGTCGTGCGCGTCCTTCTTTGTGTATTCGCCTTCTGTCACCATACTCTCAATCATGATATGGATTTCCGTCCATTCTGTTTCTGTAAAACGAGACATTTAGCGGAAAGTTAAAAGAAAACCAACAATTTATTTATTCTACTATTTTTAACAGTTATTTAGTGACGGTTTTTTGTTTTGATGTTTCTTTTTATATCTTTTAAATAACACTACATTAGTAGGTTAAGGATGCGACCACTTTTTCTAATTTTACCGTGCTTATTAATTTTTGGTATAGCTTTATACAGGGCGTATCATTAATAATGCGACATAGAGTAACTGGAGAACCATTGGCCCAAAATATTATGACGATTTAACCTAAAGCACTTGTATTTGGTGCAGTCTTATTTAGTTTCAAACGCAGATATCTTGAAAAATACTCACTTTATGACAATGAAACAGAAAATATTAAAGAATTAAAAAATCATAGTAAAACGACGATTTCGCTAGTGGCGTAGAATTTAGAGCGGGAAAACTTTTCCTCTGCTCCTGCCGTGTGTCTCTGGTAATAGTTAGAAACTATCTTTATTCATAGTTTAACGTGTTATAAAATAACCAAACTTTTTGCCAAATTTTACAAAGAAATATTAAACAGTATCAAAATAATTGGCAAAAAGCTTTTTTAATTTTGAAATAGAACACCCTGTATCTCAGTAAGGAGGCACATTTTATCTAATTGTAAGTGTTTTAGGTTAAATCATCATATTTTGGGCCAAGGGTTCTCCTGTTACTCTATGTCGCATAATCAATGAAACACCACGAGTACCTATGTGTACTTTTAAATAGTAAATAAACGGCACCTACTAGGTGTGACTTTCTTAAAGTTCCGTTAACGGTTCTCTACGTACTGTAGGGTTTATACGCAATGCATCACCATGTATTTAGACAATACCACGTTCGCAATACTCCTATCTGAAAAACATTACGTCATGCTCATCGCACTAATTGTGAATAAAAATCACGACGAAGAAGTACGTCGCCCGTGTTTAAAATAAGTTTTAAAAAAATAAACATTTTGTCGACCTTATTATAGTGACCAATATAGCGTAAACTTTTTCGGTTAACTTTTTTAAATACCGTTCTTAATTCTGGTTAGTCATCACCCACTGCCCTGGCTTAATACGAAGTGCTGGCACTATCCCTCTATTACGTAGTCCATAACGTTGAATTACCACTTTCCACCACAAATTCAAACCCTAGAAGGTTAATAGACAGGAAATTTAGCCCCTTTATGAGCAGAGGCCTGCATCGTGTTACATGGACTTACCGCTGTTTACAGTTACACTTCGGTGAAATCTGAGCAATTTAGTTTAAATTAATCCTGTAATATTTCATTAAATGATTCTTATACGGCCGTGAGCAGTGACCAAATTGAAATTTGTAGGTGGTAACATTATAAAACCTCACTTTGTTTATTACTCGTTTTATTTTAATTTGCGTTTAACGACGAAAACGCATAAAAAAGATCGAGAAAAGCAAAAACAATTCCGTTTTAAATAGCCAAAAGAACCGTTACTTAACAATTCAAGTTATCCCATTTTCTTGCAAGATTAATTTTACTCTAGAGAACTATTAATTAAGTTACATAATTTGCTTTAATTTACTGTGCAAGTCGACCGATATATAACCAGCATTCAAACAACAAGGAATGGGAAACATGCCAATAGCAAGAGCTTAGTTCAGAAACCTCATATTTTCTGAAATACGAATAAATTTATAGTAGAATGCATTCGAGACTTATCCAGGAGGTAATGAATTTTCTTCGGAAGTTTTGTTAACTACATGCAGAGGCATAACTTATCAGACCTTTAGATAAACCTCGCAAAATTTATTGATCTCTAAGTTTGCAGGAATAATTATTAAATAACGTCGGATGACAACTATACCTACCTATACATAATATTATCTAATTTTCCTAATAACCAAGAGATTAAAAGTAGTTAAACTCTTGTTGCATTGAACGTTTCAGTTAAAGTATACGTGCATACGTGTAAACACAGAAATATTTGTAATTTCCATATGATTCGAGTTCTCGGAAACTCTTTGGAGTTTGTTTCCGTTTCTTTTTGTTATTTTGGTAAACATGTTGTACCAAAATACATTTAGGGAAAGTTTTATACCTTATATCTTTGTAATAGAACTTTATCACCGATTGTTAAAACTTACGTCATAAAAAAAGTTAAACAAAAATATAAGTTTCAAAAAGAAATCGGTAACAATTTTTTATGAACCTTTATTAGATAAATTTTGAAAAGAACTATCTACGTTTATTAAATAACATTTTACTTATATACATGCACTTATGTACCTACATTTACTGATATGAAAATAACGTTTCTTTATTATGTTATTGTTCTTTAAATTGCAAAACATTTTTGTTCGACATTTTACGATTTTCACTAATGAATTTACAAATACTGTGGAACTCCGTTTATCCGAGGTTCGATTAACCGAACGTTCGTATTAACCGAGCCAATTAGGGAGAGAGAGAAAACTAATACATACATAATTGAGTGTTTTGAATTTGTTTTTTTTCTGGTTTATTAGTTATTTTAGGTGTGTATTACGTGTATTGAACTATTTTACTTTGTAATGTGCAATAAATTTGAGTTTTTAAGTATATTAAAACGAGAACTTTTTTAACTTAGTTTTTTTGATGTGTTTAATTATAACGAGCTTGTTAACAATCACATTGCAATATATGTTATAAATCAATAGCTGGTCAGCCCGGCTTTTGGCTATCTGAGACAAGCTCGGACCACATTAACTCGGGGCATAAACGGGGTTCCACCTGTAGTTATAATATTTAAATTTAAGTTGGAAACGATTTTTTATGGTGACCTGTAGTGATTGAATGTATCTAGTTAACTTTAGGCAGATGCCGAAGTCGGCATTTTCACTAATATTTTGAAATTCATGTCTGTTACAGTTTGGAGTGGGGGCCTAGATCTGCAAGGGCCCTTGTTTGTGCAAGAACCACCACATCGCTACGAATTTAGTAATACCTCAGGAGGGCGTTTAGTATGCACAGCGCATGGAAGTCCTACTCCTGAGGTCGAGTGGATTCTTGCTGATGGCTCACCCGCACATCAGGTGCGTACCCTTGCAACATAAAATCAACTCAAATTTGCTGACTATAAAAGAATTGCTTATAGAGCAAAAAAGTTACAGTTAGGTACATTTAGCCTTCTTTCATAGATACGAGGAAATTTCAGTCGCGCGACTAAAATCGCGTCGTGTGAAAGAGGCCTTCCTTGTCTATCATAAGTATAGCTATGGCCTATCCAAACCTATATGCAATTCACGTCATCAACAAAAAGTTACTAGATTGTTTATTTGTAATTCGGTTTAAAGTTTGGAAAGTGACATATTCTATAAATGATTTATCTTAGCACGTATTAGATGGTATAAAGAAAAACTACAACTTAGTAGAACTGTCAAAATACGAGGTACGAAGTGACAGCACTGTGTGAAACGTCATCATCTAGTAACCCTTTTATTGATGACGTAGATTGCGTATAGGTTTGGACGAAGTATAGATACATATTGTGCCCATATATGCATGTATTTTTTATTATTACTTACAATTATAAAATATGTTTATAATATTTGAATACGTTAAAAAGAAGAAAAACCGATAAAAATTAATAGTTAGTAATTTTAGCAGGTTGAAATTGCTGCTAAAGACATCAATTCTGAATAGCAGTTGCTTGATAAATTGTTTAATTTCATACGCTTCACAGATTATACGATTTCTATGCCATTGTAACTAACGTCTGACATACACATAAACAAATCGTTCAATTTTACTCTACGAGTTTCAATCCATCAGTAAATCGATTGATATTTTTCAAAAGATTGAATAGAAAGAAACAAGCCGAAACAGCTGAAACTACGTACTTGATGAATGAAATCTGTAGGTATTACAATTTCTTTAAAAAATTTACATCTGTTATTTAAGTAATACATTTTTTTGTAAAAGATTTAAAAGTGAAATAAAATTAGAAAGTGTAGATAATATAAATGTTTCGATAGAAATTCTCTTTTAATAATAATGATGAACTGTAATTAGAAAGTTTGTATATAAGTACATACCTATATAATTGGAATTTACATCGAGCTTTAATCATTAAAAATGAAGAAATTCTGCACTTCCTTCACTAATATTCGTCGAAATTTCAATGCGCCATTATTTTTATAATTTTCATAGATATTAGAACTTGAAACGAATTAATACCTTTTTAATTTAGGATAGGTACTTGTAACATCGTCGTCAAGAAATAAAACTAAAAATTAGCTTGAATTTATAAACTTTACCAAAATCAGGCGAATACATATTAATTGAGTGCAGTGCTTTCATTTTGATATCGAACAAAAACGTTGACGATTTCATAATTAAACGTGGCAATAGACGTCGATAATTCTAGTTTTAATAATACGAGAACGCGTTTCAAGTTAATTTTTAAACAAATAGGTAATATCTGGGTGTACGTAAAGTTGATACGTTGTTCGCATAAATATTGACAAAATTGATTGACGACTGCTTTAAGTTCCTGACTGACTGAAAACTCGAAACGTGAAAAATGTTTTTTCGATAAAGTAATCTTTTCGGCTAATCTACAAGCTTAACACTTCACCTGCATTGTGCCAAAAAACCAGCAAATATGACATGCTATTAAAACACATTTGAAAATAATATAGGCACTACTTGTTACGCTAAATGCAATACAATAACTTATTATTAATGATCAACAACTATAATTATAGTATAACATTTTCTCAATTTTATGATTTTCAGGAGTAGATACCTGCATATTTTGTTTTTTAAACAAAATTAAATCTTTTCAACGAATAAGCAGTGTTACACCAAAACTTAAGTAGTGCATGTCTTTCATACGTTTTTCGAATACCTCTTTTAAGCATATGATTAAAAAGAAAGAATTAATTACATAATCCCCATTATTTCCTTTACATTATTCATAATGCCGCTTTGTAGTAATAGTCGGCGCGATACAGCACAACACCACACTCTTTTACACACTCAATGTACGAAAATTTAGTACGATAAGTATCTAATACGAAAAATGTAATGATAATTAAATACATTTATTACTATTAAATGATTTAATATGCATTAGCAATGGTTTCCCAGGCAAAATATTACAGACAACTTAGTTGTTTAGGTTTTCATGCAAACGTTTGTAATTTTTTCGAAAATATAAAAAAATTACAGCATCTCATCCGGACACTTTTTGGTTCGTTTGCGAACAGTATCGCTCCTTCGAGTTTATTTTGAAGTTCCTTTATGCGAGCGGTCAATAAACAATCAATCACAAATGACAGGTTATTGTTTGACAATGAAAATGTGCTAGCCTACTTGATTAAATTTTCAAAATATAATTGGAAAACAAATAAAATTTAGATTAAATCGCGAAATTTGACACTTTGTTCCCGACTCACCCTGTATTTTTACATTTCTTACAATTAATAAGTAAATTGTAATATACATATGCATTGGAATGTTGTAGGTATTCACGTCACATTAAAATTGTTACTAGACATTTTTAAAACAAAGGTAGGTACGTGCCTAATATAAATCTGACTGTTTTATGCTTAAATACTGTATGCGCCAAAACAAAGGACACTGAAAACTAAGGAAAACTAAACTAAACTATTAAACCCTGTTTGTTATTTGTGAGGCTTCATTAAACATACAAATTACAAACATTTCAACAAACTAAAGTTAGAAATAAGTCAATTTTCAACATTTCCGAGATACGAAACGCATGCCTAATATACGAGGCGCGTTTTTTAAGTAAGTACTGTTTTGGAATTAAAAAAAGACGTGCAAAGATATCGCAATAATTTTATTTTTACATGAAAGCCTGTACCTTAATCTACTTTTCTACATAATTTCCGTGAATATTGAGGCACTTGTCATAACGTGGCACCAGTTTTTGAATACCCTCCTCATAAAATTCTGCAGCCTGACTTGTTAACCACTGTATCACAAATGTTTTGACTTCGTTATCGTCTTGAAGATGCTGACCACCCAGGTGTTTCTTCAAGTGCAGGAACAAATGGTAGTCGCTGGGCGCCAGATCAGGGCTGTATGGAGGATGATCTAGAGTTTCCCATTTAAAAGATTTGATGAGATCTTTGGTCCGATTAGCCACATGTGGACGGGCATTGTCATGCAGCAAAACGATACCCTTACTCAACTTGCCACGTCTTTTGTTCTGGATTGCACGACGCAGATTGTTCAATGTCTCACAATAAGACGCTGCATTGATTGTCTCATTACGAGGCAGAAACTCCACTAGCAATACTCCTTTTCTGTCCCAAAAAACTGTGCACATGATCGGACCAAAGATCTCATCAAATCTTTTAAATGGGAAACTCTAGATCATCCTCCATACAGCCCTGATCTGGCGCCCAGCGACTACCATTTGTTCCTGCACTTGAAGAAACACCTGGGTGGTCAGCATCTTCAAGACGATAACGAAGTCAAAACATTTGTGATACAGTGGTTAACAAGTCAGGCGGCAGAATTTTATGAGGAGGGTATTCAAAAACTGGTGCCACGTTATGACAAGTGCCTCAATATTCACGGAAATTATGTAGAAAAGTAGATTAAGGTACAGGCTTTCATGTAAAAATAAAATTATTGCGATATCTTTGCACGTCTTTTTTTAATTCCAAAACGGTACTTACTTAAAAAACGCGCCTCGTACTTTGCCGTTGCGTTGCCACGCAGTATACCCGTAACAAGTACGAAGTTATAAAAATAGACTACTGCATTCTTCTAACAATTCTTCTGCAATCCTTGTTAGTTGGCGGTAGTTTCTGAAACGTTGTTCTAAATTGATTGGCAACCACTAACAAACTAGATCCATTTAATCGCTCGATTCCATGACAACCACTGTTACATATATCGCTTGATGCGTTTATATATTTTATAGGCTTTTAAATGACGGCGACCTTTCGATTTGGTGCATACCGTACGTTTAAATTAAATTAAATTTCGTATTAAAACCATTTCAAAATTTCAATTAAATCGGTTCACTCGCATTTGTAATAACGTAATATTTTATCGAGCTCGTCCTACCAACTATGCGTAAACGTCAATAATTACAACAAACAACATTGCAAAATAAAATATAAACCCAAGTTGTCGTAGCGAATATTAATTTTCAGTGAACTGCAAATATTTCAAATAGAGCAGCCATCAAAAACATTACACAACGCAAAATAATAACGGCATACATTCTTAAAAACCCATAAGTTTTCATTTATGAATTACGGGACACCTATCTCGATAACGATATTAGGATTTTGTCCACATTTACATTCAAAATAACATGTAGGTACAGTATTTTTTTACTTATACATGCAGTGTACAAAATTTCACAATTTTAATGAATATATGTACCTACACCGAACATTCTATGGACAAAGTTAAATTTTTCGGAAACTTTTTTATTTTTGAAAAACATTTGTCTTTTTTACTGGCGAATTATAATGTCATATTTATATTTTCCAAATAAACACGGGTGCGGTTAAATTCTAGCGGATTTCACGTACCTACCCTACTTATGTTATTACCGTTATAACACGTTTGTTACAACTTATTTCGTTTTGCATTGGTGTGTAGTGACTATATATCTATTATAAAAGCTGTTTTTATAGTAGTATTTTGTAAAAGTAATACTTATTTTGTATTTTTTATTTTCTTTTTCTGTGTAAGTATTTTCTTTTAATAATTGTGAATTGTGAACTGAACACCTAAACGTATCCAATAATCGCAACAATTTCAAAATCCAACTTTTGCATTGGATAAAAATAATTTATTACAATATGTTTCTACCTATTTAAGAAGTGTTCTAAACAATGAATTTGTACAAATGATCGAGTATGTAATAACTAGTTTCTACGCCAAAGTATTTATTTTGCATATAATCACCGTTTAAAAAAAAGTATATGTTGTGATTATTTGAAAATAATAGTTTTTAAAAACTGATAAAATCATTATAGTAAAATCATTATCAGTATAGTTTTACTAAAATTTAGCTCGAAAATTAATCCAAATTATTATGAAAGAACGTACTTACAAGTTGTTTAATTCATTGTAAAAGTAAAGAAATTTCATTTTAATTTACTATAAATATAGTTATCGGGATTTTCTATAACTTTTTAAATATTGATGACTAAAATTACTATTCGATTTGAAATTTTTAATTTATAAATGAATAATAATGTAAAGATCGTTGCGTAAAATTCGTTGCGTATTCATGTAAAAATACTGTCATGATACGATTTCGTAAAAAAACACGCCCTGTAGTTCCTACTATACTGATTATGAAACAAGAAAGCAGTGTTATAACAGCGATATAAAGTTCAAAATGATTGACTTGATTTTTAAAATGTTAAAAAAACTTTTCTGTATTCACCAGTCGGATAAAATCAAAATAGAAAATGTACAGAACGTGGGTACTTGCATGATCAAAAACAAAAACACTAGATTGCCAAGACCTACACGACATTTTAAACGAGACATTAGCTGATACATTTATTTTTGTTTAAAATTACCCATCCCGAGAAGTTTTGTTTAACACGACACCATTTATTAAACTAGTAAAAAAGTGATTTATTTAGCTAAATTAAATTAAAATATTCACCAATATTAATATAATGAACACCGAGGATGAATTCAAAACTGTACCGACGCCCATACATGTGCACACACAACAATAAATGGGAATCAACTAATTTCTTACGTATTAATTCCACCTATTGTCAGTCAGTCATGTATAATTCGATAAGCTCCTTCCTATTGATAGGTATTATTTTACGAAGGAACCTTGATATCCGAATTAGTCACAATACCTTATGTACCTATATCATAAGTACGTTATTGAAGGTTGCGCTAATCGCGCTCGCCTCGGGTGTTTGTAAGATTACTTCTATCTTGCACATTAAAACGTCTGGCATAAAATTGTTAGATAAGGAAGTATACGTATAATTCTGATATTTACGATTTATATTTAAATTTATTCCAGATTTTAACGAAGTGTTCGATAAATTTTCTACCTACATAAATTGTTTCTTCAAAAACTATTCAACATTTTGTTCGTTCCTATAATAAGCTATGAGACTTAAGGCAAAATTTATAACATACCTAATTCGTAATTCAAATACAACGCCGTTATTAAAAAATATGTATAAAAAATTTCTAGTTAGTCTGCAATACTATGCTGTTTTTATTTTACGCAGAGGTAACCTGATCGGTAATCCTATCGTTAGTTTTAAAAAACCCTAACAAATAAAGCGGCCAAATTAAATAATTTACCTATTTTTGGGAACAATGTATTGCCACTCGCAAGTTTATATTCAAGTATATTGTAATTCAAAAGTATTAAAAATGTAACGGTTTTAATTATTTTGTAATTAATTTGAAGTGCATATTTTTTAACAAATTTTAAAATAATAAGTCTTTTATCATATTATGTATATTTTAAGCGCATATGTGCGATCTCAAATCAAATGACACATGTTCCTCCTAGTTTAAAATCAATAAATCCGTGCTCAAAAATAATATGCGAAAGAAAAGTATTATTTTTATTTTGAAATAAATATGCTAAACATAAGTAAATAATATTTTTTACTAATTGTAAGTACGTATAAATTAAATACAAGTGTTAAGCGGATAATGATAGCATTGCCGGCTGTAATTAGTGCACTGCCGGTAGTTCGCTGCTTATTGATTAAACAGGAACATTAAAACTGCTCCAGATAAATTATTAAAGAAGTAATAGGCACACCAGTTATATATTTTATTTAATTAAGCACGCGAAAGTTTGAACTTCGTCGTGTTTTCATTTATTTTATAAACTTAACTGACGTTTAGAGTTAATGGTAATTTTGTCTTTCTTCGTATAAAATAGGAAATGAATTCATTTTTAACTTGCAAATTTCAGTTGAGTCGTAGATCTCACTCTCGAAACTCAAACGACAAAATATCGGAAGTCGGGCATCAAAATTTACATAAAAAAGCCATAACATTTTTTGTAATTTACAACATTTAATCGTTGATGAAATATAAGAGAAATCATAACATAGAAAACTGTCCATTCAAAATGAAAACTAAAAGTTTATATTATACTATATCTAAATATAAATACCTATTTGTATTTAAAAACTTCGACAAGTTTCTATAAAAGTCCATTTTACAAAATTACAAGATGCCTGCCAAAATAAAACTAAATTCAATCAAATACTGCTTAAAAAAATTTAACTATAAATTTATTGATTCAAACACAAAAGTTTTAATTAATGCACGTACCGACTTCCTTACGAATTACAACTTTCGCGGTGAACTTTTCGTTTCTTCTATTAATTTTACAGGTGTTGCTAATGACGACGAAAATCAATTCTCTTAATACTTACTGGTAGAAGAAACTCCGCTGTTCAATCTTGAGCGTTGCCTGGCAGTAGCGGTATATCGGTTTTATAGTTATTTCATTGCATTTATTTTATTGTAAACTAGATTTTGTTCTTGTTATGATAAATGATGATGATGATGATTATGATGTAATAAAAACTGAAAACAACCCTTCACGACTATAACGCATAAACAGTTCCTTACTGGACATGGTTTCACAAAGCAAATAAATATTTACCTACTACATTTTCTTTGTAGTAGGTAAGTACATAAATATCCTAAAACATTGTAATATAAATTTTGAATTACTCTGTATAACAGACAACTGTCAAATAAACTATAATGCTCCTAGCTAAATATCAGCAAGTTTTTAGTGAATCGAACAGATTAAGAGAACTACTAATATAGTGAAAAACAACTTAAAATAATAACTATAAAACCAATACCCACCACTATCTAAGTAACGCTTAAGGTTTAGGAAATGTTGATAAAATCGAACATGTGACTTTTTCTATAATTGACTCTATAATTCATAAATAAATATGTGCACAATCATTCCTAAACTAACAAGGAGGTTAGTGCCTTTTACCTTGCATTTTATGATTAAAGCATGCCATTCGTTCCAGCTTTAGTATAACTGTGATGATTAAGAAAACAAAAGAGCATATTTTTCAATACGATGTTTCCATTAAACAATTTTTATTCTGTAATGAAATAGCAGCGTTAGGTATTTAAATTTAATTTAATTATAACCAATCCAATGCTGATAAAATGTTACCCTGGAAAACCCATAAATAATTGAATGAATACAACTCGTACCAATTTAGTCTACTTATCTTATTTTCAAATAAAATCGTAACTCGCGTAAAACATTTTAGACGTAAAGTTGTTAGTTTCCGGGAACATTTATCGAAAACAGCGGAAAAAAGACAAGAAAACGCGTGTTTTACGAGTTTGGACCTTCGGGGTAGACAACCGGCATTTCATAACACTTCGTTGCAACTGGAAGTCGGTTACGACTCGGAATGAATTCACTTAGGCAACGTAACATATCTACGAAGTGGCGTGCTTTAATCATAAAATTTCAAGTACCATCAAACGGGGGCTACTTTGCTCTAAACATCGTCCACTCGTGAAATAACATGTATAAAAAAACAATAGAATAATATTTAAAGTATAAAAATTGCTTCATAATAATATACCCGTGTGTTTTAAACCATTGAAAGAGATTGGTGACTATACTGTTTAATTTCTTGCAAGGTTTTGCAAAGTGGAGCAAAGTTGCACAATATACAGGCGGATGAGTTTGATCCACTGGACTTTCTGAATGGTTCTGTCGTATAATTGTTGGAATAGAGCACGCTTGGACGTACTGACGTACCGTATTGGCTAACTACTACACTCCATAGAAAATTTCAGCGAAAAAAATTATTATAAAACCAAGTAAAAAAGCGATGAATATTTCTTTGTAAAAGTATACCTACTTTTTTTGTACAAAAACGCAAAACGCTAGCCGCCAATATGAACATCAAATTTCCCCTAATTATACAATAATAGATTTACAATAATGTCGTGCGTTTGCAACGCTATAGAACCCTCTTTGTTTTGGTAGCAATAGTTTTTCGTAAATCGCATTCTAAAAAAAAGGTCTTTATCTTTTAAACATTTTGCAAGTTTGGAGCCAAGTAGCTGCCGTCCAAGTTGGACGGCACCGCACAAAATCAGACATTAATAAAGTTCCTACTAAATAGAGAAAAAACGATAATTTCATGGAGTTTGATCGGAAGTTTGAAAAAACTACATAGGTATAAGTAACATGTTTATATCAACATTTTAAGTATTTTTAGAAGATTAGATTCTTCTCTCAATGTGGAAGACCAAAAAACGATCTTGCATTCTTTTGAAAATTGTCATTTATACCTATTAAATATTTACTAACATTACATGGGCTTATTGGCAAAAACCCGGTAAGGTCATATTACTTACAAATAGTAATTTTAGAGAACTACGTAATTTAATCGCAACGTTTTCTTCTGAAAAATCGTGCTTTTGATTTTGTATCAAACAACAATCGCACTTTGGGAACGTAAATTACCTTTAGTCACCAATATTGTTTCTGAATTACTCATAATAATATCTAAATCATAGATTGGAATACTATTATTTTACGCGTTGTACTAATTTTACTGGACTTAACGGGTTCTTATAATAAGCCCACGATTAAATATAATTATCCTGAGTTCTAAGTAAATTAAAAACTTGAACTTCAAAATGTTACTATGAAATCACATTTCAAAACACTTATATTGTAGAAAATATAGTATGTATAATGAATTTGGAGCAATACGAACGAATATTACTAATTGTTTTATATTTTACAGGTTCCGGAATTAAGACTGTTATATCCCAACGGAACTCTAGTATTTCCGCCTTTTCCCAACGAACTATATCGTCATGATATTCATGCGGCCTTGTATAGATGTAGATTACGCAGTACACTTGGCAGTGTTCTTAGCAGAGATGTCCATGTAAAAGCAGGTAAGTAGACATTAAATGACTTATAACAGACTTATAATGATTAACAATAATGACTTGCTTTCTGAATACTTTATAAAATAACTTATTCAATCATAGAAAGTACGTATTCAACTAAAACGCATCGGTTCACGAAAGCACGATTTTCAAAATTTTTTCCAAGTTTCAGTTTTCAAGTTACACGCGATTCTTCAACCACCCACGACTAACGATACCTAAGTTTCTATTCCATCCCACAACACATTTTATATGTCAAGTTTTTCATTAATCTACTCGACATCGCTAGTATTTCCCAACTATTGCATCACATGCCTATCCAGTCAAAAACTGTTTCTGATCCAATTCCTAGATAATGAATATTATTTAAGTTCGCTTATTCGAGTTTTTGTTTTGGATAACAAGTACGTCTTGAATCGCTATAAAATTTTGTGCAACGCCACGCGTTGTAAGGATCACAAAGATTTTGTCGGTTTCTAGCATACAACAGGATGTTTTTCTCCATCCGATTAAGTAGTTGTACAAACCAAAAGACTCGCATTATAGTTTGTTGAAATGTAATTAAAACAGCAAAGTCATAACGCAAAGACCGTGTAACGTGTAACACAATACTAAACAGGATAAAGTTCACTTAAATTAAATGCTTTCGATAGCTAACAACATATAAACTATCGTTATCGTTTGTAGATATCTAGGTAAAAAGATTGAAAGTAACACTTAATTATTAAATAGTGAGTGAATTGCTTGAATGAGAAAGGTCGTCGGCGTCACTTGCGCCCCCTTTAATATCTATCTCGCATTATTAGAAACTATGCACACAATAAATTTATATAAGAAAATCTTGTTTCTTCGCCGAGGATAAATAGAAAAAAAAATGTTTAACATGGAAAATTAGTTTGCGCTGCGCATCAGTTATCTCGAAAATTGTGTAAGAGAATAAGTTAATGATCTATAGAATAAAACATTTCCCTTTTTCTTCCAGCTGTATTAAATAAACTGTGTACAACGATTATTTGTTATTTAAGAATTGGCCGAGGATTATTTTTAAATAAATCTACGGAAATAGTTTCTGTTTGAATTTTTGCAATAATAAATGAATTTAAAATCTTTTGGTATAATTTTTTAAGTACCTACGTAGAGGTATGGGTAAGTACGTGTATTTAGTAGAACGAAATCTGCTGACACATACAAAGGTATGTAACCTATCTAAACCTGGTCAGTGAACATGACAGTCGTTCGGTAAGCGGCTTATGCTGAGCTACGCAACTTGTGTACAATGTTAAACCATTTTTGAAAGTAGCTTATTAAAGCTACACAATAATCAATCGTTTATTTAAACTAATACCTTCCGTTATAGTTACTTTTTAATATAAAATAAGCTGTTTGTACAAATTCATCAACAACTAAAGCATAATTTGGTAGTTATTCTTGTGCATTAAAAGGAGAAAAAAAATGTTAAGGGGATAGTAGACGGAGTTTTGAAACGTATTGCCGTTGCGACATCGCTAGTATTAGTTCCACCGTTCATTCGTAAAAATAGGTAACCAAAATTTTTAATATTTTTACACGGATGTTTTTTAAATACAGCAGGTAGTAAGGTTTCGGTTTAGTAGGCATAATGGGTTCTCAACGTAATCGCTTCTTATCGTTACTGAAAGTATTTACAAGTAGATAAATGTATTTTTACATTCTGGAATTATTTAACTGCTGTCGTTTTACAAAGTCGTCTTCGACATGGTAAATAATTTCAATAACTTGCAAAATTCGTTAATAAAAGCTACATTTTTAAAAAAAATTATATATTACAAAAGCAACATGATTGGTTTGAATATTTTATATATTACACATTACGTATGTATTTATATATCTATCTTATAATTCATTTTGTTTTGAAAAGCAGATGTATATGTATATTTAAATTTTCTTTCTTTTTATTGTACACCTTATAATTAATATTTTAAAAATAAATATTTTAAAAGGTAGAATTTTTCTTTGTCGACTAACTCTCCATGTATTTCTAAAATGTAAATACATGGACCTCTAAGCTCTAACGCAAATTGTCTGAAAATCGAGCTTGGTTAGGCTCTTGGATTGGAACTCAGTTAGGGTCTTGGTTAGGGCTACCCTCAAACATTCGACGATTCAATTTCGCGAACGAAATTTTATCTTACGCACGTTTTCGCGATCACAGTGGTTGGTGAAATACAGTGAAATATAAACCGTAGGTATAGGTACGTAATAATACAAATACGTAGTCAACGGAAAAATCTACGTTGAAAATTGGCAAAAGATGAAAAACGATGACGAGAAAAAGGTAGGAAATAGAAAGAAAAATTTAGAGTTTCTAATTTTTTTTGATAGTCTGTTACAGACAAGTGACAGTCGCAGCGGCAGTAGTGTTAGTCTGCATTCCACGTGAAAAAATACTTCAGGATTTTAATTTTTTTAAATGTTTTCTGATTTTTTTTAATTTCACAAAGAGAATATTTTTAAAATAATAGGAATATATTGGTAATTTCTTAATTGCTAAATTGTTTTAGATGACCGTTGCTGTCCTAAAGTATATGTTGAAGTTATTAGTGTTATATTAAAATTTCAGAAGTTCATCTCTCATCAAATAGATTTAAACGTCGAAAAACTACATTTTTTTATTAACAACATAAATTAAAATCGATGTAAATACGAAACTGTTGAAGTTTACATACTGATTTTACTTCCCACCCCGAAAAACACTATCGTCTCTACTAATTCAAAAACAAATAGTGAACATTTAAATTATTTTTCAAGAAAATACCGAAAAACCTATTATTTTTGTTTATCACTTTGAATATAAATTAATATACGTAAGAGCAATAATAATCTTTTATAATCACTTTTATAATAAAAAAAAGAGTTTCATCGATATTCATCTTTTAAATTTTTAGTAACACTGCAAATTCGTCTACTATCCCCTTAAAATTGTTACCTTTAATGATTAAAATTTCAAGAAAAGTTGTTAATAACTTCGCTCGATTTGAAATTTACCATAGGTATCACCTAGAAATAGTAATTTCTAAAGTCCTAATTTTCTTTTTACACGATAGATACCCAGAACTGAATTCAAACAGGAATTTTAAAAATCAATATTATTTAATCCGAGTTAAAACGAAATACTGCTTATACTACGTAAAATAAATTTATTTTTGTTTTCTAACCTGTGTTATTTCGAAATTGTGTAAAAACAGAATTGTGTGTAGTTCACTCTCATGTTATAAATGTATTAAATAATAAAACTTTTGTGAATAATAAAATTTGGGAGATAAAATGATTGTAATATAGAAGTATACAAATGTTGATAATTTTTTGAAAACTTTGTATAAATAAATAGGTAACTTGGCTGTTCAAAATTGAGTACTAAGTACCATAAAAATTAATAGTAATTTAATTGCATAAAGTAATTTTTTTTTAAGTAGGCACCTAACATGATTTTTTATAACAAAATTTGCGGAATAATAATGACAAACATCTTAAAACTTTTTAAATTAAAAATTGTATTACCTATTTTTGTAAAATAGGTAGGTAGACGTAATAAATTATACTTAAGAAATCACAATAAAAATGATTTTCGCGCAGGTCACGTATAGTTTATGAAATAGTCTAAACTGCTTTATAACGATTAGGTAAATATGTCTCCTTAATTTAACAGCTTTAATTTGATAGGATGAAATATTGCTATATTTTTCTTAATATTACACACCTAGATATTATGTCTAAAGTGAAGTACGTAAATAATAAAATAATATATTTTCATAACGCCCGCTATATATATATATATATATATATATATATATATATATATATATAGTACCTAATTTGTATCCTTTCAATGCCCTTTTATTTATAAGACTAAGCAATTCGGAGAACTGTCTAATACAAACCAAAATACACAAAACAGAAGCATAGACAAACAGTACGCAACAAAAACTCTTTCCCCCATAAATATCCTTTAATACACCTAGGGGTACGACGTTCATACATATGCTGAAAGAAACAAAACGTAAAAGAGAATGCAAATATGTCTTTACAAAACGTGAGGTATAAAACTTAGTACAATCTCTTAAACTTTTACCGTAAAGACAGCGTTGTAACTCATGCTGTGTAGTATATAAATGGAGGTGTGCCCCAAAACCACTGTAATACAAACTACACAATTTGATTTTAGAAACAGGTTGTTGACCCAAACATTTGCATTTGATACTTTACATAATTCACGGTTCATAAAAACAAAACGTTGTGTTAAAAGTAATAAGAAAACTGAAAGATTCGAAAAGTCTGCAGAACACCATCTTCGCAGTACATATATGTTGAACTCGTAAAAGTAATCATAAAATGATGGTTATAGTAGAAAGCCTGATAATATTTGAACATAGGATAAAAGTAAATTGCCCCTGTTTGACAGTGGTAACATCTAAAAACGTTATATAAGTAATACGTATCTCTAAAACTGCGATTTGATACGTTGTAGCAAGTAGGTATTAAAGCTAATATCCTCTGCATTTAAAGCCGCTTTTTACTTGATAAAAGCAAAATATTTAAAATTAACGCTACGATGTATAAGTAATCCACGATTATGGCAACAATTATTTAAAAAAAAATTGTAAGTCTCCTTATATTAGATAATATAAGAAATCAACATATTTTACGAGTTTTCTGTCCTAATATTTAAGATAAAATTTAACAGCACCAGAGCATAAGAAAGTATATGGATGAATAGAGAATATAAACAGGGCAAAAGAATCTGTTGGAAATTTTATGTGCTTCAGTATAAACCGAGTTAATGATCAAACCGTTGTTTGCTGATAACATGAAAAATATTTCGAAATAACAAACAAGCCGTACCTATAGTAAAATAATATTTTTAATTAAAATGGGAAACTATTTACTACGTATTCGTACTGAATGTTATAGGTAAGTATCTGAAATAACGAATTCGAGTACAGATTTACAAAGTCGTATTTAATTAAATGATAGATAATTTCACGCTAAAATTTCGGTTACTGTTTAATTATTGTATATGTAATTATTAGATATACATAGATACATTTTATAAGTAATAAATTTAATAAAGTTGCATAAATTTGCAATTATTTAAATAACGTATAAATACTTATCGTTAGTTTTATTTGTATATAAATTAGACTATCGTTTCATAATTTTAATATTTTTCTGCATTTAAAAATAAACAAAAAGCACTTGCAATCGAAAATAAACATAAAGAATTTGTACAAATCCGATAACTTTATTGGAGAATTTCTTATACATATAGGTATGAAACCATTCAAACTCCAACATTATCAAATATTTATTGTAATTTCACAAAGCTCAAATATTAAATTCGAGTTATATTGACTAAACTACATATGGTTACCAAAAGTGATTCTTTTTCATTTCTCCTTTATACGGGAAATTAACCATTTGTCTTTTGTACGCTTAACAGATAGCTCAACGGGAACTCGTTGATCTTTTGACCACATCAGATACCGAATTGTCTCTAAATGCTATTCAGGAGAGAAATTGTATAAAAGCTTCATCAGTCACAAGTAGATTTTAGAAACGAACTTATACGGAAACAATCCTATTCTTGCAATTTTATTTTACGAAAAAACAAGCCGTAAAAAGCGATAAAAAAACAAATCATGGACGAAATAAAATCTTCCCAATACTTTATCCGATCGTACAAATCGAATTTCTATTGGTACCTATTGAAATTGAAATATCAAATCCTATTCAAAAATTCATCAATGAAAATTTTAAATGTATAAATACATATCATTGAATGTAAATAATTCAAATTAATATCACTAAAAATATATATATAATAGGTATAGGTATATATAATACATTATATACATAATAAGTATTATTATAATCAATAAAAATCTTAATCCAATTTATAAAAACAATTTTTTCGACATCTTTTTACGCCCTTTAGATAAACAAAGTGTTAATTTAATTTATTATTAAAAATAAGAACAAGTAAGCGCGACATTTAGTAAAATTTTAAATTTCCATTTAATATACATGGTCTAGATGAGAAAATTAATTAATAGAATTTGCATATAAATTAAGAAAAGTGTTTAAAACGGAGTATTTGAATAACTTTGAATGCCCGTGAAAGTATTTCAAAGCTAAAACAACACAAATAATAAATATTAAGCTGTTGCTTTAAAATATCTCAATTTGATGTAGCCTCCCTTTAACGCAAATTAAAGCATGACGAGAAATATAAGATTATTTCAATTAAAATACTGTTATTTTTACATTTCACGCAAAAATGTAATTATAGCAAACTGAAAGGCGCGTATAGGCTTTATAGTACAAAGTTACGTATCCACCTACTGTGTTAAATTGCTGTGAACAGTAATTGCTTCACGTTTAAGCCTTTATATTGTCAATTCATCTTCTACTTTTTAATTTCTTTCGACCTTTATAAATTTTCACTCTATTGAAAAAAAAACGAATTTTTTTCAAACAAGGCAAAGCATATATTATTTACGTCAGTTATTATATAATTATTAAAATTGAATTTTTGTAAGAAATTTATACTTGTTTGTCTCATAATCCCTAACGATAAGAGACTAGAAAATTTGTAGCTGTTAGTTTATGGGGCGAAAGCTATGTCTTTTACGTTATTTTTCTTGAAAGGCAGCTGAAATTTATGTCTCCACTGATTGCATTAACAGCTCGTATCAGTACGTAACACTCACTTTAGGAATCCTTAGAACTAAATAATGAATAAGATGGAATTGCTATTATTTTGACAAAATTACATTATTGTTAGTTTACTAAAATACGAACGACTATTTAATTATTTATCATATTCTTATATCAATGTCCCTTTTTAACAAGAGTAAATCTGGATAGTAAACACGTAAATATAGAAATTATATGAAAATAAAATTATTGAAAATAATTATTTTATAGTTTGAGTAAAAGACCTATGTATAGTAGCTGTATAAAAGCTATCAATTAAGAATTATCTATGATGGTTATTATGATGGATTTATTTTGTCTGTGATTTATTCATTTTAGAGTTATTGAAATACCTCTTTGATTTACTCGTTACAGTACCTATACTATACACCTATATGTAAATAATAGTTACTGTACTTGTATGCGCAGAAACGTGTTTAAAAACGTGTTTACCGTTCATCTACTGCTGTGTTGTTAATTTGTCGTGAATTTTAAGGTACGTCACAGGACGATTTGTTCGCGCAGCAATTGATGACGCAATATACCTTTTACAAAATGATTTCACTCTAGGTTCATGCGTTTTACTTTGCGTCTAGCGGAGATCCAGAATAGGGCTCCTGCACCACTCCAAAAGAGTCGATTTCGATAATTCGCCTACTTAGATTCGCTAATCACCTGTAATTAAGGGTATGATTCGTTATCGAAGTACAAAATAACAACGATGTGGTTTTTCGTTTCCCATTTATTTAGAATATTTTGCGTAAACTTATTAACCATCTTATAATTAGGTCTGATTTTTCAATCACTTGCTAAATTTATCTGATAGGTATTTATCATAGAAACGTTTATTCGAGCAATTGTAATCCAAAACCAAGAGATTGATAGATCGGTCCTAAGATCGTTAATAAGTTTACCCAAAATATTTTAAATAAATGGGGAACGAAAAACCACATCTTTGTTATTCTGTACTTCGAGAACGATCCATATCCGTAATTGCAGGTCATTAGCGAGCCCATGTACGCCGATTATCGAAGCTGACCTTTTTTGGGGGTGGCGCAGGTACATGCAAAGTGAAACGCTTATTACTGCACCTGCATCTGGAATCAATTTAAGCGACGATACTGCGAATTTTAATTTTAACAAAGAGTTTAGTATTGCAAAGCGATGTTAAATACATATACGTCGCAGTCATCTAGTATGAAAACAACACACATTAAACTTCTTTTTTATTAGCTTTTAAGTTTTAGTAGTTTATAATAATTGAGTGAGACTCAAGTATAACGGTAAACATTCTTATCTTATCCGATAATAGATTAACCTTTAAGTGCTCCGTTTTCTGCAATAAATAGGTACATAAAGCGATGAAAAAGAAAATAAAATTTTGCGTTTGTCGGACTAGGTGGCTGTGTCTACAAATTTAATAGACTCTTGAAATACGAAACAACTTTTTTAAATAACGTTTCGGTGCATCTCGAGAAATGAAAGTGCATATTTCACCCTTCGGCCGAATCGAATCGTTGTTTGGAATTGTATTTCGAAAATTTTCGGAGAAAATTAAGTTAGGTATTTTTCCTTTTGTGTCCAACTTTCTCTCGGTCACTGTGTATATATATATATATATATATATATATATATATATATATATTATATAATAAAATACATACCTAAATTCAAATTAGAAAAGAAACCTTTTGAAATTATTATAGATTTAAAGGCAAAGTGAATCGCAAACTCTATTTTATATAGGTAATAAAGACAACGTGTAATTGGAAAACGTTTTTTTTTAATCACCATGTTATTATAACATACATGTTATATCTATAAGAAAATAAACTAATATGAGCTATAAAATTGAATAATTAGATATTAGTTGTTTTATTTGTAAAATTACTGAAATATAAATTTTGCTTTGAATATTTGTTCCAATTTCTTTTCTATATTTAACGGAGAAGGAATTGTAATACATATGTCATATTGAAGTTGGTGAGGGCAGATCAGTGGCTCAGTTACGGTTAATAACAGACTTATAAAGTTCTAAATGCGATCTTATGAAGGTTGAATGGCCCAGTGCACTCAAGCTTTCAAAGAAAAACCAGAATCCCAGGTTGCCACTTTCTTCACATGAAGTATTCAGCACTTTACTCCGACAGCTGTATCCGCTTGTTTAAGCTTCGCCTTCTGCTATAGAAAATTCGTTAAGCTTCGTGAACTTAAAAGTCAGCTTTTTGTTTCATGCTACGAAAGATTTACAACTAAAATATTAATGAGTATATAAATCAGCATTTTATTTATTTTGTTGTTATAATAGGTATGTGCTTCTTCAAAGTTAACGTTTTTCAACAATTACCGACGGCAACTTTTCTTTCACAGATTTAAGGAATTATATTCAGATGTCCAAAATCATGCCATTACTATTTTTACCACTTACTCTTTTATAAAAGTCAAATGTATACTTAATCAATTGTAAATAGGTCCTTTAATTTATTTCATAGATTTATTTTCATAAAAATAAAAAAATATTGCACGTCAAAAAAGTTCAATTAATAAATGCATATGTATTTCTAAACATTTCATTTTTATTATTTGAATAAAATCTAGTAAAACAGTAAAAATACTGAAAATAAATCAAATTTACCTAATCACATTGTAAAAGAATATTTACTAACAAGAAACTAAAAAACACGTCGTTTATCACAATGCAAAAACTAACGAAAGCGGCATTCGCAGAAAATAACAGCGAGATAAAACGTTTTATAGCGATTAATTCAGATTCGAGTTTTACATAGGAAATTTTCAAAGCGAAGTGATTTGAATATAATTATTAGAAGCGTATAAAATATCTTTAGAATAAAATGAAGTTGTTCGACTATCGTTACGATGAAAGAATGCTTATTCATTGAAAATTAAGGTTTACTTTGATACACTGCTATGCTATAAGCGAAGCTACGCAAGATTTTTATAGTACCTATCGCCCTACCGACCTCCTACCTAGAAGCGTTGTAAGTGAATTAACTATGAAGTTATTCAATTTTAAAAAGCGGCATGTTAAAATTCGATATTTTTAAGTGAAGAGATGCTCTACCTACTTAAAAATACTTCTAAAGTGATTTCCATAATAAATTAAACGTCATTTTAATCAGAAAAACCCAAATGTGTTTTTAGTCAACTTTTACAAATGGTGATATTTTTTAAATTTTGGTAACTATGGTAAATTAATTTTGCAATAATATCTATTAAATAAAATTCTACTGTAGAAATTATGAGGCGGGTTTTTGGCCCTAAAAATTGATGAAAATTTAAATAGGTCCTACTGACGTAATTATTATATATATATATATATATAAATATATATATATATCTAAATATATAAATACATAAAATATATATAAATATAAAATATATATATATATAAATATATATATCTAAATATATAAATATAAAATATATATATATATATATATATATATATATATATATATATATATGTATATATATTTAAGATAGAAAGCGTTTCACCACTGCACTCGTATAAAAAAAATAAAGTTGAATTATCAAAATTAGAGTATTTTTAGTTAAAACTATAAACACTACCATGTACCTACGTCATCATTGGCACTTCCCCTTTTTTTCATATGTCATTCGTGTTAATCATTCACCAAAATAATCAATCATACAAAAGAGTCTGATCAATTGGCTCTGCGTCGACCAACAAGAACAAAACTTTGTACGTGCCAAGTCCTAACAAAATAACAAAAAACTCGATGAAATCTTCTAGGATAAACGTTCTGAAATAAAAAATCGTAATAATTACCTACATTAGTAAGACCTATTTAAATTTTCATCAACGTTTAAGACCAACAACCCACCTTACGGACCCTCGTCCTTTAAGTAAACATTAATATAATAAAAATTAAATATTTACATCCAGAATAGATGATTTAGTTAGGTACCTACCTACTACTTTATCATTTTTAGGTAACATATGAGCCAATTATTTCCTTTACGATATAGGTATGAAAGAAAATTCAAAGATACATTTTTTGCATATTTTCATATAAAAAGCCCTCTGAGACATTTGATTTATTACTTAGTAAAGTAGGACGAAACCTCACAAAGCAAACGACAAGATTTGGTAAGACAATAACTTCAGAATAGACGCTCTTAAGTGCGAAGTTATAAATTGTCCTGACAAGAATTATTACAATTTAGTTTGTTTTTTCGTAAGTCGAGACCAACAAGTGCCAGACACAACAATTTAAGAAATTACTCTTTTATTAAATAATACCATAAAACCTTCAGGTGTCCTAAATAAAGTTTATTTGCCGTTGTAATATAATTTCCAATTAGCAATTAATAAATTTATATCTTTACTTAAAGAAAGCTCTTCTACGAATATGCTTTAGAAAAAATAGACCTAAGTACTACTAAACAATAATAAAAATAAATATGTAGGAATGTATTAGCAAATATGAATTGTACGATTCTATTTGGTAATTATTTTCATAATATAATCATAATGTAAATACAAGACGTCTGTACTTTCTACAACTGTAGGTAGGTAACCATTTACCTACGCGAAAATATAAAAATTACCGTTTAATTTTATTAGATGTGTTACCGCTATACGCATACGTATAATGAACATACTAAATTCAAAAACTGCCAGTTGACGTAACGTTATGATCGATGACGATGAGAACAAAAGCTAAAAGGTCTCTCTTCGTTGAACAGCGATCATAAAAGTATATGTACTCAACAATGATTAAATTTTTATTATTAATAGTTATTACGAAATTTGAAATACTTACATATTTATATAGCTAAGTAGATACTATTACATGAATAACAATTCTAACTATTTATAATAATGATTTCTCATATTCATAAATAAAACCTGTTACCTAGTATTGAGATTATCCTTCAAATACCGTAAAGCAGGAATACTTGTTATCAAACTAAACACGGTAAATATTACCTATTATGTAATTAAAAAATTACGATACATATATCTACAGACATAACATCCAAAAACGGCAATTACTTTGAAAATTACAACACACCAAATGTGCCGTTTATTCTTTTATTGGATTTCCCTAAGCTTTCCTCCAGGGCATTATAAATGCAATTTAATGTTAAAGCCTTTCCAAACACCTAAAAAGTTTGTCGTTACCTCTTACGTTATTTCAAATGAGCAGTTAATTCAACATGAGGATTCGAATCCAAAATACATTTTACGACTGGATTAATGTTCCATAGAACTTGTTTAAAATGCGAATTATGTAGGACACGTACTAAAGTCGACTTTCTAGTTTCATCTTTAAGTAAATATAGATATAATATTCAAACCAATTTTAACCAACTACATTTCTATCATTTTTTACTTATATATATTTTTTCTCTATTTACATCTTAGATGATTACTAATCATTGAAACCATTCTTTTAAATATAAATTAATCTGCATAGCGGAACACGTTAAAAGATGATCAAGTTTTTTTCACTTGTTAATTTTTTTAAGTACGTATGTTGTAATTATAAAAAAATCCAATACACTTTTGATGCAAAAATTTATCAAATTCAAATAAATTATCATAAATATTTATAACAAAACGGATTAAATAATACAATAAGTTTAAAAATTAAGGATGGTGGGCATTCAAAAACAATTAAACAGCTATAAATCGTCTTAATTACCGAGAAACAATAAATTGTTGCAATAATCGTTTCGAAATAAAAAATTTATGGTTTAGTACAATGATTAATTCCAATATATTAAGAAAAAAATAACAAGCACTATATAGCTACATTTTAAATAAATTAAAACTTAAAATACCTATCTATAGTTACCTAGCTACTTAAAAAAAAATGAAATTTAATTTAAAAAAATCTACACTCATTAATAAGTAGTGATTCAAGATAAACAGCATATGTTATAAACTCCAAAAACTATTATGTTGCAAGTAACGAACAACAAAAGTAGAAAGTAATAAGGGTGCTAAATTTCCAGAGAGAACACTTCCATTAAAATGTAATTTAAACTTAAACAAAAAATAATTTTATTAAGGTTCAGGTGAGTCATTCTTTCTCGAAAATTAAATTTTTAATTCCATTATTCCTCATTTTGTAAGACTTTAAGTTGATTTTTCGCTTAGTTCTTTTCGGTCCTCTTTTCTCCGTGTCCGCGATATTCTTGTACCGCAGCTGCTTATATGAAAGCTTTTAAATGATATCAATTATTCAGGTAGGTTTTGCATATCACTGACATAAAATATTTGCAAAATTTTTCATGCGCATTCTCGTGTAATTGAAAATATCCGTCATCTACGTGTCTCCAATTTTAAAAAGAAATAGACGTATCCGAAACATTATTTATATCCCCATTATTTAAAAATTTAAATCTTTAAGTATTCTTCATACACCTTGCCAAGTATTCTTATTTTTTAAAGAAATAATGCGGCAATGCGGTAAAATTTAGTGCATCTACATAAAATTAAGTCGCTCAAAAATTTATTACGTAATTTTAGAATATTACTACTGCAAAAGATAAAATCGTTGTTGTTAGGTAATATAAAGCCTGTTTCTGGTCATGTTTGGATGCAGTTAGAATTTCTCAATCTTTGTTGGAATTTAGGGGGAAGTTTTGTCAATGCACTCACTATTAATTAACTGACAATAATTAGTTAATTTAATAGACTTGTGTCAAAAAGTTCTTCCTATTAAGTTTAAATTATGCTCGTAGTAAAACTGTATTGCTTTTTTGGACTGTATCGTACTTCTTTATAATTAATTATTGTTCTATTATTTTTGGTTTAAACTGAAAATAATTTCTATTCTTCGTTATTTCAGTTTTAACGATTTTCATTTTAAATGCGTTAAATAGTTGTGAACGTTTTCACCTAGTACTTATTTCTTAATTAAATGTGATTATAAACCTGCAGTTTACTTATTATCTATATTTACCAACATCTGTCAATTCATACTAGGTAGATATGTAATTACCAATTAGTACTATTGACAGTGAGCATACAAACAGGTAACAATAGAAATAATTTGAAGATAAGTAGTCTTTATATGATTAGTTAACAAAGTATGTAGTATGTATAATAATATAATATAACGAATACCCCACATTCCTTGGAATTTAGAAAATAATGGATAACCATAATGTAAAACTAGAATAAATTGTTCACAGGTGGTTAAGATGCTCGCCATGAGTGTTTTTTGAACCGTTTAGTTAATGACACGCTTCAATATAGTTTTGAGAACCGATATTTCAGTACCGGTTAATAATAAATTTTACATAATGGAAGGAAAGTTAAACAATATAATTTTTTTAGCAATTTAAATAATTTTTCGCGTCTTCTGGTTTCCTATTTAAATAGTTTTAACCTCCAACACTTGCGTATTTCTGTTTGAAAAGTACTCGAAAAATCAAGATATTTTGATACTTTCAATCGAACTTGTAGAAAGATATTCAAAGGTAAAAGTAATAAATTAGACGTGGTTATGGACTGGAAGTTGTGCAACTTTGCTTTCGATGAAAACTTGAAACACTTTTTTAGTCTTCCTAGATTTTAACAGCTATTTCCAACTCTTTTAAGTTAAATATATAACTTTTGGCGACCGCTTCTTTTATGCTTCATTTTTCTTTTAGATAATTGCGATAAATAAGAAGTGATGCCTTACATTATTACCTAATAAAAAATTACCTTTCTACAGTTTTCCTTTATTTTTTTACCAATATTTATTTACACCTAACAGTAACCCCATTTTAGTATTTATTAAAGTAGATTATTGATCTTAGAACTAAAAATATCACGTTAAAATTCAATTTTATTAAAATTACCTATCGTTAGCATTAACTTCAAAACTATTATAATAAAACGGTTAGTATCCTAAATAGAAAATAGAAAATATGTATTTTAAACGTATAATTGTCGAACATTTTTTGGCTAATCATAGATATAAATATTAATGCGTTTGACCAAATTCAATAACTATTTTATGAAAGACTTATTTTTTTATGCATGAACAATTTACCTATTTAAAAAATATTTTAATGTCAGATTCAAATTAAGTAAACTGGTAATATGTGTCCATTAAGTAATTATTACTTTACACTTTACATTTTTACCTCAGTAATCTACTGCTAACATTGGTATCGAAGCGTCAATTTTTTTAAATACTTGTGTTGATGAATATGGGAGTTATTTTCACAAATTAATTAATTATTGTAGGAAAAAGTTTGACTACCAAATAAATGCGATAATGAGTATGACCAATTAAAAATGTAATATTTGGATTCAATCAACTGCAACTTAACGTTTTAATATTTAAGGCCGCATAAACAAATTAATACACGTTCGAAATTCTACGTGATTTACATAAATTTATAAAAATAAAATTAAAAAGTTTGGTTTGTTATAAAAATCGCTTAGGTGAATCAAATTTTATCATGTCGCCCTCCGGATGACATAAAGATAGCGAACCAAGATTACCTATAATAGTATCTCTTTTATTTATAAACCGATTTATTTGAAATTTAGAACAACAATATTAAGATAATCCGGGCCTTGCAGATCCGGCATTATGAAATCATAATCTTGTTAGATTACAATGGAAACAAAATTGAAGTAAAATTTTTAGGTATAGGTGTGCATCCAATTCACGTCATCAGTAAAAAGTTACTAAATTGTTTATTTGTAATTCGGTTTAGAGTTTTGAAACTGACATTTTGTATAGATGATTTACCTGCCACATATTACCCTTGGGCACATAAGTGCCCTTACCACATATTAGATAATACAAAGAAAGACTACAATTTATTGAACCTGTAAAAATATGAGGTACGAGGTGAGAGAACTGTGTGAAACGTTATCATCTAGTAACCTTTTATTGTTGACGTATATTGCATATAGGTTGGGATAAATTGTACCTAGGCACCTCGCATAGTAAACTGAATTTTAATATTTGTTTAAATAAAATACTATATACGCGCGTTGAATCATTTTCAATAATAGTACACCTTAAATTTTCAATTAGTTTGAAAAATATTGATTTATCAAATTTTCGGAGCGTTACTAAGTAATAAACCATTCAAATTTTTAAATTCACCATTAGGAAACAATCTCGACGGAATACACGAAACAATACGAACGGAAAAATTATCGATAACATTTATAATAATTATTATAAAATAACAGATGTTTAACCTTGAGCACACACCGCGAGCAAAACACATTAAAATTCGAAAACTAAACCCTCGCAAGTGGGAATATCCACGGCTAATCGTAGTAGATAAAAGTGTTTTATATCACCTTGTAGCTGTAGGCATTCGAGACAACAAAAGAATGCGAGATTATACATTTATCTAAACTGTTTTATTAGGAATTAAATATGAATTTTTGATTTAAATTTATTTTCTCAAGAATTAAGTTCGGTCTATTTATGTAATAAATAACAACACCATCGTCACAGTATGCATTTATAACAATGACGAAGTCATTATGAAAATTGCAAAAAACAATCAAAAAGAAAACAAACTGCTTTCGATAATTGTTTAAATAAAAAATTACAAAGACGCCTCAAAAACGATTGTGTAACGATTACCTAATAATTTTAATGTGCAGCTATCTTAGTACCATCACTATTAATTGTAGCTGCATACAAATTAAAAAAAAACTAATACAAATTAAAAATTATTCTACACGCGTTAAATAATTTTAAAAATGACGACTTACCGAAATTTCGGGACGTTTCGAAGCAGCGAGCCATACAAATTTGCATCCATTTGATAGGTCGAAACGGTCATACCTAACACATATTATATTTAACGTCTATTAATAACAATACGAACGACGATTAAATTATTCACACAATTTTTAATACATAAACACGCGTTTTTAACACCACACACACCGTCCACGATCTAATTAATACTGAATTCGGGACTCGACGTATGCAGGTCGAAACCCTTACCGCTGATAGTAGTACTAAAGCTTGATAACCCTGAGCTATGCGGGTCCGAGACAAAGAAAGAAGAGGAATTTTCTAAACGTTTATCTAAACTGTGTTTTATTTAGAATTAAATGTGAATTTCTGATTTAAATTTATTTTGAAAAAAGTGAAAGTCGTCTCATTTTTGTAATAAATAATGTCGCTCGCTCGCAGGGGTACGTTAACAAAACAATGTCTATAGGTACGTCCTGAGACACTTTTTACGGAAATTTTAGAATATATTTTATGTTAACGATCCAATAACTAATAATGAAGATATTATTTACCAAGACAATTGAATTACTATTTACATAAATTAAATGACCGAAGTTTCACGAAAATCCGAGTTAGTTTTGTACGATATTTTTTGTAAGTGGCGCATTCGTACCAACTCATTCTAATTATAGTTTTGAAGCACTTTGGATACCTTTAAAAGTTTTAATTGCCTAAACCCCTTGTGACGTAGGTATATAAAATTTTCTAAAAAGTTTTTTAAACTAATTAAAACCAGAAACTAACAGCGCCGACAAGCTGACCAAGCGAAAATCTGCGAATGCACGCTTAAAATGTGATAACGATGTAAAAAACCCTAAAATAGTATTATTTTTTACATTTTCTGTAGTTTATCGATTTCAGTACCTATTAAAATAAATGTTAAATACTTTAGTTACTCAGGGTATCTACAGAATTTCTGAAAAACAATTTCCCTGACTTTTCACAGTGTAGAATAACAAGTTTGTTTACATATTTTTACTAAAAAAAAAAGAATCAAGAAACTCAGCCGCCACCAACCCCTACAGCTGAACGGACACCAACCTTAAAAATTCTTGCCCCTTTTATCTTAAATATGAGTATTTGAGTTTATAGAATACATTTTAATAAATAGGTTAATATTTATAAGAAAATCCAACTTTCGCTGCAATTTAATAAATAAATACCGACTTTTGTTATCTATAACAAAATATTAAAAACATTAAGACATGTAGGTAACAAACGAGTAAAACTAAAAACAAAATTTTTCATCGGTGTTGTGTTAAGGCTTTAATTAGATTATTATCATTTAAATTTGTATTATATATTTAAGTTCTTTTATAAAATTTATTTGTACACTAATGGCAGTTAAATAATATATTTCAATAGAAAATAAACCAATAACGGGATGCTGACATTCTGGCTGGTCGGGGGAAGTCGGGGAAAAGTTATATTCAAAGTTATACCGAATGGATTTTCGCAAAACTTGTTTCATTGAGTTTTTAATAGTAAGAAGAAAATGTTTACCCTTTAAAAATTACCGCTTGTGATTATTAATCATTTACGAGTCAATCCACCACAAGAGGTCCAGTCTAATTGTTCGATCATTTCAAAAAAAATATATTATCTTTTGCTGATGACGACCCCTATTAAGTTGGTAGTATGAAACCAAAATAATTTAATTTTATCATAACTCGCTTAAAAATGGTGGTCGTTTTTGTTTCATGCCGTGCGCCAGTGGTTTGTGTTTGTAGAGGTTTGCAAAAAAACGTCGTACTTCAGTTATAGTTCAGTTATAGTTACAGCTCTGGAATTAAAACTGTTATTTTTGACACATTTCACACTACAGTTTTGTCACGTACGTTATTTTTCCTATCTTGTTTGCTTATACCGGAAATTTCATGCCAAACTTGACATTGGCGATTACAAAAAATTTCAACTTCGGAAAAGTGATGTTTAGGGAAGGATTAAACCATCAGTCTTCAATTTTTTTACAAATACTTATGTTAGGCTATATTGTGGAAATAAATAATAGAGCTCTGATACTTGTTCTCTTTTCAGTCCACAACCATGAATGTGTTATTTTTTGCATTTTTTGTAAACTTTAGGGGTAAATATCTCCGGTAAGCGACCTGCTAAAAATTTAAACTTTTCACGTTTTAAAGTAGTATATGAGAGTAAACTGCAGTAAAAAATTTGAGTTACATATTGTGAAGAAAATTATGGAAAATAAAGAAAATTAACTTTAATTTAAGATAAAAATATTATTTTTTATTATTATTGCTTTTTTATAACTTTTTTAAGTAGATATAACAATTGTTTTTCTAAATATTTGCTACTAAAGAAATTTCACGTTGCTTAATTTTGGTAATTCTTTAATTTTGAAATTCACTTTTTAACCGAATTATATATATATTTTGTGACGTTACATTCGCCATTTTGTATCAAACATTTATAATTTTGATTTTTTTAACCACAAATTCATATCCAGCAATCTTCGAAAACCATAAGAATCCTATTTTCTTGATTATAACACTTATTACATTTAGAAATTATTACATTTCTACGTATATTTTTTAATACGTTTACTCTTTTTCGAAAAAATTTCCGATTTTCGAAATAACGGTATTTTTAAATAGCAAACTTTTAGTTTTCACTATTAAAAATTCAATAAAACAAAGTTTTACAAAAATCCATCCAGTATAACTGAGTTCCGAGGTTTTTCATTTTTCGTGTCTAACGATAGTGGACTATTAGTTGTTGTTTTTTTTTTAAAGTGACTCGAAATGTCTAATAATCGAAATAATCCTGGTCTCCTGTATTTATAAAAACGAAACAATATTAAAAAGGATTTTCTACTTTAAAATTTTAATCTTTTATGAAATATTTCATTATAAACAATTTAATTTAGTTGTCAATCGTTAATAATTGTCGCATTAATTAACTTGCTCCACGTTAAAAATTACGTTCCTAAAACATTTGAAGGAATACACGGGCGATTCAGCTTTGCTAATAAATTGTTGCACATTAAAAACTTCACCTTTTATTCGATCTTTCCGCTTTACCTCATCACTCTTAACGTTAAATTGAAGCTGTACGGAAGGCATCAAATATTAAAACCACTTTTACGGACGTTGCAGATTTCAAGATTTAATGTAATGCGAGTTTCCAAAAGTTTCTCTAATTTATCTTTTTACTTCAAGCTAAGTTATGAAACAAACGAGCATTATTTAATTTATCTTAATCGCAATTTTGTTGTTCGTAATTTAAGTAATTTGTTTCAAAAATTGCAGTTGTTAAACAAAAATACGACGTTCAAGTTTATGATGGATACGTAATTATTGGAAACACGGCTGTTCTAAAGTGTAAGATTTCAAGTTATGTTGCCGAATACGTTATGGTAACTTCGTGGGTTCAAGATGGAACAGTGAACATCTATCCAAACACAGATATTGGAGGAAAGTATGTTGTACTGGCAAATGGAGATCTTTACATCAGTAACGTTGGACCAAGTGATTCATTCAAGAATTATACATGCAGGACTGTAAATCGATTAACAGGTAGCTACTTGTCGTATTTTATCAATCGTTATTGTTTGCGCTAATAATAAAAACTGTTGTAATGGAAACAACTACTGTAATAAGAATGGTCATTTTTTTTTAAACACGTATGAATCGATGTAGGTAATGTTATTTTTTTACATTTAGGTGAAGTGCAAGTTAGTGCATATCCAGGGCGTGTAATAATAACCGAACCAAAAGGTAACGTACAACCTAGAATAATGGTAGAAAAATACAATGCTCGTCGTGTGGTCATCGGAGAAGACGTAACACTACCTTGTGTTGCGCAAGGACGCCCCGTACCTGGATATTATTGGAAAAAGGAACTTCAAGGACAAACTATACCTGTTGCTTTAGGAGAAAGAATATCAATAATATCTGCCGGATTACTTAAAATTGCAAAGGTATGTAAACCAATAGTGTAATAGTATATCGATAGTGTAGGCCAACAAAAATAGTTTTTGATTTTGAAAAAAGTCGTGTTCCCTATAGATAGTTACTCTTTTGAAATGCTAACAATAAGTCTACTTTAAACGCACTTAAACAGAAAAAAGACAACCGGCTAATTAATTCATAATATAATATAAATTAAACGTTAGGTACTGTTTTTGAAAAAAAATTATTCCGTTTTCGCATCTAATTATTCAATTTTTTGACTTGAAAGATATTGAAATATATTAGATAAAAAGTTATTACGGGTTACATAAAAAAAAATGTTAATGTAACTTTCCGTTTTAAAGGAAGTACGAATATTAAATTAGGTTTTTAACATTTAATCGGAATTTTTTACTTCGTCCTTTGCCTTAAACGTTTCAGATTCTCGGTGGTTATTATCATAACAATTTGAATTTTAGTGATTGTTTTTTTTATAAAACAACTCGCCCGAAGTTAAGACTGAAACAGTTTCAGCGAAAATTTTCGAACTAAAAATTCCACACCGTACTCGAAGGACGGTTTGTAAAATCTAGTACGGCAAAAATTGTAAAAATTCAGTGGCCACAAAATCTCAAAAAATTAACGTTTATGAACGGAAGATTAATAAATATTTACCATTATAATAAATGCATACTTATAACAAACCAAGGGCCGACCTTTCCATCTTCTAATTTTATCTGATAGATAAAAATCTATCAGATAAAAATTTGTCAAATAAATTTATTGGGAGATGAAAAAACCGGCACTCGTTGTCAGTCTCTTTACATGTGCAATAAAATGCGATATCAAATGACGCGTTTGTGACTTAGGTAATATTTCTTGGTTGCATTCGTCTCGTTTCAAAGTGTTAAAGTAAAAAAGCATCTTACTTGCATTATTTAAAATTATGAATGTCTATTTTTTTTGTAAAAGAAATACCTACCTACATATTATCTTTTTTGATTGCTTTCAAGTCCAAAGGTTATTCTACTTTATGTATACCTATAACTTTAAAGCTTTAATTTCGATACAAAACTTCTAGCGTACGGTTTAAATCGGACCAAATGTGCATTTTATGAAAAAATCATAAAATTTCTAGCATAGTTAATATAAGTAAACCGTAACATTTACAGCGTGACTGTAAACTTCTGAAAATTAAATTCCCAGAGTTTTCCCGGTTTTCCAGGCGTACACTTTACATATTTTTCCCTGACTATATGAAAGCGAATTAATTTAGAGTATACCTTACAATATACGATTTATAATTTTATTTTCCTGCCCTAAGTGACATGTGGGGATACGAATTTTTGGGGTCGACAGGCCAGGAATGCCCACAACGGGTTTTGGAAAAATTAAAAAAATCCACTACGGGATTCCTGAAAATTGAATATACAGTAAGACCTCGATAATCCGGAATCCTCGATTAGATGATAGAAACATCGTTCATTAACCCATAATTACTCGCACCGGTGTGCTTTGTGTACGATTATTTATTTTTCTATTGAAATTTTGTCAAAAAGCGTTGGATTTGTTGGATGGAAACATTTTTGTATGCAAATAACATTCAATTACATTGGCAATCTGCAAAAATTGTACTACAAGTTTTTTACTACAAGTGTACATCAAGTTTTTTTGTTAATTACCTATTTTATAATATTTTACGTTTTAGTCATATTTTTTTATCGTTTAATTTTATAGAACTTAGATATTATAAAAATGAATGCATTGCTAATTGTCCAGAAATTAAAAATTGTTGCATCTTATCATTATTTATCGATTGTTTGATACAATAAAGAGTTGGCGAACAAAGTACACCGCACGAGCAGTTACGTTCTAAATAACCGCGCGAGTACTTGAGGGTTAACAACAAAAAATAATTTTAATGCAAAACCTTTTTGTTTTAAAAATTAAGAAAAAAATCACTGTACCTTTCCTCGACGTATCCCTAGAAGAAACTGGAACGCCATAGATTGTCTTTCACTAACGAAAATTTGAGTTTTCACAAAAACGAAATGTACACAGCAACGCGACGCGACACACTAACTAATCACCAAACGTATTAGAACTGACCGTTTCCAAATATATTAGGATTTCGGACAAGTCGTGGTATAGGTGCAGGTGTGATATCATCAATCTAAACGATCTCGCTGCATATCCACGGGTGTTGTATCTGAAAAGACGTTTTTTATGTTTTAATATTACGAATTTGTAAAGTTTTAAACAAATAATAAGTAAACGTTTTAAATATTTTAGTATTAAATTACCTACTCGTTAAAAAACCTCGTAAGAAAAGGTCTCCAAATTCTAAAAATCAAAAATTAAAAAACAACGTCCTCAAAATTGTTCAAAAATCTTAAATATCTTCAGAATGTTCTTATACGATTACGTATCAATTATTATTTGATTAAAAATTAATAAATCATATTATTACCTATAGGTAAATAAGCGTAAAATACCTTTTAGTAAATGACAAATTATAAACATATTATTCGCTAAAAGACAATTTACTTATTGGTAAATTAAGCGTGATTTTTTTTTGAAATTTAGGTTCGATTAGAAGATCGCGGCGTGTATATTTGCTTTGCTAACAACTCGGCGGGAGAAGAAAGCATTCGTGTAACACTTGAAGTAACTGCACCTTTATCTGTACATGTTCAACCTCAAGTTCAAATAGTTGATGTCGGTAAAGAAGCCAGTTTTCAATGTATAGTAGGAGGCCATCCGGTATCCCAAATAAATTGGTTGCACAATTCTAAACCAGTGGCACCCGATAGCCGAGTGGAAATGATGGCGGATCCTCCGAGGCTCACGATCCGACAACTGTCCAAAGAAGACAGGGGCATGTATCAATGCGTCGTAAGTAATAATTGGGATCAAGCTCAAGCAACTTCTGAATTAGATATGGGAGACGCCGGACCAGAATTAATTTATTGGTTTTCTGAACAAACGCTTCAACCTGGTCCGACGGTATCTTTGAAATGTGTCGCGTCCGGAAATCCTCCACCGCAATTCACGTGGACATTAGATGGTTTTCCGATACCTGATTCCCCAAGATTCTTAGTGGGCCAATACGTGACCATACAAGATGATGTTATAAGTCACGTCAACATAAGCAATATAAAATCTGAAGATGGGGGAGAATATACATGTACCGCACATAATACAATCGGTAAAATATCGCACAGCGCAAGAGTAAACGTTTATGGGTTGCCTTTTATTCGCGAAATGCCTAAAATAACAGGAGTTGCCGGAATGAATCTTATTATTAAATGCCCCGTTGCTGGATATCCCATTGAAACAATATCATGGGAGAGGGACGGGCAGTTACTGCCAATAAATCGAAGACAACGTGTATATACAAATGGCACCCTGGTAATAGAGCAAACTCAACGTGCAGAAGATGCCGGTACGTACACTTGTCAAGCTCAAAATCGACAAAGACATTCGGCTAGAAGAGATTTAGAAATACAAATAAATGGTAAGTACATTATACTTTTTGATATATTTATTAAAATAAAACGTTCATAGTTCCACCAAAAATTATACCAATTAATCCTATGACTGATATTCTAAGTGAAGGAATGAGAGCCGCAATTTCGTGCCAAATTATGGAAGGCGATTTACCGATAACTTTTCGCTGGGAACGAAACGAAAAAGTTATATCAAATAATGTGGTGGAAGGAACGACTGTTAGAAGAATCGACGAGTTTTCCTCGTCGTTAATAATAGAAAAGGTTACTTCGGGCCACAGTGGAAATTACACGTGCGTTGCGAGTAACATTGCTGGTTCTGTAAAATATATTGTACCTTTAACAGTAAATGGTAAATATCATTAATTAAAATACAATATTTAACCCCAATTCTATATTTTAGTGCCTCCACGTTGGACTGTTGAGCCGACAGATTCAAATGTAGCTTCTGGCCAAGAAGCTACACTTCACTGCCAAGCTGTAGGCTATCCTAATCCTATTATTACCTGGAGAAAAGCTGTTGGTAAGAATTGCATTTACAGATTACTCTATAACTTACAATACTTATTATCACAAAAGGAGAGCAACCAGGAGAATATAAAGATTTTTTATTTGAACCTAACGTTCACCAGTATCAAAATGGATCGTTAAGTTTTGTACATATATCTAAAAACGACGAAGGTCATTATTTATGTGAGGCTAAAAATAATATTGGGACTGGTGTTAGCAAAGTAATTTATTTAAAAGTTAACGGTAAGGAATAAACGTTTAGATTATTATAACTATTGCGTTATTTTTTTTTGTTGTTGTTGAAATTTTATTAGTACATAAGTATAAATATACTTACGTATGAATTTTAGCACCTGCACATTTTCCGCAAAAAAATAAAGAATTACAAGTAGCTAAAGGAGAACAAACACATTTACAATGTGCAGCAATTGGAGATATTCCTATGGAAATTACATGGAAAATGGACGGGCAACATATATCGAATGAAGGCGATCAAAGGTACAATATCAGAGAACAGGGGTTAGCCGAAGGAATGGTGTCAGAATTGGGCATAGAAAGAACGATTAGGCAAGATTCTGGTATATTTTCTTGTTACGCAACTAACGCTTATGGTCACGATGAGATGAATATACAGTTAATAGTTCAAGAAATACCAGAATCTCCAAAAAACGTTAGGGTAACCGAACAATTATCAAGAACCATAGGATTATCGTGGAGTCAGCCCTACAACGGCAATAGTCCTATTAGCAATTATATAATTCAGTACAAACTTGGTTTAGGTATAATAATTTATAAATATTTATTAAAATGTATTTTAAGCCAAACGTTTTAGATACCTGGCCAAACCAACCTTCCAAGCAAACAATACCAGGGTCTCACGAAAGCGCTACACTTTCAAACCTACGTCCTGCTCAAGTATATCATATCAGAATTTTAGCTGAAAATCGTTTAGGTCTTAGCGAACCGAGTCAAACAATTCAAGTCAGCACTCTAGAAGAAGGTATTTTTACTAATTTATAAATAAAAATTCCTTTTGACTATGATTGTAGTGCCAAGTGGAGCACCTTTAGATATAAGGGCCGAAGCCAAAAGCTCAACAGAAATTTTGGTAATTTGGGAACCACCAAATAGAGAAACGTGGAATGGAAACCTTTTAGGTTATCATGTAGGTTATCAAGAACTATATACTAATTCTATCATGCCTACACAAAGTTATACTTTTAAAACAGTGGAAGTTAGACAACATTTTGGTGGTGAAGCTACGATTCAAGGGTTATCCAAATATGCAGTATATAATATCATAGTGCAGGTAAAAGATATTGAGCAAACTAAAATTTATTAGACAACGAATAATCTGTTAGGTTTGTTATTAATAGGCATATAACAGTCGAGGACCGGGACCAGCTAGCGAACCTATAAGTATAAAAACATTGGAGGATGCTCCCACTCTACCTCCAGAAAACGTTAAGTGCTCTGTTGTAAGTGCACAAAGTTTACACATATCATGGGAGCCTCCACTTCCCGAAGGTCAAAATGGAATTGTTCAAGGTTATAAAGTTACTTATCATTGTGTTAGTGAATGGTTAGGTAAGCTTGTACGAATAATTTGGACACAATATATTAATATTAAAATTTTGATATCCAACTAGATAAGGATGATCAACAAACTAAAGTAATTCAACAATTGCGCACAACAATAACTGGTCTTAGGAAATATACAAATTATAGTATTACAATTTTAGCCTATACGTCTAGCGGAGACGGTGTCAGGTCAGAACCTGTTTACTGTCATACCGAAGAAGATGGTAAGATGATACAATTATGTGTATGTTGCGTTCAATGGCCCTTTTTTTAATAGTTCCATCTGCACCAGCAGATATAAAAGCCATTTTGAGTGCCCCAAATAAAATCCTAGTTTCGTGGTTACCTCCTAAACACAATAATGGACCATTAATGGGCTATACATTTTACATGAGTAGTTTAGAAGATGGTAGAGAAGCAGGGACGCATAAAAAAGTATTAACTCCTACATTTGAACTTCACGAAGTTAGTAGATCACAAGAGACTGCTACTTACCAGTTTTGGGTGACAGCATCTACAAAGGTAAATCTATATTTTCTAATATGCTAACTTGATTTACTAATATTTGATAGGTAGGGGAAGGCGATAGCACTCGCGTGATAACGGTAATACCTTCTAAAGTTATACCAGCCCGGATAGCATCTTTTGGCAGAGAAATAGTAAGTGCATGGAAACAGACCGTAACTTTGCCTTGCAAACGCGTGGGCGACCCGCTTCCCGTGCCAATTTGGCATTTGAACGAACTGCCTTTGGAAGTTGGTGGTCGAAGAACAATTTCTCCAGATGCCACTTTACAAATTAAGGACGTACAAAGCATAGACCAAGCTAATTATTCGTGCAGCGTAGAAAATCAGCATGGCAAAGATGAGATCATTTACAGCTTAAAAGTATTGGTACCTCCCGATCCGCCTATATTAACAGTTGTGGCAGAATTTACTGATAGTTTGCATCTTCGTTGGTCGGATCAAAAAAATGGCGGTTCGCCAATACTTGGATACGTAATTAGTTACAAAAAGGATCACGGCGACTGGGAAGAATTGCAAATTTCCGCACGTACCGATGAACACATGTTACGAAATTTATGGTGCGGAACAAGGTACCTTCTATACATTACTGCTTTTAATCGCATCGGAACTGGACTGCCCTGTGACATTATTACTGATAAAACAAAAGGCACAGGTAAAAAGTAATCATTTATTAATTTAGAGATATATTTTTCATTGCCCGATATTGACTTTTTCATTGGCTACAATTATAATTTTGTATGCATCGTAAATTGTATGTGTTGTGTTTTAGCACCTGTTAAGCCTAAACAATCACAAATGTTAACAATGAATGCGACAGTAGTAACTGTATGGCTTGATTCATGGGGTGATGGTGGTTGTGGCATATTATATTTTGTAATAAAATATAAAAAGAAAAATCATAATTCGTGGATAATGGCTTCAGATCATGTTAAACCTACTGAACGCATATACAGTGTAACAGAATTATGGCCAGCAACCGATTATCAACTTAAAGTCACTGCTAATAATAATGCTGGAGAGACCGTAGCTATCTACAATTTTACCACTTTAACAGTTCTGGGTGGTAAGATTATGCATTTTAAATAATGTTATACATAATTATAATACAATTATTGTGTTTACAGTTGTGCCCGAGTTATCTCCTCCAGTCTCTCATTCGGGCGATCAACCATTTTATGCAAATGCACGAGTAATAATACCGATAGTACTTTCCATTTTAGTTTTAATGGGCCTATTTGCAACTTTATTTTGGAGAAAAAGTATACAGTCAATTGTAATACAAACAATCTGTTAATTATCGTTTTTTGTTATAGAAGTTCGCCAAGAAAGGGAAGGTCAAAGACGTTCTATGGGAGAATCTCCTTCAATAGCTCAAATTCAAAATAAACAAAACCGGGACCAGCAGTACTTAGCTGTACGAGTTGGAAGACCACAGCAACCATTGGCCATCGACCCAGATACATATAAAACTGATTCGGCCGATTATATTGAAGATATTTGTCCATATGCTACATTCCAATTATCAAAACCAGCATACAGCGAAAGCTCATATAGTGGAAACATCTATAGTGGCCCGTACCATTCGGTACGCGGGTCTTTTGTTTATCATGACGTTAAACCACCACCTATTGATAAGTTTAAGTTAGGACATGTAAGTTTAATTTCTTTTATTTTTGTTAAACCAAATAAACTGCATTTATTATTTACGCTTATCAGGTATACATATATACAATATTGTGATTTTAGTTTTCTGCTTAATTTAAGTTTAGTTATTTTCATTTGTGATATCGATACCTACCTATATTGTTTCATAATTAATAAAATTTTCAAAAAATATACTTAAAAAAGCACTATAAAAAACTTTTTTTATGAAAAGAAAACTAACACTGTCAATTCGTAATTAAAAAAAAATTAACGAAGGGGTATTTAAATCGACAAAATTCAGAAAAACGTTTTGCACTATGGTTTTTGATTTTTATTAAATGTTGCACGTTTATTTTATCTACAGGTACCTCGACGCCACAAAAATAAAATTTTTAAATTTTTAAGTCGAGCTATTTTTGGTGCAGCCACTTGTTTCTGCAACAGATCGTAAAATAATGACATTTTAGACAATTCTATTTTTTTGTTATAATTGTTTTATATTGAGAGTTGCAGAGTTCGCTATAATTCATTTTAAGCTAAAAGACGGTTCTTTTTTTCATCGTTATCGCAAGTCTTTAAATGCTAAAAAAAAATGGTTGTGGCTTAAAAATATTTTAAAAATGTATTTAAACAAAAGAAAGAGGCGTCTTTCTATTGGACTCGTAACTATTTTGCACACTGTCGCAGAAACGAATGGCTCTGCGCCGACAACAGATCAATTTAAAAATTTTATTTTTGTGTCTTTGAAGGTAGGTAGAATAAACGCGCAAAATTTCATTCAAACCAAAGACCATGTCGATTTAAAATGTTATGACCCTAAATAAAATGTCTCACAGATCCTATTATAATAACCAGAAATTTAATAGTTAGCATAATGTGAATTAAATGAAAACTAAACATATTTTAATATTTTACATTTACAATATTTCATTTCCTATATAAATGTACTTATCCATATTTCATTATTCAAATATAAAATAAAATAACTTTAATTTAAATAAACTGTAAATTCCAATAATTATCTTAACAAATTACTTAGCACAAAATTTATTATAAATTATCAACATCTACAATCATGACACAACTAATTTTTATTTCCAGAATAAAGAACCTGAATATACTAAAATTAGAAGAAAAGGAGGAAGATTACGAGACCCGCATTCAGAAAGTCAAGGTTGGTTAATGTTTTTTTTAACTGTTTATTACGTGAATAATTCCTACATCTACTTATAGTTGAACTTTTTTTCTTAAAACAAGTGCAGCAACAACTAAAAATGATAAAAGTGTATATTTGAACATTTTATATGCCTAATAATAGGCACCCACTTTTTATAAAAATAATCTTATCATTTTCATAATAAAAAACTCTAGTACAAAACTAGTTAATAAAAAATAATTAAATAATTGTTATTAAATGCAATGGTGGAATAGAGTAACGTAAGAATTTATTTAGGTACTTATCTATAATTAAAAATTAATAAAATTATTTAATTGAAACAATTATAAACGTATTACATTTCAGAATCAGACAACTTAGGCAGCACAGACTCTGAAGTAAAAAAAATTTTAACGCTACATCTGCCTATTTCAGAATATGATACTTTAGGCAGTGACTCGGAAGGTGACGGAACTGCTGCCAGTCAAGAATTGGTATCGTTTCGTCACCGAATGCGTGGTGAGTATTTTAATCTGCCCAAAAACAAATTTTAAAAAAAGAACAATTATCATAATACTACAACACAGGAGGAGCAGAAGGTTCTAGTTCTTCTTCAGAGACTTCGCCACAATCGGGAAGCATGAGCCGAAAACCCTATCCGTCTCGGAAAGGCAAGACTAAAGCTACACCAATGAATAAAAGACATGTGCGTAGCAGCAGCGGTTACTCCAGCCATAATGAAGAGACTACTTTTAGTATTTCGCACACACCCACTTTCAGTGAACGAATTCATCCGCCGAGTAGATTTTCGGACTTAAATCCAAGAGATCTGAGCGAAGCAGACTGTGAAAAGGGGCACAAACATAGAGGGCTGTCTAAGTTGAGTCGAGAAGCTTTCCAAATTAATGTATAATTTATCCAAGGTATTTTAAAATCGAGTGCAAATACAACAGTAATGAGTGATATTTCTATTTATAAAATTTAATCATTTAAAAACAGTTTTTTTCAGTATCATTTAAATTACAAACTGTACTTTGTTTAACAGCTAAATTATAAGCACATGGATATTTTTATGTGAAGATTGTTATTAGGAAAGCACAAATAGTGGCAGGTGCCTTCGAACGGGAATCGTTGTTAGTTAAAAATAACATGTTTCCCTTATCTTCCATAAATGGGATGTGCCAAAATGAGCTTGATAATAATCTGTATAAATCCAATGTATGTTATAGAGTTTATAGATTGTTACATAAAATTATGCAAGAACAATAAGTGACTCACATTATAGTTATGTGTTAACAAACACACAATACTATATCACTCTTCAAAAACAAAAACTTCATCTTCCCCCACACAAAATTCAAAGGACTGTCATTTTTGGATACACCTTTTTATTGTACAATTGTCAAATGTAACGAAGTATAATAAAATGTTGGATTAATAAACGTGCGTATTTTTACTAAATTTATTCCATTCAACTTTCTTAAAAATATTTAAACAGTTATATCAAAAAGTTCGAATTGATTTCGTAAAGTTTTCACAAGTGCCTCCTCGTCTTTTTTGCTTAAGATGCAGTGCCTCCAATCAGCTCGTTCGGGTAAATTCAGTATAGGTCCTGAAGCTAGTACTTCTCTTGCAAAATTTATAGGAAAATTCATAGAAGCTTGAACTTTAGTATATAAAATTTCTCCACTGGGAAGCTCGACTACAAAGTACGGAGTTCGTGGAGTTATTACCTGATCTAATGGGGTAGAATTATTTAATTCTTCTAATTTAAAGCCATGGCCATCAGCTTCGTCCTAAAAATATCAAAGAGAAACAATATCAAAACTATTTTATATTACTAACTATTGTTCATTCACATATCCACGTAATAAAATAATTAAAACTATTCTAGCGATTTATAATAATTTTACACAAAAAAGTATTAATGCTTACCCTAAAAATTTCTTTTAAGTCTTTAATTGCAGCTTTAGGAATAGGAATAGCTTGAAGTTGCATATGCGAAGTTTTATAATTCCTTTCGAAAAATACTGGCACTTTCCCACTTGTCGCGTAAAATTTTTTCAACGCATCTTTAAACTGGTTTAATTCTTTCGATATATCTTCTGTAAGAACTATAGTGGATTGGTGATGTTGAATTGGACAAATTAGAATGTGTTCGTCCACTATTCCTCCTAAAAAAAATCAAGTTGATTAATTTTATATATGTTTATTTATTATCAACAAACTGCGATACCTTTTGCCGCGGCAATATAAACCAAATCTCCCACTGTAATCACCAAATGTTTCTCGACCGAAGGACTGGCAAGACAAAACCAACATTTGCTTTGATCAAATTCAATTTTTTGTCGTTTTTTCCATTTTTCTGCATCGGCAGCCTCTTCAGAAGCATTGATGTCATAAAAATATTGAGTTGAACTTGCTGTTGTACTTTTTCTCTTTTTTTGAAACACTTCAAATGTAATCTTTAGAAAATAAAATATTTAAAGATAATAATAAAAAGAAACTTACGTGTATTTTCTAATTCTATTAAATTATAAGGACAATTAACTTCATCTGTGGTTTTTTGTAAAAGCTCTTTTAAAGTCATTTTATCCAAAGGCGTTAAGCTTAGAGCATAAAGCCACTTATCTTTATTAGGGTTGCCGACTCTTGCTAAGCCTAAAAATCGAGACACGAATTCTAATGAAGAATCGCCGTCGGCAACATTTAAACTGCGATGTGGCGGACACTCGTAAAATAATCCTTCTAAACCACTAATATGATAACGTGGCTTTAATTGTAAAGCCAGCCATGCAGTTATATTCGTGTGCATAGTAATTGTCGTTTTTAGCTGTAATAATATTAAATTATAACGACATCTAAAAAGGTAACTACAGAATTACTTACTTTATAATTACTATCAGATTTCATTACATCTTTAGGCCATTGTGCAGTTATGAGAATATCTACGCCTCTGAAATTAGGATTTCCCCGTTTACAAACATCTCTTAAAGATGCTGCATCTTCAACATTGTAACTATATAGATTATCGGAAGTTCCGTCACATGCAATTCCACTTATATATGCAATTTTTAAGCCACCACTATTAGTATACACGCCTCTTTTACCTTTACAATAGTTAAAAGTTAATTAAAACGTTGAAACGTTTCTGTGCCATTAATATCTTTTTTATTTTTTAAAAAAACAAAAACGTAAAAAGCTTTTAGCAAACACGAATCTGTATAAAAATACTCCTGGTACTTCTTTACAAAGTAACCACATTGCATTAAAATAACAACTAGAAATTAATTTTTATTTACCACGATTTATTTAATTCTCGAAAATAATCAAAACCGTTACAAGAAGAAACCATTCAAAATTAATGTCTATAATAGAGATCAGAATCCAAATTGATAAGATGAAATCCAAAATTTCTTGTGCTTTCAAAAAAAGCATAAGTAAAAAGATAATAAGTAAAACTATTTAAATGTAGCCAGAAACTGATATCGAGAATAACTTCGTGAGAAAAAGAATTTCAAATGATCATACAAAATCAGAAGAATACATGAATTAACAACACTGTAATTCCTTCATAATAATTAAAAAAAAAGAAAGCCCCAGAATAAAAAGTAAATTCAAATTATAGAAAATTCAAGCACTAATCATAATCAACTTTAAATGTTATTCAATCTAGATTCTAAATCGACATATGAACAATATTTTCTCGAACTTGAAAATAATATACCTATCTATTCAAAAATAAATTACCAGTGTTATACGAACTAACACTGAAAAGTACAAATGCCATTCTAAATTATCTGTTTACTAACATATCAGACTTTTTAAATGCTTAACTTTAAAATATAGTACACGCTACTCTCACAATATTGTACAATGTAATAAATACTCGTTGGTTAACGTTTGTGTACATTTATAAAATAAGCAGGCACTTACTTACATGCATAATAATCAATTAGAGTTTCTTAAAGAATGTTTCCAACTTTATTGTAAGTAACTTATGCGCATTCTTATTTAAATTAACAAAAACGAATGCATTTAAAGAAAAGAAAAATAATTAAAAGGACTTATAAAATAGGTACTAATTATATAAAAAGTTTATAATTATCTACTCACCCAAATAATGTACATTTGGACAAAGTTCTGAACCTTCTTCGGAATATAAATTGACATGGTCTTTTTTATTGGGCCCCAAAATATACGTCGGTATAGGAACTACAAAATGAATTATAGATAAATATTGTAATATGTAGGTAATTCGTATTTGATTAAACATGCATGATTAAACAAAATTGAAACATGCATGTACAGTTTCATTTGAACCAGCATAAAACTGAATTTATAAACATCCTATTCGAAAAGTACGAAAAGCTGACTAACGAATGGTTTGGTAGTAGCACGTAGCAATTGCATACACACAATTACATGCAGTTGCTCCGTAGTCACTAAGTTTTAGTAAACACGCCCAATAAAATATTCTAAACTTTAGTAAATATAAAGAATAAAAAACTGCAAATTATTCTATATATATTACCTTTCTTAACTCCAGATTTATATGCATCAAATTCCTTATTGTTTATGCCAAAAAAATTGCCAACGCACAGAAGTAAATCAAACGGTCCTGATTTCTTGTTAACCAGTTCAACTCTGTTAAACAGTGTATTGAATTTTCCTTCCACATCTCCGGCAAACAGTCTGCAACATATATTTTATTAAATTATGATTTAAAAAAATCAGGAAGGCGCTAAACAATTTGTGGTTCAAAACTTGACTAAAACAATTTTTGCAATTCAAGATAAAAGTGGAAAAACTCGAGTATATTTAATTTTATTCCATTATTTATCAGTGAGAAAGGTGAGATACTTACAATTTTTGCTTTTCTTCCATTAATTATGTATTGCAAATGTGAAAGATAACGTAAAAACATATACTCCGATCAATTATAAGCACCATTTATTGTTAAGTATTTGCGTGTGTATTTCTTGTTAACCAAAGTTAAATCTTTAAAAACAGTAAATTTAAATTAACGAAACTATATTGGAAAATAAATATGTAGTAAAATTAAGGTTATGAAGCTTGTAGGATAGTTGATTTTATGAATATGAAATAGATGGCACTGTTAGTACTTGTGAAACGCCATTATTTTAAACAGCTATACATGCATTATGCCAGTATAAAATATTGTGTTGTGTCGGTTACGAAGTGTTTTAAACAGATTTGGAATAAGTGCATGGAAGGTAAATATAAAATCATATTAGTAGAATTGTTGATTTTGTTTTATTTTATGTTACTTTCCTTTTACATCGAATCTCACAATCAGAAATTCTTACCTCACATTAGTTCGTTATAATTAAAGAATTCCATTTTCACTAACTTACAATATACAAGTGAATACCTCACTTTACTTGTAAACGAAAAACCACTCTTGTTTAAACATTTAGGAAAAAAACTATTTGGAATTATAAAACTTTACACTAAAATTTTCCTCTGGTTACGGGCCGATCTTTCCATCTTCTGATAAGTTTATTTGACAAATATTTACCATTAAAACGTTTGTTCGAACAATTGTTTCCACGGTAAATATCTGTCAGATAAATTTATCGAAAGATTGAAAGATTTTATACTTCCAAGATTTTTTTTTAAATTTGTTTATTTAAGGGAGCTCAACTATTTAGACCCCAAAGCTGAAGAGTAAGAATCAATGTTTTTAAATAACATGTTTATTTTTTGTAGGAACTTAATTATTTTTGGATTACATACGTAATAATTTAAGATATTTATAAGGTCGAATAGGTTTTTTGACATCACGTCAGGGGAGCCAAAGATACGCGACCTCTAACCTTTCTAGCCCCAAAATATTACAGAGGTTTAACCTGTTAAACTTTTAACTACATTTTAGAATTCCTCCGACATTTCAGGATAAAAAGGTACTCTTCTTTAATTTCGATAAAATGAACCCTATTCGAGAAATCCACACTTCAATAATATAATATTTAATTATATATATTTGACAATGAAATACTGTCAACCTGCTGTTGTTCTTTATGTATGATTTTCTCGAATTTCATTTTATCGAAATTAAAGAAGAGTACCTTTTTTATCTTGAAAGGTTTGTAGAATCCAATGTCATTAAAATTTTAAAAACTTAAACCACCGAAAAACGTCGAGATTAGAAAGGTTCGGGGTAGTGCACCCCTGGCTCGACGATATCAAAAAACCTATTAAGCCATTTTAAAGACCTTCATTTATTACACAGGTATACCGAACATTATTAAATTTCAACGAAAAATAAAAATTTCATTTAAAATAATTGATTTTACTTTTCAACTTTGGAGGTGAATATCTCAACAGGGGAACGCCGTAGAAAAAACATTTATGGCTGCATTTTCCACAATTTCTTAGACACGGCGCTTCCTGTTGAGATATTCACCCTCGAAGTCGAAAAGTAAAATCAATTATTTTAAATGACATTTTTAGTTTTTATTGAAATTTAATAATTTTTGATACACATACGTAATAATAAAAGTCTTTAAAGTGGTGTAATAAGTAGCTTAGGAAAATCAGGGTGCGCTGCCCCTAATCTTTATAACCTCGGTATTTTTCAGAGCTTTAAATTTTTCAATTTTTAAAATCATTTTCGCATTTACCGGACATTTATGTAAATAAAAATTATTAAAATCCAACGAAAAATAAACGTGTTATTTAAAAAAATGGATTTTTACTCTTTAACTTTAGGGGAGAATATTTCGACAGGGGAGTGCCGTAGAAAATATATTGATTGGAACTTGTGGCATTATTTTGACGTCGTTTATACGTTTCAGAGAGATTTTTTACTATTTTCTGTAACTTATCATAATGTTTTCTGACATCGTATATTTTGTTGTAATACCTACTGTTTAACAATAGAAATATTTGAGTGGACGAACTGGAATATTTCTGATTTCAAATAATTTCAAAATCGGTTCTATTCTTGTGAGTTCCAAAGTTTTCACGATTTTTCGGCTTTATTTACTCGACTAAATTAATAGTTGCGAAAGCCGAAAGTAATAAAGAAAGCTAAAACTAGTAAATTATTATTATTTATATAAATTGTATAAAATTGTTAAATAATTAAAAAGCGCAAGAGGGATATAATGCATAACAATAATACTAAATTGCAAACAAACGTTCATTCTCGTCTTCATAATAAAACCTTGATTAAAAGCATTATCTATAAAATTATTGCTCTTATTTTATCGAAATAAAACACGCCTTTTTATGATTTTTTATTGAATCTTACATTAAATAAGTATAGGTACAAATGAAATTGAGATACAGCTAATTGTAAGTAAAAAAAGGAAATGAAATTCTTGCATACATTTATAGTGCCAGAATAAGTTTAACAAATTAAAGACGCACTTATTATAATACTTTAAATTAAAACTACAAGGTATAAGAATTAGCTTAATTTTAAATTAATAAAGATCAATTATATGTTGTAAATATCGACAACGTCTGCCCAATTTAATTAAATATTTGTCTTTGGCTTCCTAAAATTATACTAAAATCACAAAAACACTTCTGAGCTACTAAACCGGCAGTGTAATTTATTGCGGATTGTCACTAAAATATGATGAAATAATATTAACTATTGAAGATATTGCAACAGGAATTACATTTGTTAAGTTACAAAAAAAAATGTTAAAAGTGCAATAAAGGACAAATTTAAGATACTAGTACAAATAAATATCAAAGTCACTTCAAAATAAATAGTTGTATAATGAGACAGTTCTTAAAATTTTTAATCACATCGGTTATGGACAAGGTGAAAGTTTTCGTTTTTGTGATACTGCTATGCTTCTTAGACTTCTAGATCTTTCGAATAAGGAAGGATCTGTATAAATAGGTTCGCTTGGATCTTCAAATGGTCCGCCAGGTCCCGAGCTTGGTATTTCTAGATCGTCATCTTTATTCGCAGATGGAAAAGCGCGAGTCCTACCAAAACCGTTAAATGATTTTTGCAGACCTGATCCAAAAAAAGATATACTCGATAGTCCGCTACTTCTTCCATGAGGATACGATGTTGTCGATCGCGACGAATCCCGATCTACCATTACATTTTTTCTTATCGTTCTCCAATAACGGCGATACATTATCCCCGTAATAATTGATATTATTACTAAAAATATAGCGAGCGATAAAACGGCACTTATTAAACCCTTATATTCTCCAGCTGTTAAACAAACCGATTCTTCTAAAGGCACCGCTCTTCGCGCGTCCTGTTGTAATTCTTCGCGAGATTCAAATACCTGGCGAAACGTTTCAAATTTTAAAATTTAGTAATTTTCTAATTAACTCTACGTACCTCTATCATTTCTCGTACAAATTCTAAATCGGCATCATCTTCAGTTTTACTTTCCGGGAAAGAAACGGCGCTGTCGTTTCCTGCAGAATCGTCGATATTGTCAATTAACGTGTCGTTTCCCTCTAATTCTAATGTTCCGTTAATGTCTCGCTTGCGTCTTCCAAACGAAGGTTCTTCCCGTCCACGGCCAGTTTCGCAAAATGCGGGTTTACAGCTTTCTCTGCACGTGTGTACCGTTGCTTCAAAGACGAGGAAATTCGATTCCGGTATCTTAAAGGCATTGAATCGCGCCTCTAAACTGTCTCCGCTACGGCCCTTATCTAATTCCGGAAATACGTAGGGATCCACCGGACAACTGCGTCGAAGAGAAATTCGTTTCATATTTTGAATTAACGAAAAAAACCGTCTTACCCTCTGCGATCGATTAATTGTACAGATCTTCCAGAATACGGATCTCTGGCAATTACGTTAGTTGCAAAAATGTCGGTGACGTAATTATAGCCATCTTGAGCTTCCAATCTAAACGTCAAAGGATCCCCAACCGCTATGGTTGTCGTTGGTCGTCCTTGATATAGAATTAATAATCGAACTTTTGAACTCAACGTATTTTCCGCCGGAAGATATTCTATTGGAATCGGGCTACCCGACCTAATAACATATATTACTAACATATTTCTAACATATTAGATAAACTTTATTTACCCCGCCCCTATGTAATCGGAATAAACTACGGCTTCCCCGGGTCCCCTAAAAAGACACGTAAGGTTGAACCTTTTATCTCCTCCAGTTTGTACGTTATCGCTAAATTGAACAACCACTATATTTGTCATCGAGTCCCCGTATCTTTGCGTTCCACATTCTGGGTAGCCTTGGGCGCCGCTAATTCTTAATATGTGTTTTACTCCACCATTGCCCCTAATAAAGCAACGGTCGTAAAATCCATATGTATATATTCTACCATAAAATCCGTCAGGTGTAATAAGAGTAAGTTCCATTCCATCTTCGTTACATACTTGTCGCACTAATATAAAAACAATTGCGAATTATAGAATATTTAGGTAATAGCAATTTAATAATAAAATAAATTGACATTATATTATAGGTAGTACATTTTGTTACAACAGTTACATTTATTAGTATTTACCATCTAAACAGTCTCCGTCTGCATTTTGTCGACCAAGTGTTTTCTCGTAAAAAGCAAAATTTCCGTTATTTTCGAATGCCTGAGGATTTTCTAGTTCTACGTCTTTTGTATCTCTATCGCTTAATTCGCAATTATCCCTCTCGCCCTCGAAACTAGCGGGAGCTTCTCTGTAATGCGTATTTTTAAAAAAATAACTCGGTAAAGCATTTAAAGATATTTACCTGTAGTTAAACGATCGACAAATAAAATCTCTACTATCTACACATTCTCGCTCACATTCGGGTAATGTTCGAGTAGTTGTAAATCTTCTAATAAATTGTTTACGTAATCTACGTCGTGATCCGGCTTGTTTAAAAGAATCTCCCTCTTCGCAGCGATAACCGTAGGGTCTATTACCGGCAACTACGTCTCCTTCGTAAATTGGCCCATCTGGACCTGGCGAAAATGGTCTTCTGAAGTCGTAATGTGATTGATCATCGTAAGGATTAATAAATGGACGACGGTCGGAGCCGTAAAATGGTCGACGATCATCGTAAGGACGTCTTTCGTCGTTAGGTCGTCGATTATCATACGGCCGCTGTCCATCGTTTGGCCTTTGTCCGTCTTGAGGGCGTTGTCCGTAATAAGGTCGTCGATCATCATAAGGCCTTTGGTTATTATTCGGACGTCTGTTATCGTATTGCGACGGATAATCATTCGGACGAGTAGGTCGTCTATCAGGTCTAATAAAATATTTACCGTCCCAATAAAATTTATGTTCAAAATTACTTCTATGATCATCAAAACCTCCGTAACGACCTCCATAGTCGCCCCCAAAACGATGATCATATCTGTCATCATGGCCTCCGATTGGATATTTATCAGGATATCTATCGCGATAACCACCACCTGATGGAGGATAATACGGGTATCTGTCTCCTGGAGGATATTTTTCGCTAGGAGGATATCTATCGCTAGAAGGATATTTATCGCTGGGAGGATATCTATCGCTAGGAGGATATTTATCGCTGGGAGGATATCTATCGCTAGGAGGATATTTATCGCTGGGAGGATATCTATCGCTAGACGGATATCTATCGCTAGAAGGATATCTATCGCTAGAAGGATATCTATCGTTAGAAGGATATCTATCGTTAGAAGGATATCTATCGCCAGAAGGATATCTATCGCCAGGAGGATATCTATCGCTAGGAGGATATCTATCATCGTAAGGGTATTTATCGCCCGCGTTATTTGATGGATATTTATCGTAAGGAGGATATCTACCATTTCCCGAGCTGGATGGATATCTATTATATGGTGGATATCTACCTCCTGAACTACTCGGCGGATATCTACCTCCACCGCTTCCTGGATATCTCCCATCGTCATTATTTGGTGGATATTTATCCGAAGATGGGCCAATTGGATAAAGTCCACCACCTCCGTCTGGGTATAACGGTCTTAAGGGTCGATGAGGATATTTATTATCATCCGGGTATATGTCGTTAGGATATCTGTCAGGATAGCCTGGATAAGGTCTACCGGGTTTATATCTTCCACCCCCAGGATAATAATCTCCTCCATGACTACTAGGAGGATATGTTCCACCATGATCGCTACCTGGTTTATAAGGTCCCCCGGGATATGAACCTCCGGGCCGATGCCCTCCTTCTCCGGGTCTCGATGAACCATCTCCTTCTCCACCAACTATATAATCTGTAAATCTTTTGATTTATTCCAGAAAAAACTATTGCTATATCATGAAGTGACAATACGTACGCATCAAATTTTCGTAATAATCGTAATCTGCGTCATATATGATTCTCATTCCATCTCTTTGGTTATAACGGCTTAACCTACATGTTCTATAACGCTCACTATATACTGCGGATCGACACTGAAAACTTGGTTGTCGTAAACACTCATCCAAACATTCACTTAGCGATCGTCCAGATATTTCCGAGTGATGATCTCCACCTAATCTACTGTTCCTGTATCGCTGAAAAGCGGTATCTGGCCTTTTTCCGCTAAATAAATGCGAGGTTACGGAGTTATCCGGATATTCAGATCCGCGAGCTAAAATTAAAGATTGAGAAGTAATTCGCCGTATTAATTATGAAACTCTTACGGCTGTCTAAACACGTGAAATCATAAAAATGGTGCGTTTGACTACTACTAACGCTGAGATCTTCTTTTTGTGAAATGGAATCTTCTTCCGAGAGAATACATTGTTTCGTCATTTCGTCGTATTCTAGAGATCGACAAAAGTACTTTTCTGCTTTTACGCACATAGCTTGGCAATCCTCTAAAGTTATATTAGTAAATAAATCTACTTCGAAAGGTCCGCCGAGTCTTTTGTTTTCTTCTTTTATAAAAACCGCTAAACCGTCGCATCGTCTTTCAGCTAAAAATAAAATAATTCGCATTTTTTTTTTTAATTATTTCTAATTTTTATTACCATCTAAACATGTATTTTCTAAGTATTCAGAGCTCGAATCGTCTTCCAGCAATTCGGGATGAGTCCGTCTTGTAAATCTACTCAGTATGCAAGTTCTCATGGCAGAATCAAATGTAGCAGATCGACATACAAAACTAAATTCGTTTAAACATTTATCTTCACATTCACTTCTATTCGACGCCGTCATTTCCTTTATATCTGCTGAAGGAAGTTTTAATTTCTTTCGGGGGTGTCTTTCGAATATGTATCTTCGATTTCTGCATTCTCTTTCTGGACGATTTGCTGTATAGATTAGAAATAATTATATTTGGTAGTATTGTCGTTTATGTATATCTTGTAATCGATTAATTTCTTACATGTTAAGCAAACTTCCGTAAAATGAACGCTGTTAGGAACCGTCATAAGATTTCCTATTCCTTCGGGAGCTGCTTGTTCCCTGGTAAGGTAACACGTCGATTCTTCATATTCTGGGCCACCATTGTACGTGGCTATTCTACTTCCTGGCTGAAAATCGAAGGATGCGCAAGCTCTTACAATATTATTAGACGCCCTGTCTCTCAAGCAGAGATCTTGGCAATTTTCAAGAACCATAAATGGAGCCGCGGTATCTCTTACAATATCATCATCGAATCCTTGTAGTTGGACATTTGGTAACCTTTCGTACATTACCTTGCCGTTCATCGAACCCGAACCGCACGAAGTTTGGGCTAAAAATATATATTTATTAAATTAATTTAAAGTATGTAAGATACTAGTAAGATTTTTCACACCTTTTGTCATCATTTTTAATACCGTAAGAACCGTAATTGCTTGGACCATGTTGGGTATATAAGGATAGTTTTTCATTTTGAATTATTTCGTACGAGAAACGCTGCGGTCACTATTTGGACATGCTTCTGTCCTCCTAGATAAATAAAATAAACGATTAAAAGTTAACTGCTTAACAATATAGTTATATACAAACAAGCATTTATTCCCACACGAACGTATGATAATGGAATTGAATAATGTCATTATAAATTACCACTGTTAATAATTTTAGCGTATAGGTAATCGAGGAGCGGTTATCTTCATTTTATTCCCGTTAATGATAATAATTAAAACGTTATGTTATACCTACATATTTTTTCTTGTTTATAGATTAATTAGGTTTACAAATTGTCGACTATATATTACCTAACTGTTTGCATATATTGTAAATAAAATCGATAGAAAAAATAAAATAAACAAGTAGGTATATTTACCTAGTAATAAGTAAATAAATAATAATTTTTCAATTAATAAAGATCGCAATAATGGACGAGTTTTTTTTTTGAAGATTTTAATTGGTGAATGGTCTTATAATTAGCATTATATTTTCTAACAGCTCTTTTTTCTTTATTTAATGCGCCTTTATTGTTATAGGTATCTACTACACATTTATAGAATGTTTTAAACGCTCACATTTTTTTTAATTGATATTTTTAACGACAACTGCTTTTTATAAAAGATATTGCGTAAAGAAATTTAATTAAATCGTTAACAACAAATTATTGTGTCATCATACCGAATCGCAAATAATACAAATTCGATCACTTCTTAAAAACGATAGATAAATTTCATCAAAACATACTTAACAGTCGAGTAAATAAAGACGAAAACTTCGGAACCCACAAGAACAGAACCGATTTTGATGAAACTTTTTTAAAAATGTTTGTTATTATAGTATCTACTATATTATTTGAAATCAAAAACATTCCGGTTGGCGCACTCAAATATTTGTATTGTTTAAACAATTTATTATTACAACAAAATACAGGATGTGAGAAAACGTTATGTTTAGGTTACAGAAAATTGTAAAAATCTCTCGGGAACGTATAACCCACGTCAAAGTAATACCACAAGTTCGTATAAATGTTTTTTTTTTCTACAGCGCTCCCCTGTTGAGATATTTACCCCCGAAATTGAAGACTAAAAATCAATTTTTTAAATAGCATATTTATTTTTTATTGGAATTTAATAATTTTTGCATTACATGCATAATAAATTAAGATGTTTAAAATGGCGTAATGTAGGTTTTTTGATATCACCTCAGGGGAACCAAGGGTGCACAATTCCTAACCTTTCTAACTCCAATCGGTTGTTCTCGTCGGTTCCCAAGTAAAAACCTAATTTGACTCGACTATAATAAATTGTTAGTAAATAATCAAACGAATTATGCGTCCGAAGACTCGAAAATTTTAAAAATTTGATTACTCGCATTATTAGAATGGATAAGTTAATTTTTGCGCTTATTTAACTTATTCAGGATCTTATCAAACTATACATAATACACGGAAAAGTTTTCATTTTTAACTTATGAATGAAGTCTACGTTCTCGAAATTAAGAAACCCGGAACGGTGGTTTATCTAATAATACACACTTTTTATCTTAAAATTGATCATAGTTGCTTTTTATTGTGAAAATTCGCTAGAATTCTGACAAAAATTTGACAGTACTTAGTTGTATACAGAATTACTTTAATAAGTTACATAGAAAATATTTCGTACTATAACTAACAATATTTATTTCAGATGTCCCTAATTAGATCTGTATTCCGAGGAATTTTGAAAAACGCCCCAAAACTAATACATCCCAGAATTTCATCGCGAACAATTTACCAGTTGCCGCCTAATGAAACTCATGAGGAATTTGTTCAAAGGTTTGTTAATTTTAATTTACACTAAACAGTACGTGATTTGATTATAGTATAAATAGTATTTAGCTATTGATTTAGTTGTTATATTTGCGGATTTAAAGTTATTTTACTATTTGCCGCATGGCACTTAGCATATGCCTAGTTAAATGATCATTTGCCTAAATTTCCTTTATGTCTACGACATATACATACTTACATACCACCGCTAAAAATGCGGGTTTATTATAAATTACAAGATAGTTATTTTAATTTAAGCATAGTTTTAAAATCAAAATTCGTGTCTTATGTTACTTTAGTACAAAACAATTTCTCTCACCGCGTACCGTACTTAGCTACTAGAAAATATAAATGTTTTGTATGAAAATAATTTTATTTTAAACGTATAAACGATAACAATAGCCGTGACAGGATTCCTCAGAAAAAAACTGGCTGATCTGTTTGATAAGAATACGGCTGTTTTATGAAACAAATGCGCGATAAGATCCTGCAGTCTGCTTACCTGCAGTTTTATTAATGTTCGAGTAAACGGTAGACGTAGCATTTCTGTGTTGATTTTACGTTTTTAGTGGAATTGTTTCTTAATTTAAACGAATTTTTCGGACATTTAAAATAGATATTTGGTGTTGTGCGAATTTCATCAGAAAGAACGCCTTTTTGAATCGGCGAGTTGTAGGTTATTTTATTTTAACATAGGTATAGCTTATCCAAACCTATATGCAATCACGTTATCAATAAAAGGTTATTAGATGATGACGTTTCACACAGTGCTGTCACCTCGTACCTCGTATTTTTACAATTCTAATAAATTGTAGTCTTTCTTTATGCCATCTAATATGTGCGCAGGTAAATCATCTATAGAATATGTCACTTTCCGAACTTTAAACCGAATTACAAATAAACAATCTAGTAAGTTTTTGTTGACGACGTGAATTGCATATAGGTTTGCATAAGCTATACCTACCTATACATAATTATGTAGATTTTTTTACTGACAAATGGATCATCGGACTTATTAATAACGAATTTTCATTGCTGTAATATATGTATGTATATACTGTATGTCCACGGATAGGGTTTACAAGAGGACAAATGGACAAAAAAATTCATTTTTCGAAAGAAAGTCATTCTCGATAAATGCTTTTGCTTCTTAAAAAAATATGTATTCACCTTGAGAAATTTAATTTTTTATGAACTAAAATATGAAAATGGATCGAGAATAAACTACTTTCGTTTTTAAATTTCGAGTCAAATGTGAAATAGAAAAATTGTTTCGAATCTCATTTGCAGTCAAAATCGAAAATTTCAATTCAATATAAACGTTTTTGTTAATCACCACTGGATCGCGACATTGCATACAATTTTTATACTTCCCGATATCATTTTATTTTTTCACCAAAGTGCACCTATTAATTATTCGTCACATATTTTGACGTAAATAATAGTTCAGAAAAATGTTATCTGTAGAGCAACGAACAATGTACCGTGTAATGTTATGGGAAAGCAGCCAATGTTCCCATCCACAGTGGGGCGAGATACCGTAAAACGTGGCAGAAACTATTTTGATTTATGTAACTGTTTTAACTATTTGGTATACATTTAGATTGAATAAATATAGATCATTTATAATATTTTACAAGATTTATTTTAAAAATAAATGTAGATAAAAGGCTTAAAAAAATTAAAATAAAAATACCCCGTAATAATTGTATGCTATAGAAAATATGATCTCGCGACATTGATTGGTTATCACATATGTTGTAATTTAGGACCTGCTAAACAAAAAATGTAATACGTAAAAAGTTATATAATGGTCAGTTTTTGAACTGCAGTCAAATATGAGATGTGATGGACGAGTAGATATTGTTTGAGAACAATGTTTTTCGAACATTTCATAGTAAACCATTATTTTTATTGATCACAAGAGAAATTTCATAAATATTTTTTATACATATAAATTCATATATAGGGTGTCTCTGAAATTGGGTTTACAATAGGGGTAGGTACCTACCTATACTGAACTAAAAATTTCATCGCAGTAGGAAAAAATGTATTGCTTGTAGAATATTCGACTTATTTTGAAAACAAAGTTTATCGAGCAAAAAAATTACATTTATTATATAACGTCCGTACTCAAAAAACTATCTTACTAAAAAAATAAAAAATATTACTGCTATTAAACTGTTCAAAAACTTTCACAAAACAAACTCTTACAAAATATTCGTAAATAATTAAAAAAATAAATTAATAATTGAATAAAAGATGGCCTAATAAAAGGAAACAGAGATTTACAGAGAAAATTACAGTTACAATAGAAAAAAGTGTAGTTTAGTCGTCTGATGAAAAATAAACACTTTCTGTTTCCTCTTCTTCGTGAGACGATTCATCTGTATATCGAAAAATATTTGTTTCCCCGAGCATATATAAAACATCTGTATAAAATTGCTTCAACTTTTTTTGTGGGATACTAAACAGTTTATTAATTCAGCGATTTTAGAACACTGACAAAAAACATGTAAAATTTTTGAAGTTTTTCGGCTTTCTGCTTCTTCTACAATTGAAGATGAATAGGGAAGAATGAAAAGTTACTTTAAAATATTCGAAATATCGGTCGAAGTTTACTTAAATTATTTTTCAATAAACACAGAGTCGGCTGTAAGCTTTGTCTTATAGGCCATTATTTTCTAATGTTGCAAAAAGTCGCAGTATTTTTTTTTTATTATGTAGTAGCTGTATGTATTAGCTATACTTCTACGCAAAAAAAGTAACCTGTACAGCTTGATAGTAAACTAAAAGTCAACGACAAGTTGATTTAGTGACATGAAGGAAATGAAATTTAGTTACAAAAATAGATTAATTATAATAAACAAAATTAGACACGTTAACAATAACTTATTAAATAAGTTTATGTACCTGTAGACTTTGCATCCATCTCGATTTCGACTCACTTTTGTATTAATTATCTATATAAAACTAAACGAAGAACAGAACAACTATTTTGACGTGTAATAAACAATTCATACGAGTTTATCGGAATTGCCAGTTCTGCCTGTATTACACGGAAATATGTGATGATAGCAGCAATTGCTTAATCGTATAACATCTATAGATGATTAAACTATTATAAAATATGAGTTTAAATAAGTAAATGTGATATTTCAATTTTTGACTTTCTGCCACGTTTTACGATATTCCGCCCCACTGTGCATCGCCACGTAATGGAAAAGTTCAATGAAAAGTTTCCTAACGTATACGTATCTATAACAACAGTACTTACACAAATTGATCAAGAAATTTCAGAAAACTGGATCAGTGCTTGATATCAAAAAAAAAAAAAGCTTATACTGAAGGCGATGCCGCCACAATACTGGTCATTCAATTAGTTAAAGAAAATCCATTAATTTCTTTCTTATTTCTTATTACTTATTATTATTATTGTTTATATTTTTCTTACGAGAAATAAAAGGTAATAGGTGCATTCAGGTAATAAATTCTATCGAGTTAAAAAACGTTTGTATTGAATTGAAATTTTCTATTTTGACTGGAACCAGATTCGAAACAACTTTTCCATTTCACATTTGGCTCGAAATCTAAATACGAAGGTAGTTTATTCTTGACCCATTTTCATATTTTTGCAATACACAAAAAATGAAATTTCTCAAGGTGAATATATTTTTTTAAGAAGCAAAAGCATTGATAGAGAATGACTTTTTTCGAAAAATGAATTTTTCTTGTCCATTTATCCTTTCGTAAATCCCATCAGTGTACTGTAGAGGACGTGAGCTAAACCTATTTTGAACGACCAAAAGGTTGTACGTCAGGTAGAACCAAAAGTTAGAATTATAATATTTCTTGTGTTTCGTAATTATCATAATAAACGAGGAGCGGTTATTCAAAAATGGTCATGTCCAACACTTATAAAGAGTGAATTACGCCGTTAATAAAACCTAAATTAAGGTTGTAATTTGTATGTCGTAAGCTTTGGACATGACAATTTTTGAATAAACGCTCCTCACTAATTATGATAATTACGAAAGTAGTTAATGTGTTCTTTTTTTGAGTGGAGTGGATTTTGGTTTTGAGGATACCGTTGGATTGGTCTTCAAAAACTGTGCTGTGCTGCTGCCATTTGAAAAAATCTATTTTTCGGCAAAAGACTGCTTTCGACAAATTTGAATGCTCCTAGTAACTATAAATGCATTGATTAGAAATGCAGTTTGTGTTTTTCCGTTATTTCTTAGGTGATTTATAATGATTTGAAGTAAATCGCAGTTCTCCAAATTAAAATTTAAAATTTGTTCTCGAAATATTAAGTTATCCTAAAAATTCGCCAAAATTATGCTAACCTATTCAGAATTCACCCGCGATTTCAAAAATACAATAATATACAGGGAGTTCCATTTGAAAATCAAAAATTGTCGTCATTTCCGGTCAAATCAGAAGTCCAAACAAATCACACATCATGCCAAAACATGGCATTTTGCGTCTTTATCAAATGTGCCGAGTTTCATTTCGGTAACTTGAAAAACAAGGGGCAAAAGAGGGGTTCTAGTGATCTCGTTGACACCCAGCATATTATAAATGCTATATTTTTTACATATTAAAAATGTAGTTTTTTGATGTAAAACTTTTTTGAATATAGGACAGTATTGGTATATAGGTATTATTAACTTCAATTTTTACACCTCATTATTAATTTATTCATTACGAATTTGACTGTTTACCTACCTACTTATAAAGTGATAATTTGATTAGAATAACTGACAAATATTGTGATAAAAACGATCGGTGCACGCGCTAAATTATTTATCGTTACCGTTAAAGTTTGCTACGGTAATTAGTCCAGATTTGCCTATAAATATTATTTACGTTAGTTAGCAACTACTTGCACACGTAAAACTAATTAAACTATTGACACATTGCACTAGGCTTTATAAAATAAATTGCCATTGTAAAGATGTTTACCTCATTATGAATTAAATTAAAATTAATCTTTCAAATATTTTATTATTCCATGTCTCTATTTGTCATTTAAATCTTATTATCCAATATGGCGCTTATTGCCATTTTAAAAGTCCAAAATTTAAATATACGTTCGTACTTACTTAATTTAAAAAATTAAATTCAACTGACTATTTATAACATATAACATGTTGTTATATTATATGGTTAAATGTCGCATTGATTAAAAATATTAAAAAATTATCGAGAACGTCCTATAATCAGAATGAAAATTTTATTAACAAATATTGATTTATTTTTCAATAATTTGAATAATTACTTCGTTATATACATATAAATGTTCTTTTTACGTAATCTATAAATACTTATAGATACTATTATCGAGCAGATACATTTACTGTAGGTAGGTACCTCATTTTATACGTTTATTGGCTAAATTTTATCGTAAAAAAGTTTTATAGTGCATAATTAGATATTGCATATTATTTAATTCAATTTTAATTTTTATAAAATCATATTTCCATTATTTTCTGCTTACTATTTATTATCTATAGATTCCTATTTAAAATTTTTCATTACATTTGCAATTCTCAAAACGAATATTCATAGAATTAGCAAATGACTGACGCATATGTACTTATGTACTTATATATAAATTTTTACTGAATAAATTAAATTTATAATGTCCGTTTGCACCAAATAAATGAATTATTCAACCTAGGAACAAGTTATTACGGTCATGGTAATCAAAGTTTTTGACCAATGAGAAATACCTAATTATTAATGAACTTAATCTTGGATTAGTTAATCTTTTGTTTAATGTAGTTTGGTGTAATCGGTCTTATCTGAAATAAATTAAATTAAACATTTTACAATTTCACATTAAAACTATTGAGCTAAATTCATAAAAATCATGGTAAAAGAAAGTCTAATGGCGGATTGTGCCAAATAAATTTATTTATTTAGGGCCGGTCTTTCAATCATTAAATAAAGTTCCAAATAAACTATTCGTAGAATAAGTTCGATGGAAATGTTTGTTACAACAAACGTGTCCAGGGAAGTTATTTTACGAATAGCTTATTTGGAACTTTATTCGATGATCGAAACACCGCCTTTTAATCTAGGATTAATGTGTTGTCATGGTAACGATTCAATAGGAAATCATCAATAAATTTAATCTAGGATTAGCCGAAAATCCTGAAAAAAGCTGAAAAAATTACATTTGTGTCTTCACAATCGGTTCTTAACAACATAATATCTATTGTCGGCAATTTATATAACTGGCATTATTATCCTAGCCTTCTCTGTCGAGTTCTATTTAAAAAATATTTATCGCAAATAACAATTTGTAGAATAGAATTATGTGCAATTAAAATTAACGTCGAAGAGTGGACTAAATAAGCACACCAAAAGGCTACACTTTCATAGGCTAACCTCTCAACCTAAGATAAATTGTTTTTTAATCTGCAAGAACATTCAAATTGTAGGTACCATTACGAATTTTGGCACCGGTTTATTTAAAAATCAGCAATGATCATTTAAAAATGTAGCTTGGTCGATTTATTAGGTAATTACTTTTTTATTTGATCATACAATATCATGTATCTAAATAAACAATAACGTAAACTACGTTTACTCGTTAGTAAAAATTTGTTTCTTAAATAGTATTTTAAAAACGACCGTCGCGTTGAGTCAAATAGATACGTTTTATTAGAAATTTTAAATATTTATTTTTGTTTAGATACGAATGCTATTTCTGTCGTCAAGATATCGATGGCTGGGATGTTCGCCAAGCTATGAATGATCTTGCAGGAATGGATTTAATCCCTGATCCCCGCATTATTATTGCAGCTTTGTATGCCTGCCGAAGAATTAACGAGTACGCTATTACCGTACGCTTTTTAGAATGCATCAAAAATAAATGTGGCGATCAAATTTATAAGATATATCCCTATATTCTTCAAGAAATTGCCCCGACCCTTTCAGAACTCGGAATTGATACACCCGAAGCTTTGGGTTATGAAAGGCCTGAATTTTTTTTGCCACCTACTGATGATTATTATGCACCTTAATTGACGAACAAACGTGTTTTCTTTTGTTGATTATTTAAAAAAAAAACAACATTGTTTTAAGATGTTGATACAGACTTTTTTCTGTAATAAAATGATTTAATTTTGCTTGAATAAACGTTACTACTTAATCATGACGAAAAATTTATAGTTATTCAAATATAAATACTTAATTGACCGATTTCACAAACGCCAGATAACTTTATTCTCCGTTTACTTCTATGATAACAGATTGTTGGAATCGTCATTACCATAGAAGTAAGCCATTTAGTACCGAACTAAATATTTAGACCTGCTTTCTGAAATCGGACAAATAAGTAGTATATGTACATGGTTTATTAGCGTAGATAATTTTCGAAAACTGGCACAAAATAGTATCCTTAAAATTATCACTTCTAATAAATAAATTGCTTATTAATCAGCATTTAAACGTTTTAGGGCACATTGCACCAAACTAAATTAACTAATCTAATAATAAAATTAAATAGATTAAGGGCCGATCTTTTCATCTTTCATTTAATTCATTTGATAGATATTTACCATAGAAATAATTGTTATAACAAACATTGGAACTATAAAAATACGAGGTACGACGTGACAGCACCGTGTGAAACGTCATCATCTAGTAACCTTTTATTGATGACGTGAATTGCTTATAGGTTTGGATAAAGTGTATACAAGTGTGTTTATAGAAAATGGAGAACTTATTAATCTGCGCATTAATTGCAATACCTATGTATATAAAATAAATTTTCATCGTAAAAGTGACTTAAGCAGCGGTTTTTTATACATTGAAGATGTCACACATTCAAAGTGTACGAATTTAACCAAATCGCAATGTTACAAGTTTTCTGGCTTGCGCGGGTCTCCCACATTTTCTTTGCAGCCTCAATTGACTAACATTTAACTCGAGTATTAATTTACAATATAAAATTAATCACCAACTACCTTTTTAGTAGACAGTGATAAATGTTGTTGCAACAGCTTAATGAATTTCTTGTAAAATATTCGCGTATACCGTAAGAAATTTATTTATTAACCCGATTCACTAAAAATTTGGTGACATTTGGCAAGAGCGTTATTGCTTATTCGACAGTTGTTTCCTACAGGGTGGTTCGGAATTCATATCACAAAGTAAGTAAATATTTGCTTATGAAACCATGTCCGAAAATGGACCGTTTATGCGCTACAATAGTGAAAAGTTGTGAATTTTCATTAGTGATATTTTGTGTTAGTTTACACATGTAACTTTATAATATGAATTTTAAATCGCCCTTTATATCGAATAACTGTCAAATAAGCAATAATGCTCCTTGCTAAATATCAACAAATTTTTAGTTAATCGGGCGATAGTTAGATAATTGTCAACAAATTAATTTTATATTATTATTACTGTTATTATTTTTAAATATTAATATTCCTGATGCTTTAAATTTTAAAACTGATAGAAGGTAGTAAAATTTCCGCATAGCATTATATTACACCGATAACATGTTATCAATCATAAAATATTAATATAACAATATTGTAAATACAACGAATAATATTTGAAGCGTATAAAATCAAAAATTAATTGCGTATATCAATGAACTTATCGATAATTGTTATTTATATTTGATTAATGCTATTTATAATGTGAATCGAGGTCAAATGCAACTCTCAAAATGTTTAAATCCCCTGAAACAAAATATGTATTATTGCGAATTTTTTTCTGAATGTGGTATTAATTCATTTTGTTGGTTTATCTCTGGTTTTTTACATTTTTTTGCTGTATTGTAGATAATGGTGATTAATATCTGAAGCGATTATGTAGTAATAAATAAACGTAAATTTAAATTAATTATGGTTAATGTGATCAATAAACAAATGAAAATGTCCTTGCTATCAATTTTGTTTGTACATACTATTATCAGTTAATTTTTTTAAATGTAATTGTTCTATATTACTCAATGTTGCTGGTTTCTATATCGATATACATATTTATTAGTGATGTATATAGTTACCTAGAAAAGTTAAGTAGAAGTAGATTATGGAGTACCAGGAGTATTTAAAATGTAGTTAGATACCTATAATAATTATACGTTCAAAATTACCTTTTGTCCTAAATTATACTAATAAGCAATTCATACGGTGTTAGTGATTATTAGAAATATGGAATTTATAGTAGGTACCTATCGTACTTATACGTTGTTTAAGATAGGTTCCAATGCACGTCATCAATAAAACTTCGTATTTTTACAGTTCTACTAACTTGTAGTTTTATTTTATACCATCTGATATGTGTGCAAGTAAATTATCGATAGAACATGACACTTTTCAAACATAAAACTGAATTACAAATATACAATTATTAACTTTTTACTGCTTACGTGCATTGGAACTTATCTTGAATAACATAATGTATAATATTAATTTAAACTGTTTATCATCACAGATTTAATGAATATAAGGAGTCATTGAAGTATAGCTTATCTTTTCTATAAATTTATTGAAATGATAATGATAATGCTTGTCTTTTTAATATATCCTTGCTTTTTATTATATCTTTTTCTATACCTATAGTTTTTATTTCACTAAAACATAATTTTGTTGTTATTCACTTTAACTTTATTTAACGTAGCTTGTTTTACAAAGTTTTTCTAGTCCTACTATATATTGAAAATTGCTTAATTACGAAATATTATTATATGTATTAGTATTTTCGCATTTTATAGAAAAAAATTAACTATCTTTTTAATTATAACAATTAATGGTAAATATCGAGGGTAACTTACAGTGTCGCTCGAAGTGCTGCTGTCACTATCACCTGCACGCACCAACTGGTAACGTGTAGCAAAGCCCCCGTTGATGACTCCATAGGGCCTTGGTGCTTGTACCGCCGTCCGGATGTTCTTTTGTCCCAGCTTCCGGGAAAGCATCAAATACGCGGGGTCACTGGATGGTCATTGCTCACCAATACGGGCCGACAACTCTTGTGCAATTTATTGGTGTTCTCATTTTGAATTCTTTACTGCTATAGTATTAGGTCGCCTAAATTTTGATATCACAGTTTGACCACAGAAGATTGATGATACGATTCGGATGTTACTTTGTGGGTGTCGTCGTTGAGGAATTCTCCAAGATTTTCTTCTAAGATAGTTTTCGAACTCGGTATCTTTAGTCTTCTTCGAAGCCTTTCCCAAATCTTATTAAGAAATGAATAAACTATTGGGCATTACGATCTATTTCGTGACATCGATTTTTCATCGATCTTTGATGTCCTAATCGCTGCAATACTAATTATTTATGTTAGTGGATGTGTATGATACCCATATTGTTAAATAGCTCCACGAAAGTCCTGAAAACTATTTGTATTTCTACATTTTGATTTTAAATGAAACGGTCTTTATACTTTAGAACGTCTTTTAAATTGTTTTTTTTTCCGTTACTTTATTTGGTATTATATAGGTCAGCGGTGGCTAACTTAGTTTGTAATGCGATCTCCTTTTTGTCTTAACAATATGCCACGATCTACTTACCATAAGACATCTATACCTTTTTCTTACGGTCCACAAATACACGTTTTTCTTGGTTTTCTCGTCTTTCTTCTTCTTTTTGTTTTTATACTTACAAGTATGTACTTACCTGCTACCGAAGCAAATATATGTAGGTACTATTTTAAGAATCGTTATAACCGACCGTAATTGTTTGACCACCGCTGATAGGTATATACATATATAGGTAGTTGTTTAAAATGCAAGTTTTATTTAAGTACCTACCAAATTTTCTTTGAATACAATTTATAGAATACACCTATTTTATAGATATATTTTTTTTCATTCATTTAAAAAATATATTTATAGATATACTACATATATCTAACATGTAACATAAATTATATTAGGTATATACATAAATGAAACACCGTTAATAATATTTAATTTATAGAACCATAAATAAATTTAAATAGTTTTTTTTATATTTAAAATACACCGTTAGTATTTCCGTTTTTGTATTAAAACAATTTTATTGTCAAAGTTAACCTATTTTTTATTAACTTTTCCATATTCTTACTACTTCAAAAATGGTTAGTGTTTATCGAAAAGGAACCAGGCACCTTTTAGCAAATTGTGCAAATCACATTGTGTTTTCATAAATATACTATTTTCTAAAAAAAAATGAAACACCTATTATCCATAATGCGTTTTTATTGAAATTTTTACCAACGACTTAGGTTGGTAATACATACAAATGATTAAAATTTCAAAACAAAATAACGTAAAATTAACAAGTTATTCAATGCCTAACGAGTAGCTCCGTCGTTATTTCTTATACACTCATTTACTCGTCGTGGCATAAATTCAATGAAATGATCAATATTAGCCTGAGGTATTTTGTTCCATACTTCCTGAAGCCGATGATTAAGATCTCGTTTTTTTTTTTTATTTTTGGAAAGCAGTACATTTAATTACTGCAAAGCTTAAACTAATTAGATTATGTTGGCGTTGCATTGAACGGTTCGAACAGCCACTAGTCACTTATAGTGACTAGTGACTATTATTTTTTTAATTTAACATATTGTCGAGTACCCTTACGTTATTCACGATAAGTTTCAATGCACATCAAGCATAAAAAGTTACTAAATTGTATATTTGTAATTTTCAGTTTAAAGTTTTCATAGGTATTTTACCGATGATTTACCTGCACACATATGACACGGCAAAGAAAGACTACAATCTATTAGTACTGTTAAAATACGAGATTTTATTAACGACGTGACTTGAACCTATCGTAAACAACGTATATTTACTTATAATCGAAAGTTTACGAAAGTAATCTCTACCTAGGTAATACGTTTATAAATATGCATTATATTAAACAAGTTTTCCGCTTTATCAGAGGGAAAGCTATTTTGATTAAACAACATTACATCACAATTAAAAAAAAAAGGTGAATAAATAGAAGATTGTAACAAACTAGTTTATGAGTTTTAGTTTCCAAGTCATCTTTCGCATGTGATACTTTTTACTCAAATAATATTATACCTACAACATTAATAGATTTCATTGTCGAAAAATTACGCAATGCATGCTTTACACGAAATACGTCGAAATTCTACTACTTGCCTACATTATTTTATTTAAATTAATTAGCTAAACAAACAATTACATAATATCATCTATTGGAATGGTTTTTAATTTGTATTCCGTGAACCTCCAGCGAACCCCCCGAAAATTTGAAGAAAATCGAAGATCTTTTATAGTTATAACAGAGAAAAGAAAATCGTCATTTATGTTTCTGTTTTCACTTTGGGTTTTAAATCTTGAAATTAAATAATTACGAAGGCGCGTATTGCATACAAAATGTAATAAGAACGTAAGATAACCATATTATCTCAAAACTTTTTCGAAACCCCAGCTTTAAGAGCAATCGATATCAAAATATTTCAAAGAACATTTACGATTATGTATTCTTTGAAAGGGTTGTTCGAATAATAAATTCTTGTGTTAAATGAAATGAAATAAAACTGTGACTATATGAAAACAGTCGACGTTCTTAAATTTTAAAACGGAAAATCCAAATATTCAAAACAGATATCCAAAAAAGTTAGCTATCTATACTTAACATAACACTCCTGTTTATCAAAGTCAATGTCAAAATAAGAATATAAACGCCAAGGCGATCATGCATTTATTACATGATTTTAAGCAAAAATAAAGTTATAGTTACAAACAGAAGTTCTTAATGTTATTTGTTATATAATAAAATTATATATTAACTTTATTATCAGTTTTTAAATTTTAAATAATAAAAATGCTATGCAATCACCGTTTCTGCAGAATTATTATTTCCTCTAACAACTCTAATAAAACATTTAATACGTTCTATTTTTTATTATACGTCATTTATGTTTATATTTTTTATTATAATTATTTATATTGCATTTTTTAAATAGGTATATAAGAAAATAGGAAATAGGTATCTGTATGTATTGAACTGTAACGTTGGCAACAATGCATTTTGTACAAAATTTAGCACATGTCACGTGTCAATAGGCTTAATAGTTTACCACTATTATTACAGGTTTATTATTTTTTCCTGACCTATGAGATCATCGACATTTTTTAAATGGCAACCTCTAAACTTATTTTGATAAAATTAAATAATATATTTTATTTTCTTTACGACTATAGGCATGTAAAAATATAATACCGTTTCGTAAGAAAATTGAGAGAGATATACATATTACGTTTAACACCTAATTAAATTTTAAATTTAAGTTTAATTGTAAATCTGAGATACTATTTTGTAACACTTTGGACCGTTCGCCACCCTACATCTTAATATTTATATTAGGTGTACAACTTTGCTTCCGCCGTTTTTTTCCGAAATTCGAGGCTTTATTGTAATAAACTGGTTATACATTTATGATTCAAAGTATTGTCCATCGCTGGCCACTACTTTCTCCCATCTTTCGGGCAGCGTACGAATCCCGCGTTGAAAAAACTGGTCATCTTTTGAAGCGATCCAATTTTTTACTTCTTCATAAGACCGGAAGTGCTGGTCATCCAGGCCGTGTTCCATTGATCGAAACAAGTGATAGTCCGAGGGAGCAACGTCTGGAGAATACGGCGGGTGGGGTAGGACTTCCCATTTCAACGTTTCCAAGTATGTCTTGACCACTTTCGCAACATGGGGTCGAGCATTGTCATGCTGTAAGATTACTTTATCATGTCTCTCGTTGTATTGCGGCCGTTTGTCTTTCAATGCTCGGCTCAAACGCATTAATTGCGTTCGATAACGATCGCCTGTGATTGTTTCAGTCGGGTTTAACAACTCATAATACACTACGCCGAGCTGGTCCCACCAAATACAGAGCATGACTTTGGAACCGTGAATATTCGGTTTGGCCGTCGACGTGGAAGCATGGCCGGGATATCACCATGATTTTCTGCGCTTGGGATTATCGTAATGAACCCATTTTTCGTCCCCAGTTACAATGCGATGCAGAAATCCCTTCCGTCTTCGCCTTTCAAGCAGCTGTTCACAAGCAAACAAACGCCGTTCAACATCTCTGGGCTTCAACTCGTACGGCACCCAATGTCCTTGTTTCTGAATCATTCCCATGTCTTTCAGGCGTTTTGAAATGGCTTGTTGCGTCACTCCCACAAATCCTGCCACTTCTTGTTGCGTTTGACACGAGTCTTGCTCAAGTAATGCCTCCAATTCTGCATCTTCGAAAACCTTCTCTCTTCCACCGCCATGCCGGTCTTCGACGTCAAAATCACCGTTCTTAAAGCGTTGAAACCACTCTCGGCACGTTCTTTCACTAATAGCGGCCTCACCGTAGGTATTTGAGAGCATTCGATGAGCCTCCCGCAAATGACGAGAATTTGGCTCGTAAGCTGACATGTTTAATCGAGAATAACTTTATGATGCAGACACAAATCGACTAATATTTCGATGGCGTTATATTTACAAATACCCAACCTTATTGTATGACAGCTGCGATCTATTTATTTCGACTACCACTTACCGCTACAGCCATTTATTGCAAAACGGCGGAAGCAAAGTTGTACACCTAATATATATTGTTGGAACATTCGGGATTCTATTATAATCAATAAATAAATTATTTTATTAAAAACAGTCACAGACAATGTTTAACATTAATTTATCGCAGAAAATGTTCAAATTATTCGTCATTAACTGAAACGTTCGTTGAAAGCTGTTATTTAAAACTAATAATAGAGAATTTAGTGCACGGGTGGGCATAATTTTTTTCTCCAGAGGCCACATAGATACATGTAAAATTTCTAGAGAACCGCAAGTGAAAAAATTGTAAATTGATAAGATAATGAACTTTATGTTGCTATCGACTGATAGTGTTAACAATCGTAGTCTAGACCGACGACTTGTGTGTGGGTTGAATCTAATGACATCGCAGACAATGTTCGCATTAATATTCTTTACTTTTTATTAGCGAATTTTCATAGAAAATAAAGCTATTGTAGCCTGTCTGATGACGAGCCCCAGACGTGTCTTTTTGGCTTTTCTCCGATCTCAACCCCTAGATCGCGAAAATATAGGTCATTCATTTTGGGGTCATCATTATTCGGTCATATATATTTATAATTTCTTGTGGACACGATTCCGGTCGCAATTTTGATCGTAGGAAGCTGAAATTTGGACAGCGTATTGTCTTTATGAAAACGACGGACGAGTTCGTTAACCAGCTAAATCGACCGACCCGTTTCAAAATGGTGGCCGTTTAAAACAAAACAATTAAAAAAATTTGAATCTCCGTTATTACTCATCGTATCGGTAATGTGAAATACGTTTTGGGATCATCATAAAATTCTCTACCGATCATGTCTCTTTATAATTTTCGATAGAATGCACCATTTTCGAAATAATCGAAAAAAAGTGATATATATTATTTTAATTCTTATACATTTTTCTGGTGAATATTATTTTTCAAAAAATGTATTTCTTTCGAAAAAAGATAAACAAAAAGGATTTTTTTACATGTGACACGAACATTCGATACCGATGCTTGCGCGCGGTCGGATTTTGTTTTTTGTCAGTAACTTGTTTTCAACAAGAATCTATTGCAGAGGTTCTCATTCTTGTGAGTTACGCGTACCACCCAACGAATATCAAAACAAATTCGTACCACCACCTTTTACAAAAATTTCGGCATCCAAATAAAAAATACAAAAAACCAGTATAAAATACCAATTTAAAATTATTTGAATAATCATTATCTACTGCTTTTATATCGCAGAATTATAAATTTACTCTATTTTTAATTTAAAAACTATTCGTCTCATCTTAAGCATTGAAAATTTCCCTATTACAAACCATAAACCAGATAAAAGTTCAATCGCTTTTGTATACGACCAATAAAATACAAAACAACTAATAAAACATGTACTCCGCCTACTTTCATATCTTATCGGAGAGCGAACAAAGAACTGAATGTTTTTAAAATAAAATCGGGATTTCCTAGTACCCACGTATGAACTCAAATGCATTTATATATAGAATTCTGGCTAGACCTCTTCAGATCTTTCGCGTTAATGTTACAAAGCGGTAGTGCTTGTTTCGGTAGTTCGAATTTTAAATTACGGCGTCGTATTCGTGTGTGCGAGGAGTGCTCGTTCGGTTTATAAAGCCTTTTTGCCAGTCAAATTGATCGACCCGTTTCAATATGGCAGTCGTTCAAAAATTTAAAAAAATTTAGTCTGTTATTAATAATCAAATCGATAATGTGAATCGGCATAAAATTCTCTACCGATCATGTTTCTTTATAATTTTCAATAGAATGCACCGTTTTCTATATAATCGAAAAAAGTGAAATTTTTTTTAAAATTCTTATAAATTTTTCTCATAAATATTATTTTCCAAAAAATGTTTTTCTTCCGAGAAAAATTTAAAAATAAGGCATTTTTAATGCCACATGACAATTTGTTACCGAGGCTTGCGCGCGGTCGGATATTCTCTTTGTAAACTCTCTGTACAGGTTTGTTTTATTTTTTATAATATTTAGGTATGTTAGTTACGTGGTTTGTCTACCGTTTATATATTTAAAATAAATTTTATAGTTAGTATTTATGTTAGATTGATTGATTGAGCTATTTAAATAAATAACATATCTAGGTACACACATACATATTTTGTACATACACATATTTGGGTGAGGTTATTGTAAATAGAATTTGAATGTTTTCAGTATAAGAATGAAAATGCTAGCTATTAAGAAAAATCTGTAATGTAACCGAAAAACACCAACCGAATCTGAAAAAAGAGAAACAGTGCATCTAAGATAGGCCTTTGATAAGGGGTCAAATTTAACGCGGTGACGTTGTCATTTTTCTGACAAAAATTGATATATAAACATATATCTTTAATGCTAAACAAGGTTTAAACTGGACATTTTTAAGTTTAAACCTTGTTCAAGATCAGTTAATCTTCGTATGTGTAATGTTTCGTTAACACGTCATTAACGACCTTCATTACATTTTTCTGAGTGTAATTGGCCCGTTTGATTTTCTAATATACTTTTGCGGCATCTTGAAACGATAAACAATTTCGAAAAACACTAAACTCAAGTTTTTCATTCATTTTAGGCGAATTTGCAATTACCCCAAACTATCATTTATATTTTCCCCAACGCTGTTTAGTCGGCCTAATTGTAAGTGTACTAAATTATTGAAGACAATATGCAAAACGTGAGATTAGGGTGTATGACTTAACGCCGTAACGAGGGTAGGAAGAGTCTGTGGGAAGTGTCTAACATGCGCTCCCCTCCAGCTCAAAAATGATAAAAATTTAAATAACAATAAATAGAGCCTTTACTTATATTTATTTATTTTTAGTTTTTACGTTTTAGCGCTCCAAACCTAGTTGCGCCCGTGGCGGGCACCTCTTTCGCCATACTCTGTTACGGCGTTAATGTCAGTCATGAATATGTTTATTACTTATATACATAAAACCTAATTTTAAAAGTTTATTTAAATTATAAATCATATTACTACAATTTTTTTAACATTGTTGCGCTTTGCTTCCTTGCCTAACACAAGACTGTTATAAACTGGCGGGATTTAAGTTGTAAGATACTCATAACATTTATGACAAACAACTATCCGCAGAAAATTAAAATTTTTTGCTTCTTTGACGTACTTAAATTGGCAATTTACATTTACCCCCAATTTACAATTACATCTGTAGCTAAACACTTCATATCTGTAAAAATTCTTTGGTTTTACGGTTTAATGGTCGATGAACTTTATTGGGCGTCTTTTATTTCTCGTGTGCACGGTTAGATTAATTCTATTCACCCTCTATATAACTATAGTATAAATCCTGTTGCTATGTTTAAAAATATAACAATTCATATTTAATTTAACTTTTATATTTATTTTTCATATAAAAATAAAAAGTTAAATTGTGGAAATGCCAAGTCTGACATTTGACTATAAATACATAATTAGGTTATAGTGATAAGGGAGCATACGATACGTGTGACAACAATATCAGAATGTTCGAATGCTAATCTAAGAAATTTTAAGTATATATTAGGTAGCTAAGTACCTAGTTATAAAATTTATAAAACTTGCGTTTTTCGTGGGCATTTTATGAAATTTTATATAAGTAGATACCTACTATAAATATTTCAATTACTTATACTTATAGCTTATCCAAACCTATATGATGTTCACGTCATCAATACAAGGTTACTAGATGATGACGTTTCACACGGTGCTGTCACCTCGTACCTCGTATTTTGACAGTTCTAATAAATCGTAGTCTTTCTTTATACCATCTAATATGTGCGCAAGTAAATCATCTATAGAATATGTCACTTTCCAAACTTTAAACCGAATTACAAACAAACAATCTAGTGACTTTTTGTTGATGACGTGAACATCATATAGATTTGGATAGGCTATAGGTGCATATTATATGTTCAACTACTTTTCTAAACTAAACTGTAAAAGTTAATAATTATGTTATATTTGTTTTACTTAAATTTAGTTAAATTAAAGAATAAAATAGAAAATAGAAGATGATCCGATTAAAATTTTTGGAATTTTTTTATCAAAAGTTAATTGCAAATTATCGATAAGTTTGTAATTAGGTAGGTATCTAAATTTACAATCGACAAAATCACAATATATACGTGCGCAATTTCATTGCTTTAAATGTTTTAAGTAGGTAGATATTGTACATAATGAGACGTTTCATCAAGTGCAGATATCACAGCATAATTATTAACAAAGTAAATTATACACAACTCGTCGGTGATGTGAAAATTATGAAATATGTAGTAGTTAATAAAATATTTTAATTAATTTTTTTTTAAGTATCACCCTAAACGTCGATGCTTTTGTTAGTTCGTGTGTGGATAGCTCAAGGTGTAGGTCATTTGAATACCTATCCGTATTATCTTTTACTGCATGATTTCATTTTAAACAACAAATTTCAGCACTTAACCCTTTCGCTGCCAGTCTCAAAACACAGTTAACAACATTATCCCAGATCTAATAAAAATTATAACTTTTTTAAACCATTCTTTTGCCACGTAGCTTATTTGTTCTTAATAAAAGGGGAATGTTTGCTTATATGAATAATTTTGAAATCGTCGTCGCAGCAGGGAAGACACAAAAATTAATTTACTATACTCGACCGAAACGTGCAAGTAAATTCTGTAATAATACAGAATTACAGCTCACAATCAGTGCAATACAAATAATATTAGCGGGTAGTGGGTGTTTGTAACCATAATGGTCATATCTCCGAAACGGCTAAATATATTTTTTTTTAATTTATATGTCGATGAATCTAATTTCAAAATTGCTATATTTTCAAAATTGTTCAAAACAGTTTCGGTTTTAAATGTTCTTCGTCGTTCTTTAAATAGTTACCAAATGTAACTCGATTAGATGGGCCTAGTTCAACTTAGCGCGGTCATCTCGCCGCCGTATCAACTCGCCGCGAGAGGCAAATTTTTGGTTTATTAATATTATACAATTAGTTGTATTAAACGCGTTTTTATGTATTCATCAGTGTATACTGATCACTCGATAAAAGACGAGTTGATACGGCGACGACTTGATCTGGCGGCGAGATAAACTGCGGCAAGATGACCACGGCGAGTTGAATTACATTAGATACATATTTTCATGGATTTTTTTATATTCTTTATAATTATTTGTAATATGCATTCATAGATGAGTATAATAAAAACAACGTAATTATTGTAGATCAGTTATAACAATTCTTTTTGTTAAAACAGTATATTCGATTAAAGAAATTATTGCAATTTAAAATATACGTTATAGGTAGGTATAGGTATTTTACTATAAAAACGAAGTTCAAGGATTGTGTAAGTATTTAAATTACCTAATTAATAGATACTCGGGTTTAATTTTGTGTATGTAGGTATCGAATTTAAAGATAAAATGTTATCGCCAACATTTTATTTTACTTTCGAAGATAGATTAATGTATTGCTACATTTTAAATCCGTACTAAATATGTTTATGCACAGATGTATGTAAATACATTTATATTAAATTTCTTATCGGCGTCAATTTAAAGACGCGATTAATATAGGTAATACTTTCGGTTAACATTTTTTGCGTAACAATTTCTATCAAAACAAAAATAAATAATAATACCTAATCCACACTCGGAACAGGCAGGTCCCACGTGTTTGATAAAGTAAAACGTGCACTTAGGCAACAACCTTCGTTTATCTCCGTTTGTTTTCTTCATATCTCCTTCTAACGAGTTTATAAACCGAAACTGGCTTTCGTCAAGTCAGTCTCGTGTCTTCCTTTGTAGTAGACGGAAATCAATTTACGAATAATATTATGTTTAATTACGTTTTGAAGACGTGCAGTAATCGCACAAGTTTAAAAATATTTCGAAATGAATTAAAACGTTTCATTACAAAAACGTCGAGTGCACCTAATAATGATTGCATTACCTCCCGTGAACAACACAGAAAACAAGCAAAAACTACTGCTTCTAAATGGATGAGACTTCGAAAACACTGCAATAGCAGGTGAGTTGGCTTTTAATTCATGTGTAACTGCAAACTTGTTTTGAAGCGGATTCTATAGGCTACGTGATGTTCGGCATGAACTTTTAGAAATACTCTGCGCTTCATTTTATCTACCCTCTGTAATACAAACTAATCGTAAAAATTTAATAGGTATCTAAATATTTATTTTTTTGTATTATGTTATTCTCCATTTTGACACATTTAATACCTATTTGATAATAATCAACAAGCAATTAATAATTTATTACCTTTGTGATTAAATGCTATGTGATTCCTACCTAACCAAATATAATTATTTATACAACATTTGGTAATCATTGATTTATTATAAAAACAATATTAAATACGAGTGTGGGTGTATGTTTGTGCAACATAAGTACATATGCTACATATTTAAGTAATTTATAGATAAATAAATTACATATTTTTGTTTTACCATTCTATTTGTCAATGTCATGTTTTAAGATGAAGGATGAGGTTATTTGATCTTTTAATTAATAATTGGAATATGAATAATAGTTATTATTATACTTAACTACATAATATGAATGTCTAAACTGTAGTTTCACTTACGAGTGAAGCTAAAAAAATTTAATTTTTATTATATAGTCTATTTATTTATATTAAATAACTGGTGTATAAAATAGGTTTTCCGGTAACAATTGTTTAGATATTTCTATACTACGATTAATTTCTGTTAACACTTAATTAACACTTCTGTGTAACACTTAATAAATGTTGAATTATCGAAAATATTATTTTATATAAATAAATAAGTAATAATCTACCTAATAATAATTTTGAACATTCTCATTATTTATAATAATAATGTTGTCTTGGTTCTACATGGTACCTATTCTTTTTCTCTAAACTTTAACAATAAATGACATTCTGATCAAAAATACTGTATAAACATAACACCTTATAATAAATAATATATCGTGAAAGGCAAAAGTAAGTAGGTACATATTACATAAGTACGAGTTTTTAGAGTTGATAAGGTAATGAAACATAGAAGGCAAAAAAGACCCATGTTATCAACGAAGTTTATGGTTAAAAATCTCAGAACACTGCACAAAAGTCAACAATTTAAAAGTACACGTTGCTTTATTAATCATCGACATTGCATTGGCAAACAAAACGACATTACAATGATCTTACTGAAGTAACCAACAAATAAAAACGATTAAATATTGGAATTTTGTATGCATTTGATCACATGTCAATTTTCACGAACGGCAAAGTCTTAAAGAACATAAGAATTGCAACAATTTACAGTTGAAGAATTTCACGCTTTGTTTATAGATATTTTAAAATTAATTAGTATGACATTTAAAAAATTTAAGTAAATTAAATGTAATAAATTATTTATTTAATAATTTTTGGTAGTTATTTTCATCAACGATAGTCAACAATAATAATACGAAGACACTTTTTCTCACACGTTTTGTCAATAAATGATTATACAACTTATGTATATAGCTAGTCTAGTGCAGGAAAGGTGATCCCTATGTCGTAACGGATGTGGGTACATATAGATTAATTTGTGAAAAACACATAAGGAATATGCGATGGAGTGTTGCAAGAGTGGGGGGGGTTCTCCTTGGTTACGTAACAACCTGTTATAAATGACGAAAATTGAAAATTACTAATATATTTCAAACAATTAAATTTTCATTAGTTTAAATACATAATTTCTGTTAATTTTCTACTAAATGACTGTCGTGGACTTGTTTTTTTTTTTGGAGTTTTTCGTCCTTTATTAATTTGTTACTAATACGTTTCGAACTCGTCAGAAAACTCGCCTACCGTGTTATCTAATTTGCGTTTTCCGGCCTTTCGAATTTTTGAAGAACGTGGAATTTCTGAACGAAAGAAAGTTTTTAAATCGTCTGGAAATTTTCTCTCTAAGATGTCATTGGTATTACCTATTTACTTGTGGTTTAGACATCGTCACCCTTTTCGTTGGCATTTTAATGTTTTTCATTTTACATTTTAAAAAGCTTAAAAATACCAACAGCGCTAGCGCAGCGTCTCGAACTTGTATATAAGTGCACAACATGACGCACAATGAACTTACTTTTGCACTCATAGTTTTATATAAATGAAAAAAAAGCCATTGTTCACCTCCAATAGCTGCTCATTATCATTCGGGAATGATTTCTCTCGCCATCGGAAACATAGTTACTTGCTATAAAAGCACTCCCGGTCTTTTTTTTTTGGAAAAAAAGCAATTGGACAGAATTCGGTACATAATCGTAATTTCGTATAGATACTTATTTATTTTGCACAGTTTATGTTTATCTAAACACATTTAAAAGTTGAATTAAATAGTAATTCATATTTTAATACCATTAAATCTAAATCTGTCGTAAACAAATTATACACTTACTTATATTTAAAATATCGGGTTTAAAATTTATATTATTAATTTATCAGCTGAATTTGATATAAGTGCTTAATAGGTTTCTAAAAATAGTTTTGTTATCTTTTATTTCGACTTTTACAATTATCGCATTCTGTCTTTCATACGGAAGATCGTATTATGTATTTTGTTTTACAGGACTATTTAATTAATTTATATATTTACTATGTGATAATTTTTTGTGATATTCTCTAATTGTTTTATCCAGTATACATAACATTGTAGATATCAACTGCAAATAGGATAGGTTCCAAAAAATATATTTAAAATAGTATTATTAGGGGTAACTGGGCATGGGTTTCTCTAAGCAGTTCTTGCAATTAGATGGAAATCTAATACATATACTTTGCATACCTGTACGTCATGCGTATTTTGCAAGTTTAAATCATTCACATCTGATTGTGAGAAATTCTGAAACCTTACCAAAGGATCATTTTGCCCCATAAGATAAATCAAAATATAATAAATCCTATATAAGTAATACCCTATATGTAAATCTTATAAGAATATGTTTTTTTATTATAAAGTGAAACAGTATTGTTTAATGTTTTAACTACATAATTGTATTTTATTGCATAAATTAGTCTTTAACGAAGTTCTTACTTTCTATTATATTTCTTGTCATTGAAAAAATGTTCATTTTGTTAAATACTACCTGAACTATCTACTCTTATCTTCCAATTTATGTTCTATTATTCGACTTAAATGATCATTCATTTTTTCTCTCTATTTCATATCTTATTCTCATTCTCCTTGTCTTTCTTACTCTGTCTTTTCTAGTTTCCCCAAGTATCTGTAGTTCGTTGTGTAATGGGGAAAATCCGCTAATTATAACACTACTAAATCGTAGTTAGAACAATAAATTATTAATGTATAAATGGTGCAATATGAGAATATCCCACGTTTCTAAACATGAGAAACGGTTTGAAGTGCTTTATTCAATGTTAGAAATTGTCGTAGTGCATCATACATGATTATATAACTGTATTACGATTTAATAAATCAATATTGCAGAATAAATATAGGTACTTCATTACCTTCATTACCATTGACCTGTTTTTTGATGGAGATTCAATAAAATTAAAGATCTTAGTTTAAGTTCGTATAGTTTTAGATTAACGTATATCCTTAGCTATTATTTTTGTTGTTATGGTGATGAATAGTTTAATCTTTGATCAGAAGTTAAACTGGAATCAAAACCGGTCCATATTCATACTTATATTTTCAATAATCACATTTAATATGCAATACCTACTAAATGTTACTTTAGTTTTTTAATCTTAATAGTTCTGGTAATAGATAAACTAGTCAGTCTATTTTTTTTGTAATTACGAAATTTTGTAAAGTTGTGACATTCACAAATTAATGTCCATGGATTAAAGATCGGAAACTCAAACAACTAATTTATAAGCAGATCCGTCATGTCCGCTTGATCACGAAGGTCCCCAAATGTCGCTTTAATAGGTATTTCCTCAAATTTGAAAAATTCAGTTTTATATTAAACTAGCAGTTTAATACTGCAGTAGCGCCACGATTATCCGAGTTAATGTGGACCGGATCTACTTCGGATACCTAAAAACTCGGATAATACGGACTTTAGGTTAAACGGTGGAGATTACGTTTAATGCAAAGATTATTTTAAATTACAAAACAATAAATAGGGTCAAATGAAGATACAATTACACAAACTACCTATGTACTTTGAAAAATTGTCTTATTTCGACGTTTTCTGCCTGAAGACGTTCTCAATTTATGAAGGTACCTCGGGATAACCCGAAACTCAGTTCGAGATTCGAGGTTCGGATGTAATTTGGTTGTAAACAGATTGACCTTTAATTTGAAGTAAGCTTAAAAGTTATTTTAATAGATTAATAGACAATTTTTGATGTTTAAAACACTTTATATATATTTATATATATATAGATATTTATGTATTTTGAATACAAAGTGCCTTTTGTTTCTCGTAAATTACGACGTACACGAAAACAACAAAGTATAATGAGAAATTCAAGAATCTTTTCTGATCTTTTGCAGTTTGTCTTATTTTTTGTCACTATTTCTAATTGAGCTTATAAAAAAATAACGAACAGTATTCACGTAACCTACCCGGTTACGTTATTTTAATTAAGTTAAGTTATTAAGTTATTTTAATTAAGTTAAGTTATTTTTATTAAATGATTAACAATGCATTGTTAAATTAATAAAAACTAACGTTACAAATATTATTTAATTAGCACATACACGTACTGCATTGTTAATCATTTTAAAATACTTAATGATACTCGTAATAATTCTGAATAAAATTGTACCTATACTACGTACTAAGTACTACGTAGTATATACTTACTATTACTCATTTTAAAATACCAAATTTAATAGAATAATCTCGTTTTTAATCAATTCGCGTGAAAAACGGAAGTTCGTTGTCCTATAAAAACCATAACGTCAAAACATGAACTCCTATTAGCCCTATATAATATGTATTTCGGTATTAAATTCAACTTTTAACTAATGACAACGGTAGACTACTTCATCACTACCGGTTTATTCATTGCCCGATACGTTTCAATAGTTCGACACGTCCATTACCTTACAACGGTACATACAAACCATTGATTAGCAAATGCATATAGGCACCTCCGGAACTATGTATTAATTTTCTAAACAAGTTCTGATTGTAATTCAATATACATTTTACCTAAAGTAACGTAAGTTAACGTTCGCATAATTTTTCAAGGACTTTTTTGTTTTAGTTTATTTTATAAACAGATAAGTTGAAACTAGAAAATGTTTGTATGACTTTTTAGCAGGTCCTAAATGATCTAAATTCACTTTAAAACTTTTTTAGATGATTTTTACAATAATAATCTGATTTGTACGATAAATTTGAAATCTCGTTTTAGATTCACTGACAATAAAACTATTTGGAATATTATTTATATTATTATTGTAGTCGAATTAACTAGATATAAAAATTATTATAACTAGTGTATAATTATTCGTCTGGAAGATTGTAGGTACAGCTATACAAAATTTCTGTAGACTATAATTATGAATTTGTATGCAAGTAATGGTACTACGTACGAACAAGCATCTGATTTCTAGCATCTTTACTATAAAAATAGTTATTTCATTAGTAAAATTAACTACCTATTAAATTGTTGTGATACAAATTATATTGTAGAAACTAGCGAAAGCTACCTATAATTAAGTAACGATTTCTTCTTAACAATTTCATATGTCTTGTGTTTGTTACAAATCCAATATAGTTTATTTCAACAATTTTTGCTATCTTGTTCAACAATATTTTTTGATTGACTACACCGACGATATTTTGTTCAGTGTTAAACTGTCGTTCGCCACAATTTGACGAAAAGGTGTTACGCAATTTATTTTATTTTTTTCGTTTCGTATTTTATTGTACCTATCTATGATTTTTCTAAATTTTATTATTATTAATAACTACATTTAGCTAGTGCAAGTAAATAGCTATTTAATTGTAAGAGTAATTGAATTTTATTTTACAGAGCACTATCAACTGTCAATGCCAACGTTTCACCTAATCCATCCGTGAATTTTGCATCGAAAGATGAAAGCCGTGAATTTATGTCTTATTTTCCCGACATGGTTAGAGACTTAACAGACGCTGGTCGTTACACCGATATTCCAGAAATTACCAAAAGATTCGCAAAAGTTCTTCAATATAATGTACCGAACGGCAAAAAGAACAGGGGCCTCGCAGTCGTTACGTCTTACAAAATGATAGAATCGTCCGAAAATCTGACGCCCGAAAATATTCGACTGGCTAATATCTTAGGCTGGTGCGCCGAAATGGTGAGTTACGTATTCATAATTTTAAATTTTCTTTCACGTACATAACGGTTATCTATCGGGTTGTTATATATTTATTACTTAAAAATGTCGAAAGTCTGTTGAAACTTATTCGTATCATACCTTTTGTTACAGAAATAATACCTAGTTGAAAACATTTTTTTACGAATATTTATTGTCTTTTAAAATTGTTTTAATTGTGATTTTTAATCTAATTCGTAATCTTAAATTTAAACATGCGCGTTGTCTACAAATGTTGAATATCCGGATTACATCACAAGTTTGAAAACAAAATGAAACAAGATTTTATTGACAGATGGAAATATGCAGAAGCAATGAAAAAACCTTAAGAAATACAAAATACTATTATAATTCGCGCAGTATCTACTTATGCATTCTTCATTTTACTGATCACCGTATATCTACTGATAAAGAATATTCGAATGATAGTCTTATTTATATATTTATTTTATTTTTTACTGATAACTTTTCTGATAAAGAAATTGAAGGACAGTCTTATTTTTACTTTGACATTCTACTTTAATTGGGACAAAATTGATTTAGCTTTTTTGAGTCACAACGCAATCGTCTCATTACGGAATTATTTACAATAGGAGACGAAAAATAAAGTTTCGTAATATTAAACATCAATTCTGATCAGAAAAACAAGGTCAATCGAAGATTTGATTGCGAGGACGAATTTGTAGTTTTCGAAAAAGACGGGAATTAGGTAGTAAACATACAGGTGATTCAAGAAATGTTGTAAAACTTCTCGGAAGCGTACAAACTTCCTATAATTTTTTTCCTACGGCACTTGCCTGTTAAGATATTCACCCCCACTGTTAAAAAATAAAAATCAATTGTTTTAAAAACATTTTTAGTTTTCGTTGAAATTTAATAATTTTTTGTGTACGTACGTAATCAATGAAGGTCTTTAAAATGGTACAATAGGTCTTTTGATATCACCTCAGGCGAATCAGGGGTGCACTGCCCCTAATATTCTAACCTAAAAGTTTTAAATTTTTAAGATCACATTCGGATTTCCCAGACATTTTAAAATAAAAAAGGTAGGTAGGTAGGTACTCTTGTTTAATTTCTATAAAATGAATCATTTTCGAGAAAATCATAGATAAACGATAAGAGATGCAGATTATCCCAGATATTATTTTAATTATTTTTCGGACGACCACATAAATTCACACGTCTAATTATTACTAAACGTTGGCCTTGTAAATAAATACATAGCTATCAGCCTTATGCGGGGAAGCTCGGTTGATTAATTCGAAAGCTTACAATTAGTAAGATATATGAATCATTTTTGTTTTGATTATCTTATTAATTTAAATTTCCTGAGATCTGCGGCAGTTGCAGTTTCAGAAAAATATATTTTACATGTTAAATATCGTATTGACACGGATTCTAAAGTCTTACTTCCTTTATCTGAGAAAATAACTATCTGGGATCTTATTATTTAAGTGTGATTTTTTCGAATTTAGTTCATTTTATCGAAATTCAACAAAAGTACCTTTTTTATTCTAAAATGTCTGGGAAATCCGAAAATGTCCTTAAAAATTAAAAAAATTAAACCTTTAAAAAGCTTTGAGATTAGAAAGATTGGGGGTGGTGCATTTCTGGCTTGTCTGAGGTGAGTTTAACATAACTTCATTTATTACGTAGTTATACCAAAAATTATTAAATTCCAACGAAAAATAAAAATGTTACTTAAAAAATTGATTTTTTGGCCGAAGGGCGAATATCTCAACAAGGAAGCGACGCGTAGTAGAACAAAAATTTATAGGAACTTGTGGCATTATTTTGACATAGTCCCAAGATATTTTATACCATTTCCTGGACACCCTGTATCAAATTCTTACATCAAATTCTAGCCTCGTGCAAAATTATATTTTTGTATTGTGTTCACTAAGAAGGTGTTCTTTCTTTGTTTACTTTTTTTACGGAAACAGTTATAATTTTTCCGACTTACACTCGATTTCGAACTTCGAACACGAAAATCTCAAAAAGTTATTTTTTGCTTAGAATTTAATATTTGAAATGTTGAACTTTTTACCCTTCGTTTGCTGCTGTAAATTACTCTGTATAGCAAATCTGTTCAGGCCACCGCATTATAGTGACTTTCCAACGAATTATTCTTCAAAAACAATTATGAGTTTCTGGGTCTCATCGTCAGATAGACTACAATAGCATTATTTCCTTTGGTTTGTTAAAGAAAGTTGCTGATATTACAGGAGCATTCGTAAAAATAACGCAATCTACTTATACACCAATATAAAATAACGCCGTCGCGAGTCTCTTCTTATTTTTAATAATTTGTGCAATCACTTTACACATTGAAGATTTGACATAATAATGGACAGTTATTATTGCTGTTGTTTAAAACAGACAATTTAGCAGGGTTTTCGTTATATTGAAATGCCTATTACATATAAGTTGAAAAATAGTGCCCAATTATTATTATTTATATTGATAATTTATGGGAAAAATGTACTGCTGTAGGAACTATAACACGATTCTGGTTCAATTAAACCTCTACAGGATTTGTTCAGTAAGGCCAACCAGAGCATTTGTAAGACATAATAACTATAACCTATAATACAGGCTGCTGAACAAATCCTGTAGAGGTTTAATTTAACCAGAATCGTGTTGTAGTCGCAACCAAAAGTTTGGCTGTCGCTATTGCAACAATAATTTTGTTGCCCCTACAGTACTACAGCAGTACATTTTTTCAGTGTAATAATTCCTAAAAACAGTGTAAAATATAACTTATATAAGATGCAGATAACATAATATGTATCGTTTGCTGTTTAGATAAGCATTTTCCTGGTTTATTTAAGTAGGTACCTACATACACACACACATACACACATTGAGACCTAAAAACTAACGAATCTTCACACTTTAATGTGACATGCATAGACTAATTTGAAATAACAGAAAGTTTCTCAATTGCACTCATGACCTGTATTATATATGTAGACTGCCACTGTCACCTACATACGTATCACAGCGAAAAATTCTATAAAGTCGGAATATATTATGTGGCTCTTATTTCCAATTCTTTTCTGGGTATTTGTAAATTTTTAAAAGTTGAATAGGAATGCGATTAATGACTTATTTTAAAATGTCTATTACTTACGTATTAAAATTATTGTTTGTAAAATCGAAATGGTTAAATTATTTAATGTATGCATTTGAATAATTCGCCTGCTTACTACTCCTTATCTATTCACGGTCCCCAGCGGATATTTTGTCATAGTAGGAAAACAATAAAAAATGACGAAATGAAAAATTACACCAAGATAAACGTATACGGTAGACTTCCGTTAATTTAAACTAATTTGGGCCGAGACCTGTTCGGATTACCAGATTTTCGGATTAATCGAAATTATTCATGTAGGTGATGCAGTAGCGAGTAGCAAATGTAAAGTTTTTAGTTTACTGTAAGCTGTAAGTTTTCCATATTACGTTTCTTCACGCGTCGAACCTCCGATAATAATGCGAAACTTACTGACTTTATGAATAAACCAAGCAATTAATTTATTTAAGTTCAGTATGTATTGTATTTTTATCATTTTTGTAAGCACAATATTTAAATGCAGTGTGTTTTCTATATATTGTTCCTCTTTCATTTGGCATCTGTATTATTTATTTCTAACTTACTTGCGTTCATGTCTTTCATGTTGACTATTTTTTTTAAATTAATTTACTATTATTGCAATAAAATATCTGCTGGGGGCCGCGAATTGGCAAGGGGCCGTTTGAACAGGCGAATTGGCACTATTTTATTTAGTACGAAGATATTATTGCAAATTATCTTCGTTATCGTGTTTGTTTTCATAAAGTATTCACTATATATTTAGATACTTTCATCCTAAACTAATTAAAGAATTCAAATTCAACTTTTAATTCAAACTTTGCTTGTATTTTACAGTACTTTATTAGACTTTAATATATGTAGGCATCTATACTGCCTTATTAAAAAGGATTGTAGATACAGGTTTGTTTTACACTTTGATCAATTATAACTCGTTGTTTCTTTACTGTTTTCAAGTTTTTATAATTTCAATAATTTTGAAATTTGTATGATTGTTATGTATATTCGCGAATATTTATATCTTATTACTTGTCTGATGTTAAATATAGTAATTCGTCTATATTTTCCACGTTTGTTCATGTTTGTTTGTCTTGGTGTTTTGACATATATTCACTACATGGTTTCTGTTTTTGTTTTGCAAAGTTTTTAATTCTTCAAGTGTAAACAAATCTATAAAACATTCATTTTTATTACAAGTTATATATACCAATCCTCGAACTTTTGTGACGCTGCGCTTGTTGGGTTGGTCATCTTTAAACAACATTAAATACATACATAGATAGGTATGCTATTCGTTGTCTCCAATTTCTGCGATTACTTTAACATAAAATATTAATCAAATTCGATAATTAATTTAAGGAGTACGATTAAAATACTTAAGTAAACATACTCGTTTTCGTATTAAGTACCTATAGCAGTAGACATCGGTTTTATAATTATGGTATCTTTTTTGCGTTTAAATGTTTTATTGTATTATTTTGTTGCAAACAAAATAACTTTCACTTGACGTTTCTTGTTATAATTGTTATTAATTCAGATTAGAAATACTTATGTATACTGATGAAGTGAAAAACAACTTGAAAAAATTAATATAAAACCGATGCAGATACCCACTGCTCGGTAATACCTAAGTTTTACTAAATGTTAGTGAAATCGGACATCAATTTAATGCTAGTAAGGCTAGTAGATATTTGCCATAGCTTATAAACATCAATTATCAACAACTTTCTTCAAATATCGTTTACGGAATAAGTCTTACTTTTTCATTTTAATTAAATAAGAAGCATAATAGTATTTTCCCGAAGAGGTCATTATTTTATCGAAATAGATAGCAATCAAAAAAAAAATGTAAATTTCTGTTCACTTTATTCAAGGATTGTTATAATTAACTCTAACAATAGTCATGTTAATTTCGGGGAACACGTGTTGTTCTTTTCATGATGTCGAACGCTTCACTTACGACCTCAACAGCTACAAATTTTAATAATAGATATAAATTTAGTTTGCTAACAATAACTTCAAATATTGTATACCTACATAAGCGCACAGCTAAAATAAGGTCAACGGTATTTAGGTGAATAAATACAATAGATCCTACAAAACCTTTGACATTATTATCTCAATAAAATTGAGAAGGCTTTGACGTAAAATTGTTGCTCAATTTTATTATTTCTCTTATCTATTATTTATAATGGTTTTTAATCACATTTCACATAATCACATTTTTTATACAAAACTGTAATATATCAGTTTTTGGTATTTTATTATACAGGATGTTTTAGAATAATTATTCCTACTTTTCGGATGTAATGGAGGACATGTAATTAAACACTTTTTTGTAATAAAATAATGTCCAGAAACGCTTAGTTTCCTAGATCGGGATGTTAAAATTTACGAAAAGAGTAACAGTACCCAGGCATTGGTATCTCGGAAATGAAGCATTTTCGATATGGGCTTTTTTTCTTACCTTGATGCTTACTGTCACCTCTCAAAGTTTGATAACGTATTATGAAATCAAAATTGTTACATTGACGCACGCTTAGGTAAATAGGTACGAAATCGGATTTTGTCGTTCACCTCGAAAACGACGTGTCACACGATAGTGGCAAGTGGTCTTATTTTTGCAAAACACCCCGAAACAATTAAAAATGCCGTCAATTTTTCAATAAACTCACTGGCGTAGAAGTTTTAACTGAAAAACTGCAACAATATGACGTATATCGGAAACTAAACGTTTTCGAACATTACTTTATTACAAAAAAATGCTTAATTACATGCCCTTCATCACATCCGAAAAGTAGGAATAATTATTCCGAAACACCCTGTATATCATAGTTACTGCTGTAACAGTTTTCTCGATAAAGTAAAATGCATCGGCATCGGTTAGGTATCGGAAAATTCGGGAAATATTATTTTGAAGGAAATCAATTACATCCTAAGCGGTTCTTCTTCCGAAAATAGTATCTGAAGATCTTTTATTATCTAGTTTCGATTAAAAGAATTCATTCAGATGTATAACATGAATAAACCTTCAGCTTCTCTCTGAAACTGGCCCTACTGAAAAAATAAAACGGAAAATATTATACCATTAATTTCTTAATTTTAAAAATATCGGAATTACCAACATTCAATTATATAAATTTAATTATCTATGTAGTTGTATTATATATTCGAGCAATAAATTAAAAGAAATTAAATTGTTAAGTCGTGATATAATACGTCACATAATCTCATCGGTCTCGTGTCTCACGCTCTGCACGTTCCGCATGGACAATTAGTTTAAAAAGCACACAAACATTGTGCTGCACAGTAGATTGACTTCAACACAATTGCATTTCCCTACCTATAATATTATTTTATTTAATTTATCTACATATTTTCGGGATCTTTCTGAAACGTTTTTAAACGTTTCACATTTTCAATGTTTGTAAAAACGATACGAAGTTGATATACGTAATAATAATACGATGTTATAACTTAAGAGACAAATTAATTTTCATTTTGAAATCAAATTTTCAACGGATCGCGAAGGTGAAATTTAAACTCAAACATATTCCAATTTGATTGTTTTACATAATTTAAGACAAAAATATTACAAATTAATTTAAACAGCGGACAACGACAATAAAAAAATAATCAATTATTAATGTCCATTTTAAGTAGGCACCTATACTTAACGAAAAATTTTAATAGGTACAGTCGAATCTCCCTATTTCGGCATTTCTTTAACTTGAATTTCTCCCTAACTCATTGTCGAAAGCATTTAGAGCGAGATTTAAATTAAAATATCATCCTCTATGTCGAACTGGAACATTTGCAATACAAATACGTGCAAATTTATTTCCATAAATCGAACTACGGTCGATTGTTCCTTATAATTTTATTAACCTTTAAAGGGTAAGAGTAAGCACGTTTAAGAAATTATTACTACGTTGGCGAAATTGTTCCAAGAATTGTTCTAAAGAATTTCCCTGCATAAATAAGCGCAGTATAAATATTTTGTAACTACGTTTTCAGTTAAAAATTGTTAAAAATTGGATTAATTAAATTTGCATATTATACATTATTCACGATAGGTTATTGATGGATGATAAGATTGGAACCTATTGTGAATAACATTAAATGTATTTTGATTTTCATCGTACATATTTCTCAATAAATAAATATCTGTAGTCATTACTGAGTAATTTTTATTACATTTCTGTAATTTGAACTCTCCTCAAGTCGAACGTTTTTAGGTGACAAGTGACGCTCGACTTGGATAAATTTAACTGTATTTAATATTTATTCTCGGTGTCCATCTTTTTTTTTAATGTTTCTGTTTATTTATCAAATAAAAAAATTGAACTTCCCAAAATTAGTTCGCGGAATTCACGACAGCATCGTAACCTACAATATATAATATAATGTACAAATGTACATGCATAAACAATTTCTTACCGTTTAGTTAGGAGAGAGTATGTAAGTACGTGATATGTACAGGGTTAAGATGTTTAACTCTTTGATATTTTTCAATCTCTTGTGGATGATAGTAAGTGTCAAATAATCATTTGGAGACCTTGTGCATCAATAAGATAGTTTCTACTTCAGCTTGCGAAATCTCCACTTAATTTAAAATACGAAAATAGTAAATTTATACCCCCCGCCCCCTTATCAAGGATTGTAATACGCAAACATGGTTTAATTATTAGTTAATCAGGGATAGAGAAAGGCAGAACACGCACTTTAAAGTTGCGTAATTATACCTTTGATAAACTAATTCTAAATAAGTATATATCTAATAAAATTGTTTAATATTAATAGAAGAAGCGTGCTGTTAGTCACGTAATACCTATAGATACATATTTCAATTTACAAAAATAGTTCTAGAAACCGGTTTATTAATTTGGTAATAATTGCTTATTATCTAATAGATATTTATACGATTAGTTTTTATATTTATGATATATATTTGATATATGTTTGACATATATTTAAATGATATCGATACGGGATTAAATAAATAATAGTGGTTGATATGTAGTAATATAATAGCGTTTATTAGTAAGCACACAAATATATTTATATATGTACCTAATACGAAAAAGCTTATAATATAAGGATTAATATTTGTTCAAGACAAAAACTGAGAAACAAGAATAACATAGTTGATATTCAAGATTTACACTTTGAATACCGATTACTTTACATTCCATTTAAATAAGATAATTGTTTTAATAAATATGGCATACACTGTCTGATATGGAGCCTAACTTAAGCAATATTATTTACGATAACAGTATATTATGATAGATACTAATACAGCTTAAAATAGTACAGATTAATATAAATAAATTAAAAATTATATACTTCTGGTGGATATACTCGATATAATTATGTTGTAAATTTGATCAGCATGTTTTAATATTTTTATTTATTTTTTTAAACTTTTTCTCTTTTTAAAATTTTTAAAAGTAAAATATTGTAACACGCATCGGCCAAACCAAAAATTATGTAGGTATAAACAAAATAATCAAAACGTACCTACATACGTGTTTGATGTTAATACCGTTACATTTTACCTGCATCTTTAAATAATTGCAAACGTCGTGTATATATATATATATATATAGGTATGTATGATTCGATGTAAACAATTTCTTACTCGGCTTGGCTTAAACGGGTTTGCGAAAAATCTTCAAAAACAATATTTTCGTCGTCGTAATTAGTTTCGTAGTATTCTCTTTCGATCGATTTTGCCTTTTTCATCGCATTGATCTTTTCGCGCTGTTCAGAACCCGGTGCGGGATGCAAAAGCTTTAACGGTACGTCTGTAACCAGTTCTCCGCCGAGAGTTCCACAATTCACTTTAACTCTGAGCGAGTAGGAAATTACAATTCCGATAGCGTCGGCCGGACATTTTCCTTCCGGGACTAATGTAGAACTTGCAAGATTCAGATCTTCATCTCTTAGATACCCGTCCAAAGCAACTCCTCGTTTATCTTTGTTAGTTGAAGCTAAAGGCACCAAATAAAAGGTTTTGGTAAAAGAAGCTCCAGGTGTAATGGGACAACCTTCGCGTGTTTCTAAACATGCTACGTATTTAGAAAATTGATTATTAATCATGGTTACCTCGCAGTGTTGAACGATGTATACTTTAATGTTTCGTACCGCTTTTCTAGAATTATTGGTAACCGTTACGTTTGCCGCCACTTTTTCTCCGTGATAAAACAATTCTTTTTCCAAAGTTACCTCCAAATTGATTTTTCCGCTTGAAAACGTGAAACCTTTTGATACTGAAGAACTGGGTCGACGACGTCCACGTATAGGCGGGGCAAATTGTAATTTTTTAATTGCTAAACTTACGGTACTTCGCTTGTGTCCAATGTCTTCTTCATTTTCCGCGACGTATGCTCGAAACATATATTCCACACCTAACGGTTTACCTTGATCTTGCGCTCCGGGCTGTAGGATAACCGAACACGGGGCCATTTCGGGAAAACGGAAAGAGAATGGAAATGCATTTGGCCCCAGTTTGGAGACGAGTTTCTCTTGAATAGGAGTAAGTTCTTGTTTTTCATTTTTCTGCGGCACTATTTGGGCGAACAAAATTACCATTTCTTTACTGAATTTAACGCCCATAACTTCGTCTTCTTCGCGGCCATAGCGGTAGGTGGTAACCACCTGACCGTAGATTTTTCTACCTTTGAGGTAGTCATTTTCGACGACCACGATTCCATCGATGGGATCGGTGTAATCTAGATGATCTAAAAATTCTCGTTTTCCAAGGTAAATTGTAACTTTACCATTTGGTGTTGTTTTCTTGAAAACTCTTACAGCTACAACCATGAGGGTTTCTAGCTAGTCTTTTGAATAGCTTTAATACGAAATTTTGTACTGATCTGTTTGGTGTTTCCACCAGAAGTGTTTTAACTTTGTAATGGAAGTTTATTTAAAGGTATCGTGTCATTTGTGAACTATAATTGGATTTGTCTAAATAAGATTACGTTACCTATAAGTTTTCTTACCGCATAGTCTGTTAAACCGTAGCGTAGGCGTGTTTATGAATCGTAGAAAGACGTCATAGGATTATTTTGTTCACATTGCGTAGTTTTAGGATTTTTTAACATTTAAGTAATTTTTATATTAAATTTGTAACTTTTATTATTAAATTCGAGTAAAATTTGTCATAGTAAAGGATTACTAACACGGTTATATTTTATACGGATATTCTGATAAAATACTACTACTTATGTAGGTAGTAGGTAGGTATATAGTTTTTATAATTGGCTTATTTCTTTTCTGTTTATACTACTTATTGGGAATCTGACTTATAGGTCACATATTTTTAGTTCGTTATTGTGATAGTGTTGTAAAAATATTTTAGTAAAGGGCGATCTTTCCATCTCCCGATAAATTTATCTGACAGATATATACCATGGAAACAATTGTTCGAACGAACGTTATTTCTATGGTAAATGTCTGTCCGATATGTTGGTCGGGAGATGGAAAGATCGGCCCTAAGTAGTACAGTCGTCCCTTATTATTCGCGTAATATATTTTGTAACGCGTAGTTTTCTCTGTTCGCGTTCGCGTTCGCGTTCGCGTTCGCTTCTCGCGTATTCGCGATTATAGTTCCAAGTTTAAACGGCAACTACATTTTTCCCATACTTATATCGAGACGCTGAATGTCGTAAAGCCCGTGTCACATTAGGTTTGTTCCAACATACAGTTTGTGTATCGTTCGTCGAACTATTTTCTGCGCGCGCTAGTTTTAATCATTTAATTAACTTACGGTATATATCCGGTATGCATATTGGTTTGGGACTGGTCAAGAACTGTGTTGTGTTGGAACGGTGCAGAACAGTGATTTGTCAAAACCGCCAAACGTCTATCAAACGCGTCGTAACATCTCATATTGGAAACGGTAAGCTTTGTACACGAATCGTGGGCCTAGAGAGCTTGATTCTCGTAACAGCTTTTCTAGCGCACTCACGGCTGCGGGTTCGAATCCCGCTGCAACCATTGATGTCAAATACCAACCCGAAATTAGAAACTAACAAAAAATTAGATTGGTTAATTGGTTAGATCAAAGCTATTAACATTAAAAAAATTGCGAACGGTCGGGATACATGTACGAGGTACATTTAGAAAATTTCTACTGAATCATGTACCAACCTTACCGTTTTTCAATTTGATCTATTTCCACTATTTTTCAATATGAGATGTTACAATCGTTTTGACAGACGTTTGACAATTTTGACACCGGCACCGTTTCAACATAATATAATTCTTGATTAGTCCCAAACCAGTACTCATTCAGAATACACGCAGTGAGTTAATTAAATAATTAAAACTAGCATGCGTAGAAAATAGTTCAATGAACGATACACAAACTGTATCTTGGAACAGCCCCATTCAACATTCGCGAATTTGATATTCGCGAGGGTTTCCTAGAACGTAACCCCCGTGAATGTTAAGGGATTACTGTACTACGTAGTATATACCTTGTATTTTCTCGATGTCCAACATAATAAGCCATCACGTGCCGTCTAGTATTATATTATTAACCCGAATATAAGACGAGGTTTTTTCCGCTTAATATCATTAAAAAGCAACGGTCGTCTTATATTCGGACCTTTCAATTTTCAGATAGGTAGTCTACTGTAAGCGTAAGTGCTGATAAAGATGAGGCTATCGGTGGAACATTTAGCAATTAAAAATGACCACCATTGTGAATGTTGCACTATACTATTGTATTGATATAATTTAATACGTTCCTATTAATTTTCGTTGAATTCGTCGGAAATACGGACCATGTACCTACATAGTATGTCGAGCTTTAGGTGAGAATTGGAAATCATAACTACTTATCAATTTCATAAATTATATTATACAAGAATAATGAAATATTTATTATTCGCCTGGGTAATTTAAAATCAAGTCTAAAACTTTTATAATCAACCTTGTACGAGTTTAAAAACCTTATTTTGGGTTTGTGATATTTCGTGTAATCAATAGATAATTATTTATCTACTCTTAATTTTTTTTCTTTCACTCTTTTAAGATTTTATTAACATAATAACTTACATTTTATTGTTTTCTTGGATAACAACTTTTGCGTTTAATAAATTCGGCAGCGACAATTCGTCGTTTACTTCAATAGTTTACTACGTTTAAAAATGTAGCATGTATTTCGTTATTTACAGCAGTTGTTGTACCTATATACCATTTATTTATCGCTTTCTTATACTTTTTTTTGTTTGAGTTACTTAATTTTTACTTGAGCAATTTATGTTACATAACTCATTCAATAATAAACAATTTTTATCTTGTGCGAGGAAAATAAAATTTCTGTAAAGTAAGTACGTATAGTTGTTATCGAGTAACGGCGATGATAACGTTGAATTTTTAAGGTATTTTTTTATTGGAAATTTTGGACTTTCTATTTTTTATAGTTGAACTCGTTTTCGAATAATGTGTTGTGGGGTTAATTCGGACCTTTAGACTGGGGGCTATTTCGGACATGGTCCTTTTCCGATTTTTATCGAATAAGCTAAACAATGGAAAATACATTTATAAAGTCGTACGTTAAGGATATTTCAACAATTGATAAAACTCAATATTACCTATAGTTTTCCGAACTAAAAATTAATACATTGGCTTTGTAGTATTGGTAACATTTTCAATAAAGTTAAGAATCACGATAAAATCTTTAGTCAATATAACACATTAAATAGTACGGACCAAACTTGGGAATAAACCTATTTTCATTTTCGTGACAAAATAATGTTTTTTCTTTTTGTACGGAATTACGCTACTGACCGTCTGAGTTAACCCCATCGTTGGGGCTATTTCGGACAATAATTTGTTTGTGGTTTATTACACAAGGGTCTTATGTTAGAGGATACATACAATTGCGCAATATTTAACAAAGACCTATAGTAGCTTCAACGTTAGTAAGTACATAAAACACATATTTCTACTAATAGCATTCAATTTTTTTTCGAAAATCAACTTTTTATTCGAAATAACCTCATCCTTTAATTTTAAGTTACTTGAATGTTTATTAAGATATTAGAATTCGGTATAGATGTAGTTATAGGAATTTTTGTTGATTGTTTGGCCAATAATACCTATCGAAGATTACAGCCTACAAATAATGTTTTATGCAGTAGGTACCTACTCCAAATCGTACTGATAACATGGACACCATTTCACTACCAATGAACAATAATATACTTACTTATATGATATAAACGTAGAAAACAATTACCCAACACAAGTAAAGTTTAGAGGAATTGCAGCGCTATGACGAATCGTCACTTTAATTAGTTCGGGTTCAGAAATAAACAAGAAAAATATATACCTACCTAATGATAAATTTATCAGCGTAAAGATTCTATTTTAGATGTCAAATAGAACAGAACCGAGTTATATCGAAATATGGAATATTTTGCGCTTGATTAGCGTTCCGAAAGAAACGCTATAGCGAATAAACGTACTTAATCTTCATTTTCAACATTCCATATCATATTACCCTCCAAATAAAACATATCTTAAAAAATTTTGAAAATTAATTTTCGACAAAAAATAACTAATCACAAATATAATAGTTAAAGTTTGTATTCGTTTTGGTTTTAGGATTTTAAATCACATTTAAATTTTGGGCAATACTCAAACTCTAATACTTTACCTACTTTTTAAAATTTTTTCACCTTATGTCAAACTTAAAACTGTTATAAAAACATAATATAGAAAAACAGAATTGTGAAAAGAGCTTTTGTTACACTAACATTAAAATGTCGTAATTATCATATGAACTTTATTAGGTAGGTACTTTATAATCTTCTTAACTACAGTAAAACCACCTTTTATTCGGATCGAACGTAATCAAGTAATCCGTAAACGAAAGTAGTCCGGATAACCCGAATTTATGAAAAATAACATATAATTAATACGTATTCGTAAATTAAGAGTATTATAATTAATATATTAGACGTAATAAACAGAAAATCCATATACTTACTACATAAATGTGACAACTAATATAAGTATTACGTATTACTTACTAAATTCTATTCCAAAATAATTATTCGTTTATTTTATTTATAATAATGCAGTATTTATTTTTTTTTAGTTACAAGCAACATTCTTGATCTATGATGATATTATCGATGGATCAGAGACGAGACGTGGATTGCCGTGTTGGTATTTAGTCAATGATGTTGGTATGCAGGCATTAAACGATGCACTAATGGTTGAAAATGGAATATATGCAATTTTAAAAAAATACTTTTCTAATCACCAGTGTTATGTACCTGCTATTGAAATATTCCATGATGTCATTATGAAGACTGCAATGGGCCAATCGTTTGATCTTATGTGCATGGAAAATGGAAAACCAATTTTAGATTTATTTACCATGAATCGTTACAATTCAATAGTTAAATATAAGACTGCTTATTACACGTTCCAACTACCGGTGACGTTGGCAATGTATTTAGCAGATAAATACGATCCTGAAATACATAGACAAGCCAAAACTATTTTATTGGAAATGGGACATTTTTTTCAAGTACAGGTAAGTCATTGTTTAATTTGTGTTCTTTGAAAATTGTTAAAAATTAGTAGTTACTTTATTTTTAAAATTTTATTAGATGAACAAGTTTAAATTTCAACTAGGGATACAAGCAATTCAATAATTAGAAGTAAATGTAGCACACTGCGTGGAAATTATTTCACTTAAATAAATTTAAAAAAAAAAGAGAATCAATAACGCAATTATAATTTTAATTAACAGTATTATTAAATTTTCAAATAAAATTAAATACCATAATAATTTTAGGATGATTTCTTGGATTGTTTTGGAGATCCAGCTGTTACTGGAAAACAGGGTACCGACATTAAAGACGGCAAATGTTCTTGGTTGGTAGTAATAGCATTGCAAAGAGCAACACCATCGCAAAGGGCGATTCTAGAACAACATTATGGAAAACCAGATTCCGAGAGCGAACTTGCCGTTCGTTCACTTTACGAAGATTTAGGACTTCCTAATATGTATACAATTTATGAGGAAGAAAGTTTTAATATTATTCGTACACATATTCAACAAATTTCAAAAGGTCTTCCCCATCAACTGTTTTTTAAATTTATGGAAAAGCTATATAAAAGAACCTGTTAATTTGTGTTTGTTTGCAAATCCAGTATTTTGATTTTGTTTTAAAAATTGGGGTGTGTTTGGTGTATAATTTTTTGATGAACTAATTTATTAAGTTCAGCAAAAATCTAATATATTATAGGGTACATTTTTAGTACCACCTAATTTCAGTTGAGAACAACATGATTATCTATACAATAAGGAATTTTATTTTATAAAGTTAGGTTTATAAGTATGTAGCAAGTAGTTTGTATATTCTTGATTTTATCTTGACTACATCATCATAATGCAGTGAAACTTCTCTATACTGAGCACTCACGAGATCAAAAAAAATTGTTCATTAACAAGAAGCCTCCACTAATGGAAAATTATATTACACTCTATAAAAGCGATTTTAAAAGTCTGGTGAAATTTGGAAATGTTCATTGTTAAGGGAAGGAGGTTACTGTATAACTATATGACTCATTTACGATAACTATGAAATTTAATTATACACATTTTATTAAATATTTCGATTTCTTGACGTCTGTTTTATTTTAATAAAATTTGCACAACCACTTTCATAGCTATTATGAATGAGTTGTATTTTATAATAAATATTATTAATATTACAGATGTTTCTTAATTTTGTTTATATATCTAATAGAATACCTACAGCTTTATATAGTTTTAAACACTAATAAATTTAAGTAATTATAAGCTTTTTTATGTTAAACCGTATTTAATTAAAGATTGTTTAAATATAATTAATTTTTATACATTTATAAAAGACTAAACAGTGAATGCCTAATATTTACTTTACTATCAGTCAAAGTTACCTAAATTCCTGTTTGTGAATCTGAATTATTTTCCTTTGTAATTTATTGTTTTTATTTTTGAAAACTCCTATGAGTAGAAAATATGTTAATCTATAATTTTAGGGTAGAACGTAAATATACCTGTTATTAAAGTACTAGTATGGATGCTTTTTAAATGGGGACATTACGTTAATAATGGTAATAAGGTTTAAAGGTTGTTAATTCGAATATCAATTGAAGAGTCCAATGAATGAAAAGGCTAACTAAGAATCCTGTTTTTGAAAAATTCAAAGGAAATTGTAAAATCATTAATAACACTTTTTATATTTTAGTTGTAATAATTATGGAAATTATATTAGCTGTTCTTTTTTTCCAAAGTCAAGTTCAAGTATAAATGATATCCCATATATCCTTAATAAGCTCCTTAATAAAGCTCACCATTTTGCAGAAATTAGTGACTTTTACACGTACACTCCTAACCGTGCGCTTTACAATGAGCCAAGTTTGCAAAGCTCTCCCATTTCGAAAAAAGTTGCTCATTTACAAGTAAAAATTTAATATGTAAGTACATAGAAACAACTACACTAATAATAAGTTTTTCACAGATAGGCAGACATGGTAAAGAATTAAAATAAATTTTTTGGATTAACCGACTACAAAATTCAATGAGCATTGATATAATAGAAACTTTGATCAGGTTCTTTGAAAACTTAGAAGAAATAAAAACTTTAAAGTTATATCTTTTGAATGTTGTAGTTAAAATGGATACGTATCTTTTATAACTATAACTTGTTATATAAAGAACAAGTAAAACAAATTGGATCTAGTGGGCTAATCTTGCATTAAATGTCATAGCTGAGGTAGTATAACAGTGCTGTCAAGAACAAGCAAGAACACTATTAACATATCAAAAAAAATTTATTGACAACGTATTTGAAGTAGCATACAATTTTAAACTTTGAAATCAATATAATATAAATCATATATCCACATCATCATGATGGTAAGTGTATTTTCAATTTTTTAGATAATTTCGAAATGAATTAATGTTAAAGGACATTGAAACTATATGTCATTGCCAGTTTTTAAACAAAAACCATAATCTGGATTAATGGCAATTTATAAAGAATCTGTCCAGTATTAGAAATAATTTTGTGAAACCTAATAAAGTTCGAATATTACAGTTTATATATATTTTTCAAGAGAAAAACAAATCTATGCAACTAATAATTAGCATGTATTCTTTTTTAATAGGCATTCCTCAGTTTGGATATGTTAGGAAGATTGAGAAAAAAAGTGTACAAAAAGTAGATAATTTATGTTAACTATGGGGGGAGAAGCTTTGTCCGACCTTTTTTAATCAAAAATTGCGATGCTGCATGCAACTGAATTAATGTCTTACATTTATCAATAAATTTAAAGAAAAAAAGGTTTCAAGGTAAATTGCATAAACCCTAAAACAATATTTGAATTTTTCTTGGATATTTGTGTTTACATATCAAATGTATACCTATATTACGTTCCAATTTTAGAATACCTTAGTGTAACTGATTATTTAACATAAAAAAAATGTATTTACGGAAACTAGAAAACATTTTTGCTTTTGTTCTTTTTAAAGGAAGTAAAGTATTAACAACGATACGAAAGAAATTTTGCCTGTATATATTAAATACTGTATTTTTTATAATTATTATAAAATTTGGTGTTAAAAAAAAACTTTAAAATTCGAGTAACATTTTATTTAAAAAACGCGCTTTTACAATTAAAGATACGTCCTACCATCTGTCGGTATAATTTTCCTCTTTATCTATTAAAGATAAGGAGGTGACCTGTAATCTGTATTTGACAGTTATCGTAATGGCCGAAAGAAGTTGGACAATAACATCTTCTATCTTACATTTTATACTTTATTTTGTATAGCAGCGTTTTAAACAAGTGTTAAAATAACAATTTAAATTTTGATATTGTACAAATAAATTGATATAATTTTTACAGTTCAGCTGTAATTCTGCATTTAACCTCTAGTGTTAGTTATGTTATTTGTGACTTTTGTGCTAGTAATTTAACATATTTATTACTGGTTCGACATCGAAATTCTGCAGTTGAAAACACCTTTCGTTATGCTAATCTTTAATGGTTTTAATATTAGATAGTTATGGCAAATTTGAACTTTACTCGTAATATTGGAGGCAGCAGCCTCGGTCGTTCAAATGTTGGTTTTGGAAGTAATTCGATGTCAGGTCATGTTACACCTGTTTTTGGACAAAGGGCACCTTCTGATCGAAGAGGAATGCCTGCTTTAGGGTTAGTATAGATAGTAACATAACCTATACCTATAAGTTTTATGCAGTAATTTGTGTAATACAAAACATTACAAATTAATATGATTTTCTAGGAGCGGTAACCAAATGGGTAGTATGAGTGCGTTAGGAGGTTATAATTCATTGCATTCAGTATTTGGAGCTGGAGATACCAATACGCCTCCTTTATTAGATCTTAGCGAATTCCCTTCATTAACAAATAGAAATTCAGGTGATAATGTTCCACAACCGAGTCCGATGCCAGGTGCAAAACCTTATGTAGGAATGGTTAAACAACCAACGACTGAATCAAGCGAATTTACTATGTCATCTGAAGATTTTCCTGCACTACCCGGTACACAAAATAGAGATGGAGGATCACCCGGAGGAAGTCAGCAGTCCGACAAAAACAGTGGAGGTGGTGGTGATAACGGAATGGACGGTCGTTCGGCTGAAAAAAATAATATGAAACAAGGTATTCAGACGTATCCAGATGGCAAAGTAACAAATATACCGGCCAGCATGGTTAACGATCAGTTTGGTATTGTTGGGTTGCTTACATTTATACGAGCAGCTGAAACGGACCCAAATTTAGTGTCATTAGCCTTAGGACAGGACTTAACTGCTTTGGGACTGAATCTCAATTCACCTGATAACTTATATCCCACATTTGGTGGCCCTTGGGCAGAACAACCTTGTAGGCCGCAAGATATTGATTTTCATGTTCCTCCTGAATACCTCGTCAATAGCGCAATCAGGTACGTTTATTTAAACATATTTGTTAGTTTATTATTTGACAATAATTATGTAAAATATTTATACGTTTTATAAAGTACTCGATTTTGAAAAAGAATAAGATATTGTTTTAAAAATAATGGTAGCAGATAATAAAAGTTGTTTTATTTTGTATAAATGTGACATTTAACATTTAAAATGACATTTTTTAGATATTGCTTGATAAATGCTTTGGGCATTAACAAATGTTTCTAGAGTTACTAAAAGCACTCTTAGCATAAAACATTTTAAATATAAATCTGATGTATTTTTAATAAAAATTCGCATCATTCATCCTCACAAAATTTAGATTTGTAAAAAATCACAAGTCTTACAATAATTTAAATATTAATTGACGCCAATAAATTATATTATTTTAATCTTTCCTTTGTTTGTATTTATTATAGTGTGCTTATAAATGCCATGAATTGTTACCGAATTCTCTAATAAGCAGTACCTGCAATTTTAAAATTATTAACAGAATATTGTTAAAAATTGAATTTTAAAAGTCAAAACTTGTATTAGACTGCATCTCGTGTAGAATTAGTTCTGCCAATCATTGTGTTTGAACCACTATTAATAGCAGGCACATTAAAAAACACGACGCCACTCGATTTAGTATTTATGATTTGAAACCATTACTCGGCGCTCACTTTGGTCACTAAGCCGAATTCGTACATGACTGACACCACCTCGATCCTAGTTCTGCACTGGACACAATCTAGAATTTATACTAACGCGAGTTATCATTTCCTATTATAAATTAATTAGATGTTTGTGACTGGTGTTTTCATTTGTATTAAATTGTTTAAAAATTTTCATTATTATATCATTAAACTAAATTTATTCTAAGCTAACAAACTTTTGAGTTTCTTAACATTGCAATTTGAATTTTTTCTATTTCTTATATGTTTATGATTACCTATATTAATGTCACTTATTTTATAAACTTCATTTAATGGTTGTGTTACAATCGATAGGATATTAAAGTGAATTATTACCACACGAACCTTATTATCTAGTTGATACGTTTTATTAATAAGGCTGAAAAAAGTGTAAAAACAAATGCATATCTATTTTCATTCCTCTTAATTGTATGGCAACAAGAAATTGCCAAACTTTTAATAATTTAGCACTATTATACGATTTTAAACAAAAATTATTAAGCCCATATTACATTTATCAGTTTTTTTTTGGATCATGCATACATCACCACTTCTAATTAATTCATTTCATTTTAAAAATATTTTACTCGATGGCAAGGCAATCTTTAAATTTCTAATAATTGCTTTTGTTTTAGGGATAAATTGGCAGCAGTAAAACTTAATCGATATAAAGATGATCTTTTATTTTTTATGTTTTATAATAACTGTGGTGATGTCCTTCAAGTCGCCGCAGCAACAGAATTGTAAGTAGTAGAATACAGATTAACGTGATTAATATTTCGTATGTTTAATTAGGTATAGTAGAGAATGGCGCTATCATACAGAAGAAAAAGTATGGATTACGCAAGTTCCTGGTATGGTGCTCCTTGAAAAAACTTCTACATATGAAAGAGGCACTTACTATTTTTTTGATGCACATAATTGGAGAAAAGTGGCAAAAGAATTCCACTTAGATTACAGTAAATTAGAAGGTCGACCTGTAATACAACAAGCCATACATAATGCTACGTAAACCATGGCTCCATTCCATGACGCACCGCAAATGAAAGTTGTACATGTTTCATCCCCTGCATAAGATTTCCATCTTAATTTGGTTATCGCTATAAAGGCATTTTTGTTTTATCACATTTGGATAAGTATTAATTAATAAAGTGAAGTTCTGCATATTTGCCAATTTTCTGTTTCCTATAAAGTAGGTACAGTATGCAGCCCATACATACAATAAGATGATTCGCTAACAAATTTGTTTATGAAATTATATTGAAATCGTATTTAAATTATCAAGTTAAAACAATGCTAAGTCGAATAATAACATAAGATTTCTTTTGATATTGCTTAATTTCTTTGCAAGAATTTAAAAATATTCCTTTCAAAGATTAAATTTGCTAATCACGTTTGTACTAATATATATTTAATCTACGCCTTATGTATTCGACATTGTTCTAGTTGATATTCCTATTTTTAATAATATCTTATTTAAATTTCGCATTAATTTTTATCAATGTGTATGTTTGGTTGCCTAAACACGTAACTCAGATGGATCTCGTTTATTTCTAAACACTCTGTATTGTATTTCATAGCAGAAATATGAGACATTTTACTTTGGCGATTCATTAGTTTTTAACATAGTAAAGTAAGTAATATGGTTGTTATTTGACCAGTAATTCACGTTTTATTAGAATATTATGTTTCGTAGGGAAGTAATAACATTTTCTATTTTCATCCGTATTTGAGTGCGAATTGTAAGATTCTACTACACAACAAATTTTATAGGAGCTATTGGTGAGTTACATTTACTTTTATTGTTCATGACTGTTCCATTTATTTTAAAATATACAATTTATTTTAAACTGAAATTTAAGAACATGCCGTTGGTGGCACTGTTGTCAATTTTGTAGCAGGTTGTTTGAAAACATTCGTTTTTATTAATATCGATATTTAAATATTTTGTGTTAAATTGTAAACTGGGCATATCGTCTGTAATTGTAAGATTTAGGCATACTTATTATTTGTTTTAACACAAAGTTTTTTCAGGTAAACACGAACATTTTTAAGAACTCTGGAAGTTAACCTCAACGTGTATTGCGTGATTGTTTTTTTAGATGTTTCGTTATAAATTTTATAAAACGGAATAATGCCTACAATAATATTGTTAGATGTTTCTTTATCGATGACTAGACCAGTGCAATTATCGGAGAACACAGAGTCTACTAGAAAATATCTTGCAATTCAAGGAATAAATGCATTCCTAGATAATCTAAGTATACATTCTCGTTTGGAATTTATTGCTTTGGTAAGTACTTAATTACTTTTATTAGTATATTTAAGTCTTTAAGCATTTCGCATGTATAAAAGAACTTCAAAGAAACGGTGTTTATATACTCGAAACAGTGATATATGGTATTTCATTCGTAGATTATCATTGATTCTTGTGTTTATAATAACCACAATTTTAGCGTTTTATAATGCGTCTGCTGTAAATTATTTGTGATATTATGTATTAGTGATTTATATGGTTATATTAGAAACTTGGTGAGACTTTATTGAATGTTGTAGATAAGAGTTTGATTGTTATAAAAGGTCCTTATACTTAATTTAGGTACAGGTTGTGCGATTCTTATTGAAATATTTTTAAAATCTTTATTTTCTTTTAATTTTTGTTAAGAATGCATTTAAAAATATATAGAAATAATGATCGTTATCAAAATACTTAATGCAAAATGCATAAATATGAATTAAATATTCAAGAAAATCAAGGTATATTATTCAACAAATTGATAATAGATAAGTTTTTTGATGTCAAAAAACCATAGAATTCAATATTGTAATTTCTTGTTGTTAGTCTTTTTTTAATTTAACTATATGCATTTATTATTCAATGAACTACTAACTTTATACAAGTTTAAATTTTAAATTACTAGTAGATTGGCCACCCGGCAGATACCAAACCAACTTATCATGTTTGAAAATTTACTGTTTCAATTGTATTTAGGCAATCCTCAACAGAAAGAATTCATATTTTACACCATCATGTATATAACTTTTAAATGAACGCAACCAATAAATTTATTTGACAGTAAAGTAACCACGACCTCTAGCTGACAGTAATCTTTTAGATTGGACATGTGAGTGAATTGTGTAATTCAAAATTGAAAAATCCATGAAATTGTCATTATAGCAAGTGAAATAATTAACACGTTCTCGTATTATTAATTAATATTGTTTTGTGGCATAGATTTGTACATTTCTACACTTAAAAACTGTGATTGAAGTAAGGTTATGTTCAAATTATGGGAACAAGTATTGTAATAAAAGATAATCCGTGTACTGTCGTAGCAATTCGTTACCAATTTGTGTATCAAACGACTGATGGAATTACCAAACTTATATTTGTCCCACAAGAGGTTAGTAAATGTGACCTAAATGAAAAGGAATTGTCAGCATTTGCGGATTTTGAACAGCAGAATAATGTGATATATGAAGACGATGTTGACTATTTAAGGAGCTTAGATCCTAAAGAATGGAAAAAACAAGATCATTATAGAGTATTGGGTATAAAAAATCTTAGATTTGAAGCTTCCGAAGAAATTATTAAAACGGCATATAGAAAAATGGTTCTTAAGCATCATCCCGATAAACGTAAAGCATTAGGAGAAGAAATAAGGCCAGACGACGACTATTTTACGTGCATTACGATGGCTTATGAAACTTTAGGAACTGCAAGTAAAAGAAGAGCTTACGATTCGGTCGATCCGGAATTTGATAACTCTTTGCCGGTACCTTCCGACTTCAAAAAGAACTTTTTTAAAATTTTCAGTTACTATTTCGATCTCAATGCTCGATGGTCCGAAAAACAGTCAGTACCAAAATTGGGAGGATCCAGTCTATCTAGGGAAGAAGTAGACAAATTTTATAGCTTTTGGTACGATTTTAAATCTTGGCGAGAATATTCTTACGAAGATGAAGAAGATAAAGAAAAATGTCAGGACCGAGAGGAACGAAGAATGTGCGAAAAAATCAACAAAGTAGAACGTCAACGTAAGAAAAAAGAAGAAATGGTTCGCATCCGTAATTTAGTAGATTTAGCTTATAGTGTAGATCCGAGAATCTCTAAATTTAAATTAGAAGATAAAGAACGCAAGTTAGCAGCAAAACGGGCAAAGCAAAATGCTGTTCAAGCTAAGAAGGAAGAGGAAGAACGATTATTAAAAGAAGCCCAAATTGCCAAGGAACAAGCTGAAGCTGAGGAACGTGCTAGGATCGAAGCTAAACGTCAAGAACGAGAATTGCAGAAGAAAGCTTTGAAGAAAGAAAGGAAAAATTTAAGAGATACGTGTAAGGGAAACAACTATTATGCAAAGAACGAAGAAGAAAATTTACTACATATGCAAGCGTTGGATAAAATTTGCGAAACCCTTACTTTAAACGAAATCGAAGAATTAAACAAGAACTTACAAAATGATGGCGCTACTGCATTTATAAAAGCTATGGAAGATTGCGAAGCACGTATTCAGGCAGAGAAGAAAACTGAATTTGAATCGATCCATCAAAGAACCAACGATCATATTAAAAACATGAAAAATGGTTTTAAATCCAAAGTCGAATGGTCACACGATAACATCCAATTATTAATTAAAGCTGTTAATCTCTTTCCGGCAGGAACTAATCAACGTTGGGAAGTAGTTGCTAATTTTATCAATCAACATGGTTCTTTTACAACCGGATCTAATAAATACAATGCCAAAGACGTTTTGGCAAAAGCAAAAGATTTACAGAATACGGACTTTTCTAAAAGCGATCTCAAGGAAGCTGCCAACAAGCAAGCTTTTAACAATTTTGAAAAAGAAAAACGTTCCGTACAGTTTGTAAATGATACCGAAATCACTACAAAAACGGAAGACGACAATTGTAAAAATTCCACAAAATTAAAGAATGTCAGTTTAACCACTACAAAAAATGGAGATAAACAAGAAATTGCTTGGACAGCCACGGAACAACAGCTCTTAGAACAGGCTCTTAAGACCTTTTCTGCTTCAACGCCGGATCGTTGGGATAAAATTGCCGAATGCGTACCGAACCGTTCAAAAAAAGATTGTATGAAACGATATAAGGAATTAGTAGAAATTATTAAGGCAAAAAAGGCGGCACAGGCTGCCGTTGTTTCTAAATAATGCGTTTTTATGTATTTAATTCCTAATATAAAATAATTATTTAATGAATTCCTTTAATCGTGGATATTTTTCAAATTTTTATTTGTATTACTGACAGCTATTGTATTAGAACATTGAAATTGCAAATAACTGTTATCATTAAATTATTTAATTAACAAGTAAAATCGTTTATTTTAAGAACATATTCCTTTTGTATAATTATTATAACTGATTATTTTAATTTTTCATTTACCAAAATAGTTTCCGAGTGTAATACTGCCACTATTAGCAATCTGTTTACAATTATAATTGTAAAAAGATAAGTAAAATAAATATTAGTTATACGTGGTTATTCATTGTTGTATTGTTCGTAATATTTATAATTTGGTACATCTATTTTGTTAGAATTGTATGAAAATTGGTTATCATTTGGTTTGTGTTCGTGCAGTTAATCCCCGACTAGTTTTCAATTATTTTGACCAATCAAAATTTTATACTTGGACAGTTAATTAAATTTAATCGCTACTTTAAAATTCTGATTGGTCGAAATAATTTGAAACTAGTCCGAGATCGATATACAAACAAACCTATTATGTTTTTAATTAAAAAGCAAGTTTTATTTTGTAGTTTTACAAGGATTTTAAAAAAATATTAAATATCGAATTTAGTATCGGCAATGTTTTGTTAATTTTATGTAAATTCTTTTTGAGGACAAGTACTTGTAATTAACTCTATTTTTGTTTTAGTGTTTATTCGCTCTTAAATACATTTTATTGTGGAGGTATAAAACATTTTCTCATTGATAAACTAATTATTTGAATTACATTATGCAGAAAGTTATCGATCCACAAAAAAAAAGTTCTTGGTAGCAGATAACATTTCGGGGAACCACTTGGAATTTGCGCAAAAAAACAATGGAGTAAGTAAATAATACCTACTTTAGTACCTGTTTAAGAAAATGCAGTTTGTTAGTTTTCTTTTTATTAATTAATAGGAAACTTATATATTTCATGATTAGATAACTATGTGGTTTAGTAACTTTCTGCATATGTGATATGATCCATTTAAAATTGACTTATTGCACCATGTAGTGCTATAGAAAGGGCACTCGGTAGTAAACATGAATTTTCATATTACTTTGCCAGCTGACTGTAGCATTATTGCAAAATAAATTCTCAATTAATATCTAGGTATGTAAAAATTGTGATAGCTACTTATAAATGTCGAGTAATCGTCAGTTTTTGTGTAATAAAATTACTTAAAGAAAAACTTGTTTTATAAAATTATTTTTCTTATAATTAGTAGATTAAACTTGAGATAAAATTAATAAATAATTAACAAGTTTGTTTAAATTACAGAACACACTTCAAAATTCGAAATATTAAATATTGTTAACCTGGCAGCAATGACGCCTTAATTTCTAACATTAACGATGATGCGGAGTCTTAGGTCAAGCTCACTAACGACACCACAGCACAGCATCAGACGGCAGTTAAGTTGCGAGCAGTCACGAATTTATACGGAAACTCAAGAAAGCGGGACTACTGACTACCAGTTTCGGTGTCGAAACCGTTTTCAAATGGTGGTCCTATGTTTCCATGGCTTCCTGCCAGCTAATCGCTATTTTATTCTAAGCCGTGGTGTGTAGTTCTGCAGTGATACGTGCGCGAGTTTACTCTGAGATTCTGCAGTAGCAATCGAAATTAGGATAGAACGTCAACTTCAAAAGATCGTTGTGGTGGTACACTTAATTTTTTTGTTTAATTATTTTGTTCGGTGTAGAAAAATGTGTCTCTTTTTTGTTTCTAATTAAAATTTAAACAGTTGTACAAGCACAGATACAAATACAGGTATATGACACTTACACAAATATGTACTGTAGACTCTGACAGACTCCACACTGCTGCAGCAGGGTTAATATTTCCAGTAGTGTTAATAAAAATAATCACAATAAAATGGGATGACCGCTTCTTGTCTGTTCAAAAATTACTAGTATATTGAGTTTCTATTAAAATTTTCTTACGAACTCGTTTTGTATACACTTTGATAGTTTAAAATGATGCTGTGCGTTAATGACATACTAAGGCTCCGATATTGTATTCCACCGAAATTTCTTTTAGGAATTGCTCGAGATATTTTTTGTTTTCAATAGGTCGAACAATTTAACCAAATAAATGGTAGTGTAACAGACTTTGGATCGTTCCGTACAAAAATTGTTAAATTTTCAGATGGCATTTTCGTCTCTTTTCGAAGAAAAATCTGGTTTCACGAGGGACTACAATGCTATTAAAGCCGAATTACAAAAGCTAGATGATTTTGATAAAACATGTATAGAAACAGCTCTCCATGGTGTTAGTCAACTTATTCTTAGTGAATGGGGAAATAATACAGCTTGTCAAGTAATACACCACCTATTATATTATTGATATTGTAACATTGTAATATTGGATTTTCAGATAATTTTAGTAACAGATGGAAATACGGGCGTAGGTTCCATGTCGCTTGGAGATTCTTTTGCTACATTAAGTCATCGTAATAGTTCGAATGCCTTTCCATTGCCATTTCCCTTTCCAGCTAAACTTCACATAATTTGCATTGCTCCGTCTGATGACCCTAACTTGTTAAAATGTGAGTAGCGATTCCATCGTAAGTTACTCCATCTGTTATTTGTTATTTTTAGCTAAACCTTTATATCAGCGTTTGGTAGATATGTGCGGATACGATGGTTCCGTTATAATTCCAGAAAATAACTTGTCCGAAATAAGCATAGTGTCGCTATTTCAGAAATTATCGGACGAAATGTATAAATCCTTTAGAGGAGTTTTAAAATGTGGAAATCTGGAATCACGAATATTGTTGTCGCCCCCACCAATTGTAAGTACCTATATATTAACTTAATTATTATAACGACTGTCACTAATTTTTGTAATCTCAACTGTTCAATTAAAAAAATTATAGAATCTAGCAAATGTATTAGTATGAATAGTATTCTCTGAAGAATAATGTATTCGGAGATATATTTTTTTGAAGGAACAGTATTACATTTTAAGAAATGAATTAATCCAATATCAGTCTTGGGTCATTCCGTGTCAAATCAACCAATAAAAAGATATTCTTGTACCTTAAAATTTTATATTTGTAAATTTTTTTATTTATTTATTGTATATATCAGGAGGAGGAGGAAAACCCAAAATTTCAAACATTCGCTTGGTTCATAGTTTTTGAGCTATATTGATTTTAAAAGAAGCAAAGATCGTACAAATTCAATATCTTTGACTTTAAAAAGCTGTACCTCAAAAACTATTTGACCTAAAGACCTCAGTTTGGTGTCATTCACTTCTATTTTTAATGTACTTTAATTTATTAAGTTGTATTATTTGGTATTTTTATATTTATTCCTAGTGAAAAAATGATAAAATAGATTACTAGCAACTTTCAAATCAGAATTAGTCACAGAATCAGAAATTATAGTCAGAAATTACAAATCAGAATTTATAGTTACGGAAGTCAATAAATGTAATAAAGTTCACATACATTACAATATAAAAAAATTAATTTCCGTAAGAACCCGTTGGCGCCCCATTGTGAAATTTGTGTGATTTTTGCTTCTTTTAAAATCAATATAGCTCAAAAATTATGAGCACAAAAATCTGAAACTTTATAGTTTTTGTTAACTTTATTGGTAATACCATTGCACCAAATACAATATGATGAATTTCTGGGTTGTCGAGGTTCACACCATTGATTGATTTTGACATGAAATGGCCCTTTTGATTTAAGCAAAGTTGAAAACATTTCTATAGTTAAAAATAATGAATTTACACGCGTTTTTGTCGAGTTCGATTTTTCGTGAAATGTCGGGAAAAAATGCCATTTTGCAGATCATGGTTTTTGGTAAAAGTTTAACCTGAATTGAAAATTTTAGTTTAACTCTAGAACTACTTGAAAAATTTATTTCCGTCCATAAGTAACAAAACAATGGAACTGAGGATAATTAAATAAAATTTTGAGTCAGACCAAAATCAAAATACTGCAGGTAATTTTATTTCAGCCATATATCAAAGCAACTGATTTTGATAATCAAACTTATGTTCTCTCCAAATTCATCGAAGTGTGCGGTTTTATACCAGTATCAGATGCGGGCTCCCCAATGGCCGTTAGTCGACACCTTATACTTCCTGCAAATAATAATAATAAAGAAAATATATCATCAAAAGCGGAGATCGATTTAACAGACGACGATAATATGGATGAAGGAAAAACACCTTCGTTTTGTGTATTATTGCACGGAGCGCTGAAAGTCGAGAATATGACTGCTTTAGTGACCCTTGGAGAAAATTGGTTTGGATTTATTTATTCTTGGGCAGATTCTAAGAAAAAATCGAACTTGATGTTAACTGTATTGATGCCTGGTTCGGATGCCATTCCTTGGTTAGGTGATCTAAATCATTTGGAATCTCCCGACGGTTTATCTCCAGAACAAATAGGTAGCTTTCCTGTACGACCATCCGAAAAAAGAAGTTACTCACAAAATGGAGTAGTTTGGATAAGACAGGCTGGCCTACAATCAGATATTCAGAAAATTTTAAGACATGCTCGAAAACTACCGGATAAAACACAACAATTTTATAAGGTGAGTTAACTACATTTTAACTACGTTCACATGCAGGTTTGAAACTATTTTCAGTTTTGAATTCGGTTTTAATACAAACCGTTTACATATTGAAATCAGGTGATCGTTTGAAAACATTTTCAATATTTTGTTAGTTGAATTAAATATAAATATTTAATCGAGATTTACACTAAAAAAAATTTGCCAAAAAAAAGCAAAACGTGAAAAGGATTTTTTCGAAATTTCGCAAAAATTTTAAATCGATTTTCAAACGTGTAGTTTACCATTTGTTTGTTTCTTAGATATAAAAAACTAATTTTCAAGTAATTCCGGACCTGTTCTATGCGTATTAGATAGCCACATTTTATCGAGATTATAAAAAATTATAAACTATTCAAACGCCGGCAGTTCCTTATTTATCGCTTCGTAATGCCCAAAATACGAGTTTTCTAATCGTTTTCGACTTGTTCTGAACGTTACGGCTCAAAAGCTTGCGGTCAAAATTTTGTGAGAAACAAATCGCTGGACTTATAATAAGGGATTTTTTCGAGATTTGGCAAAAGATTTTAATCGCCAGAAACGCGCTTAGATTGTGATTTCTTGCATTGTTAATCTCGAAAAACTACTTTTCAACTAATTCCGGACCTGTTCCTTGCGTATTAGATAGCGACGTTTTATCGAGATTATAAAAAATTATAAATTATTTAAACGCCGGCAGTTCCTTATTTATCGCTTCGTAATGCCCAAAATACGAGTTTTCTAATCGTTTTCGACTTGTTCTGAACGTTACGGCCCAATAGCTTGTGGTCAAAATTTTGCAATAAAAAAGAAGCCGTGTTATAGTAAGGGATTTTTTCGAGATTTGGTAAAAATTTTTAATCGCCCGAAACGCGCTTAGATTGTCATTTCTTGCATTGTTAAACTCGAAAAACTACTTTTCAACTAATTCCGGACCTGTTCTATGCGTATTAGATAGCGACGTTTTATCGAGATTATAAAAAATTATAAACTATTTTGACGCCGACGGTTCCTTATTTATCGCCTCGTAATACCTAAAATGCGAGTTTTCTAATCGTTTTCGACTTGTTCCGAACGTCACGGCCCAATAGCTTGTGGTCAAAATTTTGCGAGAAAAAAGAAGCCGTGTTATAGTAAGGGATTTTTTCGAGATTTGGCAAAAATGTTTAATCGCCGGAAACGCGCTTAGATTGTCATTTCTTGCATTGTTAATTTCGAAAAACTACTTTTCAACTAATTCCGGACCTGTTCTATGCGTATTAGATAGCGACGTTTTATCGAGATTATAAAAAATTACAAACTATTTAAACGCCGGCAGTTCCTTATTTATCGCTTCGTAATACCCAAAATATGAGTTTTCTAATCGTTTTCGACTTGTTCTGAACATTACGGCTCAAAAGCTTGCGGTCAAAATTTTGCGAGAAAAAAATCGCTAGACTATAATAAGGGATTTTTTCGAGATTTCGCAAAAATTTTTAATTGCTGGAATCGCGCTTAAATTGTCATTTCTTGCATTGTTATTCTTGAAAAATTATTTTTCAACTAATTCCGGTTCTGTTCTATATGTATAAGGTGGCGTCATTTTATCGAGATTATAAAAAATTATAAACTGTTTAAAGGCCGGCTGTTCGTTATGTATTGTTTCGTAATACCTGAAATACGAGTTTTTTAATCGTTTTCGAGTTGTTCTGAAGGTTATGTTTCAAAACCTTAGGAAACCTTTTGGAAATTCCGCAAAAATGTTAAATCGCTTTATAAACGTGTAGTTTGTCATTTCTTTGTTTGTTATGTGCAGTGCTTCCAGTGATTTATTTTTATTTATTTTTATTTTCGGATTTATTTTTATATATATTTTTTTCGTGTTTATTTGCTTTTATTTACTTTAAGTTTGAAAAATATTTACTTTATTTTTTTTAATGAGGTTTGTCGCTGGAGACCGTGATTCGCGTGACTGTATTGAAAACTAGTAACTTTCCCAAAATGGATTCAAACCTGCATGTGAAACCAAGTATTTGTTTATCGTTCATTACGTTTTCAATTTTAGGAGTTAAATAGATTACAAAAAGCGGCAATTTCTTTGGGTTTTTTGGATTTGCTGAATGGCTTGGCATATATTTTTGAACAGGAATGCACTCAATTGCCAGGAAGCGCTCATCCAGATTGTGCCTTACAACTTACACATGCAGCGGATATTTTACGTAAAACACAAAATAAAGATATAAAATTTGTTATAGTTCCTTTAAAAACTAACTACAATAGCTCCTAAAATTAATATTGTGATTTTAATTTTGTAATTTACTTATGATGATTTTACTTAATAAAAATAACAATTGTATGCATATTATATACAATATATTTATTTTAAAAATGTAACAAAGCATTCCTGAACAACCCCTGTGTATGCCTTAAAAAATGAACGCCATACACTTTAACCGAGTTTTAATGAGACTGCTATAATGATTATACGGGGTCCACTCATAAAGTTTTTTGACGCTTTTTTGAAAACATACAGGGGCCGTTCGAAAAGTTTTCCGACTTTTCGAACAACCCCCGTATACTTTAATAAATGAGCGTCAAAAACTATTCGAATTCCCCCGTATAATCGTTATCAGATTTTTATAAATTTTTTGTGCCGTTTTTTTATGCACCCACCTTCCTCGACAACGGCAAAGAAGGTGAAATTGACCTCCTTTGCTACCGAGAAAGGTAGCAAGGTAGAAAGGTTTGCGAAGGTTACATGAAGGTGGGCGCATAAAAATCTGATAAGGATTATACGGAGGAATTCGAAAAGTTTTTGACGATTATTCATTAACTGTTTAAAAAGTTAGAAGTGTTGAAAAACTTTTCGAACGACCCCCATATATTTTAAACGATCGACAAGAAACTTTTGGAACGACCCTCGTATATTTTAAAAATGGACGAACGGCACCTCATATACTTTAAAATGAGTGTCAAAAACGTTTCCGACGAGTCCCCGTACATTTCAAAAATATGTTAGACTTTTGAATGGTCCTCATAAATTTCAGTGATTAATATTAATATTAACTAACGGTTAAACAAAGAAAAATAATACGCAAAAGTTTCTATATTATCTTTTATTTCTATTCAAAGAATACATTGTGTTGTCTAAAATTCAATATTAAATGGATATCTTAATTATACATTTTGTCCAGAACTTTGCATTATATACGAGAAGTTTTGTACTTCTTAAAATTTAATTAACGTTTATTTTTACATAATTTGTATAAACAAAAGACGTGCAAAAATATTTCTGGACAAATTGTACGTAACTCTATATAATATACAGTACATCTGCAAGGCTTATATAAATTACAACTGTCTTACGCAGTTCTAACTTTTAGGTCTAGCTTTAGAATTACAAAATTGGTTTTGCAATATAACATTATAACCTAATAATATATTGACAAATGTATTTAAATATCTCTTTGGGACAAATAACTATTTTGCATTTAAACATACATGGAATGTTTAAATATATCAAATCTGTTGGCTGAAGGAAGTCAACATATGATCTCTATAGAAGGCTTCCGTGTACAAGAATTGCGTGCAAATGTTTAAAAAAATTTAAACAAATACAGTCTTCATGTTTAAAAACGTTTTGCACGATATTCTTGCTATGTAAATATTTTTTATTAAGTTTTTTGTAATTGTTATCCTACAATAAATATAATTACGTTTAATAATATTTAAAAAATGGCGACAGCCTTACAATACAAATGCTGCACAGCTTACAGCAGAAATCTGTATAACTGGCTGGGCACTGTTGCAATAGGAAGAAGCAAGTTTATTATCGATATAACCTATGTAGAAATATGACTTTGTATCATACAAAATTGAAAATATATATAATGAGACCAACACTAAATCAGAAATGGGTACTTAAATATTAATTTTTCCGAAACGCATGTTCGTTAATATTAAAAGAAAAATATAACAATTTTTTACAAATAAATGTTATACAAATGTGCCGAAATGATGTGAATTAAATATATAACTTGACTAGTTAATTTATAAACTCTATCTACAACTTTTTACAACTTTAGAAATAGTAATTCTACATTCATATTATTGGAATATTCTTATAATTAAGAAAATCGAAATTTCATAACAAAATGATGTAAAATTTTATTATTCGTTGCATTTTACGTATAATTAAAATAATATACTCAACTTATATTGTCGAAGATAAATATATACAACACGTTACACGTAAAACTGCAACTAATAATTACAATAATAATAGTTTGAAATATAAAATTTTGCATCAAATGTAATCACAATATGCACAATCATATATTAACATGAAATGTAACGTTATTAGCTTTATCGAGTATTTTAGATTAACTAGTTATTGGAAAATTGTGCTTGCATAATATATGGACAAATTTAAAATCAGGTATTTAAAAAAAAATCGATTGTGCTAAATATCAGATGCTTATTTGCAAAAGTCGCTATTTGCTTCTAAACAAATTATTCGGGATTCGACAAAAGTTTATTCAATTAAGCAAACCACACCGAATCCGTAAATTTCACTGGTGTTTGTTGGGGATAATTTTTCTTCCATCTTCCGATAGATTTATTGGACAGATACATATTTAACATAGAAACGTTTGTTCAAACAATAAATTATTTTAATGGTAAATATTCGTCAGATAAATTTATCAGAAGACGACCAAACATAAAATTAGGTGCTTCAAAATTAAATCGCCCGAGGACGAAAATGTAATTTTCGATATTTTTATAGATCGGCAAGTTATGCAAATAAGCGCCTCAATATGTAAATACAGCCTGCACACCACGGAATAAGGAATTGCAAAAAATATTGTTCGATAAATGGTACAAAAAATTTTTGATTATTGGTCAAGAACTTGCTTAAAATACCAATAAGGTCATCATAAATTTTTTGTTCGATATATGCAACAATTATTTCACAAAATATTGTCTAGCATCAGACAAGCTTAATACAATAATAATTATATAAACAGGTATGAAATTATTGGAGACAATTTAAAATTTACCATTAACTTAAAAAAATCGGAAATGTAGAAAAGAATGAACGTTAAAAACGTTTAACAAACCCAAGATTAAAAATTCTCACTTGTAAAATTATCTATAATAAGAAAGCTTTCCTAAGCTTAGGAAGTTTGTACTGTTCATACTGCGTACTAAAGATTAGCCTCACTGACTAAACTTGGACATGGAGTATCAATTATTTCAGTCTTATATACATTACTAGATGCAGTAATTTGAAAGAAGCCTTAAATATTGAAAAAATATAAAAAACGCTCCGAACGACCAGACCAGCTCTTTGGTAGTTATGAAATGTTTCTTTAAATGTTGAACTATTGAAAAATTTTCAACTAGTCTAAAACATCCCAAACCACATTTTGCAAAACTGGAATTCTAATTTTAAATCATCATGAAAGATAATAATTTTTGAAATCGAGTGTAAGATTTTGGAAAGACTATAACATCATATACACTTAATTTAGGACCGAACCTCTTTCATCTTCAAATCAATTTAACTGAAGGGCATTTACCGTGGAAATGTTTGTCAGAACAATTGTTTTCACGGTAAACGTCTTTTAAGATAAATTTAATGAAAAACGAAAAGACTGGGCCTATATAATTTGTTTTTTTGTAATTATTATTATGAATAAGGTTGTCAAAAAGAACTTGAAAATAATTTTGGTAATTGACTTCTTAATATTTATATATCTAGAATATATAATTATTATATCGCTTTCGGTTTATTATTAAATAAATTTTTGAAAGTATCAAGAACACTGAATTTATTAATCCATGAGAAAACGGCAATTAAAAGAATACGTTTATTAAAATAAGGATTAAGTAGGTATATATCATTTTCAATTTTTTTTTAGTAGGTATTCTTATTTATAAGACTCAAAAGAGTTTACTTCAATTCCTACCCAAATATTTTAAGGCAATCAGTTTTACTTTTTACTCTTATTGTTTGTTTTTTATGATAATACTATGTATTTCTAAAATGGTTAACATATTATACATATGACTATACTTTTCGCCTAATATATTATTAACAGTTCTTTAATTGAAATTGATTTGACTAGAGTACGCTTAACTATGACAAATTAATTATAAATAGTAACTGAATAAATAGTTTTGATGAAAAAAGATTTTCATTAAGAATTCCTAGCCAGTTTTTGACAACCTCAAATATAATAAAATAAATTGTAATTCTTGATAAATATTACAGCGACATATATTAATTATATTATATAAAATTCGTATTTAATTAAAAGTCTTTCATGATGAAAACTGCCGATAAAATATGAAGATATCATCTCTAGTTAACAAAGATACAAGTGGAACAACTTTATAGCTACAGAATATACAATCTAATCACAATGTCGCTAAATCATAACAATCTATCTGTACGGACATACTTATCTAACACATCCATAAGAAGCACTTATTAATCATCGAAATACTTAAGTCTATTATATCATGTCTACAATATATTGTAGCCCTACGCGCTAACGCACCATCTATTTCAATTGAGTAACTGTTGTCGGTACAATATGAACTACGCTACTTAATATTAATATCAGAATTCCACTTCACAGTGATTATTTTTATATCTGTCTTTACTTTTACTTTTGTAATAAAAGTAATGTCTAGAGTAACATAATTATAAACTCAAATTTATTTTAACTCGAAATTTAGTGTGTATTTCAAGTGAAAAAATAACCACCGACGATTTTATTTCAAATCGTATTCGTTTTTAATTCATATACATTTTTCACTTTCAGACACCGAAAAAATGCACATTATAAAATAAATCGCTTATTTATTTTATAATTTTCTAAAGGCACATTCAATGGTAAGCCATTTAGCATTGTAGCAATTAGTAATTTCCTAGCACAGAATGTACCTTAACAGTTAAGAAAAATAAGTGCGCAAATATTTTTATTGTTTATTGCCCTATTCTAATTTAATTAGAATTGACCTTTTTCGTATAATGTTAATTGAATTAAAAATCGAAATCTGCCCATAACTGACGGATAGAAACTTGGAAATTGGTAATATTCTATCTTATATTCTTTTGAAATAATAATTGCAAGGTAGTGATAATCACAATTTATAATATTAACGGTATTTTCGAGGTAGTGCGATTTAAAAAATACAACAAATAACATAAGTTAAAAGGTCAATTATTAGTTATTGAATGCAATAAATTAAACTTTAAGTGGAAATCTGTTCTGATAACTTATCTGTCATAGATTATGAACTTCTTCTGAATAGGCTGACGTACATTTTTTTGTCATTACCTTTATTACAAGCGTCGCGCATGGCTTAGATCGAATATAGGATACATAAACTATGCCCGGTAGATATATGAGGCAGTATGGGGAGGTGTCGGTGAAGGCGACGAGGAGGGCGGCGAAGGGGAACTAGAAGAACCACTGCTCGTAGGCAGTGCACTGTGCCCCGATCGTGGCGGGCGCGGCCGTCCTAAACTTCGGGCGCCCACTCCGCCCTCCTCACTACTTTCTCAGAGGTATACTTTTTTTACACTTCTTGTTGTTGCAAACCCATCACCTCGTCTGTAGTTGTCGCCCTGTAAAAGCAAATTACAATATTAACATAATTTGGTCATTAGCAATAAATCTAGTCTTTACACACATAAGGCTCCATGTGAAATGTCAAGATTTTGTAACACACCATCTGTGAATTTTTCAATAGCTAATTTTGACTATTTAGATATTATTCACGAATCCCTCATTTTTTAATGTAAATTTATATACACCTACTATATCTTACTCAAGTGCAGTTAATAAGTATAAACGACTAGGTACCCAATTCTATCTAAAGTGCAGGACACGCCAGAAACAGGGTTTAGAAGATAAAGAATTCGCTTATGCACATTAAGCAGCATGCGAGCTTAGAGATTATACCGGTCATTCTTAAAATACAGTCTGAATAATAAGCTATAGATAATAAGCTGTTTTTTTTTAAACAGTTGTTAGAAAGAGTCGAGGCTATAAGTGGCGACCGTTGCAAGTGAACTCCAGTACACCCACAATGATTAATAATTTGTAATTATACTATTTTCGGAGCTAACTGTGTTTCTTTTATTGGGATGCTGCTGTATCGGTTTATTTTTAAAACCTTTATTTTTTAATCGAAAAAAATTTAAAACTTAATCGTTCCCATTATAAATAAGAAAATAAAGTTTGAGATACGCAGGTTCTTCAATTAATTACATGTGCCTAAAGTGTTTTTAACTTCCTATCTATTGTATCTATGTAAGCATCTAATACATATTCTAAATAGCAATATTGGCATAATTTATGTTGGTCAACATTTCTTCCAACATACAAAGAAGTCATATGACAATAATGATAGATTTAAATGTAAGCAACTTATATGTTATTATTATTTTTAATTAATTATAACAATACCTAATTTACCTGATGAGATCGGAGGGTACCAAAATTATCTCTGCCACGATAGTTATCTCGGCCGTTATAACCAGTGTCAGGTTGAAACTGAAACAGCGTTTCTGCATTATTTTGATGAGGTCCTTTTCTCAACGTATTCTTGGGCGAATGTAATTTTGGAGGTGGCTGAGGAACTAACACGGGCTCTGCATAAGTAACTTCTTCTTGAGGCAATAATTTAGGTTCTGTTTGTAGTCGACTGAATAAAAATAAAAATCATTTCCTTCGATTAAAAAAAAAAAAAACGATATCTACCTGTTCATATTTTGGCGTTGTTCGAAATATTCATATTCTGTATCCGGATAAGGTAAGTTATCGTCATCATCCTTGTGACACTTCCTACCACATAGATAACCTGCTATAAAACCTATAACTAAAGCAGTTACAGCGCCCGCCACGACTGCCATAATTAAAGTTTCAACTGAATATTGAGGTGGTAAACTATCAGCTGCTGTGACTGATGGATCCCCTAAAATAAAACATTTCGTAGACGTGAAATGAATTAATAAGATATATTATATAAACCTCCGACACTGTCGAATCCTCTATCTTGCATAATATTAATGACCTGTCCGTCGGGCATATCTTTACTTGGTTGATGATCTTGATTAAATTTAGGCTGCGTGGAACTAAGGCCCCCAACTGAACCCGCATCTTTACCTAGTTTTGGTGGAGGACATGCAGAATGTTGACCAGTTGCCACGCTTTGGTAAAAATAACTTTCTTCGCCCCAACGACCTGTACCATGAGATCGACATTTTCCTTGAACTTTATCCCAAGCACAATAGGGATCTTGCAGTGCTACACATTCGCTGAAATTTAATAGAAGAAGTGTAGAGGTATTATAAAAATGTTTTAGAATAAAAATATACCTGCAGCTAGATATTTTATTGCTATCACATCTATGAAGTCGTAAGGATTGCACTTCGCCATCTGAAACAACTATTAGACGACCGTCTTGTTTTTCAGTTCGTACAACATGGAATTCCTCTTACAGCGACGTGGACAGGAAACACTTGAATTTCTTCTACCACGACCGGTCGCACACCATGCCTTGTTTCAGCAGACAATGCGTTAACGGCTTTTATTATTTTTCCATTATCTTTAAAATGTATTTGTATTACATTATGATAAATAGCGATTATATTTTTATTTACCTGTTCCTATGAAGAGCACATCATAGGTTTTACCACCGGGAACTTTAACTTGTGAATCGACTGCTATTTGCGTAAATCGATAGCTGTAAAAATTTATATTAAATCACAATCAGATTGGTCGTTTGTAATCGAGAAAGAAGAGATGTTATAATATCTACACATTCAAATTTAATAAATAAAGGTTAGAATAAACTATATGTTGTTACCTCTTGGCTTACTTTCAGGATATGTTTAAAAGTATCACTGCTTTAAATATTAATCATAATTGATATTCGGCATTGTACTTAATGTGTATTTTATTGTTGTAAACTGTGAAAGAATAGTTTCCATTCATAATTGTACGTAGGCGTGGTTTACAAAAAAATACTATAACAATCATTTTAAATGCAAGGTCGTCGTCACCATTAATGCCAATAGGAATTTTGTTGTAGTACGAAAATCTAGGAATTTTAGTGTTTATTCATTGATAAATTCACCGATGATTCACTAATGATGTAGGGCGGTTTGATGCATTTTTTTGAATAAATATTAAGATGTTTACAACAAAAAAGGATGCAATACGTTCCATTTTATTTAAATTTTTTGAACACCTAATTCCTTTTAGCAAATAAAAGTGAATTTAGTTTGAATTATATTTTTATATTACTTTATAAAATTATTGTTATTTTACAAAATGATTTTTAACCGTATTAATTGTCTAAATAATATAATTATTTTAATTATATTGTAATTATTATTTTCAAACAATTTTGTTGGTGTTGTCACAAATAAAGATTCCGTTTATATAATCAATTTCATTCTTTTACATTTAAAATATCTTCCTTTATAGCTTTACATGTACTACTTATAAGTGCATGTCCTTTATCCCTTATTACTTGAATTTATTTTTGATTGATTTTATAAACATTAACATTGCCAAAAATGCTGAACGTTCAATCCAAATACATACTAGAGTATTGCAGGAACGTACACACATAATTATGTAGTTATCATCACAAAATACATATATAAATATTGTCAAGATAAAATTATATAATCAAGATATATATTATGTATGTGATGATGAATGCGCAAGTATACTGTGTATGTCACATATAAACAGTGCCTTTATAGTTTAATTAATTGTAATCTTATATATATGTTTATTTAATTCTAAACTTGGATATTTTATGTATTTTAGAAAATATTTAAAAGTATATTGCAAATATGTAATATAATACAATATAAGAAGAATAATATGTGGTATTCAGATTAAGTGTTTAGCACTTATAAAATTGCAAATATCTCTGAATCCCTAAGTTCTATAGTTTTTTGCTACTTAATTAATAATCTCTCAATTACACATAGTGCAGTTGTTCGACGCTAAACAAATTTTCAGATCAGATGTCTTAAATAACTTCGTAATTCCCCCTTTCAATCCTTTATTATTAGCAGCATAGAAATAAAAAATGCAACGAAGCAGTACTTACTGAAAACTAGTTCTTATAACAACTGGTTGGCCGAAAAAGGAAGGCACACTTTCGTCCATTAATGAGTGTGTTTTAATAAAGTTAAGAGTTAAATCAGGTAACGTTCTGCTGTCGTTATGACACTGTCCAGGTCGTGGATCAGGCACCTTTGAACTCTGCACTGGCAACCAATTTGAATTTAGCGCTGCTTGTTCTTTAAAATTTCCTTCGAACGTATCGGCTATATCTTGAAGAGAAAAGGCACAAACAGCACTACCAGATATACTATTTGGTGGTGTCGTAAAAGTTCCATATATAAGTTGTGCAGATACATCACCATATTGACCGTCAATTAATTCCGTCGTAGATTCTAAAAAAACAAAATATTTCAATAAGAATACATAATAAGTACTACAAAAATCTAAACTTTGAAAAAAAAAATTATTTATTGAAATAAAAGCAAGTAGATATGTAAAGCTCAGTGGAATTACCCGCAGTACCTACATAGCATATTTTTTAGTTATTATAAATATAAATTAAACAGTAGTTTCAATTTAATAACACATAATTGTGTCTTCGTTAAATCAAAAAAGGGCACATAAAAATTTTGACCGTACAGAAAACTAGATAATAGTTTGAGCGTTTTGCTATGACAAACGATGATTTGAACTTACGAAAGCATCCAAAATGGCATGATAGACGTCGTTTCGTCGAACTGGACGTTTGATGAAATATCCAGAAAAAAAACACGCCTTTAATGCTAAAATAATGCCCTAAAAATAATGCAGGACGCCGTTTCGTCGAACTAGACTTTCGTTAAAATCTCCAAAAAACACCTTATCCATGGCTTTTTTTCGTAAAATGTTGACTCGACATGAAACTTTTAGTTTGAGGCCTTTTTCGCGCAAATCGTCGATTTCTATATCTAAAAAAGTGTCAAACATTGGGTAATAAAGTAAGTATAAGAACGTCGTTTTGTCGAATTCGACATTTTGCAAAATCTAGTGGATAATCATCTTTGCGAGTATTCGTTTATAAAAATAAAAAATTACTTTGCCATGAAAACGCGTACTTTATATATTTTATGTTGCAGAAGTTTAGAAATTTATTAATTTCGCCGACTTTCCCCTATTTTTCCCGTTTTCCAGAAAGACGGGAACCTGAATCAACGTTATATAAAACTATTGTTATTTATTTATCTACTAAAACGTTCTATACATAGAGTTAGTAACAAAATTAACAACTTTAGAATTTTTAAATAAATTATGTGATAGGTACAGAAAGGGTTCGAGTGGGTTTTCAACTAAAATGAAATCTTAACTTCTTAATATATTTAGTGTGGGCTCTTCCAATACTTTACGTTAAAAGGGCTAAAATTAGTTTGATCATTAATATTCAAGTATATGTATGTGTAAAGATAAAGTCAGTGATTAAGCATTTCTAAATAAAAAGGCATGCCATCACTAATTGTAGTTTGTGATCACTAACAAAAGCGTGTGCTCGCCCTTAATTTAATTAGTTAAATAAATTATATTAGCATGATCGATACGTAAACAATTAGAAACATTACCGACATTACATTCATTTCATATTAGTATGTACGTACCTACTACATTATTTAAACTGGTAATTATTTATTTATTTAGTCTCGGCCTATAATACAACCAGATATCGATGTAATCAGTTTGTAATCCCACATAAACTACATCAAACATGTATTTTATTACATCGACAGTACGAAACTCTGAAATATCATGTTATTTATTATCTTACTTTTATTTTTTTACCGCTAACATTTTCCCACTAATTAGAAACTTCTTTAATTCCTTCAAGAAGGTCTAAAGGTGTTGGAGAAACCGAACCAAAATAAATACTTCCTACGGGGTTTCGTATTTATTTAGTAACGATGAGAAAAATCTTATAAAGTACCTACTTACGTTTCTGCAAAAATGTGATAATTTAATAATTTAATTATGCGTTAATTTAATTCTAAATATTTTTAGGTAGTTTTACAGGGTCACTTAAGACCTCCCTTAATTAGATAATCTGAACTTCAAGCAAACTTCGTTAATTGGTATGAATGTATGAAATTGTACGTGTACCAAAGTAGACCTATTTCATGAAACGAGCAGTTGGCTGTAGTTCGCATTAAGCATTTGTCGCATATTCTACGAAATGGTTTGCCTCATATGTGAAAATATGCAATTAACGTTAAACAGCTGGGTCACTGCTGGCACGGTATAAACTGATAATTAAAGTTGGTGTCTACTTGGCTTCTAGAGATAACCTTAATATTAAAATGCTTATTGCTACAAAGTATTCTTAATCCCGGTTAATCTGTTTCGCAGACGTAGAATGTTGGGAAAATTAAATTTCCCGTCATGTTGTTCGAACTTTCGCTAAACTATAATTGGTTTTCTACTTTATTATATTTGCTGTTGTGACCGTAGTTTATTTCGGTTTATATGGAAGATCATAAACCAAAATCAAGCGTGTTCTGATAAATTATTTCATAATTTTTGTAATTTCCTCCGGAGAAAGTAGAGAAAACTAATAATAGTAGCTTCTGACCTGTATTCGGACAGTTCGAGTATTTTCAAAATTTTGCTAAAAAACCATACGTCTTTTTTCGAGCGTCCTAGAAAATTTTTAATCGACTTAAACGTGCGTAATTGGTGTTTTCTTGGATTGTTATACTTGAAAAACGACTTTACTAGCAGTTCCGGACCTGTTCTAAACATTTCAAGTTGGGTCGAAATTTTGATAAAACCATAGACTATATTATAACACGTCTTTTTTTCGAGATTTCGCGAAAATTTTAAATCGACTTAAACGGGCGTAGTTTGTCATTTCTTGCTTTTTAATACTTGAAAAACGACTTTTCTAGAAGTTCCGCACCTGTTCTAAACATTTCAGGTTGAGTCAAAATTTTGCTAAAACCACAGACTATAAATACATATTTTTTTCGAGATTTCGCGAAAATTTTAAATCGACTTAAACGGGCGTAGTATGTCATTTCATGCATTTTTATACTTGAAAAACGACTTTTCTAGAAGTTCCGGACCTGTTCTAAACATTTCAGGTTGAGTCAAAATTTTGCTAAAACCACAGACTATAAATACATATTTTTTTCGAGATTTCGCGAAAATTTTTAATCGACTTAAACGTGCGTAATTGGTGTTTTCTTGGATTGTTATACTTGAAAAACGACTTTACTAGCAGTTCCGGACCTGTTCTAAACATTTCAAGTTGGGTCGAAATTTTGATAAAACCATAGACTATATTATAACACGTCTTTTTTTCGAGATTTCGCGAAAATTTTAAATCGACTTAAACGGGCGTAGTTTGTCATTTCTTGCTTTTTAATACTTGAAAAACGACTTTTCTAGAAGTTCCGCACCTGTTCTAAACATTTCAGGTTGAGTCAAAATTTTGCTAAAACCACAGACTATAAATACATATTTTTTTCGAGATTTCGCGAAAATTTTAAATCGACTTAAACGGGCGTAGTATGTCATTTCATGCATTTTTATACTTGAAAACGACTTTTCTAGAAGTTCCGGACCTGTTCTAAACATTTCAGGTTGAGTCAAAATTTTGCTAAAACCACTGACTATAAATACATCTTTTTTTCGAGATTTCGCGAAAATTTTAAATCGACTTAAACGAGCGTAGTTTGTCATTTCTTGCTTTTTTTATACTTGAAAGATGACTTTTCTAGAAGTTCCGGACGCGTTCTAAACATTTCAGGTTGGGTCAAAATTTTGCTAAAACCACAGACTATAATAATACATCTTTTTTTCGAGATTTCGCGAAAATTTTAAATCGACTTAAACGGGCGTAGTTTGTCATTTCTTACTTTTTTACACTTGAAAAACGACTTTTCTAGAAGATCCGGACCTGTTCTAAACATTGCAGGTTGGGTCAAAATTTTGCTAAAACCACAGACTATAATAATACATCTTTTTTTCGAGATTTCGCGAAAATTTTAAATCAACTTAAACGGGCGTAGTTTAACATTTCTTGCTTTTTTATACTTGAAAAACGACTTTTCTAGAAGTTCCGGACCCGTTCTAAACATTTCAGGTTGGGTCAAAAATTTGCCAAAACCACGGACTTATAGTACGTCTTTTTATGTGACAGTAACGTTGCAGTAACTTTTTCCATGTGTAGGTAATCGCTTAAAAATAAAATACAGACAATATTTTAATATCTACTTCCGTAAGTAATTACAGCTTCCGCTAAACATCTCGTAAGGAACTTGCTCGTACCTTTAAGCTTCACTATTCGTCCTGGACACGTAAATGACTAATAAAATAACACCTAGGTATCTAAAGTGTCATTCAAACTTATTTAATACTTCTATGAACACCTACAAAAATATAAATGAATATGTATCAACTTGATTCATGTATATGTGTCAGAAGTTTAAATTTCATTTTGACTAGTGATATGACATTCTAAAACTTTTATCAGTTCTAGAGATTTAAAAGTTTGAAAATTACAATCTAGTGGAAAGGCGCATCAATCATTCTATCCAATTTTTTAATATAAAATATAGGGATAGCTTCCACGCCAAGAATTTCTATACAAAGCAACTACCCTTTGTATATTAAATTTTTTTATGCAATATAGAATTGACAGACATAATAAATAACAATTTAACTTAAACGTATCCAACAATAAGTTAAAACTGAAAATGGTTTTACCTAATAATAAAAACTTGTGCGGAATTTTAAAAGATCGTTTTTTTTTTTTTTTTTAAATAAAATAAAATCTACTTACGTATTTCGTTGAAATAGAATGGAAATTCTCCCGTAACGGAACAGTTAAGTCTTGATTTTAGAAAGGAAGTCCAACGATTTCGAAATCTATGGGGTCCTCCACGATCGTATTTACACACTCGGGCCACCCTCGAATAAACCGCCTGAAATTAAGTAAATTTATACGTTTACCATTACCAATTACAAATAATTTACCTAGGTACTTAACAAGATATAATAAGAGTAATTAACACGAAGGCTTTCCTACAGAACGAAAATTAATTTATAAATAGGAACCGATTGTAAGAAGCAAATGCCTAATTTGTTCGTTTAAAAGCCCGTCGTTGGGGTAAAAATGAAAAACAGCGCAAACAGAGAAAACCAACACAAATAATAAATTTATCTTTAAAGTACAACCACTGCGGTCTATTGTGGCAACGTTATAATGGATTATAACTAAAAGACGCAGCAATAAATACCGAGAGCTTTAGGCGGAATAAGAATGAACGTTAAAAATAGACGAGAAAGGGCCGCGCTACGCTTAGAATTGCGCGTACGGCGCTGTCTACTTTTTTTTTTAAATAAATAGGTGTTTATTGTTTATCATAAATTTAAGTAAAACGATTCTTAATTTACCTTTCCGCAATTGATGTATTCGACGGCGGTTTCCCTGAAGAAGAAATAGACGAAGTCACCTTGCGTCATGGAATTGACAAAATCCGGAGCTGTAAGGAATTCGTTTTAAGGCAAATCTATAGAAAGCGCCAAGGCGCCGATTATTCGGAGCAATTCAAAAGCAACTTTACCATTGAGACTCATCGAATCGTATTGTTCAGTCTGTAGCGGTTCCCTGTAGATAATAGGATCCATTCCGCTAAAATCGGCCACCGTGCCAGTGTACAAATCTCCATCTAAAACAAGGGACAAGTAATAATTATATCGTACTTTGACGAACCGAGAATGCGATCGCAATTTGTAAAGCACTGTTCTTGAAATGATACACAAATCCGATGATCAATTTGAAATTTTCGCCGTTAAACTGATAACGATTGAATAAGAAATTAGAAATGCTTAGCACTATACGTTTTGATGGTACGTACAGTCATCGCAATTTAAATGTCATTCGAATGCGTTTACAAATGCTTACGAATTAATATTACATACATTGTTTTGTTTTATATTTTTAAATTATACAACAGTTGTTGCTCTTTGTAAGAAATATAATACGCCATCTTTACAGCCTTTTAACGTAAGTAATCGAGTTACTATAGAAAGCGTCATTTAAATTGCGATAGACTGTACGATAACAGAATCATCGTTAGTAATATAAAATTTTCAGTTTTACTACTTCAGAGTTTTTGGTTATTATAAATTATTACCAGACTCATCAGTATATCTTATATTATTTTATAATTAATTAGACGTGATCTAAAAATGTCAATAACATTAACTTATTAGTCCTTAGTAAGGTAATCAATTAGGAAATCTAGCACATATGCAGTTTTAATCCTAAATGTTTTAATTTTGGAATCTACGTTTAAAATTTGTATACGTACAACTAGGGGAACGTGGGGTAAAATGAACAAGTTAACACGCAAAACAACAACGCAGCAACATTTGTAATCGGAGGGCCATAATAAGTGAGGTTTATTTAAGCTATATACTGTCTAATACATATAGGAAAACAATGGAGTCATTTCCTCCTTATATTTTGAAATGTATCGCGGTAAGAAAAACATATTTAAAAAATGTCACTTTGTTCCGTACACGGGGTAAAGTTGCACAATATCCGATCACCGCTGAACCTCTGTGAATTGTCACGTAAACAATTGTTTAGACAATCATTTCCATGGTGTTTGACCGACGATTAGCAATGATTAGCTATTGTGCAACTGGCCCCAGGTGTTTCTTTAATGATGTCGATATTTCTTTACACTATATTTTAGTTCTTTAAATATCATTTTATTGTGTTATACAGATAAGCGACACCGAGAAAATTTCACGTTGCCCCATGTTCGCCTACGTATAATCATTCCGACAGTAAAGACACCTATAAATTCAACGAAACACGATATGCATAGATACATCACTTTTAGATTTATATACTTTGATAAAAAAAAAGAATCAAATAAAATTAAAAATTCGTTACCTACTAATACCATAATCTGACAATGCAATGATCCGCGGTTTATTTCCAAATTAGGAAAGTTTCGGAAAAATAAAGAGATAAATTTTTTATCGAACACTGTCGACTTTTTTAATAAATTTTTTTAGAGATAAAATAACGTTTTGAATTAAAATAATTAATTTAAGGCCGTAGATCAGAACACACGTTTCGCATTTCCGGTTGCATTTGAAAACGAATGAACCGACTTGGTTCAAATTTTGCAACAGGTTTTCTAATATTGTCCAAAGATATATCTAATAGACACCTTGCACGATCAATAAGTGTCAATATTAAAAAAATATTGACAGTATTATTGAGCGTGTAGTGTCGATACTGATGGATTGATGTGCGGTATAGTCGAAAATCTCGAATTCCTGAAATACGAGCGTCAATATTGCAAAATGTCGGGGGGACATGACAGTAATAAAACCTGATTGCGTAGTGATGCGCACAGGCGTTTTCAATATCGACTGTCAATGTTAATGATTTAAAAAATATTGACAGTATTATCGATTTTTCTAGTTATCATTAAAATTCTAATTTTTTATTTCCAACTAGCGTATTTAGATTAAAGTAATTTTAAGAAAAATAATTATACATAATTATCGTGATTAAAATGATATCTGCATATTTAATTCTTTTAAGTGACCTTCCGCGCACCGTAATCTTAATAGGAAACATTCTGAAAAAGTGCAAGTATAACGATAATGCGCGCACCGCACTTATTTGTTGCGAAATTTTGAAAAAAATATGCCCGGAGTATTCGCCTTATTGCATAAATAATTATTTAATTTTTCTAAATTACTCATATCAAAATATGCTATCTAATGCCACCTTAACCATTGCCATTAAGGGGATACCAGCGCACACAATAATCATATTTTTGCAATAATTCTTAATTCCTGTAACTAAACTAAGTCAAATTATATATCAAATTGTTCGTATTTACATGAGCCGGGGTGCTGATCGGTTTATAATAGCGATAAACTATAAATAAAAGTTTGTCCATAGAAAAACTAGTAATATGGAAATTATTTTTCAATTTTTGCTAGTTAAATGATGTCTGATAATTATAAAACTTTATACAGTTATAAAAAAAAGTAAGATGGAGGGTGCCGATTAATTAGTTTTTTGTATAATTCATTAATTTTTTGGTAACTACTGTTTAAAGAAAACGTTCATTATTTCACAAATAAAAATTATTTACAACTCCAATATTGCTGTATACGATAGGCAATGCTTAGATTAATCAATAGTAAAAAAATAATGTACCTAATTTGATGCTAAATGCGTTTTTTTCGATGTAGAAATATCGTTATTTTGTGTATTTATTGGTATTTAGTTCAGTACTATTCGAAAAGATGGCAGTCTTACAAGACAGGCGTATTCTTTTCAGAAGGCGTAAAATTGAAAGAGAAGTGGTAAATTCTAAATTTAGATCAAGATCTGTAAACTATATCTATCGTGTAGCGAAGTAATTGACAGCGAAAATTTATTTAAAAACTATTTAAACAGGATAATTGATACGAATACTTATACTACCTATATTTATGTATACCTATTATAAATAAATAAATAAAATAAATAATTTGAATAAATTATAAATAAATCAAATAAATAATTTGAATAAATTATAAATTAATAAATGCATAATAAATTCTGTTGATTGCGTTGATATTATGTTTTTACTCGTGTTTTTATACAATTATTAAAATTTAAAAGCCTGCGTAAATAATGTAAAATGAAATTCACGTTGGATTTTTCTAATTATATTAATTATTTATATGCAGTGTTCAATTCCTGATAATTTGAAGGTATTTTGGAATTATGTACATTCCCTTAGAAGCGCTAATAAATATCCTGATGTGTGTTATCTACGTGATGAATTTGTCAAATTTGGAGCTGAGTCACAACTCAGCTTGAAATAAAATTCACAAATTTTATTTTCTAGGCATTTTTTGCGTTGTTTGATAGTGTGGAATTAGACCTTTTTTAATTGCAATTTAATCATTTCATTGATTTTCTTCTTGCATGATCGAAGTTGATGTCGTTTACAATGCATTATACAGTCTTGATGTTTCTAAAGGTACAGGACTATGATGAATAACCAGCGATACTTTCGCGGTACGTCTTTAGCGTATATTATTGCTGAATCTGTTTCTTATATTTTTAACTCATCGTTAAATACTGGTGTTTCCTAATTTTTGAAAAAATCTTATTTTATTCTATTATTTAAATCTGGAGATAGAAAGAATGTTGAAAATGATAGACCTATATCAAAATTATCTATTTTACCTAAGATTTTTGAAAAAATCGTGTTGTCAAAATTGATATACTTCATCGAACCACTGATTTCTCAAGCGCAGAATGGTTTTATAAGAAGGCCTTCGGTAATACAAATCTTTTAATTGATAAGAATGACATTTTAATAATCTTGAAAGTGACAATCTTCAAGTTGATGCCATTTATGCTGATCTAAGTAAAACGTTTGACAAGTAAATTTTCAGTAATGAAACGCGAACTTCTGGAGTTTCATGGATATTTTCTTGCGTGGCTTGGATCTTACTAATAGAATTTTAATAGTTAAAATTGATAATTATTACTCCAACGACTCCAGCGACTTTGTTGCTACCTCCGGTGTTCGGAGGACTCTCTCCGGGTTCGTTACGTTTTCTAATTTTTTCAATGATATTAATATATTAATGTTTGTAGATGACTTAAAACTATTTAAAACCATGAATTCCTTAGAACCTTAGATGATGCTGTTATATTTTTAAATTATGTATTCCTAGGGATCATATTAATTATGTTCTACTTCGCAACTACCGTAAATTATTACCTTGTGTCAACAGAAGAATAGTGTTGGACTTATTATTCGATTTAATGAAAGGTAACGTTGATTGTTCTCATCTTCAGAGTTCGGATGGTTTTCGCGTTCCTATTGCAACTATATCGGTTGCGTTATTCTATATTAGTGAGTATAAAAGACACTATACATTGAACTCATTTCTACCCAGGGCCTTACAATTATACAACAAATACTGTTTCGCTTTGGACATATTTTATATGTTCAGAACTACTTTAAAGTGTTTTGGTTGATATATTTACAATTATTTGATATTTTTGTTTTCCATTAAGAAATGTTTATTTAAAATAATACTATAGCTACATTATAGGTATGGCCTATCCAAACCTACATGCAACTTAGGTCATCAACAAAAAGTTACTAGATTGTTTATTTATAATTCGGTTTAAAGTTTGGAAAGTGACATATTCTATAGATGATTTACCTGCGCACATATTAGATAGTATCAAGAAAAACTACAATTTATTAGAACTGTAAAAATACGAGGTACGAAGTGACAGCACTGTGTGAAACGTCATCATCTAGTAACCTTGTATCGATGACGTGAACATCATATAGGTTTGGATAAGCTATAATATGTAAGTAATTTAAACATTGTTTTTATTTCGTACATTCATCTGTAAGAAATAACTGTACATAGGCACCTTTTAAATATTTCAGTAGAAATAGGTACATAATTTTTGTTAATAGGTATTGTATATAATAGGTATTAGTCATGTTCAATATTGTTAAAGTTAGTAAAATACTTGCATATTTATTTCATTGTTGTTCTTATGTTTAATAGACTATTATATCAAACAATTGACTCGTATTAAATAATACGAACAGGGTTAGAAAATAACGTAAATTAAATGCATTAAACAATAAAAACTTTTAAATAAAGAGTTTCAATGACAATGTCAAATAAAATGCGACGACAAAAAGTATTTATCACATCAACTATAAACCAAAACACTATAAATAATAATAAATAGAGCTTCTCATATGGAAAGAACTTTTTTAAACGCAATGTATTTATAGATATAAATAAATAGAATAAAAGGAAATTCGCTAAGTAAGCTGCGGTAGTATCTAAACGTTACCCGTTTCGTTATAAGAAAATATCTGTAAAAGATCTTCTATCATTCTCAGCGCGTCGAAATAGCACAAGTATTTTGAAATATTATCCTAAAATGGGATAAATAATATTCTATTGGTTCACTACACAAGAAGGCGGTGACGATGAAAAAACTAACTAATTATTTGCACGGCCTTCTTGTAATATTTGTTGCCTATTTTCAATATTTCTATAACGAGATTTGTAGTTTAAACGACCGCTGGTATCCCCTTAATAGCTCAACATTTACTATAATGTATTAGATTAACAATTTCAGACTGTCCTTGATTTATTTTTAAACACATACTTTATAATTTACTTATTTTTTTATTTCGAATAGTGCTACTTACTATGCTTATATATGCTATAATTTCGATAACAAAAACGTGCAGACCGACGCGGCGTTTTTGTTTACTAATAATTGAAGTTATTTAGAACAAGGAGAATCAAAAAGAAAACCACGAAAAAACTGGAATTATTAGAATAAATGTTTTTAAGTAAAGAGATGGCAAAATAAAAAGTTAATCGATCAAATTTTGCCTCCTTGTCGGCCTAAATTGTTTAAAAATTGCTACGACAATCAAAACTTTGAATTTCGTTTTTTATCCGTAAATGAATGCAATTGAAAAGGTAAAATCTCTCAAAATGAAAGAAATTAAAAAAAAATTAAAATCCTGAAATAATTTTGTATTAGAGCTTAATGGTCCATATATTTACACTTTATAAATACATAGAGAGTTAGTCGACAGAGAATGGTCCTGCCTTTCCTCGTCGTATTAATCCTTTTTGTTTGTAATTCTTTTAGAGAACACAACACACAACACTCGCGCACTCACACGCATAAAGGCCTTATTAACCGAACGAGCACTCCTCGCACACACGAACAATTTAATTTGACGCCGTAATTTACAATTCAAACTACTGAAACAAGCACTATCGTTTTGTATGCCTAACGCGAAAGATTTGAAGCGGTGTAGCCAGAATTTTATATATAAATGTATTCTAGGAAATTTCGTTTTTATTTTAAAAACATTCAGTTTTTTGTTTGCACTCCAATAACCAATGAAAGTAGGCGGTGCACATGTTTTATTAGTTGCTTTGTATTTTATCGGCCACATAAAAATGGTATTAAACTTTTATCTGGTTTATGGTTTGTAATAGGGAAATTTTCAATGCTTAAGGGCACATGAATAGTTTTTAAATTAAAAAGAGTAAATTTATAATTCTGCGACATAAAGGCAGTAAGTAGATAGCGATTATCCAGATAATTTTAAACTGGTAAGTATTAAGCGAATTTTCATAGAAAATAAAGCTATTGCAGCCTGTCTGATGACGGGACACAGACGTGTCCTTTTGGCTTTTCTCCGATCTCGACCCCTAGATCACGAAAACATAGGTTATTCATTTTAGGTTGGTTTTATATATATATATATATATATATATATATATATATAAATTGATTATATAATCAATTTCTTGTGGATACGATTCCGGTCGCAATTTTGCTCGTAGGAGACTGAAATTTGAACAGCGTATTGTCTTTACGAAAACGAAGGACGAATTCGTTAACCAGCAAAATCGACCGACCCGTTTCAAAATGGTGGCCGTTCAAAAATATTTGTTTTTAATTCTAATCTCCGTTATTACTCATCGGATCGATAAAGTGAAATATGTTTTGGAATCGGCATAAAATTCTTTATCGATCATGTCTCTTTATAATTTTCGATAGAATGCAACATTTTTTGTGGGTTACGCCCTTCTGTAAAAACTGTTTGCTGTTAGTACATGTTAAGAAATGTGTTGTTGTTTTGTTATTTCGCAAAATAATTTATTTAGTATGTGCAACAGCATTTTTATGAAAAAAGTTTGAATACGATTTTCACAAAAATTTCCTTATATAACCGTACAATAATTTTATGCTATTATAGTCAGCTGAAAATCACCTTTTCATAAATGTTACAAAAACTATGGGTATCCATTAAAAAAAAACATTTAGCGCCCTACCGGCAAAACGGGTAGGTATATGAAATTTTCAACGTCACCTTGTTTTATATAATAAATAATTTTTGTAGAAAGCATTTTTTTATAAAAATTGATATTTACAAAATTATTGATGTTATGCGGGACTTTTTTCCTATCCTGTATAATAGAGAAATAGGGTAGGGCAAAGTGGAAACCAGTCGTTATTTTTAATTTTAATATATGTCAATACTAGTTTTGGCTATTACCTATATGTAAGTGCCACTTAATAAAGTAATTTCGATAGTTTCTATAACGTACGTTATATATGCAACTTATGCGATAAATACAAATAAGTAGTATATTGCTTTTAACCTCAATATTCAATTGATTTGTATTTGTAGTCCTTGGGCTTCGTAATTGTACAAATCGTCAAATTACACCTCGGATAAAATAAGGTTTTTCCTATCCCTTGATCATTCTTTTTATGTACTAAAATTGTGCTTCTTAGTAATTACTTACTTCAGTTATTGACTTTTTTTATCTAAAAATTCTTCACATTGTTTGCCCACATGTTTTTATTAGAAAATAATGTAAATGTAACGGATAAAATAGTAATTATAGTTATGCACGTATAAACATACTTTTCTACTTTGTAAGAATATAATGGACAAATAATACCGTAAAAAATTTAACTTTCTAATTACCTACTTCGGAGAAGTTGTTTACCATAGCTAGTATAACATAAAAATGTAATTTTAGAGCATAAATAAATTCAGGATGAAGAGAGAAAAACGAAATAAAAACGCAAGATTAATTACTTGAATTTACTTTGTTTGATTCAGAAAACGCGAAGGTTTAATGAATAGACTTTTATGGAATTAACGAAAAATATATGATCTTTATTTAGTATACAATTATTATAGAGCAGAATATAAATTAAGGAAACGGATAATAAATTACTTTAATACGAAATAACCAACGTGAAAATATATTTTTAAATAACTTAATTTTAAATTTAAAGTAAAATTTGGGAATAAGATGGTTATAGAAATATCCTATTTCAAATTTAATTATTTAATAGGAAGAATGTAAACTATTATATCGATAGATTAAATTAGGAATAATCATGTAAATAAGGCGTAAAAATTAAATGTAAATAGTTTTATTATCAGATATAAATATCTAGATATATTTTTTAAACTATAACTTCAATTAAGTTTAACAAAGAGCTTCACTAAATTATAGCCGAACTCTCTTATAACGAGCTCGGGTTTAACGAGATCCTGGGTATTACGGGCATTTTACGTGCTTACGTTTGAAATTATAAAAAGTTTAATAATGTTGCTTTGTTCCAATTCTCTGGCGAGCAATTTACGAGGTCTACAAAAAAAATATCGACGCGTGACACTTTACGTTAACGACTATAAATATTTCTCGCCCTTGAATTCTCATAAACAAATCCATCAACTATATACTTAAACAAATCGCTAAAAGCAGCTTGCAATGGCGTCTTTTTTTTTTAAAGTTAATAAAAAAATGCATTTGTTTTCTATAGTATGTAAATAATTTTTTTTCAGTTGCAGTTTTTCATTCCCATTTACAACGAGTATCGGTTATAATGAGCAAAAACTGGCGGTCCCGTCAATCTCGTTATAACCAAGTATATTAAAATGTATATATATATATATATATATATATATATATATAAAATGTATAGGTATATATATATTAAAATGCACGTACGTATGTATTTACTGATATTGTACCATATTAACAAACTTTTCATTATCAAGACAGAAAACTCATCACATTATAGAAAAGTTAAAAAATATATTATATTTTTTATAGATACTTACTTATATATCGAAGATACAGTGAATCTTGTTATAACGACGGCGACGGGACCGTTAAAAATCTGTCGCTATATCAGAAATATTAAGAAATCAAATTGAAAATTAAATATGTGTACCTGCCTATCTAATACTTACATATTTGAAAAGAAAATTACAAAAGATAAAATATTAAAATATACCGGGTGATTCGGCCAACTTGTTCCAAGCTACTAATAACTCAAAAGATTTTAGAGATACAAAGATAAATTTGGGTTACAAATCCATTTTTTTATAATTTTAACCGTTCCAGTTTCACCGGAAACGAAGTCAATTTTATTATTTTAAATAGCACGCTGTATATATTTTTAGTTTATTATTGTAAAAAGAGATTTTTTTCTATTTTCAACGATATAAAAATTGTCGTTTTTATTTCATCGCCTTCTTATAAAAACTAACAAAATCGGATAACTAACTGGATAAAAAATTACTCAGACAAAAAGATGAAATCCAACAGATATTTTTCTTTGTTTTCTTATGATTCATTGTCAGTATTTGTTTTAAATTTAATTTTTATTAGTGCGGTCACAATAAAAAAGTATGACAATGTTTATATCATTAAAAACAAAGAAAAATTTATTGAATGAGTTAAAAAATATTTGTCGTATTAAAAAACATACAATTGTTTTTTGACTAGTTATTTAACTTTTGTAATAGGTGCCTACTTAGATGGAGCAAACATGTGCATGACGATCGCAATATTTCATATAGTAATTTCACAATATTTTATATAATAAAAGTTCGGAAAATCGCGACTTTTTCCACCCTCGTAAAACCACCCTCCCGTTCGCAGTTTCTCGATATCTCCTGCGCGCGTCCGACAGCTCTACCGATGAGCAAAGTTTCGCGCCGAAATTCCCAAAAACGGCCGACTTTCGCGGCATTCCATTTTTCGAAATTTCAAAACGCGACGCAAGGGAAGAGATACGAAAAAATTTCGAAGAAATTAAAAATTTTTTTCGACGAGTTTTCGCTCGTAATCGATAAAACGGTATGCGGAGATACTCGCGCGACGAAAAGTTTCGTCCCCGCACTCCCCTAACTACCACAAACAAATTCGAAAAGCCTTATACAGAGTGGGGCAAAAGTAATGTCATAATGTGAATTGGCTGCCATTTTGTTAGAAATGAAAAAAAATGGGCTCTGTTTTCACGGAAAGTTTATTTGAAGATGTAAAATTGATGACGTTAAGTTGAAAAAATGATATCGGTCAAATGACCACCTCCTGAGTTGATGCACATTAGTGCTCGTTTTACGGCATTTTGAATTGTTGTTCGCAAAACATCTGGCTCCAAATTGGTGATTTCTTCTTCAATGTTGGCTTTCAAGACTTGCAAGGTTTGTGGTTTGTTGTGATAAACGCGAGATTTCAAAAAGCCCCAAAGGAAGAAGTCTGGCGCCGTGAGATCTGGCGATCTGGCCGGCCAGTTCAAATCGCCAAAACGGGAGATCACGCGGCCCGGAAATTGGTGGTTCAAAATCTGTATCGTTGCCCGAGCTGCGTGAGCGGTTGCTCCGTCCTGCTGGAACCAACAATGCTGGAGACCCAATTCAGCAACTTGGGGGAAAAAAACTGGTTTAACATCTGTCTGTAGCATTCACCAGTTACGGTGGTGCCATCGGCGTCCTCAAAAAAATAAGGGCCAATCACTTTTTCACTGCAAATGTCACACCAAACAGTCACTGTGAGGGGATGCAATGGCTCTTCGTGCATTTCATGTGGATTCTCCGTGCCCCAGAAACGCGAATTTTGTTTATTCACATAACCACTTAAGTGGAAATGGGCTTCGTCGCTCATTATGATTTTGGATACGAAATCATCCTCTTCTTGCACCAGGTTTAACAGAGCATGTGAGTAAGTTAACCTCACTTGACGGTCAGCAGGCAGCAATTGGTGAATGGTTTGCACTTTGTAAGGGAACATCCCCAGGTCTTTAACCAAAATTCGATGCAACGAACGTCTGCTGATGCCAAATTGTGTGCATCGTTGTCTCGTCGATGTTTGTGGACTCTCTCGGACGTCCTCGGGCTCAGCAGCGATATTCTCGATCGAACGAGCAATACGAGGCTGGCCACTTCTTGCGACATCTCTAGTGGACCGAGATGGCACGAGACGCTCAGCCATACGCTTCATTGTTCGCGCACATGGTGCAGGACGAAATTCGACGACGACGACGAAATTCACGCTGCGTTAAAACAACAGACCGGAAATTGGTCAAATAAGAAGTAACAATAATTCCGCGTTCTTCAGGTGTGTATCGCTCCATTGCTTGTTGTCAACTAATTCTCTATCTGTCTACAACACAAATGTCACAGCACAATGACATTTGACGCCATTTGCAAAAATTATGGCGCATTCACATTATGACATTAATTTGCCCCACCCTGTAGTTGCACTTTTCGACATGGAAATCGACATGGACGCCGCCGCGAACGCCGCACGGACGTCGCACAGTGGAGTATATGATATGAAAAGTTGGCCAAAAGTCGTATTTCTTACATCAATTATATAATGTAGCTTAGAATCTCCCAGAATAAATAAGACTCTGGGCCGTCTATCTGCACCATTTTCTTGTCGTCAGTCCAACTATAGAAGGGTGTAGTTCATTTGTAATTTGTCTATAACTCCGGCTTACAGGTAACTTTGTCAAAGCTCTATAAAACCGTTTGTATTATTTTCAAAATATTAGTGTATTAGAGAGTTTTTGCGAAATTTTCGAAGAAGGATTCTGATCTAAAAGGTATGTATATAATTTAGTAGAATATATGACATCTTATATCGAAAGATACATATATATTTTTTGTTTTAAATTAAACATAAAAAATAATTTCTTTTTCGATTACTTTTAATAATCACCGGTCATTTAGTTATTCTTCCAAGCTTTGCCAAGCAAGAAAAGTTGTTTAATATGAAATGTCAATTATGTAGTTGTAATATATAACTTTTTTTTTTACCAAAGTACTTACACCCATTAAATTTTTATTATTTTTTTAAATAAGGTCTACGTGTTAATGAATGTATTTTTCAAATATTTGTATAGTCAATAAAATTGCTGTTTTGTTCACAGAAACATTTACCAATATGAAAAGGAAGGCTTTGTTTGATATAATAAAGGAATCCGGTCGTACCAAGTTTCAAATTCCTAATTGTTTTAATTTATTTCATTAGTTGTTTATAAGTTTATTGTAATGTAGCAACAAATTTGATTTCAAAAATTTTCGTTTTTTTCAAATTTTATAAAATCTGAGTTAAAATAGCTTTCAATGATTACGTGGACATAGTAGAGACACAAAAACGCATAAAATAGTTTTGGCCAACTTTTTGTGTTAAATATCCCACTGTGCGTCGTCGGTGTCGCGATTTATTCGCAAAACTCGCGTGAAAACGATGCCATAAACCAAAAAGAAAAATGTTTTCCCCAAAGAAATATGGAACATTGTGGAGGGCACCCACCTTTAGAGTGGTTTTCCTCAGGACGTTTAAGAAATTTCCGCCGCCGTTGGTCGTTATATCCGGAGTAAGAATTTATAAACCCGATTATTTTAAGACGTTATATTCAAAGTCTACGTTATAAGCGAAGTCGCTATATCGGAATATGTTAGTGTGCATTTACATCGAATTCCAAACAAACTATAGAAATTTGGTCGATATATCCGACTTATCGTTACAAGCAGTGTCGTTATAAACGGATTTCACTGTAATATTTCTATACAGGTACAACAGGTATGCAGGTTAGGGTACAATATAATATTTTCGTTGGCCACATATGTAAAGCTTGCTAAAAATACTAGGCCTTGAATGAGTAAAGAATAAAATAGAACTGTCTAAATCCAAGCATATCCACCACTAATGTAAATTACTTTCGGAAAAATAAGAAAATAAAAAAATAAATAAATCAGGGGATAAGAGAAAGGAAAAATAAGGACCTTGAAAATCGAACATTTTCTCCATCGATTCATCAATCAAGAAAAAAACACATTGTGATTTTATAAATTGTTTTGTAAGAAACAAGAAATTCATTAAATATAGTTTCGTGAAAACCCACTAACAGTAAATTAATGGCAAATAAAAGCTCAAAGTTGCGAAAGTTACTTCGTTTTTGAAGGTTGCTGATTTCGAATTCCGATATTTCGCAGACGGTCGATTATATAAAGACGCTGAAAACGACATTTTGTCGCGTCATCGCGGCGCATATTTGGAAAAAATAAAAGAGAAAGCGACGACTACAGTGATTGTCCCGATACCACTTTCTATTTGCTGTGTTTTAAAGGTACTCAATCGACGTGGAAGAGAATTCGGAAACGCGTCTCGACGTCTGGCGTCCGACTGTTTTAAGAGATATTCGGGAATTCGTCGGTGACGGTGACGATGTCGATGTCTGTTTGAAAAGCGAAGTTGTTCTAAATGTTAAACTGTTTTTCTTTATGCTGCAAAAAATTCTCTCGAATTCTCTCGTGTGTCGCGTAAGAAATTATATTAGTAAAAACTTGTGAAAGATGGAGATGTTGACATTAAAATAAATTGTTACGACAGAGGTCATTTTATTATAATTTATTGATACTTTTAGGAAGTTTGTTGAAAATATATTTAATATAGGTAAGTAGATAATAAAACCGATCTTTTTTCACAGAAAATTCTTTCTTAGTTATTATAGGTACGCACGCATACAGGGTGTCCAGAAACTCTTCTGTCAAATGAAAACGTCGAATTCCACAGATGATTTTATGTCGATTCGAGTTAAATCACCCCTAAACAAAAACGCTTTATAAGGAAGTTACAGCCCTTTGAAGATGGCGCCTTCTCGTCAATTGTTTTTTCAAATATCTTAAAAATCTCGTTAATACTACACATTTGGACAGTTATTATTTTGTTGATTTGTAAAAACCAACTCTTATTATGTGTACTGAATTTAGTAATATTGGGGAACTTATGCGTATACAAGGAAACACGAAAAGTTCGAATTGATTTTCTAGACAACGGTGTATCGTAGCGATAGAGAAAAAACACTCGAGTTTTCAAATTTGTCGTCAGAAATGTTAGAAAGTCAAAGATGAAAAAATTATAATTTATAATGTCCGTTAGCCTTCTCAAATAAGACGCTTACTTATAATCACAATAAAAAATTCATTTTTGATTTTCAATCGACTTTTTTATTAACGACGTTTCGAAGATATTTGAAAAAAATGATGGCAATGCGCCATCTACAAAGGGCTGTTATTCTCTTAGGAAGTGTTCAAACCGACATAAAATCATCTTTAGAATTCGACACTTTCAATTGGCAGGAAAGTTACTGGACACTGTATATTCTTAAGGTAAATTATACATATATACAGTTAAATCTCTTCAAGTCGAATAGTCACTTTTCACCTAAAAACGTTCGGCTTAAGGAGAGTCGAAGTTACAGAAATGTAATATTCAATAAAGACTACATAAATATTTATTTATTGAGAAATATGTACGATAAAAATCAAAATAAATATGCAAACGACGTTCAATTTGTAACTGAAAACGTAGCTAGAAAATATTTATACTGTGCTTGTTTATGCAACGAAATTCTTAGATAACGTTTTTGGAATAATCTCGCTCGTCGCGTCGCCGTAACGATTTCTTAAACGAGTTTACTTTTAAAGGTTAATTATAAGGAGCGTTCGACCGTAGTTCGACTTATGGAAATAAATTTGCACGCATTTGTATTGCAAATGCCAAACAAAAATGTTGCAGTCACTTAAAAATTCGTCTAAAGAGGTTGATATTTTAATTTAAATACTGCTCTAATCCTAATGCTTTTGAGTTTTGACATTAACATATTTCGAGTTAGAGAGAAATTCAAGTTAAGGAGATTCGACTGTATAACCGCAACAACAAAAATTAAAATCAAATTGAATTTGAGAATAAGGCGGTAAAACTAAAATTATTTACAGCATGAAAGTAAAGCGTTAAGTTTTTGGTCTAGAGCACTAATGTATACAGGGACTGCAAATATTTGCAGTGACAAGATGCACTTCAGAGAGTCGTTTTTACGGCTTTCGAGCTGCAACTAAGCACTAGCATTAAGCAAAGCCGGGATAGATGAAAGACTCGTTTGCAACGACGAAACAACCAAACATGCATAAAACGTCTTCATTATTTTCGCTCGTTATTCCTAGCATATCGTGGCGTCAGCACAACAGTGTCTCCACCGCAGGAACTCTTTGAAGTCTTTGTATGTACGTGACAGAGACCTTTTGTTATTTATGTAACCGGATTAAGACAGGGACACATTATAAAGATTATTAAAATATATCTAAATTTTATAATGTGTAATACTCAAATTTAAAATATCCTCATTTAATAATGTTTTAGAACGTTAATTGCCAATAGAAGAAATGTAAATTAAACTTATTATATGATTTTTATAAACGTTTTCGTGTTAAAGTTTTTAAAATTACTTACATTGAAAAAAATTCAATACCTATCTTAAGAACTACCGAGTTTTGAATCAATATTTGTTATAGATACTTTAGGTGCCAATATCTTTTACTGTCACTCTATGCAGTACATGAATTGCCTACATGACCATTGAAACTGATTATGAGAAAAATTGAATGTAGGCTAAAAAACTTCAGTTAAATATAAAAATACTTTTACAAAACATAAAAACAATGATTCACAATTATTCAACTTACACAATTAGATAAACAAAATAGAAAAAGGCAACTATGACTAACTTCCTATTGTATAATTATTCATTTCAATCAACGTAAGTTAATCGAATATTAATAATGCTTCAATCTAATGCTAGATATAAAAAAATATATATTTAATTACTCCTATCTATTATTTATTTGAAAACGATCCACTATTATTCCATAAATTATAAGACATGGCCATATAAAGTTATACAGGCACAATTCGATATTGGAGGGGTGAGAGTAGATTGCCTAATTAGTGTCGTATATTAAGATTTATTCATTTATCTTCAGCTACCCTATCTTGAAAAATCTAATTAACGCCATATATTTTACGACAGCTAACGATAAACTGTTTCAAAATTTTATTTTTAACGCAAAAACAATTAAAATCAGAGGTATCTATATAAATGAAGTTACTGACAAAGCAAATATATTTGGTAAATTAATCAACACATTATGAAAGTCACGTACAAGATAAGTAAAGGAATCTATTCACGCTTGAGTGTCTGTTTGTTTCCAATTCTAAACATACCCTATACCTACATTTAGCTTGATTTCTACTTAATGCCGTCAATTTCCTATAAAAGATAGGACTCAGTAGCGTGCGTACCAACCGCAAATCTACTTAATTAATAAATTCAATTTAAAATCAAAACACTAATTTATTTATATGAAAATGTTTCCAACTTCTAAATTTGTCGCGTGACGTAACTCAACATCTAAATCCCGAGAAATATGTAATTAACGTCTTTTGTACTTATATCAACAAAATTGTCAGTTTATTTTGCAATAATTGTTCTAAATTAAATTTCGTGGCAAGTATGCATATTTATGTTACAAGTCACAATGGACATACTGATAAAAAGTTATTAAATAATGAAATATAAGAGTAAACTCACCAACATATATGGCGGTTGAGTTGTGATGAGGGTCGTAGGGACAAACGGCCTGACCAGGTTTGTCCTTTGCCACCGTATAATTTCCATTGTGTATAATATAGTCTCTGCAAAGCGGTTTAAAAGAATTTGTTCCGCAAACTAACAATGCTCCTGTCGCAGTTTTGGCCATGATTCTTACGTAATTTTGGCAGTTTTCCTGAAAATAAATTAAACAGTGTTACAGTTTCATTTATTTTTATATGTCGGTTTATAATTTATTATGCGTTAATAAGACGATATTAAAATTAATATCTTAATAAAACGTATGCCGGTTAATTAACATTTCGTTTCTATAAAGTTATGTACCTTGCTTTTATTAATGAATCACGAGTTTTGTATGTGAATTTCATTTATCGTTTACCTCTATCGTATGGTTTTACTAAATTGAAATTCTAAAATGTTTGAATTAATTATGTACACGTTTGGTACACGTTCAATTATTATTAATATCTAATCGTTATTCTTAATCGAATATTATATATATATATATATATATATATATATATATATATAATATATATAAATATTTACGGGCAATAACAAGTAGCAAAATTTTAGGTAGATATCTGTAGTAATTTATTAATGCCGATTTGAAACTACGTCCTTGATAATATATACAGTTATATGGTATCACATACGAGTATTTTGATATTATTTATATTTTTATGGAACAAATATTCGGCCTGATTATGTATTCAAAACGTTAAATATAACAAGTGCGTTATAAAACGTTATATTACTACGTTACGTACACGTTATATTATAAATTAAGTATTGATAATCACAAAATACTTCCTTGTGCTTATATTACTTGACACATTTGCGCCAATTCCGGTAGTTCAGTTTTTGACATTTCAAAAACATAACTAACCTATAAAAGATATAACGTGCACGTGACTTATATTTAACGTTTTGTATACATAATCGGCCTGATTATCTGTATGTTTATCTAACGGTTCATCTTCCGTGGTCTTTTAAAACAAATTCTTTTTTCAACAAATAAACTTGTGTATAGAAAACATTTTAAATAATTCGCAATTACTTAAGTGCTTTGGCATCGTCGCAATGTTAAGTACTACGAAAATTGAGACAGATCTTTCATACTGTTAATGTGACAAAGCAAGTTCATAAGTGTATCACATTTATATGACGCGCAGCGTACATATACGTAATAAAATTACTTAAACCAAGACATGTCTTTATCTTTGCACAGCCAACCAAGACTGAGAGACATTATGGACACTCGTTATTACAATTATTAGGTACTTACAATTAGATAATTCGTTCAATGAACATATCTTATCATAAATTCATCTATTATTTATTTAATCTCAGTCTTTCAATTGTTAAATAAAGTTACAAATAAGCTATTTGTAGAATAATTTCCCCTGGATGCGTTTGTTGAGACAATCGTTTCGTGAAAGTTATTCTGCGAACAGCTTGTTTATTTGGAACTTTATTTGATGATCGAAAGACCGGCCTTTAGAATATTAAATTTTATTCGTTAATTTTTCCCTCCCATTTACACCCTACATGAACTATGCATAGTTGCCGTAAATTACTAAGAATTATAATGGACTCATTAAAGACTGATGGTAGAAATTATGAGTTGCGGCTTTTAATATTTGATACACGTTAATTAAGTCGGAGTAAGTTTAATTATTCATATGGTCGGTAGCCGTCGCCTCCAGAATAATAAAAATCACTTTTCACTTTCCGTAAAATTTTGCATAACCAGAAATTACTTATGCACGGCATTTAGGGCGACCCTTAAATTCTTTAAATATACTGTTACACGCCTGCTTAAACCTTTTGATATGAACGGTTTCTGACAGCATTACTTCTAGTCGCGAACAAAAAAATTATGCCGGTTTTCCGCTCGGGTTCTTCAATATACTTAAAAACTGCTCTGTCATTTGACAATATAAACTTTTACAATAAAATGGAGTTAAACTTTTTCGGTTAAATCTTGTGACTTGCCAATTTGAAAGCATTAAAGAACAGAAAAACTGAAGTTCAAATAAGTCCACCGATACAAGTGAACAATAGACCCGAATAAAGCGAATTTTAGTTCCAGTCATTCTCGAAAATAACGATTTGATCGTAGTAAGTACCTTACAGCGATAACAACGGACAATTCGGTCGATACAGTTACTAATTTATAGAGATGTGAGCTAATGGCTACACGGTCCTGATTATTTATCCCCGACAGGCCCAGAAAGCAATTAGTACAGTGAAAGATGGGAAGAGATAAAGAGAAGAAGTCGAGATGCAAAAACATAGCAATAAAGAAGACAGTAAATCAGTCCTACGCAATGTAAGAGATAGAGTTAGACAAAAAGTTAATGCAGACGGGAGATTGTGGATATAATGTTATAGACAATGCAACTGCGGCAAGAAACCAACACCGTTACATAAATTAGCATTCGTACTATGAGATCATGCAAATGAGTGAAAATTCATTTACAAAAAATATTTTTAAAATATACCTACCTAAGTAACTCTAATTGTAAGTTAGAACTAATAAATAAACTATTGAAAAGTAACACACATACCTATAAATAAAATGTAAAATTGAAAAAAATGAATTTTTCTAGTTATACCTTAGGTATTCACGATAGATTCCAATCTCGTCATCAATAAAACCTCCGTCTTTTTACAGTACCGATAAATTTGTAGTCGTTCTTTGCCATGTCATACGAGTGCAGGTAAATCGTCGGTAGAATATGCCACGTTCAAAATTTTAAACCGAATATTACAAATGTACAATTTAGTAACTTCTTATGCATGATGGCATTGGAACCTATCGTGAATAACGTATAGCTTTATTTACGTTCAAGATTTTAAACTATTCCGTTATCTTTTTTTATAATATAGTACCTGGCCACCAAATTATATTGTTTTATTGTAATTATAAAAAATAAAGCAGGTAAAAAACCACAAAAAGCTATTCCAACAGTTGCACGTATTATGAGTCTTTTAATGTAGGTACGTAAACAACTAACAATACATTTGTTTAGTATAGCTCACTTTTTTTTGGGCAAAATTTTGACCCAAACGTTTCGAGACGGAACGTTCAGAACAAATCGGAATCGACTAGAAAACTCGTATTTCTAGTAGAACAAAGCGAGAAATGACGAACTGCGGGCGTTTAAATAGATTATAATTTTTGCATAATCTCGATAAAATGACACCAGCTTATACGCATAGAACAGATCCGAAATTACTTGAAAAGTAGTTTTTCAAGAATAACAATGCAAGAAATGACAATCTAAGCGTGTTTCCGACGATTTAAAATTTTTGCCAAATCTCGAAAAAATCCCTTAGAAAAAAAATTTTGACCGCGAGGTTTTGAACCGTAACGTTCAGAATAAATCGAAAACGATTAGAAAAATCGTATTTCAGGTATTACGAAGCGATAAATAAGGAACCGCCGGCGTTTAAATAGTTTACAATTTTTTATAATCTCGATAAAATGACGCTATCTAATACGCATAGACCAGGTCCGGAATTAGTTGAAAAGTAGTTTTTCGAGAATAACAATGCAAGAAATGACAATATTTAATATGACAATAATATTGACATTTAAATGCAATATTATAATAGTCGAACGAATAGGTAGGGGAAGGTCGGGTAGCCCCGGACAGCGGGTAGCCCCGGACAGTACAATTACTAAGTAAGTAAACCCGTTGGAAAACCAAAACATAGTTTCGGGGGCCCCCCATAGAGTTTGTACGCATATGCAACTTAGTCAATGCATGAGCACAGATTGATTGACAAGCTACAGTGAGTGTTTGTTCCTGCCAAACATTTCTCATCGCCCCTGTCGAATTTCATTGCAGATTATCAAGTGCAAAAAGTTAGTATACCGCCTTGTCTATTTTTAGAGTTGTAATACATTTAATATAGTTTATAAATGTATTAGTATTCGTTTCATTCCATATACAATTTAAGACCTATGGGCAACAACATCGAATGATAGCGATCGGGTAGCCCCGGACACGAAAACGTCGGGTACCCCGGACACCATCATAAATGTCGAATTTCATATTTCAATTTCAATTTATTATATTTTCAACAAATATAATGATTCAATTTATTATAGCTTCTCTGTGGTTAGTACATTAGATTATACTTTTGTATTGCAGGAACTTATACAACATGTCTAAATTTAAGGGACCAACAACTAATAGAGGTAAATGGGACGAAAATAAAATGAAAACAGCAGTGAAATGTGTCAAAGAAGGCAAGTTATCAATAAGACTATCTGCAGAAAGGTATGATGTGCCAAGAAGTTCCCTTCAGGATCGTCTAAAAGCAGTGAATAGTCACAAAGAGATCACGTTTCGTCCAAAGTTAAGACGATTTGAACCCACGTTTTCTGAGAACTTTTCTAAGTAACTGTATAATCACGTTAAAGAACTAGACAATCGTTTAATGCTCCTGACTAAAGACCTAGAGGAAAAACAAAAAGGTAGAGGTGGCAAAAAATTGAAAACAACGACAACTATTTAAGATGATTCCCATCAAGTTGAAGAGACAGCGTGTACCATATCTGGCGAAATGTTTAAAGAAAATTGGATTCGGTGTCATGACTGCAAAGATTGGGCCCACGAAGCATGTGTTAACATTGACGCTTCCGATTTTTACTACATTTGTGACGTTTGTAAGGCCAAAACACGTTTAGGCCACTATTGATATCTGTCCGGGGCTACCCGCCGACTTTTATATTACCGCAAATTGGGAGCTTAAGTTTTTTCAATATTCTAGTTACAATAATTAAGATATCCTTTTTTTTTTTTCATTAGTACGATTAACAAAGTTCCTTACTCTATTTTAATGCTAAAATACAAACTGACATTTGTTGATTGTATTTTATATTTCTACTTCATTTAAGTGTCCGGGGCTACCCTACCTTCCCCTATACGAAAAACGTTTTTCTATGTTATCTCAATTTTTCTTAATGTAACCCCATACAATTTTTAGATGGTTAAACAGAGAAAAAAAATAAGTTTTCCAATGATATATAACATACCTCATGTTTCCATTTAAAAAAATTCAAAATTACGAAAAAAATTTTTTTTATCCTATAACGTACAAAATAACCTCAAATTGAAATATTATAAATTTCAAACCTATATCTAAAACCGTTCTGATAACAGCCCTATAAATTTGAAAATCGCCATTTTATCAACTTTATTGAATAAAACGTAAATGAAGTCTTTATGGCAGCTAATTTTTTCACCAAACATCATCTGTTGGATAGTAGTTACTATGAAAAAAATTTCATCAAACTCGGTGTGTACCCTTTGGGTAACCTTCCTTGTAAAAAAACTAAAGTGAAACTGGAATTAGAAAAACAACAAAAGACGGCGACAGATGAATAAAATAACCTTTATAACCTTTTTTTCGAAAAATTAATAATTTCCAAAAGCATTGCAAAAATAGGATTTTACCTCATTTCACCGACTATAACAATTTTTACATATTTATGAAATAAAACCTACTTTCCATAAAGGACATGCTATAAAATCAATTTTAGTCGGTAACACCAAATTATTTTAATGTCACTGAAAAGAGCAATTCGTCCTTAGCTTGTATGCAAATTTTTAGAAAAAGTTATTTAATTTTGTGGCATTACCATGGTGTCGTAGACAGCGCACTAAAAAATAGATGGTGTCATCGACTCATTTTTTTCTTCCTACCCTTATATAACGTGACCTTTTTATTTTATTAACTTCTACAAACTAGGCCACGTTATAAAAGGGTAGTATGGTAAAAGAAATACGAAGGTACCTACCGATTGCGAGCTTTTTAATGTTATAAGTACGTGGATACTTTTTCTTCCTACAACTAATTATCTTAAAATCATTAAAAAAAATTAATTAACGATCATTTTAAATCAAAGATCACTGTCGTGTTCCACACAACCTTGGAATTTAATGGTATCATAAAAATAGGCAATTAATTATCCAAAATTAATGGTATATATTAGGTAAACGTTAGCAATTTTCCAGATCTTCCATTAAAACGTAAACACATTTATGTATTTTTGTTAGGTAATAACAAACATTTTTTTTATATTATTAAAAATTACGAACCGTATATTAGTTGTATCATAGATCACCTGGGTCAACATGTTACAAAACACCATTAGCGTGTTTCTATATGTCTTTTTTAAAATTGATTTTGTAACTTTAAATTCGGGCACATACACATTTCATGAAGTATTTCGATTTCCTGAAGATTTGAATTGATGTTTGTTTTAATGCACTATCTCACTGTTAGGCGTTTTGAAGACGAAAATAAAAATATACAAGTACCTAAATTAAATAAAACAAACATGACGCAATCAAAAATATTTAATAAAACTTGTACGACGCTTTATGAGCAATAAACATTGAACAAACCGTAGATATTATAACGTAAACATTTTAATCGAAATTTTCCAAGTTGCGGCTACTGTTATCTAACCGCAACATTTAACAATATCAGGAACAAATCGTAAGTGTAAATCTTCAATGTAACTAATCGTATAAAGTGGAGACGCCGTGATACAAAAATTCATTTCCGGGTAAAAATAACAAATCAAACGTCCATTAACCGACAAGCAATTTCGTTCTACATAAGAAAACCTTTAAGAATATTACGACGAGGTTGGGGCTTTTGGCGATATCGGCGGAGCGCAGAGGCCACACATCATGGCGCATATCGATCTGCCCTCGCTTTGTAACACTTACTATGATCCCCTTCTTTCAACTGCCACCATTTTTCTCGGCGCTTCTTTGTCCATTCTCTTTTTAATCAACGAAGCCAAGCTCAAGAGCTCCTTAACGACCGTCGACAATTTCATACTGTGGATGCAATTTTGTTTATTTACTTTTTCACCTTTTGTCTTAGTTTACTTCAATTTACGAGTCGGACGAAGTCTTTTTTGTTCCACTTTTGCTTTTTATGTATATACCCACATATAGATAAAGTAAAAGTGGAACAACTTACTTAATTTAAAGCCAGGGGACATTAGCATTATAAACATTACAAACGTGACAAAAAAACAACTCGTATACCTATCTATCTTACTTTTATCAATAGAATACGTTACAATTAACGTTTTGTTTAAAACTGATATTTTGTTTATACATAAGTTGCATAAAATATGATGCAAAATTTAACACGAACCATTTAACCAACGTAAAAAGCGTGTGATAAATATTTATACATTATTTCTGTCTCTGCTAATCTTCAAAAAAATCGTCTTTACTCTACTCCAGTTTAACGTAAGTATTTACCCAATGGTTTTCCTCGATACCCGTATATTTTATTTAGGATTTTTGTGCAATTTACAAAAAAAATATTAGATATATATATACTTAATGTTATATGTGAAACAATTTTGTTGAGCGTCCTTTCTTTTCCGTTCTTGCTTTTTTATTCTTCATTTTTATGTTATTGTTAGTAGATATACAGTGTGTTAGATTTTATGTGTCACGGCAAATATCTCGACTATTGTATGAATTAGTAAAAAATGTTGTATGTGAAAGTTGTTAAATTATTTATTCTTAATAATGTGTCCAAATCAGAAAAACAATTGAACATCAAATAATTCAGATAAAGCAAATAAATTTAACATTTTAAATGGAACGTACCCAGTATTATTACATATTCTGAAACTACAAGAATTTATATTTACAACGGTATATCACATGTTATACTTATTTCATTAATTAAAGGCGAGTAGAATAAATAACCGAACGCATTGAACACGTACAGTGTAAACAATGTACCGACGACGCACACTTTTACCTTTGCATGTTCTATTAAGTAGAGCCGAGGAGGCCGTGATATGCGCTCACTTGTTATCGCTATCGTGTCAAAGTGGCTAAGTAAATTGTTAATTGTTAATTTTCATCTCGTGACACATAATGAGGGATAGTTAGTATTCTAATAATGAAAAAATGGATATGTTGAGAGTGTACATCAGATGCAACGATAATCCTAAAGAAGCTTCTGTATTGTATCGAATCTTGTATCCAGAAAGGGTACAATCACATCCTCGCACGTTTGCAAGAATTGAACATAATTTACGAAGAAATGGATGTTTTAATGCTACAGTGCGAAGACCAAGAAATGAGTGTGCAGCACATGATGAAGATATTATGATGTTGGCATATTTTAGAGCACATCCAAGAAATTCAATCTGTGAAGCAGTAACCGACATAAGGATAAGTCATCACAAAGTATTTTCTATTCTAAAAAAACATAACATGACCTCCTATAAAATTAAATTGGTTCACAGTTTAACAGCTGGTGATTCTGATAGAAGGCTAATATTTTGTAACTGGCTTAACAATAATCAACATTTAGTGGATGTCATTCTTTAGAGCGATGAATCTAATTTTAACAATAACGGAATTTCTAACAGAAAAAATGATTATTTCTGGGATGCAGAGAATCCACGTCGAATTCGGGAATGCAGGTTCCAACATGGGTTTTCTATTAATGTCTGGCTTGGTGTATTAGGTGATACTATACTAGGTCCTTATTTTTATCGCGGAACGCTTAATGTTGAACAGTATGCTAATTTCCTTACGACAGAATTCGAAGAATATTTGGATGATATACCCTTACAAGTGCGTCGTGATATGTGGTTACAACAGGATGGCGCACCTCCTCACAATGCAAGGAACGTCAAGGATATTTTAAACGAAAAGTTTAGTGCGAAATGGATAGGAAATGGTGGCCCTATAAACTGGCCGGCACGATCGCCAGACCTCTCTGTGTTGGACTTTTTTGTTTTGGGGATATGTTAAATCAAAAGTTTATGTTACATGTCTACAAAATTTAGAGGATCTTACAAATCGCATTCATAGTGCATGTGCTCAAAAAACACCAAACATGTTGCAAAAAGTGCGACGAAATTTAATAAGCAGATGTCGGGAATGTATTACAAACAACGGGGAGCACTTTGAACAAAGAATTTAGATGTTAGGTAGGCATTACATACAATTTTATAATTAACTTACTTATTCACATATTGGTTTGTTCATAATGTTGTATTTATGTTGAATAATCTGTTATTGAGATTGTTTTAATCAACACATTGTTTATACTGTCTACGTTTTCAACACGATCAGTTATTTAGTGTATTACGCCCAGTTAATTAATGAAAAAGTATAACATGTGATATATCGTTGTAAAGATAAATTATTGTAGTTTCAGAATATGTAATAATACTGGGTACGTTCCATTTAAAATGTTAAATTTATTTGTTTTATCTGAATTATTTGATGTTCAATTGTTTTTTTGATTTTGACACATTATTAAGAATAAATAATCTAATAACTTTCATATATAATATTTTTTACTAATTCATGCAATAGCCTAGATATTTGCTGCGACACATAAAATCTAACACACTGTATACATATACCTTATCCAAGCGGCCTGGCGATAACGTCATCAGTAAAAATTACTAATTATTTATTTGTAATTTAGTTTAAAGTTTGGAAAGTGACATATTCTACGTATGATTTACCTGCACACGTATTAAATGATATAAAGAAAGACTACAATTTAATAGAACTGTAAAAATACGAGCTACGAGGTGACAGTACTGTGTGAAACGTTATCACCTAGTATCCTTTTATTGATAACATAAATCGCCAGACAGGTTGGATAGAACATACACATATACGCATCTATTTATTACCTTTATACAGTAGGCGCCCTTTAATTTGGCACATTCGGGACAACGGCCGTGCCAGATCATCAAACGTCAATATATGTACATATGTAGTTTTAACGGGAACACCAAAGATAAATCACTCTACATAAAAAAGCAAACGATTAAAACACGTATCTTATCTGCATTTACGCACATTCTGAACCTATGCAGACGATATAAATATCCGATAAAGTACTTCGTCATTTTAGCAAGTGCGAGATTTATAGAAAAACGTAGAGTATAAAATTAAATTCAAACGTTGAATATTGTATTAATAAAAAACACAGTATGTACAAAAGCCGAATCCACCCGAAAAAATTCGATCGGTGCCGAATTATAGAAAGTGCCGAACGTAGAATGCCGGATTAAAAAGCGCCTACTGTACCACAGGTTAGATCAAAAGAAACAAATAATATGAATATAATTTTTTCCTAAAGTCAATAATTTACGAGTTAATGCGATTATTAATTTGATAATCGTCTTATTCGAATTGATCCCCCCTGCAACTTTTTTTCGCGACATTGATTCAAAAAACGCCCTGTATATGATAGAAGGAATCATACAATTTATTTTTTAAACTTCAAGTACAAATTTTTATATTAGACTATTATCGCGAATTTTGTGATACCTATACGATATTTGAGAGATACTAAAGGCTCATCGGTGGTATTTTTTTGGGACTTTCCGTGTATAGCAAATGAGGTAAATAGAGAATATTAAATTTTTTTATATGATTATATAATTTTATATAAAATCTTTGGAAAATGTTGATACTTACAAAATTATACTTACACTTTACCAACGAACTTATACTTCATGAAAAATTGGCGACTGCCCCCGAATATAAGATATATTTTAAAATTATTTCAATTTAATATTCTCTATTTTCCTCATTTCCTGTACACGGAAAGTTCCAAAAAAAAAAACCACTAACGAGTCTTTAGTACCTCTACAATATCATATAAGTACCAACCACAAAATTCGCGATAATAGTTTCTGAGAAAAACTTCTTTTTAAATTTTGAAAATACAGATAACCTCCCGCTCTTCGCGACCCCGTTGAGTGTGGATTCGTTATATCGCGATCGATTTAGTAGAATTTAGAATAAAAACACAATTGTGTTCTACTTTACTCGCAAAATGCGTTTCAACACATGCAGGCGCTTTCCGCGAGACTGTGTGGGACGATTTGCTTGTTACCTACAAATTTTTCGTAACAAACGCAGTAGAAAAAGCAACGGATCAACTGAGATTTTTTTTTTTTAATTTTCTTTTCGGAAAGTATGCATTTTTGGAAGCTAATATTTTGCTAAAGTTAAACTTACATAAAAATGTACCTTTGATACAAAATTTTGCCAAATTCGAGCAAAGGGCACATTTCCAATGCTTATCCGGCCTTTCGATTTTGTATTAAATTTCTTCGACATTCTACCTAATGATTACGCACTCTAAATAATGTCAACGTAAAAGGTTCCTTATTGACAGGAGTTTTGGAAGAAATCAAAAAATAGACGTAAAACTTCGTTGTATGCTTTTAGAGGTCTGTAAGTTTAGTTATAAATTTAAAAGCGTTATTATAAAACATACGAACTTATAATATTTATTTACGTGACGAAATTTTAAATGAATTTGAATTGAGGGGCCGATTAAAATTTTACGAGTCCGGAATCGGTTATTGATTCGTCCCCAATGAACGGGAACAATAAATTAAAGCATTAAGGGTAGTGGACCGTATATGAATACAAAAAATATATGCCAAATGTCCTCGTCCGACATCGTATTTGTAGCGCAATAAATTTAAGTGGCAAGGAACGGATTGACGGCGACCCTTTTCTAATTTATATTAGACGAAAACTAATTTAAAAATGCAGTAAATTGAAGAAAGTATGTCACGGAGCTTCAGACGTTTTTATTACTGCACTGGAAATTACGAGTACTATGCGATGAAGGTCGTACAAAATTCTCACTTGTCCGATACCTACGTAGGTATGTATGTTCCGATATTCTCTTGGGAAATATTTCTATTTATTTATTATACATGATGTTCCTATATTATTACGGAAATTTTTAAGGGGAGATATTCGGTCCGTAAGGAAAAATGTTCCTACGAACACTTGTTTTAAGTTGCTTTGTTTCTTAGTTACGGGGGCGTTAAAGATATAGTACCAGAGGAGTCAACGAGAAGGAGAATTGGATTTTTGACACTTACCTATTTCAATTTTTAGGGTTTATTAACCCATTCGCTGACGGAAAAATTGAGCGCGTCCTTATCCCGTGTGCCAAATGTCTATTTTATAAACGAAACACTACAAGGTATCTCCTGGTTGGCAGTTGAACAACTAAAATACAATTTTTGAATTTTTGTTTACATAAAAATTCCAATGTAGAACCTGTGTACCTAATACCTATTTTTTAGCGCATCATCCAAATGTGTACATGTGTTAATTTTTAGAACACATCGATTATCCGGACGATCGGTTATCAGAAAAGTTTTGAATCATAAATTTCAGATTTTTTATGTTGACCACATGTTTTTTTTATATGAACATATGTTGAATTTGACGTAATTTTTTTTTGTAAAGATTGAAATATGTTTGTGTTTTTATTTACGTAAGTATTGTAAAAAAAATTGAAACGTGTTCGTAAAATAAGTATAGCAACAGAAAATAAATGATGGCACCATTTAGCGCTGTATTTTAATTGTTAATCGATTATCCGGATAATCGATGCTCTACCGTAATTGTATTTTTTGTACTTTTACATATATAAAGTAGTTAAAAGTAGATATGTCATTTTCGAGTCACTACTTTAATACTTCGTATTTCGGAAACGAAGCATTTTACGACATTATGAACATAGGAATATTTTCGTCTTCCACAAGACCAACATCAAGAAATCGTCCCTTTCAATATTTTGCAATCATTTAGAGACAACTTGTATTTTAAAAAAAAAAGGATAGTTCATGGACCAAAATTAAATACCTATTTTTGAAAACAAGTTTAGATAAAAGATCGTTAAATAATTTTTCAGAACTACACTGATCATTTTTGATTTATTTACAAGAGGTAGAAGTATTTGTGGACGTTTCCAATACGAAGTGGTGCAACGCCCATAAATGCTTACTCGATATGAACGAATATTTCGAGTCAGAATAATATACGAAAGAGGAAAAGTCGACAATAAATTGAAGTTTGTACCTACACTCGTTCTAGTGTAATTTTTCAAATTTGTAAACGGTATCGGTTTCAATTTTCGCGTGAACCGAAAATATGGTTTATAGATGTTTACTTTTTAAAGAAAAATTAATGGACAGAATCGCGATACTATAATTTTATTTAATGAATTTCCCATTAGACGCTGATAACAACCATAGATCGAATGTAATATGTTAGGTACATACATTAAACGTAAAGTGACTTCATTACTTTATACGATTAAAAGGGAAAATCCGGTAAACCCACGTCGATATATGGACTATTATTTTAATGTAATTTACATTACAATCTCGCGTCGAGCTCGTTTCTATGGAGATTTACTTATTACTTCTAGCTGTGCATTTAGAATTACAACCTTCGTCGGCAAGTTGCATTTAACTCGGTCCATATTTCCGTTTTACTGTTGATAATATTATAAACTGTAATTGCCCGAAGAGGTACGATTCGCTACAGAAATTGTGAATGTCTAATTTAATTAAATATTATTAAAATGTTTAAAGTTTCCATTTAAATGATTCTAGAACTTTAATATTAGATAACGGAAAGCGACGTTTCCAAATAAAATTCGGGTTAAAACTATTTTATTGTCAGTCACTGATAATAGTTATAGATATTGTGATTTATATTGCGATTCACTTATAATTTAGTATGTATCACATTTTAGTTCCAGTTGGGGTAAAATGTAATTAATTGTTGTCTGAAGGATTTTTGTCGCTTTCTTTTTTTAACCGGTAATTTAAATTTACCACAAAACATTTTTAATATGCACTTTATACAGGCTAAAAATTTTCGGATACCACAGTTTATTTACTAAACTTTCAGAAAATCGCGTTATTATGATACTGTAAATTAAATAAATTATGTAACTATGTTTCTAACATATATTAGATATGTAGTACAGATTTATTAATAATATTCTTGAAGAAATTTTTTCAGTTGCTAACAAATAAAATAATAAATTGAGAATTTGTTCAATGTTTAAATGAACGAATAACAAGCACTAAAGAGGTAGGTGTAAAGTGTTTGTTTATTTTTCTTATAGACATTGCTTATTAAAACTAATTGTTTATTAAAAAAAAATCACCTATAAAACCACACAAAGACGAATATGTTTCGTTTAATACAATTCATTGTACCCGCGGTTAGGTCGTGTTAGTGTAAAATAGTGTTACAGCTGAATTTTTCACTAAAAATTAAAAAAGAAAGCTAGAACACGGAAAAAACGGCAAGATTTTTAATTAAAAAATGTTCTTCGGTTTCAAATTTAAATGAAGCAGGCTGACAAATACAGTCCAAGATACGATTAAGCGACTAAAGGATACCGGCAGTCATCGAGACAAAAAACGGCCATCGGGACTAAGACCAAAACCCACAACAAAAGTTGAAGATAACTCTTTAATATCGATAAGCAAACGCAACAGACGACTGAAGTTGTGACTGAATTTAATACAAGTCGCCCAAATCAAATGTCATTAACAACAACAAAACCACCGTTACGGGAAATAAATTTAAAAAAAAAGACTACAACGGGCCCAGCAACGTTAAAACTGGACGCAAGAAAATTGAAAAAATGTATTATGGACAGACGAATCGAAATTCGAAACGTTCGGTCAACAACGTCGATGTCGAGCTTCCGTTAGAAGAACGGCTTCGGAAAAATGACCCCGAGTTGTGTAGCGTCGACGATAAAACACGGCGTGTGGTGTGGTTCGGTGATGGTATGGGGGATGTTTTTGAATTAACTGGCGTGGGAGATTTCGTACGTGTGGACGGTATTCTTAAGAAAGAAGTTATAAACAAATGTTAGGAGAGAATGCAGTTACGACCCAAGCACTCTGCGAAGATACGTACAAATTATTTAAAAGACAAAGAGAACGATGATACCTTGAAAATTATGAATAGATCGGTTCAGTCAATTGTTACTTTGGGACGAACTCGACAGGAATGTTCGAAAACGATGTCCCCCACTTACCTCAAAAAATTAAATGTGTATTTACAACAATAAATAGAAATAGAAACAAAATAGAATTAATTAATGTATATTTAACGTAGGTACCTACATAGATAGTATACTTAAACAACATGTAGGACGAGAAAACACGTTAAATTAAATTAAACTTTCGAAATAAATGTGTCTTCTTTCCATTCAGCATCATTAAAAATTATTATATTATGAAATAAATTTGCATGAATTATTTGCAAGTTATTGTTCTGAATTGTAACAGATCCGACAAAAAAATAAAGAAACAAATTACAAGAAATGCCAGAGATCTTATTTCATTTTTATAACTAATTTTAGTTAAAATAACTACTTAATTTTGATTAGAGATAATGATCAACTAAATAGGAATAATTTATAGTGTAGGTAGGGGAAGGTAGGGTAGCCCCGGACACTTAAATGAAGTAGAAATATAAAATACAATCAACAAATGTCAGTTTGTATTTTAGCATTAAAATAGAGTAAGGAACTTTGTTAATCGTACTAATGAAAAAAAAAAAAGGATATCTTAATTATTGTAACTAGAATATTGAAAAAACTTAAGCTCCCAATTTGCGGTAATATAAAAGTCGGCGGGTAGCCCCGGACAGATATCAATAGTGGCCTAAACGTGTTTTGGCCTTACAAACGTCACAAATGTAGTAAAAATCGGAAGTGTCAATGTTAACACATGCTTCGTGGGCCCAATCTTTGCAGTCATGACACCGAATCCAATTTTCTTTAAACATTTCGCCAGATATGGTACACGCTGTCTCTTCAACTTAATGGGAATCACCTTAAATAGTTGTCGTTGTTTTCAATTTTTTGCCACCTCTACCTTTTTGTTTTTCCTCTAGGTCTTTAGTCAGGAGCATTAAACGATTGTCTAGTTCTTTAACGTGATTATACAGTTACTTAGAAAAGTTCTCAGAAAACGTGGGTTCAAATCGTCTTAACTTTGGACGAAGCGTGATCTCTTTGTGACTATTCACTGCTTTTAGACGGTCCTGAAGGGAACTTCTTGGCACATCATACCTTTCTGCAGATAGTCTTATTGATAAATTGCCTTCTTTGACACATTTCACTGCTGTTTTCATTTTCTTTTCGTCCCATTTACCTCTATTAGTTGTTGGTCCCTTAAATTTAGACATGTTGTATAAGTTCCTGCAATACAAAAAGTATAATCTAATGTACTAACCACAGAGAAGCTATAATAAATTGAATCATTATATTTGTTGAAAATATAATAAACTGAAATTGAAATATGAAATTCGACATTTATAATGGTGTCCGGGGGTACCCGACGTTTTCGTGTCCGGGGCTACCCGATCGCTATCATTCGATGTTGTTGCCCATAGGTCTTAAATTGTATATGGAATGAAACGAATACTAATACATTCATAAACTATATTAAATGTATTACAACTCTAAAAAATAGACAAGGCGGTATACTAACTTTTTGCACTTGATAATCTGCAATGAAATTCGACAGGGGCGATGAGAAATGTTTGGCAGGAACAAACACTCACTGTAGCTTGTCAATCAATCTGTGCTCATGCATTGACTAAGTTGCATATGCGTACAAACTCTATGGGGGGCCCCCGAAACTATGTTTTGGTTTTCCAACGGGTTTACTTACTTAGTAATTGTACTGTCCGGGGCTACCCGCTGTCCGGGGCTACCCGACCTTCCCCTATATACTAATAGACGTACGTCTGGTTAAATGATCGATTGGGTTAAATTTCTGTGGTTAATATCAATAATAAATAATTACTTCCTAGTACATGATGTAAAAATCAATTTTACGTGTACGTATTTATAAATATGTTTTATTATTTTACAAATTAACGACGTTAAGCTATCGTCAGACTAATATCCATACGGCGCCCGTCAGAAATTGGTGGCGAACACGAACACAGTTTTAATAATAAAGTGTTGAACGAAATAAAGAGATGCCTTCATGTGATAATTTTCATTTGTTTACCTATACATACATAATCTATACGTCGTGTAAATCTATAGTCATGTAACATAATAAAAAAGGTTTGACTAGACATATCTAATCGTACGTTTTGATTATACATAAATATGACAGTTCATTTTATTTAATTCAAACGAACATCATTTCTTTAGTTTATCTACAATCATTGCCCTAGAATAGATAAATAGTACGTTTATTTAAATTTACTATCAGTTTTGAATTTATCTCCGTTCTTCAAATAAATCAACTGCCACGACATGTGCAAATAGTCCAGGTTCTTAGTGTAAAAATAATGCCGACTTCTGCACTTTGTGGCACAATACTAACTGGTACTGTGGTACTCCACAATAACCGTCAGAGACATTTAGAGTCATCCCTTAATTCAAAATAACCCCTTTCCAATACTCGGGACGTGTTATTAATAATACTCGGAGGGTTTAGGAAATGACGAGAAATCCCCCAGGGACGTATAGTACACGTCAAAATAAAACTTTGTTAGTGTTATTTAAAGTGTTAAAGTGTTATTTAAACAAATTGATTTTTCCCTTTCAACTTTGAGGGTGAATATCTCGGCAGGGAAGCGCCGTAGAAAAAAGTTTATAGAAACTTAAAGTTTTGTTTTGACGTGTATTATACGTCCAATATCTCATTATTTCCTAAACACCCCGAGTATTATTAATAACACGTCCCGAGTATCGACAGGGGGTTATTTTGAATTAAGGGGTGACTCCTAAATGTCTCTGACGATTATTGCGGTTAGTATGATGAATAGAATATACCGCTAAAATTTTACGCTTGTATCGCAAAGTGCAGGGTTTATGCACTGACAATTAGAACCTGGACTATAAAAAGAAAATTTAATTTGAAATAGCTACTAGGTACTTACTAAAATGTCCTTTCAAATTTAATTATTAAAGAACTTAATTAAATGAAAGCGTCCAACTGCCTATATTTAATTATAATATTGTATTACATAAAAAAATCTATGTATTAAAAATGTATTTTCTACATATTATAAATTATTTGAAAGCGATATATTAAATTAAGCACAAAAACAAAGTAATTCTTTACTCTATATGTTGTAAAATTCGCGAAGTAGCTACTGATGAAAATTCGATTGAACGCATAAAAACTTCGGCACGAAATTTGATCTTTAAAGATAAAATATTTTTTCTTAAGCTTCAAAAGATATCAAAATATTTTACATGTATCGAATTTTGTATTAAGTTTAAACTCTTGAGAAAAATGTGGCACCTTTTATGTATCTACTTCAACTGAAAACATTTATTCTATCTAGATAGGTACACGAAAATCGTTACCTACACATACGAACGTTATTGATGAAATATAAATATCTAGTACAAAATGAACTTAACCAGTACCTACTATCTATATTAGCAAACTTATAAACAATTACAATGAAGTTGTGTTCAATAGATATATACATATATTAACATTGTGCTTCAAGTTTGTTTTTTTTTCGATAACTACTTACTACCTACTTAAATGAAAAGAAAGAAGCAGGGGAAATATATAGTTCCTATTGTTATAAAGAAAGAATTTTAGTAATCAAACGGAAAATCCAATAAGCGATTTCGTTTATTATTTTTCTCAGGTTCTGTATTTTTCAAACTGTTTTGTAATCTGTAAATCCCATTAATGAGTGTTTACTTATCAATAACGGATATTTTTTTGGCCCCGCGAGTATCCGATATTTAGAAGCTTCATTACAATTAAGTAGTGCAGATGATAAAACTTTTAAAATATTTTCTCGATTTTAAATTTTATTCAATATTTCAATATCAAGTTAACAATCATTATAAATTATCATGCGCAGTCTCTATTTATTGTTATAGATACCTAAACTTGATTAATTACAGCTTATAATATTAAAGACGCATCAAAAACTTATTGCTTGTTGAAGGTTTCGCAAAATATATGAAATAAAACAAATAATAACTTATTATTAGTTAAACTAACAAAACGCTCTTTTTAGTTTTTTTTCTTTTATTGTTAGTTCTTTTTAGTAGTGGCTGAAGATTCTGGTAGAATCGATACCTAAATGGACGTAACAGTAGAACGGAACGTATCGAGTAGAAAGGGAATAACAACCAAGAAACAAGATCTGATAAGTACGCTTTCCAAGGCGCTGATGAGACCGCCAGACAGCGAAATTGCTGCGAAAGCTCCAGTCAACTTGTATTATAGATTTTAAGTTTCGTGTTGCAGAGATATCGTGATTAAGTACCTAAAGTAAGCTAATTAAGAATAATCATCGAACACGATTGTTTTCAATTTTAACAAAAAAATTGAAGGGCTTTTATAATTTTCGATTTATTTACGTGATTTTGATTTTCCTGATTTTTGAAAGAAAGAATGTAAAAAAAACAAATGGACACATCTGGTTTTGCGTGAACGCAGAGGACGTGTCCGGTTTAAGTTTGAACGAAAGAATGCGATCAGGGTTATTCGGTGTTGTGTTCAGTGTCAATTTTTCTTTATAATCAATGTCACGCGTAACTATTAGAAGTTAGTTTGTTGAAAACAAAGATAAACAAAATATTGTTGTGATGTCGATTCCAAAACAGTTATCGTACGAATGTGTAAAATTTCATGTATACTCGATGCTAAATATACTCGGACATGCTTGTTTTGCTCGATTGATTTTTTTCAGGCGAACATGTCTGCTTTTGACCGAATTTGCAATATTTAGACGTAAATTACTATGGGAAGGGTCTGGTTTTTAGTAGTGCTTCTGGGTACAAAAATTGATAAAACTGATCGACAATGACATGAATACATCAACAATTTTGCAACAAAAGTGGACATGTCCGATTCCGAGTTTGCACGAACGCTCGTCAATTATATTCACAATACGAAAATCCAACGACCAACTGCATACATTTTAATGGTCAAGCCAGGTGCAATGATAAAATATTTCTGAGAATTTAATTCTAATCTAATTCTATAGCGTGTTTCAAATTTGTCAATTCGTGCAATTCTAAGGAGTGGAATAATTCTATAAAAGAGAAACACATTGTGATGGCTAATAACTCAGTGAGTACTCATTGATTGAGTATAAGAAGTATAATCGGATTATTACAAGTCAAGCAGTAATTAGAACAGCATTAATTGTTAGCAGATAATTGTGGAACTAAAAACCAAGAGAATTTTATTAATCAGATAAATGAAACAATTTCGTTATTGATAGATATGTATATTTTTGTACGTTGTGGATAGATGCAATTGGCGATATGCATGAAAAATCGTTGATGTTTTGCGAGAGAAGTATCTACTGTACCAACGCACAGCGCAGCGTAGTGTTTACTACAGTATTAGAGACTTAATAGCTATTGTATACATGAGCATAGTAAATAATACTACGCCGATATAGTTACGTAGATATTTCACTTGCGAACTATCTACTTATTTCAAACTTTAAATATCTACTACTTTTTATACATACCTCTCGATGTCACTTATGATAAGTACATATACACCTAAGTTGTTTTCGGTTCAATTTGATTTATAAAAGTATTATACGATTATGTAAGTACTTACGTATATATTACGTTATAAGTAAAGTTAATAAAATGTTATCTACTAAATTAACATACATATTTCTGTGCACTGAACAATCTCCAAAGTATGTACTTACATTACATCGCATCACGAGTAACTTAAGAATAAAATTTAGCTCTTTTGCTCAGATTTTCTTCGATTAATTAAATTAAATCATTTAATTTACTTTAAAAACCTTAATTAATCAATTTATTTAGCTAATTAAAAAAAATAGCTTAGATAAAATTCAATCGAATCATTTACATATTTAAAACTGATTATTAGGTATTTAAATAACAGGGGTACGTAATCGAATGAACATACAAAAATATAATAGTAAAACATGACTTGTTTACATTTTAACCGTCAAATGAACGATAGGCTTGAAAATGAGAACATACGGGAGCATATAAAAGAGACTTCGGTAAAGCAACCGAGGTGAAAATACAAAGCCGAATCAATTTACCCTTTGTTAGGCTGATGAATGAGCGCGGGAACTAACTTGGGAGGCATGCACATTAAATTGCAAAAGCTGAAATTCTCATTCGATTACCTCACTTTAGACAATAAAAACGGGGAATGTTGGCTGATTATTAAAATAAAAATTTGAATATGGTGTGTTATGAATAAAAGATAATCGTAAATGTTTCCAGTAATTAAGTAAACATAAATTATTATTTTTAAATAAATGTATCTGGCATAAAAGACATTAAAATAAATTATATAGGGTGTTGAAAAAAGGGTTTAGATTTTTAAAGAAATAAGTATATAGTAGTACAATTGACAATAAATTTAAAAGTCTTAATATACAATACGTTGTATATAGCTCCGAAAGTCGACCGTTTTCGAAATAAAGCGATTTTCTTTTTCTCTGAAATATTAAATTTTACGCTCGTTTACCATATGACAACGAGTTCGAGTTACAAATGGAACAAAGTTGTTAAACAATTCGAGCAAGACCCTTTTTTGAAAGGGAGTGCGGAGTTCATTCCCGTGAAATGCGATTATATGTTGATGTGAAAAGAGGACATTTCAAACACATTTTTGATAATTAATGTTTTACTTTAATTAAATGTAAATTTTTTAACCTATAGAAATAGAAAATCGCTCTTATCTCAAAAAAACGGATGAATTGCGGACTTGTGTAGATTAAGAATTATTAACTTTTTTTTGATTGTACAATACGCCCTTAATATCTCCAACCCTTGTTTCCAACACCCTGTATTATTATTTAATTGTATTTAATTTTATTTAGAAAATGATTGTCATTAATATGCATGCATCTGGAAAATAATAATTTAAACATAATTTATTTTATAAATGGTAAAAAATAATTAATTTGCGTTCTGTTCTGATGGTCTAGTAATTTATTGTACTTCGAATATTTAATGTACGATCCACTTGTCCCTTCATTTATAAATAAGGAATCGATTTTACACAATTTATTATACCAAATCCACCTGTTTTCGGTTTGTTTCTAATAAGCTTTAGAAAATGTGGAACGTATCGTTTGTAAATACGACTTAAAACGTTGAAGTGTCAGAATTTCTTTTGAATATTGGATAGATAAATAGCTTAACTGAAATAATAATCGAACAACTAAAATTTGATTAAAAAGCTCATAATACTACGCTATAATAATGGTTTACGACTGAAAACTTACAACTTTTACAAAATGAATAAACCTGCAACAAATTACAGCTTTAAATGCAATTTAAAAAGTAATTTTCATTAATTATAATATACATCATTATAAAACTTCAGGATAAGGGCGTGGATAAAAGTAAAGATAAAGGAATATCTTTACTTTTTTATCTCCCTGAAGTTAAGCTCTCTTGAAAACTCGTTCCTGGGTAATTTCCCAACATACCAAAACTGTATTTCCTTGAGTGTTCAACGGCCTAAGCCCAAATTTGCATATAAAATAACGAAGGATCGATAAACAACTTTACTAAAAAGAAAGAATGAAGAAAACAAACTATTTCGCGCCATTTATAAGACTCACGAAAGCGCAATTTCGATACTGTAACATTACAGATTAATTTTGATTGCTGGACATAAGAAGTCCTAACTATACTTATGAGAAAAAGGCTTCTCGTGGTTCATTATGAAAACGTCCGAAACAATTAAAAAAACGAATCAATAATATATTTTTTTTTATCTCATCAATAAATAAAGAAGCGAATATAATTTTCGTAAAAATATTAAGTGGAAATTAAAGTAAAATATAAAGAATATTCTCTATCTTAACCAATTTGTTTCACGTTCACCAATTAATCTTAATTAATAAAAATGGAAGTTATTGGACATTCTATTTATAAAAACCTATTAACGAAGGCCTAACGTATCGATAATTTATTTTTTGTCTTCTTGACTAGTTAATGCTCAACACAGACCCGCTAATACTTTTGGTTTTAACTAATAATAAGCTGTTATAAAAATAAAATGACCACTTGTATTTTTTATTCATTTACTTTACAATATTGTCTAGAGTACCTATATAGACTTTTTAATCGCGAAATTATACAAGGTGTTTAAAAAGTGATGGTCAAAAATGAAATAACAAATACTGTTCATTAAAATATCCAAAAAAAGTCTTAAACAACATTGGTCCTACATAATCTATATCGCATCTTACGATTCACCCGTGATTATGGAGTAGATTTATTGAACCAAATAATGTAACTTTTGTTTAAAATGGTTTATTGCAACATCACATAATGCAATTTTAATAACACCAGCAGTTAAAGGCCATTCAAATTTTATTCCGACACACATCGTCAATAAAAACTATTTTTATTAGGTACGTAGTTGAATTGTTTTGCTCCATACTGAAAATTTTCCGTTTAATTAATATTGAATACACTAAATTAGATAAACGATAATTAGATATACAATTTATCTGAATAGGTATCTATAAAAATTTATTATAAACATTATTTATTATAAACTTGAGCAGCGATTGGTAAAAATTGCATTATTAACATCGATGGCGTTTTGGCAGAATATTGTAAGTGTCACTTTTTTCGAAAATAAGTGATTCTAACTATCTTATGTATCTAAAACAAAGACATCATTTTGTAAAAACGCGTCCCACTAGCTGGTATAAAAATGAACTGACACGTTGTCATACGTCCAATTGTCATCGCCACAAAAAACAATATACGAAAATCATGGAAAAACAATCATATTATATTATAACGCGGTTACATTTGTAAGTAAGTTGTGTGTCTAACCATCCAAAACAACTAATGCGCAGGAATTACGATGTCCTGTCATCCTATCTCGTTCAAGGAGAGTATCTAACCTTCGTACAACTCCGGTTTTCATTCAAACCAGTGACTGCATCGTAAAATAAATACGTTATTTGATACAAACGTGTACCGAATTACCTATATACGCGATTTCGATGAGGTATTTGCTTATAGTTAAATTACAACACAAAATTTGCACTCCTGTAAAATTTGCTTTTTGTCATTTACGACGTTTTGCCAAAACTCCATAGACATTTTACTAACAATTTTAATTGAACAACCTTCTAAGATTCGAAATTTTTACTACACTTTGCGTGCCTTACATTCGACAGATTATGTGTATTATAGGTAGGTGTACTTACGTACAAATAAATTCATCAAAATAAAAAAATATTTGAATTATTTAATGTTGTGAAAGTTATTTATTAAAGTAACATGTTAAGAGTGACGTGAACGTTCGTTTTATACAGACGGTCGGTCACGAAATAAAACATTTAATAACCATTCAGTTTAGTTTAGATTCCAACAAAACAGTAGATTGTGTTTTTTAGAAAATACCTGGAAGACATCATTTATAGTTAACCGGGGTTATTACGATACAGCCGAAAGCTTGGAATTCGCTCGAATCAACTTAAAAAAAGAAACACACCGAACTGTTCTTATTGTCAGAATAAATAAAATACTATTTGTATAGTTAATGTAATTTTTTAACTAATGTAAATTATAAACGATGTAAAGTTAAATTGTCAGAATAATAAAATTATGTTACCATGTATACAATTTTCATATTTTAGTGAAATTAGGCTTTAGAAATTTAGTGGCAATGTTAATTTATTTATAATACAATGTTGTCGGCTTTCGGTGCATATTTGATTAAAACTTTTAGTTGCACAATACCTACAATTAAGCGATTAATAAATCGAATTAAATTAAATACATTAAATTAATAAATGATTTCGACGATTAGGAAAGAACTTTGGTTGTCACGATAATAACAACTGAATCGATTCTTCGGCGTTTAATTAGATAATATTTTTCTGCGAGCGCTTCTAAAACTATTACGCGATTATTATTTAATCACGATAATGAATTTTAGCGTCGATTTCGTAATAAAATTTATTTATTAAAACTTTATTAAGACTTTAAAATTTGAAGTCTGTTATTATTATAGCAGCACAAATTTATGTAACAATGATTTAAAGTCCCTTTAAATTTGAAAGTAACTTTAGTGCTAATTATGTAACTGGCCCTAAGATAGTCTATTTAATTATGTACCAAATTAAATTGAACGTTAGTAAATCAGGTTAATTTTGATTAGTTTTTATCTACGTTGGTATCCACATAATTAATTAATTTAAAAAAAAAACAGATTTTAGAAAATAACAATAAATTGTAAACGAATATCAAATTCGCTTCTTCAAAAATTGAATATTATTTATAGCTGTATTGCGATGTAAGTAATTTATTTGTTGTATTAAGTTTTGAAAAAAAGAAAGTGTCATGAAAACTTAATAATTTCATTAAACAAAAGATTATCGAAAAGTAGGTAATTTATGAATAATTTTAAATTAATTAAATGTTGAATACATTGTTTAAAATGAAATGTCACTTTTGTTCTAATACTGAACCAACTTAGAAATATTTTTATTTCCTTAGTATGGACACTTATCAGCTATATTCTCGGCCAAAATGTAGGCACGTTGTGGTTCGCATTATAATTTATTATAATTTAAATTTAAAAAATAATTATCTTATCATAATTATATCGCATTTTAAACAAACCAATTTGCATATAAAATTTTTATAAAACTGCAACAGCTTATCTTAATATATATTTTTTAAACTACAAACTTTATAGAATTATTTTTAATGTTGGAACAATAACTTACCTCATCTTTTCCCTTCATAACACACATTTTTACGTCTGGTTCGCTGGAATACCAAGAAAGTCGTTGTTGTTCTCGTAATTCAGAAACGCTAAGGTTGTAGACTATATTTCTGAAAAAGAAAAAACAGAAATATTAATAATCAATAAGTTACTAATTTGTTTTATTTTATGGCATCGGGATTTAAGCCCATTAGACGCAGACTATTTGTATGTTAAACGACATCGGAATGCGGTGTTTTGTTTGTGTTTCCCCAAGAGTTATCCCCGTCTGGGTACTTATCGTCTCCAGCACTTGTTTTTAAGGTGATCACACCGTTACTGGTTATGCATCATAAAATTACATTCACAAACATCCACGTTGCAACGGGAGTAAAGATTTAAAGGACAGTAGACTATACTTATTATCTACTGTTGTAAATAAAGCACGTTATATACACAAAATAAAATAAATAGTTTTAAATATTACAAACAACACAAAAACATCTTCAACACATTTAAATTATTATTAATTCGTCACTAATCTTTTATTATTAAATTTGAATATTCTTTTTGAAATTAAGTATGTTTAAGTATTTTTAGGACACATAAACGATAGTTTAAGTAAAAACCATTTAAATTTTAATCAATAAAAAGAAATGATGGTGACGTTTCACACAGCGGTATCACCTCGTATTTTATTAATACCTGTACTAATAAATTGTAGTCATTCTTAAATCATTTAATATGTGTATAAATGTAACGTAATAATGTTATCTAACGTTGGGTTGAGTTTACAGTTCGTGGTTTGGCGACAGCGACACTTGCTACACAGCAAATGTAAACGCAGCTTAAAGCTGGCTGCGGATTACGAGCGATACTATAATGTATATTTTAGTATTCTATGGTCTAGACCATAGAATCCATAGGTATTAGAGACCATGTGATGCTAAAATATATATATAGTATCGCCCGTATCGCAGCCAGCTTAATAACAATAAATAAAATGTTCACATTACCCAGGCAACGTCAATTCTGTCCGTTTTATGAGCTTTATCCGTGACATGTTCATCAGTGAAATTAACCCATTAGTAATTCACATGCCTTTATTTTACAATTCTTACGACAATGAATTTATTGTAAATTGCCTCTTATCACAGGAATGAGTTATAAAAAAACTGAAATAATGTTCTCTTGCCTAAGAAAGTAACTTTACATTAATTTGATTAATCTGATCAATGACGACTTAAAAGATGCCTACCTACTCTTCTATTAGAAAACGAAAATTACATGTGATCATGCTTATTGGCATCAATTGTCAAAGTAAAACAAAACTCGTAATTTCAAAATTAGGTCTCGTAAGTGAACATATTAACGCAATAAGTTTTTTAAGTTGAATATCAAAATCATATTGGATTAGCTTGGTTACAATAATGTTTTAAAAATGGAAATCTCGAAGGGCGGAAGTTTTGAACGTTAAGATACTACACATTTTCTTAAAAACATCTATAGAGACAATTTCTATGCCAATAACAAAATACGATGTTATGCAATAGGTGTTAATTGAATAAGTAATTTTAACATAACTTGTTACACCGTGATTCTTATTATAATTAACAAGACACGTATAAATATTCCTTTCTATTATTAAAACAGAGATTACAAGAGATTAATTTTATAAATGAAAATGTTCACACCCATGTTATAATAAAAAAAGGTAGGTGTACGTTAAACACTTTCGGCTCTTAAATTTAGTTACGTCATTTTTAAATTTATAAATTACGTAATTCGCGATAAAATGTCAAAGTGAACCACCATTATTTAAATACACCTCTCAAGAAAAACGAAGTACGTGTCAGCTCCAGAAGATACAATTTGTTTGGAGTATGTCAAAGTTCAATCATTGCGGTTTACTTTAGCCCATTTTCACATCACCAATCAATGCCTAAAGCAAATTTACTCGAAACTCTCGAGATACCTACCTACCTTATATGTAGATTTTTTTTACCTAACATGAATCTCTTAATGAAATACTGTTTTAAACAAAAGTGCATCGTATCTTTCAATAAGTAATAATACTTTTATAATTCTTTTATTAAAATTATGTTACAATAAGACATTGGAATTAGACGTATTTGATTATATTAGGTGTTTGTATGATACTAGTACATATCTAGTTTAATTTAACTGGATATCATCATCTAATAGGCGTACCTGCATTCTATATTAGTTTAATTATAATAAATAGTATCTAGATATAAGGGTATTGTAGACGTCTCGTACTACCTACTATAATTTAAACGGGGAATATGCGTTATTTTATTAATGACTACGTTAAACCGATTTGACATAAATTCACGAACAATAACGATTATTCTTCAGCAAAAATAAGCAGCAGCCATAATAAAATTCATACTACATATTAAAACTAGATTTTTTTAAATTATATAAACACTGTTTTATACTTAAAAATGATAAAAATGCTAAAATTAAATACTGAAATAAAACTAGTATAGGTTTAAACGTAGGTGTAACTTCAAACGATCGAGAAAACTGTATTTTCGTTAAGATTTCTTTTTTTAGTACACAGAATAATTAAATGGGGTCAGTTTTTACGTTTTCGGTAACGGTCTTAAACAAATTAAAATTCGAATATTGGTACGACAAAGGTTTCTAGTATGCAATACGATTAATATGCCATAAGGTAACCTAAAAAAAAGCTGGAATAAATTTATAAGTGCCATTTTAACAATAAAAACAGTAAAACAAACAGTTTTTCAATTTAGAAATTTCAAAGTGTACGATTTGAATATAGCTGACGATGTTGAGCTCGAAGAAAACCTTTTCTCATATCAGTAATCTTTGCCGTGGCCTCTAAAATCGATCTAACAAACCCTTCTTTTTTTGCTGACATCGAGCTTGCACGCGACAAAGGATCATGGGCACTAAATCACACGAACAACTACGCTAGATGACAGAAATCTCGACATCTCTAAGAAAACCCACAGAATATGACATGTCACTTAAAGCGTACCGATAGCGAATTCAAATTTAAACCACAACAATATCTATTAATAGGTACGAACGCGATATTTTTCATACGATAATATAATTTAAAATGTACCAACAACTTTTAATTTGTTGAACTTCTATTTCAAAGAGAGACTGCATACTTATATAAAGTACTAAAGTTTTTCTCATATTGCAAAGTTTGGTTAGAAGCTCAAAGGCTGGCGTTATTGGGAGTGTTAGGATGGGTGGAATACAATGAATAAAAGCCCTGCTTGTGGAACTTTCTCGTTTATGTCTTGTTTTCTTTGGAATATAAGAAAATGTAGACGGATACCCCGATTTCTTTTGTGATTTACATTGCTATTGCACGATGATGAAGGTAATATGTTAAAAGGCAATATTTAAGTGGAAATTTCATAAAATAAAATCTAAATAAAATGTAACTTATTTTAAAGCATGCTACTATAAACATGATTATGTATCGTAATAAATATTTAGGAATTTATTCGATAAATTACCTAAAATATAAAATAACTTAAAGCTACTTTTCCATTAACCAGATTACCGGTAAGTAGTACATTATTTGAAATAAAAGCTTTTCCACGAACCGGTACCGTAAAATATTAAAATTGGCTATCGGTTTTGTGAAAAAATACCCATTTAGAATAATGTACCGCTGCTTATTCGACGAGTGATCCGGCTAATTTGTCTGAACGGCAGACGGCAAAATGTAAAAGTTTATATCTACCTACTTATAACGTTGGAAAAAAAAACTTTGGATATCTTACGTTAGGCCGGGTTCACAATCAGTCGGTTTGTGGTTTGCGGAGTTTCCTTTGGCACATCTACTATGCCGACAGTCCCCACGCATTCCCTTGATATTCATACATATAATGTAGGAACTACTCGCGCAAAGACAAGCCTTTTTGCATCGTATAAAGTCGGTTTTACAATTATTTTTAATTACTGGGGATTTGCAATTATTGTTTTGATGTTCGAATCAAAAATTCCGTTTATAACTAGGTACTTAAAATGTAAAGGTAATTACGCTGTTTGTCACACTCCCTTACACTTACTAGAAATTGAAACTAAAAATGTGAACAATCAATTTTTTTTTAAGTAATTACCTATATCTAGAGTAAGTTTTATTATCTAGGTACTATTTGTTATAAAATTGCAAATAAGAATTATGATTTATGACAAAGAAAGACTACAATTTATTAATGCTGTAAAAACACGATGTACGAGTGATGACGTGCATCTAAACAATATTTGGATGACATATATGTATATCTAATTAAAAATTCACGTTGTCGTTTTGCGCTAAAGTAGGCAAGGGAATTAATTTACTAAAGAACTTAAAAGTAGATCTTAAAGTCTTTTGAAATCTGAAACGTCACTATAAAATTCTAACGCTAAACCATTAAAAATCTTAAGACCATATTTTTTCCACTTTACCCAACTTTAAGTGACGTAAGCACTTAAGCCCGTCACGTGAATTCCGAGACATTGCATACCTATTTATATAAATTAACAATAATTAAGGAAAAGGGGCAACGAATTAGTGTTTATTTCAACATATAAACAATTTTCCGTTAAAATCGTTATTAGGTAGGTGAGATTATCCCGTTCAAACGACGAGTATTAGGGGATTTTAAAGTGCACTTTAGTAATTGCCACATCTTCCCCTATCTGCAAAAGCCTCAGATCCTTCCAGACTCGATGGATAAATCAATACACTTGACTCATGAAAATACGTTTGTTTCTGACATAATGAAGCTTTTTTGCTGTTTGCATTAGATAAGGTTTATATCTGGGTTCCAACTAAAAATAAAATTATTTTTCCCCGACTTCTTTCCGATTTCCCCGACTAAAATGTTTTCTTTTCCCTGCTTCCAAAATAATACAAACATCTTTCCTATAAACAGTCCATTAATTATATCGGGCGTTTTTTATAGAGTGACACAAGTTTAAATCATAATAAAACAAGGAAATATATTTTTAATATTAATGAAACGGGCTTTATTGGAAAGAAAATTTTATGAAATTAATGTTTAAATACGATTTCTGCCATGTGGCCGCCACGGCTGGCGCGTAGAAGGCGCAATCTGGAACACCAATTTTCAACAACTTTTCGCAGCATTTGCGGCCGTATTTCGCCGATAACTCTTCGAATGTTGATTTCCAGGTGTTCAATTGTTTGTGGTTTATCGACGTAGACAAGTGACTTAACATAACCCCAAAGAAAATAATCCAATGGGATTAAATCACACGATCTTGGTGGCCAATTAATTGGGCCATTACGTGAAATTATTTTTTCATCAAAAGTTTCTTTGAGTAAATCAATTGTAGCGTGCGCTGTGTGGCATGTGGCTCCGTCCTGTTGGAACCACATATCAGCAAGATTAATGCCACGTAATTGAGGTACGAAAAAATTTCGAATCATGTTCCTATACCGTTCACCATTGACAGTAACATTCTGACCATCATCGTTTTTGAAGATATATGGGCCAATGACTCCGCCAGCCCATAAAGCGCACCAAACAGTAATTTTCTGTGGATGTAATGGTGTTTCGACAAAAGCTTGTGGATTCTCCTCACTCCAAATGCGACAATTCTGCTTATTTACGTACCCATTCAACCAGAAATGGGCTTCATCGGAAAATAAAATTTTGAATGGAAATTCAAAATCAATATCAATTGTGCTTCAGCCCATTCGCCGAATTGGCGGCGCATACGATGGTCGTTTGGCTTTAATTCCTGCACAAGTTGAATCTTGAAAGCTTTTAAGCCAAGATCCTTTCGTAAAATCTTCCATAAAGTGGAAGGACACAACCCCAGTTGCTGAGAACGGCGACGAATTGATTGATTAAGATCATCTTCAATGCTTTCCTGTACAGCGGCTACAGCTTCTTCAGTGCGCACTGTTCGGCGTCTCACGGGATGCACATTATCAGTAACAGTAAATGTGGTCCGAAAACGATCTATTGTTCTTCGAATTAGCCGCTCTGAAGGACGATTATGTACGCCATAAAATGGAAGAAGTGCACGATGAGTTTGACGAATAGAACAATTATTTTGATTAAAAATTTCAACAATTTGCACACGTTGCTCTGGTGTAAGTCGATTCATAATGAAATTTCAAAGCAAACTAAACAAAAAGCAACTATCAGCTGTTAAATGGGTGTTCAAATAAAACAGTGATGCCAACTCAAAGTTGTGACACTCTAAAAAAAACACGCTTTACTTATAAAAATAGAATCAGAAAAACACTTGCGATACGAAAACGATCGTACTAGGTGACCGGTAAATTGTGCAAATGTACCTATATTAAAAAAAACGCGCGTTCTAAATTTTATAATTTCCCCGACCAGTACCAAAATTCCCCGATTTCTTTAGGAAAATTCATTAAAAATGTTTCGGCTTTCCTTAATCGAAATAAAATTTTTTCGGAAAAGCGAGAACCCCGATATAGGTAAATACGTCGAACAATTTTCTAATGAACTTTTAATGACTATAAACAAGTACATCTACCTAGTTTTATTGGTGAATATTAAAAAACGCCCATTTCATCATTATATTGTGTACCTAACACACAAGAACTAAGTTTTTACTAATGTTCGCTACGATCTGTTATGCATATTAAGTGTTGAAGGCATTTTTTTAAAATAATAATTGATGATAAATGATTAAAATTAATATCCCAACTATTAATGTTCATTTAAGTAATATTCCCAATTACCGTAATATATTTTTTTCATTGCATCTTATAAAGGCATAATAACCTCGTTTAATACAATTTATTTGTTTGGTTATAACACTTTAGTTGGTCTATAAAACGTGATAGGTACTACATACTTATATTATATACTGTTTTTACTTTTGATAGTTACAAATTACTGAATAGGTATCTATCATATTTAACTGACCATTAGTCAATAGTCATAGAAATGGAGACCGGTTTTTTAATCGCGAGTTAACTACTGACCATCAGTCGATGAATAGAAATGATTATTAAAAACAATGATTTCTATGGTGATTGACTGATGGTCAGAGCTAACTAGCGATTGAAAAACCAGCCCTAAGATTGATTGTAACAGATTGTTGGAACAATCTTACCATAGAAGTAACCGAAGAATAAAGTTATCTGGCGTTGGTGAAATCGGACATAAGTGGCATTTAATTACATATACATTAGTTTTTATAAGTCGTATAAGATTTAATACTTAAAATTTGTTATTGATTTTTGTAAGATATCTACGAAAAAATTGCAATAAAATCAAATGTTGTAAATTAATTTTTATCGTGTAATAACGAAGTTCACAATAAAGTTGGCAAATGTTTTTTCACAGGTAATAAACAAAATAGTAAACATGAATTTTATAAAATATCAGATACTACATACTTATAGGTATCTACCTACACATCGAGAGAGATTTATTAAATTTTAAAAATCTCTCGTTTCCGGTTGTCGACGAATAAATGAAATATTAAAAGAGGCACCTGCCTACGAGCTGCGTTTTGTGACGTTTCCTTGATGTTCAACGAATGTTTTAGTAATAAAATATTTTCCGTCGGATAAGGAAATACTCGTGCACTGGTGATAATTATTATCAAATTAATAAAAGTAAAGATCAGTTACGTGGTACTGATTTACCGAGTTTTCTAGCTACAGCATCTAAATTGTTAACTTAACAGAACAATATATTATCGCCCAGTTTTGGAAAAACGTCTTAACCCACAAAAAGTAAATTTTACAGGAGCCATAGTAGCCATTGTAGCATAAGTTATAAGCAAAATATTACGGAATTTTACGGAAATACAAACCGAATTGTCACCAGATTTTAATAGATTATGCCTTTACTCTTACCATGAATAATTCATTTTCTCAAAAAGTGACGGTTAAGACGTTCTGCCAAAACTGCGTCGTCATATATATTATATATCGATATTGTCTGATTTGGAGTATCTAATTCTATTAATAGCCTGTTTTACCAAATAAATAAATTATTTAATCTGATATTAAGTTATTGTGGTCATGGTAAGAAAAATTTTTAACCAATAAAAAATCATTATTAATCGATTTAGGGTCGAATTCATAAACGAAACTTAAGTATAACTTCTACTTATGTCATTTTATTTTCACTTGAAAATTTAAAGTCAATACTTGATCATAACCTTTACGCACCTATCTCATTCTTATTGCAGTTTACTTGCTCGTTTTGAAATTCATAGACAAATACCTCGTTAAAAAATATTTCAAGTTTGCTATAAGTAAAAGATATACTTAAGTTTCGTTTATAAATTTGTCCCATAATCTTGAATTAGTTAATTTTTTGTTTAATTTACTTTGGCGAAACCTGGCCCTAAGTCGAACAAACGTCGACCGAATTCAAATTTTGTAAAACAAAATTTTAGATCTCATTGTCAATCGATGTACTATGTACATATGCTTATACTGCTGGTAACATGTTACTAATTGTACGCTTTAATAGAAACCACATAGGCATGTCGACTATTACAGGTCACGTTAAAAAGTTAATTAAGAAATTCCATCAATAGCGTAACAACTGCCCGGATAATATTTCACGAGCTTTAACACGAAAGGATTACCAACATACCATATTAAAGCTCAACTTAACTCAAAATCTATAGGTAGGTTCATTTAATAAAAACTAACAGTAATTTGAATATTAATTTGACTGTTAATTATGTATTATAACATGAATTGTATACAATTGGTCATATATTGCGGTTAGACAAACTGTTTTTTAATTTAAATTTGTTATAAATTAGAGATCATAAACTCATTACCTAACTTCCGGTTTAGTAAAAAAATATTCATTTAATCGACTAGCTTTCTAAAATTAATAATTTAATAAGAACTAAATTTTAGTGACATCGTAATTACCTAAATTATATTATATCACGTTTTAAAGACGGCATTAATAGGTAAGTCAAAAAGTAAAGTACTTGACATGTTGAAAATGAACGCAAACGCTACCCGCTTACTGTTTAATGTTAAAATTACGACGTTACATCTTCAATTCTCGATTGCGAGGAAGTACGCTTATATTTCTGTAGCATCGGCCAAATAACTACGTAGCGGTGTTCGATGGTCATTCATCGTGCACTTGAAGACTGTGCTTGAACAAGCAAGTTGAATTTCCGGGCCTACACTTGTTTTTTATCGATTTTAAACAAATCCTTCGACGGGCTGGACTAATCGTTAATAAAAAAGAAACTTTGGTACACCTACATATAACGATGTAGGAAGCTACTACTATAGATTTGGATCTTCCATTTTAACGGTACATTAAATAATTCCGACGTTTTCCCAATCTGTAGGAAATAGTATTTTCAGAAATTAATTTTGCAAAGAAAAATTAGATAACTTAGTTTCAAAAAGTATTTAGCTAACAATAAGTATTATTTTAGTCAATAAATATTTGAACAAATACAAATTAGATAGTTAAAATAAATCATAGCGTTTAGCGATAAATATTTTTTCTAAGTACGGCGATAGGAATTTCTATATAATTTTATAAGTAAATTGGAATCACCCCATTAAGTATAAATAATATCGAAAGTTCTCGAATGCAAGATTACTTTTGGAATAACAGTGGTTTGTTATCAACAAATGCGAGTATTTAGGGACGTGATGTGAGTACACGATACCAAGTTTATAGGGGTGGATAAAGATAAGAGGGACAATTTTTGTCGTGATTGCAACGTAAGAAGCCTAACTCTGACTGAAATGATCTGTTAATGCCTGGAAATGCACCCCGAAACGAAAACAATCTTTCTGCAGATTGCAATTTCCACTCTAGAAGTTTACTTCAGTTAGAGTAGATAACCATTCGTTGTTTTTTAGGACTGAATCTTACAAAATGGTACGTTTCATTACTCTCAGAAGTACGTTCAGCTGTAGGCGCTTTAACACGTTTTGTTTTAAAATAAGAGAAGCTACAAAAGATGTTTTCCATCGTTTACCTACACGGTGTACGATTTATTAAACTTTTCAATATGTGTACATATTTTTGAAATCGCATTGTATTCACCTTTGCGTTTAAAACACAATGTATATAAGTGATAGTTAATAATTTATTATTTAAAAGAAACAGTTATTATATTTTTATGAAAAAGAACAATAACTTATTTCTGCCATCCATCTTTATACAAAAATTGAATAACACATCTCCTTTACTATCAAATATACAAAACCTATACTTTTAAGAATGCGAGAGACGTCTGCATCTGTCAGGTATGTAAGAATTTGAAGTTGACGTCGACTTCGACTGCATGCAAAGATCTATAAACGAAAAACAAAAATGGCGTCTTTGCAGGTACCCAATTACAACTCGGCTGCTTTGCAATTTCGTACTGATATTATTCGAAGTTATCTGACATTTCCATCTTTTCTACTTAAAGCACAGTTGCCGCGTAATAAACACTTTAAAAATCAAACATTTTTTGCACTATTCGAGCGACTAACGATAAAGATAATAATATTTATTTAATTTTTATCGATCTCCAAGTAATTCACATTAGCAGCCTGGTCTCATTACGAGTGGAGATCGAATTACCACCAGACTATTTGATAATGAACACTTCTAATTCATTTACATTGTAAATACGGGTCTAATTTATGTATTGACTAGCAAACGCTACATCGCTTATTGCATACTTTTAATAGTACGATAACGCAATTAGTTTGGATTATTTACTCCATTATTATACAGAATAAAAATAACGTTGGGGATCTCTACAGGGTGTCCAGGAAATGGTGGTAAATCTCTCGAGGACGTATAAACCACGTTAAAATAATGCCACGAGTTCGTAGAAAACAAAAATCTCGCGGCGCTCCACTGTCGAGATATTCAGCGCCAAAGTTGAATTTTTCTAAGTGACATTTTTATTTTTAGTTGGAATTTAATAATTTTGGGTACACCTACGTAATAAATAAAGGTCTTTAAAATGGCGTAATAAGTTTTTTGATATCGCCCCGGACGAGCCAACGATCATAAATAGAAAAATTGGGTTTACACAGGGTGTTCAAAAAGGGTTAAATATTTAAAGAGCATATAAAACGATCAAAAATCAGTTAACAAGGTTTAATATGTATTTGAATCTGCAAATCAACAGTTTTTGAGATATGCCTTATCCAAGCGGCGGCCTGCCAACGCAGGATTACTAGATTGCAGGTATATTTGTAATTCAATTTAAAGTTTGGAAAGTGACACATTCTACCGATGATTTACCTTGCACAGTTATTAGATGATGTAAAGAAAGACTACAATTTATGACAACTGTAAAATACGAGGTACGAGGTGACAGCACTATACGAAACGTCATTATTGATGATGACAAGCATCGGCAGTCCACTTGGATAGATCGCAAGAGTGAATTTTTATTTTCGAAAGTTCAAATAAATTAGGCGTGTTAAGTAGGAATTTAGTTTTTAAACAAATTAACCTCACAAAACATCTATCGATAAAGATGTGAAAACGAAATGAAATGCTCTTGATCAAATTGTTTTATTTGTTGTTACAACTGTGCAAGATTATTTACAGGTGTTGTATATACACTAACCTTACTAACGGTAAGTAAGTAATTCCAAACATAAAAATTTGAAGAAGTTGAGAGATCTATAATAAGGTAAAAAGTGAGACAAGAAAAATTGGTCTTATATTTATTTTACGGGCACATGTAGTAGGTACCTATGTATATTAAGACCTTTGAACTTGTTTTTCATCACATTATATGGCGTTCAGGTATTTAACCTTTCTTTAACAGCCCGTATAGTGGAAACACTGCACCACCATTAACACTAAATAATAGAATAATTGTAGAGAAAATAGTTATATGTATTTTTACATTACCTATTATTCACATTAATTTGCAATGTTACAGAGATAGAAAACAATAAATTAAAGTTTAAAGTTTGTATCAAACATTTATCACTATAAATTACATAGATATGTCATTAAACGGCGGCAGTCATTTAATAAAATTGCTACCATAAATTGGTTTAGTTTAATTAGTGTAAAAGAGTGCTTTTGTGTTCAACTTTAATGAAATTTTAGCAACTTTTTGATTACATTAATTTCAAAAGTAGGTAATACAGCTTTTAGTATAGTTAGGTAGGTACCTATTAATGTGTTACAAAATTTCATTGTATTAGTTTGCGTATAGTAATTAGTAAGCAACTCTCTTCGTTGTTTATGAAGCAATATGCAATAACTATTATGGTAGGCATTATATCTAAGCCTTTTTGGGATCAACCAAACACTGTAGTAGTAAAAGGTAATTTAGAAATTATATAGTACCTACGCTTTATAACGTTATAAGCGAAAATTATTCAAGGATAGTTTCGATTATGTAGTTATCATAAAAAAAATCCAAAAAATAATACATAGGTACGTATACAAAAGATAAAGCGAATTGTCAAACGAATTGGTACGCACTTTCGACTTTATAATTAACGAAAGGAGGAATCGGGTTACTTTCCAAACATTGGAGACAGTGGCAACGCGAACAAACATTTCTACAGACTTTTCGTTATAGCTCTAACGGATCTGTTTATCTTAACGAACGTCATTGGAACGATTAATTAGATGATATAAAATTATTTGGGAATAAGTTACGTAGATACGTACATACATACACCGCTTAAGTTCGAAATATTACGAAAAAATAATATACGTAGGTACTAACACAATGAAAAAAAAATGATTTAACCCTTTCGTTACGGCATACGTGAGTATGCGTACTCTGTAGGGAAAAGTCGGTCTCCCGGTCGGAAATATGCGTAGGTCTTATATATAAACAACTTGTCTAAATGATAACTACGAATCGAGTTTAAATACAGACAATTGTTCCGCTTAATTGTTCTTCTTGTACGCTTCTTAACAGTAGTTAATTGTAAATTATTGTTATTATTTATTTATTTATTCATCGCATTGTTACGATTATGGTGTAAAGTACCGAGAGTCGACTAACGTCTGCGTCAGGAACGAAAGGGTTAAAATTGACTACGTAGACTCAATAAGCGCGTTCGGCAAAATTCAGCGATTAGGTAGAAATTGCATGCGATTGGTTTATTTCTTCATATCCTCAAATCACACGTGATTTAACGCGTCCAATTAATAAAAATGAAGATAAAAACGAAATGTTACTTCTGAAAAGACGTTGTTCACATCTAACCGAGAGTTCACTTAACTGATCTTCGTTTAAATTTATAGTAGTACCGATTGCATATTACAAACTATCTACTTTACTAAGTACCCTATATAAAGTTCTACTCTTATCGCTTATCCTTTGTGTTATTTTTTGTTGATGAAACACATGGCGTAGTTTGGGTGGTATTTTTGCGCAGAAGTTTTTGCGGACATTCTGCGTTTGAGCGGTCTGATATATTACCTCGGAGCACGACCCGCGCGACACTGAGATAGATTCATGTGATACGATATACGACCGCTGGGTTTTATAAAAAGTATAGGAATAAAATTTATATGGTATCCTTCGGTGTCAGAAGCGACGCCGACGCCGCTTTGCGTCAAGGAGTTTAAGAAAAATGAAAATTAGATCTATCTAAAAGTCGCGCAACAACGCAACATTCTCTCAGTTTAACAATAAATAATGAATTAGAGTGAATGACATCGATTACATTTTGATCACGCGGGATCTAGACGTAATGTAAACATAGTAAGTACACACTAAAAGGACACTTATATTACTCTTATTATTAAATTAACGACAGCTGTAGTATTATTATTATGAAACGGCAACAATTTGAAAACGATAAATGGGTAGTGTTAATAGATGTTTAGGTTTTTTGTACAAATATATGTATAATCTGCTGTAAAGTATTACATAAGAAAACTATTTTCTGTAAAAGGTTTGCATTTTACTGTCGGTTGTAGTAATACGTATAAATTAAAATTGCTTACTTAACCAACAATAGGAAAATTACCTATATTATATTTGACAAGTAGTGGTTCCACATAATATGTTATGTTCGTTAAATTTTCTACAGATCATGAAATGTATCTTATATTTAAATTAGAAGCGTTTCTAAATTAGTTTCAAAATTTAACACAAGTGGACGTTTTATTTGGACGTTTGTTGAGACAGTTTTGACAAATCGATCTGCAAAAATTATGAGCGATTGGCGTACGCAAAATTTTGAACAAACTGGACTAAAAAAAAAGTCCCGTTTACTGCGGTAGTCACGATCACTGGACATTATTTTCGTTTGACTTATTTTTGGGGTCCACAACAAGAAAAACTATACAAGCATAATCGGCATTTTGAAAAAGAATTCGGATAAATACAAAAATATTATCAAATTCAAATTTTACTTTTAGATGTTTAGATCGTTTGATTTTCGATTAACAATTTACTTGTAAAAAACTTCAATAACAAAACATCTGATAGTTTTATTAAGTAGATGCTTTGCGTAATAAATTCAATGTTTTACTCTACAAACTGCGTTTCCAAGATAAACAGAAGATTTCATAAAAAATACATTTTTTGTTCGTCGAAGGACAGAAAAACAATCGATTTCATTTAATATTTCATATAATCATTTACAAAAAAATGTAATTAATTAATTACTGCTTACCTACTTAATTTTTATTTGGTCTATACTTACTATAACAATTAAAGATTGTTAAAAATTAAGAAACTACACAATAGTTTTCCTTTGGCAATACTATCTACTTTCCAAAATTAATTAAATTATTAAAAAAGGAATAGATACGCACTCACCTACTTTAAATTTAAATTTAATTTAAGTCACAAAATATATTCCTAATATAAGTTTTGACAGTAATAACGAAGAATATTCCTACTACACAATAAACTTTCTAAATTGTTTGATAGACACCTTAACGTTTAGATGATTAATAACTTTATAATAAACTTTTTCGGTGCCGAATTTGCAATTATCTTTATTACGTCTTTATACCTTTTACAGAAGCAATTTATTATATTTTACATCACAATTTATGTTCATCAAAAACATAACTGATCATTTTTAATATCTGTTCTTTAAATAGGTAGTATAGGTAGGTAGGTACCTATCAATTTTAAATCAAAATCGTTATCTTTCTGTATTCTATATACCTTACAGCTTTTATAATGGCCATTCATATTTTTATATGTTTGGGAAAACCCTTAGCACCTATAGATATAATTGCAGTAACGTTTATTTTTATGATTATAATTTTCTTTTTACACAAAATGTTTTTAAGTAGGATGTTTTCTAAATATATTTTACTGCAAGAATTCGTTTGTATTACTATTATTATTTTTGCATTGTAACTATCATCACTAATAAATTTTGTAAGTAAATATTTTAATAAAAATGTAGGTACGGTTGAAAATCGATATCTACACCTTTATCGCTAAAATGTTTAATACGTATGTTAAGTCTAGTATTTGTATCTCGTACAGAGTTTTTCTTGTTTTATTTTTTATTTTATGATCTTGAGATCGTTGTTAATTGATCAAAGATTTTTTTTAACAAAATTAAATCAACTATTATAAGAACTTTTAAGTTTTGCACTTTTGACAAAATCACATATAAGTAGTAGTCTCATATAGATACGTTATTATAAAATATAATTATTTCTGACCACTCCAAAGGTCAATAATTATTACATAATAACTAACGTAGGTAAGTATTATTCTATAGAGCTGGTTTTATGATATATTTAAATATTTACTACTCGTATAAATCTATCAGCAGTATTAAGTATTTCTAATAATCGTAACAAATTAAATATAACAATAAACGTTTTCCTAGGTATAGGTAGGTGTATATTAGTCAAATTATCGATAATTTCTAATGTTCACGATGTGAATTGACTAAAAGCCTCTATTGTAAACATGTGATGTAATCGAAAAACGATTTACACGTTTACTATTACTATTTACTATTCAATAGATGATTTATCTAATTATAGAATAATTTACAAAATTACATGCACATAATAAACAGTGCAGTTCAATGTAATCTATAACAATTTACTAAAATATTATTTTTTCTTGTAAAACGTCTGTGATCAATGGGCATCGATCCCGAGATAATAAAATAAACAAAAAAATAACTTCAATGCAGGGGGAGATGTGTCCACAAACCTACATATCATATGTATATAGTAATAAAATAGAAAAGGAAAAAATTGTTGTGAAGGAAAGTAATAGTTCAGCCAGTCAACAAAACAATTATAAAACCGTTATATTAAACGTTTCGCCGTTGATAAAACAGGCTTCTAAACAAACTGCAAAGAAGGTTTACAATGAGGGGACCAGGCCAGTGACAACTTGAAAAACATATCTGAAAAGCAAAAACTGCTGGATTATATTACTTTTCTTCACTATCACTTTATAATCTTTTTGACCAGCTTCAAATACTACTTTTCAAAGAAAATAATAAAAGAAGCAAAAGTAAAGCGGAACTTTCTTTTTATCCTATTGCTACATTATTTATATGTTGATATATTCGAACTGAATTAGGTACTATGTATAAAAAAATTACGAATATTGTTATTGTTTAAAAAACAAAAACTTCTAAAACGTAGGTAATAATTTATCAAATTTTAAAAGACGGAGAATGAAATATTTTCCATATTTAGAAAATTCCAATTTAAAAATATAAAATTGAGGGCTCATTACGCTCACATAGAGCGATAAATTAAATTTTTGTATAAAATAGTAGAAAGTCTAATGTTAATTTCTAGACATTTTTCCATTCTCAAAATAAAGTGCGAACACACTTCAGACACTCGCCTTGTATATAAATAACTAAGCAGTTTTCTGAAGTAAATTCAAAATTCTTTAGGAGTTTACGTTCTTTATATAAGCCATCTCGCCATTTTTGTATTTAGCTTGATCCTTACCTAAATGCGAGAAAATTCGCAATTTTTATTTGCGAAATTCAAAACGTAAAAACACTTTTTCGCTTCAAAATGATAATTGTAAATATTGTCTAAAGTGCTTTCTGAAAGTCTGCATTACGTTATAAGAAACAAAATTAAGGTTCAAAAGAATGATAACAAAAAGCGAGAATGAAAAGTATTTTACGACAAGTACGTTAACTAAGTTAAAATTTAATTTTTCAAAACTTCTTGCATAAAATAAAACTCTTATTTTACTAATAATAACTTTAGATGCCCACCTAAAAAGCTCGTATAAAACTTGAGCACTAAAGCAATACTGTCTAAATTAAATTCGAGAATACTGATAATTTATTGAAATTATCAAAGTGAGATTTGTAGTGCTGTATATAACCGCAACATAGAACAACACAATTTGCAAACTTATTTGTGAGCATCAAACCAAAAACGACCCTTAAAAATTAAAATGCTTAGGGCTAAATTCGTTTGACGGCAACGTTATGTTGTATTAACTTTGTAGTAAGATCAGTCTAGCGTAATTAAAGTTTAACGAATCTAATAACGTGCCTTCTCGTTGCGCAACAATGTTCATTAAAGAAGACCGATGCGCACCCATTATTAAAGAAGTTCGATACGGTTAAAAAAGAAAATTAGAAATCGGGGTTATATTACACAAATTAAGATAAACAGTCCCCCTTAATAGCTTCGTAATTACCGGATAAATCCTTAATGGTGCTTTATTTTGTTCGCAAGGTATTATTTTTATCGTGTCAGTCATCTCTCGTATGCTAGGCTTACATTCATTAACCTGAAATAACAAATTGCTTCTGAGCGAAGTAAATGGATCGTATATCAGATAAAAGATATTTATTTTGAAACAGTACAATTTTTTATGGACTTCCCAAAGCTTCTTTAATAGATAGTACTTCCGATTAGCAAAAAAAAAAATTGTTTACCACTTGTAACGATTACTGGCCTAATTTTTAAAAGCGGCATTACAGTTTAATCTTTATTTTATATTCTCGAACAATCTCATAACTGGCTGACTGATAAAGAAGATAATCGGAAAAGACAATTTATCGCAGATGTGAAAAGAAATACATACTTATATGTGAAAATTTAATTTCGTAAAACAGACTCGACGAACATTCGCAGCTTCGTGGAAAAAAAGCCTTGTTTTTTTACTCGATACTACACGGAGCGAGGAAGCCCATGGCCATTACCTATTATGTAATTACTACCCTCCTAGACTGTTTACATTCAGTTAAATTACGTTAGACTGCAGTGCGGACGCCCAATGCGCAGTTATTACTTCAACGTTTATCAAAACAGAACAGTTGCGTCTAGAATATTAATGGGGCTAGATTTCTGAATTTTCTTTGATAATTACTTTTTCCGCATAGAATGTACTTAGTTAGATGTTTATTTTTGGTGGTAATACTAACGAGATGGGTAGTTACCAAATCTTGTTTTGGATAACAAATATATTTATCATTATTCTTGCAATATTTAATTAGATTTTATATCGGACGTTAAATCATTATTTATTTACTTTAATAGATATACTGTTCAAACGGTTTTAGATGTAAATGTGAAATTTTATATGATGTAATGGGAAATGATTTCGCATATTATAGAATTGAAAAATAATTTTTTTCGCAGGCACTTTTTTAATTGTGTTTGAATTGTGCTACATCGACTAACAAGGAAGGTTAAGGTAGGTGGAAATCTAAGAAAAATTTGAAACTTTGCAGGTTTGTAGTACTAGTCTACCCTAATCCAGAGACGTATTCCGTTCGTGCTCTTACGCGGTTTAAGAGGGTGAAATCCACCCTTGAAAATTGGAGCTTTTTCGATTTTGCTTATTATCTGTAATATAACAAGAGTTATCGCCAACAAACTATATATTTTTATAAATGACTCTTCAAGTCCTACATATGATACACAAATTAGGGGTGAATTTTTTAAGGAATGGTACTCTATGTCCGATGCGGACTAGAGGACGCTTAGCTTAACAATGGTACCGCTGCGACCGTAACTTGTCTGTAATAGACTATAAGAAAAAAAAATAGAAACTTCCAAATTTTTCTTTGTATTTTCTACCCTTTTCTCGTTATCGTTTTCTCTCTATGGTCAATTTCCAGCGTAGATTATTTCGTTGGCTACGAATTTGCATTATTAAATACCTATTAAATACCTAGGTAAGGTAAAATTTCGTTCGCAAAATTGGACCGTTGAATGTTTGAGGGGAGCCTTAACCAGGAGCCTAACCAAACTCGATTTTCAGAGAATTTGTGTTAGAGCTTAAAGGTCCATGTATTTACACTTTATAAATACACGGAGAGTTAGTCGACAAAGAAATATTCTACCTTTCCTCGTCGTATTAATCTTTTCTGTTTGCAATCCTTTTAGAGTACACAACACAACACACAAAACTCGCGCACTCACACGCAAAAAGGCCTTATTAACCGAACGAGCACTCCTCGCATACACGAACAATACGAGGCCGTAATTTAAAATTCGAACTACTGAAACAACCACTACCACTCTGTACGATTAACGCGAAAGATCTGAAGCGGTCTAGCCAGAATTCTATATATAAATGCATTCGAGTTATCACGTGGATACTAGGAAATCCCGTTTTTATTTTAAAAACATTTAGTTGTTTGCTCGCACTTCGATAAGCTATGAAAGTACGCGGTGCACATGTTTTATTAGTTGCTTTGTATTTTATCGGCCACATAAAAATGCGATTAAACTTTTAACTGATTTATGGTTTGTATAATAGGGAAATTTTCAATGCTTAAGGGCACACAAATAGTTTTTAAATTAAAAATAGAGTAAACGTATAATTCTGCGGTACAAAGGCAGTAGATAGTGATCATTCAAATAATTTTACTGCATAAAAAATACATAATTTTAGAATAAATTTCACCCTCTTAAACCGCGTAACAGCACGAACGGAATACGGCTCTTGATTAGGGTTAACTAGTCTACGTCTACAATCCTGCAAAGTTTCAAATTTTTGCTGAGATTTCCACCTGCCTAACCTTCCTTGTAAGGTAATTGCACTTTAAATCTAGCAACCGTTGTTTTGTTAGTATAATTTAAACATTTATTAATTTGTTAATAATTGATTTTTTGTCTGTTATGTAACCCTATGAAAAATGGTAATGGTTATAAAGGCGAAAAAGTAAGCTTTCCAATGACGTCGGTATTGCGGAACCTATAGTGCTATTTAAAAAAATGCAAGATGACGACCACACTCAAAAACTGACTGCGAAAAAAATTATTTTTTTAGTTCTAAAATATGCGAAATCATTTCCCATGACATCATACAAAATTTCGAATTTATATCTTGAATAAACATCCTAATTATTATTAGTTCAGTACCTACATTATAGTTGCTATATTCCTGTTGTAAGAAGTATTTAACTTTTTAAAATAAACCAATGGCAGAGTGAAATGTGTCTCATATTGTTATTCGAACACGTAAAACAATAGAAGTTAATGACGCTCGAGAAAAATTTTATAATATACAGGGTACGCCATTTAAGTTCACGATCTTAAAATGTAGGTAATCAAAAATTAATTTGCTTAATTTCAAATTATTTGCCTCCGAATGACGTCTCGGAGCTGGGGATTATCCTTAAGATAACCACACAAAAAGTAATCGCAGGGTTTCAAATCTGGACCGTTAATACCGCCGCGACAACTCCATAAATATCAACCGAACTATACTTAATCGATGCCATCTACTGAATGTAACCATTGTCCGCCATAATATCCAAATTTTGGTCAATTGAAATGCACGAATCGTGCAGAAATTTGCAACATTCTGCTGCTGTTGCCGTGTCATCGATAAAAATAAGCTTAATTTAATTAAGCCCTTTGCTATTACCCATTCGATTGTTACACGTTTTGAACGTAAAAATTGCGTAATCGTCACGTGTAAAATTGTTTTGTCCGTCCGATTCGTCAGTTTTACTTAACGACAGTCGTTTAAATCATTATGGCATCATTTCGTCGTTTGAAAATTTTTGAAAGGAGTCGATCTTGAACCGTATTCGCTGTTGTGCGTTTCTAGAACGATAGCGCTTTCTTGTTGATATTGACGTTCTCTTGAATATTTAAAATCGCAAACTTAAACGGTAGATTCTATATATATTATATACGTATTATGTACTATTTAGACGGAAAGAAGTGTCTGAGCGCTCTTGTATAATTTGTTTGGGCGATTGGATACCAAAATATTTCTTTTGCCGGGGATCTCCGAAATAACTTATGTCGAATATGAATTGATTAATAAATTTTCATAATACATAAATATAAAGTTATCAAAAACTACAGTAAGTTATTAGTAATTAGGAAGATAAGATATTTCTTTTCTTAACTAATTTACATAATTCCGATCCGATCGGTATTGGTGTACTGACAATAGTTGGTAGAGATGTAACGAAATGGTTACCGTCTAAGATCTTTTTCGCACATATTACACACGAAAAGTCTCAGGACCGAGCAATAAGTAAAATCAATGTTTTTATTTCACTTGAATGTTATTGTACTACGCATACCTAAAATTCTCTCATACAAAAAACAGGTTTATTTTATGATTATTTTTTTATTATTCCGATCGTGAAGAATAATGTGATAAGCACTACGGGCATATTTATAGGTGTTAGAAGATCCAAATTTAGTACCCTCTATATTGATATAACTATATTAAATCATGATATAATGCTAAGACGGGCCTATGCAATTATACGTAACTATCTATTTCAAGTTTCAACGAACACACATGCAGTAAAATATAGCCATGATCAAACAATTATTTAAAAATTTCTAATGTATCTATACTATTGGGTCTATGCATAATTCCGTAGCGAAATTCCGACAGATGTCGTTCGCAGTTGTTTTTCCGCTCTCACATGTGTCAAACGTATGAAGTGTCGTACATTAAGTGAAAGCTGAAATTTGTGCCGACATTTTAAGAAAGTATTCATCGAGATCCGTGACGTTTACGAAGTTTAATTATAGTTTGAACATGGAAGGAAAAAATGCGTATTTTCGGTGCATTTCGCTTTTTTATTTCCGAAAAGGCAAAAACGCGTCGCGAACCCACAAAAAGATATGCGCCGTGTACGGAGAGAATGCCGTAAGCGAAAGTGTGTGTCGGAAGTGGTTTGCAAAATTTCGTCGCGGAGATTTTGATCTCGAAGATGCTCCTCGCTCTGGCCGGCCAGTCACTACTGATGTCGATCAAATCAAGACTTTAATCGACTCCGACCGGCATTTGACGACTACAGAGATCGAACATAACCTCAACATTGACCAATCAACTGTTTCGAGGCATTTACAGAAACTTGAGATGGTAAAAAAAGCTTGATGTTTGGGTGCCGCACGAACTGAGCGAAAAGAATTTAATGGATCGAATTTCAGCTTGCGATTCGCTGCTCAAACGCCATCAAAACGAACCATTTTTTAAAGCAGATGATCACTGGCGATGAAAAGTGGATTGTCTACAACAATATCAGTCGAAAAAGATCATGGTCGAAGCGCGGAGAGGCTCCTCAAACGGTCGCAAAGGCAGGATTGCACCCTAAGAAGGTCATGCTCAGTATCTGGTGGGATTATAAAGGAATCGTCTATTATGAGCTGCTGCCACCCAACAAAACGATTGATTCCACCAAGTACTGCTCACGACTGGCTAAATTAAAGCAAGCAATCGATCAGAAGCGGCCCGAATTGGCGAACAGAAAGGGCATTGTGTTCCACCAGGACAGCGCTAGGCCACACGTTTCTCTGGTGACTCGGCAAAAGTTATTGCGGCTTGGGTGGGATGTTTTGGTGCACCCACCGTATAGTCCGGACCTTGCACCTTCAGACTTTCACTTGTTCCGGGCGCTACAGAACAATTTGAATAACAAAACCTTCAGTTCCCTGAACGTCCTCAAAAACCACTTGGATGACTTCTTTGCCCAAAAATCTCAGGACTTCTATGAAAGAGGGATAATGAAGCTCGTGGAGAGATGGCAGAAAGTCATTGAACAGAATGGAACATATTTAATTGATTAAAATCGCTTTTTTTGCTTAATATTTTTCGTTTGAAATTTACTCAATTTTCGCTACAGAATTATGCATAGACCCAATATATACGCAGGCGTAACAACAACAAATTATTTTAATCTCACAATAACTTGATAAAAATTTCAACGTAGATACCACACGTAACCAACCGATAACATACGATTGTGTCTAGAAATGCTAAAAACACTGCATTGACAGGTTCAACTTTTAAAACATTTACAATAACGTCAGGTCCAAGATAGAAGAGAAGTCGTAAACGTCGTAAAAAACATTCAAATTGCCAAACTCTAGATTTTGCTAAAAAAAATTAATTGCCCCCAATTGTAAGCTGAAATCGTGAGCCTTGCGTACAAATACTTTTTCACGGTTCATGACTGTACAATGTACCAATAAGTGCCTATTTGCGTGTAAGACACGACACCAATTTCCATAACTAATTTATGCAAAAAACAACTTTTATTGATTTTTCAAAAACCGCACATTTTTATCCAAGTTACCTAGAGTATGACGACACATTTATTGTTTCTGAAAATTTCTAAACAAATTTGATCTCGTCAATCCGATAATTAGTTATAGGTAAGTAATAGTAAAGATTAAACTTTTGATAGAGTCATTTTGAAATAGAAACTGTACGATTTTTGAACATATTAGGATTTAGAAATAAAGTAAATAATACTAAGCAATAAATACTATGCAATTCCTTCAACTCCCACCAAAAATATATATTTCATAAGTTTTTTGATTAAAATATTAATTTAGTAAAGAAATTGGTTTTTAAATTAAATTTGGATATAGCTACATACATATGTGTATTTATCATATTTACTTAATTATTCCTACTTTTGTGCAAAAATAGAAACGCCGAAAATTTAAAAGGGAGCCAATATAATAGTCCTTAATTTACAAATTCGATTCGGTGGATATAAAGAAAAGGGATTAACATAATGTTGGCACTTTCTAAAGAATTCGACAAAATCGAGTTCAATTTTTCGAATGATTGCACTTTAAATTTGGTTTTAGTCAGATCGACGCACTACTCTTTTCGAATGTTTGTTTTTGCCTTTAAAATTCGTTTTCAATCACGAAAACTAACCAACAGAAAAATAAATTCAATCATAGCGTCATTAAGTTCGTGCCTCAAGTAAACCTACAGCTAGCTAGCTATAATTGTCGATCTTTGAAGCGAATTGGGAGTCCATATCCTGACTTCATTAAATGTTCACGATCGGATTCGACAGAACAACGCAAGCCCGGATCTCATTAGTCTCCGCTAAATGCCTTTCAATTAATATACCCCTGAATATGTAATGCTCCAATAACCGAATAATTACACACACTAACGTTCTTAGAATAGCCCAAATTTACGTATAATTTATCAAAGTTAAAATAACACATTATTATTGGAGCGACCCCTAAAGCAAGTGTGCATGTCACATATAAAATACCTACTTCGTTTAAGGTGAATTTTTCAAATTAACGGTCACTATCTACTAATCATTAGTCAATCGTTATATAAAAACAACTGCCCAAACAATTGCTTATATAGTCACCGATTGACGCTAACATTCAAATTTCAGTAAAAGTAATATGAAATATAAAATAACTTAGGCTTTGCCTATTAATTATAAATGTTAGAGTAAATGTATTAAATTAATACGCGTCCAATTACTTAAAAAATAAAACAAAATGTAGCATTTACTACAACAAACATTATACTTAAGTGTTCAATTTTTTTTCAAAACCTCTTGTTATTTTGAGTAGGTGGTTGATGCGTTGTAAGTACAATGTTTTAAATAAATTAAGTTGAAATGGGTAACCCCTATTGCGTTATGTAGAATTTACAAATTCATTTAAACGTACACCAATTAGGTGTATATGTACGGTTATTTTTTTGTTTTTTTTTTAACTGCCGTAACGTTTTTGATAATAAACCAGTTCTCAAAAACAAAACACTTCTCAAACAGTTCTCAAAACACTTTTGAGGAATTACTTGTATTATCTACAACTTTTATACTTGCAAAATATTTTAAATGTTTAAAAACTTCAGAATGGCGGTCGTTTATAAACTTTAATGTCGGCCATTTTGAAAACTGTCCCATAGATTTTTTGAAAAATTATATTTTTAGAAGCACCTAAATATACGCTAAAACTTTTATTTAAAACATTTTCATCACTTTCCTTCAGTTTTTTTGGTTAGTGATAATTGCCCTCGCGCAATACGCGTTTCACGGTAGATAGTTGGGTTTTTTCACATTATTTATTTAAGAATAAACGCCTTTTAGGCCACAACAGGACCTGTTAGTGTTTCGGCTATAGTAAGTAATAGTAATAATTTTTATTCAAAAGAAACTGTGCTTGCTTGCCCTTTTCCTGTACATTGTAAATCTGGAAATTTTAAAAATTTTGAACGTGATTATGTAGATGAATGTCAGTGACACGAGAAACGTCAGCTTTATACAAGTTCAAAATAAATAAAAATAAGGGTCTTTGTCTTTTCAGATCAATACAATATTCTACTTGGAGAATTTATAGTAAGAATTTTATAGTGGGTAGTAGGTACTTTTTCGATTTTTATTTTTGTGAAAAATAAACGAATTACGATTATAAATTGAGAGATCCATTGATAAATTTCGAATAATATATGATTCTAATGACTACGAAGGTGTGGTATTTTCCACTATCAGTCAGTATTTATTCCCTCCAATAAGCAAGTTTGAATTTTGTGCCTACCACTATTTTGGCGTTTTTTTTTTGTAACGTCATTAACATTCATTATGTAATTTTACGTATTTGCATGTATAATATAGATGAGAAGTTAATTTACTTTTCTGTCTAGATTATGAGTATATTTGTTGGTTTGAATTTTGAAGTGTTCAGCGAATTGGTGTTCAAAATTTTAATATAAATAACATTAATCATTAATGATAAGATAACGCAATGATACAGGTAGGTAGTTTTTGTACTTGAGAAATTGCAACAATTTCTATTTTCGTTAGATAGAATAAAGATAGGCAAGTTGCTTATCTACATTTAGGTGTAACCAAATTTAATTTGAGCCGCTATGACACCCAATTGTTAACTGTAAAACGTGAATTAGCGCGATGTACCTTACTTCGAATTATTTCTATTAAATTACTTAGGTAAATTAATTACAATAGAACATCGTTAAGTCGGTCCCCTTCAACTCGGATCTCCGGATAACCCGTACCGATTTAGGAATCAATAAAAAATATACGAAGGTTAATAAGCCTTGTACGTTAATCAGAAAGAGAGAGCTAAAACTTACAAATATACATTTTAAAAAATAGAAAAACATTTTGTGCGAAAATTACTCTAAATACAGTATGTTTCGAACGTGATTTGTTCCACGCAAACGAAATTTTCTGTAAGTATGTTGTCTTTTATTGATTATCCCACAATTTCCAGTTAATCGGCTCCGGTCCCAATCGATACGACTTAACGAGGTTCTACTGTATAATATAACTTATTAGTTATATTGTCTTAAAACGAAACAAATTAATTCTGACAATAAGATATTTAAACATCAATGTACTTGTATGTATTTATTTATTTATATAAAATTATCTTAATAATAAGTTTTTTTCAATGAATTAAAAAGTAAGTTAACAGAATAGTAATGAATAAAATGAAGTTAGGTAATTAAATTGAAAATATTAATTTAAATTTAAAATTTATGGTTAAAGTGCAAGCCAACATTATGGTTTGGTTTCATGCCGTGAGCGAAACTAGATTGTCCCTGCAAACTGAAGCTGGTGTTGCCGTCGTTACTTTTAGACAATGGTACACTTGCGCCGACCGTACCTACAGCTGGGAAATTTCCAGTTTTTGAACCAGTGACAAAAGCTCCAGCCCCATTACTATTTTCGTAAATAATTCCGGCACTATTAGTAGCAGGACCGACTGGCCGAAAATTTTTGTCTATATTTCTTTGATGTTGCGCCCAGACGTTGGCTTGATGATTAGGATCATTAACAACGTTAAGCTGACCGCGTACGTGGGCTGAACCCCCTACCCCGTACTGTTGATGAAGATTACCAGACACCCCGCTGCCACTGTCAGTAAATACACCCGCGCCGACATCTAAAGTTTTATTCGTAACGGCACCACTTACAGACCCTTGTAGTTTCTTAGACTGCAAAATGCAAAATTTTTCTCGCATTATAATTCGGCGAATAACCAGTACGATATAATACTAGCTATAAGTATAAATTTTATGTAAATGATATCATTTTAAGCGTTCAAATTAGCTTCTCTTTAATGCGAACAAACCTGTTAGTGTGAACACTCTCTGTTTTACTTTGTTCACGGTATCGAGAGTCCACTGTATTTATTACTCAAATTACCTAATTATACGACATCACTGTGCAAGTGAGAATAAGGTGTTAAAATGAAACTCAAATACAAGGGGGGATTAATCGAAAAAGCGTTCAATATATCGACGCGCAGTTTTGGCAAAACGTCTTAACCCATAAAAAAATTTTTCAGGAGCGCACATTTTGTGTTGTAACGTAACTATAAGCAAATACCTTTTAGGAAAATATAAATCGATTTTTTTGGTGAGAAAAATCGAAATATTGTTACCAGATTTTAACAGGATTACGCCTTTGCTTTACTTATACTTATAATAACTCATTTTCGCAAAAAACTGACAGTTAAAACGTTTTGCCAAAATTGTGCGTCGATATGTATAATACGGCTTACAATTGCGAAAAACGTATAAACTGGATTTTACTGTAATTTTAATAGCAGGTAATAATAAATAGTTTTCGATAAACTAATTAAGAAAAAGTATGCCTATCTACATTTATACAATATGTATTTTCTAAGTAACTTCAAAGTTATAATTAAGAAAAAATAAAACGTTCATTACCTTAGACATAATGGTAGTTGTTAGTCGATAACACAATCGCGAACTGTACAATTCTTTTGGAGAGCGCGAATTTATATTTAAAGTGATGTGTTTATCTAACTTCCCAGGGAATACCATTTATTTCTATACGAAAGTTAATGTATGGTGATTCATACTAGAGTATAATGAACTTTCAAGCATATAAACTGAATTGTCGCGTAATCTGATTCATATACGCTTTCGAAAATAAAATTACTAACAAGTACACTCGCCACAGAAAAAATCGGGACAGTTGAAGGATAGGATTTTAAAAATGTTTGGTTGTGAATTGGGTTTTAGGTAAAATGCTTGAATTTTTAAAAGGGATTATTGTAAGCCATAAATCATCATTGTTACCTACAAAGTGGTACATTTTTGATTTTTTGCCTTGACTTTTCTTTAACAAGCCATAACTTTTCCAAATCGGACCTATACATTGCTACAGCTTTTTTTGCTTAAAATTACTTAAAAAACGCGTCCCAAACGTTTGGCAGATTCCTCCCGGGACACTTTGTATGTATCCTTAATTAATATATGTGTTATTTAACCTACGAACTTATTATCCAAGAACAAGAAACGATAAATAAAATAATTATGTAAGTAATTATGTAAGTAATTATGTAAGTGTAATCATTGTTTATGTGAATAGTAAAGTAATAAAGATACAATTCATTAATTGTTTCCATCGTTTATATATTTGTAGCACTAAAGATATCTTCAACCAGCGCCGAAATATATGGTGTTAGTTGTTCCAAGTTTTTATACTGGCTTATTACCACAATTTTTAAAAGAAGTATAGTAAAGTTACTAGTTTACTACGGTTACTAGTTTTAATTTAAGGCGATCCCTTACCTTTCAGTAAGTTCATAAACTTCAATGAAAATCAAGATTTCGCACTTTTTGTTTTAGAAAAATTTTTTAATGACATTTGGTATCGAAATCATCAGTACAAAAAAGGAAATTATCCCACAGCGACGAAATTATCGTAAGATAGAGAGATTATCGTATGAAATTATCGTCAAAATTATATCAAAAATATTATATTTAATAATAAAATAGGGTTACAAACGGAACAATGGATTAAATCTACAGGTTCTAGACGAGAGCGGTATAATGGAGTATCGACAGATATACTGGACACATCTTTCACTGGAAACAAATATTTTGAAATGTATTTTTAGACTTCATCAGTAATTATAATTGTAGAGGAAGGAAATCAATATATAATTCAATACATTGACATTATTGTAGAAAAATATTTAAAAAAGCATCAAAATATCGAGGATATAATAAATAGTAATATTATCGAAATCATAGTTGTTTTCCTAACGATCACATTCTAAATTAACTTTAGAGAAATAAGTAAAGAAATGCCAAAAATCATACTTCGCAACTTTGTTGAGAGAAGTTTGCCTGTTACGTTCTCGTCTAACAACAATTAGAACCCATAAATTCAATACATTGTTCTCTTTGTAATCTTTTTTTATTCTTTTACTACGGATTAGTAAATGTCATATATTTGATATAATTTTGACGTCTTACGATAATTTCGTCGATTTGGGATGATTTCTTTTTTTGTGCTGATGATTTTGGTACTAAACAACATATAAAAAAATTATTCTAAAACATAAAAAAGAGCGAAATGTGGATTTTCATTTGATTTACATTGAAGTTTGTTAGGTTACTGGAAGGTAGGGCTCGTCTTAAAATGCAAAAGGCTATTTCAACCTTTCCGATACCTAACATCTTTAGAACCTCATCTATGTAGGTAACAATGCTTTTATGGCTTAATCCTTATGTACTTGCAAACAGTTTATTTAAAACCCGATTCACAACAAAACATTTTTAAAATTCTGTCCTTCTACTGTCCCGATTTTTTCTGTGGCGAGTGTACCTGTCTATACCTATTTAAATACGATTTCGGCTACATCATAATCAGTAAAATTCAATTTGAACGACCTAACGAAATATTAATTAGCATTAATAACAAATACATATATCGCGTTCGAACAAATCGGGTTTTTAGAAAACGCATTTACGAGGGGTAGTTCGCGTGCTGGTGGTGCGAAATCGACTTCTTGTATCCTAGTAGGCATGTCCGTCCAACTGGCCTACACGAAAAATTTCGGAAAATTTCCCGTTACAACGTCAAAAAACATTTAATCACCCCTAATTTAAATAGTCGACTGCGGATGGTTGTTTCGCGTTACGGACTTGCCGATTCGTATCGTTTCGTCTAGGAAGACGCCCCGAACACGACGCGACCATCGAAGCTGTCAAATTTTCGGTATAAATCGGTTTTTCAAAAAATAATAATTATAGTTAGTGAATTAATATTGCTTAAAAAAACTGCAGATAGGTAAGATTAAAAAACCTAAATAAAAATTTTTCCTAAAATCAACAATTTCCGAGTTACTGCTATTATTAATTTGATAATCGTCTTACTCGAGTATTATCCCTTTAAAAGAAGGGAACTTTGAACTATTTTGAAGAACTCCAAGTGAAGCTGTTGACTGTTGGGTCGGTAGCTAAAACATCTGTACTCTTTAATTTATGGCCGCCGTTGTGGTAGAATGCCGATTGCAGTGGGTATTTTCATTTATGAATGAATAACGACGACACTGTTTTAATTAGGTGTTTTCTGTTTACACGCAAAAGTTAGGTTACTTTATTTAACATATTGCAAATTAATAACATGTCTGTTTTTGGAACAGTTACGTTTACAATATTGAAAGACTTGGGCGAAAAGGGGTGCCAGTAGTACTAGTTTTATGATTTTGAGAAATTGACAAATTTCGACGAGCTTTTAAAGTATAATTAAATGCAAATAGGTACTTTATTTTTTGGTTTTTTACCAAACATAAGGACTAAAAGTTAAACATTCCATAACGACGCAATGAGTGTTAGTAACTTTCAGTTTCATTCCGAGTTTTTTCCCGTACATTTATCGAAGTGCCGTTAACCGAAATTGATTTTTATTTCACAAAAATTTTATTAGAACAACACATGTAGATGTAAAAGATTAAAATAAAATGAATAACAAATAGCTACATAGATACCTACGTAAATGAGGAAACATTTTGAGTATTTGTTACATTACATCTTGCCAATGACTGCAAAAATCCCCCCATCCCTTACAATAGTTTCTGTTTACTACCGTAGTAACCTAATGGAATGACAGCTGAGATAACGGTACTTTTCAGAACTCATCAATGTCATTTGTTGAAGTTTAAAGAGGAGTTTTAATTTCTCGGACAAAAACATCGGCCCCCCCACAAAAGTAAATTTGCTTAAATCAAAAAATGTTACTAAGATTTTTTGTTTGTATTAGTCTCGGCTACATGTATGTAGCTTTCTTCTGCGACATTAATTGACTAACACCCTGTATATGGCGTAAAATAACCTGTTAGTCGATGAAAAATGAACAAAACGTTTTGTAGCGTGAAAAATGAAGCATATTTAAAAGAAACTGTTTTGATGCTCTAACCAAGTTGAGGTGCTTTTAAAATTTGAAAGTGCTTTTTTTGACACAACATTAATCTTCAAGTTTTATAATACAGAAGTTAAACAAGAATAAATTCTAAGATTTGTTTCAGAAAAGAACGTTTGCGGAATTTGATAAGACGCCATCGTATATATATAGATAAACAAAATATATAAACAAATAATGATAAACAAAAAAATGTAAATAAGTTACTCACACATAAGGAAAATGGTTAAAAATCGTGTCACATCTGTACTACATTTAACGGATTTCCTATATAGGCGATTAGCGCTATAATACATATATTAAAACAGTGACCTATAAATGTTTTTTTATTTGTTTTATATCAGTTTAAGAAATTTGAAAGAAGCATTTGTATTGTAAAAACTGTAATCTGTTTTATAAATGTTTTTTTTATAATAAAATAAGGTACATGCAATTTGTTAAGAACGTAGGCGGTTTACTTTACAAATGCTTTACAAATGCAAACTTGTTTAGTTTTTTTTTGCGATAGCAATATTTTTAAACTTACAGTTACCAAAGAAAATTAAACTTATTTACTAACATAAATAATAAAATCATTGCTTTATCTCCACATTCAAATTATATACTTATATGTAGGTACTTATGAATAAAATGTTTAAAGTGGATTTATCTTATTGTTTAGTCAGTGATAATGTAATTGTAGGTATGTGCTATTGTTTACTAATATTAATATAGAATTAATTATTCAAATAAATAGAGAATGATAAATCTCCTTGAAATAAATACGTACCTACATGAGCACTTTAACCCCTAGGTAGTTTTCAAGCCAATGTTTGTTAAAACAGTTGTTTTTCTAATAGGTAATTTACGATAACTGTAATTATAGGTATACAAAAATTAAAAAAGACGAGTCTAAATTATATGAACCTATATTATGAATAAATTGTTATTTCTATAACTATAATATGAATATAATAACGTAGCTTGATTTAATCTCTATTTGATTTACCAAATTTACATTTAGGTATTTAATTTAAGTTAATCGTTCCGAGAAAACATATCTAATAAAAAAATTCCCCGAGACAAAAGTACCTATTAGGTGGGTAACAACTACTTCAAACGGTCAATTTACACCGAAATCTAATCAAACATGTAATTAAAAAAAAAGTAAACATAATACAAGTAATTTTTAAAATTTCCCATCTTTTTATCTTTATCGTCTAAATTAGAGTGAAACCCCAACCTTCTTGGGAAAATAATCTTTATGAATTTGAAAACATTCAACAATTCAATTTTGATAGAATTATTTTAATTATTAAAAATCGGAGCTTATGTTAGACTAGGAAGGACACTATCGATAGTTTATTGTTGGTTAAATCTGGAATAATATGCGCATGCTACAGTCGACTAATGTACACTAGTCATTAATATTTAAAATTATATTCACTTGTAAGATATAATGCAGTCGGCCACAAATTTTTAATTGACTCAACAATTTAGTTCGACGCGAGCGCGGATTATCAATTCAAAATGTGTACCTAGCACGAAAAGTAACTCTTCAAACAGATCTCTTCTCTGCTACTAAATAAAAATGTTATCAACCGCTGCCATATGTGGCACTACAATGTATCACCTGATTGCCTTTTAATGTACCGAAGGTGTTGTCAACTGAAAGTAAATTGACATTATAAACATCAAAGGTTCAACGTGCCCCACTTTCTTTTTAATAACGGGTTGTCACCCAACCAACTAACTGTTGGTCGACTAAAAATTGATAGTTCGCGCCTGGCCTTATAATAATTACGCTAAATCTATTAATTAAATAATTATATCGTTTTGAAATGCTTAAACTAATTACTCCAATAATTATTAGAGACGGAGACTTTTTTACTATTTTAAAGTTAGTTTTATAAAACGGCAAGATACGTACGTATACGTGGTTTTGCTCATTTTAATAAACACTAAAGCGTAATGAAGTAGCTATTACTTCATACGGATGAGTTACATTTTATGTAAATGTGATGTAAAATCATGTCATATTTATAAGCTTTTTAGGGCCGCTGCCACAAAATTTTCTACAGAAACGCTTTTTGGAATAATTGTTTCCATGGCACATTTATGCGAGATAAAATTAACGAAGAATAAAAAGATCGGCCATTAGAGAAATAATGAAGTTTTGCATTATTACCACGACAAAGCCGCGCTATTTAACATTTATATTCAAGTTAAAAAATAAAGAAAACGATTAAATGTATAAGAAAAAAATATTTCTAGTAAGAACTGTATAAATAAATGTATGATATTTAACAATAATCAAAACGTAGGTGTATATATATAGGCCTATTAACTGGGTAGGTACCGACATGCTTAATAGAAAAATTACTCTGAATTATCGCACATCAACTTTACGACGTTTTTGAAAATTGTAACTAAAATACATAATTTAACGCAAAATACGAAACGAATTAAAATCTTTTACGTTATATTAATTAAACCAAAAGATAAGCACTAGAAATAGCATGCTTTAAGTAAAACTGTTCCAGAATTGCTAGCTGCATACTCATTTGCATTACCACTGCAGTCTGCTATTTATTTAAGTCCAAGTGAGCAATTTCCGTTTAACGATTCATACATATGTATATGAACAGTTCAAATTATGCGACTAAACGATATATATATATATATATATATATATATAACATATATATATATATATATGTCTTAACACGTTGTCTGTTAAAAAGACATTCCAATAAAGGAATAAAATTAATTAAAAAAGTTGTTGATGGAATCGAATGCTATGGTGTATATATTGCAAATGTAGGTATATAACTAATACAATATAAACAATACCTATAGGTTCTATACTTTTTATAACTGGTTATAAATAATATATACTAACAACGATAAAATAATAGCAGATAATATACAATAGATATGTATAAAAGATAATAGTATATTTACTGTATATTATTGTGAATGTTTTAATTTGGTGGGCTTTGTATTCCTCCTTATTCTTTTTGAGGATGAAAAAGTTTTATTTTTTAATATCTCAGCTTTATTAATATCGATAGGGCGTTGACTAATATTGAAGTTAGTTTTATAAACTAGGTATATTTTGTGTCGATTAGAAATAATATGGGTGTAAGATTTTGTCCTCTTGCACACTTTAACAAGCGCACCTACTAAAAAAATTTCATGTTTAAATTTTTTTCTAAATTTGACGTTAATAAGCTTTAGAAATCTAAAATTTATCTACGGCCTCGTTCGCAATTTGTTAATAACAATAATAGCCCAGTAAAATTAGATTTTAACTATATAAAAAAAAGTTAGATTTTTGTGTGGCCCTCTGTTTTTATGTTTGAACTAAACCTTAAAAGTCCCCTTCGATAGCGCGTTCACAAAAATTGTTATAGGAATTTAATGTTCAGTTTTTTTGCAATAATTTTGCAAACTATTAATTTTAAGAGAAAAAGGTTATTAGAAAAGTTGTAACTCGTTAAATTGCCTACAAAAAAGTCCGTTGATATTTTTCGTGTAACCAATGGTTTTCGAGTAAGGTGCGACAAAGTGACAATGTCTGATAATTAGTTTAAATTAAACTATCGATTTTTGGAAAAATTGGGTTATTATTGGTTATTATTCTTTTCGTATAAACAACCGTTTCAAAGATATATAGCCCGAACGAAGTCTGAAAGAAAATGTGCACTCCATCATAGCCCGTCAAGTTGGCCCGGACATAAAGAATTCTTAAAATTGTATTATAATACGATTAAAATGTTAGTAAAATGCTCCGAGATGCTGTAATTAATTTAAATTACGCTCTGTTAATTAATGAGTAATTTAATAATGAATTGTCCGGGCCCGGTCATTTTGGCATATCATAAATTTTTAAATCACAATAGAAAATGCTCCCAAAATGCTATGAGATGCTGTATCGATTTTTAAAAATGCTCTGCTAATTGGTCCGTAATTTAATTAATTAATGTCCGGGCCAGGTTGACGGTGGCCAGGCCATGCTGGCATCTTTAAATATTTAAATATTTTTTACTGTAAAAATAACTATTTTCGAAACGCTATAAGATGTCATATTGATTTTGAAAAATGCTCTACTAATTAGTCCGCAATTTGATTAACTAGTTTTCGTCATCGTCACGTTAATCATACCCATTCAGGGTATTTACATTCGAATTCTAAAGAGATATGTGTATCGGTAATTTGCCCTTATAAAGTTGCTGTAAATAGGAAAAATGTTATAAACATTGAAAAGCCCTTTAAAGCTTATTTCATAAATATTTTTATTGCTCATTTTTAAACGTGAAATATTTGCAAAATTTAGAAATTCATTTCGTATACAGACACCGTCAATTATAGCCATCACTAAAATTCATTTACATCTGAAACGCAGATATGTAAAAACTTGTTTTTAACATTTATCTTTAGGGGAGATTTCTTGCATAGTATTATGTATTTAAAATTGTTAAGCAATTGGTAATATTTGTTCTTTTGAAGGCACCTAAAAACGTGATTTTTAGTAACCGAAAAGTCTTTGGTAAGTACCTATGCATTTGAATAATCGCTTTATAGCTAATTTTGTATATCTACTTCTTGTTATTATCCTTTATTTTGGAGCGTGACATATTTGCAAAGTTTATGAGTTAATTGCTTTAATACCTACCATAAGGTTGTCAGCAGTGTCTGCATTTTAAAACTATAATATTTAGGGGTTAACTCTAATGTCTTTTATGACAAAATATTTAAATAAATAAGTCGAACTTGCAATTTTAAAATCAGTTTAAGTTTGAACGTCATTGTAGTTTCGACAGAATTGTCACTCTTGTTGAAGTGTTAATTTGTAATTTGTGTTTATTATCTACAAATTTAATAAAGGTAAAAAGTAGTTACTTAAGTAGACATTTTTACTTTTAATAGATAATAATAGATGATAGCACAGTGGAAATAGCTCAAAAAGTCGTGTAATAAAAAAATCTTGTCGACCTAAAAATTTGTATGTGTATAGTACGTCATTCTGTAAAATACTTATAGAAAGTCTGATACGATCGAAAACGGGTTAAAGACAAGATAAAATGATTTTTTTAGTAGCTCAAAATTAAAAGGTTACTCGTTAAGTATTAACATTAACAACAACTATGCTTGGTGTTGCTGGGTTTTATGTTACAATTTCAAAAATTTGCGATTTGCTATAAACAAATATCAAATCATAGTAAAACCACAATAAAACTTTAAATGTGTTTTTCTCAAAAAGTTGTTTTTGTAACACCAAGCATTTTTTCAATTGGCCAAGTTATAGATTTTTGAAATTTTATGCTTTAAAATATAGAGTTATTAAACTTCACATATGCATTTTTTTTAAATATGTATACTTATTCTAAAAATGTAAAAAAAATGACCCAGATAATCCTGAAGCAAAACCATGCAATTAAACATTTTTTTTAAAACGTATAGTAGACTTGCAAGTGCTGTATATGTATTTAATAGGTATTTACATATATCATAAGTAAAAAAGAATTTTTTAATAAACGTCCTCACTACGTACATCATGAGTTTATGTCAATAATTAGGTATGTATATGTTTAAAAAATAGTAGCTAGATAGCTTAAAACCTTTTAAAATTTCTTTGATTAAACCTTCTTTAACCCTTAGCCGACACACTGGGGTCGTTCGCGACCGGGCCTTATACTTCTCGAATTTTCACCCCCTTAATGTTCGGAAACTGGGTCCGTAGCGCCATCTAGTTATAGTTCGAGAGTTGCTCTTTAGATTAGTATACTTGCTGGTGAGTGAAGTGCGTCAGTGTTTCTGTGACATCCAAGTGAATCGGAGCGGGGTCGTCAGTGACCCCAGAGTGTCGGCTGAGGTTGGGATCGATTTTTTTCTGGCATTTTTGTTTCTTGACTTTTTGTGCTGCAAATCGTCGAATAAGGTGAGTTCACTATATTTTGAAAGTGTGAATTTTTTTTCTCCACACACTAATATTATTTTAAATTATGTTAGATGGCCTACAGTCTTAGATATCGCACGATTCGGCAAGAGCTCCTCGATGAGACGCGAGAACTTCCTGCCGAGGACGAAGAGGCTCAAGAGAGCGAAGAGAGAGAAAGTGGAGATTCCGAATGTTCCGACGCAATGAGAATTTTTTATGGCATGCTTGACCAGGCTGCGGTGAACTCTCTGGTTCTCTTGAGGTGCAAACTTAGAGCTGATGATTCCGAAGATAATTGTACAGCGATAAATTGCCTTGAAACACTTTAATTTTACCTCATCAGACCGTATTTACTGAAAAAATACAACGACACGGTCACTTTGCGCCGCGACTTAAAAATCGGCATTGCCGAGATTTTGGGCCTCGACGTGCACAAAGAGGGACAATATGAAAGGGTGAAATTCCCGAAGAGAATTAGATGTGGGGACTGCTCGCGGAAAACAGATAAAAAAACAAACGAGGGTTGCGCAAGTTGTGAGCGCCCCATGTGCGAAGATCATCGTTTGATTTTCTGTAAAACATGTGCTGGGATGTAGTAAATAATATTTTCATCGAATGAATCATAATAAAGTATATTTTTCGATTAACTTGACTATTTTTATTCATTCCTTGATCTATTTTTATGAATTGTCAGTATTAAATGAGGATAATAATGAAAAAATGCACTTTTTAAAAATGAGTGAAATTCTGACATTCATTCTTCAAAATAAATACCTTTTTTTCAGCGGGCACTATTACAATGATTTTTTATCTAAAGCAATATGTTTCGAGAGAATGAGACTGAAATTTGAACGTCCAATTCGCAAAATTGAAAAAGTTATGAATTTTTAAGTAAAAATGGTCAATTTTTGCACTTTTTTGCGAATTTTATTTTTTTTAACTAATTAACTTCAAAAATTTTTGCATCGCACTGATATTACCTTAAAAAGGGATAGTTAATGTACAACTGTGAATTTTTTCACAATTAAAAACAGCTTAGTTCACTTAAAATAGACGATTATGTGGCTGGGGTCAAAATGACCCCGTGTGTCGGCTATGATTGACGCCAGAAGTGTGTCGGCTAAGGGTTAAAACATTAAAATTGATACCATTTCCTGTATCTAATTATTTAATTATATCATACGTAAAACATTTGTATAATTTTTAATCATCATACAATAATAAAAAAGTATCTAACAATAAATTAAAAACTTGTAATTTTTGAAACATATTCTAGTTTAAATTACATTTTAAGTTTATGTTGTAGCATAAATTTAATATACATATATATATATATATATAATTAGTTTACAAAATAACTAAAAGCTTTTGAAGATCATAACTCGATCACCCTCGATCGTTAATATAGAGAGCTATTGAAAAATTAGATCGAAATATCCGTGCGTTTTTATCAAAGTATAATATCTTATAAGCTGTAAAATACGCATTTCACGGAAGATGTGCTGTTTGCAGGAGATGCTGTCTCGCACTATAAACAATACGCGTAGGCATCTATTACGTTAAACATTAATTTTTTTGGTAAAAAAACAAATAAATGTTTATCGGGTTTTAGCAAATTGTGCTAATTAAGCAAATTAAGTTTTGGTTTTCTCGGATAGTCCAGTAGCCGACCGTAAGATGACTATGAATTATTACTAAAACATTGGCGTTGAAACGTATTTTTTAGGAAGCGTTGATTGTTATAAATTGCGGTGCCAGTATTATACGTGACGGTAACAATCAACGTTTTCTAAAAAATACGTTTGTTACTTGTTTCGATTGCAAAATTGAAACGACGTCATTCGCTGTCATACTACGTAGCAGAACAACACTATCCAAGAAAACCAAAGTTTTAAATGCACAAAACGGTTAGAACAACTCATTTTCGATAAAATTGTACATTTGTAATTGTTTTTTAAAATACTTTGGTAAAAACGTATAGTTATAACTATTAACTTTCGTTTAAAGAATTTGCGATAAAGCCCGTTAATTTTAAACTATTTTAAAAAAGGCATTTCACATCATATTCGATTCCTCTAAACCAAGATAAAATCCTTTTGATCGTATTCGATTTTTGTTTATATTCTACACTATCGACAAACACACATAGGTACATATTTTGTGGGGTCAGTATGAAAATTTTTCAACTTTTCTATTTTTACTATTTTACTTTTTATTTTTTCTAAATATAGTACCTATGTATTTCAATTTCAATTTTCACTTTTCACTATTTATAAATGGAAAATATCGTTAACGTCCATTATAAATAAACATAATTTCTCAAATTTAATTATGAAATATAACTAGGTATTAATTTTTATTAATTTTAATTATCAAAAACGATGGTATAACTGCCGCACAGTAGATAAATTTTAATAAATAAGTCGATAGGTAGTTAAAGTTCTAGAAGTATGTAAAAAATTGTAGAATATTATTGTCTACGTGTTTTTTTTTTTAAATGAAATAAAATATTAAATTAGTAAAATATTTATTTACCGTTTTTCCGCTATAAATCGCAATGATCAGAAATAAAATTATATTGATATTTATAATCATAAGAATACCTGATCTGATTTTATAGCTGTAACTTTTACTTTGAATATTGAATATGTTTTGCAACTACTATTTATAATTATTGTAGGTATATAATGTTTCTTTTATAGCTAAACGGTAAATAAGAGGGCGCATAGACAAATGATTAGATTAAGTTGTTATTAAACTGAAATTATTTCTACAAAACTTATGTTATTTATAGTTTATGTTGTATTATGTTATTTCACTAATCTTTTTCTTTGCAACATGTTTCGCAAATTAACTTATTGCTTATTTTTTGTCAAGCTTTGTCAAAATTTGATAATGTTGCTTCTATAAATCTTGATTTTTTACCTTCTATTATAATCTTCAATACCTATATGTACTTTCCTATAAACTAATCCAAAAATGGAGAACATAAATTCAGTTTGTTAATATATATATAACTAGGTATATAAATTAAATAAAACTTATTATAAATAAAATAAATAATTCTAACTAAAAACTATGTAAGTACTTATAAAACATTAAAATCAATAGATATTGTATTTAATATCATTTCAGTTTAATTGTATTTTTAAGCAGATAGTCGTAATTAACTAGTTTTCGTCATCGTCATTCTAGTCAATAATAGGTAAAGTATAAATACGTACGTATTAATTGTTGTATATTTTCTTATTAAAAATATGTAATACGTTTTAATAAAGTAGTGTACTTACTGACGTATACTTAATTACTATACTATATACTTAATTTTAATACTGCTTTTCTTATCTTATAATTAGACTAATTAGTTTTTATTTTTATCGAAATTGGCGCCACCCAAACAGAATACCAAATTGTTATTTTATATAGTATTGTGTATTATTATGTATGTATTGCTTTGATACGGGATACCGGAAACAATAAAATAGAAAAAAAGATCATATCAGTAAGTACACTACTTTATTAGAACGTATTACATATTTTTAATAAGAAAATATACAACAATTAATAGGTAATTATTTATACTTTACCTATTATTGACTAAAATAACGATGACGAAAACTAGTTAATTAAATTGCGGACTAATTAGTAGAGCATTTTTCAAAATCAATACGGCATCTTATAGCATTTCGAAAATAGTTATTTTTACAATAAAAAATATTTAAATATTTAAAGATGCCAGCATGGCTGGGCCACCGTCGACCTGACCCGGACATTAATTAATTAAATTACGGACCAATTAGCAGAGCATTTTTAAAAATCAATACAGCATCTTATAGCATTTTGCGAGCATTTTCTATTGTGATTTAAAAATTTATGATATGCCAAAATGGCCGGGCCACCGTATTAGCTGGCCCGGAAAATTCATTATTAAATTACTCGTTAATTAACAGAGCATAATTTAAATTAATTTCGGCATCTCGGGGCATTTTACTAGCATTTTAATCGTATTATAATACAATTTTAAGAATTCTTTATGTCCGGGCCAACTTGACTGACCCCTCCACAATAGTAGGTGTATAATATAAAAGTCAATGTTGGCTACATCGGAGAAGGCATAATGAACACTTATTAAAATAAAAAAAATATTTTAAGTTGAAATAATTTTAATGGAAAATTTGTAGCCCAATTTAAGAAAATATCTTTAAATAAAATTTATTCAATATTTCGGTACCTATATATGTATTAACTAAATAATTACGTAATAATTTAATGTATTAACATATACCTTTTATATAATACTAATCGTAATAATTAAACAACCATTACTAGATTGTTTTAAGTTAAGAAATAATAGCAATTATATTAGTTTAATTTATTATCGGATAAAATCTATGAAATAAAGCGAAGCAGAATTCGACTAGGTGACTGTCGTATTATAATACGTATGTATGCACACTCAATAAGTAGCAAAGGTCCTTACTATATCATCATACTAGAAGATACATTGTTTCACATCCCTTAGTAACGCCCTTGTTAGGAAACCTGCAATAATTGTTCATTGTTCTAATTAGAATCTCGAGCAGCAGTAAGCTAATATGAAAGGTCATGGCAAGTGCTTGGTGTATTTTAGTCAGGAAACACGAAACACGTGAGTTATGTTAACATAATATGTATATGTATATTTATGGTAATGTAGATTTCTGGTACCTATCAAATTACTATCGTATATCAACAATGTATCAAAACATATTGCATAGGTGGTAGAGGTATAGATAACGTTTAATTGATTGTTTAAGATCACCTTTTGATTAGAAAGAACCATTTTATTAAAATTAAAAATTGAGATCCTAATTCACGTTAACGCGTTTCCTACACCATATGTCACGGAGAGGAAATTTTAATCACAGGTCACAAACTTTATTTTACGAACTGCTGCAAAATATATTGCAAATTTGCACTCACATAGGTACAATTAAAATCTATAGGATATTGTGAATAGATAGTTTTGCAACGTGTCACGCATGTGCGACGCCGATAACGAATGGTTCTAATAAGAAAACAAAATTAAAATTAGAACGTAAACAACCAAACAAGCGTTTTATATGAAATAAGTAGATAATAGCACTTGTATAGTATTTAGATGTAGTAATTTTAAGTGTCAAGATTCCTACCTATTTCAGTTTATCGACTACATAGGTCGGTAAACAACACCAACAAGGGTGAGATTAAGTTGTTGATACATTTAGACAACCGCAAATAAGTTTAAAAGAGTTCGTAAATTCTTGAAACTGCAGAGAGGGTGGAATTGGAGAATTCTTAATATCTTCGCCAACACCGAAAACCAAAAATAGGCAATATGCAGCTTCGGCGCGGACTAATTTCTATGCGGACTGCATGGCGAGATATTTATGATTATACATTAGATATACAGGCAAATTACCCCCCGGATCTGAACATTAGCGTTACCATTTATATTTAAATGTAGCAAAATCTAGAGAAAGGGAATGAAACGTGGATTTAGATGATGGTTCCTCGTGTCTGAAACAAGCAGTTCGTGGAACGAGGAAGGGATTAGACACTCCAGTGAAATTCGATTTTCATCTGGAGCCCGCAGCTCTGTTGAAGACAGTTCTTATCTGAGGCCGTCGAGCAAAGACGCAATCAACAATTGTGTTCCATTGTCCGTGGCAACGGGAGATCGCACATCGAGATAGTTACAATAATCGTTTTCATAGATTTACGAAAAGTAGAAAACTTGTTAATGTTTATCTGTTCGTTTTAATATGCGGTTATTTACAGACATTTTTGTTAGTAGGTACTTTGCTTAATGCACCATAAAAGCACAAAAAAGTAATGTAAACGCGAACCTAGCTTTTTAACATCGATATTGCCTGTAAAGTAGTATAAATAAGCTTTTAACATACTACCTCAACCCTAGTAATGTGTAGACACTTTTATCTTTTTTAAATTTTTATGACGTTAAAGTGCCAGTCATAGATTATCGTTCCCATTTTTGATACATTTTATCCACGCATTGATATTACTAATCAGATATTGTCTATCGATAAAATATTCTTTAAAAAATGTAGAGGGAATCCCAAATTTTTATTTTCCACCTAAATTTTTTTCATATTTTTAAGTGCAGCAATTTGATATATTACCTAAACTACATTAAACTAGTCCAATAATGCTTTCATTCTTCTATTAAATATTTTAATGGAACATACTGAAAGCAAATTGTATTGTAAGAACGTATGAGTACATTAAACGAATAAGTAATTAATTTTAGTAGATATAAGTAGGTACTTACCTATTTATTAAAATTCATTTATATTCGTATTATTGAATCTCACTATTACGGTTATTGTTAAATATTTTATTTATTCTCTAGCTAGTTGTACAATAAAAATTGTTTCGCTCATTCGATAATTTGCGCTCATATTATTGGGTACTCTTTTATCTGAGTTTTTCGTGTTAGTCGAGGTATTAGTTTTATTTAAACGATAATAATCGTTAGCCTTTCAGTAGAACGAATGACAGAACACGCGGCGGTTAGTTAATTGGTGAACCGAATAAAATAGCTAGATATATGAATAACCAAATATTTTCTGTAATACACATTAAGTATTTTTGTAGTTTTTTAAACTAACCAAGTGTTGCAATTTTTCACGTTTCCAATAGTAAAAAATTTCTACATATTACCTACTATTATTTAAACAATAATTTCGAGTTAGGTAACATCAAATAGTTTTCAAATGTGCACAGTAGTGGATAATGTGGTGAACTATGTTAGCATCCATTTACCACCATTCTACGATTAATTTACGTGCTATGTTAACTATCAGTGACGCTCGCAGTGAGCAATTTACAAACGACTTAAATTTCAGTTATGCTAATTGTAAGACATGAAAATAGGCCATTTAGATTTTGCGTCTCCGTAAAATTATAAAAGAAACTACACAAACTTACGAAGATTATTTCTTTAAAATATTTACCTCTATATGTTTCGGCTTATTAATTATATTATACATTTAAATATGTCGACAATTAATTACAAAAAACGTTACTCGTGTCTAGTTGGATACCTTAAAATCCCGCATGATGTAATCTAATCCTGTCGTAACGCATTCCCGAGCTGGACCGACCGATAAGCGATGGCCGCTTCATTTCACACTTGAGCTGATCCGTATTCGCCCGGACTCTTCGCTCCGATAAACTCCGGGCTGATTGGATAAATCATTGTACCTACTATTGGTTCCACAAATATAACTTCTAAAGTGAATTGTTCAAGTCTACAGACCACCCACATCTTGACTACCACTTGATTGAAAAATAAACGATTCAAGATGATTTAGATAAGTTGATTTTATGTAAACATAGGTATGCAATCGTAGTTTCTTCCGAATCGAAGAAATATAAAATAATTATTTAAGTAAAACAAAGTGTTTTTTGTATGTCTTTGAATGTTTGCAAACATTTGTAAGCGAGAAAGTGTACGTATAGGTCTGTACTAGGCTTTATGAATATGTATGTTCCTACATCATATCATCAAACGCATAGATACTTATATACTTAATAGATAGTGTTCTATATTGAATAAAACTGCGATGCGAAAATAATGCAAAAATTGCTCTAAGGCCTGCAATTACTCTAGACTTATATACAATCGTACCTATCCTAATAGTCCAAGAGCTGGTGAACATTTTCACATCCGAGTTTGTACCTGTTGAAATTTTGTAGTGAATTTTGTAGTTTTGAATTTTGTGTGAAGGTAGTTTTTTTAAGTCTGGCTAGGGAATGGACCACCATTTTAAGCAACTCCGGTTTCGAAATCGTTTAAAATTGCAAAAAAAAGGGTGAAACATTGTCGTTTGTACCTCTTGAAATTTTGAAGGAAGGTAGTTTTTTTAAGTCTGGTTAAGAAATTAACAGTCTGGCTAAGCAACCCCGGTTTCGAACTACTCCACAATAGTTTAAAATTGCAAAAAAGGAATGTGAAATTGTAAGGAGAATTGTAGTGGGATTTCTATCTCATGAAATTTTATAGAAAAGTAGTCTTTTTTTAAGTTTGCTTGAGGAATGTACCACCTGATTAGGTAAATACGTCCGCGAACTACCCCTAATCGTTTAAAATTAAAATATATTTGAAATTTTCATTTGTACCTCTTGAAATTTTGTGGGAAGGTAGCTTTTGCAAGTCTGGCTAAGGAATGCACAGTCTGGTTAAGCAACTCCGGTCGCGAACTACCCCTTAGTCGTTTAAAGTTGTAAAAAGGGGTGTGAAATTCTAATTTCTATCTCTTGAAATTTTGTAAAAGGTAAGTTTTTGTTTAAGTCTGGAAGAGAAATAAACCACCTGGTTAGGTAACTCCGTTCGCGAACTACCCCTAATCCTTTAAAATTAAAATATATTCGAAGTTTTCATTTGTACCTCTTGCAATTTTGTAGGAAGGTAGCTCTTGTACGTCTGGCTAAGGAATGCAGTCTGGTTAAGCAACTCCGGTCGCGAACTACCCCTTAGTCGTTTAAAGTTGTAAAAAATGGGTGTGAAATTCGAATTTCTATGTTTTGAAATTTTGTAGAAAGGTAATTTTTGTTTTAAGTCTCGAAGAAAAATAAACTACCTGATTAGGTAACTACGTCCGCGAACTACCCCTAATCATTTAAAATTAAAATATATTTGAAATAGTCATTTATACCTCTTGAAATTTAAATCATCTCTATTTCACACATATTATGAAAATTTTTACAGGAAACATGGCGATGTCTATGACGGGCCGATATGCTTTCCGATATAAGGCCTCTCTCGCACTCGCGCGTCTACGTAATGCTCTCTCCGCCGTACTAATGTAAAAATACTATTTTCCGATTTTTTTTTTGACGCTAAACCGCCAGATATGTCTGGCTTACGACACTTTTTTCTTTTAAATATTATTAATAAGCTGCTGTAAAAACGACAAAAGGTAGAATGTAATTAATGCATTATTTCAAAATGCAACTTTAACACTGTCTGTAACTATTTAGGTTAAAACCGGCCTGGCCGTTTGGCAATTATTTTTTCATACTTCAATAGGTATAAGATGATATAAATTTCAAGAAGTACGAACGACAATTTCGAATATATTTTAATTTTAAATGATTAGGGGTAGTTCGCGAACGGAGTTACCTAATCAGGTGGTTTATTTCTTTTCCAGACTTAAAAAAAAACTACCTTTCTACAAAATTTCAAGAGGTAGAAATTAGAATTTCACACCCAGTTTTTGCAAATTTAAACGGCTAAGGGGTAGTTCGCGACCGGAGTTGCTTAACCAGACTGTGCATTCCTTAGCCAGACGTACAAGAGCTACCTTCCTACAAAATTTCAAGAGGTACAAATGAAAACTTCGAATATATTTTAATTTTAAATGATTAGGAGTAGTTCGCGGACGTATTTACCTAATTAGGTGGTTTATTTCTCTTCGAGACTTAAACAAAAACTTACTTTTCTACAAAATTTCAAGAGATAGAAATTAGAATTTCACACCCCTTTTTACAACTTTAAACGACTAAGGGGTAGTTCGCGACCGGAGTTGCTTAACCAGACTGTGCATTCCTTAGCCAGACTTGCAAAAGCTACCTTCCCACAAAATTTCAAGAGGTACAAAAGAAAATTTCAAATATATTTTAATTTTAAACGACTAGGGGTAGTTCGCGGACGTATTTACCTAATCAGGTGGATCATTCCTCAAGAAGACTTAAGAAAAGACTACTTTTCTATAAAATTTCATGAGATAGAAATCCCACTACAATTCTCCTTACAATTTCACATTCCTTTTTTGCAATTTTAAACGATTGTGGGGTAGTTCGAAACCGGGGTTGCTTAAAATGGTGGTCCATTCCCTAGCCAGACTTAAAAAAACTACCTTCCTACAAAATTTCAAGAGGTACAAACTCGGATGTGAAAATGTTCTTGGACTATAATATTAATTGTATGAACGTATTTCGTGTATTTCTGCGCGACATATTGTTTCTAGATTTCGTTGTTAAAAGCAATGTAGAGCAAAATTTAAATTAAAATATCATTTTCTAAGTCGAATGGAACTGAAACATTTTCGTTTGACATTTGCAATACAAATGCGTGCAAATTTATTTCCATAAGTCGAACTACGGTTGGATGGATGCTCCTTATAATTAACGGACGAATTAAAGGGTTATGGAGTTAATTGTTTTACTAAAAATATAATCCGCCCCATCAGAACTAGCAAACTTTTTAGAGAACATTGTAAATACGCAATCTAGGTCATTTATCCCGTTGGCGATTTTACATTTAATCGTTGGTTCAATAGAGCTAACTTATTTCCAAATTAGAACAAACGCCTGCCCTCAAAATCACATCCGCAATAATTTTATAGCACAGTTTTCACAACCACCCCGAACCGTTTACAAACAGAACAGAACAGAATTACAAATTATGTTCTGGTTTTCGAAATCACAAAAATGAGAAAGTTAGCCTTCCATCAAAAATCCATAAATTAATATAATTTCCTTGACAGTTATAATATATTGACAAATAAAATTACGCTACCGAAAGAACCTCAACACATTCGATTTACCAAGTATATTAGTTCCATAAAACAAATTCATTCAAACGAAATATTTAAGAAGTTCATGCGCTAATTGATTTCATTATATAAATAAGTATGTAAACAATGCGAAAGCAATTATCTGTGACAATTTGTTTTAGAAGATTACAGGGGCAGTCTTCCGATAACCTGTTAACTAAAACAGTCAGTCAATTACTACAGAAACAATTATTTTAACAATCATTTCTATAGCTATTGTTTAAAGATTGCGATTAAAGGCAAGCGTACGTTATGCCGGGGCGCAGCGGGTCGCTTACCTTAACCGATTATTTATTGAAATGTCCGTTTTAAGAAATACTTTATAATAGTTATTAGTATAAGTAATTATTAATTGTAACAATATTACGCTCATTCAAAAATCTACATTTTACTAATCAACATGTTTAAGCTTTAAGTTAGTACCTGTATTTGTCAATAATTGTCTTCTCCAGCAATTTTAGATAATATTTAATATACTATTAGGTACACCGTAAAGATATTCATAAACATTTACATTTAACACTATCTTTAAATGTATACCTACATGCCTGCTAGGACCTTATTATGTAAATGTGTAAACAGATTAAGGTATCAGGGAAACGTACGTTTGTAAAACATCTTGCTTATATATACATATATAATATATATGTATACCTACCCACGTTATGCTAAGTGTGTATGAATTTCGATAAGTCCTTTTCAGAGAGTAAAATGTGGAATGAAAAAATATTTTGCAAGAGCTCAAAAAGTTTTTGAAACTAGGCGATCTTGTCGTCAGTTAAGTAATGCGTATAGTTTTTAATCAAGCATAATATTATAAATATCCACCTATCTTCTATTTCTAATGTTCGCATTTAGGCAATAATTATGTATCGACGGCTTAGGCGCAAGAGGGCGTAACCCGCAAAAATTTGAAAATTAAGTTTTTGCGGAAATCGATACTATAAGGTTATCTTCCATCTTTCCGAAATAGATTGTAACCCTCTGAACTTTAGAAATATTTTATTGTAATATATTACAATAGAACGTATCCTCAAAATGTCGATAGTCGAGGATGCAATAGGACGTAATCCTGTGTCGTGAACGTACCAATCTACTCGAGTGACTCGGTACAGATATCAAAAGCAAAAACATTGTGCTTTCTAATGTACTTTTTAACATTTTCTCAACTTGAAAATTTAATCAATTGTTATTATATTTATGACATTCCTTTACACCGAGTTTGAAGAAAATCTGATAACACCTTCAGGGTGTTGCAATTTTAAATTTCCACCAGTGTAAATCAATTCGTTTTGGAAGGGTGAAACGCGATCCGACGGTGAACGACGTCCGTGTATTTAAATACACCCCAGATTGAATTATTTTTTATAAGCTAGCCTACGAAGAGGATTATAGCGAATTATTGAACCACAGAATAAAAGTCGAGAAGATTGTTCAGTTGCTCACGAAGAGATCATATGAGGATCGAATAAAAATCTTTCACAAAAAGTATCATCTACCACTTCACTTCATTTGATCGTTCATTTTTGGAACATCCTGTACATACCCATATAATAATAATCTTTATAAAATGTAATGTAGTACGCTCTTGAACATTTTGTTGGTGGTAATCGTAACGAGGTTACATAATAATCGATACTGCCTTTATTACGATTATTAAGCATAACGATATACTTAATAAATAATATTTATTAAAGAAATTTTTCTAACTTGCACTAATATCTATGGAACTTCAATTTTCAAATCTATGTATTTTCGTAGATATCTATCTTCAAATAATGTTACTAAAATGTTTTGACTAATCTTAAATGAATGAAAACCTAAAGATATTATTGTTATTCAAATGAAAGCAGTTTAAGGGCCGGTTTTTTCATCTCCCAATAAATTTACTTGACAAATTTTTATCATGGAAACAATTGTTTGAACAAACGTTTCTATGGTAAATATGTGTCAATTGAATTAAATGGAAGATGAAAAGATCGGCCCTAAGTATAAAATTTTTATATAATTTATACATATTAACATTTTAGGGAATTTCCATGGAAATAAAACTATTGCGATCTGTTCGATGACGAGACCCAGATGAGCTGCTTTGGACTTTCTCCGATCTCGACCCCTAGATCACGAAAATATAATAGATCGTTCAAATTCGGTCCCAAAATTTTCATATACAATTTTCTACTACATAGGTAATTATAAATATACCAATACTATATAATCAAATCTCGTGGACACGATTACGGTCGCAATTTTGATCGTAAGAGACTGAAATTTGGACAAAAGATTGTCCTTAAGAATATGAAAAACTAGTTCGTTAACCAGAAAAATCGATAGACCCATTTCAAAATAGCGGCCGCTCAAATATTTTAAATGGGGTTATCGCTTCTCTGTTATTAATTACCGAATCGGTAATATGAGCTGTATGTTTTAAAATCGTCGTAAAATTTTCTATCGAACATCTCTCTTTGCTTGCAATTTTTGATAAACTGCACCGTTTTCAAGATAATCGGGAAAAGGCGATACAGATGTTTTTTCTTTTAATTCTTATAAAATACTCTTGAGAATATTTACGTAGATAATGCATGTAATTTTTCAAGACGTATTTTTTTTTCGAAAAAATGGAGAAAAGGAAATTTTGGGACATATAGTAAACGGAAATTCGCTGACGAGACTCGCGGGCGAACGGATCTTTCTTATATTTCTATCTACCTATTGTTAGATAATTAACATAAATAATAATATACACAAGTTTATTATTTTATTCAATTTTTCTTATTTGTATTTTTCGATAAAAAGTAAAAATATGTACCTAACATTAAGTAAAATTGACCTACTATGTTGCATTAAAATTGCGGTTTTAGTATCCCTCGTGATGGTTGTGTACACCATTCTATAATGTATGGAATCTCATATTTTAAAGACGAGTGGTGGTAATGTCAAAAATTTCAAGCTAATGTGCAATGTGTTCGTCATAACCACAATACTTGAGCGCCAGAAACGACATACGAAGTTAACAAAAGGTCTTATCGTAGTAATAAATATCAGAGTGGCGTTATTAAACGAAACGATGAACGCTATCACTGCGTTATGGGGAGCACAGATTGTATCAAATAACCTGTCAAGTATTTATGCTAGAATCGACCCTTTTGTAAAACACCAAAAATTGTAATAAAATACCACGATTACCAACGACATCACGCCCTTATAGAACTAAATATGACAACGTTAAGAGGTTACATGTAGGCTACGCAACGATAAGGGTTCGCTTTTATTAATGTAATAACGAAATAAATGATGGTTCCAATTTTCTATTTTATATGCAACTTAGGTCGAACATGCGCTATCTATAATTTTAGCAAACACCAATATTTCATAAGGAAATATTAACAGGATATTCGACTAAAGTCTAAAATAAGTAGAGCAAAACTAATTTACAAAACCAAATACTTAGTTAACTATTTTTAATGTATCTCTTCTACACGTTACAGTCTATCCAAACGCCTTGCCAATTCACGTCATCAACAAAAGTTTACTAGATGATAACAACGTTCACACAGTTCTGTCACCTCGTATCTATTTAGTATTTTTACAGTTTTAATAAATTACAGTCTTTCTTTATACCATGTGTAGGTAAATCATCGATAGAATATGTCACTTTCCAAACTTTAAATTAAATTAAAATATACTTTACAATCTAGTAACTTTTTATTGATGACGCGTGTCGCAGGTCCCTAGGATAAGGTATAGGTATGGATTAATCAAAATCTCAAAACTTAATTTAAGATTTTGATGATCGGTAATCGATTTTGGTAATAAACTGGCTAAAAAGTAGCATTAAATTCGTTCTGAAGTATATATGGTATAATAGTGCCTAATTCAATCCATACTTGATATAATTTTTAAAGGTTACAATTATATATATATATATATATATATATATATATATATATATATATATACATATACATTACTTAAAATGTTAGTTGGGTTATCAAAAATTCAGTGCACGACACAGACGACATAGACAGTGAAAATAAACCGGTTAAATTGTGTTTTCGTAAATACCAATCAATGTTTTAATTTAGATCCGTGTGATTTGCGACAGAAATGTGGCATCATTAGGTAGATGAATTAATCAATAATCCCTAAAATTTGCTAAATCATTTGGATATATAAAATTCCAGGCAACCCCGGCACGGATTCACTAACCAAATTCACAAAAAAAGCAAAAATATTTTATATAGTTAAAAACCGTATTTGCTAATAAAGAAATCTATAGATATAAGTATGTATATATTTTTTAATATATCGAGGGTCTAATATCAGAGGGACGTATGCGCCAAAATTCACGTTTTTACGTTATTGGCGTAGGCATTAATAGGTGTATAGTAAAACGAATAAACAAACGGCGTATGAGAGAAAACTCATCTTACTAATTATCCGTTTAATTCAAAAATTATTATTTACAAATGTTTTTCTTCTCTTTTGGAAATTTCACTTCTGGTTCTTCCGCCCCTCTGATATTAGATCCACGATAAGTCGTATAAAAAAGATAATTTTAAATATAGTAAATATCATAATGGGAAACAATAAGATAATTACAATACCAATTGGAGAGAATACAGTAGATATAAATTAAAATATCAAAACCTTTACGAGGCACTTTTAGAAATTAGGGATCGATTGCTAATTGCAACTAACAGGGAGCGTGGTACGCTTGCACATTAGCTTTAAGTGATTCATTGAACAGCTAAACGCCATTATGGCAATCTCGTTTTGTTGCTTCGCGTCGTGTGTGATTGATTTACAATGAATACAAAATCAATAATGCTGCCGCACGATGCGAGTCGTTTTCTTAATGCAAAAATTATATTAACATCGATGAGAAATTTTGTAAAAGTTACACCAAAAACCTGTTTTTCACTTTAAATGGATATTTAAAACATCCACCTTTTTTTTGTAACAACGTTGTACCAGTTATAATATCTGACGTATTTGTTGTAGCAAAACAAAAAAACCAAAGTAATTATTATGTACCAATAATATTTAAATTGTATCGAAAATTTTCAAAATTATGTAGTTTCTAGTTGTTTAGTAATATGTAGGTATAAGTATAGTAATTTATTGTAATTATATTATATGTAAAATTGATTAAAATTTTATAAAAAGTATTCAGAATAATACCAAAGAGATTTAAATTACTGAGAATCAGAATTCAGGAGATAAACAAATTTGATTAAATTCAGTCACTTTTCATTACTATTATATAGATATATGTTTTTTGTATTGAAAGAATTATTCCATTAGCTTCCATTCAAAAAATAAATTCATTCTTATCTCTTTTGTTTGCATTTATACACATTGAGGATAGCGAAAATCATGCGATTCGTGGTTTCAAAGACAATCAATCGGCCGTGTTCTGCATCGAAAGAGCCGTTAGTGGAAAAAATGAAAAGTCTATTGAAAGCGGATGTGACAATAAAAGAAAAAAGCAGAAGCAAGGGACTTCGAAGACTAACAATCAGTTATCGACAAAATTAAATTAGAATTTATTATGAATATAAATTCAGTAATTTATAGGCTAGTAAAATTAAGATAAAATTTGACCCGTCAACATAGAAATGATTTGTAACATGCAACCGATTGCGGGAATAAGTAGAGTGCAGTTTAACTCATACTAAAAGTTCCCATATGTTCGATTGCCGGTTCTCCTGAAAATTCAGTCGTCATGACGACCGCAGCAACCAGAATCAGCAACCAGCAATCGGAGATATGGGGGGACTTTTAGTATGTTAATGAGTAACGTCAACTCTACTTATTCCCGCAATCCCGTTGATTGTTACAAATTATTTCTAGATCGGACCCCTAATTTTACTAGTCCATTATTTCAGCATAATGTTTATTTTGTATGAAAGACAAAACATAGTTTTCCTCTATAAATGTGAACAAGAAAGTTACCTACCTAATGTATATAGTGGTGTAGTTGTTATGCGTACAATAAAGGTATATTATTACATTAAAGTTAACAATACTTATTGTTGTGTTAAACAGATAATAGCTGTTCTTTATATAAAGTTCAAATTTCCTTGTTAATATTCAGTGACGTAATTAATTATTAAACAATAAGAATTAAAATAATAATTAGATATAAAAAACAAGACAAAATAAAATAATCACGAAGATTCATTTAATAATATACTGTCATAAGTAATTGAAATCACTATATTATTAACATTGGAGAAATTATGTGGTGATAAGAAGCAACGGGGAAAGGTAGTTAAAACGGCAAAAGCGCATCAAAAGTTGTAGGAGAAGAAGAAAGGAGATGTGGACTAATCCACCGCGTTAATAGCATTTTCGAGATTTATATTTACTGCTTGTCGCATTACTATGTATGTATCTACATAAATATTCTTAACAATTATTAACTTACTCTCTCAATAAAGCAATTGATATACATGGGAATCTACCCCTAAGCCTGCACCTCCTTAACTTGAATTTCTCCCTAACCCGAATTACGTCATTGTCAAAACTCAAAAGCATTAGGATTAGAGCAAGATTTAAATTAAAATATTAACATCTTTAATCGAATTTTTAAGTAACTGGAACACTTTTGTTTGGCATTTGCAATACAAATGCGTGGAAATTTATTTCCATAAGTCGAGCAAGTAGGTCGAATAATGCTCCTTATAATTAAGCTTTAAAAGTAAGCATCACATTTAATGAATTATTACGGCGACGGGCGAGGTTATTCCAAAAACGTTATCTAATAATTTCCCTGCATAAATAGTATATTATCTAGCTACGTTTTCAATTAGAAATCGGATATTGTTTGCATATTACGTATTTTAATTTTTATTGTACATATATTTCTCATTGTCAATAAATAAGTATTTAGTCATTATTAAGTAATTTCTATTAAATTTCTGTAACTTGAACTCTTCTTAAACCGAACGTTTGTTTTTAGGTGGCAAGTGACGATTCAACTTATAAAGAAAGGTTAGGCAGGTGGAAATCTTAGAAAAATTTGAAACTTTGCAGGATTGTAGTATTAGTCAACTATAATCCAGAGCCCGTATTCCGTTACACGAACAATACGACGCCGTAATTTAAAATTCGAACTACTGAAACAACCACTACCCCTCTGTACGAGTAACGCGAAAGATCTGTAGCGGTCTAGCCAGAATTCTACATATAAATGCATTCGAGTTATAACGTGGATACTACGAAATCCCGTTTTTATTTTAAAAACATTTACTTTCTTGTTCGTACTCCGATAAGCTATGAAAGTAGCGCATGTTTTATTAATTGTTTTGTATTTTATCGGCCACATAAAAATGCGATTAAACTTTTATGTAGTTTATGATTTGTAAGAGGGAAATTCTCAATGCTTAAGGGCACACGAATAGTTTTTAAATTAAAAATAGAGTAAATTTATAATTCTGCGGTATAAAGGCAATAGATAGTGATCATTCAAATAATTTTTCTGCATAAAAAATACATAATTTTAGAATAAATTCCTCCAGGCAGTCCTCCCTCAAAATGAATAAATTTTCAATATGTCACCTATTGTATAAAACTGCATCAAATTATTTTTTTCAAATTGTCCTTTATATGAATATACATGTCTACCGATGTAAAGATGTACCCAAGTTTGGCAAAATTAGGGGTGAAAATTCGAAGGGATGACACCCCTTAGGATTTTCATCCCTAATTTTTATATCATAATGTACGTCTTGAACAGCCATTTACAAAAATATATAATTTGTTGGCGATAACTCTTGTTGTTTCACAGATAATAAACGAAATCGAAATAAGTTCCAATTTTCAAAGGTGGATTTCACCCTCTTAAACCGTGTAAGAGCATGAACGGAATACGGCTGTTGATTAGGGTGGACTAGTACTACAATCCTGCAAAGTTTAAAATTTTTCTGAGATTTCCACCTATCTAACCTTCCTTGTTAAAGAGATTTGACTGTAGTTTAACTAAAATACAGCATTCTGTTTAATTTATTGTTAATAAGTAAAAAAAAAACAAAACAATACGCAGTCTGTGTATAAAATGAAAACGACGCGATTTTTGGCCATTTATCATGGTGGTACTCCCAGATAACAGCTTGTAGACAACTTACACATTTATTCTAATATTCAAGGAAATTTATATTATTTGTTAACTTTATTTTTCGGAAATACATTTCTAGTATTTAATACTATTAAATAATACTATTTAACACATTGAATGCCAAGGAGAAATCAGTGAATCCGTCACTCTAGGACACATATATCTTGTATATTTTGCTTTTGACGTAATCATAATGGAAATAATGTATAATCGCAACATCGATCGGAACAATTTAAATAAATCTGTAGGCATAGAAACATAGTTTCGAAAACAACTAAATATACAACGAGAAGAACCGCGCTGTATAAACTGGCTACTCGATTTTGTTGAAGTCATTACGGTGACATTAATGAAGAGGTCGCGCATTTTGTAGCCCCTCAATTGCAAAATTATTTTGTTGTTGCTCAGATGCACGTTCAATTTTAATTTCATCAAAAAAAAAAGAGATCATAATGGTTTCACAAGAAATTTCACGTCAAGAGTTTGCTTAATCAATGCGGATAATTTAGAGCTTAATAATTTTGTTTAGTCATTTAATTAGATATCTAAGTACATACAGTTTGACTTCAGCGGGCAGGTAAGTAACTAATGAGTTTACTAATAAAGCATGATCGCAGAAGGCTTTGAATAAATATTTAATACATTTATTTGGTAAATTTTTGTGTACTACTATAAAATAACGAAATAAAATAATAATTATATTTAATATGCAATCTTGTGTTAGTTTGAACACAAGTTAAATGAAGATTTGTAAGTTAGCTGAGGGTGCAGAAGTCTAAAGACGCAATTCCATCGAGGCAATTTGTAGTACGCCACAAATCATTTGTGGTGGTAGGTATTTAAGTATACTCGTTCCTTACCTTGAGTATTTCATTAAGTCACAAGTTTATCCTCAGAAACGATCGTTATTGCTGTGGAAATACATACCTTAGGAAATGCTCAAAGTAACGAACGACGATTAATTAATACCACCCTTAGGGTCGAATTCATAAACGATACTTAAGTATAGCTTTTAGGTACTTTTATAGCGAATTTTAAATATTTTTTTTAACAAAATATTTGTTTATGAATTTCAAAACGAGCAAGTAAGCTGCAATAAAAATGAGATATGTAAAGGTTATACTCAAATATTGACTCTTTTGATACTTAATCTCATTCTCAAGTGAAAATAAAACGACATAAGTATAAGTTACAGTTAAGTTTCGTTTATGGAATCGACCTTTTAATTGTCATTTATTTTTTATGCGCGACTCTGAATCGTGCCCCAAACTTCATGTTACATAAAGAAAAAATGGGCGAGACTAAAGACATGCAGCATACGTAGTAGTTGTTGTCTAGCTTCGTCTCAATGGAATCGAGCCTTAATTCCGTGAGTGCAAAGGATAAGACATAGGTACTTACGTATTAAATAATCGATTTTATCTAATGCATGTTATTTTAACACGTTCAAGTTTTTCGTGGCGCTTCCGTTCTTGTTATTACACCAAAGTTACTCGAACGTCAGCTAAATATTTTCTTAAGTATGTAGTTAGTTGTTACATTGGCATTGCCCGAGGTTTTATGTTGAATTGTCTAATCAAGTATGTCACGTGGGCATAAAATATTTTCAATATCTCTGTATATTGTACTAACAATAAATAGAATTTTCTAAAATTTTCGGTAATTTGTTTTCAATTGCATTTTGTATTTCTACTATCGATTAGAATGTTTTTTATACTTATATAATGTATTATTATATATGGTTGATTGTTAGTGCAAGTCAAGTGGTGCAGGTGCTTTATTAGTAAATCGGTCACGCTTCTTGTAAGACGACAATGTTCACAGTTGGCACTCCCGTAAGCCAATCCTCGCTCGGCTGCTATAAATAGATTCCCGCTAACTTTTATTAGAATTTTGATGTAGGTGTGCCATCCTGATATGCATTGCCATCGAGACTTCAGAAGAGCGCCGATCCCGAAACTTTCGGCTAAATCTTATAGATTCTGGTAGTGAACTCGATCAAGATTTACAGCGTTCTCAAATGTAAAACGAGTTTGCGAGAACAAATTGCATAAAACAGTTGTAATAGTAAAAGATGAAGTTAAATGTGTAACTTTTATAGTACCGGTGAAATGGGCTTTATATGTAAGTATTTGACTAACAAATAAACTAAAATACATTCGATCCCTATACTTGTGTAAATAAAATGCCGATTATATGAACAGCTTAGACCTCGGGAGAATTCAACATGTCCCCGGTAAAGTGGATTTTGTAGTAAGGTGCTCAGGCTTTTCCGAGAATTTTACCATAAATGATTTAAACCCGAAGAGCCTCTGGGACTAATGAAATCTGATACACACAAATGTTTCTACAAATATTGATTTATGACAATGTAGGTTTACACGTGTTTTTATTACAGTTTAAAAAAAATGCCTTTTCGACCACATTAGATTAGAATATTAACAGAAATTAATCTATAAAGGTTATAGGCAAATCGTATTGTAATACACATACATTTACATGTTCATATATGTACTTACAACATGAAGTGGTTAAACTTAACAAAAATTACAATTGTCAATTCATTATTTACCTACCTATTAAATCAAACGCCTATTATTGATCTCTCTGGTATTCGAAAACTGGTCGAATAGTAAAACAAATGCACTGGTAATAAAATCATTCATGATCCTATTGCCTATAATTACCTACCTAATAAAATATTAAACTAATTTTGAACAACGTCGCGTAACCTGCAACGTGCACGAATAATATACCTATACGTAGGTAATTTATTTTCTGCGAATGAAGTTGAAGAAATGTAAAAACTGACAAACGTTTAAATACATAAGTCCTTAAAAAATGAATTTATTTCTTTGAACTGTTTAGGTACATAAATGGGATTTTTAAGGCACGCAATACAGAATAGAACAACTTTACCTTCGCCTACAGAAACAACATTAGCCGTTGTTGAATTTTTAAAATCGAAGACTTGAAAAAATGTGTAGTTTCTCGGAGCTGACCGGATATTTTGTAAAATTTATTGTACCGAGTCACGCAAAAATTGAAAAAGTATTGAGCAATATGTTATACAATATCAAAAAATTTATTTCGAAGACGATCAAGAGAACGAAGCGGGTACACCATTTGAGACCAACAATAAGATTTAGGTTCAAATTCATAAACGAAAATTATTTTTATCTCATAATTACACCTACATAATATACCAAAGGTATAGATAGGTATTTAAAACCACAGGCGTTTCGCCTGTGGTTTATTATTATTTATTTATTATTCTGCGAATTGTACGAGTAACCAAATTGTACAATATTTATAAAAAATGAATTAGAATTCAGATATAGCAAATACGGTAATAATTTATAATTAATAAAGTATTTATTAGCTAATAACTATAATATGTACCAAGTAAGACATGGCGCCAGCGCATAAATTAATTATGTAATAATATGCTAAAAAACCATATATTCACACCCATTAAGTACAGAAAAATAACAAAAATTTAAACTTTTTAATTAGGAATTTCAAAATATTTAATAAAAATCAATGCTTAAGAAAGAGATCCTAAGGCCGTGTCCGTCGTCGTAATAAATTAATGAAATTAATAAAATCCTGACCTTTCCGTCGTACAATATTCCTAGGTAAGCGACACAATTCCAAAATGTCCTCCGTTAAAACCGAAACGTCGCATAAAATTCAAATTAAAGAACACGCAAACACTACCCAATCGTACGAAAGCCAACGCGGAACTAACAGGAATTCTTAAAAATATTATTAGTCAGTTTGTTATCGTTTGTTGCACAAGTAAAATGCTTTGTTTGAATTTATGAGTTTTTATTTTATCAAGCAACGATAAATATGGGTATGCGTTCGAACATCTTGCAGGATAAAACGCGAGGCGCGCTTGTTTGCTTATCGGCTTTTTTGTCTTTGTAGGTATATAATTCTGTCTAAAGTTTTATTTTGTTCGTTTAACCTAATAATAACTGTTTGCGTTTTAAATAATTCGATTTGATTTAGTTTCAAGGCGTGACAAATAATTTTTAAAATTATTAACAGTAACTTTTGTTAAAATGTAATAAGATTTACATATTTATATAGGTGAATGCAAACTCTAACCGAGCAGTTTTAATTGAATACCAAATGTTTTGAAAACCCTTAAATCTATAAACATCATTTGAGTATATTATGTATTTTAAATTAATTTCATTGCTAATTTTTGGATTTAATAATTAAGTATTATTTGGGAATTTTGGATAGGTAGGAAACTACTCATAAAATGAAGCAGCAAAATTTTATATTTATGCATACCTACATATTTTAGGGCTACTATAGCTTATAAATTACCTAATTAATCCTCCACTATTTGAGCGTACCATAAATTGAGGATAAATGGATAATGCGGGCCTATTTGGATTTAAAAATTTTAGTCATAAGGCACTACTATAAGCCTTGTTTGTTTCCTTAGAAAAAATTGTTGCAACAATCATTTTTATGGAGAAAAACGTGATTTAGTAGTGAATAAATTTAATCAAATGTTTATACGTACGGTTGTTTATTTTTCAATGGGTATTAAAGTTATGTAGGTACAGTAAAGTCCCGTTAATACGGACTAATTGGAGCTCGAGATTGTCCGGATTAACGCGATTATGTAGTGCAATTGTTTAGTCTTGTTTATATTATAGCTTTATATAATTTTAACAAAATAGGCTATTTTAACTATAAAAAAGAAAGGTTTTAATTTAAAGTTTGTTGTATACAGAAATACAGTTTGTTTTTTTAAATTATTTTTGGGTAGCTTTTTAGGAAACTATGTAGGTAATATATTTACATTTTTTTTAAAATTAATGTATTTTGTTTTATTTTGCCGCCAGAATTAAACGAGATCCGGATTAACGGAATTTTACTGTACCTTATTATGAAGGTGTCCGACTTTTGTTAACTGATGAAGCCGCATAATTCTAAGGTAAGCATCAATAGTTAGGTAGGTACTTCTCTTGCATTATTAGTAGTTACTTAAGGGTTTCCAATTATCTCAGTAGATGAATATCGAATCGAGGTAACATCGAAACAAACGAATGGAGAAAACACAACGGAAAGGTTTTATAAAAATATAACAAAAGCAAGCATTCTGTTTCAAAACATTGAACATTCTCCCGAATTTCCAAAATGAATAAAAAAACTTTTTCAACTGTTTTCTATCTAAAACTCCGTTGACCTATAAAAATGACCCGAATAGTCCCATTTTACGAAATATGTTTATTTAAAAATTATATTTATTAGAAAATTATGTTTTTGCAATTAACTGAATAGTTATCACTTAAGATACGCTTGTTAGGTGTGCCTGTTTCATTTCTTATTTATTTTTAAATACATACATACTATTATTATGTTAAAAATTGGTATGGAAAATCTATTGAAATAATACCTACAACTACTAATAAAATTATTCCAACATTAAATATTTATTATAGGTACAAACAATACACCATAATATACAAGCCTACCTATTACTATTAATGGCATACACACGTTCAAACATAGTCATTACTAATAGGGATGTACCAATACCTCTAATAACATTGATAAATCGAAGTAATAAATAATCTAATCCCACTAATCTAATTGATTATTTAATATAACCACTGATTATATTAAAAAAAATTATAGAGCAATATTAACGGGAAAGGTTGACTCTTACGCACCTTGTAGTGCAATAACCTGGTAATTAAATAATAATTTAACAATAAGTCATTTTTCATGTTTTATTTAATCAATAATTTATAAGTATAATATTACTTATTGTTAATTAACTAAGTGTAAGACTTTTTCATAACTAATTGTAAGTAAATCTAGTGATTAATAATAGAGACTATATATTGTTTTTGGAACTTTAGTTTTTTAAAGTTTTCTATAATTATTTTAAAAATTATTGACGATATAAACTTTTAATGTGCCTACATAATAAAAAGCGTTGTCCTGCACAATTTGACTGCAAAATTTTGATATAAGTGTGCTATTTAAGATTGTGTGAGTCATGTGTATTTTTGATTTTAGGAAAAAAAATTGAAAATTACCGGACACGGGTGGCTTTTTAAGATCTCTAGAAATTATTCAAACTTTATATTTTTCTAATACCTATGTAATTTTGAAAATCCGTTTTAAAACTAAAAAATTAACGAAAGTAGGTAGTTCAGAGTTTGAGATCGTATCCTTATGTTGAATTTGAAGATGTAACAACTATCACAAATTACTACAAAGAAAGGTATGTTAAAATTACACACTTTGTTGTCAAATGCAAAAATATTACCTAATTAATAAATGATTTCCTCAAGATGTAACACATTAAAGGTTGAATAGGTAACGCCCGAACTTTCCATTAAACGAAAAACCTTTTATAGCGGTTTCTAGTAAAATTAATTAATATTTAGTAGAAATCTGGGATACCCGCATCTGTATGTGTTGTATTATAACGTTCAAATTTTAGCTTTTCTGTTTGATATTATTCTCTACTCTAAATTCCATATCTGGGAAACATTAATGCTCAGGTGGATTACAAGCTGTTATAAGTACTACGAGTGCCATCTAAATCTTCATTTTCACTCACTAATGTTGTAATATACATTCCTCAAACGATGTGATAATTTATATCCTCTATGCGTGCCTAATGTCATCAGACGACAGCGAAAAATAAAAACCCGAACATTCCCACAATAATAATGTCACTAAAAATCGATTCTCGTTTTAATATAAAATACAAACTTATTTGGAGGCTTAACGTAATGATCTGTTCAATTATACGGTTTGTTAAATTAATTAATTAATAACGGTTAACCGGAAGTCCTTGTAGAACAAGAGGGCCGAGTTGTAAGTTTAGAAACTTGTTGAAATGGTCCCAGTTATCGAACGACTACAGAAGGCAATTAGGATAACTTTGGGGCTTCGTTGTAATATAAGATACCCCTACGTGCTGATTACGTAATTACAATGTCAGCCTTAATCACTCTTGTTTTTGTGTTCTGGAAAATGCTACTGCTAACCAGATACTTATGTTAACAGTAAATTTTACAGATTTAAATTTTGAAATTATACCTAGGCGCTAAATATTATTATCAACGATAGTTATCGTTTTTGTAGGTAGTTAGTATGTGTAGTACGTACCTATACAGGGTGTTAGTGAATTAATGTCGCGGAAGAAAGGTACATGTACCTGAGACTAATACAAACAAAAAATCTTAGTAACATTTTTTGATTTGAGCAAATTTACTTTTGAGGGGGGGTTTTGTCCGAGAAATTAAACCAGTAGTTCCTCTTTAAATTTCAACAAGTGACATTGGTGGGTTCTGAAATGTACCGTTATCTCAGCTGGCATTCCATTAGGTTACAAAGATAGTAATCGAAAATCGAAAATAGGAATTGCATTCATAAATGAAAATATTCACAACAATCTGCACTCTGCTACAACGGGGGCCATAAATTAAAGAGTACAGATGTTTTAATTGCTGACCCAACAGTCAGTTTCATTTTCCGAGTTCTTAAAATCTTTAAAGGGAATATACCCGAATAAGTTATTATCAAATTAATAATAGCAATAACTCTAAAATTATTGATTTTAGGAAAAAATTTTATTTAGGTTTTTTGTTTGTTTTAATCTTACCTACTCCTAGTTTTTTTCCGCGATGTTAATTCACTAACACCCTGTATAGTTTAATATAATTAAATATTTTTTATTTACAATATAATTTATTATTTGTGTATTAATACTTAAAACAAATTAAAATTCGTTAGGTACTTTAATCTATAGGTAATCACAAAATCTATAGGTATACAAGATACATACAGGACGAATTTAAAATAGCATATCAACTGTATACGGCACCTACATTGTAAGGGACCGTTAATAAAACCTACGAAAATATTAAAAACATTTTGATCAATAATTAATTCACTGAGAAATGAAGAAGTAGACGATTCAACTTTTATATTGTTAGCAATTATGAAATATGACACCATCTTCTGTAAACGTTATATATAAGTAGTACATTCTTTATTTGTCCGATAAAAAAAAGGTTTAATGCCCGCTTTACGAGCAATTTTAATTTTGAAAATTTGCCAATTTGCGTGGCCAACTTCCAAAATAAAATTTAAACGCATGAGGTACTTTTTTCATACCTACACCTTGTACTATACAGGATAAATATCATTTAATTACACGTTTTGGGGCAAAACACTTTTAATTAAAATCTGTTATAAATAGTAAACGAAGCAAAAAAAAATTACTTTATTCGCGTGTGTTAAGATCACCTCTCGAATTTCCACACAAGATAGTGACACAGAAAGGTTTGGATAATATAGTCAATATAGAGGGTTTATATTAGATTTAGGATTAGGTCAAGGTAATAATATATGTCAGATAAATAATAGATACCCCTCCATATATTACATATACATTACATTACATTACCCCATATATTACACAAGATGAAATCAAATACCACATCGAATCAATATCGACTGTTTAATGATAAAGTTGTAATGATATAAACGATTTTAAATAATTATGAATTTTACATAAGTATGTAATGATTAAATGTTTCAAATTTTGCAAAAAATAAACCCTATATATTAGGTGAAAAAATTAAAAATCAAATATATCGTTTTTTTGCATAAAGTATGCTTTATGCACAAAAGTGGAAAACGTAAATAAAAACGTAATGCATTCTGCAAATCACTGCGCACTAAAGATCGATTTTTAGTGGTACAAATAACTTACCACTACCTCTGAAATAGTTAATAAGTAGTTTTAATAATATTAGCATAATCAGAAATATTAATTTTAAATAAATATCTAGGATTTGTAGTAAAATATAATTTAATCTAAAGAAAATGTTATTTTTGTTTGCGAAACGGGCTGGAATTATAAAAAGATTCGCGATATTTTGAATGATAAACAAAAATAAGTTTAATTTTTTTTTATATAAAATGTATTTGTTTCAACGATAGAACATTTATATTGTTTCAATGATTAATTAGTTTAAAGAATACCTTGGTTAACAAGGTAATCATAATAAAACAAAACTAGCTACAAAAAATATTGTATTACAATTAGGCAATTTTTTTTCGTGAACAAAAAGTCTTTCCTTGGACAGTCTATTTCATTTAAAGAATTACTTCCTTAATAAAATACACAATAAAGTACTTAGAAACTACTAATCGTGTCTACCCGCAATGTTCGGAAGTTCGACTTGTTATTCGGATAAGTTAGAAGAATTCGTTAGATTGGTTATTTGACAACATACCTACGTACTGTGACGTCTTAGGTAAAATAAAATAAACAGAAATGTTTTACCGGTGCATAAAATCGTTATTATTAAAGACCCATTTATATTACGTCCAGCGAAATATATTTTTTATTCAAATTTCAATGTTGTTAAGAAGCTTTTTTGATTTAGTGCCTGTCGGTTAGATTATTTTCAACAATATTTGACGTTTAGAGCAAGAGTAGCTGTGACGCGAAAATTTTTGTTTTCCCAAAAACAACAACTAACGCAAGTAGTACCAGCGGTTTAAACATCAGACATTAAGGGTCGGTTTTTTCACCTCCCAATAAATTTACTTGACAAATTTTTACCACGGAAACCATTGTCTGAACAAACGTTTCTATGGTAAATATGTGTCAATTAAATTAAATGGAAGATGAAAAGATCGGCCCTAAAGCAAAAATTCAGACCACGACTTTAATTTGACAAGGCAATCCAGTGAAAAGATGAGATAAATCGAAAACATTATTTTTTAAATGTACAGTTACGAGCGCGAATTGGTTGACAAGTCTCGAAATACTTTTTTTTTACATAATTTTACGTCGCGTGTGATGTGGGGTAAAGGCGTTGCATAGTACAATTACGGTAGAATCTATCAACCGTCACGTAAATGTCCAGATTAATTGAATTATTGTTTAAAACGTTGTATTGTTTATAGTTGTTTAAAACAACGAATACGGTAAAAGTGGACCTCCTTTCTAAGTCTGACTTACAACACACTTATTGTTAGTGATTCTATAACCAAATGTGAACCAATTCGCGCTCGCAACTGTACTACTAAGGGCTGGTTTTACAATAAATTATTAGATAAACTACAGATAAGCCAGTTTCGAAATAATTTCCATGCAGACCGTTGTCTAAACAAACGTTTCCATGATGATTATTCCCAGAACACTTTATCTGATGTTTATCTCATAATTTATTATAAAATCGGCCCTTAGAAATCAGATAAAGTTAACATTATCATGACGACTGTATGCAATTTGTCAACATATAACAACGAACGCAAGTATTACTTTTAACATTATTTTGACGTTAATATTACCACTACAAGAAAAGTGTGAAGTTTAATGAAAAGCGGATATTGATTGACAGTACATTTAATTGGTAGGTACTTAATTTTAAGTTGTATTGTCAATTATATTTCAATTTAAAATTAATTAAAATAAATCATTATTAATCCTATTATTATACCTATTTATTATTCATAAGCTTTGATAATTCTTAATTCGTAAAATTTATTAGGATGCGTATAAATACCCAAATATATATGAAAATAAATCATTCATGAAGAGGATAAATTTATTAATAACCGATTTTATAGGAATAACAAGAATTCCTTCTACGAATTTCAAAGAAATTTAAGCAAAATTTACAACTGACAATGGGATAACGTTTACATTTTCGTTGAAATTTGGTTTCGCTTACGTTTTCGTTAGAAAATTGTTTGCGACCATTTGTATTATGTTAATTAGAGTTAAGCCTGATTGTTTATCTGTGCATCTGATTGTTTTCTCGAAGTAGCTTCTTTTAACGCAATTCGAGTAATGTTCTTAAAGCAACGACCTCGAGAAGGAAGCATAGTACGAATCGAAAAATGCGTGTAATTTGAAAGTTGCAACATGATTAGATGCATAAACTTATAGTAGGTATTCAAGAAAATTTTAGTCTGGTTCTAAAATCTAACAATTTTAATTTTTAATTATTAAAATATTTTAATAATAAACTGTTTAATGAAAACCTTTAAAAATACGACCTTTCGAATTCATTTAGATGTCGACACTGTCAAACGTAAAATATTGTAAAATGACATAATTACAAGGCCCTTGTAAAAAGATTTAATTAATTAAATATTATATGGAATAAGTACACTTATATCAAATTAATTCCTTCTCATCTTTTATAAAATGCCATAATAAGCTTACCCACTTGTTTCTTAAGTAATATCTTTGTCAATAAAGCTTAAAAGTAATAATACTTACAAGAGAACAAGCTAAATTGGTTTATTAGTGGCTTCCTAATTCTATTGACGAAGTCAGGGTCTTAACGGAAGATGTAAGAGAGTTGAATAATGATCTTAGCTTTATACTTTCGACTTCGCACAATTGATTTAAAAATATTAAATACTTTTGTATAACTACCTATGGCAATGGCATTCAAATAAATTTACTTTTGATTTTACTACGCAGTAGGTAACGTAATACAAATGTAAAATACTTATAACGAACAATTTATGTCCGAAAATGAGTAAATTATCGAAGTAATTTCAACGTGAAAAAAAGTTTTATTGCGATTTTAACGATAAAAACGCTACAATCAACAGTAAAAGGTTTTCGATAAATTCCAGTCGTGTGGTCAAAGTCATTAAGAACAAACATCAAAGTGGCACGAGACCATCGTGGAACAATATCCGGTTGCGAATAGAAGGATGAGAAACACTTACCTTCCACCCACCAACAGCGATTCACCATCTCGTAGAACCAGCCGGAAGTAGTCCGTGTGTGTATCGTTCCCTAAGAAGTGATGCACGTCATCTTCTGCTCCTACGGGCAAACGTTACTCTTAGAAAAATTAAATTTTTTTTCTAATAAAATAAATTGGTTATAGTGTAGCAAATTTATAATTGGATAATATATTAATATTCGTTAGTAAATAAGTAACTGTAAATTATTAAAAAAACACATTTATGTATGTAACATTTCAATTTGTTTACTTTAACATTAGGTACTGTTATTTATATTATTTTATTTGTTATTGTATAGGTAATAAAACAATAATGGCGTAATTGTTTAGGCGTATATTCAAGATATTCTTGCAATGAGTGTACGAAAAATAGGTACCACATATTTTTGGCATTAAAATAAAACGACTAATATAATTTAGGGGAGACCGGGGCATAATGATTCCTCGCCTTTATTACGTCACTAATTTGCATTGTAATATGCGCCACTCATTAGTCTTTATCTTATCTACTTATCGTTAGTTCCATTAAAATTTTATTGGAAAAAACATTGTTTTTGTGAGAAATAAGGAAGTAATTACTAGATATTGATTTGTAATTCTGTCTGGTGAAATATTAACGAAAAATTCATATTACGAAATGGAGCAAAAATGATTACTGTCATTAACAGAAGGGAGATTGCCTCGTTGTAGTTACAAAGTTTAAAAACATGTTAATGTAAAGTCGTAAGTGATTATAGGTTGGTTACGGCAATGGTCAAAAATTATAAACGAGAAACGAAAAAGCGGAAAAAGCTATGACAGTAGAAAAGTAGAAAACTGAAGAGTTAAAACATTAAACAACGCTGTTTCACTTCATGTAATTATTACGAAAACAAGAAAAGCCAGTATGATTTACATAGGAGATCGGGACGCGGCAAAACGATCTCTTGATAAGGTTTCAAAATTTAATTAATTTCTCAGGTGCGAGTCATTCAAACATTTTGAAAAAATTACATAAAATAAATCAATAGTTAGGATGCCTGTATGCCAAATCCTAGACTTTTATCTTTAAGTACCGACTTACCATCAGAGACGTGCAAAGTTTAGAGGGGGATCATTAAGTCCATCAGGTCTTCCCTACCTATATATCCGAAAGTTTACGATTTCGTTGTTATAGCCTTTCAAAAGTGAATTTGAAAATTTCCTTTTTCTAAATTAAACGGGAACGGTTGATGATAGAAAATCGAAATTTGGATGGTAGACGTTTTTTATTGTGGACTATCTTCATAAGGTAGTATTTTTTTTTTCTTTATATAAGAAGGTTAGTTTGAGATGGTAAGGGTTAGAAAATTTTTCAATTTCCAAAATCGATCGATCCATAGTACGTATCATATTACTCGCATATATCGTATTACGGCAACTACTTTCCCAGCCTATCGGTACCAACAGGCGAAATGTATAGGTGCATAGTACTTACTAAAGATACCTTTCGCCATCTTTCTGCATTATAATATCCACGGTCGTTACGACTCCTTTGATTAAATTACTTAGTCTTGTTTATTCGTGCGTTATAAAACGGATAATACTTCTTTAATTCAAGTTATTTGCCCGTTTGTTTTTATTCGACTGATGGCATTTAAACCAAATTGATTAGTTACCTATGTAATTAATACATATTTTGTAGCAAATTAAACGTATCTATTATGCGATGATGTTGTGTTCCATTCTGTACTTATGCATAGGTTAAAAAAAATTTTCCGCGTACCTAATATTATCCTTACGTCCTTTTGGGTGTATTGCGCAGCGCAGTATATATTAGTATAATAATATTACGCGGTGATTCTTTATAATACACCGTTTACAACTTGCGTTTTGTAATAAACGCCGAAACAGTAAACTGACAGTAAAGACGGTGAATCAAGGTTTAGACAAGTAAGACGTAGAAGTTTCAGTTGTGCCCAATACTCTCTAAAATTTTCGTCACGAGAACCACATCTGGTACTTCAGCAGTTTTCGGCTAAATAGTTAAAAGTTAAATAGATAGAAGATAAAATCATATCGCGGGCCTGGACGTGGTCCATGGGCCATAATTTGGAGACCGCTGCCTGTTGGGGTATGGATAGTGCAATATCGAGCGAAGAAATATATTTAGTCAATAAGAAAGGTCATAAGAACATTATTAAAAATTCAGCATATAAACATATTTGCTAGATAAAGAATTCTAAACGTTATCGGTTAATATCGTTTCTTTAAAATATAAAGAAGTTATGACCATTTCAGTAAAGTTTCGTAATATTCGACGGTCTGACTCTTTTGATTTCATTAAAAGGTGCAACTCGGGACAACACGCGAATTTTCAGTAATACATGTAAAAATTAAGCTTGATAAAATCGAAGTGGTTGTAGATTTTACTATTTGTATAAAAACGATACCGGCACTGCTGCAATCTAATAACAAAATGATCCCATCGAATATAATACGAAATAAGTAGAACTGATTGTGAGAAAGATTATAAAAAAAGTTAAACCAAAATACGAAACTTCTATTTAACAAGAGCTTCTTTTTACGACAGTGCCGGTGAAAATTAAATTAACACGTTCCTGTTACGTGTTTCATATTCCGTGTCATCTCGTTAATTTGTTTACTTTTTCATATAAAAGTACATCTGCAAAACGTAACAAACATTTCGAGATAACAAGAGACCAACCATTAAATTAAGTTAAAATCAACATTTCAAAGTACATTCATTACACGTGAGTTATTATAAATAACTAGGTACACGTCGCACAGTGGGGTATTTAACATAAAAAGTTGGCCAAAACTATTTTATGCGTTTTTGTGTCTCTATTATGTTCAAGTAATCATTTAAAGCTATTTTAACTCAGATTTTATAAAATTTGAAAAAAAACGAAAATTTTTGAAATCAAATTTGTTGCTACATTACAATAAACTTATATAAACAACTAATGAAATAAATTGAAACAATTAGGAATTTGAAACTTGGTACGACCGGATTCCTTTATTATATCAAACAAAGCCTTCCTTTTCATATTGGTAAATGTTTCTGTGAACAAAACAGCAATTTTATTGATTATACAAATATTTGAAAAATACATACATTAACACGTAGACCTTATTTAAAAAAATAATAAAAATTTAATGGGTGTACTTTGGTAAAAAAAAAGTTAATTATTACAGCTACATAATTGACATTTCATATTAAACAACTTTTGTTGTTTGGCATCGCTTGGAAGTATAACTAAATGACCGGTGATTATTAAAAGTAATCGAAAAAGAAATTATTTTTTATGTTTAATTTAAAACAAAAAATATATACACCATGTCCAAGATAAGAATGCACAGCATGGGGATCTTGAAAACGGTAGAAGATACAGGGTGGCTTAAATTAGAAAAAAGTTGCGCTATTTAGAGTATGTTCACATGCTGGTCGCAAAAGTTCATTATTGTTTATCGTTTTCAAAATTCTCAAAAAAATGTGATTTCTTGGATTTTCGTTTCTTTTCATTTTTTTATTTATTTTAAATGATATTAAAAAACTACCGGCACTTTCTCATTGCCACTTTTTAAGCTCTACAAAATGGCGTGTTCAAATTTTTAATCCGACGTTTCGTATCCGAGAACCCATCATCAACTTAATTTTTTTATATGGCCACAAACAAAGAGACACCCTGTATTCGGTAGCATTATTCATTACAAATTCAACGATGTATCACACATTATGGTTTTGAAGCCAAAAAAGGGGAAAAACGTGAGTTATAAGGTTTTTTATTTTTTAAATTAGTAGGCGCTGGTACAATAACAGAAACAAAATGTCAAAAAATTATAATAATTGCTCAAATAGGTTGCCATTATTTTCTAGACACAAGTATGCTCTGTCTACAGAAGAATTCAAAACATGGTCTAACATTTCTGGTGTGATTGTATTAACTGCCCCAGCGCATAATTCAAGAACTGTGCGGGAATATTTGTCCTAGAGGTTTCCTGAAAAATGCATTGGAACTCACAGTGAAGTAGCCGGGTCAGCCCGATCACCTGACTTAACTCCGTTGGATTTTTTCCTGTGGGATTATTTAAAAAACCAAGTGTATGACGCCACTTTTGAAACTGAAGAACAGTTATTGGCATTGGTTTTAGCAGCAGTTAATACAATCACACCAGAAATGTTAGACCATGTTTTGAATTCTTCTGTAGACAGAGCATACTTGTGTCTAGAAAATAATGGCAACCTATTTGAGCAATTATTATAATTTTTTGACATTTTGTTTCTGTTATTGTACCAGCGCCTACTAATTTAAAAAATAAAAAACCTTATAACTCACGTTTTTCCCCTTTTTTGGCTTCAAAACCATAATGTGTGATACATCGTTGAATTTGTAATGAATAATGCTACCGAATACAGGGTGTCTCTTTGTTTGTGGCCATATAAAAAAATTAAGTTGATGATGGGTTCTCGGATACGAAACGTCGGATTAAAAATTTGAACACGCCATTTTGTAGAGCTTAAAAAGTGGCAATGAGAAAGTGCCGGTAGTTTTTTAATATCATTTAAAATAAATAAAAAAATGAAAAGAAACGAAAATCCAAGAAATCACATTTTTTTGAGAATTTTGAAAACGATAAACAATAATGAACTTTTGCGACCAGCATGTGAACATACTCTAAATAGCGCAACTTTTTTCTAATTTAAGCTACCCTGTATCTTCTACCGTTTTCAAGATCCCCATGCTGTGCATTCTTATCTTGGGCACGGTGTATGTATCTTTCGATATAAGATGTCATATATTCTACTAAATTATATACATACATTCTAGATCAGAATCCTTCTTCGAAAATTTCACAAAAACTCTCTAATACACTAATATTTTGAAAATAATACAAACGGTTTTGTAGAGCTTTGACAAAGTTACCTGTAAGCCGGAGTTACAGACAAATTACAAATGGGGAATTTTGGTAATAAGTATTTAAAACATACATGTACTTCTATTTATGTAGGTGAAAACCGTGCAATATACCTATGCACTTATAAAATAAAAAGAAAATAAAAAAATAAATAAATAAAATAAAAACGTGCAAGAAATATCTACGTATATATCGTACCTATTATAAAATATAGATTACCTAACGAATTATTTGCGTTAAAATTTAAATTATAATCATTCGCTGCTTAAAAGAAATGTTCCATTCACGATACGACGTCATATTGTACTTCGAGATATCAAGTAAGCAGCCTAATATAATTTAAAATAACAGGCCCTTATGATTAATTACCTACACAAGGTCCCTATTGTTTTTAGAGGTAGGCAGGAATTTCTAGCATTTAGAGAAACTTACTTTGAAATTCAACACGTACACAATAAAGCACACTACACCCTTTTATTCTGTGAACACTTAGTTGTGAAAACAAAAGCCACAGAAGGCTGTCCGGAAATAACATTGAAGTATACTATTACGCATTGTATTGCCAACTATAGCTACTACACACAAAACTCATTTAATTATAAAATAATTTAGTTTTGTTTGTATTTAATTACAATTTATAAATTAACACGAACTCGATCCCGTTTTGAATTGATACCTATTAAATAGTAGCTACTATTTACGATACAATAAGTGTGAAAAATGCATACATACGTGTATTATGCAAGATTTCTTATTTACGTTTCAGAACGAAAAACATCAAAACCAAAAACCGTGCGTGAAAAATTGTTATAATAGTTGCGAGAAAAGACTTTTCGCATCGATCAAAGTGACGTTTTTAAAATTAAAATCACTTGAAAATAAATTTAATACCCAAAATGAACTATTTTATTAATTTTTTGAATGAAATTAACAAAAATTATAATTAAATATAGTACATTCTACGATAAATTTTAATATTTTAAGTCCTGAACTTGTCCGGTTATTGCACAATAGTAGACAATAGGCAACCAATAAATACACTCGATATTATTTGAGCTAAAGGGCTGATTTTTGCATAGAACGATTCTCAACTTAAAACTGCAGAGGAATATGTACCCAGCTTATTTTTCCCGAAAAATGAACTTTACTGGTTTTATGGACTTGAACCCCTCACTTGAAAAATATGACTTTTCGATTGTGAGTAATAAAGGTGTCCTATAGTAATATTTGCAATCATCTTCATCTTCACAAGCAGGCGAAAATTGCAACCCCTGTTAGTTTCTTTTTTTAAATTTTCTTGGAAGGTTAAAATTTTGCAATTTAGAAAATCTCTTTTGAAACGTTGCTTTATTAAGAACCTTTTTGGTTCTTTTATTTTTACCAGAAAAACTACAGTTTGTGAGTAAAAAAAATAAAATAAGTGATAACTGTGTTCAACTAAATATTTAACATTATTTGTCATTCATTAATTCAAAAGCTTCCCCTTTTGGGTAACTACGAAAAGAGGCGTTTTAGGAAAAAAAATATATAAAAGGCCACTCTTAATTTTCGACAAGGAATCGACCCTTTAAGTTTCTCGTTTTATTTATGAATCACCCTGTGTATTATGTACTATTTGCAATGTAAAATATAAAAATAATATTACTACATAGGTATAAAGAAAATTACTTGACGTAAAATGTAACAAGTCATCTATACTTTGTATTAATGTCTATGAATCTATACTTTATGTTAGTTACTTTAGACCACTGGTCGTCCCTAAAGAATACGATAGTGAACGGCATAGTGATTAATGACCGTGTCGTGTGACATACAAGGCTGTTGTAAAAAAAAGATTAAAACGTAAATAAAAAGAAGCGCGGCGATCAAGATTATTTTAAAACTGATTGTTAGATATAAAGCGACTGCGGTTTAAACAGTTCCGTTCTTACCAAGTTGCTATTTAAATTTGATTAGTAATTGAGAAATATGCACGACTAATGATCTTAACAATTTCCGGAAGTAGGTACAAAAATATCCAAGATTGTAGTAAAATTATTAATTTTTTACATCATTAACGTAAAAATTAATTTTGAAGTAGTTTTAAGGTCAGCTGGTCAAATTTTGGAATTTCCTATATAATTTTATATTTACCAACTACTTTAAATTTTGATTTTGAAACTTTAAGGACTCTCAATTCATTTTCTATAATTTATTGGTATAAACTGAAAAACTTAATGGGTACTTCTCTATTACCGATACCTATAAAACGATTTTGAAATCAATACCTTAGTATCTTATCAATACAAATACCTCTACGTACCCACTAAATAAACGAAAAAAAGTCTATCTTTACGTAGGTATGTATGTACACAAAAATAAATTACCGCATTAACCTGAATATAAGACGAGGTTTTTTCCCCTGACTATCATTAAAAAACAAGGATCGTCTTATATATTCGGACTTTTCGATTTTCGGGTGGGTAAGCGTAAGTGCTGCCGAAAATGAGGCTATCGGTGAAACGTTTGTCGATTAAAAATGACTACCATTGTGAATGTTGACGTATGTTTTCGTACAAATTTCATAATTTGTATTTTTTATTAAAATATAAAACAATTTTTAAAGGTTTTCTTTTCATAAAATTGTAGGTCGTCTTATAATCAGAATCTTAAAAAATGTCATTTTTTCTGATTTTTTAGTAAAAAAATGGGGTACGTCTTATAATCAGGCTAATGCGGCACTTCCTTCAAAATCTTCAACATTTTTTCAAAAACAATATAATAGATATATGAGTACAAAATCGGATGTTTCTTCAATTTAACCTGTTCGCGACGGGCTTAGGTATCGCTTGGCGCTCGTACCAGCCGGCGTCGGGAGAAATCTTCAAAAATACATTTTTTTACTTTTTCATTATCCTGGTTATTATTTACTGTTACGTACTTCAACAATAAGGATAAAAAATTATTGAAATAGAAAAATATCAAAATTTATTAAAAAAATTAAATTTAACATTCTTAAAAAATTAAATAATATTTCAGTAATGTAAACAAAAAATTAAAACTTAAATTAACGTATGTGTACGTTAATAGGCCACAAAAGAAGGCTTTTCTTTAAATATTGTGTACGTCCCCAGGCTGGGCCAAATATGACAAATAACCCAAGTACGTCAGTCGGCTGTTGATGTCGCTTTCAGAAAACGTACATGTACGTTAGTCGTCGTGAAAAGGTTAATTATTTTCTTAATTTGATGTTATTTTAGCTGATCGATATTTAAAATAATTCAATAATTTCTCAAATAATAATGATCAAGAGTTGTTTTACTGGTAGGTATGTATGTTCCTTTTTTTAAGGAAGTGATTGCGTATATCGAAATATCCTGATGTGTGCACAATCAAACAGGGTTTAAAACAAAAACTGAAATTTTCGGTAGGGTTTCAATTATGGATTATTATTATAGGTACGCTCGCCACAGAAAAAATCGGGACAGTAGAAGGACAGAATTTTAAAAATGTTTTGTTGTGAATCGGGTTTTAAATAAACTGTTTGCAAGTACATAAGGATTAAGCCATAAAAGAATTGTTACCTATATAGATGAGGTTCTAAAGATGTTAGGTATCGGAAAGGTTGAAATAGCCTTTTGCATTTTAAGACGAGCCCTACCTTGCAGTAAGCTAACAAACTTCAATGTAAATCAAATGAAATCCACATTTCGCTCTTTTTTATGTTTTAGAATAATTTTTTTATATGATGTTTGATACCAAAATCATTAGCATAAAAAAGGAAACCATATCATAGCGACGAAATTATCGTAAGACGTCAAAATTATATCAAATATATGACATTTACTAATCCGTAGTAAAAGAATAGAAAAAGTTACAAAGAGAACAATGTATTGAATTTACGGATTCTACTTATCGTTAGACGAGAATGTAACAGGCAAACTTTACCCAACAAAGTTGCGAATTATGATTTTTGGCATTTCTTTACTTATTTCTCTAAAGTTAATTTAGAATGTGATCGTTATGAAAACAACTATGATTTCGATAATATTACTATTTATTATATTCTCGATATTTTGATGTTTTTTTAAATATTTTTCTACAATAATGTCAATGTATTGAATTATAGATTAATTTCCTTCCTCTACAATTATAATTACTGATGAAGTCTAAAAATACATTTCAAAATATTTGTTTCCAGTGAAAGATGCGATCGATATATTACGTCGATCAATAAATTTTTAAATTTACAGAAAGCATAAACTAAACCTGCCTACCACTTGCTTCTAAAGTATTTTGTTGACAAAGAGTTGTTCACTTTGTAGGTAACAATGATGATTTATGGCTTACAATAATCCCTTTTAAAAATACAAGCATTTTACCTAAAACCCAATTCACAACCAAACATTTTTAAAATTCTATCCTTCAACTGTCCCGATTATTTCTGCGGCAAGTGTACATATTTACTTATTATGCAGCATATTACTCCTATAATTTATTTATTTAACAAAACATTTATTTTTTATTTTTATAACAATATAAATTAAAAATATAGTAATAAGCTCATTAAATGTTTTTAGGTAGATATATAGATTTAACTGTCGCACGAATCGTGTGCAAATTCGATTAATTTGGGATTACCACGTTTAAATGAAATTTCATTTAATACCCACAATTGAGTACTGAACTCTGTCCACTACTGATAAATAAACTGCACAATTATGTCGTCGCAATGTAATGTAGCTTTTCTAACCACAATTTTTGATTCACAATCTTGATTACGATACTACAAGGACTCGATAAATTCCTTCTAATCGAATGCCGTTGCTATTTTAGACAAGATTAAACGTTTTATTACAATAATTTATCACTATCAGTCAGAAAAGTTAATTTATCTTGTAAACAATCTGAACTGAACGTCCATAAAAGACCTAATATTTTCCCGTTTATTTCATCATTAAATGAAAATTCGAACTTAATCTGATTTTACGCACGGTATACATGTACGCACGGATAACCGAACTCCCTTTTGATCGGGTCATGAATATTCGAGGTTTTTCTATAATTATTAATTTATACATACGTTATGTATTTACAATATTTTTAGGTAATTAAATTAAATTTTGTCAGAAACGGGGCAGTTTCTGTAGTGTAGATTTAGGAATCTAGATAAATTTGTCTACGAACAATTCATCTACACAACAATCTACAATACACACCCCTCCATTTTCAGCTGATTGTTATCCAAAAAAAGTTGGCTTATACAAGAGTAGATATATATATGCTTACGGTAATTATGAATATAAACATATTTGGAACTATATCGGGTGCGTTTTGACAGAAGGACGTAACCCACACTTTTTGTGAAAATGAGTTATCCGACTATCTTGTGCACCTAACAATGTATTTCTGTCTACGGTCATTGTGAATAAGGACTTAGTCGGTAGTTCACAGTTTGTTTACGCTACGCTTTGCTACATTGTTAATTGTCTTAACTGTGACCACTCGCACTACATTATCTGCACCTGGGTGCACTTCTATAACTCGGCCTTATATGCAAGGAGATTAATGTTTAATAATGACTAACTAAATTTAATCGTTTGTTTATGAACACCGCCCTCGGTTATTATTGAACCGATACGATAGCGACATTTTCTCGCAATTGCATAATTCGTTGATAAATACTTAACGTTTGTATTACAAATAAGAGATTAACTCACAAATAATAATAGAACTGAATACAAATTAATTTGAAAACTGATATGAATTAAAGTTTCGAATACGATTCCGGAAACAAAGGTACCCTGGGATTTTCATAAATGAATCTTAAGTAATTTAATATTTTCAAATTTTCCCTTCTGTTCATAATTGGATGCTACTATTTTAACGAATTGCTTGCGACAGCCTCGTTTCCATCTTGGATATCGATTTTATTAATGAACATTTTTATGTCTGAAATGACAGCATCGAATGTATTTTTCTTATCTAAGAGTGCTATAACGAATATATAGGTTACCGGCCAAACTAATTTATCCAAAGTTATGTTTGGACTAGGCCGAACTAGTTCATTTTAAGTACTGTAATAAACTATAATTTGGTTTAATAGTAAGTATGTACCTACTTACTCTACTTATGTTAGTCTATATTAGTTCAGCCCGACAGTCTATTTATTAATGTTAGATAATATATATTATTATAATTTTTTTCTCCCTGCAAAACATAAATTTTAATAAAAAAATTAAGGAGGTGCCCACTAAATATGAAATTCAATTACATCTCGAAATTAATAAAAAACATTTCGTACAACTTTAGTCAAATATTTCTTATCTAATTTCAATTTGCTTAATACCTATATTTTCGTTGCCTAAAAAAATCACTGCCACTTCTTAAAATGTTTAGTGTTTTAATATAATTACAAATTGAAAAGGACAATACGACGCTTGTTATGTTTTTGAACTTGTAGGAGAGTAGGTGTTATGTAAATATGTCCAATCGCATCTTACAATTACTTTTAGATATAAGAATTATTTAGTTAACCAAAAGCGACACTATTACCAGAATTACCTACATTCGCTGAAATACATATACTGAAAATTTTACATTTTATTTCAATTAGGTGCTTAAATAGGTGCGTCATAAAACATATGCAGAGAAAACTAAAACTACACATTTTATAGGTACAGAATTTCCAATTTCTATAAAAACGACTAACATCCGGGTCGGAGTCTAATATATCAAATTACGAAGACAAAGATACGATGAGAAAGTGCTATGTGAAATGAAATTGCGGGGTTGATTAATTGCAGCAATAGTTCTGAGGACATGTATATATCCCGAGAAGCTGCTTCAATCATCCTGACAAATTGCATTCAAGCAAGGTCATTCTTGGCAGCGAATTGTCTTACGTAGTACCTTATGCCTGCTATTTCCAAACGTTTTATCGAGTTTTATGGTACCTATATTTATATTCGTCTTTAAAGGTTTATGTTTTAATTTTCTATTATTGTTTTATAAAATTAATATTACAATGTTGCACGACGTTAATTGTTCGCGTTTACTTTAAAAGTGCTCGTTCGACGTTTATAATACCAACGATTGATTGTACTTGTTTAATTTTGATACTTGAATAATGAAACAGCATAAAATGCAATACAAATATAAAAACTACCCGATGCGACATGACGTCGACGCCTACGATATTATTATAGGTAAACGTTAAAAAGTTTATTCGTCGTTCATTTAAGAAACCAACATCTAGGATGCTAAATCTTTCAGACTTCTGTTTATTCGAACCTTAATAATTAGTAATGTTAAACTCCCAAATTACAATAAGTTATTATAAATAGCTACATACGTATAATAAAATATTTTACAATCACAATAACTCTACAATTAAAATGGTTTATATTATCTACTGATTTTTGAATTCTCCATATTCTGCAAAAATTGTAAATTCAAACACATAGTTACGTTTTGTGTGGCCATTTCCATTTAAAATAACATTCTAAATGCGTAGAAATATCGCTATTCCCGTGGGAACAATATTAAACCTATAACGCAGCCTGAATTTCTGCATTTGTAAAAATCATCGTCGGTGAGATTACTGATTGTCAAAAATATGTTACGGATTTATTTATTTATTTTACAAGGAATTGTATAAAAAATAACGGCAAATTGTTAATATCGTTACATGTAAGTATGTGACTCACTTAAAAGCATTCTTATTAACATTCTATTATAAATAATGTCACAGAAATCGGTTAGTTTAAAAAATTTGCAAAAAAATTGTTACAATAAATGAAGAATGTCATGACTTTAGTAAATTTCTATCATTTAGTAAATTTTAATCAAAGTTATTTCTAAAAGCTATTTGTATTATTGATTTACCTTAAACGGTTGCAAAATTATTCAGCTTTTTAATGCAAATAATCTAAATTTGTTATTCAGTTTAAAATTATACAAAACTTTGCCAATTTAACCAATTGCAAAAATTTAATTTTGATATAATTGCAAAGTAAAAATTATTCACACAGCTTCGAAACAATGAATATATATCTCAGCTGCAATTTTATTTTTAATATCTTTCAATTATTTTCTAATACACTGCCGTGAACTTCGACGTTAATTTCGGCTACGTTTACGTTGTAATTTTTACCATAAAATAAATAAAGTGATCTAAATTATAAGCGCAAACAAACAAAATTATTATTAATCAAAGAAATATGTAAAAATTCAGAGAAAACCGCAGTAATGTAAATTATCTATTTAATAATTAGTAATACAAATTACATCAATATTGTGGATGAATAAATAAATATAAGAAGACGCGTTTTGCATTCTGAAATAGCCCCGACTTCAATTTCTATTTATAGTTATAAGGGTGCGAGGATGTTGGGGTTTCTCGAGAGCCCCGTTTCGTTCTATACGTGCGAACGCACCACTAAACAAACAGAACATCGAATTACTCCTTACCTACCCTGAAAGGAAGAAAGAGGATCAGGGGCCATTTGAGTATCGGTTACTGTTATGTCCTCGCCTTATTCTTATGCACGATGTATCTGCACGAAAAGGTGGAGAAAATACGATTTTATATATGACAAATATTCCTGAAAAAATGTTAAAATGTTACTCGTAACAATCATTTAATATTTTCTTATAAAAAGATATTATAGTGAAAATCGAATGTGATCATAACTATACTGAACCAGATTACAACAATCATCTACCTAACGGTATCTCAAAATTTAATACTGTTAGTACCTCGAGATCGACTGTTCTCTGAATAAAAATTAAAATGTAAAAAAATGAACATCTGTTTATCATTACATGCAATACGGGCGAAATACATGCATATCGAAAAGGCAAGGAAAAGTAAAAGCAAAGAAAATGTAAGGAAACTTGAGACATCAGAGAAATTTCAAATATCTGATTTCGATCTAGGACTGTAAAAAGCTCCACGACGAATTGAGGTTGATATTATGCCCTCAATGCGAAAGCAATAGCAATAACGTGAGTTGTCGGACACGAACTCTGATTGGCTGTGAAACTGTTCCATAATCTTGCACATGTACCACACATAACTCGGATTAAGGGTCAACCATAGACATCAGTTACTTTTATAGACTTTCAACATTTGTCTCGACTTCCGTATTCGTTATTCTTCGTGACAAATATAAATAATTTAGGAATGCAAAAACGGAAGCATATACATTCTGTTATAGGAGTCATACATATATAACACGTGAATAAAGGTCGTAATTAGTATTTCGATTGCAAAATAATTCTGAAATAACGTTTTCAGTAAAGTAGAAAACTCTTGGTGAAAGCCTAATAAATTTATTTATTTCGTTACAATACCCGCAAATAATTTCGAAACATTTATTATGAAACATTAGCTATATACTTGATCGGCTGCAAATTCTCTTGTGGATGAAAATTAGATTATAGTTCATAACTATTATTTCCCCAGACGTGTTTGCAGCTGATTGATTGGTTTTAGGAACTAATAAGTAATTAATGATGGACAGGTGCGCAACGTAATAGAGATAATACGTAATAGATGACCCTAAATTGGATGAATTAAGAGTTTTTATAAAGCAGTCGCGGTAATAATCAATCTTCTTCTTCTTAACGTCATAACTACGAAACGGTTACACCACATGTTTTAAGCCTAAATTGACATTTATTGATTTACCAAATTTATTGTCTTTCGGGACAACTTCCGTAATAATTATAAAAATTGTCTCGCGATAAAAAATCGATTTAAAAAAAATTAATCCTTTGAAAAAGTTTCAAATTTTCTAGTCCGATCCTGCCGCACTTTAAACTTTCGTTTTAATACTTACTAAGGTTATTGAATATTTTAAAATGCAAAATTTTCAACAACAACAAAAAAACATGCAATGTTTCTGACGTATACCAGGTGTGTATAAATTGATGAAAAAGCTACACGCGATGATGTTCTTCGTAAAAAATCTTGGACTGTAATACTAAAATGTACCATGCTTCTTGTATCATCTACACGAGATCCGCAAAGTTTGAACATCAACTCGATCCTTTTGCGAGCGCTTATTATTCGATATTAATTTCTTGGCAGAGGAAGTTTTAATTTAGAATGAAGAGCTGTGAAAGTTATTTTGCCGTAGATATTGTCTTTACTTATGACGCAAATGCTCTTGTTTTTAACATCTCTTTATCAACTCATTTTCAACGTCTATTAAGTTAAGCACGGCCATTTTAACACAATCGAATGAAACCTATTCAGGAATTTAGTACCTATTTGTTAATTTGTTTCTCTATTCTCGACCTTTTTAGTTTCAGCCATTTCGATAAAAACGATTAGCTGTGCTAACTTAACTGTTAAACTAGGATAACCGCACTCAAAAAAAAATTAAAAAAACGTAAATCGAGCAGATATTTATACAGTACTATTTTTGTTGCTCTACGTTTACATATACAGGGTGTTTGGTACTGAATGTCAATACTAAAATGGGTGATGTAGAAGGTCATTTGTAACATATCTGACCATATATACTATTATCCGCATTGATTGTTATTTTTCATAATAATGGGCTTTTCTGGAGTTGAATGCTCATAATACAATATATATATAGCTTATCCAAACCTATATGCAATCCACGTCATCAATTCAAGGTTACTAGATGATGACGTTTCACACAGTGCTGTCACCTCGTACCTCGTATTTTTACAATTCTAATAAATTGTAGTCTTTCTTTATGCCATCTAATATGTACGCAGGTAAATCATCTATAGAATATGTCACTTTCCGAACTTTAAACCGTATTACAAATAAACAATCTAGTAAGTTTTTGTTGATGACGTGAATTGCATATAGGTTTAGATAAGCTATATCATAGATATTATTTGTTTGAATGATTTTTTCCTGAATTTTAAATGTATGCTTCTTGAATATAGTACACTATAAAAGTGCTTATACACTAAAAAACCGTAGGCGACGAAGAGCGCCTGCTTGTATTAGAAATTGTGGTTCGCACTTTGAACATCACAAACATTAAATGTTTCATTTTTTAATTATAAATGTTTACTATGAAAGTATGTATCGTTTTAATTTGAAAATGTGTCATTTTTTGCGTTATTTAAATGCTTTCTTACGTTGGTCTATCTCTGTTTAATGTACAGTGCCTGTCAAAATGATAGCACCCCCTACAAATTTTCGTTTTGCACGTGCTTGTGTTGACAATGTGGTCCCTCCAAATGTTTGCCAGTACTAGTACATTGTGTAAAGTATATTGTAGTGTAAAATCAGATAAATATGTAAAGTTCTTTACAAGCTAGGGTCAAAAACGTGGGTGATTAGCTTAAATTTAGTTTCCACTTTATGCTAAACATTTATTGCTTATTTTGTTTGTGATTAATTTTTCGGTCAGCTGGATATCAAATCAAACAAAGTGAGTTACCATTATATGTTATTTTTTCCGCTCTTTCTAATGAAGCATAGTTGATGGAAGCTAATCACCCACGTTTTTGACCCTAGCTTGTAAAGAACTTTACATATTTATCTGATTTTACACTACAGTATACTTTACATAATGTACTAGTACTGGCAAACATTTGGAGGCACCACATTGTCAGCCATGGTCAGGAAGCACGTGCAAAACGAAAATTTGTAGGGGATGCTATCATTTTGACAGGCACTGTACCTCCTACACAATTTCTTTTTTGTAATAAACGTAATAGCATTACGTTATTATGTGAATTGTGGTCAATCAAAAAAAAAAAATAAGTAAAGTAAGTGAAACACAATCTAATATTTATAAATAAGTAGTATGACAGGGTTGGTAGTAGTAGTTTAACGGTATTTTGCATATAAATTAATTTGGCGTGAGTATAAACGTTATGATGGACCATCACAGGCTGCCGTTACAGTTCACGTAAATATTTTAGGAATGTTTCTCAACGTTTACTATACAAATGTTGCAGAATAAATACTTCGTAGTGTACAGAATGACGGATAAGGGTATATAAATATTTGTACTGCAAATGAAGGGAAATATACATTATATGGATTTGATTGAAAGAGATATTGGGAGCCGCTAACAGTACAAAATAACAAGCGGTGTTCACTTTTAAGCATCATTAAAAAGTTTTTGTCTATGCAATATGTAAACGTTGTGTTTTCAAGCAATTTATAAAATTTCGGTAATAATAAATTAGAAGAGTATCTAGAAAAATATTGGTTATTTTTGTTTTAATATGATTTTTACTTTAACGCATCATATAAACTACTAGACAGGTAACTAATATTTATTTTTAAAACGCCATTTTTTGCGTAGGCAAATATATTTTCTTATAGAATTTCGAATCGATATAGTAAATCTCAAGTACGATCGGTATAATATTCTTTTCGAGCAACTTTGTACCGTTTAAAGGGAAGTACCTACAAGCGGCGATTGAGATAAATTATGAACAATTCTGAAGTAATTTAAATTGTTATGTCTTGGAGAAGCGTAGTAGGCGAGCCACGCCTGGTTTGCCCCAGGACAAAACTGCCTCCTCTCCAGATTGTTCTATTATGTCAAATTGCATTCACGACCCCGACTGTCGTTTTATGCTCGACTTTTCAAAGAACCAAATTGAAAAATTCTAAATATTGCGTGCGTTTATGCAAATTGCACGGTAATTTAGTAAATTTATTTCCTGCATTTACTAGCTGCGCGAAATCCAATCGGAAAATCTGTTTATTATTTCTGAATGAAGTAGCTCTTCTGTGTTTTCGATGATATCGAATTTTTAACTTAAAACATATATAATAAATTGCATGTCGACTTTTGTATATTACGTAGGAACTTATGGTCATATGAAAAAAAATAAAGTTACAGTATGATTATGGCAAGTAACAATTTATCAATAATTTATTTTTATATCGAACATTTTTATAAGTTGAGGAAAGCCTATTATATCGAAAAAAAAAATCTAGACATCAATTTATCGAAGCCGCGCGAAGTCAACAGTCTGTAGGTAGGCATGTATGATAAATAAAACGTGTTAAATACGTATAGGTTATAGGTATCTACAATACATGTCACGTTGTATCGGTATCATGTAATTAACAAAAACAAGTTTATAATTTAGGTTCAAAGTCAGTAATTAGTAATTTTTCAAGCAGAAAATGTTTGCGAAAATCGTTTCGAGTTTCGAAGAGTCACGTGATTTTACGAGTTCGGGAATTAACAGTCATTCTATTTTTATTATAAAACCAGAGGTAACATTGATAATATTTAACTAAACAATGAATAATTTCTAAGAATTATTTATTTTGTACTTAAGTTTAAATAATAGGTATACTGACAGATATCGACGTTCATAAACGTAACTGATTTCCACTAGTTGTATATTGATTTTCTGGTATTGGATACACAAGTTGCTGCAATAGCAAAACAAATATACCGAAAGAAACACCTCAGAACAATATTATTCTAAAGCGATAGAATACACACGGAAAGCCGTCCTAGAACAATACAGGCAAATGTTTTCTGTCTGCAAGGAATCAATAACGTATAAATATTTGACAGAAGTCGTAAGAAAATCATCCTATATCAAAATAGCTTTCGAAACATCAATGATATTTTCAAATGTTTACAAATTTTATTTAGTTTCGACTTTATGAAAATTCCGCTAGTTATTTTATCAACATTACATACGAACGTGAAAAGGCTTTATTAAAAATCTCGTTACATCTAATGTAAAAAAAATATTGCAAATTTAAGTTTTAAACTTTTATAAAAACGGAAAGTTTTATGGTCACATACCAAAATGGTAAGACGACTACTTTGTCGTTTGATTTTTAGGGTCAATAACAATTAATTATTATCTACGCTATTTATCTAATTTTATTATATAAATACGGGGTGATTTACGACGTAGGGAGTAGATTGAAAGGGTAGCTGAGAAGGGCCAATATAAACATTTTTTCTTAAATAGATTTTGGCCAAAACTCAGTAAGCGGAGGTTTACAGCAAGTGGAAGTTTAATCCACAAATGAACATCCATCACAAACTTTGCTATTAATTGACTTTTAAATATTAAATTGAAAATTAATAAAATTTGTGTTCACCGATTGAATTTTTAATTTCTAGTTTGTTTTTTAGTCGCATTAAATTAGTCAGTGACTCTCAATAAATTAGGTAAAAAAATCAGAGCCATCGGTTAAAGTTCAGATTTTAATTTTAATTTTTCGCCATAATTCCTGTTACCTTTATTGTGTCATGAGCATATAACATCACTAAGAGTTTAGTCAGACGATATAATAATGGAAATTCCTTACAATTGGAAGTTCTCTATCTATTTAATTAATTTGTCATTAATATAATACTTATTGTTAGTTAGGTTATATATCATATTAAACGGTAAAAGTTAAAGGTGCTAGTTAAAATAAAAGTACGTAATAGTGATTAAATAATAGTAGCATGTTAAAACCGGGTTCGTATTCAAATCGGCGATTGTTTATAAAAGATTTATCATTCGTGCGCATTTGTGATCTTTCTCATAATTGGTTTAACGCGAGAATCGCTGGCAGATATTAATAGTGACAAAACAAGAGGATATCTTCTTAGTGCCTGAACCGTAATTAATCAAGAAAGGATGATATATTATTTAAACGTAAACATATATACATTGAAGTAAAATAACATAAATATATTATTTAGCCAATGATTACCTACCAATTCAGAGCTAATAGATGACACAACAGAATTAATTATCCATAAATTAAGATAATACGATTTGATTTTTTAGAAAACAATAAATTATTTTAGGTAGATAGATACAATAGATAAATTAGATAATTTCAACTTTGATAATCCGAATATTTGGTACCGAATAAAGTATGAAAAGTAGAAAATAGGAAGCAACGCTATTTAAAATGAACTTTTCGGCGATCAAAGCGTGCGAGCTCACAACGTCTGCTTCTCTTTTGTTTACATGTTCCCTAATCCGAACAAATTTACAATTCCGGTCCCAATTAGTTCGGATTATTGAGGTTCTACTGTAATTCCAACATAAAAATTAGGTAAGTAAAATAGGTATCTACAAGAAATGGCCATTTAACACAAAATTAATTTATTAAATTAAATAAAACGACGATCTTGAAAGTTGTTACAGAAAAATATTAAAAGTTGCACTGTTAATAAATAAATAGACTTTTCATTGGAATAAGGATTTATACCAATTGTGCAGTAAAACGCCACATAGGTATCAAAGGAAATTAAAAATCGAATTATCACGATTATGCAGTTAGCCGAAGTGTCGAGTTGGTAAACTCATTAACGTACTCCAATAATTTTCTGCTACACTCTGTGTTAGCAAACTTCTAATTAAGTAGTCAACAAACTTAGTTGGTAAAGAACAAATTTCAATTAAAGATAAGATAAAGCTTTTAAATGAAACAAGGATTAGGGAAAGCGTCTAATTCATGAACCCCAATGGCGAGCAAGAGTTAATTCCACAGTGTAGATGGGGCGGCAATGAGAATTCTACTAATTACTAGTAACTGGCAGGAGGTTACTCCGATAAATTTCCTATTTCATTAACAGAAAACTTGTCAACTTTGACATATTTAGAAGAAAAGTTTCGGAAAATTCTAACTACGCATAACGAAACCACATTGAAGACGTTACCTATTTCCAGAGCGAAAAAAAAATCAAAATTAATCGCTACCTATAAGTTTTCATTTTTTAAGTCCAGAAAACTATTTAAAACACATTTTCATAGATAAATATAATACATACATAGGTAGCTAACAAAATAAATTTAAATATTTTTCAATAATGCATCTATAGAAGTAAATGGCTACTTTGATTTCATGAATTTTATATTATGATTAACGAAAGCGAACTTAAAGGGAGCCTGTCCAAGTGGAAGAATATTACAATAGTGCAAGGGGTCGCGCAGAAATAAATCTAATAAACACAAAAGTTGATTTTCGTAAAACAGCGCAGTTGTTCAGTAAATAAGATTTTTGCGAGAGCTTCGCGCACTCATAAATTTGGAGAGAATTAGATACTAAAATAGAGTTTATTGAAAATACAATTTTCGTTAAACTTATATATATTGTAGAGGTTTCGTAAAAAATTAAAACTAATAGTACAAGAAAAAGTATGGGAGAAACGCCGCAGAAAAAGAAAATCAATACTTTCTTGTAGTATCCGCAGAATCTTACAATCATTACAGAATTCCATCTTTGTTTTTTGTATATAACAAAAATTGTGTTATCAGCGATATACTGTTTTGCTTCTTATGTCGATTTATTTTGACCAAAGATAATTTAACGTAAATGGTACTCGACAGACTTCACACAGATGTCATTATTTGAAGGTTTTTATAAATTATTTATTATAAAATGGTTTTAGTAGGTTTTTAGTAAAAGAATTAAACAAGTAATGAGACGCGAATGAACAAAAAAAACATGTAGTAGTAGTAGATATTTATAAATTAACGTAGGTATATCACTCCGATTTTAATTCTCAATCATCTAATGGTCCTATTTCCCGTAAAATGTTTGGGACTTCCCCTTTATGTTCATCCGAAATCTAATTATCGCAATGTTTAGTATCAGTAACAATGGCAATAGTTGTGTTTCGAGGTAAGTGACGATAATAACGAAGTAACTTCCGAAGGTATAATTTTCAATTTGTAATGTTATTTAATTCTAGGTAGCAAGTTAATATAATTATAAACTCGAACATAGCTATAGCGTCTAAATTATTAACTTGATTATTTTTTCTTACATATTTCTTTTTACTTTATGATTTTCAATTTTTTAATAATCGATACTTGCGGAAAAGCTGAAACGTCACGAGTCGCTGGACAGGCTAATCCCAAATTATCAAATCTAACATATTTTTGTATGCTAAATATCATTATTACCTATGGGTATGTAGAGTTTGACACTTGACAAACTCATTCTATGTCACGATGACGATATTGTAAATGTACCTATGTATACGTTATTAACGATAGATTTCGATCCACGTCATCAACAAAACTTCGTATTTTTACAGTACTGAAAAAATCTAGTCTTACTTTGTCATGTCATATATGTGTGCAGGTAAAGCATCGGTAAAATATGTCACTTTCAAAACTTTAAACTGAATATTACAAATATACAATTTAGTAACTTTTTATGCATGACGTACATTGGAACCTTTAGGGATTTTTTAATATAGCTATCATTAATTAACTTAATACTTCTATAGGCAGCATATAAAATAAGTCTGGGGGGTCAATAAAAAATATATAGATTTATCTATAAATAATTTCTACTAATAAGTACCTAGTTCAAAATCTTCTGAATACATTTATATAAATCCTAGATGTTTGAAATACATATATGATAAGACCTTCATCGACGTCTATAATTTTTAAGAAATCACAATTAAGTGGGTATCACCTATCTAGTTTAAATCAAGTTGTACAAAATAATGCTAAATTCATTTAATGTGTAAATCATGGGTATTTTCAAAATGAAAACCGATAATAAAAAATTATTCAACAATTAAAAATTATGTGAATGAAATAGTGGGTAATTATAAGAAGCAAGTTTAAAAGTTGAAATGAACGAAATCAACAATAAAAATATTTACCTACACTTTTAATGTTTAGGTAGGACAAGTACATAATTGAGAGGGTTGATTAATTGCAATGCATTAAGTAAGTGGGGTTTATCTACATATGTACACATAAAAATATGTAACCTTTAAGCTATATTATTCAGTACTATTGTAGTTAAAGTAAGAACAAGCAATATAAAATGAAGAGCGTATAAGCTATTATATATGCACGCAATTCGTAATCACTGTTTATTTTTAATTTGCGTATATCTTCAAAAAAAATAAAGCTAAATTATAACAACAAAATACCTTAGTAGGTAAGTAGTCAATAGACTATAGACGTAGGTACTAATTACACGTTTCTAAAAGAAAAATGCTTATACATAATTTATTAACCTAACGATAAATAGCATAATTATTAATTTTAAGTTTATATTTTATCGCTAAATATTTCTCTTCAAACGTTTTCTAAATCGTTTATATTGAACCTGAATTGTGCCAAAAAATTGGGAAATAAAATGCACGCACTGTTAACGCCCTGATTATGATAATCTACGGAACTACCATTAACGCCATTTTTACACGTTCCATAAGGGCGTCGGCAAAATTACAGCATGTGAAATCTTTCATAGTTTTAACTTCATAATGTTCCGTAAAAAATTGAACTCGTATTATACTTTATTTATTACAAATAAAATGAATTTTTGTAAATTAAACATTTAACAATTTTTCCGCTGTTATAATATACCTACCTACTTAATAATTATTATATGAACAATATAAACTTTTATAAAAGCTTCACAGCAAGTATTCAATTGAATCGTTATATATTTGTCGTAGTCATAATGCAAAATTAGGCTTTTTATAAAATGCCTAGCGATTTTATAAAAAGCCGGCAAAACGCGAACGTACAATGCAATTTTCGTTAAGACTACATCAATTCAGGTAAATTGATAAAATGCCGGCAAAACACGAACAGAAGAATGTATATCTCGTTCTGACTAATTATTTTCAGACATTTTACAATTTGCCAACAGCGAAGTAGTCAAAACGTGAGAATAAAAATAATAAAATTACTATTTAATAAAATAACACAATGACAATAAACGAAAACAAATCTCTCTGTTAAGTAAATCTAAATAAAAACTTCACAATATAAAAATATATTAACTTTCAATTAGCTAATCTTAAAGTATTCAAATTCGGTACTTGAGTACCTGTATTTATTTTCACATTCAACATAGGTATATATATATATATATATATATATATATATATAATGTGTATATAATATAAATGTGTATATAATATATTATAATAATATATAATGTGAAAATAAATATAGATACCTGAGTACTGAATTTGAATACTTTAAGATTAACTAATTGGAAGTTAATATATTTTTATATTGTGAAGTATTTATTTAGATTTACTTAACAGAGAGATTTGTTTTCGTTTATTGTCATTGTGTTATTTTATTAAATAGTAATTTTATTATTTTTATTCTCACGTTTTGACTACTTCGCTGTTGACAAATTGTAAAATGCCTGAAAATAATTAGTCAGAACGAGATATACATTCTTCTGTTCGCGTTTTGTCGGCATTTTATCAATTTACCTGAATTGGTGTAGTCATAACGAAAATTGCATTGTACGTTCGCGTTTTGCCGGCTTTTTATAAAATCCCTAGGCATTTTATAAAAAACCTAATTTTGCATTATGACTACGACATATTCAATGAAAACAAAAAATGTTAACGAAATTAAGTCTTCCCTTAATCTTTCACGATTTATGTAAGTAGGTCGGGGTAAGATCGGATCTGGGACAAGAACGAACGGTCCTTGCAATTTTGCTACGACTCATAGTAATGAAGTATTCTTTACGGCGTTTTGTAGTCGATAATGTTATCTCGCACTAAAACAGTTGGCGCGCAAATCAACTCGCGCGTTGTTGTACTGCATGCTGCAAAGTGATTTGGTGTCGTTTTTACCTTCAGTCGACTTATTAATTTTTTCTCTTTGTATCCACTATCCATATTTTTCTTTTAATTTGTTACCTCTTTTACATTTTCCTCCGTTGAATTTTGAATTTCAAACGAGAAGATAATTTGAAAATAAAAAGAAAACCACTGAGAAAATAATTTAAGTGTCATTGTAATCGGCCAACGACATCGTAGAGACCCATTACCGCAATTATTGCTATAGTTTTTCAAGAAAACAACTTAAGAAGTAGCGTCATTATCCGTTGATGATATTATAAGATATTTATTACTGCAAAGGAAGCATTATTACAGATTATTCTTAAGCTTCAATCGAACAGTTATTGGTTTTCTTAAAGATGTTGTTACAGCAGATTTTTGGTGTTATTCTGTTGCTATATGTATAGGTACACAATATTACTATAATTTTATTGATGTTACTAGAGACGAGTAGTATTGACTTATATGAACTCTTTGTCGGATTAAAAATTTCGCTATCACATATGTATCTATATTATACACATGCCTCTACGTATTGTACCTATGCAAGCATTTTTATTTTTACAAACTACTCACAAAAACAATGAAATACCACCATCTATCAAGCAGATAAAATTTACGATTGTAAATAGAAAAATTAATATTAAAAGAATGAATCTTTGATCTAGATACAATTATTTATGTAGGTATACCTACTTATAGAATTAATCCTTAAAAATAATTAGGTAAGTATCTAATAAATTATATCAAATCAATTATTGTTTGTTCCAAACGTCCTGCTGAACATATCTACAATATTTTTTTCATATCACCCTGTATATTTTAGTAACTATACTTTAAGACAAATAAACGTCTGGAATCTTATATTCTTGTTGACGAGCTTAAAAATTATACCGAACTTTGAACAATTAATATTAGAATTATTTACGTTTCAAAGTATATTTGGATGTTTAAAAGTTTTTCAATAAAATGCGATAAGTTCTTCGACCCTCCTTTGTTCGTTCTTAGTGTAGCGTACATAATATACTTTATTTCAAATTAAGAAGTTTCAAGCTTCCCTTCTTAGTTTTAAAATAATTCCTTAAAATACGAAATGCATTCGTTATTTATTAATTATAAAACAAACATTCGTTGTTTTAGAGAAACATTTCATTTTTATCGATGAAAATATCGTCAGTTTTTCTTTAAAAATGTTTAGTATAAAATGTCACTAAATTAAAGCGTTCGTCCGTAAAACGAGTCGCATTATCATTACGTCTGCGATACGTTATAAGAATTGCAGGCATCCATCTACAGAACGTTCTTTATCGCTGGGTCGTTCAAAATATTTTAAGGTTCGGTTTCATGCCGAAAACGACAAAAAATTATAAAACCAAGTCGTCAGAAAATACAGAGCAAAAAGCTTTTTACCAAACCATCGCTCGAAATATATTAGCTTTTCCAAGAATAAATTTTAAGTAAAAAAGGAACGTTACTCTCAGATAATTTTTTAACGCTTATTTCATTTTCTTCTTATTTCAATATAATTGTCAATTTATAGTATAATTAGATCAAAATGAAATTAAAATTTAACTATAATTTAGGTAAATTGTTAATTTTGAAAATTTGAAACAAAGCGCATTCTAAAAGATGTAACAAATCAAACTTTTAGAAAAAAAATAATAAGAGATAGGATCGTACAGTAAACTTTTGCATTTTAAATAGGTAGATATTATATTTGTAATGTTATATAGATGGACGTATTTTTTGATCGCATAACACGCAAAATATTGCGACACAGACCTGTCACTCACTGATGCAAACGAGAAAGAAACGACCGTCACTTGCAGCTTCACATTAAATAATGCTGTATTTGAAGAAACGAACAAAAATAGGAATCATTTTATATAATTCGCGAGGACTCGAAATTTACAAGCCCCAAGCGAAGTAACAAACTGTTCTCGTCAGAATAAAAACTTTTGAATTCGCTACAAGAAAATTAATTCCAACTTTGCTAACTTCTTTGGAGGGTTACGTTATCTGATTAAAGGGAAGTTAAGTTAAATATATTCAGTTACGAAAGGTCAATGATTATAATCAAGATCAAATGAAACTTGTATGTAAGTAATAGAAAAACATTCGGAATTAATAGATATCTAATAAAATACTATTCAATTTTGAAGTTTTAAACGCTTTGTAGCTTTTATAAGTGAAATACGAAAGTAAGACAAAACGTGAATTGTAAGAGAATGTTTCTTTACAAGTAAGTACATGGAAAGTTTTCAAATTAAAAACCTATACAAATAGAAATTGCTACTCTTTTTAATGACCAATTCAAAATAGATAATTCCTCAAAAACATGACTAGTTCGCAAATAGTTGCAAATTATTTGTTATTATTATTACTTATAAAGAAAATATACCTAAGAAGAATGGCAAAAGAATAGGAAAATAATATAAATTAATTTGCTCGTCGAAACTGTACCGAAAGCAAACCCGACACAACGTAACATTTAATTAAAGCAGTTAAAGGATTGCTTTCGATAATAATTATTTAAACTAATAATGAACGTTATGATTTATCGCTGCATTGACCTGAGTAATTCTGAGGATGAAATGTTAGTTAATAATAATCGAAGAGTCGAGGGTCGAGTTTATAAAAATTTGTATTCTGTACATTCTGTATATTTGCTAACACACAGCTGTAAGAAATAAAGGTCCAAAATTTTTAAACAAATTTCTAATAGGCGATAGAAACCTTCGAATTAAAATAAAACGTTACGTCACGATGCGCAGAAGGCTCGAATACGTATGAGCGAAACCAGGAGCGGCGCGTGTATCATAAGCGTTCGTAGTGTTGGTTTAATTTATTGCTTTGTGTTTAGTTCGAAGTTTGCCGTAAAATTTCTTCAAAAAACAGTGCTCTTTAAGGTTACATAAGTTAGGTTATTCGCGCGGTAATCGTTTTCAACTATTACTTTCTTTTATTGTCAACTAAGCGTACTTTACGATAAAATTTAAAACTGATTCATGTTACGCCACCGATAATTTACCGGGGCGCATATTCTTCATAGCCTCGCTTTCTTTTCTAAATAAAACAACTATACCGCAGAAGACACGTATTATATAATATTGTAGTTAAGACAGAAGCGACACTCTCTTGATTGTATAGGCTCCGTTTTCAATGACCTTGCGCCATGTTTTTGGTGTGGCCTATCCAAACCTATATGCAATTTACGTCATCAACAAAAAGTTACTAGATTGTTTATTTGTAATTCGGCTTAAAGTTTGGAAAGTGACATATTCTGTAGATGATTTACTTGCGCACATATTAGATGGCATAAAGAAAGACTACAATTTATTAGAACTGTCAAAATACGAGGTACGAGGTGAGACAGCACTGTGTGAAACGTCATCATCTAGTAACCTTATATTGATAACGTGGATTGCATATAGGTTTGGACGAAGTGTAATAAAGCGGCAAATTAAAATTTGTTGTAGCTATATTAATAAACTTTGTTTTATGATTACACAAAAAATTATACGTCAAATAATTTTAGTTAAATATATCTGTTTAGGATGTTGCTTGGTTTGCAATAGTTTGACAATGACAAATTATTACAAAAGCTTAATGGATGTACTACCAAAAAAATGTCGGATCTGGCCTACTGTTCTGACGCTCAAAATTATGTCGAGTGTCGCTTCTGCCTAGAAATTATAATGTAAATAGTATGTGTCATCTATGACGATACTGTTTAAAAGCTATACTGAACACAAATATCTAACGATTTAATGACTCGCATACAATTTTAATGCGATGGTCTAATTTAAACTGCATCAAAAGCTTGATAGTCCTCATAATTATCGACAAAAAGGTTGATTTTTCTAAAAGTCCTGGCACGCAAAATGTGAGAGTTTAAATGGCCTGCAAATTATAAACGTTCTTTGTATTCTAATCAAATACACCAACTGATACCGCAAATTTTACATTTGCAGGATGGCGACAGGTGTTGTTAACGATAGCGTACGCAAGCATTTAATTTCAAGCGGTTATCCCAAATTAAAATGTAATTAAGTACCTACATATTATTTTTTTTTTAATATCGGATGGATGTTTATATTTTACCTTTCAAAAATTAAATCTCTTGCTTGAAAATAAATCTCGCGCTTGATTTACCCATAGGTATTACTTAATAAATTAATTATACTTCGTCCAAACCTATATGCAATCTACGTCATCAACACAAAGTTACTAGATGATGACGTTTCACACAGTGTTGTCACCTCGTACCTCGTGTTTTGACAGTTCTAATAAATTGTAGTCTTTCTTTATACCATCTAATATGTGCGCAAGTAAATCATCTATAGAATATGTCACTTTTCAAACTTTAAACCGAATTACAAATAAACAATCTAGTAACTTTTTGTTGATGACGTAAATTGCATATAGGTTTGGATAGGCCATATCTATATGGCCAAATCTTGCACTACGGCCACCAAAATGTATTTACCCATTTTACATTTACAAAAACCAACTCAACTGAACCTACATAACTGAAAACTAGATATTGTGTATCATTTGAAACAAAAAGGTGTAACTAATGTTATTTATAATAGAGCCGTTTTAGAGGTCAGTCTTCTAACATGACCACCTATCTAAAATATTATTGATTATTGTTTATGAGCACTTTTCAAACACAAAATCACTTTGTCCTATACATTGTCACAGAGTACAGCACAACCACGACTCTTCGTCGTGATCTTCGCCGAAGAGCCCATCACAATAGCCACACCTGCTATAATCCTTGCTGCGTTGCCGATGATCCCTTCTGATTTTGCGTTGGGTTGACTTTTGCAACCATCTGGGTGTTCTGGAGATGTCACAATGGTAGCCATTTTTAGTTCTACATGCATTCTTTCTATTTTGGTACCAACTGGCCATTTTACAATACAACATTCTTCCAAAACGTTCCTGACATAGGTCATCGATAGTCAACAACCAATCAACCAAGACCGCCATTCGCATTCTTGAAAACCATTGTTTCACTGACGCTACCCTTCTTTTGTAATATAAAATTCGTATTGCTTTAACAACTTATGTTTCACAGGTGCGAAAATAGAACGTGCCGTCGTCACACTTATTTTTCAACGCAGGGTGTAATATATTTCCTTATGAAAATATAAAATACAGGAGGATACTGTTCAGACACCACTTAACCCAAGCAGAACTAGTACGGCGATATTTTAACAGCACTTTGTTGTCAACACCATCAATTAGAGAGACGGTAGAATTAAAAAACCAAATTCCGGCCGTTTCACACGACTGATCTATTACAGAATTTGACCTTATTATGTTTATAGATTACAGATATACAGGATAAATCGAGTTTTAGCCGAAAGAAAATTGTTTTTTAATTACTATATATTGCCACACATCCGACTAACAAATGTAATAAGCGGTAAATGTAATACTTATTAGTTTTTAAGATATTGCGTTGAAAACGTCGTGCTTGGCAGTTGTCTCATTCTTATCCAAGGTTGTCTGCGAGGATTTGTGCTAAGAATGAAGTAAAAATAAATTCACGGATGATTTACAAACAATCTTGATTGTTTTAAAGATTGTGCACTAATTGTAAGATTAGCAATAAGACGCATTAATTTTATATCCTACATAGTAGTACTAAAAATCTTTCACTCTTACCCATATGTTTCCAAATGCAAAGATATTTCATCAATCAATATTAATTACCATATACGTACGTACCTAAAAATTAAATCAGGATACATGCATAAAATAACAAAAATTTAATCTAAAAAGAGGGAATACATATAAAACTAAACGCACGATTTACATAGGTTCGACAAGATAAAATCAGCTAACTTTTAATGAGAAATATCTGAGCTTATGTAGCAGATTTTAGTGACAAGAATAATTACCTATAGAACTGTTGCAAAATTGCAGAATCAGTGAACAGGAAGTATCTACATCCGGAAATACAATGTCACCTTGTTCTACATAATATGTAGAAGGAAAATGTTCCTACCCAAAATCAACGATTGTAACACTAAACTACACGCGCGCTAGCCATCACTAATTAAAACTGAACCTCTATTGTGAACGTCGAATTTATTTACATTATGGTAGATTGTGTAGATAAATAAAATGATTACCTACCACAAATAGCAATAATTTTGTAACTAAGTGTCGATAAAATTAATGCATTCTGATATATTTTTTAAATATATCTAAAGCGTGAGAATGGCGGGCGTAACAAACAACTTTGAAAAATGCTTCTTATATCTCATGCTTCCTCGGCGTGTGCAGTTAACGTTTTGTTGCAAAGACATCAATCCCCCCACAAATGCAAAGTTATGACAGCAGATTTATGACGAAGAATTTAACTAATGTTTTCAATGCACTATACGCTTTACAGTATAAATGTATGGGAAATTTGGTAGGGAGTGAAAATACAAAATGTAAAGCGGGCGTATCTAAATGGTGTTTTTGTGAATAAGCTGCGGATGATTAATTTCTTCCACTAGAATCGTTTAACAACCTTCTTTGTTTATATATATATATATATATATATATATATATATATATATATATATATATACCTATATATGAATATTTAAAGATATATAAACAAGTAAAATTTTAAACATTTATTTAGTATTATAATTAATACGAACTTAATAAGTAGGTACTACCTACCTATATATTTCGATTAATATCAACAGATCATTTTATTGAAAAAATTCGCAATTCATTTAGTCGGAAATTTTAATAAAAATTCAAAATGATATAAAGCAGAATATATACATACTGTGCCTATAAAAAACAGTATATGTATGTTATTCACGGTTAGTTCCAATCTCGTCATCAATAAAACCTCGTATTTTTACAGTACTAATAGATAGCAGTCTTTCTTTGACATATCATATGTGCGCAGGTACTACTTATTAAAATTACTTATTAGGTAGAATAAGTCATGATCAAAACTTTAAACTGAATATTACAAATACACAATTTAGTAACTTTTTATGCATGACGACATTGGAACTGAATTATAAGTACTGAAGTGACTCAATTTTCATAAATTGCACTGCAAATAATAATAGATAGGTACAACATATTTGTTCCTCAATTTAACATTGTTTAGATTATCTAAACAATTTGACAGCTGCTATAATAGTTCTAATATTTGCTAGATTCCACAAGATTCGAAACGTTAAGATAATTTGGAAGATAACCAGGTGAAACCAAAATAGGAAACTGGAAACAGTCTCTCTTGACGGACGCAGGTCGACAGTTAATCGATCTCTTTCGAAAGGAACTTGGCAGTAAAACAGTGCTAGGATTCTACAACTCGTTCTTGCAGGAAAGTAATACGTATACGCGTCATTACCCCGAACTCCGATAACTGTACTTCGAAACACATAACATAATATCCAACTTTGAAACAACTTCAAATTAGAATATCGTCAGCGATATTATAGACAGCATTTATTCTATATCACAGATATTTGAAAAAAAAAAATAAAAATGTACATGTGTAGAGATAATTAAAAATTCGATAGGTAATTTATTATTAAACTTATTAAAACTACCATTTTAATTTTTTTCTTTCAAATATTCGGCTATACTTTTGTCTCACAATATTAACACAAATTTACAATTTATGTAATTTATAACTGATTCTCATCTTATCGTTTTGAATGAAACAAATTTTAGGTAAAATATAAATTGTAAAATGTAGAAAGTTATTACATATTCTTCCTATAAAAAAACTGGAATATTAATTCCGCTTGACCTGCTGAAATGTCGAATATACGAAAGTCGAGCAATTTATTTATCTACACGTAGAAGAAAGTAACTAAATTTCGGACAGTATTCTACAATTTAGGATATCCAGATATGCGCAATATTTCAAATGTGGAAGGTCGGCTACGAATGCAACCGACACATGTAGGGAAGGCAGCCATTCAATATCTGACAAAAAGGAATCGTGCGCATCCCGTATGTAACAGTTACAAAAAAAAATATATAATCTTTGGAGTCATTTTTCAAAATTTTAAATAAGTCTTGTGCAACAAACTTATTTGTTATGACGTATTCAGATATTATGATTTGTTATTTCGGCGTGATTATTTTTTCCTCGTACGATTTGTTGACTTAACAATACTGATATTACTGATACTTACACTTACCGATATTTCGACTTTAAAAAATAAGTGGTATAATGTAAAAGTGTGTCTCTTAATTTTGAATACGTATATTTACGTTATATTTACAATACGTTTACGTTTACAATATGTTACAAAATTGATTTGTTCCTTAATGTTTTGATGAGTAAATATTGTAATATTTTTTATAATAAAAAAATTATGTAAGCAATTAATAAAAAATATGTCTTGTACAATACAGCTTAATTGTCGGTCGATTAGAGTCTTGCACTTTTATAACAAGTGTATAGAAAGATACAATGTACGAAAGCATATCATTGCCTGTAATATAATTATCTACTAATGTTGTCCTTAAAACATTAATACTAATATAAGAGTTAAAATTGTAGGAAAATCGTACAATATCCCAAATTTAAAAGTTCCGATACAACAAGATAAAATGATCTGAATGTAAAGAGTATTAGGTACCTTAAAACGACAAACACGCTGCAGTAATTGTAACTGCAACATTGCTAATTGTAACCAACATAATATATACCGTTGTCTAAAGAACTTCTTTAAATTTCATTCTGATGGAAACTCACTTTAATCTTATAAATTCAAGACAAACTAAATTATTTCTAAATTAGATTGGCGCTTGAAACTTTAATAAGGTAATTTGGTTGTCTTCGCAATCCAACGATTAAAACACAGAGAAGGTGTAGCATTATAGTCTTAACGACTTCTATCGAACTCGATCTCGACGTTCCTTCTACAAAATGACTATCCGAAATACAATAAGTATGACAACATTAGGTACATACACATGCGGTAAATTTACTAAAAGTCGAAGCAATGCATGTGTTTACATATTACTTATATGTAATATCTTATAATTTTATTTTAATCGTTTTCAAATATAGGAAATACCAACGACAGGGTAGGTTCCTCTTTTAGGAAAGTTTTCGAATAACCATTATAGAACAATTAAACCATTATATGCGAACCAATTTTGCAAGAGAACTATCACGACGAGACGTCGACGAAATAAAGCTACAACAACCAGCTCCTCGCGAATCACTCTGTATACGTATAAGACGAAGGAATAATTTTGAACTACCTATTACACCGATTTTATTAATGCCACAATCATATACAACAATTTGTTATAAAATTCTTCGAATGTCTCGTGTAGATACAGATTTTAAGTAGGTATCAAAAAGAGATGATGTCTCATTTCTAATTAAATTAAAAATAAAAACATCATACATATAATAAGTACATAATATCTATGCTTTACATTATGCACATACAAAAAGCGAAATCATTCCTACGAATTGCAGTTCATCATGTTCATTTATAATAAATACGTATAAATAACACTGAATTTTTAAGCAATAATGCGATAAAAATGTTTTTCGAAAAAAAAACAACATTACGATTAAAATTTAGTATATAAAATTAATTTTAACTTTGGTAATACAGCAAAATATTTTAATATCACAAAACGTAAACCAGGCGAAGTAAAAACTTGCATCAAAGAATAATAAACGAACCGCATTAAAATTTAAAGAGAACTGCCACGGGCTAGGTTCTATGAAGTTTAACGGGATCAAACCGGATAACGTGAAATGATATTAAAGTAAAAATGGCAAATAAAAAGAATTTTTATCATATACCTACATGTGTAAACGAAAGCTGTAATAATTTTCAAATAATTTACTATTTAAAACGAAATACGAAAAACCGTACCCATTAAAAGGCGAACGCATTTATGTTTTTATGTCTCTTCTTAAATAAGCGTGCTAAAAATCTATACCTATTTATAAGTTAAGAACTGTGTATCTAAAACCTTTTGGAAAGATCACAAGATGACGAGAAGATTGGTCACGTTCTGAAAAGGTCGAATGGATAAGAAAACACATCTTGTGTTATGATCAAAGCTTTTTGATCGTAAAATGACTACATCTACTCAACCCCATAAAATATTTTACTTCTTTACTAAGTATCAACTTATGGATTTGACATTGTAAGAAAAATATAATAAATGAAATTACATTCACAAGATAAACTAAGTTTTAATGGTATACTCGATATTCGATAAATACTTGAAATTATTAGTTAGCTATAATTAAACGTTAAACAGAATAATATTATCTATAGATATAATAATTATTATATCAGATTTATAGTAGACATTTAGACAAATCATAAATTACGACGATAATAACATTAATCGAGAATTAAAACCTTGAAATATAAATATTTACAGATTGTGGTAATTTGTTTATATAAATCCATGTTTATTATTCCCAAAACATATTTATTTAATGACAATTTTTGTTATTATTTTTAATTATATTTCTAAAACTGGGCGTTTCTTAACTGAAGTTATATTGTGTATAATGTGCACCGTAAAATAGGTACATTGTTCTGTTCTTGCTTTAAAAACGTAATACCTAAACTATAACACACTATACAAAACACAACTAAAAGATAAATATTGTGAAAGCGATTAATCGAAAGTAATTTTTTCATTAATGGATTATAGTTAGGACGGAAAGTAAGTAAGAATTGACCTGAAATTTATAAGCTTGCGAGAGGAAAGACTAATTAATCAAATTGAAGGATTTTCTACCGATATCGCACTACGACAAATTATCAATTGATATTCGCAAAAAAATAATAATAGTAAATAATGTACACGTATAACAATAAAGAAGTAATAAAACTAAAATAACATTTAAGTAAATGAAATTTTTATCGTTTCAGTTCTTTGATTCGGAAATACAAAATAACCAGTAGGTACGCAACATATTTTCTTACTTATAAGGAACAAAGTGGAAAAAACTTGAAAGCAAAGCTTTCGTTGCCAGGCAACGCGATATTATTCGTTTGACGATGAAAGCTTTGTTTTCCAAATGCATGAGACTTTTTCCGTTTCCGGTAAATGGATTTTTCTAAATAATATTTTATTAATTAAATTAACAGAAGTGACTAGCAAAATAATATGTGATTTTAACTATGCAAGTTAAATAGCAAATTGAACTGTAGATAAACATGTAGAGAGAAAACGATGACCAACATGTATCAATTGACAATTTAATTGAATCGCCGATTGCAAAAACAACCTAAGCTTATATTTTTCCTAATAAACTGCGATTTTCGTATATTAAATATTATTATGGGTTCAACTACAATAGAACTGATAACATCGCGATATTTTAGGATAGTGGCGTAACAGTCATGAACACCTCTCATGCTTATGCATAAAATTACGGAAAACCTAAAGGTGATGAGAGGATGACCAACAGATCGATGTTAGAAATAATAATACGTACCGAGAGAGCTGAAAGGCTAAAATCGTCCGTTTTCTGCGAGAAATAAAAATACCGAAAAATATTTTACATTTAAAACTTGTTCCGTTCGGTATAGTTCACAACTAAAAGTATTTTAATCTGCGTTTTTGCCATCGTCCCCCCCTTTGTTTCACTTTCATCGCATCAATCTTTCGCCTCAATGCTGACAGACAATCAATCTATTATAACAGTTAAGCGCGGCCATAATCCGATTTCAATGTATTTTTTCCACAATAGGATAACAGTCCTGTAAGTTTTATATGCAATTGGTTGTTCATCTATCCTGATTGATTGTTCCGTAAACCGACTATTGAAGTTTTAAGTGCGTTTCGGAAACTTCGCGAGAAAAACTATTAAATTTTACTATTACACAATTCGAAAGTTCCCGAAATCGGCAAAGAAGAGCTTGCGATAATTACCCAAATTCGTATAACCATGAGATCTCTAATTAATCCCGGTTTAAATTACTATACTACTTTTGCATGTTATATGGGCTCATTTAAAAGTAACAAGCACGCAGATAATTGCACGGCGTTTTCTACGAAATTTTCTTCATTTATGAAACCACGCAAAATATAAATTGCCTTTTTTAGACGTCTACATTTCACGCGTTTGCTTTTTGCGTTCGTGCACGTTAATTTTAAAACATAAATATGCTAAAATGAAATAAATTAACCTGCCGGAATTCAAATATAGTTTTAGTGGGGGTATACGGCAAATTTAAAGTTCAAATAAAATTAGAGATTAAAACGCGACCCATCGACAAAATTATAATAACTAAAAAATTACATTTTATCGAGATAAGTTCAATAAATAAACCTATGTTTATTTTAAGAAACAGCAATTTCCCCAAAATTAGCGGAAAGTGCTTTTACATCGTCAACAAATTTTCCTGTTATCTACACGTTAATATAAGCTAACAACGTTATACAAACACACGTTAGGGTAACTGCTAAATTTTACATAAGTGTTCTACTAAAATTCGCATAACAATTTCTGTTACGTTATAAACACCTTTACAAGCTACAAAATCCATAACATCCTAACCAGTAAACTAAGAGCCGATTAGAATAGGAATTATTATGTAATAAAGGTATCAGGCGAGAATAACAAGAGGGAAAACACCCCTAATTTGGTTTTATAAAATTAATGCTACTTAAAATCAATATGCCAACAAGAATTAGTATCTATTTTAGATTAAATTACCATCGACGTACAATGTCGAGGGAATTCTATTCCACGTTTAACTCTTCGGTAGTTTCTTAAATTACCTACGTAAGTGTCAATTACAAAATTTAATATCATTCGAAAAGAAATACTAAACATCGAACAAAACAGTTTATAATTTACCTTATCCGAAGTATATAAAAATTCAGTTATATGTAAGAGCCAACAAATATAGATGTCAAATAAAATTCTACAGTTAATCGATCCCCAGGACGGTACGAGTTATACATTTTTCAACGACACATGCGACCGATCATTCCCGGGCGACTTTCAAACCTATTGGACTGGGAAAAAGCAATTAAGGAGATTAATAGCGGTTATTCCTGGTCGTGGTCGATATTCTAATAAAAGAGGAACTACAAAAGGCACGATGGTATCTGATTTTGCTATCAAAAGCATTAATTTAGCTTTTCGTCCTAATCTTTGATGATTAAACATATTTAAAATAAAGTGCATATGTCTGAATTTATATTTGTGGACAGCTTTACGTGTAAAATTAATACCACCAAAGTGCATCATCTGTCAAATATTCCTCAAATTTTTAAGTTTGACCGAATGCAGTCAAATAACAATCGAAATATTAAACATTCATCATCATATCTACCAATTATAACTTAATTTAAATTTGAAAGATCTAAAACAGTTTTACAACGCTAGCACGAATCAAAAATAAATGTCGAATAGCAAACTATTGAAATGAAGTGGACAAATTTTACTTGATCAGTGATAAGTGCGAATCGCGCTTAAGAAAGTAAAGATTTCGTTTTCCCCCCCAGTCCATTTCTAGACAAGCTACAACCTTTCTTGTAAATGAATTGCGAACCTCTGGAAATTGCAGGTTAGAATCTAATATTTTAACAGGCATTTTCTACACGTGTTGTAAATGCTCTAAATTGTACATTGAAATGGCATAAATTAAAGATTTTAAGTATCCCCCAAGCAAAAAAAGTCTATAGGATTTTTCTGTTCTATTGATGAGTATGTGCAACGCAAAAATCACTAAATTTGCGCAACGCACTCAACCAAAAAAGTACGTAAATACAATAAAAAAATCATTATATTAAGAACTGGCGTTCATTAGTTTCGTCCAAAGTACGATTTCATCATTACAACGTATGTCCAAAGATTACTTGATGTTCGAAATCATTACCCAATGAACGTTTATTGGTGTAATGACCTTATACAATATACCTTATAATGCAGTTCATTACGTTAATGAATAATTTGATTGCTCCAATGAACAAACTTTCTTTGTTTTAATAAATTAGTACATAGATAATATGAATTTGATTTATAGTGATAATAACTGTGTTTATTAGTTTTATCAATATTCTTACATAAATTCAATAAATTATTCCACTAAAATGCAAAGTTTGTTTATTGTATCGATTACTGGGTTTATTAAATATAGGAATATTCTTGTATTGCTACAATGTACATTTCTATTCATATTAAAAGAGTACAGTTACTATTTCACATTGTAAATAGGACAATGTTTATGTATATTGTTTCTATAGTAAATTTATTTTTTGTAATGTTTCAATTAATTATCGCTCGAATATACCTACATAGAAAATTTGATTATTAGTTCTTTATTGTTCGATGTTGTCGATTGTAGGAAATACAAATCGATTTTTCCGCTGAAAAAAATCGATTTGTACAAGTTTCTCTGAAATTTGATATGTAATAACAAACACAAACCGTTTTTAGAAATATTTTTCTATAACAGTTCTAACATAAATATTAATGTAAAAGTCATGATAATTTTTTTGCAATTATTTAGTTTGAGTTTTCAAACTGCACTGTCTTGAATTTATCCTGTTTCTGCGAAGCCGTTAATATTCCTAGATTATTCTATATATAGAATTAAAAAAATATATAACCAACTGTATTTATAGTGTATATTAGTGAACTTAGTCATAGATGCGATAAATGTAGTTATTATTTCAAAACGACCTTACATTAATATGATGTTTTAAATTCATAAACTTTAAGTTATGATGTTAATGTAGAAATTCGTGAATATAATCAAGTAATTATTGGATTGATGAAAAAGAATCGTCGAAGCAATCAAAATATCCATTAAATTATGAAATATGTTCATCAGTTTCTAATGAACATAATAACATTGGGACTACGAACATGTAAATTAAAAAATGAACATCTATTAGTAGTATTAATGAACTTTTCATTGTATCAATGATCAAAAAGTCAATAACTGGTGTTCATTGATATTACGTACAATAATTTTTTGAGTGCGGTTAGTTTTTGGACCCATGTTAACTAATTGTAAGACTTTTTGGTCCTTTTGATCAAGTTAGTTTAGTGCTCATACTTGGAACGGTAGCCTTACCTGGGATATTTTGACTTTTCCAAAATTTTAAGGTTAACTATCCTAGCTGTTGGTTAGTAGGTAATGCACTTTTAGTAAGGGTAGGTATGCGTTTAGTGAGTATACATGCGAGGCGTGAAACCCAGCACAATTAAAAGCCAAATAGATGATTTTTGGTTGATTTATGACAATATGAAGTAGTTACTTAAAAAAGGTAAAAATTACTGCCGAAATAACTTTGTTTTCCCACACAAGATCTTAGTAACCTTATGAGTTTGTCGGTTCTTGGCATCTTAAGTGTAATATGTGTATCTACTAAATATTGTAACTATGTACTATTTTTCTTAAATCACGATTGATTTTGTTCTTAACAGGCTATCCACAAAATTTCCGAAAAAAAAATTGCCGGACTTTTCAATGACTTTATATATAAGTAGGTATAGCATAATACTCGAAAACATTCTAAAAATGTTTTTAGAAAATAGTACGCTTGAAATGTTTTACGTTTTTTTTAAATATCTACATAGGTACCTATTTACTCGAAACTATTTTCATTAGGACGTCTGTTCGATTATACGCGGATTCGTAAGTAATAATTACTATACCTAACTCTAGAGCGGAAAAAGACATTCAGGTATTTTATACTTATAACATTTTTATTACATTTTCAAGATTTTATGAGTTTTTGACCTTCTAAATCGGCCAACCGACAGTAAAATTTTGTTTTTATTACGTTCAACAAAAATTATGACTTATTTCATAGAAAAAATAACTTAAGGAACAAAACAAAAATAATTTCGGTAACGTTTAATTAAAAAAGGACAATTAACAGAATTAACTGTAAGTTACGTTTTAATTGATCATTAATTTATAAGTAACTATAGGGTTGCCACAAACATCTACGAATATGGTTGTATACGAACTCATAATCATTATTTATGTAGTACAAAATGGATCACTGACGCGTTGTCATATGGATTTCAAAGATAGAATCAAATCTAATGAATTTTATATTCGTGCAAAGATTAAAGTTTAGATTTAAGGATTAGTTAAAAAGTAAAAGTCGTCGTATGAATAAAAATACTTGTATATACACATACAAACTCAATATACAGGTTGAACCACAACGAGTACAAGAAAAATAGCAACACATTGAAAAAGTCATTTTAAATACCTACAAACGAACATGTTATAAACATAAGCCTCATTTCAAATATTTACCCAGCTACAGAACTATAAGCGATCACAATTTTATCAATGCATTGATAAACATAGGTAAGTTTAATAGTTGCCATTTAAAAAAAACAACGTGTTTAAAAAGTGATCAATTTAGTGTCAAATGTGTATGACATCATTTCCAACTTAAAACCAGATGACAGCAAGATTTAATTAATACGCACGTCAAAAATTGTTTCTTTTTTTCTTACATAAAATTTAATATTTGCCCTTAAATTTGTCCGAAAACGGCTTCCCTTTGGGGATTTTGACATTCTTGGTTTTTCTTTTATTTTTAATTGTAGAATACATATCCGAGCGATGGGAAGTGAATTTTAACTCACCCTATACATGAATATTCGGAATAAAATGTAATAGTTGGTAATCTAAATCTGTAAGTAAGTATAAACATAGTATTTGTTTCTTTATTTCCCATTAGTTTTCCTATAAAATATTTTTTAAGAAGTCAGGCTTCTCATAAGAGAAACAACACCTTGCGATATTCGAGATATATTATGTGCATAGGTGTATTTAGTACTAAATTGCATCTACTATACAGTAAAAATGTGTTGTAAGTTTGCTTGCTAAAATTTATATTAAATGATCGAATTTGATTTATAGGGCTACAGAAGCTTAACCAATTTCAAAACATTGTCTTTGTATATCGTATCGTTCTAGTGGATAATATTTACACGTGACGATAAATATCTAAATAATTGTATGACCAAGTCATATAAATCTAATATTAGCTACTATATTTTTGTAATCATTAAATATAATTAAATATTATTCCTAATAAATTATTCGTAGGCAATTTTAAATATTACAAAATGAATTAAACTTGGAAAAAATGAAAGAACCGCATTACTTCAAGTACTTTGAAGTATTCAACGTACCTAGATGTTTCAGAAAGGGAGAAATATTTTAATGGTTTTATAATAGGTACCTACCGATGCGAAACTTTCACTTTCTGAAATTTTGTGAGTTAGACCCTGCTCTCTTTTTTAGGTATCAATATGTTACGGTTAAAATACAAACTTCATCAACTTATAAATTAACCAGACACCTACATAGTATACAAATTAACCAAGCTACTAGTTGTTTTAATGAGAAACGAATTTTCGACTAAATAAAATTTTAAGCTACTCTACTAAAGCAAAATCTCTTAGGTTAAGTTAAGTTAAATTAAATTAGATTTAAGTTTTAATTCGTTTTACACTAAAATAACTAACAATTTGATTAGTTCGAAAACCAACATGGTTTGTATAGTAAATACCTACCTATACTCTACTAGAAGGTTCAATTTTTGTAAGAACAAAAATGCATAGTTTTTAACTTTGTAATATCTTTGCCATAAATTATTTATAAGTACCTAGCTAAAATCAATAAATACCTTGTGTATCAATTGCATAACATCTCATCTATTTTTTTTATGTATTTTATTTATTTAATTTATTCGTTTGATGTATAAAAGGCAAAAATTTACTAAATTGAATTTCACGTCAAACAAGAATTAATCTCAAAGTATGCAAATGAAAATTAAAAAAAAAAAACAATTATCACATCTTCAATTCACACATCACAATCCACAGTAGGTATACCTATATTATATCTACAAAAATTGCGCAACATGCTTTGAAAATATTCGGTTTATTTTAATTGTTATGAAACTAAATAAAGCAAGAGATAATCTGACCTTTCGAGATGCTCGGCAAGTAATTAAGTTTTTCCAGTTTAACATTGTCCTTACCTGAAACAGAAACGAAAATTAATACAACCCCGAAAACAATTTAGGAATTAATAAATTAAAAATATTTCAAATTCCGTCTTTAGTAAATACAACTTCGGCGTTGTAGGTATAAAATGAAACATTAAGAAAGTTTTTATCTGACACTTCGCAAATTGAATAAAACGATAGAAGCCAAAGTGTCAATACGTTCCTTATAAAAATTATAGTTTAAAAAAGTTTGTTAAATTATTAATTGCATTAAGATATCTACTCGAGTAAAATATAAAAATTAATTTGATAGGATGGTGCTTTTTGGTTAATTACATTCAGAAATAAATCTGTGTAAATATGCAGAAAATTATTCTGAACAACGTGATTAATATATCGTTTTAAAACGTAAGTAAACTGACGACTTTTTGTAAAAGTCGTGCATGTCGTCCAATTCAATAACACCGAGCCATGAATAATTCAAATAAAATGAAACAGCAGTCGGCAATCTACTGGGTGGGTTTGTGGTCAGAGGTCGGTGTTATTAATTAGAACGGGGATAGGCGACACATGATTGATGATGTCGGGGTTCACGAGGGAGTGTCGTTCTATAGTTACTTTTTGACGAAAAATTTTTCTAAACCGCGTTATAGTGATGTAACGCTGCGAAACTGACCAGCTGGTTAAAAGAGGTCAAAAGCTCGCACCTCTCAATCCAACCAAGACAAACTATTTCGATGTTAAAACTTCAAGCTCCTTCGCCACCATATTGGCGCGGTTACATAAATTTGCTCGAATAGTCCTGGTTGTGTGCGTTGCCACTTACATTAGACATACTAATAAATCTATATTTTTAAAATAAAATACAGTCGAATTCTACATTATAAATATAACGATTTAGGTCACTTTCATCATTTTGTTATTGGACGTTTTTCAATAAAACAAAATAGACTAAATTATCGTAAACCCAGTTTTCCGGTTTTCACATTGATCGCTTAGTTTCTAAAAATATATTTCAAAAAATGTTTGATGAAACGCTGTTGGGTAATTTGGATTTTTCCGTATAAAATCACAAAATTGGATGATCGGTAAAATATAATTAAGAAACACTCAACCAAAAAAGTACGTAAATACAATAAAAAAATCATTATATTAAGAACTGGCGTTCATTAATTTTCGTCCAAAGTACGATCTCATCATTACAACGTATGTCCAAAGATTGCTGGATGTTCGAAATCATTACACCCAATGCACGTTTATTGGTGTAATGATCTTATACATTATACCTTATAATGCAGTTCATTACGTTAATGACTAATTTGACTGCTCCAATGAACAAACTTTCTTTGTTTTAATAAATTAGTACATAGATAATATGAATTTGATTTATAGTGTGTTTATTAGTTTTATCAATATTCTTACATAAATTCAATAAATTATTCCACTGAAATGCAAAGTTTGTTTATTGTATCGATGAATGTGTTTATTAAATAAAGGAATATTCTTGTATTGTTACAATGAACACTTCTATTCATATTAAAAGAGTACAGTTACTATTTCACATTCTAAATAGGACAATGTTTGTTTCAATTAATTATCGCTCGAATATACCTACATAGAAAATTTGATTATTAGTTCCTTATTGTTCAATGTTGTCGATTGTAGGAAATACAAATCGATTTTTCCGGTGAAAAAAATCGATTTGTATACGTTTCTCTGTAATTTGATATGTAATAACAAACACAAACCGTTTTTAGAAATATGTTTCTATAACAGTTCTAACATAAATATTAATGAAAAGTTATGATGTTTTTGTAGAAATTCGTAGATACAATCAAGTAATGATTGGATTGATGAAAAAGAGTCGTCGAAGCAATCAAGACATCCATTAAATTATGAAATATGTTCATCAGTTTCTAATGATCATAATAACATTGGGACTACGAACATGTAAATTAAAAAATGAACATCTATTAGAAGTATTAATGAACTTTTCATTGTATCAATGATCAAAAAGTCAATAACTGGTGTTCATTGGTGTTCACTGGTGTTCAAGTACTAATAGCCTCCTTTTTATCTTGGAATTTTTCGAGTAGGTACGATTTTCCACTTGCCTAATTATCTGACTTACAATTAGACATGCTATCTTTACTAAACCGTTATAATGAATGAATGAAATGAAAGAATGAAATAGGTTATTTATTTCTTCCGGAAATCTAACTAAATGAGAGAATTTGAAAATAAACAGGGGTGGTGCGTTTAATGCTAATTTCAGTTGTTTTATTGTGTGTGCAACATCTAAAATGACTAAAAAAATAAAACGCGTAAAAGTTCATCAAAAATGAATTCTATTTTTTAATTAAATACCTACTTATCATTTAATAATAATAATTTAATAAACGTTATTAAATAATTTAAAAATGTTGGCATATTTTTTATTAACGATGGATGTTGATAAAGTAGTCTTTTAATGTTATGTTTGTGTACTACATCGACGTTAATTCTTCAAAATTACAGGTCGGTTATGCACAGCAAGTTTTAGAACGGTTTCAAGTCCAGTTCAGTTCTGCGTTTGTTCCAATATTACTGATTATTTAAAGTAATACGCCTATAGTCTATTCGTCCAACCTATGCAGTAGATATAAACAAACGCATGATCAGGATGTTAGAGCTTATGTCGTTCTAAATGGCGAAAGAATGGTCGGGAAAGGTGGTCACTTTCACTAATAATTCCGCCCTTCACCAGTGCTACTCTTTTAAGTGGCGTAGGTACAAAAAATACAAATTGAATTGCTACTGTAGAATTATTATCACATTAACGTAGTAGTACGCCACTGTACTTCGTTATAACGTGATTTTACGCGAATTATGGTTCTTGTAAATATCTCGAGGCAGCCCACTTGTTCTACTGCGCAACCAGGGCTTTCACCGTTTAGAATGAAATAAGCTCTACCTTACGACAACAATATATTAGACAGGGTCGGATCTATTCACAAATGTGAGTGCTACGGGATTATGTATGTACATTGCGGGAATACAGTATGTATATAATGATTATTTATGTCTACTGCACGGCGAAAATGAATAAGGTAATAGTATTTTTATCGCCTAAACTGAAAACCAACATGTAGGAATTACTTAAATAACTTTCAAAAATTCATAATTAAATTAATAATAGGTAATCATAGTTCACAGCAAATGTAAGGGGTTAACTTATTTTCTAGTTACATACATACATCACAAACTAATAGGTAGGAATTATTGCGTATACAGTCTTTAATATTCGCACACTTTCTCGATCTTATATTGTTAATAAAAATTATTAAGCTTTATTTTCGCAAGGAACGAAACTCATTTATCCTTTTATAAAGAACGGCGGACAGGGCGACACTTTGATAAATATTAGGGATTAAATACAGGGAGATCTAATTCCAAAGTCCCTAATTTGCTTATAATTTGCATTTGGTTAATCTTCTTCTTTAGATTTGGAGAATCGACCGACGAGAAAGCCTTAGCTAAATACGTGAAGTTTTTTAAATTTTAAAACTTAACTAATATACCTACAACGTATATGGGTATAAGTACCTACTGCAATATACCTATTTAACAACCTTAAATGTATTTATTACTGGCCGATGGAATTTGTAATGTTCAGTCGAAAAGTGTTGATACAGCAAACGATAACGATTTGGAACTCTTTTTAAATCTAGAATAACTCCGCAATGCAGAATGTGTTCGAGATGTAATTCATGGCGCAGCTGGGATCTCGCTCTGAGCAACCGAATACATCAACATGGCAGAATATAACATAGATACTACCTCCAGTCGATACTACACCATTATGGGAAACGGTCTACATGCGCTAAAATATTGCATATTGCAGGAAGATGGCGGTAGATCCTCTATAATCCAATTTGCCCCCGGCTCCCGTAAATATAGCTTCTAACAGAATTTAAACTAAATAAATTCCTGTAAATGCTATTAGTATTATGGCAATTGGACTATACATAACGTCCCTATTTATGGAGATAACATAATGACTTTATCTTGTGCAACCATGTAGATATCACTAAGTCCTCCTCCTTAAAGCTCCCCGGCAGCTTTGTATCGAGTATTAGCGAATTTCAAAAGAAAATAAGTACCTAATCTGTTTCATGACAGGAACCAGCACAACCACCTTTAAAATTTAATCAAATTCGATTTTCCGATGACGGCGAAACATAGCTCCTTAATTATAAATCGATACAATTTTTAAAATATAACTAGGCATATTTTTTATTGTTTATGTCGTGTATTCGATTATATCGACATCAAGCAGTTGAACTAGTATCTATATAAATATTTTCATTATTATAATAGTCGAGATGTGTGCTGTGACACAATAAATCTATATACATTAAACTAGAGAAAAGTCCTTATAGTTTTCTCATCATTTTTCGTAAAGTAAATAGTTTCGGCGTACGAACACCATCACGGTTCAGCTTCATCGCAAATAGTGCGCATAACTGAAGAAACAAACACTTAAATAGTAGGTGTTGTGGATAGCGAATATAGCGGAATTACGATCTTAATCTGCGACTACAGGTAAATACGTTAATGTTCACAACTAAACAAAGTCCGATCTCATTTTTATGATATTTATGCTTAAACAAAAACAAGTAGGCGTATTCTATACTACAAAAATTAAGACAATCAATCATTTGTTTATATCTACTGCATAGGTTGGGCGAATGGACTATAGTTTATTTGTAAAAATTGATGTTACCGTAGTTAGAAATAAGATAAGATTAATAAGTGAAAGCGTATTATTAAAAATCTTGATTAAACCAATAAGTATAGGTATGTACTGGAGAACTTTGATGTTAATTTGAAATATTCAATACAAACGAGAAAATTTTCAGAGTTAGGTTAACTATTCGACCGATTCAATTCGAATAAACGCTTTCTATCGATTTCCTTATTCGGCTGTCAGTATACTACTTAAAAGATGATCTAGGTAAGACGTGCAGTTTTGTGAACTGAATAAGTGCGATACCTTTTGCCACGTATCCAAATTTAGAACAAAATTAACGTTACAAAATTATTTACAACGTATTAAGATAATGAAGGTCTTCGTTACGCGAATATAAAGTTCGAACAGCTAAATTAGAATTGTTTTATAAGAATCGTGCCATTTGCATACTTATACATAGGTGGTACACGTTATAATAAAAGTCCAATATATATACTACCCGTGCATTTTAATTTTAGAAATTACTGGAAGTAATTATTTCAGCCAGGTAGGTATTAGAAATAATGCAGTGAATAATAGTATCCAGAGAGGAGTTCGTCGCGTACGAGGCTGCTAGAAATGCATGCAAATTAGAACTTATGCAAATAACAGAATTAACCTCTATCAAGGGATGAAAGCGTCTATCCTGCGATATGATACATAGTGTACAGGAAGATAATATGTTATACGCTTTTGCTACCCTTATTTTTAGAATACCTTCGTTCTTATTTAATTACTTAGTTCATACTCTATTTTTACGAATTAAATTTAAAACACAAACCTATTATCTATTAGGTATTCAGACGTTAATACTTCTTGAATGATGTAATAAAGCACAACATAATTAACAGTCTAACAACTACCGATCACTGAATTGTATCGCATAACACTTTAAAATACAATATTTCCGATCTTCGCATGGTAAATACGAGCCTTTTAACTAGTTCCTTACGAATGTAAAGACATTTTGCAATGAAAATCTAAAATTCTGGTACTTAACGCCACGGATTACGGATGGCGGCACTCGATCAATCCGTGCTTTTGTATAAAAATGCGACACACTAATGGCATTAGCATCCGGGCAGAAGCCCATAAAGTCGATCCGCGATAAATCCCACTCACAAATTGAAAACCTTCCGAACTACTCGGATACGAACGAGACTTGCATAAGCTAAGGCAACCATTAAAGAGAAACGTCACGCACTACGCACCCCGAATTTAGGATACACTTAATTTAATGGTCCTTATGCAGAATTGCGACAAGTTTTGATAATTCTCTAGACATTTCGCACATTTTCAAACACTTTCTCACAAACATTTTACAATGTACTCATTAACCAATGGAATTAAGTCTTAGGAGTTGCAAACTTTTGAGCTCCCAAATCCCCCTATAACCCTTAAAGATCTCTGCCGTATCATGAACTTGAAAATCTCCAGAAATTCAATTAGGGAATATTGAGGTGAAGATTATATAATAACCATTTTGACAATATTTATTCACAAATTTAGGTCAAAGTCTTGTTATTTCAACATTTTGTATACGTATAACGTTGCACTTAATGCTTGAAATGTACCTACTTAGTTACCTAATTTGAATTTTAATCCGATTGTTCAAAGCTCTTCTTATATTCTTATAAATTCATGAAATTTATCCACTAAAGCTATTTAGTTAAAAGTTAAAGGCTCATTTTTAAAAGTAATCGAGTCTTCGTTGAAAAAGAATATAATAGGTAACAATCACAATAATTGTCGTGATTCCCTAAAAATTAGCCTACATTGAGCAAGGAGCATTATTGCTTATTTGACAGTTATTTGCTATACAAAGTGATTCAGAATTAATATAAAAAATTTCTACCTTGTACATAGAAAATAGAGTAGGTACCCACGTAAATATTTGCTTATGAAACCATGTCCCAAAGTTGATCTTTTATGCGCTACAGTCGTAGAAATTTGTCGTGAGTCTTGTGTTAGTTTACGCATGTAAGTTAACTTTGTAATATGAATTCTAAATCACCTTTACACTAAACAACTGTCAAATAAGCAAATAAAATGTTCTTTGCTAAATATCAGCAAGTTTTTAGTGAATCAAGCCGAATATTGTTCTTAGACATTTTTAATTGTTTGTAATTGCATCTTGCACTGCCGATTCTAATTACATTAATATGATGCATTACGGGGGATTATGAAGCACCTACGTAACAAAATTCATATGAGAATTATGGCATTTTAATTTTAATTAAGTAACTACCCTACACGTGCCGAAAGCTTTTTTCGGAATTCTGTTTTTATAACATTTTCAAACTTGAGATAAAACGAAAACAGTTGTTTAAAGAAATCTCGAAATAGGGTGTAAGTAAAACGATACATGAAGTTTTTAAAATTAAAAAATCGAAATGGTTATTACCATATTACTAATGCAGTAAAAAGAGAATGAGTCAAAAAGATTTGACTCGTGTTTGGTCAAAAGGTTGTAAATCAGAAACATTAGTAACGTTCTGCAAATGCATAATTTTCTGGAATGTTCGACTACGTTTTTTCGAATTCGATTATTGGATCGACGACCTTCGTTGATAGATAAGAAAATAACATATTTATTTTCTATTAAAAGGAGTAAATTATGTAGGTACATACTTATTGTCGGTTGATTTTAATTAAGGCTGTAAATAATTGTTTAGTTTTATATACGATGCTAGACCGGATGTTGAATTCAAGTTCCATTTTATAATCCCCTTAGTATAAATTCTATCTGATTTATTTGTCATTAATTACCTACAACTACTTAAGCAAATCCTAAAAATCAAATTAAATATCTATCTACTATTAGGTAGTAACAAAGAATTCCCATTTAAAATTATTGTGTAAGTATAATAGGTGATTTGTTTTTGATAATCTATTATAACTTTTTGTTTGATATGTATTTTCAAATATTTTCATACAAAATACGTGTGAATAGAAAACCAGGCCATGCCCTATTACAAGGGATCTGAACATCATGACCGTCGTCATAACAAATTAATTAAATTAATACAATTCTGACCTTTATATCGCATCAATTTCGCAAGTTCACGATGCACAATGATTCCGAAAAGTCCTCCGTTAAAACCAAGATATACGTAGCTACATATAAAAGCGGTAATCGCGTAAAATTCGAGTTTTAAATGACACGCACGCACCCCCGAAGTCTACGAAAGCCAACGCGAAACTGAAAGGAATTTTTAAAAGTGGTGTTTAATGGATTGGTTATCGTTTGTTACACAAGTAAATGCTTTGTTTAAATTTGTGAAAGTTTCTGGTTTATCAAGAAATAATCCGTGCAGCCGTACGATGACCGATAAAATGTGGGCAGACGTCGAACGTCTTGCAAGATAAAGCGAGGAGGCGCGCTCATGTTTATCAGTTAACGTGTGTATATTATCATTACAATTCTGCCCTGTTCGAGTTTTATTTTATACATTTAAATGACTAATTACGATTTAATTTCTTTTTTAAGAGATTCAACAAAATTATTACATCCGTTTTTTGTTAAAAATAGCCATACGGGGTTATTTGAAAATCGCGTGTAAAATTCATATTATTTAATTACTGGAAGGGTTTTGAAAGAATGCTTAAACACACAAATTGATTCTTATAGTTACGTTTTAAGCATGGACGGCGTTTAGACGGTCGGTTTCCTAACTAGTATACATACGGCCACTTATTTAATTTATTTAAATACCTAGTAGGTAACCTGTGGCTTGTGCTATTTTAAATAATTTTATTAGTAGTTCTCTATAGCCTTATAGCTAAACTTCGTTCTTAAGTTTAATTTTCAATTTGTAACTTCATGTGACACCATTTTTTGATAATGTAAATAAATTTTCAAATTTTAAAATTTACTTAAGTGAGCGAGTTTTTAATAATAAACGGTTTTTATTTTTTACCAGTCATTTATAGAACCACCTTCCAAGTTAAAATTAATGATGCAGTCTCATGTCTCCAACACATCACGGCAGGTGTACCGCAGGGCAGTGTACTGGGGCCACTTCTCTATTTAATTTATACCTCAGACATACCAACTACCCAACACACTGTTATAGCAACGTTTGCGGACGATACAGCGATTCTATCCACAAGTGACACAGCAGGAACTGCAGCAGCAAATTTACAAAGCCACCTGCACTTATTGGAAGATTGGTTCGAGCGTTGGAAAGTTACAGTTAATAGTGATAAATCTGCCCAAATAACATTCACCAATAAACGTACTCAGTGTCCACATTTAACAATTAATAATACCCCAATACCAATTAAAACAGAAGTGAAATACCTCGGTTTGCACCTGGACCAAAAATTAACTTGGAGGAAACATATAAAGACCAAAAGGGACCACTTAAATCTAAAACTTCGACAAATGGATTGGCTTCTTGGACGACGCTCCCAGCTTACCTTATCCAACAAGATTCTGCTATACAAGGTCATCCTGAAACCCGTATGGTCTTACGGGATCCAACTATGGGGATGTGCAAAAGCGTCACATACAAAAATACTCCAACGATTTCAGTCAAAGACTCTCCGTATCATAGCTAACGCCCCTTGGTATGTCAGAAACGATACACTGCACACGGATCTAAAAGTCCCTTATATAGCTGATGAAATTCGCAAACTCTCAAGATCCTACCACAATAATCTTCATTGACACCCCAACTAACTAATAGAAGAACTCACCACCAGGCCAACAACCAGAAGATTAAAACGACAGTGGCCGCATGATTTAGTTCGAAATTAAGTTTATTTTAGCGGATTCAGCACTGGCTGAACCCTTACATGTTATGAATTCAACAACCATTTACTTATTACTTTAAATATAAGGTAGTTTGTAAATTAGCAATTATTAAAAAAAAAAAAAATTATAGAACCGGCTAGTTAATATTTCCCTAATCATTTTATAAACAAACAGAAATAATGAACAAAGAGCTTAGATCACATTAGCATTCACGGACCCTAATGATTAAAAGAGATTATCTAATTCAAAATCAATATACCTAGGTAAATCTGCCCTTCTTCACATTCGTTCAATGGACTATCAAGTGCTTGTTCTAAAAACTATTATTGATAAAATTAGTATAAACGTCCTAGTGAATGAAATATCTTTACACAATAGACGTTTAATTACCTAAGGTTAAGGTACCTATCCGTTACCAGAAGCTAAGATAATACAAACATCTTTACCATTTGATAGTTCTTAGACGTTGAATCGAATAGTACAAATTTAATTAATTTAAGATGCCAAATTGATTAATGTTCCATTAAAATTTACCTACAACAATTCGGCTCAAAAACAATAAATCATTTTCCTATCTTATATGTGCAGCTAATTCAAGTAGGTCACTTGTTAAAACATCGTTGATATATTATAACAGTGTAAAAATTTCCCTACTACCCATTTTCTAGCGAGAAAAATTTTTATTGCTCGAAACTGTCCCTATTTAAGGGTGCCGCCCTCTTCCCTAGTACCTAAATTTCCTAAAGATATGACTACATGCCTAATTTTTAATTAAACTCTTACTATTAATTTTTAATCTCTCTAGTAAATATTAATATAATTTCTAGTAGATTAATCATTATTATTTCCATTTCAAAATACATTAGATGAATAATTATTATTTCTCCTTTATGCATATTCATTGTGTATGACAGAATTCTCATAAATATTTTAGCTGCTCGAGTAGAAACGCATTAATGCATCTACATTTTGATTCGGATACCACTCATGGCACACACAGACTGTCCGAACAATTTACCCTGACATAGCATTTTTGGATTTTATTATACGCACAACTTCTCCACTCGCTTGTATGGGACATTGACCTGTGGGCCATTTGAATACATTTGCATGCTAAAGCTGTTGCAGTTGTATGATTCAGCACCTACTTCGTCATAAAGCATATCTACTTTAATATGTATTATTTAATATGTAAGTTTGTCAGAAAATAATATTATGTACCTATAAAGCTAAATTTGCGGTAGGTATTCGAATTTCGATTTCATTTAAGACAATTTTTAAAATGTAAAATAAATTGATTAGTAGATAGATTAGAAATGTAGATAGATACATACACATGGGTACCTACGTTATGCACGTATACAATGCACGTCATCAATAAAAAGTTACTAAATAGTATATTTCTAATATGTATTCAGTTTAAAGTTTTGAACGTGGCATATTCTACCGACGATTTACATGCACACACATGACATGACAAAGAAAGATTGGAATTTATCAGTATTGTAAAAATACGAGGTTTTATTAATGACGTGTATTGGAACCTATCGTGAATAACGTATATGTACCTATACGTATACGGTTTTCAGCAAAATTACAGAGACGTGAACAGTTTTATCAAGTAGTGGAATTTGTTTATTCTCTTTACGTTATTTTTCGAAAATAAAATTGACTTTACTTTTTAAAGTTATAAATAAGGTATCATTAAAACTTTAATTTTACAATTTACGTAATAAGTATGTAGATAAAGATGACTTGCAAAACATTTTTGTTAGTAAGTAGGCAACTAATTGTGAGTTATACTAAGAAATTATTCACAATTAAGTATTATGGAAAACCTGTTTTTTTTTGACGTTGGTTGTTTATACGAATAGCTCTCGTCTGCACCGCAATAATATGAAATTCTGCGGGGCAGAGAATTCATTTGTTTTGATTATCTTCTTGGGAAAAGTCGAGTCTCGTGAGTTGTTTATAAAGGTTTACGTGTAAAAGGCTGTTTGTGTTTGAATGTTAGTCTAACAATACGTTCGTTAGAAATTCTGGAATGGTCGATAATACGAAAACTTCACTTCTTTACCCTGTACAACTATTTACATAAATAGGTAATTGTAGGAACTTACAAACATGAAACCTTTGAAAGCTTTTTGGAATAATTAATTATAACTATATAGGTATTATAATAATAGACGGATATTTATAACTTTATGAAAACAACATAAATGTAGTAATAAGATGGTTGACTTTATAATCCCCACCTTAGTAAATAAACCGCATGTAATGTGAGAAAATAAAGAAAAATATTAATAATTGTAAGACATTTCTCACTTTAAGATGTTAAAGTATCTTCAATAATTTTTTGTCTTACCTCTTTCCATTCACTATTGTTATTTACACTTTTATTATTAAATTGAATCGTTGATGCTTTTACTCCGTGTCTCGCCCCTTTTCGAAAGTCCAGGAAAGCCAAAAGGGGCGAGACAGTTGATGTAAAAGCATCCACGATCCCATTTAATAATAAAAGTATAAACCTTCAATAATACTTTCGCATTTACTAACACACTAAATATTAAAATCAATACACAGCGTTGGATAATATTAATATCCAACATTTTTTATATTCTTTGTATATTTTTTAAAACATTAATTTTAAGTCTATATTTTATCAATGCTAACGTAGAGGTAAGCATTTAATTAAAATTTCTTCAAAAAATATTTTACATTATGCACCAAAGAGTTCTTTTAGTCGAAATTTCCCATCATTTGTTTTACACAACAACCGCGTTTTAATAAACATTTTTGATAATGAAACTTCCACCCTCTTCCATTATGATCATGCACTGACGGATTGAATTTTTCCTGTTTTTAATTTTTAATTGTAACAACTCTCAAAGGGATGCTCGCATATGCACTTGTTTGATTTGTTTTCCTCATCTCAATCCGTCAATCTAAAATTAACTTTTCGTTGTTGCGTTTATTTTGCGAATTATTATCTAATGCTCGAAAATGAACGACTATTCGAATTTGAAAATTTGTAATGTGAAATAATATAGATGGCGTGTAAATTAACTTTCTAATATGTATAGGGAGAACACGGTAATAAAAGACAAACTATGCAATAAGAGACGTGACTAGATCATTTATGACAACTAGATATAGATTGACTCCTAAAATTTATACAGCATGAGGATAATTATAACTATATAATTAATTATAACTAGGATAACTATCTCAGATTGTTTTCTTATAAGGACTTCATAAAAAACCAAAACATTTTTGTGCTCATGTTTTGTCTTTTATTACCAATAGATGGAAATAAGAGACAAATTTTTGTACTTCTCATGCACATTACGTTGAAAGGTTTTCCATGCAATAAAGAGATAGTTAATAACATTTTAAAATGACCTACAAAAATTTGTTTACTCAGCATTAAAGACAAAAAAGATACGTGCGTTCAAAGTTGTCATTCAAAAACTCTACCAAAGAATTGAAATCACAAGTTTACAGTTCTAAAAAATAAATGACTTTATTAACGAAAAATACAAAAAAAACACAAACAGGTAAAAACTATAAACTATTATTTCCTATTTAAAATCACTTTAGTGAGTTATAGGGGAGACCGGGGCACAATGAAACATTTAACATTTTATCGGTAAACACCGATGGTGGTTGAAGGTGACACCTTCCCTCGTAGAACAGGTTAGTGAAATTGGTCAGTTCTCAAATCATACCCTTCCTGAATTGTCAGTTAGACGTAGTTTATTAAGTCAGCTATTATTAATGCACCGCAAAGTAAATTTTTAGTTTTACGGCAAAGAGCGAATTTAAATTTAATTTGATTGTTAATTAATAATTTGTATCGTTAGTTTGAAGCTGGTATCTTGAAAATTCTAATATATGTTATATATGGTTTTCATAATCTAACATTAGAAAGACCTGTTGCTTGGGTCACAATGAAACATATTTGTAGGGATACAATGAAACGTTCCATTGTGCCCCTTTACGGAATCAATCTAAAAGTCATAGTCATCTAGGTGTTATGGTTCAAAACAGAGTACGAAAAATTGAAAAAGGAAACTTTTCCGAGGATTCTATGCGAGAAGCAGTAAATTTAGTCACTCAAGGGATGTCTTTACGAAAAGCAGTCCGACAGACAAACGTCAGATTTTCTACTCTTTTTTAGTAAGTTTTCATCACTTTTGGAATCATACTCATGTTACATAACTGAACACATTATAAATAAAAGAAATTATTTACATGTAGGTATGTGCAAAAGAGTAAGAATAGATCAGAAAATGAAGACATTCGAATGTGTCCCAATTATAAAATGCGAGAAATTTTTACAAGCGACCAGGAATAACAATTGGCGGAATATATAATAAATTCTGCTCTAAAAATTTTAATTTAATTTTAACTAAATTCTAAATAAATAGGCAACTCGCCTAATTTCAATAGTTGTTAAATGCTCACTATAAATGAAAACGAGGAGTTTGAACACCAAGAACGTGAACCAAGTGAGGGTGATTATGTTTTTATAGAATTTACGGCAAAAAAAAAGAAAACAATATTTTACATTGGAAAAATTGTCGCCTCCAAGGACGAAAACGATGAATTTAAAATTGATTTCCTGAGGAAGAGTGACAAAGTTAGTGATCGTTTTTATAAATCACATATTGCCGACATTTCCTTAGTTTCTTTGAGCACAATAAAGCAAATTTTACCACAACCAACTTTTTTCGGACAAACGAATCGTCAAAATGTTACTTGCAATTTGGAATTACATTTGGTTATTTGGATGTTCAATAAATTATATTACGTTGGTATAAAAACATTAAAAACAAATAAACTCTAGCAGAACTGGTACTGTTTTATTGTGCCCCAGATATGGGGTACAATGAAACAAGAAAAACCTATTTATTTACCGTGAGACCTTGATTTCACCCTAAAAACTCTAGGCATTCCAATGATTCTTCAATTTTTAAGTTATATTAAAATTTGGGTTTTTTAGAGCAAAAATAATTTTTTTGTTTCATTGCGCACCGGGTCTCCCTTACCTTGTTTTTAAGCGAAATAAGAGATGTCGTTTTATAATGAATGGAATCTGAGCCATGAAAAAATCGAGTAAGCCATAAAATATAAATTCATTTTCCATTATAGCTGTGTCAGTCTTCTTTGACCACATAAATGTATCAATTCTATCGAACCGGAGAAAATGCAGTTTTTCCTTGTATACGCAATGTTTTAACCTGTCCAAAATACCAATCATTATCATAGTAAACGGCATAATAATTGTCATAATAAAATATATTGTCATATATTGTCAATTGTCATATATTGTCGTAATCCATAGTGTCATCTCTTATTACCAAGAGCTTCGTCTCTTATTAGTTTATTAAAAGTGCTGCAATAAGAGACACCGAAATAGATGCGGAAGTGTAAATCGAGTTGGAATGAGATTTGTTTTAGTAAAATATAACCTCACAATAGCATGTTTAAAAGTACCGCCGCGCGATTAAAACAAAAAATAACAACACTAATTAACATAATGTGGTAATAAGAGACAATGTTAGTACATCCGTCAAATGCATCGTTCTTTAAAATTTTATTAAAAAAATATCTATACTCTAATTTTTATCTTTATATTGTTGACATGCTTGCAACACACTTCAGCCTATCCAAACCTATATGCAAATCACCTCATCAATAAAAAGTCACTAGATTGTTTATTTGTAATTCGGTTTAAAGTTTGGAAAGTGACATATTCTATAGATGATTTACTTGCGTACATACTAGATGGTATAAAAGACGACTAAAATCTATTAGAACTGTAAAAATACGAGGTACGAGGTGACCGCACTGTGTGAAACGTCAACATCTAGTAACCTTTTATTGATGACGTGTTGCGCATAGGTTTGGATAAAGTATACTTAATCTATTCAACTCTAATTTTTCCTTTCCCATTTTGTACTTTTCTATTCATAAGCATCGTCTCTTATTACAGTATATAAAGTAAATTCTAGTGTTTATCTACATTTGAGAAAATGCCTTTTATAAGTATGTAGTACATTTAAAATTAAGTAAACAAGAAATTGTTTGTTGTAAAATTACTCCAATCAGCAGTTAGTTTTATAAGAACTTGAAAAATGTAAATGAAATGCTTCAAAGCTCGAAACTTCAGCGTTTTCTTACAACCGTGAAAAACTCTTTTTATCGCCTTAGTCGACCTAAATCGATTCATATAAGCACCAATTGGTTCCAATCGGCTCAACGCGGCCTGTAGTAAATAACGGAGACTAATACCGATCTCCCAATTCAAAAAGATTTATTCGGACGCAAGGATTTTCTAGTGCCGATTTATAAAATATCGAGTTTTGAACTAGAAACATTTTAATGCTCGGTATTGTTTTGCATTGTACTGTACGTATTACATCGATAAATTAATGTTAAACGGCCCTTCCTAAAGCCCATTAATAATACTGTACCTATAATATTTTTCTAAAATTGCAAACCAATTGTTACATCGCTTCCATTTATATTATAGATATACTGGGTGTTACTAAAGTAACGCTCGTCCTTTCAAAGATCCAATCAAAAGTTAAAAGAAATCGAAAGTCAAGAATGACGAAATTCCCGATTGGCCTTCCTTACAGTTTTATTGGTAGAAGCTTATGAAAATGAAAATAACAACAAAATTTACAAAAGACGTTCAAATATGTTTACTTCGCGATCAATGTAACCTCTTGCGCGGTTTAATAGGGAAATATTGACATTCCCTATGTAGGATGTGTTCAGTTATTGAAGCGACAACTGTATGAAGACCGTCAATAACAAGGTTGAAGGTAAACATTTTCTTTGAGGTGCCGTTATAAAAAAATCCACCGGATTGAGGTCGGATGATCTATAATGGGAGGCAATCAAAAATTTTGTCACTCTTGACTTTCGATTTCTTTTCGCTTACTGATTAAATCCTTGAAAGGACGTGTGTTACTTTTGTAACACCCGGTATACATCAATAGGTAATATCAATATGGATAATACCTAATGATACAAACAGAACAATGTTGAAATAAATGTCGATAACGTAGTTACACACCAAATTGATGTTTTCAAATCATAATAAATTGAAGAGCTTTTTCTTATTTTAACAAAATATTACTGTATAGCCAGCTATAATACAATATTAAAGCAAATTTAGAGAAATGCATATTAAAATAAATGGAGACTGCACATTATTATATTTGTTCAGAGATTTTAAATTCAGATTACTAATATGATTTTGCAAAAAAAAGGCAAATTTAAAGTAAACTCCAGCCAATGTCACTCTTGTTGATATAAATAAATGCATTTATAAGTACTTGTATCAGTAAGTATTTTAATACAAGTATAAAATGCTACTTCGAATTGAATGATCCCAAATATAATCAAAATTACGAGAACTCGAATATCATTCATCGTTTAAAAACATACGAATTAAGCAACTTCAAACGTAGATACGTCGATATTACCTGTATCTTCTACAGTAGCAAATTCTGTGGAAAGAGAAAACAATAATAGTCAAAAACCACATTGCATGACTTATTGCTTTCATAGGTGAGTCATAGTCGAATTCTCGTGATTTTAACTATACCATTACATTACTGCAAAATTTCATGTAAATAGAATAAACAATTTATTTAACAACTAGCTTTAAATGCAACTTCGTCTGCGAAAGATTAGAAATATTCGAAGAAACGTTTCCTATAAATTTTATAATTCAAAGATAGTAAGTAAGGACAAACTGATCGAATTTTTAAAAATACAGTTTTCTCGTGTCATCCCTTAGGAGTAGAATTTCGAAAAATCTTTTCTTGGTGGGGATACTGACATAACAAAAGGAACATATCCTCTAAATCTCACGTTTCTAGGACCAGCGGTTCAGGCTGGAAGTTGATATGTCAGGCAGTCAGTCAGTCACCCTACATTTTTATACAAATTCATTACAAACATGAGCGCTATAAGAAATGTATATTTATTGAAACAAACTAACTAACTCATCCTTTTAAGCTATATAAAGTTTAATAGGATAAATTACTATATTAAGCTGCCCTATTATTTGATTATTGAGTTAACTACATATTAACAATACAGCGAAATTTCCATTAGGAAAGTAATGTTTAAGCGACTGTTTTTTTTTAAGTCGATTAATTTGTCATCTAGAAGAATTCAGCCAAATAATGATTTAACGTCATTTTAAAAAGATAATTTTTAAAACTCCTGAAATTAAAACGCAGCGCCCAACTTTTTTAAGCTCAAAAATTGACAAAAACATCCAAGAAATTTATGACTCGTAAAAGATAAGTCCTTACATAAAATAAACGTGATAAATGAAAATAAGCAAAGTCTTATACGAAACTATCGCCATCTCGGATTTAATGTTTTATATTTTACATTATGAGGCAACTGTTGTAAATAAAAGTTTCATACATATAATAGGTATTATTAAATCTTAAAAATCGATTGTAATAAACTTTTTTCAAATTAAAAATATTAACACGACGCCTTGATTGATTTTAAAAACAGGACGCATATAGGTTCTCGTGAAAATAAAAACATTAGATAAGATAAATATCATATAAACATGTTACCTATTAAAGCAAAACTTTAAGGGGTTTTATGACCCATTTAATGTTAACATACGGAGTAGTACGTTTGAACAAAAATATCATAGGTACATAAGATATAGTACACGTTAGAGTGGAGGGGTTCCCAACCTTTTTATATAGTTTAAAGCACATTCTGAAATACGTGTAGGCGTGGACGTCTAACCTAACCTTAAATTGAAATTTTTATAGAGATTCTTAGAAGAACTATAGACAAAATATCTAAGTATTTTTGAAATTAAATGCAAATAAATACCTTTTTGTTGTGATCGAACAGTGGCGGGCACACATACATCGGTTGGCGGGTACCGTGGTGGTCGCGGGCGTACGGTTGGAAACCCGCGTAAGACTATTACTAGGTACTTACATATAATTATGCGGTCCTATAAATAAACGATACGTATACTATTTCTTAAGTAACATCATTTACAATCTCTAGATATGAATTAGAGAGTATTTTTATACTCTTAAAAAGGTCCTTTAACCTCTTAATGTTTTAATATCTTTTAACAAAGTTTATATTAATAAAAATAATAGAAACGCATGAACTTTAAAACCAATACATACTTACTCTAAATTTTAATACATTTATAATTAAATTATATCAATAAATATTGGTCTCGGTTGTATATCACAATATTCTTCAAAACTATTTATTAGATAATCAATTAAAATATGACAATTTTAAATTTATTCAAAAATAAAATCTGTAGCTATATTTAATTAGATTTTGAATTAACCGAACTATATAATTTATTTAGTTGAGGGCAATTTTAAAATAGAAAATGTAAAAAAATAAAAAAGAATAAAAAATGTAAATAATGAAGAGTAAAAATAAAGGGCGACATTTATTTATTTGTCAACCAACTTAATTGAATTTTAAAAATTCTAACACATAGGTATACTAATTATAGCGATATTGTATGAGTGACAACTTTGATTTCTTGTTGGCAGATTAATTTATTGCCGATCGACGAATTTTAAAACGAAAGGTTGCTACGGACATTCTTCAATTTTTGAAATTTTCACCAGGTTATAATTTCATCAGTGATGAATGTAAATTTTGTTTTAATTTCTCGTCAAGTTGAATTTAAACTTATTTTTATTGGTCGTGCAAAGTCAATTTTAGTGTTAACGGCGTACAGAATTTTTTCTGCTAGATATAAAACAATCTAACTTTCATTATATTCTAGAAAATAAAAAAAACCTTCAGTAGATATTATGTAAAAATATTTAAAAATATTTCACTTTTTATGATTAAAATGGGTTTAAATTAAGTTATCTAAAAAACAAAAATCAGCATATTTGAAGGTTCTTAATTTTAACAACAGAACATATTGGAAATTTATACTACTCACGTTTTCTTTTCTTTCTATAATTACCCACCTATTGTAGAGAAACAAAAAAAAATTGTTTGGAGATTCAGGGAGATAAAAAAATTAGAAGCTTTACAAAAACAGAAACCACCGTCAGCGTAACTTTATTTTAAAAAACAAACTTATTTTAATAGGTATTTATATCGCTTGTTTGTGCTGTTATCGTAAAACAATTTGAAATTATTAATTTCTTACAAACCGTAAATTTACAACAGTTGCAGATAAAATTCTATAAATTATAATAAGCATGTAGATATGTAATTTGACAGATTTACAAAACAGTTATGTTTTAAAAAATTTTAATGGATATATTCGACTTTTACAATCAGTTAATAATTACAATGTTTAAACTTTACATTCAGAATTTTTTTCCTAAAGATTAACAACTCCAATTAAACGAATTGGGTCAAATATTAAAATTACATTAATAAATTTTAACAAAGTTTAGGAACAAAATAAAAATGTAAAAAATTATTTAAACATCTCTACATGACTTATTAAAGTGTATTCAATTAATCAATTAATTAACATTCTCAAATACAAAGTTTTAAATTTCCAATAAAATTATTTAATTTTTTAAATTTAAAAATTTTACAAATAATTTCTTTAAATTTTTTTTAATTTAAAGTAATTTTTATCATTTACTTAAATATAAAATGAATTTTTAAAATATTCCAAATATTTACGAACCTATAGTTAACTTTTTTGATAATTATTTTAGAATTAATTATTATAGATTAATTTTATAAAATTTATTTAATAAAAAATGGTATTTATTTAATTAATTATAATTTAATAAAATTAAAGTTGATTATTTATTTTAAATTTTACAATTCAAATTCCTTTAAAATTAAATTACTTCCTTTTAAATTTAAAAGTCTTAAGTATAATTGTTCATAATCTTTAAATGATTGTAAATATTATTTTAATTAGAAATAGTAATCGTAAGTAAATGTTAGTATAATCATCATTTATATAAATTTAAATTCAAATTATTCAAATATAACTAATAGGCTAATGTTCAAAATTTTATTATAAAATTATATTTATAATAATAAATAATTTTAATAGGTTAAATCTTAATTTAAATATTTCAGATCTCTTAAATTTAAATTAAATAGTCGTTATATAAAAATTTCAAATAATGAATTCGAGTTTTTGATTAATTAATTAACGAATTATATTATACGTTTTTAAACTTAAGATAGATACTTTATTTTCTAATTAATTTATTAAATTATCTTTATACTATATATTAAATTATAATTATCGATTTTAATACATGAAATTAGAATCTTAGTGATTTATTCAATAACTAGTACGCATTTATTGCTAGCTTAAATCTATTGTTATTATTCAAGATTTATCTTAATAATTAAACTTTATTAAAATTTATACAAATCAAATTACACAATTAAACATACATATATAATCAGTACAGGTGTAAATAAATAATTAATCACCTATATAAGATTAATCTAATTTCTAAATCGTTTTGATTTATGAAAATTAAAATTTAAATTAAACGCCTATTAAAAATTAACTATGAATAATTACCATTTTATTATAACTTTATAATATTGTCTGATTTTTATAAGATGAAATTCTAAAGTAGCAATAATATAATTAATAATTCATTAAAATTGTTATTAATCATGATTTAAATAGCTATAATCTAAATTTAACTTATTATCATAAATATTAATTGACATTACATATTCCATTAATAGTTCTCGAATCTTAATTTACAATTAAATGTAATCAATTTCGACTAATTATGTAAATTTATTTACATTCATTATAAAATTTAGTAATATACGATATAACCGTCAAATTAGTACAATTTCAACACTTTGCAATCATCAGATGATATAATTAGATTGTTCAATAATGTTATGAAATCTACCTATTTAAACACTTACATATTATTTCATTGAATATATATCAATATTAGATTAATTACAATACTACATTCTAACGATATTCAAACAATGACTTTAATTATCTATCTTAATTAACAGTTAGCATAAATTAATTACACTGTATTATCAGATTATATTCGTTAAATTATTAGATTTACAATTAATGAACTAAATAATAAATTTAAAGATCATTAATTATTAACTTATAAAGTTAGTTTATTGCAAAATTAAATTATGACTCTAATAGTTAAATCTACTTAGAATTTTCTCTAATTCATACAGTAATTCACTAAATTTGCATATAGATACAAAATTTAAATTTTAATTAATAACTGATAATTCAATTAATCATATTGCTACATTATTTAAATATTTATAAAATTTGATAATAAGTTTTATATGATTTGAAATTATTGTTTCGACATTAAGTTATAATCATAGTTGTCAATATTTCAAAATTATGACTTAATCCAATATCATTATGATATTTATATTTTACAAGATTAGAATACTTTACAATCTCATAAATGTCAATTAAATTATATATATTCCAATGTAATAATTAGAGTTATATGATAAAATACTATTACGATAATTGTTTCAAATTTAATTAATTATTCAATATTATGATCAGATATGTTTTATAATTTTCTAGTATGTTAATTATAACGGTAAATCATATTAGAAACAATAAATGTATTATCTTCTAATTTTAAATTATCATAGACAATTTTAACAAACTATTTAAAATCATAAATTTTGAATATCGTACTTCATATGCAATAAGTTCATATATTGACATCGAATAAATTCTAATCGATTAAGACACTTATTATCTAATGTATGTATTCTAGATTTAAGTAGACCAAATAATATTCTCATCAGAAATACAGATATCGAGTAATGTATTAAATATACTTGAATACTATATCTTATTTGCAATATTCACGATAATTATCAAACTAAAATCATAGTTAACTGCTATTTAATCTTAATATATGATGATTTATGTCATTATAACTAGCAAATTTTAATCATATGCATCATGTTCTAATATATTAATTATATTATAAATATCATAATTAATATATAGATCATAAATTACTAGCTTTATTACAATTCAAATAGTTTACTTACAATTATAAATAGTGATTAATACATTTTTTATAAATCATATTATTCATGAAAATGTCATTAATGCATCATTAATTATCGAATTTAAAATCAATAACTTGAAATTTATACTATAATCATCGTTATAAATTATCAATCTAAATGTATGTTTAAATATATTATAAATATGCCTAATATCAAATATGACTATTATTCAATATGTCAATATAATTATCTTATACAATCTAGATTTAAAGTTAGATTAATAGTATGTTTATGTTAATTACATCATAATTAGATTAACATTTACTTATTGATTTTATGTAATTACTACATGTAATTCTAATATTTAATACTATACTCTCTGTATTTGATAAAAATAATCTGAAATATTTGAAATTTATAATTTAATTTAATCAATAATCTATAGTATAATCAAGTTAAGATTACAATTTAATTATAAGCATATAATCATTTGTAATACATGATTTATAGTACTATTCTATTATCAATTTATGCTATTCATATAATTATTATGTTCAATTTAATATTTGCTATTATATTAATAGATAATTAGATTAAATTTCTAAATTTACTTTTGTTAATATAAGCACAATATTTTAGTACAATATTAACTTATATTCGTATTATTATAATACAACTTATATAGTACGTATTCTATAGTTAAGAATTGATTTATCATCAAATTATAAAATTATTATTATGAATTTAATTTAAGATTTAATGTAATTCTATGAAGTTTCAATCATTTAGCAATAATTCGAATCATATTGCTAATCATATGCTTCAACAGTAAATAACATATATAATTGATTGTAATTATTCAATACAATAGTCCGAATTAATTTTAAATTATTATCGATATTATATAATTGATTACTGATACTGAATTACCTTGACATTGAATATTTGTAATCATAATTTACAATTAACAGTTAAATCACTTGAATCATATATTATAGCGATATTAGATACATTAGATTCTGATAATTGCGTACAATTTATAGTGATTATTATAGAAGTTTGAAACGATTTTCTAACATAATTATATAGAGGTTAAAATGAATTCAAATTACAAGTTCGATGTGATTCACAGATTAATTGCAACATCCTACATACTTATACTTTATATTACAATTAGACAATTTGATTAAAGTGACTTGCAAATGTAGATCGTCAGATCATTATGAATACATTATTAAATTCGAATAGTATATAGTCGAACATATTCAATGTGATATTGCAGACTAATTGCAATTCGAAGTAATTTCAAGACATCATTAGATTTAATTGAATTTAACATTATTTTGTTTCGTAATTGATTTTTAATATTAGTATTGTTACATAATTTAGTTTACGTAATTGCCATTATTTCCTAATATATTTACAATAACTTAGTAATTTACGATTTATTATTGACCAGCGAGTAAATAAAACCGTCTGATATAACAGTCATTATTTAGATATCAAATAGTAATTAGTTCGAAGTCAGATAGTTAACGTAATCATTACATCTATTATATAAACTGATTTAACAATACATGCAGTAGATTATTCAATATAAAGATTTGAAAGTTAATCATAATTATTTACATATCTTCGATAACATATTTTCAATCCATATAATATCTTGACTGTTTGTGAATCTATCTGGATTCAAATACTTAATAATTGTATATTCATTAATGACTGTGATATTTGATATCAGATTACATGAAAATAATGTCATTAGCCATTACGATCAATTGATAATGAATTCATTAATTATAACGTTAAGAATACATGATTAGGTATCTAATACATAAGTATAGTAAATCTATTAAAATAATATTTAAATTCAGACATGTAGCATTCAGTACAATAATTCTATGTCGCCAATTATACTAATTATTCATACAATTATTATTTTGTACTAATTTAAACTATTTTATGTAATATTATTATTGACTAAATTATATAAGTTTAATATAATATTCATATGTCATCTCATAATACTAATTATTGGAATTTCATATATCGATTTAATAAATCGTCATAATAATATTCATATCTTTCAGTGAATATGAAATCAAATAATGTATTTAAGTCGAATTACATTAATTGAATATGTGAAATCGCATATGACTATGTACTATATATATTACAATTGTGAAAGTTATGAAACATAATCACAAATAGTATTACCGATTATCAATAAATATTAATTATGACTAGTTCTAATTAATCTTAAATTCACTAAATATTCGTACTAATTATATTACAAATGATCTTATTACTAAAATAGTTATAATTTAATCTAAAATTTATAATTCGCACCGATAGATCGAATTTAATTGTGTATGAATGTCTACGAATTACATGCTAATCTTAGAATAGTAAATATGCTACGTATCAAATTAACGTAATCAATGTACGATCGCATTATTGAAAATATAAACTTAATACCGTAAGTCGATAGATATTATCATATAAATATTAACAGTTAAAAGAAATCGTAACAGTAGTTAATTATACCATACAAATCAGTAACAAATTAGTAATTATTTACAATCTTTAAAATAATCATAGTAATTGTATGATAGATTTTACACAACTTTACAATATAACTAATTCTAGTCTCGTTAAACTATTGTAATTACAAAATTTACGAACAATTATTATTCTATTTTGAATATAATAGTTTATCAATTAACTGAATCTAAAATATAACTCATTTGTTCATAAGTTTAAAAATTAAAGATATCGTAAACATAAACAATATTCATAACTCTTACTTAGAACTATAAAAATTAATCTAGTATTACTATTTAATACATTAATGAATCAACATTACATACATTAACGATATAATAAATTAAATTTAGATAATGTAATATCATATATATCTTACAGTCTAAATAGCTAATATGAATTTACTAAACTATTCAAATTATTACATAATGTTTGTATTTAATAATCAATGAATGTACAATACTATAATTAAACAGACATTACATTCAACATATTAGATTAACTAAATTAACAATGTATTCAATTGAATTCAAATATTCTACATAATTGCTATGAGTATTCTATACATAATGTCATAAATCTTAACAAAATCAAATTTATTTACAATTAATGATTTAAAACTAGTAATCAAATTATATCAATTATGATATTGAAACGTAAAGTATGTAATCTATGCACTAATTAAAATTTGTTTTAGTAAAATATGGTTTGATAATTTTAAAAAATTAAATTACATGACGAATGAAAATTTCCTTAGTTTTAGTACAACTTTAATTTCAAATTATTATTAGTTCTATCAATGTTCATAGTCCATTAGTTATATTCATATTTAATTAATTATCGATTCATTAATCATGTCATATTATTATATTCTATGAATCATATGATTGTTCAATCTTATATCAATATCATTATTGATATTATATCTTACTACATTAACTATCATTAACTTATAATCTTATAATTTATGAATTAAACTATACTATAGTTTAATAACACTTTAATTAATACATTATATAACTATAATACAGTTATAACTATACTATTAATAAGTTATTATTTTTAATTATTATAGAATATATAATTCAGGTGAGAAACAGGATAAATTCAAGACAGTGCATTTAAAAATATTTAATTGATATTTGAGTTATTACTTACTCTTATTACACAGTTTTTTAATAAAATATACTAACATACAGAATACGTATTTTAATATCAATATATTTAAGTTTTCGTTTAATGTAAGTTCATATTCATTTAAATCGATAATTATTCGCGTGTTTTATCAATACTGTATAATTTATTTCTCTACACAAAAAAACACTTAACTATTTACTAAAAAATATATCAAATTGAAAATACAAAAATTCAGGAATAATCTCAAAAATGAATCAAAAATAATAAAGAACGTCTATGTAGAAAACTGTAAAAACGTTTTTTAAAAATTCTGGAACTATTTGACATTTAGGAATATACTAAAGTAATAACACCGAATCAAAATATTAAATACCTACCTAATTGTTTTTTTTTATTAGACAAGTAGATAATTATTATGAAATAAAAACATTTTAGTAAATTGGATGATCAATTACGAGGTAGCTATTAACTATTCAATGCGCGTACGTTTTTTTCTTAATTATTATTCAAATACATTTCCCGTTTTAAATGGGCGGGATGATAAATTCGTAGGGTAAATTACTAGGTATTTAAACTTATGTAGTAGTAATACTTAGTAGTTGCGGTAGTGTATTTTTATTTATTAAGTAATTTAATCTTGTTTCGGTACACAGGGGACACTTATAAAATTTGCGCTATTGAAATGAAAGTCGAATAGAGGGCATTTTATTGAGAATTGTAAATCAGGCTTTAGTTACCCTAATGCCAGGCATGAGTCATAGAATCCTCCTATAATTACGTACAATCCCGGCACTGATAATCTTTAGCTTACAATGCTCTGTCCCAACGTTCCCGAATTCAGACTAATGTTAGTTTTATGTTAATTATTCCTATACTTAAATCGTATTCTGTAAAGCGCCAGGATGAACGTTAATCCAAATATTGCATAGGGGATTGTAAGTTTTAATGCTGGCGATCGACTAAAGTGTTATGGCGCTAGCGAAACTAATTTGCCATCTCCTGCATTATTAAGCGCGAAAGACGTATCGAGTCTGATTAATAATAATTAATTAATTTTATAGTTTATCTTCTACAAAAGCGGGACAACAACAAAAATAAAATTATATTCAAATTTAAATTAATACTTTTCATCACGTTTCATAATCGCCAAGCATAAAGATTGAGAGATGGTTATCTATTATCAAAGGTATGATTGATGATACCGTAACCTGTCGTCGAACAAAACATTGCAACGGATCGATATATTGCCCACCACACAGAAACAATCCCTACCTAGAGGATGGTTGGACACAGTTATTATCTGTAAACTATATAGTAGATAAATGAATGTAAAAGTATTTATTATCATCTTATACATACCTTAAATTAATAATCATTATTCAGTTGCTATACGTACGTACGAGTTTTTCTTCGACATTTCCCAAATTAAAATTACTTTTTTTAAAAGTAGGTAGGTGTACCTACTCATTTTTAGATCTGGCGACTTTATCGCCAACCGATTCTCATACTAATTGAGGATACTCTGCATAAACCATGCACCCTAAATATTACAATGAGTCATAGGGAAATTTAACTAGTTTTACAGTACCTATATATCTTATCTAAAAATCGATCATTTTATTTTAAATAAAAATGCACGACAGGATATAATATTCAATTTCTAATCTTCCATTTTCTAGCTACAATTTATATTAATAATAATTTTAAGTATAAAAGATGGAATTATTTAGAGCAGTATTTACTTCTTAAAAGATTCAATTACCAAAACATGACTAGGTAGATATACAAGTTTTTAATAATCGTAATGGATTCGAGTTAACCAGTTTTCGATTTATTGAGGTTCGACTGTATCTAGAAATGCACCTAAACAACAAGCTCGTTCGTATCTATTTGAAACAATCACAAGATAAGATTATTACGAGAAGATTAAAATGATGACGATTAATTTTTGTCGTTTCGTAAAACGTGGAAATAAATTGTAATATTATACGATTGCTAATAAAGTTGAATAAAGAAATGTACGATCATTTCGGACGTGGTCTATCCTTTTATAATACAGTAAAACCCCTTTTATCAGGATCCAATGGAACCAACTATAATCCAAATGTATGAAATGTACCTACCATATAATAAACTAATATTCGTCGTACCTACATTTTAGAAGTAATGTAAATAATACAAAGTAACTTTAAAAGTAACGCCGTTTCTAATTTATTAAACTTTATTTTTAACAAACTATGTCAACAATGTTGTCAAATGTATTGCTAAAAGTTGTTTAATACATAAAAGAAAACTAGTGAAATACAGAAACATTTGAAAGTGTCGACTAAAGCATTGCTATCGATTGATTTAACCAATGAACAACTTCGTTACATCGTTAGTCAATCGGTAACAAAGTCTTAATCGCACTTTCGAATGTTTCTGAATAGCACCCTAAATCTTTTTATTCGAGTATCTATAACAGACGATTTTAAAAGGGTTACTTACATTGTTTACGATGCTTTTACCTGGTGGTACTCAAACAACCGAAAATTAGCCTGACTAATGTAAAATTTATTACGGCTAATCCGTACCTGCAAAAATATTCGTTATTTTCAATTAGTAGCTGTTTAAGAATCCCTGAAAATTCAGCAACTGAAACTTAGTTATTGTAAGAACGTGCAACAGCTGGTAAAAGTAAAATGACATCGCTGACTAAATTTTTCCCATACGAATTACATTGCCTTATAATAGGCTTTACTAAACACTCACCGTAAAATGTATAAATATATGTGGGTATTTAAAAACAACCAAAAGTTCTTCCGGATAATTCGGATGTAATTGTAATTCGAACAAGTATATAATTGCTATCAACTATTGTACAAGAACGTCACCGCAAATACTTTCGTCTCCTGGTTGTATGTGAAAATGATTTGAAACAAATGATGAAGACAACTTCTAATTTTCCAAATCTTTTTTAATCGTTCGCAAAAATGCATCAAACGTTTCTTTTGACATTCTCGGATGGTTCGTTCCCTCCCTATGGGTATATCGAAAGATGTTCACTTATGAATACTTTACGAAACGTTTATGGGCGATATCAATTCTAAATAATTTTGTGACTGATTATCTTTAGTATGCAATCTATTAAGCAATCTAATAATTCTTGTTTTGCTTACCATATAAAATTAATATTTGATATAATTTATACACGAATCTAATTAATATTAATTGCCGTAATATGTCATGAATCTCTACTAAGCTTTGTAAAGCAACAAATAAGCACATATACTAGTAATATATTTATGTGTGTGCATTACATACGTATGTATATCAGAACTATACCTACCTATGTATAATCTAGCAAGCCAGTCGTATTAAGCGGTAGTCTAGTGTGAGATCAATTAGATTCCATGCAACATTAAGCGAATTGTTCAGACGCCGACCGGCATAACTAGCTATCACAGACACAGAAATTAACCTGGCCATTTCAGCTTTGTAAAATATTTATAAATCCCATGCTGTTAATAATTTGATAATGGACACGCGTATTACGGTATCTATAAATTTATTGTACATAGGTGCTCTCTAATCAAAAGTTGGTGTAACTTAATTTATAGAAATTAACGACTAATTTATATGGAATCGTAACGTAATATAAAACGTAACATTAAAATTTAAAACAAAATTATTATAATATCAGGTAAAATAGGATAAACAACTGCCATTTAACAACCACAAAAATAATTTCCTACCTTTGATAAAGTGTGTTACATAAATCGAGAATAATGGAAAAGAATTAAGTATGTTATTATTGGATGTAAATTTATTGCAATATTATCAGCTCTCCCGTTGTAATTTAAATGTATAAATTTTATAATAATTTTTCAACTACCTAACGATAAATAGTTAAATTTTTAATATTAGGTTCACTTATACGTTTATTGATAGTGTGGGTTTTTCTCAATACATTACACCTCACATCTCGCATATACTGTTTCCACATCTATATATACTCGTGACACTTTAGAACTGGGCATCTGTACTGAAGAGAGAGCATAACAAAAGTATTAAAATGGCAAATAAAATCTAATTAAAATCAATGAAAGTGTAATTATCGAATACGCACTTATGTTTTTATTATAATTTAAGATAAAAATGTTGAAATAATGCAGATATAGCTCATCCAAACCTATATGATATGCACGTCATCAATACAAGGTTACTAGATGATGAAGTTTCACACAGTGCTGTCACCTCGTACCTCGTATTTTAACAGTTCTAATAAATTGTAGTCTTTCTTTATACCATCTAATATGTGCGCAAGTAAATCATTTATAGAATATGTCACTTTCCAAACTTTAAACCGAATTACAAATAAACAATCTAGTAACATTTTGTTGATGACGTGAATATCATAAAAGTTTGGATAAGCTATAGCAACGTAAAAATGTTTTATAAATTAATATTTTATTTAGACGAATTAAAAATAAAATGTTTATTAGTGATAATATATAGATACATAACTATACTATTGTGTTTTCTTTTTTTTTAAATCAATTATTATTATAAGTGAGGATGTGCGTACCAGCACGCATATACATGCGCACGCACACACGCACATACAGTTAAATACGCGCATAATGTATGTACGCTTGGGGGTGATGCCCTTCAGGATGCACGCGGTGCCGGTGTTCTAAAATTATTAATAGAAATTGCGGGGGTTACATTGCTTAATAATTAAAGTAGAATAAGCTCCTGCCAACAAAGATCAATTTCATGTTTTACATACATACCCTAGGCAGGTTACTTAACCCTAGGCAGTACTTGTTAATGTAACAGTTATAGGTTAAGAATTTATGTCAAAACAGTAAATGCAAATCAGAAAAATCACGATTACCCTTACTTACATACTTAATTATTTTTCAAGAAAATTAATTTTAAAAATCTGCTACTTTAGCCATAAAATGATACAATTGTTAGCGCCTGAAAACGATGTAAAAAGCGTTAACGAGCAATAAACACTTGCTTAAGTTATAAACCTGTAGAGACTAAAAAAGGCATAAACCGAATTTATGAAATTAATAAACGTTTTAATGGCCAACAGGGATAATCTGCGTTCAATACTGCATTAGCAAAATTAAATTCGTGCCCTAATTTATCGACAGAGATTATATTTTATTCGAATATTTGAACACATGGTGTTATAGCGCATAGAGTGCGTAATACATATTCCGGAGGTCTTTGCCTCCGGAACTCCATTAGTGCTGAGCGGCGCCCGAAGCTCGTCGCAACGTATTCAACTTTACTAAGTTTCTGAGTACTTTTGTTGAATGTCGAACCACAGGCAAAGAGGGATGAACCGGCATCGATACTGCATTACTATTTCGATTAACGAAAGTTACGCGTTCAAATATTTTTTTATGCAACGTTGTAGATGTACATACGCACTTACACACAGTATTTATGATTAAAAATAATGAAATTTTGCATTGTTGCGGCGTTACGTATAAATATTGTAAGAAATTTGCACAATTTAAATGTAAATCACAAGATGGCAAACGAAAATAAGTATTTTAAAATATTGTATACTTACAATATCGGCCTCATAAAATAGTAATTTCGTATGTAAACGAAAAATTCAAGTAGACTTACCTGAAAAAAAAAGGAAAAGCTTTTAGTAAATACAATTAATTAAGTAATTATTTATCGATTATACATATTTACAGCAATAAATGTAATTATTACGTATGTTTACGTATTATTGTATGTTTTGTAGCATCTAAACAATTTAGCACCATAACAGAGATATCGTTTAAACTCTCAGTTTTATCAATACATACTTTGAATTATGTAAACATAAAAGTCAAATTTTGTTTCCTTTACTCTGTTCAAAATGAACCAATACGGCATTGTTAAATCTGTTAATATATCGTTAATTTCACTTGCACCACAGGTACCATTTTAAGTTTAACCAAATCCGACGATAAGTATGTAAACAAAACTTTAAAATCTTTATATGGGCCTCAAATATTTAAGGGTTCAGGTGCAACGCGCCGCGCCCTCTATATCCACGGCCATAATCCTATAGATTTATACCTATAAATCTGTTAACAATAACACTCTATAACTACCAACATATCAAAGTATTAGGTAAACAAGTCTTATTAATATATTATTTACAATGAAAAATGTTTAAATAAATTAACGGAAGTGGGCTAGTGTTACTAATAGTTAGTGAGGTTTTATAAAACATACGTTTACGTAACAATTGACGAAGGTCGTCATTTAGTAAATCGCTTCTTCGTTGTACTCATTTCGTTCAGAAAACACAAAACCTTTGCCACACTCGACATGTACGGCTTTCTTGTGAAAATAATCGTATATTCATTAAAGTAAGTAGAACACGCACAAAAACTACTTCGTTCTGGTTCATTTTATTTTGAACTACACGGATTATCCCTAACTACAAGCAATAATTCGACCATTGAATTGTTGGAAGCAAGCTTAGTAGCTAATTTTTCAAGTAGATGTTGGAAAAAAAGATAGTGAATGATGTTCGTTTAACTGTGCGCATCTTTTAGTTAACAACACTTACAAATATGAAGTTACTTAATGTATGTTTTGTTTGTTTTTGTAATTGCTTCTAATAGTAAAGTAGTCTTGTAACATATCGCTCCTACAACATAATTTTAATGTACTGAAAGGCTGTTTTAAAACAAGAAAACGATAACTATAAAACAATCGTTAAAATTTCCTCCCAGCAATTTGTATAGTCGTATTTTAGTTAGATGCATAAAAATATAATAATCTTGCATAAAACACAAATAATAATCAATCCGTATTGTGCAATTACTTACTTATGTCATTTAAAGATTGTATGACAATGGGTGCGTTCAGGAAACTCAGGGGCTAGGTAGCAATTGCATGTGATTGGAGGATATTAAGAAATAAACCAATCGCATGTGATTGCTACCTAATCACCGAATTTTCTTGAACATCGACACGATCGATATACCTACTTTATTAATTAACTACAAATTATTCGTTAGCCTAATTAGTTTATAAAATGATGTTAACGACTATTAACCGACTATGAATTAGAGGGAAGTATTGAAAACAAATTAGGGACGTCGTTTATTTTAAGCGAATTAATCGAATTATAAGCGGGAAAATATCTATCAGTACTGACAACGAATCGACATATTAAAACGCGTGTTAAATCACAAATAAAGCTAATAATAAATTTTTCAAGTTGAACTGAAAAATAAAAGACACGCGGTTATGAAATATGTATGACATTTACTTCAATAAAATCGTGATTCCTTTGTGTTGTACTTTTCTGCCGTATCGAGGCTTTCATTAACGATGAATGCTATCATGTAAGGGGGTTTTATTTCGTGTGCATGGCAAGTATTGCCCCCAAGATAGTCGTCCGCCTTCCAGTGAAGCTCAGTCACACAAAAACTTCGTGCGGTTCATTTGTACACAGTTAAACATTCAAAACCTGTGCATCACCGATGCGAATGTAATGTAGTTCAAAACAATAAACTGTCGCGGTGAGGAGGGAATCTTAACTATTGAAGTGGAAATAAATAAAATACTTTTTGAGTGTTATTTGTATTCATATCTTAATTTAATACGTATTTATCTACAATTTTTCAATTTTACAGTATTACGTGCGGATAACAAACGTTCAAATATAAAGACAGAGATATCTGACGAGTTTTTTAACTAGACACTACGAAATATTTGGAGAAATAAGCATCGTACGAAAACAATGTTCGACATCAAAAGTTAATATTTTCGAGGCGGCCATTTCCACAACTCCAGGGAAAGGCGGGGGCGAGTAAATTTTAGCATACCCACGTGAAAGGCCCTCTCAAAAAATATTAACTTTTGACGTCGAATAATTTTTTTCGCACGATGGTTATTTCTCCAGATATTTTGCAATCTCGAATTGAAAAACTCACCCCCGGTATACTAAACGGTATAACGAAGATGCCGCAACATAATATTGTAAAAACGTACTGATGACCGCGAGGGAAATATCCGTTATTGTACCTATATCGTAACAATATTTTTCGTCTTTTAAGATTAAAGTTATATTTTCGGGAAATAATGAGAAAAAACTTTAAAAACATTTGAACAAATGACTTTTCTCTTTTAACATTATTTTATATAGGTACTTTTGTATACACTTAAATTAGTTTTCATTTTCACTTTCCGTTCAGAACAGGGTATCTAGCCAAATCGTATGATCTGTGTGATTCAGAAATCGCTTCGGGCATTTACAACGCTATAGTTACCATCGTTGTTGCTATAAAAACGAACAGTTTAATTTTAATCTTTAAACTAGAATTATTGAAAATTTTGACCATCGGCCAAACCGGCCCTTAGAGTTCACAATTACGTAGGTATAATAGTGATGTGTAATTGTGAATATAGATGCCTCCTCTTCTAGCGGGTATAGTAACTTATAATTTCGTCTAAAATTTATTAGATTTTCCGTAACGACGCTTTTAGAATTAAATGGCCTGTAAAGAAAATACTTCCACGAACAATGACCATTGCTAAAACTGGGAACACGTCCATTATGAAGGCCGACAAGAAAAGAAAGGGATGCCAAATAAAGGGTGCATATGAAAATTGCTCCCTCGCACTAAACTGCAATTAAAAGGTCGTATATCGCCATCGATTACAACTGCGGCAGTAAAATTCGTCATATATCCACGTTATATTATTGAATAAATTTACAAACTCCGAGAAACTTATGAGTTTCAATCTACTACGACGTGAGCATTAAAACACATCCAAAGGAAAAACGAAATTGCTCGGGGTGACATTATTGGAAAACTTTGATCTCGTACTTCAATATATGTTCAAAACAAGTTTTAAGTGCAGAAACTGAAAATGTGACTCTGTACAAACCTAGTAATGCAAGAACAACTTTACGCAAGTCCTTATCGAGTAATGAGCGTTACTTTTTATAAAGTTAGTGGTTGTTAAATGTAACGCCGGTTTTTCAATTACGGATTAATTTTAATATCAAACGATTATCTATTATTTCCGTTAATTAAAAACAAAGAAAGCGTCAGGATTTTACATTTTTAAGTGTTCATAATTTTACATTATATCTAAGATGTATTACAAATCTAAAGCTGTTATTAAAGTTTCAAAGCATTAATTAAACTTTCTTCCGGTCCTAATTCAAAAGATCCTTTCAAACAAATTACCATTACAAATCAGGGTCACTACGAATCCTGAAATATTTAAACGGATTAAGATTGTGATGGCATCACGACTCTTGCACAAAACTTATAGAAGAATCAATATAAATTGATGTTACTTACAATTTACTGAAAATGGGATTAGCAATGGGATAAACAAGAAATGAGGTTATACATCTTCGTATAAGCTTTGAATCGTTTACGATGTCGTAACATTTCGAAAGTGTCAATTGACGTTCTAACTAGGACAGAAATTGCACTTCAACAATATTTTTATTAGGCACTTTAAGAATTTTTCCTCTCCATTTTGCTATTGAGACTAAAAACTTTTGAGATGATCGAACGTCGTTAAAGTCGACATTTCTTTTTGACTTATTGTTAGATTACTTAGGTTATAAGTATGAATCCGGTTTACGATAAGATAATAATTATTATATATGTATATAAACCTATTATGTACCCAATTGCTTTTTCAAATCTTGTAATTAATTGTGTCATGTAATTATTATTTATTTAGATTTTTGCGTCAACCATTAATGGTTATTGGCATATGGTAAATACATTAAATTTTGTTTTTGCGTTCACATTTTATAGTTTATATTATAATAGTTCAGTTTCTTTAACGAAACCACACAGATTATGGACATTACAGTCTCCTCCGAGGGCTTTTACCATCGTCACTGGAATATTCCATCAGTCCCTTGCGAAACGATGTACATATAAACTTCCCTATCAGATTCTACACTGACATTATGGCGTTGCATAGAATATTATTATTATTATTAAAGTAAATTTGTTTAAAAAGTAGTTTCGTGTTAATCGAAATTACAATCTGCAAAACGTAGTCCTTATTCTGTACAGTAATGGTCGTTTCAGCGACATTACTATCATCAAGACTTGTATCGCAAATATTATATACAGATTACATAAAGATTTCAGAACACACAATAACAGGACAGTTATTGTATAATCTCCATACGAATTGGTTGTAAATACAAAAGGTATTTTTATCAAGAAACAAATATAATTAAGAAAATATAATATTTCTTTTATATTTTCTGTAATAGTTCACAGAACGGGAACAGGTATGTCTCCAAAACGTAACAAAAACAAAACGAACGTAACAAAATAATATTATTTTTAAAACAACCTCTATTCGGCGAAATATTCGGACGTATGTATGTCATAGTAGACTAGGTTCCGGGATATATTTTTCAACGTTTTCAGTAGAATATTATCGATTTCGGTAGGGATCCGAGTCTTTAGTTATTCAAAATTGATGATTTTACGATAAAATACGGTAGGCTTTGAGTGACCCCATAACAAATAATCAGAGGAGGTCAACTCAGAAATGCGAGGTAGGGTGTTATTGCTTTCAAAAGTACCTGCCTATAGACATCTACTTATAAACCACATTTTATATCTACTTTTTTGTCCAAACTCACATACAAATGTTTAAAACCTAAATACATAGCCCACAACAGTCTGTCTGGCTAGGATTATCGTCGATGTTCTCTCGCACATCATAATTGTTAAGCGCATTTTGAAAAACGCCCACCTACTGTATTTATACAATAGCAATAAGTTAAATTCGTATTAACAAAATAGTTAGGTACTAGAAATACATAAATTATTTTGTAACAATCAAATATACACATATCCGGCCAATATCAAATTAAACTCTGTTTTGATAGGTACGTACTGCTGCATAAATGTTCAACCTATATTAACATTCACCAAATTCATAATAGCCAGCATATTTCCGAGTTTCCCGAATTATAATGCAGTAGATTCAGCTAGTGTTAAATGTGTGGAAACATTTTACTGATGCCTCTAATAAATTTCAAATTTAATTTGTCACCGTGATTGATTAATTATATTGTCGAAATTAATGGCATTTCATACGTTACTATTAAATTTTAATTTAAAAGAACAGTTAATTTATATTATAGGCGTCGTTGAATTATTGTTTTTCGACAATACAAATATAGATACGCCTACGCTATATTTTTTATACAAAAAAAAAATGTAAAGAGAATATCTCAACTATTTCAATTTCTATCTTATTGTAAATATTTATTATATAATAAAGCAAAAGTTCACGTAATTTTAATTAAAAAGCTATCAATTTCTACAAATTTCAATATTTCCGAATAATATATGTTGGAGTTGTTTTTGTGATGTTTACATATATCTATAGGTATGAGTAACCTGCAAGTTCAAATTTGCATTTAATTATTTATTAAATAATTTAATCGTTTGTTGTTTTTTTTATATTTTGTGGTAAAAATAACTCGAACGCGTAGCATAATTCCGCAATTAACCGTACCTATTACCTCGCAACAATTTTATTATTAGATAATCTTACAAGTTACACACTAGGTAAAACAACCTCAACGATAAGTATTCGTTGAAAGTTTTCCAGTCATCTCAGACTTTAAATATAATTACCAAGTTGCCAGAATTATTCCTAATTATTCCACTCAGAATGTAAGTATGCTGTGCAAGCACGTAAGTCTTCACTAGTTCAAGACAATGAAATGAGGTTTCTGGGGATTAGAGAAAGAAAAATGTAAAATTTATTGAAATGAAACCCTTATCTGGCTTTAGATAATTAGATTCAAGAAGTCTACTTAATTTACTTACGTTTTAGATCTCATTCATTTCAATATAAAATAAAAACGACTGCGCATCAATTAGCATTAAATAACGAAGTATTTTGCTTTTCATTTTAATAAATCAAACAAACAAGATCATCGCCGCGGCTTTCTGTTTAAAATTATATGCACCTACTTCACACTTTAAATGGTTTCCGAATAATAATATCATATTCAATTTCAATATTACTCGCCCCTGATTATAAAAGTAAAAAATATGATGTTGGAAGAATATACTCCATACATATGTATTTTATTAGTTTAATTTTGTAATCTTGATAACAAATTAATACATTAGGAGCACATTCAACCGTAACTTATAATATTTTAGGACCGATGTAAATTTTGAATAGGCACCGTACGAACTTTTCATGTGCCGAATGTGCCCCGTTCTCCTAAATTATCTAAAAATTGTTATGATTTTCACCAAATGCATTTATGTTTGTAAAATAATTTTTGATCGAAGCTTTTGCACAAAGAAGTTTTAAGCAAATCACAGTTTACGATATAATTGAACACACTACATCTAGGCAACAAATTTACCCATTAGTTCAACAGTTTTTGATATACGTACAAGGTGTGTATAAATTACCGCAAAAGCTACACGTGGCGATATTCTTCGTTAAATTCTGATTCGAAAATCTTAATACTAAAATGTTGTACCGTGCTTCCTGTGTTCTCAGGAACCAGTTGAAAGAAACACACATTTGGTAACAATCAAGTCGAATTAAGTGCATAATTGTCAACATTTAACAATAATGCATAATAATATGATTGGAATCACATTCGCCCTCGGTACCTTAAAGTAGGCTTATTATTCATTTAGAAATTTTGCAAGGCGCAGAGTTCTCTGCTGAAGGCATTATTGAATGATACTAGCGAAAGCGTTTCCCGAATTTCCATTATTTTTTTAGGTAATTTGTTATGATGAAATTCAGCAAGATTATACAATTAACGAATTCGCTTGTGATCTTTGCACGCGGCTGTTGTTTTAGGGTCGACTATTCTACGTTCCATTAACTTGTCATTTACTTAACATCAAAAACAAAGTTTGTTTGTTTTTTTTTGTAAGATGGAATGTTGATAATATGGCCCACCTAAGGAGTTCAAATATGAGCCCGGTCCTGATGATAACGATATTTCTAATTGTATATTTCTAATGGCGGTTTTTCCGAAAGTCACAGAGAAAAGTTTCGAGAGTTGTGAATACATGTTGGCACATGAACAATGCTCCGGAGTCGAAACATACTATTATATTTGTGATTTTTGGCGTTAGTTTTTAACATTATTGCCCAGTTTGACCGTAAAGTTGATTTTTCTTAATAAAAATAAGGTTTATTTTACAAAATTTAACGTTTTTATACTATATTTAAAAGGGCCCATATTTCCTGAAAATCCATTGGTGTATCAAATAATCACCACTTTGATAACGTTATCTTGAACCATCGTATATTTTGGATTTTCTATAACAAATAACTTTAAAGATTGAAAATTGCTATAAAATGTTCAGATATGCGATTCGACACGCGCGCGTGCACATCATTTCTTATATACAAACCGAAACAAACTAAAGGAAACAAATATTTCCAATAAAGGATTACGTTAACCTTGACCAAGTCATGACAATTCTATTAGTCCCATCTTATAAACGATTATTTTACGAAGGAACGGAAGTCCGAACAACTCGCACGTGCATTCGGTATCTACATATAACAAGAGAAGTGTGCAAATCTAAAATTCAAAATCGAATTGATACCTACTATATAAGATAGGACATTGTTTAGGCTTTCACGTGAGGCCAGAGAATTTTGCCGAGTCGTCCGAACGCCGAAGTTACGGACTGCCAAATTGACTTAATTGGTCAATTTCCATATATTTTGTGGGGTAAACATTATTTTTTTTTAAACGCTGGAATACGTCGATTTTATTTGCTAATGTGGCATTAGTGGCCGTACGGTGAAATTTCTTTATAAAATGTTTACATTTTTAAATTACAAAGGCGGTCCAAAAAAAAAGTACCTAGCTACGATTATTAGGTGCTTAATGTTCAGTATTATACATAATATTATAATATACAGTCGAACTTCTATATAAGTCGAATTTAAATTATTTCTATATCTCGATTTCACCTAGTCGAATTTATCCATAACTCAAAGTAAAATTTGGAAGTTTTGAAGCCGTCGAAATACTTATTATATATTTTTGTTTTCGTGTACTTATATTTTTCCATATTTTGTACCTATTTTTGGGTGTCCCATACTAGTTTTAACATTCCTTTTAATTTTTGCTAATGACAGGGCTTTCTTATCGAAGGTATTTATCCCCGAATTAATCGCAAGTGAAAGTGAATATTTTAAAACCTTTAATTCGAAAATTCTTTAAGTGGCCACAATGGAATGAACAATGAAGATTCGACTTAGGATTGTTCGACTGTATGTATATTATATAATATTAAACGTATCACTTGTAGTTACACAAGTTATGGAAAACAATAAATACAAACTAAAGTATCTATATTGTACACACATTGGATTATTTTCAATAACCTAAAAGCTTTTAATTAAATTTTGAAAATGGTCGCCTACTCGCCAAATTATCATTTTCAAATTTGTCCGCCTCGAATATTTGAAAATTAATCCCGCAATTTCTTTTCTGTCCGGTTAAATGAAACTCGGTTGATTTCAATGAAAAATTCCTCACAACATTCGACTAGCAGCAATTCCCGAAACCAAGAGTAATCAGCTAAACCGCTGTCCCATCGCATTTTAATTCGGACATAAGAGTCCGTGTCTGCTCGGAACGAGCATTAGCTGAAAAGACTCGGAAAGAAAATAAACAAGTCACATGGACCGGAAGTAATCATGCGACTGTTATTATATCGCAACGAATGAGGTTAACCGTATAACGTAAATTCCGTTTAGGTGGTTTTTATTTATATAAAGATTACTATAAAAAATCAAGTATGTAACCCGTAAGTCTGAAGAGATGATTGATACATCGATAAGCGATTGCATTAATTTAACAAATTAATAACGCCCTATACGAAATAGAACGAAAGTATAGTAGGTGTGTATTAGAAATTTTACACGAACCTTTACGAAGATAACGATTCTGCACGCGTTCTGCTGATTAAGTACGTAATTTTTGTACGCTCGACTCTTTTCCAATCCGTTTACAACTTAATTCGGTAGATTTCTATTTTTTTTGTAATATTTAAAGTTTATACAGTAGATTTTAAACAGAAATGCTCCAATAAATCACTCGTGCGTTTGTTCCATAAACGTTACGGGCTAAGAAGAATAAAAGAAAAATTACCTCTAGGGCAAAATATTTCAACAACATTTTAACAGTAGGCACGTCGTTTTTTTTTTATTTTCAGACAACTAAAAGGAACATTCATATTCATTTTCTAGATACCTTAATACACATCTATACAAATTTCTACAATCACATTCAAACTCATAAATAATATATTAAAGCAGGCTCTAAATGTCGAATATGCATTTACTGTATATATGAATTACAATTAGTTTACCAAATATCTACGTTCATGGTTACTAATTAGAATGTACATCCATGATGTTCGTGTAAGCCAAAGGTAATCGATACTTATTAAACGAAATCTATCTACCTATATAACTTATAAATTAATTATCTACGTGTCATTTGTTAAAATAATAATGAATTACATTGTACCTAGTAAGTGAACGAACGAATAAAATTCGACGATATTTTATGATTAAAGTGCTCGAAATTTCATAAATTCTTACAAATGAAAGTTCCTAAAATATTCTTTTCAATCACATAAATGCTGCATGTGTATCTTCATGCATGACATAATCTCAAAGGCAGATCTATATTAACCAAATATCGAAAGTATTAAAAAGACTGCGATTCAAGCAATATTAGAGTTACAAAGATAGAAACCAATTTGTTATTCGGATTTGAATTCAAATATTCCTGCTATTTTGAGTATATGGGAAAAAACTGAAAAGGTTAGTGAAACGTAACAAAAATTTAAAATTTGTTTCTTTAGGTAAAGAAATGCGCTTTCTAAAACACTATTTGAAAACACAATTGAATTTTCTACGTTCTGACGAGAATGACGAAAACATTTGCCTTGTTTCTGGACTAACTTTTAGTGGTTCTTCAAATTATTACTTACATTCAAGGTTTAGGCACTCTACAGATGCCAACTATTGTAACATTAGTTTAAACGTACACTCTAATAGATGTTCATTTTTTAATTTCCATGTTCGTAGTCCCAATGTTATTATGTTCATTAGATACTGATGAACATATTTCATAATTTAATGCATATCTTGATTGCTTCGACGACTCTTTTTCATCAATCCAATCATTACTTGATTGTATCTATGAATTTCTACATTAACATCATAACTTAAAATTTATGAATTTAAAACATCATATTAACGTAAGGTCGTTTTGAAATAATAACTACATTTATCGTATCTATGACTAAGTTCACTAATATACACTATAAATACAGTTGATTACGTATTTTTTTTAATTCTATATATAGAATAATCTAGGAATATTAACGGCTTCGCAGAAACAGGATAAATTCAAGACAGTGCAGTTTGAAAACTCAAACTAAATAATTGCAAAAAAAAATTATCACGACGTTTACATTAATATTTATGTTAGAACTGTTATAGAAAAGTATTTCTAAAAACGGTTTATGTTTGTTATTACATATCAAATTCCAAAGAAAGGTGTACAAATCGATTTTTTTCAGCGAAAATTCCTGTATTTCCTATAATCGACAACATTGAACAATAAAGAACTAATAATCAAATTTTTTATGTAGGTATGTATATTCGAGCGATAATTAATTGAAACATTACAAAAAATAAATTTACTATAGAAACAATATACATAAACATTGTCCTATTTACAATGTGAAATAGTAACTGTACTCTTTTAATATGAATAGAAATGTACATTGTAACAATACAAAAATATTCCTTTATTTAATAAACACATTCATCGATACAATAAACAAACTTTACATTTCGGTGGAATAATTTATTGAATTTATGTAAAAATATTGATAAAACTAATAATCACAGCAATTATCACTATAAATCAAATTCATATCATCTATGTATTAATTTATTAAAACAAAGAAAGCTTGTTCATTGGAGCAGTCAAATTATTCGTTAACGTAATGAACTGCATTCGATGTAGCAATGTATAAGGTCATTATACCAATAAACATTCATTGGGTGACGGTTTCGAATTCCAAGTAATCCTTGGACATACGTTGTAATGATGCAATCGTACTTCGGACGAAAATTAATGAACGCCAGTTCTTAATATAATGATTTTTTTATTGTATTTACGTACTTTTTTGGTTGAGTGTAGGTATTTAATTTTGTAAATGTGGAATAGCGCTCTTTATACTTATTTATGTTATTTGGAATTACGATTCTAAAAGAAAATTATTTTAAAGAATTGATTTTTAATTTTACAATTAAAGTTTTAAGTATAACTATTTAGCTTTCATTAAAAGGATTGATCACTTCTTTATACTCGCATCTTATTTTTATTATTATTTTTATATAGCTCAATATGTTCGTTTATACTTAAAATAGACTGATAATAACTTCCAATTAATGTATGTTTTAATGTATATATGTATGTAATGTATAATAGTACAGATTGTAAATAACATTTTAATTATTAGAAATTATTCGAGATACAAATCATATGGATTTGTGTGATAGTTCGGTCTATTTTAAATTGAAACTTAATTTAAAAATATTGCACATACATAACTACTTAATATAATAATATCTCTAGGTATGTATATATTAAATTAGTATAAAGAATCGATGAGAATTATAAGGAAAAAGTTCGAAAATTTACTAGATATCTTATGAAAAGGCAGAAAGTTTAGTTCTAGCTAGGATTCAATCGTACAAAGGAAATTAAATCTAATATTTTAAATTAAATTTCTCAGAAGCATTACGGCAAAGATTTTATTTCCTTCATTTAAGATATTCTGAAAGTTAAATGAACTACTTCAACATTTAATTACTCTAATGGATATTGATCACTGTTACTCCGAATAGAATAAATTGGAAACAAAATCCCTAGACGTTTCATTTGATTTATTTATTCATCAAGGCGTAAATAAATGGCAGATGCGATGTAACCTAATTTACACTTTATGTTAAGCTATTAGAGGTGTAGCGCTACACTTGAATAATCATCAATAATAATGCTATCATGGTTATATATCAAACTTGAAGAACTACTACCCGATAATAATATCTAATATCGGCTCAATGCACTAGTATACAATAATTCTACATTTTGAACCATATATTCAAACATGAAGTGGTACAAAATTGTCTTTACATTAATAAACAAACTTAAGGCAATAATATTGTTTAATCATATTAAAACAAAACATATTAGTAAAATTGAGTTCTTGAATAAAATGATAGGTAAATGAAAAATCAGTGAAAAAACCACCAGTTGATTCATCACCCTTATAGGTGGTGTAGGTACTTATTCGTGTGTAGATGTTTTGCATAAGAATTTTAATGAACGATAGATAGGTAGATAATTCGATAAAAGGTAGATAAAAGGATTCGATGAATGCGCAAGTGCGTAAAACCACTTTCCGACGACGACTATGAAAAGTGCATAATTTATCACACCAATAAATGATACCGAAAGTTGACCATTACAAACAAATACGCCGACCGTGCTTAACGAAACTCGTTAGCCAATCGAAAACGTTGTAGCCCATGGGCAATCATTGCACACGCTATTCAGTCAATCAAAAGCCTTCTAGCCTGTCATGATGTAATGCCTTGACGCACAAACAATTTTATTGCTAATTGTAAATAGAGGTCGCTTTTAAAGTGTCAAAGTTAAACATCGAAAATCAAAATTTTGTAATAAAAATACTCGTGGTCGTCGGAAAAGTATAGCGTATAACACGTGCCGAAAGCATATTTCAGCACTAGTTTTCATATAGAAACTTATTGAAAAGGTTGCAATTTTTACACTTGATATTAAAAATTTTTGCACAAACGGGCAATTCCTGTGATAGTCGGGTATAACACGCATCACCTGATACTTTGAATGAACTTACCTATCTACTCTTTTCGCGTTGTATTGGTTTTTACAAACTAGGCCAAGCATTAAATAGCTGCTGATATGGAATCACTACAACGAATACAGGAGTCGTGTTCGCTTAATGCATGCATTTAAAAATAAATACTTAAGTACCAACTCCAAAAAATTATTTACTTCGCGAACGCTGCAATAGAAATTTTTTAAATTTTTTTTACATACCGAGCATATTTACCAATAATATCAATAATATAAAAATCATAATTATTGATCTACTGTAAATTTTACGTATATAGAACTACCTGTAATCGATTATAAAATTATATTTGTTGACAGATTCTAACACAAAATTTTATAGAATTTTATTTGTAATATAGGGTCCGTCGAAAAGGATTAAACAGTTTGCCTTAAGTTAAAAATTAAATTCCAAAGTAATTGTTTTAAACAGTAGGTTTAGGAGTTATTTACTGAACAACAAATGTCCAACATATACGTTATTCAACATAGGTTTCAATACACGTCTTCAATAAAACCTCGCATTTTTACAGTAGTAATAAATTGTAGTCTTTCTTTTTCATGCTATGTGTGCAGGTAAATCGTCGATAGAAAGTGTTACGATCTAAACTTTAAACTGAATATTACAAATATACAATTTAGTAACTTTTTGAACCTATCTTGAATAACGTATAGTGTTCCACGAAGAATTTTTTCTATTGAAAATTGTTAATTCATTTATTCAAGCGCAACGCAATTTTCACACCTTTGATGAACTGAAAAGAAACATCGAAAGAGTGATTCAATAAGTTATTTATTCCACAGTAATTACTTAACAAAGTCATGACCAATTTCATCAAGCGTTTAAAATGAACGTATTGAAAATGATGGAGGTCACTTGAAGCACATAATATTTCATAAATAAAACTCCTTTCCATTCACTCTAATAATTAGTTTTTGTTTGATTTGTAACATTTATCAACACATTGTTATTTAGCAAATAAACTGTTTAATGCTGTTTGGCGGACCTTGTATCTACCATTTAGAAAGTAATAAAACTGAATGATTAAACCGAAATTAATTATCGCAATTTTACGACGATATCGATAAAATTTGCAACGAAAAAATAAACTATTTATGTACCCTACTACACATTTCGCTACACAAATCGGAAATTCTTTTAAAAAGAAAAATTCACTGGTAGCTAGCTATTTGCGAATGGCTAATGGTAGGGTTTAACTGTAATGTGAATTGATTATTTATTAACCCTCCATTTACCACCTGTAGAACACCAGGTTTATGTTTTCATCAATATTTATGACTAAGCATCCGTAACAAACGTTGATAATCAATTTTAACTGCGCTCTTTGATCGTCCAATTTTTTTTTAAACAAATAAAATCCATAGATCCTGTTATCTACAAACAAAATAAATCGACCTACTTATCTACTACAATTTAATAAACGTAAAAATTCACATTTACCTATTTTAATCATGCTAATGTTTACATGAAAAACTATCTTAATGAAGCAAAAATAAAATTGATATCGGTAGCAGTTTCGTATTTAATAATTTAGTTGTACGCAAGCAATAAATTTTACTTTTTTTTCGTAAAAATGAAAAATTGCGATGGGGCAAAATACCACTTAAACTTATCCACAAGCTGTGACCGTTATCTGTTTATGGAAGCAGTTCACGTAGTTTCGTATTACGTTGAAAATGACTTGTGACAATTTTATTGTTCTTGATTTATTAGTATTGAAACCGAAGTGTTTCTAACACCCGGTAATCATCTGAAAAATATGTACACAAATAGAAATATTTTTCATACACTTCCAACATTTAGTAGGAGGTTACTTCTAAAAATTATTACCTACGTTTTCTCTTGGTTGTTGAAAAATATTAAATTGTTATTATTAACAAATAAAATAATTTATATAATAAGCATATTCGAACGCAGGTAGAGAATTAAAACTATTTTTAGTTTTACAATTCAGCCTCCTTTTTACACATTATACGATACTAGGTATTTGCGTAATAACAACGTCCACATAAAATGTTTCAGGGGGACAAAGTTTGAGGAAAAATAATTTGAAGACAGACCCCCGATACCGTTCCACGATCGAGGGTTTGAGTTACATATCATTTCAATCACTATCCGAGTCACACCCCCGAGTTATGTAAGTAATGCGTTCCGTAAACATTTACGAAACTTGAATTTTACGTAGATAAATCGAATTTTGTAAATTAAATACATACTTAAGTGTAATTTCCTAGGAATACCTATGCATTATATTATGCTTGTATATTATTTATTACTATTCTATAAAGCAGTACATATTTATTTTAATATAAACTAGTGTATACTTATAAAAAGTATGAAAAACATGTTTATAAAACTTTAAAATAAACTGAAATATTCACTTTTCAATTTAAAAAAATGTCTCGTGCGTTAGGGGTAAGTTAGTTGGTTACGTAACTGCAAATTTACGTAAGTCGCGTGTTACGTAACTCGAAGTGTGTCTGTATTATATAGCAAAATATTTGTTTTATTTAATTAGAATTAAAGTAATTTAAAATAGACGCCAAAATCAAAACTATATTATAAATATAGGTCACCCTACAAGTTTTGACGTTTAAAAGATTTTAAGATGTTTTAACGCTAGTTTCAATTCTATGGCAATTTTCTAATCATCGGGGTGATCGATCGAAAGTTAAATTCGATAGTACCTACAGTTTTATGTTACCCAATAATAAGTCGATTTTAAATAAATTCGTTTTACGTAATACTTTATATTTATGAAAAAGTGATTATGACTTCGTATTTGACAAAAAAAACTTTTCCAAATAACATTTTTCTGTATTTTCAAAAATAAGGGTGGGTCTTTATTCTTGAGCCGATTTCATATTTTTGAACGTCCCTCGTATACAAAGGTTGTATTCAAATTTCGAAATAGGTATTTTGAATTTGAAACTATGCAGAGATTTTTACGAAGAATAAAATTTTCTCGGAAATTTCAAATAAAAAAGTTTTACATTTGTGAACAACTTTATGCCGTCACTTTATATTAAACTTGAAATTAGGTATGCAATAAATAGCTAAATAAAAATTAAACAAATATACTTAAATACCGAATAATCTATAATCAAATTATTTATTATCAAATTCTTGCTTCTAGTTTAGAAGGATATCTCGCAGCATTTTCCCTTAATTGCTTTCTTAATTGAGTTGTCATTAAAAGTATTGATTTTTAAAGGGAATATCGTAATAAAAGCGCCTTAGGATATTTCATTTAAATATCTGTTACTTCTAATATTCAATAAATTATCCATAACAAGAAAAAAATATCTTTACCTACTACATATTTAAATTTACAACACATGCATCATAATGTAGATATAATGGATAACGATGATGGTCAATATTCAGGTTTGTCATTTACAGTTAAAATAATCCGAGTCTTACAAAATGATGAAATATTCTTGTAAAAGTGGACCACAATTTATTTATGTTTAGTGTGAAAATTCGTATTGCATGTTAAAAAATGCGGTTTATGGTATGATTTCATAAATAAATTATTTTTGTTTTAAGTTATTTATTTATTATTTAAGGTAGTAGGTATTAAATAAATTTAAAAATAAGAAACTAGTTTCGATAAGTAATTAACTGTCATTTTCTCGTACCTCTTTTTGTCTAATTACTCAAGAGAACATGGAACTGACCGTCAATTAATTTAAAAGTAACTTTTAGTAAGGAAACTGTTTTATAACAAAGGTTATGATGCGAACCATGACATTTGCAGGCAAAAATGTTTTTGCTTTTCACAAATAAGTCTTACTACAAGCTATGAGAGCGTCTGTCAGAAATAATTAATCGTTTCTTTTTTGCAACGCTCGTTTGATATTTTAAAATTTAATTTGAATAATTTAAATAGATAAGTACAACCATTGGTGACGCCATTTCATTGATAACACTCTAAACTTACTTAAAATATTATTTTATCGTTAGGTAATATTATGTAATAACGAAAAATGAATTAAAAACTATTAAAAGATAACAACTAAAATGTTCTATACATACAATATTACCATGACTACACATTGTGAAATTCCTCAGTGTTTCTTTTCGGAGTAATCGTCAGAATTATTCACGTGCTTGAATATTCAACGTACAATTAAAGAGAATGAAAACACCAAGAAGTCTATCACAATTATATTACAACGTCGGGGCACGTTTGTATATACCGACGTTGGATGTAGAAACGCTGCTTTATCGCGAATCTTAGTATTTACTTTGATGTTAAGACTTTTACATATTCATGCGTTTATGTAAATGTTTTATTGAAGTTCTATTGTAATCTACTTAGAATATGAATTCAACAAAATTTCACGTTAGCGAGAAAACGGCGGAAAAATACTATTTTGCCGATATATACATTAATTCGTTAAAGTGAATAACATAAACATTTACTACAACGATGGCGGTTTCTAATTAACTATCGAATAAGAATTATTCAAAACCGACTACTTAAAGTAATTTATTGTTTTCATTAACAGGTAACATTGACAAATGTGATTTTTAAGAATGTTATATTGGGAATCTTTAAGAACTTTTTATTTAAATTTATTTTTAGTTCTTGTAGGCAACAATAATTTTTCGATCTATTCCGATTTTTTAGAATGAATTTCCTTAACATTAAAACGGTCAAGGAAGGGATTCGTCGAATCCGTAGTTAAGTTTTTTAGTAATATCTTCTATATTGTGTTCCGAAAATAATTGGAAAAAAAATGTGCTCGACAAGTATGAATGAACTATGTGATAATTTTGTAAAATTATAGCAAGAATAACTTGTTTGAAGCGATATTGGGCAAACAATTGACACAACGTGCGAAAGAAAAAAGCCAAATGAATTATGAAGTGTATGTGTGAATTATGTGTGTAAAAAATGTAAAACCTAAAAAAAAACAAAGTATAGGTAACTCTTTCTAAACTTAAATAAAGCTGTTAAAAACGTTTTAGAAATGTGAGATAATCATAGTGAGCGAGAAGTAGTTTGCAAGGACTGTAAAGACGATAGTGACTAAATTACGCCTACAAAATTTATTTTATTGTTACGTAGTTGTATCATATAAAGATGTTTTCTATATATATTGAAAATACTATTGATATACTCAAAATGATCTTCCCAACAAAATGCCGAAGTTTGTTACACACATTATGAATCACCCTGTATAAAATAAACTACTCCTGTAAAATAATTTTTTTTAAACTAAATTAAAAAGTAGCATAGGTACAGGTCAACCGCTATGCCCTCCTGATGTCGTGACTCCTTCAAAGATTTAAAACGGCACTTAAAACGTTTTCTGTTCTAGTTGTAGGTTGTTTAATAAATCACTGTTTTAATTTAAAAAAGGAACAGAAGACGAAAAGAAATTGAAGTATGCTGTCCACGATAGGTATAGAAAAACTTATTGACAAATTACCTATACCTCTGTGTTTGTTTTTATAAATACATGATAAACGATCGGCATCGGTAATCAACAAATTTCATAACATTATGATACTTATTTTTTGTGCTACTACGTACAGTCAAGTTCATATGTTTTGTCCCGTCGCATGTGTTAGTTTTTATTGTAGAAGGCTCAAAAAGAAGATTACTATTCGTTTTTATTTATTATCTAACGTTATTATCTTTTTTTCTCTTGATCCTCTCTCGTAGCTTGTTGCCCTGCGATCACATCTCGCAGGACAAAACATAAGAACGTGACTGTACATATGAACCTACCTACATAATATAAGTTATGCTGATTGCATATTGCTAACTACATATTGTATAAAATAGTTTAATAAAAAAATAGTAGATATTTGCCCGTTACCTGCTTTATTAAAGCCCCATCTACAAACTTGTATTCTATGTAGAAAATCGCATTTATATAATTTTTGATATCACCAACATCACGCAAATTGCTCATTTCCGTGATACTTCGTTAAGGAATTTCTACTGCATCTATATAGGCCATTCAAATTTTATTTCAATGCACGTCATCAGTAAAATTTTTTTAAATTGCATATTTGTAATTCACGGTCAGTTTAAAGTTTGGAATGGAGTTTAATTATTCTATCGATGATTTATCTACACACATTGCACGACAACGAAAGACGACAATTTATTAGTAGTGTAACAATTGGGGTACTAAGCGACACCACTCACAATCAGTGAACGTCATCATCTAGTTATCTTTCATTCATTTATCCTGCATTCATTTATTTTAGTTTTGAAATTAAAATTTTTTATCTTTCTAGCTTATAGTCGGTACAGATTTTACCGTCCCTTGTCTATACCGTAATATTAAAAATAAAACAAAACCTTCCGCTTATTTTTCACGCCATCAGTTATTAATGTCAACTTTATAACAACACGCACATTATATAATTTTGACGTTTGAAAGAATAAAATGAGAATCTCAAATCATATATTTTATATTTTATTAATTTATGTTAAAACGAGTCGCCGGTAAAAAATAGATACCTATTAACTACGAACGAAATGAGTTTTGTACGAGTCGAAAGCGAAGGGAACTTCAGTAAGACCTCGATAGTCCGGAATTTTGGATGATTCGGCATGCTCGCCAGTGAATGCCCGATTCTGTTTAGTCAGGCATTTCCATTGCATCTGAGAGTTTGCCGCAACCACCAAATCGTAATTATTTGAATCAACCGATCGGATCGAAAATTATCTATTTTAATGAAATTTGATAATGGCCGGCCAGTTTACAAACTGGCTAGTTTAAATAATCCAAACCAAATGTCCGATTAAGCTGAACACAACTTCTCATGTTCAACATTGAACCTAAGAAGTACTGAGGGTTTTAAAAAACATTCAAATAATAATAAAAATTAATAATAAGAAAAAAAAACAGTAAATCAATTATCTGATTAATGCTGCATATTAAAAGGTTGAGTTCGGCCTGGATTGAGACTAATGACCTTTATGTATTATGTAATGACTATTCATTGAAAAAATAAGGTTGATGGTAATGATTAAGGTATTCAAAATGCATAAACCTAATTAAAAAGTTTCGTTATCAACAGATTAAGGCTAGATCAGATTATGTTTCTGTTTTTGATTTTGCGATGGCTTTGAGAAATAATCAAGAAGTGTGCTCTTGCTGTCTTCCCTTTTTTATTTTGTTGTTTTCTTTGTTTGTTTCGCACATAGACAACTATTGAACGGTAGAAAAGTAGGACGAGTAGGGACTAGGTTTTCCAAAAGTAGGACTCTTTCTCCATTCAATTTTCCTACTTTAAAGTGGGACATCTAGAAAGGCTGCATTATATTATATAAATCGAAACTTTGAAATTGATATTTATTCTCATTCAAAATATTGATATGTAAGTATCTACTTACTTATAATAAACTGTTTGCGCAAAACACCTTGTATATACCGATATGTTTTGGTAATGATTAAAAATTAGTCCTACAATGATATAATTTTTTAAATATAAGAATAATCAAGTACCGAAGTATCCTTTTGATACGCCCTGGATATAAAGGTGACTTTAAATAATAAAAAATATATAGGTAGATACTTATTGTTAGGTAAATATTTATCACCCAAACCCAAACTGAGAAATTTACTAGGCATTGCTACTAATTTATTTAAAAAATATCGTATTGTTAATCATTAACGTTTTATATTCAATAAGGTAAATTAGAGAAACGTAAAATCGAGATTTAAAACACGCTATGCTATTAACCATATACGTCAATATTTGTGATTTTTCAATTATAACAACGCGAATACATAGTAACGTCTATATTTGTCATGGCCATAGAGAAACGAATATTCATTCGCAAAAAACGAACTAAAACACAAATTTTGAACAACTAACTACTTGTAAGGGTCGTTTCATAATAATAAAACTAAAATTATTATTATGGAAATGCATTATTGTAATAATTATTTGAAATTTCTATTAATTGTAGTAGTACGCCACTGTACTTCGGTACGTGATTTTACGCGCATTATATAGCACATTTTATATAGCGTAGCTATAAGCAGATAATGTTTTATGGAAATACAAATCGATTTTTCTGTTGAAGAAAATCGAAATATTGTTTACTAGATTTTAACAGTTTATTACGTCTTTGCCTTAGATGCATAAGATAGTCAGAATAACTCATTTTCGCAAAAAGTAAGAATTAAGACGTTCTGACAAAACTGCCTCAATATTGTGAAATATTGTGATATTATAAAATTATGTATTTTCATGCAATATATATATATATATATATATATATATATATATATATATATATATATATATATATATTACTTTAGACTGCAGTGTAATCAGATAAAATGTGTACTTATATACTTATCCTTAAACTTTAGTTTATGTTTACTATGTCAGTAAGCTAACATTTTCCTGTGTTTTTCCCCGTTCAAGCAGAAGTTATATATAAATTTGATAATCCGGCACTGCTCGAATCCCGAGCAGTACCAGGCTATTAAGGTCTTATTGTATTAAGTAAATTAATAGATACTTATAAGTAATTATAAAGTGTTTGGCGAGGATTACAATTTTTATAATAATCGACAGTTTCTTCGGTTGTCTTTAATTAATTTCTAAATACTTGTTCTTCAATTTTATAACCTTTATTAGCACATCAGATATTTAAGTAAATTTATAAGTTATTTATAATAAGTTATCAATTTGAAATTTTCACATACTTTTCGCAGCTTGTTTTAGACGATTAGATTTCTAAGAAGAATGACATGCATTTAGAATTTCATTTCTTTTCTCAAATCAATATTGTTTCAATCATTTACAAAAATTTTTTTGGAGAATTTAATCTATTTTAATATATTGAATATACGCCAAAATAAATATTTTAGCATACATTTTATTCGTAACAGATGAACGTTTCAGATTACTGTAAACTTTTCTTCAGTTTGCTTATAAATTCCATTTCAGATCGGGAGAGACAATATTAAACAACAAAAGAAAACGTTCCCTTATTCCTGTTAAACATAAACTCTGTTTATCAGAAAAAATCGTTTTCAACGATACCTATGATAGTGTATTAGTACTGAAAATGATTTTCATTATCATTATTATTTTATTAAATTATTATGCTCATACAATTATGCGTATACAATCTTTATAAAACATTTTTTAGCGCACGCGCCCTTTAAAATATAAATATAAAAAAATTTGCGATGGGTAGTTGATAAATGATATTTAATTTGACATTTGAACATTTAACTTGATACCATTTCGAAGAAAGGTATGCGAACTAAAAATTGGGACTATATTGAATGTCTAACGTATTCTTTTAAATAATGTAGTAGCAAGATGACATCGTAGGTTCGACGATAGATGGTACTTGTTTTTATTTATTTTAAGTGAAACTGTCAATACTGATCATGTCTGTCTTAAATAAGCTCGAAAAACGGAAGTTAATCCATAAGTGTACAATTGACTGCACTTCGTCCAAAGCTATATGCAATCACGTCATCAGTAAAGGGTTACCAGATTATGACGTTTCACACAGTGCTGTCACCTCATACCTCGTATTTTGACAGTTCTAATAAATTGTAGTCTTTCTTTATACCATCTAATTTGTGCGCAGGTAAATCATCTATAGAATATGTCACTTTCCAAACTTTAAATCGAATTACAAATAAACAATCTAGTAACTTTTTTTTGATGACGTAAATTGCATATAGATTTGGATAGGCCATACAAAAAATTACTCCGTATTCGGCCGCTAAAGAATTTAAAGTTTATGGAATTGGTAAAAACATTGTTTATAGAGTTTGGAAAAGGTTAAATAGAGGTTATAGAATAGAAAGAATAAAAGGATCGGGGAAAACTCGAAGTAAATTAAATGAAGATCAAATATGCAAAATTGTCGAAGAAAAGTAAAGCGACTTTGTCAAAATCGGTTAAAATTAGCAAAAAAATTTAATGCGTCAAATCGACACATATCTAAGATTTTAAAACAGAAATAAATTAAACGTTTCCGCAAAATAGATGCACCAAAATTTACTCCGGAACAACAACAACAACAACGGCAAAAGGAGAGACCGAACGCTGTAATTTTGAGTCGCATTAAACCGGTTGGAATTAAACATTTTATTTATGACCGAATTCAATTTTTTTTTGAAACCGTTAAAAATTCCCAATTAAATATTATTATGCAGAAAATAAAGAAAATGTTCCGATTTTTACAAAATTTCAACTTCCAAAAAAATTTGAAAAGAAACTGTGTGTGTGTGTGTGTGTGTGTGTGTGTGTGTGGGTGGGTCGCAATTTCACCTAAAGATGCCAGTGAGCCCCATTTTATACAAGCAAATTGTGCTTTAACCGCAGAAATATATTTCAAAAAGTGTTTATAGTCAAAAATTATCCATCCGGACGATATATATTTCGGCCTGATGGTGTGTCATGCCGTTACGCTAAAGTAACGGTTGCTAAGTTGCCAGTTCTACATATAAATTATGTTCAAAAAAGTGAGAATCTCCGAATGTTCCGCAATTAAGGCCCATAAAACGTTTTTGGGCTCGCTCGAAACAAAAAGTTTATGAAGGAAATTAGTCAGCTTCGACATCCAGACAAATAAATAAGAAATTGAAGGAGTTTGACGGAGAATATTTCAAGAGATTTACGAAGCAGCTGTTCACGAAACACTTGTATTGTTAATTAATAAAATTATAACATTGTTGCTAGATATTTATTCCTTGTTCCATAAATAAACTATTTCCAACAATAGTCCCAATTTTTAGTTCACATACTTACAATTTTTTTATAATGGTTAAAAATGATTGATGAAATAGGTATAACTCGTACGCCCTTTGAATTACGAGCAATAGCCGGAGCAGCTAGAAAGAATTGATTTCCTAAAAAGTCCCGTTCGACTTATACTTACATAATTTGAATGCTCATTTTTATTACCAACCTTAAAAAATAAAAATTTGGGTAGATATCATTAAGAAAGCTATTTAAATAGTCGTTTCGGCTTCATCATGACTTCATTATAAACTTGATATTAGAAAAAAATAAACAATTTAGAAAAAATTAGTTTTAATATTGTTATTTTCAATACCTACCATAAAGTACGAAAATTGTTTTCTAATAACGTTCCCGATAACGATAAATAAGTAATACATGGATTTATATTAGATATATTATCAGCAGTTATCAATTCATGATCAAATATTTCTTGAATTAGTAACAGAGGTAAAAACAACCTTTATGCGATGAGTTCCTAGGAAATTAATCGTCACGGTTTCTGTAAATGACACAATTTGCCAAATAAACGAACAACCTATCTATACATACTAAAACTAACAAAACATGTTACATACGTTAAAGTTGGGATATCGTTAAACGGCTCTATTTTATTTGCACATTATTTTATTGGTTGCTCATTATTCCCAACTGTAATATCGTATTCCCGTAGTAACGAGTGTATTAATATAGCCTGTAACGTTGTGTAAATACACGTACGTATGGCTGTGTTTATAGTATTACAGATAGGTGTGACGTGTTTTCATTCCATTAGTAACGCTGTAAATACATGGGTAACAACGAAATGAGCATGCTTGAGGATGCAAGGTTGGGGATAATGTGAAAAGTTCGAGTAAAGAAATTGGATAAAAAGGTGGTGAAGTATTCTTGAACTTCGAGAACTGGCGGATCTATTCTGCGTCCGTTGCTTAAAACAGTATTCAACAATTTCGGTGTTTTAAAATAGTGAATCGAGTGGAACTTGCTACGCTACATTAAACTAGAGTGCACGTCGGTTATTATTTAATAATTATGATTTTATATCAGATAATTAGTATTAGTGGTTCATTTTTTTTAAAGCGTACATAGAAAACGTGGCGAACAAGAAACTATTCGGCTTTAAACGCGCCCTTAAACGGTCAAGCAAACGGTGATTTATCTGTAATTTAACAGTTATAGTTTTAAAAAAAATAAATATTGGAAATATCGAAAAATAAAGTTTCTAATATCGTACAATGTATTAATCTTTTAATTTAATCATAGTGTTAATCATCATCTTGTTGCCATATACTTAATGGCTCATTCAATCGTAAATTTATATTACTTAAATGACAATAAGTATATGAGGGCGATGACTATAATTTAACAGTATTATATACATACGTAGGTATTGTACACGCGAAGAAATAAAATTGTGCCGAGATGTTCAGACTAAAGTTATAAAAGATAATGACAATACTTATTGTTAGGTATGCGTATTTGATAGATAAAAACTCTTTAATTACGGAAATTATAACGATTGAAAATTAAATCTAACTAAATTTAGAAACACGGTAATTATAATAATAAGTAAAGTGTTCGATTATTTTAATTAATGGTCTAGAATGTATTATAAGGTATTAGAAAACATGAATGTGTATTTCTTTCTTTAGTAATTCCCACATCAACAAAGAAAATTGCATTTTTAATTACTATTCATTACACTTAAAAAATATATTTCGTGATTTAGATTTAATTAAATAACAACATGACATAGGTACATTTAAAATAGCTAACTTTTTAAAACAATAGATTGCAACTAATATTGCAATGATTCTTCTTGTAACTCCAGTTGTTATGAAATAGATAACGTATTAATCACTAATATAATATACTTAATATATTTTACATACTTTATGCATAGCGATATAAACATTTTAATAAATTATACAGGGTGTTTCGTTGAGGATGGACCAGCCGATGAGCCAGAATGACGAAATTTGTGGGCAAATACATAAAACCTAAATAACTTCTAAACTAACAAATTTCGCCCTGCTATATGGGCGTTAAATCAATGTGTATCGAGGTCTTCTATCACCCTGTGCCGGATGATTCGTTCTTAATAAAGCACCCTGTATAAATACACTGTCCAAATTTCAGCCTCCTACGATCAAAATTGCGACCGGAATCGTGTCCACAAGAAATTGATTATATATATATGAGCGACCCAAAATGAATGACCTATATTTTCGCGATCTAGGAGTCGAGATCGGAGAAAAGCCAAAAAGACACGTCTGAGTCCCGTCATCTGACAGGCCGCAATAGCTTTATTTTCTATGAAAATTCGCTAAAATGCAACGTAATATTTGTTTAAGTATAGTGGAAATATAGTAGTACCTATATTATTTTTACATTAGATATACGTTGTTGATAGAGTGCTGAAGAAATAAAATGTGTAGGCTATCTACACTTACTGCGGGCTGTACCTATAATTCATAACTAATGATTTGCATTTACTGTTTTCAATTTGTGGACTGCTATTAACCGATAGTTAGGATGACAAATTATTCTGGACTATGAATATTTTAAATGTATATGGATATGACTATAGGTACATATTTATTATTATAAATTACTTCGGTAATATTGTACTCCTAGTTAATTTAGTAAATTACTATTGCAATCTTAATACTATGGATTATATATTAAATTGTCAATTTTGATAACATTTGCTTGCATTAAAACGTCATGTAACGTTAAATATGATTTAATGTCAGCAGCGACGGTTTCGTTATTAATATTCTTTTTTGTTTCGTTGTTTCTCATTTTGGCGTTCACGTGTATTCCTTAGAGATGCCTCGTGAATTTTATTTAAAGAACACAAACTATTCACGTACATGAACTAGATACAAGCAACACCTATCGACATCGGAAATATATGTCCGGTATATAAGTCATATTATCGCTGTCCCTTCAGGATCGAACAAAGCAAACCATTTTGCTTTTCGCGTCACGGAACAAAATCATTATAGATATCAAATGCTAATATTCTCAATGGAAATATTGACTTGTAGGTGATTACGTATTCATAAGACATCACTGCGGGCAATCAATTTGGAGCGCCAATCAACATTTAGCCCAGCGGAAATGACGTCACGTTACTCATGTCACCTTGCTGTTAAGAAAGCAAAGCTCTCAATTTAACCGTAACTGTGAAAACTAAACTAAAAATCAAAATTTACATTAATATTATTAATGTTTAGAAGTATTTAAAAAGTATTATCTAAAATCGTTATGTTTTTAAATTCAAATTCAATTCAACGAAATTTCATTTCTATACAAAATTACTATTGACTAATAACTAAATTTATAATTGTAATTACAATAATAATAAAATAAATATTTTAATTAAACATATTTCAGAAACAATAATTACAATGAATAAATTTAATTGAACAATTAATAAACAATGTTATTACAATTAAAATATTACTTAAATACTTTATAAATTACATAAAATTACATGTAATAATATCCATATTAATCATGAAATTATACAATTATAATAAACAATATGATAACTATATTAGCAATATTAATAAATGATACTTTACATTAAGTATTAATTTATTAACAAAATAAAAGTATTATATTATACGAATTCATATGATCTCAATTATAATGATAACATGATATGCAAGTACTTGAAATTATTAAGTCAGTTCTATATATTATATTAATACATGTATATACTATTGAAGTGCAATACTTAATTAATTTGATCACTTAATAAATTTACAATTGATTTATGTACTTTGATTAAGATAGAAATAATTTAGATTTATTTATGATTTAATTTAAATTAGTCTTATGAAAAGTATATATTAACTGATTATTATTATATATAATATAGTTATTCGTATATTATATTAAAAGTACTTGAATATGTTTTATGAATGTTTTTAATTAATTATTTTAATTATAATATTCAATACTTATATTATATTGTATAGTAATTTATGAGTATGATATGAATAATTTAATATTTAATAATATGAATGATGTTATTAACATATTTAAGATTATTATATATTTATAATTAATATAAATTAAATTACATATAAAAATTAATATTTAATTATTAGGTATTATCAAGTGTATATATTTGATTATTGAAATAAAACAATTAATATTTTTATAATCTAATTAATAGATATAACAATTTATTTACATTATTAATTATATCAATTAGTAACTATCAACATTAATTAATTAATTGATATATTACTGTTAATTATGAATAATCTAATATAGATCTAATTTCATCATTAATAATTAATATATAATCTAATATACTAATTAACATTAGATATATGTAATTGATTGAAAATATAGGTAATAGTCTATAAATTGATAATATTAACAATCATATTAATTATATACTTATAATATACATTGAATATATAAACTAATATATAAAATTCTAATATAAATTATTCAGAAGATGTAAGATTTATTTACATTAATAGTAAACTTACTAGAAAATTTGTATTATAAATGACAATAATAGTAATAACGACATTAAAACATAATATACAATTAGAAAGTATATAGAATTAATTGCATAATTTCTAATTGCATATCTATGAATATATGAACTTATAATGTAAAATTCGTAATCAAATTACTGAATAGTAATTTGCACTTGAAAACATAACTATATAATTATTCAATAACGAATGACTAATTATAAATAACTGTTAACAATTGATTAAAATTGAAATGGGATATCTCAATGAATAGCAATTAAATCTAATTAACTTAATTATGTAACATTTTAAATATGATTAATAGCATAAATGTCAATATGAAATAACTTATAAATAATATCGATGGATCAAATTAATCACTATCAGACTGAAGATATTGATAAATATTTCGTATCAATTTTAATATAATTTAAACTAATATTTATAATATAGTTGATAAACATATATAATCTTTACATCAATATATTTAATATTGAATATTTACAATGATAAATTAAGTAATCTATATAAATACTGTTAATGTAAGATTCAGATATATATAAATGCCAATTATATAAGTTTAACTATTAATTGTTATAGAATATTTAAATTTCTTTAAAATATATATTATATGAAATACGATATTAAATATTTACATAGTAAATTATATTTGATAATCTTGAATAAATTTATAGAATTGTCATTTTAATTATAAGTCTCTGAATGAAATTACACAATTAATTATCAAATGAATTATTAAAATAATTTAGCGTTTACTAACTTAACTGAAAATTCAATATAGACTAAAGATGTTTCAAATAAATCTTATATTAACTAATTATTTTAGTTGATTGTAATATAACGATACATTATCATTGAATATTTATCGTAATTTAACATTATAATCATTAATTAACTGAATTAGAAATATGACATATTTATAACATTGAATTTAAAAAGTTTGAATAACGAATATTCAAATGTAATATTCAGTAATAAACGATTCTATACTTAAAAGTACATAATTGCATTAAGTTAAATGAAGATTATTATAATTAGCATATACTTATAAATGCAGTAACTACACATTAATAAACTTTTATATAACTTATACATGAGCAAATGAACATTATTTTAATATCTAATAATAATAATCATAGTGTAACTAAATTATTTACTTCATAATTACTTAATATATTAATAATTTTTACATACAGAGCATTAATGATTAATAATTATTCTAATATTAAAAAAATTAGTTTATGTAAAAATGACTCGATATTGTGAACAATAATAACTAAATTATACCTATAATCATCATTTCATAATCGTATTATTAAGTGAATGATGATAGTAATTTAAATGTATATTAGATCTGAATATTCGTAGAATATTAAAAATAACAATTAATTCATACTACAGTGTTATAAGTTTTAATACAAATAACTTCTATAACGATTATGTAATTATTAATTTGCTTGATAGTAATTTGAATTACAATATCTTCAAAATTATAGATTTTTCACTATTAAATAATCAACTATAGTTGTTGAATACATTTAATAATTTCTATTGAAAATATATTTAAATTTAACTACTTAATAATTTGATTGATTTACAGTAAGATACTTGTATAGATTTTATACACTTAATTTATAAACGACGTATATAAACTTAATATCATGTTATCATAACGTTATTGATTAATAACTATTTTATATAGTCTATAGATATGTAGATATCATAATCACACATTTCTAACTGATTATGTAATTTACATACACGTTTAAAATTATATTTATAGATTTGTAAATGAAACTATTAAAGTCATTATTATATTTAATCTAAATATTAGTGATATATTATATTATCTAAATTGATAATTCTATTTAATTTATAATCTATTTAACTTAAATTCCGAAATTTTACGTATAGTTAATTAAATGATCTGTAGATATTGTATCTAAATTATTATATTTTAAATACTAACAATATAACGATTTACATAAATTTATTTATAATTAATTTAAAATACTGAATCAATTGTATACTAAATATATCCTTTCTAATCGAAGTTAATTTTATTAACTAAGTTCATTTATTAATAGTTTTTGAGAATTCAAATTATAATCTGATATAATTTTATTAAAATTTATGTATTATAACATTATTCATATTAACTTAGATAATATTTAATACTAAGTTATATTTTACATAATTACATTTAATCTTAAATCTAAAGTTTGCAATTTAATAATGATATTTGAAAAGATTACTGACAAAAATTTATACTAATCTTCATATTTCATTAAATATGTTCTTATTAATAGTTCATAATGAAATTTATTAATAATTAAACTAATTTAAATAGACATATTATTTACATATGTATATGTTGATATATTAATATTCTTAATTACATTGTAATGCATACATTATTAAAAGTTATTAGTAAAATATCTATAGATAAAATTTATAAATATATATTTTAATCAATTACTTATATAGTTATATTTTATGTAAAGATAGATTCGTAATCTAAATTTCACAATATCATAATTATTAATTATTATATAATAATTCAATTTATTCTACTTAATACAGTAATTTAAATTTGAACAATCTATTAATTGGTAACAATATATAATTTGTAAATTACGATTTAAAATTAGAGTTTAATATAATCTTATATTGACACGTTTAATTTAAAATATTTATAATTTTATTATCAAATTGAATAGATAAATTTAACTTATAAATTATAATAATTACTTTTGTAAAATATCATATATATTTTATCAAATTAATAACGACTCATTTCACATTTAAATTACTTTGAACTACTTTTATAAAAGTTATCAGGATACAGAAGTCATTAATTTAACTTAATCTTTATAAATTATAAAGTTATCAAAGTAGAATTTACATACTTTCACATTATTAATTAACGTTATGCTAATATTAATTATAATAATTTGTAATAACATTTATTAATGTAATCAGTTTCATTATTTAAATAAATCATATTAATATTAACTTAGGTAAATTACATTTATAATTATTAATTATTAGAAATCGTTATATATTCTAACGTAATATTTTAATATAACATTTAAATCATAAGATTTAATAATGAAATTATCAGTACTTATTACAGTATTATAGTAATTACTACGAAGCATATCATGTGATTTAAAATTAATTGAATACAAATTAGTAACTCAGTTTGATACAAGTATGTTACTGAATTTGCTTAAATAAGTGTTTGTTAATAAATGTAATTATAAATTAATACTTTAGCATAATTATATTAATCTTATTTCGAATTATTAATATTTTATTAAATTAATTATTCAAATGCATTCTAATTATCGATAAACTTTGAACATATTAAATAATTAATTATTTTATGTAACAGTTTTAATTAATTTAAATAATAACTTTATCAAATTTATTAGAATAATATGTTATATTAGAATGTGAATATTTACGATACTTGCAATTAACGATTGTGATCAATTATTACAAAAGTTTTTATATCTAATGTTTCAATATTTCGAATTAATAATATATTAAATTAAATTAAATTAATTGATGAACAAATCGAGTGTAATACCTAAATTGAATGTCAAAAATAAACATTTGAATATATTTTGTGATTAATATTAAAAGATTAATTTATAAGTCAATGATCTAAATTAGAATCAGTAATTCAAGTTAGAAATGATAATTCGTAATGCTATAATAAATTTAAGTGATATCAATTTTTATAAATAATGAGTTACTTAATTGATCATATATGCAATTCAAGTATGATGACTTAAATATTGATAAATTCATTAATCGTTATCATATTTAATTTGATATTTAACTAATCATATTATATATTTGAACTAAATTAAATAATCTTACTTAATGTTATTACCATATTGTATCTAAAGTTAAAGATTATATTTACTTCAGAATTTTAATATTAAAATAAAAGTTAAATTCAAATTTATATTAATTTATTAGTTAATAAAATATTAAATTCATTTATATAAACTTGTAAATATTTAATTTAAAATTTTAAATTTTTAAGTATATTAAATTTTAAAACGAAAATATTACAAATTATTTATCTTTTTATTATAAATCAATAAGATGGAATAAAATTTGTAAATTTCATATTTTTCAAATATTTAAATGTAATTAAATAAATTTTTATGATTTTAAAAGAAATATGTTCAATAATTTAAAATTATTAAGATGTATTAAAAAAATATTTTTATTTAAATTCAAAATTTAATAAAAAATGGTGACTTTTAAACAACTTAAATTAAAATTTAACTTTATATATTAGAAATAATAGAAAAATATTAAATTATAAATTATATTACAGTACAAATTTTATCTTCTTTATTTAAATATCTTAAATTTTCTATTTAATTGTTAATTAAAATTTAGATTAAAAAGAAATCTAAAAATTTAATTTTTATAAACTATTATAAAAAATTTTAAATAAAATAGTTTTTAAATAATATTTACTTAAAATTATTAATTAATTAATTTTTAAATAGTTTTAAGTTTATTACAAAAAGGGAAACTATTTTTATTACCAATTTATATGATAATGAAAATTTTAAAATGCGTTTAATTTTATAAAAGTAAAAATTTTAATAAATATTTTATTAAATAAATTGACTTGGATTTTATGTGGACTGAATCAGGAAATTAAAATTTAGGGAATGTTATTGTGGTTGGTGATACCTATTTCAATTTAATTCACAATTTAAAAGTTTTAGGTTATGTTTATTAAGAATTTATAATGTGAAGTTTAATCTTATCAACTTCGAAAAATGAAAAGTTGTGTGTCGTAATCGATGCTATTACAACTATATATAACTGCCAATACGACTTACCCACCTTGGTATTTCTCGAATAGGCATTAAATTCATCGGTTACTTTTGCCAGGCCTCATTCTTTTTCTAATAGCTGTAGCATCAGTTTTTTCGCTTCTATTATAGGATGTTTAATAATAAGCTGTTTTAAAATTTCTTTTCCTCGACTGTATACGCTATGATCTGCGACATTCTGACAGGAATTTTCTTATAGTCAATCTTGTAAATTTCAGACAATTTAAATGTGAACGTTTAGTTGGCGGACTTTTAGCTAGGGACACGCACCAGTTTCGGTCTGCGTTTCATGTCTTATTGGGTGGTAGAATAGCAAGTGTGATATGCTATTTCACTACTTCCTATCACATTTGCTTTTCTATTACCCCATGAGACCTGAAACGCACATGGTGTCCTTAAATTTTTCAGGTAGCTGAATTTTTGACGCAATAATCAAACTAATAGTCATATGTTGCCATAACAACAGCCCATATGTTTTTCAGTTTATTAATACTCGTTCACGCCGACGCTCCTTCACTTGGCGTATCGCTGGATGATAACTCTGGTAACACTCTACGCAGCGAACCGCCAGCGAATCGCCCGCTGGCGCATCGCTGACGATTTGTCAGAAAGGCGACTATGAATACGGCTGATAAACAATCGTTATGTCATACTATGTACATACCCGCTATGTACATACATAAACACACATAAACATAGCACACACAAACGTGAGTACACTCAAAAAAATCCGATGTAACGCGTCCAATGTACGTACATTAGATAACTCTTAAAAAGTAACGAAAAATTCGTTATTTCGATAAAAATTTTCATTATAGGTATGAAGAAAGTTATTAAGTAAAAAATTATTAATGATTCGCAAATACAACTAATTGCATAATTAGGCACTTATTTTCTTCAGTGTATTAGTAGTATTAATGAACTTTTCATTGTATCAATTATCAAAAAGTCCAATAACTGGTGTTCATTAATATTATGTACAATATTTTTTTGAGTGTAGATCTGACCTAATTGCTACCCCATGTTGATATTGTAAGGCGACATCTTGATCATGCATTCTCTGCGTGCATTTGTTGCGAATTTGTTGTTGAGTGAATAGACTATAGATGAGTATCTCTATATATAACGGCTGCCCGAAAAGTTTTTAAGTCTTATTTAGCTGTGGTAAGAGATAAAGGCATGTTTTAGTTTAAGTATTTTTATTAATATTCTACGACATAACAAGAAATAATTTATGACATGATTTAACTTTCCACAGCTAACGAAGATTGAAAGACTGCTTACACACCCGTTATATCGTGATCACTCTATATATATGAATGCTATTGAAGAATAGACAAATATGTATTCATGTCTATATATGTATATATATATATATATATTTTTTTTTAATTTCAAATTGAAAGAAAGCCTTCAAATACGTTTAATTTAATAAATTGTTAAATATATACCTACGCACAACTAATAAAAGTTTGAATCAATTGAAGTTACGCTATATAAAAAAATAACAAGACGAATCGAAGTTATTTGTTACACAATGGCGCGGTTTTAAAAAGTTGAAGTCAAATTTGTAGCTTTTCTAGACATGAAGTTTTCTTACGTTTGAAGCTTCAGCAGTCATGTCGCCAGATTCTACGCGAAATATACATTAAACTTCCGAATCCCAGTTTAGAAAGATCTCCGGAACTTGGAAAGTTGGAATGAGATACGACCGCGAAAAGTTTGTGCAGCAATTTAATACGAGTCGAAAAAATAAATCATAGATTCTGAATAAGGAGAAAACGGAGCTGAAGTAGCGATTACAGACCTAATTTGTACGCTTTGAGTAGGGTGCGTTTCTGGTATTTTTCACTTTATTCGTTTCCGTCGAGAATGCTTAATGTATGATAATATTCTTAAATACCCCTTGCTGGTTGATCAATTGGTAAGCATTAGAAAGATTAAAACAAATGCCAGTATCTGCAATTAAATTAACAAACAAAACCGTTACGTTTAATACTAATTCGGAGTTTCAAGAAAATCGAGCAAATGTAAACTTGCCCGAATTCCGATTAAAATGTTTATTTTAAAAAATATTCATTTATGCATGTATATGCATATATTTATTTTATATTCTAAGCAATTCTCGCTTTGTCATATCATTATTGATTGTGTTGCGTGCTTGTTTTATGTTCGATCCGTGTTAAACTAAAATACCCAGGATAAAAATATAATCAAGTCGCATACAGTAGATGTATCCCAAGCAAGAGTGTCAATTTTGTTCCATTGTAAGCGAAAATGCTATTTAATCTAAATCAAATCGCTCTATTTATTACCGATAAACGTGATAATTTATCAACAATAGTTCCGGAACGTATTTCGTAATGTTGTAATTTTGTAGTTACGAAGAGAAATGTATTTCTAAAGAATTGGCTACTGTTCAACTCAATAAAAAGTAATTTGGACATCCCTTCAATGAAATTGTGACAGAATATAACCAAAAAAAACCGTTCAAAAACAACAAAATTGATGAACAAACTGCCAAACTTTTTTCTGATTTATATATTCTGCGATAGAATCGAAACAAATTACTGAAATAAAAATAATTTAAAACTGTAGGTATATGTTTTTCACGGCACAGAAACTGTTAGGTATCTTAGGTAAATTATTTATAGCCGCACCTAGGTATTTAATTTCACCACCTTTTATTATTATGTGCCGTATTGTGTGCTACATAGATGTTTGGTTTATAATTTTTATAGGTAAGTAACTTAAAATTAACATTGAACATTTGCAAAATAATTAATAATTGAGTAATGTGAGATTTGCGTTTATGCAATTTTGAGTCGCTGCAACTAATCGCACGGGATCGATTTTATTCACATTCGTGCAATTTTGATGCATATACAGTTTAAATACTTTTTAGGGTTTTTTTCATGTATGCAATTAAACTAACCTAAAAATTAGTTGTTAATTGGTGTCACTCGACACAAATCAATTGGCCATAAGAAAATTACTAAAATTGCATGCAATTATTCTGCAGATTTAGAACATGTTGGAATTCGTGCGATTCTATTGCATATAATAAAATTGTAATTGTAAGTACACTTTGAGGTGGGAATACACAAATGGAATCACTGTTAGGTAGGATATAGAATATTTCAATTGGAATTATCATAAATAATTTGAGATTTACCTACCTAAAAAAAATTGAAATAGAGTTTTAACAACAGAAATGAAACATAAACGATGATAAATATACGAATTACAAATAAAATAGAATCTAGCCCCAAAAATAATGATGTAGCATTAATCTTTAAAACTGTTTCAGCCAAGCGCATTAGGGAATATTTTACATTGAACGGGAAATTCCATTGTGTATGGCGTAACTGTTAAATGAACGTTTTCTATAATTTTTTTCTTTTCTATAGAACAACGGTGAACAACATCGGCGAACACAACGAACGGAGTATGTGTACCTGCATAATACTATTCATTAGAAGAATTTAGAAATTAATTTAGAAATTATTTTATAAATTATAAAATTAAAGATGTTACATATTTTTATAACATCAAGTAAGATGCTGGTTTCTAACTGTTCTTTATAGCAAATTATTCAAGACATCAAAGCAAAAAAAAACTCTGTACAAAATTAAACAATAGAAAAATCATCGAAAATATCGAATAATCAATCATAATCGAAAATATTACCTGCACGAGTACAACTTCTTGTTAAGTATGCAAGGAGACTCACCTGAAACAAAAAATCAACTAATTAGTTTCAAATCTAAATGGTAAGAGGGGGCTACATTTAATACAGAACAAAGTAATAAAGCAGGTACAACTTAAAATAGTTAGCTATAGAGTAAAACGTTATTGTCCATTACTTCATAGGCAAAAACATTAAAGATTACATTTATGCACTTATAAACTATTTTAATTCAATTTGAAATATTAGTATTTATACAATTTTATATCTAGATTCAACCATTAGTTTGGGTTATATAAATATGTGATATAACAAACAAAAACATAATTTATATATAAAGTTACAATTGAAGGCACGACGTTTCTATTGGTAATAAGTTGAAAAGTTGGAAAACAATTTTATGAAATTCTTTCTTTATTTAGTTTTGATCCTTCTCCTTGAGTAGTTTCGTAAGGGTACGACCTCGGCCTGGTTTTTCCAAGATCATAAAATCCAAAATATACTACGTTACATTCTTGATAATATGGCAATGTAAAAATTTAGCTTCGCGATAATAAAATAATCTTGTAATAAAATGAAATGCGAAAATGTTTTCGCAACACGAAATCCTTAACGTAAACTGTCTTCCTGATATACGATGGAATTTATAATGACAAAATTCCGAAATTATTGTAAGGAATAATTTTCAACTTCTTTTCGATTTCGCTAAAAGTATTTCAATATCTTTTTAAATTAAATTGTTTAAAAAAAATCTAAACACCCGAATATGTTTTCACTTAGTTATTTAATAATTTGCCATTGATCTCATTTTATGTAAAACCAGTAGATGCCATGAACATCAGATTGAATTTTTAAAGGTTCAAAGGTTGTTTGTTTTCATTAATAAAGATAATATACCACAGTTTAATCTGTATATATTTCGATTAAAAGCTTGTAAAGTGGCTATTGTTTTTAAATGATTAAAATCATTAAACAAAATTAAATAATTTTAAGATAGGCGTAGTAGATATTTATTTAAAAATCTTTTTAAAAATTTATCATCAAAAATTAAATGTTTTGTAAGCTTTGAAAATTAAAAGACTAACAAAATTCAAATTACCTTGTTCTAATTGTGAGTGAACAAACTGATCATCTTAACTCTCCATTTTTGGATTTCTTAAATTAAGTATATGTATAATTAAAAAATCCCAACATCCAATGTATAAATTATCAGATTATACGTAACGATTGGTTACGGAGTTTTGTGAAGCGATGCGGTCCAATGCGCCCCTTTACTTATACGATTACCTTTAAGATTAAAAATTATCAGTAAAAGCGTTTATTACTTTTTATTCAAATGACCCATTAAACGTTAATAACTGACTTTTACACAGTTTTTTCAAGGTGGATATCATTATGTGCAGGCAAGTCTCTGTAACTTATATATATATATATATATATATATGTAAGTTTCTTTTTGATGTTTTTCTTACTTAAAATTAGTGGCTATAATATTAATCACAGAAAAAACTGTAAAACACTACACAGGAGAACGCCGTGTAAGAGTCGTTATCCAGTGATAACAAGCTTATTTATTTCATTCATAACGTGTTTAGCATTTATTTGAAGAATAGGGTTCGCCCCCTAATAAAATAGGGAGATTAGGGAGGCTTCATTTCTTTTTAGTGCCACGGTCAATGCGCGTGTTCATTATATTACTTATAACAGATACGGTAAACACGTTTGAATATGCTTCAAATTTACAGTTAGTTACATATTTTCTAATTATAATTTCTTACGTGTAGTTATTAAATCAAATAATCACCATATTCGATGAACTTGAATTCCTATTGCATATTTATTAAAAGTTATACTTATTTTATTAAGTTTATACTTGTTACAAAAGTTAACGAAAAAATGTATTTTATTAATCTTTTCACTGAATTAGAAATACATAACATATTATAAGTTAAACCAATCGTTAAAATGTAAAAATTCTATTTTCCCGCATGAAAGCACCCTTCGAGTCACTTCACGGAAGGTAATAATCCGAAACCCCTCGCTTCCCATGTAAATGCAGTCACCGTTTCTAATATCTATTACATTCAGTTTAATTAACTAACAGTCATTACGTAATTGAACTGCAACTGGCAGGCGATAGGATTAGAAACACCTACAACTAAAAATTTAACCCCTGCGGCGAGACTTCCTTTGCTTTCCCACAAGTTTCGAACTAGTTCCTTACTTTAGTAACTGAATAGCGTTGTTCGAGAGATCAGGGAAAACCACGATTACTTTGCTTTATTCTATCTATTACACATCATTGTTATTTTAAAATTCGATATAAAGTGTTTTATTAGGTATTTAGAAAAAAAAAATTATTTAATATATCTGCCTATACGTAATTACTAATAAACATATTAACTAATTGTAAGTTAAGTTAAACGGTGACGTATTGTTGAAAAATGTAAGTGTAACGAGAAATGAGTCATTTTTTGTCGTAGATTTACATTTATTTACATACATTTTTTGCTGGTATCAGCATCATATTTATACAAATTGGTTAAAAACAATCACCGTATTATGGTATCAGCCACACAAATACTTCAAATATTACTCGTTAACTTTGTTTAATCCAGTCGCCGCCAGGGGGCTCATTCATTTTTGAAATTGCCAATAGCCCAGGTCAAATACCTAATAGTAAAATAACTTTAAAATTAATACGAGTCATAATAGAATGATTCTATTAATCAGATTTCTATCATTACTACTAACCACTTTGGGTATAAATAACAACACGAAATAAATATTATCCAGAAGCACTTGAACTTACATTGTGCGCTTTATAGCTATGTGGTCGCAGATACTACATACAATTAAGGAACTGGATAAAAGCGGAATGTGGACGTGGTTAGGGAGACGTTTCGTTACATAAATAGTGTGTGGAAGAAGTACTTCGTAGCAGATATTAACTATTCTTTCTGATTGTTTATTAATCAATGCCAATGATATTTCTGTACTATTTAGAACTAGATTTCGAGTTTACGTCTTAAGAATGCGATCACTTGGGGTCAGTTTTATAAAGTAGGTAGGTGTATAACTGACGGTTGACGTTAACTAACATTAACAATAGAATTAAGGTGAAGTAAAAATTAACTTTTCATTTTTCGAAATTGGTAGCACTAAAACGTCGCATCATAAATTCCTAATAAACTTAAACTAAAACTTCAATTTTAAATTAAATTGTCATGTAACCATCGGTATCACCAATCACTACAAAATTCCACTAAATTTATAATATGTACATACGATTTTTTTTTATTTTAAAGGGGCAAAATAGAAAAAATATTTTAAAATGTACTGGTTTCGTAAGGCTTTTATCGCTCGTCCGTCCTTTAGAAAACGAGCCGCGTAGCAGCGAGTTGGGCTCGATAAAAATGAAACTTGTTCTTTAAAATAGATACTATTATTAAATAACGTAAATTTTATAAATTTATAAAATTCGAAGATTAATTAGTAATTATTTGTAGGTATATAATGAAACACTGTTGTAGATATACGTACCTATACATAAAATGTATAAGTACCATAAACTCTAACAACTACATACCTTTATACAGATCTACATATCTGTATAATTTGGCATCAGTATATATTAATTGATTTTAAGCCAAAATTCGGTTGCTTCGGTTTGGCACGGTTTGAACGTGGTTAAAACTACTTATTACTAGCATAGCCATAAGCTCCACATTTGTGATACATTTAAAACATTGAAATGTACTACCTATAGTAATCTCTTGATTACTCGTAATAAATAAATTTATGTAGATATGTAAATTTAAAATTCCGAGTTTAATCCAGGAAATGTTATAGATTACAATTACGTACAAATTTTTACCTGATCACGTAGTGAACCAGATATACGTATAACAAATTAGCAACAAGAGCACGTCTTGTTAAACATTAACAAAAAAACGCTGAAAATGAATATTTCCCACTCCGTTCAATATTTCCGATGCAGAGAACACTGCAGTATGCAATTTAATACAAAACGAAGTCGAGAGGAAAATTTATAAAGTAGTGGCTCGCAAGAAAGTTAATAAAATTTCAATAAATGCTTTTTGGCACACTGATTTTGAGAGTACGTGGTAGTCACGCCACATTCACATGCCGCATCAAGTATCAAGTCAGATGATAATCACATTATTCAATATCGAAAATCATGGAAAACGTGATTATAAAACAAATAATATCCTAAGTTACGTAAGACTTGGCCAAAAGATAAGAAAACCTATAAATGTACACAAGAAATACCTAACTAAAACCTCTGTAAAAGGACTTCAGTTCTGTTACTACCGTATACATAGTAATACACAAGGAAATATACGCTTTTTTAAAAACGCGAATCCCCAAAACTCGCACGTATTTCAGATCTAATATTTCCGTTATCACGCTACAAAATATATTTGTGGCAATATTAGAGCATTGATTATGTGTTCTAAAAAGTTCACAGGAAGCGATAGTTAACCAGTTTATCTGTAGCCGAGTTATTCATTTCTTTTTTACGTTTATGTCGTCGCTAAGTAATATTTTTAATTTTATATAACTTTTATGTAACACATTCGACGAAAAAGATTTAGTTTCGACTGTGCCAAATGATAATTTACTAAACTATTTACTATTTACTTTTTTTTACTAAAATTTTATACATATATGTACACATACAACCGATTGAATAACAACTATCTCACTTTAAAATACCCATATAAATTGCGACGGAGCACAGGTTTGTACATTTTTACCCGGGTCAGATGGTAATAAAATAGCGTCCAATGTTCCAGATTGTAATATAAAGTTTTGGAATGTTTCAAGGAGATACAAAAGATAGCCAATTCGTGAAATATTCCAGATGCAGAATAAAATTGGTAAAACTTTCAAGTTAGTTTTTGAACACACGAAAATTAACAGATCTCGCCAAAGTTTATTGTGCGAACTGTCGCGAGAGTGCACCGTTCAGTAATTAGATACTTCGTTCGCTAATATCATCAGAAATAAAGCAATTACCTAAATAATATTTTGATGTTGCAGTTAGGTATATTACTAATATAATCCGCAGCCTGCGAATTCTCCGTGCCTGGGACACTATCGTTAACTTAATGCCTCCACCAAAATAGTTTGCATGCGAGCTTATCACAAATGTCAGTTATTAAGTCACCTAATTCCTTCAAAATATAATTAACTTCGAAAGATATAGAAATTATTACTAGCAAGATATTCTCGAATTACCTACCATCGGTAATTTGTAATATTATATAACGTTCAATTTAAGAAAAATATTATGTTTCGTAATAGGAAACAGTTGAAAATGTTACGGTACCTGGACACAAATTGTTGAATATTATTATGTGTATAGATACTGTATCGCGCCCCCGAATGTAACGCGCACCACCAATTCCAGACTGCGTTTTTAGGAATCATACGAAATATAGATATGGAAAATGCTCGTGTACAACTGGATTCTAACGCGCACTTCGATTTTACCAGTTTTTCGGACAAAAAGTGCACGTTAGATTCCAATAAATACGATAATTATTACTATCTATCGATAGAAATTAACGTTCCGTGGGTTGACGTTAAAGTATATAATTAAAATCAATTACTACAAGTTAGTTAACAAATTAATTTCGCTTAAGAATAAAGAATTTTCCACGTTATAAAATATAATTTATCGTTTCGAAATAAAAGGTGAAATAAAAATTTTAATTAAAACGCCGCTTCAGAAAATCATAAATTATTTTGTAATATACAATTTCATCGGGCATACATTACTAAAATATATAATTTACTTTGTCTGCTTTTTATCGTGTTCACACAACACTTCACCCCCTTATAAGATGATAAAAGCTCATACTAAACGTAGCAACAAAATTTACAATGATCAGTACAATGTAATAAAAAGTCAGAAACGCAGAAATGCGATCCTCCGCTGAAAACTTTCCTGGGTTATCAAGACCGTAGATTTACTGTTGTAGATTTTTTTACTGCTTCCAGTTGTTGATCTGACAAATTGGAAAAGTTGCCTCCAAGTCGTTTAGAAGTGGCAAAATACGCAAATAGAAAATGTATTTTCTTTTAGTTAAATTTAAACAAATAATTTTTTAAGTGTATTGCGCGAAAAAAAAGGTCAAATAAAAAGTGACGAGTTGCGAAAATCTTTAAAAAGCTGCAGTTCTGAATGCAACAAGCTAAAAATTGCAAGCGTATCTACTTATTAAAACGAAATTTTCTTTAATTTCATTATTAGCAACGGACGTGCGTGCTTGGAATATTTGTATTTCCAGTCTGTAACAGCTGTACGAGATTATCATAGAGTATCCACTCAATTGCGGACATATTTCCTGCTTCAAATACAATTATCTACCGCATTAAGTAATTCAATTACTATATTAAGATTAAAGCAAAGCGATTGAAAAAAAAACATGTAGGTACCTATGTTGAAAAATTCTGAAAATATTCACAGTAAATAACAGATGCGAGTGATAGTAATAATATGGCAATTTTTCGAAAAAATCGTACGTTCGATTTTTACGTAATTTACAGAATACGTTAAAAATACTTCCAACGATTTTCTCGAAAAACTGTAGGCATCTACCTACGTACAATTTTGTAATAATTTTATTTACAGTGAAACCTCTCGATAACGAACACCGCTCAACAACGAACAGTTTCTTATTCCACCTCCCAACATCGACCGATACTTTCTACTCCGCAGCTGTCCGTTATTGGGAGGTTTCACTGTACTTATTATTAAAAATTGTGAATAGTTAATATAAGTGTTTTTGAAGAACAACGAAAGTACTATTGCGGAAAAAAAATTCCAACGTTTTTTGTATCAAGGTGTCTGTCTGATTTTCTAAAAATTTACCTTTTATCGTTAGTGTATTAGTGACTGCTAAAATAAAATGAATTTTTTTAAGTTGTTTATATACATTTTCTTATTATTATTTTAAATAAACTCCGTATATTTGGTATTTTGAATGTAAAAGATTAATTATAATCTTATCTTAAAGTATTTCAGTTTAAAACTAAGTATTTGTTCCAATTGAGCCAGAAAAAATTACCGTTATTAAATACTGGAAGACGCTATCCTCACATTAATATATAGTATGTATGTAAATGCTTTATTTACATTCTTGGATTTTGTTTCGAACATTACCTAAGTATTTGTGGCTCTCGCGCCCGATCTATCGTCAATATCGTTAATAGCATCTAAAAGTGCATTTTGTAATTCTCTCACGTTTCTACACCTTTTATTGGTATATTTTGTCTTTAATATAACCCCCAAAGAAAAATGTCGAATAGTGACAAATTAGGGAACGTGCAAATTACCGAATGAATCCGTTTGCCCATATTTTTATCGATTTACAGAAATTGAGTAGAAGAATCCAACGATTCTAACATATCTTCATGACTATCAGTAGGAATATCACCTTATTGAAAACATATAGGGGAAGTCCAGGCAAAGTGGACACCTTAAACTTTAACAATAATATTAAACAATAGAATAAAATATTTTGAAAACGTAATTTTCTTCAAATACATATATTACTATATTACTACATATATTATTTAAACTATGTTTAAAGTAGGTTATCCAAATATCACCTTTTATAAGTTTTATAAACGAAAATAGTAAATGATACACTTTAATCGGTTTACCCGGTATACCCGGGTATGATATGTTTTGATATGTTAATAAGTTTCGAATGATACAAGTTTATAAAATGACTTCCATTTTAATTCACCACCAGTGGGTTTGATAACTTAACTTGTACTTTTACAAACACCTATAAATTTCCATTAATCTCATTTTATGATAAAGACAATACAAATATAACACTTATCTACGTGTATAATTTGAGATAAACAAAATAGGTACATGCCCTTATTACGTAAGTAGCATAATTTGTAAATGCAGAAAGTGATCCAATCTGCCTTTCGAAATATAAAGTTTCAAAATTTGCAAAATACCTATTAAGTACCTAGGTATTTTTTGCATTTAAAACAAAGTGCAAACAGTTGGGCAAACAGGACAATGTTCTACAATAAAAATAAATAAAATTAATTTAAAATATGAACCGTGTGTTCCGTCAATAATTTTCAAATAAAAGCCCTTGTAAGCAAAAAAAAGGTAACATTTTAAAGAATACTTGTTTGAGAATATTTCGAAAATTTCGTCACGTATTTCTCCTTAAATTGACAAAATATATTTTGTTGATGGCAAACAAGATGTCCGTATGGCATTCGAAAAATGTTATTTCAGACAAGCTATTTCGCAAAATGGGTTGTTTCTGGCGTCGCCTTAATATCAGAACGTTGCCAACAGCAACTTAGCTAAGAGATCATGACCTGCAAATAAATTCAGGTACGTTCAAACAATAACCCTCACATCTCGCAAACTAACAAATTTTACCCAGCTTCTTATCCTACTTGCTATTCATCTTGGCGTGCTTTGTTACTCTAAATTCTTCAGAAGGGTGCGTACACTTCTGTATCTTGTTGATCCATTTCCGCGTTCATTGATCTCGTTCTTTTACATGCACGAACAGTATCTTTCTTTATCTCCACGTGGCCTTCGGATCAATATCCGCCAGTACGGTGAAACTACAACTCTATTTCCATTTTCCATGTGTAAGAAGCGATATTAGGCTTGCACGTTTTACACGCATGTTGTATTTACCTATTATATAAAGTATGAGATCGTAAGCAGTTTTTATATCTATTGGAAATAAAATTTAAATTTATAACCGCAACGTGAACCTCCACACTTAAAAGTTCTAGTTGGAAATATTTTTCTGGTTAGACCTCATCAAATAGCAATGGTTGTATTGACCATTTTGGTCTCCAGAGAACGATATTCCTATGCTTACTGCGAAAACGAAATGGCAGGGGTCATGGAACGATCGCCATCGTATGAACTGTCATTCAACTGCGTACGTGGCTCTAGATTGCCACCCTATGCGACATTACCTACAAGATCTAAACTAGTCAGTGAGAGGGTAAATGTTAAATGTGCAGGGGTTGCGACACGATATAAACAGAGTGGACTCCATTCACGATGAAAATTTACACATCCGAATTCTTTTTATATATTTTCTTAAATTAAAAGTAAAAAGACATTTGCGTAGGTGGGTACTTATCTAATTAATTGCAAAGCACTTATTAATTTTTAAAAGTGGCTGTATATTTTATACTCTTATACCTATGTATATCTAGGTATGTCTATCTATGTAAATATTTTTAGAGATAATTGTTGGTTTTAATTTTAATCTATGAAATGATAAAATATAACTTTTGCTGTATATGTATATATGGGCATCTAATGCATTTTGCAACAAATTTTAATTAATATTTTAGTTGAATTGTTATTTATAAGTAAAATAATTAACTAGTTTAATATAAAAATCGAAGAATATTCTACAGTAATTTAAATTACCTATGATTTATTTGTAATGGAATACTTAATCTGAGAAAATTCGATAATAAAATCATACATTATTTATTAATTATAAAAAAATATTACAACTTATCTATACCCACCAATTATTTGTAGTTAGCATTACCTAATTGAATGTATTATTACAAACGTTATACTGTGATTATGTTCTTCAAATTCTGTGAGGATATTATAAAGATTTTTTAGAGCATTCTTTTGTTATACTAGCTTTTGAATTGCAGTTGTTTAAATGGTAGAACGTTTGAAAAAAAATAGCATAAAAATTAGTTTTAAAGACCCGCAAAACTTAGATTCGTCTGGATCGATACCGAGATTTTTTTCATATTAAGCAGTTAACTTGTATTACTGTTAAATTAAATTAAATTGCCAAAAAGTGCCAACAATCAACATTTTGCATTATTTTAGATATTACGTTGATCCCGAATTTCATTGGAAAATAAAGCTATTACAATCTGTTTAATGACGGGACTCGAGGAGCCACTTTTGATTTTCTTTGATCTCAACCCCTAGGATCACGAAAGTATTGATTGTTTATTTTGGGTCAGTCATACATAAAATGTGAATATTTATTACATTGTATATAACCAAATTTTGTAAACACGATTACGTCGCAATTTCGATCGCCGGAGGCTGAAATTTTGACAGCGTATTGTTTTTATGAATACGAAATACTAGTTTCTTAACCAGAATAATCGACCGACCCGCTTCAAAAATTTTAAATCGAATTATATCCGTTATTAATTATAGTATAAAATATGTTTTAGAATTTCCATAAAATTCTCTATGATAAGGCGACGTTTCCTTCCGGGCCTTACTGCCGATGTACTACAGGATTTAATTTTATAAACGGTATTTTTCCGGACACACACAAATATTTATTTTCTTACTGTTCTAGGTTACCAACGTTACAACGTGTTTTTGTTTTTCCTACTACCAACTTGATAACATTGATTAGTCTAATTCTTACAATGAAATATTTCTCTTTGCAATTTTCGATCAAATGCACCCGTTTTCGAGATAAATGAAAATTTTATTTAAATTAGTTCATTTTTTTAAATAGGTATTATTGAAATATTTGAAACATATGAAATTATGGAAATGCTACGCTAGTTAGATAAAATATTACGTGAGGTACCTTTTCCAAATTATGTATTGTTGAATAAGAATCCCCCCCCCCTTCCCGCAAATAACACGAAAGTTCACAATTTAAACGTCTATTTGCCCAGAAAGTTATTACACGCGAACCGAAACACACAAGGCACACACATAATACGCGATAAATACGAACAATTAATTTATAAAGAATGTAATAATAATTTCCGAAAACAACCGTCCACGTTAAAATTATAATTTATATTGTCGGTGAATGCAAGATTTTCTTGTCACGGCAAGTTTGCGTTATCTACTTGTTTGTTACATAAAGTGCACGTATGATGCTCCGCTCGTAACGTTATCTGCCTATTGTGATAAACACATCTTTAACAACATCTATTCCAAACAATATTTTTAAATAATTACTTAAATCGTTTAGTTTTTATTACCTTGATAAACAGAATTAATTCTTGTACATAGAAAATTATTTAATTCGTAAATTAAATTTAAGAAAAAATTTAATTTGATATATCCGTAACATAACAAACTACACGTTTTGTAATAAAACATTTTTGAGAATAAAATTCAAATTTCAGGATAAGTTTAAATAAAAGCATAAACTGCTGCAGGTATACGTAGTTAAAGAAAAAATTTAAACACGTTTTCGCCAACGTACTATTATAGTCCATCGTTTTGATAAATTTTTGACACAACCGGCAGTGTTTAGTACAAGAATTACGGAACTACTAGGAAAGTCGGTTTTCAAGTATAGCAAAACAAAATACGACAAACTAAACGCGTTTAAATCAATGTAAAATTTTTAAAGAATCTCGATAAAAAGACGTACTATAATAGTCCATGGTTTTGGAAAAATTTTGACCCCGACCTAAATTTTTTTTATTGTCTCCGTACGTTGAAAAATATCAATTTCCACGTAAAAAACATAAATAATGAATATTTAAACACGTTTTTGTCGAGATGGAGTTTTCAAAAATTTTCGATAAAAAAACCTTACCGATGTTACTGAATATCCGCCTGCTGCCTCGAGTGACATTTTATTATTTTTAATCAAGACTAAAAGAAATATCAAAATGTATTAAAAGTCGAAAGTTTTGCTTTTTAGTGGACTTTAATACGAACTAATCCCGAATAATACACCTACATAAAATATAATGTTTTTAGATTCAATGAAGCTTCTAATTTAATCTATGTAGGTAATCTTATCTGTTAATAATGCAACATAATCCACTAGCTGTGTTTACAGCTTTTTTTAGTTGTGTGTACTTTATTAATCAAACATATACCACAATATTTATTACAAATAAGTAATTAATTTCAAGTAAGTAGTTCGACTTGTTAAAATAAAAGTATCAAATTTTAAATGAAATTGATGAAACGATACCGATAGAAAAATAAATTTCTACGCTTTAATTTTAAAACGGGTTTATAAAAACCTTTAGTAGGCGTACTTCTATATGTAGGTGATGGTTCCAACGATCTCTCCTAAATTTATTTTTAAAAATATTATGTGATAATGAAATTAATGTTAATAGTAGCACAATAAAATTACAAACAAAAATGTGTAATAAATAAAACCATATAGGGAATTTTTGTCCATCCTTGATTACCCCATATAAATCTAAAAGTGTGTGTCACTGTTAGCTGAGTCAGAGTTTCAGGAATACTTACAACCTTCTTCTACTGGCAATGAGTATCATTAGCTACATCCCCTACTAGGAGAAACTGTTACCCAATTGGTGTCACAAAATGAGTTTTTAAACTGTTTGTTACACCCTTACGGCGTCCCCAATTTAATTTAGTTCTTAATTTTCATTAGTAACTTGAGAAATATTTTGCCTATTGATAATCACGACGTGACGAGACGTTTACGCTTATATTAAAGATAATTTCAGATGTCTCTAATAAAATTTAGAAAATTACATCTTCCCTACGGATGAATGGGCTTGTCCCATAACAACCTTTATTAAAAATAATAGAGTACATTATTTATAACCGACAAAATAATAATTTTTATATAATTAAGTAGGTACCTAATTTGGAGATATACACACATTTTTAAAATTATTTAAAAAGAAACGTTTCATTACAAAGATTAGATGTAAATAATAGTAACTACAATTAGTAAAGTTTAAAAACAAAGTAGTTTAAAACTAGCCTCCACTGCATAATACTTAAAACATTCTTTACAACAAATGAAACGTAAATCTAAAATACTACTTAACGATTATAATTAAAAAAATTCCTTTGATTTTTAAAGTGAATAAAGCTTCGTTTCATACGATATGGTATAAAAATAACGAGAATTAAAATTTAAATGGTTTTAATGAGATAATAAATGGTTTATTAACCGCGGTGTTTTAATCGTTAATTTAAGAAATTCCTAACACTATAATGAAGCAACAGTAACGTTGAATCAAGACTTCGATTTATTCGAACACCTAAATGAATTGTTGAATAAACCTCATAAACACCTCATCACTAGCAGTAATCATTAACTTAATTGCCTTAAGCAGATAAGCTTTCAGAATCGATATAAGCCTTTGTATTTTAATTTCATTGCGCATTTTTGACATAATTTGAAAAATTCATTTAATATAGGATATGATAAGCACATAATATCTATAATTAAGTTACTTACTACTTTAACATTGTGCGTTTGATTTTTTCGTATTTTTAATTTAACGTCCAGGTTTCATATAGATATAGAGCTTTACATTTCGGTAAAATGTAAATACTATAAATAGATACAGAGTTCGCCAAAAAAGATTAAACAGTTTATGACTTAAGTCCCAAAGTAATTAATTTAAATTTAGTACTACTTTAAACAGTAGGCTTGGCAGTTATTTACTAAACAACGAATGTCCGACGTGGACGATTGTGAAAATGGAAAATTGGTCAGTTCCACAAAGAATTTTTTCTGTTGAAAAATTTATTAAAGTTAATTAATTCATTCAAGCGCAACGTGATCTTCGCACCCTCGATGAACCGAAAAGAAATATCGAAAGAGAGATTCTAAGAATTACTAAAGAGAATTACTAAACAAAGTCGTGTCTAATTTCATCAATACATTGTTATTTAACAAATAAACTGTTTAATCTTTTTTTGGCGGACAGCGATTACATTCCATAAACAATATTGTTTGTAGTGGCATTGGTCATTTATTAAAAACTTGTGAAAATATCTACATAATGAGTATTTACTACATTTTTAAAGAACTATTATAAAATGTTTAAGCCCCGTAAAATACCCTAAAACAACAAACAGAATTAACGACGGTTAGCGAATTTCAAAATTATAAATTTGCAATTATAACAGCTTGACTTTAGAATAATTTAGTTACTTTAACAAACTTTACCCACAAATTAATTTTATTATTGTTAAATTACTATTTCATCATGCTGTTTCCTAAATTTAATCCTTTAGCTTTAGAATATTCAACCGCTACGCCAACTAATCTTAAGTACTGGTAACTTACAACTTGGGTTGCTGATAATGATAACTCCTGATCTTACTTTTGCATAAAAGCTCAACTTGTTACGTGTCTTTTGTCATCTTAAAATCGAAGCTTAAAAATGCATCAACTAGCATCTATCTATAAACTAAAACTGTAAATAACAATCGTAATAAATAAAACAAAAAATAAAGGCATAATAAGTATCGATGGCAAGGAGGAGTAATTTGAATTAATTGCCTACAGTATCCTATTAAATTTGCATTTGAAGATGTAAAATTACTTATAATCGAACACTTTTGTACATTATGTGATAATTTTAGTATTCGAATTTATATTTTTATATATAGGTACCTCTCTATATTGATGTTAATTTTTTAAAGATCTTACTAAATACATTGCTATAATATGAAGACCTATAAGTTGCAAACACAATATTAGCCGACAGATGTCAATATTTTATGATATAAAAAACTTGATAGCGAAATATTTGAACTTGTAAACAAAAGCCCTCTAATCTGTCCGGTAATATTAGATAGAATTAAAATCCGAAAGCTTAATAAATGTAGATAAAAAAATCACTAAATCATAATGAGATCTAAATAATAAAATATATCTTTAATAAGGACTTTATTTATAATTTAAAAAAGTAATAATAAAATGTTTAACATTCTGAAAGAAATATCAAAAATAGGTAGTTCATACAACATTTAAGGCCATATGTTAAATTTAATATAAGAAACGAAGTCAAAGAATGCTTGCATAGCCATTTGTGTTTTAGTGGTAGGGTGTTGTAGAGAAGAATACCCACTTTATGGAAAGGCACTAAAGCAGGAATTGTGCGCTGGGAATTTCACAAATTACATGATAAGTCGACTGCATGTAAAGCGCTTTATCTGGGAGAGAAACGTCAGATTAAGGTATTGTATGGCCTGTTCGTAGGCTTTGTCTACTGCAAATGCTAAAATTGCGCAACTTACTCGCACGGAATAATATCTAAGCTTTAAAATTCGGGGCAACTTAGAAACCCCGAATGACGCTCCACATGAAATTTTAACCACACAAATGAAAAGGGACAAACAAATAACACATAAAACTCCCAAAGTGTTATCAACTTTGAAATTTGCACTGTTACGTGTATTTCTATATATAATTAAAGTAGAGATAATAACTAGATGGGTTTATGAAATAATTGTTTATTAATTTCTATGTTAAAAATCAAGATTGCGTGCATAATGTTGACAATGAACACATCCACATTATTAGGTATTTCTTTCAATTTCAAATATTTAATGGCACCTAACTATAAAAAATTAATCCATTACGTTAGTACAATAATCAAAATCACTATCAAAATATTAATTCGACAGTCAAATTCAAGTTAACTTTAAAATCTTTAAAAATAATCAATATAATATTTTCGGCCTCGTACGAGGCCTTCTTCTGTGTAAAAATGAGAAATTAAGCAAACTAAAAATTATTTTAGCGAAGTAAAAACAATGTAAATAAGATCTAATAATAAATTCTCTAATAGTTCATAATAATTTGGATTGATTTTAATACATACGAATCATGTCACAATCAGATGAAAGTCTTTTTTTCTAATATTATATTGTCAATGTTTAAAATTTTAATAGTCGAAATTAAAATTACATCCTGTTTCAAAAGTATGTTAGCTAATGCCGTGCTGTTATTACGTTTTATTTTTACATCGTATTTATGTTGAGAAGCTCTACTTTCTAAAGACTGAATTTTATTACATTTTTCACAGAATATTTAGTACGCAATGTTTGTAGTGTTTTTTAAACAATTTTATTAAAAAAAAAAGGATTTAACTTTTTTCCTTTACTAATTAATTCAAAAGCTGGTTTTACGTCAAACTTTTTAAAGGATTTAAAATTCAAATATCTTTTATATATTATGTATGTACCTACGTAATTTTATTTGTACATTTTATACTTTTGGAATTACGAGTAGTACATACATAAAATAAACCAATACTTTCGTTTTTTAAATTACATTTGAAATAAGAGATTTATAATAATTATTATTTTGAAAGGCTGATAGATATTATTATTTTATTCATTTTACCACGAAATTTTGGATCCGAAATTTTTTATGAACTTAAACTCGCACGATCCGGGGACTAATTGAACTATATCGAGGACAAAAGAAACATTATGTATAATTAAAAGCCCTTTATATCATAATAAGTCTGCAAGGATATAGTTGTTAGAACGCCACAAGGAAAAACGCCGAACAGTAACCAACAATTCGCCTTAGCCTCATTCAAATTCAAAATCGGTAACAAAAATACAAAGCTATGGAGAATTACTTTTTGAATTAACCGATATAAATGCGTGCCCTGTTTAAACTTTGAAAACAGTTTGATGAATCAAATTTGATGCTGTGACCATGCAGTTTGTTGGTTTGTTCAAATCATCAAACTTTGACGTCATCGGCCGAGTTTGATTCGTCTAGTTTGACAAACTGATTAATAGTGCAACACGGGCTTTAGGCAACAAACAGAACGTAAAGACCTTTATTTGCAGAAACGGCACGTAAAACACCGACCAAAAAGGCACCAATTTTCGTGAAGTACCAAAATCTCAAAACCCAAGAGATTGTTACTAAGATCAAATGTAATATTCTGAACAGTTATTATCCAGTTTGTCAACAGTTCGAAGGTTATCCAGTTTTAAGGGACACCCTGTATAGGTATTCCTGCGTATACAGTGCTTTCAATAATCGTGCTTTCCTAACCACGTGATCTTATTGTTAGTACAAAGACAACCAAACATGCCAAGTTGGTAATAACCGAATAATTAACAAGTAATATGTAACAAAAATAAAATTTTTAATGATTTTTGTGGAATTTTCGTGTCAACCAGAGAATCAAAAATAGACGATATAATAAAAAAGTATGAAAAACTTCAATAAACGGTAATACGAATTTGCAGATCGTACACTCCAGTAAAATCGGAAATTATGACAACGCCAAAATGTTAAATTCCCTACTCTATTAAAAATACTGATCACGTGAGTTACAATCATTAATGAAGGTAGTGCACATCGGCATTTGCACATTAGGTATGTACATACATAACAATTATGTAGGCCAGTTATGTGTGCTGGACGATCTTACGAGGAGTAGAAGTTTAGTACTTAGGATGATCACATGACTCACACGTCATAAAACGAGGCAGGTTACTGTCTTGTTAGAGCTTAACCATCCCAAGTATACGGACATCAACAAGCTCCGTTTGTAACAAATATATGAAGATTAATTTACGGATCGTTACATAAGAATTAAAATTTGTCTTGATTAAGTTACGCATTAGGTACTATATATGTTTATATGTATGTATATATGTATATGTATATATATATTATATATATATATATATATATATACACAAAAAGAAAACGGCAACTTTTTTTTAATCGAAATCCCAACTTTAGCAACTTCCCGAAAAATATTTCATTTTTGGAATTGTCGCTGGCACAATCAGTTATTATGTTGGTAGAAATACATTAATTACGTTGTAGCCTGAAGGTTATTTTTCTTAAAGGAAAGATAAATAACTGGTAGGAAACGAAGCAGGAATAGGTACTACACGGAGTATTATTATACGGACATAATAAATGAGCGGAACGAGCCACGCAGTCTCGACCACTTTTATTAAAATTCGCGTCCACTGCGAATATTACTAAAGTGCTGATGTGACAACGGTTTCTCATAAAATTCCGAGACTTAAAATATTTCGAATAATGATTTTACGTATTTTCTAAAATACTAGTCTCTTGTGTGATATTATTTTCGATATGATATTAAAAATAAACTATTAGAAACTAGTGCTGGATGCAATTGGTCTTGGGTAATTCAAAAGTCGATTTATCTGTCAGGACAAACACTAGAATGTCTCGTGTATTTCATATACAGGTAATCTTGTTTGCTGAAGTCTGAGAAAGCTAAAGCGGCAAACAAGAACATATAACAAAGATACTGACCATTCGGATCTTCCCATCTTTACAACTGAATTTATGACTCGGCGAGACGCCAAAATTCTTAACAAAAACTCCAACTTCTGAGACTACAATTTATTGTATCTGTAGATAAAAACTAATTAGAGCCGAAACGCGCTTCGGTAAAAGTAAAAAAATAATGAACTATCTATAAATGTAAAAAATGACAGAATCAACGCATTGTACATAATTTTTTAACGAATCCTTAAAATAACAAACAAACAAAAATGAGAAAATTAGTTCCTATTAGAATTATCTAACTATTAGTTAATCATATTGATTTATCTAGCAACGCTTAAAATTGGGATTTCACAGCGATTTATATCGTCTTTTGCGCATCTTTTGAAAAGCGTGTTTAAATAAAATTTTGCAAAAACAGAGGAAATATAAAAACGGAAAACTTGCATTCGGCGTGAGTGCCTATGTATCCCATTTTGTTAAAATAACGATAACGCTATCGGTTATAGCAAAGTAGACGTTATTGCATTTAACCGCACAGTCTACTTTTGCTATATAACAAACATTATCGTTATTTTAACATTATGGAACTCGGACTGATTAATTATTTAAAATTAAAATTATTAACATGAACACCATTATTTTAGATAAGTTAAAAAAATTATGACTATATGGTTAAAAAGCTGTATCGGTATAAATTTTCGATACCCGAGTTTGCCATTTCTTGCGTAAATTCAACTTGAACTGTTTAAATAAGTACGTATTTATTTGGTACCAATTTCAAGTGCAACGTAAGTATCCACTTTATCTTTTCTAGGTACTAGAGTTGCTCGAGACAACTCCACTACCCGTAACATTAGTCCAATTTACTTTTCGAGAACCCACGTAAAAGAAAAAACGCGATCAACTGATTAGACGTTCACTAAATGCAAGCGTTCTTCCCTTTTCTATATTTCATCCAAGTGAACAACTTTTGGAAGCGTTAAAAGTCATATTTGCGCTACGGGAACACGATCATTTTCATCCCAGATACCTGATTCGGATACGTGACCTGACAGCGTTTTCGGAGAGATACGATCAGAAAAATTTATACTATTCATAAATTTTTCTGTACAATTTGCGGTGGAATATATGTAGGTATAGATGCTTCACTACTACAATAACGGGCCGAGTTGTATGGTTGTTATTTTACGCCTATTAATTTATATCTGTTATAAACGTTCAAAAACTAGAAGTTTCGAATTTGATTATTCTTTACTCCTTTATAGTTCATCGATTATTATCTTATAAAACGTAATTTAAAAGAATTTTAAATATATTCATTTCTAAATTCAATTGTAGGTACAATAATTACTACACTATTTAATTTCGTTAATAATTGAATTACCTTTTCTTAATTTTTAAATATCTAAAAATCGAAATACAATATATTGACATAATATTGGCTAATTAAAATTTTTGTTAAAAATTTAAATTTTTAAAAACTCATAAGCAAAATAAATAAATTAAATACAATTCGTCTTACTTAAAAAACATAATATCTATACTTAAGTAGGTAGGTAACTTAAAAATATCATTATCTATCAGAATAAAGGCAAACATTAAATATAAAATAGTTCAAAATTAACAGGCCGAGACTTTATTAAAATGGTATATATAACGACTAAAAATATCCTCGTCCATAATCGTCATTTTATGAATTTACTCATAAAGTTTACTTTGAAAGCTCCCTTAATGAAATATGAGGTTACATCGATAAACCCTAAAGTTTATCACGTTTTGAATAATATACCCAAAACTACGCCCCAACTTAAACAAAAAGGGTACATTTTAAATGAAAGTAATAAAGTAGGTGTATTACACCTACAAGATAGATAGTTATACGTAATTATTAAGTTGTAAAAGAAAAAGTTTTGAGTGTGATAAATACTTATACGTTATTCACAATCGTCATCAATAAAAAGTTATTAAATTGTATATTTGTAATATTCAGTTTAAAAAGTTTCGAACTTCGCATATTCTACCGATGATTTACCTGCACACCTAGCAAGGGCTATAATTTATTAGTAATGTAAAAAAATACGAGGTTTTATTGATAACGTGTATTGAAACTTATATTGAATAACGTATAGATAACTATATCGTACATTATAAGTGTAGGTGTAGGTGTATGTATAATGCCGAACGTGCGATTGTAATTGTATTAACAACGTATCTGCTATTTTGTTATGTGCATATTAGTACCGATACACATTATTTCAAATTCGTATAAAAATTGCAAATTAACGATAAAAATATTTAGGGCCGATCTTTTCATCTTCCATTTAATTTAATTGGCACATATTTACCATAGAAACGTTTGTTCAAATAATTGTTTCCATGGTAAAAATTTGTCAAGTAAATTTATTGGGAGATGAAAAAACCGGCCCTTAAACTGACATGAATACGAGTTGATTAAAACAACATTATTACGTGGCAGCAATGCAGCAAATGAACATTTTTGATATTAGAGAGCGACTATATATTAAATAAAATAACGGTTCTAATTTAACATACACGCCTAAATGTCTGTTTGTCGATAACAAACAATTAAATATTATCTTTCTTTTTAAAATCTCAAAAAAAAACGCCAATAAATAATGTTGTCAAGCATTTTCAAGTAAACGACCTTTAAAGATCTATTCTGTAAGAAATCTGTTAAAGACCTGTTAACATGTAATCACCATAGAAATCGTACGAAAATTTCAATTGTGATTGGTTGTTAGTTTTTTAACGGGATTTCTTACAGAACAGGCCCCTTATAACTCCTGTTAACTTATTACAAGGTACCTAACCAACGCAATAAAAAATTACAAACAATGACATGAATGAAGGACGAAAGAAAGAAATAACGAATCTGGTCTAAAATGCTCTAAAATGCTGTAATTAATTTCAATAATGCTCGGTTAATTAATCAATAATTTAATGAAGTATTGTCCGGGCCAGTTGATACGGGCGGTGGCCCGAACATATTAGCATATCATAAATTTTTAAATGATTGGAAATGCTACAAAATGCATATTGATTTTGATTTAAATTGACTAATTATAATCAACAAAAAACTTTATTTTAATGAATTTATATCTATCTACAATTATCCTTACAAATAATCGTCAGTTAGTGTGGATAGAAATGATAAATTGTTTTTAAATCATTTTTATAATAATCTTCAAACAGTTAAAAATAATTGGCGATTGAAAAACACGCTTTAAATTCCAGCGATGCCCACTTTAGATTCCAATTAATTTACTAATTTGGCATAAATTTTAACAGTCAGCCCTTACTTCGTATATTTTGTAGGTATTATTTGCTTTTTATTTTCAGTCCTGTATATTTTTACCATTCGTATTTCGTCATTTTACTGCGGTTCGATTGTTGTTTATGTTACAAAAATTGTAATTTTCAGTAGAGTTTTAATACTGCCATTATCTTATATGTAGATACTCATGTAATTTATTAATTGTTTTCTGATCTATTTTTGTATCTACATATCGATGGCGTTTTAGCAGAACAACGTAACTCGTAAAAAGTAAATTTTCCAGCAGCGTACATTTTGTATTGTAGCGTAGCTATAAGCTAATACGTTTTATGGAAAACAAATCGATTTTTCTGGTGGAAAAAATCGGAATATCGTTACCAGATTTTAACAGATGATGTCTTTGCCTTAGATGCATAAGATAGTCAGAATAACTCATTTTCGCAAAAAAATGTGGGTTACGTCGTTCTGCCAAATCGTCGTATATATTGGAAATACACATTGTTAGTTTATTAGGTTTTCTATTCTTTAATAGGTATATAGGTATCATATAAAACAAATATTTTATATTGTTTTTGGGTGGCGCTAATTTAGATAATGACAAAAACCAGTATAAGATAGATAAGATGCCAGCATGTCTGGGTCACCGTTAACCTGACTCGGACATGAATTAATTAAATTACGGACCAATTGGAAGAGGATTTTTAAAATCAATACGGCATCTATGATGTTAGTTGGCCCGAAAAATACTTCATTAGGTCACCGATTAGAACATTATTGAAATTAATTACAGCATTTTACTAGCATTCGAATTGTAGGTAAGGTTAACAGATAACAGAATAGCCAGATATAAACTCCTCGTTAAGAATACGGCCGCACTCATGAAAATAGTTCATTTTACGGCGTTTTTTCCCTATGAATTATATTAGAAAACGAAACAATATTTATCAAAATTTAAAAATATATGGTTTAAATTACTGTTTGTAAAATGACCGACAGGTATTTTTAAGTAAACAAAAATAATCAATTTTGGAGATTTTCATCGTTAAATCTGAGCAAAATTTAAATAAATTAAAATAATAGTATTTCTAACTTTCTATTTATAATTTTTAGCCAAAACGCATCCTTTAACACATAATTTTTTTTAAGTTACGATAAAATTAAGCGGTTTAGTAATGATACGTTGAGCAAGTAGCTAATATTTAACGCGAAAAAAAAAGATTATTTGCATTCTCGATCTCAACGGACTATCACATATCGATTGAAAAGTTTACATTAGACTGTGTTCGCTTTTTTTTTCACCCTCTCTATCACGAATACTAAAGTTTCATCTGCGACTTTTATAATTTTGCGTCTATACCCTTAAATTGGACAATAAATTTAGAAGATGCTAACATATCGGAAGCAACTAAATCGTGATACCTAAATTAAATTATAAGAGGAACATGGCGGTTTCGAGCATTCGGAAGTTGAAGTATGAGAACAAATGCAGCAAGCAGTAGCCGTGGTATAGTAATGGAGGTAATGGTATGGCACGTATAGTATCGGCATTCCAAATTCCAAATGGCCTCCCTCTCCCTCTATTCAGGTTCATTACTAAGATAATTGCCGAACCTCCATTATTCAGATGGCCGCATAATTATTACGGTGGCAGAAATATATTTTAATGACGATGTCCTAGAGATTGGCTTTTGTACAATTTTACAAAGTATAAAAAATATGCGGAAACCAATTTAAATTTCTTCCTTCCAATTTATCTTTTTTACATAAGCATAACCATTTCTATGAACAAAAATGTAACCTAAGTGGGTGGGTACTTATTATAAATTATTATTTGAATCTATAATAAATAAGCACCAGATTTAATTTAAGTCAGCTATTAAATAGAACGATCTATAAATATGCGAATTAGGACAATTCACTGTCGCCAGTTCATCGTCGATAAATAATTAAAATTTATATCGCTTTAAAAAATGGGTTCTCATAAATCGTGAGCTAGGCGAGACTACTACCATTTAACACAAGCAAGAACATTCGTAACTTTGTAGGAATTAATAATACTCGTGGTACCGGTAAAAGTACATTCCTACAAAAGATAGTCGTAACCACTATGTGTTGAAGTGATCGCGACCTGATCAGTCGTGAAATAGCTGATCGTGGTCTAGCCCAATCCACGAGCCCATATGTATATAATATGTATCTGTTTAGTACTGGAAAAACGATTTCAAAGCCATTAAACAGATTTTAGATGGAATCGAAGATATTTTGTGATACATATATTTTTCTCATATTTTCATAATCTTAAACGTCTATCATAGTGTCATAATAATAAAATTATATTGATCAACAGTATCACACCTCATCTAGGTTTAATAGTAGGTATTGTGTGGCTATTTATGTATTATATAAACTGAAATAAATTAGTATCAGAAGAAATAAGTACGAGGTTACGAGAATGATAAAATTATTAATAAAATGATCTATCTACGTAAGTATGGTAATAACATAGTTTTAAGAATTTTTCTATGAAAAGGCATAGTAAAATGTGTTCTAATTATTACTAAAATTATAATCTAATTTATTATATTTAAAATAATGTAAGTATTTTAATTTGCATACGAAACTGTTAGAAAAATATGAAATTCACATTTGTTTTTGACTCGTAGAAATAATACCTAACATAAGTTTATAAATACTTCATAAAAAACTATAAAAATATTATGGGCGCCTTTCATAACATTTTTTTCAAAAAGTTATTTCATATACCTATATATGTAGGTATGTATATAAAATTACGACCGCATATTAGACTATATTTTTTTATCAGAAGAAAGTTTATGTCATACAGTTTACACTAAACTTTTTATGATGATTCATGTTGTAGAACGAAATCACCTGCATTTATCTTGTAGTAAATATCAAGAAAAATACCATATTACACAAAATTGAAACAAAGTTCTCAGTTTAATTATCAAATATAAGTAGCTATAGGTATTTATACTTATTTTATATTCAAAACCATAATTGGAACATCATCATTGCACCGCACAGTGCCGTCCGATGATTGTTTTATCAAATCCGTAATGTTCACAGTTTATCTCGCATTATTCAATTGTATGTTCTCATATTTTGCAAAAAAACAATTGTAATTTCTGCTAAAATGGTATAATTTATAATCAACCAAGAAAAAAATTAAATCGTTCACGTATCTATCATAACTCATATCACGTAGGTACCTATTATTCGTCAATCGAATAGTTTCTATTAATCAAATTCCCTTCAATCGCACAAAAATTTGCTACTTCTATAGAAATATTGTACCTAATACTTAATTAGATTTTGAACTTATTAATCATAATCACTTCAAAGTGTCAAATTTCTTTAAAAGAAATGAAAAAGACGTCAAGATTATGTATTAAATTATGTACTTAATTGAGAATTTTGAGAATATATTTGCAAACAAAACAATTTATCAATTTTGTAACAGTTTAAAAATGTTAAGTAAAATTAAAATATCGATAGATCAAACGTGCTTTTGCGATGGAAAAGAGACGAGTAATATAAATTAAAATTCCGTTCAGAGCGTTCGTATAGTACGATCATAGACTCTAACACAGTTATTAAATCAAATTTTACAACTGTTGAAAGATGTTAAACGTTCAGCTACTTTTTGAATTTTCAAATCAACGAAATGACTAAATCGGTAAGTACTTATTTATCTATTCAAAATTGAATTAAATTATTAATATAAGCAATTAGGTATGTGTTTATGAACAAATGTCTTTTCCGGTTATTCTGAAAATGCTCGAAATAAATCGTGCCCGTTAAGTATTATCAATCATAATGTTATGTTGCCCGATTCCCAACTGGATTTTAGGTATTACAGTGCTTCTACTGAACTTTCCTGTTATTTCCCTTAGGACTTTGTTGCCTCGCAAATTAACAAGCTATAATAATCCCATTGTAAATTTACAAAAATTTAGAACGAAATTAAAAATTTTTAACCGAAATTTTCAGCACATGCGTATAACGTGCAAGTTTTTCACATATATTTACAAATGAATCATGAAAATGCGCAGGAAATTTCTCATAAAGAATTCGCATTTTATAGCTGAGAACTGTAAGTATTGAAACAAAGCGTCCCAACAGGTGGTGCAAAAGAAACAACTAAATAGCATCCATAACACGGAAACATGATATAGTAGGTGGCCTGAAAGCATTCACTGCTTACGTTAAGACAATAGTTATGTATCCGACAGGAAAAGAGCCTTTCAGTTAAGCATATCCGGAATCTTTATAATGTTGATGATAATTGCATAACGAACAATATAAATGACCTATACACATAATAAACACTATAATTATACCAATACATTTTTTGAGTAGATAAATATACCTATGAATATGCACGTACTTATAAATGAAAGGTATTTTAAATCATTCAAGTAACCTATATATCGTTATATTATGTATTTTAAAAGCGAAATGACCAAGATCTTTAAAACTATACAATTTACATACATTACTTGTTTAAAAGATTAACTGGTAATTTTAAACTCGAAAAATATTAATTACTCGTTTTCCAATAAAATTATAATTTAACCGTTTTATATATATATTTTTTATATGGAAATAAAATGTTACATACCTACGTATGTTCCGTTTTGGAATCGAAGTTAAATTATTAACATTCTGTAAATATCTTTTATTAGATATTTAATATCTAATAATTATTAGGTATTAAATAGGAGTAATATTTAATAATATACGCATTTTTTATAATTAACTTCATTTACAGATTAAGGGCGATTATGTTTAGAAAAGACATACAAAATACAATTTCATTTCTTGTTAAGAAATTACTTAATACCTGCTTATATAAGTTTAATTATTTATATTAAAAATATCATGCAATTTGATGTGATTTGGTTATTCGTTTTTTATTTATTTAAAAGTTATTTTTTATTAAATAGGTATATTTATAGGGATTTTTTTTAAATTATAGATTAATAGTCATTAGTAATTGAATGATTGTTTAATTTTTAAAAAGAGCATTAGGTAACATATGGTAACATATTGGTAACACACTTTGGTAAAATATTATTATATGTATACAAAAACTACACATTAGAATATTTGGTCATTCGAAAAATGATGTAAAAATAAAGTCAATCACATCAAATATTAAATAAAACATTAGTCAGCCACCTACCTAAATGTACTAGATATTAATATGTACTTATTGTAAGCTTATATTACGAATACAATAAGAAATTCAAACGATTAAATATAATTTAACTATCCTAAAAATAGCATCAGAGACATTCATTTTTAAAATACTCATTTAGTTTTTGTTACAATAAATTAACTTTAATTGTCATATTATACCTGTATAAGATAAATAATGAATAAAACATAAGAACAATGTTAAATATATTTTATAATTATGTACTATATTATTAGGTAGATGACCTTGCATTTTAAAAAAGAAATCCTGCAACAATAGAAAAATGTTCCTTACTAAAATTATTGAAGTTATAAACTACTCATACCTATTCAAACAAAAGTTATTATTATTATTCATATTTAAATAGTAAAGGTCGTCATTATCTAACTTATTTCTAAATAGAACACGCGAGCTGATATTGAGATTGAAATGGAAATAAGAGAATAAGTTTATAATTACACCTACCCGTTAAATCGATTGTAATTAAAAAAGTAAAATTTTAAAAATAACGACTGCCTGGCTATAAGTTTAAATAAAAATTAAATCTTTAAATGACAGTAAGTCGTCAATTTTGACGTTAAGAATTCTGCAGGATGGTGAGCACAATCTAGGTGTCGATGAATTAATAATGTTAGCAGTAAAGTGTACACACGCAATATATCTTCTATTTATTACAGGCACAGGTTAGGAAAAGTTGTTACGAGGGGACGGAATGCGATGCCATGGAACTCCAGGTGTGACGGTAATGGGGTGTAATCACGTGAGGGCGCGTGCTACCCCTATCTAAGTCACTGCTACATGCGACATACTGAGTGCATAGCATATCATTTTTTAATGGTATGTGATATGAATATGATTTCTGAGAATTATTTTTAAATCACATTTACATAATAATTACCTACACAGGTCTGGTATTTATATTTAATTTCAGGTTAAAAATAGGTGCCCCATAAAAGTAGAAGCAGGATTTAAATTTTAAGAAAGCGTAGATGATACCAAGATACCAAGACCTAAACTAGACTCGTGCTCGTTTATGGCGAGCTGACTAATCGTATAAGACCCGGTTTTACAAACACGATTTATACTGCAAAATAGTTATTCCGGGAATAGCTGCTATGGAAACGTTTGTTGAAACAATGGTTTCCATGAAAGTTATTCCAGGAATGGCTTATCTAACGTATATCTCATAATTGTAAAACCGGCCCTTAAGCGGAATTCATTAAGTCTGCTTATTTAATTGTGTTTATTTTCTAAATGTTATTTATTAAGAAAATATGTTATTTATGTTAAGAAAAAGGAAAATTCGTAAAACAACAGCTAAAAAAGCTAGAAATCTTCATTGTATTTCTCAAGGCGTAGGCGTTTGTAAGAAACTAAAACGCGATAAAGCTTAAACTAGCTTAAGCAAGTCAAACAAACAAAAACTGATTCTCTAACAACACCTGCAATTAATTAATTTGAGACAGTTTTGCTTCAAGTACATTTTTATAAATCGTCTACATACATTCATCGTCATCTTTAATGTAGGCACTTATCTTCCGCTCGGAACGCATTCAGTTTCCGACGTTACATCTCCATTCTCATAATTCTCGAAATATATTTTACACATGACTGATGCGAGTTAATAAAATTCTTCAACCTAAATATCATACTAAAAGAATAACTGCATAAAAAATATTAATTTTGAATTGCGTAGATCAGATGAAAATACAGATATCGGGAAACGAACGAGAATTTAATAAAAGCATGGTAATTCTTCGTGATTAATCTAAATAATCGGTTTCCTATATGAAAAATATTAATAAAACCAAACAATGTTTATCTAATAAAACACTCGTACGCTTATTTAGCATAATATCGTTTATGACAGATAATCTTTTGTGTTGCAAAAACAAAATTTTATAGAAGAACGAAAAGAGCACTGTATCACGTAATTAGCTATTACATAACTGATTAATGGGATAAATTTTTATCGTTGGCGTTGCTACAATCGGTAAACAATGGCGGCGACATCGAGTAATGTCCAATTCAGGATTTACATTCACGTAGTAAATTATGAAGCAGCGCACACAAGTGGTTTTTACTTTTTGCAGAAAATTTTTCAAATTTTCAACGTTCGTCTTTGGATAAATGCGTTGTGTGCTGTCAAACTTTACTTTCTTAGCGGCTATTGTAATAATTCAAATTATAAGCATGGGTGGCGTTTACTTAAAACTTTTATCCAAAACTGTGCATGTTTAATAAATAGTTTTATTATATGCATAAGCTTTAAATAATTTTTGACCTTTACGCTAGACCATAAGTTGCCTATAACGCGGTTTCTTTGCGACACGGAACGAATCAATCGTGTTATGGGAGGGTTGACTGTACTTTATTTTTAAATAAATCAATCACATATACGTAGAAATTCCGTATCTTCGCATGGACCTAACTATAACTACTTGTAAACTTTTTTATTTCTCGTTTTTAGAGAAAAAGTCATACTTTATAAAAAGTTTTGCTTACAATTAGTTCGAAAAGTCCTTGGCCCTTAACATACAGGGTTGTTTAAAAAATACTGAAACATTAAATTGTTCAAGAGTAAAGTATCAATTATTTGTGTAAAAATGAAAAATGTTAGAGGAAAGAATTACTCCCTAATGTCACTAGCAGTTGAACAACCCCAAATGTTACATCGGCATTCTGACTATGGTAAAGGACTTTTTAAACTTAATAAACAATGACTTTTTCTCTAAAGACAAGAAATAAAAAAGTTCACAAATGTAATATATAATTAAGTCCATCCGTGGACACACTGTAGATATACTTATATATGAAAACATCTCAAGATGATAAACGCACTCCAACTTTATAATATAGGATTTAAAGAGGGAAAAGTACATGGCCAATTGCGATGCTTTGCCACAAATGCCCCCGTGAAAATGTAGTTGTCGCCGAGTATTAAAGTAAATGGTTAGAACACATTATCAATATTTCTTCAGATTACAATAAATATTTGGATTAGAAAACCTAACATATATCAGCATTCCGCTTCATTTAAACCCGTCCAAGAAATTTTCATTGATAAATACTTTGCAATTTAGAACAAATCTATCCAATATCTTAGTTCCTGCACTTCTTTGTGGATGAGTTTCCGATAATCAGAACAAAAGTCGAAAGATTTATCAAAATAAGTTAGTCTATATTTCATTCCCCCCCGAAGACATTACTGTAACAATTGTAACATTGGCGGAAAATAAAAACGATCTAAAACAAAAATATATGTTCACCACAGAATTTCATTTTTTGGATGAAATTTACCTCTACAGTATATAATTCTCAGGAATAAACTTTAACGTTACGAATTTATAAATCGAAATTGCCTCAAATTCGTTCCATTCGAAAATGAGCTACGTCGAATTAAATGCCGATAACGAGCAAAAAAACAAGCAAAATACACATTCTTGTCTTTTAGACAAAACAATGAACCTTTTAATCCGATAGAACTCATTTAAAATGAAACAAACTTAAACATAATTTTAATATTTAAATGTACCTATACGATTATATACCTACATAATATGCTGCACAAAATTCGATTTCAATAAACACATATGTATAGCTTATCCTAAACTATATGATGTTCATGTCATCAACAAAAAGTTACTAGATTGTTTATTTGTAATTCGGTTTAAAGTTTGGAAATTGACATATAGATTATTTACTTGCGCACATATTAGATGGTATAAAGAAAGACTACAATTTATTAGAACAGTCAAAATACGAGGTACGAGATGACAGCACTGCGTGGAACGTCATCATCTAGTAATCTTGTATTGATGACGTGAACATCTATAGGTTTGGATAAACTATATCTATGTGAACTGCTTATATACATAGGTAGCTCTGCTACATTTAAGGATATAAGTCTGATATTAAATTCTAAGAAGTAATAATAAAGAAGCATTGTTTATTTAAAGTGACAAGTTGTACGAATATTATATCAGAAAGGATTCCAAAGTCATTTACTAAACAAAACGTTCCAAATCGAATTTTGTAAATGTTTGCTACAAAACTAAAATGAAAATCTTTCTGCATATACCTACACGAATTTTGAAAATTAAAAGTCGATTTTCTGAAAATAATACGTGTAGTATACGTGTGAGGTATTCCTATTACTGCTTTTTAAGCTTACTCGCTTTGAAAAAGGTATAGCAGTAACAAAGAAAAAAAATCATCATTTGTTTACCGCATAAAATAATTTTCCTGAATCTCATTATTGCTAATATTTGTTTATACAAATAGTCGTGTAAACATAATTAGGGCATCTACAGAAGATATGTCAGGTGTTTAAGCTCACATTAGGACGTGAAATCCACCTGATAGAATAGACCCTTCTGTTTATCTTCACTAATAGCGCGTACTTGATACTGTATTCAAAAGCTTTTCAAACACCCTCGTGTTACAAGAACAGGTAAATGCTTTTCGAATTCTATACACTTTCAAAACAGAAATGTCTTGTTTCGTATACGTTTTTCTACAGTATGTAAATCAGTTTCTGAACTTGTCGAGACCAATTTAAAATAATCGTACTTACATAACATAAAAGATGTTTTAATATATAATTTCCATCGTTCTAAATATCTCTACTAAATATAGATAAACGTACAGTCGGGTGCAGAATTAATGTCGCCAATCGCGAGCTTTACGCAGGCACATACGACCCAACGAACAAATTACGATCAGAATATTTAAAGTTCAACTTCGTATTTGTAATTTGTCTCGCTTGTTATCAATACTTTTCGTAAATTTGTTCATTGTACCGTGTATTGCCCCCGCCCACTGATTGTGATTCGCGATTTAATTTCGCACCCGACTGACACATCCTCAATTCTTACCATGTTCACGACGAACGCTTTTATGAAATTCACAGGCAAGTTCACCTTTTTTTGTTGTTTATTTCGTACCTATTTTTTTTAAATTTTTTATTGTAAAGAGTTAAACGTTTAATTAAATCGAAAATAAGTTAAAAAGTCGTGGGTTCCAGGCGAATTCAAAGGTGATTTTCTTTTTGGATAGCTTTAATTTTTAAATACTTTATTCGCTTAGTTTTTAATTAATTTAGAGCCGCAAAACAATCATCGATAATCATGTCCAAATGTCCCCCCCTTCCATATCGACACCAGAGTCTACATCTCACAATCAGAAAGAAATTGCGCGTCCTTTCAAAAAGCCTGGTCATAATCAAAAACTGTTGGGCAATGATCAAGTCGATGTAGCAACTCATCGTCGTGATTATTTACAGGTGTGGCATACCTACATTAATCTTTTTATATAACCCCAAATAAAAAACCAGCGGATTTATGTTAGGAGCCCTAATAATGGTTTATGCCTTAAAAATGGTTTATTTGCATTTAAGAACCTGTATTAAGACCTTTAAGACCTATCTTTTTAATTGTACGATATACCTACGTAGGTATACATTTTGAATATATTTAACTCCTTTTTAAAACACCCTGTGGAAACAGACCAGCACTTACAATAAGTATATGAAAAGAATTAATTTAGTTGATATAATATGTTCATTGCATTGTACACTAATATGTGCTTATAAATGCCATCCTCGTGTAGAAGAAAGAATTTAATATTATTTAATAAACTCGTTGATCTCTCTTTCATACTACATATATAACTTTTATAAAATCGAAATATAGAAGTTAGCAGGTGCAACCTATATATTTGGAATTGATGATGCGCTGTTAAAATTTACTTACGTCTAAACGAAAATCTATTATAATACCTACAAATGATCTCATAAAAAACCATTTTGTAAATCACTTAATAAAAGTCAAGAAATCTAGCCCTTTCAAGTCGTCTATCTACATACAGAGCAACTTCTAGCTAGGTATTTATTTTTATGTATTATATGTATGTAATTATTATAAATAATAAAAATTCCAACTTATTTCTAGTTTAAATACACCATAACATTTTCTTTAATGTGCATTAACTAAGCATATGTATACAGGAAAAGTTCAATTAATTTTGTCAATTTTAATATGAAAACGAACTTTTCTATAGAAACAAGATAAATACCGATGTCTTTTTGTCAAACTATCGTAAGCGGTAATATAATATCGAAAATGGTCCGTTCCAACTATTTTATGGATCGAATCTAAAGACAGAATTTGCTAAAATCTGATAAAAAATTAAATTATTTCCACCACATCGGAAATCGATTTTTGTTTAGAGTAATACATACGTATTGTTTACGGTTCTGCTAATGTAGTAGTACATGTTCGCCCTGTAAAGTTTGTTTTTGCGGTTTAAGGTATGTGTACCTACTTTGGTAAAACGCCATCGATATACTATAATAGCAAAATGTAAAATTTCAGCGTAAACTTGTAAATTACATCTCCAAGAATCTGAATACGTGGGCTGTTCACCTTGAAGCGATTTATTGTTGTAACCGGGACTGCGCGTCAATTATGTAAAAAAAAATAATAGGGCACATAAATTACAGTAAAACGTTCGATATTATAGAATTTCGTAGATTCGCGTATTTTATTCACTATAATATAAATATGTAACACTTCCGTGAACCATTTATTTATTTATAATATTTCAATGACGTAAAAAACAAGACCCCCGTGAAGTCACGGCAAATTGATCTCACGTTTCCCTATAATTTAACTTTTTTGTGTTTTTGTTTAGATTTTTAAGCTCTCAATTCAGAAATTGGCTCCCGAAGATGTCAGATACCAACTTTTTCACAATCAGATTATAAAAAGAAATAACCTAATATTAAAGCATTTGACACTTTCCTGGATTCATCGCTTCAAATTTTTTAACAACTTTGTTGACGATTAAATAAGTGATTATTTTTGACAGGAAAGGTTTTCTTTATTTACCTACATATAATAATATGCCATAAAAAAATCTTATATTTTTTTAATGGTGGCCTATAGCTCCCTAACTTTTTCCTGTAATTTGCATTTTATAGTTTAAAATAGTTTGACAAAAATGCATCGATAGATTTATTTATATGAATCGTCTTTCTGTATCCTATAGGTTACATATTAGGTATATTATATCCATGCATTTTTACCAAAATTCAGTTTTACAGAAGCAAGCATTTTAAGTTGTAACGGAACCATAAACAATACATATTACGCTAACCAAATATCAATTTTTGTAACAAGAATTTTTTTACCAGATTCGAGGAAAGTGTGTCTTTGCATTAGATGCACGGCAGTCAGAACAACTCATTTTCAAAATTGCAATTTACGATAATTTGACAAAAAAGCAGCAATATGATTTTTTTTTCAATTTAGAATAAACTCAAAGTTATTTATTACTTTGTATATATATATACCTCATTTATGTTGACGGCAACAATTATCAAATAAAATGAGTTTTAGTCGTATCGAAGTCTAACAGTTTGCCTACTTATTAACTACCACTACATTTATTATAATAAAATAATTGAAAACTTGAACTTGATAAAGCAAAATAATAGTTTCACACGTAATCATAAAGTACCTACAATTAATTGAATGTAAAAATTGCAACAGAAAATGCTTTTAAAGTAATAGAAGAAATCTTTTGTACGTTTTAATCCAAGACACTTATATCTAATAATCAATGTCCAACAATAACCGTATCATATGATACACAATTATTATTAATTTATATATTTTTTAAACAAATTAAAGGTGTTTTTTATTTATTACACAAAGACTAATATATAGATATTCGCCCATTAAATTGTTAGTATACACATTTTTGATTAAAAATCGGGATTAATTTCAATTAGGTAATTTTAATTAATTAATTTTTAGTAATAGTTCCATTATATAAATACCACATGCCAAGAAAATTAAAATTCCGATACTGTTACAGTGTATAGTGCATAAAAGTGTGGTCGGATAGATATGACTTGCAAAGAAAACCTATTTTTATAACGTATGCAAATTTTTATTGTTTGAAAAAACCATTTTACTAAAAATAAATCTATTGCCCTGAATATATTTCAGATATGCAAAGTTACTACACATACATTAGATACCTACATTAGCATTTTAAATATGTAAACGTGTTTGATAAATAGTTTTCTTCGATTGCAAACTAAATTAGAATTCACGGAGATTATTTTTATTTTCTGAATATTTTATTTACTAAATATGTTGAAAAATATGTTGTTAGAAAATATAATTACTTAATATTAAAATATTATCGACTTGACTGATACAATATAATCCGCGCACGGACATACGGCAATTAGTGTACTATTTTAGTGAAAAAATTAGATTGTTCAACTTGTGTAAAATTACAAACTTATGATCACAATCTATTAATTAATAGTTGAGATACACTTGGTTTCGACTATTATTTTTTAATTCTATTTTCTTTGCGTTTATCATAGTACATATCTTTTCGAATGTTATTTTCCTATCTGTTGCCTTTAAAAACAGGAATATAATATTTAATTCGGATTTATCTATTTTTGTTTTTGTCAAATTATTATTTTTTTAAGTATTATAATACTTAATAAAAAAAATTTTTAACATACACAATGTAGACATGTATTAACAAAAATTTATAAAATTAATAGATTTTGGTCATATTTTAAAGATTGACAAAATATTCAAAATTGGGTACATTCAAAATTATAGCTCTTTTTGTCACTAATCGTAAGTACTAAGTAAAGTTGAATACTTAATGATAAAAAATAATATAGATAATAATAGTGAACAAATGTGTATCTCATGCATGAGATGTATTACCAGCAAATATTCTAAATAATGTATAGTAAACAAAAGTGTGTGAAAGTTACACATATATATTACATTAAGTATATTACATATACCTAAGTACAATAAGTATTTCTGAAATATTATTTTTTAATTAGTAGGAGTATTTCTTTAACTTTAATTCTCAAAGAATCCTCCTATCTAAAAACCTAATAATATAATTATCAAGAATAATAAACTTATATTAATGTTATCGTTTTCTTGTTTAAAAAAACGTACTTATACTTGCTTTAAATAACAAAATTACGGTTATAAATTATGGATACAAACCATTAATATAAAATGGTAACGTATTTTTTAAACCGAACAAAATAGTTCGCTTAAATTTAGGAATAAGCATAAACTCCACCGCTAATATAAGAAACTGGGAAAATTAGTTCCACAAAGGAACGATATTTCTCATGCAAACGACGATCGTCGAGTCGTATAATTTTTATGTCCCATGCATTTGATATTTAAATTTCTCCCTCGGTGCCTCGGACAAAGGACCCCTTCATTCCATCAAGATTACTAGGGATTGCCTACGTACCCATCTTAACAACCCGCATAACGCAGCTTAAGACCGCGGCTACATGTTCAACCGAGCATAAATCAAAATAATATAATATATAAATTGACTGAGCCCGCATAATGAGAACCCTTTAGAATTTTAAATAGTATATAAAATTAAAAGAAAAATAATACGTCTTTAGTTATATTGGAAAATGTTTTAAATTTTAACCCAAACACTGATTATAATTATTATTATTATAGCATAACATACAAAATGCTTAATGACAACTATTTTTATTTACGTACACGTATTTTTGATGAGAAATGTAATAATATCCTCTCTGTTATCATAGTATTTAGTTATCATACTGCAGTAAATAATTATAAGATAGAAGTGCATAATAAATACTAATTAAACAATGTCATACCTAACAACAAGATAAATGTAATAAACAGATCAGTTTATCAACTGATTGTGACATTGTGTATTATACCATACAACACAATATTGGCATTCAAATAAATTATGTGTTAAAGCAAATACCACCTACCTATATTTATCAAAGATCTCGCAAAATTCGTTTATACGAAGAAATTATGAATTCATATAATTGACGCAAAAATTGCTAGAAAGTCAAGTCTCAAATTCATAAACCACTCATTTTCAATTTACACTTAAATAAATCATAATATCTTCTCCACCTATACATATCTATAATTACCTATTATTAATAATAAGTATCGTTATGAATTACTTATGGTAGTTAAATTTGAGTCTCAGATGACAATGAGTTTGATTTATGAACTTGGAACCTTTCGGTAATCTTAATTTTTAATTTAACAACAAACATTAAGAACACATTTTATGATTACCTTTCATTACGCACTTTTTCCAATTTTGTAATATTTACAATTAGGTAACTAAATTTGTTTTGCATCAACAGTTCGTTAAAAATGCTCGTCAATAAAAATGGAGCGTTCAGTTAAAAACAAACATTGTATGTATTATCACGACACAAAACGGAACAGTTTCTGTATTGTATGATTGATCAAAACAATTAGCCTTGCCGAGTGGATGACCGATGTTTGGGTTGCTGCACAATTGTTGAATAATTGATCTCATTAATATTAAGGCCACCTACCGTTCGATGAAAAAACTGACATTTCGCAATTAAATTATACAACTGAAAATAATTTTTTTATTCGTTTTTCTCAAAAAAGGAGATAGGTTTTATATTTATTTGTACATAATTAATTTTATGAATTGATTTAAAAATAATTTTATTTTTACTTGCTATTCAATCTATTTAACTTATTGAGACATCCTTATTCGTTTTACTATAAGGTTCTTTAGACATTTTCAGTTCATATAGTTATCGGTAGAAGTATTTTATGTAGATACATAGGTTACATTCATTAGAATAAGCGCGAATTTTTGTATTACGTTCATAATTTGTAACCTATGCAACTTAATCATTTATATTTAAAAATAAAAACTATTTATATAGTTCACGTTGAACTTAAAAAATAATTAGCAATTAGCAAATTTTAATCATATCTGAAAAACATTAAAATGCCGAGAAGCGATCAATAACGCTTTAAAGATGTTTTTAGGCTTTCTATCTTTTGTATTTTTAAAATAAACCACTTCATGAGAAATAATTTGATAAAATTTAACTAATTTAAGAACAAAATAAATTTAAAATTGTTTGCGTTACGCTGACAAATAGGTTTCGCTCATGAATATTAACGTTTTTTGATATTCAAACACAACTTTTTGCTAAAATGTGCTCTCGTTTCTGTATAATTCGAAGTAAATAAAATTAGAACTTTCACTGAACAAATTATAAAACGGTCGTTTCCAGCTGCGTCAATTGAAAAAAATATTTTGCTCCTTAAAACATTAAAACTTGTTTTACACTTAGGCGTATAAAATACATTTCAGATAAAACTTCATTACTGAATTCATTAGTAATATAATTTTCCTAAATTAATGAAAACTGAAAGCGAACGATTATTTAATTTTAGATATGTACATAACGTTTTCGCCATTCCTTAAATGTTTTACCTTTCTTGCGTCAGGAAAGGACGCAATTAATATTATTAATAGATATAAATGTAAATTATGTATGGGAACAGTTGTCGATTGAAAATAATGTTTACATCGTCATTAAAAAGATTTTAAAGAGTTTGTCAGCTACGCCCGATAATTATTTAAAATAAAAATTGTAAGAAAATATGATTGTAGGTGAAAAATATACAATAATTCTACTACAGTCTGAGGCACTCCGGGAAGACAGTTGCTCAGAGATCAGCGCGTTGCTTTGATTGCGAGTCAAAGCAAAATTATGTTATTTATAGTGAAATGAATAATTTTTTTAACGATTACAATAAACTGATACGGCAGTGTCCGAAATAAAATATACGAAGCGGCTCCGAAAGTAGTAATTACAAATTATGAACGGTTGCAAGTGCAAAGGAATTACCCGAAACGCAACAGTTTTAACAACAGTCACCGCTCATAACCCCGACTCTTTCTAAAAACTATTAAACAAAAACAGCTCATTATCGACGTATTCAAACTGTATTATTAGGATAAAAAGCCGATATAATATTTATCTAGCTCACGCGCTGCTTAGTTTGCGTAAGCGAACTCTTGATTTTCCGCGCGTGCCCCAAACAATACGTTATTCACGATAGCTTCCAATGCACATCATGCATAAAAAATTAATAAATTGTATATTTGTAATATTCAGTTTAAAAATTTGAACATGACTTATTCTATCGATGATTTATCAGCACACATATGACACGACAAAGAAGGACCACAATCGGTTAGTGACTACTATAAAAATACGAGGTTTTGTTGATGACGTGGTGGATTGGAACCTATCGTAAATGATGGCTATTATATATTCTACCTACTACTGATAATTAATTCGATATTCTCAGTTAACTGTCTAGTGAGTAAGTACTTAATTTTAGTAAAATTAATTATGTATTTAAATTTTAATGTCTAATATATCGAGACACAAACAAACTGCTAATTTTGAAAATAGGTGCCTAATCGTAAATAGGTACAAAAAATATAACTTGAACAAAAGTTAAAGCAATAAAATCCTCTTTACACCGACAATTTAAATGAATTAAATAAGGCACGTAAATTATATCTCCTAATAAACCAGTATCAAGAATCTTCTTTGTGTGTAGTTAGATTAGCAAAGTTATGAACAACTTTTGCATAGATATTAACGCCGCTACGTTGATAGAAATTATGACGAGCATCAATTTCAGAATTTCCATTCTGAATTTTAGTCCAAGACAAATTGAAATAGTTTTATAACTGAAGCACCAATAACTATTGTTTCTTATGGTATTAATTACGCTAAGAACAGACGTCATCTGACTTACATTTTCGTTCTATCATAATTTTGTTAGAACAGAATAAGCATTAGAAAATTATAAATTATCCAAATCCATTTTAAGAGAACATCATTTGGCGAATTAATTAAATCCACCCCGTAGGGTACAATTTGCATTAACCGTTTCCCCGCAACTTCCTTTACAAATGATTTCTTGCATTACCAATAAATGTCGTATTATATATTTAACTTTCTAAATTCTATATTTTGAGTAAGTTGTAAAAGATATGAATTTCTACTAGATTAATAATTTCTCGATGAATGTACTGTTACTGTTGCGGATTATTCCATTTTCTATTAATTCTTGTGGGAAATGATAAATGATTGTGAGATAACTAAAATTAAGAAACTACATATTATTAGTTATTGTTATTGTTACACTTAATAGTTTTTCGTGTAAAATTTAAAATGAAAGTGACTTATTAAAAGCAAACTTAAAAAATGGATTTGACATTTCTTTCGTAATAAGTGAATACATATGTGTATGTATTACTTATATTGATGAAATTGTATGTAAACAATGAAACTTGGTACTTAATTATAATTCTACTAGGTGGAGATATGTTGAGATTATCTACTATTTAGGTCAATATCGACCGTTTTACGATGATAAAGAATACTTACCTAATATACGTAGCGAGAGTTGATATTAACCAACAAAAATATTGTACGATATTAATTTAGTATTATTAATTGTTCGATTATTCGTTTGATATTTAAGCTCGTCTTCCATTTTATACAGAATATGCGCAATACAAAACGATGGAATTTTTAAATTGCTTTTATATCAATTTTCTGGTTAATTTAACAAGGTAAATGATGAATTAATTTTTAAACAGAAAAAATCCCATTAAACAATACTTTCGTTGTCTATCTAGAAATTAATTTTACGATTTATTATAAACTTATTATGTTTAGGTACTCTTTCATAATGAAATAGATACCTACTTGATTAACTGGAAGTAGATATATTTCAATTATATGTCCAATATACGTGTTATTAACTTTTTGTGATTTAATTATCTACTGTTTTATAAATCAAAAATATATGCGTTAAGATACTACTATACTAAGTTCTGCAAAAGATAAAGCGCTAAACATAAAGGTAAATTAAGAGACTGATTAAAATTAGATACGTTCAGCACGTGTAATTAAATTTTGTATAGGGTTACTCATAATAAGCATCATTACGATAACTTTCAGTGGGCTAGCAGGTTGCAATTATCTCTAATAAACAAACCCTTAAACTTATCTCTCACGGAGTTAGAACGAACCGGTTCGTGGAAGCAGAAACAAACAAAAATAATAATTGAACTTCGCTTAGATGCTATGTAGCAAATACTATGTAGGTATATTACTTACTGGAAATGTGATGTTCTGTTATAAAAATAATTTTCTACGTTTCTATCGCGAGCTTATTTCAATTAAAATAACAGACCTACAAATATGACATAAATAAATCAAAGTGAAGGATAATATTGGTATGACATAGAGCTAATAAGAAAAAGATTGGATATTAAACGATACACTCATATCGTTTTTAAAATCAATTTTATTGTACTAGTACTTTAATGGTAACAATAAAATTATAATAAAAATTAATTTTTGATAAAACTGGATTGAACGGAACCCAACGCAACGTTTTGTAGAAAATATAAGTACGAAATGTCTCAAAAATCTATACCGATACTTACTAGTTCGTAAATAAATTATTTTTAAATTCTGTATTTCTATTCAGTGTTCCTCTGCTCAACGTTACTGCCCCCCAATAAACGAAGTGAAAGTAGAGAATTGAAAAATTAATATTCAGACAGTCGCGATCTTTCATGAAAAGCTAGCTGGGGCCGTGGCTGATGAAAAGTTTGAGAATTACTGGGGCGTGTTTTAGCATACATTTATTAATTATGAGGAAGGTTCGGGAACTTTTTCACTTTCGCATCACAGGTTATTATTTATTTCTCGAATTTACTAAAGTTTATATGTACCTAGTTATTATTTTAGTCCGGTTATTTTAAGCGTCAAGTTTAAATTAAATAATGTAAAAGCGAACGTAATGTATTCAGAACAAAGCTATAAAGCAGAGGTACAAAAAATAAAAAATATTTTTTTGTTCGGCATAAATTACCACAATTAAATCCATTACTTATAATTGAAATTATTAAATAGGAAACTTATCCTATAAGAAAGATACCTAACTATTTAGCTAATAATCGGAAAAACTTTTAGGGTTCCTTGGAGAAGACTTGCAACTTGAAAAATGAATACGTAAATATAGAATTACCGTGTAATTATATTCTATAATTATAGTCATAAAGATAGTATAATATATTAGAATAAAGGTAGGATAAGTTTCTTAAAATAATAAATAAATGAAGTTATCTACAATATAATATCTAACGTAAGTAAAATACAGTAGAAACTCGATAATCTAAACCCCAATAATCCTATAACGTTTAGCAAACTGAATGCATAAAATAAGTCAACAAAGAGATATGTGTATGTAAAGTAGAAATCGAAGAAAAAATGTTGTTTAAAATGAACATTTCAGCGAACAAAGCACCCAAGTTCATAATGGCGTATACTTCTCTTTTATTTATAAAAAAGTAAATAGGTAATTATTTGTATTACGTCAATTTGCAGTTTATTGTACCTACCTAATTAGTTCATTAATTTGTATTATTATTGTACAATAGGTATTACATACAAACGATATTTAATATTTCCGGTCCCAATAAATTTGAATTATGGAGGTTCTGCTGTATTTGAAATATTTCCGAAGTCGATTTTGCAAGAAAATATAATAAAAACGGTATCTCATTTTTAGATGGTAATTAATATATGTAGGCAGCTACCTTATGGAAGATATCCTAATTACCATCGAGTAATATCCTAAATTTTTCAAAATACTGTAACAATCAGTTTCTTGTTTTTTTTTAGATTTAAAATTAAGTAATGCGGTTAAAACATTTTTTTAATGCATATGTATTAAAAACGAGTTTCTCAATTTTGATTTATTGACGATCAGCGGTAATTGGCTATTGCACAACTAGCCCTTATGGGCAGTTTTTCAATCGTCGGTTATCGCTAACCGTTGAGCAAACTCTATAAAAATGATTGTTGAAACAATTGTTTCTTTGGTGTTTGAACTGACGGTTAGAGTTAACAGGTGTCTGACTCTCCTTTCACACCCTTTAATTTTGATCTATAGTTAAACCATACATTTTCCCGAGTTACCATTATTATTACTGTAAAATTGAACAGTTTAACTTTAATTCGAGTTTAAAGTAAAATTGAGAAGTTCGACCAGTGTTCTATATTCAACAGTGATAAAGTCAAAATGTCGGCGTCGTGTGGCTGTGCGGCGTCAAGAATCAAACAAATTCTGGACATGCTTTCCATACAAAATTATTATTATTTTTTAATATTCATACTATGTACCTATTTACATATACACATACATACACACCCACATTGACATACGCATTTAAAAATGTATGATTACTGTTTATCTCTCGCAGGTCATAGTCACCACAACAAATATTTTCGAACTTATGTAGGTGATATACTTATATACTAAATATGTAGGTGGTGATCCTACTATAATTAAAATTAACGTAGGGCCGCGATATCATCCATCTCCCGATAAATTTATCTAACATATATTTACTATGAAAACATTTGTTCCAACAATCGTTCCCAATGTAAATATCTGTCAGATAGATTTATAGGGAGAAGGATAGCGCGGCCCGAAGTGTCAAAAATTCCGTAAAATTTACCTGAAAAATTATAAAAAGGAACTAATAGTGCCTATTATTATTAAGACACCATCGAAATATCAACAACCATAAAATTTGATTAAATTAAATATTACTTAAAAACTTCCTAAAATTAACGAGAGCAATGAATGACTTCTTAAAATAGCAATAATTGTGTTTCTGTATACATTCTATCCGAGTTGTTTACAGCTTAAATTAGATTTCGTAGAAGCTCGCATGCAGTGCGTTATTGATGTTCACATCAACTCCTTGAAATTACTAGGTAAGTATCTACGACTAATAATTTATGATGTAGTTGTATTAGATATCGAAAATCTTTTAGTTAGTTGGTAACTGACCAAAGTACTAGTACTAAATCGTGTAATTTTCTCGAGTACAATTTCAGCAGATTTATAATGTAACACAATTGAACCTATAGTGATAAATTGAAACTAAACAAATAGGAACTTGACATTTATTTTTATTCTTTTTAATTTTTATATCCATCGAAAAGCTGGGAAAAACGATATGTATAAGGCTTTTTACAAGTTTAGAAATGTTGAATAGAAACAAATAATAATAGATCAAACGTGTTTCAACCTTTAAATTAATGAAGTAGGTAAGTATGTATATGCAGATCATCCACGCATATATACATCAGGTTCCATGTTTAGATCGCATAGAAGGGTTGAAACTTAGGAAGTGAAGTCGTGTTTACGCTGACGAATTTAAAGATCATGTTTAACTCTTTATAGTATCGCTTCGTATATTAGATACAGGAGGCGAGAATAAAACCGACTTTCATGAATGTTCAATTAATCAGGGGTTTATTGCTCCATCGACTTTAAGGATAGGTGGTACATTTCGTACTTATTGCAATTTAAATTAGTTATTGCTAATATAATAGGTAATTGTCGGAAAAAGCAATCTTCATCAAATGTATGTAGGGTTATTTATAGGTGCACGACCTTGCGAAAATGCTTTAAAAAAGGTACCTAACTAATGAACATAGTTACCGATTATGGTAATAAAAAGTTCTGGCACCTGAGTTTGAAAGTTTACATTTCAAAAAGTATCTAACGGATTTCACTCAAAATAACTGCATGCTAAAGATACTTTACTTCAACTATGCTTAATTTCATAATTTTTCAAAAAAGCGTTAAGTTACTACAGTAATATATGTTTTTAAAAACGTGATTATTAAGTACTCGTATTTTAAAAACGCCTGGATTCATAACTCGATTATTCAAAAACTATTAAAAAGAAAGCAACGATATTTACGCACATACGAGAGGCAGAACCTTACACGACAGTTTAAAGCAATTTTCGTGAAATTTTTTTAATAAAAAAAAGTTATAATAAAAAGTCTTTTGCCACTCTACTTTGCTCATTAGAAGATATTTAAAAAAAAATTCGCGTACACGTGGATAGACAAAGAAGGTAAATCACCAAGTAAACCAGTTAATAAAAATATTAATGTTTTGAAAGCTCCAGAATTTATAACATGTTGGTAAATAAGGTGCGACGCTAGCGTATTCGGGCGCGGAGGAGAGTTGAGGATGCCATATCGCGCATAAACTATAAAACATATAAAAGTATATGTGTCTAAAAATATCTAATAAATTACCTTCGCGAAAAAAATACTGATTTTGAGCAATTAATTAAATTAATATTATTTCATCATTTTTTATGGAAAATTTCAAAATTATGATCTTCCAAGCAAAAACTTGAATAGAAGCTCGATACCGACGGATCGGCAAATCGTACACGTGAAATATTAAGAATTTGATATATGTATGTATATGTGGTAGGCGTAAAGGAAATTTAGGTAAATGATCATTTGACTAGGAATATGATAAGTGCCGTGTCAAATGGCGAAATAATTTAAAAATAATACGATTTTGTTATTTTCCTTATTGTATTCGTATCAAGTTATTTTGCTATTTGCCATGGCACTTAGCATATGACTAGTCAAATGATCATTTGCCTAAATTTCCTTTATGCCTACGACATATATATGACATTAATAATCTACTGGAAACAATTAGGTGCAATGTACAATTCTTAAAATTTTCAGAAACCACAATTAATTTGCATTATACAGCATTTTTAAATGAACAAAAATAATTATAAAATAATAATAAAAAATAAAATAAATCTTGCCACAACTATAAAATTCATTTAACAAATGTAAGAATAGGAAATTCAGTTTGAAATAATGCATAACATTTATATTTTGTTTGATTTGTACGATTTCCTTTAACAAAGAACATGTAAATCTACAGTTAATAATTTCGAATTTATAATCTGTCAACATTTGATGATTACTTTCAAATAGCACGCTTGCTTCAATAGGAAATGAAATACAAATACTATAATAACATTTCGTGCTCTTCCTTGTTGAGTAATAATTTAGAATATAATGTCATATAAAATCCAAAAATAATCCGATCTAAGTAGAGTGTATTATTGTAACGCAGAAGGAACATCGCTAATAGCAATAAAATAAAATATCAAAACCCTTTCAAAACTGTAGGACGGCAAGAAATTTTTCTGTACTTTGTTGGTCAAAGTAATATATAGGAATATCTAAAAAAAAGCTTTATTTATATATAGAAAGTAATTGCATTATATGTGCTCAGTCAATAGAAATAAGCATCCTTTTTCATAAGGTTATGCGCCGATAATAAAATTATCCTTATTATATAAATAATACCTACGATACCACATATGTATTTACTTACATTAAATTATATTTCAAACAATTATAATATCCAAATTGCTAAAAGTATTTAAATGTAAGTACGTTCAAGTAATTCCTAGTTGATTGTTATAATAGATATTTTGCATAAATTGCTCGATAACTGCAAGTACCTATTATATAACTATGTATTTATAATTTCTCTAACCTACAAACATGCGAAAAAATTTAATAAAGAACATTACGCACATAGTTTAATAAATATAAAGGTTGCTTTTCAGAGTTTTGACTAATTAATTGATAACGGTCAATGAACAAGGGGACTTCATAAAAACGTATACGACCGTAATTAATCATGAATAATGATTCCATCAGAAAATTAACTACTGATGCTCGTGATATTGCATCGGTAGATAATTTGGGACATTTAATCGCCCTGATTGAACTTATAAAGTTGCTTTTATTGATACGGTTTGTAGCCACGTCAATTCGGAATGTATCTGGTATTTAAATAAACTGGAAAAAGTAAATCGCCCGTTTAAAAATGTTTCACCTAAGAAGTAGAATTTTTGTTACCTACTACTTTTCTTATTGTTAGTGTAGGACTAAATAAAATAATTGCTGAAATTACCTATTTAGTTTATGGGTAGATAATTGACCAAGTATTAAAAAAGGTGTTCATAAAAATCAGGGATATTGAGTAAGAAATCAAAAACAAATATATTTTTGAAAAAATGTTCGACATCTATACATTCGTTTAAATAGCATTTAACAAATAATACATGTTTATAATAATTAACTACCTATGAATGTTTTGAAAGATAATTTTTAAATAAATAAAATTGTTGAAAACTCGTGTATTCTAAATGTTGATCAATCGAAGTGATTCTATGTCATTTAAAATACATTTTCGAGTGCTGTGTGAAACCATATCTACTAATTATCAGTATCGCCTTTGTTTCTTCAAGTTTTGAATAGTTACAAAACGGCGCAATAGTGCAAAGAATTATTTGCTGGTGCATAACGATGCAGTACGGCGTCAGTATCATGGATTCTGTTTCGTAAACCATATAAAATATCGTTCATTTTGTAATATCTGTATGAAATTTGAATTAATTTGAGATGAAAACTACTTCATACGTAAAAAATAAAATTATTAGATAACAAACAATTTAACTGCATTAATTTAGATTTACATGTAAAAATAAGTAAATATTCATATTATGTTTAGATATATATATAGATATATATATATATATATATATATATATATATATATATATATATATATATATATATATGTATGTATATATAATAATTATGGGTATACATAACATACGCTACAAAAAAATACTCCTAACTTTCATGACTTTTTTATGAGCGTAATGTATTTACAATCGTTCTAAAAACGGTCAAACCAAATTGCTAATCTTAATATTTCATATTGTTATGTAAGTATGAAGGTCCTACGACGATTACCGAATTTAGCCGAATAAAAGGATAGAAGAGGTAGGGGTGTGGATCAATACACCAACAGGCCTACCCTGGTTATATGATACTTTTAATAGGATTAGCAAAATTACAGAGCATTCACAGAGAAAACATTTAATTCAGAAAATACGAGTTTGTGGTTGAAATAAGGAAGTATGCTTTATCCAAAGTTTATTATTTTAGAAAGATGAAAATTTTTAATAAAGTCTCCCCATTAAAGACCGAGAAATGCTTGGTTTTACAAGTGAGGTTTTTAAAAACAGCGATGCCGTATTTTATTAATTAGATTTTCAAAATTAATTACGTTATATTTATCTATCAATTCAAATTTAGATAGATAGCTACCTATTTTCCTGCATTTTACAATGATTTATATTAAAACATTGTAAATATGTGAAAATTACAAATAAATACCTTAATGTTTATTATGAATTATATTATATCGATGTTTATGAAATGCTATTGAAAGATTATCTCAATTTTTCAGTAGTAAAAACGAATGAAGAAATTGTGTAAATCGACAAATATAACGTATCTACCTACACAGGTAGATAAGTTCAAAATAAGCAATAATACAGTTTGAAAAGGAAAGTTTTTTTTATAACTCTCCGATTCAAATTTATTCCCGTATATAAATTGGCAAGTGCGTTTTAGAGATGTTTTCTATAACATCTGAATTCGATAATTTTGAACTTGAATTAATTCGCTATTATTTTTCCATAAGTACATATTGTTTAACGAACAACAAGTAAAAACAACTTAAGAACCCTAACAATTAATTGCAAAGCTATTATCTACTATTATTCTTTAATGTCATTTATAAAAAGTACAAAATGCGACAGACGCGGCAATCCTAAAAACAGAACCTAAAATGTTTCGAAAACATATTAATTATTTCCGAGTTACAATCCATTCTTTTAAGATTTATTTCCGGTTCCAAGACAAGAAGTAAATATTTATTTATCAAATTTTCCAACGTTTCTGAAGTATGTGCCTATATATTATCTATCTCGCCATGATAAACAAATATTTTAAAACAAACTCGCCAGGGTCTGTCTATCGAAAAATCGTTAGAGGCGAATGGTTTTTTAATCGCGGAAAATAAAAAAGGAATTATCGGTGAACAATTTAACTAGTTACAATTTCGTCACCCATTACTAAACTTAAGCATCGCGTATTTTTCTAATTTTCTTTGTTATTATGACAATTGTAGAAAATTATGGGTAGGCGCTGTAAATAGTTGAAGTACTACTTCTCCTATAATCAACATATTTAATATGTTAAGATACTAACCTCATATTATGCGCCCTGTAGATGCAAAATTCGGTAAATGTAAATGTAATATCATAGTTGTATAGGTATTGCAAAAAGAACGTTTTTCTGCGTGATTTATTGGATTTTGCAGGTAATGTATATGTAATATTTATACATATTTGTAAAAATACATAGAAGCTTCCTGACGATGTTACAAAAGCAAGCGTTCAATTTATATTAAATTTTGCATTTAGCGAGTTTTTCACCTTAAAGTTGTAAAACACCAACCTTTGTTATTCATTTAGCAAAAGTTTTGCACTTTAAAACTTACAAAATTCAAGTGATTTCTTTGAGACATTATTTTACAATTCAGAAGTATTTTTTTTCATAAATGATCATGTCCAAAAATTATGGAAAGTGAATTAAGACCGGTTTTCGTGTCTTGGCCAACTTTTAAATACATATCCATCGTCTACAGCAAAATCTTACTGATCTATCCCATCGGCAAGATGGATATGTGTTTAAAAGTTGACCACCATACGAAAATTGGTCTTAATATACTTTTCGTAATTTTTGAACATGAACCATTTTTCAAAAAACTTTCCCCAATTAATCCAACTTTATATGGCCTATCTAAACCTATATGCAATTCACGTCATCAAAAAAATGTTACTAGATTGTTTATTTGTAATTCGGTTTAAAGTTTGGAAAGTGACATATTCTATAGATGATTTACTTGCGCACATATTAGATGGCATAAAGAAAAGACTAGAATTTATTAGAACTGTCAAAATACGAGGTACGAGGCGACAGTACTGTGTGAAACGTCATCATCTAGTAACCTTGTATTGATGACGTAGATTGCATATAGGTTTAGACGAAGTGTAGTAGATACCTGATACAAAAAAGGTACTTAAGTAATTTTTCAGAAATAGGCGTCTACCGGGGAAAAGGAAAATCTATAATACGAATTAAAAGTTGTTTTAACGAAGAATGTGTGTAAACTTAACATAATATTTTAAAATTCATTATTGAATTTATACAAAGGTGGATATATAAAAAACTACTAATAAATTGTTAAAAATTACTGCAATCGTTCCATCATCAGCGTAAAATACGTGTAATCGAATCAAAAAATAATAAGACAAAATATATACGAGTTCCATATCAAAACAACAACGGTAAATATTCTTACTGTTTGTTAGGATTATCGATACTTTACATTATTACATCGTAATTTTACTTAATTACGTAATGTAGGTAGGTGTCTTCCTTTAATTACAGCACCTACACAATTAAACATTACTTAAATAATCGATAGCCGTTAAATTAAATAAAGAAAATTCTTAAAACATTATCAAACGGTTAATTAATTAATTAGATATTGTATTTACCGTTAGAATTTAATTTTCTTTGCGAATCCCGCTTACAACCAGCGAAATGTAAATGTATGTTTAAAATAAAAATTAAATGCGAACGTTTTTTCAGGACGAACCACTAAAATATAATTGTTTTATGCAAACCAAACAGTTTGCAAGAAAAATTTTTTAAAACGCGATTGTAAAGTTGCTCGATGTAATGAGTTTAAATTTTGGTCAATATTTAAAATTCTAAGCAGCGCTGAATAATTTCGTCTTTTAACTAAATAACCCAGTAAGCAATTATTCTCTTAAAAGGAATGTCCAATTGTGTTGGACGCATTCGTATGGTAATTACGGCAATTTCTTTTAAAAGACATTTAAAAATGTCATTACCAATTGAGTTAGCAATTAGTTCGTGCTGAAGAAGACAAAAAATATTTGATGTATAAAAAGAGTTCCAGTTTTTATATTGTTAGATATTTTAGCGACATAAAACATCCCGCTGAAAACAATCTACTAAGAATATAGGGCAACATATACACATATTACTGAACAAAAAATAATTATAAATTTAATTGTAAGTGAAGAACTATTAATATCGTAAAAATGACATCAACAAAAAAAACTAAATTGTTGAAGTAGTAGAATGTTTAAAAGTTTTAGTAAAGAAGCAATTAATTTCCATTCCCTAGTGCATAATGTGACATTTAAGGCAGAGAGGGCAGGGCAGCGAGTTGGCTTCCTTCCGTTGCAGTTTTTGCAGAGGTTGGCACTGTGTGGAACCAACGTTCGTATTGTATTTATTTTAAATAAGAATCTATTGCCGTTGAAATTTATTTATAAAGAAATATGTCAACATTAAGTTAATTTTAAAACTATATTTTACGAATTATCCAATAACATTCATGGATTTAATGACGGGCATAATTTATAAAGAAAAAAAATTGGAAATGGTTTTGTAAGAATTAGTTTACAATTCGAAAGGTATCATTTATATTAAACAATATTTTTTATTTAAGAAGCTTCTAAGCTTCCTTACTTTTGTAAAAACTATTACAAACAAAACAAGTAGGTACGTAATGGTTTACTAATAAGTACCTATGGGTGAAAGCGATTGAATTAACAATTTCACTCCTACTAATATATTTAACCATTTAAAAGAAACATAGAAAATATATGGTTATGTTATGATATAAATCCTGAAAGAAGACAGTAACAATTTATTACTATCGAGATAATTCAACCTTAAAGATTATATTGCAATTACCTAGTATTACATTATTGTTAGTGCCTCTCTACGATACGCATAAATAAACTATATCCCGTGACACCTTTAGCAAATTGTAACTTGTTACCTTATAAATACACAGATATAACAAAATTATGTTTCTAGTAGGTATAGGTTCAATTTAAATTAGATACGACACATATCGGTGATATTTTGCAGAAAGTACTTATATGGAAGGTTTATTACTAGAAAATTATAGACGAAATATATGAATTTTTTGACTGGGGTTGGTTTAAAGGCCTATTTTGCCCTCGTTAGTTAAAACGTCATATCTGCAAAATTACAGTTTTGAGATAAATGCGTTTTAGTTTATTTGTCAATGCCACTTACATTTTTACATACACAACCATGAAATGTGAAATGGCATAATGTAGTAAATAATGGAGTAAATGGCATAATGTTTTATATTCAAAACATAAATTAAAGCATAGCAGTGATTTTTCTACATGTATTTTAATATGTAATTATTTTCATTTTACACCTTGAAAAATGGAATATGTTCTTTTTTCATGTAGAAATACATTTAAAAATAGATATAGGAATATCACCGTGTAATACAGAATTACCATGTAAAACCAGCATAAGATTAATTTCTCTGAAAGTAGAATTTGAAAAATATAATAAGGCATTGCCACTAATTTTATTGTATGACAAAATACAGATTGCCTATATCATAAACATGGGATATCAATAATAGTCCAAGTTTCCATCGCAAAAAGCTACGTCACAACACTACTAAAATTTTCTTATAATTAGTGAATTAAGAGATAATATGGTTGAAAATATCCAACCGATGGCATACAATTCAATATTTTTTTTAATCACTTTTTATTAAATTAACTATTAGAGCTAATAGTGAAGGAAAAATAGGTTTTTATTTTTCGGGGAACCGGTTCGTAACTTTCAAACCACAATTACTCAGTTTATAGTTGTGAAAGTCAATCAATTTAACGAATTTCACGTGTATCTATTATAAAATAAAAAAATTAATTTCCATAGGAACCCATTGGCGTCCCATAACTTGGCACATAAATAGCGAATGAATGTCTCTAAAGATATATTTTTTTCAAAAAAAAAATTAATAAGTGGCGTTTTTGAGATTTAAAAAAAAGGAGAATGCGCACAATAGCTCAAACAAAATGCGCCCAATAACTCAAACACTATGAGCCCAAAAATATGAAATTTTAGAGTTTTTGTCAACTTTATTGTTACGGCCATTGTGCCAAATAAGATATATTTCCGAGACATCAAGGTTCAGACCATGTATTGGTTGATTCCATGTCAGTCCGTTAAGTATTTTCGGAATACACAATTTAAACAAATTAATAAAAGTATTAAATATATATATATATATATATATATATATATATATATATATATAAGAAATAATAATTAATTATTCGAATTATTATGTGTTAATTAATTGAAAACAATTTAAAATACATATGTATGTCGGTATTATGTAAAATATTAACATTTGACGATATTTAATTTACTTTTATTCGAAAGAGATAAGATAAAATTTTAAAATTAAAGCTAGTAATGTTGAAACAATGTTCAATAATAAACCAGTACTTTTACAATACGAGGGTGCACAATTCTTGTTCCTGCTATAAATTTATTCTGGTGGTGTTGTAGGTAGCCTGACTGGAATACTATGACAACTCTGCTAGAGGCAATAAACATTGGTTTGCATATATTTGTGGACCATCTGATTGTGAACGATGAGAGGATCGTGCCTTTGCAGGCTTCTTTTACTTGAATATCTAGTAGATCTGTCACCTGCTTTTATACTGTACTACTTCAATATATTTACTTATATGTCGGTCTATCAAGTAGGTACAATGGTGGCAAATAGCTTTTCAAAATAAAATGATGAATGACAAAATAATTTTGATTCTTCGAATTAAAAAAATTAAAAATAAATTCGTTTTATACTTGAAACTGAACGATTTTTTAAATCAAAATAAGTAAAAACTTAATGTATAAAACAAAATATTAATCTAAAAGATTCTAACAATAAGTGCAGAAATTCTGCCCTTTATGATTCAAGCATGAAATTTTAGGGGGTATACTCTATACAAACCATGATAAACGTCAAACTCGGTTCGAAAACACCCCTTAATTCAAAATAACCCCTTCTTCAGTACACGGCGCGGGGGGTTATTTTAGAGTAGCGAGGTGATTTCAAAGTGAATCCGACGTTTATTGTGTGTTAGTTTATCGATCCCCAACTACACTTGATATAAGAGCGCTTGGTAAAACAATATAAAGTAAAATACATATGTAACGTAAAAGTGTCATAAATATATGTACCTTATTCATTTTCGCCGTGCAATAGATAATAGTTAATAATCGTTATCTATATACTATGTATATACCCTTTATGTAAATGCATAATCCAGTAGCACACACATTCGCAAGTAGATCCGACCCTATCTAACATGATGTTGTCGTAATACGTCATCCTGATCATGCATTTTCCGCATGCATTTGTTTATATTTACTGCATAGGTTGGGAGAATAGATTATAGTATTTTGCAAAATATAATAAAAATAAACGTTATAATTAAACAATCTTCGTCTTCCACAAACTCAACAGTGATTATGGGTCCAGACTTATTACGTTTTAACAGCCTTTACTAGCCCGAACCCTTTAGCAGGTGAAGAAGTATAGAACGTTTAATTTTAACGTGGTACCAAACTTGTCGAATTTAACTCGGATTGAAATCTTAAATTAAATAATTACAATATGTGGAAAATTCAAATTGAAATCGAGTTAGCAAAAAACGAAACATTCGAAATACGTATCGGAAGAGGTAATGAAATCAAAGGTGATGGTGACGCGCGTTCAAAACTGCAGCAAGATTATAAATAAGTGGATTATTAAAGCTAGGTTGACAGTACATCCGAGGTCAAACATATTCGTCATTGTATAACAGAGAAAGAAGTATGGAATAAATTAACGTCTCTATACGCATTTAAAGGACCGACACGAAAGCATCACTACTGGAGAAACTTACGCAAACGATACTTACGTATAACAACGACTTAAGGGGTAAGTTACATACCTTTCTCCGATCAAAAAAAATAGAAAATTTTATTATTATTATTTTCTAATACTACAACCTTTTAAAATTATAATGCTGCAAATTATTTGAAAATTCAAAAAATTGACAAAGTTATAACCGTTAGAAGCTCGAGCGGTCGCCTTGGGCGGAGCATTCATTACAGTTCTTTGAGGGACATTTGGTCGCTGGGCACACGCACTCACGTTTGTACCTTTTCAAATGAGTAACCCATTATGTTTGCTCAGTCTCGTTTTCGTCGCTACGAAGGCAAGTGGCAGCGTAGACTTTCAATTTAGAAACGGAAGAAAGTATAATCATGTCATATTCGCGAAAAAAAGGTTCTAGAGCGCAGCTTCTATCGGGAGAATGAAGGAGCCATAACATTGTTAAACATAATGCAGGTCATGCAAATTGACAGTGGGCTCAATGCTCATAGGGGTCGAAAAAGAAGACTCGCGGCGTCTGGATCTTGCCGAACTCGCTGCGCTTCGTGCAACGAAAAACGAGGAAAAACATTTCAAAAAGCAAATCGGATGAAGCCGCAGCATCCATAAATGCGCCATTCTATGGCCCAGGCATCGATGACAGCATGTGAGTAACAAAAAAAATTCTGTTTCATTAATTTACCTCAGCATGAACTCACTATCAACAAGCAAAACTGAACGTGTTTTTCTCGAAACGGTGTTTTCCGGATCGGTAACAAGAACATCTTTGGAACCACTAGGCCGATTTTTATGAAATTTTGCACACATATTCTCTATACAATTATCTAGTCTTTATCATAGGATTTTTTTAGATATATATTTTTTTGAATTTTTTATAAATAAAAAATGACTCATTTTTGGGCCGAAAATCGCCTCGCGCTCTATTAAAAGCCGCCATTTCGTCAAAAATGAAAATTTTTAAAAACGGCTATGATAAAAACTAGTTTCATCTATCTACTTTAACGGTGTTTTTTTTTGTTTCAGACGATCCTAACCGGGGTAATCTATGTTACCGTCAAACGCTTTTTTGAAGACAAGATCGGTGAAATTAATTATTTGTAATTTTTGTTCCACAAAGGAATAAATTATTATATTGCTGGAGAGACATTAGACATTATGTATATTTTATTTATGTAATTTTCCTTTTATTAAATGCAAAAAAAAATCCGAAAAACATCCTATTTTTGGATATGTAACCCCTTAAAGTAGTGCCAATAAAAATAAAGTGACGGCGGTTTTGGACAGTAATTTTAATAAATAATAAAATAATCAACCTTGACCCTTTATGTACCAGATCTAAAGCTAAATCTGATGGCAATTACTAAAAAATTGTTGACAAAAACAACGAAGTTTTTTTTTAATATAACTATCGTGAATAATTAATTCCCAAGGCGAAGTGAAATTAATTACGAATAGGATAAGCGACTTGTACTATCTACGTAAAAGTAATTCACAAACTTGTCTAAAGCCTAACGTTGATTATTTTAAAACTTTCGGCGAAAAGGTGTTTATTTTAAATAAATTGTCAAACAAAAGGAAAGTTTAAACAGAGAAGCTCGGAAGGTATATTTGTCGGATATTCGGAGATATCAAGAGGTTATCCGTGTGTGGATTGTTTCAATTATAATATTATTTATTCGCAACTCAATTTTTGCGTATTTTGCCGTACATTAAAATCACGCCTATTAACCACCTCATAGCTAAACAAATTTAAAAAAAATATAAAAATTAAACAGCTTAAAATATTAACCAACACAGTATTAATTACCTAACAATTAAAATGATTAAAAATCATTTTTTAAGTACAGAAAACACAGATTGTGATTCTTTAATTTTTACTAATAAATTAGTTTGGGACATATGTATGTTTGTTCGCTTATTTAGACTTAAAGGGTATTCCCTTAAAATAGTTTTGGACCTTTGAATATTTTTATTGCATCACAAAATTGGCTTGTGGTTCTTATATTGTTCAGTAAATTAAATTAAAACGTTGGCTTTGCAAAAATAATTAATGCCTTTTTGATTTTGGTACTTATAACATCATTGCATCATCAACATCAAATATGGTCCTAACCAACAGACAGGATAGAATTAATTTGTTTCTTAATAATCAGGGGAGACATATAACGATCCCACTGCTTTGCACGTTTCTGGTATGTCGGTAGTTAAAGTAGTATATAATAAGTAGTACTTTACATACAGACAACCTAACTATTTATTTACTTTATATAATTTTTTTGAAAACGTTTAAATTACTCACATCTGGGAAATTACTTAAATTCTAAAACCATCCCAAAGGATCAGGAATTTCGTTCTTTTATAATAACAATTTGAAATAATGTTGTTTCGTGTTTTAATTCATTACCTATATTATATTGCATAAACCATTTTCATACACAAAATAACATTTCTAACGTATAGAAAAAAAACTCACTCCAATCCTGTCAGTCTTCCGTTAATAGTTTCTAATCATTGTTGAAAGCTATCAAAAACTTTAATATATGAAATAAAAATGTTTTTAAACATGTTACTAACAATAAGACGTTTTACTCCGAGGGATCATTATACCCCGAACTCTCCTACTTATTAAATAAGCAGTGTTTTTAATTTAGTATTTATTGTGTACCTGTAGGCAACAATCTACGCATATAAATATACCATGTAAATATACCAAATTATACAAACTCAAGTAAATATTATGTAATACGGTTTTAATTAAACATTCTACGGTCATTTTATCTGTGTCGGATATTTTTTAAATTCAGTCTCATATTCTTGAAGTGAATATAATCTATTATCTTAAAAAATCCAATTATACCTATATCTATTTATTATAGGTAGATAAATAAAAATTAAAGGCAGCTTCAATTTATTAGACGGCCCCGAGACGTCGTTTAATTAGATTTAACAGGATCTCTTCAAAATACGTCAATTACCTCAAGTTATTACTGAACAAACTAAATTATAAAATACCCTAGCGGGATAACCTAGAACCACCGTAATTATAAAAATATTGTTTTATGAGAAATAATTTTGGTTTTAGAGGTAAGTATAAAATAAACGCGCTGTAATGCCCTCATAAATTTGATATCAAATTTAGGGATACCTTTAATAACAATAGCGATCGTTAATTGTTTATATAGGTACTTGTTGAAATTGTTCGCGAAGACGTAGATAAGATTTTCTATTTTCTAATTATGAAAATTATTTTTAATTATCGATCGATTAAATAATGTAATGCAAGATTGACAATGAGGTGATTTCGATGAATTTGAATAGAAGACTAGTTCGTAAAACGCACCTATCCTATCCATTACAGCCAACTATGCGGAAAGTTGTCAGATACACCAACGATATATGTAGACAAAGTAGGTAATAGAAAAAATTTATGATGAAAACTGAAAAAACAAGTGTAGTGAATAGCATAAAAAAAAACGCATTGCAGTTTGAAGGAAAAATTCGTATGTCTTAGCCGCATTCAGAGGCGGTTTGCAACTGGGACGAGACTACATATAAACGTCAAAATAAATTCAAGCGATGTCAGTCGTACTTTTTTCACGGCTCGATAAATTATTCCAGTTTACAACGTTCTGAACTTTAGGATTTATATGATGTTAGGGCATACTGGGTTGAGCTCAATTCGCTGTCGAAATGTGAGACGTAAGTAAGCTTAAATTAGATGTACGTACATGATTTATCACCCGTATACTACAAATATTACATCTATTATCTGAATTTAAGACAGTAAATTGCATGCGTACCTTAGTAATATTTAAACAAAAATTGTAATTATTAACATCTTCGTAATGGAATAAAAATTTCATTAAAATAGCCAAAATGATTGACGTCTAAAATGTTGACTGGCACACAGTTATCGGGAAAAAGCGCAGCTTTCGCAACATAATTAATAAAGGATTGATCTATCAATTCGTTCGCAAAACTAATAAGCGCACTAAAGTTATTAGCATTTATGTTTATCACGTCTCTACGGTGCTACTGCCCTTATAATTGGGTATTTTAAAATTTAGACCAATCGACAAACCAGTGAACGCTAACAAATCTGGAACTAATGCTGTAAGCAAATGTTACGCTTAACATTATGTTAACTACATAAAAATGTAAAATTTTAAAGTATACAACGAAAATGCAATTCTATAAGGAAAATGTCCGCTGTTAATAACATTATGTTAGTAAAATTCACCAATTGGAGCTGTATTCTGGAAATGTCGATTGACGTTTGTTAACTAAAAAATATGTGGGCAACTAATGCCAACTGATCATCAATAATAAGGTACAACTGAAAGTAAAAATTAATATGAAAATTTCATATTGTTATTACAAAAAAATAACAAGAACACGTGGAACACCCTATATATTTATAAGTATTCCGTTCTAACTTTTTAACATCTACATGAACATTATTTACTTTTTAATTTTGCGTCAGTGTTGCCAACTTATCAATTTTTTTTCGAGAAATTTTCTAAAAAATATATAGTATGTTCCATTTCAAAAATTAAATTTGGTGTCACTTCCGTCGAAACCATTAGTCGGCCATTTTGACTTTATACGTCAATAAATTGGAAATTATGTCTTATATGTATGCTCAAAATTTCAAAATAATCGCTTCATAAACATAGGAGTTAACCGAAAAACGATAATTTGTAATTTTGCATTATGATAGGCATCCGTTAAGTTAGTTGTTGAAAATGCATTAAAAGCTTCACATATAATTATCCATTAACCTTATTGTAACGCCATTATGTTCCGATAGCAGTTCACGGTACAGTAAAAATTCGTAATAAAAGTCAAATTCTATTCTAACAATATCGGCAATAAATTTAAAACGTCTTTTAATTTTTTAAATAAATAAAACAAACCTAGTCCAAATGACGGTGTAAAACATTTTTAAATTTAAAAATCGACGTGCACGGAAATGCGCCTAAATTTCTGACCAATAATTTAATTAAAAATAATTAATTTAATGAACGCCACCTAAAAAATTTTCAGTTTAAAAAAAACTGGAGGAATTAACGTCTATGACGATGCCATCGTATTTTTCCCAAGTTTGTCACAGCCACCTTCGACCGAAAAGTGACCAAATTTGAATAAATTGCGTAAATAAATGCGTAAAAAAACCTGTTTTTACAGACAAGTCATTCAGTTATATTATTTTTTTCACGTAAGCGTACGTTGAAACTACGTTTTGGGTTTAAATTTCGATTTTTAAGTTAAAATAGTACAAAATTTTAGGGTCGTTTACTCACAATAAATACGTGTTGTCGTAAAAGGACTAAACCCTATACATATTGTAACGAGTTACAAAACACGTTACGTCACTACTTAAGTAGGTATACCAACAAAATGCCTGAATATAATTTTTAAATTACATGTGAAAATCTACATCTAAGTCCGCCATATAGGTGCGATTTTCAGATTTGTTAACGATTAAAGTGATAAATACATGTGGACTTACTTTTATGAGAAGCGCTACACTCGACTCCCCCTGGCCGGTCGGCCCCGCCGCGATATCGAAAGTCCAAACAATGTTTTAAACGAAAAAGCGAATAAAATTAATGTTGAATTAACTCCGGGTCACTTCGTACACAATGCAATTTATTAAAATAGTCTAAAAACCTTAAAAGTGAATTAAACCGATTGACATCGACACGTAGCCGCACCTTCGCCCAAGAGACACCGATTCGTACTGACGAAACGAATTCAATAATTAGACATATTTCATAGCTAATAAAGAAACTTAGGATAAAGTTTAACAGACCACTTCCCAAGGTGATTGCTTGTCCCTTCTAATAAACGTTACCTATCTTACAAAGGAATGTTTTCAAATCCAACAAATAGTATATTTGCGTCATCGAAGCTCGCGTTATCGCGCACGTGTTCAAAAGATAAGCCGCATTTGTTCCGACGATTGTATTATACTTAATTTTTATCGCCCACATTTAAATATGTTAAATAAAAATTGTTAAATACTGTTTTATATATAATATTGTTGTAAAAATTGTATTATAAATATTTATATAAATTGTTATAAATATGTTAAATGTATAAAAATTCCATTCACGATGGAAACGAAATACATTCACGATTTATTTACGATTTTAACATGGAACCTATGTATACTTTTTCTTTAAATTAGTCCCAAAATTTTGATCATTCTGTTACAATATAGTACCGTGTTTGTCAAGTAGTAACTCTCGTAGTATCGGCTGTAAGGCCGTATTTTAATATTTAACCGTTTTAATATTTATTTATTTAATCGTTATCATCTTCAGGCCAATTTTTATCGCATTTTTTTTGTTTTGTTGCTCTTCGAATTACGAGGAAAAGTTCAACTTTATGGAAACTGTAAAATAGGGGAAAATGTAACCTAACGACCCCGTTAAATATTGCAAAATTATAAATCAGCAAAATTCCTTTTAGGAAATACTAGAACTGTGTCACGCTTGCGACATTTAAAGGTAAGTGATGACAAATGCATTTCGCAAATAAGCAAATTCGTTTAAATAATTAAATTAGGTCGGTGTCGACAATTTTGGAATGATATAAAAAAGGGGGAGTAAGTCGACACGACAGTTTTGTTCTTCGTTTTGATTACAAAGAGTTCCTAAAGAATAAGGGTAAGTGAATTATTGTAAATGATAAATTGTTAAATTGTTAATTGAGAAATTGTAAAGTTATAAATGATTAATGGTAAATTGTATATGTAACAATATATGTGATATTGTGATATTGCTTAATAGATTATTTGAACTTAACCCGTTCCGAACAATTACTTTTAAAGTACTTAGGTTACAAAAAATATATTTTATTTTTTAGTTGATGTGATAAAAGAACGTTACTTAAATGAAAAGGGGTTCGAGCTGAAACCACTTTTTTTTTGTTAGTAGCACACCCCAAAGGACACCAGGAACCGCCGTTAGGCATTACTTCTAGTGCCCCCCAGGACATCCATGCCTACCAGGGGGATATTTCACCTCCCGTACCGGGATTCGAACCCAGGACCCATCAGGCGAGAGGTTAGTCTCCTAAAGCTGACAAGGGAACATCGCCAAGTGTCCAACGCCGATCGAGCTGATTTTTGGCCCAGAGGTAGACCTATATGAGACTAGTAAAACCCCAAAATATTAGCTGCCCTAACCCGGAGAGCGAAAAATTACGGCCATTTTTGTTTCCCACTCGCCGATTGTCTACCTCATAGCCAGTTTTGAACAGTATAGAAATATGTCTGTTTGGCGCAGTCGGTAGTGAGCTCGACTGCCGGTCGGGAGGTCGGGGGTTCGATGCCCGGAGGGAGAGGAGGGGTGTTTTTGTGTTTTCATGTTTTGCAACAAAACTTTCGAAAAAAAATTCGACCACAAAAGCCAACAAACGAAAAAAAAATCGAAATTCGAGGACTACATTTACTAAAAAAAATCAACTACCTCTAAAAAGGCAATACCCCCTCCGGGCATCGAACCCCCGACCTCCCGACTGGCAGTTGAGCTCACTACCGAGGTGTCGGTAACTTATGCATTAGTGTGTATTTATTTCTAGAATGGAATACAGAATTACGTTGAATTACTTTGAATTACCTTGAATTACTTATGAATTACTTTTGAATTACATTGAATTACGTTGTATTACATTGTATTACTTTGAATTACTTTTGAATTACCTTGAATTACTTTTGAATTACTTTGAATTACTTTGTATTAGGTCCGAATTACTATAAATTAAGTCTGAATTAGAGTCAACTGCTAAAAATTAATATGAATTAGTATAAGTTAGTGCTAAATTGATCTGAATTACTATGTACTCCTATTATTTATTGTAAGTGGTATTAATCACAAATTACAAAAATTATTTAAGTTTAAAAAGTATTTAATAAAATATATAAGTATGGAGGTACCATAAGGAGTATATGGATAAGTGCCGGCATCGGCATTTAATTATCAAAAAATATTGTATACTTATATAATTGTAGTGTTACTTTTGAATTACCTTGAATTAGTTTTGAATTACTTTTGAATTACTTTGAATTACTTTTGAATTACTTGAATTACTTTGGAATTACTTTTGAATTAATTTGAATTAGTATTACTGTGTATAAAATTTACTATAGTTACCGACCCCTCGCTCACTACCGACTGCGCCAAATAGACATATTTCTATACTGTTCAAAACTGGCTATGAGGTGGACAATTGGCGAGTGGGAAACAAAAAATGGCCGTAATTTTTCAGTCTCCGGGTTAGGGCAGCTAATATTTTGGGGTTTTACTAGTCTCGTATAGGTCTACCTCTGGACCAAAAATCAGCTCGATCGGCGTCGGACACTTGGCGATGTTCCCTTGTGAGTTCACCTAAGTAACAAAAAGTCAACGTCGAGATATAAAAGCCTTTAAATTTTTTTTTAGTTTATAGATTATTCTGTGCTTTCAACTTAAATTTGACAATATGTACAATTTACAATAATATTTCGTAGGGTTATTAAAAATTAATACGAAAAAAAATAAATAAAATGTTTTGTGCATTTTCAGAAAAACTTAATTTTGGTTTGTGGAATAGGTATATTATAGCGCCATATTTAGATCTCTTATTTAGTTCAAATCGTGTCTTAATTTTTTTTAAATATATTTGATAATTTATGGGAGAGATATTGAGACGAATAGCGTGGGATAGCCTTTTGTTTAAAGGGCGCTATACCCTGAATACCAGCGATTAAGCCGTTAAAACAATATGCAATTTTCTTATCTGGAGGAATTCAACAACCCTACCGAGGTTCTAAATTTTGAGTTGCCTTGTGTTCCCTTGTAAGTTTTTCCTCTTGATCATAAATCGCACAAAAATTGGAATAATCACGTGGGTTGTTTTATTGCTAAACAAAATTAAGTTTCGATTATCTAACAAGATGCTTAACTCATTTTGAACTAAAAATGCACTTAAACGGTTTCAGTTTTAACCCCTTCAAATGTGTTAAAATACAATTAACTTAGGAGTGAAATTTCGAAAAATCCCTTCTTAGTGGGTGCCTACATTATGAAAGGAACATATGCTCCACCAAATCTCACGTTTCTATGGTCAGTAGTTGAGGCCGGGCGTTGATAAGTCAATCACTCAGTTACACTACATTTTTATATACCTATATTATATTAGATAATAGTTTTATTGCTTTCATTAACTTGAAAATTGAAAGATGTCAATATCAGAACAAGTTCCTCCAGAACTATACATACCTACATAGTTCTTAATTAGCAAAGTACAAAAAACATCAGTCTTATTAATATTATGCTTCTCTAGCAACACATGGTTTTTTTTAAATACTACAAAATATTAACAAAATCTCTGTTAATAAAGAAAAAACACTACGATACCTATGCTTATAGGAAATAATCGATCATCTTATTATTAGAATAAAAGTCAATAGACGGTTGAGTAATGTTTTACCTAGATATTTATCGCAAATAAAGTATCTATTCTAGACCACTGTCGATATAACAAAAGAGGAAGATAATATCTAGTATAAAAGGAAGCAAAATTAATTACGCTTTCTAATAAAACCCTCATATAATTAATGGTGATAGATACTAATTTTATTAACATGTACGTTCCATTTAATTTCTGAGACGTGCTTTGTACATTTTCTATTCAATAATACCACTTTAGTGATAAATTATCGTGTAAAATAATAACAGAGAAATCGTTATTGTCAATTTAATATTCCAGTAATTAAGGGAAAATGTTTTTAACGTATAATGTACACCTAATCAATTTCAACGTCGTTGCCAATAAAACTTTTCAAAAATTTTTAACCTACACATTAGATAATATTTGTAAGGCCCGGTTTTACAAACATGATTTATACTGCAGAATAGCTATTCTTGAAATAACTGCTATGGAAACGTTTCTTGAGACAATTGTTTCCATGGAAATTATTCCACCGTCTCAAGAAACGTTAAACATTTTAATTTTATTAAAAAGATGCTTATATTAGCTGTAAGAAACTACATATTAAGTATATTACAATTGAAGACTGTATGTTAAAATTTAGTATAAATGCTGTATTTTACTAATGTAAACGTGTTGGATTTGAACTTTTATTTAATCCAGTTTTTCTATTACGCACATCAACGGATGTGCGTAATCTTAAAATTGTGACTTGAAATTGATGTTTGTGTACAAGAAAAATAATTATAGACAGTTAATTGAAAAATTGAAAGGTAGATATATATTGTTTTATATTCGGTTTATATCGAATTATTATTGCGCAATAATGTATAATATTAGGTATTTTAATTTTAAATTCGATTTTTTTTTACTTTTTATAAATAATCCGGGTGTGTAAGTGTATTATTATTTATATATTTACCTATTTTAATTGTTTATAGACTGTGGGCCGATCTTTTCATCTTCCATTTAATTTAATTGACACATATTTACCATAGAAACGTTTGTTCAAACATTTGTTTCCATGGTAAAAATTTGTCAAGTAAATTTATTGGGAGATGAAAAAACCTCCTCTGAATGTATCTAATTTAAACAAATACCTATGTATGTACGTGTTAAAAAATCTGTAAATTTATTTACGCTTAAACAAAGCGATTTACGTATGCCTATATAAAAAATACAGTTTGATATTCTAAACATATTGGTATTTATTTCTTTGATTTAAATTATATTTAAACTTTATAGTTATATTTGATGAAAACAATTATTTATTACCGAGTAGTAGCATTTCCGATTAACAGTGTTTACTTTTAAATTATTATTTTAAAATGTATTACGTTATGCTGAATTTTCAGGTTTAGTTAAATTTAGCAGTTTATTAAAATTTCACCACAAAGATGACAAAAATTTCAAATGCACGGATTTTACTGCTTGTTTGTAGACTTAAAAAAAATCAGTATCACAATTAAAAAAAAACCATATAGGTACAGGGTGACATTTTGATATAAATTGGAATTTCTGAATGTTGAACATACCAATTAAAAGCCAGCAAAATACAGTTTTACCAAAAAAGGAGACAATTTGTATTTGAATGAGAATTGCAGACAAAACAAATTTTGGTCCAAATTCATTTAAAAGTCATCTTGTATATTAATAACGAAAAGAAGTAGTAATTAACCCTTAACCCCTTAACTGACCCCACATACCTCAGAAGTATGTAAAGTTCCTTATGACTCGAAAAATATTAGTTGTAAAGGGTTAGATAAGTATTAGGTATAAAATAAATATTAAATATTTTAAAAAATGTATAAACAACGACGATATATTATAGCACTCCATTGCCGACGCGACGCGTCGGTTGCGTTGCTGGGACCGTCTGTATACTTATCTTAGGAATGGATAAATAAAATTAAAATAAACTTCTTTTATCTGCATAATATATTCCGAATTATAAATTTTCAAATATTAGGTATATGGGCCGACGACCAAAGTAATGTTACGTTTTAAACGAAAAATGAAATTTTAAACCTCTAGTCGCTAATGGACGGATGAGAATTGTGACTCTTCGAAGTATAAAGCAAAAAAATAGCGCTAAACAGTGTAGGTAGGTATCTACTACACAGCTTTTATTCGATTTTACCAAAATGGCTGTGGCAACTTAATAGACGTTGTTAAAACTATTGACTACGTAATAACATTATCAATGGGTAAATATAAATATTTTACATACATATAGATACATATTGCGTTATGGTATTGAAACATAAGTAGGCCAATATAATTAGTTTCTTAAACGATGTTTAATTAAATTTAAAACACCCACGCGTCTTCTCTTCTACTGTTATAGTTAACCAGTGTTGGAATTAATAAAATAAACTAATTCAACTTCTAACCAATCTGCTAAACTCTTTAGGTGTACAGGAAGTTGTAGTTGACTTTCACAAGCAGAGTCGTGGCAGACAAAGAGTAGAGAAACATGGGATTTGCTGTTTTAAAACATAAACATTGCTCCTGTTCGGCTGGGAATTCATTTACAAGTCAGATGAAAAAAGGGCCAGTTTTAATATAGCTTTTTCTGCATCAACGTATGAGTAATTTCTAAAAAAAATGTAGGATGTTAATCTATGGCAACAGACGGTAACAAGACAATTCATAACGTTTGTTAAATAAATAAAGGCAGAAAATTCAATATCGGTAAAATTCACACAGTGTGCTACACTCCTGAACAAATTAAACCTGGCACGTAGATAATGTATTCGTTAATTAAAAGTACTGTAGGAAAGGGGTTAAAATTAGTTTCTATGACTTTAGTTTCATGAACTCACAGAAACCGAATTTTCCGTCGAAATAAGTGTTTCCTTTACAATATCCCTAACTAGAAAAACAAATAATAGCAAATTCCATACCTATCTCTGATTTAATCCGTCGTTATTATATGTACTTACAAAATGATATAAATAATTTTAGTGAAAAAATTTAAGTAAACGTGACAAAAACTACTTAAAGGATGTTTGAAAATAACTATTCCTACTTTTTTTGTAATAAAGTAATGTCCGGAAACGCTTCCGTATCAAACTAATACGATATGAAGCTCTATGAGTCGATTTGATCTGGGACCATGTTAAATCAATTGTTAACAAGACATATCGACACAGAAGAAGATCAGTTAGTTGCCAGTATTATTCTTGCTTGTAACGACCTGCGTAATCGTTCGCAGATATTTCTCAGAATTAATTCTTCGACGAATCATACAACGATATAGGTATTTTGTGTGTGTCGCGAATGATGACCGTTATTTTGAATGGTTTTTATAATTGTTTGAATACCATTTCAGCAACATTAAAATTAAATAAAATAATTCTTGAAACAATAACAGAGTCCGAAAAGCATTTTTTTTTTAATAATGGCGAAATCGCGCATTATACGAGGGCAATTACTACTAACCTTGAAAAACTAAGGAAAATTGATGAAAATGTTCTAGACAAAAGTTTTGGCGTATTTTTAGGCGATTCTAAAAATGTAAATTTAAAGAAAAAATCCGTCGGACGGTTTTCAAAATGGCCTACATTTCACATTTTTAAATGATCGTCATTTTAAAGCTTTAAACTTTTTGAAAACTACTATTTAAATATAAAAGTTGTAGACAATCAAAAGTAGTTCCTAAACAGTGCCTGTTTTTGAAAATTGATTCATTACCAAAAAAAGTTACGGCACTTAAAAAAACAATATCGATAATTTCGATACGAAAACAATTAATAAAAACAGTTGTTCGCATTAACGCCCTCAAGGTAGTAAATACATCCTGTATACTTACTCGTTAAAACAAAACCTTATTTCAATTAAAAGCTCTTCTTCTGTAAGTGTCGAATATTGGTGAATATTTACTTATATCGAAGATTGTTATTGGGTTGTCAAACAATGGTGCCTGAATAACCTCGAAGATTTTTTTTTTGAATATCGTGCGAAAGCTTAGTTAATTTTTAAAAAAGTTTTACTCAAAAGCTGACATTTCAAAGTATCGATCGGCAGTTTTAGATAGCCAATAAACGAATTTTGGACAATGTGGTAAAAGTTTTATGAAAATATTTTTGTTACCATGTCGAGCACTTTACCTTATAAATTGACTGAAATTTTCCTATTTAATTTAGATAGATGCAGCTAAATGTCCTAAAAAGTAATTTTTCAAACGTTCCTTAATTTTTTAAAAACTGCATTTTTTACACCAATAATCATAACTAACATAAGTATATGTAATAAAACCGTTCTTGTTCGGATCCAACGGGACCCACTGTAATTTGGATAAACGAAAACCTATAATAATAAACTAATATTTGTACTCATTGAAAATAATGAATATCATTATAGGTACTTAGGTATAGATTAAGTAGTATTAAATAATAAGTATTTTTCTTAATTATTAAAAAGCAACCTTGTAAATAATAAAGAACACCAAAAATTGCGGGGATCATAAGAAGTTTTAGATTAGTCAGGTTAATTTCGAGCTGCCTGAGTACCACAGATAAAAGCGTCGTAAATAATGTAAGTAAACCCTTTTAATGACATCTGTTATGCTCGAGTAAATACGTTAGACGTTTAAACGTTACATTCATTGTTTTCTTTTGTGAATTAACAATTTTATAAACACGTTTAGCAACACTATCTTCCATAAAAACAGTACTAAACGTTCACCGTGGTACGCACTATAGGTACCTATATAGCAAAAATTTACACCACTACCTATATTTTTCTAAATAAATTTGTAACCAAACAATATTACTTTAATACCCTTCCTATAGAGGAGATATTTTAATTTTAATTACCTACTTAATTGTATTCAGAATTATATTAGTAACATACGTATCATTTAATAAGCTCAATAAATTGTGCACGAAAACCAGACACTTCTAATGAAATATATCGTACCAACATCTTGTTTCCGTGGTTATTCTTGCACATCTATCATTAAATAACCCAAATCTGAGAATAAATTTCCAGCGAGGGAATTCTATAACTTGGTATAATGAAAATCTGTTTCAAAACGATTCCGCAGTAACATACCCAAAGGCTATTTATTTAAATTTGCAGAATTTTGTCGTAAACGAGCATATCCCGCAAGCGTTCTAACAATTCTAATTTACTCAGAATATATTTACAAGAATACATTGATACATATACATACCTGCCTATTTAAGAAATCATGTTAGAAATTTGATTAAAAGAATATACCACGGAATTTTAAATTATTGATTACGCAAAACCTCTGCAATATTCTATTTACCAGCAAACCGGCAATGGTTACAGAAACAAATGTTTGCGATGAAAATGAAAATTTCAAAATAACTTACCTAACTGGACGTACATCTTTGGCCTAACATTCTCCTGCCAAGCCGCAAAACACGCGGATAGCGCGCACGCGGTGATCACCAAAAATCCTTGCATTGTCCATTCACTACTACCACATGTTTGTATCAAAAAGTTCACTACACTCAAAATTCAAAAGAAAAACTATTTTACGATTTAGTTCTCATCACAGATATAAAAACACTTTTGAAGTCACAAAAACTTCATGATCATAAAAAATACAAAGTGAATGGCGCCACGTTATGTCTGGACGCCCTACGTCGACTAGAGTATCACAGCGTCGCGACGCCAGTACCAGCTGACTTCCCCACCACACAAGGATAGCAGCGCCAGCAACCTGCAACGGATATATGTATTATTACAAAGAATATTACGTAACTGACAATGAAGAATAATAAAAAAAACTTTACAAAGCATATAATTTCACACAATACGAGGGGTGTAATTTAATTAATTGAACGTTCACTTTTAATCTAAAATCTAGTTTGATGGAAAAATTACGTTTACATTATATACGAATTGAACAAATTTTCTTTAATGTACCTACTATAATTTTAATTACTTACATACTACTTATAATTATCAAGCTTATAAACAAATGCATATTTTAATTATAAATTATTAGGGTTCTTAATATAAGATTTATGCGAAAACAGCGAGAAGTTTTAAAATCGATTCGCCCCATATTATTATTAAAGTCAATTTTTCTGCTATGATTTAAACAACAATCAAATTATTAGTATTTTCTAGAACTTTATGTAATGTGATTCTGGTAAACAAAATCGATAAAATTCCACTTAAACAATTGCGCAATTTCAGTATTTCAGTTTAGTGGAAAAGGCGCTCGTTTTCTACATTAATCTATTTCATAGAATTGTATTAAATATTACATATAAAAAGACAAACTGTATCTGGAAATGACGTGTATTACTACGAAATCATAAATACAATGTATACCAATAAACACAGAACAAAGCAATAATAAATTAGATGTACCTACATATTCCATTGATAACCTTCAAACTTCAACGTTATTACTTTTTAAGGTTTTAAGACGGTTCGTTTTCTTAACAATTAACAATTAAAACATAAACAATTAATTTTATGATATCTGAAACTTGAGTTTTGATATTTATATTAATACGCACACGGATGACTGAGTTATTAATAACATTTTTAGACGCGTATAGGTTCAAACGGATAATTGAATGCACGATTAATCGAATCATGAATAATCGAGATTCTACCGCACGGTTTTTTGTACACTCAAAAAAAATCCGATGTAACACGTCCAATGTACGTACATTAACGTACATTAGATAAAAGTACATTACAAACGTACATTAGATAACTCTTAAAAAGTAACGAAAAATTCGTTATTTCGATAAAAATTTTCATTGTAGGTATGAAGAAAGTTATTAGGTAAAAAATTATAAATGATTCGTAAATACAACGATCGTTTTAATTGCATAATTAGGCACTTATTTTCTTCGGTGTATTAGTAGTATTAATGAACTTTTCATTGTATCAATGATCAAAAAGTCAATAACTGGTATTGATTAATATTATGAACAATATTTTTTTGAGTATATAATTACACTATAGCTAACAAATTTTTAAAATTTTTGCGATAGATATTAAAGTAGTTGCGTTGGAGTATATCAAGTGGGTAGGTAGTACCTACCCTGATTACGTCGAATTTGGCGTGTAAAATTTCCCATCGCGTAAATATTTTTACAGACAATTTTTATCAATTTTTTACTTATTTTTAACAGGTTTTTACACATAATTTACAAATAAAATTGAAACAAGAGAAAAATTAAATTATTTAGAAAGAAAAAATATATGTAGGTATAATATAATATATAAAAAATACGTTTACGATAAATTTGCAGTCGATGACTTTGTCATAAAAACCGATTTTCTCTTACTATATAATCCTCGTGCCAGTCTCTCATTAAGAACCAGCAATATTCCCCCATCATTTAATTGCTGAATTCCACATACTTTTTTCCACATAGATTTTGTAGAGCTTTTAACTTTTAAATGCTCTCGAAACTTAAAATTAGCTCACAGTCCATAAATTATACGCGTAATAGTAGAACTACTAAACGGTAAAATCAAAAATATTGTAGCGACGTCTCATTTAATAAAATTTAACCAATAAAACTTATTTATTTTTAATTTTTTAAACATAAGAAAAAGAAATTAGTCCAAGTTTCCTATCTTATTGTACTACGTGCAATGGTCTTTGAGCACGCCGATGTTGGTCATTTTATCAAAATAAACTCATTTTCATCATATAAAATAATATACTTTTAAGAATTTTTCCGTATTTCTGATGGTTTCGTGTTTTTTACAGTATAAATAAAAAAATAGATTGTTATATTTGTAACAGCAAAAAATTTGTAGGTGCGCAGTTTTCGCAACCTTTATGCGCACTAAAAACACGTAGCGGACAATAGAAATAAGTGTAGATTCAAACCGATAATAGCTAACAATGTTTTAAAAACTGTTTTGGAGTGTTCACTTATGGAACTATCTATGGTACTTAAAAATTTCAGAAAAATCCAAGATAGACAAGCAAAATTTTATATACATTAAAATTGACTGATCTCATACAAAATGACTCTTTAATAACATATAATTCGAAAACCTTATGTGTTAGAAGTTCGTTAACTTCATAGTACCTACGCTGTAACCACAAAAAAATGCATATTAATATTTTGTATTAAAATTTTGTAAAAACCGCCAGAATTTTCGAAATTCGTTATAATGAATACCTCGCAGCTTTTCGTAATAAACACTCGGAAAAATCAAATTTTGCAGAATTTTGCATCATTTTATAGACAGTTAATAATAAATTAGACATTTTACACATATGCAATAACAATAAAAAATTAACATCAGAAATTAAAAAAAAAATCATTTAAACGATCACAGTAAATTCCGTGTTTTAAATGAGCAACCGAATCTAATCAACTCACTATTTTTAAACGGACTATTAAAAAACCAAAATCCAGATATACCTACATTAATCCTGACAGATAACCCCCGACGAAGCAAGAAATATGTCAAACCGGATGGAAAATTTGAAAAAATTGAATTAGAAAGTTATTGATATTTTTAGAAAAATGAATCTGAACGTTAAATTAAATTTCACCAAAAACAAACTAATCACGATAACAAATTATCTCATACGTAATTGCTAGCTGGATATTCCTTCTCAAAATTATATCGAGAAATAAGATTTAGAAAGGGTAGGTACATGGAAAATCTATCTAGACAAGTAAAGCTACTTTTTATAAGATTAATCTTCTGTCTACCTTTCACGTTGAATTTGTTTCAATTTCGCTCGTTGTAGGAGTATGTTACCACAATTACCTACGTTTTATAAATAAAAACAAAAATCGATTAATGATATTATATAAATATTTAATTTAATGCTTATAAGTACCTATGTAATTTTACGTTTTATGTAAATTTTACGAATTGAAGACTACAATCAAGCTAAAAAACATTGAGCCCTGACTTTGAAAAGTACCTATAGGTAATTGATTTTAGTCAAACTAACCATGACAAATAACACAATAGTTTATTCCTACATAAGTATGCTTTAATTTAATAATTTTCCAAAAAGGCGTTGAGTTCACTACAGAACTACCTATATATTTCTAAAAACATGATCTTTACTTAAAATACTTGAACGCAAAGATATTTGCGAATATAATGGACGGAACCTTTTATGATCGTTTAGTTCAACTTTCAACTTCAACTAAAAGGCCATAGATGTGTTTGGATAAATAAAAATACAACTAAAGTGATATTCAAAATCTTCAGAAATTTCGCATATTTACCTAACTGACATGAGCGAGTTTCCAGTTATTACGTTTTCAAAAAGTTTCAATAGGTACGTGCGTATGTACGTACCTACTTGAAAAAATAATTCATCCCGAAAAAGATGAATAATGAGGTGTAATGAAGAGATGTTATGTAACGACATGAGTAATGTTAATATTAAATATTTACTCAATTATTGTAGTTTCAATTCTGAATGACGTCATCTATTTTTACCTTATAGCTAACGTACCTACCTATTTTTGTTTCGGTAGAATACTAACAAAATATAAATCTTTATCAGAATGCTCATTCTAATTATTTAAGAATATCTTTTTATTAAGTACATATGTGTATAATAATCTATTCCAACTAGGTAGTTTTTAAATTAACAACTTTTTAAATACATAAGTTGTAAGGTACTTTATAAAACCTTCAATAAAGAAATTAACATTTATGTAACAATAATAGTAAAACCTGCTTAAATCTTAAAACGTAAAATTATGACAGTAATTTAAATTACAATATAAACATACACATATAAGTCAGTATACTTATTTCTGATTTCAACCGACAAATAAGTAGGTACATAATGACGATTTAGGGTTGAGCTCTTGCACGCGAAAAGTTTACCCCTTTCCTGCTTTTGGCAGTGACGAATTAGTTGTCAGATAATTAAAGCTTCAGCATTATTTTCTGATTAATTTAACTTTTGCCTTTAAGCAAAATATTTTAACACATACTTACATGTAAAGATTTAAGAAACTGCCTGATATAACAATTTAGAAACACTATGCTAACAATTTATTTGTTTAATTTATATTTTACTTACATGTTGTTTTACATGTAGTTACTTCAAAGAAAAAAGTCTGCATATATTGCTAATTAGATACTTGAGTTTAATTACACAAGTAGGTAAATATTTACATATACATTTAATAATGTATTTAGTAGCTACATATATGAAACTTATATTTTGTAATTTAAAAGTTTTCATTGCCGTTCAATACCTACAAACAGTATAATCCTACAGTGCAATGTAGTATATGTGCATACGTGTTACGGGCAAAGTCCGCAGAAATTGTTAATTAGCGGACTTGGTCCGGTTTAATGCGGACGAAGTCGACATTACCCAACGCACCGGTGTGCAATGTCAGAAATAATCATTTCTTTGCGAACTTTGTCCGGTTATGAACGGATCTACCTGGACAAAGCTGCGCTATGTCGCTCCTATTTTACCTACATATGCATTTTTGAGGACTGATATTAATATTATTGTTGAATAACTTTTAATTAATGATTTGATAACAGAACGCTATTAATTCTACTGATATTTGTAATAATAAATAGAGGGTCGTCTGAAAATGTCAAAAAATGTTTCATAAAATATGGATTCTAATTAAATTGAGCTAAAATGTTTCGTTTATGAGAAAGGAGAACCACTGTATCGAATGCAAGATAGTTTTCGTATTCAGAGATTTTTAAGATATTCATATTTTTTGCGGTGAAAGGTAAGATCAGTCTTTATAGGCATCTTATGTCGGAATTGCACAGGAAAACATATGATCTCGTTTCTAACAAAGGCAAAGCGATTGATGGTATCCAAAAGCAAGCTAAAAAATCTTACGCCTAAGTGAAAAAAAATTCCACCTCTAAGAATCAGTAACCATTCCGCTATCAAGTGTTGATTGGAATAAAGGTGATCCGAGAAAAATATTAAGTGTCGCACTACAGGTTACAAACAAGGGTTTTTCGAGATTGGCACTAAAAGTCGCGTTTTAGCTTTACTCTACTCCCGAAATCAATTCGATCAAATCCAAAATCAATAGCGCAGCTCTGCCCACATAGATCCGGTCATAACCGGACAAAGTCCGCAAAGAAATGATTATTTCTGGCATTGCACACCATTGGTCGGGTAATAACGACTTTGTCCGCACTAAACCGGGCCAGATCCGCTAATTAATCATTTCTTCGGACTTTGCCCAACAGGGACGGACAATGTTGACATTGTCCGGACCTACAGGGCGTAACACCTACAGGGTATGTCACGACGAGTTTTGGTTAGAAGAATATAGGAAGGTAATAAGAGTTGCGTTAAGGGTTAATAAGAGTTAAATCTAAAGAGATGTAGATGGAAGTCAGATTCTACCTTCGGGGCTGACAAGCAGTCAAAACCAATCACGTCGCCACTTCACAGGGCCTAATTTCTACTTTTGTAGATATCTCAGGAACTGGTGATAATAAATAAATAAGTGGAGGGTTTCGTGAAAATATTTTGTGGTCGGTTATCGCAATCTGTAAAATATACAGAGTGTTTCATTTAAAATAGAAAAGTTAGTATCTTTTCCCCTAAAACCGGAAATGATAAAAGTTGACAAATATGACTTTGAGCCGCTCGTTGTGAACGCATTGTATAATAATTATACCGATAATATACTTTATATAAATTATGCAACTTTTATAATATGAGACGGTAAACTTTAAAAACTCTTTTAAAAATCTTCTCAAATCATCGCGAAATGCAACGATCTAAACTAATATAATTTGTCGCCATTTTTAAATAACCAAAATGTATATATTTTATTGTAATACGGTACAAATTTTCCGCAATAATTTCTTTTCAAACATTTATATAACAAGACCTAACTGTAATTGAACGAATCCTCTAGACACATATAGAAAAAAACAAATGGTTTAGTATCACAGCCCTGAAGCGCTAGGAGCGATGCAAATTTTACACATGCGAATTGGAATGCGAATTAAAAGTTCTAAATTTCTTTTATACCTAAACCGCGAGAAGGTTCATCTAAATTTTAAATAGGTTTCACTAATATTCGTTAATTAAATCACATTAGAGCATAGAAACTGCTTGAATAAACTACATTCGACCATATATCAAACCCGCCCCGAAAAGTTGTATACAGGTTCGTTGAACTCCAATTGCTTGAGCAAATAAGGTCGCATTTGTTGATTATAAATTCTTATTGTGAGTTCGTTAAAACAATTAAGTTACTTGTAAACAATAAATATAAGTAACTGACTGATTAAAGGAAATTTAGAAAATGTCAAATTATGCGGCATTACTATGCATCGTGTTCGTATAAATTTTAAATCATCCCCAAACCATAAAGTTAGCAAATTAAATATTCTACGGTTTTAACTGCCTGTTATAATTACTGATAGTAATCGTCGTAGCGTAAACTAAACAGATTACCTGGAATAAACTGTAATTACTCGTTATTAAGAGGTATTACTGCCGGCAGCCACTGCAATTGGAAGTAATATACGTACTAGGTTACATATTTAGAGTATTTTCATTAAAAATTATTGCATAGGTAGTACTTGTACGCATTTTTAAATTTCTAATAGTATCAAAACTTGTTTACTTTAAATTTTCGTCTTTCCGATTAAAATTTGTTACCACCACTTTAGAAAATTAATTTAGTTAATATCCGCTTAGTTTTGTTTAAGCCAATCAAAAAATGATAAATTTTAAACTTAACGTGCCGGTCATGTTGATCTTTCTATCGTTTTCTGATTGGCGTAAGCAAAGATAGGCAGATATAAACTAAATTAATTCCCTAAGGTGGTGATAACAAATTTTAATCGGAAAGACGAAAATTTAAAGTAAACGAAACTATGTATATTTAATAAGTTGTGATACTATTAGAAATTTAAAAATGAATACAAGTATATATGCAATAATTTTTAATGAAAATACTAAAGTTTTGAACATGGCATATTCTATCGATGATTTACCTAATGCACACATATGATTTGGCAAAGAAAGTCTACAATCTATTAGTAGGTACTGTAAAAATACGAGGTTTTATTGATGACGTGATTGGAACCTATCGTGAATAACGTGTAACTATTATTTGCGTCTTTAGATTACCGAGATAATTTATGAAATAAATATCAGTTAATTTTCAGGAAACCAGAAAAATGTTATACGAATTTCATAAAGTATGTATGATATTATTTCATACCTATCGTTATTTTCTACTCGATTGTAATTTTTAAGTGTATGTATAGGTAGCTTTTCAGTAAAACCACCATTTCAAAATATTAGAAAGAGACAAATAATAAAAATATAGGAAATAAGAAATTAATTACATTAAAGTCGTATAGTCACTTATTTATTTAATCGCTATTTAGTCGATATCTATAAAATTTAGTTACCGCTTCGTATTCGGAAACGTTTATTTAACTAACTTTATTTTTTATTTAGTTCATTCCAAATTATTTTTGAATCCAATGCGTGTGGGGAAAACAATTAATGTATTTGACAGTTCGCGAAAAAAGTTCACAGAGGATACGTTGTAAAATTATTAGTGACGCAGCGCCAACGGAGCAATATGAAAGACAACTTTATCCTGTTTGTAGAGTGTATAATGTTTTAATCAATACAACCGTTACCCACTTATCTACTTCTATATAGGGCGATTCCAAAATGACACACCAACTCTACAGTATGTTGTAAGAAACCATTATAGTCGAAAGAACGAAGATCCTAGATCTTATTGTTAGATATGATACGATCATTCTATTTTTTTTATTGTTCACCGACTTCTTTTGTTTTTCATAGATAATCTATATATTGCGTTTTATAAAAAATAAATACGTCCAACTAATAGATAAGTACAAGAAGAAAATTTTCTATCTAATAAGCAGCAGTAGGTAACTTATGTCAGCTATTTAACATTTTCATTTTCGTTAAGTAAAAATTTGCCAACGAGTTTCAACAACCGAAGCCGTAGGTAATAAAAATGCACATATACCTATAGATAAAAGTATATATTTTCTCTATGATAGTTATAAGTACCTAACACCCAAACATGTTTATAGATAAGCTGTGTTGTTTGCGTACGGTATAGGTAAGTACGTAGGTAATAAAAATAAATTAATGTCATAACTATAGAGATAGTAATTTCTTAAATGTTGCTGGTTGTTACAGAAATTATCCCGCCATCTAATTTAGATAATTGAACGTACTTGCCCCGACATTCAACAGAAAATTAAATAAAAATAGAAGAATAATTTAATTCAATTCGAAGTAATTATTCATTACATAATTCAGTTAAGATAAAGTGTGATAATTAAAATTACATTTGTAATTAGTTAATTATCAATTTCTGAAATATTTCATATAATATTAGGTGAGTACCTACTAACTTGACATAGAATAAAAGAAACTCAAAGAAAGACGGTTTTAATTATCCTTAACGATTATGAGTAACATATTCTAACAAGGAAATCACGAGAAATAACATTGTTTTAATTATATGAAAACCATGCCTTTACAAAGGAACTAAAGAGCAACAAATATCGACAAAACAAGCCAAATCAGTTCAATTTTTGCTAGACTAGTTTCTTTTGCAAGCGGAATATAGATACAAAGAATTTGTAATTCCCTAGGTGGCATCTAACGCCGGCCATTGTTTATCAAGCACACGCCTTTCTCTAACACCAAGTCTGAAGATGCTGAAGAGAATTCAAGTCCCCACCGTCATATTTTCTTCCACTTTATTATCAGTTCGCAGTACAAGGTTTACTGCTTCTGCAAACGGAATTGATAATGGTGAATTATTTACCAATCGTGTTCTAAGCGATGGCATTACGTGTGCGGAATTTTTGATTACTAAAACACAATTTATAAAACTTTCCGACGAACTTTAAAATCTAATATCCGCAAAATAACTGGAACTCGCCTTACGTCTTTTTATGCATGAAATAAAAATCATTACGGTTCCAGATATTTACGAAATAAAATGTCGCAGTTACAACTATTACGTAGCTATAAAAAACATTCCCGTGTAGTTCGATGCAGTTCATTTAATTATTTTATAATTAATTTTTCTACAAATTTAATTAACATGTATTAAAGTTAAATTAAAAACAACAAAAAAATCGAATTTTATACTAAACTGTTTTCAAAGTATATATTATTGGCAGAGGGTGCCTGTAGCATCAAACACATTATTGGTGTATACGTAATAATATTATGTACTTTTTAATTTGTCGTGCTCTTTTTTAATCGGGATAGCTATACTCACACATATTTAAATATGTATGTAGGTACATACTTAATACATTATCCACTAATTAGAATAAAATGAGAACAAAACCGAATAAGATGTTGAACATAATTAAAAATTTGAATTTAGATGCATGGTGACACGTTTTACGGCTATGTTTTGCAGCTCTTCGTTGGATTTTGGATTTATGAATGGCATTGTTTTCCTTTGTAATACATTATTTTATATTATTATTATACTTTTTTAAGGTGAAGCTTATCTGACCAAAAAAAAAACAACAAACGACTGTACACATTCAATAATTCTCAAAAAAAAAATCGCAGTAACTAATGTGCAATTTTTTGAAAAAATCGTATGTTAAATTAAAAAAAAAACAGTAAAAAATACATATTTTTAGTAAGTTTCTTGAAAACTAGATACAATTTCGTTCTAATTTTGGTTGACACGCTCGGAATATTGAAAGGGAATTATTTTCAATTAAGTGGTGGTTCTGAAATGGCTCTGACGGTTATTGTGGTCGGTATGATGAATAGAATATAGCCATAAGATTTTATGCTTGCATCGCAAAGTGCAGAAATCGCCATTATTTTTACACTAAGAATCTGAACTATTATCGTGGTTCACACAATAGATTCTGCTAAACTACGAATTTATGTCATTACGACAAAGTATCGGAATTATATCCCTGTCGAAATATAGATTACCTATAATATAGAATACTTGCGGAAGAACGTGAATTTATTATAAATTTATCTTCACGAATGAATAAAAATTCCCGTAAATCAATTTAACGAGTTCGACTTGTGATAATTATTTCAGGTATCTACATATGTTTGGTTTAAATAAATAGAAAACCTTATCCATCCCACGTGCGATATAAGACGACCGGGCAAGCCGATAGTACCTAATTATCAAGCGGTCGTAACACGATATACTACATAATTTATTCCTGTAAATTTTTAAATATAAAAGAAATAAAACATCCAAATCTATATCGTACAATATATGTAGTTTATGTATCTACTAGTTTAAATTTAAAGAAATGGCGATTCGTGTGTTCTACGTAATTATAAAATGGATTTACGTCCTATATAATACCTATCGACTATAACATTCACAAGTTCAACAAAACCTATTACCTAGACTCCTAATTTAATATCTCATTTTGAAAGTGTAGAGAAAATAATATAAAGAACAAAACGCAGCACAAACATAATACGTTTGTACATATATACATATTAATACAATGTACAAAGTTTTAGTAGTACTAATTGTAAGATTAAAGAAAAAAGAACGACTTACATTGGTTTCTAAAAGAATACATAGGCCTCGATATTCTTCGACATAGATTTTTTAATCGCGAAACCCGTTAATTGTTTATTTAAAATAAGCCTTATTTTGTTTAAAACGAAATTAAAAACCGATATTGTAATTCGCCGAACGTAAGACGTCTTATTACGTAAGACGTTTTTTCATAGTTTTAGACCCCCTCCCGCCCCATAATAAGAAAAAAATAAGAAAAAAAGTATAACCCCTGTCCCCTCCTTCTAATCTTACCTAAGATAAAATATAAATATGTTTATTTTATATTTGGAAAAAGAATTAAACATTTAAACAATATAGGTACTTCAATTTGTAACAAATATAAATATTATAATGTAAAGTTATGAAAAACCAATTACAAAAAAAAACAAGCCTATTCGTTCCTAGCTGCCCATGGGCTAAGAAGTCAATCAGCCTGTCTGTGATTGCGAAAAAATAAAATTCTTACGTATACAATTGTCATGACCCCTCCCGCCCCCGAGTACGAAAAAATAAGATGTTAGCCAACCCCGTGTCCCCCCTAAAACTTGTTGAAATCTTTTGTTTGCTATTAAGAAAGAAAAAAAAACTACCTACATATGCACTTTTTTTTTCTCAAATTCGATTATTTCGATAATCATCGAACGTGTAATTTAGAAGTTCTATGAAAAATAAAATTATTTCAAATAAATTTTTATTTTATTACTAAACCGGGCGATTCGTAAATAATGCGAAAAACTTTAAGAAAGAATTACTTGTCAAAAATGAAGGACGGGATTTTTATAGAAAGTTTATTCCTTAAACGTCCCCTTTCGGAGTTACACCCCCTCCCCCCCATATGGGAAAAGTAAATTTAAGTTTTCATTTTCTTTCTCAAACTTGGAGAAATGTAGAAAAATGACATTTAGTAGATGATTTTACCGGATTGGGACAAGTGGACGCCGCCAACTGGGCGCGAAACCGAAATACCTATTGTGTCTTTGTGTGTATTGATTTGTGTTCTTATTTCAAACGATTTTATTAACAACATTGTATTAGTTTTATTAAATTAACTCAGCAAAAAAATTTCATCGGTTTATGCATTTAAAGCTGTGCACACGGAGTAGTTGTCTGTATACAAGGGGTTAGGTTAAGGTTGAAAGAAATAATAAAATCTTAAATTTTTAAGCACAATAACATATTTATTAATAATATATTTCTGATATTTCCTGAAATGTTTAATTATTATCGATATTAACTAAATTCGGATATTAGCGGTAACATATATGTACATAGGCATATATTATTATGTAACACGTTGAAACTGACAAAGTTTCGCTTATTACATGAAATCGGCACACAATTACCAAATTAATGAAGATAATACATTTTTGATGTTAACGAAAACACAAATTTAAAATAAAATAAAAAATAACAACATAAGTAATTAGAACAATATCCATTGTAAATATTTAAAATAACAACGCTCCTATTTTAAATACAACCAACCGCTTTGTAAATACCTACTTTACTTACATTTTGAAATGATTTATTCGAATAGTCAATGTAAACGTGTTTAAAGCGATCTGTTTTACTTCATCTAATTATGCATATTTATAATAATAGGTATTTCGGTTTCGCGCCCAATTGACCGCGCCCACTGGTCCTAAGCCCGATTTTTACTAATCAAAAGGTTTCCTATACCTAGTAGGTAATATTTTCAATCTTCTCGTATCTTCACAAGTTGGTGAAAATTACAACCCTTTTTAGTTTTTTAGAGACCTTTTTGGAGGGTTGAAATTTTGCAATTTAGAAAATCTATTTTGACTCTTTTATTTATCCTGCGAAACATACAGTTTTTGGGTAAAAAAAATAAAATAAGTGATCGGGCATTACGGTGAAACATGGAACATAGTAATGTTCCGTGACATTTTATTGGTTAAATCAGGCAGATCATTTTTAATCAACTAAAAATCATGATAAGAACTAGTTTTCTGTGTAGATTATTTTTTTAATAATTTTGTGTATTTGTTGAATATTCTCTAATGTGTTGACTTAATAACTACTACATACCTGCGTCATGTTATTTATTAAGAAAATTTCGAAGAAATGTGGTGAAATAAAAAGTGATAGAACCTAACGAATGTTCTTCAATTACAGATAGACATCTTTTATCTTCTCGCCTTTTCTGACAACAGACAAACCTATTTAACCAATAAAATATCACGGACTATTGATATGCTCCAAGTTTCACTGTAGTGTACAATCGCTTATTTTATTTTTTTTAGGTTTTGAGGAAAAATGAGTTTGCAAAAAAAATTTATCATTGTTAAAAAAGAATTGAAAGTTAACAAGTGCGCATTCACAAACAAGGACCAGCAATTTTTAAAAATATAAATTTTTAGCATCCGACTGTATCACATAATAAACCTCGGTACCTACCGCGTTGATATTCTCCCGATTTATTTGCAATATAATGTGGAAATAATAATTATTGTTTTGTAAAAATTACGCCTAATAATATTCAAGAAAAGAGATTTATACAAAAAATTACTAGTTACCCTAGAGTAATATAAATTAATGCGATGCGAGGATTAGTAATCTGAATACGTAATTAAAAAACTTCTGTTAAGGTTTCAATATTAATGATTCTTCCTAAATTATGCTGGGCATGCGTATTACAACTACATTGTCGTAATGTTCCTTTAGAGTATAATATTATATAATTATAGGAGTAATATGTAGGTACCTAATGTAAAAACGAGTAAGGAGAATTAATAATAATTACACAACTTCCTCGTTTTCATTTTTCCAGGGAACTTTTCCTTATTTATACAAATTAGGAAATCGGTCTTATCTAAAATTTTACCAGAGTTGTAAACAAGAAGCGACAGAGAATAATGCTCGTTGAAAGAAGAGATAACCGGGAAGAAATAAAATGAATGGAATGCGTTACGCGGTAACCTTAGACCAAACTTAATTGAAAGAAGGAGCTCTGACCTCTGAACCACGGATAACACCGTGTAAAAAGAACAATTTTCGAACTGAAATTCCTATTTACTTCGAACATTCTTATCAATTTTTCGCTATTTACGAGATCAAGTTTTGAAAATACAAAACAATCATAAAAATCAATATTCTTGATTAGATCAAAAATATAAGATCAATAAACACCCGCAATTCGAGTTATTTTTGATTTATTATATAAAAAAGACGGTAAGTACTTTAGAAAACCAAACTGAAATACCTAATATTAAGTACATAATTTGTATCCCACGCATTATAGAGAAATATCTATATGTAAATACTTGCTATATTTTTAATATGTTAACTAACAAACTGTAAGTAAGTGCTACAATTCCTTATCGAAAACGTGTTAGAAGAACAAAGATAGGCGTATCATACTGTAACTACAATCTTTATGAATAACTGAAAGTGTGTCTAGATCAATAGTAAGAGGTTCCAGTGCGAGGGTGTGTGTACAAGCACTGCGTGCGTATCGCAGTAAATCAAAAGAAAAAAAAAACTAAAAATGAACAGCCACTAAAATTTAAATTCATAATTAGATTGGGCGAGTTTACAACTTATAAAATTCTCTGTTGTTTTACAAAACACACAGGATGTTTCAAGAGGAATAGTAAATATTTTAGCAGACGGCCGTATAGACTATTCTGAGTAAAAAATGTTCATATAAACATGTGTCCAATTTCCAATGGGTGTGAAAATTTACCTACTTGTTTGTAATACACCCATAAAAATCTTACAAAAAATATGAATAAAAGACAAATGTCTTATCGGTTTCCATATATAAGGTTTCCATTTCCATAGAAAACAATCTAATGGAATAAGGTCTGGAGACTTTGGTGGCCAATAAACGTGACCACCGCGGATGTTTCGACGTTCGTCGAATATTAATTTTTAAAATTATAAATTAACTAAATCAGAACGCGCTAATTTCCAACAGTTTCCATGTCCATTGAAAATTAGAGACGTGTTTATATAAACTTATTTACTCATAGGAATAGTTCATAATACCACCTCATAAAATATTTACTATTCCTCCTGAAACGCCCTGTATATGAAGATAAAATGGAATAACCCAAAGATCCTGTTTATATTATATCCTTTATTAAAGACTTATAAAGTTTCGCAAATATCTACTAGAAAAAATGTCCATGTTTTCACTAATAAATAAACCAAGTATCAAGTAAAGTCCCATAAAGATTAATAAATAAAACGTATTATTAGCAGTAAGTAGGAGTTATGAAATTCTTTTTGTTTCATTTAGCAAAATTAATATTTACCTAATATTTCTCATCAATTCATATTAACCCTTTCGCTACGGCAAATCTCACATTTAGCCGGTAGGTTAAATGTTAATAAAATTGTTTTAAATTATTTTGGATACTACAATTATTATTTAATTATGTTTAATACCTTTTGCCAATATAAAAAATTTTGTTTTTCATTTTAAACATACATACCTATGGTATATTTCCATTTTTTTCTTGGGCCTTCTGTAACTGATAATAATGATGACAATTAAATTTTTTAAATAACAAAATTTTTTAACTATTATCAATTTATACATTGATAAAGTAGACCTCAGAAAAAGGTTGAAATATACATTTAAAGTAAAAAACAATATATTTTTATATTGGCAAAAGGTTCCTACCTATTAAAATTAATTAAATGATTACCTAGGTGTGTAAAAACGCCAAAAAGAAATCCAACATTTATATGATGATTATTATGACAATCAAATGATACACTATCAACAAAGTACACTCAATTACTGATGCATTTTCAAATGAATACATTTCTACCACTACGTGAAAACGATTCGTAATCACCGTATACCGGGTGTCACAGACCATCACCTAAAAACATAAAAATCGCATGACCGACATAGTTTTAAATTGTCGTAGCAGCTCTCAAATTAAGCTAGAGCAGTGGAAGTAGAGCCATTTCGTAGCATTGTTTCTGACCTTTTTTATGATATGGAACGCAATAAGGGTTGTGGGAAATTTTTTTTGTCCGTTTTTTGTGAAAACTTTAATTTTGAATTTTGAAAAAAGTGCATCTTCAAAACTTTTCAAAAAATTCTAGAATATAAGTAGTTCATACTAATGTTAAATGATTTACATAATTTAAAAGTGGGATGATAATGGGTCCATAATTAAAATAATCTAAAGCAAAATCCCCTTCTCAACAAAATTTAGGCCTATAAGGATGTCCAGGAAATTATGTAAAATCACCCGAGAGCATATAAACCACTTCAAAATAACACCTCGAGTTCCTCTAATTTTTTTCCTACGGTGCTCCTCTCGTGAGATATTCACCCCCAAAGTTGCAGAATAAAAATCAACTTCTTATTTTTTATGTATTATTTTCTCGAATATGTTCATTTTATTGAAATTAAGAAAAATACCTTTTCTATTCTAAAATAGCTGGAGAATCCGAAAATATCATTAAAAATTTATAAACTTAAACCTCTAAAAAAATTTGACGTTAGAAAGAGTAGGGGTAGTGCACCCCTGGCTCTCCTAAAGTGATATCAAAACACCGTTTTAAAGACCGTAATTTATTACGTAGGCACACTAAAAATTATTAATTTCAATGCGAGAATGTGAGAAATAAAATCAGTGCATTTTGTAGAAGAATTCTAAAAATATACTTTATAATACAATTAATACAATAATAACTCCCAGGAATTTATAATTGATTAATAATAGCACAATTGGCAGGTATACTAACACACCCTTCTTAATATTATTAATACCTGTAGACTTATTACGTTCTAAAATAATAAAATTCAATTCTAAAATTTCAATAGTTAAGTAAATGGTCGGAATATTATGTTTTACAACATTTCTATATTTACCTAACTATAGGAAAATATTCAAGTCCTGCTGTGTATAAACAACCACCAAATGTTTTATGCAAAATTACACAAACTTCAATAACAAATGTAATTGAAGTTAAAATTATGTTAAGAGAGCTGGAACTGGTTTCCATAGAGAGACAACGCTTTATCAAGAACGCGAATGAACAGATCTGCCGCCGCAAATTAATAGGAATAATATTTGGTATAACCGCAATTGAATGGGCTTCACCGAAGTTCAGCGTGAAACCTGAAATGAACTTAATAGCTTTGAAGCGGATGAGCGGTGCAAATAAACATACAAAATGCAATTCGAAATGCGTAGAAAAAAAAGAAAATCAAGTTTATGCAATAAATTCGATGGTGAACATAAAATAAATGAGGTTATTACAATAAATGTTTTTAGAAAGATAATGGGAGTATGCAAATAGAAAATTACGTGACTGACATTTTGAGGATAATTTAATATGTAAAAATTCAGTGCCCTAAAAATTATTATGCCCTAAAAACACGTAGTACTATAAAATGCGATAGCACAACGTGACATTTCCATTACAAGAAATATGTTCAAAATGAGAAAGGCTTGCAATCCATCAAATAGATGTGACGTTGATACGCATAAAAAGATGTTACATTTTCAATTTTTACTTTGAACATGATGAATCCAAGAAAAGTGCTATCCTCAAAAATGCTATAAGAAGTTATGTAAAGAATGTTTTATTAAATGTACCTACAGTCGAAGTAAAATGTTCTGGCGGTCGAGCTTGAAAGTTTATATATCGAAAAGTACCTAACGAATTTCAATCAAATAAACTGCATGCTAAAGACACTTTATTCCTACATAAGTATGCGTAATTTTATAATTTTCCAAAAAGACGTTATGTTATTACAGCAATATATGTTTTAAAAAACGTGATTTTTACTCGTATTTTAAAAACGCCTATAGATTCATAACTCGATTATTCAAAAACGATATTTATGTACTTACATGAGAGGCAAAACGAACCTTACAAGATAATTTAGTGCAATTTTTGTGAAATTTTATTAATTAGTAAAAAAAAATCATAATAAAAAGTTTTCTGTAGCTCCGATTCGCTCATTTGACGAAATATTAAAAAAATTCTCGCTTACACGTGGGTGAACAAAGAAGGTAAATTACCTAGTAAAACAGTTAATAAAAATATTAATGTTTAAAGGCTCTAGAAATTATAACATATTGATAGACGAAGAGCGATGCTTACGTATTCGGGCCGTGGTGGGGTGAAGTAAGTGCAATATCGAGCCTATCATTATTGCAATGCGGTATTAGAAATAATGTAAAGATTGTAAAGGAAATAATAGGAATTATGTGTAATTAATTTTTTCACGTTTGGTTTGGTTACGACTTTGGTGTAATACTGCTTATTTAGCCGCTATTAGCCACTTCCTATGTAGAATGATAAAGGTTGCCAGCCAACCTACTGCGTGCGCGTCTCGTTTTAACAACACATTATATTATTTATTATAAAATATATTAAAACATCTCCAAAACAGCTTTACGTACAAAACTGAAATTTTCACTGTGCAATCTCAAATAGGTAGTTTTTGGAAATTTTATGCAATTTGGCTCTACCGTTTTTAAGATATAAGCTTTCAAACTCAGCCGCCAGAACATTTTACTCCGACTGTAGGTATCTAGAATATGATTCAAATTATCATTAATCAGTATAATATAGAAAATGTTATACATATCTGATGTACATATTCTAAAATATAAAATTTTAAATTAAGAAAGGGAAGAGGCTATTAACTTATTGTTAGGTTTAACATTTCAAGTAAATATTTCCCACAAAACGCCAATTTTGTTATGTTTTTAAAAGCATGTGCGAAAAAGCGAAGTGGGTATAATGTTTCCACTCCAAACATTTTATTTAATAAATAGATACTTAATTTTAGACTTAAAATAATTTTCAATTTAATAGCGGAATTACAGTACAAAATATACCAGTTATGCTCCGGTTGCGTAACAAATTTTTCATAAGACATTGAAGATTATCACTCATTTGGAATTAATCTGGTTTGTTTCGGCCGATGAAATACAGGCGTCTCTTTGAGGAAGGCATTTCCACAAGAACGATGATCCTAGTTTGCTATGTAGGAAATTGGTACACACAAACTAGCAAACTTTTGTTGTAACATGATACATGAGGAAATTTATCGCTTCATTTTAGAAATTAACCCAGTAAAGAAAGTAAAATATTACCTAATATGTTTAATCAATTATCCTAAAAATAATTGCATTAGAATTAAATCGTGAAATATATATATATATTTTTTTTATTACTCCTAAATAAACATCTACTTCAAATTTGCAAATATGTACTCATTTTACACAAAATGTACATTATTACACAAAAATTTCGTACCAGCACCCTTTATACAAATTTCGGCGTCCAAATAGAAAAATACAAAAAACCAAATACCAGTTTAAAATTATTTGAATAATCACTATCTACTACCTTTACACCGCAAAATTATAAATTCACTCTATTTTTAATTTAAAACCTATTCGTATGCGTTTAAGCATTGAAAATTTCCCTATTACAAATCATAATCCAGATAAAAATTTAACCGCATTTTTATGCGACCGATACACCGACAAAACAACTAATAAACCTACTTTAATTATCTTATCGAAGTGCTAACAAAGAACTGAATGTTTTTAAAATAAAAGTTGGATTTCCTAGAATCCACATATAAATTCAAATGCATTTATATATAGAATTCTGGCAAAACCGATTCAGATCTTTCGCGTCAGTGGTACAGAGAGGTAGTGCTTGTTTCAGTAGTTCGAATTTTAAATTACAGCGTCGTATTATTCGTGTGTGCGAAGAGTATTCGTTCGATTTATAAGGCCTTTTTTGCGTGTGAGTGCGTTGTGTTGTGTTCTCTAAAAGGATTACAAACAAAAAGAATTAATACGACAAACAAAGGTAGGATCTTTTTTGTCGACTAACACTCCCTGTATTTATAAAGTGTAAATATATGGACTTTTAAGTTCTAATACGAATTCTCTGAAAATCGAGCTTGGTTAGGCTCTTGGATAGGGATTCGGTTAGGGTTTTGGTTAGGGCTCCTCAAACATTCGACGGTCCATTTTCGCGAACGAAATTTTATCTTAGGCGTGTTTTCGCGATCACAGTGGTTGGTGAAGTACAAGTTCACAGTCAACGGAAGAATCTACGCTGGAAATTAGCAATATAGGGAAAACGTTGACGAGAAAAAGGTAGGAAAATAGAAAGAAAAATTTAGTAGTTTCTAATTTTTTTTAGTCTGTTATAGACAAATGGCAATCGCAGCGACAGCAGTGTTAGTCTGCATTTTACGTAAGTATTAAAAAATATATTTCAGTGGAGAGTAAAGGTCGCGGTTTTGAAGTGGCCAAGAAGTGGTTTTGTACAGTTATAATTGATCCTCTATCTAGTAAAATAGGTCGCTAAATTTCTTTATTCGATACATACGAAAGTACACGAGCAGGTCTTCTACTACTTAATTTTCTACATGCAGTTGCGATATTTATATGTAGATATAAATAATTTAAATAATTAAAAGCAGCAACTTTGAACATAAAATTGAAAATGAAAATGGTGCGCTGTTATGTGTTCTCTGTTCTTCTGTACAGAGTGGAGGCGTGAACGGTAACGGAAGCAAGTATGAAAAGATTGGAATCCTTTGAAATGTGGATATACAGACGCCTGCTAAAAATAAACTGGATTGATCGGATACGAAACGAAGAAGTGTTGCGCAGAATGAAGAAAGTGTTAGACATTCTCCGGACAATCAAAATCAGGAAGTTCTCGTACTTTGGTCATGTTATGAGGGATCCAGAAAAATACAACATCTTACACCTTATAATGCAAGGAAAAATCAACAGCAAACGTAGGCCTGGTAGGAGAAGTTTGTCATGGATGAAAAATCTGCGGCAATGGTTTGGTCAAACGTCCACGGAACTATTCAGAAAGGCGGCCAACAAAGTTACTATTACAATCATGATCGCCAACGTTCGATAGCGGACATGGCACCTATAGAAGAAGAGTAACTTTAACTTTCAAAGAAACATTCAGTTGTTTTTTTGCATCCAGACTATTTTTAATTTTTCAAAATTTTTATTATAAAATGTATTTAAAAAAAAACACTAAGGAATCTGATTTCCAGTGATTCATTGCATAAAATATCTACTAAATTATTCCTACTAATTCTTTGCGACAATAAATAAATTAATTACATTTCGTGATTGTATATCTACTTGTAACTGATGCAATTAACTATGAAACCATATTATCATACCTACAATAATATTATAAAAGGGAGCAAGTTTTAAATTGTAGGTATAAAAACAGTAGCTTAACCAATTTAAGCAATATACGACTATTAATAGCGGTACCTTTCATTCAAGCGACCTCCAAATTTGTATTGCATCTTTATATGGATATACAAGACCAAAACCGAAACCTTTTGCACGTACGACCTATCCGAATTCGTTTAAATATTTATAGCTAGGTACATAATATTAGTATTCGTATGCCCTAGTTGCGTGTAATTGACAGCCAAATTCAAATAAAAGTCGGCGAACAGTGCAATGTTCAATATTTAATCGAGAAAAATTCTTTCACCAATCAAATATTTTATTATTCTGTAACTTGAGCAGTAAAATCTGTAGAATATAATAGAAACAACGTTAAAGTTTGCTTTTGGATTATTACTAAAATATAAGTACCTACTTACGGAGGCCATGTGTTTAAAAGAAATTGTTGTCTTTTCTAAAAAAAAAGTGAAAATCACAAAAACTTTTAAAGCATATTACAAGTGAATTCATTTTATTATTTCAAAACACGTTTTATTTTAGAATACATTTATCTTTTATAAAATGTCTGCGTTTTTCTCTTATCAAATAAATGATTCAATTATAAGTTGTTTTCATGAAGTGTGCGGGATTAAAGGTCTTTCCTCTAATTTTTTATATATGAAATGTAGTTAGGTAAGATTTGTAGTAGGTATGTATTGTTCTTGCAAATGTTACTTTTATTACCTAATTATTTTTCATAAATGGTACGTACGTTACTAGATTTTACTTTTACTGGGTGCTAACCGATAACTGAAATCGTCGATAATCCGTAAAAAAACACATTACCTAGCTATCCTGCTTAAAAATGACAAATTCCATATTCTAAACATACAAGATTTTGTAATGTAAAACGATACCTGGAAGCAAGTAGCCTATAAGTTTTTGCTGCTAATTTTGTTAAAAATTACGATGATTCGATAAATAAACAAAATAACTACGATATTTATTGATATTTAGTTCTTAATGTAATCCAATTAACTTTTCATAGGTACACAAAACAATGTTAAATTACTTTAAACTTTAAAATATTGTGCGGTAAAATCGAATCACCGAAAATCTGAATCTACTGTACTTATGTTAGTAAACAGGCAACTAACAATAAGTATACTTATGAATAATTTTAAAACGAATATAAATAGTGCTACCTATGAGCTTCGTAAACATAATCCACGTATAACATTATTATAATCAATGAATAAATTGTACAGACATGTATTAACTTTATTTTTTAAATCAATTTTAAGATTGTTTAGAGTTAACATTTTTTAATATTAACATATAGGTATTTTTTTATGCATGCTGACGTACGAATAGTAAAATTATAAAACCATTATGACTAATACGTTTCAGTAAAATCAAAAAACGTAATACAACATATTAAATACGTTTCGTATCTAATATTTTCGATAAATACATATATTATGCAAAACTACAATCGGGTAGCGTCGACAATGTCATTAGAAATACATTATGCAAGCATTCCCTTTTGAACTGTATTTGATGAGAAATAGGATCGTTTCTGCATGGTACCGTATGGTGGTAGATTGAAAATTAATAATTACGAGGGTGCGTATGAAAACTACAAATACTTGTGAATAATAGCTGAAGGATTAGGTTTCCATGCGAAGCAAATGTGTTTGAATAGTAATTTCAATACACTAAATATTAGATACGGAATAAAATTATTCGGTGGATTTTGAAATATCATATCGCGCATAATATCACAACAGTGTTGGAACCGCATAAACAGCTAATTTAGTTCTGAAATAGGAATGAAACGTTTCTGTATTACCTAATCAGAGTCGATATGTTTAAATTGGAATTAATAATTATTATGTGTACCTATAGCTCATCAGCGATAGATACGAAATTTAATAAATTTACTTTTAATAATTAGGTAGATGGTAAAACCCCGTTAATTCGGAATAATTAGGGCTCGAAGTTGTCCGGATTAACCGTAATACGTAAAGTAATCGCCCAGTCTTGTTTATATTATGGCCTCATACAATTTTAATAAAATAGGCTATTTAACTGAAATACTGAAAAAAGTAAAGTTTTAGTTTCGAAAAAAAGTTTGTTATGTCAGAAAGCAGTTAAAATTTTAAAACGTAATACGTACGTACAGTGCATACATTAATTTGAAAATTTACATTTTGCAAACTAAATTACTGAATACCGCTGGTCGATAGAACTATGTTCCTGACAAATTTACATTTTGTTTTTAATTTATATGTATTGTTTTGTTTTATTTCTGTCGTCCGAATTAAGCGAAATCCGGATTCGCGGGGTTTTACTGTACCTATATCATAATAACTTGAAAATTCGATTCGATTTGTTTAATACATTATCTAGCTAATTCTAAGAAGTAAATAAAAATAAGTACATATGGCCTATCCAAACCTATATGCAATTCACGTTATCAAAAAAACAGTTACTAGATTGTTTATTTGTAATTCGGTTTAAAGTTTGGAAAGTGACATATTCTATAGATGATTTACTTGCGCACATATTAGATGGTATAAAGAAAAACTACAATTTATTAGAACTGTCAAAATACGAGGTACGAGGTGACAGCACTGTGTGAAACGTCCTCATCTAGTAACCTTTTATTGATGACGTGGATTGCATATAGGTTTGGACGAAGTGTACCTAACATGTTTTAAATAAAACGGACATTTAAGAAATCAAAATATTTAAATAAAATATGTAAAACTGAATTTCGCAGTTACTGCGAATGGGCCATAATTAATACTTAAACTGCCGGCCAAGTAGGTAGAGTTATGACCAAATTATTACGGATTTTGTTTTAGAAATAGCTTTCTAAAGAATTATTTTGCACCCTGTTAAATACTTCGCGAAAGCGGTCTCTTTACTATTAGACGTTGAAATTATTTTTCTTGTATATCTTGCTACTAGGCGTGAAATTGTTGAATTTTAAAACAATGGGGAAAATCTAAAGATTCAAGTATTGTCAACGTTTAATCGAAAATATGTCAAATAGGTAGGTACAGACCGTTTTAAAGGCTAGAAGTTGACACACTTAGGGCCAGTTTCATAAAAGAAACTAAAATTAGGTACCTACCTACTTAATTTTAATTATTAAACTGCAGTGCAATACCAAACTTTGTAAATTCTTAGATATTTATGAACAGAACAAAAAACAATGAAAGAAATTAAAACTATGTAGGTACATATAGGAATGAATCACTGAAGAAGAAAAATTAGATAATCTCATATACTGTCTGAGTAATACTGTCATTACTGGGTCGTCGTTGTACTTGGTACACCTTACACGGTCATTATTCGGCATCAGTAACCACTTGAGACAGTATAGAGTGTAATATGATTTTTATATGCTGTTACATCTTCTTCTGTCAATTATTTTAAAAGCGTTGCTAACGCACATAACATGCCTCTTCTACATATTCATCTTCTCACCCAAACAGATCGCTTTTTTCGTTTCTTTTTTTGTGGTGTCAAGATAATCATTTAAAACTGATAAATAAAATTGATACCAACACGAACAACTGTTGTATTCGCCATTTTGTAAGACGACCACATTCGATAAACTTGATTCGACAATTCTCCCACTGCGACTTTTTAAGAGTAACTTTAATGACTCCATTAAAATGTTCTAATGAATTCCGGCCTTTAGGGCCGGTTTTTCAATCGCCAGTGAACTCTGACTATTAATCAATCACCATTGAAACAATTGTTTCTAATAATTTATATAGTGATAGATGGTCAGAGTTAACTGATTTTTGAAAAACGAGCCCTTAAGTATTAATTCGAATTAAAAGATTAATAAATATGTTAATTTCTACAAAGTTATTAAGTTTACACGCATGTAACAATTATGCGATTTTTAATTCTATTTGAACTAGAATCTGAATGATTTAGAATATCCATAATAATTTGGCATGACTGCAGGTATGCTTACAACACGTGCCAGCAGTTTAAGTGTTAATATCCGCACCAGAGATGTGTATTTTATATTAAAATAATACTTGTTAGCAAATTCATACTTCAAACGGTACATGTATTTCAGTCGTCATTTGTTTAAAATTTAATCCATCTCACGAAGATAGGCGAAGGAAGTGCTATTGCGATCTAATTAAAAATGTAACTTATCATTTAAAATATTTTCAGTAAATCGCATAGAAAAATTGACGCAAAGATTCCTGCCTAGATATTGCCCATTAGCAAAAAGGTAATTTATCATGACTATTTAGTTAAAAGTGGGCCCTATATTGAAATATGAACAGTGGTAACTTCTTCAACTTCAAACGAAATGTTTAATTAATTTTTTTCTGTATTTAAGCATTTTTGTCCAAGTGTATAATATCAATAAATATTAGATAAAAGACAGGTGTGAATTTGTTTTTATATATTTTTTGCAATATTGAGTCATAATTTTTCTTTAACATTAACGAATGCTTAATCTCCTTAATAAATAGGAAATAACTTTTCGGTAAGTATAAGTAATTGTAAATTATAATTGAATAAATTACTATACAATCTAAGAAAAGCAGCAGGCACTTTAAGTAAGTACATGTTTAGTCATAATTTTGAACTATGACACCGGAAACAATGTAATCTGTTGAACTTAGTAATCTATCAGGATATTCAAACATGCTGAAACGGTCTAGGTTTAGTAAAATAACTTAATCATGATATCCAAATAATACCTATTGCTCGTGTAGTTTGTAAAGCTCTTATAATAACTGAGCCTTTGTAAGTAAAAATGTATAAATGCAAGTCACTGCACTGATATAACAACAAATTGTTGCTACTATAAAAGGTTCTTATTTTTTCTATCAGAAAATGATATATACAGTGAAACTCCCCAATAAAGGACAGTTGGGGTAAAAAATATTGGTCGTCATTGGGAGGTGTCCGCTAAAGGTGGGGTTAATTAGAGCAAATGTTTGTTTAGGGAATAAAAAACTGTCCCTTAAAGAGAGGTGTTCATTGTCGATAAGTTCCACTGTACATGAATATATTAAACAAAATTGTATTATAATAAAATTAACACAATTACAGTTATCTAATTGTCGACAAATTTGTTAGTGTATGCATGATGTAGGTGCGACATAACAATTGAATGCAAATTAAACGATTACGTGGAAGCTATAGATCGCTTACCTTCGCAAGCTTTTTCGCGTTTTTAAGCGAATTAGATGCCGTAATTTTTTTATGTAGGTATTTACCTATTAGATAATTACCTACATATGGTGTAATATTATCAAATCCATCAGTAATTTACGCTCTGAACTGCAGAATGAAATTTAATTTTTAGTCTCTTACAATCATGTTAACAAACACAAATACCCTATTAACGTGAAACGGTTGGCGTTTACAGTCTTATGAAGGGCACGTGTAAAGCCACGTGTCGTACGTTTGCCAGATGTTTAGTTAGTTAGTTAATCAGTAATATAGCAGGCTGCGTTAACTAGCTGTGGACATTCTACACCGATTTTTATTCTCGTCCCACCATTTAATTACTTTCTGATGCTCATATGTAGTTCTCATACTTTGCGCAAAGATAAATTATCGATATCAACAATAGTTTTGGAAATAATTCGTAGATTTTGTTTAGTCATAAATCATTAAAACTCATATTTTCATCTTGCTGAATAAAAAAATAAGAAATAAATCGTACCAATCAATATTATTAGCAGTTTTAATGATACCTAACAATAAGTATGAAAATGTCCACATTCAATTTATTTAACAAAAGTTAATTACCACTCTTAAAAAATAATATCTAACCCAATAATTTAATCTTCAATCACACCACGCCATATGTTGATCGGAAATCAACGGAATCCGCTTATCATGCGAATTTACATCTAATTACAAATGATATTGCACATATTATTGTTGAGTCCATAATTTATCACCGAATAAAATAAAAGCTGGTGAAAACGTTGATAATTTAATCGCAACACATATCTTCAACATTTAACGAGTAATAAGAGTTACAAATGTTCAATATTTAATATATACCATAATCTCCAATGAAGAACACCTATGCAACCTATATCGATCTATTAATTTTGTGCGATCATTATTAAATAACTGGATAACTGTTAGGAATTAGACTAACGACAAGACAGACGCATGAGCACGATTATAAAATATTTTTTTTATTTAAAGTGGACCGGAAACTAGCAATTTTGTACTATCTACATGTACTATCTACGACAACAGTCACCGAGTTTATGTTGACGAATCAACATCTAGAGTTACATATCTACAGGTTACTATAGTCTATTCACCCAACATATGCAGTAGATATAAGCAAATGCATGCGCAGAACGCATTATCGGGATATCATCTTAAGGTATTAACATGTTAAACATGGTCGGATCTACTCGCGAATATGTGTGCTACGAGATTATGTATGTACCATAGAGGCTGAATGAGACGAGCATTGCTAATAAACAGCGCTCGCATTTGGTCGTCATACAAAATAATTAATTTCATCGCAGTTCAACTATAATCGAAATATATTATATAGAATTTTTGATCAATTTATGTCGTAGATTCTTTGATGAAACTACTTATAAGCGTGTCACTCATCGTTAGCCTTAACAATATCGTTTAAGTCTACTGCACAGCGAAAATTAATAAAGTATAGCGATTTCCGTTTGGATTATATTCCACACAGGACTAACTTCGCTTTCAATAAATATGAGTGATAAACGTTCAGATGGAACTATTCTGTAAATATCTGTTATTTTTAAAAACCCATTAAAAAACTAACAATCAATCATAGCGAAATTTTCATACGTTTCATACGTAACAGCGTTAAAATTAACAGATTCTTTAGAGAATAGACCCTAGAGTGTTTTAAACTTAACTTATAACTCGAATGTAAAATTATTATTTAGGCACACTTAGTATAGATATTATATTAATAAATACTATAAAAATACTATACCTCGAATGTGTGTTGCGAGGAAAACGATAATCACTTTTACATCGTACTACTTCTTCATTGTAATCGGAAATTTTAGAGAGGTCCGACAGGGTACTTTAAAGATGATTCTGAAAAGATAATATTAATTTTTATAACATAATTATTTTAATATGTATATCTACATCTATATGTAAGTATGTCTGTACGTTTGAGAATTAACGTTTTTTTGAAAACAAAAAACAAATTTAAGCACACCTATAGTGAAAAGCTTTTTTTCACTTCAAAGATTTCGATGCTAGGAATGACCATACAGTTATAATTATTCCTATTCAATTTACATAAAATATGATAAAATAAAACAAATTATACATTTAAATACATTTAATCAAATTAATCATATTACACGGGCTAGACCATAAATAGGTTTATAGGTATTTAATAGCAATAATAAGCCACTGGCACAGCGAGGGGGGGGAATAAAAAAATAAACGTTTGTTTTTTTTTATAAAACCTTTCTCCCCCGAAACTCTTCTCTAACCCTCCTACCCAAAAATCTATTTATAACATAAGCTAACACTTAATCAATCAGATTTGTTTTTTGTCTTTGATTAATAAATTATATATGGCAAGTGGGTAGGTGTTAAATAAAATTATGCGAAAATGAAGACTAGTCCTTAATAACGTACATAGGTACCTATTCGTAATTTTTTTATCCACCCTAGTACAGGTGGCTTTGGAGCTTCCAACTGCTGTGGTTATTAGCTCTACGATCACGAACATCCACGTCTACCAGGGAGATATTTCACCACCCGTACTGGAATTCAAACCCAAGACCCATCAGGTGAGAGGCCAGTTTCCTGACCGCTCGGCCGTCGGTTAGTAATTTTTAATTTAGTACCTATACATATTTTATTATTAGGGACATATTATGTAGGATAAGTAGGTATATACTTATATTTCGTATTTTAATGTACTAGGTAGAATTAAATATAATTTAGCTATAAAAACTATATACAAGGTTACTAGTTGTTATTTACCTATCCCTAATTATTTTATAGCAAAACCGAACTTAAGTTTTTGATAAAGAAAAAAATCTTTTATCCGTTGACGCTACTATTATTTCGATTAAATATTTCCGGGACCGGAAAAATAAAGAAATTAAAACGTTGTTTTCAAATTAATCAACATTGCCACGGAATTATTTATTTATTACCTACATCTAATAATTTATTGCTACCTAGATTCTAATGTCAAAATAACAATAACAGTTGTCAGACCGCACGCTTTGTTTCCATAGCAATGTTGATTTATTGAAAACAACGTTTTAAGGGCAGGGTACCCATGATTTCAGCGTATTTTACACTCATCCTTAAACTAATTTTTGAGACATTTTGGATCATTAAAACCAAAATGTTTTTATGATTAGTTGTTTATCACTATTTTGTTTATGTATACTCGTAATTTGAGTACATGATTTTTATTCGTTAATTTGTTAGTATAAATTATAATTTTGTTAGTTATGGTGGAATTTTATAAAAACTAAATAAGTTAAAGTGAAGTGGATTTTTTTGTTTTACAGAGAATAGTATACTCGAGGACATATAAAAGATTCATAGCGAATGAATTATTTTAAACTAATAAAAAAATTAAATTAATATTTTAAAATCAATTTTTTTTATGTAAACAATAATAAAATTTTGTGAGAACTTGTTAAGTCCTCGAGTACATTATTCTCTGTAAAACAAAAAAATCCACTTCACTTTAACTTATTTAGTTTTTATAAAATTCCACCATAACTAACAAAATTATAATTTATAATAACAAATTAACGAATAAAAATCATGTACTCAAATTACGAGTATACATAAACAAAATAGTGATAAACAACTAATCATAAAAACATTTTGGTTTTAATGATCCAAAATGTTTCAAAAATTAGTTTAAGGATGAGCGTAAAATACGCTGAAATCATGGGTACCCTGCCCTTAATATCTTCAGTTTTCCGTCTCCCAAGTCATCGCCCTGTATAATGTAAATTTACATAAATAATATAAATAGTGGACACTATACTAAGGTGTTATATTATGGAAGTTTTGTATAAACTTCGTGACATCTACAGCAAACTTGGCTTTGCTTGGCTTTTAAACATATTTAGGCATTTAATCTCTGCCATAAATTCTGTTAGGACTAGACGATATTGTACTCTGTGTCTGACATAACTTACTACCCATGTGACCTTACATGTACTATAAACAGTAGGTAATTGTATGCAGTAAAAACATTACCTATTTTCGGTTTTGTAAAAATTTCATAGTAGGTACATTTAAACAAATTAATATATCTTCGTTAAAAGCATCATTAGATGGTGCTACAATCGTTAGATAACATTCTTATTATTAAACATAGGATCGGGTAATAGTATAAAATATAGATAAGAATTTTTATTGCATTATTTCCATAAGTACTTTAAATATTAACTCGCTTCAATTTAAATAAATCAATAATAAAAACTATTTAAGATTGAATTAAACACTTAAGAGGATGATTACGCCAAACACTAATATAGGGATTTCAATGTAAATTCGGTCCGGCATTACACCTATATTGATAGAAATTTTTAATTCTTTATTAAAGAATCTGAAAATATGTATCATCGAGTATGTGAAGACGTTCTTATTTTCTTAAGAATATATATACTTCTTATATAATAACTATTTGAAGTTGGAAATAATTAGACTAACTTTTCGATATCACTTTCTTGAATTAGAAGCTATATATTAAAAAAATAAAAATGTGCACTCCTTCTCCCATCTTTTAATTTCCTAAAAAATATTTCTTAATAGATACTTATAAATAAAATAAGAGCTCAAAACATTTTCGTTTAATAATCGGCGAATCGCGGTCTTCGTGCTCGCGTGTATGATCTATCCTTGTATCGCCGTCTTGCTCACGCTATCTCCTCGCTGCGTAAACTAAACTCGAGAAATGTTTATTTCAAGATATCGGCTTGCATATTACCCCATATAATTAGTAACGAATGCGTTCGTCGAAATTTTATGTATGGTAAAAGTGGTTGTCCTAACAATACTTTTAATTGTCTACACTTGTATGTATTTTAAATACATATCGACGCAGATTATCGTAAACGCCATTTTTTGCGAAAATGCGTTATTCTGACTATCTAATGCATCAAAGGATCTAGGACAAAGACATCATATGTCAAGAACAAGAATCTAGTATCGATATTTCGATTTTTTTCACCAGAAAAATCGATTTGTATTTCGGTAAAACGTATCTTCTTATATGTAACTACGCTACAATACAAAATGTGCGCTTCTGTAAAATCTACTTTTTGTCGTTTACGATAATCTGCCACAACTACCGTCGATATAGTTACTGTTACTTTGAGGCGATGCCGACGATTATCTATATAATTTTCTACTTCAACAGGTAGTAAAAAATTCGAGATTCACATACACGGGGTTTTATTGTAGTTAGTCAAGTGAAACATTCGTATCTTACTTATTAGACTTATTGTTAGAAGTAACTGCAACAATTACTTCTCCTTCTATGTTTTAGCGAATAATTCAATATACAACTGTCTGAATACGATCTAAACTTACTACAGAACGATTTTTAATTTATTTAAAATTTAACAGAATGCAGATTTAGGGCAAATCTTTCCATCTTCTGATAAATTTATCTGACAGATATGTACTATGAAAACGATTGTTCGAACAAAAGTTTCTACAGGAAATATCTGTCAGATATAATCAGAAGATGGAAAGATCGGCCCTTATTATAATTAATTACAACGATATGTATAAGTTACTCTGGGTTTTTATTCCATAAATTCCATTTTGCCAACAACCACAAGTTGTTAACATGATAAGGTATAACACACTAACACGAGTGGTTACGAGGGTACTGTTATAACAGTAGTTATAACATTTGCCACTAATTTTAGAATTATTCGGCTGATTTGTTGTAATAATTGAACAATTGACAAACCAAATACTGTAGAATATAAATTTAAAACAAGTTACTGAATAATTATACCTATTTAATATAATGTCTTGAAATTTAATAGCTAGATGTTTATCAGAATGTTTAGTAGATAAGCATAAATATTTTCTGTTCTGAAATGAAGTGTGGCGTGGGCAAACTTGTATACTGGGATACTGAAATTAACGTGTAGATAACTTACGTAAAATTGTATTTAGCTTTTCTGTGCGAGCGTAATCATCCTCTTAAATAGACAGTCCTTTTGCTTCCACTTATTTTGATTGCTGAAATGTCAAAAAAATACCTGTTATGAAAAATACGGTTATCTATTGCTTACAATGCCTTATCGGTTCAGCGATTAAGAAACCGCGCCATTCACCTAAAATATTCTACATATCGTCGTCGTAACAAAAACGAGTTGGATGGAGGACTCAATAGTCCAATGATTACACATACAGACATACAGATTGGAGCTGAACTTGTTGAATAAGAATAAAATCATAAAATTTTGAAAATAATAATTTATTTTAGCAATAGCAATTCATGAAAGCATCATAGAAACATGTACCTACTTTTTAATCAAATTAACAGTCCGAGTAAATATAAATAAATAAATATAATATACAAATAGATAACATTTTTATATTAAATAAGTATGTATACCTAACATTAGCATAACAACCTCCGTTAATTTTCAGTTTACGTACTATATTAAACTAATTATTAAACTGTTATTATTTTTCTATAGGTACATTTTACAGTAATTTATTTAAACTTTTAAAAGTTTACGCCAACTCAATAAAGAACAACAGAAATTAAATGTGTTGGGGGCGACTTATAATTTAAGAGGGCAGATGTTAAAAAACAGAAATGGCTTCACATCTGCAGCTGGTCTATTCTGAAATGTTAGGGTACATACTAAACTGGTCTGGTAGGCTGAGCTGGTTCTGATTACCTGTACTCAATATATTATTAATTAAGGAGTTGCACGCTCGCTCACCTGCTTGCGGACTAAATTATGCAGGCGTCGTCTTTAAATTACTAATGCAAAATGTTTGCCGTAAGTAAATCTAAAAAATTTTCATTGAAGGCAAATAGGAAAATAAACATTTTCACGTATTACAACGTATACGTATTAAAATTATGTAAATCGAAAAAAAATATCTTTTCAAAGATATAAGGGAAAGGGTGTATTTCGAAGTATTTCACAATATGAAATGAATAAATACCTACCAAATATTTCATCTGCCCTGTAATTATTTATCTAAGGCCTTCGGTTAAACAGACTTTAAATTCTACCTACAATACAAAACTTGCATTGTTCTGTGAATACCGCAAAAAAAAATTGCGACAAATTGTTGACTTAAAAAATTTCTAATCACTTTTTTATTCGTGAACAAAAGATTCCGTATTCGAGGTTAAAATTGATGAATTATGTCGTCTATTGTATAGATTGTATTGTATGTAACAGCAAATTTCAAAGATTGTACTCTGTACTACAAGAACTGCATTCAAAGATATAGTGATTAAAACACGTTAAATAATGTTTGACAGTTACATTTGCTATGGTGCTGCGTCCACCAATCTGTTCGACACTAAATGAATGTGTTGACGATCCATTATATATTATAGGATGTTTTGCAGCTTAAACCCCATAAGATTGTTTGAATCTGACAGTTTGAAATTCTGAAATTCAACTTCCATAGGTTTTTCAAATTTTTTACACCTCTGGAGTAAAAAGTGGAAAAAAAATCAAAATATCTTCAAAACCATTATGAAGATAAAAAAAAAGAAAGCACCATTATGAATATCTTACAGAATTCTATCAAAATCAAACATTAAAAATGTTAGCCCCACGAAATGGTTTTCATATTTGAGCATAGCACTGAAAGTGTTAAAATTAGTTATTTACTAAATGTTGTTTCTTCTTTGAGAAACGACTGCCGTGACAATTGCCAATAAAAAACGAGCTTTTATGAAAATGAACATGACTATTTTTTTTATTCAATGGCATCGGTCATTGACCATTAGTGAGCAACTGTTTTATTGAACGTACCGTGTATTGTGTTAGCAAGATGATCACAAACATCCATGGTTACCAGAGGATTCAAACCCCAGGCCGTTGGTTTACTAAGAGAGTGTCTAGCTCGTTAGTTCACCACGGCCTCCACATGACTATTTTATTGAGGTTAATGAATAAATTGTCTTTTAAACGTCTGATTCTTTTAATAAAATCAAGTAAACTACTTATGTGACTAGTTCTTACCGTTAAATCATTAATAAATAAAAATTGCCATCTCTGAAATGTAGGTATACGTAGGTGTGTTATTAACCTTTTAAATAAATTATAGATAAGTAAATGAGCTTTTAATTTTAATTTTTGCTAATCAACTAGAACATGCACCGATACTATTCCCTTAATTACACTTACGGTTGGTTAGTCATTACGGTCTTTTGTATACCTTAAACCGAAAAATGCCCTTAAAAGAATTACGATTGTGTTCCAAACTTCCATATAACGAACTTTATATAGTGTTATAACGAACTCACGTGTGCTGATCATTGCTCTTTTAAACTAAAGTGAGATTCGCACTTTTGTTTCTGTAACTTTGATGCTGCAAGCAATCGCGACAATTTTGAATTCACACCGTGTTAATTGAATGCAATATAATCGCACGAATTCCAACATGCTCTAAATCTGTGCAATAATTGCATGCAATTTTAGTAATTTTCTTATCGCCAACTATAAGTACTTACCTAAAGATTAACATTTGACAATTTATTTATGTCGAATGACAATTATATATTTTTTTGGTTAATAGAACGAGTACGAGTTGTAAGCACAAATGATAAATATTATGGGCCATATTATAATATATTACTACCTATATAAGTAAAACTCGTAGATGAGTATACAAAATAATGACTCCATGAAGTACCTACATAGTAGTTAGAATTACATAAATGAAAAAATCCTAAAAAGCATTGAAACAATACGTGTCGAAATTGCATGAATGTGAATACTATCGATTCCGTGCGATTAATTGCAACAACTCAAAATCGCATACAATGAAATTGCTGCGACAAAATTGCACAAGTGTAAATTCCACTTAAAATATTTTTTTTTAGATAAATGTATTACGCATCTAAGGGTGCTTCCATAACAGCAATACCTACAAGTTTAAATTTACTCATCTTCAAAAAGGCCGCGTTATTATGCATATATTGAATAAATGCTGTACAAAGATTAACATATTTTTAAGATGAACAAATCTTTCAAGATAATTTCTTAAATGTGTCTAAATGGGAGTTCTAAAAGAGGAATTAAAATTACACTAAATTAACATTAAAAAGCCTTAAAATAAACAAGGTATTACAATAATGTTTGCCAAAATTATACGTATTATTTGCCGACTTATTGCGCAGTTAGTAAATACAATAAAAAATGTACCTATAAAATTACATCACCAACAGTTCTAAATTTAATAACCATTGAATTTACATTTAAAATCGATGGCGATTACGTTTATATTCCTCAAACATTTATTTCAAACGGAAGCAGTGTTTAGTGAAGTAGTGTCAAGAATGTATAATACTATCAGATAACAACGAGTGTAAATAAACCTCAAAAGCAGCTATTATAATATGCTCACAATGGTCAGTGAATGATAAGTGCAAGTTAAAAAGGCGAAGCCATGAATACCAAGCGTTATATTCATAAAATAGTTTCATTTCAAGGATTACGGAGGAAGTTTTTGTCCTCCAATATGAAACCAAGTCAGGCGTGACATGCAATAAAACTACGTTATAAATCCCATAGATTGAACAGCCACCTGATTTCATTTTGAGAACTAAAAGAATCGTAAAAACAAAAATAAATTTTTACCCCGCTTTACCTATTCAAAATATGCGGTACATAAAAATTCTTATAACATCAATGTTTAGGATACATGTATTGTATTTAAGTAAGTAATGTGGGTTATACAAAATTTCAAACTTAAAGAGATTATAAAAAATAAAAGCACGCAATGGAGAATTTATAAAAGTCAAATTTGAAATAGGTTTATATACCCTATGTATAAATAACGAGTTTTATCGTAAACTAATAGTAAGTATGTAATTTAAAACAAAATCGGTGCATCAATTTTTAAGAAGTTTGTAAAAAAAATTAAGTAGATATACATTTTTTCAATATCATAATAGGTTGTAACAGGCGGTAAAAAATAAATAACAATTTTTAACTTTTCAATTTTCTTGCAAAACAAATTTTTGCCGTCTCGAGCTTTCGCGCTGCTATGCATTTAACAATAATAAAGGATTTTGTGATTAGATATGTTCCATATTATTATAAGGGGTCGTTCAAAAACAACGTCGAGCTCTTTAGGGAGCGTTGGGGGGGTAGCGGATCGCGACATGGCATGACATGAGGGCTTTTGGGGTAGCAAATAGTGGATGATGACTTTGTATGAAAATGTTTTGTAATATTTAGGGGGGGTCAAATTGATACTGTGACGTCCTTTTCTGAAGTGAGGTAATAATTTCATGATATGGCGTAACATGGGGGTAAAAATCCAAAAAAGCGTTTTTGAAAGTCCCTTAACACATTGAGTACCGTGTAAACATATACCGTATAAATGTACTACGTCTACATATATTATATTCATAGTTTCTATCCGTTATTGAGCTGTATACAAACCTTTTATACGACTATAGGACACTATCATATAACTTAACATCTGTGACATGCTGAGAAAGATTTTTAAAACTCTAGATAGTTTATTTAAAGAAACTTTTCTAATATTTTTATTTGTATGCAATATTTGTATACATGACACATACTCATTTTTCAGATAAATTCTAACGTAATTTTCTCAGGTATTATTCATATTTGAGAATTAAACCTAGTGCAGACCACGCTTATAACTGAAATACCATAGGAATAGTAAAAAAAAAACATTTGTGGCCTGAGGTGACGGATTCACTATTTCCACTATTTATAAATTCAAAATGTACAATTAAATAAAAATTTAAAAAAACGTCCTATACCAATATCTATAATTATTGTCTATATAGATACTACCTACCTACTACATAATTCGTTTTTTACTTATTAAATATGTTTGTTTAAAATTTGAAACTATTTTGAGAAAAAAATTAAGTGAATAATGCATATATAAAAGCTAGGCGCAGTTTTATCGCGATTAAAAAGCTACAAGCATTTTATTCAATGTAATAATAGTGACGACATTGATTGATATTTGAAATTTCACGAAATATGATTGGTCGTTAGCAACTGAAAATGCAATAAGAATACGTGTATTATCAAATATAGTCGTAGAGAAAAATAATTAAGCACCTAATTATAGTTATAATAAATAGGTACTACAATAAAATCTGATTTCGTCAGCAATAAGATCAATTGGAAGTCAATCATAACATAATCAAACATAAAAATCAATTAAAATAATAATTCTCTTAAACTGCAGTTATTAAATTTCGAAGAGATAGAGTAGTTTAGAAATGAAGATTTGATTATTTAATAATAATTAATTTATCAATAACAATAATGGCATTAATAAATAGGTAATTTTCTTAATTAATGCAATGATTCTGTAATGCAGCAGATGCTGAATTTAAAATACTTATATAACTAATAAGCGGGTACCTATCTACCTACTAGGTAAAAAAAAGTTAATTTCAAGATTAACTAAAACTAAATCGTCCTCCTTAGTTAAAACGTCCTATCTGCAAAACTTTGACTTAAAAAGTTTGTCCTATCAAGCAATAATATATTTTCTAAATATTATTTTGCACTTGCTTAGAATGACCCAAAATAACAATTTAGTTTGTCCTAAATGTAAAATATTTGTGCTATGTGTACTTAGAAAAAAAAACCTTCCAGGCTGCCATTTGCTTAATCAAAGCGTCCTACAATTACAATAATTTATTGAGGTAGAACATTTTTACGTAATAAAAACTTATTGATATCCCATGTTTATGACATAATGTAGGTGGTAACCTGTATTTTGTCTTGCAATAAAATTAGTCACAATGCCCTATCGCATTTTTCAAATTTTGCTTTCAGAAAAATTTATCTTAATTTATGTTCAGAATATAAAAATTATGCTTTTTGCTAAATGCCTTTCGAACTTCATGGTTGTATTTGTAAAAATGTAAGTAAGTGGCATTAACAAATAAACTAAAACGCATTGATCTCAAAACTATAATTTTGCAGATAGGGACGTTTTAACTAAGAAGGGCAATATAGGTATACATTAGATGGACAAATTATTACATTGACGGCGTTATGGCAGAAGGACGTAACCCACATAAAGTAAATTTTACAGGAACGCGCATTTTGTGTTGTCGCGTAACTATAAGCCGATACGTTTCGTGTAAATACAAATCGATTTTTCTGGTGGAAAAAATCGGAATATTGTTACCGGATTTTAACAGATAATGGTCTTTGCCTTAGATGCATAAGATAGACAGAATAACTCACTTTCGCAAAAAGTATGGGTTAAGATACTCTGCTAAAACGCCGTCGATTTATGTAAATTAAATGTAAATGTAGATGCAATTAAGCAAAACGTTAGACAACAAAATCGGATAACGCAAAAAAAAATAAAATCCCATATTAAACTGCGTTAACCGAAATTAAATAGTAGTCAATTTATAACAATTAACAATTTATATTGATAACAAGATCAAATCATAAACACTTTAATGCATTGTTTATAATGGATATAGGCAGGAACATTATTTATTTATTGGCCTGAATAAAGTATTGACTATAAAGTACTTTAATAACATTATATGTATGTAGGTAAGTACAACGAACTTGTAATTGAGGACACCACGAGCATCCACGAACATGACGAGATTCGAACCCACGACCACTGAATAGGAAGTGGGCTTACTATAAACACATTGTTATTCGTGCCCACTCAACATTCCAAGGAAAAATCAAATGAAACTATTCTTTTGATTATATTATCTAATAAGTAAATATGTAAGTAGATATTAATGCAACATTTAATTATGAATAGATCGATATTTTTAGATATTTGCCGAGACTCCTGAGAAAATCTGTCACAACATAAATTTAGTATGTAGATAATTAAATTATTAAAATAGTTTCAATCGAGGAGTAATTCATTTAATAAATATTTTATATAGATAAGTCGCACCTATTGGTAAAGTACTAATTTCAAGCAGACCAATAAAATATGCAAACCAAAATTTCTATAGACCTGAAAGTATGGAGTATAACTGCCACCGCGGGGTACAGGGTCAGAGCCAGTGGTATGATTTTGAAATCGCAGCGTCAGTTTACTGGAGCGTTAAAGACTTATAATTAACACCTGCTTTTTAACTATACGTTATTCGCGATATATTCCAATCACGTCATCAATGAAACCTCGTCTAAAACAATGCCTACTAATACATTGTAGTCTTTCTTTGCCTTGTTATATGTGTGCAGGTAAATCGTCGGCAGAATATATCACGTTCAGATATTTAAATTGAATATTACAAATGTACAATTTAGTAATTTTTTATTGATGACGTGCATTGGAACCTATCGTGAATAACGTATACGTACCTATATAAAAGTAGAGAAAAGTCGCCTACCACGTTATTGTTTAAACTATTGCTATTCCATCTCTCCTTTGGTAATTTTTACTAATTGTAAGATCTTTATATTTATAAACACCTGTGAAATAATTACATATCTGTTTTAATAACCACTCTTTATCCATAACGTATACTTATTTGCGTCCATAGGGTTTTTATAGTAGTGTCATTGCTACGTCTATAATTTGGGTTAAAAGTAACTGTCAATTACTGTTTTTGGTTATTTAATAAGCTCGTGAAGCGAATAATGATTTATATAGGTAGTTGCAAAAAATATTTAATCCGTCTCTCTGTGTATAAATTGAAATATCTGACCCCCTAGGTTCTTAATGTGGAGTACAATTTTGTTGTGCTATTATTATCCATTACTAAACTATTAAAAACTGTTTTTAATGGATAATAAGTTATAGCATAAAAATGCTGTACTAATATTTCAAATATGAAGCATTTATAAGTACCTAGCTACCACTTTTGTCACAGCCATTAAATATCCACCACGAAATGTAACTGTATGTACACGTAAACAAATATATATTTTTTTATAAAAATAAGATGATAAGGTGATTAATTTAGGTAAGTATAGTTAACAAAATTTTATTAGAAATAAAACATATGAAAAAATGTTACTAAAAAAAGTTGTTGACATTAAGGGCCAGTTGTACGTCAGTTTAAATTTGAACTGAAGTTTAAACTGTTGAGTTGCATAGCTACAACAATGGTATGACTAAGAAAAATGTGTGGTTTAAACTGGTCCTAAATAACTGAACCATCAGTCAATTACAACAGAAACAATTGTTTCAATCATCATTTCTATAATGATTCACTGATAATCAGAGTTAACTAGTGATTGAAAAACCGACCCTAAAAGCGGGTACTATATTGTACTACATATTACATAGATACGAATTCTTGGTATTTCCCAAAACCGGTATTTCCGATTTATAAATTGATTATTATGATAAATAAAATGGAAGTAGAAAGCTCTAAAATGCATCATCGTACGTAATGAGTTCTATAAATACGCAGATGTTTTATTTGACACACGTTGTTTGCACGTGTTATATCATTTTCCGAAACATTGCATTTTAACAACTAAAAGAAATGCACATTTAATAATGTAAATATGAAACATGGTCCCAAGTAGGGATCTAAAATATAAGACGAGAATGGACACACGTCAAATTAAATTGTTGACACTAACCCCATTATTTAAAACCTAGGTAGGTAGGTACACAAATACCTATTTACATAGTTATAGTTATCCAATTAAAAAATATATGTAAGTATAATGTATTTTTACAGGTCTATAAAACATCGGATACAAAATGTATTATAAATAAGTATTTAATAGATGTAAATTGCATTACTTGCTACTTTTTATAAGCATTCTTTAAATCCCTGCTCACAGAAAAATAGTGAAAGTTAGTAAGGCCATGTTTGTTAATGTGCAACGGTTTTGCACTAATCTAACTAATCAATAATATGATAAATAAAACTTACAAATTTATTTTGGAAATTGACGTGGATAGCACCCCTTAGAAATACAACATTTGACAGGCCGTAGGAAGTTATCACAACACACCATTCCGGGATTTCACGAACGAACGAACGAATTATAATCGCGACACAATTACAAATAAATGTTCAAAGTTTAATACACAATACCGTTTTTACACATTAATTACATGTTTTTAGTAAAAAAAAACCGCATGGATAAACATTAATATACGAACAAATCAATGCTTTACATAACGCGCTTGCTCGGTCAAACACCACACGCCTGACAACACAGAATGATACGAATTACACCGATACTCGACGACCTTCTACGAAGAAGATAAATAAAATTTATTATTTAGCCATTCAAATTAGGAATTATTATTTATTTAATTTAATTTTCTCCTGTTAATAATAAATTTATGAAATAATTAATCCTGGCACTATATACTAAAATTAATACCGGTCAAGACCACCTTGTTTGATAATCATTATTATATTTAATGCAATAAGTAAATATATAGAGACTTACATATATTATGTACCTAACTAACTAAAATAGCTTGAAAATTATCAACAACAATAATAAATAAAAACGTAAACGTATCCTGCTAAAATTTAATTTTACTAATTTAAAAAGTAGCTTTTGGATATATCGATTTAATACATTAGGTAATTAATTGTTTATTTGAAACTATTTACTGTATAGGTAAAAATGAAAAATATAGGTAGTAACTAATTAAACGTAAATTAATAAGTGTAGATATCTACATATATAAACTGAGAATAAGTTTCTTGTATGGGTACTTTAAAAAATAAATAGAAATTTACACATTATACTAATTACCTACTTTTTAATAAACCTAGAGAAGCCACCTAATTCATTTTTTACACAATAGGTTGATTTCACAAAAATTTGTATAAAAACAAAAAAGATCTAAATATTTTTACAAAATCTTATTTCTTCTCGATGGATTTTGTTTTCCTCATTACTTCCACAGTTCTTTTGTTTTACTCTTTTTTAGGTAGATATTCTTTAGTTTTTTAATCGATTTTTATTTTGGCTCCTTATTTTCTTATTTGTTTCGTACATTTTTTAATTTAACTATAACTGTTTGAAAGCTAGTCTATTTAATCAAAAACATGCAAACCAGATAATAAAAAAAAATTAAAGGAAAAATTGGAATTGTAACAATTTAAAATGGAGTATTTAGCATAATGTGGTGGATTATCTAAAATAACCACCTATTTATGGGTGTTGCTATTTGTCTGATAAGATAAAAACTTGTAATATCGCGGTAATTTGATAGGAGAATGAAGGGGGGAAAGGTTCCTATACGTTAAAAATTCTTAAGGTGAGGGTACCACTATTTTTCAAGCATCATTAAAATTAATGTACACGATTTATTTTTAAATTCTTGAAATTTCTCTTTTGAAAATTCTTTATTATTAAATTTCCTATCATACAAATGGTAGAAAAGTAATTTTTAATTATAAATTAAGAAATTAGATTCTTTTAAATTGAATCTGCTTATCTGATGAACTTACCTACTTTACATTTAGACTTCCAATTTTGTTATACATAATAAGGAATAACAACTTTTGGTGGAAATTACTTAATTTGAAATAAGATTTTTTAATTAATAATGGTTACTTAAATTTGATTTGTAATAATACATGCGACACTTAAACTTGTGCAAGAGAAAATAAGTAAGAATCAACCTTGCGAATCTATTTGGTGCAAAATTACATACGACACCAAATAAATATTGATTGACCCGCGTTAACTTGGGTACGCAGAAAAACTTACATTTCTCTAAAACAAGTTAACTCGAGTAAGTGCATTAATGGTTAATTGAATTAGTTTGTGAATCAAATCATACCCTGTCGTTAGTCAATTTAAATGGAAAGAAACTCCACGATTTTGTACATACAATGGCCTTGATAATTAGAAAGAATTGAAACTGGGAATGATGTGGATTATCAATGTGGTCAAACTAGCAAATACATAAATCTAACTGAATACTGTAGATAAAAACAGTACAGCATACTGACAGTTTTTTTTATTAATTTTGGAAGTAGACAAATTTTCTATGGCACTTTAGATGGTATCCCTAACAATAAGTTAATAGAATAATCATTAACAAATTCATTATTAAACTAAAGCTACACCGGGTTATTAAACATTTGAAAAATAATACTTCATTTTTCAATGCCAAGTATAAACAGTAAATATAAAAATACAATAAAAAAATTTACAATTTCCTTATAACATAAATATTTTAATAAAAACACAGTAACAATAAATTACACTTAATAAATTTAATCATTCTCAAGACCAATTCCATCGCATTGAATTATTGTTCCATTCCTGTTCTTAATGAATTCGAATTTTACCTTTAAAAAATAAAATTTTAATTGTTTAACTGTATACAAAATATATACTAATTGTAATTATACTCACATTAGTCATTTTTTCAGCGATGTAGATGGCAGTTTCTGTATGTAAAGTAATCGTTTCAACTTGAATTTTAGAAATACCAGATGCAATTGTCATTAGAATAATTAATTGATCTTGCAGATATTGATCTACACAAGCACCTGCTTGAATGGTAATTAAAAGTTCATCGGCAGCTTTTTCGCCAGTTTGTTGTGGTTTTTCGCTACGTTTTCCCAATGCAGAACCGCCTAACACACATCCCGTAATAGTTTCTGCTACTACACTGCAATATAATTGCGTAAATCAATTTGAACCGTGAATAAAATTATTATGAAAGAGTTGTGCATAGTGACGATTCGACATTAATTTATATATTTAGAAAATATTAAGTTAAATAAAATTAAAATGTTACTTATAAATACCTACTTAATAAAAACAAAGAAATCCTACACTGACTTATATAAGAAGTACATATAAATTAAATATTTATACACATATAGCGAGGCAAAAGGTAACAAGTACAAAGTTTACATGATAGAAAGATTGAAGTTGAAAAGGCATTAAATTAAAATAAAGTATTTCTATTATATTACGTCATCTTTTAATAAATTAGTTTTCAAATTCTTAATTGATCTTCATTGATCAAGTCAGTTTCAATCACAGGACAAATCATAATAGATTCATATCATAAACTGCATACAAACTAACGATGGGCATACAATAAGCATTTTAAAATTCATTCAAAGACTTGCCAAATATGCAACAGTGCAAAAAATTGGCTTAATCAAGCAAAACTTTATAAATGCTCCCCTTAAGAAATAAGCCATTGTGGTATTATGATAAGAACCATTGTGATCATGGACCTAAGTATATAAATAAATTGCTAAATCTTAATTAGATAAATAGTTACCCTTACACAATTCCTGAGCAATTGTCCGGAGCAATGCTTGGATCTTCTTTATACCGTTCAATGTTTATATTTCGATAAACATTGCGAAGTTTATCGATTGCTGCATTAGCTATGGTATCTGCTAAATGTACTGGTAAAGTACCTGCAACAAAACTCCAACCGTACAGTGCTTTAATTTCTCCGAAATCTAACAATTGTACCGCTTTTAATTGTTTTATAGATTTAACATTTACAATCACTTTTCCACCGCCTTTAGGAAAATATCCACGTCTTATGAGATCAAAATCGAATGTTGCCCCAAACTTTTCTAATATCGGTCGAAACACTTCAGTTGTATAATCAATTTGAGGCGCCATTTCGGCATTTGTTCCACCTTCTAATGATAAAGTCACATCCGAATTTGCAAAAAAGCTGCACGGTAAAACAACTTGTAAAAGAAGACTAATACTTCCTGCTGTTTTAATGGCAGAATAATAATTTCCACCGATTATTTTTCCAGGACAAAATTCTATTTCAGAAGAACCAAGAAATCCTCCTTTAAGCTTTCCATTGCATATTTTGTTAAGCAATTCTAAACCTAAAATATTACAAATTATTATATAATCAAATAAAAATTACAAGATTTATGAATTATGATTTGAATAAAAAACTTGTTACATGATTACAAATTTTAAACTAAAATAGTCTTCTTAGTCTAATACTTCTGATTTTCATATTCCTTTTCAAATTTTCATTCACATTCAAGTTACAGTTTTATACCAAAGTTACAGTCTGTGTGGCTGTGCACGCATGTTATACGTGATAATGTATCACTTTTTGTTCAGAATCTGTTACGTTAAACACACCGCATGGTTATACAGATCATAAGTGGTTAAATAAATATAATGTTATAGATATCTATTATATGTTATAGATATAGATTATCTATGCAATATATTATAGGTACACACTGCATATTTAATATTAATATTTTTCTTGCACATAAATAAAAAAATCAAGTGGTGTACAAGCTATAACAGTCCTATTCAGAAATAAATCTAAAATAAAGCTAGTGACAATTGACAGTTAAACAAAAGTTGGTTTGTCTCTGAATATGGCTGTAGATGTCTATAGCTAGGGAACAATTATAAATTAGAATTATGTTTATTGTAGAATATACTGTATAAAAACATAATTATTCATAACTTATTCATAAGTTACACAATGTCCCACCAATCTATATAAATAAATATAACAGTGTAATTTTTTATCGTACCTTTTAAATGCTGTTCCATGAGACCAGATTTCTTACGACCAGCTCGAATTCTTGTAACTCTAATTGGAGTATTTGTTAAAACGCTTAAAGTGGCAGCTATCCTTAAAATTTGGCCACCCTATAATTGTTTAAAATAAAGTTCTTTCTTATATTACTTAATTATAATTGAATATTTACCCCTTCTAATAAGGAACCATCAATTTCGATAAGTTTTCTAGACATATTAGTAGAAGCTCCTCCAATGTTTTGATTGTCAAATAAAAAAATGACCCTATAATGATAATATTTACCGTTAATAGATAATTAATAAATATGAAAATATGAGCTACAAAACAGCCTAATTTACAAATACTAAATTAGTTGCCAACCTGTTTGTAAATAGTTCATTGGTTTGCATTGGAGATGCTCGTGAACACCATTAGTCTAATTTTGAATATTTGATAGTGAAAATATATAGTAATACCTATCGCGAGTGCGAGTAGAGATTGACCATTCTATGGCTCATATCCTAATTCATAAATATATACATAATTATTTTAGTAATGTGAAGGAGTTGAAGAAAGAAATCGTTAAAATACATAAAATGTTTATCCACAACAATATTAACAGGTTGATTACCAACTACGAGATAACTCATAGTAAGAACTTAATAATATAATATGATTAAATTCAATTGGCTTTATAGACCGGGACCCTGAAATGTACCCTGACAGTCAATGTGTTAATAGCATTATTTCTATTAATAAAAGTTGCAACTATTTACCTGTAATACTTACCATATTAATAAGTCAAAACTATTTAAAAAAGCTATCTACTTAATTATTATTTATAGTACTTAAGTATTAAATATTGGTGTTAATAGAATCAGATTGAGGTTAGTATTTTTAAACAAAACAAGCAAACATCGCCCTTATGTAACTGTCAAATAAATTGTAATTGTCATAACATGATGCATTCATCAAATGCTATTGATTACTGGCAATAGGGTAGTAGATTAATTTTATAAATAGGTAGTTATTTACCTGTCTAGAAGTACCCGCTAACTTCTCTATAATTTCACATAATTTTCTATAATTAAATAAAGCGTACTATCATTACCATTGTACTCCTTTTCTTTATTTAAAATTCGAGAATGGCGAACGCTATCGGTTGTGAGCTAACTTCATTAGCTATTTTGACATTTACAATATTAAAATAACCTGCAAGCAAATAGCAAATTTTAAAGTTGCATATTTTTTGTAGATAATCATCAATATTGTCTAACATTCTGCTTTATTAAGCATCCAAAGAACTGCATAATTAATAGTGTCGACACCAGTTAAAAATAAACATGATGTGAATTGTTGGGAAAACTTTGTTCTAAAATAATACAGCAAACATGTAGTTTAAATAAGTATTTGTGATGACTGGTTATTTAAATTTTTTGTAATTAGTGTGCACATCATGATCATCATTAAAGTAATGTAAACCTATTAGCGATGCATTCCTCTAAAGGTTTTCCTATTAATGGAATGTTACAACAAGATCCATCTTCCAGTAGCCAGAATTCGACCTCCGATAATAATGCTAATTTAAATGGTACTCGTCAAAACAAAGGTGCAATTCCTAAAACTAAAATATCTAAGTCAGTTAGTATCAACAAAAAGCCTACCAAGTTTAATAATAATGTAGAAGAAATGTTAACATCGAAATGCACCAATATCAAAACAAAGGACGTTTTGCATTTACACACGGATGTATTAAGAATAAATGGATATACAGATCAATTAGTAAGAATATCGAGTGGTTATATAGACGATTTTAAATCAAATTTGTATATAAACGATGATTGTGAAAATTGTACTGAAAACAACAAAACTAATGGTTTAATGCATGAAGATCAATTTAACAATGACATCTTTGCATCTAGAGATGAAAACGATTATAACAAAACGTGCTCTAAAACTTTATCATATCAAGAGAGTTCTAGTTCGAGAGAATTAGATTTAAATATTCAACTTAAAATAGATACTGAAAGTAGTAGTAATAGTGATGATAACGAACTTTTATCAATATCAGATGATGGCTGTATTTATACGTACAAAGGTGACCAAGCAGCTGATCTACCCAGTTCCTTTTTTAGTCTCGATACATCTCCTACAAGAAGTCCTTTAATGTCACCACAAAACAGACAAGAGAATGCAAGTCCAGAAATGGATTTTCTAGAAATGGATTTTGATCCGGGACCTTCGGGTGATGCTGATTCTGATTCGCAGTCTAATGAAGATTTAGAAAATTTGCCTCCCGATCCATTCTACAAACATTTGGAACAAAACAATTCAGGAAATTATTTGGATAATAAATTACAGGTCTGCAATTTAACATCTACAGAATCTGATAACACGTAAGTTGAAATAAAGCTAAATGTTGCATATTTTACACTTTTGTTAATAGGCAGATATTTTAACATTTTGTTTAGTTTAATAAGGCGATTTTTCTAAATTATCAAATTAAAGAATCAGTGTTAAAATAGGATAAATAAATAAGTTATTTAAATTACAGCAAAATTCTGGGCAATATCAATGCAGAACAACAACTTTAGTTTGATTTTTGTCTAAGAATTTAATGATTGAATTTTGAATAAACATTCATGAGACATTTTTGATTTAAAAAGGACCTTACCAGTATATGCACATAAGCTACGACTATTAAGTCGTAGAACACCTTGCATGTTACTAATTGACCATTATGTTGCATATAAGCAACACTTAAATTGTTATATACAAATTTTATATTAGTTTTTTTATTTTATCATAAATTATAAAAACTTTAATTTCTTATAACTATTTTAATGATGTTTCATCTACATTTTGTATATATAATCATATGTTTTTTCCCAAGTCACTATGAGTTTAACGATATTATACATTTTATAAGGTAGTTACGATTTAAATAGAACAAAACATACTCTTTTTAAGTTATCATTATCTATTATATAATTCTGTTCTAATATTGTTGAGTTTTTTAAATAGAAATAAGAAGTCAGAAGATAATAGAAATCAGACTGTGCAAATAGAAACTGTAGAAAAAAATAACTTTGGTCCAAGTACATCATCATTCAAGAGCAATGCATCCTGTAATAACGGAAAGCAAGAACCACTTCCTACTACTTCGTCCCTTACAGAAAAAATGAAAAAAATTCGCATGCCTTGGTCCTGTCTCATTGCACAACGTACCACAAGTAATTCTAATGTTAGATCACCAAAACGTTATCATTATTCTCACGGAGAATTAATAGTACCATTTGAAAAAGTTTCACCAAATGAAGATCATATATTCGAATCTGTTGATAAAAATACTTCTGAAGAGGATCAAGTTATGATTTGGTCAGAACATGAAGCAGCTAGAAAACAAATTACTCAAATTGGCGCTTCAGCTTGTGGCGCAACTGCCGTTTTAAATGTATTGAAAGCTTTGCGATTAACATTGCCACCTATTGATAAAGTACGTGAAGCAATTAAGACTCGATTACGTGCAAATTCAAGTCCTTTAACAGAATATTTGTTATCTCGGAGTGTAGCCGGCTGTACACATCATGATTTAATTAAAGGTTTAAATATTGTTTCTGAGGGAAAATTATATGCTAGATTTTTTCACATGTATCCAGAACGAGTAGTCAATTTATATTCTTGGTTAAAATTCTGGATTGCACATGGTGCAGTACCTATTGCTACTTTAAATTTACAAAAATGTTCAGGAACAATACCAGATGCCTGGCACCATCAAATGATATTTGGAGTTAGCTCTCGTGGTATATATTTAACAAATCCATTAGAATGTGTCGATCCTAGCCAATTGTGGTTACAACTTTGTTCAGAATCGGTGTTGTTAGTACGACGAGAAGATATATTGAGCAGGTGGAATATAAAAATGGACCTTCGTCAACTTATGGAAATCAAAGATGATAGATGGCATAGACTTAATGTAGTTGGTAAGTAAAGTAAAACACACCTATATTATAGTAAACCATAAAGTCATGCTGAAGTACGCTAAAGTATATACCATGAACTTCACAGATCAATTCAAAGACAGATCAGACAATAGAATATTCAATTATGTTGTGAGACAAGAATATGCACATTAAAAGATTCAGTATTTTAACCTCTTTCGTACTATATTTAAAGTTTATTTTTATCTGTAATATTTTAAAAACTGTCTATAATAATTATGCAATTATGCAAAAAACTTGCACGAGATCTTGCTATGAAACTGCATAACTCGTTTTATTAATTTTTCATTTAAATTCAAATATTTTCCATCAATAATTTCCCAATATTTTCATATTATTTTGTGTGTATAGATAATGGTAGTTTTCTTATCAGAGTTTTAATGTTGCAATTTTAATTAAAACATTAGTTTCTCATTATGTTATTAAATGTAGCATCAAACTGTATTAAACATTTTACTAACATTTTTATTCGTTTAATAGGACAAGTGGCTAACATGGTTAGAGAAAGTATGAGAGAAAAACGGCCTGGTTTTACGAATACATCACATATAAAGATTCCAGCAGCATATTTGGCAGGAATAACCTTTGTAATACCATTGGATTCTCCAATATTTCCACTTTTAAGGTATTGTCCAGAACTTCCTTTATTGCCGCATGAAGATGAAGCGGTAGGTTACTCGGATGTCTTATTTTAGAAATACTGAAATTTTGCATTTTAAGTAACTTTAATAAAATAGAATTTTACTCCATTATCTATTAATGTATTTATATTAATTATTTAATAATTGTAAATATATTTGAATGTGATAATGTAAGTAGTAATAGTTTTGTTATGAAAACAAAAGTGCCATTTCATTAAATTATTATAATTTCATCTTAAATTTTACCAAAGAATACTTGGCTCATCTATTTCTAATATGGGGTTAATAATATAATATAATTCCATTTTTTCTTTAATCTGTCGAAGTAATTATAGATAAATTATACCCTATTAGAAATAGTCATAAATGCACATATCCATTTAACACATATTATATACGTAGGTATTTGTTAAATTTTATAAAAGATGGTTAATGATGTAATTACATCATTAGAAAAATAAAATAGAATTGGATATTTTACTTTTACTAAAACAATAAATGGTTTTTGGTCGAGTAGTAAAATATTCAAATTACTAGCCCTCTCTTGAAATTGTAATCAACATTTTGCCTATGTAATAAGGTACTTTCAAAACTACCTACTTTGATTTTTATTTTACATATACATAAAAGAGGTTTTTCATTTATTTACGTAAAATATGCTATTCGATAGTATTTAATATTTTAATTTAATACACTTTTCTAAGTCGACTTTACCATAAGTTTTTATAACCTTCCAATATTTAAGATACTATTGGAATTATTTTAAACTTGTTTAAAATTAACTACTTAAATAGTTTTGAATTTTAATATTATTATAATCAATAGAATTGTCATAAAAAATAAGGAAGATGTTTAATGTAAAACTAGCATTTAAAGGACAGTAAAATGGACAATTTATATGAGCTTATTTTGGTATTTTTTTAAAAAGTAATTCAACTACGATGGCCCTAAAATATTGTGTTGAACTATATGGACAAAAGAAAATTAATTAGTCATGAAATTCCAAATCTTGTGTGCATAACAGAGCAATCCGATAATAATGCAAATTAAATTCAATAAATTTTCTAGCAGGTATATTACCTACTATTGTACTGCGAAGCAACAATTAGCACACAAACAAGGGAATTTGTTTTTTATTAAATTATTTAATAAACCTCCTTCTGATTTAAAGAAACCTTAAAAGATAGTCTATTATAATTTAATTTAATAAATAAATAGAAGTTTTTATGAAGTTAATTGAAAAAACAGGTTCTTTTGTTTGAAAGACACACCATATTAACACCTAACATTTAACCCATATAACACCTCATCAATATTACATTACAATGACTAATTGATTAATTATTCTAGTCTACCATCGATTGCAGACTTGTGGATTGAATATTTTCAACAACTAATTCATCATTAATAACTTAAACTTTATAATAATTATTACCTACCTAATTAAACCTATTCCTATTCCAGTTCCATTTACAATGAGCAATATTAACAGCCAGATGCACCGATTTAGGATTGACTATAACTTGCAGTTTAAACTGCCATTTTATGATCGGCCCTGAATCACGTTTTTAAACTTCATTAATGATTTTTTCTTATTATTAAGTAATTTATTGTTTCTAAAATGTTCAGATAATTGCAGGATATTCATGAAAATTTGCTTAGTTTCATTATTTTAATAAAACAAAAAATATATAAGAATATATATATAAAATATATAAGAAATAACAAAAATATTAATTAAAACGAAATATTTTTGTTATTTCTTTAAAATTATCACCATTCTGCATTCTTAATGATATTAGTAATGTGTTAATAAAAATCAATTTTTCTAGTTATGATTATAACCGAGTAATTCGTGATTTCTTTTTGACGTGGAGTACAGTGGACTCTTAAATTAACTGACTTAAAAAAGGTACATATGTAACTTTAAATCTTGGAATAATTTATGTTTTTTGAGGCCAATCTTTCCATCTCCTGATAAATTTATCTGACAGATATTTACCATAGAAAAGATGGAAAGGTCAGCCCTAAACCTACTTAAAAATAAATTTTGTTCAATATCTAAATAAAATTCAAACATAAAACACAAATAATCTAATATATAGATATTATATTTGTAATAATACAATTTAGTTTTATTTCAAATTTATCAAATTATTTCATTTTTTCAAGAATTTCTTAATTGTACAAATTCAATATTGAGTTTGGTATTTAAAAAAAATTTAATAATCTCTTTTTTTACGGCCATATTTTTGGCTTCTGTTGCTACTTGATACATCTGTTTCATCTGGCATTTGTAAACCAATCGCAGTTTCTTCATTGGTATTGTCTGATTGTCTTTTATCCTTCATGGTAGTTTCTACTTTTAACTGTTGCTTTGTTATTAAGGTTGCAGGCATATCAGATGGTAACACAGCATTAACTGAATGAGATCCAGCTATTGAATCCTACAAAATAAACATTAGAAAAAGGCAATTTTATAATAGTGAGTTGTTCTTACTGATGTTTCTCTACTACTGCCAGATTTATTACTAGAGATATAGTTATACCATTGGTCATTGCGTATTCCAGGAACTCTTATTCTTGCTTTTAATGGAGCTAGTATTTTATTAATTAACGCCCTACAACTTGTTGTCACTTTGGGTTCTCTTGGGTATGTAACTTTATTAGATATTTGCTAATATAATTTTTTTAATTTAATTTCAGTTTATGTGTTTAGTACACTTGATCTTACCTTAAGCAAAAGATTATAATTAGTATCGTCAAATGGTAATCTGCCAAATACCATAGCATATAATACCACACCCATAGACCAAATATCAGACTGCTGAGGGTGATAAGGAATGCCTTTCAAAATTTCGGGAGATGCGTATGCATAACTTCCACAAAATGTCTCACTTAAAGGAATTTCTCCATTTTTTGGTTTAAGATGACCTCGAGCAAATCCAAAATCTGACAACTTTACATTATACAAAGAGTCCATCAGTAGATTTTCACATTTGATGTCCCTAATAAGACAAGTCTATATTTAAACTTGAGCAATTTCATTTTTTTTTAATAATTTTTTTATTCTACTAAGCCATATTTTTTTATGAACGTAAATAATGGGTGTGATAAATCCATTTTTCTAAATGTAAACTGCTAATAAGTGAACATTTTATACTTTACGTGATATTAAAAAATTTATGTAAAAACAAATAGGTATGTTAAATAACATATATTTATAATGCTCGTATTTTAGAAATACGATTTACAAACATTTATTAAAAATTTAAAAAATCATTGGCAACCATTGAAAATGCAATTACAAAGCAGCCCTTTCACTGACTTACCACTCCCACTTTTCTCCTAATGCTGTTACCTATGAACCACTCCTCGTTCGTGACAATAATCTACAGCTTCAACAAGCTGACGAAACCACCTTCTTGATCTATTTTCATCAATATAAGAATCTCTTCTAATAATGTCTAGAAGACTGCCATTTTCAGCGTACTCCATAATTATATAAACTCTATAAAAATAATAATCCTAATAATTTGGTGAGCGCAGTTATGGACGATGTATTTATTGTACCTATGTGTAGTCTCTATTGCTTGTAAAAATCTAATTAAATTAACATGTTTAAGTCCTTTTACAACTTCTATTTCTCTGGGTAAAAACTTTTTTAGGTAGTCAGCAGGTGCTGTAAATTTACTAACAATTTTTATAGCAACATTTCCCTTGTGTCTTTCACTGTGAGCCACCTTATAATTTATTAAAACAGATATAATTGTTCGTGCAAATTATACATAAGTGGACAATATAAGCTTACCTTAACTGTTGCATAAGAACCTGAACCTATCGTTTTTCCTAAATAATATCCGTGATTTTCAAGAACAGTTGGTTTCTTCTCGCTTATTTCGGTTTTGACAGCATGAGAATGATGACTCTTATGTGTAGTAATAAGTTGATTTAAACTGTTTGCCGGAGAAGACATTTCACACAGATAGGTAATTTATGTTCCCATAATTTTAATCCCAAATTTTTTAAGAATTTTAAATGTTACATTAAATTTTGACAGAAATAGTTTAAAGCAGAGGTTGCTAAGGTTTCCCGTTTGAAAGATGATTTTAATAAACTTCATTTGTATAATCTTTAGTGTATATTGTTTAAAATGACAAAATGAAATAAGTATAAATAAATTATTTCGGAGAAAAATAATTTGTTAAAAATTCTACAAAAAAAAATAAACTATAGTAAAGCAATGCAAAATGAGGGAGTGAGTGCGAGTCACACATATCCGACTCTATAGTGGCTAGAAAGATCCGGATGATGTATGTTGAATTGTAGTTTTGGATGGTCCAGAGTATGGGAGAGCCAAAAGGGGTGAAGCATCTGGAGGTAGTTTATTTACATATCCATATAATAAAGTAATTAATAATTATGGTGGATGAAAAGAGGTAAAAGAAAAATGTATACCTATACTTATGTATTATTTATAAAAAAACTAATAACACAAGGAATAGATTCTTTTATTATTTTTATTCAATTTTTATTAAATCATTCTGCAATATTGGGTGGGATATGTATATAAAGTAAATGCTTTTACTAGGTGCCTGTTACAGTTTTTTGAGTAAATACTTGATTGTATGTTGATTTAATTAACCATTGATTCAAATAAGTGAAATCTACTTTATTATTCATTTGATTATATATATATATCACCTATATAAAAACACATTAAACGAAAGTTGAAAATGTATAAATTATTTCCCAAAAAATTACTTCGAAATAATCACATCATTTAGAACATTTGTATCGGTCCGAGGAAATTCCGAAAACATTTACAAAAAAAAAAAACGGTAAAACAATAGATAAAATTGAACAAGTTATTTTAAAATTACCGCCGCAATAGATCACTAAAACGTATTGACCAATGCAAGGGTGGAATTTTGATTTCTTGTAATGCGCAATTTGTTAATGACGTTAGACAGCTGTCACTGTTGTACATTAGTTTTTGTGTGATTTTGAGTGATTATTTGATAGTTTACATTTAGTTTTTATAAGAAAAATGTCGTACGCTTATCTTTTTAAATATATCATAATTGGTGACACTGGTAAGGATGTTTTTACCTTACATTTTTAATAAATCATTTATAAAGTTCAACTTATCAAAATTAAACACCAGTCATTAGCTTTGTCATTCCTGAACAATAAAAAAATGAAAATATATACAATAGAATTTTCAGTATCTGTTTTACTTGTTTTAACATAAAATTTGTCAATAATAATTAATAGCTATTCCCCTACAATTTTCACAAATATTTAGAAATTGTGAGATTTCTTATAGGAGTGGGCAAATCGTGCTTGTTATTGCAATTTACTGATAAGAGATTTCAACCTGTACACGATCTCACAATTGGAGTTGAGTTTGGAGCTCGAATGATCACAATTGATGGTAAACAAATTAAACTTCAAATATGGGATACGGCTGGACAAGAAGCTTTTCGTTCCATCACTAGGTCATATTATCGAGGTGCTGCTGGAGCTTTATTAGTTTATGACATTACACGCAGAGAAACATTTAATCACCTTACAACATGGTTGGAAGATGCAAGACAACATTCCAATTCTAACATGGTAATCATGCTTATTGGAAATAAAAGGTAATTATTATAAAAATTGAATACTCTACAAAAGAAGTTATAACAATTAAGATCTTTCGTTTATTTCTAGTGACTTAGAGAGCAGGCGTGAAGTGAAAAAGGAAGAAGGTGAAGCATTTGCAAGAGAACATGGTTTGGTTTTTATGGAAACGTCAGCTAAGACTGCGGCAAACGTAGAAGAAGCTTTTATAAATACGGCTAAAGAAATTTATGAAAAAATACAAGAAGGCGTGTTTGATATAAACAACGAGGTGATTTATGTCACTATAACATCATTTCCTTATTATTATTGTTTTCCTTTTAGGCTAATGGAATAAAAATTGGACCTCAACATTCACCACCAATCCTTCTTTACCGGGCACTGGTGGTCCAGGAGGATCGCAAGGTGGCGGTTGTTGTTAGGAAACCGCTCGATACCCTCGACTGTGAGGGTATTCAATTGGTGTAAGGACAATTGTCTACCATATTTATTATGTAAATTGGTGAGAGTCTTATTGAATCATTTTATAATGCACATATGCTGCAAAATAATTTAGCCTTTAATTTTATCATGATCTTTAAATTAAGACTCACTAACTTACAAACTGTTTTATATCATTGTGATTTTGTTTTCTTTGTTATGTATTTGTCTTAAGAATAGCAAGAAATATCGTATAGACAATTTATTGTTTTCTTTGCATATTAATGTATTGCAATTAAAGTTTTGTATAATTTTGAAATTTTCAACATGTACGTCAATACTTTAATGATTGTAACACAAGGATAGTGTACGTATTATAAATTCAATAAAATATTCTTTTATTTATGATAAATCTTTGATAAACTATAAATGTATGAATGTAATTTCTTTTAAGTGCTTAATAAACTATGTAATGTAATTTAAGCTTTTTGTTATAAACCCTATTTAATAGATATAATACCATAATGAACACGATAATATCTTATTTTTGAAAATGGTCAAATTTTTAGTAATATACTATAAGAATTGCGTCGTTTCTATTTCTAATTAGTTAAAAATGACGTTCTAAAAAATCTATATATAACGTCTAAATGAGAGTTTATACTTTCTTGAAATAAAACATTAATAGCATGGGTAATTAAATTAATTGAAATGTGCCTTTTAAAATTTCGTGATTTAAAAGGCCCGCCATAACTGATCGACCTCAAAAATTACCAATCAAATTGTTTGTCAAAGAATCCATCAAGATGGCTAAAAATACAGTAATCATTTCACAGGAAAATATTAAACCAATTAAAATTTTAAAGTGGAAAGTGAAAGAAGGATTTTCGGTTTCGATAGGTGCTTTGATATTATTGTACGACTTTGAAAAAGCGGACAGTAAACAACATCGCAAATTAAAATCTCCACAAGCTGGAATTGTATGTAAACTTATCGCACAGGAAGGCGCCATAATTGATTCCGGGTATGATACATTTTTAAAGTAATGGCGGGAAATAAATTAATGCATAGGGAATAAAATTGCAGGCAAGCCCTTTTTGAATTAGAAGTATGTACGCACCAAACCGTTATGAAAGAGATGTGTGCAGAATGTGGTGCAGATTTACGGAAGAACGATTTAAATTCTGCAGCGTCCGTGCCGATGATCCATTCTGTTCCTGAATTGAAAGTTAGCGAAGAGGTATTTAGAATATAGTGTTATTTAAATAAACGAATAAATAATTTGCATTTCAGCTTGCGCAAAAACTCGGAAAAGCGGATGGCGAACGACTGTTGAAAGATAAAAAGTTAGTTCTTCTGGTAGATTTAGATCAAACATTAATCCATACTACCAACGATATTATCCCTCCTAATCTGAAAGATGTATATCACTTTCAATTGTACGGACAAAATTCGCCATGGTATCATACAAGATTAAGACCTGGCACCCATCAGTTTTTATTAAATGTTTCCTCATATTTTGAACTTCACATTTGTACGTTTGGTGCAAGGAATTATGCTCATAGAATTACGACAATTTTAGATGCGGATGAAAGGTTTTTTTCAAATCGGGTTTTATCTAGAGATGAATGTTTTAATTCTACTAGCAAAACTGCCAATTTGAAGTAAGTAATATATTTAAAAATCAAGTAATTACTTATAACAAAGTTTTATTTATGAATAGGGCTCTTTTTCCCTGTGGCGATCATATGGTGTGTATCATAGATGATCGTGAAGATGTTTGGTCACATGCTTCCAATCTAATTCATGTTAAGCCGTATCATTTCTTTCAACATACTGGCGATATTAATGCTCCTCCCGGTTTAGAAAAGCACGAAAATGATGATAAGGAAGGATTTGATCTTACAAAAATTAAAAATAAAGTTGTCGAAGAGACACAGGTATTGAATAAGAAAAATGGAGATTCGATTAATGAAATAAAATCTTCAAGTTTAACAAATATAGAAAAAGAAATGGATTCTACTAAAATTGTTGAAGATGACTGTTCACTTATAAATAATGTAAAAGACAACGAACAAAGTATAGTTTTAAGTGTAAATGGTGATAACATAAATAATAAGAATACAAATAATAATCTCGAAGTAGAAGAAAAATCAATTATTAAAGACGATGATAATAATATAGAAACAGATGCCCTAGTAAAAAACGATTCTAATAAAAATCCCGATAAAGAAATGGAAAACGTCAAAGAAACAAATGTAGATAGAATGGAAACTACAAAGTCCCAATTGAATGCCGTGTTAAATGTTATTGAAATTGAAGATCCCGATGACTATCTATTATACCTTGAGGACATTTTGAAGAGGATACATCGGGCATTTTATGATGAATATGATAAAATGGAGTCTGGAGAAGTACCTGATTTAAAAAAAGTTATACCTGCTGTAAAAAGTCGAGTTTTAAAGGGATGTAAATTGATATTTAGTGGTTTAGTACCAACTCATATAAATTTACAACATTCTAAAGCATATCAAGTAGCTAAAAGTTTGGGAGCAGAGGTAAATGTTTTTTTATACGTACTAACTTAATTTACGATGTGACATATCTGGTATGAAAGAAGCATAATCAATTTTCAAGGTAACTCAGGAATTCATGGATGACACTACACACTTGGTTGCAGTGAGACCAGGTACTGCTAAGGTAAATGCAGGGAGAAGAAGAAAAAATTTAAAAATAGTTACACCTGATTGGCTTTGGGCATGTGCTGAACGTTGGGAACATGTAAATGAAAAAATATTTCCTTTAAATAATAAAGGTTCCAAGAACAGACATCCACCGCCACATTGTAGTAGTCCAGAACATGTTCCAAATTATGATGTACATAATACTCCAGCAGCACGTAAAAGATCACCAAGTGGTAGATTCATGGATACTATTAATCCGCTAATGTCCTTCTCTAGTGCGGATATTGCAGACATGGATAAAGAGGTATAATGTTTAATGTAAAACTAATTTTTACAATATGCTAATAACATGCTTTTAGCACTAAATTTTAAACAACATTTGTCATTCTGTAACATTCGAAATTTACCCACTACAGTAAAATCCTATTTATACGTTTTTAAAGGGAAATTAAAAAATATACTTATAAATGAAAATAACGTTAAAATGAAACTTCTAACTTGAAATTTTTAACTTTTAATGGATGAACAAAATACACATCATAGTTATTTAAAATGAATAAGTATATTAAACTACACAAATTACCAAAAACAATTACAAAATTAAAGCCGAATTACTTTTTATTGAGACGGCACTGTGCAGTGTATTGTTTTAACAGTTTAGAAAAAGTCAGGATTGAGGAATCGCGAGGCATTCAGCCGATATTACATAATTTCAATACTTGCTTTGTCATTTTTAGAATTGGTTAGTTAAATAGAGTTAATCATGCCAAAACAGTTATTGCGTACCATTTGCATATAAATTTTGTAAACAAAATTCCACATTTTTGCAGGTAGAAGATACATTGGGTACAGAAAGTGAAAGTGAGGATGAAGCCACCAAACCCGCAGATACATCGAACAAACTAATTAAAGATAAAGAGGAAAGTAGTAGCAGTTCAGGAGAATCCTTAACAGCAGAAATTCCGAGAGGTCATAAGCGAAACCTAGATAAACGAAACGAAGAAGACGATGTAGAGGAAGATACAAAAGATAGTGATGAATTTCCAAGTACTAAATTTCGTCGGGGGGAACAAATTGATAGTGATTTAGATTTAGATCAAGACTCTAATAGTGAAGGAAGCATTGAACCACCTGATGAAATAGACGACGGAGAATGGAATATGATGGGTGCAGCATTAGAACGAGAATTTTTATCTAATAGCTAAAATGAAAATTATAGGTAGTTTAGTTTTAAATAGTGTAAATATTTAATTTTAAGTATCTTCAACAGTATTATATTTTAAGATTACGTTGTTATTTTTTGATGTTAATAATTAAATTATTTTTAGTAATCATTTATTTTCTTTTCATTTTATGTTACTTTTATTTAAATTTTATTCAATATAAATAATTATCAATACATTATTGCTTCTATGATAATTAATAAATAAATTTTAACAAAAATGAGAAGATCGCCTGTTGCAGCAATTATACTGGTTCAGATTTTATGATTTTTCAATTATGGTGTTTTCATGGATATTTATATTTAATATTTAAATTGTTGTACCAGTACAAATGATTTTTTGGTTGCATAATTTGAAGTAACTTAATTCATTTATGTATATAACTAATAGAGTTAATTCATAGTTCATTATGTTTTTAGCAATTGTGTTTATATAAGTTGATATGAAGTTACCTTATACTTACATTGCGACTTTTAATTAATATAAGTATTATTTGCAAGATATAAATCATATTTTACAATATATACAAAACTAGTTCCACTCTTGTTGTTAGTGATCATTTATAATTCAATGTAATTATTATAAATAGTAAAAAAAAGCAGCATGTAATGGCCATTTGTACTGTTGTTACTAAAAATCACAAGTATAATTTTTGTTACAAACTATTCATAAATATTGTTTTTGTAGATATTTCATTTTTAAATATTGAGTAATATCGGTGTAAAAAGACAAATTTTATTAAATTATTATTTTACAATATAATGTAATTTAAATTTTAATGAAATCTTGAACCTCCGATCACCTGGTTAACCAGATGAGTGTTAAATAGCTTTTAATAATGTTAAATGCTATTTGATAGCTGATATTATTATAACCACAAGGTATATAATTAAGTAATTATGTTCTATGATTAATTAAGTTGTAAAGAGTTGACAAGTTATTAAATATTCAAACTTTCAATCCCTATTTTCAGTAGGTTGATGCAGGCGATGTAGCTATATAGACACAATGTTAAAATGTTGCAACAAATGTTTTGTATTTTATTTGAGACATCACTTGCATCTATTTGTTCAGCATAACAAATTGAAATACGAGTTTTTAATAATAACTTGCTTACTTTTTGATTCGTTATGCAGCAGAACATAATTATTAAATTATATCTTCAAAGTGCCATTCAATGAGGTATAAATATAAAAAAATCTTACCAGATATTTAATTATAAGACTAATGTTTTCGTTATTTCACTGAATCTGAACATTAAATTTTTGAAAAGTGCGGTTTCGCACAGCGCCTCTTGTAGCAGTCGTAGGCGTAAAATAAATAATATTAACATTGTAGGTTATGGTCTGCCGTTTTTGAGAAGGTATTTGGGACGTTTTAAAACTCAAAAGAAGTAATAAAATATAGTAGCATGGCTTTAGCTGCAGCTACTAAATCGTTTATGCTATTGGGACACTGTGTACCATGTGTAAAACACAATGCTTCTAAATTTAAGATTTGGAGGTTAGAATTGGACACTAACTTATTAATGGTTAGTTTCTAAATGTGTTAGATATAAAAACATTTTTAATCTTTTAAAAAGTATTTTAGAAAAGCCGATTATATTTTCGCCCATGATCCTGAAAAAAAATGTAAAACTGGTGATATCGTACTTATCGAGCAGTTGTCTGCAAGAATGACACGTTTAATTACACATAAAGTTAAAGAAATTGTTTATCCACTAGGAGACGTTACAGATCCTTTAACAGGGAAGAAAGTCATGGCTGGTAAATTTAGGAATCATATTGATGCTGTTAATGCTGTTTATGGTAAACTCCCATCTACATTCAGTTATGAAGATGCTCCCGAAAGAGGTTGGTTAGAAGATTCAAAAGATTTTACACATGTTGAAACCTACATTAAGTATCACGAGTTTAAAGACGATGATCAACCGTATGCTGTGTAAAATTATAAATTTAGTAGGTACCTACTTAGCGTTTTTTTAATTTTCAATATTGTTTGTTATTTAAATAGTTCAACTATTTGTAAAGTAAAAATTATTTAAAAATAGTCAAATAAAAACTAAATTCCAATTACTATGAATATGCCATTTAATTTATATGTGTAACAGTTACTTTGAGACATTTCGCTGATGTGCAATGATAAATTCATGATCACAAATATTAACTGTATTTAAATCTAAAATATGAGTGCACATTAGTTGCGTATGATTCATTTAATAAATAAGTGATTAACTAATTTTGTCTAATCATATCTCGATCTACAATACAGAAAATAAAACTACGTTCCTCGAAATATCATTTGTGCAATTTTACAAACAAGTCGTACAATAAATAAATTAAATTGTATTTAAATCTAAAATATGAGTGCACGTTAATTGTGTATGATTCATTTAATAAATAAGTGATTAACTAATTTTAATCCTATTATCTATCTAATTATATCTCGATCTACAATACAGAAAATAAAACTACGTTCCTCGAAATATTATTTGTGCAATTTTACAAACAAGTTGTTTAATTTATTTATTGGTAAAATTTAAAAAATAGAATTTTATATTAAAATTGTTTGGGGATTTCTGGTAAAACGGTGTCACATGTTGGGGTGCTCTGATCGTCCACCATTATTATTGTTATAAATTAACCTAAAAAGTAGTATAATATTTTTATAGTTATAAAACCTGTGTTATAATTTTTCTTTTAATTTAATCAAACGGTTTAAAGAAAGATGAGAATCAAAATGACGAAAATAAAATTTACGCAAGATTTTGATACTACGAAATCCAAGCAAACTCGTATAACGAATTTTTTTAAATATAAAAGGAAACCTTCCACCGATTCTGAATTTATGGATGAAGAAAATGTCGATAAAGAATTAACAGTTACATTTAAATTGATTCCACAAAGTGTTGAAGACAGTGATGACGATATAATATTAATTGCATCGAGTAAATCCAGTAATTTTAATCGTTCAAAAAGAGAAAGTACGAGTAACAATACAAAACTTAAAAGGCACTCCAAACCAACGTCGATAAGCAATATCAGTAATAACAGTAATTTGCAGAGTACTGATAAATGTAATTCAATGAGTTCAAAAAGGTTAAAAGTATCTCGTAGACGAAAATATTTAAAGGAAACAATTACTGTTGGTAAGTGATATGGTGGAAGTGGATGTGGTGATATGGAATGATAGTAACAATTAAAAATATGATTTTCCTAGCTATAATAATTATAAATCTATAAAACTATATATAACTATAAAAAACAAAATCAAATTCTGCAAGCTGTAATCAGAAATAGTACATATGTATATTAGTGAACACAAAACACGAAATATGTAAGTGTTTGATTTGAAAACATGCATATTTCAAATTGTAATAGGCGTTTTCGATAATTACACCAGTAGATATCGAGAATTTCAAGAATTCCTTCGAAATTACAAACTCTCCATTATTTATTAGGATTGAAAATTGTATTGTTACTTATACAATATTTATAATTGTTTAATATGGGTTTTTAAGGTGATAAATAATTAAATGTTTGAATTTCCAAAGATGATAAGTTGGTTCGGTATTTACTAGTGCAATTATCGAAAACACCTAACGTTCCATTACATTTTATGATGCATTTAAAATTGAAGTTAATATTTGTTTAATTTTCAGGAAGAAACGACCCTACAATTTCGAAAGATTCATATGAGACACCAAAAATGGACAAACAAACAAGAATTATAACAAGAGATAAAAATGAAAATATTGCACATTCTACCGCTTATGATTTATCTCAAGAATTTATTAGTACAGATTTTAATTCAGAATTATTTATGAATTCACAGTCGACTATTGACACAAATAATTGTTTAAATGAAAGTGTTCAACAAAATGTACATAATTATGGCACACCAAAGACGATAAAAGTTTTAGAAAATATCGTTCTGCAAGGCTCGTCCAAAAACAACGTTGCAGTAAAAAATTCATGTACTTCTTTTATATCGTCTAGTACACCTAAGGGCAGTCCTAATAATTCTCCAAAGAAAACAATTTACAGTCCTTTAAAAACTAACAATGAAAGTGAAATTGCAAAAGAAAATAATTGGAAACCATTTTCGCTTCGATTGATTCTAAAAATTATAAAATATATATTTTCACATAATAACCTCAAGTTACTACTAAATACCCAGGAAATGGATGTGTTAAATCAGTTTATTGAGTTGCCTAATGAAGACTATATATTTTTTTGCATGAGACTGTATACAAGAATTAAGAAATGGTACAATGTTTTTAAACTAACTAGTGTTCTTAATTTAGAAATGCCTGAATCCTCAGTAATTCAAATGTATGATTGTTTAACAAAGATGGGATTTGTAGATAACAGTAAGTAAATTTATAATTTGTAATTATGCATTTTGGATATTTAATTTTGATTAAAAAATATTGACAATTAATTAGTGTTGAGGGAAACAAAATATATTTCTCATAATAGTTTACAGTTAGCTGTTACAGCTGTTTACAGTTACGTAATAGTTTCAGTTAGCTGCGATAATTTGTGATGCCCAAAAATTTATATCATAAGTCAAAATGAACAATACTTTTAAGCTACATACAATACATAATTGACGAAATACAATAATAAATATTAATATTTTTTTGAAATCATAATCGTTACACAGGCTAATGTATTTGTCACTGTAATTTTTATTAATCCCCATAGGTACTCAAATCCTTTTAGTTCTGGCCCCTTTCCTATGTATAGATCGCTTTTAAATTCCCCTTCCAAAATTTGTCATCTCCTCTCAGTCCCGACGATGATGAAATAACGAAGTTCTACTGTATATATTTTTCTATTTTATGCACTTTTTGATAAAAAGAAGTTATTTACTAAATGTTAATGTAAATTATCATTAAGAGAATAATTTTTTTATCAATTCACATATAGTAACATTATGTTTAATGTTAAATATATGTATTTGAAAATAAGCGATACACTGATGTTAATTTGAAGAATCATTTTATTATAAAGTGAAAAGTGCATAACGTTGGTTGTTTTTATAAATTCAAAACGATTGTATTATTATAATCTGTTTAATGTCGAGTAAGACTTCATTTATGCATTTTACTGCATATAAGTTATGTTGCAATATTAATTATACAATTTTAACCACACCAGCACTGAAATTTTAAAACCAAATGTCTATACAAATTGTTGCGATTGACAATGCCAGTGCAAGATGAAGCTAAATGATTAAATATAAAGAGCATTTTTATACTGTCACAATGGGTTAAATAAAAGATAACTTATTAGAGTTGCAAAATTTCATCGATTAATTTTTGTTGAAAACAATTTATATTAGAATACGCCAATGGTATGCAACTATTAACAATGTAAAGATGCATCTTCTATACTATACAACTTTCTCCATCAGTCAAAGACCTTGTTATAAATCTCATTAACATGCTAATGAATTTAAAATACACGAAGAAATTTAATATAGTTTTATATACATTTGTTAAAATTAGCCTATTCTAATATTGGTTACATATACATTTTGATGACAAAAAAATACGTAATGTGAGAAAAAGTTCAAACTCCTTTCGTAAACAGATGCACATTACATAAAATTTTCCAAAGGTGTAGATTGTTTTGCCATGAAGTGGTACATTATGGTGCCAATACTATAAATTTAACAAATTTGTATTATTCGTGTTTTTCAATTTTATATTTCCCTTCATTAGCACGAATAATTGGGAATTGACTGTACAGGCAGTTCTTGATTTATGAACATCACAATTTTAAAATAAAAAACTGATGAAAATATGAACAAATAAGAGCTGAATGAATATTTTATGTATGTACTACATAATATATCATAAAATTTTGTTTGTTTTTAAAAAAATTAATTATGTATTTCGTTTTCTCTGTATTTTTTAACTTTATTTTACATTTGTAGCATATCATAATAAAATGTGCAAAATATTATGCATTCAATGTTTAATACAATAATTTTCATATGTAAGAATGACCATTACACATAAAATTGCATCGTATTTGCAAGTTCATATTTAGCTATTTTGATGCATAACGAATGACCTCTAGGAACGAAACTCGTTTGTAAATTAAAAATTGCCTGTACTTGCAAAGTACATATAAATATTTGTTACTATTTATCATAAATATTAAACTCTAATGTAATTTTATTTATAGATTTCATATTGGAACCTTGTGAACTCCTCTTGAATCATTTATTGCAAAAGGACATCAAGGATGTGTGCAATAGCTTTAAATTAAAAACAGATGGTAAAAAATCAGATATGATACAAAGATTGTTAATCAATTGTAATTCTCAATCCACATTAACTTCTTGCAAAACTACAGAACACATTTTAAAAGAAAGAATCAAAGAAAAAATGGGCTATTGTGTGAAACTGAATTCAGATTTTTATAACATTTTAAATAAGGTGCATCTGTTGTATTCGTTCACATTAAATGAATTTCATAGTACAAGCGATTTATATCTCTTTTTAAGTAAAATAGAAAATACATCGATTATTTTACCAAAATATCAAATTAACACAGATGTCCAGATATTCTCATCTATTGGTATGTTCTCAAGGTAATCATAACAAATTTTCAATTATTAGAGTATGTTTAAATGATATATTTTTTTCAGTTTTGCCGCTGCTTCAGAATGCAAACGAGCTTTAGAACAAGCGCAAAGTAAGAAACAATTTAATGACATCTTTGATCAATGTGTTATTGCTCATACTAAGTTGACGGGAATTCTTGAGAGGTACAGTTTTTCTTATTTATCATTTTATAAATTAACAAAAAACATTGATTATCATAATTTACTGTAATATGTTTAACTTTATTATGCATTTTGTTAATACTACTTCGACTACATTACTAATTGTTTATTTTTCTACATTTACCACATATTAATTAGAAATGTGGAAATATCGAGACCCTCGTATCTAATGCGATTTACTGATGGATATAAATATGCAAAAGCTCTATCACTTGGTTGTAAATGTCTTATGAAACATTTTCCACTTAAAGTAGAAGAGTGGCTAAAATTTTTATTAAAACAATCATATTGTCAACAATTACGAGGACGTTGGTACGATAATTTGATTTTATTAAAACGCAAGTATCTTAAACAACATGCAAATGTAAGATTTTAAAATCAGATATAATAATTATTTATTGGTAGATAATATTTTTAGGCTTTTGAAATTTTAATAGAAGCATTAAAGGATGAGAATTTATCAATAATAGACAAGTATGATTTAAATACACGGGCAGAAACTTTTAAACGCAGTCGTGTGTATAAAATAACAAATCTGCAACGCGATAATATAAGTTATTTACAACCACATTGCATTGAAAAGTTTCCTTCTATAGAAGTTAATGCACGTGCAATTCATAGGTAGGTATTAAAACATTTATATCGCCAAATAAAATACCTATGATAATTTAAAAAATACCTTAATGAAAATAGAAATACCTCATAAATACCTTATGATAATTTATTTGGATAAACATTTATTTATTTATAGTTATCAAATAGGAAAGAAACGGAACTATATGGAAAAATCTGAGCATGGTCAACATATTCTTACTGTTGAAGAAATAGCATTAAATGATTATTTTAAAAACGGTTATAAAAATGGAAAACACTGTGAAGGTGCTTTATTAATTACTCTATTTTTTGTTTTATTCTGGGATATAATTTATGAAAGTGACGTGCCATATGCTTTTATAACCGAAGTACAATATGTTCCATTGGATTTGTTAAGTAAAGAATTTTATGCAAATAGAAAGGATGCAATTGACACACGTCTTAATGAAATCAAATTTGAGTGGTCTCATGATCACATCAGCAATTTCATATGTGATATTTGGAAAGCTCATTCACATGAAAAATCATACATTACTGATATAATTGTGGAAAGTCCTAAGCAACTTTATGAAATATTATTATGTATTGGAAGAACAAAGCTTTCTAAAATTTTAGGACGCATTGTTAAAGATTTTAAAATGTATAAATCAGGACTTCCCGATTTATTTGTGTGGGATATTGATGAAAAAAAGGTCATTAATTAATTATTATAAGCGTTTTTTGTGTTAAACTTTAACAATTTTAAATTTTAGTGTAAATTTGTTGAAGTAAAAGGCGAACACGACAAGCTTTCTTCAAGACAGAGGCTGTGGTTAGATTTTCTGCGATCTGTGGGTGCTGATATAGAAGTATGTCATGTACATAGTACGTATTAAATTTTTTTTTTAGTAAGAATTATCTCATAAGTTCATAATGTAATTCAATCAGTTTACCTATTGCTAGCTAATGTTTGACCTCTAACGTTTTTTTGGGGATTTTGAAAGTTATTTGATGGCATTGAATAGAGAAAATGTAGTGGATAAATATTTGTTTTATGAAACCATAAGAAACTGTTTATGCACTACGGTCATTGAAAGTTTTTATTAATGTCTTATATTGTGTCTACCCATATAATTTTGTAATATGAATTCTGAATCGCCCTTTGTAGCAAACAAATGTTAAATAAGCTATAACGCTCCTTATTAAATGTCAGTAAAATATTAGTAAATCGGGCCGAATATTACATATATAAGTAAATCATAATACAGATTTATGAAATGTTCCAAAGCTACTGTTCTTTAATAGTGCCCCATATTTTTCAAATGTTACTTAAAAATTTTAGACTAAACTACGTTCAGTGTCGAGTCAGCTAGTGACAACACTTTCATATGAATATCAATTTGCAGCGTTCACACGTGCGGTTTTTAAATATGTAGAACTTATTTTTAATAACTACTCGTAACTATTTAATGACTAAACTTAAAATTTAATTGATTGACAATTATATTTTTACATATTACTATTGTTGATTGCTGACGACCCGATTCGATGAACGCAGTTTAATCAAGTTCTGAAATAAAACTGTGAAAGTACTGCCCTCCCTTTAGACGGACAGTAAATTTCATCTGCAGGAGGGAACGATACACTTTCCTCCTTTGCAATACAAATAACTATTAAATTCACAGTATTGTTTTTATCATTGTAATTCAATTTGTGAAACTAGGCACAACTATATCTGCTTAAAAACTTTGAAATGTATGTACATTTTTAAATTTTTTATAGTACGTGTACCTATACTTTTTTTTCAGCTATGGGATCCAAGTCCAGTTTAAAATTTACAAAGACTAATTGAAAACTTAATCAATAATATTTTATACTGTTTCTTATACTACTTGCCAACTTTTATGGATTGATCATTTAATTTTATTGATTTACAGATAAGTTTGACTTTTTTATGGATTTTACACACCTCCCAATTATCCACTAGATTTTCTACCGGACTTTATGTCTTGTTTTTACAGGGAATGTATTTAGTTTGGTATTGAAACACCATTGGTTTCCAAGACTGCCACATTAATCAAATTTTAAACGTGTTTTACACGATGCTAGATTCATCCAATATTCATACTATACTAGAAATTTTATCAAGGTAATTTGAGTTTTTGGTTATAGGTCGGATCCTATTTTTCATATTAGAAGTGTAAACTACCATGCTGTAAACACATTGTCAAAATTAAATATAAAGCATCCTGACAAAAATTTCTATTTATGGTTTCAATTTGTTGTATATAAAAAGTATTTATTGTGAATTTTATTTTTGAAATAAATCACACCACAATATGGCAATATACAATATGAGTTGGCTTCAAATCTATGCAGCAACTTAATACAGAATATCTATAGTATAGAAACAAGTATAGCATGTAGCATGAATTTTAGTACCATGGCATTTTATATATATTTTTTAATTTTTACTTTATTGTGACTAATACCGATATTTTTATTCATGATAACAAATGGTGTTCACACAAAAGTTTTACAGATACACATTTTTCAAAGTTGGCAAGTAGTACATATTATGTATGCATGCTGGTAAATTTTAATGTTATACTTTTTATTCCCACTAAGGGATCGTTCAAAAAGGACATCACGCTGTTTAGAAGGACGTAAAAAAGTGTGACGTCCTCCTTGCATGTCCCCTAAGCAAACATATATACTTATTCATAATATTGTTACTAATATTTGATAATGCTAAAAAGTTACTAGGTTCTTATAACATCAAAGTTTGAAATTATGGTAAATTATTGTATTTTTATTTAAAAATGTATTTTCCATAGAATTTTATCGATTACGAACCTGATAACTTTAACGAAAGAACTTAACAAACTAATGGCCAGTTTCTGTAAAATGTACTTGTTTGATAAGTTATTGTTTCAATAAATATCGGTATTTGATTGACTAAAATCGAACAGTATATTGAAATATTAACATATGATTGGTTAATTTAAAAACTGTATAGATTGATAAATTTATATATTGTTTCAGAAACTGACTAATAGATAAGCTTTAACTATTTTGAAAATGTTTCTATATTTTATATGGCATGATTAATTTTATCTAATATTTTTGTAAGTTCCTTTTTAAACAATTTTGACAAGAGAACAGTTACTTTATAAGTTTTTCATTGAAGTCAACACATTAGCTTTGTAGGAGTCGGAAAGAAATGCTATTCAACTTGGAGATTTGACTGTATCATGCTTGGGTCACCAATAATATGGAGTTTATTCTTTTATATAATTATTAATTTTTTGAAGCAGTTTTTGTTAAATCTCTACTTGTCAACTTAATTATTTAACATCATATATTATATTGAATTTAAAAACTCGAGATTTTTATTCAATCTTTCTTGTAGACAATTATACAATATTCTTAACACGTACTCCCACTATTTAATGTTTTCTATTGTAACATTTTCACACAACTGATTTTTTTATTTATATAAAATTAAACAAATTACAAAATAAAAAGTTTTTAAAAAGGATTCCTCTATTTACCAGTCATCTTGTTTTAATCGATAAGTCCAATTATTACTATAAACAGTATCTATACTGGGTCCATAGTAAGGAATAACATATGAAGATCCATCTGCAGGTCCCAAAGATTGAGTTGCAATAAGAACAATATCAATTAGTTGCCCAAGAAACATAAATCCCAATGTACAAAACTTTGCAAAACCGATAGCAGGATATCCTAAGTAAAAACGGTCTGCTCCAAACATTCCCAAAAATACCGATAAAAGTAATGCGGTATCAAATGAATAACCATTCCTTTAAAAAAAAACTATAAGTAGGTACTTTATATTATTAGTTTTATATTATAACAAAAGTAAATTATTAGTAGTTTAATGGAAAATCAGTTGATTTGTATTAAATTTTATTTATTCATTGAAAAATTGTAAATAAAGAAAAAAATTATGTAGAATGTGAACAATAATGAAACAAACACATTTAAATTTTGTTGTTAATTTATTAAAATAAGTACTTTTTAAATATTGTTTTCGTGCAAAGAAATTTCAATGAAACACGTATCAAATAAAACCAACAACAATAATACACAAAAAGGTATGTGATAGCAATTATAATCGAAATTTCTATGAACAAAGCATGTAATATGTTGAAATTTAATACTTTATTTTTATTGCCAAACTTATTTATCTACACCAACTTACGTCCATTTACAATTTAATTCTTTGGTGAATGATACATTCTTTGTTTCTGAACATATTAAACCATCGGCTGCTATACACCACACTAAAATAATCTTGGTAATACTCCTTCGAATATTATGATAAAATTACCTCTAGCTTTGTTGTCTTTACGACAGCCCTTTAATTGTTGTGTTTTTGAATCTATGTAATTATAATTTGGATCTGGACAAATATATTGGCCCATTCTTAAAGTACTACAATCAACTTCATTTGCATTTGCCCTATGTATATAAAAAATCACCGCACTAAAAATTACTATATATTGCATATTTGAACCATTTCAGTACCTACAAAATATATAACTAACATTCTTAACATTGCATCTAAACTACTAAATTTGTCGAGTGTGAGGTTAATTTCCCTACCAACATTAATATTTATTAAATAAATCTTACCAATGTAAAATTAACTATAGGTTACTATATGCACATGTAAAATGTTATTTATTTAAATAAGATTAAAATACATAATATATGTGTATTTATTTCATAAAAATACTAAAAATATGTGAAAACTAAATGAAGAGCGAAGTTGAAATGTTAAAAAATATATATAGTACCTAATACATAACCTAATTTCAAAATAAACACTAAACATTTAATTTTAATATTTTAATATTGTGCTAGTGTGAAAGATAAGTGAATTTCATATAACAATTTCTCTAATTAAGAGGTAAAAAGAGTTTTTTTTAAATAAATTGTATTTTGCTTTTTCTATCCTTTTATAATCCGAGTGACTCAATACTTCAACTTCATCCTATTGATAACTTTAAATATAAGAAAATAAGGGTTATGCTTTGCGTGAAACCTGAAAATTTTCTTTTAAATCTGATTAGACCACGTACTGCAATAATTAAACATATTTCTGGTAATATATAGATATATATTTTTATTAATTAATGTAAATTGATCTAATAAGTAATATTTCAGATATTTTTATAAAAGGAATGAATACAATGTCACAACCTGTGTTTAAAAAACCAAAGTACAATGGCCGTACCAAAAAACGTAAATGGGAAGAACGTAGGCTTGATAAGGGAGCTGGTCTTTATCCTGAAAAAAAGTCACTTAACGAACCATTTATTCGTATTAAGCGACGAAAATATGCAGTGTTACTAGGATATTCTGGCGTTAATTATTATGGAATGCAACGGTAATACCTACAAACTTAATACTAGATACGAAAGCTTTATAAGTTTTAGCAAATAAACCTGCTTTACTGTTCAGTTTACTTTACCTTGTTACAGTAAAATTTAAACATTTTATAAACCAAAAGTTGATAAATTGTGCAGTAGCTATTTCTTTATCATTATTTTACAATTAAATAATTATTGTTTTATTATTTTAGCAATCCGTTTACAAAAACAATTGAAGAAGATCTATTTAAAGCTTTATTAAAAGCAGATTTGATCACTGCCGATGCATTTGAACAAATACAGACAATACAATTTCAACGAGCTGCAAGAACAGACAAGGGTGTTTCAGCTGTTCGACAAGTCATTTCAATTAAATTACGTAAGTTTAATACAGATCTGCCAAACTTTATAATGGGTTTAGATAAAATGAATAATAACAATATTCAAAAATTTAAATTGAATTTAAATTTAAGTTAAGTGTATCAGAAATTCATATGTAAATGTTATTGACCATATATGGAAAACTATTATTTACTTATACTATTTGAATGTGTACAACGAAATGAAACAAGAAACTCGACGTAATTGCCAAAGTTGCTACTTTACTAGTCTTCGTTCGTCTTCCATCAACGCTTCCATTTGAATGATGTAAAATTACAGGGAACATTGTATTTATATCTCTTTCATTTTAATACCTTCTATTCCTATTTTGCTTTGTTTTACACATTACAGTAAATATGTAAATAATGGTTTTTCATATCCGTATACTGTTAAAATTTTACTTTACAATATTTTAAATTAGTTGTGCAATAATTGCAGTACCTTGTTATCATTATAATTACTTCCATCACGTAAGCTTGTTACAAGCATATTTAATAAAAGATTTTATAATTCAAAAACACTATCTAATGCTTATAATTACCAACCACAATTATTTTAGCGGAAGAAGTAAACGTATCCAAAATTAATCAGCATTTACCAGAAGCAATTAGAATTTTTGGAGCCAAGAGAGTAACAAAAGGTTTTAATAGTAAATCACAGTGTGATGGCCGAACTTACATATACATGCTGCCATCCGCTGCATTTGCAAAAACAAGTCAAGAAGTTAAACAAGAAACATTTCGTTTGAGTCCGGATGCGTTAACCGAAATAAACGAATTTCTTAAAAACTTTTTAGGGACAAAAAATTTTCATAATTTTACATGTAAGAAAAATCCATCTGATCCTAGTGCTAAAAGGTATATAGTTTCATTTGAATGTGAAGAAGTTATCCACGAAGGCATAGAATTTATAATAATGAAAGTAAAAGGTAAGAATTTATATAAATTATATAGACAAGAATTTCTATTAATAAGAGTTTAATATTAGGGCAAAGTTTTATGTTGCATCAAATACGGAAAATGGTGGGGCTTACGCTTGCAATAATTAAAGGCTACACGCCCTTAGAAACTATGACGAAGGCGTTATCTCAAGAGAAGGTAAATATTCCAAAGGCTCCAGGACTTGGTCTTGTATTAGAACAAGTACATTATGACAGATATAATTATCGTTATGGAAAAGATGGTATACATGAAACTCTAGAATGGACAGAAGTAAATGATGAAGTAAATGATTTCAAAGAAAAGCATATATATCCCACAATAATAAGCACAGAAATAAATGAAAAGATTGTTTTAGGGTGGTTAGAAGAACGATTATCTACGCATAATTTTAATGTAATCGAAGGTGAAGTAAATGGCAGTGATGAAGAACATGAATCGGATGAAGATGTAAATGAAATAAAAGAAGATTGTCAAGATTTTAAACCGAATGAAAATATTAAAAATGACCAAACAAATAGAACCTAATACAATTGCAAAAGCGAATTTCTTTCCTTTTATTAATAAACGTTAAAAAATATGATTTTGTTTCATTTTTTCCAATTTTATAATTTGCTTATATTACTTGGGCATATGGGTACGTTATTCAAAATTAAACTAATACATTAATAGTTATTAAATCATTGAAATGTAAAATCTATTAATTTAAATGTCACAAAAACAAGTTTTAAAATTCTAAATATATATTCTAAATAAATTAATGTATGTAGTTCAAAAGTTATGTAAATCGTACTGTACAATGTTTCAAAAATCTTTTAGATTCCCATAAATATTGAATAATAAAACAATCTATTAAAAAAAATAAATATATTCGATGTTTCAGTTATAAAGTTATGTATGTACATATTTTTAACTTAAGTTTAAATGGTATAAAGTAATAATAATTGTTGATTAATAAATTAAATTGTTGAATAATTGTTGCACTTGTTATGAATTACCTTGTATATCTTAATGTATTTACTTATGGACTCCCTTGTATACTAATTGGTTTTCTAACCTACATAGTTTTAGCAGTTGTAGTTAGTTCGGGTTCGTTCGAAATAAGTGTTCATATATTTAAACGTTTTCGATTTGAATAAAAAAATGAGTATTTTATACAGTTGCAATAGTGGATATTTAATTTCTCACGATAATTTAATAAATAGCTTTTATAATAGTGTCGAGACTACAAATGGAACTAGTTCTTTTATTATAGACAGTGATATTTTCAACATTAAGATTCCTTTTAAAAACCTAAATAGTAAGCGGAGTTTAAAGAAAAAGCCTGACAATCAAATTGTATCTACTTATTATGAAGAATTAAAATGCATAGTAAGATTGCTAAACAGAAGTTTGTACTTCTACAAATTCATTAATTTTTTTACAGATCGATCTTGTTAAGAATACGTATCAGGACTTTAAAAAAGAAATTACTTGCTTTTTACAGTCGGCAAATTTAACTGAAAATCAACAGAATAACGAAGACGCCATACAATTATCCAATAAAATTTATGAAGAATCCGGTAAAATCAGCTTATTAAATATGATGGGTGAAAATAAAAATGGATCGAAATGCATTGAAATTAATGGCAAGAATTTTTTATTTCCGTCAAATTGTAAATTTTATTGTAAAGATGTATCAAACATTAATGATTGTATAGGCAATATGAAATACGATTTAATAATTATCGATCCACCTTGGTGGAACAAATACATTAGACGCAAAAGAAATAAAACAAATCAAGGTTATGCAATGATGTACAATCATGATTTAAAGAATATTCCAATAGAAAAATTATTGAAAGATGACGGTTTACTGATTGTATGGTGTACAAACTCGTTGCAAAATTTACATAGTTTGAAAAGAGAATGTTTTCCAAAATGGGATATAAAATATGTAGCAACATGGTATTGGTTAAAAGTAGATTTTAATAAGTTACATTTGCATAATTTTAATGTTTACTTTTTAGATAACCGAATCTGGTGAACCTGTCAATAGATTCTCAGAACCATCGGGCAAACAACCATTCGAACAAATAATATTTGGTTGTAGAAATCAACAAAAGGAAATAGGGAATGGTAAATTAGTTGTTAGTATTCCAAGTGCTTTGCATTCACACAAACCTCCATTGATAGGTAATTATTTTGTTTGTGTACTTATACAGTAGAGTCATGTTAATTTAACACTTGTCGGGCTGACTTCCTTGTTATTCAACCTTCTTGGGAAGCTCTGGTAGAAGCACATCTTTAATCAAACAAGAAACAAACATCTTTAATAATTTTTTTTAATTTTAAGGTATAATCTTCACGTTTTGTATCGTTTTTTGACCTTTTTGACTCCTTCTAATTATGCGTATATTTTTTGTTAATTTGGAAGTTTCGCTAACTTGACAGACCTTTGGTCCCATAAATGTTGGATTAACATGAATCTACTGTAATAATGATAAAAATGTGTCTAGATCAATCGCTAATAAAGTACAAAGAATAATAACTCGTATTCTGTAATACAGTATATGATGTTATTCTTTCATATTTATTTCATTTTAATTTCAGAACTTTTGCAACAGCATATTCCAGAAAATCCTCAATGTTTAGAATTGTTTGCAAGATATTTGCTTCCAAATTGGACAAGTTGGGGATTCGAGGCAATGAGATTTCAACATGAATGTTTATACGAACAAGCTATAATTTATTAACAGGATTAATAAAACTTTGGAAGTATTTTTAAGTAAGTATACATAGAATTAGTTGTGCATGTGGTAATTTAAAAGATAACTTTAAGCGATTGACTTATTTGCAAAGGGTATGTGTTGCTCGCGAGTTCACCTTGAAGCTCTTAATATCTAGAAGTCCATAGAGCTACTTACAATTAAATAAACTTGTAATCCGAAAACAAAAATGCGACATACCCTGTATACACGATTTTCTCATAAAAGAATAATTGTTTGACATGTGGTGCCATCTTATAGCATGTTTTTATCGATGTTTTATTAGGTTATTTTTATTGTTAATTTTTTATAATTAATTTAAAGAAGTATTTTACTGATACTATGTTGTTTGGTTATAACAACTTTCAGAAAATACAAAAATGTATCAGGTGTTTACTAGTAATACAAAATAAACATATTTTGAGGCGTTTATATAGTGGAGACAAAAGTATTTATTTAGAAATGGACGTATTAGATAATTTTACAACACAATTAATGAAAAAGAAGGTAGATAAATGGGATGCAAATCGAACAAGACATAAATTGAGCAATCAATATCAAATCAAATGCAGGTCAGTTGAAGTGTCACCTAAATCCAACGTTAAGGAGCTTGATGTAAATCAACTAGATCTGATTTTAAAAGATGCAATTGAAGCAAATGATTTTATTTATCTGGACAAAATTATCGAAGAATGCAAAGATTGTCAAAAAGTTCCTACTTTGCCAGTGTTGTTGCTAACTCTCTCTTTCTGTTCTCAATCTGGGAATGTAAATGGTGTTTTGAACGTTATAAAGTTGTGTGAAGTATCATACGCAAACGTTTTAGAAGAGAACTCAAATTTTAAACATTATTTAGCTGAAGCTATATGGACAAAAGGAAATATAAATAAAGCATTACATTTATTTGAAGAAGTATACGAAACTAATATTACTCTGAGACGAAAAATTAAAAGCATGTTGAAATATTTGATGGCAGATGCAATACCAAAACGAAGTGAAGCCGCCCTACACACTATTATTAGTTTTGCCGAACGCTTGATGAATAAATATAACGAACTACATCCTTTGGCTTGCATATGGCAAATTTGTTTTTTAAGCGAATGGTTTACAGATCAATCTATAGCTTTAAATTTATTTGAAAAAAATGAAAAACTTCAAAACTTTATTATGGATCGATTATCATATGTTGTCACTTTAGCTCTTAAAAATAATCAAACCGAAATTGTCTATAAATTGTTAGAAATATTACTGAAGTTTAATAAAAGAATGGAGTGTGGATATGTTATTGAAGCCTTATTTGATTATCGAGGTATGTGTGAACATTTGAAAATGATTTATTTTGCACAAGGAATTCTTACTTAACAACTTAATTTTATCTTAACTTAAAGGAAAATTTATGTTATTATAAAAGATGTAGCTATGTGTGAAAGTTATAAATATTGTAAATAGAAAATTAGAATTACAATCAGTTATTTCAATGGTAAAATTAAATCAAATTTTCGCTCCTTAGATTTAATGATAAATATTTTCAAAATCGATTATTAGTTACTTAAAAATAATATTTCCGCATTCTACAAACATTAATTTATACCATACATTTTGAAATTTTGCATAATATTTCGTTTTCTAATAATTCCTTGAGAAGAAATGTTGTGAAATGATTTAGTCTTGTGAGTTTGCCTATACTTACCTTTAATACATGCTGTCGACTTCACAAAATCTGTTATTGTGTACTTTAAATTTAATATAATTTGCATTAATTAATAATGAGATAAATTTGACAAAATTTGTTAATGAATTAAAAGATTCGTGAAAGATTTGCACAAGTTTTGCCATCTGCCGCAAGTTTATGCTTGAAATACTAACTTTACATTAACAAATTTGTACAGCAATAGTGGATATTTTATCAGTTTATGTACGGTTGTACATAACTAAATTTTAAAGGAGGATTATACATGATTAATTTATGATTACTTTTTAGATTGTTAAAATACATATGCATGTGAAAGTAGAATTGCATATGTATCATCCTGTAATTATATATTTTGTTATGCATAATTGTTTTTTTTTTTAGTTCGTCAAAAAGATTTTTCTGGATGTGTAGAAATTCTGCTGTGGTCACTTAATGAAAATATAGTATTGCCGATTATTCAAGAAGAAAAGTTTTTGAAACTATTTTTAACAAACAAAACAAAAATTACTCCTTTAAATAGTAATAAAATTGAAGTAAAACTGCCTACTTACAAGTTTAAGTTTTAAAATTTATATATAAGATTGTATATAGGTTTCATTTGTAATTTGTTATGTGTAGTATTGTATTTAAATATAATAAGAAATCTGAAAACGGAAAATCTTTTTTTTTCTATTTGCTAAAACTGATATAGGATGGCACTAATTTTTAAAACAATTGTTATATAATTTTTATTTCTGTATTATTTTTCTTAAATTATTACAACTCATAGTTATATTCTAAACACTATTATCGATAATAATTCAGATAATTTATTTTTGCCACTTTGCCTTTTAATAGGTTTATGTGTATGATAATTACCTACCCTTGAGACCAACGGTGTAGCTATGGCAGAGCAGTTCTGAACTTTATCCCAAGGCCTCCAATTTTTTATTATTCAATTCTAAAATTTTCATAATAGAGCCCTATCAAAAATTTGCCTCAGTGCTCCATGAAGGTTAGCTACGCCGCGCAGTTGCACTTGATTTGAAAAACCTATATAGTAAATGATTAAAAAAAAACTGGTTGAAGTGATCCAGGTTTAAATTAAAATTAAAAAACTAACAGGCCTTTGTCAAATCCCTTAGGGTGGGGTTGTTGGTTACTGGGTATTTGAAATGGGAAAATAAAAACTTACATTTTGAACCAGTAAAGTCAGGTTTATGATGTTGAACTAAAATTCATTGTTTAGTGAACCGATTGTACTAAGCAACTATTGTAAGTAATTCTTTTGTTATATTTTCAAAATGCAAAATTATCTTAAAACTTCAAAATATCACTCCTTTGTTATTGAATTGATCCAGGAAGGACTTCCCTTTTGTTTGCCAGGGTTGATTAATTATTGCATTTCAAATAGTTACATTTTGATAATTAACCATGCAGTTGAGGAGCGTTTTTCCAAAAATGGTCATGTCCAAAAATTATGCAAAGCAAATTAGATCTAGAGGATGCCGTTATCCAACAGTGGATGAAAAGTATATTCACTAACAAATGCTACATAGGTCTACTATCACCAGAAGTGATAATCGTTCCAAATTTAGTACAGGCTTAGTCATTTAGTCTCTCTGATACAGTCTTAAATAAGTACATCTATTAATACAAAATTTACCGTGGACATTAAAAATTCAGGGCTGAAAGGGTTAAGGCCAATTTTTGTATCTTGGTCAACTTTTAAACACGCATCCATCTTGTTGATGGATAGGTTAGCAAGATCTTGCTCTAGATGATGGGTAGATGAAAATGGATGTGTTTAAAAGTTGACAAAGATACGAAAACCGGTCTTAATTCGATTTTCATAATTTTTGGACATGACTATTTGTGAAAAAACCCTCCTCATTTATAGTTTGATGTTTCTGCTTGTTCTTATTGTCCATGTTTTTAGTTTTGCATTATGTCTTATGTGTTAGAATTTATTCTTTGTACCTGAAGCTGTGTGCATCGGCGTATGTTTAGTCTGTTATTTAATTTATGATGTTTAGGTCAGTAGAGGTGCCTGGTGCATTCCTTTCTCTTAACTTTACTTAAAAAGGGATATTTTAACTTTAAACATTTTGCTACTACTAAATTATTATTTTAACGTGGATTAAAATTGAACTTGAAGTATCTGGTTGAAATTGATTGTTTAATTTATTTACAATTTGTTTAATTAATTTATTTCCTTTGTGATTGTGATTTCTTTTGCCTTTTGATTGCAAGTCAGTTATCTGATGATGTGATTAAGTAATTGATTACGTACTGTACAGTGTTTTTGATTTCACGGTTGTAAGAGAGAAGGGGCGTGGGTTTTAAAGATTAGCTTGTAGAAAATGAAATACCTTGTCAAATGTCTACAACAACTTATATCCTATGTGGGCAAAGGTGATTTTGTAACTATTTTGCAATTGAAAGGGAAAAGAGAACCATCCATTTGTTATTAAAAGTATTATTGATAACCATTTAATTTCGAACTGGAGTTTTCGTCCATGTTCTTTCTCCAGTTTTTGCCTTTTGACCGAACATGGGCTCTTGACTTTGGTGGACAAAGACATTAATTAACGATTAATTAAATACATTATGTTAAGCATAAGCTTCAGCAGCTGTTATTTTAATAAAGTAGAAGCAAAACGCATTACAACTTAGAACTGTACAAGTAAAACTTAAAGTAAGTATTAGTGTCTATGTTGGCCCTAATAATCTATATAGGTACTACCTATTACTTACATAAATCAAAATCGTGGTTAAACATTTTATGAAAGTCAGTAATTGTTTTTAGAACAATCGGTTACCCACCTGCTACTTATATATTGAAAATATTTTCTTTCTCACAATGAGTTAATATAATACTTATTGTTAATAGAAAAGAAAACACTTTTCTATCACATAAAAACATTTTATGGTTGATTGCCATTTTAATTGTTTTTTATAGTTGTGAAGTACGTGTCCTGTGCGTTTACTGTCGAGGAACCGAGGATCGATGAGGCTAGAGAACGTCGAAGAATTAAGGTACCTAGTACATACAAGAACATAGTACATAGAAATCATCTGAAAAAATTGAGTACATTCCAATTTAATTTTCTCTTTTGTTTGTTACAGGTAGGATCTTCCTATTTTGTTATGTGGGGTCATATTTACCTATCGGTGAGTTTATTATTTAATTATTTTTGAAAATTGCGTTACTTAAACCATTCAATTTGTTAAGATCATATACATTCATATCTATAAATATCTATGAATAATATTATTAATTAATATACTTAGATACTGTTACAGTAACAGTATTAATCTACATTTGCAGATAAGTAAAAACGAAAAAACGTTACAAAAAATTAAAATAAACAATTAACAATTACAAATACTTACACAATTATTAAATTACAATGTCTGCAATAAGGATGACAAGTTTAATTTGTTCAATGATAAATGTGGATCGCGCTTTACAATTTAATTTAAAATAAGTAGTTTTCATTTGTATTCAATTTTTAAATTTCGTTGGAGTTTCAAACTCCAAAAAGCGCCCGCGTTGCGACGTTGAGCACATAATTTACTAATTCGAACAAAAACTTTTCTCATATAGTTAAAATTAATTGTACTTTATTGTAAATATACACCGTGTCCAAGATAAGAATCCACAGCATGGGGATCTTGAAAACGGTAGAAGATACAGGGTGGCTTAAATTAGAAAAAAGTTGCGCTATTTAGAGTATGTTCACATGCTGGTCGCAAAAGTTCATTATTGTTTATCGTTTTCAAAATTTTCAAAAAAATGTGATTTTTTGGATTTTCGTTTCTTTTCATTTTTTTATTTATTTTAAATGATATTAAAAAACTACCGGCACTTTCTCATTGCCACTTTTTAAGCTCTACAAAATGACGTGTTCAAATTTTTAATCCGACGTTTCGTATCCGAGAACCCATCATCAACTTAATTTTTTTATATGGCCACAAACAAAGAGACACCCTGTAGTCGGTAGCATTATTCATTACAAATTCAACGATGTATCACACATTATGGTTTTGAAGCCAAAAAAGGGGAAAAACGTGAGTTATAAGGTTTTTTATTTTTTAAATTAGTAGGCGCTGGTACAATAACAGAAACAAAATGTCAAAAAATTATAATAATTGCTCAAATAGGTTGCCATTATTTTCTAGACACAAGTATGCTCTGTCTACAGAAGAATTCAAAACATGGTCTAACATTTCTGGTGTGATTGTATTAACCGCTGCTAAAACCAATGCCAATAACTGTTCTTCAGTTTCAAAAGCGGCGTCATACACTTGGTTTTTTAAATAACCCCACAGGAAAAAATCCAACGGAGTTAAGTCAGGTGATCGGGCTGGCCAGGCTACTTCACTGTGGGTTCCAATGCATTTTTCAGGAAACCTCTGGAACAAATATTCCCGCACAGTTCTTGAATTATGCGCTGGGGCACCATCTTGCTGAAACCAGCAGTTGTTAACTATAAGTAATGGTAATTCATCCAAGGCATTCTCCAAATCAGTCTGCAGTAGGTCGAGATATCGTTCGGAATTTAAATTGTTGTAATAAATAAAAGGTCCTATTATTTTGCCACCCAAAATGCCTACCCACAGATTAAATCCAAATCGATGTTGATGCCTTGTTTCTTTTATTAAATGAAGATTGTCTGTTGCCCAATAATGTTTGTTACGTCGGTTGAAAATGCCATTGTTGGTTATCATGCTTTCATCAGACCAAATTACTTTAAAAGGAAAATTTTGATCTTCTTCACATTATCTGGTATACCATTCACAAAAACTTGCTCGCCTTCTCTCGTCACCAGGTCTAAGACTCTGGCAAATTCTAAATTTATAGGGATGAAATTTATTCTTTTGTAAAATGAACTGGGCTGTAGATCTAGCTACTCCAGTTCGACGTTCAATTAGTCTTGTCGATATTTCAGGATTTTCAACAACAGTTTGTAAAACAGTAGTCGCTTTTTCTTCGTTGGATTGTTTTTTACGAGATACAACAGGTTTTTTAAATGATCCAAATTCCTTTAAATTAGATACCAAACGTCTAAAAATGGATTTTTGAGGTTGTCTTCGTTCAGGATAATTATCAGAGTACATCTGCTCAGCAGCTACACAATTTTTGCGGCACAAGATGTAATACGTCAACATATCAAATTTTTCTTCGTTTGTGAAACTTTCTCTTTCCATGGTAACACTTGTAAATAAATTAAAAGCACGAAGCAACAAACTAACGAATAAGTAACTTTAATAAGAACAAAAGTTAAGACACTTCAAATTCACGTAACAACAACTTACACAACACCAAATTGCGTTTTCAATAATAATGTGACAGATAAAACAAAAATATTGCGATTGTTCCAATACCTACTAATTTAAAAAATAAAAAACCTTATAACTCACGTTTTTCCCCTTTTTTGGCTTTAAAACCATAATGTGTGATACATCGTTGAATTTGTAATGAATAATGTTACCGAATACAGGGTGTCTCTTTGTTTGTGGCCATATAAAAAAATAAAGTTGATGATGGGTTCTCGGATACGAAACGTCGGATTAAAAATTTGAACACGCCATTTTGTAGAGCTTAAAAAGTGGCAATGAGAAAGTGCCGGTAGTTTTTTAATATCATTTAAAATAAATAAAAAAATGAAAAGAAACGAAAATCCAAAGAATCACATTTTTTTGAGAATTTTGAAAACGATAAACAATACTGAACTTTTGCGACCAGCATGTGAACATACTCTAAATAGCGCAACTTTTTTCTAATTTAAGCCACCCTGTATCTTCTACCGTTTTCAAGATCCCCATGCTGTGCATTCTTATCTTGGACACGGTGTATATATATCTAACGTAGTTACATAATTAAGCTCATCAATATACAGTAATACTGGCATAAAGTTGGATACAAATGGAAAACATTTTTATTTGAAAATTCTCAGAAAATATTATTTTTCGTAAAAATCTCCGTATAGTTCCCAATTTAAAATACACAATATGTGAAAATTTGAATAGATATAGGTAACTTTTCGTATACAAGGGACGTTCAGAAATATGAAATCGGCTCGATTACGGTTTCTTTGAAGATTAAATATTATTTTAAGGACCGTTTTTGTGTATTTTCCATTATTCTAAATACGTTTTAAAAGGTTATTATATATATTATTTGAAAATAGTATAGGTATAATAAAATATAATTTACAGCAGATTAACGTAGATTTCTTAACAAGAAAGATTTTATGGCACTCCTGTCGTGCGAATTTGTTGTTTTGCGGCCGTTCGAACTCTATTCACTTTACAGTTCACCCAAAATAAAGATAATCTAAATTAAATGTATTTCAAAATAAAAAATAGAAAATTAAATCTATAAAAATTGAAATTTTCGAACTTTTGGTAGTAATTTACGAAAACAGAATTGAAAATCTTTTTTCGTTTTTAAGTTATTCGAGAAAATGCAATTACTACGATCATCACCCGTTGCTCGACTTGCAATATTCCCTTTGCATAAAACATGCATTTTAAAACAGTCAGTTTTCTAATATCTATTAGCGATGTTCATTTATGTGGACCCTAAATGTGCATTCAACACATCGAGCAGTTTTGGCAGAGTGACTTAACCCACAAAAATAAATTTTACAGGAGAGCACATTTTGTGTCGTTGAAGATACGTTTCACGGAAATACAAATCGATTTTTCTGGTGAAAAAAATCGGAATATTGTTACCAAATTTTAACAGATGATGTCCTTGTCCTAGATGCATAAGATAGTCAGAATAACTCACATTTACGCAAACAGTGTGGGTTGCGTTCTTTTGCCAAAACGTCGTCGATATGTATCGTTCAACCGTTAACAATTAATTATCAATTAGAGAACATTTAGTTAAGAACATTTTCGTAGTTTAAAATTTATTTAATTTCGATAAATATCTTACGTGAGTCTATAATTTTCAATAAGGAAAATTAGACAATTAATAATAAAACCAGAAAAATATAAAATTTAGTATCTATAGGTACATAAAAGTACATAAGGAGTTCCAAAACTTATGGAAAACACTTTAGGGAGTGATAGAACACGCCAAAATAATGCCTTAAGTTCTTATAACTGATAATAATTAAACAACAGTAGTCGGAATTTGTCAAATTAAAGTCTGTTAACACTTTTTAACGGTCATTTTCACTCTGTCATCTTCACAATCACAATCAATACATGTCCGACCATAAAAACTTATCAAATCAATAAAATTAACATACACACATGCACGTTATAACTAACATTTTTTCTTACGACGCACCCCTACTGAGATATTCACTCCCAAAGTTGACACATAAAGATCAACGTGCTAAAGTAACATCGATATTTTAAATGCTTATAAAAGAAACAGGTCTGATTGCGAGAAAAAAATACTGACAAGGTACATTTCGTTTATTGGTATTTTGAAACATAACGCAGCAGAAAAATTAGTAGGTAAATATTTAAAATAATGTCCATCTTGGATGCACTTCACCTCTGTTATTCTTTAAGTGTAATCGTTTTTAATTCATCGAAATTAGAAGAGAATATCTTTTTTTATCGTAAAATTTTAACGAATACAAAATGTCATTAAAAATTTAAAACGTCGATTCTCAAAAAAAATTGTGATTAGAAATATTAGAGGTAGTGCATCCTCAGTTCACTTGGGACGATATCGAAACACAGGTTAAAGACCTTTACTTACTACGAACGTATATAAAAAAATGATTATATTCCAATGAAAACCAAAGATTTTATTGAAAAAATGTATGATTTGTATTTATCAAGTTTGGAGGCGAATATTTCAGTAGAGGTGCGTTATTGAAAAAAATTGTTTAGGAACTTATGGTATTGTTTTGATGTGTTCTACTACCCCTTGAAGTTTTTTGCATACGTACGTGCATAAGTTGTTGTATCTAGACGAAAAAGAAATCGCCCTTTACAAAACTTATGCCCGGGTTGCCAGATGTCTACCTAAGATTTTATTCTTTCTTTAACACATGTCCTATCAGGATGCGAAGAGAAAACTCGTCCACCTCAAAATTCCGATGGGCCTTATGGCCAGGGTCCGTATTATAAATGTATTCGTAAAATGAAAGAAATCGATTACAATAATTGCTTTAGTTTCGTTAAAAAGCCCCGCAAAAGCTTTTGCGAGGAAAATAAATACGCGCACTAATTTGTGGAACCGTTTCTTTAAACTGACAATGTAAATTTTGTTTGACAAAAGAAAATTGCTTTCTTTTATAACGATAAAGGAAAATGTATCTATCATATAAAACGCTATAATAACATTGAAGGTATTCATTTTAGTTTGCGTTGTTCAACTCGGTTTCTAAATAACTTCGAAAATAAGTGTATCTAATCGAAAAGAATAGTTAGTTCTTGAACATATTCGGTAGATATCTATTTCTAACTTTATACATAGGTACATAATACGCAATACCCACATACATATTTATTTTATTTTGTATCGTGTTGAGCTCTTAGGTATTCTTAATTGCTTATATTAGACGTCACTTTACACGTAAATTAGATGGTCTTTTGGGAATCACATCAGTAATTTATTTGACGTCAAAGTAGAGAGGTGGAAGTTTGCGGCACCGAGTGCTGAATACGACGCAAAAATCGTCAAAAGTTGGTCTAGCTGTTTTTTAGAATGCTCAATATCGATAGGGTAAACTCGCAGATACTTTCTAAAGCGAACAACCCGTTAACCGATCATCCTCGACGAAGAATCTATCTAAGGAATTTGTCGTTTAGTCTAATAGTAAACGTGCTAAAATAAAGAGCACAGACGAAACATCTTCCAACAGACACTTACAAATTTCTTCCCAAATACATATCGCGACGACGAGGCTAGAAATCAACAAACAAATAAAACACAAATAGAAGCTAAAATAACAAATATACAGTTATCTACTTGCATTTTTTGTCAAAAATTTGTATGTTGGAAACACGGTCGGCAAAACATCTCCTGTATAGGTAACACTTAAAATACCGATATTGATTCTGAAGACTTGAAATTATTTTATAAGGCCGTATTCAAAGATGACGATTTACTAAACCATAGTTAATTAATTAATAAAATAAACTAATTAATAAAACGAAATAGTGTTTTATCTTTGAACACGGCCCGCGACATGGGGTCGTTCAAACGATACACACGGTCGTTCAAATTTTATTTCGATGCACGTCATCGATAAAAAGGTTACTAGATGATGACGTATAACACAGAGGCGTACCCAGTATTTTTACAGTAATAATAAATTGTAGTCTTTCTTTGCCATGTAGTATTGCGTGCAGGTAAATCACCGGTAGAATATGTCACTTTCCAAACATAGAACTGAATTACAAAGATACAATATACGGACCATCCAATCTTATTCCGATGCACATCATCAATAAAAAGTTACCAGAATGTTATATTTGTAATATGTTTAAAGTTTTGAAAGTATCATATTATTCTATCGATGATTTACCTGCACATATATGACCGTGCATCGGAATAAAATTTGGATGGCCCGTAGTAATTTTCTATTGATGACGTGCATTGGCAGGCCGCTTGGATAGACTATAGTAGGCATTACTCGATACCTATTATTTTTAAAAGTTATTTTAAGTTCAAAGCGTGCTTGTTTAAATCAGGTGGTCCACAGCATGATATTCGTATGGGTTACATATAATATGAATGTTTACAATGTTAGCCGCAGAAGCGCTGATAGCGAAGTTCAGTTCAGTGCGGGTCCTGCCGTCGCGACGCCCGCTGGCACATATTTTATTGTACCACGCAACCCCCTAGTAATCAGCAAAAACTTTATCAGCGAATACTTTATTATTTGTGTAGTTCTACTTGTACATTTCGTTTGTTGTCGTTTTTCATTATCTAAATGTGATAAAATGTAACTCGTTCAGAGTTAGTTTTTTTAAACAATCGATTTCAGTAGGAATAATTCATGTAAGAAGGTAAATATTATTTATTTATCTTGTTTTTTTTTCTCCTAATAGGTAATTATCCTGGAGAATTTAATATTACGTACGTACGTAAATAGTCTTTTAAACATTGAGGCAGTTACCATTTATTTATAATCACATAAACAACTTTAAAACTTTGTAAGTTTTGATAACAATTTTAAAGTGAAATAGCTAAATTAATTTTCAATTTGGAAATTATTGTGGAAAGTTAAATTTAATCATTAACCTCTTAATTAAGTGTTTAAAATACCTACTGAAAAAAATTGTTATTTATATTTTATGATAAACAAAATTATACAGAATTATACAAATTATACAAAATTATACGTTAATTATACAGGGTGATTTTACAATGGCGCACCTACTGTACAGTGCGGTTAATGGAGCTTATAATTAGAAAAAATAATAAAACATTCTGGTTGTGTATTAAGTCCATTAATATTATTGTTTTTACGGAAACCAATTAAAAAAATTAATTAGCTCGTCAAATAGACAGATCAGAAATTGTCATAAAAAATGACAAATACTTATAATTATATTGTACGTCTACTCATGTTAATTTTATCGTTTTTTAAAATTTCAGAACATCGTTGCCAAATTCATTTTTATAACACCTTTATGGAGAAATTCAAAAATTCAAAATTAAAATTAGGTTCGTTTAAAACAAGTGATTTAAACTTTTTTCTTATTGGACAACAATAAAGGGCACATAACGTGTATAGAAAATGGCGTCATATTTCAAAATTGCCAAAAATAAAGAAGTTCTTTATTTTACCTCTTCATTTCTCACTAAATTGTCGACCAAGATTTTTTTATTAGGTATTTTCATTGGACTCTATTAACGGTCTCTAACAACGTACTTTAGAGTTGGTGCGCCATTTTGGAATCACCTTGTAAAGGACCTTACGGGTTTTTATAAGGAGCTGGGCCCAACTGAAGATAGCAATGAACTATATACCGTTTGAAAGCGAATTTTATCGTTGTTCGTGGTAAAATAATAACATAATAAATAAAGAACCAGCTGAACAAATGTAGGTTTAACTATAACGCGCAGTTTAAACTATGGATTTTTCTTATTGTTAGTTACTATTGATGTTACTATATGGAAACGAACTTAAGGTCATACAGTCCCTATTGCCGTCAAACGATAATTCGTAGATGGCACTGTTAGTGAGTTCTAGAGAAATTTTAAGTAGATCCAGCCTTCTTGGTTAAAATAACAAGCCTCTGTAAGTCATAAAATCTACCTGTTTTGAAGCTAAGGGTATAATTGTTTAGATACGATGTTTTTACATTAAAACGTATTTGAAGACGATTTTAAAATTCCCAATACAAAACTGAAGATTTGATTTTAAGTACAGGAAAAATCTGAGATTACTGATCTGAAAAACTGATTTATTTAAAGTTCGCTAATAAATAATTTACTTTAATTTTAATTGAAATTAGAAAATTAATTAATATTAGAATTAAATTAAATATTAATTAATGAATTAACATTAAATAAGCGAAAATTCGTTTGAAAATATGCTTAGGTACCTAACACTAATTTCTAATATATAAGAAATATATAAATTTCAATTCAAATATATTTCAAAACTTTGATTTATGAAAAGATCTGATCAAAAATTTATCGTGTTTTATAATAAAACAAGTACAATACACAATACATCTACATTGAACATTGTAAATACATACAATAATGTAAGTTTCTTTGACATATATATTTATTTATGCAGGTTTGGTAAACTATTTTTTACACATCGATGGCGTTTTGCAAGAAGGGCATAACTCACAAAAAGTAAATTTTATAGGAGAGCACATTTTGTGTCGTCGCGTAGAGACGATAAGAAGATACGTTTCGCCGAAATAGAAATTGATTTTTCCGGTGGAAAAAATCGGAATATTGTTAACAGATGGTGTCCTTGCCCTAGGTGCATAAGATGCCATAAAATTGTACTTTTTACACAATCATTAAGTTTTTTAAAGGTGTTACGGAAAGATTTTTTTTAGTATTTTTCTGTGAATCAGAACATTGTAATCTATGGAAAACGTAATTTCTTTCATAAAAACATCAATCTTTTTATTTGAACCGTATCACCGAAAAATGTCGATTTCCAGGTAAAACACAAATAAAATAATGTATCACACGCGTTTTCCCCTATATCGAGTTTTTGTTAATTTTCGAAAAAATCCCTTATTTATAGTTCAGGGATTTTGGTAAAATTTTGACCCGACTTGAATGTCATTGTTTCGTCTCCGTACCATTAACGCGAAATATGTGAAGCGGTTTTGCCAGAATTCTATATATAAATGTATTGGATACTAGGAAATCCCACTTTTATTTTAAAAACATTGAGTTTTTTGTTCGCACATCGATAAGCTACAAAAGTAGGCGGTGCACATGTTTTATTAGATGCTTTGTATTTTATCGGTCACATAAAAATGCGATTAAACTTTTATCTGGTCTATGGTTGTAATAGGGAAATTTTCAATGCTTAAGGGGATACGAATAGTTTTTAAATTAAAAATAGAATAAATTTATAATTCTGCGGTATAAAGGCAATAGATAGTGATTATTCAAATAATTATACTGTAAAAAAATACATAATTTTAGAATAAATTTCCTAAAAAGTACATATTTTAAAATTTTCGGCCATTATCTGCCAATTTTTTTTTATCAAACCCCACTACGACTCCTGTAATAGTCCAAGCTCTCATCGCACAAAAACCTACGTCACAACACTATTAAAATTTTCTTAGTGTGTTTAAGAGTTAATATGGTGAGAAATATCCAAATGGTGGTAGACAATTAAATTTTTATTGTAATCATTTTTGATAAACTTGATACTTGATAAAATTATATAAATCATAGTTTTAATTGTCCTTTACATGAATATATATGTCTGCCGATGTAAAAATGTACCCAAGTATGGCAAAATTAGGGGTGAAAATTCGAAGGGATGACACCCCTTAGGATTTTCATCCCTAATTTTTGTATAATAATGTAGGTTTGAACAGCCATTTACAAAAATATATAGTTTGTTGGCGATAGTTCTTGTTTCACAGATAATAAGCAAAATCGAAAAAAGTACCAATTTTCAAGGGTGGATTTCACCCTCTTAAACCGCGTAAGAGCACGAACGAAATACGACTCTTGGTTGTGGTTGACTAGTACTACAATCCTGCAAAGTTTCAAATTTTTCTGAGATTTCCACCTGCCTAACCTTCCTTGTTAGTGACTGAATAAATCTATTTCTGGTCGTATATTTTGAAAAAAATTCCGTAACAATCATAGGATCTTTCGACCAATTACTGAAGAACAAATCTATTACTGCCGAATACTGCTGCAGAATGCCTAAATTCACAATATTGACTTAAAGGACTTAAAAGGAAACGTTTTGCCTGATTTACACTATTAAGTGACCAATCCTCGCGTTAGATTTTTAGGCTGTAAAATTTATGACCTTTTACAATAAAAATAGGGAGGTCTAGTCATATTACCCAGTATTTAACAATAGTTGTGGGACCACCCACAACCATTGTACGAGATTGGGCATTAATGTTTAAACCAAAAATTAAAAGTTCCAAGTTCCTGCTTTTGATTATTTATAAAAAATTGATGTAAAAACGAAAATGATTATCAGAAGTGATTTTTAACGGCAAGACGTGCTAAAACTTCTCCAATTTATTCAAATGATCGTTAAAAACACACATTGAAATTTTAAAAAATTGCAAAGCAATTATTTATTTAAAATAAGTATTTATTAAGCAAAAGAGCACGTTGTGCCGCAGACGGAATGTTACGTTATCCACTAGTTACCAATTTGCATACTTTGGTTACCCCAGTTTTGACTTGTGATTGCCGTACTTTTTACAAAATCATGAAGTTTTTTAAAGGTGTTACGGAAGTGATAGATTTTTTAAGTATTTTTCTGTGAATTAGAACATTGTAATCTATGGAAAACGTAATTTATTTAATAAAAACATCAATCGTTTTATTTGAACCGTATCACCTTAAATGAAACTTACGATAAGCTTATGAATAAAACTTAATGGAAATGAAACTTTTTGAAATGAAATTAATTTCTTTAAATTTTTTATCTTCCTGCATTCTCAGTGATATTAGTAACATGTTAGTAAAAACTTCATTTTTCTATTTATGATAATCGAGTAATTCGTGATTTCGTTTTACATGGGGTTCACTGGGCTCTTAATAATAATAAACGAGCGCCGAATTGTAATATTATTTTGAATAATTTTCAAAATATAGAATTTTTATTTCGTGTACTTTAAGAAAAATGTAGGATAGGTAAATCAATTATTCAGTAATCCATTCATGTGTAATTAAGTATATTGTACTACGGACTTAACACCCTTGCATTCCTAATTGTAAGGGGATATTTGAAAATTACTGTTTATGCACGTGTAATGTTCGTTAACATAAGTTATAATGGGCGTATAAGAACGTGGTATAATTATAATTAACTTTTTACGTTTATAAAATATTTGTTAGCTATAATGACTTAAAATTTTTCAGATTTTTTACGTTTAGCTTTCTATTCGATTAGCACAAATCTATTCTATTCTATTATTATATTCTTCCTATTCGATTTTTTGTGTTAGTAATTTTTTGCGATGTTACAATATTATCTATCATTTGGATGGTTTTTTAAAGTCTATTTAAACACGAACCAGTGATATTTGTAATTAGGATTATTAATACTTGATTGTAAATACATACATTTGCATAAACGAATTTAGAATTTCCTTTCTTAAAATTTGAATTCCTTCAGATTCTACGATTCTTTTTGATACGATTTTCTACTAGTTTTATTTATTAAAATGTATAATTTAATAATTCTGAAAGATACAAACTTTAAATTTTTATTTGTAATTAGATATATCAAAAAGTAGGAAGATTATTTTTATGGTGATATTGTTAAATATTTTATGAAATACAGGGTTGTTAGCATTAAAGTTATTTTATTCAGAAGGCATTTTAGGAGCGCGTTCTAAGGTTCTCAATAAAAAAATGATAATGGCTACCTACTTCAAAGGATATACGTCGAAGCCAGTATTTTACCATTTATTCGAAAAAACAAATACATAGTAAAAAATTTCTGCGCGCGATCAGAGTAAATACCTGTTATCGAAATTTCTTTCCATTTGAAGCTTTAAAACGTGCTCCAGAGTCCAGAGTAAGGTGTTAATGATTGGTAGACATATAGATACTTCGTTCATTTTTCTATGAAACAATTGCGAAGTTGTATAAACAACATTTTTAATTCAGATACGAGAGGAATATACTTAATTAATTTTTAATTAAGTAGCACTTTTTATTAGTATACCTTCAAACTTAAATCTCGCGTTTCTTAAATACATATAAATTAAATGATACAATCCTAACCGTGTTGATAAAATTAAAGACCTGAAAATTATATTTGACTCATTGTTGACTTTTAATTTACATGTAAATTATGTTTGTGGGAAAGCTTTTAGAAGGATGAGATTTATAAAAAAAATATTTGATAGAGATATTTCAGTTTTCGTATTTAGGTATGTTTGACTTTGCAAATACGAACGTCCCATAATATAGTATTAAATATTACAAAAATAAAATATTAAACATAAAATACGCGATTATAGTATCTAATAGATAAGTACTTATGTACTTACTTTTGAATATTACAACTACCTAGAATTATTAACGGTTTATATTTTCTTATTTGAAAAATCGTTTATTTTGCATTGTCTAAAACTATACTAAACGACTCATATTTTAGGTTATGGCAACAATATATAAATCATATTATTTAGCGAAATTTTAATTACAGTTACCGATGATTTTGCAAAATAGTCCGAATAATTTTGAAATATTTATGTATACGTTATTCAAGATAGGTTCCAATCACGTCATCAATAAACATCGCATTTTTACAGTAGGTACTAATAAATTGTAGTTTTTCTTTGCCATGTCATACGTGTGCAAGTAAATCGTCAGTACAATATGCCACGTTCAAAACTTTAAACTGAATATTACAAATGTACAATTTAGTAAATTACTATATCTACAAAAAAGTGAAAGTCGGGCATTGCGAATTTTTATAATAGTAATAATAATGACATCGTGTGTAAGTGCATTTTATTCTTATACACTATGCAATAATAATAACGATTATTATTAGAAAAATTCATTTTAGTACATTTATACTTTTTATTGAGTATAACTTTCCTAATTCGGACATGCGTTAACCGGGGCACTCCAGTAATCCGTCATTATTACAACAAATTCGGACAGTTTTGCACAAATGATATCTAACTGTAAAGGAAGTAGTTACTTATGTTTATTTATTTAATAACATACTGATAACCCCAAACTAAATGAAACACCTCTTCGCTGGGTACCAATGGAAGTTGACGGAAGGCCTTTATAGGCCGCAGTACACGGGACCAATTGGTGCAAGTACACAAATAAATATTTACATTTGTAATACGGAGCGATTAAGAATGAAAGGCAGAATTTAGAAGTCACGAGAGTTGGATTTATTATAAGTAAGTACAGTGAAACTTCGAAAAATCGTGAAACGGTGAAGATCAAAAAAATGTCCGTTATTAGGAAGTGTCCGCTAGTTGAAAATATGTTACACACTGTAAAACAATCTCGGGACTTTTTACAAGTGTCCGGCGGTATTTGAAAGATTCCGTTATTCGGAGGTGTCCGTTAAGGGAAGTTTCACTGTACCTATATCATTTTCAGAAACATATTTCTTTTGTTTGGAAACTTATTGTTTATCAGTAGATATTTACGCTCGTTGAGTGTATAGGCGCCGTTTCACAGTCTGTTTGTCAACAAATTGTCACTTTGATTGCATCTGTTTGTTGATATCATTTTCGTCGACTTAATACATATGTATACAATACTAGATATTTCGACATTTTATTTGGCGAAAATATAAAATTTATCTATATATGCGTATTCTGTTATATCTATAAGTTGTTATACATCATCCTACATCGGTATGAGTATAGGTATTATACCTATGGCCTATCCAAACCTATACGCAATTCACGTCATCAACAAAAAGTTACTAGATTGTTTATTTGTAATTCGGTTTAACGTTTGGAAAGTGACATATTCTATAGATGATTTACCTGCGCACGTATTAGATGGTATAAAGAAAGACTACAACTTATTAGAACTGTCAAAATACGAGGTACAAAGTGACAGCACTGTGTGAAACGTCATCATCTAGTAACCCTTTTATTGATGACGTGGATTGCATATAGGTTTGGACGAAGTATATCAATAATTTTTGAAAATGTCGTAATGTCGTGATTTTGAAATTTCTTAAAATAGTATTTCAATTTCTTATTTAAACAGTTTTTAATTTTTTTTTTTTGAATGGAATGTCTTTATGAACATGTGATATTTGGAAAAGAACTTTCGCGTGACTGGAGAGTGATTTTTTGTCGTTCCACACAGAAAACAGACGGCAAAAGGAATAGAACGATAAAGCGCAAAAAATGGGTCTTAATCAAAATTAGAGCTGCTGCAATCAATTCTGTTGGCAACTCTTTTTAACGCATAAAAGAATAATTTTCAGGAATAAAGACGGCGTTCCTAAATAAATTGGTAGTATATTCAGATTATAAACGTTTCCGTTTTAAAGTAAATATTAAGAATTCCAGGCACATTTGAAATGATAATTTTATATTACTTGGCAATATTCCAAACTAGTGTAGGTACACCGACATTTTCTAGCACTTAACAAATTTGAAAGAGCTTCACTAACATGAATAGTAAAACAGTCTAATCAACATTAGCGTTTTGCTTTTATTTTACGCAACTAAAAGCTCTTAATGTAAAACAAGTAACATCCATTTATGTAGTTTACAAACATAAAATAAAATTTAACGGCTTTTCGGTAGATAGAAAATGTAAAAATTTATATAGGTACCTATAAATGTTTCCTTTTTTTTACATATTTTCTCTACCTTTTCATTTTTAGAGTACGAAAATAATTTATTTAAGAATATATGTAGGTACCGGCTGTCAATTTCAAAATTAACTCATAAAAATATTATCTTCAATTATTCAAATACACTTTGCATAACAACTTAAATATCTTTCAATTATTGACGTTAAGGACTTTTACGATAAAAAAGGGTAGGTAATTGGGAATAAGAGACCCACAAAGCAGGTAGTTGGTCGGTAATAGAATTAAAATAAAGTTGTAATTGTGAATAAACAATTTATTATCTACTTTGTTTTATAAGCAAAGGTTTTATTAACAAAAGCGTTTATTGTACAAATTGTGATTGTTCAAATAGATATCTTCGATAAGCATCTGCAAATTCAAATTTTAGTTTCGAATTCCAACTTCCAAATCGTGTATGCTTAAACTGAGACTTTATTAATAGGAAACAATATGTTAGAGTTTTTATGGAGGTTTTTCCTGATCCTCGAAACAAATGCTTTGCCAGTCCTAACACCGCCATTTATAACCCTCTCCCGCCAATACATAAGAAAATAAATGGCATTAGTGTACCTATTGGATTTCTTTTATTCAAATATTTTAAGAAAAATCAGAAAATAAAATACCCATAGGTAAATAGATAATTCAACTTTATCGAGAGTAAATAAAAATAGTACTTACCTATCCAATAATTTCACTAACATCTTATTAATAAGCTTATTTAATTGCGCTAATTAAACGTAAATTACCACGTGTAATTTAGATGTAGGTACTACCTAAAAGATTTTAGTAGCGGATTCGTCAGATTCTGCATCTATAATTTCTTGAGCGTAACTTTTATTTTTCAATGTACAAATCTAACGATATTACATGATTTCGTGTAGACAATTTCGACATTTTCTTTTTATTTTTAACTCGTTATAAAATTATTGATTGGGGCATCCATACCTACTTATTTGGTTACATTTCTGAGAAAAGCTTCGTTTTGAGTCGGATGTTAATTGCTTTAGTTTCAACATAAAACTTTATTAATTTATCGGTAAATCGTAATCACTGTACTAAACTTCATCTCTTCAAAACAAAGTTTTTGCCGAACTTGTTCTTGATAAAACGTAGGTAAATTAAGTATTTACCTACCTATATTTTCCAAAAACCTTATTATATCCTTATAATATGAAAACAGGGAAAACTATAGTTGCGTAAAATTAATTACAAACTTTATTGTTAGTAGGTATATTCTATAAATTTTTCTACGAATATAACCAAAACACGTACTTTGAGACAATCGAATTCAAATCGAAATGTTAAAAATTGCAATGATGAAAACAACAATTTAACAATTAACGTTTTATTTAACTACCTACTAAATTATTCTAAAATATAATTGACATCAAACAAATGAATTGAAATAATTTTATTTATTAAATTATTATTATTATTTTTTAATATTTTGGCATGCTTTCTAGAATTGCTTATGTAATTTTCTAACAATAAGTTACCTAATAAATATTCCAGAACAACGGAAGTTCTAAAAACAAATTGCGGTTATTCTTATAATTTAAAAAATATTAATTTATTGGTTATTAAGTTTGCTTTGTACCGTAAAATAATAATAATTTTCTATAATCTAGGTATTTAAAAATATCTCGAAAATATCTAAATTATACCTCGGTAATTATTTATAGCTAGCTTTTAATTTAATGTGTTTATAAAAAAAATTAACATCTTACTACTTAAATGGTTATTTTTAAGGTTATTTTAATAATAATAAAGGCAAGCAAGTGATTAGAACAACGACATGCTACAAAGATCGACTTGTCGAGATTACGTAGGTATATAATTACGAGCCAAGTGGTATACGTGTACTTATTTTAAGTGAAATCGACTAGACCCTAAATCAATCTAAATGTTACAATAAAACTAAAATCCACAGAAACAATATTAGTAAGAAAATCTACAAAGATTCCCAACATTCCAGCTGCTTCATACTTAATTATTGTAATAAACGGAACATCTGTGCTATTTTACAAACTTTGTAACTTTTATCTGACATTTAGTAATCGACCGATGATAAAGACCACAAATCACGGCATGTGGTGCGGTATATTAAGACTGTTTATAAGGATCAAAAGCCTGCATATGTCACTGACATTAAATTTTAACTTTACTGCGTAATAAACTACGTGTTTTTTTTTTCTAATAAGAACTGTAAGTACTCGTCGATTTGGAATTCAAAACGTTTAGAAAACATCACCGGATACAAATGTGTAGGTTAGCTGTGTAATTACACATTTCGCTTTTAGGAAAAAATTTTCGGGTATTATTTTTTTTGTAATACTATAGTATCTCTATTTTTAGTGGTAAACGATATTTATAATTTTTAACCGGTTTAACGTTATTAATAGGTACAAATGGAATGTTTTTAATTCGTAAAATTAATTTCTTATTTCCAAAAATACTTAAATTAAAAAAAAATAAAATACTTAAAAGAAAATTGCCACAAAATTTTAAGTGCACACACACCTAGTTAAAATTCATCCTCAATTTTGCTTTTCTATACTTAATAAGTTACGCAACTAATTAAATATCTACTCTATATATGTGAATGTGCGTATAAAACATTCAAGGTAATACATATGTAGTAGATTAAAGGAATCACGTGGCATTTCAAACCAGAGCATCTGACATATGCTTAGTTTTTTTAATGAAAATATTTGCAAAGGAAACCGCATCATTACCACGCTTACTGAATATAATAAATGACCTTTTGTCTGTTAAGTTTGTGATTTTTATGAACCAAATGTAAAATGTCGTTTGACGTAAATCTAGAAAAACAATACTTTAAAATTTTGCCTGTTCATGAAAATAATTTATTTTAGTATATATATTATATAATATATATATATATATAATATAATATATATATATCAAAATTTTAAAATATACACTATACTGTGTGTAGAATGGCCGAAGGTTTTTCTTAAGTAAAAAAAATAATCGATTTTTGAGATTTTCACCGTTAAATCCGAACAAGATTTGCTTGATCTTTATATATATATATAGCGAGTATTTTACGGCCTATGCCGTTTCTCGTATCCCAAACGGCAGAAGTCCTTATCATTCCATGATCCTTCTTCAAGATTCCTGTCTCTCATGTCCTCTTGCACTTGTTTTATCCACGTATCTGGTGATCTACCTCGTCTTCGCCGGTGTGACGATAGGTCCTGGTCTTCCATTTCAGTATTCGAATTGGCCATCTGTCTGTGTTTATTCTTTGTATGTTTTCATATCATAAGAGTCTTCTTTTCTCTATTTCATCTATGGACGTTGAGTTCTTCTGCATTTTGTTTCTTATTTCTACATTTGTCACGTGTTCCAGTCTCGACACTCTACATCCTCTTTGAAGGAAATTCATTTCGACTGCATTTATTTGTTGTATTTATTGTCTTTTGCACAATTCCCAAGTCTCCGAGCTGTATATCAGTATACTTTGCACTATACTGTTATAGATTCTAATTTTCGTGTTATTATACATGCTCTTTGACCACAGCAGCGGGTTTGTATAACTTGTCTAGCCTGTCCCATCCTACTCGTGATATCTTTCTTTGAATTTGCATCTGATGATATTGTTTCCTAAGTATTTGAAGTCATCACATTTTACGATTGTATTTCCGTATATTCCTGTATTTCGTATATTTCGTTTCCCCGGACTTTTGTTGTTAGATATTTGCTTGATCTTTACAATTGAAATAATCATATTTATAACTTGCTATTTGCAATATTTATTACTTTTAATCAACAACATACATTTTCTATTAAATTACTTTAAAATTAAGTGGTTTAATAATGATTCATCGAGTAAGTAGCTACCATATTTAACGAGAAAATAAGGATTCTGTGCATTCTCGAGCTCAACAGACTTACACATATCGATTAAAAAATGCCGAATTTATTTAAACTGTGTTCGCTTAATATTTTTTTCACACGCCCTGTCACGAATACTAAAGTTTCATCTGCGGCTTTATAATTTCCAGTAATCTTAAAACTTATCTTTAGTCTAATTATATTTTACTCACTATTACAATCTTGTACATAATTCCGAATTCTTGTTACATTTAACATTGTATAATACTTTCACGTGACAAAATATATTCAAATTTTATCTGATATGCGACAATGAATTTATAAATTTTTATATGGCGTTTATTGTATATATTTATATATATATATATATTTAATATATTAAAGTTGAAACTGAGAGTAGGTATTTAGTAAATTTATAATTTCAAATTTGGCAAACAATATTTAATAAACCTACTTAATATTTTTTGAAACGCCTTATCAAAATTCACAAACTATTTTTGAAACAACTGTTTGAGGAAAATTTATGTTACAATCCTAGTTATTGGAAATGTTTGGGAACACATACGTATATAATTCAACGATAGAGATCTAAATTACTTTCAAATTTTATGCATTATTGACTATCTCTGTGCCCGTGGAATACGCTTTTCTGAAATTTGTAACACAGTCACGTACAAAACCAAATTTACTACTTGTTTAGAACTGAGAGTAATTTCAGAGCTTCTAGTGATTTCGCTTGTCAACATAACTACATTATTGTTTATCTAAGCTTCGAGTAGGTACGCTTAATATTAGATGCATATGTAAAACTAAATAATTTAACAAACATCCTCGAGTAAAATAATAAATTAGCTTTGTTTGATGCAAAAGAGGAATTTTCAATTTATGGACCGAAAAGTTTAATAGCTTTTGCTGTTAAGCAATTTATAAAATCTATTAGTCCTTTACCCCGGGGAAACTTTTCCCTTATAATTTTCTTCTTATTTTAATTGCATTCCTCGAGTTATATCTAAAAGGATATTGCTCGTTATTTTATTAAAGTTGCATCTGACATACATTTTTCTTTTTATGGTATAAAATAATAATTTTATAGAAATTAAGTTATAGTAAGGCATTATAGTTATAATATAGTAGCTTATAGTAAAGTAAGTTAAGTAAGGTATAGTAAGCTGTATTATGTTAAGGTATTATAAATATAGTATATTACATTATTAGTACGGAAATTACATTTGTCACAAGAGCGAAAAGTTCACCGCATGTGGCGATAGCCCAGCGAGTGCGACAATTCCACGAGTGTGAAAAATCACTTTCTGCACGAGTAATGTTCTAACATGTTCTTTGCATGTCAAACTAAATTGCAATTTAAGTTAAGTGCCAATTTAAAATGCAGCTATTATTTTTAATTTCCAGATAATCTATTTTACTTTCTACATTAGTGCATAAAGTAGGTTACTTTCTGCACGAGTGCGTATAGGGCACTTTATAAGGAATCCACGTATGCGATATTCAGTTTCGCATGTGGCCGTAGGAAATAGTATATTGCATAATTAGTGCTAAATAGTTTGAGTCACGAGACGAAGTCGTGTAAAGACGTAAAGGCGTAAAGATAATGTATGACAGATTAGAAGGTTTTTGATTGGCTGAGTAGCGTGTGCAATGATTGCAGACGGGTTGTAACGTTTTCGATTGGCTAACGAGTTTCTTTACGTACGGTCGACCTATTTGTTTGTAACGGTAAACTTCCGGTAACATTGGGCACTTTTCATAGCGGTCGTCGGAAAAAGTTTTTTGCTCTGCGTTTTTATAATGTTAACTTATTAAATTGTTGATTTGTAAGTAGACAATCATTGAATCTATAAACTTAATAAGTGAAGATTAGTTAACATTTTTTTTTATTAGCCATAGTCAATTATCTTAAATCGCTACAATACAGTAGAGAAATAAAGGGTCTTCCGATCCTAATAAACTCTGCAATTACCCTTTCCTATGTATAATTAAAATAATTATGTTAAATGCTATATCTTTCTAAAGCATCTTTATGCTTAGGAACTATTTTTAAATTTATTAATGACCGCAATTTCAGTCTTGGTTTAAGCTAATCGTAAAATTGAAAACATTTCTACTGTAAATTTTCTTTAGTTATCATTGTTGTTACAATGGAAATGTTTCTAATTTTAGTTTAAACCAGTACTGAAATTGCGATACATAGTGTAAGAAAATTTAATTTGAATACCTTTGTATAATCCTATTTATACGGGACTTATATGTATGTACGGGAAACAAAATAAAATTGTATATTTTTAAGTACTACTTTGTAATAATAATAATTGACTAATCTCGATTCATATATCAAAATATTTTCTGATTGATACCTAATACGCGTTTAATATTTGCAAAACCTGCGGAAAGGTCGTTTTACATTAATTACTGTATTTTTTATTTGAAAAAAATTCTACTCTTTTCCCCGGTTTATGAGTGCAAAAGGTTGTGAAAGTTATTTTAAAAAGCCAGTTCCGTAAACGTTAAATAATAAATTCGAATAAATACACGCAGAATTTTTAATAAGTAATATACAGTAAAATGTTTGTAAAACATTATGACAGAGGATTTCGTACCGTAGGAAAGAGAAAACCCAGTATGCTAATGGGGGGAGTGCTGAATTTGAATTGTTTCCATGAATAATCATTTTACAGCACTACCGATACCAAAGATAAGTAATAATAGAGAAAATTCGGTTTTACTCGTATGGCTTCGTTTCACTTCGAATAAAGCAAAACGGATTAATTTTAGATATATATTTTTTTAATTTTTAACACAAATAATTCTCCCTCTATTTCTTTTTAATACTTGTATAACTGTTTACTTACGATTAGTACCTAGGTATCAATAAATTTAGGGTTATTTAAAGTTTGTCGAACAACAAATATTTTAATAGTTTTCAAAAGGTTTCATCTTCAATTTTTCAATTTTCTGTAAATTAGTGACACTTTTGAAAAATTAATTATTCAATGCCAAAATTTGTAAAAGCAAAAGTTTACGTTTATAAAGTAGGAAGAACATTTTACCACCAATTTGTCTTATTCAAACAAATGTAAATATATGCGGAAACGCTATTCAGGATGTAACATTTAACCAACACAATAGCGTAACATTTAACGTAAAATCCATTTAGTTAAAATACGTACATCTGTGTTTACGGTTACGGCTACCTGTAGATTTAATTCATTAACAGATTACAAAATTCAAAGTCGGAAAGCGTTAATAAGAAATTTTTACTATAGGTGTCTGTGGGTAAATAGTAAACTAGAGCTTACGTCATAATAATTGGCTTGTTCTACTGCGCAACCAGCGCTTTCGCCAATTATAATGACATAAGTTCTACTATCGTTTAAATGCATCTTTACATTTCATAAATATCAATACGTTAATGCCTTAAATATAATTAAACTAGCAAACGTTGAACACGGGTTTTTCAATTTGGGTAATTCAATTTAATCGTCGATGAATTGCTATGAAACTATTATGTGTTTCAACAGGCATTTCCATTGTATTTAATTGTTAATTAAACAGTCATAGGAAATTGTTTTTTAGACTACAATCTATTAGTACTGTAAAAATACGAGATTTGATTGATGACGAGATTGGAACCTATCGCGAATAACGTTTAGTACTATTTATTGTAAATTGGTTCTCATACTTCATAATGCACAGCACTGCTGTAGCAGTGGTTTTTTTATTTTCTTTTTGTATTTTGAAAATTTAGCCTTGGACATTTAAGTTGAAGGTGTAGATATGACAACTACGCTTACAATTCGACTACTTTCAAATACGAAATGAAGAAGGTTTTTTGATAAATTGAAATTTCAAACACAAGATTATGTTTGTGTTATACTGGTTTACTCATATTTATATCAATTCCTACATTTTATTGGTTTAATTAATCTTGAGGTTTTTTATAACACCAGCTGATAATAAACTTGGCAACGTACCAATACGTAACGTACTTCATAAATAGGAGGTGCGTTAGCGTACTAAGTATTGGCTCTTTAAATCGGAGTTTCTTTATCCTTGTTTGGTTTTCATGGTTCCTCCTCGAAAGATTTATCTTTATAAAACTACTACAATCGCTAATCTTTGCTGTTACATAAATGTAGAATACATACCTGGTGTCAACGAGATCACCAGCATCCCTATTTTGCCTTTTATTTTCAAGCTACCAAAATGAAACTCGGCAGAGTTGATAAAGACGCAAAATTCCATATTTTAATATAATATGTAATGTCTTCGGACATCCGGTTTGGCCGGAAGTGACACCAATTTCCGTTTTTCAAATGGAACCCCTAGATGAATTCTGAATAAGTTAGCACAGTTTTGGTGAATTTTTTGGGCAACTTAATATTTGGAGAACAAATTTTATATTTTAACCTAGAGAGCTGTGATTTACTTCAAAACATTATAAATCACCTAAGAAATAACGGAAAAACACAAACTTGATTTCTAATCGACGCATTTAGTTACTAGGAACATTCAAATTTCTCGAAATTCGTTTTTTTTTTCTTTCGAAAAACAGCTAGCGACCCGGCCTGGAAAATCACCGGAATCGCAGGCCAGTCGCTGGGTGACGGTCGGGGGGAGCCTGTCCGCACACCCACCTGGTACTGAGGAATTCCTCCTCAGCACCGTAAACTTATTTTTTCTGTCCGTCATTTTACATAAGAAATGTGTTTCAACCGTTTTTATCCTTTCTGGAGGGATCATAATCGCGCCAGGTCGTCAACGTGAGTAGTCCAGGAAGAAAGATACACTAAATGAATGCTCCCTAGCCCTCGCCAACGCTAATAGCATCGGGAGCGAAAAGTTTACATGTAGGACGAGTCCAACAGGCACAAAGAAACACATAACAATCTCGGACAACACTCATAGAAAAAGTTTAGACGCTCGTATAGACTAGTTGAAGCGAGAGCGAAATCAGCGTAGGGATTCCGAGGAGGCCAATCCCCGTCCCCATTAGTTGCGGGCCCCTGAAATGCAAACCTGTTGGTTCACGGTGAGATTTTACCCCACTGGCCTGGCGGGCCGCGCGGCCGACTGACCGCTTGGACCGCTAGGCCCTCCCCTATCCACCACCCAGGGATGCTCCCGGTAGGAGTTTCAGGTCCCCCTCGGAAATCGCACCAAGTACGACGGAAAACTCGCGTCTAGCATCTTCCACAGCAATCCCTCGTGCCAGACCTTATCGAATGCCTTGGCGACGTCCAGAAAGATCGACTCGGTACACTGCTTGCGGTCGAAGCCGTCTGCGATGTACTCGACTACCCCCTTAGTGCCTGTTGAACGGTCGAGTGTCCCTTGCGGAATTCAAACTGTTCGTCCTGCACGAGGTGGCTGTCGTCCGTGTACTTCTTCAGTCTCTCCAGTATGACCGACCTCTTCTTGCCATAAATTAGGCGAACAGAAGCCTTGTATTACTTCAGCGCCCGACTTGGCGACCGAGATGATCACGCAGAGCTTCTGAAGAACGGGCAGTACCTTCTCGACGTTCGGCTTCTCCAATAACGTCATAATGGAGGAGCCGACGTCGCTCTTGGTGTACGCTTGGCTGGCCGTCGCCGACCTTGCCTGGGAGCGTGTCGACGGACCGGTTCCGATTGGGTTCCCGCTCTTGTAGCTCTTGTCGATGAGGCGGGCGCTACCGCGTTGGCATAGCTAGTGCCGCGCCGTTCCCGACGCTGCGCTTGCCGCGTTTCGAGCGGAGCCCCGCGACTTAGGAAAAGCCAGGTCAAAGACCTTTCTTCCCACGTCGGTTCGCTTAAGTTGGGCGACTACCAATGGCATCGCCCTTCGCTCGGGACCGCGCTCCATGCGGCCCACAGATTTGACGGGCAGACCGTGTTCAAGGAGCTCTTCTTGACGGCTGTCACCTCGATCTCTGCCGGGATTCTGCGTAGGACACCTTCAGCATCTTCTCGTCGTTCAGTAAGGGCTTCACCCGCTTCATTTAAGAAGCGGGCGATGCCCCTCTGGTCATTGGGGGTTGTCGGGTGAGGTTCGTCGCCTTCAGGACCGCTAGGATTCCGGCCTAGAACGCACGAGACAGCTCGACCCACTTATCCTTCTGACGAAAGACGACCGAGGGAACGCGCTCCCTACGTTCGACTTGTTCCTGGCTACCCTCAACTCCGGCAGCCTCCGAGCGCGCGGCTTCCGCCATTTCGGCTTCCTCCATAAGGAGGACGCTAAAGGCGTTGCCTAGAGTAAGCTCCACAGCAGTGTCGGCGGTTGGAGGCGGGAAGGCCCTAGCTTTCCGGCGCCTCTTCGCGCGTTTAACCGCTTCGAAGGCGTCGTCTTCTCCGTCGGCCCTTCCGAAGAGGAGACGGGCCAAGAGTCGTCCGCTGGTGACAGCGTCGACGATAGTGCGGACGGAGTGTCCGACGTCTCGGTCACGGTGGGATCGCCTAGTTGACCCATGATCTGCTGGGTGCGTTGGACGATCTCCTGGTCCACCTAGAAGCTAAATGACCTCGAAATCCAAATGCGCAGGTGAAAGTCTTGAAGTTCAGGTGTCTCGGATCGTAGCTATGTATTCACGTCGACGGTAGAACTCGACTGTCCAATTAATGAAAATCATACTATTATTAATATTATTATTAGATACACTAGGATAATCCTGTATCTGCACCTAGCAACAATTTAGTACTCGTATTATTAAGTTTAACGTTTAGTGATTTTGTCGACAAGGTTGTCAAGTACATTTGATATTTGTTGATGAAAATGAAGAAGCTATTATTCGTTTCACTGACTATTCGATCGACCATTCTGGGGATCTTAAGCATTATCATCATCTACGACACAACTGCGAGGTTTGCAAGCTCGTCTTAACGATGCGTCTATATGATTTAGCAAGACTTCGTAAAGGTGTTCCCTACTCAAGATCTGTCGAGGCCCGTCTTTATCATTTAGACAGGTAGTAGAATATAGCTTTCGTTAGCATCGTCAATTACTAAATTACGTTGAAAATTTAAGAACACTTAAGAACTTGCCCAATAACGTCTTCTTCACGACATAATTAAATTAGATGCCAATGCCATGAAAAAGAGCATTTTATAGAAATTATTTAGTATAAGAAAACAGGAATTAACATTTAATTAGCTGATGCCAAAAATGCGTTATCTTACGATTAAACCGTTTGATATTAATTAAAATAATTAGAAAAATACTACTGTGGCGTTACTGGTGGAAATTGATAGAAGCTGATTTTTCTGCCCCCTCTTAAGTTGGCTGATATTTACATGTAAATTAATCGATCCGATGAACATCGTTATGAAAAATTGCGACCTATAGCTTATCCAAACCTATATGATGTTCACGTCATCAATAAAAGGTTACTAGATGATGACGTTTCACACAGTGCCGTCACCTCGTACCTCGTATTTTGACAGTTTTCATAAATTGTAGTCTTTCTTTATGCCAGCTAATATGCGCACAAGTAAATCATCTATAAAATATGTCATTTTTCAAACTTTAAACCGAGTTATAAATAAACAATCTAGTAACTTTTTTTTGATGACGTAAATTGCATATAGGTTTGGATAGGCTATACTTGATTCTACTTTTACGTATTGCTATGTTACGGGATATATATAGGATTTCAAAGTTTATAGGTTAAACAAATTTAAATTAATTGCTCGATCATCCTATATCTACTTATAAGTTATTAAAGGTTTCATTAAGAACTCGCGGCAAAGTTTTGTTTTAAACACGAAATCTCCCAGTAATTCTCGATTCTACCCTTGCTAATACATAACTTCTCAGTAATCGTTAATACGAGATATAAACTTGTTTGTAGTTGTATACTATAATACGCCATTATATCGTTTAATAGTTGAAACGCATTCATATCGAACTTAACAATTAAGTAGTGCTTTAGTTTGGTATAATTAGCAACGAGGATCGTTTCAACTAAAACGTTGAGTATTAAACTATAAAGTATACTATTTTGTATTTCCGAGTACCTATGTCTAAATAATAAGAAATTTTACCTATCTAACATAACAGCTTCCAACTAATTTTATTATAAATAGTCGTAAGATCTCCGAGTGTTCTAAACACGTTCAACTCCGCGCATGACGCTATACGGAGAGAAGTGGCACTTAGCAATACGTGTAGAAATTTAATGTCTGACGTTGTCTTTTGGTGTCTGACGGTCTGTTATTTTCTCTCCGAGTGACGTTAATATTCGCAGATCCGCCTCCATATCCTACCTTTAGTATTTAGTTTATCATGCTATAGGTACACTACATTGTATTGTAGGTACTACATAAAATAATAGTGTGTTTATAAATAATTTTTATGATTAACACTTTCAGAAATCGGATGATTTTTAATAAGAAATAAACCAATCATGCACATTACTATCTAGAAGCTTATGTTCACCGAATGCGGTGAATATTCCCGGTTTATTTTATTTTTTTGAAACCGTTTTCCCAATTATAACGGAAAACACTTAAAATAAACTCATTGACACCAAAATATCATTTTGTTTTAAAAATATTTGTATCAACAGAACATCGACTTCAACCAAATAGGTAATTACATAAACCATTACTACTAAGTTGATGTTGGTATGTAGGTACGTCCCGGGCAACGTTTAATTAAAAATAAATAATCAAGAGTTAACTTAAATTCGAAAACATGTAGATATATTTTGATAAGTATCATATTTAAATTCCTTTATTTGTTCGATTTTGCTTCCTGGTACTGATTTGATTTTCTGTCACATTTCAGTTCCATATCATCCATCTATTTCACAAGCGAATTATCAGAAAATAGGGGAAAATAATTTAAAGTTAAAATTTATAAATCACCAAAAGGATATTACATACTAAAAATTTAAATTGTAGCTTCGAAATTCCAATTAAGTAATGGATATTTATTTAGCTTCGGTTTGTAATTCACGTATGGATAATAAATTATAGAAATGGCTCCACCAAAATTTGTTGTTCAAAATAAAATTAGAACTGTTATTAATACGGACATATAGATAAGTAAAATTACTTATGAAAGTAGAGGAAACATTAATTTTTTAGCATATAGGCGATAAAAATTTCTGTAGACACTGTAAAAGTCCAAACAAATGCGGTAAAACTAATCTACATACATACTATTACGGCCCACGTCGATGTACCATTTTATTTGCTGTGCCTCATCCTGTACTTTTTTTTTAATTATAAGTTATAAATTAATTAAATTAAATTATCTTATCTACACTAACATTTATACTAATTCTATTACTGTTCCTACTACACTTAACCGTCTTAATCTGTTTATAATCATTCACTATTTCTCACCCTTTTACCGTCCGTTCCTTTTACCACTCCCAATCTTCATTTCCAATCCACTGTCCATCCGACTTCCTTCACTCCACTGCCATTGCGTATTTTCTTGCCATTATTATTTACATTCTCTCACAATTATTACCCCTCTTAATTACTCCCTTACATTTTATTAATTAATCCTCTAAATTTTTAATTATATCTGACATTTTTTCAAAGTCTCTCTGATCTTTTTATTCTATTTTATTGTTTCTGGTATCCCGTATCATAGCAATACGTAAAAGTAGAATCAAGTATAGCCTATCCAAACCTATATGCAATTTACGTCATCAAAAAAAAGTTACTAGATTGTATATTTATAACTCGGTTTAAAGTTTGAAAAATGACATATTTTATAGATGATTTACCTGCGCACATATTAAATGGCATAAAGAAAGACTACAATTTATTAGAACTGTCAAAATACGAAGTACGAGGTGACAGCACTGTGTGAAACGTCATCATCTAGTAACCTTTTATTGATGACGTGGACGAAGAACATGGACGTTTGGACGAAGTGTAGGTAACTATTATTTTTATAATAAAGTATACAAAATATTTTTGATTTTATATTAATCAAATATATACTTACTCTTCTACTAAAATAGATATTCTTTCAGTAAACCAACGGCCGGAGGTTCGATGTTTGCGATTGTCCTACTATTACAATATATATAGTACCTACAAAAAACATAGTTGCTGGCTAATCGTCAATGACCTAGGCCATTAAATACTTAAATTAAAAAAAAATCAATTGCGTAAATCAATGCGTAAAATACTTATTTACACTAATGTGATATTACACTATTTTATGACTGATTCCTAGAGGAACCACTCATTATCTGACTGCGCGGCGTTTCGGCAACTTTTTGCTTGTCATTTTCAGGACGTTTTGTTTAGTAATTTTGCTCGACTTCGCGTAATTACACGATTTAAATGGTTTAAATCGTGATTGCGCGAAAGTTGAGGACATGGATGTTCAAAAAGATTTATATTCGGCTGAAAACTCGTTGTTGAAACTATTTACAGTTGAACTGAGAAAGGGGCAGTTCTGGTTTAACGAAATATTCGTAAGTCATAATTTGAGCAAAAATTTTCAGCTTTTTCCATATATCCATATTTAAATATTTATAATATAACGCCACAACGTATACCCATGGAACAGTGAATTTAGCTGTTCGCGCGAAAAAAAACCAACCTGCTTCAACTTCTAGCGCTAACCAGCGATTCGCACGACAACTTCGCTAATCTGTAACCGACTGCATTTGTTTTTGTGGGTTTGTTTGTTTGTGCGAAGTCGCTTGTTCTGCAATCGTAGCCTTATATCTCTACTTCGTATTGTGTTATTTGTTGAAGTAGATACCTATAAGTAAATAATGGTTTTGCGTACGTGTATGTATTAATACCTATAACACATAGCTCTAACTGATAACCTATAATTCATGCTTATAATATTAATAAACTCAAATTTTCATGATTAAAAGTATACGATATATTAAAACACGTAGCTAAATTAAAATTTTAATCCGTATATATATATATATATATATATATATATATATATATTATAATTATTATACTTAATTATAAAAACTAGCATGATTTAGTAGTTCAACAATAAAAGCCATGTTTGTCGAATGTTGTTTAACTCTCTAACAATAACAAAAAATTTAAAAATTTAAAGTTAAAAATTTTCAAGAGAAATGTTTTATTTAACCGAGAACATTAATGCTTATATTAGAGCAAGAAAGAGAAAAACCGTAGGCGCTAAATGTTTTGGTAGCACTAAAATCTCGACATAAATTTTAATTTGTAGGAATGTTTTAAAACAAAGAAAACTTTTTAATTTATATAAATAGGATAATTAAGAACTCTAACGGCGCAAGAACAAAAAATGTACAATAAAAACTTATTTATCTACGCACAAAGACTGACCCTTTTTAGCGGTTGAGTAATTTTCCTTCGGAACATTAATTCCGTTTTAAGGAAATTTGCAAAATTAATTATTTAATAAAAACGTAATCATACCAGGATATGGCGGTAAATCTGTGGCATAATTATTTTCTCCTAGGGTGAAATTAAGGAACGGACCTATATTTCTCCATTCCGTTCGTTTTCGTCGTAATTAGAACAATATTATTTGCATATTGTTAAAATAACTAGTCATAGAAATCGATTCTTGAAAATCAATGAGATAAATTAATAAGTGGAAGTCGCAAGTCAAGACCGATGTATAATCCGTGTCATTTACATATTGTTGACAAGACCTAAGGTAATTAGGTCCTAATTCTTTGTTTTCGTTTCAACATCACAAGAATAAATAAATTTTCTTAATTACGCTATAATTACGTGAAAGAAATCCCTTCGCCAATTTTATACCGAGATATAATATGTAAATCTCTGTTCGAATCTCCCTTCGAGGGTGTTTTTTTAAAGATTGAAAATTTTAATCAAAACCGTATTAGGCATGAAAGATGAACATCAGCAAATACGTTTACAGTAGTCGTAATGTGTGATATCTAATAAATTATACTGATTACCAATTAAGTTGCTATTCAATAGCAAATTGCGCTTTCAATAAACATATTTAAAAACTATGTGACGATGTATACCTACATATTGTAAATTAATATCAATTGGTCGAATTTGCGAATCTGGTGGCAGAGCGGACAGTCCATTCCTATTCTTTTAGTCCACTGGTATTGAAGGTATTCTTTTTATATGCACGATAGTTCTAAATTAAAAACCCGCTGTGGTACTTCATGTCGAACGAAATCACGAATTACTCGGTTATAATCACAAATAGAAAAAATGGGATTGTTACTAACAAATTCGCACAAGAACATCGTAAACGTCACTTTTTTCGAAAATGATTTATTTTAACTATCTTATGCATCTAGTAAGGCAAAGACATAACCTGGTAAAATTTAACAACATGTTAATTTTTGTCATCAGAAAAATTGACTTATATTTCCGTAGGAGGTATTCGTTTAAATAGTTACGCTGCAACACAAAATGCGTTGTCCGGTAAAATTAATTTTTTGTCGCTCACGCTGTTGTACCAAAACGCCATCGATATTATTTTAGAATGCAGGATAATAATAATTTTAAGGAAATGAAAAAAATATATTCATTTTAATTCATAAATAAAAATAGATCTAAGCAAATTTTCACGATTATCTTGAAATTATGTGAATATTTTAGAAACAATAAATCACTTAATACAGTTAATACTTAATAAGAAAAAAATCATTAATAAAGTCTAAAAAGGTGATTTAGGGCCAACCGTAAAATGTCGGTTTAAACTTAAATTTAAATTTTAAACTAAGTTAAAATACGTAAATCATTTCCATAACAACAACAATAGCTACTAACAATAAGAAACATTTAAATAGTAATTTAATTATTTTTAATATCTTGCACCAGTAAAAAGGCTGTTTGTTTTTACTTTAACGTATATTTCGACATTTTGTCATTAATATATATTTGTTTATTGTAAAATACCGAAGAAGACAAAAGGTCGAAATATAACATGTTAAACTAAAGAATAACAACAATTGCCAACATCTAATTTAAATAATAATACATATACCTAGATTATTACATTTAGAACATATCTCCTAGATGACACTGAAATAAGATGTTTTTACATTTATTATGTAAAACAAAAATTAAAAGTGTATATAGGTATATATCTTAAGGTGTTCGCACATTTGTACATTTTTGGTATTGCGCAACCTGGAAAATGGCGCAATTTTATTATTGCAATGTGTGAATAACTTTGCAAGTTTAAAAATTGCGCGATTTTCAAAATGTGGCGCAACTTTGGGTGTTTCTTACATTTAAAAAATTGCCACGTATGAACAACGAGAAATAGTAACATAGCGCAATATTAAAATTGACCGACGTGTTGGTTATGAATTGTTGCGCCACTCCTGCTTTAATGCAATTCTGCTTACGTGTACTTCAACGGCGGTCGTCGCATCGAGTTCTTATAATAATTTTGTTATAATGCCGACTACCCCTGCTAAAAATAAATGGAAATCGGAAGATACGTTACGGTCGATACAATTAGTTGAAGAGCGACAATGTTTGTGGAATGTGGAATTACCAGACTTTCGAGATCGTATAAAGCGAGAAAAAGCAATTTCTACCTTCGCCGATGTTTTAAAACTACCAATGGAAGAAATTAAAAAAAAATTCATAGTTTTCGGACACAGTACACCAACGAACGTTCAAAGATAAATAAACGGAAAAGCGGGGACGGTGCAGCTGACAGATATAAAACCAAATGGGAGTTCTACAACGCCCTACAGTTTATTGTTCAAGCATAGTTCAAAATTGAAACACTTGATTCAATGGTAAGCAATCATTCATTTATTAAAATAGTACATATATCGTGCGGTAGTGCTTACAAAATCAAATATATTGCCGTTGCCATGATACTTGTCCTTCACGGCAAAAATAATTTTTAAACTCGTCACGTGTATTCTTTGCTGCTAGGCTTATTCCTTTTGCCATTCTTTCCAATGGTATCAACTGGGATTCTTCCGTACGCCAATTGCCTCTTGTAATAACACCATCGTCGTTCTCCACATCAAAAGTACCTCGAGGTGCATATATTATTGCCGACTCTTTACGTGACATTATAAAGTTATGAAGTGCGGCAATTGCACATACGATTGTTGCCATTTTTTTGGGTGACAGTTCCACACTTCTTCGTAAAATTCGAAAACGAGCTGAACAAATACCAAAAACGTTTTCGATAATTCTTCTCGCACGAGATAAACGGTAGTTAAATATTCTTTCTTCTACGCTCTGGTTTCTAAAAGCAAACGGTTTCATGATATATGGTTTTAATGCAAATGCATCATCTGATATTTTAACGAATGACACTGGTATGTTTCGTCCAGGCAAAGGTCGTGGATTTGGGACACTCAGTGAATTAGTTGCAATTGCACCTGCCAGTGAGCAATTGTTGTACACTCCACCATCAGAATCACGCCCAGGTGAACCAACGGTGATATAAATGAATTTATAATTGGCGTCTGCCAATGCCATTAACACAATATTGTTAGTACCCTTATAGTTGAAATATAAACTGTCACTATTTGGGGGTGTTTTAATGTTTATGTGTTTTCCGTCCAAAGCTCCCATGCAGTTGCGAAAATTCCAGTTATTGTTAGAGACACACATTACTGATGGAGATGGAGATACTAGCAATAACAATGATGAAAGAGCAGTAAATGATAATCCTCGCGAGGTTCATGATCATCTTCACGAGATTCGTGATCAATCGCACTCGCACTCACCATTGAGTGACGTATCAGCATCTTTAAAACGAAAAAGAGCACAAAATAGTATCGATTTGCAAGAACTAGCAGCGATCAACCGTTGTGTTGAAGTTTTGAATGCGCCAAAAACGGTAAAAGACGAATATGCAGTATTCGGAGAATATGTCGCAAATGAATTACGACTATTAAAAGATGTGGAAGATGTACAATTCACTTTAAAAAGTGCAATTCTAAAAAGTATTTTAGAAGCGAATACTGCAGCTCATGCTGCAAGAAAATTGCATAAGCTTTGCTCTCCTTCACCAGCAACAGTGCCATCATCAACCGCATCCTATCATTCTCCATCTTTACTATTGTCATCAGAAAGCAATTCGTCGCCAGAAATTTATGATGACGTGTCTACTATTAATACATTTGAAGTATTGGAATCACAATATTCAGGAATAACCTTTGCGGAAAATAATATGTAAATATATTAACGCATAACTATGTATTAACAACTGTTTTGTTTTTGTACTTTTTTTCATAGATATCAATAAAACTTAATATTTTATACCTTTAAATAGCCGTCCTTTAATACGTCATAAATGGCTTTGCAGACCTCCGGTATTATTAGTGATAGAGTATTCGTTGGTATACGAAACAGATACATAAGTGACTGGTAGCTATCACTTGATAAAAATACATTATACCCTATTGTACAAGAATGATAATAACAATCTTTACAGGTCGCTTACCTGTTGCTAAGTATCGTAATGTTACAACTAGTCGTTCAGTAGGAGTCAGCGCTTTTCTCATAAACGTGTCTTTTTTTTTAATGAATGGGGTGACTTTTTTTAATAAATAATCAAAATCGGTCCTGGATAATCGCAAAAAAATTTTATAAAACACTTCGTCGCCATCTCGTAATTCTTGCAATAAATTATTAACTACTCCATAGCGGTCGCGTTTTCGAATCCATTCTTTCACCCATATTCTCTTTTTTGTACGGTTTTGACGTCTTCTGTGTCGTCTTCGCAGTAAAACAATTGCCAAGCAAGCAGCGGCTTGTATTTTATCATCTTCTTCGGCAGAATACATATTTTATATTTCAATAATTTTATATTTTTTTTAAATGTGAGAGCAGAACCGTTCAACATAACATTCACTGAAGAACAACGAATAAAATTATAGGTATCCACATATTAAAAGTGGCAGCTTAAGTTGCACAACGAAAAATGACGAATTGTGTGTGAGTAGTCTTGCAACTTTAAAAAGCGCCAGTGCCACTTTTAAGTTGCGCAATTCATTTATGGCGCCATTTTAGACATATTTTTGGTTACGTGTGAATACAACTTGCAATTTTACAATTGCGCCATGAAAAGTTGCTCCACAAAAATGTACAAGTGTGCGAGTACCTTTAGGTCTATATATCTATATATCTAGGTATATATCAATAGGTGTATATCTTTCACTAATGATATATAGAGTGCTACTAAAAATATAGCATTTTTATGAATATAGTTAGGTAGCTATTTAATCCTGTGATACATTCAACAACGCCCAATAAATAGACGTATTATTTAAGTGACTAATTTCAAATCATAGTTTTTTCAAAATTTTTACTAAAATTATTAATTATGTAACTTAAAAAAATGATGTAGGTAATAATTAATCTATGTAACACTAAAATAAATATCAGTTTAATATAAATAAACCGATAAAGTTATAAATTCAATAACTTTTATTAAAGTTTGATAAATACGACCCACCTACTTATAAATCATCCTGCCAAAAATTCAAATCTGCATAATAATATTGTACATTTATTTTGTACTTTCACACAAGAAAATATTAGTACGTTATGCGACGTATCAATTACACAATATAGTTTAAATACCGTAATTATTCGTAAACTTCAGCCCGCCATATTGTATTGTTCCCAAAATGAAAAATGAGTTCGTTAATCTACCGAGCAAAATGTAAATGAAGCAATATTGCAAATCTGTTTCTAAGTTTATTACTAACCACCAGCTCGTATTCGCGTTCTCAGTTCACAGAGTTTCAGAATAATTCTCTTTTTATGTTTCTTCGCTTAAATATACTTTAAGTTGAAAAGTTATGTTGAAAAGCTTAATGGACCATTTCATGATTTTTTTAAAAGCATACTCGATTGACTTTTAACATGTAAGTGTGCATTTAAGGTAGTATAATATTGATTAAAACTGGCATATTTAGTAGCTCATCTAAATTCAGTTAGAATTTTTACTAACTTGTCAATGGAAAACTATTCTATAAAATTCTCATGATCGCGTAGCGCTGAAGCGTTTAACGTGATGGATAAATTAATAAAAACTAGGAGTAATTTAAAATACATAATATACTTTTTAAAAATACACCAATGACCGTATGCACCGATAAAACCTAGATAAGTATGTACATATTAGACGTGTACCTACTTTTTATCACAGTTTACTTTTTTTCTTTTTAGTTATACCTCTAAAACTGCTAAGGATGGTTAGGATTTTATTAGCAAATACAAATAAGTGGGTATACTGAAAATCGAAGGAATTGATTTGTAGTAAGGAATATTCGCAAAATAATTCTATGATAAAAGACAAGGGAAAAACAAGAAATTACAAGAGAAGCGGAAACATATGGTGATTAATATGAACGAATTTATTAAAATTTAAATTCTTTAACTATTAAGTTGCATTTTTAATTTTTTATAATTAAATAATTATATAATTTAAAATAATTTAGTAGAATGAAGTTGGGTGAGTGGAATCACAATATAATTAGTTCAACTTTGATATTCAACATCTTCTAGGGATAAGTATAAGTCGCGGAACTACAATTTTTTTTTAGAAATATCTACTTTGCGAAGCCCTTCGTTATTCCCCACATTTATTTTAAAAACATGCGTTTAGGTTTGACAGAATAAATTTTGCCTATACAAAACGATGATCCAATTGCTTCAACTCCTGGGGAAGTGGGAACTGCGGAGTAAGTGTAACACACCCTGTCATTTGCAGTTTGAAATAAAATTTGCACATTTTGGTCACAATGGTATCTACCTTATTACAAAGTTACGAACTTTTTCCAAGGTACTATAAAAGAAAACTATTTTATTAAACTAAAAGTAAAACTATTCGAATCACACGTGCACCTGTTATCTGCTGCGATTACACATTCCCCATAATTCCGTTTGTCCCACTTGACCTCTAAATAATAATACACCTAATTTGAAAATAATCTAATAATTCTTTAGGTAGATATACGTAAGGGCCTCATTGTCACGCTTCAAAAGATTTAAACAAATTCAGTAGCAATAGCGATTGTATTTTTTTTTGACATTAAAGACTTGCTATGAATTTTTGTCCTTTCAAGGCCATATAAGGTAGTAAATGTGCTATAAATACTGCATAAAGTGCTGTCGCCAGTTTACGTAAATCGACTAAATTATTAAAAACAACTAAACTAAGTAAGTACGTAAATTAATAAACGTATAGAGTTGGTGATGACTAGAATTAAACTAAATTGCTTAATTATTAAGTTTTATTTTAAACGAATTTTTTCAAAAAGAAACAACAAAGTTTCAAGTAGTAAACTTATCAAAAGTTTTTGTTAACGTAACAAGGTAGGTAATTGCGTGTTAACATATTACCTAATGGCTTTATTGTGGCATGAAAATACAGAAAATCGTGGAACAAATTAGATGTTTTTAACAAAAGCAATTTACGTTATATCAGAGAAAATGTTGAAAGTTGATGTAAACAAATTGTTTATCTACTGTAAAACATTAAATGTGAGCCTTTGTTTTTAAATCACAACTTAATTTCAAAAGTAAAGCAATTATAGGCAATAGGCATTTAAGTACAAAGTACATAATTCGTAGGTATGTGTATGTGCTTGTTTTGTACCCTTGTAAAAGACAATTTATTTTTTACTCATAACCTTATCACTTTATGCACTAGCTAGGTATAGTAGATAAAAAACTATTAAACGGTGATGGTTCCCACAAGTTTTACTAATCTTTTTTTTTATTATAGGTAGGTACCTACTTAATTAAAATATTCTCAAAAAGTTAGAACTTATTCCATACCATTAATGTATTTTAACAATTAATAGGTCTGTTTCAACACACCATCAAACCGGTTTACGAACGGTACAGTACATGCTTTCAACCAATCAAAATTTTAGATTTTGACAGTTGAGTAAATTATAAAATTCTGATTGGTCGAAAGGATGTATTGTACCGTTCGCAAACCGATTTGAAAGTGTGTTGGAACAGACCTTTAATTACTTAGTTAATTTGCGTTTACTTATAGTATATACTTATTTACAACTCAATAAGCGAGAACATATTATCTGTAGTAGGTATTAAGTCCGAAAACGAATACATTTAGCTTTCACATATAATAATGTGGTTATATCTTTTCAGATATAAAAATGGCATAGAACCCATCTGCGATATTTCTCCTAGTTGTTGGCGTTTGTACAACTCCATTAGAGTTTCAGAAATACCACAATCTCTACTCTGCAGGCGTTTCGCTTACAAATTATGGGACAATGACTAACGAATCGTTTCAGCAATGTCGTACAATTGTTCTTCACATACAGATATTGGGATAGTGCCGAAATTGCCTCATCACCAGAATGGGTGTAATACACTTACCGCGGTACTATTATTGTTAATAGAATATTAAGTGGAAATAATCGATGTGATCGTTACATTTGTTCGGATTGCTATTTATATCTTAATAGCACGAACAACAATATTTAAGTGATTTTATCAAAATTGTTCGATTATGCTTTTGTTTCGGGAACATTTAATCGGTCGTTGAGCAGCTACAATTGCTAATTGATTTGCAGTATCGGTTCAATTAGTTTATTCAAATAAAATTTGAATGATAAATTAAAAACGAGATTTAAATTAGAAGTGTATAAGAATCTTTTCGTTTTAAAATGCAAATGAATAAATCCAGCTTTCGGTTTCTAATAATGGTCGTTTAATTACAACTTAAAAAAACTTAATTTAAAACTTTATAAAATACAATTCGTGGATCTATTAATTGTAAAATTTTTAAAATGGTGTAATGTAGCAATAATGACTGGAATTATACGTGGCGTAACTCTTTCTGTCGTCTACGTGTTTACGCTAATATTTGTCATCAATCTTCTCGATACTACATTTTCTTATTCAAGTAAGTTTATATTTAAAATATGTAATATTAATAGTACATTAAAATTGTGTAGGTAAATGCATTTCATCAATTTTATTATGTAATCAGTTATTGAGTCAAATTTTTATTGAAATAACTAATGGATAAAACAAAGAAAACGATATGAAAAATGTTCAATACGAACCTTCATTTGTCATATTTAATTGAGTGACTCTGTGAAATATAATATATGTATTAGGTGGTTGGGGTTGAAATCTAGAATCTGGTGTCTAGAAATATAGTAGAATTACGATTGCTTTTGGTTACTAGGTAAATATTACTTATTGTTAGATATGTGTATATATTATATAAATAGATAATTTGGGTTATTCTCTATTATGAATTATTGTTTATATATAGGTAGTATTAATTTTTAAAAATCGATATGCAGGAATGTGATTTGATTTGTGTGTTGTTTTTTTTAATAATAATCGCTAACAAGCTGCCACTCGAAGCTGCTCTAAATCCGTTTGCTCTTTCTGTGTAGTGCGTATCCGGATATAAGTATACGTACTAATTTTTTTTTGTAGGTGGGCTTCACTTAATACACGCAATATCTACATTATGTTGCGATAAAAATGCTATAAGAACAAATCTTTGTCGTTTATTTTGTTGGCGTTCCAGTTAATTATTGATATAAATTTTGATGTAGATGCTGTTCATTTGATTGTACATTAAAAATAAGTCGGGGGAAGAATGTTCTTATTTAATTTTAAAGAGCAATAATATTTAAGATAGTCTACTTTAGGATAAAATCTGATTAGAGTTCTTATTTTAAATATTTAACCTAAGAGTAAGTAAATCACAAAGAAACTTTTCGCTAATTACGTATAAGTAGGTATATTGTGTAGAAAAGCTATTGACCAAAAAAAGTAATATTAAGAATTTTTGAGATTATAGACCTTTCCTCGCATCAGAGCCTCCATAAAACTATATAGCACGTATTATGAGCACGTGCGTTTAAAGTCCCATACGTACCATATGTTCCTTGACAAACGATTTCTTAGTTGATATTCATATGAATACTGTTGGTGTTCCCTCTATATCCATAAAAACCGAAAACGATATTCTATACGGATTCTTCAAATTTCTAGGTCTGCTCTTAAATTTCGTGCTCCTGACATCCATAAAATTCCCAAGATTTACGCCGCAAACTTCTTATTTCGAGGAAAAGTTTTGATAAGGCCTTTTTTTAGGTTGCCGTGTAAATAAATATTTTCGAGCTTCTCTAAGAAGCGTTTAAAGAGAAAACTGCCGGCAGCAGTTACAGGTTCGTGCTAGACAATAAAATTCGCTATCAAAAGGATTTACAAAACAACTGTAAATATTTATAAGCGTATAAATAATTAAATAGGTACTAACAACGGAAAGGGAAATACTTGGCGTTTTCTAATTAAAACTGTATTTTTTCTTTCTTTTTTCCTCAAGAAATTTATTGTGTTAACTATATAAATACCTACCTATTTTTAAAAGCAACCTGGATTTTATATTCAAGAAGCGATTTGTAGAAGAATGTCGTTTCACGATAATAATGCATTATAAATTTGAAATGTAATGGGTGGAACTTTAAATGGAAGATGAATTTATTTCGGATAATTTATACGTGGGCAATCAGAGGACAATAAAAATTGTGGAATCAACATAATTCTACGTTATTATAAATATCTAGATATTAAATTTATATTTATTTCATTTACGTTTCGTCATGAAAGATTAAACTTTGCGGAAGTTTTAAAAATTAAAAGACATAAACAAAATTCAAATCGGGAAGAAAACAATTTAAAAATTCCAACGTCGGAGTAAACGTCAGAAATAAAATAAAATAACGTTTAAAAATCCAGTGGTTAATAAATTTGTAAAACGCCTTACATCAAATATTAAAAGACGTTAGTGAAATTATATAGAAATATCTTGTATATTAATATGTAGGTAGCTACTTAATAATGAAAAAATCTCACAACGTACTATAAAACACTATAAAGTTTACAATTCAAAAGGCCATTCAAATTTTATTCTGATGCACGTCATCAATAAAAAGGTTACTAGATGATGACGTTTTACACAGTGGCGTCATCTCGTATTTCGTATTTTTACAATGCTAATAAATTGTAGTCTTTTTTACTATGCAGGTAATGTACGAGTGAAGGTATAAATGGCACTTTCCAAACTTAAAGTTGTGACGGTGGCGATATAAACTTTAGAATAAAATTGTCTAGTACTAGGTACTAGAAAACCGGTACGTCAGCAAGTCGAGGCGTACCTTCAAAATTCAACCCCATATTCTTTCGCTTAACGACTGGAATCTGATTAATTGATTGTTGTTTGTTATGTTTCGTCTATCAAATTATAATTTCATTTACCCTACTTCGTAAGCTTGGGATCTGATTATTTAGCTGTAATGAATGACGAAGTTAGGATGCCTTTGATGTGGTTTACGGTGATTGTTAGTAATATATAAACACGCAATATCGAAGACCGTTTGAATGCCACGGTTGGAAACCCCCCAATCACATAAATGTTTCTACGTACGGAATTACAATATAATATTTTCTCGGCCATCAAATTACTAAAAAAAGTTATGTTCTGAACTAATAATTTTTTGCAATCATGTAAAAAATGCAAAAAGACAGTAATGTTGTGATATTAGTATTTCTCGATGAATATATGCGATATATAATAACAATATAAAGAAAATGATAGTATGCAATATAAATTGTAATCTATACTTAGGGTATCTAGGATGGGTTCCAATGAACGTCATCACTAAAAGGTTACTAGATGATGACGTTTCACACAGTGGTGTCACCTCGTACCTAGTATTTTGACAATATTCACTAATAAATTGTAGCCTTTCTTTGCTATGTAATGAGTGCAGGTAAATCATCGGTAGAATATGTTACTTACTGAATATGTTACAAATATACAATATAATCATCATTTTATTGACGACGTGCATTAGAACCTATCTTGAATATCGTATAGAACTTTATAAATACGTTTGAGTTCTTACTTACTGGAGTGCAAACTGTTTATGATCTGTGGGGGTAATAAACGTTTAACTTCTAGCTTAAATTATTAAAAGCCAGGAAATGCTTTTTCTGGAATATATATATATATATATATATATATATATATATATATATATATTAACATAAATTTAAATCGGGAAATGTTAGTGGCAAGATTTAAATTCTAACGTAAATAATGGGAACACCGCGTGTAAGAACTAAAACCATTTTTAAAAGTCATTATGGCATTCATATTTAATAGAACATCCCGATAAAAACATTTTTGTATATTTCGATCTTTTAACCCGCACCTAATTATACTATTAGATTATATCTACGCATCACAAAGCATCGTAATCGTTTCGTATTCCAACTAACGCATAATTTTACACATTCAGAAATCGTTAAAACGGCACAAATAAATATCTATTCAAAAGCAAATATGTATCAGGGCCATCAAATTCGCAAATGTAACATATTGTAGGCTAAAGAATCGATAACTTGTTTGTGGAAGCTTAAAGTTTGGCGGTACTAAAACTAAAAGTGGGGAGATATCGATGAAACGGATCGTTACTCATTATTTCCTAAATTATTTAGCTAATAAAATAGATCATTATACTGTAGATAACTAATGTATAAAATAATAAGGCTTTTATCACACTCTTCCTTTGGAAACTTGAACTCGTGCGATAAAAACACGCCGTGTGAAATTTATTCTTTAATATAATATAACTATACTATTAAGTATTTTTAATCATTAGATTTTAATATCTTTTAGATAGGTTACCTATAGTATTAAATAATAAATTCTTTTATGCGGTATTGTATATACAATTATACAAAATTGTCAATAAAAGAAGTCAGAAGATAATTAGCAGAATTAACTAATCACTTCAGAGTACAGTACATGCTTCAGATGAAAAATGCATTTTCGGAAAGATATAATAAATTTTTAATAACTGTATTAACGCTGCCGTCGCGAGTGAATTGTGTAGTGGACGAATAGAAATTTAAGTAGGTAATTATTTTTAAATTGTTAGAGGCTATTTATAAACTAAAGAATATTTAATAATAATACAAAAAATATAATCTTGACTTATTAGAATACATGACTGTGTCTACTTTAAATAGACATATTTACGTTTCGTATTAAAAATTTCTAAATTTCATATTAAAAATTAGAAGATATCTACTTATTAAACTGCCTACGTATACCTACATGCTTTTTTAATATTTAAATAATATAAATATCATATATTATAAATTGGAACTGCAAATTAATAAAGTGAATAAATTTATGAAACATATTTACAATTTGTAATTTTGCATTACTAATTTGTAAATTGATTTCATTTATTGGAGCATTTAATTGCTAATTGTCAATAACAATCATATTAGATTGTTTATATTGGTCAACCTGTATTTTACAAACGTTAATAAAACATTCCAACATCAAATATTCTCTCAGCTGTATTTTACGTTAATTAAATTGTATTGTGCAATGGGAAAACGATAAAGCTGTCAGATTTTTAGAATATCGCATTAATTTTTTAGTTCATTTAAAGGTCATGTTCTTGGTTATGAGTGATTCTTTTCATGAAAAATAATTTTTTAAACATAAACGTCAAACAAATCACAATAAATAAAAAAGTAATAAATCTGTTAAATACTTAATTAATTTTATGGTTTAACTGTAAATAGGTACCTTTCATGGAATATTAAGTACATTTTCGTTTTTGTTTTAACAAAGCAGATGACTGAGAACTGATGATAATCAACAATTACACATAAATAATTAAATAAATACCTATTACTCTTTAATTTTTAAAAACCTACAAAATTTACAGGAAAAAACTTTAGATAGGTATTGTTTCGCATTTAATAATATAGGCATATCAGCTTATACTTGAAAGGTTGCTTAAGAAATAATGGAAAGTTTAAATAGGTAAGTATTTATTTACTTGGAGTATAGAAACACTACTTAAATCATAATACATGGTCGATTTGTAAAGTGAATATTACTGTGTAAGTAATAAATTTAAATTGAAGTGTTTTAGGAGGAATAGTAAATATTTTAGGAGGTGGCAATACGAACAATTTTGAATAAAAATGTTTATATAAACATATGTCAAATTTCCACTGAGTGTGGAGATACAACTGTTTGAAATCAACGTGTTCTAAATTAATTGATTTATAAATTTAAAAAAATCTAACATTTCCCGAGCGATGAATCGTCGGCGGTAGTCTCGTTTATTGACCACCAAGGTCTCCAGACCTTGACCCGTTAGATTGTTTTTTGTGGAGATGGACGAAAAGCGAAATCTACAAAAAAAAAGTAAATACAAGGAAACGAATTGCGCGCTCTCATTTTAAATGATGCTGCTCTCACAAACGTGCGCCAAGACGACTTCAGAAGTACGTATATACTTACCATTGTCAAGAGAGCTGAAAAGTGAAATGGAGTTTGTGATGGGATTTTTAAATTGTGCTAAATTGTCGATGTCATTTAAATAATCAATCAATGCAACCAGTAAGCAATTTATCTTGTATTCATACTTTTTTCTAAGCTTTTTATGGGTAACATTCAAACAACTATATCTGCGCACTAATTGAAAATTCGACACATGTTAATATGAACTTTTTTACTCGGAATACTTAGTCCATAGTACGTAGGTACTTACCATCTCTCAAAATATTATTTACTATTCTTCCCGAAACACCCTGTATAGTTTGAAAGAGAATAGAATTAAATGTAAATCATTAGTAAAATGAAGAACCGTGGTAGATAGATATAAGACAAAAATACCCGACCTTTGAACAGTTGAAAATGAGTACCTATTCAAAAAAAGAGGCTTTTAACATATCTTGCGAATGAAAAAGCGGCTAACGTGATGGCCTCGGGAAATCTAGATAAGGGTTTACATTTCTAAAACGTAAAAGGCGTAATAGGGCACCTAAGTATAAAAGTTACTAGCATTCAGAACATGATCTACAGTAGCGTTTGCTATTTGTGTAATCGATGCAATGTCGAATTACGTTACCTATTGTAAATACGTATTATATTATAATTATGAAATATGACAAAAATAATTCGCTTTCGATAAGTAATCCGACCGCACTATTCACAGAACAAATTACTACTCGTTTATCGAGAAGCAAGTTAGAATAGCGAGGGACAAATCGTGTGGGGGCGAGAGTATTGTCGAGCGTCTAATATGACGGAGGGTCTTTATGGTTGACATAAATTCAACATCTGGATTGAATGGACGTACCTAATCCTATTAAGAATCGGCGAAACTTTATTGTATTTATTTAAAATTTTACATTCCTAAGTATCTATAGTACTGTCAAATTTCAAATATCAAATTTGATTTGTTTTGATAATGTGACAGCGCTTTAATGAATAAACTCTTATTAACGGTTATAGACTTTAAATTGATTTTCTAAAAATTATAAAAAAAATCTTCGACTTTATCTGGAATTCGCATACTTACCTATTTGCTATTTTAGGTATAAATAACGAAATAACGAAATTCTGAACAAAATTTGAACGATACGTTTAATAACAACATCCCGATGAAAAATATTTGCAAATAAAACAGCGTTTTGTTTGAAGTGAGTATATGGTTCAAAATTAGTGCTTATATCGAATATTAAGAGAAACCAGTACAATTATAAATATAGTTAGATTACGTATATATAATTTAACTTTATATAGGATTGGCAGGGTATAAGCTCTCGAGGATTAAAGCTCGAGTAACTTAACATGACAATATCACGTACCGTCTAAAATGCCTAAAGGAATACATGTTGTGTCACTAAATTACGGCCTCTGATGTATAAAGTAATAAGTAGTAGATAAAGATAATAGGTAGGTATGCTTACATATGTACTTAAAAAAAATGTTCATTAGGTAAGTAGTTGATTTTTATGTACCTATTGCTTGTATTTATGTCAGGAAAGCAAATATTTGATAGATTTCAAGAGATTTAGTTGCTATTATTGGTTTTAATAATTACATATGACAAATTAGTTGCTCATACATACGAGATATTTTTAATTGTTATTTAATTTTTAAGCATTTACAGGTATAGATGAATGTTGTCTTTTTATTGCAAGGTCAGCAATATGCGTTATACGAAGTGTACTTATAGCTTATTCGTAATACTTATCTTCTTATTGAAAATGAGTTTAATCAAATTCTTAAATTATGTAAATATATAATAAGTAAGTATAGAAACGTCGGTTTGGGAAGAAGTCGTGTTATTTACAATCTTTACATCCTAATACAATCAGAATTATGAAAAATATGGAATATGCGAATGCACCATTTCCGCAAGGTAAATATCTTTTTCAAGACGACACATTTATTTACACGTTTGATGCTATGATGTGAATGTGTTTGGAATTGATATTCTTTGTCATGACAACGCGGTTTCTCGTTATTTATTAAAGCGTAAACAGAAGTATTTATCTAAAGAGTAAGGAAACCGCCAACAAAGACATACAAAATATTTTTCAATAATAAATAACAAGAAATTATCAAAATTAGGTGAAACCAAATTTATGCCTATAGATACGACTGAAATAAACTTAACATGTAAAATCAATCTAATATTTGGAATTAATTACCACAAAATTTGCAATAATACTTACTGAAACTAATGACATTATTTTTAGTTAGACTGCCACCTGACGGAATTTATACATATATCTATACTTATACCGAAAAGTTTCAAATTCGATATAAATTATGCTAATTTATTAAATCAGCAAAATATTGAATTAGATTTTAGACTACCTACTATGATCTGGCATTTTCTGGTGCACGCAATCTAAAATTAATCTTATCTTACAATAAGAATAACGCAAGTATCCCTGTTTTGTATATTAAACTAATCAAAATAATATTAAAAATTTAGAATTTGATCGGAAAGACAGTAAAGACAATTTTCAAAATATCCTTATAAAAATAATCTACTAAAAGATATTTCGATAAGTTTATTTCTAAAAGTATTAGTGAAATTCAAATTTTGATTTTCATAATAAATTTTTTTTACAATGCCAACGTATGGATCATAGGTATGACTTAATTACAAAAAAAAATTAAGTCATTTTTATGTCCGAGTTGACAGGGACAAAAAAATTGAACACCTATTTTCGTTATTATTAAAAATAATTAATTTTTTTTCCGTAAATATAATCCGCGTCCTTAAGTAATATACAACAACGCGAATTATTGCAAATAAAACAATTACCTAGAAATTTCATTTTTGTTCGCAGCATTTGAAAAGTATGGAACGAACTTAAGGCGCCAGAAAAGAAACAGACAGATAAATACGTAGATGGATAGATACATACATACATCAATACTTCAACTTTTTAAATTGACAAGTGTGTCATATTAAGTACCTACCTATTTGTATCCATAATAACAATATCATAACAGGTTAGCAATAGTGCAGATATAACTGGACACCATATAGAACATGGTTTATCAAGTACTTTTCATTATTATTTATTTTTTAAAATAAAACATTGCATTTATTTTGGATTTTCTCGATTTAGTTTAATAATAAAAATAGTAAATAAAATCGTTAACTTTTAAACATAAGTACACACGAAATAAAAATTTAAATAACAGACTTATTAAGCTATCTAAATACCACTATTCTGAAAAATATTACCTTTGATTCTATAAATTACCTCAATTTACTCAATTACCTCAATTTATTAATCGATATTACAATTAAAACATGATTTATCGTTCTATTTATCAAAATAATTTGCAATTGAATTATTAACTCACACAGTAGAAGTTTTTGTAGTTGAACTTCTTAAAATAGGGAGATATCTAAGTATGTATGTGAAATAAAGTGAAAATCAATTTTTCATCTGACTCCGAGTTAACGTTGTCGAGATCGAAAATTTATCACGTCGACTTCTATTACATAAAATAATGCTATCAGTGTTTGAATAGTTATAATTTTTGTAAAAAAATCTCCAGTATCTATATATATTACAACAAGATTAGTTTTACACGTACCTACCCAACATTAAAATTATAAGATATTTATTTATTTATTATTATTTTATAAATGAAGTTTACAATTAATTATTGCAATTTTAAAGAATTGACATCTCTTATTTTATAATTTGGTTTATAAGTAAGTGTGTTGTAAAAGGTAATAGATGTACGTCATTAAACGCCGTAAATAAAAACAATTAATCAATAAGATGTTGCAAAAACTGGACAATAAATTTTCCATAATATAATTAAAATTTTAAATTATAATGATTTGATTTTGAAAAATTGGAATTTACCTATACGTAATGAAGCTTCAGGGGTTTTCTTGAAGTAGGTAGATATATACGAGTATTGTTGTTATTTATGTTCAACCCGTAAAACACAACTTTGCCTTAAATACATTGAAAAATAAATATGTAATAGGTACAAAATAATGTATCATAATGTACGAATAGGTATGTTAAAATAAAATTTAAATCATAACATTCTCTATGATATTGATGATATTAATATAAGTAACTCATTTCATTTCCATAGGTTAATAGATAATAAAGTTTGATATTTACGCTTTTATACAAAATTAACGACTTTAATAATGTTTCTTGGTAATATTTTATAGGTTGAATAGTTTCTAGAAGGAAATAAAGCATTATTACATTTAAATTAACTTTACCACATTATGAAAGCCTCCATTATTCATTGTGTTAAAATTTTACACGGTTACAAACAACTTATTTGCTATTATTAGCAGAGTTCACTGAATATACATCAGAATGCATGGATTTGATAATAACAATCCGTAATAGGTACAACTTATAATAGAAAATGTGCTGAATCAGAATTTCATGCAAGTCATTAAAACAATGCATTCGGTGGCATGTTATGCTGATCAAAATTAATTGTTTATCGATTGACCTACTTATGAAAGATTTTATATCAGAAATCGTGATTGTGTTTTCATATAAAATAATTGTCATTTCATGTTTTATTCCATTTAAAATTAAAATTACATCATCGGTAATTTTTATAATTTGTTTTAGAGAATGGACAGTTTGCGATAAATCGCAGTCGTAGAAATTTTGATAGTCGTAAAGAAAATTCGGAAAATTCGCTGCAAATTACATCCGTACGAGAACGTTCCACAATATTTTCTACGCAAAATTCTACGGTAGTATTTGCTCAAATTGGTGGAACAGCTGCACTACCTTGTGTTGTTAAAAAATTTAGTAATGGAGTGGTAAGTACTTACACATGCCTACAAAGATTTTACGTTAAAATCGGGTGGCCGATGTGTAATAAATTCTATAGAATTGTAGATTTTTCCAAAATCTGCATTTTTCACTCGATTCCATATATAGCATAAGAATCAAACAGGTAGGTACCTACCTATGTTTTTGTTTTCGATTTCATGTTATCTAGTACTAAGTATAAAATTCTTAGAGACATTTTAGGTAATGTTTTATAAATTAAAATACGAATACTAACAAATTTAACAATATTTTGATGAAAAAATAGTGTATTATTGAACATAATTGATTATACTCGTTTAAAAACTAAATAAAATCTAATCCTTTACGAAATCGATCAATTCTTTTAATAGTTAATAGTTTAATAGTCAATAAAATTCCTGATTAGTTAATACTTATGGTTGAAGAAAAAATAATCTAACTAATAAAAAACGAATTAAAAAAAATAGGTATAATATTGTACCTAATTCTTACCATAATTCTAAATTGAAAATGCTAATTAAAACGGTAGTATACCTACTTATTTTAACAATAGAATATTGCTTATAATCAAAAGCACGAGAGCTCGAATATGACTTACTTATGAAAGCAACGAGTAATGCAAAGTTCCGCCATAGTTTTCTTTCCGCAGAATTTTTCATTGTAAAAGAGACAGAAAATATCGACGTACGTTTAAAGTTGCTTAATTCGTATGTTTTTAAACGACGAATTTTTATTTTAGATAATAAAGTTTGTTCGTTAAGTGGGCACGTTAAAAAATGTAATTATAAAGAATTCAATAAAAATAGGTTTCGAGAATTGTAATTAGGTACCTACACTATTTAAAGAAGCGTTTTAAGTGTTTACTGTTCGCAAAATTATCACGTGATTATCCACGAAAGCATTTTTTTTTTAAATTGCTATTCTACCTTTTCGACCGAATCAAAACAACTACCTTTTAAAGTTTTCTTCGAAGGATCAAACACGTAAAGTAGCGCTAAGACCTATGTAGACCGTACGATGGGTGTCGTGACGCTTTTCAATCTATCTTCCCGAGTGTCTCTTGAAAATTTTACGCTACGTAGGAATGTTACGAAGAAAAACGACACCCTTTGAGAGATTTTCGGATTTTTTTGAATTCTTGATGTTCTGTCGCAAACGTAATGTTTTAGAATTGCCGTCAATTAAGAATATTAATCGAGTGGTTGAGAACGGAATTCGGCGTCCATAAAAAAAAATTATCAAGAAAATTTTTCAAATTATATCACATAATTTATTAGTTGATTTATCTTTTCTTCATCTATTCTTGACAAGATACCTAATTTGTAATGGTATTATTTTCGAATAATGCAAACATCCTACAGAGACAAAGAATCCCTGACAATAATTGGTATAGTAGACAGAAACCACGACATGCTCGTTGAACTTGTGCGAACCTCAATTATAATTGAATGGATGGCTGCAATGTTTTCGATCTGCGCCAATAAACCTAATTATGTATTATAAACGAATTTGTCGTATTTTAAAACGAGTTCTTAATTTTGACTTGTATTATTGGTTCGAAAGTCAATAAACGTCGTAATACACGTACACGTCGTAAAGATAAACGTCTAACTAATGCAATTCTTGTAGTAGTAATATTTAACACAGAGGTACATTGTATAAAAAAGAATTCGAAACATGATTTAAAATGTTAATTTACAAATTTATTAAGTTATTCATTCATTCGTTTTATTTGTTTAATTTAATTTTTTTCTTAGGTAGACACTTAGTATTGTTTATTTAAGCAATTTCATTAATATTGCTTATAAAATTCGTCGATTAAGAATGCAACAATTAAAAAAATAAAAATGATTCAAGTTTAATTTTCAATAAAGTTAATCTATTAAATAATAGTCATTTTGGGATTAAGCTGTTCAGAAAGCTGTTAGACCTTAATTAATATTATATATTTAAGGTTTCCTGGATAAGGAAGCAGGAATCCCCAGCTTTGCTGACAGTAGGATTAACAACGTATAGTGCGGACAATCGCTTTTTTGTGGAACACGTCCGACATCTACAAAATTGGGGATTGCTAATTAAACATGTACAGCCCTCCGACGCTGGGCACTACGAGTGTCAAGTGTCTACCCATCCTGCTATTAGTATATTTATAGAATTAAAAGTGACAGGTGAGTGACACTTAAGTTACGCACATTTTTGAAACGTGTATTACTCAGTAATTTACGTTAATATAATGTTAATTTTTCGATGATTTTGTCAGTTACACGAAATATAAGAAAGTTAATTAGTTTTTCGTTCTCTCACAAACTATATAGGAGAAATAATTAAAACTGTGATAGATAGAAACTAATAAAGTTGTCGTAAATAATGTAGGTCTGTAAATGACATTCTATTAGCTCGAGGCTTAAAAATAAGATTAAGCTCAACTATCGTTTATATAGATAGGTATGTATAGGTGTAGTTATTTTAGACAAATTTCTTATTAAATAGATTTTAATTTATATAATTTTTAATTATTAAAATTAACGGATTAACGTTTGTTTCGAAAAAATCGGTTTTAAATGAAATATTTTTAATAAAAAAATAATAATAGTAGATATCTATTCTTCTGTTTTAATTAACTATAAATTTTATGTACATACTACATACTAAAAAACATGCAGCCCTAGATTACATTTTCAATTTATAAAAAAAAACCTATTGATGTTTTCCAATAAAAGTCAAGCCGTGTACGTTGCGATAGAGCTAAATATCGTGTGCTATCTTCCATAAACTTAAACATTCATTGTTAAAAAGCGCACGATGTTTAAAAGTGTTTAATATAGTGGCGTTGTAGGGCAATCGTTGAAGTGATTTCGTACTCGACGGTTTTATTTATTAATGAAGTATGTATTACAAAATTATATTAAGCCGAAAAGTTGATTAGGTATAATGATCTGAAAAATATTTGCTTGGAAATAATATAGCGGTGTTTATAAAATCCAAATAATAATTGTTCATTGACGAAATAAAAAAAAAATACTTGGTAATAATAACAATAATTGATAGTTATCAAAATTTGTTTATTTGTTTTCAGTGATGTTGATTAATATGGACGAAGAAAAACATATCGTTTAAAAAAGAAATGTTCTTAATTTTAACTTTTAAGAAAGTTTCTTCGTCTAATTAACTACGCATTACATGTACATACGTATCTATGTAAATAAGTATTACTGCATTAAATATAATATTTTACACGTGAATTTCCAGGAAACCTGCTATAAAATATTGCAAAGCGTCGTTTGAATGTCAATTAATTTCTAAAAAATTTACATTAAAATTTTAGAAGCTGCGGCCGAAATTGTAGGCGCTCCCGATTTACATCTTAGAGCGGGTTCCGTTCTTCGATTAGTGTGTACCTTAAGGGATTCCACCGAGCCACCTTCATACGTGTTTTGGTATCACGAACAAAGAATGATCAACTACGACGCAGGGGTAATGGTGCTTCCAGATCGTTCTTCGAGTATTTTACAACTATTGGACGCTGATCAGCGCCATAGCGGAAATTATACTTGCAGCCCTTCAAATGCGGTTCCTGCTTCCATCAATGTTCATGTCCTCAACTCGACGGAGGGTGAGTAAAAATGTATTATGTAAACCGAAAGATTACGATAAGCTTTATAATTTAGAGGAAAATCCGGCAGCGATGCTGCATGCGAATCGAGGAAACGCTTCGCACTTACTTATTTCCACATTTTTTATTATTTCTTGTTTCAATTTATTTATGTGTTCGATGGGAAGATGAAATATTTAAATTATATTAGCATAATTTCTTGTATATATTGTGAATATAACTTATTTTATAGATATAATTCAAATTTTCGAAGTAAAACATATTCGTATAAGAACTACCTGTATTATAATTATACCTAGATAATGTCGTTTAAGTATATTATATCGTGTCGAAATAAATTAGTAAATGATACTCGTAAATACTCATTTTTAGTTAAAGTGATCATCGCCAAATGGAAATAAGTGTCGTAATATTTTGTGTACCGATTGTGAGAAAAATAAAAGTGACGCCGAATACGCATTCGTATGGTAATAGATAGATAATCGACTTTTTCAGTGATACAGCTCGGCTGTAGGTACTGAAATACGAGCACTATTTGTTGTGTTACAAACTATTTATCGTGATTTATTTTTAAAATTTTAACTGCGATTCGTACATTAATGTATTGCACCTCTGGGGACAAAAGGAATAACATGGGCATTTCAGTGAAAGTTAGCATTTAGTTTAAGTGTTAATTATTTCATCGTGAATGTTTGATTTTGTATAAACTACCTATAGCTACCTATTTACATTTAATCCAATTAATTAAAAGGTTGTTGTTACATGCAAAAATGATTACCTACAGGTTTTGAAGTTTAAAGATTAATATCAGAGAGTTTGTTCACGATGTGAACTGTGTCGTTAACGACGACGCGAAAATAATCGTGAACTTATCTAATTGTCACCGACAATCAATTAAAAATTATCTGTACGTTGTTCAAAATAGGTTCCAATACACGTCATCGATAAAACCACGTATTTTACAGTACTAATAAATTGTAGTCTTTCTTCACCATGTCAGACATGTACAGGTAAATCATCGGTAGAATATACAAATACGGTAGAGTCCCGTTAATCCGAACTAATTGGGGTTCGAGACCTGTTTGGATTAACAGATTTTCGGAATAACCGAAATTATTCCTGTAAGGTTTAGCTCTGACATGCAATTATCAGTTACGCAATAGTTTGATCGCACGAGCGACTGCCAAAGGTTTATATCAGCCAAGATGTTTAATTATTATTTTTGGTTACGGTACTATTTTTAAAAACATTTTCGTAGTAAACGATTGCAACATTTACGAAACTAAGAATTATTGTGTTCGGACGCGTATATGTAGAATCATAATAGGCGATTAAAGTAAACTAGAGACTATCTCTATGGAAACGATCGTTGAAACCAATCAAATTGCTGGTTTTATGAGAAAGTCCAGGGTTTAGTACTAACCTTGTACTAATTATTTGTCTACGAATACGGCTGTAGATCTTTATTCTACTTAGGGTCGGTTTTTTCACCTCCCAATAAATTTACTTGACAAATTTTTACCACGGAAACAATTGTCTGAACAAACGTTTCTGTGGTAAATATGTGTCAATTAAATTAAACGAAAGACGAAAAAATCGGCTCTTATCGGAACGTATAGTATACGAAATATATCGACATCTAAAAAAATTAAATTTAAATATGACGCAGCTCCTTTTTTACTACTGACAAGACGTCAAAGATGTATTGAAGACTCAACTGCTTGACGGTGCTTCTGGCAATATCGAATAATATCAAAGTAAGCACATAAAAATAAAATCATGAATTAAAGAAATGTATATCTACCTAAATGTATTGTCTATTATTTTAGAAAGAATTTTATCAATTTAAAATATCTAAAGATTAATACAATTAAAATGTTCACTTGACATAACGTATTTAAAGAAAAATTCTTATATCAAAACCTTTATTATTTAACTTTATTAACGACGTCTCAATACTTACTATAGTTAACTTGTTGCACCTTTTGACTTTGAATAATGAAGAAATAAACGATGCATTATACTTGAATTTATTGACTTTTTGTTAACTAATTTAAAGACACGAATTCTTCTTCTTGTCTTCACCTGTGTAGAACCCTATTTATCCATAGTCGGCTTTGTTTCTTAAATAAGGAGACTCCGAAGGACCCCGGGGCGACCGGGGACCCCATCTGGCTGTACGGTCGGCGCCTAATGCCAAAAAAATTTCTATTCGAACATTAAAAACAATATTAATAAGAAAGAATTATTTATAATAATTAATTATTAAATTAAATTTTTAATTTAAACAGTAGGTAATTTATTTTAATTTGAAAATATTACTCTAAAGTTAAAACAACTTAAGAAAAATATTTTATACAGTAGGTATGTGTTTGCGCCAAAATTAAAATATGGCGATAAGAATGGCATTTCAATGTTGTTGATTATACGTATATTTAACAAGCATCCACTTCGTAATCTTTGAATAGAAAAGCATAGTTTAAACGCATATATTAAAATAAAGTTTCATTTAAATTGTGGGTGGAGATTGTGCAGTGTACCTTTTCCCTATTTCCCTATTTGTCCAACCATTTTTATCGAGTAAGTGTGTCGCTGCTCAATGGTTTGTGTTTCTGTTTTTGCTTTTATTTATAAAATAATTAGTCGAATCCAGCGTGAGTATTTTTGTTGAGTATTAATTTGCAATTGGCCTTTTGTTAGATAGGCTAACAAGCAACGATTATTGTTTACAAACATTCGCGGAGTCATCGCACCCTTATTTCGTATACCTCCCTATATAATATATACATAAGATGCATTAATAAAATATTTATAATAATACAATGAAGTAACAATATTATAAGAATAACTATATAACAGAGATATGGGATATTGGCAGTGCATATCTGGTATAATGTTGGGCCGACTCCAGTTTCTATTAGATAGTACGCGGAAAGCCCCCGACTTGTTCGACTTGAAAAAATCTCTCACTGAGGTATGATAAATATAATAAATATAAATAAATAAATATAATATATAGGTTTCAATATAAGAAAAAATTGGTAAGGAAGAATGCTTTATATTTTATATAATAAGCCTTTGTGTCAGACGTGGTCAAATACTTGTCTCGTATCAAGGAAAATTACCCAAAAAACTCGCTGTTTTTTTTTGATCGTCTTCAATATTAGAGAAACAGTATACGATGCACTTGCTCCAGGGTCGAATGATGTTTTTTAAAACCAAATTGGTGCTGTGGAATGATGTTAATTTCCTGTAGGAGCGGTATTAAGCGTTTAAAGAGAATTTTCTCTATTAGCTTACTTAGGTACAATTAAAAGGGGTAGTAGTGTAATCGGTCTGTACGAAGCTGAATCGTTCGGAGGTTTCCCCTGGTGTATAAATTAAAATTATTTGTCCGAACTTCCATTGGATTGGGAAGTAATGGGTTCTTAGAATCATATCAAAAATTTCTGAGATAAAAAACTTTTACTAACAATAAAACGATGCGGTTTTTTGAGATAACGTCGTAGTTTACCTTGGAATTACCGACTTTCACCTCATGGAAGCCTATGGATGACTTTTGCGCGTAATATCGTTATATGATGATTGCTGGAGTCGAACAAAATGCGATAATATTTAACGTAGGTGTTACTTATATTAGTTATTACAATAATACGAACGAACTTAGTCATTTAATGGAATGTGAACTAAACGCGTGTGTTAGAATAATTGTTAAGCATTCGTATTATTTTAATTTAAATTGACAATTTATCGTGTAGTGGTGACCCTTTTCTTTTCTTTTGACGATGGATACGTATACCGCCAATAAGGTAGGTGGTTTCGAATTTGTTTTCTCCGAATTATTGTTGTTATCAAAATATCGGTATGTTTTACACAACCTTTTTCAAATCTATTTTAATAATCGTATTCGATTATGTACTTTAACTTGCAAACAAAGACAGCAATTGCAGAATTAACGCTTTAAAAAGTAATAAAATTATATTAGGTAAATTTAAAAATAAAAAAATCCCCTATGTAAGTAACAGATTCGTTTAGCTTGTTTCAAATGGGTTGACTTAAATTTATTTCCTGCTATACAGCAGTTGCCGACACTAAGATAGCAAAACGGAGTGATCTACAAATCTTACAAAAAAGGAGAATTGTTTAGAAAAAGAAAATTGCATTTACATAAATGATACGAGAGTTGTAAAGTGTTTTGTATGTTTGAAACTGGTATCTGGCGTAAATTGTAAAGCTTAAAAAATGAACAACAGTAACGAGGCAACAACTAAGGATATAATTATTATAAGTTACGGAACATTGTTTAACAGACAATGAACCTTTAGATCGTTTTACTTCTGCAACTATTAGGACACAATAGTACACTAATGTGAGTAGGCGGAATCTAACTGTCAGATTTCGAGTTGACTGTGACATCCATGACTACCCTCGTTATTTATGCGTTAAGGGGCGTTTAGGGTTGAAGACTTCTAAAGGCGTTATAAGGGGTAACGTTTTTCTGGTGGGCTTACTTCTAAACATTATTAGAATAGGGACGTACGTTACAAATTCATAAATTAGGATATTTTACGCTTTAATGTATAAACCGCGGTTTATAAATCATAACTTTATGAATATCTATTGTGTTTTCTATTGAAAATTTGTTCGAAATTTAAACTTTTAGCTTGTTTCGATATCTATACTCGCTTTAAATGTTTATAATTTATTTGGCATTCATGTACTTATAATAGATTTTTTTGTTTTTGAATTATTAATTGTTCTCTATGCAGAGTTATATATATATAGTTAAATTGTATGGATAAGTGCTCATCTACAATATTATAAGGTGTAAGCACGAATACTAATATTAAATAAGCACAAGAATTTTTAAAATTAATAATTTACTTTACTTTAAGCCGTTTAATGGAATCGTTGGATATTGGAGCCAAAGCTGCTAGTCCCAACGTGATTCGATTAAGCGGAATTTTACATTTTTAAGCAAATTTTAAAATTTTATTAGAAAACATTTTTCCAAATCCTTTTTAAAATTTGCTGTAGTTGCTATGCAGGTATGTATTACCTACCTACTCACTACTAGGTAATTAGTACTTAAATTTTTAATTTTTATAATACTACAACACTGACAAATATAATAAAACATCCGTAATGAAGAATAGAACAGAACAGGATTTGCTTGTGAATTGAGTTTTAGATAAAATGTTTGTATTTTTCAAAGGGATTACTGCAAGCTATCATAAATCATTATTGTCACCTACAAAGTGGACAACTCTTTGTGATTTTCGATAATATTAGAAAAAAATACTTTAAGAGCAATTGGTAGGCAGATTTAGTTTATGCTTTCTGTAAATTTAAAGATTTATCGATCGGCGTACTATACGACGGATTAAATGTAGATTTATATAAAAAACGGTTATTTAGGCACACAAAATTGATATAGCTTCAAAAACATTTCGCCTTGTTAATAGGACTTAATAAATCACATTTCTGATTTTTTGTTTTGACGTTTCTTTAACAAGCCACAACTTTTCCAAATCGGACCTGTGTTTTGTACAATTTTTTTGCTTAAAATTTCTTTCTGATTTCTTTTTTTGTGCTGATGATTTTGATACCAAACATCATATAAAAAAATATTCTAAAACATAAAAAAAATGCGAAATGTTGATTTCCATTGAAGTTTATGAGCTTACTGAAAGGTAGAGGATCGTCTTAAAATGCAAAAAGCTTTATCGACCTTTCCGATACCTAACATCTTTAGAACCCCATCTTCTATGTATAGGTAATAATAATGATTTTATGGCTTACAGTAATCTTTTTGTACTTACAAACAGTTTATTTAAAACCAGATTCACAACCAAAGATTTTTAACATTGTCAATTTCTACTGGTGCGATTTTTTCCGTGGAGAGTGTATCTATTTAATTTTATAGAAACTTCACAACTTTGTCTTTACAAAAAAATATTATTTAGGACCTCTACATCTCGAAAATAGGGAACAAGTTGATGTTTATGTTAATGAATTTACGTTTTATATTTTAACGATCGTTCGTTTTTTCTTTTTCCGTAGTACTTGGTTACGGGATGCGAAATTGTTAACTCATCTGAAGTATCTCGTTTTGACATGAAAATTCTTATAGGTACCTATTTTTAAAATTTTATCATATAATATACAAATAAAATTGAGGAAACGAGCAGGTGACAAAACAACTTACGACACTCAACCAATTTGTGTAAGCTCTTGTAATACCTAAAGTCCCTTGTAATCTCTTTAATCTGGGATAAAGAACTTTAAAATCCTTTTGTGGTGATAGTATACATGTTTTAGAGTTTTAGGAGATTTAGTTAGTAATCTGGAATTCTTTAATACGAAAATTTCTCTAAACGAGATGGAGGTAGCTTTTGTAGATATAAAGAACGATTATACTGCATTATAGATAAATAGAAATAAATTTGATTAAAATTCAATTTTAATTTAACGGCAAGGAACGGATGTTGCATAATATATGTCAGTATAATAGAATTTTTCAATTCTTTTGATAGTTTTGTTTGAAAAACGGAGGCAATTCACATCAAGGAGGTACAAATCAAGGAACAACCATATCTCGAACACGATTTATTTATAGGTAAATGGTACAACCTTTTTACAAACAAAATAAATATCTTTCAATACGTCTGAAATTACGTAATTTTAGTTGATGATAATTCGACTGCGTTATGCATAACTTGATCGAGTGGTTTTTGTTGATATAACATTTAATATATTTTATTTTATTGTTTTTGTTGTTACACACACGCAAGTTCTTATAATATTTCTGAATAGCAGTTTAATAATAAAATTAGTTTCAGTCAGTAGTAACTCGATTGTAAATTAGACAATTCTAAAAACAACGTTTTCTGCGTACAATTCATCAAGTTATGCGTAACGCAGTTCAATTATTATTATTCTCAGTTTATTCTGCTAAACTTTCAACTCAATTTTGCCGATCTATTTTTTAACAATAAAATAAAGGAATAATATAAAACTTTAGCACTAACAATAAGAATAAAAATTAACGTAATTTGTAAATCGTAAATATACACGTGAAAAGGAAATTAATGGGAGTTAACAATTAACAAATTTATTTTTATAAACTATACTAAAATGAGCGATTCTTAAATGCTTGAAAAAAAAAACCCACAAATATAGACATGTTTCAAGTAATACCTATAATACAAAGTAAGTAGATATTCAATCGTGAAAGGCAACTTGAGAAATGGGAATAAAATTGATTAATATATATGTTATATATGTTAGCACTGCGGGCCTAGTAGACATCCACTTTCCTTGCCTGGTTCGTCATCATAAGTCCCATCTCCATTCCACTCTACGTTTCGTTAACAGGAAAAATCAAATTTTTCGTGTTTTACCACTTTTTGAATAAAAACGGTACTTTTTGAAGATAGGCTGGTTCTTCTCCGAAGCAACGATTTATGTTAATGATTTACGTTAGTTATCTACTTATACCTATTACAAACTAAAAACTTAAACTATTTTATTAATTCTATTAACTAGATATCGATATCGGCCCTTTTCGTCAGAATTGTTTTAAATTACCCCATGAAAACGTTTAAGTGAAACCTATACAAAATAAAGTTTCACTTAAATTAAAACATTTTTATTGGAATCTTGATAAAGACATAAAAAATGTTATTACTCTTTAGCCATAACGTATTTTTAACGCACACCTAAAATGTCAAATTAAAAATGATTTAATTGCGTTCACGACCGTTATTCGGTCGGATATTAAAAATTAATAATAGTAGGTATATAGGCATGAATAATATGTCGAATAAATCAATGTATTTTTTTTAGTTTAATACATCACACGGCTATTCTTTATACGTGGTAAATGAAGTAAGCGTTGTCACTTTTTCATTGAAATCTGATCACTGACGTCCACCGCGAATGTAAATTGGAGCCCTATTGTGCAATTAATGGTTTTGAAAATAGGGAGACATCTAATAAACCGTAGGGGAAACTTGAATTACATTTCATGTTATAACTATGTAAATACGTATCTTGATGAACAATAATCGTGGCAAACAAAATAAAATATAAACAATTTTGGTATATCTGCATAATAAAGTTTTAAATTCCAATACCAATTTAGGTACCTAATATTGTACAACAGTTCTTTTTTTTTAAACTTTTTATCGTTAATCAGGTTTGATACATTTTATAGCCGTAGTTTAATATGTTTAGGATGTATTAAATTGATATGTGCTTTAATTATGGTGAACTCAATACTTCAAAAGCATTTAGTTGAAAACTGGCGGTTATATGTTCGTGTTAATAGTCAATAAAAAATAGCTTTAGCGTAAAGTGCATCGTTAACTTCCAAATTTTACTTTAATGTATGTAGATTAATGTTTTTATTCGAAATAAGCTATAAAATAAAGTTCTGTTCACGTAAATAAAATGAAGAATAAATAAAAATGTTGTTTTAACGTATTATTTGCAACAAATTCTTGAAATTGCTAGCTGATTAGTTGCATACGTTTTAGTATTATTAATTAATATTTGATTAGACATTTTTAAGCTAATAAAAATGAAAATTAAAAATTGTGGAGGTAGTACCCAAGCTTACTTCAGGTTAATTTATAACTATTTAAATGCCCACCCATTATTTTAATCACGCATACATAATATTTTAAGCTTATATTTATAATCGATTCTTTTCAATTTAATTATTTTTTATAAATAAGATTATAAAAATGTCTTTATTTTAAAAATTTGATTTCGTTGGAAAATAAGCCGTTAAAGCCGTTTTGGAGATTTTGTAAGGTATTTCATGAAAACTGTCGAATTTTAGTGCTTGTTTCTGTATTGGCAACTTTAATACGTCATAACTAAAGTATTTCTGCACATAATGTACCACAAATTTGTTATAAGGAAATGTTTAAATTTAATTTTAATTTCTGTAATTAATGTGCCTTTGGGAACGATAAAAGTCGAACCATCTCAATTATTGACGGCGACGTCTGGCACCAAATGACAAAATTATTTGTGCAAATAATAAAGTTACATTTTGAAACAGCAATAGTATCATTACTTTGTTTAAATAATAATTCGTTATGCTTTTATAATAAATAATATTCTAATGTGTTATTTATAATGCCGCTTTCTAGTAATGGTAGGCGCGATATAACACTCACTTCAATCCACCTTGGCCGGAATACGCAAGTATCGCTCATTGTTTATCAATGGTTTATCAGTTATCATATAATTTTTGGAACTTTTAAACACTAATATTTTTATTAACTGTTTTTTTTTGGTAATTGACCTTCTTTATCCACCTACGTGTACACGAGAATGTTTCAACTATCTCTTCAAATGGACGAATTGGAGTAGCAGAAGACTTTTAATTGTAACTTTTTTATTAGTTAACAAAATTTTACGAAAATTGCACTAAAATAAGGTTCTGCCTATCATATACATAAATATCGTTGCTTTACGTGTAATAGTTTTTGAATAATCGAGTTATGAATCCAGGCGTTTTAAAAATACGAGTAAAACTCACGTTTTTAAAAGCACAGGTATGTTATTGTAGTAACTTAACGCCTTTTCGGAAAATTATGAAATTACGCATACTTATGTAAGAATAAGGTATTTTTAGCACGCAGTTCGTTTGAGTGAATTCCGATAGGTAATTTTTGTGCTATAAGCTTTCAAACTCAGTCGCCAGAACATTTTACTGGTACTTTAGTTTCAAATGAAAATATCTATCTAATTCTACGTTAGTACCTAATTAAAACGACTTTATATGCATCTTAAAAAATAAATATGTAAATACATATGTTAAAATTAAGTAATAGTATACGTACGTAATACATGTCAAAAATAATTCTAGTCCATATGTTACCTATAGTCACTAAAAATTTTCAATTTTTATTAATTAAGATAGTGTCGGCAGATGTTTTATGAACATATACGTAACAATAAGTATTAGCAAGAGTATAATTTTATTGTTTATTTTTATATGAACGGTTCACGCGAGTCGCAGTTGAAAATACATACTAATGCAAGGTGTGGATTCGCTTCGAGGTTATCATACCTACTAATATCATTCACATATTTTTATAATCATTATTCTTTTACGTTTTTGTGTAGGTAGGTGTTCTGTTTAAGAATATATTTGCGTAAAATAAGGTTTTTCAATTTTGTTGCACAGGGTTAAACATTCAACTTTGATAATTTCAATTATTTATAAATAGACAAGACGCTGTATAAAAAAATGTTAGCTTACGTCACCTAATTATACACGTTTAAATACAGATATTAGTTATTTTGTTGAAATTAATAGAAAATTTAGTAAAAATTAAAGTTGGCTATGGGGTGCAAAACGACTTTGAAATAAAAATAGAATTAAAAAGTATAGCAATATTATAAGATAAATGATATCTTATGTATTAAATTTTAAAAGGAAAGGTCAAAGAAAGTATGCATACATTTTAGATTTGCATGTCAAACGTTTATATGAAAACGTATAGAATGTGCTTCGAGTTTAACAAAATGTTGGAAGATGTGATTCTGGCGAGGGTTGTGTCATTCTATCGCTGCCACCTGACACCCCAGAGACCTTCCTTTGTCAAATATCTGAATGTACGCTACTAATGAGGTCTAATATAATCAAGCATGTAAGGAAAATGCGCTAATGCAAATGTCTGACAAATTCACTAACAGTAACTGACATGATCGAATTAAAGTAGGTACACGTTTTATAATAAATTTTAACGAATATTAAATAATTGAAATATTATCTACAGATATTATAAGTAGGTACCTACCCGTAAGGAGTTGCTTAAAAATGTTGCCTTTAAAAAGTACCCAATAGAAATATGTATGGTAGGTTTATAAAGAAATAAATAAAATGTAGGTACTAGTTTACAATTTACTAGTTTTAATATAATATTTCGATGTCGATATCTATTAAAATGTGTAAAATACATAGGTGTATTATCAAATTTTCAATTTCTTTTATATTTTTACAATTTGGCGTTTAGAATTTTTTATAATTTAATATGTCATTTAAATATGACACTTTTAATAAACTACTTATTGTTAATTACTGAAATATTTGTCTACTCGATGTCTTTTTTTTTCGGTAGGTAATCAACCTGATGAGTATTAATTGTATTAGGCCGTATATTTGACCTATATAGATCTTTTCATCAACAAAACTACCTTTTATAGCAAACCTACCACACCAACTTTTATTATACTATTGTTTACTTACCAACTTTATTAATATTGCAAAGTGCCTTTGAAAATACATTGGAAACTTTTAAAGATATTTAGACGCAACTGTTTCAGTCGAAGTTGAATAATCCATTCTTCGTTCTTCGTCATACTTTGTGGTACTTCCCAAACAGACAATACTTATGAAATAATATCCTTGATAAATTGTAAAAGTTGATCTGAATAAAAACTTGAAGCTAAAATTAACCTTTGTTAGTACCTATACGAAAACTTGTAATAAATTATATAAAGTTAATACAAGTATTTTTAATGTATTTTAAAGAGCCATAGGTATGTTTCAGTAAATTAATTTATTTAAATTAAAAAAAAATACTATAATTAAAAGCGAAACAATTTATCTTGAACGTATTATATCTATCTACACAAAATGTTTATTCGTGATTGTTTTAACAAACGTATCCAAAAAGGTTATTTTACGAATAACATATTCAAAACTTTATTGGACGACTGAAAAATCTATCCTTAGTTAATTATGAGATTAAAATAAATTATACTAAATAATAGTTTTATGGTGTATTATAATACGGTGACTCGCCAACTTTTAATATTTACAATACAAAAGAGTGAAATACGAGTGAAAAAGCGTGCTGTTGTGGAAAATTTTTAGCATAATGGAAATGAGAAATAAATTCTTTCATTGTGTTGGTAGAGAAATTAATGAACTTGGCGAAATGTAATTTCATTCTGTCACATTTTAAAGTTGTATCGTTCCCTAGTCAATAGTCTTATTTAAACCGTAACTTGATTTTTCTCTGTAAGTTAGACATCCAATTAAATTTCTGAAAATTATGTGACAAAATAATTAATAAGAATGGAGCTGTTGACAGATTTCGAAAATAATTCGTGTGAGAAGTTTAATAACCAGGTAGGTAATATTAATCATAAAAAGTACGATAGGCGATGAAGAATAACTAACTAATAATAGGTAGGTACCTATATAGGTCTACATCTTACCTTTGTTATTACGACCTTTAATTTAAAATTTGTACCTTTACGTATTTTAGTTGCAGTTTTTTTTTAAGTAGAATATTCACCTAATAATAATATAATAAGGTAATTGGTAGATACATATGATACATACCTACCATATGTTAGGTTACGCAATTTATATATTAACATACGTACCATATTTTCTGGAAAAGCGGATAAAGAAAAAATAAACTCTCTTTTTTATACTGCCTATAAACGTTAATGGTTATTTTCAGCACTGTACTAAAATGTAAGTCTTGCCTAAGTAATGAGTATACCTAAAGTTTCCATTATCTTACGATTCGGTTATTTAGCAAGTTGATTTCGCAGATCAATGTAAGGAATAAGAAATAATTTGTTGTTAATTTGTAATTAATAACTAATAAATTGATTTCTATCGACTATTTTATATCAAAATATTGATACTCAGAAATCGTTAGCATTATAATTTTCAATTCTTATTTACTATAATAATTATCGCTTTACAATTTAAAATTTTAAAGCAAAACTATAAATTAACATGTACTAGTATAACTAATACCACTTTTATAAATTTACTACTACTTTTACCTACTTTTTATAAGTTTAGGTATCTACTTAATCTATTTAAATTCAAAGTGCACTCTGCACTCGAAAAGTATGAGAGAAACATTTACTTATGACCTATGCAAGCGGCCTGGCGATCACGTCATCAATAAAAGGTTATCAGATGATGACGTTTCACACAGTGCTGTCGCCTCGTATCTCGTACTTTTACAGTTCTAATAAATTGCAGTCTTTCTTTATACCATTTAATATGTGTGCAGGTAAATATGTCACTTTCCAAACTTTAAACCGAATTATAAATAAACAATCTAGTAACTTTTACTGAGGACGTAAATCGCCAGGCTGATTGGATAAGGTATATTTTTATTTTGAAATATAAAGAAAACATGCACTTCAAATTATCAAATTCTTTTTCTACTTATCTATAACAAACTGTTACTTATAGTTAGGGAAACTTTAATTAATAGCAATTTTGTACTTTTGATAACTGCAGTGAGAGATACCAGTCTCATTTGAGAATAATATTTTGCGAATTATTACGTTAAAAAACCGAATGAAACGTTTACAAAAATTGTATATGTAAAATTTTCAGGGATGATAAATTAATAGATAACAATCGAGTGCTTTTATTTTCGAAGGCGACAAGTGAGTTCGGTATTTGCCAATGTGATTATTGAAAACGTCTAATATAAAACGATAAAAAACAAATTAACTTTTAAAAGTTAGTAGGTACCTAATTGAAGGGTCCAATGCAATAACCGGCCAAGTCCACTTTTTAGGCAAAATGAGTTAGGAACGCGGTTTTGTGCAGTATAAAATTCTCTTTCATCCTGTGCAATAACCGGACCTAAAACTTAGAAAATACGCCACACATAGGTGTTTTGGTGGTTGCCTGCAATTAAATACTGTGCAATAACCGGTCAAGTCCTGGACTTGGCCTATTATTGCACAGTATTGACAAATAAAAAGTTATACGTGTTTATGTGTTGGTTTAGCCTGACTGTTGTACTTTGTGCGTGTTTCTGAGGTGTAAAAAAGTGAAAAACTATGTCAGACAGTGAATTATCAGTTGGTGATCCCTTTGAAGGTACCCACACTGATAGTGATGAAGATTATGAGCCCGAAAACAGAACGGAAGGTCGATATAACCTCAAAAATTTGGCGGCAATAAAGTCTTCCAGTTCTGATTTTTCCGCTGAGGAAGAATCTAATGCGCAACAGCCTGTAACGAATACTGCTACACCACAATGCGGAAAAAAACGACTATTGCGCAAATCTTTATGGAAAAGAAGCTTGCGAAAATTGAAAAGGACCCACGGCGAAAAATATATTAACATCGCTGGCACGTCAGTTAAAGAAAAAACAATGGGTGAGAACTGTAACTGCAAACTTAAGTGTTTCGTAAATATTGGGCCCGAGGGATGCAAAGCTATTTACACTAACTTTTATGGAATCTCTTCAAAAGATTTGCAAGATGCGTATTTATATGGATTGATTAAAAGACATTCAGTAAACCGTCAAAGACCGCGCTCGGGAGAGGGACAAGCTAAAAGCTCCACCTATTTGTATAGAGTAAGTTCTTTCTTTTATGCCATACTTAATTAACGACAATATTAATCATTAAAATTATGTGTGCAGATTCGGCACGCTAATCAGGAGATACGGATTTGTAAGAAGGCTTTCGTAAGTGTACATGGACTAAGTAAGAGCAGACTTGAGCGATTACAGAAGCACCTGTCCCATGGAAATAGTACACCTCCTACAGACAGAAGAGGAAGACATGAGAAGCGGCCAAACAAATTGCATGAAGATATTAATACTAAAATACGCGAACACATTCTAAGTTTTCCAAGATACAAGTCGCATTACAGTAGAAAAGATAATATACATCAGTGGTATCTTTCGCCTCTCTTAAATATATCTAAACTGCATGAGCTATATTTGGAAAAAATGAGCCGGACCAGTATGCGTTAATTCTACAAAACAAACCGATTAAGCCTGTTGTTAAATATGAATATTTCAGAAAATTCTTTGTGGAAAACTATAACATAACTTTTGGCAAACCAAAGTCGGACACTTGCCAAAAGTGCGACAAATTAACAAATAAAATTAATGGAGCCAACTCTGATGCTGAAAAAAGTTTTGGAGCGCGAAAAGTCTATGCATATTGTTAAGGCAGACCACTTTTATACCGATTTGAAAGATAAAACACAGTTATCAAAAATGATCCGAAATTTGAAGTGATCACTTTTGATTTCCAGCAAAATTACCCCTACCCGTTTCATCGAGTAGTGAAGTCTTTTATAAAATTCAACTTTGGGTGTTTAATTTTTGCGTACATCTTGGCAGTAATGGAAAAAGCTACTTCTACATTTACGATGAAACCTTGGCTGGTAAAGGACAAAATGAAGTAGCCAGTCTTCTTTTACACTTTTTAATAACTTCATACGACCTGAAGTAACAGACATCTATATTTTCTCCGATAACTGTGCATCTCAAAACAAAAACTACATGTTGGTACAATTTTACACAGCTTAGTAGAAACTAATAGGTATAGATTTATATGCCACAGATATCCAGAACCGGGGCACAGTTTTTGCCCTGCGATCGCAGTTTTGGGGCAATAGAACAGATGAAACGTAAACACGACAAAATATATTTACCACGGGATTACATTAATATTATTAAAAGCGCAAATAAACATTTTGAAGTTATACAGGTAACACAAGATTTTCTTTTCAACTTCAGAGATCATTTCCAAAGATTTTTTTTGAAAAATCCGTCAAAAAAAGATTCTAAATTCACACTGTCTAAATATCGGCTTATAATTTATGAAAAAGTGATGCAGAAACATTGGTAAAATGTAGTGAGTCAGTAGCTTTCCCAGTTCTTTACACATTTGGTATAAAAAACAAGAAAATTTTAGAGACCATCACGTTTCCAAATAATGACCAAAAACTGTATGAGGCACGAAGATTGCTTAAAAAAACTAAATATGATCATGTCATGATATTGGCAAAAAATTATGTTCCTAAATGTAACTTGTGGTATTACAATGAGATAGAAGAATACCATAAATCCTATCAGCTACAGGACCATGAAACTTCAGTGTCAGAATTTAGCAGCGACGAATAAGTGAAAATATTTCTTATTTTGTGTATAGTTTAAAGTTTTCTGTTGTTTTTATAATGTATTATGGAAATTAATAAATATTCACATTTACATTACTTTTTTTACTGTTTATTGATAAAATTTTGCAGAAACTATGCAATAACAGGCCAAGTCCATCTAATGTTTGTTTGTATTTTAGGTAGTTTTAGACGTTCGTGCCTCAAATTTTTTTTACAAGATGTTTGGTACTATCTAGATACAATGAAATTGTTTCAAAAATCTATCAATCTCTATTTTGCTTATAGAACGTTTTTTTGATCTCCTGAACAATTGATCAAAGTGGACTTGACTGGTTATTGCATTGGACCCCTCAATTGGAGAAATTTAAAAAATATTTTGTATTTATGTGACCCATAATTATGAACTCCATTCGCTGGCAGTCGCTGCAAATAAAATAAATGTATGTAACGATTTTATGTCTTAAACAACCGCAGGAAGTGTAAAATTCTAAGATGTCGAGAATTAAATTTTTAATTTCAAACAAATAAAATGTCGTAATAAAATATTAAGAACGCGAACGGCCTAGAAATTCGTGGTCCTACGTTGAAAATTAAATTGAACATTAAAATATTTGAAAAATTTCCGCCAGGAATTCCGTTTTCATTGGGAACCTACTTACATTTTAGATATTTGTTGGAGATATCGTAGTCGACACTCCTTACTCGTCAAACTTCATATAATACTGAAAGATATTATACGCACGTGTGGCTTCAGAAACGGTTAGTCTCTTGTTTTCAACAATCTCCTTTGGGAGGAACAAACCAAAAAATTTAATAAAATTCTTTATATGACAAGCCGTGGATATTTTTAGAATATTCAAATAAAGGGGAGTAACAGTTTTTCTAAATTCGGTAAAATATTATCGGGGCCTTTATCATTATTTTTGTATTATATATGCATGCTTAGCGTTTTGACTTTTTATGTATCGGAATGTAAGCACAAAAGTACAACATTTAATTCTATTTATTCGTTTTATTATAGTATGTCGCGCCGTATCCACACAATAAGATATAAATAGATACTTATACAGGGTGTCCCCGTTTTTTGTAGCAGGACTTTTAAACTTGTAGTAAAATTCATTTTGAAAACTATAATATCTCATCGAGAGATGAGGCTGTGTCTAGTAGATACGTATCAGTTATAAATTCAGTGATAATGTAACAAGATATTTTATTAGAAAATTTACTTATTCAAAGTATTGATAAATACTATTTATCAATACTTTGAATAAGTAAATTTTCTAATAAAATATCTTGTTACATTATCTCTGAATCTATAACTGATACGTATCTACTAGACACAGCCTCATCTCTCGATCAGATATTACTTCTTATTCTTAGGACACAAATGTATATTAATTTGTTTACAATGATCTCGGAGATCCCGATTTTTATTATTTATTTGAAGAAAAATATCGTATAGGTAAAAGGATTTTAGATGTTTCACGCTAACGATCCACCAACATATTTAAAGTTAGTTAAGGAGAAAAATCAAAAATTATAAAGCAATACTTAGGTATTATTTTTGTTAGAAAGGCTTTATACAAAGAACTTACAAAATCTAAACAATTTTTTTTTCTAAATTTGAAAATGTTAAAATAGGGTGACCAAATATCGTCCCGGAAATTGGCTTCCCGGACGTAGGTTTGTCTCGAATATTAAATTTTTTAAATTACGAGTTCCTGTTTTGTGAACGAGGCAAATAAATGCGAAAAAATTCCGCAACAAGTAAAAATTCGTCATATGTTCGTGCTGCCGTCTATTGCCGAGTAGACCGTTGACGTTTGTCAGCTGGTAGATAATAATTTATTCAGTTCTGGTTAAACGTCTGTTTTTATTTTTTATTGCTTATGATCGCGTGCCTATTGTAAACTATTCGAAAGCAGGTTTAATAAAGAATGCTTTCTGGGGGAAAAATTAGGTCTAAAAATGTTCCGAATTTTGACTTACAATAAGACTTTGATCAGCTTTGTTAAAATAACTTTTTATTGAAATATTATCTAACAATTTAACTATAGGTAGATACAGGAGCTAAACTTATGTATTTAAAATTATAGTTTGTTTAAAAAAAATTTTTTAAAGTAATCTAAAATTACTAAAATGTGTGTTTCTAAAATACATGGAAAATCATTTTCGTTCTCATACTTGGTGTTACATTTAAAAGGAGGTGGTCGCAATCGCGCCCACCCCGATTTGGCCGATTCATATATATTGTGTAGTCCTGGGCGAGTATAGTAGAAACGTAGAAAATATCTTTAAACATTTCAAAACTTAAACCTCTGAATTACTTCGAGGTTGGAAAAGTTAGGAATAGTGCACTCCCTGGCTTTCCTAAGGAAATATTTCAAATACCTTCATTTATTACGTAGGTATACCAAAAATCAATAAATTCCAACGAAAAAATAAATAAAAGAATTAAAAAAAAATAATTTTTAGTTTTCAACTTTGGGAGTTAATATTTCAATAAGGGAACTGCCGTAGGAAAAATCTTTGTAAGAACTTGTGGCATTGTTTTGACGTGGTTTATGGGCTGTCGAGAAATTTTCCACCATTTTTCGTATTTTCCGGATACCTTGTGTGCATGATTCTTCAAATTGTTCCCATTATTACTATACTCACGCAGGACTGCACAATATATATGAATCGGCCAAATCGGAATGGGTGCAGTTGCGACCATCTCCTCTTTAGCAAACAATTAACGAATCGTACTTATAAAGTTTTCTTTGATTATGGTCATTTCGTAATAGACAATTTTCTGAAAAATTAAAATTGACCTATTGTTATTAATTAGTAGTTTATTTTAAGTTTTCAAACGTACACAAACTATTGATGCAATTATCTAATTTAAAAGGTAAACGAAATATTGTAGGTTGGTAGGTACTTATTTTATTTTAATAGTAAATGCAAAGTTTTTGGCGGGCACCGTGAGAGAGTGCATGCCTCCAGGAGATATTATAACTAGTACATTTTCCAATAAACAGTCTAAAATATATTTGACTACACCTCGTAAAAGACAGGAAATTACAAAATCGAAAGTTGTACTTATTTTGATTTGGTCGGTGTCAAAGGAAGTGGATTTGAAACTGACAAGCTATTTGACAACCAACCGTTTTTTTTTTTTTTTAAGCTTTAAAGCGATTTATGTCACGTCACGTATTTTATCATTGTATAAATTTATTTTAGTGAAAGTTCTTAGACATTTTAAATGTGTAAATAATGAACCTTCAAAATATTTGTATTTTAGTGGCGCATTGAAGTAAACGAAGACCAATTTACAATTTGGCGGTTGATGTATTAGGTACTACTTTGTACGGTGCGCTTATGCGTATAATATTATGCCACAATTTCTCAACATCAATCATGTTTATTTTGTGTTAGTTCAATATTATAAAGACGTGCAACCTAAAAAATGATTTCATATAAGTTGCGTGTAAGTATTTTGAAACAGCTTTCCTGTAACGTTTTATAACAATGATCAAACGTTAACCAAGCACAGCTGCATTTTTTTTTCGTATAACAAATGCGTTTATAATGAATACGCGTCTTTTAATATAAAATATGGGCTTCGTTTCAATTTTGCTTTTATTTAATTAAGGAATGTCTAATATTTTAAACTCGGACTAACTTTTCTCTTTAATCAGTTACAATTTAAATAAGTCATTCGTAACTTACGCCGCGCAATAATTTCTGAAAAATAAAATTTAAGACGAAAAGTTTTCGTAACGAAATAAAATAGTAGCTATATTTTTGTTTCCTTTGGTAATATTTTTAAGTAATATAGTTCAAAATTTAAGTAAAAACTTTATTATAAAATGAAAAGGAAATTTCAAACGGGAAATAAAGTTTTAGCACGGCCTTTTGCTTATTATGTAATGTAAAAGTTTGAGGATGGTGTACTAAGAGCTAGTTTGCAAATAAATGGGCTTCCGAGTAGCTAGCCTTGTTCTCGCGAATCTCTCAAGAATTCCGAGGGGAGTTTACAGTATTTGTAGAAAACTTGACGTTTTGAGTTTAGCAAGTTAAGTAAACAGTCAACATTGCTCATTTTAGTTGCTTCTTGGCTTTATAGAAGTCAACATATTTTAAATCTCGTTATATATGTAGAATTTATATTGTGTAAAATAATGCTATTTGTTTACCTTTTGATGTTTATTATTAATCGAACAAAATAATGTAATGATCAAGAAAGAGTTTACTTTGTATCGTTTAATTCATCAATTTCATTCAAAAATAATTGTATTTATCAGTAAGTGGTAATGAAATAATACAGAATAATCACGAAAATTATATTTATACCTACATAGGTAGGTTTAAAATTGTTTTAAAATAAAACTTAATTATAAAGCGGTCTAAACAGTGTATAATTTGATAAGTAATATAATGAACAAATTCGTATTAGTAATTAGGTACAGTAAAATAGTAGGTATTACAAATTATACATAACGTTATAAATCAAAATCGTTTAATATTGGGGCTTTGATGTTTAAGTGACGGTAAATAGATCGGGATTCTAGAACGTTTTACTCGTTAGATATATTGGATAATTTTTGTAGTTTATTAATCAACAAAACTGTCGCGATTATGTTCACAGTTAGATAACTCTTTAACGAATTTGAATTTCAAAATAATATATTTGATCATTTCTTTTCGTTACCTAGCCGACATATCTATATTATATTAACTAGCTTTTACCTGGGACGTTGTCCGCGTGGAATTCGAAATATTCGAAGGAACGTATCTTCCGAATTTTTAAAAAACATACTTTTTTCATTTCATCCCCTTAAAGGTGAACTTTGGAAATTCTTTCTTAATTGGTACCTACATCGTAACAGAAACGAATTTCACGTTTCTAGGATCAGTGGTTGAGCACATATCGACGTCCAGCGACGTTGATATGTCAGTCAGTCGCCCTACATATTTATACAAGTACTTAATATATATATATATATATATATATATTATATAATATATATATATATATATATATATATATATATATATATATATATATATATATATATATATATATATATATATATATATATATATATATATATATATATATATATATATATATATATATATATATATATATATATATATATATATATATATATATATATATATATATTATATATATATATATATATATATATATATATATATATATATATATATATATATATATGGGTATATAAATAGATTGCGTCATCTAAAGCTTTTCCAAATTTTCCTTCCTCCCATATTCTATGCTAAGGTACTTTTTGAAAGTTACTTTCTTGTAAATAGAGTAATTCAATTAAATAGTATGACAAAGTAAAAAATAGGAGGAGATTTTCGGGCATCGACGCGACGCCGACGCCTTATAGAAAATACAAAGCGGAAACGCATTATCTCGCACTAAACAGGAAAATACAAAGAATTGTAACTTATTTAATATCAATAAAAACAACTCCCTTCGAGGTTGTTTTTATTACCTACATTATATTTTTGTTTTATTTAAAAATCCAATTTCACCAAGCCATAAAAACTTTCATCTGAAATCTAAAACTCCTAACGTAATTTGTATTTCAGTTTTTACGTTTGTTCTGTTCAGTGGTTTATATGCATAAGCATTGTTACATTTTAAACATCGACCTTTTATAGTTTTTAGTGGCAACTGCGCACTTATTTAACGAAAATAAAAAATAGAATAACGCTTACTACCTACATATTTTCTTATGTAATTTAAATCTCCTATCAAAAAACCTATTTGCGAGAGTGCCAGATGTCCGGTTTTACTTTAGTCCCTCTTCACTCGTTTGAGTGCTGCCAGCATATGAAAGCGAAACAAAAAGGTATAATCATGAAGGTCTAGCCTTTAAGATGGATCATGTAAGCCAGTGTCCGCCCAACATATGAAAGTAATGACTCGGTTATAAAAGTATCTCATTTTTCATGGAGGCTTAATTTTATTTTCCAGAATATGTCGGACATCCTATTTCGTTACACTAGATAAAGCTTCAAGCCGTGGAAACTAACGGTTATGGATGTGTTTCTTAACGATACTAACCGTTTTCTTTGGAAGAAAAATATATACTCCTTTCCTATTTGTTAGAAAATCGATTTCCTTACTTAAAATTGAATATATCTTATTTTGATATTTATAAAATTAAATAAAGTAATTAATATGTTTTAAGTAGGTGGTGGTTTGTAAACGTACAATTTCAGTTTATTTTGAACTTATATCAGATCGAAATATACATAAGTTACGAAGAAATAAAGAAATATTTAATACTGCGTATTGATGTAAGAAACGCGTTTTTTTTGAATATTTTAATTATATAGGTATGAATTATTACTTATTTCATGTCGATAATGATGTTTTCTGTTTTTAGTCAAATGCACACCGTTTCATTCAGCTTAAAATGTCTTCGGAATAACTACAAACTTCTTTAGGCATCACATTCATGTTTCAATTTATAAAATTGTCGCAGATTATTAGCTAAATGATTTTAAAGTTAAAAATCGTTCCATAAAAATATCTCATTTACCCATATAATGTAAAATGTTGCTAAAATATCTACTTATTACTCAAAAGTTACAACGCAATTTTTATTTCTGCGCTTAAATAATTAATTTATGTCGAGCGGAACCCTTCCATTGATTAATGTGCAGGAAGAAAACTTTAATTTTCTGAATACAGCAAAGCTAAGATTAATGTGGTTGACTGGTATTTCCTCTTAGAGTGACATTTTTAGCAATTTCCATTTGAAAATTTAAATTAATTTGTAAATCAACGTTTCAGCGCTTGCAGTTTCGTGATTTATCAGTAGTACCTACCTATTTATCGAAAGTAACAATCGTTCCCTGTAATTTTAATTTAACAATAATAAAATGTGGAAAGAATAATAAGTCTTCAAAGTAGTCTGATTGTGGTTTATTAGTCAATCATAAATATACCTAATAATTATTATATTATATCGCTGGAACGGTATCGTAGAAATTATGAACTTGCCAAAAAGCGAATGATTAAATTCTAACTACGTGCGTTCACGATTTGGAAGTAAATCTCATGAATCATTACAATGTCAATGGTACGATTAAGGCACGCATTAATATATCCAGTTTATTATCCTTTTGTTTTATTTCACTATTAAATTTCATTATATTTTAAAAATAGGTACTTATTTGTAAAAATAAGATTAGACATATTTTAATAAAGCAGGTCGATCGAAGTTAATTAATTTACAAAATAAATATAGATGCACCCAGTTTTGTTTTTACACATTAGTTATAAACGTTCCCGAAGAATACGCATAATAATATAGGTATCTACCTACTGTATTTATTGAAAAATAGAAGATTGGTTCTTGATCTAAAAATCACCAAAAATAATAAGTACAACAAATCACATGTTAAAATCTTATTAAGTAGATTATGTTTACCTATGTGTTTGTACTTTTTATTTTATAAAGATTGTATATACATATATGTAGGTACCTACATGTACGTAGATCTATATAAAAATGATTTAATATATCAAGTAAATTATCGTTTGAAAAGAAAAAACTCTAAAACGACATGTTTTGTAAAATTTGCGACTGTTAAGCCGACAACAACCATTTTATGTTGAATATCTACAAAATTGTGTCATTTTTACTATACCTTACGTATTTTGTTTCAATATAAAGATTTAATTGTGGTCATGAGTAAATGTACCTTTCTACGGCGCCAGAACTTGAAAATATCAAAAAATTTTTGGTTTACGCTAGTAATAGATTTATTTTCAACATTGGAGGGACAGACAGATTAAAAGATTAATCAATTAAAGTAAGTACCTACTTGAAAATAAGTACAGCGATCATTCATGTATTTATAGATATTATCTGCGTATTTATTGTTATTAAAAAAAAAACTATGAATGTTAAAGCTATCAAATCAGGCTTTAATATACCTACATTTGTTTATAATTGGGTATAATATGGTTTGTCCTCCGCGGTATAATCCTGTATTTCTTTAAAAATATCATATTCTAATACTTACCTACTAAGTAAAAAGAAAATGATAATGAGCTATCTAAAAATTTTGGATATAATTTATTCAAAAACCATGAAAATTTCGATAATTTACACAACGCTTGCTTAGCTTAATAAAACTTTGGAAAATTCAGAAATTAATTTCTTTTCAAAAAGTTGTAAAAATAGAAATTAGAAGTTACCAATCGTGACCGCGTGCTTTTACAAAGTGCTGATGGCACGGATCCGCGCCAAAGATTCGAGTTGGTTAACGAGTCGGGACGAATTCAGCGTCGTATTGAACTAAAGTACTTGTGTTTTGGTCTCACAATCGACGTGTACGAAAGGTATTCGGAGTTACTGCTTTGTTCGACGTTTTCGATCAGTTACATTCAAAGTGAAGATATGAAAAGGTCGCAGTAAAAGTGTTAAGCATATCCCCCTCCCTCACCACCATGTATTTACATCGTCAAACAAAATTTCCAATTTAAAATAACCGGTCTTTAAAAGTACGAAATAGGTAGACATAGGTAGATATCTAGTGGAAGTTTGGTGGGAGGTTAACGTTTTTCTAAAAAAAAATCAAAAATCTCTAAAAAAAATGTTTTAAACTGAATTAGGTTTATTTTCCACTGGTTTATTTATTTAACAAATCAATGTTATGCATAGTTTTTATATCTATTTATGTTATCTATATGGTTTAAGTTATTATAATTTTTTAGGGGTTGATTGGTTTCCCCGTGGTTGCTTCACTGGCTTATTGATTTAATACACTTTAATGTTACGTGATGCTGTTGGTGAGGAGTGGAGTCCCTTATATTTTTCATACAGGGTTCAAGATGTCCGTAACCGAATCGGCGTAGATACTCTAAAAACGTTCTATATAAGAGTTCATTATTTTTGCTTCATATTATTATTAAACCTAAGTAAGTATAATTTAGACGTTTCTGACGTAGGTATCGCTTTACATTTTAAAATTTTAAGTTTTTTGTTCGATTTATTTATTAACTAGTATCATTTTCGTTTCATAATAACAAGTGTTGGAAATACCTACACAATTTTTATAGCATTACTTGTGCTACGTAGACGAGATAAGCACCTGGCCGTCCGATAAAGCGAGGCCGAGGTTGCTGAAAAATATCTGGAGTATTGTTCGGGCCGTGTAAAAGTTAACGTCGTTGGTTTTCATTTAAGCCATATCGCGAGTGATTGTTTTTGAATTTTGGACAAATTTGGTGGACTACAGTGCAAAAGGCCCTAATTGTAACTTCTTACAATTGGTGGAAGCACGCACGTTTACGAGTATGGATTGGATCCATAGATGTAACTGCTACAATTATGAACGAGGATTAAAAATAAGGTAAGTCACTTAAATTTGTAAATTGTATTGATGTACGCCGTTTCTTCGTCAACCTTTTTGATATTTTTAAACTTTTAGGTGCATTAGTAAGTACGTTGTCTTTTTGATGACACCTGTTGCTTTTTATTTTGGCTGATCGACTTTTTTGGTAACGATTTATTTAATCTATTATAGTTATAAATAACGCGTTAGTTTTGAAACTATAGATATACTTATTTAACGCCAATGATATAATTTGTTATTAATGATCCCTACCTTTACTTGGATGATTAATAATCAAATTTCCTTTGTTCATAGTAGGCGATGAAGATAGGTCGGTCACAATGTGTGACGTGAACGTGCACCTCTACGAAATTTGACCTTCATTGCGACATCAAGTACCTATACGTAAAATAATTTTAATCAATTTATTCTCGTCAAATATTTCATTTTATCTTTAAACGTTTAAATCATTTTTTTAAACAGAGCTAAGTATGTTGGTTTTAAATGAGATTAACGACCGAAAATACGTATACATATTACGTTAAATTACATTTTTTTACTATTGTTATTGTGTGGTTACTATTAATTTTTTTAAATAATTTTCTGCCTGGTAATTTATCACTATTAATATGATTATTTCTATGTGTTTTCGAATTTACATATTTAACACAGGTTTCAATTCATTTTTATAATTTTCACTTTATGTTTTTACATATATTCCACTACTTATTTCAATTAGGGGTTCGAATTTTAAATTTCAATATCAAAGACATTAACGAGTATTTTATTTGCCGTTAGTAAGTTGCCAGTATGAATTGTTAAATTTCTAGACCTTATTTATTTATAATCTAGTTACTTATAGGTATGTACCAAATACATATAATAATCATATAATACATATAATAATAAAGTGTTATTATTTTAAACATTTAAAACTGTAGTGTAAAAATATTAGATGGAACATTAAACATTCACAAATAATAAGATATTTTTGAGTGCCTTTCAAATGGCATTAGTGTGTTTACATATCTGTGTGCAGAAAGTTATGTAACAATTACATGTTTTTTAGAAAGTATTCGTCGCTAATAAATCTGTTATTGACATTTTTAATTTCGTAAATTGGACTTTGTAAATAATGAATTTCTTGACAGATTAGTAACAAATAGACCACTGAAAATAGCAGTGGATCAAAATGTAAGTGGTGTAGAATTGTTAACATATTTTTTTACGTTGTTAAATTCAACGTAAAATTTTAAACTTTTTAAATAACGAAACAAAAACTATTCTGTGTTGTAGTTAAACAGTTTTCTTCAAAATGTATATAAAGATATAACAATAAACTACCGCAAAGATAGGTTTAAGGGTCGATTAAATTAGCATAAATTGTTGTATAGGTGCTTTATATCGTTTTTACGACTCCTTATAATGCAGTGTAACTACTGATTTAAGTCCAAGTCTTTATTTTACATATAGTGTGATTTATATTACTCCTATTTCGTATTTCGTAATAAAGTTACTAACAATAACAATACTAACAATAAGTAGAATAAAATAATCAAGGTATAATTTTTTCTTATGGTTTAATTTAGGTGGGTAATTTTTATTCTCTTTTACAGTTTTACGTATAAAATCAATGATTAATGATCAAGTGTCGTATAACAGCGATAACGTACAGCGTATTAAGCGATAACGTTAAGGATAAAAAAGTTAAATGTACATTTACATCATAAACATGACTTATGTTGCGCCCTCTGCATATCAGACTATGCTTTGTCATATCTAAAAGAGTCTACTCTCAAATGTTTACGTTCATACATTAAAAAACATTAAAGATATTAGGAAAAATAAATTTTATAGTTTCAAGTTTGACATCTTATATCTTTTCTATTATCAACATTTTATTAAGACTTGTTGGGTCGAATCGTAATATTTTGAAATCAAGAATCTGCTATTTCTCTACGGAAAATTGATTTTTCGAATTTTCTCGAATTTTCCATTTGAAGCCTCAATTTTTAACCTATATTTAAATGTTTTAGTATTTTTAATTTGTCACATTTTACAAAAAAATTAGTTAAATTCGAGTGGTTTGAAGTTGTTTCGAAATAATAACCTAATTTTCCTCCACTACTCGCACGTTTAAATAATTTTAGTATTGTTGTTATTAAAGCTTTTGTAAAATGAAATATGAATGATGCAGATTATAAGTATACATATCTACGGATTACTGTAGTGAATACAGGTAGAAAATAATCACAACTTCCATAAAGTAATCTTATAAAAATATATTTTTATTTGTTTCAAACAATTATAAAAATAGTTTTTGTACAATAGGATAAATAGAGGGATAAGGGTAATCATAAAATCGTTTCTTACATCAAATCTCTTACAAAATTAAATTTACGTATACTTTCTCATAATTTATTTATTTACTTAAACAAATCGTGAATATCTAAAGCTAAGTTACAAGGCACAATCGGAAATTCAAACGAATTCAAGTTATTTTTCACAAAACTGTTTTATAGCAGTCATAAAATCTCAAATGGGTGTTGAACTTCTATTGTAGGGTTTAAATAAAATTTTGGGTTATGTTCGTGAAATTTGTATGCGCAGTAACTCGAATAGGATTTTAGTATTTTTAATCGTAACTTTACAACTTATTTAATCATACTTTCGACTCCTTCGAAGTGTAGAAATTTAGTTTAAATGTTTAAGGAGTATACTTGATTATGTTAAAAGTTTAAAAGCTGATAAATTTGAGTAATTTTATGTTCGTTATTTTATTATCTTGTAATATTACAGGGACATTTTCTGTATTTACATAAATATTAAACCCAAAATATATTACTTACATTCAATTTAGTGTTAATGCTGCTCTTGCTGCTTTTCATCTCGACATTTTTCAACGGTAGAATAGGTAATATTACCTACTTTACTTTAATTAAATTTTATTCATTTTTATTTTTTTCATTTTGTTTTTTTTTTAATATTAAAGCTATTATTTAAGTAATTGTGAAGCAGACGTCAAATTACTTCTTTTTTATAGGCAGCAAGGGTTAAAAGTAAACTACTTATTATAAGTAAATAACGGGCTAAGTAGAAGAATTTTGGTCAATAACTTAATATAAATAAAATTAGGTCGTTATATAGGTAACTACGTATGTTGTATAAAATGTAAATGTACTTTACACAAACAAAATCTTCAATATTTCTAAATAATATTTTAACGTTTAATTTGCGATCAATAATTTAGAGTGCTTATTTTTCTTGTTTTATAATCTATCGTCCACCTTTAAATTAAATTAAATTGTAATTGTTAAAAAAGGTAAATTAAAATAATAGTAATTACTTACCTATTTTTAATGTATTCGCGTAATCAATTGTTTTATACTATTTATGTTTAAGGTTAAAATAATTGTCTTTTTGATATTACCTAGATAATCTCTCTACGATAGTAGGTTTTCCTTTAAAAGAAAATTGAATGAAAATTATAATTAAAATGACGTGCTGCAGATTGATATTGTACAGCATTTATTTATTCAGTTTCATATTAAAACTAAAACGACTTTAAAAATTAAAGTCGATTTAAAGTCGACCCATAATAAAAAGGAACATTAATTGCTCCACTTATCGAATAACCAATCAATATAGGTAGATAAATAATTAGGTAGGTACATGAAATACTTGATACTAGTTAGCACTTGAAACTTCTTAGCATCTTGAAACTTTTCAAAACTCAAGTTACAGGAAATAGTATTTAATTTTAATAGAAGTTTTTCTTCAGTTTAAATAAACATTGGGAAAATAATACCTACACAATTCATAGATATATGTATATATAGGTGGAAATCTCGAGCTTGTAGATTAAATTTTTAATTTTTTAGATAAGTTAGAGAAAGAAGCCATGCAAATTGAATAAACGTGTTATTCTTAGACGCGAATATTATTTGGAAGTTCTCCAAAAAAATGTGTTGTAAAAGGGATCAACAATTCGAAAAGCGTGTGCTGGGATTCAAATTTCACGAGATTGGATACATATCGTGTTTTTGTTATCAAACAAAAACAGGTTATTGCGCTTTATTAAACACATATATACGGGCAAACAAGGTACTGAGGTACTGATTGTGAGAATAATGTTTTACATTTTTGTACACGTACATAATTATTTATTAACGCGTGCGCGCCTGCGTATCTGTGTGATTTATGTTTAAAACAATTAAATTTTGTTTATGTCAATGTGGCAGGAAAAATGTAGATAGCTGCCACCTAGGTATTTAGAATACAGTTATAAAAAAAAATTATTATTTTGCTACACGAGATCAGGTAAATACACGATAACCCGAGCAATACAACCTGTCTACTTATAATTTTAAAATATATGCATTTTAATTTAATCCGGCCAGGGCGTTACTGAAGGTTGAGAAATATAAGCAATTTTAATCTATCATTATAAACAAACTAACAAATGTGGTTAAAAGCATGCGTGAACCCTAGGGACTGTTCCGGAATTTAACTAGTTAGGCACAAATTATTTATGTGCCTGTAAATTATGTTTTCGAATAAATTTGCATGTTATTGTTTTGAGTTAGACTAACCATATATCTAGATAGGAATTTTATGTATTATTAAACTGGCGTTATGTAATTAGCCATTACCTAATTACTATCTACTAATAGATTTAGGAAAGTTCATCTTTAAAATTAGAAATATTTGGGAACTTTAATTGTAGTCCAATCTTTAATTAGTAGGTATTTATTTGACTGCGAACACTGCAATCTCAGTTACGTTGTCCCCTCGAAATTACGTAACTATATTACGAACGCTAATTAAACTTCGTTATAATTTATGGCCGAGTTACTTTTCTCAAAGTTGTTTCTAAAATTTGCTTACTCATAATTATCAAACATTTTAAAAAGTATCAAGCAGAAGCTTTATAGTTTACCAAATATATTGTTGAACTACAGCTGAAAGGTTTCTTATTTATTGTTTCTAAAGCTGTTTACGCGCGCGTCTGGCAATTAAAGTTTTTGACGATTAATTTTTGTCGTATATTTTGAAGAATAAATTTAGGCGAATGCCGATTTAAAAGAAAAAATAATTTCCTTTTTCAACGCCAGATGAATCATGTAACAAGTTGCTATGACATATAAATACGGACTAAGCCTGATCTATTACTAACCACAACCCTCTTTGTATTATCATTATTCAATTTCCCTACGGCCGAATCTGCATTGCAGTAGAAGGTTAATTTCGACAGTCTTAGCAATTCTAATATGTTCATATTTAATAGGGTGACTTATTGGTATCACGTTAGATGTAGATTTAATTAAAAATGAAAAAAAAAGATTAATAGAACGCCATCTTTTTAGTAACTATTTGTCCAACTAATTTATATTAAATTTGAAGTAAAAATGAAATGCACCCGTATAATAATAATTATCATTTACTTATCAGAGCAATCTATCTATTGGCAATTAAACCAAATATATCTTAGTACCAAAATGTTTGCTTAAAAAGGTGCAGTGGGCGTTAAAGAATAAAAAACCTTATTATGTAATAGAAAATAAACAATGATATTAATAAATAGAAAACTATTGCGAATGTTTAAAATGCCCACCTTTTGTGCATATACTTACCTACTTGCTAAATATTTAAGTTTTCACTAATTTCATTCGCAACCTCTAAAATTTTTGCAGTAACTATACGCCGATGTTGATAACCATACGTTAAACTCGTTAAAAGCCCTATAAAAATAAATCCAGTGGATTAAGTCGGGATTCATCGCAAGACATCCCATAGGACCAAACGGGCTAATCCATGTACCATTATTTAACTATTCTGTAACAAATCTGCCACTGTGGGAAAGTGCACCGTCATGTTGGATTAACGTTTGTTATCTAATATTTAGCGAGATGTCGTCGAGTATTTTTTATTTTATATATATTTTTAATTTAAATTTTTAATTTATTTATTTTATTTATTTTTATTAATTTATAATCAAAAATAAAATGTTTATTTCTTTAATACCTTGTATGCATGCATACCTTATGGAAGCATTTCCATATTAGATTTGTTCTGCCCTAGAGAAACTTCAGTTCAATTTTGTACTTACACCTAATTATGACTCACCCTGTTATAAGTGATCAGTTTTTAATTTTTACCTTTATAAATAACTTTACATCGATAAAGTTTACGATACAAAGGTGTATTAAAAGTTGTGTTGTAAAAATATATTTCATAAAATAAAATCTTTAAGATAATTTCGACAAATTAAGCTGTTCTTGAGAAAATCAATGTCAAAGTTGAACAAGCAACAGCATCGATTCTAATGTTTTATGCTAAAATCAATTATATTTTGAGGAATCGAGTTTGTAAAGCAAACTTGAGTTAGAAGGTAAAATAGGTAAACTTAAAGTAGGTAGGTAATAAGAAAGAAAATTTTGATGGATCGCTAAGGTTACGCAATTACTTGTATCATACCCTTAGCTCTTATAAGATTTTAGAATTTTTATTGGATATACTTTACAATTTTATACATCACTGTTGATATTATTCCTGACAATACAATCTGTTATTTTTACAATTTAATATTTATACTTGCTTGTTAGAGTGCGTATTTTATTATATAATAAAAATAACAATGTTACTGGTTCTAACTGGGATTTTTAGGGAAGGATTAAAAGATCCAATTTTTTGCAATTTTTTTTTATAAATACTTATATTAGGGTAGTTGAAATAAATAATAGAGTTCTGATACTTGTCCTATTTTAAGTACACAACCATAAATATGCTATTTTTGCATTATTTTATTTGTAAACTTTAGGGGTGTATTTCTGGTGGGCGACCTGCTAAAAATTTAAACATTTTACGCTTTAAAGTACTATACGAGAGCAAACTGCGGTAAAAAGTTTGTGTTGCATATTTCACTGCAAGCAAAGTTATGCCGGATTAAAATTTTTTAAGAAATCGGGACGTTATCTAACATTATTATGCAGGACGTCCAGGAAATGATAGGAAATCTCTCGGCAGGATATGGATCATCATGCCAAAATCATGTCATAAGTTCAATACATTTTTTTCTACGATACATCCCCCCCTCTCCAAAGTTGAGAAATAAAAGTCAATATTTTTAAATAACCAGTGATATTAAATAACGAAATCGAAAATGAGGAAAATGAAGAAAATTAATTTTAATTTAAAATAAAAATATTATTTTGATGATTGTTACTTTTTATAATTTTTTTCATGATTTTTTTTGTAAATGTCGATCTACTAAAGAAATTTCATGTCGTTGTTTTACGAAAATTCATTCGATATAACTGGGTTCCGATTTCTTTCATTTTTCATATTTAACGACACTGGACTACATATAGAAATAAATGGGAGAAAACAGACATCAAATAACAATATCTGTGGTAACAGGCAACAAGGGAATAAGTCGGTCATTCTAAGGTCCCAAAATTATTGAACCTTTTAGGTACCCGTAAATACAGATATTACTTGTAAAGTCCTTAATTTAACCTTTCTTTCGATTCGTATAGATTTATATTTTTTTAACAAATGTTGCATTGTACTTTTTTTTTATTGCAGGTACAGTAAGTCTCGAGAACTACAACAATAATAATATCTTTAAATCGTGTAGTATTTGCATTCTGCAAGAATTAAACAACAAATAATAAACAATAGCTAAATAATTTAAACAATCTGCATTTATAATGTATACATATACGTTCACAAAATGTAAATGGAAATGCAACCTTCGCGTAAAATGAAAATAGAAGCAATTTTGCCGCGAATGGAATTATTTTCTAGAAGCAAACACAACTTAATTGTTATCTTAAAGAAGCAGAAACGAGTCACGACAAAGAGATACTTTTTCTGATAACGATAAGCACTTAAATTATACAAAGAGGTTGAAAGCAGCTGGTGCTTTGTACAATTATGCAAATGACGTTACACATAATGATTCTATATCCACGGCCGCTTTTGTATACAAAATTTTGAATATATTAGTTACAAATTCACTCTTGCACAAATTTTAGGCTGCACCATTTCTACGCACGTATTGCTGTAGTAAAGCTACCGAATTTTGAACCAATTTCCCTTCCCAGCACTTTTTTGCCACCTACGTATTTTGTATCAGTGGCCGCTCGTTACGCATTCTAATGTAAAGCGATTCCGCTGGGACTGCTGTTGGACATGCTGCCTGCAAATTGTTGGGAGAAAATTTGACTACTTAATTCTATTTTGATCGCGTGAAATGTCCCACATTTAATTAGTTTGAAATTTATTTTTTAAGTTCGGAACTCATGTTTACATTGCAACGTTACTTTAATATACGTATTATCCGAGCTACATCTAGAAAAGTATGATACTTAGAGGAGATAATTATCCCTAAAAGTAAACTGCGGGGTATAAAGATGTTGGTTGATAGCGAAAATGTAAATTTCAAGTCGCATTATTTTAAATGCACCCGTGCCCTAAAACATTACAAAAAAACACACGTTATTTGTTTAATAGATGCTCGAGGTAAGATTCTTTTGTATAACAATTGAAAAGAAAGCGATTTTACTTTTATTCCGGGGCAAGTTGAATTTGGAAGTTTAATTAAACAATATTAACAACATAGCAGTGTAAATTGAACGACGTGAGAATTTTAGGTTCTGCCAAGTTTTTAAATTGGTATTTGTTTAATAACGAGGAGTGCTCATTGTAGTATAATTGTGATTATTATTAAATTTTTGCAGTAGAACGGACGCTTAATTGTTATTAGAAACGATTGCAGTGGCGCGCATGAATTGCAATTTAAAATATTGTTCTTGATCTGGTAAGAAATAAATAAATTTGAATTTGTTCACGCCGACCGGTACGGATTTATATAAAAATAAAGAGAAACCCGTTCGTGAATTTGACGGATTATTTATTAGATATTTAAAAGTATTTGCTTAAACAAGTAGGCGCTACTTACAAATTTAGACTGCTCCTGGACAATTATATGTTTTTTTTATTTTTTGCAAATAAAACAGCAGTGCGTAAATAATACGAATCGAGCGAAGTAAATTTGTTCGTTCCTTTTTATTTGATTATTATTATTTGCAAATATATAAAGTAAATATTATACCTGGAATAATTTTCAACAATTTTCCACTTAGGAAGGACACAGTCGCGGTCATTCTAGATAATGTTCAGCTTGATTCTGGCATTGCAATGTTGCGCCGGAAATAACGACACATGTTGTTAACGGTCTTCATTACTGTAATGTCAAATACCGGACAACAGTTCATAAAAATTCTGAAAAAGCTATATCCAGCAGCAAGTGTACCTTTTATTACATGGCATATTCACGTCGCACGATCGGTAGTTATTATGTACCATATCTACATTTTCTGCTTTGAGTTCAAGTTGTTTTAATACATGTCTACCAACATAGATTTCTTATTATAATTTTAATTTTAGTTTGTTTACAACAAACGTATTAATCGATAATGGTATTTATGTTTAATAATTGTATCATTACTTATACATAAATACAAACAAAACTAGTACATACAGAAAAAAATATATCTTTATCACAATGTTCTCATTGTGTATTCAAAATGTAGATATAACGTAACCCCGATTTGAACCACTTGTCATTCGCACGTAGGTGGGTATACACTTCAAGCTGCCATACTCTGAATTTCAATATACGCTTCTTAAAAGATCTAGACAAAAAGTGCTTTAACTATGGCTCTGGTAAACTTGATCGTATACATATATCTATACTGTAAATTACGTCAACTGTTGCATAATGTAAAGCTCGTTTGCTTTTACACTTTAATGTTAGTTTTCCAGGACTGCCGTGGATTGCATATATAATTATTTTATTGCGCAAATTTAATTTTTAAACGTAGGTACGCACTCTTCAAAAATTGTAGGCAATTAAAAATGCAAATTGTTTAAATGACCGGTAGCGGGTATCGCTTTAAATGTGGGTTTCATTAGTTGCTTGTCATCATTTTCGCGTTATTTTAGAAAATTAAGTACAATTATTAACAGTTAAAAAATTACTTTATTTATTCTTTTTATTTTTTGTTTTTCTCAGTTCGGCCTATCGCATAAGTCGTTAATTTTGGGTCGGTCATGTAATATTATGTATGTATATTATGCAATCAAATTTTTGTGGACCAGATTACGATCGCGATTTTAATCGTATATAGGAAGCTGAAATTTAGACAGACTATTGTGACAGAAGAAACATATTATACCTTATTCAAACGCCCTGGGAATTCACGTCATCAGCAAAAGGTTACCAGATGATGATGTTTCACGCAGTGCTGTCGCCTTGTACTTCGTATTTTTACAGTTCTAATAAATTGTAGTCTTTCTTTATACTATCTAATACTATATGTGTACAGGTAAATCATCTATAAAATATGTCACTTTCTAAACTTTAAACCGAAAACAGTGACGCTTTATATATGTTTTTTAATTTTTATTATTTTACTTATTGTCAATTGTCAAGTTTGTATTTCCTTAATACATTTGTTGTGGTTAAATATTTGATATTTATTTATGATTCAGCGATAAGTCCTTCTGCTAAAATATTTTTTGAAATATTAATATACCTACATATGTATTGGGAATCAATATTTTTTATACGATTTATTAAATAGGAAACTTCGTGATTTGAGATTATATAGATATGCTAAAATACTTACGTGCAACAAATATTAAAAATGGTCTAAATGATTTTAGGAATTATGACATTAGTTAGCATTATAACGAGGTTTCACTGTAGGTTTAAAACAAATTAGGTATTTTATAACGTAAATTCAAGGATAGGTCCCAATACGCGTCATCATTTTTTTAAAATTTTATTTATATAAGATCTTGGAATCGCTACCCATTGATCGCATACGGACTTTTGTAAGAAAAAATGCACGTCATCAATAAAATTTTGTATTTTTATAGTACTAATAATTTGTAGTCTTTCTTTGTATGTCATATGTGTGGAGGTAAATCATCCATAAAGTATATCCGTTCTAAACTTTAATGTGAATATCACAAATATACAATTTAGTAATTTTTTATTGATGACGTGTATTGGAACCTATCTTGAATAACGTACATTATTATTTATTTCACGCGATCTAGTTAGGCGTCACTTAAAAAAAATTACACAAAATTTTGGCTGCTTGTTTATAACAATACTGCTATAAGTAATTAGTAAAGTTGTACCCACTTATAGAATATACAAATAAATCTGGCTACTAAGAAATTACAGTAACCTAACGAATAAGTCATGGAAGTAAAAACTTTTTTGAATTTTATTGTTTACATTATGACAATATATATATGATATAGGTAATTAATTAAAAAGCTTATTTATATTAAGTTTAATACCTACTTATTTATTAATTGAAGTGTACAACTTCTATTCAACTTCTATTAGGTAAATATCAATTACATTAAAAAAATATTTAAATGTTATATGACAGGAAGTTTCTCAAATTAACTCTACTGTCCAGTTTAGCCATACCGCGGAAACAATTCAACGAAAAGGGACGAATTAGGATCTGTAAAGCTATACAGATCGCAAAAATAATAAAGCGAGAAAATTTGTTCGTGTGTTAAATAAAATATAAGCATCGTTATGTAAAATACTTTTTTGTCAGTGTTATGACAGCTCATCTCTAAACTCATTTGATGTATTAATATTTTTCATAACCCGATCAATATTAGTATGTCTAGTATTTTAAGTATTAGTATATGTGAAAACGATTGTGTAATTTTACAGAGCTCTTAAAATTTAATTAATAAATGAAGTAATTTGGTACTATTACAACGTGAAACAAAAGGATGAAATAATTTCATATCTTCGTAATCGAGCAGCTTAAATAATAGCGACTTCGGTATATTTTGCAGAAAATTATTGAATAGCATCAAATCTATGATTTTTATTGATGCATACCTCCGAACTTATATTTAACAGCTGTATTACCTACACGAACGATTGATTTATTTATAGGTACTACGGTAACCGTCTTCAAATTGAACCCATATTTATATGATATTTTGAGCAATACGCTCCTTGAGCTGATTTCTTAGGTAACCTGACACTATACGAATTCTATTAAAAATTATCCAAATTTTATTTATCAATAATGTAAGTACTATATAGTTCTTAACAATTATATATAGGTATTTAGTTATAGTATCAAAATATTCAGTACAAAATTAAACCAAGTTCATTTAAATCGAGATTTAAAGTAACATCGCCATCAGAACACAAATATGTTGAAAAACAACTGCGAAAGGACGGAACCCTGGGGGACTCCGATCATTACTCTTTGTTGCCGGGAGCGGTAACCGTCCTATAGGACTACGAATTCTTTATCGTTCAGGAAGTTACAGCATTTTACAATTAATTAAATAAGAACGCTCCGTGGAAAGACATTTTACATCTATCACCTCTTCTTAACTCAGTCTTCTAAATATGTTGATTATCGGATGAATTTTATTACTAATACTTTTATGTATTATGTATGTAGGTATATATACAAGGCATCCCAGGGTTGAGTTGACGATATTTAGATGATTCTAACGATGATAACATTTAAGTTTAACTAAAAATTCTTAATATAAGTACCTACTGCATAGGTAACTTGAATAAATTAATTTCTGAGTCAACTAGAGTACTTGATGACAATTTTATTTCGTTCATGGATATTATTCGTTTTAAGAACCAAGTTGAATAATTCTTTATAGTTATTGTATTATCGTTGATTTAATTTTAACTAAATTAATTTAAAAGAATTATTACGTAAGTACTAGGTATACTAACTCGTATAGTAGTACCACGATATATATTTTTATTAACTACATTAGCATTAGCATTTCTGTTTGAATTTAATACTTAATATACGGTAGGTACATTACTAAAGCAATTTGAAGTTTGAAGTTTATTCATGTACAGTCAAGTTCAAAATTAATGTCAAATCGCGAACATTGCGCGAGCAATACATGGGACAACGAACAAATCTATAAAAAGTACTTACGATGTATAACGCAAATTATGCAACTGCTTTAAATTTTAAGTTCATAATTTGTTTGTTGTATCGTGTATGATCGTGCAATTCTCGCGACCCGGGTCATTAATTTTGAACTTGACTGTACATAAATTCTTTATAATGAATTAATGCCATTACTTAAGTTAATGGTCTCAAATAAAAGTTATTATAGAAGTTTAGCAATTATTCAAAAGTTACAAAACAAGTCGGTCACAAGTATAAGTAGATTAAAAACCTATCTTCTGTAAATGATATTTAAAGTTAACTTGAATTGTTTTTTTTGTTAGAGTTTTGACGCAACAATTTGTTTGCATAGTACTGTTTCTAGTTCGTGTCGAGCACCGCGCTTCCTACAATTTAACGTGGCTGAAAACTTCATTTCTGGGCGAAAACTGACAAGTAATACCCATTACACTTTTTAATTAATTATCCGTCTAGTGGTTCTTAAATAATCACCTATTTTTCATATTTAATTCTTAATTCGTTGTTTTTCCCATACTCTCTGTCACGTCGTATATTTATTTTTCAAATATCTAATTGTTTTACATAAACGTATTAGATTTATAGCTCACTTACTTATATTAAATCACCGTAAAATTGTCGTTTCAAATTAATTTAATTGCCGTTTCAAATTAAGTATTAAGTTTCTTAGGTGATTAAAAACATTAACAAAACATAATCATAAATATTTTTAGATACTATATGCAGTTCGCGCTTTTGGTATTGGAATAAGTTGAGGTATTAGTGGGTGTACAAGTAAATATTTTGCAAAATTCCAGAATAGTAGATAAGTACGCTGGAATTTGCCAACGTTCCGCGTGCCTTTAAGTGCCAACGAAAAGAAAGAAATCGAAAACTAAATCGACATCGATGTTGTCATAGAATGAAAATAAGAAACGCGTATAGGTAATACGATAAGTATTCTCAGCCGAAGATTTATTTGTGACTTTATTCTAAAGAATCTATTATACTATTCGAAGGAAAGTTTATATAATGTCGAATTCGCTATTAGAAACTTTAAAAAAGGAAATTTTTATAAAAATACTCGAACTAGTTTATTGAAAAGTAGTGAATAAAACCGGCTTAAAGTGGAATAAAGAATTTAAATGCAGAGCTCTACATACATATGTATAGTACCTATTTACGCAGGTATCGAAATCGCTGAAGCACAATTTCTATAAGACTATGCATGGTAAATTTTCATTGCGGTATTCTGCAAAATTTTAGTATCAAACGTGTAAGAAGGAAAACCTTTTTCAACTACTTTTTATGCTTTAGTCTTTATACTTCAATCTCGCGTGCTGTAAAAGACAAAGATATAGTAAAAATGTTATTATAGGTAATGTAATTTTAAAACTCTATATACGTACTTAATTTACGTGTAATCGCTTTGGTTTTTAAATTAGATTATCTATAAAAGGATAGTTATATTATGCGACATTATATGTAGGTAGATATGTTTGTACGTACATGCATATGTATAAAACAGATAAAAGATTCTTGAGCAGTTTTATTTCTTCTTCTTCTACTTCTAATGTAAGCATTTATTTAGTTTCAAAATTTAACAGTTACTTGTATTTACCTGTCAGTAGATAATTAATATGTAATTATGTGGGTAGTTAAAATAGTACTTGCGTAATAAGCGTTGTTAGCTTTTCAGTTCAAATTTCCAGTCATTTTCGAACGCAAAAGTTTTCTTACTTTTTATTATTTTAATTAGAAGGAAAATTTAAATTATTTTGTATCATTTTATTATAACAGGTATTGTTTATAAATACAGTAGCAATAACATTATAAAGGTTAATAGACGACATTTTATTACCTATATTACGAAGTATTTTTTTGTATTTTTGACGATTATTACGTCCGATCGTATTTTGAAATAAAGTTTTCAACATAACTTTAAGCAGATCGTTTTACAAAAATGCTTTACTCGACAAAAAAAAGGATAAAAAGGACATTAGCCAACTTTGAACTAAATTCAATTTTTATTTTATTGCATTTGAAAGCGCTACGCTAAGAAAAATAGCTTTGATGTTTAAATTGAAAATTAAAAGCGGAGGATTGTGGTTGCCACAGATTTCTGTCGAGCGTGTTTTATAAGTTGGATACGTTCTTCGTTGTATGAATATAACGTTTTAAATGTCATAATAATACGGAAGGTTCCATTAAATTGAACATGTTACGAATTTTCATCATTTCTTATTCTTTGAAGTCGAATTCAAACGGAGCATAAAAATCGTGGTTTTATCTCGTCTTTTTAACATTCCGTACGAATTGTAGAAATATTTCACTTTTTACTTAAAATAGTTGTATATATTTATAGGATAGTACCTAATAAATGCGGTAGTACCTACAATAAAATAGATAAATATCTACTCGCGGACGACAGTTAAAAATATTGTAATAAAATGAAAAACTAGTTTTTTATAATTTATAGTTTTTTTTTATCCAACTAAATTTTATTATTATATTGACGTCCATGCAGTGTCAATTGGAAAATTTTTCTTATTGATTTTTATAAGAGTCAAAATATTAATATTTGATAAAAATAAAAATTTTGATATACGAATGTAAATAATAGGTAATTATTATCTTTTAAGGATACAAATCTGACAGCTCAGTACAATTCGACTCCAATTTCACCGGTAAGGTTGGTTATAATAACCTATGTTAACGTGTTAAACAATCATCACTTTGCATATCTTGTAATTGACTCGAATAACGTGCTACGTGTAGTGAACGTTATTCAATATTGAGACAGATTTACTTTAAGAAATAAATATAGAACGCCCTTAATACAGAAGTAAGTACGTTTCGCAAGAACAAATCGCAAGAACGTTATTTTATTTTTACTCCCAATTAAAATTACTCTTATTCAGCTATTTCGATTACAACTCAAAGGTATTAAAGTTTAGGTCATTTTTAATTGCCGTCATTGTCGACAAAGCTTCATTTATTGATTAGGGTAATAATGATGGCGGTAGACACTGCGACAGCAATTTAGGTTCAACTCACGTTGTGGTCGGGGTGAGTGGTCAGTAGATGACCATCAATTGATTCACAAATTGAACAAATTTTACTCGTTAAACATACTAATATTTAACGACGTTTCATCCAGATATTGGTGTTAATAGAATCTCGGAATATTTAGAATAGTTAAGTTCATATAATGTTATAAATAAAGGTCATCCAAATGCGTCCAAAGACGCACGTCATCATTTATACCTCGTGCTTTTACAGTAGTATTAATACATTGTAGTTTTTCTTTGCCATGTCATATGTGTGCACGTAAATCGTCGTTAGAATATGTCACGTTTAAAACTTTAAACTGAGCGTTACAAATGTACAATGTAGTAGGATTTTATTAATTATGTGCGTCTAAATAAAATTTAGATGGCCCATACCTATCTAAATAAAATCTAAAATATGACAGTGTACCTACAGTCATTCTGATACAATTCGAGGGTTACTACAATTTATAACTCAATCACAATTTAAACGAAATTTAATTACAATCGAGGGCGTGTTTGAGAGTTTTTAAAAGTATCATGTTCTCGGTAAATTCGGTATTAAACCGCATTGAAAGGATAAAATCCTACTGACACGATTTTTACTCGTTTTTAAAAGGATTCAGGTGAGGGCGGTGTTGACACAGGTCGGGTGTGTTGGAGAGATAAGAACTGCGAGCGGAAGCAACCTTAATTATCCTATTTTACCGGAAATACAGTCCTCGGTGTAGACAAATCACCCCGGGTCACGAGATACAAATTTTATGAATAATTATTATTCCATTGCCAGTTTTTCCTTATGCGTAATGTAAATTTGTGACGTTAAAAATATTATTGGGCCGGAATAAAACAAAAGACTTGAATACAGATTAAAACTTTCAACGACATGCTCCCCGATGCAAACATTTTAGGTTCGAAAAGCTTGCATAAGTGCTATCATTATACCGTGGAAATTTTATTACAAATACGGTAGGTACCTATTATTTAACGACTCGTAAACAAGAATTAACGCGACGAAGAATTCATTTCTCCACACAATTCATATTTTAACGGGCAAATTATTATTTTGCTTTCTCTTAAACGAAACGAGAAAACTGAGAAATTATTCCGTTTCTTAAACGAAAGTTGATTTTATTTTGTTAGGCGTATTTTATAACGGCACTTTTAATATTTTTAATGTTAAAGTATCTAAGTAACGCACTTTTAAATTCAAAAATGGCATTTTAAAGCTCCTATAGAATTTTCAACATGAGTAACTTTGAGCTCGGTATAATGATTTAGTTTCTAAACTTTAATTTCATTTTAAGCCTTTCAAATTATAACGTCTTTACTAACTTGCTTTTTGCACAAAGGATAACAACATAAGACATCGCGCTATACATACGTATTTATATTTAAGCCCCGAGTTTCGCATGAGTTTGGTTTGCCAAGTTTCATATTGCACGTTAGCTTCAGTAAACACAATACCTATAATGAAGACATTAACATTTTTGTAATATAACTTAAGGATACGGAATATCCCTAACCGTTCGTGTATAACATACTACGAGGACTCATTCGGTAGTAGTTTGGGAAATAGGGATCACTTTACCGAGATGCTGTTGTCCCATGTGCAATATAAGTAAGGATTTAGTGATTCTAATCTACTGTACGTATCGTTTGCAATTTCATTTCTCTTCAGCATCAGCACTTTAGGAAAGAATTTAGATGTTCTAATAACAAAAGTGTGGGCGTGTATATAGGTACCTATTTACGCATCACTTTTTATTTAAATATTTTAGCGAATTTTCATAAGACCCAGACGTGTCCTTTTGACTTCTCTCCGATCACGAAAATATAGATCGTTAGTTTTGGGTCGGTCATATATATAATCAATTTCTTGTGGACACGATTTCGGTCGCAATTTTGATCGTAAATATGTTTTGAAATCGGCATAAAATTCTCTACCGATCACATCTCTTTATAATTTTCGATAGGATGCACAGTTTTCGAAATAATCGAAAAAAAGTGATATATATATATATATATATACAGGGTGTCCCCGTTTTTTGTAGCAGGACTTTCACAACTTGTAGTAAAATTCATTTTGAAAACAAAAGTTCATATAAACATATATGTATGGAGGTCTCGTTTTCGATTTACAGGGTGTCGAAATTAAAAAAAAAATTGGATGTTTTATTTGTAAAACAAAATTCCCTTTTTTGATTTTGTTGAAACTTGGCAGTTTTGTTTGTAATAGTAATACACATTTTTTCACATCATTGAATTTACCCTATTTCTTCCAGTGCCACCATAATAGGGGACCAGCTTGATAAAAATAGAAAAAAATATGGTACGCCCCTTCTTTTTGGTAAGTTTGAAATTTTTTTCAGATTCAGCAATCAAAATAAAACTTTTTCTATTACGCAACTTTTTTCCTATCTCGCTTCGTTTAGAGAGAAATAAAACTTATTTTTTTACAGAATTTATTGTTTGATAATAATTTGTATGTCAAAAATCAACCACACGGTATGAATCCTGCCCAATAGATTAAACGGTCAATTATTTTTGGAATTTTTAAATGCAGAGTATCATAACATGATGGAGGATGTTCCAATCCAACAAAGAATAGACTCGTTTTTTCAGTTAGATGGATGCCCTGCCCATTATGCTTTGGTGGTGCGGAACTGGCCGAATGCAGCATATCCGCAAAGATGGGTGGGTCGTGGAGGACCAGTAGGGTGGCCTCCTCGATCGCCTGATCTAACACCCTTGGATTTTTTTGTTTGGGGATTTATTAAGGAAGCAGTTTACTCTACGCCTGTCAATTCACAAGAGGAACTTGAACGACGAATCCGAAATGCTGCTCTTAGAATAACTCCAGATCATTTGGAAAACGTTCGGCAGTCTTTAATACGTCGTTGTAATTTATGTGTCGAACAAAATGGCAGGCATTTTGAACAGCTCCTTTGATTTTATGTCTCTGTTTATTTAATAAGTTTCCTTTCATACCGGGTGGTTGATTTTTGACACACAAATTATTATCAAACAATAAATTCTGTAAAAAAATAAGTTTTATTTCTCTCTAAACGAAGCGAGATAGGAAAAAGTTGCGTAATAGAAAAGTTTTATTTTGATTGCTAAATCTGAAAAAATTTCAAACTTAGAAAAAGAAGGGCGTACCATATTTTTTCTATTTTTATCAAGCTGGTCCCCTGTTATGGTGGCACTGGAAGAATAGGGCAAATTCAATGATGTGAAAAAATGTGTATTATTATTACAAACAAAACTGCCAAGTTTCAACAAAATCAAAAAAGGGAATTTTATTTTACAAATAAAACATCCAATTTTTTTTTTAATTTCGACACCCTGTAAATTGAAAACGAGGCCTCCATACATATATGTTTATATGAACTTTTGTTTTCAAAATGAATTTTACTACAAGTTGTGAAGTCCTGCTACAAAAAACGGGGACACCCTGTATACATATAATATATATATATATTTTAATTCTTATAAATTTCTCTCGTAAATATAATTTTTCAAAAAACGTATTTCTTTCGAGAAAAATTTAAAAAAAGGAGTTTTTTGACATGCGACTTGAAAATTCGATATCGAGACTTGCGCTCGGTCGGATTTTTTGCTTTACATTTACACAAAAATACACATTTAATAAAAAGAAATAGAACAAAATTTAGTAGGTAGTTAGCACTCATATATTTTTAATTCTAATTCTATTTATAAGTTATTTTAATTACAATAATTATTTTGTGTTAGAACTTTTAAAATATTAGTTTTAATTATTCTTGGTGTCATTGATATCCATTTAACTAGGACTGATTTGCTAAAAATTTATTGTAACGATAACGTTTTATATTTTTATTCGTCTATTTTACTTCTTTGTCCGTAATTATTTTATAGGTAATATTTTATTTTACATCAATCTTAAAAAAAATTCAAAATAGTAAAAAAAAACGATTAACCATTGGAATGATGTTTAAATGTTGTTCATCCGGATCGATTATTCACCTTTGATGATAAACTCTATATTGTATGCGAAAATGTGGTCACGAATAAGACGAGCTCAAGTGTTTACACAATTTTGTAGTCGGATCGACTTTACAATTGTAGCTGTTCATGTGAATGAAGGCGCAATTGTGCTTGTAATGGTAGCAAAACGAATAAGCAAACATAAATCGAATTAATAAAATAAAAACGATTATAAGTAACAACAATATTTAAGGAGCAATAAAATTGATGCTTTAAAAACTATTAGGAACTGATTGTGCGAAGTTATTATAAGTACGAGATATTAGTTTAATTTTTTACTATAGGTATGCGGTATTAAGGATTAAAAGTTTGCAAATTATGCACGCTCCTTGTATTTATTTGATATATAAAATACTCAGATAACCGATTTACGCGGTACAAATTGTACTTATGCAGAATCGCCCGCCATCGACTTTAATTTTTACCTGTAAGATAGGTGTCTACTTTAGGTTAAATTTATTCAAGTGTCGTAATCTAATATAAAAGATAATATTATTAAAACTTTTCGGCAATTAAAAACAATTTCCGACTAATATTTTGTTGGGTCCCCGATTAATAATTACTTAATTAACTATTCATTTATTTGTATCAATTTTTAAATAGGCTATAGACAATGATAGAGGTTGTAAAATAAATAACCAAAAACTTTATGGGAGTCCACAGTGAATAGAATTAAAATTAGTGGGGTTATTCTGCACGAGAGCCCTACATACTTTCCATTCGAGAGTTTAACTTTAATACTTTGAGATTTTTACCTCCAAACAAAATATTCCAAAGACTTTTTTTTTAATTCGTCTATACAAAAATTTTAAGGAAACCATGTTTTAAAATCAAAGGAGAATGTGACATCAAACGATTGTTCGACCTATTTTGGTGTATTTGATTCTGTGCCACAAAAAATAAAAGTTCTTTTAAGGAGCAACTGCGCTAATTAATAATCGTTAACCTTTGTTGTTAAAGAAATGAGAATTCTAACACAGATTGCGATGTAACAGTAGCTAATTAATTTAAGTGGAATTAAAAAAAATATATTTAACCTTAGGAGAAAACGGAATATTATATTTAACGGAATTCTATGACTCCACAAGACCACGTGCAACATTAATACGCATTTAAAATATGACCGTCTAATATTAAAAGTAATTTCTAATAATACACAGGTTTTATATAGGTATTTTGTGATGTAGCCTAACTATAAACAAATATTCAAATATAGCGAATAGTTTATTAAATTTAAATTTGAGTTTACCTAATTATTCTATTTGCCAGTAACTTTTAACGCTTGGATAGGTCGTAGTTATTGTTATGAATTTAATGATATCTTCCTAGAAACTTCTATAAGTTTTAAGGAAATTTTGAAAACTTTTCAAACGTAAATCAAATCACCAGCTAAATATAAATAACTTTTGTAAACATTAATAATTAGGTAGTAAGTGAAATACTTTGATACTTACTTTTATTCTTCAAATTCTTCCTATTGATTTTTAAGGTTAGAGCCAAAATTTCGAAATGAGTGGTAAAAGAAAATACTTTATACACTAACTTTTTTTATCCTTTTTTTAACAAAAGTACGTATAAAATTTTTTTATTTTGCGTTATTAGATTCTTATTGGGAAAATGATTGTTCACACATATCTAATATTGAAGAAATTAAATAACGAATTTTCTATTATTAATACTATTTTATCACATAGCCTAGGAACCATTCTAAACACTTAATAATCGTGCTTCCTAGTTAATTTAGAAGAGTTTATTATAATAGGCCAACACCACTAAAGTGTTGAATATTCATTGGTGTTCACTATTACTAAAATCCATTTACTATAATCTTCCTTTGAGGTTAGCATTAAGCTTTGAATTTAATGGAAAAGTTGTTGTATAGGTACTTGACCAAAACACTAATAGCTTCTAGCTTATGTATTATCAACGTAGACAATTAAAATTACAGATATTTATAGTTGAATAAGCCAATTAGATAATACCCTTACAATTAGTTAAAAATTCATTCAACATTCGTTGATTAAGAGATTTTTATTTCTAAGAGTAAATATTTTTAGAATAATATTTTTATTGTTCGATTTATTTAAGCACAGATGTTTTTAATTAATTTTCTTAAAAATTAATTTATTTAACGGTTCAAATATTCGAAGATATTTAAAATTGAATTAATTAAAATTGAAAATTGAAAAAATAATTTATAACAATAGACACAAGTTAATCACGATCAAGTCAAAATTGAAATTTAAAGCAAATAATTAGAGTTGGTCATTTATTCAAAGTTTTAGTTAAATTTTGAGTTTTATTGTTAGATCGTTTTGTTAATATTCTTTGAATAAATGACCAATTCCGATTAAGCAGCTACCTACTTGTTTTGAATTATCTATCTATAATTAAAAATGTCAACACCTTAAACAGTAAACTTATTTTCTAGAAAATTGAGTGTGTGTGTGTACTCGAATTATTCATATGCACCTAATATTTTGATAAATAGATATCCCGAACCGTTCGTAGACAATAATTATTACGTTAAACACCTATTATACTTATGTTGTTTGTTTTTCTTTAATATATCTGTAGAATTACGGAAATAAAATATTATAATTAAGTGCTCAAATATTAATCCAATCGCAAAATGACATATTTCGCAGGTATCTACCTATACTATATGATTACCTAACGTTTAGAAAAAAATATGACAATGATATTGCGCTGATATACTTATTTTGTTGAAAAAGTACATTTAAATATTATAAATAGAAGATATTTACTTAACTCTTACATTTAAAATTAATTCATGATTCTGATATATAATTACTCCTACCTAGTTTGAAAATAAATTGAACTATTTAACGTCAACGAACCTACAGGTAGGTTCTAAAGCGTGACAACAAAAGCTTGAAGATATATCGGCGAAAATATATGAGATAGGGAAAACGGAGAATTTATGTATTATAAAGATTGCACAATTAGAACACGACCACGTGTCCAGTATCTAATTTATTTTTGTAAACAGAAAAGAAAACGTAAATTTTATAGACATTTAATTAGTATTATAGATATAACTCAAAAAATGCAGTACACGTTAAAAGTAAAAAAGTAAAAGTAAATTTAGTACACATAAAAAGGAATAAGTATTAAAAAATAATATTAAGTATATAAAAATATGATAATTAAGAATAGATGGAGATAATAAAACGATTATAATCTAAGTAGGTAAATTGTTTTAAATAGATTTATGAAATTATTTAAATGGAAAAATATAGTTTATCCAATAATAAGTATGTAAATTATATAGTTAAATTTCAATATCGAATTAAACAATTATGAAGTAAATATGTAGATTATATGTATAAAAGTAATGTTCGTGCATTGGCTTTTATACTTCCACTGTTTGATATAATATCGTTTATTGATTTTTCAATAAAACCATCTGTTTCTCGGTATTTGTTCTTATGTTTTATTATGCTTATACAATAATTTTTTCACTTTTTTAGCATAATAAAATCTAGATTCTCATTTGTTACTTACCTATAATTTTGTCAAGCTAACATTTTTTCCTACGTTTTCATATCTATAATGAAACGTTTCACTTCGTTTAATAAGTCTTAACTTAATAAGATCGAGTTTAGTATTTTATATTATTCATTTGCGCACGTTACTAAATTGTTTTTCAGTGTCTTTTCATGGGTGTCAAAGTGACGGTCTGTTACTATTGCGTTATAAAGTAGTGGAAAAAAATAAAAATTGAAACACTATACAATCAATATAAATGCGTATCTACTTTTTTAATTAAGTTAAAAGATAATTATTAGAAATGACATAATTACCTACTATTCCGCTATTAAAGCAATAGTACCTACTTAAAAACAATGATATGGCTAAACATTAATTAGAAACTAAGACAGACCTTTAAATGATTGCAATAATATTTTGTTGAATGTTGGTTACTAATCGAATTACAAATATGTAATATGTTTATGTAACTTTACACATTTTATTTTATTTAACCGAAGAAAATCTTGCTTAATTGAACGTTTCGCGAAAATCAGCTTTTCTCACTATACGATTCCGAACTTATTTCTACATTATTTATGCTAACTACGATATTACAACAGCTCATTGCCTCCGGATCCAAATCGGCGTTCTCAACTTTTATTTCCAATATAATTGTCATTTGCATTAAACGGAATTTTTGTTACATCCTCTCGTTTATTATTTATTTTGTCAAAGATTCAACATTTCTCTCTCGATATCGTAAAAATCGCAGTTGACCGACATCAGCGATAATTAATATGACTTATATTGCATAATATCCAGTGCGTTCAAAAATGTTTGAGATTGAGGTCAAATCGATATTTAAAAATCAATGTTATTTGTATTAATTTATATTTATTATTATATAATAATAATTTGTAGGCAAAATGTTTGAACTCGTTTTAAGTATAAGGTATCCTTATGTAATATCAAATTTCTGTGTTGACGTTTTGTAAACGTTAAACGATTATTTTACATGTTTTTCTTATTATTACATAATTTTTATTGTTATTCTTAGATTCAACGTAATAAACTTGTATTCGTTTTCATATCAGGTTGATAACGAATTTTCGTATTTGATTTTATTATCAAAATCAGTACTTAAATGTATAGTCAATTACATAAATAAATAAATAGGTACCTACACTTCGTCAAAACCTATATACAATCACGTCATCAATAAAAGGTTACTAGATGATGACGTTTCACACATCGCTGTCACCTCGTACCTCGTATTTTGACAGATCTAATAAATTGTAGTCTTTCCTTATGCCATCTAATATGTACACAAGTAAATCATCCATAGAATATGTCACTTTCCAAACTTTAAACAGAATTACAAATAAACAATCTAGTAACTTTTTGTTGATGACGTAAATTGCATATAGGTTTGGATAAGCCATATCTTATTAATTCGAAAATAATGTTAATCGTAGAAATTCTGGTTTAACGATAACATTCCTAAAATATTCATTGGGCCTTTAAACAAATTAGGTTTACATTATAAAGCCGAATGAAATATGTACTATTCAATGTTATTCGGTAATTCCCCGGAGAATAAATTTAATTGAGAAATTAAGTTCAAATATTCATGGAAGAACATTGGGAAGTAGTTAGTCGTTTATTTAAAGTCCTACTGTCGTTACAGTGCAGTAAACTTAAGTTAGAATTTTGTTAGCAAAGTATACGACGATATTTAATCGGTATATTCGTTCGTTTTTTCCAAAGCGCAAGCATGAAATTTTACTCGACTTTATCGTGTTTCGAGCTTCCGAAATCGTACCAAGTTAAATCTTCGTTCCCTAACACTGGCGTTAACCTTATTTTACGTCTTAACACTCAATAAATTTGGCCGCCGGCTGCGATAGATTCGATTTAATCCGCTAGCGTAGTAATGCCATTGTTGTTTAAGGAATTAAATCGATTTTATGAAGAATTGTTCTTATATTTAATAGGATCAGAGTGTATTACTTGTTGGCCTTTAATCGAAAATTAAATCAGAGTAATTTGCAGTTAATGAAGTGTTTGTACGCAATTTAAACCCTTTTTCGTGTTAGGGTACTCATTATGGCCGAGATAAATATTACAACCTGTGAGTTACAACTTGTTAGTGTATCAGGTATTTACCTCGTAAAATTATAGGTTTCGCCATACCTAAATTGATTTCATCGTTAAACTTTTATAGGTAGTTAAAATAAAATGTTTGAATACATTACATTGTAAATTGATGAACACGATCTTTAAATTTTGAAGAGAACACAAACATCTTAAAAATATTCGTAATCTACATATAACATTGTGTTCTAGAAAGATATGTCTACAGTAAGTTACTCCTATAATTGTTAAAACAATACTTCGCTGGTGTACTATAAGGATTCTAAGCACATATGTATGTTCGTGTTGTTGTCAAAAGCTGTAGCTTTGGATAATTCGATTAGTTACCATATTTGAGTGGATTTAAAAACGTATTCCGTAAAATTAATTAAAAGTTCAATCAAATATTGTATTATTTAATCAATTACAGTCTAATTATTATCTATATTAAGGTTTTTTGAAAAATCGTTAACAAGTTTTCTGCGAAATAATTACGCCTAAGACGACGACATTCATAAAAAAAATATTTATAAGATTATGACGTAACTCACGAATATATCGGTAAAAAGAAAATCCTTTGTTGCGCCATATGTTTTTTGAGTGACAACAACAACAAAACCAAGTTATAATGAAACTAATTTGCAATATTTTGGTGGGAAAACAACATCACCATTAGATATAAAATAATCGGGACATCTAAATTACGAACAAAAACTCGACAAATATTGAAAGACATTAATTACCGTTGGAACGTGTATGAAATATAACGCAGATATTCCGCTAAATGTACGTTATAAAATTAACAAAAAAATTGATAAATACTCGTTTAAACGTGCTTCCAGAAACGAACGTTTATTTAATTATAATATATAAATGCGCATTGAAGTTTTTGTTAGACATTCTTACAATCTGTTTACTTACATAATATATAAGTATTCTAATACATATTTTTTACATATTTGGATTATATATTATATACTTGATAATTTTGTCCAAGTTGATACCTACGATAATTACTTTGTATTTTAATGGCGTCTTATTATTTATCACCGTTTTATAAAGCTGGGAACACACTGCCGACATGTCACGTTACGGCACGCAACATTATAGGCACTGATTTCTACTTGCCGGCGTGCAAAAAAAGTTTAATAATAAGTAAATATATAGGAATTTACCATGTAAGTGTATTTGATATACCAATTACAAGCCAATGAATAGCGGCGAGCAGATAATATATCTTTATTTGAAACGTGCTGCGTGAGCATCTGAACATATGCGTCACGTGTCGTCCTATGTGTATAAAGCTGGGGACACACTGCCGACACATCACGTGCTGGCATGGAATTTTACATTAGTACACATAGGACGACACGTGACGCATCTATTCAGATGCTCACGCAGCACGTTTCAAATAAAGATATATTATCTGCTGGCCGCTATTTATTGGCTTGTAATTGGTATATCAAATAAACTTAGATAGTGAATTCTTATATATTTACTTATTATTGTACTTTTTTTACATGCCGGCGAGTAGAAATCAGTGTCATAATGTTGCGTGCCGTAACGTGACGTGTCGGCAGTGTGTCCCCAGCTTAAATGATATATTCGTGAGTTACCTACTATGGTAGGCATATTTTTTTAATGTTAACAATAAGCTAGTTAGTTGTTCTTTACTTTTTATTTTTTATCGAGTAATTGAAATCCGAGTAGATAATAAAATGATCAGTTTGGTACTTTAATAAAGTTTAAATATTAAATAATTGACGGTATAAACGGCCATTATAAATTAAGTACTTATAGCAGGTATCTACTTTTCAGACGATTTTCCGTTTAAATTTACAATAGGTACACATGTCGATCTATAAAAATTATAGTAGGTACGTACATTAATAAATCATATAAATGCGGTAATGAAAGTTTAGCTACATACATCATTTTAAATCGTCCAAAATGTTAGTATTAAAGAGAAATTAAATTAAAAATAGTTAATACCTATTCCATTGTTTTTTGAGAATGTATTTACAAAGTAAAGCTCTTTTATAATTTTTAATGTGCTATATCATATTAGCGTTTTTAATTTGGCCATTACCTTGTTTGTACGTACAACAGTACAACTTCAGAGAAGAGAGAAGTCATATGTTCCTACAAGAATGCCGAAACTGCGAAGTATTTAATTTAAGACAAATAGAACCACCGTGCAGCGTCCAGAAAAGCGCATATTAGGTACCAACCTACTTATTTTAAAGAAAATTGCGTGAAATCATAAATTATTCCGATACTATATTAACATATTTAAAGAGTAAAATTAATAATAATTGTATAATATCTAGTGATAAGAGGAAATTTGAAAGGGGTGGAATATTAATAGCGGAAATTAATTAAATGAGTGTAATACCGACCTATTAAGTAAATTTGAACACTAAGTATTTAACCACCTCTGTTCACTTATAGAGCTTGAATTGATGGTATCTAGTGTTATTATCATAAAATGTTTTAGATTAGGTAATTATAATGACATCTTTAACTAGTTTCAAATGGTTATAATGGATTTTTTCATATTGTTTTATATAAAAATACCTAATTAGAAAATATTATATCCTTCTTTAAAATGTATTAAAATTACAGTTTGATTTAAAAATTGGAACAATCCAATACCTAAAAGTCAAAAAGAAAAAGATCTAAAACATTTACAACTTGTATATTTTTTATACTTGCAAACACAAATACAACACCTTCGAGTTTACGGTATGACGATTTGGGTCCGCCGACGTCGATATCGAAGTTTCAGCGGGACAATAATGTAACTGGAAATAATATATCAAACAGAAACCGGTCGATCAAGGTTATAAATAAGATACTTTACAAAGAAAGTAAACTTGAAAAAGTAAAAGTTCAACTTGTACAAATTTTGTTGTTGTTTACATTCAATAATAAAGAGATATAATTTAATAGGTAATTTACCTATATTTGCTTATTAAATTTATAATTGTTCACGAGAAAAGGAACGTATTAAACATAACGCATTATTGTTTAAAATGAATTAAGTACTTATATAAAATATAATCCATTTTGAAGGAAAATATTGAGTTATTTTTAAATACAAATTTTTAGTAGATATTTAAATATTTCATAAAAATTTTAATTTTTGCCTTGGAATTAAATTAATTATATGTATTATGTATTTTAAATTATTAATATTGGTTAGTATTGTTTTTTTTTTTTGTAAAATACTGTAAGTATAGTAAACGGCGCAATACAAATTTATATAGAAATTTAAAGAAAATATCTAAGGAAAAGGCTTAACGAAATTTGCAGTGTGTTTTGTCGAGTGCTTCAAATTAAATGATCATTTTGTTTAAGTGGACTCGCATGTAAAAGGTGTGTCAGATATTAAACTGATAAAATCTTCACCTTAGGTACCTACTAAGAAATTATATTCTGAAATGTACTTTTTTTTATAAAAGATACGTGGTATACGTTAATGTATAGCGAATGTACATAAGTAACAGCACCTAAATAATTTTTTTTGTCCAAGTGTGATTGAAAAAAGCAAAATAAAAGTTAAATTAAAATTTAAAAATGTAGCCAATCTTTCCGATATGCATGTACTTATGTATACATATATTTTATTTCAATATTATAACAAATTTAAGGCAGGTACATACCTAATTCAGTGCTTAAATATGTAATTATGTGATATAAATAAATTTAAAGGATCCTTAAGATTAATAATTGAAGAGCTTGTCATAATCGCAATTTCTTTCTGGTAAAAAACAAATAACTAACAAATATGAAAATTACTTGTTTCTTTTAAGAAATAGAGGAACATAAATAATTTCGTTTCCGTACTTATTAATCATTCCTTCGGAATATTAAATATTTTATTAATAAAATCATAGGTAAAGAATAAACAACATAGCGTTTAAAAACGATAAAGTTGTTTAAAGAAAATGTTCGAATGTGAAGGAACGATGCATGATTTTGATTCTTGTAACATAAGTGACAACGAAAAGGTGCGTGGATTACTGTGTGAAATTAAATTACAGCGGCACAACCAGCATCGTTCAAAAACGAATTAAGCAAAAATCGTCGCAGATTAATAATTATTCTAATGGTTAAACTGTTTTCATAATATGAATTTTAGTTTTAACAACCTAACGAAAACTAGCATCTTAAACGTTCCTAACTGATACGTTAATTTTGTAATGCGATAACATCGTAACAACCACTTTCATTAACTTATCGAGACATATGATTTTAATGAGATTTGTTGCTCTCTTGCCATAAATTCTTTTTTGTTTTATTAATTAACTGCAGCAATAGCTCAATTAAAAACCTTTAAAAAGCTCGGAAATAATGATAAGTTGTGTCGAAACAGGTTCGTGTTTATTCCATAACATAAATTCACAAATATAAAACGTATAACAGAGTGATTAATTAAATAATTCCCAACCGGTTTTGTTAATTACGTTGACATTTATAAGGGTAGCTAAATAAAAAGTAAAAGTTTACACATTAAACCTAATTATTGTATTATTTACCGGGTGAAACGAATATTCAAATACATTAATTAGAACAATTTAGCTAATCAAGTTTTACGTGCAACGGTGGAAAAGTTTTTATAGGTACCTGGTAGCACTTATATTGTTTTTTTATTTTATTCGTTTAAATTTCCGTGTAAGTTGATTAAGCGCATGCCCTTGAAATACATATTATAAAATAGTTGCTTTATCTTTACAATTACCTACATATGTATATTGTTATAGTATTGTAAATTAAATAGGCCTCGTTAATTATCGAAAAGTAATTAAATAATTAACAAAAGATGCCACAATTTTATATTATTTTTAGAACAATATAAGCACGTGACTTGGAAATGTACTTACAATATATTAGATATAATATATTGATATATATTAGATATAATAATTATGATTTTCGTAGTATCAGTTTTCATGAATACATGGCACGTGATGCCAAAATATGAAACAAGATGTAGGCAATATTTATATAGAATCATATACTTACATGAATTAACTCTCCGGTTAACGACAACAATAATAGTAGATGAATTTATTTCAATTTCGGTTAAATGCCCTTTATGACAGTAGCATTAAGCAAGAGGAAAATTATTCAGCCCGAGATAAGTTGAACCAAGAGAACGTGTCACGTTTGAACGATTGCCCAGCATCGGAGTAGTCTATGAAATCGTGCTTCCGGATTACGCGACAGATGCTAACGCTCCGGTTAGCACCGCTGTGAGATCGTGATACGAGTTTACTATTACAGTTTAAATGCTTCCTCTAATCAAAATTTGTAGAGGTTTTAATAACCGCGGTTAATTAATATATACAAGTTATTTAAAAGATTTAGTCTTCTGCAAAACGGAAACATATTAATTAAAATTTACACGCGTCGAGTAGGTAGGTATTTAGATAATTTAGTTGGTTCACTAGTCGGGTAGATTTTGGTTGGTTATATGTAAACATCTACGTGTTTAATTTATATAATACCTATATAATTTACTTAACGCAAAGACGGTAACGGTAACGTTTAACGGTGCATAGATACCTAAAATAATAATTATTTGCCTTTGTCTTATAAAGCGATTATATTATCCAAGTATAGTGAAACTTCTTTTAACGGACACGTCCAAATAACGGAATCTTAAAAAATACCGGACACGTTGTTTTATAGCGTGTAATATATTTCCCATTACCGTACACTTCTTAATAACGGACAATTTTTTTTGTCTCCACGAGTGTCTCGGTATTGAAAAGTTTCAGTGTACCTACATACAAACTAAATTCTTTCATAACAATATTTCATTTATTGTACTGATGGTGAAAGTTAAGTAGCAATTGAAAAACCCGAGTCTTAGGATCGATCTTTTCATATCCAGATAAATTTATCTGACAGATATTTACCAGGAAAACAATTGTTCGAACAAACGTTTCTGTGGTAAATATCTGGCAGATACATTTATCAGTAGATGAAAAGATCGACCCATAGATTCATAGACAATAATTTATTTAGTTAATGCCATCTTTAAAACGAACTTAAAAGCCGCCGTAGTATTTTATCATAATTTATTCAAATTACGTTCTAAGATAAGTATATTTAACAAGTCCTTATTAATTGTAAGTATTCGTTTTATAATTAATTAAACAAGGTTTATAAGAAATTGTTCGAACGTGAAAAAGGTCTACTTCATCTTCGTTTTTTTTTGCGGGCTTCCTTTATAACGTAATATGCCAATTAAGTAGAAGTTCATTTAATCTTCGAACAGTTTCAGACGAAACAAAAGAAAACAAGCGTACCTACCTTTAATTTACGTACCTTAATTTATATGAATCTAAATTTAAATGTATGTGGGCGCACTAATTATTTGCACTCTTGTTTTATTCGCATAAATTACCATAATTATCTGCAGTACAAAACAAAAATTATTTAAATCTCATAAACTTCTAGATTACCTGCAACTGTAATACATATTATGTACATATGGCTTATCCAAACCTATATGCGATTTACGTCATCAATAAAACGTTACTAGATTGTTTATTTGTAATTCAGTTTAAAGTTTGGAATGTCACATATTCTATAAATGATTTACTTGCACACATATTAGATGGTACGAAGAAAGATTACAATTTATTAGAACTGTCAAAATACGAGGTACGAGGCGACAGCACTGCGTGAAACGTCATCATCTAGTAACCTTGTATTGATGACGTGGATTGCATAGAGATTTGGACGAAGTGTAGGTATCTCAATTCGATAATTTTAGTAAATTCTTTATTCTTCAAAATTTCATTTTATTATATCATTAATTGTAAGTAACTAACAACAACAAAAAAACATCCGTACAATACTTACATACGTATTTAGTGTTATTATTGATACTTGCATGTTTATTAAATATTTTTCTATAATATAGTAACGTTCTACGATCTATATTCATGAAAAACAATTCAAACTAATTTAAAAATGGAAAATATTGTTACCCTGTTCTGTGGTTCAATGAGTAGAGAATACGACCTTTTATGTAAAAGAAATATGATTGAATTTCCACTAACCCTACGCAACAACCAAACTTATTTCAATTACTGCTTCTCAAAAGCAATTTCTGCCTAAAATTCTCGAAAGTGTATTTTGTTCGGGAAAACCTTCTTTGTTAATAGCTTATATTAACTTAAACAAACTTATGTATTATACTTACTAATAACATTAAACTCGTACATAAATACTATTGATAAAAAAGTAATCTAGACCTACATTAGATTCAGCACCAACACTTAAAACTTTAAGTAATTTATTTTTGAATAAACGCAGTTAATGCACAACTATTTGTTGCCGAAAAGGAAATGAAGGCAAATGTTATAATACAGTTTATAAAATAACATTTAGTTCCTGAAGGCTTTTTCGTACAAAATTATTTTAGGGACTTGGGTACCTAGGTATATTTAAATAATCTAAAGTAAACTAATATTAATATTAAACGGTTTATGCTGTGCTTGTTTGTAGATACTATCACGAAAGTCTGCGTGATCGTGTTTTCGTACGAGTTGTAACCGTTTTAGACGGCAAGCCCTTAATTCTATATTAACTTTACTACTTACTTCTAAACAAGCAATTCCATTATCCTAAGAAAACTAACAATAGAAAATTAAACGATAGGTACTTAGTAACTTTTAATTTACCTATTTAAAATTTTATTTTAGTTCTCTCTAAAAAAAAAGAAGATTCAACATAAAATATGATCGCGAATACCAATACAAATTATATTACATTGTGAAAGTTAATTACTTACATTTTTTATTGCGTTAATGTGTCTATTTTGTCTTCTTACGTATTTGTCTACGGTTTAATTAAATAAACTAAGGGTGAAATAATTTATAATGGTTCTACTAAATTGCGTATTTTCCGTAATTTTTAAATATTCATGCTCTTTACCTGATTGATAACTTAAGAGTCATGTAATTCTGTAACAGAACAATGTTTCCGCCTGTAACACGGAGTTTTTGCAAGATTATGCGAAGTAAAGTAATTTTCAATTTTAGGCTCCAGTACGAACAGCAATTAGTGCATAATTAGTAAAAAATGTAGTTGCAATTGTCATTCATTGTGTAAATTACATGAAGGTAATATATATAGGTAAGCAATTGGAGGTTATCTTTTCAAATTCAATAAACATGGTGATAAATCTAGTAGGTACATATTTTCTATTACGATGTACACATTTTTGCACACATATACCTACCGAATAAGCAATAACTTTTAGCTTTTTAACATGATTTCATGGTTATGATACATTTATTCATCGCGTGTATATTTTCGTGTTTTTTTTTACGCAGCATCATCAGTAAGAGATAGGATCACAACAAAACTGCATTCATTGTTCGTGTGCATTCAGGCTAAAAGATAATAATCTTCCTGCGGAACGTCACGTTTGTGGTAATAGCCACCGACACATGAATTTATATATTGTATGAGTTTACTGTTGACCTAGTGGTTGAAAATTTTATTAAATCCGACTTAAATCTTATTTTTATGTCGGTACTGACAACGAGAGCACGGATTATGTTCGTTAGAATCTGGAAAATATTTTCCTTTCCCGTTTAATTTTTGAATTTAAATTATTATTATACAGAGTTAGTTACTGTACTTTCAATATTATTATACAAACCAAATTATTACAGCTATATAGACAAGTAACTGCAGTAAAACTTCTCAATGCCGAACACGCGCGGGACCAAACAAATGTCCGATATTAAAAAGTAATCGCTAATGGAAAATACATTGCACGGTATAAAACAATTCCGGGATTTTTAAAAGTGTCCGTTAGTTGGAAGGCTCCATTATTTGGAGGTGTTCGTATTTTTTAGACATGTTACTGAATTTTAGGGGAATGTCTTAAAGTTTGTATCGGCGAGTTAAAAATCGTCTCTGTCCAAATGTCACACGAAAATTATCTCAATATAGTAAAGATGTTCTATGTGTTTTGCAATACGATAGATGTCAATGCAGTAACAGTTCAATTTGTCTTAAACTCGTCGGAACGTGCCCATATTATTAATATTGTTAACAGAGGTCTTTCTCCAATCATAAAATAGACTATTTTGTCGGAATTGTCGTATTTTATTCTAAAAATGCAACTGCTCGACAATACAGAGTTTGTTTTTGCATTCGCACGTTAACATCGACGGATTTCAAAGAGGTTGGTACCAATTGGACCAAAGTATGATGATATCTGGCGTGTTACAAAGGTTATACATATAGAACATTTATTTCTATTATTGAATTAATTTCCATTTCATGCCATCGTTGGGTTTAGGTGCAGGAGATCTTTAGTTTGTTGATATAAACTTCAGGATATACAATTCAAAACCCTGTAAAATATTTTGAATAGATATCCACTTAATAGTTTGGTTTGTATCTGTTGAAAGTGTCTACTTAATTTGAAATAACCTTGTGCATATGTTGCTACCTAGCTTATTTTATTATTTGCCCATACAGAAAAAAACAACAACAATAGATAAGCTACTCATTATGGTTTTATCGAATAATTTATTATTTAATTATTCACGAAAATAAGTGTAAAATTATTTTAAAAACCTATCTGGAATGTACTGCCACAGTTTTGTAGATTCTACTATAGCACATAATTTGCGAGCTTTATATTGTAGAAGGTGAGTAGCGTTTGCTAGTTCTGTCACCTATCAACGAGACGAGGACAGTTTTTACGTTGTAGAGATATAATTGTTTGTTTTTCTTTTGAAAGAAAACGAAGGGATTTTGTTATACAGTAGGATTAAGATCCTCTTTTATATACAGGGCGATTTCGAAATGGCGGACTAACTCTACAGTACATTGTCGAGAACCGTTAATAAATCCCAGAAAAAAGACTAATAAAAAATCTCTCGGTCGACAGTTAAAATAGAGGACTCTAAAATAGTGAGATTCTTAGTAATTTTGAAACATGACACAATTTTTCTATACAAGTTGTGTTAATAAAAATGAATTTGGTAACGATGTTGTAAATTTTGAAAATCAACCATAACATTAACAATTAATAAGTAAATAATTCATTACATAATAAGTACATATTTGTCATTTTTGACAACAATTTAACGACCGATAATTATTTGATGTCTATTTAACGTTTTAATTATTTTTTTTAATTGATTTCCATAAAAACAACAACAATAATGAACTTAATGAACTTCCAAATTTATCGTTCAATTCAATTAACAATAAAATACAGCAGATAGAAATTTTGCAGGAGTATTATAATTTTTCTGAAAATAAGATTTATTTACAGTCCCTTATAACGGACTATAGGGTATTGGTGTGTCATTTTGGAATCACTCTGTATAAACAAATATAAAGTGTATAATTATAGATAAATAAATTGTGATTAGAATAATTCGGTTCGATTAATCTAACAATAAGATTAAAAATCATAAATAGCGCTGCACTTATAAAAGTCACATATGTGCCAAGATTCTCAGATTTTAAAGTGTATAAGTGCATATTTACAAATTTAAACGAGTAAACCTAACTAATAATAAAAATATTCTTTTCATTTTACAAGTATTAGTACTATATGAATAATAATAATCGGAAACGTCAGTAATTAGTTGTTTTATTTTAGTAGTTAAAAATAAATAAAATACATATTATCGATAGGTACATATACCTAAATAAATTTTACTTAAAATACTTCTCTGTTTACGATGTTCCTAAATAAAATTTAAAAATAGAAAATAGTCATCTCAATAACTTGACGTTGCTATTCTTTCATAAATATAACTTCAAAGACTTTGACTTCAAAAAATGATATAAGAAAATTAGGTGTCTACTTTCCATACCATTATTCTTTCACGTCGAAGCTAAAAAAAGTGAGATAAAGAATTACTTGCTCACATATTACAGCAAGCAGAGCTACCAAATAAGTTAGGTGAAAAGCTGTTGTTACTCAAATGGATATTTTTTTGTTTGAAACCCACTGGTGGTTTTCCGCAAGATGATTAATAACCTCTAGATCTTGGGAAAGAGATTCTCCGCCCTATAAACACGACCCGGACCTATTTTTTGTTGATCTCACAAAACCTCAATTTTCTTTTTGCTCTTCTATATTGACGCCGGGAAGAAAATTACATCGGCAACGGGACTCTTAGCTGTTTTTGTATTCCTATTTATTTTCATGAGAATAATATTATACCTTTTTTATTGTAATACTTATCTGTAAGTTAAAAATTCACTTCCGAATTTTAACTTTTCTAGTTTTCTAACGTACATATGTAAGATATATATAAATATATATATATATATATATATATTAAATGTTATTGACAAAAATGTTTTTACGTTGTTTGTTAATTAACGGATAACTAGATACGATATATAATAACGATAATTTTTATTGCAAAGTGCGCTTGTTCGTGTTATCTACACATTTTGTTATTTTTTTAAGGTTAATTTCTTAGTAATTATCAAAGCAGTGCTAATTAATTTAAAATTATATTATTAGGTACCAAAAATAATTTCTGGTGAATTTAATCATCTATAATATTTGTACATAGACATAATGTAGGTAACTGTACATTGGCAATAAACACATTGTTACATGCATAGTAATATTGTATGCACGATGTATGACTATTAAAACAAGCAGAATATAATTTCTAACGTTGTACAATACCTACGGGAATCGTTGAGAATTCGTATGCGACCTTAACCAATGTAGCCTTTATGATGGAAACTACAAGTGGACCGTATCTCAAAATTCAATTTAACTATGGATGTTATTAAACAACACCAAAACATTTAAGCTGTTCAAAAGTAATTTATTAGTTAGCTCGAGAGAGAATAAAAATTTAGGAATTTAGCAATTTGTTAGTAGGGTATGTACTACCTAGACATATCTATAAATTACATAAATCTCTATATTCGAAATAGAAAATATTTTTTTGCAATTAGGTACATAACTACCTATATTTTTTAATATATTGAAAATATTGTTAAATACAACGTTAATTTTTCTATACTCTTACAATTAATACTTTTTATTACTATTAATTTACTATAAGTGTACCTTTTCTTAAGTAAAAGTATATTTGAAAATATTATCTACGTAATACATGCATCGATAATATTAAAAAGTTTTGAATTATTTTGAAGTATTTATGAATTAGTGGATGTTGGTAAAACCCGTTTGAATGCCTGATTTACTTAACAGATCTAGTGAAAATATTCGTATCTTTCGATCGACGTGTAATAAATTTGTATCGCCTGCTGCTTTTTAAATCCGTGATAACAAAATCGCCCTTTTCTTTTGCTCGCTGTACTAGAAAAGCACGTGCAACTATCGTATAGGTGCTAATTTTCAGAAATGAATAGATAATAATAAGGACCATTTCAGTTTGATATAGGAGTTTATTTTTTCGTTAGAAATAATATAAGTAAATACATTTATCTAGGTGTTATCTGTTTTTTTTTGTAAATGTAAAATTCAGTAAATTAAATGAAATACTTCTATTTTTATAATTAACTTACCTTTAATAGAAATTAGATGGAATAATTAATAACCAGGCTATTTGACTCCTTAACTTGGTTACGTGATATTTGAACTTATTGACCTATCGTATGTATGTCTATTTTCAATAGGTACCTAACGATAAGTGTAACATTTTAAACTGATCTGCATTTTTCTTTTACTGCATCTTATTATTAGAATAATCACAATCAAATAAATTCATATTACTTATAATAAAAAATATATATAGTCATAGATTTAAAACGTGCAGTATTGATAAAAAACTTTATTTCATAACATTCTTATTTTCTACTACATTAAAACAAAAGTAGGCACCTAAAACGAGTTTATTACAATATTACTTTGAGTTAGCAATATATTCGTATTTTCACACATAAACCGCTCGACTAGGTACGTTTGGCATATCGGTATTGATTTACGATGATTGTTTTTTGAATATTATTAATCTGAATAATTCATAAAATAATAATTTATTTGTTAGCGATGGTTTATTTATTCAGACACGAAGAGTATTTTCAACAATAAGTTAATAAAATTAAATAAACAATCGTAGATGACAATGCAAACAATAATTCATAATTTATTTGGGCTAAGCGCGAACAAGCGGTTTTCATCGTTTGTCCGCGACGATAACGTTACCACATAAGATTCATACCAACTTAACGGATGTATCAACCTATTGTTTTTTGCTACAGCGAATTTAAATGCAATCGGTCCAGAAAAAATAATTTTTAATGTAGGTACCTAATTTATTATATAGAATTTATCTTTATAGGTATCGGCATTTTTTTAAAATGTTAATATCGTCACTAATTGATTAAAATAATGCTCGTGTTATTTCTTTATTACTATAGCTGACCTAAGTGAATTTAAGAGATGATATAGCGGGAAAAGTCTAACCGGTGGCAGACAATTGAATTTTTATTGATGCCTTCAAAAAAATTAAGTCTGTCATACTTGGGTACATTTTTACATCGGCAGACATATATATTCATGCAAAGGACAAATAAAATTATGATTTGAAAAAAAAACAACGTGATGTAGTTTCATATAGTAGGTGACGTATTGAAAATTTATCCATTTGGAAGGAGGTCTGCCAGGTTTGCGAGGTAGACCACAATAATTCTAAATAATTGATGTTTCTCTAAAGTCTGTAATAAATTTGATCAAGTATCGAGTTTATCAAAAGTGATTAAAACAAAAATTTAATTGTCTGCCACCGGTTGGATATTTCCCACCATATTAACTCTTAAACACACTAAGAAAATTTTAATAGTGTTGTGACGTAGGTATTTGTGCGTTGGGAGCTTGAACGTACAGGGGTTGTAATGGAGTTTGATTAAAAAATTGGCAGATAATGACTGAAAATTTTTAAAATATGTACTTTTTAGGAACTTTATTCTAAAATTATGTATTTTTTAAGCAGTAAAATTATTTGAATGATCACTATTTACTTCCTTTGTACCGCAGAATTATACGTTTATTCTATTTTTAATTTAAAAACTATTCGTGTGCCCTTAAGCATTGAAAATTTCCCTATTACAACCATAGACCAGATAAAAGTTTAATCGCATTTTTATGTGGCCGATAAAATACAAAACAACCAATAAAACGTGTGTACCGCCTACCTTCATAGCTATCGGAGTGCGAACAAAAACCTGAAGGATTTTAAAATAAAAATGGGATTTCCTAGTATCCATGCGATAACTCGAATGCATTTATATATAGAATTCTGGCTAGACCGTTTCAGATCTTTCGCGTTAATGATACAAATCGCTAGTGCTTGTTTCAGTAGATCGAATTTTAATTAATTATAAATTAATTAAATAATTTGACGATAGAGTGAAAACGATGACGAGAAAAAGGTAGAAAATACAAAGAAAAATGTACAAATTTCTAATTTTTTCTTATAGTCTGTTACAGACAAGTGACAGTAGCAGCGGCAACAGTGATGAGCTAAGCGTCCACTAGTCCGCTGCGTGCATTGCATCCGCAGTATTCAAATTTTGCAAGATCCCTATTTCGTTCTCGACATTTTTAGTCTAAGTTCTAAGTGCATAAACCCTGCTCTTTAAAAGCGTGAAATTTTAAGGGTACGTATATTTGATATACCTCACAATAAGTAAAGGTGTCTCGGAAATTATAAAAAAAATCTTCCGAGGACGTATAGAACACGTCAAAATAAAACTTTAACTTTCTATAAATGTTTTTCCTACTACATTCTCCTGCTAACATGTTCACCCCTAATTTTTGTATTCATTTACAAAAATATGTGCTTTATTGCCGATAGCTCTTGTTGTTTCACAGATAATAAGTAAAATCGAAAAAAGTTCAAATTTTCAAGGGTGTATTTCACCCTCTTAAACCGCGTAAGAACACGAACGGCATACGGCTCTTGATTGGGGTTAACTAGTACTACAATCCTGCAAAATTTTAAATTTTTCTGAGATTTCCACCTGCCTAACCTTCCTTGCTAGATATTTTTTTCAACGTTTTCATACTTTACGATATTTACTTGTCTCGTTATTGTCCAATATTTTCTTAAAAATATCAAATAAGTAAAATTTACTTGCTTAACAGGCAATTAATGTTACAGTAAGACACAAACAAAATCCAATAAAATAATATTTAAATGTTTAAATAGAAACAATTTTATTTTTAGTTTTTTTTAAAGTGGCAAAGTGTGGTTAATATACAGATACAACACGAAGACTTCGGTAATTTTAAAGTAGTGTATATAAATGTTTATAACATTATGTTGTCATGAAAATGTACTTTCAAAATCAATCATTCATTAAACTTTCAAGGCAGCATTGTAAGCAACATTTTCAAGAATCTATTTATTAACTTCTTTAATATCTTGTTTTGACATTAATTATTATGAGAGAAAAGTTTAGAGCTCCTTAACTTGCTTAAACTTCGAAAGTTTTAAAATTTATTAAGCTTCGTGAACAAATAAGTAAAACAACAAGCAATAAAACTGTTATTGAGTTTTCGGATAATTTTTAGAAAATATAGGAAAGCCACATTGATGTTTTTAAGATAAAATTAGATAATAAAGCAAAAACATTTTATTAGTTTTAAAATAGGTATGTACCTACAATTAAGTAAAACAATTTACAGAAAACCGTTTCTTTTGTGGATCGTTGGAAGCTCATCTTCGTGAATAGGTATATAAATTAATAGGAAATGAGCACCTACCTAAATGAATACTCAATCATTATTTTACAGCAGTAATATCTATGTAGGTATATTTTATATTTGTGACTGTTACATTAATTTATTTATACTTTTTTTTGTGACAGATACATAGTATGTAAAAGTAGGCCTTAAAAGTATTTAAAAAAATGTATTGATTTTAGATTCATTTCCTACTGACAGCTGATTAAATTAGTTAGGTACGAGGGTGGCGTTTTCGAGACCTAGAAAAATAGTTAAGAATTAAAGTTTCATATTTCAATGAAAACCGTATCAGAGCTTTATGTTCAGCGACGGTAGTAATTTAACAAACACGCGTTCTTTTGTGATAATCATAAAATGTTGAATCATGAAAATCGATCGTAATGTTAACACGTCTGTCTATACGACCGTTTTATGAATATAATATATATCTACATAATTTATTCTAAATATTAGAATATTAAAAAGTTCTATTTTACGATTGCTTTTATTCGTTATTATTTTATCATCTTATATAATATTGGTAAAATAATTAGACGAATTAAAATTAGAGGTATTCCTATTCAATAACTACATAAGAACTTTACATTAAGTAAAATGCATAATAATAATATATATAAATACATATAAAATACATAATAAAACGAACTTTGTAAAATTATGTTTCAGTATGGGTAGGTACCTAAATAATTTTTATAATAATTCTTCAAACTGACTTTATGCGAAAATCTTTGTTTTACATCACTACACAATTCCTTGTCGTACTTTATTTTCGCAACAATTTGATCATAACTTTCTCATTATACCTATTACCAAAGATATTTTCTAACTGGGAAGTACTTTATTTTCTATAAAAATCAAATACATAATTATACATAATTTAATAGGTACGTACATAGAAACACGTCTTAAATATTTTTTAAATTTCATAAAGTACCTAACTATCGTTTAAAACTGAAGATTAATAAAATAGTTGCTTTCTCTAAAAACCTTTTATAAAAATGTGAGAAATTGAAAAAAAACCGTCGAGAACAATTTAATCAAAAAGTATTCTCCGATATTAAAGTAGGAACGATTTTTAATTTAAATTTTTCCTTTATCATTTAATTAAATATCGGTTTTTGTAGTTTCTTTGACACTTCCGTTGATATTACAGACGTTTATGTTTATAGTGAACTTTGTGAAAGTCCTATATATGTATAGGTACGGCCTGTCCAAATCTATATGCAATTCACGTCATCAATTGTCTACCAAAACCGTAATATGAAATTTCCTAACAGTTCCGTGTAAAAATGGTACGATAATTTAAAAAGTAATTGGTAATACAAAGACCTCTATCCGACCGCTACCGATATCTGCGGAACTTGGAATCTTCGACATATCCGTATGTTGTTGTCTTTATCTAACACGTCGATAACATGCTTCGGGTCCGTATGTCTATTTTGCGGCGTATGCGTACAAGAAATATATCAGAAATGCGACCCTGCCAAATATTTTATGCCCATTCTAAAGCACGTGTTGCGCCTTAGTATGTGCAGGGAACCACCGCGAAATATGGGCAAATAGATTTAATTTAGTAACATATGTTGAGAAGAAACGGCAAGAAGGTGGTCAATTACTGCCATTAAATGCAGTTCAAAAGATATATAGCGCGTCCACAGCTACTACACGCAAGCCACGTGCAGTTACCATTGACCCTGCAACCAAATGCAGACTACGAGTTAAGTTATTATTTTATGAGGTGTATTCCGAATGTAAGTTGATGTAATAACTTGTAATAGTGGTGTTATAGTATCTTATTGTGTATAGGGATGAATGTAACGCCGAACTCGTTATTGACAAAACTGAGGGACAAAGATTTTTACGACGGAGGTCGAAGCAGCTTGGTAAAAATCCTAGATAACTGTAGTGTATTATAATAGGAAGGGAGCTGTAATACCAACTAGGAGCAGATCAAGGTTATGTTTTGTGTGTGTAAAAATGAAAAATATAATAACCAATATAATTTTAGCAAGATATTTGTATTATTAATATAAATACATAACAATAACTTGCGGTTTAAGTGGAAGAAAGACTGTAATCGTAGAACAATATTTGAATTGCATCATATCGCTATGACTTTTACAAGAATATGGGGCAATATGTGTGTATTTAAACGAAACGTGGATCTTTAAAAAAGAGTTCCACGATCAAGTCGTGTTAACATAATACTGTAAAAAGGTGGAAAGGATGGAAAAGGTAATTTAGAAACATATTGTAGTGATTATTCTAATGTGTCGGTTACTTTGTATGTATATTATCATAGTACATACAGGAACAGTAAATGGGTTTGTACCTGAGGCAAAATTTACGATATTGGTTTAATTTTGATATATTTTGGTAGTTATATAATTGATACATGTAATTGTACTTATAATAAAACTGATACAAATTGTACAATAACACTTTATTCTGCTGTTCCTAATCGTCATTGGTCTGGTTCTCTTTACAAATAACCTGCATGCATATGTTTGGAATAATACACATGTAAACAAGTTACATGGAGTTTTAGTATTACATGAATTATTATAAAAGACCATGCATGACCATTCAAAGATGTACTGCTTTATATTAGTTATATAACGTTCAGTGGTACACGTTATCTTGTTTTTGTACTGTAAATGTGAGCTTCCTGTGTACATACGTCTAACATTGTCGCTGCAAAAGCACAGTACACTTATTCAGGAACGCAATATGTAATCTAACAAGCGATTATCGATGATTCTCGATTGTCGTCGGCCATTATGTATTTCATTTCTTTTCCATGCTCTGGTTAATTAACGTGTGTAATTATTACTCGCTGAGGTGTCTTGCTTTCGTGTTACATTAATTCACTATGCATTCGTGAACTTTCTGCATGTTGCAAGACTTCAGTTTGTAACAAGTGAAGATCCGATGGCTTTAACCTCTACATAGGATCAACCTGAAACAAAATGCATTGCAATGTTTGTCGGTAGGAGAAGCAGTCGCTCGAGTTAGCGATAAAAGTGTCAATTATTATCAATAATATTGATTTGTACTTACATGTTCTGGTTTATCAAAGGTGACGATTGAGGTTCTACTATAATTGCATGAATACAAGACAGCCCATCACCCCGAAAATAACTCGTCTCCCTAAACATCAATTCGATTATTGTATTATGTTTTACAATGATTAGGACCTACGTACCTTGAACTAATGAATTGTATTAATCTTTCTTTGCCATGTAAACAACAAGTGCAAATAACACATCGGGAAATCCACACTACGCACTTATTAAAATCAAATTACAGTTAACACAGCAACAGCTACAATTTGCAGTAACGGATTGTCTGTATATCGACTAATAATTTGTATCGAAACTTTAGCATTGTTTATGGATGTGAAAATTTGAGGTTAGATCTTTTGTTTACAAGCGTTAGAACAATCCGACATCACTGCCTGTGACGTCGGCATCTAGTAACTTTTTATTGATGACGTGAATTGCATATAGATTTGGACAGCACATAGGTATACTTCGTCCAAACCTATATGCAATTCACGTCATCAATAAAAAGGTTACTAGATGATGACGTTTCACAAAGTGCCGTCACCTCGTACCTCGTATTTTGACAGTTCTAATAAATTGTAGTCTTTCTTCATACCATCTAATATGTGCGCAGGTAAATCATCTACAGAATATGTCACTTTCCAAACTTTAAACCGAATTACAAATAAACAATCTAGTAACTTTTTTTTGATGACGTGAATTGCATATAGGTTTGAATAGGCCATACTAATATTTTCCACATAACCACCCCTTTCATTAATATTTATTTTTTATTTCTTTAAGTAAAGAGACAGATGTAAGTACTTACATTTTACATTATTTTTGACATATACTTTTTTTTTAAATCTAAAAACAAAAAATGATTCATTCACATAAAAAACTAAATAATGCTTTGATGTAACCTTTGAAAAAATTTTAAAAATCCGTTTATTATTTTTATTGACTTCTTTTTTCACTTCTTGATGCCAAGTAACCTAAAAGGCAAATGCTCGTGTCAGCTGTTTCTTAGATGTGTTGATTATTAAGGGAAAAGCGTAAGACGATAGAGCTTCAAAAGCGCCAAACGGAACCAAATCACAGTCGAATACTTTCATCTAAGACGCAAACAAAAGAAATAAAAGTGTGATAAAAAAGACATTTAATTTAATTAAATCAACTTAACTGAAATCGTTCGTAGCGTTCATTACAGGGCCTCAATAACCGACTACGATAATGACATTCAATTTGAATAAAGCGCTTTAATTACTACTAACTTTAATTTGTAATTAGAACGTAATTGCAGTCATTATTGTAAGAACCTCTTGAAGCATACTTTCCAATTAAACATTAATGAATTGATTTCGCCCAAAGTAAAATATATGTATGGTACTGAATTTTCATTATTTGTATGCTAAACCAATAAAAACTTTTAGTGTGTAATAATAATATTATTAATAATAATAAGACGATGAAGGCGGGTGAATCGAAATATGTATGTTTATTACAATTTCTTTTCGATAGTGCGTAGGTACTATAATATGGAATTGTAATTTTCTTTTCATTACAATAAATAATGCACAAACACTTACGGATGGGGTCTGATTGTGAAGTGAGGAGTTTTATAATTCGTTATGTTCGGCGCTCTATTTAAGCTAACAACATCAATTTCGCTTTAGTAGATAATTATTATATTTACCTTTTCCTATGCAAAAATGATTTAATTGTGATATCTCAGATAAAATTCACGGTCTATCTTCGATTTTAGTTGGATTAACGTCGTTTCACATTTAAAAAAGATTTTTATTTAGATTCTTAATAAAATTCCAAGATTTTATGATATTCATACTCACAATCAGATATCATATACGCGATAATGCATTTGCATTATATTTTTAAGTGCTTTTTTTGTGGATTTCCTTTAAATAGCAGTTATAAACTTTTCAAATTTTCCTTTTGCTTTATCTGAAATTTTATATAGAACTTTCTTCTTTTTATAAAATTTAATTCGTCGATTTTGTTTTTTATTATTTGACGCTTATTTTGTTTTAAATATTCGTTGTAAAATATTTATAATTATTGTAACTTATTACTAAGTTGGTATTAATTAAAATTAGGCTCGAACTTATTAAATTGGCTAATTTCAATGAAAAGCCGAAACGAATATTTGTGTGTTGAATATCATTTACATTAAATTTGGAAAGTTTACTGGTGGCATGAACGCTATGCCAGTAAACTTGCCGAATGTAAATGATGTTTTATTAGAAATATTAAAATTGGTGGAAATTGATGAAAATTCGAAGTCTTTTATTTTCGAAAAGGCTTAATGTGTTGTCTGCGTTTAAAAATTTATATAATATGTAGATATGTTTTACGTAATTTAAGAAGAAAATTAACTTTATGAAATATTCAATATTTTTGTACAAAATGTCGGTAGGTACAGCGAGAGAATAAATGTGTTGTTTTTGATGTTTTTGTTTGGGTATTTAGGCAACATAAAAGGTTGTTACTTTAATCACGCAGTAATTCGCCAAATACAACGTTAAAAACTGTTGATTCAACGCATTTGTTATTTCACACTTGTCTCTCTTGTTTATACTCGTTCTTATTCTTGTCGCACTTGTTCACTTGTCAGTGTACTTTGCAATATTAGTTAACGCGACACCTACGTTTTTGTAGAGTATTATTACTATTTATTATTTAAAATTTGGGTGGCTCGTGCGAAAATTGTTTGTCCATGTCTTAGTTTTATTATGATGTCAGCTGGCAGTATTAAATATATGTGAATTAATTTATAATATAATTATAAATATTTATTATAACAAAATATTAGTAATTCGCGATTTTAAAATTAAATAGGCATATGTTTCATCTTAAATGACGACTTTTTTATCGTCGAGTGACATTTCATAGATATTTCTTTTGTATTTCTTGATCAAGTAGTAAATTGAAAATGAGATTGATAACGGAAGCTTTATGCTGACGACACGCACGAAATCTACGCTATTTCCGGACGCAATCGTGTCGTACAATGTGTTCCGTTTGCTATCTTGCTTCCTAATATAAAGTTTATTGTAAGGCAAGTTCATACTTTACAAAAACGAAACTGAAAAGTGCGAGTTTTATAGTACCGTTTGAAGAACTGACTTAGTACAATGTGTACTTATATTATAATGATATATTTATTTAAATATATTAGATGTAAATATAGGTATATAGTTCTAAACTAGTGGGTATAGTTTAATTCAAATATTCCATAGTTTATTCATTTCTTGTACGATTATCAAGATTAACAAAAATCATAATTGAAACTAACTGTCGATACACTAATTGTAAGTCAAATGTTTCTAATTTTTTCTTACACATAGTTGTAACTAATCAAACATTATTTTCTTAATCTATGACGTTTTTAATTGCGAAAAAAATGACAACTGTATGTAAATAGGTACCTATTAGATGAATTATGTATTGAGTAGGTATCGGATTTAAAATTCATATTGTCTATGCCGGAATTTAAAAATAGGTAACATATCTAGAAATTATTTTTTTTATCTTTCTTGAAACTTTTATTATTCTTCATGTCAGATTCATAGTTGAGTGTTATCGATGATATTTATGTCAGCAACAATAGATACCTACTTATCAAATATTATCTACTTGTAGCGGAAAGATCGACATTAAAATTCTCCAGTGAAACATAGGCTCTACCTAGATCGAAAGTAAAAGAAATATAAAAACAGCACTAATGAGATTTTTAAGGTCGTTTGGAAACAATATATAGGTAGTTGATGAGCGTATAAGAAACGAAGATGTGAAAGCAAGATTTTAAATATTAAACCAAAGTCGCGTTGGTTTTATCAGCTACGAATTTAAAACGTTCTTTTTTTTATAACTTAAAATCCGTTTTATATTAGGTATACGCATTAAGATTATACCTATAGTAATTAATATTTGAAGTAAGAACAATACATTATAATCAAAATTTCGATAGTAAATATTACCTATAGTCAGGACTAATGTTTTATATTTTGTATCGTTTGCAAGATTAATTAATTGGATTGCGTGAATTATTAACAAAAAGGGAAATTGACTCTGAACGATATTTTCAAACGCCTTTGACGAGGATATCGTGCTTAAAAAATAAAATATTTTATTGCGTGATTTATTATTTCTGCGATATAAAGGTTCAAATAAATATTTAATAATAGAAATGTAATATTGTCGAATCAAGATACAATATTCATAAAAACATAAGGATCAAAGATCTTGCTTTCTCCAACAACTTCCAACTAAGTTAATATCCCAGTGTATTATATCGATGATCATTTATTACGGTTATTATTATCATGACATAGTTGACAATTGGATTTGTAAATTATTCGTAAATAGGTACTCAACATAGTTCGTCATTACTTACTTACAATAATTAGTTTCTACTTTTATTTGCTAACCTTAAGCCAAGTAATAGTCCTTACAGCTTCTTTTGCTCTAAATTGATAACTTATTAATGGTTTCGTTTTGTATTCAAAACGTGTCTTCCTGCTTGGTTCAGTTAAAACGTCCTGAGCGCCATAACCTAATCGATTTCCTTTAATCTATCTTAAGCCGTAAAAATCTGGAGGTTCCAAAATGTAAAAAAACTGTTATTTATTAAAAGTCAATTTAAAATCAAGAGCCGTTACTTAGCAATAACAAATATTATACATAATGTAACGTGATATAAAAAATAAAAATTCTTCAACAAGGACTTCTTTAAAAGTCGAATCGAAATATATTACTTTTAACGGTTTTATAAGTTCTTTAAATGTAATTTTAAAAATTTCGTTTCAATCTAACTCGTTAATGTATGAGTATAGTTTGAAGGATAACTTTTTAGAGTTAAATTTAGAAATGAAATAAATTTTTTCTTTATAAATTTTGTACTTTTATTACTTAGACAAAATTATTTACACTACATAATTTACGTGTGAAATACAATTTTTAAATTAGATAAAATGTCTCCATTTTGTAAATAACCATTGTAGAAGAACCTTTTATGATTAGTAAAAAGCGATACATTAATGAGAAAACTAATAAGTGTCGAAGAAAGATCGATTGTTATATCTACATCAAGATGTTTAGTTGCAAGTTTCTAATTTACATGACTTATAGTTTTCTATGAGAAAGTATTTATCGGCTTTTTTAATTAATTTCGTTTCGCTTAATAAGTTTTACTTATTTCTTAAAGAGTTTTTAATAGTTTTAGGTTTTAATATTTATATAACAATTCTACGAATAAGATTACTAATTGCGATAACGCCTATCGAGAAATTCTTTTTGAAAAGTTTTATTAGAATCAATTTCTACTATTATTGCTTTCTTTATTCAACAACGCGCGAATTTGGCATAAGATAACAAGAAAATATACGTTCAAGATTTGTTGATGTCGCAGCGCCACATCGCATAATAGTCACAAGGGCGGATGTGTAGACAATGCAGACGCTATCGATGTATTTTGCGAACGGATATGGTTTACTGCAAAACAATACACACATCTATTTCTCGACATCGGCATAGTTAGTCTACAATAAGTTGTATGTAAATAAAATAATTACGCGCACTTTAATAACAAAAATAGCTTTCGCTAAAATTCGGTAAAATGTAGGTGTTTTAACAATAGATATATTTTTGATATTAATTTACATCTACACGAAAGAAAGTATCCAAAACAAGTTAATTGCCGCAATAGAATACATTAAATAGACAATTGCGCTTTAATTTAAACAAATGGGAGTTTAAATCTTTAATTTTAATCATTAAATCCACAAACGTAAGATATCTTATTTTCTTTGTTAATTTCGTTTATCGCGAATTGTGTTCGGGTGAATTTTTATTTTTGTTACTGGCTTTTCATTCATTTTATTTTATCCGTTTTTATTGATAAAGCGCAATAGAAACGTCTCGTAAGAAATTTCTTTATTTTTGCTATTGCGACGGCGGGAATCAGCCGTGGCACAGTTTGTTCATTCATAACTAACAATTTATTGGCAACTACATAAATAAACGTTCTTACTGTTAGCTATTCAGTTGGTGGGGAAGTTGTCGCATCGTTCGACTGCCAACATTGTTTAAAATTTAACCGTACACGGGAATGAACGTAAAAAAAATGGATTTTCATTAATTTTTATGGAGTTATAGTTAACGTGCAAATGTGCTCCATTAAATGTTCACTTGTAAACTGTTAATTTTACAGTTTAGTTATAGTTATTCTTTTAATGTTAATTTTATTAAATCGCCGCATTTTCTGTAAATATTAAAAGGATCGAGATTAAATTAAAAAAATCCAGATTCAAAATTAAATATTTTGAAAGTTCTACTCTACGTTGGAAATGTGCCTTTTATACGATTTGAAAGTTATTATTACTTTTGTAAAACGGAAAAGGAACGAGAGAGCAAATAATCTGATTTACAATGTGAAACTTAATTTATATTTACCGAATATTGTAAAACCCAAACCATTTATTTACAAATGTTATTTCAAGTGAAACGTAGTGTAGGTAGTTATTAAACGAAATAACGTTGTTTTTTTTCGGGCATCTAGGGCATATTTATTTTTCCATTTTCTCTTATTGTTTGATAAAATAATCGTAATAAACATGTAATTAGCGTATCTTTAAATATTATTACTTACATATTGATTTAGATTTAGATTTGTTGATTACTAGTAAATTTTCCATTTGGGGTACCTATATTTGAATCCTACCTAACACGGTATCTCGTATTTATGGACATACTTATATTAAGACCCATTAAAAATGTATGTGAAATAAGTCATCATATAAAAACAAATCGTTATGTCGTAAATATTTGAAGTTTCCATTATTAGTATAATATCCGGTGATTATTACATCCCAACATTGGAATATTCTAAAATTATGAGTTTGTCGACAATGGTATTGACCTTATAAAAAGTTCTAAGATGAACTACAGATTATAATAAATAGTTTACTATGAGATTTATTAGTGGTTAGTTGTTTTATATCAAGCATGAACAACCTTTCCTAGTTCTGGGGCAGAATTATCATTTTGTCTGTTTTGAGTCAAGGGCCAACCAAATTATTAAACAAAATAAATTATTATTAGATACATGAATTTAAACAAGTTGCTATAGTACTTCTTATTTCATTTATTTATAATGTGATTTACAATACAGGCAATGCTCTGGTATAAAGCTCTACGTTGGCTCTAATTCCCTGATTAAGGAGTGTCAAAATTGTATGAGCTATTTTATTATTTGAAAATTAGAAATTTCTAATTTAAATATGAAAGAAAATTTATAAGGACACTTTAATGAAGTAAATAGGTGAGTGTACTTAATATAATCTTGTTAATTATTAACAATCACTTGTAAAATAAATTAATAAACTATCCAATACCTAATATGTAGATATTTAACGTGTGTTGTTGTATGTTTTTTGTGGTTTATAAAAAACTTTAACTGTTATAAATGTGACGACCTGGTAAATCTTTATTCTAACATAAGTACATACAGGGTGTCGAAAAAAGGGTAATTTGCTTAGGTAGATGATAATACAACAATTATAGATGAGTATTCAATATTTATTTGACTTCCAAAACGTACATAAAGCTCAAGCTACACAAGGCATAAAGAACAAACTAACGAAGTGTCCGTTTACCCCCATGTCCTCCGTTCGTCCCAAGTTTGCCCTATAATATTTCAAAATTTAAATTATTAGCGAATTAAATTGGGGTAAAATTAAAATGTAGGTAATTTAATGAAAATAAAACAACTATCTACCTATTAAATTTGTTAACCTTTAACGTCTTAAAACAAATTTAACTTCTGTTGTTATTGATCAAGCAATGTTAACGGTGACTCACATATAGTATACATAATGTATTAGTAACAGCTGTCGTGTTTGCAATGGTGATGTTCCTAGGGTACACATTAGATGTACCGATAAGAGGTTGACTGTTTACATTTTTTAAATAACCGTAAACGTTTTCTTAAGAAACTCCCAAGTCAGCTTTTTATGAATATATGATAAAATTCTTGTTTACACGTCGAAATTAGTTTCTTCAAAGCCGCGTTGATCCTTTAAAACCAATAAGAATCAAAATAATTCAAAAATAGTAAAAACAGGTAGTCGGAATTGGTCAAAATTTATTATAGAGAATGCCAACAATACGAATTTATTAGTCAACGTTGCAACAGTAACACTGTCTTCATCAGGCATAAAATTGCGCACGTTAAACAATAAAATAAGAATTGTTCATTATAACAATGTTGCACAACATATCTAATAAATTTAAGTAAAAATTGTTCTACAGATATTTAAGTCAAGTAAGGAAGTGTTTAAGATTTTTAAATAATTGCGCACAAGTTTAGCGTGGGTTAAATTAAAATAAAACACAGAAAAAAATCTAACCCATTATTACATAAAGTTTATACTATATACGTTTCTTGTACAACGAAGACCTGATTTTCTAATTTACATTGTATTCAAACGGTAACCCATTCAAACTACAACTAGATCTAGTATGGAAATTAGCTAAAGTTTCTACATTATCCTACAGAAGTAGGTATCTATTACCTAATGTAAAACGAATATAAATTTATGTATCAAAACAAGCGAAGTTTTAAATGAGCGCATGCTGAAAACTTTGGGTACCATTTCCAGGGCTTCCAGCGTCACACCCCATTAAAAAAAGTAAATAAAAGTAAATCACTAGAAGCTCTGCATTTCACAAGGTAATAAAGCTTTTAACTTCTTTATGTTTTAGAAGCAAATTAACATACCTATTTCAAGATTATCAATATTTCAGAGTTGTAAGATTTTTTATTTATTCATTTTACCTACCAAGAAGACAAAAAACCCAACATTTCAGATTTTTTGACTCGTGGTTTTTGAACTGTTAAATTAAAAAAAACAAAAATCGCATGAAAATGACATCTTTAACTATTTAAAAAGCTGCAAAGCAAAAACTATTTGACTTCGAGAGCTCAATTTGATGTCGTTCGCTTCTGTTTTTAATGGGCCTTAAGTTGATATGTAGCATGATTGTGATATTTAAATTTTGTAATTTTTGAAGACCTTAAAAGGGCCGTTTTTGTAATATCTCAAAAATACCCCTTTCGATTTTTTTGAAAAAGATGTATGTTTTAAAGACTTTTATTGACTATTTTTGTGCCAGATTTCATAATGGGACGCCAATGGGTTTCTATAGAAATTAATTTTTTAAATATTGTAATGTAGGTACGTGAAATTTCTTAAATTTATTGACTTCCATAACTGTGGTTTGAAAGTTGCTAATAATCTATTTCATAATTTTTGCAATACAAATAATATAAAATATGTAGTTCCTAATATTTATCAACTTTACTAATAAAGAAATCTTCATAAAGATCAATGTAAATCTTCATGGACTCTACATAATATAGATACATACAGGGTTTATCTACGACTTTGAATCAGCGAAATATGGGTGATATAAATGGTTAACATGAACAATATTTTTCAGTAAATTTTTTAGATACAATGCTTCGTATGGAATTTATCGATATTTCTTTGTTTTTTTTTTTAATAACTGTTGTAACTTTTTCGGTAACGAACCAATTTTCAAAAACAAACATTTTTTAGGGACTACTTTTTATTCACTACAACTTTTATATTTATATAATTTTCAAAATGTTTAAAATTTCAAAATGACGGTCGCTTACAAATTTTAAAGTCGGTAATTTTTGAAATTGTCTGATGGATTTTTAAAATTTGTATTTTTAGAACCGCTTGAAAATTTCGTTTAGTTTCTCTGGGTTAAATTTTACAAGCTAAAATTTTGATAATAACTTATTTCTCGAAAAATTAATAGTTTCCAAAATCATTGCAAAAAAATCGAATTTTACCTCCGTTCGTCCTCTATAACAATTTTTGCGGACACGCTATTGAAGGGGACTTTTGTGGTTTAGATTAAAACATAAAACAAAGATCCATACAAAGATCTAGCTTGTTAATAATTTATATAATTTATCAATCAATGGTCGCATTCAGGGAATGATAGCGCTGTAGCGCTTTATCGAAGCGATGCTCTGAATGGTGTCTGCTTTACTCGCAGTGCTGCAGCGCTTTAGTAAAGCATTAAAGCATATAAATATTCCGCTTTAACGCTTTATAACTAAATAAAGCAATGACGCATCCATGCGTTCTAACCTAACAAATTATGTTGCTTGTGTATGTTTTGGTTTATGCAAAAAATAAAGATGGCTTATAACGTTACAATTCGGAGACGAAGTCATTTCCCTTGCAGTAACGTAAGAAGAAAGGTTGAAGATATTACAAGGTAAGTTTTACATAAAAATTTGAATGTTTTACAAACAAAATTGCCAACCTAAGAATTAAAAGCTGAAAAATAACTGGTATCAAAAATGTTTATTCAGACAAGATAAAGCGTTACAGCGCTGCAGCGTTTCGACGCTACAATTCCCTGAATGCGACCAATATCATTAGGTACCTATAAAAATACAGAACTTTAATTTAATCAATCAAAGTATATAGGTTTTTCTTACATATTATTTTTGTTTTCTTCTTAATTCAATTGAAAATTACTTTACTCAAAATACAACAGTAGACTTCAGATAAAATTTGTTTCTTTAAAAAATTTTAAAATATTTTTCAAGTGAAAACTTATTTCAATAAAGCAGATACTTACCTTTAATTAACATTTAGTAGGCGTACTTATTTGAAAAGGAAATGTAGAACTTTTTTTTACGAAACGCCGTTTTGCTTTGATATACCTATTAAAGGATTTAATTTATTTAGTTCTCAACTTGCCCAATTTAGATAATTAAAACTTGAATTCTCCTAATCGTTTGAAAAGTTTTATTTTTAATAGGAAAAGTTTAGTCGGGTTTACTTTTTTGTATAAGTAACATGATGTTTCACTAAAGTGCTTAAAAATAAATTTTAATTTTGTATTAATGTACAATAATATAACGATTAAGGTGCGTATTTAGGAAAGTTTGTGGAAAAATGAAAATTCGACGTTCAAGTCTAATGGTCGTTTACGTCGACCGACGTAACCGTAAAGCTTAAGTTTGCTTAAGTGTTTGAAGATAGTAGCGCATCCAAGAAAAATCAATTACTTAAGCAGGTCTTCCATTCTAAGCACCTATTTTACTTCTTTATTTTAAACGTTTTCACTAACACGTAGGTATACCTACTGAATAAAAAACACTTAGGTATGTTGAAAATGAAGCAACGCTATAAAACTGAATTAAGGCGTAAATTTAATAGAAATCCTTTATATCGACCAAATTTATTTTTAAATTGTAAAATTTCCAACAATAAAATGTATGTCACATTCACGGGCTTTTAGATCAAGTGAAAATGGCTTAGCTCGAAACCAGCATCTGTCGCCGAGATCCGGACTCCCTGGAGTTATCTGTTGGCAAATCGTTCTACAAAATGCGACAGTCTGTTTGTTAGTTTCGCTTGTTCGTCAGGGATATTACAAGTATGGAGTTTTCAACCAGAAACTGTGACCTACTTTTATCAATCATGTATCGAAGCAGGGTTTAGACATTCACTGAAGGGTTGCGGCAATGAAATGAAAGTGTTGGTAGGATGATAATTTAACCCGCACCTGATGCTTATCTTATCTATACTACCTTAGTCAGCAACCTTATCTTTACACATGCAGTTTGCCTTAACACAATAGCTTATTCATGAATGCTTTGTTAATTTGCTCTTAGAAATACTTATTTCCAGAAATTATAAAAAAAAAGGTTTATTCCTACACTTTATTACTTAATTTCATATATTTGCATATAAGTATTATAGGTAGGACTAATTATTTTTCAATACTGTACTTATTTCATTTCTAAACTATTATTTTAAAACTAAATTATTCCTTAAAAATAAGTAGGTACTAAGTGTAGATACGCTTAAAATTGCAAAATGTATAAAATTTTATTATAGGCACATAATTGCGCAACTACTTATTAATATTCTGAACGTGAAAGATGAATTTCCAATTCTACGATTTAAAACGAATAATAGAAATAAAGGATCAATAATCCTTAAAATCTATCTGAGAAATACATAACAAAAAATTGAAATTCTTATCCGCCAATCCTAAAATACTCCCTTGATAACAGGTTTTAATAGAATCCGGGTGCGGCTACTGAAAATCCGGGAGGATATTAACTTCCAACCAAATTGGGGATTTGAAATATTCCTGAAATTATTAAAGGGCTAGTAATGAGGCAAAAATGCCGTTTAAAAATATTACCTATGTGTAGGTTACGTATTACATACATAATATTTATTAGGTATAATAAAAATAAGTAGAAATAGATACCAATAAAGAATAAATAAACTATAGGAATATTTTATTTAAAAAAATTATACAAAACAAGTAAGTACTCGTATTAATATGAGAATTGTTACAGAATTATTATTGTTTTTCGATTTCATGCTTTTGTATACATTTTATAAACATTGTGCAACTTATATTTTTAGATAGGTAGATAGGTACTGTAGAGTTTGTTCACTATTAAAAAAAAATTGGTAATACGTCATGTGCATACAAGGCAAAATAAAATTAATAAAATTGTTTAATAATATTTGCTACATACGCGTCCTACACATTATTTCGTGAAAGTTCAACTTAATGTGTTTCGAAAGTATTTTTGAGTTGAATAGCTACCTAATTACTTAAAATATAATTCGACGGCGTTTTGGCAGAATATCTTAACCCTACACTTTTTGCGAAAATGACTTATTGTGACTATCTTATGCGTCTAGGGCAAAGATATCATCGCTTAAAATCTGGCAACAATATTCCGATTTTTTCCACCGGAAAAAAACGATTTGTATTTACGCGAAACGTATCTGCTTATAGCTACACGACAACACAAAATGTGCGCTCCTGCGAAATTTACTATTTGCGGGTTAAGTTACTTTGCAAAAACTGCTCGATATAATAAATTATACTAAAATCGAATGTGAAATATATAAACAATAATTTTTGGTCGAGTTAATATTCTCTCGATATGTGTGTGCTAGGTAATTGTTATACTTATAATTAAGTAGGTTGGTACCGACATAATTAATTAATTTTTTTGATTATAGAAACATGATAGAGAAACTTTCTACGTAACAGACAAACGTATGACTTACAGAAAGAAAATTGTGATATGAACACATTAGGAGGATAGATGAAAGTCAGCGGTAATTTGATATGGTTTTCTGAGCATTTCGATATATACCTAAGTCGAATCGCCGAAGAAAACACCTGCGTCATCAATTCATGATGATTTTTGATAATGAAATTTCGCAAAATTTCGAAAAAACCGCCGTCCATGGTCAACGGTTGGTTTCATAAAATGTCGGATAACATCGTTGCCGAAGACGGAGTCAGGCGTACGCGCGCGATCAAGTCGTACTTATAGCTGCAGACTCTTTGGACCTGATAGAAAAGATCCGGTGCAAAGTACACGACGTGTCCATGAACTGGGCACGCACAATTGGAATCACCTATAACAGCGGAAAAACACAAGCTATTATTCTAAGAGCGCGGGGCAAGAGTGAATGCACGCCACCCAGAATTCGAATGGATGCAGAAAATATTTCTTTTGCCAACAAGATTGGAAAAGTGGGCATCCATCTGGGGGAGAACCAAACGTGGTTAGTACATGTTAAGGAAACACGCAAGAAAATGGAAGAGATAGTATCAAGATACGCATGGATGACCAATAATATATTAATAGGGAACAAGTCGCCAACGAGATTTATATTTCTCAATGCACTTAAGCCAATAGTCCTGTACGGTTCCGAAGTTTGGGGTGAAAAAGCCTGGACATCATAGATAACGAACATTGTAAGAGCAACGAAGAGTCAGTTTTTGCTGACCATGACGGATGCTTTCGGGACCATGTCTACTCTAACCCTGTACGTGCTGGCGGGTATTTTACCACCCGACTGGGGAACAATTTGACGTTCCAACTACTATAAAGAACAATGCACGCAGCAGCCGCAAGTCGATGGAACCATCGCAAATAGACACAAATGGAAAGAAAAGGCACTGGGACGGCGACAAGGGTAGATGGACGTGCACACTTATTCCTAAAGTTGTCTATAATGTACTTTCTTTAAGTAAAAAAGTCACGAGACGTGGCTACTTTGCGGTATATTATTTCAGATTTCAACTGTGTGGCGTACAACCACCGTGTAGCCGTGGAGAGGGGATCGAGGACGTCGCCGATGTTCTGAATCACTGCGTTCAAACCGACAGATTCGCTAGTAGAGAGGTTATAAGGACTGAAATGGGGTGGCTAGCGGTTCTCGACAGATGCAATAAAAGTGCATTCAGAAAGTGGAACATCTACGCTAACATTATGGTAAGTGCGTTTCCTGGCAGGATAATTAGAGACAGATTTAGAGTATTTGCTTTAGTATGTAGTTTATTCAATTTGGTTTAGTTTTAAATAAGGATAGAATGTAAACATTTATATATATATATATATATATATATATATATATATATATATATGTATGTATGTATATATATATATATATATGTATGTATATATATATATATATATATATATATATACACCGTGTTCAAGATAAGAATGCACAGCATGGGGATCTTGAAAACGGTAGAAGATACAGGGTGGCTTAAATTAGAAAAAAGTTGCGCTATTTAGAGTATGTTCACATGCTGGTCGCAAAAGTTCATTATTGTTTATCGTTTTCAAGATTCTCAAAAAAATGTGATTTTTTGGATTTTCGTTTCTTTTCATTTTTTATTTATTTTAAATGATATTAAAAACTACCGGCACTTTCTCATTGCCACTTTTAAGCTCTACAAAATGGCGTGTTCAAATTTTTAATCCGACGTTTCGTATCCGAGAACCCATCATCAACTTGATTTTTATATGGCCACAAACAAAGAGACACCCTGTATTCGGTAGCATTATTCATTACAAATTCAACGATGTATCACACATTATGGTTTTGAAGCCAAAAAGGGGAAAAACGTGAGTTATAAGGTTTTTATTTTTAAATTAGTAGGCGCTGGTACAATAACAGAAACAAAATGTCAAAAAATTATAATAATTGCTCAAATAGGTTGCCATTATTTTCTAGACACAAGTATGCTCTGTCTACAGAAGAATTCAAAACATGGTCTAACATTTCGGGTGTGATTGTATTAACTGCTGCTAAAACCAATGCCAATAACTGTTCTTCAGTTTCAAAAGTGGCGTCATACACTTAATTTTTAAATAACCCCACAGGAAAAACTCCAACGGAGTTAAGTCAGGTGATCGGGCTGGCCAGGCTACTTCACTGTGAGTTCCAATGCATTTTTCAGGAAACCTCTGGGACAAATATTCCCGCACAGTTCTTGAATTATGCGCTGGGGCACCATCTTGCTGAAACCAGCAGTTGTTAACTATAAGTAATGGTAATTCATCCAAGGCATTCTCCAAATCAGTCTGCAGTAGGTCGAGATATCGTTCGGAATTTAAATTGTTGTGATAAATAAATGGTCCTATTATTCTGCCACCCAAAATGCCTACCCACAGATTAAATCCAAATCGATGTTGATGCCTTGTTTCTTTTATTAAATGAAGATTGTCTGTTGCCCAATAATGTTTGTTACGCCGGTTGAAAATGCCATTGTTGGTTATCATGCTTTCATCAGACCAAATTACTTTAAAAGGAAAATTTTGATCTTCTTCACATTTTCTGGTATACCATTCACAAAAACTTGCTCGCCTTCTCTCGTCACCAGGTCTAAGACCCTGGCAAATTCTAAATTTATAGGGATGAAATTTATTCTTTTGTAAAATGAACTGGGCTGTAGATCTAGCTACTCCAGTTCGACGTTCAATTAGTCTTGTCGATATTTCAGGATTTTCAACAACGGTTTGTGTAAAACAGTAGTCGCTTTTTCTTCGTTGGATTGTTTTTTACGAGATACAACAGGTTTTTTAAATGAACCAAATTCCTTTAAATTAGATACCAAACGTCTAAAAATGGATTTTTGAGGTTGTCTTCGTTCAGGATAATTATCAGAGTACATCTGCTCAGCAGCTACACAATTTTTGCGGCACAAGATGTAACACGTCAACATATCAAATTTTTCTTCGTTTGTGAAACTTTCTCTTTCCATGGTAACACTTGTAAATAAATTAAAAGCACGAAGCAACAAACTAACGAATAAGTAACTATAATAAGAACAAAAGTTACAACACTTCAAATTCACGTAACAACAACTTACACAACACCAAATTGCGTTTTCAACAATAATGTGACAGATAAAACAAAAATATTGCGATTGTTCCAATGCCTACTAATTTAAAAAATAAAAAACCTTATAACTCACGTTTTTCCCCTTTTTTGGCTTCAAAACCATAATGCGTGATGTGTGATACATCGTTGAATTTGTAATGAATAATGCTACCGAATACAGGGTGTCTCTTTGTTTGTGGCCATATAAAAAAATAAAGTTGATGATGGGTTCTCGGATACGAAACGTCGGATTAAAAATTTGAACACGCCATTTTGTAGAGCTTAAAAAGTGGCAACGAGAAAGTGCCGGTAGTTTTTTAATATCATTTAAAATAAATAAAAAAATGGAAAGAAACGAAAATCCAAAAAATCACATTTTTTTGAGAATTTTGAAAACGATAAACAATAATGAACTTTTGCGACCAGCATGTGAACATACTCTAAATAGCGCAAATTTTTTCTAATTTAAGCCACCCTGTATCTTCTACCGTTTTCAAGATCCCCATGCTGTGCATTCTTATCTTGGACACGGTGTATAATAAATGGCACTCAGTATTGAATGTCTTAAGCCGAAAGGTAGGTGGGGAGCGCGACAAGCGCATTTCAAAGTTCACGGTTTCCTCGCAAAATTTTGGCCCGACCCGAAACTTTTAGTTAAAGGTTGTGGGGCCCATTCTCTTATATAACGTATACGAAAATGACGTCATAACAATGGGTTTCTGTAGAAATCTGACAAGTTATGTAGTTTTACTTATTTCTGCTACTTTTGTTGTAAGATAGGAGTAATAATTATGACGAAGTAAGGTGCAATATAGGTTAATAAATATACTTACGCTTGTATTTGTTATTTCATTTCATCGTCGAATTTCGCTGATAATTATAGAAATGGTAAGAATCTAAGTTGAGGTCTTACCTGGTACCTTAATTATCTCATACTTTTTAAGCAAATTAAATGAATGTTTATTAAATAGCGTGCTTTTAGTGAATTTACCGTGCTTTATAGGAATGTCACTGATCTTTAGGGAATAAAAAAATGTATTATATAAAAACACAGGAATGTTGTTCAAGGTTTCGATACCTCTGAGAAATCATAGTAAATTTGACGTGTATTGTAACGTAAAATTCGATAATATGTTAGGAGCTTTGCAATGTATCTATGTTATAGAACAACTTTCCAAAGACAACAAAACTAAATTTGGATTTTAAAAAAGCTTTTAATATATTACTTATTATTATAGTTAAACTTAACTCTCTCGGTTAAATTTCAAATTACCTTTTGAACAAAAAACCGTGTTGCTAGCTAGCAGATATTTTTTTTAAATTAAAATTCTTAATTTCCTTCAACGTATTTAGCGAGCTCGAATTTAAGAATACATGTATAGAGGTGACGGGAAAAACGTTGACGGTGCAAAATGAACATTGAGTTTGAGCGGGTCCAGTTTGAGCTTGCGAATGATCCATTATTGTTCTAAGCGTTTACAAGTGAATTTTTGGTCAGTGGATAAACAGCGAGAGTCTACGATGTAAATTTGATTTTTGAATTGCATCTAGTGTTAACAATCACGAGAATATCGTTTTTTAAGTAAACATTGTGCGAACACGTTCATCATTTCTTCCGTCAACTTTTCATAAGTATTTAAGATGTGATGTATTTAAATGCGATTTAATATTATGAACAACTCAAACGATTGTAGAACAAATTTCGATGTAACGTGAAAAATGTCACATCTTATTGCGGTAATTATTAAATTTAAAATTCCACGTATTTAAATTCTAATCGAAAATTAAAAATGAAATTTAAAATCTTTACTACATAAAATATTTTTTTAGAAACACAACAAAATTTCTTTTGGCGAAACAAAAAAAAATTAGAATCCGTCGTTTATACAGTCTTTAGAAGAGAACGTAGAAGACAGTGACAGCATAAATTGTAAATTTCGCCTTTCTAAAATTCTGATAGCATTTTACTAGGACAAAGAACAAACTTGATTGGGTCCGGAACGGGCAAGCTTTACAGCCTAGCACGGACGACAAGACAAAGGCTTATCACTCTTGAAGACCTATAGGACGAAGATGTATCCAACTGCTGTCGCTTGAAGTTGATTGAAGTAGACCTTAGATCGAATTAGTTTTCTAATTTCATTACATTACACCTTGAATTTTATATCCTTCCTACAAATTCAAATAGGTGTAATCTGAGATAGGTAGCTATACAGATTTAATCATTTATCGGGGAGGCGTGTAATTAATTAGTTACTTGTTCATAATTACAATAGAAAATTTAAATACTAGGAAGTAACTTATTATACATTAAATTAGCCGTAAATTTTGATTAACAGAATAGATTCAAATTTGTATCTAAGTAGGTATAACTCGGTATAACATAAAAATCTCGAATCGTCCATTTCGCATTTACATTGTTAGGCAGATCTGATCTGGATTAAATGTTATTATTAAATTAACAAAGTATAAAACTAAAATGCGCAGTATTAAAGTTACAAACTGAATTAGACTCGTAATTCGGATAAAATTAAATTAGTAGGAAATTGTCGAAAAGCATATTATGATTTTAATTTGTTCCGCTTCAAAGTTAGTTGTGGACTTAGATCCTTTTCTATATGGTACGAATTATAATATTGTCTCGAGTAGGTTTAAAATTGACAATATGAAAAACACCAGGGCCGGTTTTTCAATCGCTAAATAACTCGATCTGACCATTAGTCAATCATTATAGAAATGATCGTCGAAACAATTGTTTCCATGGCGATTGACTGATGGTCAGATTCAGTTAATTAGCGATTGAAAAATTGGCCCCTATACAGAGCGTTACGAAATTCGCGCATACGAAAAATGGGATGATATACAATAAAAACGGAATAAAAACTTCCTTTACGATTTTTTGATCTGGTTATCGTGACTTTAAAAATTTAGAGAGTAGGTAAAATAGGGCGCTTATGAATAAGATCTATAACTTTCTTTTGTTTTTAAACATTTGTTATGGTTTGGTTTAACTACCTACTTGATACGTACATTTAAAATTAAAAATAAAGACCGTTCTCACCCGTTTTCGATTTTTTTAAAAACATCGTAACTAAAAAACTAATGGTCTGATCGAAACATTGTAAAGGAATTTTTATCCATTTTTTATTGTAGGTATAATATCATTCTATGTATAACCTTGCATAGCAAGAAATCAGAGTATATATTTTAATCCGTAGTTAACGTTTTAAGAAATTTAAAAGAATTAAAACATATATTTTAGATAATGATTATTATTAACTTCGAGAATTACTCTTACTTGAAGATCGTACCATATCTTTGCACTGTTATTCAGTTTCTAAGGTTTATAACATATTGGGTATTTTTTATAAAACGTTTAAAACCAATAATATTTAAATTAAAATTTTTACATTAAGTAAGTAAATACATTATCTTTTATTACGTCTTAAAAAAGTCCATCGAATTAATTTATTACATTTTTGACAATATGTAGTAGATATACATATAGGTATAGGAATACGTAAATAAATTACATACATCTCTATCTGAAGAAATTAATTAAATACGGTAGATTTCCCTTATTTAAATCACTACTTAACTAAATCATCCGTTTAAGTGGCTGAAAATATGAAAACCAAAGCCTTACTTTCATGGTTTTCTCAAAATTTTGGCCTGACCTAAAACATTTTGTTTCGTCTCCGTACGTCAAGAAATAACGATTTACAGGAAAACACGCATAAAATAATAAATTAATTTCTAATGTATAAATTAGTCCTTTCAAAATATTAAATTTAAAATCCTTTAAAATAAGTAAGAATATACAAACTTACTTGTAAAAACGGGGGAGCGTTTTACAAGGATTTTGCATTTATAACTTCGAGCAGGTTTATCTTATACATTCTTACATTTAATTTACGCCCGTTTATAAGCAGAATTAAACACGAGCTCGAGCATAAATTTAGGCCATTTCGTAATGCTTAAAGCAAAACCAAATGCTAAATAAACAACTCTATTGGTCTGAATTATCACAGGTGCATCTGCGGTTTCTCCAGCCAATGTAGTCTTAAATCACGCACGTTTATACTGTTGACATTAATTCGTAAATAGAGCTTGCTATTACAAATAGTTTGCAATGAAATACGATGCGCCATGTTAAATTTTTTAACATAAAACAAAAATCATTTAGGTATCTAACACTAAATACAAGTAACTATTATTGTAGATAATAGTACATAATTATGAAGTAGGTACAGGTTTGAAACCACTAGTTTTCCAGTTACTAGTTTGAACATCTAGTTTTCCAATATAACAAAGCAAGAAATGACAAACTACGCCCGGTAAATCGATTTAAAATTTTCGAAAACTCGATCTCAACGAAAACGGAATCAACTCATTATTTTAATATTTTTTTTACGTGATAACCGATATTTCTAGACGAACGGAGATGAATGAAAAAGTTTTAGGTCGGGTCAAAATTTTGCCAAAACCATGAACTATAACATGTCTTTTTTTCGAGATTTTGCGAAAATTTTTAATCGATTTAAACGCGCGAAGTGCGTCATAATTTGTTTATTTATACTTGAAAAACGACTTTTCTAGCAGTTCCGGACCTGTTCTAAACACTTCAGGTTGGGTCAAAATTTTACCAAAACCATGGACTTATAACACGTCTTTTTTTCGAGTTTTTGCGAAAATTTGTAATCGATTTAAACGCGGGTAGTGTGTCATAATTTGTATGTTTATACGTGAAAAATTACTTTTCTAGCAGTTCCAGACCTGTTTTAAACACTTCAGGTTGGGTCAAAATTTTAACAATATAATGTCGACACTATGTATAGTAGGTAAGGTGTTTTTCTAGAAATTCTATCCACATATCTTTATTTTCCAGGCCAATTCAATGTTTATAATCAGTATTACATCGAAGTTGACCGCCATCAAAAGCTAGCCCTGTGTGCTCCAACCAACCAACCAACTAACCAACCAGCCTTCGACAGGCTATTTCAACTTCCTGAGTCAGTGGACAGCGTGAATGGATATCAACAGCGTAATCGCACATGTGGACTTAACCTCTACGAACGGTCAGAGTTTGCCAGTTCCAGCTACTGTCCGCTTAACAGAACACTTTAAGTAGACGAATCACAACTACAGGCTGGCCACTGCACCGCAATTAGTACTTTTTTACTCTTTGAGTATACATATATTATTGTTTGTTAATTTATTGTGTTTTCTCTTTGAACTCCCTATTGTAAGCCATAAGGCATTCTTAAACAAAAATTCGTTTAAAATTAATACTATAAGTAGATTTGGATGTAGGCTTAAGTCTGAATGTAATACTTATACGAAAAAATAAATTTTGAACGTGACGTTTTGTTTTAATCTAAAATAATTCTTCATGTGTATTTCCTCTATGTTTTTTTTTTCTTTAAATAACTTTTAGTAGTATTCTCGGTATAATTATAAAAATATATAGCAACTTTTATCTTTAATTTAACAAACTTTTCAATATACAAGGGCTAATCAAAATCTTAAAAAAAAGGCCAAACGTTTATACAGGGGGTCGTTGAAAAAATTATTCGACACAGGGATGGTTCGAAAAGATGACCGAAAGTTAAAGAAACTTTTGAAACGACCCCCGTATATTTCAATAAATGACTGTCCAAAAACTTTTCGAAATCCCCCGTATAATCGTTATCAGATTTTTAAATAAAATTAAATTCAATTAAATTAGAATCTCTAATTTAAGTCAATTTAATTGGACTCATTTATTAAACTATACGAGGACCGTTCGAAAAGTTTGTTGACAGAAAATGACCGGAAAACTTTTTGAACGGCCCTCGTATGTTTTAATAAATGAGCGCGATTAAATTGACATTAAATTAGAGATTCTAATTTAATTTCCAATTTAATTGAATTTAATTTTATTTAAAAATCTGATAACGATTATACGGGGATTTCGAAAAATTTTTGGACGGTCATTTATTGAAATATACGGGGGCTGATCGAAAAGTTTTGCGACAATCTACTGTCCAGAAAAATCTCGAACAGCCCCCGTATATTTTAATAAATAATTGTCAAAAATTTCGAAATCCCCCGTAGAATCGTTATCAGATTTTAAATAAAATTAAATTCAATTAATTCAATTAAATTGGAAATTAAATTAGAATCTCTAATTTAAGTCGATTTAATTGAGCTCATTTATTAAAACATACGAGGGCCGTTCGAAAAGTTTGTTGACAGAAAATAGCCGGAAAACTTTTCGAACAGTCCCCGTATATTTTAATAAATGATCGCAATTAAATTGACTTAAATTAGAGATTCTAATTTAATTTCCAATTTAATTGAAGTTAATTGAATTTAATTTTATTTAAAATCTGATAACGATTCTACGGGGATTTCGGAAAAATTTTGGACGGTCATTTATTGAAATATACGGGGGCTGTTCGAAAAGTTTTCCGAAAATTTTCTGTCAAATAATTTTTCGAACACCCCCTGTATAATTCTTATGCGAGATTTGTTTTAAACGTTTATTATTGCTTATATATATATTTATAAAATTTTTAATTACTTACCGTACGATTTTAATTCTTAACATAAGATTTTACAGGTCACTCTAGTTTTTGAGCATGCAATATTCGGTATATAACGCGCGCTTTCAAAATATTTCAACTAGTTTTTTAGTGCTAGAAGTGCGTGTTATATATTTTCCGGAATATAGCTACTACAATTGTTTTTAGGAAAACGTAACTAATGGAAATGAATGTAAAGTAAAAATAAAAATAAATAAATACATATATTTATTACATATAATATAATATTATTCACAAATTATTATTAGGTGTACAAACCAGTCGGGCCTTGGCGGCCTCCGGCCGCCGCGTCCCTCCTTTGACTCGCTGCGCGAGTCTGAGAGTCGCTGCGCGACGATGGGTCGCTGCGCGACGATGGGTCGCTGCGCGACGTTAGGTCGCTACGCGACGTTGGGTCGCTGCGCGACGATGAGTCGCGCGATCGAGAGAAACGTCAAACGAAACACGACGACGGACGGTCGTCGTGTATACGTAATCGTAAATATTTAATTATGCACAGAAAACGGTGTAATTACAATGTCAACCCGAAACAAAAAGAAAAAAAGTACAGCGTTTGGTAAGGGAAACTTGAAAGGAACGAACTGGGAACGTCGACAATTATCAAATTCGATTATAAATTAGCAACATAACGAAGGCCCATATAAAAAACTTTACAAAAAACCGCCCATCCACAAAATTAAAATGGTTTCGTTTGATAATTTTCAAATTTTACTATATTAACATGTATAAATATGCCTCGGAACCATTACAAACTATATAAGATTTATTAATAAAATTAACTTTACGATTTATTTCGACTAAGAAAACCAATAGAATCAGGATCTATAGAAAAAACTTTTCAAATATGATCCATTCCATTAACTGCACAGACATTTTTATGAAACATGTACATATGCACATATGTAAATGCCCAGATTTGTTTTTTTTTAAAGAGAAATCCGCTCCACTCCGCGACACACGGCACCGGGATTTAGTTTACGATATTTATAAGAGAGCAAAAATAGAATTTGCAACATGCAAATCACTGCGAGAACATTATCGATATAGTGTCCGAACATGTCATCGGGCTGGATACCAAATACACATTTAATCTCCAAATTTCGCTTTTTACGCCAACGAAAGAGACGACGTCGACGTCGAAAGGCGCGAGTCGAAAGGTTTTATCGAAATTCGAAGAGGCCGTTGAGAAAAAACCACCAATATTATATAGGAACTGCATGCACTCGATGGACCGAAAGGTTGCCGATCCAATAATGGCATTCGTGGGGCGCTCTCGCTCGTGGTCGCGATCGTTCCTGGCGTAATGTAACGGTAATTCGTCGCGTCCTAGCGGCACTAATCCAATTCGGAGCCTCGACAAACGAAAAATCTAACCTTCAATTTTTGAGGTTAGAACTTGCTCGTCGAATAAACACGTTTTGCCGATTACCGGGTCTTCCGATCGACAAAAATAGACGGTTCTGCGGGTCCGGAAGCGAAATCGCTTCGTCGGCGTCGCCGTTCTTCGAGAAAACTTGCAATTTGACGGAGGTCGAAACTTTGTCGTCCTCGAAATTACGAACGTTTACAAATCCACTTTCGAGGTCGGCGAAAACGCGCAAAAACGCAATCGTAAGTGCGCAAACCCAATTCCGATCGTTTCGAATCGATAAAACGTCCCCGTACACGACAAAACTCTATTAGAAAATCGACTTTGACTTTGACAGCGACCGTAACCACGCCGGGCAGAAGTAAAGTTTGGTATTTCGAAAATTGTTTCCGCGTTCTCTCCCGCGGGACATATTTTCGTCCAGATCTTCGTTAATCGACCGAGACGCGCCGGGAAACTCGAGCGACGGCCGTTCCCGGTCCCACACTAATTTTCGACGCCGATTTCGCCCCGAAAAAACGTCGCAAAAGCGGCTATTTTATCGAACGCAAATTCGAACCGGTGAAACGTCAAACGAAACAATATGGCGGACGGTCGAAAATACGCCCGAAAGAATCGATTTTTTCGCACGTTTCCCTTTCGAATTTCGAAACGGGACCCCCCCTAAACATAAACGACGTCCTTTAACTCGCGAGAAAACGCGGCCCCGCGTCCTCGCGCCCTACCGATTCGACGTGATGCCCGTAGAAAAATACCTCCGAAACCGCGCAAAACCCGCACTTTTACGGATCGAGCAGGCCAGTTTACGTATTATATATAAAGGTAAAAAGTTCTGAGCTTTAGACTTCATACAACCGAAACCACAATTTAAATTTCATGAAGTTTCCCGCCCTTTTGCGGGTTTACAACGTTGACATTTGTTCTTTGAAAATACCATGCGGTTTGACGTTTGATGCACATAATCTAAAAAATCAGTAGTGTTTACGATGGCAATAACCAAAGAGCATATTCGATTTTCCATCCACTTCGCGTTTCATCTCAAGAAAAATGCTGCTGAAGCCACTGAAATGATTTGTGCCGCATATGGAGAGAACGCTGTAAGTCACGCTACGTGTAAAAGGTGGTATACAAAATTTCGCCAAGGAGATTTCAGTCTTGAAGATGAACCGCGTGCTGGACGCCCTCAAAAGATTTCAACGGACGAATTGCAAGCATTGTTGGATATAAACTCTGCACAAACTGAAAAGGAGCTTGCAAAGCTGCTTGGTGTTACGCAGCAAGCTATTTCCACACGTTTACATGCAATGGGAAAAGTTCAGAAGGAAGGCAGATGGGTTCCGCATGCACTGTCCGAAGACAACAAAAATCGAAGGCGTGACACCGCACTCACTTTGCTTTCAAGGTTCCGGAAAAAGGATTTTCTGCACCAAATCATTACAGGCGACGAAAAGTGGATACTGTATGATAACCCGAAGCGTAAAAAATCATGGGTTGACCCTGGTCAACCTTCGACATCGACTCCAAAGCCCAATATCCACGCCAAGAAAGTTTTGCTCTGCATATGGTGGAATTGGAGAGGTGAGGCCATTTACTGGCAAAGGACGTGGTAAAGTGATACTGCTTCATGACAATGCCCGACCACATGTTGCAAAAGCGACCTGGGATCATATCTTTGCGTTAGGCTGGGAACTTCTCCCGCATGCGGCGTATAGTCCAGACATGGCACCGTCTGATTACTACCTATTCCGGTCGCTGCAGCATCACTTGGCTGATACACACTTCGTGGCACTTGAAGACCTACGCAAATGCATTGATGACTTTATCGCCTCGAAGCCAGGGAGCTTCTATCATCAGGGAATTCGCAAGCTGCCCGAAAGATGGCAAAAGGTTATCGATGCAAACGGGGACTATTTCGTTGATTAATATCTTTTTGTTTGTTTTTAAATAAATATTGAATTTTACAAAAAAAAGCTCAGAACTTTTTTGTACACCTAATATTTAACATTATATTTTTTAGTATTAAATTAAACACTTAAAATGAGACAAAACCGTCAGCATCTAATTCTAAAACTCGATCATCACGTGACGATCAAGTGTTATTTTCTACTATATTTCCTCATGGTGATGAATTTATGTCTCCTGAAAAGAGACTTTACTCCGGTGATAAAAATACCCTTTTGCATTGTCAGGTATCATTTTAGCCCCATGGTCCCGGTTTTTTCGAGAAAGTTAGAAACATTATATTGGTGAGCCATCTGCATACATAGGGGAAGAAACATCTTTCTACAATGTTTATTTACAATTTATTCAACATTATTTACAAAAAAATACGTTTGAACTTGTGTTGCTTATTTACCTACCTTCACAGGTTCAGTCTGTGCATTGATCACCTCTAACTGGAAATATTCAAGGCCCTACAAGATTGCCGAGAGTCGCTCCAGGACGCCATCGTCTTCGGTCTGTTATCGACGCTAATCTCACCATGAACTTGTCGGAAATCTGAAGCACCTCGTAGGTAGTGGGTTTACACTTTGGAGTTGATAGGATCTCGCTTTGCATTAATCACATTAACCTCTGTCATGAGCATCTCAACAGAATGGGCAGTCGAACGGTCACAACCAACAGAACAAAAATACAGAAGATCCAAAACGTCAAACTTCTATAGTCAAACCAAAAAACATTACATTATACACTATAATATACCTATTAAAAACGAAATAATTTACGTTACGACTGAACGTAACTGCTAAAATTAATAAAGATTGTTACATTTTATAATTTTCTGTAAGTATGCACTTAATAAGAATTCAAGCAACTTAAGATCATACCGCTCAAATAGTAAATTGTGATTGTGAGTTTATCTATAAGAAATCCGGAATTAATCCCATCATACATTTTGGAAAATCAACAAGCTTAATAAATATTGTTCCGTAAAAGCTGTTTTTTAGCGAAATCTCAAAAAAAAAACACCATAGCATTCCATGGATTTGGTAAAATTTTGACCCAACCTAAAGTGTTTAGAACAGGTCCGAAACTACTAGCAAAGTCGTTTTTCAAGTTTAACAAAGCAGGAAATGACGAAATACGTGCATTTCCGTCGATTTAAAATTTTTGCGAAATCTCGCAAAACAGGCTTATTCGGCAAAATTTTGGCCCGATCTAAAAAGTTTTATTTCGCCTCCGCGCGTCAAGAACTATCGACTTTAACGTTAAACACGCATGAAATGATGAATTAAACGCGTTATCGCCGACATCGAATTTTCGCACATTTTCGATAAAAAAAAGCCTCATGGTTTTGGCAAAATTTTGGCTCGATCTGAAATTCTTATTTCGTCTCCATATGTCGATTTTAACGTTAAACACGCATAAAAGAATGAATTAAACGCGTTTTCGCTGACATTAAGTTTTCGCACATTTTCGATAAAAAAGTCTTATTGTAGCTCATGGTTTTCGCAAAATTTTGGCCCGACTTAAAATTTAATAGTCTAAAAATTTAACATTATTAATTTCCTTTAAAAATCTGAAATACTTAGTCAGATTAATTATAACATATTACAGTTTTGTAAGGCGATACACAATATTTTACAAGGTAAAAACAACAAACACAATGTAACGCGATTTCTATATAAATTTCGTTATTAAACGAACAAAGTTTTTAATTCTTTAAAAGGATCAGTGAAATACCTACCTAACGCAAACTTTAATAATTTTGTACAAAAGCAAAATGCGGTCCATAGGCAAAGAAAGTATAAACGGAGCGATTAAAAACTTTTCTAATTAGAGTCGTGATGATTGAAACTCACCGATCCTTAGTGATAAACAGGAGATATTATATCAACTTTTACGAATTCTAAGAGCATTTAAACACGCGCACATACACAATGTATGTCTTAAAAGGCGTCCATTTCATAATATTGTTATTGTATAAACAACGATTTGATTTAGATTTTACAGTGAGGAACTACTCGATTCTATTCGAAGCACCTATGCATAACCAATGGAGCTTGTAATTATTATAAGCTCATTTTCGTGTTAATCCAAGTGTAAGCAAAATGATCCAATATGTCTGCATACTTCACAAGCGATTATGGTTTGATAGGTATACGATTTTATCAAAGGGCTCTCTGATTAGTTTAGCCGTCTTGAATAGATTAATAACTGTTTACACTATCTTGCCAAAGCAATAAAGTTTATATAAGAGGTGGGTAAACTTTTTGATCCCGTGTGTCTTGTTTTTCTATTTTTAAGGGATGAATAAACATTTAAACGGAAGGCGATTAACTCTAAAACACATTAACAAAAGTTAAATACTAAGAATATGATTTTTGTAGGTAGGTATTATTTATAACAATTTTGAAAACACTATGTAACAAATGATGGAAATGATGCTGAACGATCTTTCAAACAACTAACGAAGAGCAATTAGCAATTAGCAATTTGGAAAGCCTTTCCACACATGCGGCGCTTCTTTATACAAAAATATCGTAATACTTAGGTGTCTACTAGAAGTCATACACAATAAGATTGTTTTACTGTTTTTTATTGCAACATAATAATTATAAAGAAATCAAACCTATGGAACAACGCAAGTACGAGGCGCGTTTTTTAAGTAAGTACCGTTTTGGAATTAAAAAAAGACGTGCAAAGATATCGCAATAATTTTATTTTTACATGAAAGCCTGTACCTTAATCTACTTTTCTACATAATTTCCGTGAATATTGAGGCACTTGTCATAACGTGGCACCAGTTTTTGAATACCCTCCTCATAAAATTCTGCCGCCTGACTTGTTAACCACTGTATCACAAATGTTTTGACTTCGTTATCGTCTTGAAGATGCTGACCACCCAGGTGTTTCTTCAAGTGCAGGAACAAATGGTAGTCGCTGGGCGCCAGATCAGGGCTGTATGGAGGATGATCTAGAGTTTCCCATTTAAAAGATTTGATGAGATCTTTGGTCCGATCATGTGCACAGTTTTTGGGACAGAAAAGGAGTATTGCTAGTGGAGTTTCTGCCTCGTAATGAGACAATCAATGCAGCGTCTTATTGTGAGACATTGAACAATCTGCGTCGTGCAATCCAGAACAAAAGACGTGGCAAGTTGAGTAAGGGTATCGTTTTGCTGCATGACAATGCCCGTCCACATGTGGCTAATCGGACCAAAGATCTCATCAAATCTTTTAAATGGGAAACTCTAGATCATCCTTCATACAGCCCTGATCTGGCGCCCAGCGACTACCATTTGTTCCTGCACTTGAAGAAACACCTGGGTGGTCAGCATCTTCAAGACGATAACGAAGTCAAAACATTTGTGATACAGTGGTTAACAAGTCAGGCGGCAGAATTTTATGAGGAGGGTATTCAAAAACTGGTGCCACGTTATGACAAGTGCCTCAATATTCACGGAAATTATGTAGAAAAGTAGATTAAGGTACAGGCTTTCATGTAAAAATAAAATTATTGCGATATCTTTGCACGTCTTTTTAATTCCAAAACGGTACTTACTTAAAAAACGCGCCTCGTACATTAATTATCTACGTTCCGCGTAGTGAAGGGCGCAAACTAACAATTTCAAGTCGTCGGGGTATGACAAAAGAACGCAAAGCGATAAGGCGTTTTTAGCAAAATTTCGCCAAATATCGAACTCGACGAAATTCTGTTTACTACGTTCAATTATCAGTCCTATTTTAGATGGAAATAGATGTATCGCATCGCGAACGCCGCAAACTGACAATTTTAGGTTGGTTTCAAAATGTTGACAAAAAGTGCAATTTAAGTTTTCCTCGAAATTTTCACCAAATGTGGAACGATGCGTCCGCGGGCTGTAGTTTGTTCATCCCTGGTTATATGTTTGCCTTCGTATTTTTAAATTTGAGTTTATTAAAAAAATGAAATAAAAAAAGATTCAGATGTATACAAAAACAATGCGAGTAAGCATATTGTGTAGGTTACAACTACTATTATAATATTATTAGGTAGGCTACATATTATATTTAAAAAATGAACTCGCTTTTGTTATTTGGAATAAAATAAAAATAAAAATGCATTGTGATGATTTCCTGTAATGAGAAGTTTAGCTGAGTAATTAACGTTTGCATTTATATACATCCATATCTGTATCAAAAATTAATTCCATAACTTGCTTAATGTTGTAATGTAGACGAAAGTTTATCTTCAAATTATTTATGAAAAGGTTTATGTTGGTTTTGATGTGGGTTCGGCCAAATGAAGGCGTAGATAGTAACTAATTATGTAGGGGCATTGCCATATGCAAGATATTTGAGGCTATAAACCCCAAAAACTTTGAAGGTAAGAACTTCAAAGTTTACAATAAATTTTATTTCGTAGGTATACATGATTATTAAACCGCAATTATCAAAAATCTTTCGAAGTTATAATTTGAAAGATAATAATACTACATTAGAGTTATTAAAGTAAATATGAAATTTTAGTTGAATATAAAAGTCTATAAGTAAATATAACAATTTAATAGTAGATTTTCTTTATATTTGTGATATAAATGGTGTTTTGAAATTGATTGGACATAATTTAAGAACGTATTCTTCACGTCAAAATTTTTACGAAAAGAATAATAGTGTAGGTATCTTGGAAAAGAATTTTCGAACTTAAGTCCATATGGGCTTTTTTTCTTATCTTGATGCTCGTTGTCACTTCCCAAAGTTTGTAAACGGTATTATGAAATTCGTTTTTCCATTGACCGCACGCTTAAATGAGTATGAAATCGGATTTTGTCGTTTATCTCAAAATCGATGTAGCGTACGATAAGAGTGCAAGTGGTCTTATTATTGTAAAACATACCGAAAAATTTCAAAATGTTGCCGACGTTGCAATAATCCCAGTAGCTTTGATCTCATCTTCCACGAAGGGAACTCCCAGGTCTTCGTGGATGGTCTGGTTAGTGACATACCAGGGTCCGTTAATTAGTGAACGTACAATTTTTGACTGGAACCGCTGTATAATGCTGATGTTGGATTTCTTAGCGCATCCCCACAATTGGAGGCCATATATCCATATTGGCTTTAATATAATTTTATATGAGAGTAATTTATTAGAAATTGATAATGAGGATCTTTTACCAAGTAACCAACATCTGCCTGAATTTTAAGTTTAATTGATGTTTTTTTGTTTGTATGTGTTTTTTCCATGTTAATTTCCTCTGGTCTAGATGGAGTCCCAGGTATTTAGCTTCATTCTTCACAAGCATAGGAACACCATCGAAGTTGACCGTCGGACAAGTCGTCGATTTCATACACCGCCGAGATACCTAGTAAAAAATATATATATATTTATTTAAAGAAATTTTAATATCCCGCAACTCGGAAACTAAGCGTTTTCGGGCACGTGTTTATAGAAATTTTTCGTCTTACGTTGACGTGAAGAATACGCCCTTAAAATATGACCAATCAATTTAGGAACACCCTATATAACCTATCTTTGTTTAATTCTTTGAAAATTAGATATTTTTGTACAGTATTTTTTGTTTAAATCGTCCTAATAGTAGAAAATCCCACCGTAAGATTTGTGCTATGATAAAATTTGAGCACAAAAAAATAGCTCGTTAAACCGCGTGTATAAACCTTTACAAAACTTCAATGCTGCCATCGATAAGTCGTCGTTTCTTTGAATAAAAAAATTAAATGTCTGCTTGTTTTTTGTAATAACTGGTATGATAATTCTTGAGGAAATTTCTTATTCCAGTATTTAGAGAACAATTTTTAGATTCGAAAAAGTTTGTGCTGCCATTGTTTCATCGTCGTCTTATCGGCGGCAGCAGCGCTCAAAGAGTTCAAATTTCTATTATCATCAAACTTGAAAATGATTTTTATACCAAATGAAAGCTTACGCTTTCCCGTTGACGAAAAATTAATGCTGCCAGTCGAATATTGTTGTTTATTTCGCGGCAGCAATGGACTGTTGAATGTTTAAGGGGAACCCTAACCAAGACCCTAACTTAATCCCTTTCCAAGAGACCAACCAAGCTCGATTTTCAGAGAATTTATGTTAGAACTTAAAGGTCCATGTATTTACACTTTATAAATACATGGAGAGTTAGTCGACAAAGAAATATCCTACGTCGTATTAATCCTTTTTGTTTGTAATCCTTTTAGAGAACACAACACTCGCTAACTCACACGCAACAAGGCCTTATTAACCGAACGATCACTACTCGCACACACGAACAATACGACGCCGTAATTTAAAATTCGAACTACTGAAACAAGCACTACCGCTTTCTATCATTAACGCGAAAGATCTGAAGCGGTCTAGCCAGAATTCTATATATAAATGCATTCGAGTTATCACATGGATACTAGGAAATCCCATTTTTATTTTAAAAACCTTCAGTTTTTTGTTCGCACTCCGATAAGCTATGAAAGTAGGCGGTGCACATGTTTTATTAGTTTTTTTTGTATTTTATCGGCAAATTAAAAATGCAATTAAGCTTTTATCTGGTTTATGGTTTGTAGTAGGGAAATTTTCAGTGCTTAAGGACATACGAATAGTTTTTAAATTAAAAATAGAGTAAATTTATAATTCTGCGGTATAAAGGCAGTAGATAGTGATTATCCAGATAATTTTAAACTAGTAAGTCTTAGCGAATTTTCATAGAAAATAAAGCTACTGCAGCCTGTCTAATGATGGAACGCAGACGTGTCCTTTTGGCTTTTCTCCGTTCTCGATCCCTAGAATACCAAAATATAGGTCATTCATTTTGGGTCGGTCGTATATGTAATTCAATAATAATTCGTAATAATCAATTTCTTGTGGAGACAATTCTAGTTGCAATTTTGATCGTAGGAGGCTAAAATTTGGACAGCGTATTGTCTTTACGAAAACGAATGACGAGATTGTCAACCAGCCAAATCGACCGACCCGTTTCAAAATGGTGGCTGTTCAAAATTATTCTTGTTAAATTCTAATCTCTGTTATTAGTCATCGAATCGGCAATGTGGAATATGTTTTGGAACTGGCATAAAATTCTCTACCGATCATGTCTCTTTATAATTTTCGATAGGATGCACCGTCTTCGAAATAATAAAAAAAAATGATAATATTTTTTTTAATTCATATAAATATCTCTCGTAAATATTATTTTTCAAAAAATGTATTTCTTTCGAAAGAAATTTAAAAAAATGAGCTTTTTGACATGCGACATGAAAAGTCGGCGAGGCTTGGGCGCGGATCGATTTTATTGATTGCTGCCGTGAATTAAACAATATTCGTGTTTCAGCATTAATTTTTCATTTGGTATAAAAATCATTTTCATGTTTGATGATAATAGAAAATTAAACTCTTTGAGCGCTGCTGCCGACGATAAAAAAATGGCAGCATAAACTTTTTCAAACCTAAAAATTATTTTCTAAATACTGGAATAAGAAATTTCCTCAAGTATTTTCATACCAGTTATTACAAAAAACAAGCAGACATTTTATTTTTTTATTTAAAGAAACGACGACTTATCGATGGCAGCATTGGAGTTTTGTAAAGGTTTATACACGCGGTTTAACGAGCTATTTTTTTGTGTTCAAATTTTATCATAGCGCAAATCTTACGGTGGGATCTTAGACTATAATTGCACCTACGTAAAAATTAAATTGATTTTCCTTCCATTATAATACGAAGAAAATATTTTAGATGAAAACTACCGATTTCTATTTGTATCATATAATCTTCTAGGATTAGACAATACATTCAAGTTCATATAAGTAATAGTATTAATTCTGAAGTAAATCTAAATTTAAATTTATTCTTTCATGTTGCGGTAATTTGCAGATTTTTAGAATTTCTCTTTCCACGTTTTCCTTAATTATCTTTCTAAAGTTTTTAAGGGTATTACGCTTGAAAAGCACCGTAAAAATGTGTTTCATTAACAATTTTAACGATCTATAGGAAAAGACTCATTATTTTTTGTTTTAAATACCTACCATTTGGATTTTGTACTATTTCTACAGATTTCCTAAATTGTTGGTTCAATTTATTGTACGATTAGGTATAGTTAACATTATTTAATGAAAAATTATTTAATATAAATGTATCTTCGTTCGTATTTGTATTAGGAGAATAGGTAGGTATACAGTTTTTAGAAGAATACATATTATGTGCATCTTAAACTCAGTTATGTTAAGTTGTAATCAAATTAAAGTACATACCGCATAAATCTTGTATGACTCGCGGCGATTTGTCTATTTCTCGGCGAATTTCCGGTATTTTGCTTGAGGGTGTTAATTAACGCTTCTTCCGCTTTTAAGTTTTATCTAGTCTCCGTTGCTCTATACATCTCGTTATAACTAATTGTGAGCAGGTTTTATTTCTGGGATTAACCTGAAACTTGAAAATATTTTATTTCCATTTACACTAAAATTGTTACAACAAAAATTAAATATGAATAATAATCACATATTTCTTTTTCTTATGAACAACTTAATAAATTACGTTACAATTTAAATTATATTACTATTAAATTTATACAAGTATATTAGGTACCTATATAAAATATGTTTATATTTATATATCTTATATAAATACAGTCGAACTTCCTTAATAAGTCGAATCTCCATTGTTTACTGAAAAAAGTTCGAGATGTAGAAACCTTTTTTAAGGTAAAATGCTATCCTGACACAGAAATTTCTTTAAAAATTTGATATATAGAACAATTCGACCTATATATAAAAGTTCGAGTTATGGAAATTCGGCTGTAAGCATTTATTAAATTTAGTAAGTACGTAATGTTTTTTCCAGTAGTATTCCAATAGTACAAATAATCGAAGTATATATTAGTTTATTACAACACTTATTCACAAAATGTGTGTCCAGGGTTAAAGTTTACAATAAAATTTAGTTACTTAAATCAAACTTTCCACCTATTTTGTAACTAAAATTCCTAATAAATAATGCTGCCACTACGATTTTTATAAATCGTAGGTAATAACGTAGAACTATAAATTTTGTAAAACAATATTATTGAACCTGAACTTTATATAAATTATTGTCGATTTCGGGTTTAGAGATAACGAATAAAAAATTTAATTCAAACGACTGCTTTACAGTTTAAACCTCCATATAAGTTTCTCTTTGAATGCAAAATATAGATAAATTAATTGGATTTTACGAAATACAGTTAAGTCCTATAGGTAGGTATCTACTTCGGTATATACATAACTATATAATACAATTTTATTATTAGTATAGGTAGGTACTTATTGAACGAACAGAAATATATATTTCGCATATTTCGAAAAACATGTAGTTGCATAAATTGATTTATCTTCGTTAATATTGAACCTACAGCATTATTTTATTTTAAATGTTTTATTCAAAAAGTTCAGAAAATTGAAGTAATAACGGCTTTGCAATATATAATTAATGGAAATATTTATCGATTAAAATACTAAAATGCAAATATTAAAAAAAAAACGTTGGAGGAACAAAGGGCTCTGACGTTTATTCTGGTTAGTACATGGTATAGAATATACCCCTATTTCATGCTTGTATCACAAATTACATTATTTTTACACTATTAGAACCTACACTATAAGGGGCGCTTTCATCCAAATGTTTTTAAATTTTTCTTTCATAAATTCAGAAACACATGTTTTCTAAAACAAAAATAAGATGATAAAGTAATATTCACCTGAGTAATGCGGAAATTATGCACGTCGGGCGCTCGATAATTACTTCGGAGACGCACCATCGTGGAGAAAAACATTCATAATTCTTGATTCCATCGCCCTCCCAAGTTGGAATTTGGAATAGTAGTAACCAATCGATGTAAGAATTACTGGAAAAAATTACAAAAATTAAAGCATCATTTTTTGAAATATTCGCGTTTTAGTATTTGTTTGCGCCGATGTAGAAAGGCAAATTTAGTTTAAGTTTTAAATATAATCGTAATATAGTATAGAATATCATGTGCGGTACATCACAGCGTGTAAAGTTCAATATTATCTTCCTAAAAGTCCATCCCACACACAAACAAAAATAACAAGATAGCGAACCACGGAAGTGAAGTGAGTCGATATAATTAAGAATCCCATAATAGATACAGTCCATTAAAAGCAATACAAAACAGTATTTTAATCGAGAAAAAACAATTTCAGTAATTATACATCGTATACATCGCAAAGCCGCTATTATTCTCTCAACTTTTTTGAATGAAATGTAAAAACAAATAACTCTGTAGGTCCAATATTAAGGAACCAATTTATGCAACTCCGTGTTTTTCGAAAGATGCGAAATTCAAATACGAATTTCTTGCGAATGCGTAGGCCTAAATATCTAAAATTCAGTATTTTAAAATAACTTTATATAACTAATGTGTCCAATTTTTAATAACATTGGAGTTGGTGACGCACAAAGTCATTGGTTGATTTGACGTGGAATTATTCGTAAGCCTAATATATAATTAATTTAATCTTTAATAACTATTGTTACAGAACATTTTTATATTGAAATTATTAATTCTTTAAGCATATTTTGATTATTAACGGTATTTATACCGATAACTTAATAAGGTATAATTATAAGTCAATTCTTATATAAGCATTAATTTAAAAGAGCGTCGTTCTAACTTATGTACATAGGTATGCTAATTAGCAAAAGTGTTTAATAATAAAACAACATATGGAAAATTTCCTTTAGAAAATCTAAGGCGAATGCGAAAAATAAATAAATAGATTTCTGTTAAAAATTTTAAATTAGGTTCATTTATTTAAGTTAGATAACTCATAGAATCAGTTCCTTAAATGGAAAAACCTTGGAGAGATTGAAAACAATAAATATTTAATACACAGTTTAATAAACTTATATAGAATGTTTCAAGTTTTCTTGAACTTTCCTTTATTAAAATTTCTCTAATTAATTAACTTAGGTTCGTATTATATATTTATAATAGTGAGTTTAGGTACTAAAACACCACAATTTTATTATTCTTTGTAGGTAGGTACGTTATTTTAAAAGAAACTGATTACCTAATGGATGGCTTTATATCTATACAATTTGGACAGTAGCTCATCATAATCTGTACCTAATTACCAGTATAACATTACGGTCGAAGGACTTAATTGATTTTGTTTAACACATTTTTTGAAGACCCCCGCAGCTGATTGGAAAAACCGTTTTCGCGAATTAATGCTAAAATAATTCTACTGGAAAGTGTTTGAAATTTGATTCGGCGTTAAATTACGAGCCGTAGTAAAAGAATATTTAAAAAACGAACACCGCGTTAAAACAGAATATTCAAAGCAATCGAGGAAATTTTATTAAACCAATATTTATTTCTAATGGCACAAGCAGAACGAGACGAGTAATTATGTACATACATATGTACATAGTAGGGCACCTCACAAAAAAAGAAGCGAAGAGGTCAGTTTTGTACTACTATTGCATTTCGGAAGAAAGTTAATTGAAACCGTATATGGAGAATTCGTAGAATATTTGTTATCTATAGAAATTGAGGCGCCTCATTGTCAGTTTGTTATTTAGTTTTGAAACGCAACGCTAACGTTCAATTTCAACATTCCTGAATAAACTGCGTTACAGAGAAACATTTCCTTTCTAATTAAGTAAAACAACGTTTTATTTTTTGGAGTTACATTCTTAATTACAGGGCGACAACGAATTAACTAGTCAAACACTTAACCACATGTACTTGACGTTAAAATAAGTCGATTTATCTATTTAATAAACCTCTTCCCGGAAATTCATAGTTAAGGAGTTTATTAATATTTAAGTATTAAGTATAATTTTAATTTTTCATAATTAAAAATGTAGGTAAAATATTAATTAGACATTCGTTAAACTTGCGATATATAAAGATAAACTATAGTTATTTATAAGATTTTATTGATAAATTGAAAAATAAATATCGGTAAGTATGGGTAGCTATACCTGTTTGACTATTCGGATTTAGTTAATTGGGATTTAATTGTTTTTATCAAAAATTTTGTTATCTAAATACTACCTGCTTTCATGAAATCGTTTTTTTAATCGTATTTAGTAGTATAAGTAAACCATCTCCATTTAAAAGTCGAATTATTTTCTAGACTTAACTATGCTTAATTAAATATTACGTATTATGTGTTTTTCTTTTCAATTAGACACTTAGGGACCTACTTATTTTATAATAATCATGAAATAAAAAAAGAACCTGTAGGAAAATAGTTAGATTGTTTCAAAATTTATGTAAAATATAAATTAAAAAATGGCAGTGTTTCTAAATGCAACCAACGGTGACACTATTTCCTATCGTAAATTGCTAATAAAAAAAGAAATATTACTTATTGTAATAATATATTTACAACCTTATAAATTGTTTAATGTCATGTATCTTCGCAGTGTGCTATAATTACATGTCGATAGGCACTGTTGTGCTAACAATGATCACTAATCGAAGATACATAACTGTCAGGCTGAGAATTTATTATGCATTATACAACATTGAAAACATCAGTAAGTAGTTAATAGAAATTTGATATTAATTAGCATCGAAATAAATTTTCTTAAATAGACAGTATGAATGAAAGCTAATGTAATAAAAATATGCAACTACGTATCTACTAAAATAAAATATTGTACAAAATGAGTGTAAGTACCTACCTACCTAAAGAGGAATAATTGTATAGGTAGGTACATAACTACCTCAAACCTTAACAGTTTAGTTATATTGTAGGTAATTGTACCTACATAGGTTTAAATTATTAAATATTAACAGCAGTAAATATCCACACCAAAAGTTTCTAATTCGTAGTTTTAGTTTAATTCGAGTTTCTAATAAGCAACATGGAATATACAGGAATACACACAGGAATACTACAGGAATATTGTTTTCAAGACTGGATTGTTATTCCATTGAAACTACCGCTTCATATAATATTTCAGTTTTGTTATTAACATCATAACGTATATATATACGTTAGTAAATGATACTTTCGAAAATCGATTATCCATAAATCACACAAAATTACTATATTGAAATTCTTCTTGTGTATTCAGTGATGTACGATAGCATAATATAAAAAATTCATATTTCAATGAGCTTCTAACAATAAGTATTTTTCTTTTCCGGAGCTATTGACGTGAGAATACTATGCTGTTAAAATAAAATTACGCGTGCTTTATTACAAGGTACAAATTTTTTTATGGTATTTTAATTATTAAAGATGTTAAAAGAAGTGATTTTAAGCGAGATTTGCCAAAGAGCCGTCCTAAATCAAACCCGCTTCGACGAGCACCGGAATTTTGGGGATGATAACAGTGTGCACACCATTAAGCAGACACTATCGTTAAAGCCATAACCGTTGAGTCGCAGTTTTTCAACCATTACACCATTAACACGTCAAAAGGTACAACTTAAAGACCAAATAAATAAAATAATGCCCTCCGAAGTTCGGCTCCAATAAATACTACTTGATAAACCCATTCTATTAATTTCTTAACAGATCAATTCTTATTCGAATTACTTTAACTGAATATAAAGTCGACGTTTTTAAATCTTGTCCTTTCATCGAATTAATTAGACATTTTTTATTCCTTATGTTAGTAAACAAATAAAAATTACATTTATCGTTGATTTTTATATCTATACATTTTTGTTTTAAATTATACGAAAATCCGCTGGCTAAGGCTATTCTTAATTAAATATCGAAACAGAATTTCGATTAGGCAATTCAATTAAAAGTTGATTCATTTACGACATAGGTACTACCTTTAATGTAGTTCACCTACCTACTAAACATCTACAATATATGGGAATAAGTATAAAGTTACAATCTATTCAACAGAAGTTGCACGTATACAAACAGCGCCAGCGGTGTTTTCCAATTACCCGGCAATTTTTTAAAAATCCAGATGAAATAAAATGAAATGGTTGGCCTACTTGGCCTATAGATAACTAGGTTTATAGTTTATTTTAAATAAAATAGTTTAAATTTTAAATTTATTTTATATAGGACATCGAGCAAAGGAGAAAATTTAATTCAAACTGTTGTTACTTCACGACATCTTTACGTTTTAAGAAATTTGTTTCACACACCCGTCATCGCCGACGAAAATATTATCGTTGAGAAATTGCCGATGTTAAATTAGTCACTGCAACAGTTAATCTACGCTTAGACTTACGTAAGTACTTACAACAATTTAGAGAACAATACTCTATCTTAATACGGATTCCGTAATATTTGTGCGAAGCCTGATAAATGGATGTTATCCGTTGACAATTTTCTACGAGTACCGATTCTCGTGTTAATCAAATTTTGAGCTTATAGTAAGACGACTAAGTTTATTAGAGAAATCAGTTTTTAAAATAATTTTTCCAATAAAAATGCAGACGTATTATGTATAAAATTAAAGGGTTTCTTTAAATTTTAAAAGCTTATCAAAATAAAATACCTATATCAAATGCAAATTAGACAATATTATTAAAATAATCTATTTTAAATCGAATTATAAATAATAAATACACAAATTAAAAGTTACGCCAATAACAAGTAATACAAGATCAAAATAATAAACGAATTTTGTTAACTAGATAACGCTTTGATGATTATAGTTCTAAGTAGGTACACTTATACGAGTGACGTAAAATGATTTAAAAAATTATAAAAAAAGGTAGGTATCACAAAGCAGTTTGTTAAAATTATATTAATCCAAAAATTGTTTATATCGGCAATTTTCCCGGCTTACGAGCTGAACAAAGAAGGCATTTTATTACTTCAAGGTTTCTTTGTAGCCCTATGGAGACGGCAGCTCTCGGAATTAGTAATTTTTGGATTTCTAAGAAAGGGTCGATATAATATCGGATAATAAAAAGTCGTATCAATGGCAGATATGATGTTTGCCGACCGGTATAATACTTTCTCTAGGTGTTTCTGAAATTGTATTGCATTTATTTTGTCAATGCGAGTGTATATTACATACAAATTAAACCATTTTTTGGACAAGTCTTGTAAATAATATTTAAATACTACCTAAACATTTAATTTAAAAAGCAATAGTGTTCGGGACCGAATAACCTTTATTCAAGTCGAGCGAACCGAACGTCTCGATTTGTCAATTTGCTTTTAAGTAGGTAGGCCAAAATTTTAATGCCTGTTTTATTCAATAAATTAATAAATTGACGACTATTATAATAGACGTACTATTAAATACATTATTTAATTACATATTAAATGTATTCAAGGTCATGTTTTAAAGTCATTTTGAGGTATTAAAGTTGAGGGTGGATTAATTACATTATTTTCAGAAATATTCAAAGCAGGTAATACGAAAGTTATTTAACTTTAGTCTTAGAATATAAGATATTCAACGTTAAAAGATATTTTTATTTTTAGCAAAAGCTTCTATAATTTATAGATGTCGTTACGTAAAAAGTTTTTTTTATGTCCATCGATAAGTAATTTTACTTGAGAAGGTACCTATTTATCTATTTTTAATGTATAATATATACAGTGTGTACACGGATGGACCTAAATATAGTTGTAAAGTTTTTATCTCTCGTGTTTAGAAGAAAAGTCATTCTTTCTAAAGTTTTGCTTAGTTTTAAAACACCTTAGCCATAGTCATAATGTCAATATAACATACAGGGTTGTTTAAAAATAATGAAACATTAAATTATTCAAGAGTAAAGTATCAATTGTTCGAGTAAAAATGAAAAATATTAGAGGAAAGCATTATTTCTAATGTGAATAGAAGTTCAAATATGAAATTTCAAAACTTTGTCTCAAAGTTGATATCTTGTAATACTTAACACTATTTTTTTTTAAGTATTTTCACCTCGCATGCGATCTTTTGCGCCTTTACTATACTGGCGCTTGTGTGCGTTGTACACATTGCACATTGTATCGGTACGCCGTTGGTAGACAATAAAAACAGAAAAAGAAGAGGCTAATAAAGCGAAATGTAATCAAAGAAAAGAAACCAAGAAGATGGGCGAAAAGAATAAGCTTAATCAGAATGCAATCGGAAACCATAACAGACACATAAAAAGAAATAATAAACAGCAATCAGGCAATACAAAATGTAAAGAGTTACTGCGTCTAGCTGAAAATGGCCATTACACCCGGATATCATTTCGTATTTCTATAATGATATTTTATGAGCAACGATCACTTTTGATAAAGGAAATAGATGAACTAAGTACTTATTTCTACATAAGTTAATTCAAAAAGAAATATTGAATTTATGTATATTGTGTCATTTTCACTAATAAAAGACGTTTGCTTATCCTTATTATCCTTGTATTATATATTAAACATAATGACGAAATACACGCTTTTGCTATCCCGGTTTAACATACCATTATTCATGTGGTGGAATCGTGTATCTAGCTTGTTAATATAATAACCACGGTTTCAATAACGTAGACGTTTATTAAATATCGCGAGAAAACTGCAAAATCGACAATTTCGTTAAAGTGGCTATAGTCGAGTACCTCTATCCCACACTTATACGATCTATTAATTTTACGAGTTAATTAATTAAGGATTTTCTCATTAAATATTCATTCGAAATAACCATACTATCGCAAATTTGTAATTTTGTTACCTTAAAATATGGGTAACTGGAAATGTAAATTAAATTAACGAGGAGTTCTCTACCCTCCGGATATCCAGGAGGAACATGCAGTCAGTCGAATAAAAACAAAATTAGGAATAAATTTAAAATAAGGCGTAGGTAGTTTATAGGTTATTATATATCTATTTCTTAAATGTGGGAAAAAATTATTTACCTATGTTGTAAAAAACTGTGAAGTGAAGTAATAAAAAACATTTCAATGTCGATATGTCGATTTATTGAAATTTGTAAAGTTTGTAACGGCATAAATGAATAATTCTTGTGTTGTTATTTCTGAAAGATTGAAATACTTCTTTATTTAATTTTTAAGTTTTTAATATTTTTGAGTAATAAGTAAACGTCAACAATTTTTGTTTTTACCCAAGGTTTTAGATGAAAATGATCTAAAGCGATAATTATCTAAACAGACTCGACTTGTTCGTTATTTGAACATGATTCGCTGAAAACCAATAATTGATATAGATAGGTGCTTGCGTAAAATAAATAACAAACATAATTAAACTGTGAATACGAAAGTTTCTCGGATAACATTTCAGTCTTAATACGTTTGTATTAATATCTAACAATAAATATCGGTAAGTATGGGTAGCTATACCTGTTTGACTATTCGGATTTAGTTAATTGGGATTTAATTGTTTTTATCAAAAATTTTGTTATCTAAATACTACCTGCTTTCATGAAATCGTTTTTTTAATCGTATTTAGTAGTATAAGTAAACCATCTCCATTTAAAAGTCGAATTATTTTCTAGACTTAACTATGCTTAATTAAATATTACGTATTATGTGTTTTTCTTTTCAATTAGACACTTAGGGACCTACTTATTTTATAATAATCATGAAATAAAAAAAGAACCTGTAGGAAAACAGTTAGATTGTTTCAAAATTTATGTAAAATATAAATTAAAAAATGGCAGTGTTTCTAAATGCAACCAACGGTGGTACTATTTCCTATCGTAAATTGCTAATAAAAAAAGAAATATTACTTATTGTAATAATATATTTACAACCTTATAAATTGTTTAATGTCGCGTATCTTCGCAGTGTGCTATAATTACATGTCGATAGGCACTGTTGTGCTAACGATGATCACTAATCGAAGATACATAACTGTCAGGCTGAAAATTTATTATGCATTATACAACATTGAAAACATCAGTAAGTAGTTAATAGAAATTTGATATTAATTAGCATAGAAATAAATGTTCTTAAATAGACAATATGAATGAAAGCTAATGTAATAAAAATATGCAACTACGTATCTACTAAAATAAAATATTGTACAAAATGAGTGTAAGTACCTACCTACCTAAAGAGGAATAACTGTATAGGTAGGTACATAAACACCTCAAACCTTAACAGTTTAGTTATATTGTAGGTAATTGTACCTACATAGGTTTAAATTATTAAATATTAACAGCAGTAAATATCCACACCAAAAGTTTCTAATTCGTAGTTTTAGTTTCATCCGAGTTTCTAATAAGCAACATGGAATATACAGGAATACACACAGGAATACTACAGGAATATTGTTTTCAAGACTGGATTGTTATTCCATTGAAACTACCGCTTCATATAATATTTCAGTTTTGTTATTAACATCATAACGTATATATATACGTTAGTAAATGATACTTTCGAAAATCGATTATCCATAAATCACACAAAATTACTATATTGAAATTCTTCTTGTGTATTCAGTGATGTACGATAGCATAATATAAAAAATTCATATTTCAATGAGCTTCTAACAATAAGTATTTTTCTTTTCCGGAGCTATTGACGTGAGAATACTATGCTGTTAAAATAAAATTACGCGTGCTTTATTACAAGGTACAAATTTTTTTATGGTATTTTAATTATTAAAGATGTTAAAAGAAGTGATTTTAAGCGAGATTTGCCAAAGAGCCGTCCTAAATCAAACCCGCTTCGACGAGCACCGGAATTTTGGGGATGATAACAGTGTGCACACCATTAAGCAGACACTATCGTTAAAGCCATAACCGTTGAGTCGCAGTTTTTCAACCATTACACCATTAACACGTCAAAAGGTACAACTTAAAGACCAAATAAATAAAATAATGCCCTCCGAAGTTCGGCTCCAATAAATACTACTTGATAAACCCATTCTATTAATTTCTTAACAGATCAATTGTTATTCGAATTACTTTAACTGAATATAAAGTCGACGTTTTTAAATCTTGTCCTTTCATCGAATTAATTAGACATTTTTTATTCCTTATGTTAGTAAACAAATAAAAATTACATTTATCGTTGATTTTTATATCTATACATTTTTGTTTTAAATTATACGAAAATCCGCTGGCTAAGGCTATTCTTAATTAAATATCGAAACAGAATTTCGATTAGGCAATTCAATTAAAAGTTGATTCATTTACGACATAGGTACTACCTTTAATGTAGTTCACCTACCTACTAAACATCTACAATATATGGGAATAAGTATAAAGTTACAATCTATTCAACAGAAGTTGCACGTATACAAACAGCGCCAGCGGTGTTTTCCAATTACCCGGCAATTTTTTAAAAATCCAGATGAAATAAAATGAAATGGTTGGCCTACTTGGCCTATAGATAACTAGGTTTATAGTTTATTTTAAATAAAATAGTTTAAATTTTAAATTTATTTTATATAGGACATCGAGCAAAGGAGAAAATTTAATTCAAACTGTTGTTACTTCACGACATCTTTACGTTTTAAGAAATTTGTTTCACACACCCGTCATCGCCGACGAAAATATTATCGTTGAGAAATTGCCGATGTTAAATTAGTCACTGCAACAGTTAATCTACGCTTAGACTTACGTAAGTACTTACAACAATTTAGAGAACAATACTCTATCTTAATACGGATTCCGTAATATTTGTGCGAAGCCTGATAAATGGATGTTATCCGTTGACAATTTTCTACGAGTACCGATTCTCGTGTTAATCAAATTTTGAGCTTATAGTAAGACGACTAAGTTTATTAGAGAAATCAGTTTTTAAAATAATTTTTCCAATAAAAATGCAGACGTATTATGTATAAAATTAAAGGGTTTCTTTAAATTTTAAAAGCTTATCAAAATAAAATACCTATATCAAATGCAAATTAGACAATATTATTAAAATAATCTATTTTAAATCGAATTATAAATAATAAATACACAAATTAAAAGTTACGCCAATAACAAGTAATACAAGATCAAAATAATAAACGAATTTTATTAACTAGATAACGCTTTGATGATTATAGTTCTAAGTAGGTACACTTATACGAGTGACGTAAAATGATTTAAAAAATTATAAAAAAAGGTAGGTATCACAAAGCAGTTTGTTAAAATTATATTAATCCAAAAATTGTTTATATCGGCAATTTTCCCGGCTTACGAGCTGAACAAAGAAGGCATTTTATTACTTCAAGGTTTCTTTGTAGCCCTATGGAGACGGCAGCTCTCGGAATTAGTAATTTTTGGATTTCTAAGAAAGGGTCGATATAATATCGGATAATAAAAAGTCGTATCAATGGCAGATATGATGTTTGCCGACCGGTATAATACTTTCTCTAGGTGTTTCTGAAATTGTATTGCATTTATTTTGTCAATGCGAGTGTATATTACATACAAATTAAACCATTTTTTGGACAAGTCTTGTAAATAATATTTAAATACTACCTAAACATTTAATTTAAAAAGCAATAGTGTTCGGGACCGAATAACCTTTATTCAAGTCGAGCGAACCGAACGTCTCGATTTGTCAATTTGCTTTTAAGTAGGTAGGCCAAAATTTTAATGCCTGTTTTATTCAATAAATTAATAAATTGACGACTATTATAATAGACGTACTATTAAATACATTATTTAATTACATATTAAATGTATTCAAGGTCATGTTTTAAAGTCATTTTGAGGTATTAAAGTTGAGGGTGGATTAATTACATTATTTTCAGAAATATTCAAAGCAGGTAATACGAAAGTTATTTAACTTTAGTCTTAGAATATAAGATATTCAACGTTAAAAGATATTTTTATTTTTAGCAAAAGCTTCTATAATTTATAGATGTCGTTACGTAAAAAGTTTTTTTTATGTCCATCGATAAGTAATTTTACTTGAGAAGGTACCTATTTATCTATTTTTAATGTATAATATATACAGTGTGTACACGGATGGACCTAAATATAGTTGTAAAGTTTTTTATCTCTCGTGTTTAGAAGAAAAGTCATTCTTTCTAAAGTTTTGCTTAGTTTTAAAACACCTTAGCCATAGTCATAATGTCAATATAACATACAGGGTTGTTTAAAAATAATGAAACATTAAATTATTCAAGAGTAAAGTATCAATTGTTCGAGTAAAAATGAAAAATATTAGAGGAAAGCATTATTTCTAATGTGAATAGAAGTTCAAATATGAAATTTCAAAACTTTGTCTCAAAGTTGATATCTTGTAATACTTAACACTATTTTTTTTTAAGTATTTTCACCTCGCATGCGATCTTTTGCGCCTTTACTATACTGGGCTTGTGTGCGTTGTACACATTGCACATTGTATCGGTACGCCGTTGGTAGACAATAAAAACAGAAAAAGAAGAGGCTAATAAAGCGAAATGTAATCAAAGAAAAGAAACCAAGAAGATGGGCGAAAAGAATAAGCTTAATCAGAATGCAATCGGAAACCATAACAGACACATAAAAAGAAATAATAAACAGCAATCAGGCAATACAAAATGTAAAGAGTTACTGCGTCTAGCTGAAAATGGCCATTACACCCGGATATCATTTCGTATTTCTATAATGATATTTTATGAGCAACGATCACTTTTGATAAAGGAAATAGATGAACTAAGTACTTATTTCTACATAAGTTAATTCAAAAAGAAATATTGAATTTATGTATATTGTGTCATTTTCACTAATAAAAGACGTTTGCTTATCCTTATTATCCTTGTATTATATATTAAACATAATGACGAAATACACGCTTTTGCTATCCCGGTTTAACATACCATTATTCATGTGGTGGAATCGTGTATCTAGCTTGTTAATATAATAACCACGGTTTCAATAACGTAGACGTTTATTAAATATCGCGAGAAAACTGCAAAATCGACAATTTCGTTAAAGTGGCTATAGTCGAGTACCTCTATCCCACACTTATACGATCTATTAATTTTACGAGTTAATTAATTAAGGATTTTTCTCATTAAATATTCATTCGAAATAACCATACTATCGCAAATTTGTAATTTTGTTACCTTAAAATATGGGTAACTGGAAATGTAAATTAAATTAACGAGGAGTTCTCTACCCTCCGGATATCCAGGAGGAACATGCAGTCAGTCGAATAAAAACAAAATTAGGAATAAATTTAAAATAAGGCGTAGGTAGTTTATAGGTTATTATATATCTATTTCTTAAATGTGGGAAAAAATTATTTACCTATGTTGTAAAAAACTGTGAAGTGAAGTAATAAAAAACATTTCAATGTCGATATGTCGATTTATTGAAATTTGTAAAGTTTGTAACGGCATAAATGAATAATTCTTGTGTTGTTATTTCTGAAAGATTGAAATACTTCTTTATTTAATTTTTAAGTTTTTAATATTTTTGAGTAATAAGTAAACGTCAACAATTTTTGTTTTTACCCAAGGTTTTAGATGAAAATGATCTAAAGCGATAATTATCTAAACAGACTCGACTCGTTCGTTATTTGAACATGATTCGCTGAAAACCAATAATTGATATAGATAGGTGCTTGCGTAAAATAAATAACAAACATAATTAAACTGTGAATACGAAAGTTTCTCGGATAACATTTCAGTCTTAATACGTTTGTATTAATATCTAACAATAAATATAACGTGGAAAGCAAAATCGAAATTTCCATTCGCCGCGTATTCGAACAAAAGTGAAAATAAAACTAAGAAAACTTCTGCGACAGCAATATACGCTTTACTGTTCGGTAGAATTTTCCGGTCCGAACCACAGAACATTTATCAGCGTATACGAGACAAAGCAAATTATAAGTAATGTGATACGCCACGTAGATACCTGCGGTTCTTAGCGAGCGCTTAATATGGTAAACGTTCCAGTATTCAACCATTCTACTGCCCCCGCAGTTGCATATTTTATAAAGTTAAAGTTACGTACAGCTAGCTATTCAGATGATGCGCTTCAAATACGCGAGAGTTAAATTTAGAAAGTACATACATATGGCAAATTATCATAAAACAAACATTTTAAACAAGCGGCGAAGACGAGTTCATTTAATTATTATTAATTTTATTTACTGAAATGAATAAGTAAATAAATATAGGCGGGTACCTACCTATAATAAAACTTCCGCCATTTCTCCCGGTTTTATTTTTATTTTAATTATAAACAACAATGTGCAGAGTTACCTTACTTCAAGAAGAAACGGGAAAAGTCGAAATAATAGGGAAATACTGTGGTGTATTATAAATGGTTATGTTTGATATAGTCGTAGAAATGTATATTCATATTTTCAACGAAACGGGAATAAACATTATTAACTGTTTTTTTTTATAATAATCGTACATGTTTAGGTATTATTCAAATATTAAACAATTTCATTTGAAATTTAGAAACAACACTGACGCGTTTTTAATTACCTACAGTTAAAAAAAATATATAATTTTCAATAAAAATATTTTCAATAGTAGTTATCGGTTTTCTAATTTTAAAATCTATGCGACTATTTCGTTTTAAATTATGCTTAATATCATATCAACCTAATTAAATATTATTTCTTTTAAGCAAAAGTTTGTATTATGAAACTTACATGAATATTACGGGTTTGGGAATTTATTAGGCAGTTTTATTTTAAGATTGCGAAATTTTAATGATCGTTATACTTAATAATTGTCACCTTTAAGTGTAACATACGGAGTGTAGGTACGTACATTATACATTTTTTTTATGTAAAACTAGTCTACACTTCTCTGTTAACCATTTTTAACCCCAAACTGAAAAATGGGTATAATAAAAGTGACAACGTATTTTAGTATAGTTGAGCCCTGTTATTTAAAATTTCGTGTTGCCTTTTCTTTATAAGTTCACAACATTTCAACGTTGTATTAAAATCGGTAATTTCCTCACATCGAAGATATCGTAATGGGTTGACGAAAAGAATGTTTATAATTACGCTTACTTGTACCCTTCCATGTTGACATTGCGCATTCAATAGTTTATAATATGTATGTTAACCATAAAAATTCTCATCTTAACCTCTTGTTGGCATTGTGTGTGTTAATTTATGTAATAAGATGGCTAAAAGTAGAAGCGCACTTTCGCACCTTTATTATTTAAATTAACGCGAAAAATAATCGTCGGAATAAAACATCAACTAACGTAACTTGTTTATTTGTCGTCATAACATTTTAATTTAAAAAAATTAAAAACGTGCAAAAATATTTCAATATGGCGACAAGCGAACAACTACACCATCTATTTAACTTAATTCATTTTATTTCGGCGATTACTTTTTGTATTACTTATGTTAGTTACAATCGTTTATAATACAAATAACGTTTATCTTCGTTAGGCATTTTATAAAATAATAATTTTCTAAATTCTCTTATAACGTGATGATGAGGGATATTTCTACAATTCAACGTATATGTATAGACTATATGACAAGTACGACTACTTTACAAACCTATTTGTAATTAAGACAAGTGTTATGTTTGTTATAATACACTAACACCGCTTGTTTTGTAAGGAGTTATAAATGTTAACATTTAGAACGGTAAATTATTTGCTGCGAGGATTGGAGGAAAATCTTTATAAAAAAAAAATATGACATACCGTTTTCACTTAAATAGTTCTTAAAGTGTCATGTATTAACAATAAAATATATCTTCATTTTGTTCTTGTTCTTGTTCTTACTACAAACGTAGTGACTGATGTAATGAAATATAATGTAAGTTTTTGAAATGTCTTTTCCCTTACTGTCTGGTATATTATTTTCGAAATATTTATCGTTATTAACGTTATAAAATGATTGCCGCATTTGTACGAAGCTATAAATTACCTATATGTAAGTACTTATCAGTTTTTAAACGTAAATATTACTATAAAAAATTATATCACATAATAATGATGTAATAAAAGTATCAGAATGTAAAAATAGAGTTTAATAAAAATTAGGCACTGGGATACAGAAATTCTTAACGTTTATCGTAAGTATTCATTTTTTTTTACATAAAAATATCAAATTCGTAGAAGTATTTTACTACTTTGTGGCTTGAAGCAATGCAAAACCGTTAAAATTGCAAATTCTAACCATGAAAATGTTGTGAAAAATTTGCATGCTGAAACAGATAATTTTATTATTATTATTTGATGATATCTATTACTAATAATAGAAACAACTAAACAAACATCTATTAAAAGATAGAACAGCTTATTGTTTGTTAATATTAATATTTTTGCGATAAGATGTAGGTACCTAACATATTAAACGTTTGTTCAAAAATTAATAGCCTTAATATTGCTTAATAATTGCTTTTACGCTCCTTGAATATTTTAATTAAAATAATATCAAAACTGATGAATAAAATTAACAATTACTAATAAAATATTAAACAATGAAAATATTTTAGACCTTAGAACAATAAAGCGCGATAATATTATACGAAACGAAATTATGTTTTATTGAAGCTGTCGTAAATTTACATAAATTAATATTTAGTCATTTATACGAGTAATTTCACAAGCCTTTTATCCATTTTGTTCTTTATTGCAGTTTACTGTTTCAAATCGAAAATTTACTGATTGTAGAGTAGAACATTATCTTGAAAGTTATTAGCGTATGTATTTGCGTTTAAAATAGTGTAAAGTGTAGGTATACATGTTGTACCTATGTAAATATCCACATACATTACACAACTTATAAATCATACATGTTTAAATATGTACTATGTATACCAAATAAAATTATAAGTATAGTCTATTTCCTAACCGCCGCCGAAGTCCTAAATGTGAAGGTATTAACAAGACGGATTACAATTACTATTAGAATTACTAAAAATAGACGATGCAGAGTTTGTTGCCAGGGACGGCTTATTTTTGCGTTTAAATGTTATATTAAATAATAAAATATATATTCATATTTTTGGTATACATCTAATGTGCAATAACAATTATATCTTCTTCAATACTTGAAAACGAGTAAGAGCGGCACGGTGGTCGGGACTTGCTCTCGGGGGCCCTACAAAATTTTTTGAATGCTGCTATTACTTTTAGCGTTCAACAATAAGCGGTATCGTTGTATGACTAATCTAGGCAAATACTTGTAATCTTTCACTTTCTTTTGTTAGGCGATTTAGGCGGAGGTCAGGGAATGGACTGTACCTACTCGATTTGGGTTTAGCGGGTGAATTTTTCAACTTGAGACTGCAAAATATCTGGGGACATAAGCGTCGTACGAAAAAAATGTTCGACATCAAAAATTCAAATTTTTGAGAAAGCCATTCAATTATGCTAACATTTTCCCGTAACATTAACGTACTATTCGAATCTGCAACAATAAGTAGGGTTTCCCATTGAAGATTCTAATGTTGCCCTCGCCTCGGCCCCAGCGAGGGGCAGGGGTGTCCAAATTTTAATATACATGAATGGTCCCCTCTAAAATATTATAACTTTAGATGTCGAACATTTCTTCTTACGATGCTTATTGCTCCAGATATTTTGCAGTCTCAAGTTAAGAGACTCGCCTTGTATATTTTTAACTCTAGATTTAGATTAATCGCAGTATAGATATGGATTATTTTCGTCCTTTTTATGAATAACCTTGTTACACCACATACTAGGTTAGAAATCAATTAATTTTTTAAGTCTAAAAATTAATTCAGAACAAATACTTTCTGCTTACTTTTAATTGCTCAAAATGCAATATTCAAATATTCAAGAGGTTACTTATTTGTCTTTAAATAAAATACATTTTCGGTATGGGGCACTACTTTATTTATTAAAACGCCATGTACTTATTGTTAAAAATAATAAATTAATAGGTTCTTATTTTTGATGAAGGTCGCCTGTCACCTTGATAAACTTTTAACGGCTCATCAAGCAAATTTTATGGATATGATTTTACTAACCGACAGCTAACAGTTAGAAGTCGCCTGTCACCTTCTAACTGTTAACTGTCGGTTAGTAAAATCATATCCATAAAATTTGCTTGATGAGCCGTTAAAAGTTTACCAAGAATGGAACGACCAAAAATAACTACTTATAGGCATTGAAAAAGGTTATTATTTGAAAATATTGCTTTTAACACTAGAAAAATGGCAGCGGTCAAATGACCGCATCGAACAATATTTATTTTCATTGTTTATTTAAAAACATTCTGATATTTAAATCATTTAATGACTTTCTATATCACTAATTCTAACGTTTAACAAAGAAATTCTTAACCAGATGGCAAAAAATATAGTGTTAACACGAATTTTCGACGATGACTAGACCAAGTATTTTATAATATTATAGACCTGGTGGGAATAAACGCTTAATAAATTCAATTGAACTAGTGTAGTATTGTCTTAAAATTAAAGCATCTATTACTTATAATTTTAAGTTACATGTATACGTACAACGAGTGGTCAAATGACCTCTTTAGGTATCATTCATTAGCTGACTTTCTACTGTTAATAGATGATTTATTACATTTTTAAAATTAAAATCCGTAAATACCTGACAAAAAGCGTGTTTTACTCGAAAACATGCGCATGAACTATTAAATCTCTAATTGTAAGGAAAACGTTTATAAAAGATATCGAACAGATTACCGATAAATTTTTTTTTAATAGGTACCTACTGATTGTTAGATACTCACAATATTAAAAAAATTCACCTAAAACTATTGCCGAATATTTGGCAATAAATTAAGCAACAATGGACTAAAAGGAGTCGTAAAACAAATTCCATCTCGTTGTACTGTTCATTCATACTTATGAGTTCTGGAAAATGTTTTATGCTATCGACGCAACGCCAACGTAACGGTGGGAGTTGTATATTCCGAGGAATTTTCCGATTTTAACTACATCGCGGACTTACGGGGTTAAATGATAAAAGGTAAGACAAATCCGCTCGAAGGAATTCGAGGGAGAACCTCGTATCTCTTACATTAGATTAGGGGTCGATCTTTCCATCTCCTAATAAATTTATTTGACATATATTTACCATGGAAACAGTTGTTTGAACAACCGTTTCTATGGTAAATATCTGTCAAATAAATTTATTAGGAGATGGAAAGATCGGCCTTAAGTGTAATATGTATAAAATTTGAGAGAGGATCCGAAACAATAACGATTATCGTTAAATATTAATTGATAATAGGTGCGTCGTTGTTATGATAACAATAGGTTACGTAATATACTCATGCATACACACACAGACTATTCAAGCGACTACGTCATCAACAAACTTCGTATTTTTACAGTTCTAATATACTGTAGTCTTTCTTTGCCATGTCATATGTGCGTAGGTAAATCATTGGTACGCGGTAAATCATGCCACGTTCAGAACTTTAAACTGAATATTAGAAATATACAATTTAGTAACTTTTTATTGATGACGTGAGTCACTTATACGCTTGAATAGCCCGTATATCGTAATGTATTACAAATAATTGGTTTGTCAATATAACAAATTGTTGTTTATGTGCAGGTATAGATATTATTATTAATTACAATTAATACAGACAATAAAATGTTTATTTTCTGATAATTGATTTTTTATTTACCTATAAAGAGATATAAAATATAAGATATGAGAAAAGCGAGGAATCCGGATTTCCGAAACTGCGACCTTAAACGATAACCGATTTTATTTGTAGGTATATCGTAGAAAAATCTTAATGAACTAATCAATGGTTAAATAAATAGTATTATTAGTTCCAAATTAGCTTGCTAAATGAGCATTAAAACAAAATTATTTAGATTATCGACGAATTGCGTGTTACAAAAATTTAAAATAAATAGTAGGTAGGTAGTACGATTCTATAAAGCTTACGATCATTTATTATTATAAGATTGTGTTACTTAAAATTGACTCAACTTTAAAAAATACATCACAATCAGTTTTTTATAATTTTATGGATGGAAGTGCATTTTTATCTATAACAACTTACCTAATTTATCGATATAAAATAAGAATAGGCAGATATATACTATTTTAAAAGAAATTTATTAGTACATAATATGTATACTACCGCTCACGAAAACATCATACGAATGGTCGTTTAAAAAAAATGTTTAAAACAAGAGTTTTATTATGTTATTAAATGATTTTATATTGCATCGAGATGTAGAGAATATAGAAATTCTGTAAAATTGTTAAAAAAAAATCAATTATTTGTTAATTGGCCGATGTCGTTATTTTAACTTTTAATTAAGCAAGGCTATGTCTTGTCGTTACGAAAACCTGGATTTCTAAAAATTTACCTGCACTTTTAGAGGGTTTATTGTGCGTAAATCATCCCTGTACCAAGAATTTCTCAGTAGACATCGCAGAGTACATTTCTAAAACTTTGCTCGTCAAGAACAATAATGAAGGTTGTTTGTTTATGAAAATGCCACGCAGTTGGTCAATCACACTATTTCAACACAATCAGCAATGATATTGGTACATTTAAATCAGTAAGACATTGGTGCATAATTAAATGTAAAAAATCTACAGTTTATTTAACAATTTGCGTTTATTCTTTTAATTTTTACAAACTTTTGTGTTAAATTGTAAGTATCAATACTTCCGTGAGCGGTAGTGTAGGTAGTCTAAATAAAGACATTATTGCATATCTTTATTATATATCTATTAGTCATAATCTTTATTACATATATAAATAACTCCGGGGTATGCAATAAATTTAGTGGTAAAAATATGACATTTTTGGTACGAGGGTGGTCCTAGCCTATATATACCGCGCCTGTGCAGCAAAAATAAATACAATGTACATGATTTTTAAAGTTTGTTAGTTAAAACTATGTTTCAAAATTATCTTTAATCGAAAATGTCGTTTGTCATCTAAAACCCGAAAATTTTAAATTTCACTTCATCTATTCGGAGATTTATATCTGGTTAAAGAATCTTCAAATAACAAATGACAAATTTATTACTCGCATTTTAAAATCACCCTATATATTCATATCATTGTAGTACATTAACTTTATTTTAATAGAAACTCAGTATCCAGTAGCATATTTTTTACACTAAATAGCACTTATGTCGGTTAAATTTTGAACTTTCTAGAAGTCCAGAACCCAACACGGAATTAAAATTTTAATTGAAAACAAAGACAATACTTTACAAGTGGTAAATACCTAACAATGAATTAATTCCTAAATAAAATTAATTCCCTCATATTTCATTATTCATTTAATTCCAAGGTAAATGAATAAGGGAATGGTCTACCTGAACAATGTCTTTCTAAATATATTACGAGAAATATAGAGGTACTAGAATAAAGCTATTGGAGATCAATTAAGTGCACCTTTTGCCAATATTAGAAACACAGGGACACAAATTTATAATTAGCTCTTAAAATATCGGGATCTCAACACCTTATATTTTTTATAAGAATATATTATAAAAACAAAGTCGGTATTTAAATAAAATATATCATATCCAGATAGAAAATTTTATAACTAGAAATACTAGTTGCATTATATAAGATTGTGTAAATGTGCTTAATTTATAATACAGGGTGTTCCAAAGGTAGACGATTAAATGAAGTGACGTGTAAAGAGAGGTCATCAGCATACCAACATAACCATATATGTAGGTATGTGGTTATCCAATAATTATTTATGGTTCAAAAGTTATTGCAAAATTTGTATTTTTTGCAACGTAATTTTAAACAAAATATAAGCTATTTGATTGATATTTTATTGTAAGTATGATCCTGTAACGTGTAATTTTTGAATAATAAAACCATTTGTTTATATATACCTATGTAACTTAACGACCCCGTTCACGATGTCAAAATCTATTATCAGCAAAATTCCTTTTAGGAAATTACTAAACTAGAACAGTGTCACACTTACATCATTTAAATGTAAGTGATGATAACTACATTTTGCAAATTAACAAATTCTATTTAGTGAACAAATTAAGTCGGTAACGACATTTTCGGAAACTTATAAAAGAGTCAGCACGACGGAGCTTCTTCGAAAAAGTTCTTCGAAGAGTTCCAATAACGTAGTCAAGTAGAATCGTTTTCAGTTTTGCAAAAGATTAAGTTTGTGGTGATTCCGATAAGTTAGTAGAGAATAAGAGTAAGTCATTTCATGTGTGAATACAAATTAGAATAGATTGTCGTGCTATATTGTTTATTAAAAACTACATTTTACTTGTTATTTATTTGTAAGTTTTGTGGATGTGGTGTAATGCCGCGTTCCTCGGTTACATCTACTCTGTTATTGTCAATCAAACAATAACAATGGTTTTGCGAACACGGTTTGTTGGATAACAAAATTATTCGTTTTTTAAGTGGCTGTAGCAGAAAAAAACCGTACTACAAATATATGACCATTTGTCCATTCTAACGGCAAATACAAATTTTACAATAACTTTTAAACCATCAACAATTGGATAGCCGTATACCTAATATCATTATTTTGGTTGCTGTCGACGTCCTCATCACCTCATTTCATTTGATCGTCTACTTTTGAGACACCCTGTATATTACCCCTAATATATTGTGGAAACGTTAGTCTTCAAGTCATCGTAATACCAGGGGACATTGCGTTATTGCTATAAATTAATTAAGCAGTAGAGTTTTCATACATGATAAAAGCGAATGCGGTTTCAAAGATCTCAACTTTTTTACAACTCATTAGATTTTACTCTTCGCCCATAAAGCGCGGATATTATTATTATTTCTATTGAACAACCAAGTTTCATAACACTAATTCGCGAAGTTAATGTTTTAATTTATGAATTCAGTGTGTCGCGAAACTTAGGTACTCTTTCAGTTAAAAACTTATGGAAAAGTTTCATCAAATGCGAGAATCTGTTGTTAATTTACTAAGTGCATTATAATTAATATTAATACTATTTTGAAACAGGAATAATAATGGCGATGCTATGCCGATGGCACTGAGTCAACAGTCCTCAATTTTCATTCCTTATTGTCATTATTATCACGTTAGAAAAATTACGTAAAATAATATTACCTACCTAGGTACGGATTTTTAAATTGTATTAAATTTCGTTTTATTAGTACAACATAATTTCTAAGTTCCGTATAGTAATTAATTTCCATTTTCTCACTTATTCGTGGTTAATGTCTTTTCTCGTGAACTTTTCACCGACATATTGATTGATTACGTTATTTTGTAATTTTAATTTCGTTATAGTAACTATCATATCATAAGTAATAAAATTAATCGATTAGACGTTATGAATATTTAAAATTATAAAAGAAGGGTTAATCAATTGTTGAATTTATTATATTAAAGAAAAAATAGCTCTATCCTTAATAAAATTATCTACAATAGAAATGATTTTTTTATAGTCGTGTTTAAAAAAATGTGCAGAATAACATTAGTTACACCAATTAGTGTTGCCTTAAAAAAAATAGAGACAAAACTAAGTTTTCTACATTTTTTAAATAAAACCTTGTACTTGTTAAAACCGTGTTAAATACTTAAACACGTGTAAACAATAAAAAATGTAAACTCAAGCTAAAGATTAAATTGTTCATTTCTATATTAACAACAACGTGTATAGTAACTATAAGAAAAATCTGTAGTTTAACTGTGGGTTATAGATAAGGCTGCACATTGTACAAGTGGCTCTTCAATTCTCAGCACTAATTGGCGTGAACTTTAGATATGCTATTCTGCACATTTTATTTGAACGCGACGGTAAAAACTCATTTCTGTAACGTAATTTTTGACCCTAAACCCATTGTATCGACTCTTGAACTTTTAGTAAATGGGAAAATTACCTAAAAAAATAACTATTAATTTATTACACGACCTTCGCTTCTGCGATTATGTGTAATTAAGTGTAATTTTTTCGGATATATTGAACTGAATTTTAAACAATTTGTAGCAACGATTTATAAACCATTGGTCGAAAATCAGAATTCTGTGTTTGAATTGTTTGAATATCAAATTTTTTATTAGGAATTAGTTTACCATATAGTTGTTGTAAGTTAATGTGTTTGTGAAACGAAAAACTGCAAGGGAATGCTGTTAAAAGACGGTGAATTACGTAACGGTAGAAAAAGTATTTAAATATCCCACATTAATATCAAATTTGTGATAGAATATATGGGTAAATACATACCTACATATAGTACAATATTATAGCTAATGTAAAAAAATAACAGGGCAACTAAATACTTTCGATTTAATAAATACTTAAACGACATAAATGATTTATACAGTACGATGTACTATACTTTATAGAAAATGAGCACCGAGCCACCGGAAGTGATATACTTTCAAGAGGTTTTTCTTTATCATCCGGCAGAAGGCGTTTGCGAAATAGATAAATTAGTTGGTCTCGTACCGGGTTTCACATTCCTGCAAATTTTATCATTTCCTCGAAATGCAGCACTAAGGAGCGCATGAGCATTGTGATCCTTCAAAGCTTGTACAGAACGAATTCAGTGCGGGTTTTAGCGTCGCGACGGTTACCTAGGTTTATGTATAATAAAGAAAAAAATGCAAGAAAATGGTTAATTTAATACATTTTGTGACGTACCTCAAGTGAAGTTAATTATTCAAAGTGCGCGATAACGAAGTATAAAACTACTTATTTTGAAAGTAAACTTTAGATTAATTTCGCATACACGCATTCGTTTTATAAACAATACATAAATTAATATTAAGGATATCCACTGAGTTTTCTAAGTTTCAGTATTTTATTAGTACCTACATAATAATTATTATATATATATGTCTGCAGTTCGTTCTTAAATTTTTTAAAGTTTATTCATGCATATAAAACATCACTCGAATGTCGATGCTTTATGGTTATTGTGTTGTCATATTACTACGTAAAATATGCGAAAAATATTGTGCATTACTTAAAAGCGTTATACAAGTCATTGAGCTTTACAAGTTAGCGATTTAAGGAAGTGGAGAATATAAATAAGAATGAACACAGTGCGTGTCGTATCCTTAAAAGATATATATTCTGATAGGTCGGATATAAATTTGCTAGATTTACTTAATGACAAAGTCGTTATTCCACAAACAAACAAAGTTCTATTTGAATTACTCTCGTTTCTTTTATTTAGTATTATACATGGTTTCGATCGTTCATTTCTTAGTATTCGCAGCGTAAGCGTTCTCGTTTAGAATTTAAATTGGCTTAAGTTAAAACGTATGACGTATAGATGATATTAAAAAGTTAGGTAGGTACCTAACGAAATACCTACCGAAATTAAATTAGTTTAACCAATTTCGTTGCTAAAATTGCGCTCCTTAAGAATAACGTTTTGGCAAGTAAAAGTAAAGCGATAAAGTAAAAGATCAAAATCGAATCTTTTTACCATTTCCTATTATCCGAAAATTATTCTAACGTGCCTATTTCAAAATGTAATCGGATCAAATAAATTTCAATTATTTGGCGTAAGTCGAAATTAATAGATATCGAAATAACCATTTCAATTAATATAATTTATTTTACTCTATGTAGATACCTATAAGTGCGGTTTATTTGAATGTCGTGGAAAAACTGTTAGAAGGATAACATCGGAGATTGGGAAATAAGTCGATCTACGTTTTTACAAAGCTCTTGAAGGAAATCAACGAACAATTGAATCTTTTATGAATAAATTGAAAATCGATTAACAAATAACTTTGGTGTTTATTGTGGTACAGTACAAATTGTTGCGCAGAAAGATTTTTTTTTAAATTGCTCTATAGGGGACGCAACCGTCCCGTTACAGAAATGCGACGTTAAGTAGCGTTTTTCTGTATTACTTTCTTATTACTTACGTATTGTTTGTTCTTTTTAAATATCACGATGTACCTATTATTTTATAGAAGTCAATTTAATAAGAAATTACACTTTATAAATATACCTACATATCTTATAAAAAATTTGATATAAGATACAAATTGGGTAGGGTAGATTCGCCTGTTTACGACCCTTTACCTCCTCCTCGCGGCCTTCGGTAGCTATTTTATGCAATAATAATAAAACCATTAAAAACAAACTAAACAAAAACTATATTAAATATCCTAATATACAAAGAATACGGGTACGTTTTTTGGTTTTAATATTATTAAACATACAAATTTACCCTATTTTGCGTTCTTTGCACATTGTTTTTTCAACTTTTCTGAAAACGCCGTTTGTAACCAACGAAACGTTAAATGTAGGTAAATGTTTTATTAAAGAACTGCTGGATTGCTTCGTTCGTTTCTACTTTATTAATTTAAAATTTACCTTATATTAAAAAATATATATAAAAATTAATTTAACTTTTATAATATTAGAGAATTTGCTATTTTATAAAAGTTTATGAAATATTAGTGCGAGTTAAGTTACAAAAGTTTCTTATAAACTTATTATATAGGTCAATATAAAGAATCAATAAAATCTTGTTTTACTAATTAATTAACGATCATATTTTAACTATATGGTAATAACCAGATAATCTGCCCGATTTGTTAAAATCTTACTGACATTTTTAACAAAGAGCTTTATTGTTTATTTAAGAGTTGTCTGCTATACAGAATGATTCAGAAATGTACCTACAAGGGAAATGTAGTAGATAAATGTTTGCTTTATGAAACATATCCAGTAAGGAATTGTTTATGCGCTACAATCGTGGACGATTGTGAATTTTTATCAGTGTCTTTTCTGTTAATTTACGCGTATAATTTTGTAATATGAATTTATAGTAAACAACTGTCAAATATGGAATAACGCTCCGTGTTAAATGTCAGCAGGATTTTAGTGAATCGGAACGAATGTCGATTTTATATACTTAAAATAATGTTTGCATTATAAAAATGATATTATTTAAAAGAATAACACCAAAAACCTAATAATATTGTAGGTGCTTTATAAAACGAACTATACATTATTCAAGATAAATTCCAATACACGTCATCCGTTAGAGTATAGAACTGAATCATTCGATTTTAGATTCCTTAGGTAGTTTTGTACAGAATTCGGATTAGTTAAAAATTGGAAATAATTTAAATACTGTATAGGGACCCAGTTTAGGTCGATTTGACTGAATTTTTTGGTCAAGTAGGCTTATTTTATGAAAAATGTATTAAATGCACGTTCACGCCAGTCAAATTTCATTATTACCGACTCTCATAATTGACCATGAGTTTTACGCACGGATTATTAATGTTTTTGTACAGACAATTTATGAACGCGGCAATTCGCAAAAATATTCATAAGACACTACGGTGCTTTATTTTTTAAATTCACTAGTGTTTATTACGGCCAGGTTAGTTTCTCCATTTTAAAACCATGTTATTTTACTTGCTTAACTTCAAATAAGTGCATAATTATTATTTCAATCGGTCTCATAAAATTTACCGCTCGTAATTCAGCCTTAATCGAATCAAATTGATATTAAATCATACAATTAGAAACACTTTAAAATATCGCAAGAATTGCACGTCTATAATATTACAAAAATGTTCAATCCAAAATAATACGCGTCGACCACAAACAAAAGTTTCAACTTTTCAAAACCAACTGTTTGTAGGTAATCAATCCTATTATTATTTTTGCACGGTTTATCAGTAATAAGTGTTCAACTAAATATATTTCCTGACAAATTGCGCCGTGTAGGGCGTCCTTTATTTATAACGTTTAATTCTAATAACGTCTAATAATTATTGTGATACATAAAATTTGTACACACGTTTACTTAATTATATGATCATCTAACTGTATTCCTATAAAATCTTCGTCAATTAAAAAATTCAATTTTATGAATAAATAAATTACTTATATTCAAGTTTTAAAAATTCCAATTAATAGTGTATCTACGTATTTATATCTCTTTATTTATCTTTTTATTTTTTTTAATTCTTAACTCTTAACCGGAATTTTACGCGTAGTAGTGTAGCATTAAAAACTTTTTTTGCAAAGGTACCGCATATTTGAAAACCACAAAGAGATAAAATCGCTTTTCATTACAGTAATTTATTGAAGTGTAGCTTAAAACCAAACCTTTTGAGATACGTTTTTACGACAAAAGACAAAATCAAGGCTTTCACTAAAAAAACCATGCGAAGCACAATTGACTTTGTTAATTTGAAAGCTAATATCTATCAATTTTCATGATATTTTACATGAAAGTTAAACGTGGTGTAGTTTTACAATTCATTTCCTATCTTTTTCTATTTTTTACGTATAAAGCAGACTGGAGATCGGTCTTGCATAATGGATATCAAAAAAGTTGAACATGCAATTTTGTTCAAAGTAGATACAAAAATAGCAATTTTTATTTGTCAGTCACACTAAGCATTTATATGGCACTTCGATTGATACGAAACCCCAATGTCATACATAATGTATGTACCTTTTTGAAAGAAAAGAGATTTATTTTAAAGATTAGCACTTTTATTGTAAAGGGCCGTTCATCACTCAAAAAGCAAGTTTTAATTTAATGTAGATGTATGTAATGTAACATATTATAAAATTTGAGGATATAGCTGTTGATGTGATAAAATATGTATATGCTGTTTATCTAAGTTATTCATTGTTATGAAAAGTACCGAAATGAGCGCTTCAATTGCAGGTACATAGATAAACAAAAAATTGCTAAACTACCTAAAGGTTATTTCATACTATTCAGTTATATATTACCTATTCAATTAAATTTATTTGAATGTTTTACTTATAAACACACGGAAACAGTGAAATAACGTTTTAATATCCTCCTCCGAAATTGTACGTTCGATTTTTCATTTACCTACTCAAACGAAATAAATATTTCACTTAAAATGAATTGCTAGCAATTCGTTTACATCTAGTTATTCGTAGTAATTAATATTTTTTTGTGTTTGTAGTTAATTGTTATACATCGATTATTCTCAGAATATTTAACTTGGAATTATGCCGGTAGTTTTAAAATCCTGTATTTTTCCTGATATTAGTCTACCGTGACACAGTTGCTTTAAAATATGTATAAAAGAACTCGGTTCACGGTAAAACGTTCTTATTTTATATTCAAAGGTTAGAAGTCAATAAAGAGAAGGTTCTGTAAAGGATCTAAAAAAAACTTATACGAAAAAAGTAGCTCGACTAGTTAAATCTCTGTTCCTAAACAAGATTTGATTTCATCGATATCAGAAATAATCTTCAATTTGTGCTGTTCGCGGCTACAGCTGACACTCCAAATAATTTTGCTTTAAAACATAAGTGCATGCAACTATATTTTATAGATACAAAAGAACTACGATAGCGCTCAACTTTTATAGTACTAGATATGAATTACACGTTATTCTTGTCAATTTTCTGTTTTGTTTTTCTTTTCCGTTGAAAAAAGTTGCTTTTTTTAGATAATAAAGTTCTTTTTCGAATTAGGTATATGCCACGAAATATTGTAATTCGATATAGGTACAACCCATGTTACAGTAAAAAAAATTAATAACGTAAAATGTTGTAACGATCATAACATTGATCGATTTTAGCGAGTAACGAGCCTACGAATATCGTTTAAATTACTTTAAAAATAATTCGTTAAACAATTTTTCCTTATAAACATATCGTATTTTCGTTTCATTTAAAAACTTAATGTGCATACCAAAATATACGATGCCTAATATAATTTTTAAGCAAGTGTCTTAAAATTATTCAAAAATGTTTTCTCGGACTTCGAAAATTTCTTAAAAATCCAGGACAACATAAGTCAAAATACGATTTTAAATTTGTAATTTACCTATTAGTATAATAATTAATCGGGTAGGTATGTAAATCTTCAGTAAGAAAATAATATTAATTTTATAATAAAATTCTAGGTGCAAAACACGAACGAAGTTTCTAAATAAGATAAAAGCTTAAATAAATAAATACCTACATATTATTAGGTATTTAGTTGTCACCAACCTGAAATATCTAGAGAAATACCAAAAGCGATTCCTGCCTCATAGATTTGTGAATTTAATAATGACGGGGGATGTCAAATATTAGGTAATTAACGACAATTAGGATGCCGACTATATACAAAACATAACTCGCTATAAAGAAGATTTATGTAAAACTGACTACTATGCTAAAGCATGTTCCATTTTAAACAAAATCAATTTAAAATATATTAAAAAACTAAAAAAGTATCGCCTTAGGAATTGCATACTGCGCTTTTCATATAAACCCGATAAGCATTTTCTGCTGCACAACTGGTGAAGTGCCGCTTGCGCTTCGAATGCACTCAATAATGTCACCAAATATGTATATTTGAAAGAAACTTTTTTAATAAGTTTCCTGTAGGTATAGTTTAAAATAAATATAACTATGTAACATTAAAAACGTCAACGTCAATTGCGCACTATCGAAACGTAAGCCTTTTTTCATTAACCTTCGGACTTTATTAATTAAAAAAAATCAATTTAAATTATTCAACAAAACATTTCAGATTGTTAGTTTAATTAAACGTTACAAAAACCGCAAACGTGTTTTTATCTTTATTATTATATTTATAAGAAATTAGCAGAAATGTATTATCTATGACATAAGCCGAAGGTTATTGCTGAAGATTTTTATAGACTACAGGACATTAAACTAAAGTTACATTTTATGTCACATTACAACATAAAGTTGCAGTTACATTAAACATTTTAAAATCGAAACTAAGGTAACTGATTGTTTTATTACTTCGTAATTTAATAATAACGAACATATAGCTAATCCAAACCTATATGATGTTCACGTCATCAACAAAAAGTTACTAGATTGTTTATTTGTAAATCGGTTTAAATTTTGGAAAGTGATATATTCTATAGATGATTTACTTACGCACATATTAGATGGCATAAAGAAAGACTACAATTGATTAGAACTGTCAAAATACGAGGTACGAGGTGACAGCACTGTGTGAAACGTCATTATCTAGTAACCTTGCATTGATGACGTGAACATCATATAGGTTTGGATAAGCTATAGTTACCTACATGAAATAGTATAATAATAACATAACGCAACAGCAGCTTATGTATAATTATGTAAGATTAAAAATTTACAAACTTTTACCTCATTAGTTTTAAAGCGTACGCAAATGACAAACAAAGTACTTAATCGATTAATAAAATATTAAAGAAAATAAAGTAATATAAATTTATTGTCGCTCTACGTTTTTCTCGATTTTCTTGTCAACATCGTTAATTTATTTTTAAAAAAAAGTTAGAATATTCTATGTATTTGAATTTTTAGGCCGCCCTTTGTCGATTGAAGTCTTTGCAATTATATTTAATTAGTGGTTACGCTTATAACTCAAACTTTTAACAATGTAGGTATGTAAATAGATAATGCAATGAGTGAGAGTTTGTAAAATACCATAAAATCATTAAATTGTGTAGCAATTCTTCCTTCTTTTCAAAATTTCGTTTGATAATTTGGCTACTTTAAAATATAGATATATTTAAGGAAGTATCTATTCTATATTAGATATATTTATACCTACATAATTATAAAGTATCCTTTACGTGAAGCTTAACTTTTTGTCTATAGTTTCGATACCCCTACCGCGAGCCAAACTGACAGTTAGATGTTACCATTTCATGCGATACATTATTGCTAAATATTTGAAAAAGTACAAATGACATTAAAGACTTAAAGCTATCGTTGGAAAGAGAAAGGATCAAAGATGTTGAAAAATAGTGAGCGAAAGAAATTACGCTGGGAAAAGTCGTCGATTTTCAATGTCACTTCAACTTCAATTCGCTGCCGTTTAGGTGGTATATCTGTCCGATCGTGGCAAACGAGATGTAGATAGACCCTGCGCGAGTGCTATTAACTAAATATAGTTCGTGTGTGTTAAAATCGGATAAAAACTGTAAAAGTTATGACGGGTAAAAATGGAGATGTGGAAAAAAATCGAATTAGGGCTGTAACTTTGAACTGATCGTGAGTGAACAGAAATTAACAAGCGGAAGTATCAAAAGATCGGTCTTGAAGAGAATTATCTAAAAATACCACTTTCGTCGAAATCGGATTTAAAGTGTGGAAGATAGTCCGGTATTGAGGTATCCACGTAAAACTTATAGCGGGCGTGTCTTTGTAAGTATACATATTACGTATATAGTGCAAAGTCTCGGCCGACTTTTTTCTTGAAATAGACCCGATAAACTGTCGAATACGCCCAAGAGAACGATGCAAACTATTCCAACTTAAACAAAGAATCTTTTACCTAATCTATAAACAAAAATACGATTACGAAAAAACTATGAAAACTATTAAATTATGTAGAATCATCTATGGTTAATATCTTTACATAGATTTCGTAGTAGGAATATTAGATATTAAAAACATAAGGTATAAAAGTAATAGGTACCTATATTAACTTGTGATAAAAATATATTGTCTATTATTTAAAACTAATGTAAAATGAAATAGAGAAAGACGAGACGTTTTAGAGAACGAGTCTCGCAGCAATGAGTTATCGTAGTTACACAGATATATTTGTCTGTGATATGTTTCAGAGACAATAAATAGTTAATTGGATACTTCTTTTAAAGTGAATTGAATTTATATAAACTATATGATTTATATATAGGTATATATATATATATATATATATATATATATATATATATATATATAGGTTTTATTTAGGGATCTAAGTACTTTATTTTCCTATTAAAAATACCTAAGTGCTAGAGTGCCTACCCACTTACATTTTTCAAATATCCGTTCAAAAGTTCGCCTAATTATAAAAGTTTGTTAGAAACTATTTTGATAGTAGTTACATTCTAAAGGAAAATCAAATTTGCAGTGTTTAAATTTTCATTTATTCTAATAAGGTTTTAAATATAAATTTGCAATTTTTCTAGTAAACGATAACTCTTTTAGAATTTGGCAGGCATTAAAACACAAATTAATTAAATTAAAAAATAATAATCATTTGCGCAATTAGGACAACTTTTTCGGTATCAATTTCGGTATTTTGCGGTATCAGGTTTATGTCTTCATTATATTTTTGGTCATATCGGCAATATCTTTAGCAGCTAATTTGAAATATTAATGTAAGTACGTATCTTTTAAATTTTTCAAATAAAATTAAAAAAAAAAATGGTTTTTGAAATTTTTAATTAAAATTTTTGTTACCTATATAGGTGTACCTAGGTATATTTTTAATGTTTAAAATATTTAAAATCTTATATTCAACGTTTGTATTGCTTACTGGGCGTTGAAATTGAAATAATATATATTTATTAGATGTCAAATAGGTAAATAAAATTCTTACATTTATTTTAATGTCTGTGGCTAAGGTCATGCATAATTATAATTTACGTAAAATATCCATTGTTATAGCGTAGGTACACAAAATTAAACAATTCACAATGTGGTTCATTTATATTTGAAAATTGTTTACCTATTATAAATCTATTTTTGATATTATGCGGTCGAAGAAGTCGACGAAACTCAGAAACGAAGTTTTTTACTCATTTCTGCTGAAAAAGTTGTAGTGTATAAGGTACTTGAAAACTTTTTAACATCGTTAACAACGTTTCATATATTGTGAATACGTAATAGATTTGGTTTTTTTATACATGCACACTTGCGGCACCAACAAAATTATCCTTTAAAGCTGTAGATCAGAACATATATGTTTCGTATTTTCCACTACGTCCATAATAAAACTAAATTTTTATTATTTTTTAACACAAAATTGCCTAATGATAATTTTATTCAAAATAAAAGTAAAGAAAATTTCGATTTCCATCTTATTTGGCCGGTTTTTGTAAAATTTATTTGTTCGACAAGTTATTGGTTCAATAAATGTCGGTAGTTGATTGGCTAAAATCAAACAGTATATAGAAACATTAACATATGATTAATTAATTTAAAAACTTTAGGATTGATAAATTTATATGTTGTTTCAGAAACTAGCCAATTGTCATGTGGATACTATATTGTATGTTATGCAGTGGCGCATTTAGAAATTGGCTTGGAGGGGTGGAGGGTCAGTGAAGAGTTTTGGGGGGAGAACGCTTATAATTGATTTTCTACAACTCATTTTTCAGACTATGAAAGGAGTTATAACCCCCGGCCATCAACATAGTCACACGGTACGCCAATGCCTTATGGATAAATGTTATGCTAAAGTATTTAATTTTAGTATCCGCGTTCCTGAATTAATTTAGATTAGTTATTATAAATATTTTAACCGTCACCATACAGAAATTCAAGGAATCAAAAAAAAATTATTTAGAAATGTCCGTTAAGGGAAGTTTTATTGAATGTAGATTTGAAAGTATCTTATCTATAAGTAATGATAATATAAGTAACTACCTATGTATTTCTTCTTTCTGAAGTTGTTTTTAGTTTAATTAAATCTTATGATATTTGTGAAGCGCACTAGTACCACCATACTATTCAAACATTGGATAAGTTTGCAAATTGCATACATCGCATACATACATATACGAAGGTATACCTTAATTAGTTAATTTTCAAGTTTCCTTAACAAAAGCGTACAAAATTAATAACCAACCTTATTAATAAATAACGACTACATGTATGTTAGAAAATGAAATTTTAGGAATTCATTTTCATATAATGTAGATAGTGTAAAATAGTAATCATGTTAAATAAACAAGTAGACAGACATGCAAAATATGATTAGCGCATCTTAAACGCTTTAATCATAATGGTCACAATGCGCGATCTAAACAATATTAAATTTGTGCCGAAATTTTATCCATAATTGGTAACCGAATACAAGAATAATAAATTAATTAAAATTTGAAAGTATGCTTCTAATCCATTCTGTTGTAAAACATCGTCAAGCGTAGTAACCTACTAAATAATACTTTAATGAACGTTTTTTTTTTCTTTGTGTAAAATAAATCTTTTTGGCGGGATAGAAGTAATTATGAAGGCTTGCGTAAAATTGCGACGTAGAAATGTGTTGAAATAAGTTGATGAAAAGATAATGGAATTTCAATTATGTCAACATGTTCTTTTTAGGGGGATTTGTTGCCATTTATAATAATAAAAAGTGTTATTTAGATCATCAGAGTGATTAAAATTTCGGGGTAATTTTTAAATGATGCTTATTATAATACAACCACATTACTTAACTGCGAGTTAATGAAGGAACGTCGTTACCCGATGTTTTAAACTATGCAGTGCCAAATAAACAGATTTAAGTGACATTTATCGAACGATTTAAAAAGGTGAAATGGATTTTATTTAAGAAATTTTCAAGTTAGAAGAATGGATTTTCGTTCTTCGGCGTCATCGACATATTTATTGCTGCTCGCAATTATGTTGCAATCCACGACTAGTTCTTCAACTTTTGCAAGTAAGTATAACCTATCTAAAGATTCACGATAACTCATAAAACCCTTTTTATTACTTTCTTGTAATGCGCTATATATATTTATAACGAACTTCCTACGAGATACGTAGGTGAAATAAAGATGTTTTAAAAAGTCGATTTAAAAGCAAAGTTCGTTTACTTTTGTAAATATCTATGTACTTACATATTTAAATTTCATTATAAAATGCGCATGTTTTTAATTAATCATTTACAGAATGTACGAAAACATAAATAAAAAATAACACGTACTCCCGGATTTATACAAAAGAAAACTTTTGCTAGGTAGACATTACAAAAATCACCGATGATAAAATTAAAAACTAATAAAATTCGTCTCTTCTTTAAATTTAAAGAACAAGATAATAACAACTCACAAAACTAAAAAAAGAAAACTTAGCAGTAGGTATCTATAGAGAAAAACAAACTTATCGAATCCTAGAATCTTCGTCCAGTTATACAAATAAAGAACCTTATTGTTAGAAAAAAAATTAAGGGATTGCGACTCTTCAGATGTATCGACGTTATTACATTAAATAAACTTTACACAAACATATATCCATAGGTATATGGTTAAGATAAAGTAAAACAATTGCATTACGAACAAAACTCATTTATCTTTAAACCTGATAGGGACACTTTTCCAATAAATAGTTTATCGATACAAAGAAATCCAATACCTACCCCTGTTTTCGGTTGGAATATAAATAGAAGGGTTTTACATCCACCGCAAAATACTAATGTTAATATAATTTATTTAATAATAAAAATGTCTACATTGTTTACGATTTAATTTCGAATATAGATTCATAAGACGTTTAAACTTAAAATGATCTAATTCCTGTTTTATTTTTGGATGATGATGCCACGTCGATTGATAAACAATGTTCAAGTAGGTAGTATTTTTACCACGTATATATTTTAAAAAAGGAAAAATAAGATAGGTTATACGTATTGTAATATTTTGTTTATTGATGTGTAACTAGAGCGATTGATAAAAAAATAATAATTATAATAGATCTACTTTAATCTTGTTGAGCTATTCGTTTCATGTATAAACGTTTTCTAAAAATATAAATTCTTATATAGTACCTACCACAGCTAAAAATACCGAAGATGTATATCATCTTAAATCTCTCCCTTGCCTTGGTCGGAAGTATTTCTTGAGAGGTTAGAACAGATTAATCCTACAGTGATCTATAGATGAATTTACATTTTTTACGTAACGTTAATGGATAAATATAAATTTTCACCGTTATCTTTGTAAATCCTCGCTTATGTTTTGTAAAAAAAAATGATCAAAGTAACAAAAGTCTATTATTATAGGTGGGTATATTTTATTTATGGAGTTTTAGTAGACCGCGTGGGTGAAATTGTGGGTTGTGGACTTTTCTAAATTACATTGTTCTTTTCTAAACTGTTAAATCAATAATTTATATCAATTAGATGATTTATTTTTGATTATTGACTGAATCTTTTCGGTTGGGTTTTTAATTTCATGTAGTTTCTTTGATGAGATAAAGTTAATAATTTTATCAGTGTACAATATTTTAGGAATTATAACTAAAATAAAATGTCGGCTTTTCCAAGTATTAAAAATTTTATGAGATGGCACCCTTTATCGAAAAATGTTTCAATTTTCAAGGGTGGATTTCACTCTCTTAAACCGCGTAAGAGCACGAACGGAATACGACTCTTGATTAGGGGTGACTAGTGCTACAATTCTGCAATGTTTCAAATTTGTCTGAGATTTCCACCTGCCTAACCTTCCTTGTTAGCGTAGGTATTCAAATATCTAATAATAACGGGTTAGAGAGTTTCGAATTTATTTACGAGAAATTAAGTCAAACGCTCAAAGATTAAGAAACCGTATTTGTGTTGATAATTTGATAATTCGATCGATGTTTTCTTTAATAAAACTTGATATGTATTTTCCACCATCTTTTTTGAATTTTTGAGTACAATGAAACTGAAATTTGTATTAAATACTTCTAATAAAATTTAAAAATTTTAATAGTGCTCCTATACTAATATACCCGAAAAACAGTAGATGCTGCAGTATTCGTTTCTAGTAGGTAACTGGCATTGGATAAATATGCAATGTTGAAAGTTGTTGTGTATGCATAACTCAAAAAGATTACATTTCGTCATGAATTGAGAATTTAGCAAAAAGGTCATCCGATTGTGAAATTGTGAACAGAGTAAACTTCGAACTTTTCTAAAGTCACATTTATTTGGGAACAATATATCTTGCTTACAGTATCGTAAAAATTTAAAAGAAGTGTAGTTCGTTTTAAACGCTGTCGATAATAGGCATAAAGCGCGATTCACACTTAATTAATTAACTTAATTAACGTTAATTTCGTTAAATAACAATTATGAAAGTCTGAAAGAGTTATGATTGTTTTTTGACAACGTAAAAGAGTGATCAAAGATTTCCATGCCCATTTTTATACAAAAACCAAATTATATTTACCTACCACACAAGGCTTGTCTCAGAATTAACGTACATCCCTATTTTAAAACTATAAATATCACACGATAAGTTCTAAACTGTTTTAATATTTCGTAATTAGAATAAACAATTGACATAAAAATACGTTAAAATTGCAATACACTTATGGCTTAACTAACCAAAATAAATTGTAATAACTGATTAGATTATTCTTAAAAAACAAAAACGTTAAGAATTAATTTTTGCAAATTTTATATTCAAATTTTATTTCGTCAGTCTAAATTGTTCCGACAATCAAAAATTTGAATTCCATTTTTTATCAGTAAACGAATGCATTCAAAAAGTAAAATTCTCAAAATTAAAAAAAAATCAAAAAATCAAAAACATAAAAATTAAAGTCCCTAAATGAAATTCTTTTAATAGTCCTGAAAAATGCAGACTAAAGGTAAGCGTTCACTGGTCCGCATCGGACGAATCGGATTTGGAATGCTTTACATTATTTTGAATGAGACTGTGTTCACCTATGCCGATGGGAATTCTAAAAACTGATTAAAATGCGATCCGTCCGGTGCGTGAAGTACGATGCCGATGCTAGAGAACGCACGCCTCCGCAATTTGGATCGGTATTCCTAGCATTAATATCTATCAGTAAAATTACACAATTATCACAAGTTAAATTTTTCTTAATTTTTTTTTCATTTCTTAGGAATGCAAATCAAACATGATTAAATTTTAATAATAAATAAAAGAATTACCTATTTCAACAAATTGATTTTTCCTTTTCAACATGTCAGCAGGAGAATGTAGTAGGAAAAACGTTTATAGAAACTTAGTTTCATTTTGACGTGTTCTATACGTCCTTGGAAGCTTTTTTATCATTTCCTAGACAGCTTTATTTATTGTGAGGTATATAGAATATACCTACCCCTAAAATTTCATGCTTGCATCACAAAGTGCAGGGTTTATGCACTTAGAACTTATGCACTCGACTAAAAATGTCGATAAAGAAATAGGGATCTTTCGGAAATCCGAATGCTGCGGATGCAATGTACGCGGTACCTAAAATCCACCCGTTTCGTCCGATGCGTACTATACGTCCGATGCGGACTAGTGGACGTTTAGCTCAACACTGCTGCTGCTGCGACTGCCACTTGCCTATATGAGACTATAAGAAAAAATTAGAAACATTTAATTTTTGTTTGTATTTCCTACTTTTTTCTCGTCATTGTTTTCACTCTATCGTCAATTTCCAGCGTAGATTCTTCCGTTGACTCCGAACTTGTATTATTACATACCTATATCTACGTAAGGTAAAATTTCGTTCGCAAAATTGGGTCGTTGAATGTTTGAGGGGAGCCCTAACCAAGACCCTAACCGAGTCACTATCCAAGAGTCTAACCAAGCTCGATTTTCAAAGAATCTGTGTTAGAACTTAAAAGTCCGTGTATTTATACTTTATAAATACATGGAAAGTTAGTCGACAAGGAAAGATCCTACCTTTCCTCGCCGTATTAATCCTTTTTGTTTATAATCCTTTTAGAGATCACAACACAATACACAACATTCGCGCATTCACACGCAAAAAGGCCTTATTAACCGAACGAACACTCCTTGCACACACGAACAATACGATACCGTCATTTAAAATTCGAACTACTGAAACAAGCACTACCGCTTTGTACCATTAACGTGAAAGATCTGAAGCATTTTTATTTTAAAATCTTTCAGTGTTTTGTTCGCACTCCGATAAGCTAGGAAAGTGGGCTGTGTGACGTTTTATTAGTTGTTTTGTATTTTATCGGCCTCATAAAAATATGATTAAACTTTTATCTGGTTTATGGTTTGTAATAGGGAAATTTTCAATGCTTAAGGGCATACGAATAGTTTTTAAATTAAAAATAGAGTAAATTTATAATTCTACGGTATAAAGGCAGTAGATAGTGATTATTCAAATAATTTTACTGCATAAAAAATACATAATTTTAGAATGCATTTCCTAAAAAGTACATATTTAAAAAAAATTTCGGTCATTATCTGCATATTGTTTTTATCAAATTTTATGGCGTTTCAACTATAATAACAATAGGTAAATATAAATATTCTTTGAAAATCGTCGTTAGTAATAAAAAAGACATTAAGACATTAAAACATGAAACAGGAATCAAGTTTTGCATAATACGATAATAAAATACGTACCAATGAAAACTATAAACTCCACTAAAATTAAGTTAATTAAAAAATTGTTTAAACAGTTTAAGCATCTTTCTTATTATTTAAGTTAAATATTAAAAAAAGAAATAATTTCATGCTAGTTATAGTATGTTAGGTGTGCTTAAAATATTTTCGTTTTAATTTTTGTAATAAAACCACAGAAAAAGTATTAGCTGAAAATTGTAAATCAAATAATTCAAAAATGAAATTTAAAAACCTGAAAGTAGTGAAAATAACACAATGACTAAAACTATAACGTTTTAAAAGCATCAGTCGTTAATCACTCATTATTTTGTAACACCGTAACGTATTTAAAGATCATTTGATATTCAATAACGAAAATATATCAAGGTACCCATACCATAAATAGCACGTTATTGTCGTTATATATGATAATATCGATGTAAGTAAACTTGTAGAATCGTAGAAAGTGAGTAAAACTGATAAACTATCTATGTAAAAAAGAATATCTAAGTATATATTTGTTTAAAAAATATTACTGTTGACATCGTAAAGCTTGCGTTTACATTATTAATTTGGAAAAAAATTCAAAAGTAAATATATATTGAAAATAATAATCAAATAAATAGTAACTATGTATTAAATGCTAAACGAATTTCATTAAATCAAAAATAATAGAGCGTGATGTTTATTATGAAACTGAGCTATCCACTTATCTACACCAAAAAAATCGATACTGAAGATATATATTGATAGAGATGGACTGCTAGATATTATTAAATAAGTAAATGAACAATCGATTCATATGTGTAGGTAGTGAAAAATAATTAAAGTACATAAATTCGTGGAGGTTTTTAAAAGAACCGAAAATAATATTTATGTATGTATAAAAGAAATGTGACAGTGAGGTTCGTAAATGTTGTTTATCTACTGTCTAATGTTTCCGTCAAGTTTTAATATGTATTACATGTTCCATTTAAAGTTGGTTGCGATAAACGTTTATAATATTTAAATAGCATCCTCATTTGATAAATATAATATCTATATTTATTAAAATTAGGTATAAACTATTCATAAAATAAAATAACTATTATTTATTTTCTAAATTTTGGAAACTTAAAAGTGTAAACAAATTAACAAACACACACATCTGTTGTGGTAAATATAAAATTCGAAAATATTATCGTGTACAAAAAGTCAATAAAAGGAACACGTATCTCTACTATCACATGGTGACATTACTTAAAGATTATTTACAATGGGCATCTAAATGATGCGTTGCTAAAAATAAAAGTTTTATTCGTTGCAAGATAATTTTATTATCTCAAAGTTTTTTCATTAATTTAACAATAACCTCGACAGGAAATTTTGGAGTTAGTCGTGTTGTCAAGCAGCCCATAAACGCTTTAAATCGCGAGAGAGTCATAAAAGCAGTGACCAACCTATTATACCTATAAATTTTGTCGGTGTGAAACAACACCGTTTGATATATATCACGAGCAACTTTAGCATTACATACCTATCTATCAGTATTTTAATTTTCTGTTATACTTATTCCAATATATAGATACGGTATACATATAGTAGATTATTATCAACAAATATAAGTACATATTAGTTTTTGGTTGAAAACTAGGCAATTTAAGCAATTTAGATCTTTTAGTTTAAATATTATTTATGGAATATGCTATTGTGTATATATATATATATAGTACTTAGGTATTATTTTTGTGTTTAACTTGCAAAGGTTTTTCGGCATTAATTTAATTGATTGATTGTTGTCATTGTATTACAATAAATGTTGATCGAGTTAGATATTCTGAAAAAACCTTTTGTTATACAACGTTAATAGAAATAACCCTCTTATTTTCGTAAAATATATTTTAGAGCCAATTAAAATCTTCAATTAAGCTAAATATTCCTTTTGTACAGTAACAAATAAAGTACTTGTTTATTACTTTATAACAAGATAAAATTAATTTTTTTTGGAGATTCTCCTTTTTAATATCTACTTATTAATGATCTTATTCTTGCAATTAGTTTAAGTAGTTAGATCTATAAAAAAACCTATAGAAATTTTAGATGTGGCCATCCGGCAAGAACAGTGATAACGCAAAACGCAACCGTATTAAACTGTAAATATTTATCACATAAAAGAGAACTTTTGATGCATTAGTCTTATCGATAATTCGGGGTGATTTATCCGCGAACTATCAGGGATTACAATTTTGCGAATTATCCGAAAAAAGTACTATAATGAGTGAGTGAAACATTCTACAATGAAGAGTTTGTAGATTTAATAATCAATATAGTGATATTTTACTGGGTTGTTTTTTGAATTACACTGTAAGTACAATTATAAATGTTATCAGTTAACCATAACTGTATTTCAATTTTGATCGTAAAGCAAAATAATCAACGTTTTACAGCTTCCAGATCAATTACCTACCAATCAAATAATTTAGTTAAGCTCTCTATGTTTTCGATTTTTTTAGTTAATTATAATATGTACCTACTTACAGTATTAGTCTTGGTGGATTTATGGTGTAACTCATTGACTTCATTTAATTTCCAAAAAGATCTTTATTTTTCTACACTTCCCTCTTTTAATTTTATTCAAGGAAATGTACCTATAGGTAATATTTACAGATGACGAATCTTTATCGTTGGAAAGATATTCCTGTTATAAACTATCGTAATAAACCGTTCCCATATTGGAGACGTCGACTAATATTGTAAGCTACTACTTCTTTTAATAACAATTTTCCTGACATTTAAATTGATAAATGATTAATACATAGATTATAATATTTTTCACTTAATCTATCGAGTAAACTAAACTATGTTAATTTGATTAGCTAGGTACTGTGAAATGGGTGAATATGTAACAGCACTTACAAAATAAAGCAGAGCGTATACGTATATACGTATAATGCAATAATGCATGCACGGATGCACTTATTGTTAGGAAAGAATGAATGTACTCTCAACACAGTTGGATAAAACAAAAATGTACGACTATAACGTACACTCCTGTGGAGCGTACGGAATCGTAACTGAAACTCATTATAATTTTCGATGATATGAAATTTTGGTTTAAAATTTATAGCAGACACGTAACGTTGTATTGAAAATTATTTTAATTTTATTGATTGCACTCTTCTTAAATTTAAACTCGTAAACACATCAGAAATAATTAGTTAAAATTAGTCATTTAATTTATAAAATACATAATTCGTATGTAAATATGGCCTGACTCATTAATAAAAGGTTACTAGATGATAACGTTTCATACAGTTCTGTCACTTCGTACCTCGTATTTTAATAGTTCTAATAAATTGTGGTCTTCATTTATATTATCTAATATGTGTAATAGGTAAATGATCTATAAAATATGTCATTTTCCGAACTTTAAACCGAATTACAAATAAACAATCTAGCAACTTTCTACAGATGACGTGATCGCCAGGCCGCTTGGATAAGCGATCAATCCTGTCCAAGCGGATAAGCTTGGATAACAGTATAGATACCCATAAGAAAATTAAAGTTTAACTCAAAAGGACTTTCAAAAGATATTAGCAACAAAGATTATTTTAAAAGAGATCTTTTGGCCGTACTTAATATAAAATCGATATCGTTTAGAAAAATTTAATAATACTTCATTTAGAAACTAGGAGAAGTGATTAGAAAAGTTTGATTGACACAGCTAAAAGTCACCAAATAAAGTAACCAAACTATTTGAGACAGTAAATTTCAAAATATTAAGATTGCAATTACTAATTGTACGAATTTAAAGTAAAACAAAAAGAATGAACAGATTTCCGACAGTTTAATGACGGTCCTAAACAATATTTTGCATTTCAATTAAGCAGGTAGATTGTATTTTCGAAAAAACGAAAATAACACAGGACGTCGAAAAGCAAAATGGCGCAGTTGTCAGGCAACAGTTTTTGAGACTGTTATAAATCGGACTGTAATTCAGCCTATAGCTTATCCAAACCTAAATGATAATCGCGTCATCAAAAAAAATGTTACTAGATTGTTTATTTGTAATTCGGTTTAAAGTTTGGAAAGTGACATTCTATAGATGATTCACTTGCGCACATATTAGATGGTATAAAGAAAGACTACAATTTATTAGAATTGTCAAAATACGAGGTACGAGGTGACAGCACTGTGTGAAACGTCGTCATCTAGTAACCTTGTATTGATGACGTGTTGCATATAGATTTGGACGAAGTGTATCTAATACGCAAACATAATACAATAAACTATTTTTTATTTTTTACATTAATATGTATAAAGAGTCTGTAACCATGGATTACTTTATAGTTTAAGAGCCGGTAACACATTTTGGTACGTCATCGGGTAATGAATAAAGACATATTTCTTATGAAACACGTGACCCCTACTCGAAACGCAAAAGATTTCTCCTTTAATCTTGTACTGATAGGAATAAAAGGTTTGTTTTTAAGTTAATTTTTCTTTTCTTTATATACGTCAAATGGCAATAAGATGTGAGTTTACCCATTTCGTAGAGGGGTTCAAACTGTGCCCGAAACTCATTCGGTTGCCACCCCTGTCGTGTTCGAAACCGCGGCAATCCGATTTTAATTGAAATGTTATATTATAGATAGTGGCATTTTTTCGCAATCGAGCTACGAGATGAACTTTACACGAAATGAAAGCTTAAATTCTCCCGTTTACGAATATGTGACGGTTGTCAGAGGCAGGCGAATTTTAACGGTGGTAATTGAAGTTTTCTTTGCGCGTTCTCGCGAACTCAAGTTTTTAGTGTAAGGGTTTGTTCGGGGTTTAGTTAACAGGTTTTTAGTTGTCTCAATGTGGTTAAAAACTGAAACTTCTGGACAAATTTGCGGTTAGACAATTTAGGGAATGTGCGAAAATGTAATTCTATAATTTAACATATCTTTTATGAAAACGCATTCTTTTTTAATTTTAGCTGAAATAGTTCGTTAGTTATTGGCACTAAACTTTTAAATTTATTTAAACCAGTTTACACACAAATTGACTAAATTATGTTGGTTAACGGTTACGCGAAAAGCGGCGATTTTTTTTTTAATTTGGTTTTTATTTTAATGCCCACATGAACTACAATAATAAGTGAAATAACTGAATTTAAGGTAGCTAAATTTTAAACACCTCTACTAATATATTTAATAAGAAATTGCTATACAATGCGTTGAACATTAATTATTTTATTAAATTACAAGGCAACCGACAGTTATTGAAAAATAATGATTTATGTTAGGGTTCTTTCATGTTAAAAACGACTTCCACGTATGTACCTTTCAAAACTGGTGTTTCTAATTACTTTTTTTTCATGGCCTTTTCGTGTTCGAGCATTTTAATCTGCATATTTTTTAACAATTTTATAATCTACCTATAATTATATTAAAAATCAGGCATAATGTTCCTGAACGTTTCATTAACCGGTATATTAACCTACGTATATTTTTTAATTTGGATAATGTTCTTTATCTGAAAAAATAGCTGTCTTGAACGTTTTTATAATAGGTCATTCTTTATTAGAATAATATGTGGTAGAATCGATAACAAGAAATGAATTTCAAGAAAAAAGAGGTGCCAAAATGCAAATCAAATGACGGTTAGCCAAATTACGAATACGTCAGGATTTATTTCCATGTAGGTAAGGAAATGAAGTGATGACGTAGTACTTTACAGCATTATATTAAGGTAGGCAACAGTATTTTAGTCTAAAATGTTTAATAAACGTATAGAGATAGTGGATAGGTACCTATTACAGAAATTTCAAAGACATAAAAATTGGAATTATAAGTTAGTTTCCTTTAATGTTACAGTTCAGATACTTTTATATAGGTAGATAATGTATTATTAAAATATTTTATTATATACGTTTCTACAGTTTTGAGTACGATAGTCAAAATTACGATCACCACATTATATTACCAACAGCTTTTACCAAGTTTTTTATCATCGTAAAAAAATTTTCTATCATTTTCATTGAAAATAGTAGGACCAACAATATCTTATTCTTGGCGATTTCGCTGTAAGTGCTAGTTTAAGAGAAGTTGAACTGAAGTGGCTCTCTAGACGCTGCGTCGCGCAGCGTGGCATCCGGTCGTTAGATTTATTATTTAAGCAAATACAAAACTCGCGTTCGACAATAGAATTTTACTAGTTAGTCGTTTCTTCATAAAAATCAAAATATTAAAATAATGACATAAAAAGTAAACGAAGGAATCTATTAACCGATAAAGAATTTTAATCCTCAAGAGGGTTTACATTTTAATAAGTACCTACTACATATATGAAAGGAAGACGGTAAGATGAGGTCATGTTGGCAATTTAAAATACATCCTTCGGAAGAAAATAACTTTTGCGCAAGTGTTATTGAAACTTGAAATTAATTACAATAACTATTTTGATTATTAAAAAGTACGAAACCTAACAATGAAGTTAGTACGTCATTTTATAAATAATGGGAGTACGAATAGTAGAGTGCTCAGCGCCCCGCAAAATGACTTTCGTGGGGAGGTCGGGGTTACAAGATGAAACCTCGACAGATCGAAAGAGCGTATTTTTTATTTAAAAAGCCAAAAGCCGCCAAAAATCGTCCAGTGCAAAAGGGCGCTATCTCCATCGAAAGAGTTATTCAGCGTACGTATAGAAGGACACGTGAACTTTCTTTTGCCGTAAAATTCGTAATTGGTTTTGTGGAATTAATCGTTTAAAAAATTTTGGAAAAACGCAAAATACACGGGCTCTTATGGAGAAAAATAACTTTCGGGGCCGATATCTCAGTTCGAACAGCTAAAAAGTTCACTTCAATTTCGCGTTTTTTACCGTTTATACTGTCATAACTACGAAACAGTACGACATATCGAAAAATTTTATTCTTTAAAAAAGTTTGGCTCGTCCTTGTAACATACGATGGTACAAGAATTATATTTTTGTAGGGCTTTATAATTAAGATAAATAATTAAAAGTGAAGACATGCGAAAATTGCATTTTCGAGAGTCGCACTCTCAACTGGGTGCATTGCATCTCCTATCTCACTTTTTCCCGTAGCTCCCTCTTATTTTCTACGTAATTCTAAAACAAGCCAACATATTATTATTTTTATTATAAATACACCTTATCCGTTATTTTAATAATTAAGTAAACAATATAAGAAGCGTTTTGTATTAAACAAATTTACGAAAAGCTCCTATTTCATAATAAAACTGCAGCGACTTTAAAATTTAATGTCTGTTATTATTCTTCTTCTTTTTATAAAATTGTGGTAATAAGCCAATAACAACAATTAATTAACACCATACATTTCAACTCTGTTTAGAGTTATCTTTAAGTAGTAATATTTTATAATTTCCGCAGTAAAAATCAAAAATTTGGTGCAAGAAGGAATTAGAATAGGAAGAATAGGAAGGAAGAATAGGTATTAATTGTATCCTTATTATGTTATTATTATGGAATTTATTAGGGCTATTGGCCCTAATTGTAAGGGTATTAAATAACCACAAGTTAATCACCATTTTTCTACTACAGTATGCCAAAAGTGCCTTACAGCCTTAAGTTTGTTAACAAATTTGGTATTACTACGTTCAAAATTGTACTTTTCGCAGTTTAAATTAACAGCCTTGATATTACACACCCTTAATAATTTAACACTCACCTTATTCATCATACATTGACACATCTAGAATTGTCACTGCATTGGTACATTTTTGTCCCATAAATCTACAGAAACCAATGCAACTCATTCGATTTTCCTGCATGTGCACACTTTGTTACTGCAGTCTAGAAAACACGATGAAACGAAATTTATGAATCAGGAAATAATGCATGTTAGAAGAATACCTTTGTTATAACCACACGATACTTACACTCTTAGGTTATTTGAGAAGGATGGAAGAGTACTTAGTATAGGTACCAGATTTCCTTCCAAATCTATTTTCCATCCAGAATCGGTTAAGTCGGGTAACTGTGGTTGTGGTTGTAATGAATTTAGAAAAACTTTAGTTTGATAATATGATCTTAAGGTGAGGATACCACTATTTTTCGAATATCGTTAAAATTAATGTACAAAATAATGTAATGGTTACTTAAATTTGATTTTTAACATAGATAATACCGAATTTGTTAAATAACTTAATTTGTAAAGCACTTTTAGCATATTGTAGTAGAAAAATTGTGATTGATTTGTAGTTATTTAATACAATTACAGATAGGGCCAATGGCCCAAATAAATTGCCATAATAAGGATACAATTAATACCTACCAGGAGTTTCCTTCTTTCACCAAATTTTTGATTATTACTGCGGAAATTATAAAATTTTACCACTTGAAGATAACTCTAAACAGAGTTGAAATATATGGTGTTAATTAATTATTGTTATTGACTTATTATCACAATTTTATAAAAAGAAGAATACGAAGGTAATTCTCGTTGGAAGTCTTTAAAAGTCCCTGGAAATCCTTAAAAATCCATGGAAGTCTTTGGAAGTCTTTAGTCGTTGAAAGTTTTGTGTACATATTTTTTTTGGAGATTTACCCCTCGGAAGGATAATAATAACAGACATTAAATTTTAAACTCGCTATAGTTTTATTATGAAATAGGAGCTTTTCGTAAATTTGTTTAATACATAACGCTTCTTATATTGTGTATTTAATTATTAAAATAACGGATAAGGTGTATTTATAATAAAAATAATAGTATGTTAGCTTGTTTTAGAATTACGTAGAGAATGAGAGGAAAAAGTGAGATGGGAGATGCGATGCAACCAGTTGAGAGTGCGACTCTCGAAAATGCAATTTTCGCATGTCTTCACTTTTAATTATTTATCTTAATTATAAAGCCCTACAAAAATATAATTCTTGTACCATCGTATGTTACAAGGACGAGCCAAACTTTTTTAAAGAATAAAATTTTTCGATATGTCGTACTGTTTTGTAGTTATGACAGTATAAACGGTAAAAAACGCGAAATTGAAGTGAACTTTTTAGCTGTTCGAATTGAGATATCGGCTCCGAAAGTTATTTTTCTTCATAAGAGCCCGTGTATTTTGCGTTTTTCAAAAATTTTTAAACGATTAATTCCACAAAACCAATTACGAATTTTACGGCAAAAGAAAGTTCACGTTTCCTTCTATAAGTACGCTGAATAACTCTTTCGATGAAGATAGCGCCCTTTTGCACTGGACGATTTTTGACGGCTTTTGGCTTTTTAAATAAAAAAATACGCTCTTTCGATCTGTCGAGGTTTCATCTTGTAACCCCGACCTCCCTACTAAAGTCATTTTTAAGCGTTTTTCGGGGCTCTGAGCGCTCTACTAGAAATACCTACACGCATAATTGAGGTTAGGCACCGATAAGTTTAACCTTAATTTTAATTAATAGGTATAGGCAAAATACTTTTAAACTATTTTAATCCAATGACTAAAAATTACATAGAGGCTGACCACGCACGATTTAAATAAACAAGTTAAAAACAGCCGATAAAATAAAAATCAACGTTCGTGGTCTACACGTTTATAACCTACATGGAGCACGCGATCGTTAGGAAAGAATATTATGTAGTTAGATTACGAGAAATTGTATTTATCTGCTAATATCGAGCGGTTTAAAACAAAACTATTAAAAACCAACGAATTAGAAACTTTGTAGGTATTACTATAGATAATCCAGAACCACATCATCGGACTAAAGGAATTTTAAACGAGCTACTAATCGTAATCACGATTTCTATAAAATTTTAGGAATTCTACTGATTTAATAATACCTACCAAATAAATACTTAAAAATTCTCGTAAATTCTTGTAAACAACAACAATTTTCTCTTAATGTGCGTTATTCGACCGATAAAACTAAAATTCAGTATTTAAAATTAGGCAATTTTAAAACTTTCAATACCACAACATAAATAACCTACCTACTTATAGTCTGAACGGTACAACACGAAATTTTACTGCATTTAATGAAGAAAGCAAACCGCTTGGCCCGATTAATTTATAGGCATATTAGAACGATTTTATCCGAGGAAAAAGTTAAAACGTCCCTTAGGATTTAAAATAGGCGACGTTGAGGTTGATAAAACCTAAATTATCACGAGGACTACCCAACCGATTTCAATTATCAATAACTCGTTGTGAAGTTAGAAATATTTAGCAAACATTACAACGACACACATTTAAATAAAGTTCATAGCTTTAAGCGTTCACGTGCTTGCCGCATATTTTTTAACAGAACATTAAATCCGCTCGATATACGCATATTTCTGTTGTATTATGTTTTGTAGATAGTAATAATACCTTTAAAATGAATTATGAAACATCTAAATCCGTTGGATAGATTCGGAAATAAGAAATAAAGAAATAAATAAGAAATTAACAAATTCTTTTAAAAACCACTTGAAAAAAGTGCGGGACAAGTGGAAAGGGGCCGTTTTCAAGAAGCCGCCGATGCTCGTCCGAGACTCCTTTCGGGCACATCCATCGCACCGAGAAAGTCGAACAACGATGCCGCGAGATGGGGTCGTCTGTGGCTGCGATTCCTGAGGGTTTTACATCATCCCTGTTCGATGTATCTTTTAACAAGCAATTTAAGGACAGGCTTCGAGCCAAATAGATCGAATGGATGGCGTCTTCTGATGCGGCAGTAACAAACTTAAAGAAAGTTGGCATCGTCACGATTGCGGATTGTCCGAAGGAAGCGTGGTTAGACGTTCCTTCAGAAATGATCATCCGTTCGTTCAAGACGACGATGTGAGCAGCGAGATGGAGGACAACGTTAGGCACCCCGATGTCCCCACGACGAAGGATGAATTTAACGAGCTCTTTTGGGGATTCAAAATCTGATTCCGAATAATTGTTCCTGCAGTTGTTTCATAATTTGTAGCTGATGGATCAATTAACAAATGTATCTACCTAAGTTTTTTCTGTCATTTATTCTGTCTTTTTGTGTGTGTATTAATTTTTTTAAATTTCAACTCGTATACAAGCCTATAGCGGGAACAATTCCAAAAATTCTCGGCTTATACACGGAAATATACGGTAATTATATAATCTACTAACTAACTAAATGATAATCTACTATACCTCCGAATCTATCCAACGGATTTAGACTTTTAATAATTCATTTTACAAGGTATTGTTACTATCTACAAAACATAATATAACATAAATTTGTGAATATCTAGCGAATCTAATGTTCTGTTAAAAAATATGCGTAGGTATTTACATATAGGTATAGGTATGTAAAATTACATATTTTAAACTGAACAGTAAAATCTATAAAATTTAGTTAACTGTGTGTTATTGTAATGTTTACTAAATATTTCTAGCTTCAAAACGAGTCCTTGATAATTGAAATCGGTTGGGTAAGGTCATTTTAAATGGTCGCCATTTTTGAATCCTACGGGACGTTTTAACTTTTTCTTTTTTCGAATAAAATCGTTGTAATAGGCCTATAGATTCGTCGGGCCAAGCGGTTTGCTTTCTTCATTAAGTGCAGTATCCAGGGGGGGCTATCTTTAATTTTTCGCCTACAAAACGTACATGCGAAAATGACGTCATAACAATGGGTTTCTATAGAAATCTATTTGTTGTGACGTCATTTGTGCATGTACGTTTTGTAAGCGAATGGTCAAAAATAGCTAGCCCGGGCGATCTTTGTCCGAGTATCGCTCAGACTATTAGATATTACGTTGACCGTGCGTAATTATATCCTGTGTGATTTACGAAACTTTACTTCCACTTTTGGTGGACATTTTAATTTAATTATAATAAAAAATTCTGATGAGAAAATAGCGTCCTAATTATATATTTATGTTGTTTTTTTAATCAAAAGTTTGTTTTAAAAAGTAAAAAAATAGGTAATAAAATGTTTATTTGAATGAATTATTACCTATTATTGACTAAAATTTAAACTATTTTAATATGTAAGACTAAGTATATAATCTGTTGAGAGAAAAATTTTCAAATTTCATGAATACTACTATCAATGGCTTAATTACTTAAATAATTTAAAAAAAATCATAATATTTGTAACTAAAATTGCACACTAGACTTACGTGCAACATTTAAAAAATTAAAAACAAAACGAAATTATTGAAAGTATATTAATCTATAACAAAACATTCGTTGTTTTTGTTGAGGACCGTGTAAAATGTTATAATATTATTCATCACATTTGTATATAGGTATTGTAGGATAATTGATTTTTAAATTTTTTATCCTATTGAATTTCTAATATTTTAATCAATGTAAGTAATGTAGTCATTTAAGACTTGACCATCGGTCAATCACAACGAAAATAATTGTTTCAATAATCATTTCAAGGTAGTGACTAATGGTCACAGTTAACCAATAATGTAAAAACTAGCCTTTGATGTTCTTTTGTTTAAGTAAATACATTAATACACCAACAACAAAATTATAACTGATATTAAAAAAAATTATAAAATTATAAAATATTCTTAAAAAATAACTATTGTTGGAAAATCAACATTTCAAAAACAACAATTTAAATAGCATTCTGCAATAGATATTCATTTTTAAATAGACATTCAAAATAATGTTTTAACAAAAATATTGATGTAGGTACCTCACCTAATACAGTTACGAATTATAATTAGATATGTTTTTGTTTAGCATTTTATTCAAAACGAACTTGTGTCAATCTAATTTATTTTTCAACTCCCATTTTAAATTGCTCGACAGTTAACTACGTTAAATAGAAAAAGATTTGCTATTAGCTTAACAAGCGACTTTAAAAATTAAGTAGAAAGCGCCCAATAAATCTCAAACTTGAATTTCTTGAATTCCCACTAGAATACTGATTACAGTTCTGACCTATAAAACCGGGTATGCCTAATTTAGAACCTTAGAATTGTGTTTGCCGTATAAATTAAGCGTCGGTAACGTACTCTTTAAAACGGAGTTCTCGCTAACGGCCATTTTTATATTAGTTTAAAAAAAAAGACGGAACTACTTTTTAAATGTCAAGTAAAACGTTTTTACCTACAATATGTGGTAAACTTGGTGCTGTTAAAGTTATTTATATTGAATGGCTATAGAATATTATTATTAATTTCTTTTCGAGTTTGAAAAAATACACATAAGTACCTAAGGACGTATTTTAAATTGAAAATATTTTAATTCGATCGGGGATAGGTACCTACTTTAAATTAAAAAAAAATAACGCTTTTTGAATTACAAAATTTAATTTCTCGCTGTTTAGATTCGAAACGCAAATGTTGATTTTCAGAGTGACCTAGTTCAAAGAGCAAATTTCATAACTGAAATATTTATGCAAGGCAAAAATCTTCCCAGACCTCATTGTTCTAGCCTTGAAACTTAACAATCCTTTTATTATTTAGCGCCAGCCTGGCGGTACGACCTGCGTGCTTCACGCAATCAAGGGGTAACCACCCTCTCCACACTTGGCAGGAAATATTTAGAGAGAGACTTTATTAAACTAATAAACCTTAATGATTTTATAATGAAGAAAGTCAATTTCTAAATTGTCACTGTTCGTAATTATGCATATATGGTTAGTCTAGTCCAATTAATAAATTATAAAATATTGCCCATGTTATAACAGTGTTCTGTTAAAAAATTAGAATTGTTTTGTTATATTTTTTAACTTACAGACAGTTATGTGACAGTCATGTGGTTATCGCTATCGAATTACACAAATCTGTAAAATATTGATCAAACTTTAGAGTTGTAATGCCGATTTCATTAATTAAATACCAAGTATTATCTTTTTTTCTCCGGGCTATTTAATGATGCCATTTAAACCTAGCAATTTACTATTGCGTGTTTTAGTTTATACAATTCTCTCTCACTTACTGTAGCATTTGATTTGCTATTTGTTGAATTATTGGCTTTTTACATGTGATTTAGGTATGCGATTACTCACGTACGATACTTACTTTTAAATTATATTAAACTTTTCAATAAGAATATTATTTAATTTTTTTTAAACACATTACAATGCAGGTATAAGTAAGTAAGTAATACAGAACTATTCAATGTTCCGTATTTCTTAGTGTCCCAGTAGAGCGCACACACCTACCCTCAGGCTTAAGATGATACCGCCATCCCCAAAGGTTTATTAATTTGCATTTATAACTCTCTGACCGTATGGATACTTGATTAAATCTACAGAAGGTACGTATTATAGAAAAATATGGCTATTATTTAATACGTATGCGAATCGCACAGTCTATTAAAAACACATTTGTCGTTTGCGTAAAATCGCAAAGCAATATCTCTCATCCAAATTAATAAAATGTATTAAAGTTGAGGATAAAATATCATCAGAATTATTTCATAATTCAATTATGTTAAATTTGCTTTTAAAAATGTGCCGCATTTTACAAAGATAAATAGAAAGAATAATTGGATGTTTTAAAATTAAAATTTTCCGCGTAAGCGTCTCGTTTCCAAAGCTTTGCCTTTGGAAACTTTTATAGCGAAACAAATCAATAATTTAAACTTTATGTTATTTAGTATGTAATCAAGTAATTGGTTATCTACTTGGCAGTTCATCGTAACAATTTAACAACTCACTTTTATCACTTTTACCCTACACCGACACCACTAGTCGTTATTATACTACCTATACTATTTTATATCTGCACCGTAGATTTCTGTTTTGTCATTGTCATTATTTATACGTTATCATTTGAATTTCTACATTCTTATTTAAAATTTCTAATAAAACGAATGTTAAAGCGTTAAAATATATATAATTTTAAGAGTTAGGTAGGTACATTAAAATAAGGCAGGCAATTTACGAATTAGATTACGTTAATAATATTTAAACAAGAAATTATAATCGTGGTAAATTTAAATTCGTTGTACGTCATCTTAAACCTACAAAAAAAAAAACTTTTTAATAACGTAAGTAACTTAAAAAAACTTGTAGGTAGGTATATATAAAACCTATAAAAATTGTGGCTTCCGTAGATAAATAACAATATTACGTTAAATAATCTCCTTTTAATTATGATCTGACGTAAGATTAAAACCTATAATTTCAACCTTACATGAAATAATTTAACAAGATAACGGGTATTTTATTATAGGATGATCAATCACTGCTGATTCCTTTCTGTCACACACTGAATCGACAAAAAATGTAACCCGAATTAATCGCAATTAATGTTATCATGTTAATGAAAATGCAACGTTCCTCTAATGGGAAGATGTTTAATGATTATTAGAATAACGAAGTTATCCAGTAATATTTCCAGCATTAGTTAAATTATTTCCAAACACATGACTTATTTTTTGTTTTCCTATTTTGTTTTAATATCTTTCTAAATATTTATCAACGATGTTAAAGTGACCAACAATTGTTTTATTCTCATACTTTACGTTTTTAACGAATTTTGGGTAACTTTTAAGTTAGAACGATGGGCTAACTTAAACGAAATGTTAACAGTCGATTGGTTTACTAATTAGAGAAATTGAATGAACACTCACATACTTCGTTGCTATGTAAGTTAATGAAATTCGAGAGGATTGGAGACGAATCTATATTCTTAATAAGGCGTTTTTATCAAAATTTTGACCCGACCTGAAATTGAATTAGTTCGGGCTTGTTAAATTATTTCACGCAAGGTCGAAATTACGCGTTTTAAGTTCATGTCAGGTCATAATTAAATCGCGGTTATCTTAAATACCAGTGCCGTGTAAAAGTAAGGTATACGTACTTACCTTAGATTTTATTGCGTAAGTACTTCGGACTAACATTAATTAACATATTATACCTATATGTTACATTTTTAATTCTCGAAATGGAGAAATGGTCTTACTTTAATTTTCGCGCACTATCAAATATAATACATAACTTAAAAAATAAGCTTCAACTGTAAACTTGCACAAGTGCTGCATTTAAAATTGACGCGCTTATTATTTTATCTAATTTTATATTATATTAGATAGGCATTTTGTAAGGGCAAGTTTGCGTAATAGGTACCTATTTAGCAATAAATACTGAATCTTAATACACGTCATTATCAAAAAAGATATAAAAAGGTATTCACCGCGTTTTTTTTTACAAAAACCGGAACGCTTAATTACTTTTTTGTCAGCTATTAACAGAAAAAGTTTAATAGAAGGAAAGCATGAAATGGATTTGAATGTACAACATCAAAAGTACTTAATTAAAAGACCTAACGGTTGTCAAAAACTGGTTAGATTATTTTAAAGATAAACTTTTAATGCTGCAGATTTGCTTTTTTGTTAATTTGCAAATTTCCGCCATTCAATTTTAAAGTGAATTTATTCGCTTCCGATGGCTGCTTTTCATTGCGCAAAAAATTATTTAACTACAACAGAAATAACTAATTTTAACTTTGCATTGTGTTTCGTACGATCTGTCGTTTACACTGATTTTTTTGAACGTATTGTTTTGTTTCTTGTAATCATTAAATGTAAAGTTAATTTCCATAACTTATTAAACAGGAATAAAGAGAAAACTATATAGGTACCTAAGTACATATTTAGTCTATCTAGTGATAAGAAGTGATTGCTATTACTACATTTTAAAATAAATATTTAAATAAACTCATTAAAAAAATAACTTTATAGTTTATTTTACAATTGGAAATGAAAATCAAAAATTATCTATATAGTTAGGTTTTCAGTTAGATAAAAAAATACTTATATTTCATATCGAATTCTTTATAATTTGTTGGTAGGAACCTACCTATTCAGATTTTTTTATTAAGCGTGTAAACCTCGATGACTTTTTTTGACTCGAGAGATCAAAAAACAGAATGATTTAACTTTGATTTAATAGATAGTTAAATAAAAAATCGAGACACTTCTATAGGTTTAATAGGAGTTAATATAAATTTTAATTTGAGTTATTGGTGGTAATTTAATATTCTCAAAATATTTAAAAACAGATGTCTTAACTTACATGTATACTTTAAATACCAATGTAAAACTAGTTTCTGCTGTTTATTTTCTAGTTTTTACACGTTAATCCTTGTGAGTACTTCGAGACCACTGTATGGCGTTGTCATATATACCCCTACACAAATTAATTAATAAAAGTTTATTGCCAATGAATTGTGGTAGTAACGGAATAAAGTAAAATCGAAGAGTGAAATTATTTAAGAAATGGAGTTTGTATAAAACATGTTGGAAATGCCATTTACGGCATTTCTAACACGAAAACTCAATTTCTTAAAAATTGGCACTTGCCCCTCTCTGGTATTTCCACTCTTTAATTCTTGCTTTTCGATTACCTAAAGCTTTAATTAATAATAAAAAGAAGCGTTCTGTAAATTTTCGACTTTTACAATACTCATTGTAAACGAATTGAACACAAAAAGTTTCTTTGTTGCATAATTTGTTATAACTCGTTTCCTATCTCAAAAACATATATTATCTCTATTAGAATTATGTATTGTATTTTTTGTGAAGTGATTTATTTTTAAGTACCTAGGTATACAATAAATTAATTAATCTTTTATTTTGAAATTGTAAGGTAATCGAAAACATTAACGTTAAAAAACAATATTCGCTTATCTATCTATTGCTGAAGTTTCTGTATTTAGAATAGAATTGTCCTTTATGTATTTAACTACAATTATAATAACAATTTTTAAACAGCACCACTAATTTTGCCAGATAACTTTCTCTTCTTTATCGAAACAATCACAATATTTTTATTTAGATTACGTTGCAGAATGTCTTGAATTTATTGTTTCTCGGAAGAGCTGTAGGGAGAAATGAAATTCTATATTATTATTAAATTCTTGTGTTATTCAATTTTCTTTTTCAAATAATTAATTATATGAATAACAACAAGTTAATGCGGTCTTGCTTTTTTTTTGAGGCGATAACGTATTTGCTACTCAGGGCTACAAAACGTATAAAATGATTATTATGGTACACCAAGCATTTTATTAAAACAGAGATATATATAATACTTATGTGATCAGTAAAGCGCCTATACCTATAACCATGGATATATGGATAACTATGTATATATAGTTATTTAGGTTGCTGATGACTTCCCCTATCACATTACTTTATACGGTCGTTCACTTTCGGGACACCCTGTATATTAATAACTATAATTTACTCTCGATATATGAGATGATCCATAATTGTATGTCTTCAATGCTGATTTTAAGGAACATTAAGAGACATGCTTTAGATAGATATTTATTATGGAAGTATTTGTTGAAACAATTATTTCCACGCCAAATAAATTTGTGTTAAAGCGAAGAAAGATGAACCTTAAAATCATTATCGATAAGCTATTTTGTAGAATAGAAACTTCCAATCTAAGCATTTTCTAAATCACGTAACTATATAGATGCATAGGCATTGTATAAAAAATAGTTTGAGAATGATAATTTTGTTTGATTATTCAAATATCTACTTGAACGTTCTAACAAAGGTATGTATAGTTTTAAAACTCGCTTTATTCGAAAACGACACTTTCTACGAAATAATTCATCAGAGTAACTACTTGTTCTAATTGTAGGTAAGTAAATTACAGAGTTACATTTCTGTAACTAGTTCCCTGAACAAAATAGGAAGTATTCGATGTAATTATGCAAGAATGGAACTTCGATAATCGATATACAGCACTCCATTATTTGCAATACAAAGATTTGTTTTTAAAATAAGTAAAGCGAAACATTTCTTGAAACTATAGCAATTTTTATTTCGCGAATCGTAAATATCTGAACACGTGTTCATACAAAGTGTTCTGTTTAATTTAAACCTTACCATTATTAAGCTTGTTAATTATACTCTGTGTGGAATTATAAAGCAATTTGTGAAGCAAATTTGAATCGAGAAACGAAAAGCTTCAAAGGAACGCATATAATACTGCGTTTGAAATTAAGAAATACGTATAGGTATTATGTACCTATAGGTATATTCTTTTTAATTCGAAAAATAATTACCTATTATCAAAAAAAAAAACTAAAATTTCAAAGTTTTTTATGAAAAAATAACCATATTTGATAACAATTCAGAAGGTAATACATTCAAAATTGAAATAATTAGTTACAAATTAATTACATTTTCAAGTCGCTCGAAGGCGAGGAAAATAACTTAAAATATTATTTATTTTTTTTGTTTTATATAATTATACAATTTAAATATAGGAAAACAGCTTGAAGCGAATTTAATTTATAAAGTATTTTCTGGTAGATATTTAAAATCTTGTTTTACTAAACTCGACACACAACAATCGGTTTTAAATAGTTATATGGAATATCAAAACTGACCAAAAAAAAGATCCATTCTTCGTTTATTTTGTACATTTGCAGTTATTTTAGGCCTTACTATTGCAGTTTCTTTATTATACCTGTGTTAAAATGTTCAAGACTGGTATTTTTTACTTATTTTCCATGAACTGTTTAACAAATAATACCTATCTAACTAATAAACTTAAAAAGTTTTTATTAAAAGTGAAAATAGACTTCTTATAAGTGTAGGTAAGTAATAAAAGGGAATTGGACTTAAAATGATGCACGTGAACACATAATTGAATTGTTGTACTGTGAAAAAAAGAAACAATTTCATTACCCACTTTAGAAATATGTAGAACACGATGTAATTTTTTAGTATAGTTACTGCAATTAAAATGTAGCTAGCGTTCGTAATCTCATCTCATTTAACATAATGTGTTCTATCCATGCAAGCAAATAATTGTTTTGATAATGTTGTCAGTATGTGCTTAACCTAATTAAAGTTAATCCCTACTTTGCTAGTGGTTTGGAATTTTAAATTGTACCTTATCGACGGCACGTAATTGTTATAATCTTAAAAAATCTTAATTCAAACGCGTTATTTAAGAGATAAAGGTATTTCGCCCCAAATCCATTTTTTAAATTAATTTTGTATTGTAATGTAACGCACTTAACATACACCTGAGGTTCAAGAGTTTAATTTAATTTTGATAAGTTATCAATAAATACGTCTAATTATGATATAATGAAATTTTTAATTTACCAAAGAATAATAAAATCTAATAACCATTTTTAATCTGAAATTTTAAAATTGTTTGCGATAAATTGTTGATTCGTGGAGAAATTAGTGGCTAATACATGAATGTATTAACTAATTAAAATTGTATTCGTCCTGTTAAAATTACACGCCACTATTTGGGATAAGCCCTGCAGGGATTGATGAAATGGGAAGTTATGGGAGCGATAAGGAGAGACATAGTCGCAAAGGGGGTTGCTATTAAAATTAAAAATCGATATAATAATGTGAAAATATAATGATTACGACGCGTGGCTATGGAAAATGTAATCCAAAGCCATTTAACTTTCGAATTGTAACTTTCGAAGGTCGTGTCAATTTAAAATTATATGCGAGACACTTTCGGCAATAAAAAAGACTAATCCGACCAATTTGCACTTCCGTTTTTAAAGGTGTTAAGCCTACTACTATTTTATTTTTTAATCGCCGCCTTTCAACGTAAAAACTTTTTTACGCGAAAACTATTACTTTTTAGCTTGTTTTCTCTGCTTTTACCTTAAAATTTAATAAATTATTCTTTAATTAAGTAAGTGAAAACGATGAAATCGTTTTTTTATGGTTAGTTGTTTTGAATTATTAATAAATTGTTAGTCTATATATTCAATTTTTTACATTCAATTACAATTCATAAATCAATTTATTTTTTACGTTGAAATCATTTATTTTACAAAACTTTGCACAAAAAGTAAAATTAGCAATACATATTAATTAACACATTAATGGAGAAGTTATGCTTGTTTAGTCGTATAAGTCCGATATCGGTCATTTTGTAAAATTATTTTTTGCGTAATTTAATTAAAAAATTGTATTGTAGTATAAATTTTTAATACACACCTGCAATTTTAACTGTTTCCAGAATAATATTTGACATTATCACACGTTTTTAAAGTCGTACGTTTTATCGTATTATCTATTATTATTCGATAAATTGTGTTTGAAAAAATTTTACCAATTTAGAAAAGTATATTGGTACCTACAAAGTTTCCAAATTTTTATGATTCTGTATATTCTGTTTAAAACGGAACTTGTTAAGAAAACATTGGAAATGGAACATTATATTACCTACTTTTATTCATAAAAATAATTCAAACCTAACGACATTTCATACGCTAACGACTAAAGTAAAAATTTTTAAATTTAAAAATTATTTCCAGTCAATTTTCAAGTACAAGCTTTTAACCATACTTCACTTATTTATTTGCAATGCAATTATTTATCGTTTTTGCCAATTCCAATACAAGAAACTTTGTAACTGTTGTGTCTGTTATCGTTATCACGAAGTGGATAATTTGTGGTGATCATTTATCTACCAGTAATTCAATATTTATTGCGATTTCTAATAAAAGTGTTGTTTAAATTAAATATTGCTTTCTCGTTTAATGGATTAACTGACTTGTTGTATCTTTATTTTGGACAAACACGCTATAAGTTTGGGTCCATGTCACCAGCACCCCCGCAACTTTGAAATCAAGTTCGAACTAGCGCAATCGATTGAGCTACGTTTGAGCTGGATTGAGCCGTAAAAATTTTCGTTTGAGCTGTTACCTGAAGCTAAAAAATTGACATATTAAGAGGGTGTGCTGCTGACACGACAGCACCCCCGCAACTTCGAAATCAAATTCGAACTAGCGGAATCGATTGAGTTACGTTTGAGGCGGATTGAGCCGTAAAATTTTTTGTTTGAGCTGTTACCTAAAGTTAAAAAATCGACTTAATGACTAACACTCCCATATTTACTATTATATGAGAAGGTATGTCAGACATGTTCTTTTGAATTTTCTCCGATCTCAATCCCTAGATCACAAAAATACAGGTCGTTCATATATATATAATCAATTGCTTGTGGACACGATTCCAGTCGAAATTTTGATCATAGGAGGCTGAAATTTGGACAGTGTATTGTCTTTATGAAAACGAAGAACGAGTTCGTAAATCAACCAAATTGACCCACCTGTTTCAAAATGGTGGCCGTTCAAAAATTAAAAAAATTCGAATTTCCGTTATTAATCATCAGATCGGTAATGAGAAATATGTTTTGAAATTGGCATAAAAATCTCTACCGATTACACAGGTCTGCGACCAAATTTTTTTCTTTAAAATAATGGGTGATTCTTATGTATTTTGGTGCGCTGAGTTCGGAAATGCCCTCAGTTTTTTTCCAGCACGTAAGCATTTTCTGCAAAATGCATTTTTCTGCGGGATTGCCTACCTTAAGGCGTATATTTATGAATATGCCGAAAAAAGTTGTTTTTCCTATTCGGCTTCATAGTTTTATATTAGAAACTATGAAATATGATAAAAATTAGTATATTTAACAGTATTAGTCAGCGTATCCTTTTAAAGAATTAATTACCTTAATAGTATGCAATTAAGGTTTATCGCTTTTCTTCGGTGTTTTCAGATTCCAATGTTACTGTAATAAATGTTTTTGTTATTAAAAGTACATAAATAAATAGGAGAAATTCTTTCTGGTAACTACCAGAAAGAATTTCTCCTAATTAGCGTAATTGTGGTGAACATTATTGACAAATGATGATTTAATAAAATAAAATTTAAATTTCCCATTCCCTATATATACCCCTCGTAGTCCTTCGATTTGTTCATTTCAATTTAAATATTCTTAAAGTGTCTTTCAAAATGTCTTCAAGAGCTTGTGTTAATAAACCTGATAGTTTCTGTTACATTTGTGGCGAACTTGTATTAAAAAAACAATCTCGAAGTATTACGGAGTTTATTAAAAAAGTGTACTTTGCCTATTTTGGTGTGAAGATCGGAGATCAAGAAAATCTTGGGCCCCTCATGGAGTGTGTTCAGGCTGTGTTGAAGGACTTCGCATGTGGTCTAAAGGAAAGGTGAAATCTTTTCGTTTTGGGGTGCCTATGATTTGGAGAGAGCCGAGAAACCACGGCGATGACTGCTACTTTTGTTCTTGCAACATACAAGGGTACAATGCCAAAAATAAAAAAGATATATGTTACCCAAACATGCAATCCGCACTTCGGCCTGTGCCTCATGGACCCGGTATTCCAGTACCAGTGCCCCCACACAATTTTGACGATCTGCCAGAGTCATCAGAGAGCGAGTCAGAGCAGTTGGATGATGAGTTTCAAGTCGAAGACTGTGGACCCCAACAGTTTTCACAAGAAGAATTAAACGACCTCGTTCGTGATTTAGGGTTTTCTAAAGAGTCTGCTGAATTACTGGGCTCTAGACTTCAAGAAAAGAACTTGTTGAGATCTGGAACTTCATTCTCTTGGTACAGAAGCAGAGAAAAACAATTTAAGCCAAATTTTTCTCAAGATGGCGAACTTGTATATTGTTCTGATGTTCCCAAGTTGATGTCAATGTTTAACATTCAACATGTGTCAGATGAATGGAGGCTTTTTATTGACTCGTCAAAAAGAAGTTTAAAAGCAGTTTTGCTACACAACGGCAATAAATACGCTTCTGTACCCGTAGGGCACTCTGTGCATCTAAAAGAAAAGTACGACAACATGGCTTTTATCCTTGTTAAATTGAAATATAAGGAGTTTGGATGGCCTATCTGTGGTGATCTCAAAGTCATCTCTATGGTGCTTGGACAACAAGGTGGCTATACGAAATTCCCCTGTTTCCTATGTGAGTGGGATAGCCGGGCAAAAGCACAGCACTGGAGTCAAAAAGTGTGGCCAACGAGAACTTTGAAGGTTGGAGAAAAAAATGTTCACTTTGGGTCTTTGGTTGATCCCAAAAAAGTGCTTTTATCCCCACTTCACATCAAGCTTGGACTGATGAAGCAGTTTGTCAAGGCATTGCCAAAAGATGGCGAAACGTTCAAATACCTTGAAAAGAAATTCCCGGGACTGTCTGAGGCAAAGTTAAAGGAGGGTGTTTTTGTTGGCCCGGACATTCGGAAACTAATGAAAGACAATCAGTTTGAAAAGGTGATGAAAAAAGCTGAGAAAGAGGCGTGGATATCATTTAAAGAAGTTGTGACTAAGTTTTTGGGGAACAATAAGGACCCGGATTATGAAGAAATTGTAAATAAAATGTTGAAATGTTTTAAAACCTTGGGGTGCTCCATGAGCTTGAAACTTCACTTTTTTTGAACTCCCATTTGAGTTATTTCCCAGAAAACCTAGGTGCCGTAAGTGAAGAGCAGGGCGAGAGGTTCCACCAAGACATGAAAGAAATGGAACGGAGGTACCAAGGACGATGGGATGTGAATATGATGGGAGACTACTGTTGGATGCTTCATAGAGAACTTCCAAGCATCCCACACAAACGGAAAAGCTCAAAACGGGGTTTTGAGGGAAAAAGATGTAGATATTATAAAGAATTATTATAAATCCTTATTGTGTATACATATTATTTTTATCAAATTGTATTTAAAAATGTAAATAAACCACTAGTAATATATTTTTTTTTAATTTCAAAATGCATTTTTACCTATATGTACTGCGGGTTTTACATAACTTTCTTTTTCATTTTGCGGAAAATCCCTACGTGCTGGAGAAAAACTGAGGTCATATTTGGACTCAGCGCACCAAAATACATACGATTCACCCATTACGGTGAAAAAAAAAATCAAAAAGTGTCAATTTGCAGGCCTGTGTTATGTTTCTTTAAAATTTTCGATAGAATGCATCGTTTTCGAAATAATCGAAAAAAAGTGATATTTTTTTTTAAAATAATATTTACGAGAGATAGAGGGAATTAAAAAAATATATTTCTTTCGAGAAAAAATTAAAAACGAAGTTTATTCCGCAGATTCCGCACGTTCGGATTTTTTTAAGTTTAATTTGGTATAGCTGGTTTTATTAAAGAAGAAAACGAATGATATCTTTATATACCTACCTTATATACCAAAGTATTATAATAAAAAACGATTACCTACATTTTCAACAATTCAACTAAAATTTATAGAATAATTAATTGCTATAGTTCAAAACCAATGTCGAAAGTATCGGGGTGTTAGCGTCATATTAAGTCGATTTTTTAACTTCAAGTAACAGCTCAAACGAAAATTTTTACGACTCAATCCGGCTCAAACGTAGCTCAATCGATTACACTAGTTCAAATTTGATTTCGAAATTGCGGGGGGTGCTGTTGTGTCAGCAGCACACCCTCTTAATATGTCAATGATGCAATATGCGTGATGCAGCGAATACTTCATAAGAAAATCATATTATGTAATTAACAAAACTAATATTTTATCATTATAATCAAAAAATAAGTTCTAGAAGTCGTCCAATAATAATCAAGTTACATTGATAAATGCTTCTTTAGAAGTACCTATACCTTTAACACATAAATAAAAATTACGAAATTCTTAAAACTTCCTTCTCGTTATCAGAAAAATTAAAGACTTAAAATTTAATTTACTCAAAAATAGTATCTTTCACGTAAAAACATTGCCGGATTAACAATTTATTTTAAACCAGCATCAACTTAAAAAATTAATAATAAAGCAATTTAATCGATAATAAATATAATTAAAAAAAAATAAGTTTATTATCTTGGAAATGATAAATTCTTCGACACACGTCGTGCAAGACATTAATTATTTTGATACACGAAGTTTACGGTCGATTGTACTTTGTGGCACATGATTTATTTAGCATCGTAGTTCACATTTAACGTGCTTGTTTTATTTTTAGTTTTAAATCAATACTACTCGATTCATACGTTAAATAACAACGTTTAATTTACGTCGATGTCGAGACTTTGCTTATAAATAATTTAGCAACATCTGAAAATATCTTTTCAGTTTTTCCGGTGGTAAATAAATATCTGTGATTGTTTACGATAATAGGTATTATTACACGACATACACGTTTCTATGTTAGTCGTATTGGTAAATACAAATCAGTTACGATATACATTGCCAATCATACAAATTGCAACACCTTGAAGGAAAGCACGTTTAATCAAAATCTTTTTACATGCGCAAAGATAGTTGTGCAATGGTTTCGAAAATGTAGTTACACATTAACAGAATGTCACATCATAGGCAGCGAGCAGTTTTTGAGCAAGTAAATGAATTTGAGGCTGGTCATACTGACAAATTACATTAAGAGCAGATCAAAATGCACGTTGTATGGAGCAATGGAACGAGGAGGGATTACAAAATTGACGTCAGCGACGTACAAATTTTTGCCGACCACCATCGCCAGTATTTGCAGCATAATCAAATATAGCAATTCGTCACCAGATGTCCGCAGTGTCAGTTTGACGGCGATTATTACAATTTGGACTTCCGGCATGACGCCCATACGGTTACCATTAATTCCAGAACACTGTTGTAGAAGATTGCAGTGGACCTCAGAATGGCATCGAGTAATATTTTCTGTCGAGTCTAGATTCAATCTTGCGACTCATGATGGGCGTATCTTTGTACGGCGACGACAACACGAACGGTACCAAAAGCAGTGTATCGCCACTCGACATGCAGCGCGAACCCAAGGCATTACGATATGGGATACCATTACTTTTAACTCTCGCATATAACAAGCCAGCGATATATTGACGATTTGTAGAGTCTGTTGTACAGCTCTTCGTAGAAACTGTTTCAGAAGGCAACGGAAAAAACGGTATAAGGTATAACTTATAAAGAGATATAGATGCAACGTTGCTTGTAATTTTACATCGTCGGAGTGGAAGACGAACGAAGACCAACGAAATGCCGACAGTAGATGGTTTCTCTAACTCTGTCATTTACATTTACTGTCTCTGTCGTTCACGCTCATTCAAATAGCATATCGTCGGCGGCTCCAGAAAAACTTGTAACTTCCCAAAATAAAATTTTACAACAGTTATTGCCGAATCCCAAATAAATAGGTACGTGGGCAACTCAAATGGTGAAAAAATCTCGCGTTTGTATTTTGTCGGAATTATGAGTTTTTTTGGTGTCGTCAACGATATGTAAATAATAGTTTTCCATACCCGTATTATACACGTATTATACACGCAGTATTCCTGTGCCTTCATGACTAGCCCGCTCGCCGGATCAATCAATTATTGTAATCTATCGATTGAACATGTGTGGCACATGATAGGCCGAAGATTAAATCGACACGTTCAGAATATTGAAAACCTGTAGAGGCAAATTGAAACAATATGGAGAAAGATAACTCAAGAAGCCCTCCAAGCTCTCATTGATTCGATATCGCGACAGATCGAGACAGTTGTGTTTTAAGTATAGGATAAAGTATAAGAATACGTAAAAAATATATAACATATTAAAAACTTCGTTTAATATCTAAAACAAAGTAATAATATTATTCACCTACATGATATTATATTTTCTTTATACATACAGTCGAATCTCTCTAATAAGTCGAATCGTCACTTGCCACCTACAAACGTTCGACTCAAGAAGAATTCCAGTTACAGAAGTGTAATAAAAATTACTCAATAAAGAGTAAATATTTATTTCTTGAGAAATATGTACTGGCATAATGCACGATAAAAATCAAAATGTATATACAAACGCTATATTCAATTTGTAACTGAAAGTGCAGTTACAAAATAAAAGGTTTTCCAATAGGAGCGCTCGAACTTTCATATAACTTATCCAAACCTATATGATGTTCACGTCATCAACAAAAAGTTACTAGCTTGTTTATTTGTAATTCGATTTAAAGTTCGGAAAGTGACATATTCTATAGATGATTTTTTTGCGCACATATTAGATGGTATAAAGAAAGACTACTAAATTTATTAAAACTGTCAAAATACGAGGTACGAGGTGACAGCACTGTGTGAAACGTCATCATCTAGTAATCTTGTATTGATGACGTGAATATCATATAGGTTTGGATGAGCTATAGTTGTATAGTGGCCATGTTGGTGAAGCTACTATAGCTGCTAAATTTGGAGGTTGTAGCAATTAATGTTGGGCAAAACATCATCGAAAGTTAGAGTGTTGAGCAACGCGTGCAAATCGTTAAACTTTATTATCAAAAGAGGTCGAGTCATCGAAAGTTAGAGCTCTCGGATACGCGCCGTCCAGCGAAGCCATGGCGGCCATTTGGTCGATATTATATTCCATACATAATGTAATCGGATACTCATTCAAATTAAAAAAAAATTAAGATATCTCATACACAACTTGTTTTATTTAAATATAAAGTTCGAGCGCCCCTATGGGAAAACCCTTTATTTATACTGCTCTTGTTTATATGCAGGGAAATTCTCGATAACGTTCTTGGAATAATCGTGCCCGTCGCAGTAATAATTTCTTAAATGTGCTTAGGCACTCTTAAAGGTTGATTATAAGGAGCATTCAACCGTAGTTCGACTTATGAAAATAAATTTGCACGAATTTACAAAATGTTCCAGCTACTTACTAAAATTCGACTAACAATTGGAGGATGATATTTTAATTTAAATCTTGCTCTAATGCTGTTGGCAGTGAAATAATTCGAGTTAGGGAGAAATTCAAGTAAAGCAGATTTCGACTTATGGAGATTCGACTGTATTTATAATTTTATTCATAACATAAATTTCAACTCTTTTACTCGACTTTTCCTTGGTGTTGCAAATTCTATGAATAGCAGTGCATTATTTTTCGTAAAATTAACTCTAAAAATAGATTTTTAATTATCTATAAATGGAAATATTAAATTTATGTCATAACATGCTAATAGCTTTTACTTTTTTGACGTTTCGATAATCGAGCTTTGCTTTTAACGGTATCATTAAATATCTTGACTTTATAGCGAAAGTAAATGAACGAATTACACGTTATACCTTTGATTCCGAAACAAACATTAATAATTTTTAAAGATATCGAATTGATTTCGTATTTTTGTTCGGAATATTATCATAACTAAACCAGTCATGTTTTTTTACTAACGCTTATATTATCCACGACTTAGTTTACAAATTTTTAAAAGTAAGGAGTATTTCTATTTTGCGTAAACCGCGTATAAATTGTGGTTAATTGTATAAAACATTTTAGAAACTTTAACATAAAAGTAAACACAGTTTAAATGATAATAAAGGATTATGATGGTTTTGAAAATATTTATCTAATATTTATTCAGTATACATATATATGTATAACATATTATATATGCCACTTAATATAGATTTATTGTTAGCTATTTTCATAAAAAGGGTTTTTATAAAAGAGTGTTGGTATTTGATGAAATATTTGATCGACATAATATATCCTATCGAGATATAAAAGTATTGTTCTTTATTACAAAACAGCTTCGTGTATGTATGCGTGTAAGGTTTGTTTAAATTGGTACCAAATAATTTAACAGCTTTTAGTAAATTAATGACAAATCGATAGAAAAAAAGAGTTTAGTTATGTCCCTACATAATATATGTATGTAAATTTTATATTTCTGAAGTAATCTCTTGACGATAAATAAATCAAATATGTATGTAAATAAAGTGTAAAAATGTATGCTTTTAAAATTTGTGTTAAAATGTAAAATGTACGTAGTGTGTAAGCTTTTATCTTGATACGTCTATTGTAGGCCTGTAGTAGATATGCCTATACTTTAGAGGCTGTCATTGTAATACCGTAAAATAGGGTGAATAGAAACAAAATTCAGAAACTTCTTTATAAAATTATTAATTCGTAACAAAACAGTCAAATTGTCTTCAATTTTCACTCAAATACTCTACAAGTTGGAATTAATTAAATTGTGGCAATACCTGTCAACGATTTTTGTGAAAGGTAACTCATTGTTTTGATATCAAATATTCGCAAACGTGCAGATAAAATCTCTATTTGCGATCTTGCTAAAACTTTAGTTAGTTTTGTGCGATAAAGAACAAGTAATATTTTGCTAAAGACTAATAGAATTACTTGTGGTATCGGTATACTTATTACCGCATTATTTATTAAAGGTATATAGTTATTTCAGCGTTTCTAACTATTTGTATAAGGTAATATAAATAAAATCGGAATTGTAATTACAAAAACTATGTTTTATATAGACATTAGTTCAACGCGTAAAACGTAAAGTAGATATATATACATACATATACTGTTCTATTTGAATACAAATTAAAAAAAAAGAAGAAAAGAATAATAACGCAATCTCATCTGCATTAACTTTTCTTTGTTGCAGAAAATTCGAAACTGTCTATTCGTCGAGAAATTAGAAGTTACGATACTCACCCTCGTACTAAAGAGAACTCTCCTGAAAATGTAGGTAAGAATATTGCAACAGGAAAATCTGGCATCTTCGCGACCGATAACAGTACGATAGTGGTTGCACAGATAGGTGGAACTGCTACTTTACCCTGTGTGGTTCGGAAATTTAATACTGGAGTGGTTAGCTTGAATAGCAGAGTCAATATACCAAACCACTAAGTTTAATTTTGATGATAGGTTTCATGGATAAGGAAAGACAATCACCGTCTTTTAACAGTAGGACTCACAACGTACAGTGCTGATGGTCGATTACTAGTGGAGCACGTTAGACATCTTCAAAATTGGGGGTTGCTAATTAAACACGTTCAGCCTGCCGACGCTGGCGTTTACGAATGTCAGGTGTCTACTCATCCACCGACGAGTGTATTTGTGGTCTTGAAAGTTACAGGTACATTTTTCATTATAAAAAGGCAACGCTAAAATTAATTTTTTTACTAATTGTTGTTACACGTTATCTACACAGTAAATATTTAAGGCGCATTAATTTAAATAGTGCCAAAATTAAAAACTAATACAAGACTATTCCAGTTTTAATTGTCACATTATTATCAATCCTTTTTTTTTATTGTCCATCAGATATTCCGTATTTCTAAAATATCCAACGCGAACATTCTGACATTCTGCCGCTTCAAATAGAAGGGAAAAACGATCAATACAATAATATTACTTGAAGCGCTTCCGAATAAATTTTAATTATACTTACAATTAGTCATTATGTGGAAAATTGAATACGTTTTAGTAAACCAAATTATTAAATTAAAATATTTATACTTGTAAGTAATTTTTTAATAAATAATTTTATTTGAAAGTGATTATAACACCAAGTATTCGCTCAAGTATTTAGAATTACATTTAAATTAAAGAGCGAGTAATAATTATAAATACCTAGATATAATATTTACCAATCAATTATGTATAATTAAGCAGGTACTGCCTATTTAAAATTTGTCGACTTAATTAGTGTAACTCTTTTGTTAGATTTGAGAGATACAGTACATGGCCACCGAGTTATATTTATGACACTTTTATTATAATTAACAAAAATAAAGCAGATAAACGCCCAAACCTTAAGTTTATTCTTAGGATTAGTATACAACAGTTACATGTATTATGGATCATTCGAGGTATGTAAAATAAGAAGAACTTGGAAAGTTCTTAAAAGTTTTGAAAAGAAAATAACAAAGAATAAAGGAAAAACTAAAATAAGATTAAAAACGACGGAAGGATACGACAGACGAATAAAAACTACCTACTGCAGAAAAGTTTCCTGGAACGTCTGTTCCAAATATACGCAGTAGGTACACTATAATTTCCCGTATATTTTACCGATGGGTCAAATGTTAATTTTATCTACTAGACAATAATTTAGTTTAAATATATTTGCCCAAAATAAAACATACACTACTTGCGTAAAGCCAAGGATTGTCACTTCTTCCATACAAATTTTATTTTAAATGAGAGTTACAGCAAACGTAAGCACTGATAATGAGTGTAATTCGGCGGCCCGGTATTTTATCTATAAAGTTGAATCACGTCAAAATATATAAAATACTGTCTTATCTTTTAATGGTTATGAAAAATTAAAATATAGTAGTCAATCGGTATGTCAGTCAATAGAAATGTTTGCTTTTCCATAAAATGGCGATATAGGTATGTTATTTTAAAGTAGAAAATTGTAGGTACCTTATTTATTATTTGGTTTCTATTTTATAATTATTAAAAAATGTTCTTATGTTAGTAGTCTATTTAAATTCGGAAAATTGAATTTCCTGAGAAATATCATTTGCATCAAACACGAGGCAGAATTGTACACAACACATGTAGAAGCATAGGGCAGCTAAGTTGTTCAACTAAATATTCTTTATCCGTAGTTACGAGTAACTGAGCGAAAATGTTGTTGTACAGAAGTACCAACCCACACAGGTAATCCTGGTATAATCCTCTTCCTTTGAATAAGACAAGTAAACTCTATTAGGAAGCGGATAAACGTCTACATGTGTACAATAATAATTAGTCAGGTACATTGTACCTACTTATAAACACAAACTACTTTATACAACTTGGACTAATTGTAAGGTAAAATAAACTTTTAATTAGATATTGATTTAGTATCTACCGTTTTAAACTGAAAACTTACTTTTTCACATAAATTCAAGCCCTAGAGAAAATACCTACATCTTAAAAATTTTAAGTACTAGGTAGATAATAATTTAATGTCTATTTCATGACCTTACAATAATAAATTTTTCTATTTTATCAAAGTGCATTTATTATAATAAAAATATAGCTTTTGCACAATATAATGATCCTTCAAGCTGTTTTTATATAATATGTTTGAATGTCCCTTTCTACAAACTAATTCAAACGGATTGAATCAAATTAAAACAGTTTTCAAGAGATAAAACTTTTTATTCTACTAAAACAATGAAATATAGGTACTGTAAATAAGGATGATAAATTAAATGAAGTAATGCGAGGCTTTGCTTTTAAAGCTAAACGTACATTAGTTCGCAGCGGACGGACGTCAAGCGTCGGACGAACCGGAAAAAAAAGTCGACTGCGTAGATTGTTCCACATCGGACGCGGCGCCAATCGCAAAGAAAATAATTCGTTCGATGCGGACTAAAGTGTGTGCTTAGCTTTAATAAACAATAATGTAGGCACATAAGGGCGCCTTCCCACGGCCCGTGCCGCCAAAGCAACACGTCGCGCCATCAAAGAGCCCGGGCCAACGTGCCGTGGGAAGCACACGGCCGTGGGAGGGCACCATAATATGTTTGTCGACATGCTTTACCGAATTACCACTACTTCTTACCTAACGTTAATTAAAAAATTACCTTTATTAAATTAAACAAAACTTTATCCAATTATTACAAAAGCGCCTTCGAGAGATAAAGCTGACATTAATTTTAAAATCAGACGTAAAATCGAATATTTTAGGTGAATTAGAAAGAAAAACTGTAGACATTATGCGAAACATCGACTAAATTGAAACTACGGAGATTAATTTTTATCTGTCTACCTATTTATATTTTACAAAATTACTACGGATGCATTCTCTTTGATTTTAGAGGCACGAAGAATTCAAACTAGTTCAAAATTATTTCAAAATTGCAATACATTTATTATTATTTAAGGTTTATAAAAAACAATTCAATAAAAAGAAGCCAAATTGTTTTTGTTTCGACATTTACTTTTAAATTAAGTACCAACTTTATATTACATGAAACCAACAAAATGTAAAATGGCATAATGTTTCTTCGCTCGTTTGCGTTCTTATAGATACATTCAAGAAGTACTTACATATTAAATTATTCGTAAATAATGTTCACGTTCGCCTTAGGTTATTTACTATATTATTTGGCAATAAATCAAATATGGTCGCAGATAATATTTTATTGCTCGTTTTTATTATACGATCTTTGCGGAATATTTTTTAGCTACTGACGTGAATTTAGGCGTTTGCACCGTGTCCGTAACTGTGTTCCGATTAATTTTCGTGAAATGATCCCATTAAATATAAAGTTATCTGCGGTTATCATTTATTTGTATTTCATACAGTATGTTAAAAAACAAGATTAAAGATTTTGAGGCACTATAATACGACCTAAAATAAGTTTTCGAGATATTCGGAGTTTAATTAACAACAAAAATAAGCATTTGCATTAGAATTCTAAATGGAAATCTTTTGAATTTTTTTTCTTTATAAAAATCATCGAGGACTATGACGTTATCTTTTTTGTAAACATACTGTAGGTTTTTATTTTAATCAATTTGAGATTAATATCGAGTTCGTTGCTTTTCGGACACTTCAAAAACTAATTGTAAGTTTTCCAATATTGCGACGCCCGTTTCAGAAATTGTAATTAAAGTCGATTTGTCTAAAATAAAGAAAAGTTATTTAACTCATTCTTATCCCTCAAGATGTACGATTATCAGTATAAGCGATATCCACTATTATTTTAATGAATTATTGGGCGAACAGTTTCTGTAATCTGTGGCGATTATTATTACTGAGCGAACCGTGCTTGAACTCATTATACCAGCTCTTACCCTCAAATTTAGGATGGTGGCTTTGTCTACAAATAACAATTTCAACTTACTAGTGTATCGAGGAATCATCAAAGTTATTAGAAAACAATGTATTACATACAGCAATGTTTTTTGGATAATTCAATTTTTAAGGAATCTGAGGCTTAAGACTATATTCTGTTAAATTTAATTGTTTTATATAGTATTGTAAATTATAAAGCGTTTATCGCGGTTTACCTGATCTATTCGTGTTATAATAGGAAAAACAATACTCGGTAGATACTCCTTTCCAAAAAAAAAAAACGAAACGCCAATTATACACTATGTGTATTTATTGAAACTTTTACCAACGACTTATAGGTTGGTAATACAAAGAAAAAAAAAACAAAATAAACAAGTTATTCAATAATGAGTAGCTCCGCCGTTGTTTCTTAAGACAACTATAAAAGAAGATGTGTGGGATATTATTGAAACATGTTTGTTAAATTTTCAACAAGCACCGCATTTGTGCGATCTTAAGCTTTGACTTAAACATTCGTGGAATTAGATACCACAGGTTGATATTGATCACCTCATTGAAATTTTGCCGCGAGTAAATGATCGCATAAGAAAGAAAGACAGAATAACTTGTTTGTTTTACGTACTTTTGTTTTGAAATTATCGTTTATATGTTTTACCAATCTAAGTCGTTGGTAAAAATTTCAATAAAAACGCAAGGTGTATGCATAATAGGTGTTTCGTTTTTTTTTCAAAGCAGTATATAAATAAAAATATTATGTAAGTGCATTCAAATCAAAAATTCTAAAAAGAAAATAGGGGGCCGTGGTGGACTAGAGAGCTTGACACTCTTATAGTAAACGATCGGTCTGGGGTTCGAATCATCCTGCAACTATGGATGTTTTGTGATCGTTCCTAATAACAAATGCCTACACAGTACGAGAATATACACAGTGGCTGGCTGATGATTAATGACTAAGGCTATTAAAAATATATTTATAATTTTTCTTATTTGTTTAATAATATCTACTTAATAAAAAACAATATAAATATAGATGTATCTACCATATTTAATAATATTATATAGTTAATCATAATTTTATTACACCCATATCATCTTTACGGTAATTCCAATTTTAAGTTAAGAAAATTTAATTCCGTTACAAAAATATTAGATACTTGAAGTTGAAAATAATAGGTATTAGTAGGCAAATTTTAACGCTTTAAAATTTCTTTCAGAGGCCGTAGCAGAAATTCTAGGGGCACCAGATCTACATGTAAGAGCCGGATCTACTTTACGTCTAGTATGCAGTTTGAAACATTCCACGGAACCTCCGTCTTATGTTTTTTGGTATCACGAGCAAAAAATGATTAATTACGATTCCGGAGTGAAGGTTCTTCCAGATCGTTCTTCCAGTTTATTGTTACTTCAAGAGGTTGATAAGAGACACAACGGTAATTACACCTGTAACCCTTCCAATGCAGTTCCTGCATCTATTAATGTGCATGTTCTTAATGCAACTGCAGGTACATTTTTTATGTTGTATCAAACTAAAACGTATTGTCGATTATTTCTAACGTATTTCAGAAGAAAAACCAGCGGCCATGCAACACGCTAATACTTCGACATCTTCTTCGACCTACATATTTATAAATATCGAGATTCTATCTTTGATACTTTTGGTGTTACACAGCACGTGGACTAGATGAAAATAAACGTGATAAAAATATTATTGTGATTAATTAAACTGAAAATGTAAATAAAATGTATATACATAGATTATAAATCCAATTAATAAGTATTTGAAGGCCAAATGTGGTAAAACTGTATACATGGATTTTTATTTATTGGTAATAAATTGCTTTCTAAAGGTGTTAAGTATGATATTCTAATATTCACGTTTACGAGCTAATTTTAATATCGGCGAAAGAAGACGTTTAAATAATTATTGTTTAAGAGGCTTTAAAAATACTACCGAGTAAGGAATCGAGTTTAATTTTATAATTTCCTTAAAATCACAACACCGGTGGTAGTTGGTAAACTTATTTTTTATTTAAGTACATAATAATGTACTTTATATTGCTGCTATTTTTAAAGCGGTAATCGAAACGTTTTTAAATCATTAAAACTCAAAATGGAATCTAAATTATTAAAAAAATAATAAAAAGAACAATTTGACAACTAAACATAAATTAATTCGTTTTTTCATGATTTCCAAAAACATTTTATATTTTAAAAATTGACAGTTGTTATTTTGTATTACGGTATCGAATATGGTAGAGAGCCCACATTAGATGTCAGGTAAGTTAAATAAGTCAGTTAATAATACTGTCATCCCGTATTACCTTATCTTTAAATCGTCCGTGATCAAGAATCGTTAATAATAAAAATTTTAAATCTCGTTTAAGGCTACATAAACAACTCGTTTTTATTAAAGTACTTTGAATACGATTTAAACGCTATAATTTTGGACTCGTATAAATATGAATACATTTCAAAACGAATTCGATTGCACATGTTAAAAATAACAACGTGAAACATGCAAATCATGTAACTTTTGTAAATTACCTACTTATATGAAATTAGAAAACAACTTTTATAGCGTAGATAAGCTTCCATTTCTTATTCCATTTTCTCAATAAAAAGTTGAACCTATGTACTATTGTTTTTTAATTACCTACGTACCTATGTATAAATTAAATATGTTAAACAACGAAACAAAATAACAAGAAAATAAAAAATAGATACCTACCTACGTATGTATTAAACAAATAAAAGTTAAATTAAGATTATGTATAAAATTCATTAGTAATCGACGTAAACATTTAATTTATTATTCTGATTGATATCTTGGGTTGTTATTCAATCATATTCGTTTACAGACGTTTGTTGATTTAGAAAAAAACGTGATGCATGACATAGAAGTAAATTGTAGCAACAGAACGTGTCGATCGCGAATCGTGACGCGATCGACACGATTTGAAAAATCCTCTATGAAAATCTTTATATCGGCATCATACGTATAAAGTCTTAACGTGTTCGATTTTTATGACCACCTGTCAGAAATTTCTTAAAAATTATTGTTGTATGTTTCGATTTTTATCATCAACCTACGAAAGATTATACTGTTTGCCGATAAGCCGAATAAGACGATAAAGACTCAAAATATGTAGATATACCTACGCATAAGACTGAATATCCGCATGAAATTATTAAATTTAAACATCAACAACAATTCAGTTTAAAATAAATATCAAACATCACGTTCATTTTAACATCAAAAATCAAGGTAAATGTTTTATTCTAATTAGAAATAAGAAACCGAATGTTTTCAATAACCCGGCTTATTTAAAATCGCCACTTTTTACGATAGGTAGGTACATACCTAGTATATAAACTTATTTCATAACCGTGCTAAATGTAAAGGCGCGACCTGTGCCTGCCTACTATGGAATTTCAAAATATGTACAGGGTGACGCACGGCAAGTTCCCCAGTTTCAAATTTACGTCTTAGGAAAATACGAAGCCGCACTGTCGATAATACCGTATCAATAGAAAAGGGGAACGATGCAGTTTTGTTTGTTATAATCTGCGTCCAGGATTGTCATGGTTAGTAACTATGGAGCGTTGGTCAGTAACACATCGTGTTGCAACCGTGCGTTTCTTTCAGGAAACTAAGTCTGTTGTTGCAACGCAGAGGAGGTTTCGCCTTTATTTCAATTTGTCAATACGCAGTGGGTGGATAAGTTTGAAACGTAGTCCGCGTCGTTCAGCTCGTAAACAAGCAAGAATATTGGGTCTTTTTCGAAGGTCCTTGGGACGCATATTAAGTGAGCTCAAGTTTCACCCAGGCAAAATTCAAGTGACCTAAAAACTTCTTCCTGCGAATCGGCCTGCAAGAATTAACTTTAGCAACGTCGTGCTATTTTTATATGTTATTTTCAAAATATAAGTTTGTAACATGAGGTAAATAAATGGCATATTCGATACTTTCAATCGGTTCTCTCCTATCCCAGCCTCCAAAACTAGGGAACTTGCTGTGCGCCACGCTGTACATACATACTTATACCGGTATTCTCTATGGCATTCGTTAAGTAATTTCGTGATAATTTTAAGTTCGTAGGTATTCACTACGTTTACATTCGTTTCAATTTTATACTTATTTTTATTTAATTGCAATTAAATTTTAAACGAAATCCTTACGAATTTAAAACTTAGTGAATGGGAATTTAAAATTATTAGGAAATCTCAGCTGTAATGAATGGTTATCACTTAACGAATGCCATACAGAATAGGGGTAGGTTCTAATTTGTTAATTTCTTTTAAATTTACATTCCTTTTTCTAGGGAACTAAAGGAATAATGCCACAAACAATTTATTTAGCAGCATCATTCTTAACCGAAATTATTCGTAGGTAAATAAAATAATTAGTCAAATACACCTCCTATGTGTTGATCGAATCAAAAACTGTCTATTTTATTAAATCTGGTTTTATCTAATTACCCAAGTTTTAAATGTATAATAAATTATACCAAATTATACCTCAATCTAATTGTAAGCTTAAACTAGAGCAATTATGTCTAGCCAAATAATATGCAAATATCATGGTAGTTATTTGACTTGCTTATCTTTGTTTTAGTCGAATTTGGTAATAGTTGTTGCCTAATCTATCTATCTATCTATATATAAATGTAGCGCGACTGACTGACTGATGACATATCAACGCCAGCCCCAACCAGTGGGCCTAGAAACGCGCGATTTGGATAATATGTTCCTTTTATAATGAGTTAAAGCTAGTATCTGTATCTAAAGCTGTACCTGCCGAATACCTATAGGTATGTACGTGTAGATCATTGGAAAAAAACTCAGAGCAAAGGACAGCAACTAAAACTTATTTTAACCGGAGATCGTAAATCTAAATCTAGTGGGTAGTGATTGTAAAAGGAGGGGGGAAATCTATTGTATAACGGACCAGAAACTACACTCAAGGTGGTCACACAAATTATGTACATACTATACATTAAGCTAGCTTGCGCAAATTTATATAGAGAACGTGTTCTTTTTTTTTTACTTCATTGTCAGAGAAGATATAGTAGTAAAAAACATTTGATATTATTTCACTTGAAAATCTTAAACTTCAATATTATAATCCGGGAGGTGACGACAGAAATTTTCGGGTCATTTTCTCAAGACTCATTTTTTTGTGCGAGTTACCCTAATAATATGTAATATGAAAATGCACGTCTTCCATCGCAACCCCACGACAGGGTGGTGCAGGAGGGTTGCAATTACCGCAATAAATTTGGGAAAAAAACTTATAGCCTCATACACGAAACTTCTTGTATGTATTATTTTATATATAAGAAGTTTAGAAGACATCGTCTTCCGATGATAATCCACGACGAACCTTGTCTTCCACCCCCACAATTGATTACGTACCATTCATTGAGAATAACACTGTGTATTTGAACTACGAATATTGTTATAAATACGAAATTGTTAATGAAAAAGTAAGAAAAACACTCGGCGACGTTTTAACATGTCCTCAACACGAAGAGGCTGATACAAAAATTACTTATCACATAAGCAACATCGATTGTGAAGCCAATGTTGTTGTGCGATGCTCTGACACTGACATCTTCATTCATCATCATATTGCTGGGCAATATGACACACATGAGAAAGAATGTAAAATTGTGGATTCATGTTGGCACCGGAAATTTTCAAAGATTTGTCAATGTTACGAACTTGTACAATAAATTAGGAGTAAAACTATGTAATGCGTTACCAGCTTTTCACGCCCTAACGGGTTGCGATTACAACCCATCGTTTTATCGAAAAGGTAAAAATTGCCCATTTACTATTTTGAGGAATTGTGATAAATACATAGACGCTTTTGAAAAAATGAGCGATTTGGATACCGGCGACTTATCAGCAGTTTGTGCGATTATTGAAGAGTTTGTATGCCGTATGTTCGGATTAAAAAAAATAGCTGACATTGATCAGGCTCGTGTAGCTATTTTCATGAAAACGTACAAAATCAATGATGGTGATGGAATTTTTCGTACAAATACAAAGAACATCGATGGAGCAGTATTACCACCTTGCAAAGCAGAGCTGCAGAAGCAATTACAACGAACTGCGTACATTGCACATTTATGGAGACATGCTTATCTTCCACAACCAACAGAATTCTCTCCCACTGATTATGGTTGAGAAGAATCAGAAAATAAACTCATTTCCAATGGTTTGAAGGTGATCAATTACCAAAATCTGTCGATGACATAGCAATTAATTCGCAAGAAAATCAAGGTATTGCAATAAAACTTATGAAATTATATAACAATAATTCGGTAGTCCTTAATAAAATATTATATTTTTACATTTACACATAAAGAAGTAAATGCAGGAGAAGACGAAGATCAATCAGACGAAAGAGATGATGCTGCAACAGATAATTCCGATATCGAAGATTTCAATGTTACACTGGATGAAACAGATGATTCGATTGATCAATTTGATGTAGATGAATGGTCTTAAAACATTGTCAAAATCTGTACAATTGAAACATGAATATAAAATTTTCTTATAAAAATGATGGAATGAAATTTTTTAATACAATTTATGTCTATTTTAATAAAAACACTCAATGGAATTTGAAAAAAAAAATTAAATTATCAAATGGAAAATTTTATAAAAATTATTTCTTAATGTCTTCGTAAAGTAATAATATTGCTGAATATTGTTTATCTGAAGCATCTCAACAAATTGTAAAAAATATTTCAGTCTTGATTTTCATGGTAAAAGTTGTATTACAAAGTAATTCGCAATAAGAACGACGCGTCTTTCGATTCAGCGTCGTATAGACGTGTCAGTTGCTTGTTGCACTCAAATATTCATAGATCTGGAAGACGATCTTCGCCGTATCTTATGCATGGAAGACTATTTTTTTTGTATTTGCTAGTATGAAAACAAGCAAAGTTATCAGTTTCATCCTTGCGGCTGTAAATTTTTTTTACATTTTGTATGCGTTTAATTGTGGGGGTGGAAGACAAGGTTTGTCGTGGATTATCATCGGAAGACGATGTTTTCTAAACTTCTTATAATAATAGTAATACACACAAGAAATTTCGTGTATGAGGCTATACATTTTTTTTCCAAATTTATTGCAGTAATTGCAACTCTCCTGTACCACCCTGTCGTGGGGGTGTGATGGAAGACGTGCATTTTCATATTACATATTATTAGGGTAACTAGTAAAAAAAAAATTAACTTTGAGAAAATGGTGTTATGAAATCTGTCGTCACCTCCCGGAATTTCGTTTTGTTTATGTTAGTGATTTAAAAGGTGACCAATATCGCCTACGTCAATATAAATATAAAGATATATTTATCTTTATTTATTTTAAATTAGTATTGCAATAGTTGATTAATTATTAAATTAGTACCTATCTAGAAATGCAATGGGACGTTACGCCGCCGTCGGACTTTGCAAATTTTTTTGAGATTTCCACCTGCCTAACCTTCCTTGTTAGATACGAATTGTGTAGATTTAGAATAATGTAGTAAAAAACACCACAACGATCTGGTTTAATTAAAATAAAAAAAAATTGTTTGGAACATTGTATAGGACTTTGTTGGGCACAATAATGTTGAACGCAAAGTGGCAGAACATTCCCTGTGTTCACCCGTGTTTGCAACATATGTTTTAGCGTTTCCACACGTACGTTGGCCACAAACGTAAAACGAAGCTTTACTCAAACATCCTTATAACTAATTAAATTAACAAAATCCTTACCGTTATGTCGTATAAACTTGATTATATTTGATTTCCAGCCGTAGAAAGTCTTTCGATAATGTCAAAAACATACACATAAAAGCGCACTTCAAGTCTAAAAGCACCTATATACTTCACGCACACCCGATTACTGTTAAAGTTAATGCTCAACTGATACGAATTTTCGTAAAACCCTTTTTCAAGAGCGTCATCACTTGTTACATAAATATCAAGCTGTTTCATTTAAATTTTAGAAAGTTTATTTTATGGGTTAATCGTTCGGCAAGTCGTAATAATTAAAAACTGTGGACTCGAATTCCAGGTCAGACGTGATTTTGTTTTCTCTTATTAGTTTTATTAGGAATATAATAAAATTTTCGTATTTAAATTACGAGTTGTCGTAAAAAATGTTAAGGTAATTTTGTTGTATGGTCTATATATTTGATAATATTGTTTTAAAGGCCATAGGTACCTACATATATAGTACAAGGCACTTATTGAGAAAACCAACAAATTTTTACTCAAAAGAGTCGAATTATTTTCAAAGCTTAACGGGTAATTTTTTAGTAAGTAATAGGTAAGTAAATTGTCGCCCATTGTAGACTAAATTGTCACCCGCCTAATGCAAGTAAATGATTTTTAAATTTCAAAATTTTCAGGATTATCTTAAGGGCGCTGACATCGTATTTATTTTCTATTTTTATTTTTTTCCAATGTATGTATATATACGGGGTGTCTCGAGAAGATTCTTGACAAAAATTAGATATTGTGTAGGTATTTTAATATATTTTAACCAATAATAAAAGCCTCTACATATTTAGTATTTATTTATAAAAATAAGATTGTTGATCAGAACATTTTAGATAGGTAAGATGGCGACACCATAATGCTTTTAACGAATACGACGAATTTATTTGGTGAATTGTGCGTCCAACATAACTTCGCTGGTTATTTATTCGCGTAATAAATAGTACCTACCACGTGTTTTTATATTCCGTCATGGACAATTTAGCAGATGCTCTTAACATAAATTTAGAAGACGCCGACGATTACAATGTTACAAGTGAGATCTCTGACTAGCATGCACGTAATTGCCATTCGGGTGTAGGTTCATATGGCGTAGCAATTCTGACCGAGAATTTCGAAAGTTACGCTGGTCCTACTGTATAAAAACTTATTGTATTTAAATTAAAGTGACTTTAAAGCATTTCTATTATCATTAGTTATAGGTCATTTGAAAATGTTTGTGATTTTTGTCAATAATTCAACTAGATAAGTGATAACTGATATAAGGCATAGCTACAATAATTCTGAAAATTAATAACAATTAATTAGCTAATATTTTAATTTTTTGTTATTTTTAAAGTGTAATGTGATCGTTCATATTTTTCATTTTATTAACTTCATAGTTTCCACGTTTATTCTTAAATTTTGGTATTTTAATCATCTCCAGTGATTAATTCTTGCGTTCTCAAATTTGGGGACCGATTTTTCTTTAAATTGGAGTTTACCTTTACGTTTTACGTAAAAGTATCAGTTATTAATTATCGACACTAAAGAAAACTTAGAATTTCAAAATTCTGTTCCAAAAATTGGGCGACAATAACTGATCCAATAGAAACACGGTCTATTTAGTAATTACCCTGGGTATAGTATAGAATTATATCAAATTTTAGTGGCCCTAATGAAGATAAATATCACCCACACATTTGTAATAGTTATCAATAACTACAGCTGTCTGAATTTTATCTATTGGTACCAGTTATTGACAACCCTTATTTTTTCACAATTTTATGCAATTATAATTATTTTCACGGCATAATAAGTAAATTTGAAGTTGTTATAATACGATAAATATATAAAACGTTAATTATTGTTAATAATTCAGATTTGACTACATGTACAAAGTCATGACATTAATAAAGTTAACCTTTTAGCAAATCACAGAACACATCGGACTTGCCACATTCAACATTTTATTATACGGCGGTTTTTATTTTATCGACCTAGTCATTTTTTGTAACAACAGATAACACGTGCAGATTTCGCTTGGAGTTATACAAATTTAAATTGGCCTTGTAAAATTCTTATTAGAATTATTTAAAAGTGAATCGTGTGAATAATTAGGGGGATGTTAATAACTTGTGTCACCACCTTACACATATAGGTTACATAATAATTTATGTAAATACATATTACCTAATACGGATGAAATTAAGGTTTGTATAGGTACTTACGTATAGATCAACTTTAAAAAAAAGTAACTTTTGCACGGGAGGGCAATAGAATAACGATTGATGTCCTAAATGACAACTTAAGTGGGATTCGCATCTGCGCAATTTTGTCGCAATTTTGATGCATACGATTTTGAGTCGCTAAAAAGTAGTTGTCACTTGACATAAAGTTACCAAATGTATCTTTAGGTGTAGTTGGCAATAAGAACAATTATTAAAATTGCATGCAATGATTGCACAAATTTAGAACATATCGAAATTCGCGCGATTCTATTTTATGCAATAAACTTGCTGCAACAAATCTGCCCAGGGGCGAATTCCACTTTACGGAAATCTTAATTTAATTATATGAAGTACCTACGCTCATTCTGTTTTTGTTATCGAATTGCGACGTAGAAAATTCAGTTCAAGTTGCTAAAGGCGTAACGTTAATTCAAGGCTCGTTAGGTAGTTTGTCCAAAAAAAGATTAAATAGTTTTAGTTTCTCTTACGTTAATTACAGTCAATTACAAGGTTAGTTGCGTCGTAATCTCGTATACCTACCTATAAATCTTTATTAGAATACTCGCTCTTTAAAATCTACCCTAACGAAGCTCCTTGATAAAGACAGTAATTAATGTTTCTTTCTTTACTTTTTATGACAGAATCAAATTAATTAAATCATGCACAAAGACGGATGCGATACAAAACGGGTCTCAGCTAGATGTTTAAAAGTTTAAAATAAGCTGTGTGAATATCGTGTCACCACTGTAATTTTGACTAATTAAATAATATAAAACTAAATGTTACTTTTCACTATACAAGCCCTATCCATATACATGTATATGTATCTTGTGTCATTACCTTTATGCAATTTGGAAATCATAAAGGTAATACTTCTCGTTTCTTTCTACAGAATTGATACACTGATATGACCGTGTTCCGTACCTTATGCGCATCCTTTTAATTCTTTAAAAATAACGTGCAAAGCAAACGATTTTAATTCTACTTCGTGCACAATTTCAAATGAACACGATCATGAATAAATAAAATAACACACAGTAATTACATTTTCAACAGACGTTTTTCAAGCTCTTTGAACTCTTTGAAAACAAACTGGCGAATAAAATCGTTCGATGAATAAATAATAACCGGTTCACTTTAGATGGTATATTAATTCAAGATTCAATCAACTATAATTTTGTAAAACAATTCGATCAGAATCCATAAACAATTAATTTTTTAACGTTAAAATATCACGCGACGGTGTGTATTGGCTAATATAAAATAATCAGTAAAACGATTTTATATAGTGCACGATTTATTTATTTATTAAATGTCGGTAGGTACCTAGGTAATTAATTAATTTTTTGAATATCGACTAGATTGAAATCTAGGACTGATTATTATATCGAGATATCTTGATAGACATTAGTTTTAATGTGGGCATTCGATCGTTAACGATCGTAAACATGTTACTGCTTTATCTGAAAAAATTTCATAAATTTGCAGCATTTGATTGTTAAAAATAAAATTGAACTGTTTTAACATTACACGAACCTAATTAAAATTGTATATTCGGATAAACGTTTCCATTATTTGTGGTATTAAGTTCGTATGCAATTCAAGCGTTCAGCAAAGAACCAATTTAGCACGGCTTCCTTGCACGTTCGCGTCCTAAGAAATGTTCTCAATTTAGGACAACTCATATGTAGCAATTTCCATTTAGATTAAGTTTAGCATCGACAGATATCGTTCTTTTCATGTAGCTAGGTTTTGCAGGATTTCAACCATTTTCGCGTCTTCTAAAATTCATGATTTAAATTGAGCTCCACGCAACGTCCGAATTCATTTAAAAAAATGTCCGTTGATTCAACGTACACGTATGTACATTTATTAGCGAGAACGGATAAAATATTACGTTAAATCGAAATGGAGATATATGGCCGAACGAGGCAACAAATTAGGATTAATTGGTTAATTACCGAAAGCAAGTACAAATTATTATACCGCATTAATTTGATTTATAAGAAAACGGTTAAAATTTATTTTCGGCCTTTAATTAAATTAAATTTTTATTTCTAAAATTCTGTATATTGCAGGTATTGACGATTGTATCTATGATAAAGTGTCCGATTATGTATTTATTTATACTGGCGATTAATACAGGGTATTTAATAAATTTAACATGTACTGTATTTTTTATAGTAAGTGTAAATATATGTAAAACATACTGTTTCTATATAAGTATAGGTACCGCCTAGGTTCTTGTAATTTTTTGGAGGTAATAGTGTGTTTAAAAAAAAGTCGATACACTTTCATTCTCTGCACACGTAGTGTTATCGTTTCGCAATTCCTTAACCCATATCACGTTCAAGAAAATATTAAATTTAAGAAAATCTGCTGTTGCGACTTTGAAATTGGTGTAAAAAGTATGAAAACGTCGACAACGGTGACCCTCTACATCCGCTATACGATAACAGAGGTAATTTTGATAATTTAGCTGCTGGTCATTGGATTTTGTTATTACCAGATAAGGCCAAACATATTTAACCTTTCGAAATTGAAAATTTTACATTAAACGAAATCGAAAATAGTCCGGATAACTAAAAATTCAGATAATCGAAATACGTATAGGTAGTAGGAATATAGTAAATTAATATTCGTATATTAGGTGTAATACCTATATTTACTTAATTAATATATTAGATATACTATTGCTAAGTACACAAAATACACCGACTTTCCCCTACGTGCAAATCTTTGATAAGCTGCGAAACAGTGCAAGATTGCATTCATACAAAATGCAGATCATTCCAAAATTAACAGACAAAAAGCATTCTTTTGCTAAATAAAAATAAAAACGTTTAAAATAAGTAAAATAAAAATATCTTATAAAACACATTTTGTAATTAATTTATTCGCGATGTTAATAAATTAAAATAAATATATAAATAAATAATAAATAAACGGGATCAGCTGTATTAATGGATGTTTTTCTTTAGGTAAAAGAGAAGTAAAAGGGAACATATATAGTTATTAGTAAATCTTATTTTCGTTTATTGTTTTAAATAGCACAAACTCACAAGTTAAAAAAGAGAGGAAATAAATGTGGCAAAATTATGCACCATCTTAACCAATCGCCTAAACATTATTTTTGTTTTTCAAATTCAAATAACGCCAACCAAATATTAAGTAACGATGTTCAATAATGAAACAAAAGAAGAAAACACGCGAGATAGCGTTTATCGTTGGCAATTTTCTTAGATGAAACAGCAAAAGCGCGATTCTTTCATTGGAATTATTCGCGTATAAACCGAGGGGCTGCAGTTGCGCTTGTCGGCGCTTATTGTCAAATAGTTATATATTATTTGAATAAAATTTTCGTTTTCGTTATTTATTTATTTTTTTCTCGTGGAAGATATGAATTATTCGATGTTTCTAAAAAGAGGACAGATGTTCTAACTCTAACAAATAAACATCGATTTTATTTTTCTGCTTGCCTCGAAATAACTTGTAAAGTGCGAGATTGTGCGATGCACTGTATTTTATAATAGTACATTGAACATTATTTGAAAGTATTTTGTGATACCTATTAGAAAGGTAATGATTCCGTATAATGTCGAAAAACAAATAATCCGATGTAAAACGCATTATTTGACGTGAAACACAAAACAGTATCGTTTCAAAAAGTTAAATTTTAGCGTTTTCCTCGTTTATAAAGTATACGCAAGAATAACGAAAAAGGTTAGCGTAAAAGACTTTTCCGTAAATGGAATTTGTGTTCTACATTTTTTTAGCCTTCGAGGGTGTAAAATAGCCATCAAAAAAACGCTGTTTGTTTCCTCGTTAAATATTACAATTCAATTTTGGTATGAAATTAAACTCGACATGTGTCAAGACTGGATATTAAAATTAAAGACCCCGTAACAAGTTCAGGTTGTTCTAACATTTGACATTTTCTTTTCTTTCAAAGGATTAATTTTTTCCAATTTGCGTTTTTGTTGTTCTCGCCTTTTTCTAAATTGTAACATTATGGGGTTGTGATTGCGAATACGTTTGTAATTTCTTTTTGCGGTTAAAACCTTTTCCAACTAACAGAGATATATTTATTTACGGTTTAGCGTGTGTTTTTTTATTCTTTGATGTCTAATATAACATTTTATTTACGAACAAATTTAAATGGAATTGCGATCAAAGAATATCAATGTAAAAAAACAAAGTTTTTTATCTCTTATCGTTTTGAGTGATTATCGACTTTCTTCAGGATCTATTTAAAACATTTTTAATTGCATTTCTGAATTATTTTATAATAAGATATCTACAACTAATCTCTTACATTAATATTATATGTATTTTTAAATTACGTGTAGGTAATTGATTTTTAATGTAGGTAAGCGTATTAAACTATTTCGAGTCTTATGATATTTACAAAATAATATCTAACACGACTATTCCATATTCATGGTATCATGTAGATAGGTAATAAACAAAAAATAAAAATTCCAGAGAAATAAAGAGAGTAAAATCTACACTCTGACAAAGCAATAAGTTTGGATTAACACTGTAAATTATTTAAACGATAACAATTATTGAAAAAACAACTTTAATATCTACATCTAAAGGATAATTTATCATTAAGTATAAACAATCAAGTCACGTTTATTTAGATATTTTAGACGCCCCAATTTGTTATTAAATTATTAAAGAATAAATTAGAATTAAGACATTTCCTAGGGCTACACGACAATCTGCAAGCGAGCAGCCCCCTTCATTTGCACTGAAAAAAATCACCGGTTATGGAAATTCGTATAGCGTGACTTACCAGCAGATGTGTGTATGTATATTGTGGAATTAAAAAGTAAATGATATTAAGCAATTATTAATTTAAAAAGTGAGAAAGACAAATTATATTTGCCGCGATATTATTTTTTATTACTATTTTCTAAAATTAAAACGTGCATATTTAGTGCCTTGTTTGTTTTACCGTGACAATTTTCTCGGCTTGCGTAAAGTTAGTTGGAATATTCAACAAGCAAATCATGAATATTCATTTCATTAAGTGAAGGCAGCGATAACACGACTGAGAGTGGCCGCGTGCATTAAACCGTGGACGTGATTGTCCACCAGACATCAAGAAAGTTATTTTTGCATTTGTCTGCACGCAAATGCGTGAGCTACTCTTCTTCATCGCAACTTCTTTCAGCAACCCGTTTCTTGCGTATTTTGGTGTATTTTTATTAGAATAGCTAATATAGACTTTATATAACCTACAAAAGTGTAATGTCTCCTCTATATAATCGACAAATAAGCTTTCTTTCATCAAAATTATTTATTTTGATATTATAGAAAATACTAATATATTAAATAAATAATAAAATTAATACTAAAATATTAAAAATACTAATTATAGAAAAAAACAGGTATTTTTTTAATCAAGATATAGTGTTTTGTTTTTAGTTATAATATTAAAGTTTTATATCTGTGTAAAACTAACTTTAATAGTTATAGAACTGATTGAGATGTTCCATTAAGTACGAGCATCTGGGATAATGCACCGAAATGTAGGTACCTATTAATATTTCTCAACTTTGCGATCTCCCTACAATTTATTGCAATTAGTTGTTTTTATAATATCATAATCATGTCAATTAACCTTTATAGATACCCACCGTTTCAACGAAAACAATCTTAATTGGAATTAGGGTATAATTCCCATAAACATGTGATTGTTCTAATTCCTAAATTTGGAAACGCGTAAGTATTGTTTTGTAGGCATATCGAAGCACTATCAGAGTTTGGGATTACTGCGTAAGACGTAGCATTCTCTAATTCAGGGAAAACACGCGGATTTTCACAAATCTCCAAGACAAAGCGGGTGACTGCAGCGGCTTGTTATCAAACAAGTCGACCTGAAATCCTGCGAAATTGGACTTCGCTAAAGTATAACATTACAGTTCCTTGTTTAACGGTTTAAATATTGTGGTTAATGAAGTATATAAGCGAATTACCGTTATTACTGAAGCATTTTATGATAAGTCTAAATTGATATACTATTGACCTCCAATAAGTCTCGATTTTATAATAAAACTAAAGTGACTTAAAATATAAATTATAGATAAATTATTAAATCTTAATAAAAACAAAAGTTTTTGTATAATTTTAATAGAAATTGTGTAAAAACGTTGTACGATGATACTTTGTTTAATATCCTTATAAAACAGAAGAAAATAATATTTTTTAAACTTAATAGCCTTGCATGAAAAAATGCTAGGTAGTTATTTTAAAAGGGCCTCCTAACCAAATTAGTCTGCCGTAGCTTATTCGTGTTTAGGAAAAGATTTCATTATCTACGCTGAGAAAAATTAGGTAAAATTAATTTTCATTTTTAGATACCTACCTAACGGTATGTTTTGATTCTTTTAAAGCACGCAAGAAAATATCAAACATTTAAACTAATTAAACGATTAACATTAATTTTATGTTTTCTTTTTTTAAGTATGTTTATTTATGTGTTGCCTACGCAGAAATAAAACGAAAACGAAAAAACGTACAAACTAAATAATTTCCTTTTTATGACAATTTAATATTGAAGTGTTTTTTAAACCTAAATAATGCTATGCTGATCAAATCGATGAATGCTGTTTTAAAAATCAATTCAATATTTAGGACTCTATACGTATATTCTGTTTTTAACTACAAATATTTAGTTGTTAAGTATTTTAATAAGTAATTACCTAATAATAATGGCATTTATTTTATAATAACAGTCGAAATAGCTACATTTATTTTAAGATTTTTTAACAGTATACTGATGGTAGATAAGGCATTTGGTTTTAAGATCTTAGCGCCGGCGCCGGTGTGGTCATTCCTTATTTTATTTTTTAATTTTACATTTAAAGAACTAAAGGATGTTTCAAAAAGTTGTGTTAAAATAAATAAACAAAAAACGAAAGTTATGACTAACCAACCAGATAACAGAGATAATTATTGACAACCAATTCATAGAGACAGTACAACAATATATTTATTTGGGACAAATTATAGTATGTGGAAAATTTAATCAAAATTTAGAAGTCGTTAGACGCATACGATAAGTATGGTCAGCTTTTGGAAAACAAAATAAAATCCTGAAAAACCAAAAATAGCTTTAAAACTGAGAAAATCTGTATATGACCAATGCGTGCTTCCAGTACTTACTAATTACTCTGAACAGACGCGAACCTTGACGCGATCATTAATTGAAAAACTTGCTAAAGCCCAACGAGCCACGGAAAGACAAATGTTGAATGTAAAATTAAATAAAGTCTTACTCGACGTTAAACAAATTATAATAATGCAATCGTTTTTTATTTATAAAAACTACCAACGTTATGCACTTTTCGCAATACTTATCTAATAGTAAAATAACTGGAATGTATAATAAAATGATTCTTCAAATTAACGTCGGAGGACGTATCGCTTATTTCCAAATATTTGATAATAAAATAATATAGCAGTAGGATATGTCGCTATAAAAGCCTAATCAAACTAAAACAAAACTGTATTTATAATATATGTAGTTCTGATACGGAAGTAAATTGCCGATACATTCAAACAAAGAAATGTATTCATATATTTTGCCTTTGTTCTTCAATTATCGTATCTTAATATTTTGTATGAATTGTGTACTAAATGTTCAGAATTAATGCTTATTAGTGGTCATTGTTGGTTAATTTACGCAATAAAGCACAAACTGTAAGGCATTCACTCAATAGGCATCTCAATTTCAATGTGTGTGTAGATACACATGTGTATGTATGAATTCATGTAGGTACATGAATTAAATTAATATCGTTTTTACATATTGATGGTATATACAGTTTCAATTGAAATGTTAACGTTATTAATGCATTGTTATAGCTTTATTTAACACATTTCGTAAAATAATCGATAATATCGGTTTAAATACATATATTTTATTTTTATGTTATTTTTAATATTCGGCCAATAGTATACTTCTGACGATTCTAACTCCAAATCTTTTAAGGACCGACCATCTCTTGGTTTTATCTGATAGGTATTGACCATGCAAACGGTTGTTCCAACAAACGTTTCTATGGTAAATATCTATTAGATAAATTTAGCAAGAGATGGAAAGATCGGCCCTAAAGGATAAGTAAATACCTACTCGGTTGACTGGATTTTGTGCTTGATGAATGTAGCAACTAAATAACTTTTCCTTAGATAATATATTTTCGGTAATAAGTATTTGAAAAAATACTGGAAAAATAAATATTTTTGTTCAACATTTGATATAATATTACCGTTAGACAGTTTGACATTTTTATAGCATTTAAGATTTTTACGTACTGTACAAAGTGAAATTCGGAGCTAAATATAATAATATAATTGTTCTATGTAGCCAAGGAGGTGGATTGTAAATGTTTATTTTATATATATAATAATGAGTATAACGATAAAGTTAAGATGTCTCCACATTCTTGTCATTTCAACTTCTAATAATATCGTAAAACTTAGCAACCATTTTAATTACTTTAAAATAGTCAGTAGAGCGGCAATAAAACATACAAAATATGTACACGCAAAGCGAATATAAACATTTAATAATGTTTTACGTTCTTATTATTAAAGTTAAGCGATTTCTAAGCCCAGATTTCGTAGTAAAACGAAAGTGTTCTCCAGACGTAATGCGTTATTCCAACTCCACGCCATTCAAATTTTATTCCGATGCACGTTATCACTACAAAGTTGTGATCTCATAGTTTTACAGTATGAGTATGAGTACTACGTGTGCAGATAAATCATCGATAAAATGTAATTTTTCATCGGAATAAAATTTGAATTTTATTTTTAAAACCTTTGATAAGGAATCTGCCGACAAATGTTACAGCGTAGGCGAGGTTCGACGAAATCGGGGCATCTGAAGGACGCTTAACAATAAAATGACTAAAAATTAAAGTTCGTTATTACTACGGCAACATATTATTTTCAGTAGGTAATTATTATCAGTAAAAATATTACTTGAAATATCATAGGTGTAGTTATATTAACACAATAAGTAGGTATATTATCATTTATTCTTTTATATTATACGGAGCCGTGGATGCACCTTATCCGGCAGTCTCGCCCCTTTTGGCTTTCCAGTAAAAGGGGCGAGACTCCTGGAGTAGGTGCATCCACGACTCCATATAATAAAATAATAAATGATAATAATGGATGGAAAGAAGTAAGACAAAAAAGCATATTCTCACTACAGGAACTTGCAATTAGTAGATAAGAATATAAATGTATCCTAAAATTCTTATAAACTAATTTTCGGAATTTACTTAACACTTCGAATATCTGAATTACTACGATGTTACGGCATAAATTAAAGTTTAAGTTAATTATAAAGCAGCTCCTACTGTACAAAGTTGATTTTAAATCAATTAGAAGGAAACTTAGCTACCATGTGACCTATCAACAGTTAAAACGTTATTTGAAAGGCAAATGATATAATTTCCTTACACTAATGATATGTAGTTAGTTTTGAATCATGTAATTTACCTATTTACTAAATAGGTCGCACTAATTTTCTAGCAACACTTTATTTTTTATATATTCATCATAGGTACATACTTTTAGCTTAAAAAACTGCACAAGTACGTATTATGCACTAGTGATACTATGCAGTACATGCATATAATAACATAGGTACTTACCTATTAAGTATTTTCAAAAATTTTATTGTAAAATGCCACTACTAAACACTACTTAGTAAACCTACATAATATTATTTTATTTAAGTTTCAATTTTAACCAGAGAGAGCCATAATTTATAAAGAACTTAAATACGATAAATCGTTAATCGGTAATTATGCCTATCGTTAAATACGATATAAAAATATTTTACCCAAAGTTGATAAGCAACTAAAATAAACTTATTCTGATACTTATAAAGATATTAAACCAAAGACCAAAATGCTTGAACGAATTTATTACTTAATTCGATTTTAACTGCAACTTTACTTTTGCAACCTATGTTTGATTAGTTGTCTATACCTATAAATAATTGAAGAAGTAATTACTTAAATGTATATCAACTGTTAGAGAGGTCTCAACGGTGTAACTTTTGTCCTAACGACGGATTTAGGTTTACTAGTTAACAGAAGTCTTATATGCAAGTTTTGGGAATGATACTCGGACTAATATTACATGTGACGTTAAATAAAGAACCTGCATACTTTGGTAGATGATGGTAAAAATCAATATAAAAATGGGATAAATGTTAGTTCAAATGTAAATGAACTGATTTATAAAAAAAATTGCTCTTCGAATTAAACTTCTAAGGTTTCTTAAATTTCAATTTCGAAATTTTCGACTTTCATACATATTTTATTAATTTGATTTTACAATTTCAATAGTTATAAAAAATTTTCCATAATATACATAATGTCCTGCGAGGTAACCGCCATAGCTTGGGGGTGTGTTGCTGAAGTGATTTCGAGTCAATAATGTCTAATGAACATACGACCTAAAGTTAATCGTAATGAAGCTATAGTAATTTTAAATCAAAAATTTAAAAAAATTGTCAATTTATTATTCAATTGAATTGTACGATTTAATGACCATCATATTACTGTAGTAATTGCTCAAAATGTCCACGTAATGTACGCATGTACGCACTAATACATGCACATACAAATTCTTAAAATTTTAAATACTTATACATATACCCGTTACGAATGAGTTTTGGACATATGTCCATTAAACATTTTTATCGTGGTCGTAAATAATTTAACTTCTCATTCTCGAATCATTTACCGATAACTTCGAATTTATTTTGTAATTAGATTTGTCAACAACGTGTCAACTGTTTACCTTTTTAGGTATTTTCGAAAATGTTTGTATACAAACGTTAGGACTACAAAATAATAATTCAACGACGCGACGTGTCTAAAGTTATATTAATTTTTTGGGAATTCTTCGTTAATGAATTAGAAAACAGTTTTTTTTTTAAATAAATGTTTGATTTAAATTTATATCGATATTATAATACCGACGGTTAAAATTATATTAGGTATTTACAAATATACAATCCTGACATAAATATTTCTATTTAATATATATTCTACGCGAGTCGTGGTATGATATGATATGATCGTTTCTGCTCTACAGTTAATTGAAACGGTTATTATTCAAATGGAATTGCAGTTGGAGAATAATTTATTAATATCCAATTATTTAGTAATAATAGTAATAACTGCCGATATGACAATTAACTAAATATACTAGATATATCTTTCATATACCTAATGATATAGGTACCTTAATGATATAATACTGACATGTGAATCGTGTTTTACATAATTTTAAATATAAAAAAAACGAGTTTACACTGCATGCAAATTTATAATACCAAGTTTCCATCTGCCGAATTTGAATGATCCTCGAAAAGGTTTCCAAAGAGGCACTACTTGTAAATCACATTTGGTTCGATATTGAACAAGGATTTAAAGGGTGATAACGTTTCAAGGGTCGTTACATCGACACCATAGGGGCGGTTCGAGCGGTAAGAGAAGATAACTGGTATTATATGACACTGGAAACGTTTCTTTTTGCTATAAGTAATCTACTTTGCTCTTATCAACTTCTACTGGTGTAACATTCCTGTCAAATCTTGAAAAAATAAACTAATAACACGTCTATAACAAACTTATTTAAGTCTTTGTCACAGAATCGATCGATTACCAACAATGTTTGTAATTTCAAACATGACAATTTATTTACATCTAATCTAAACATAATATGAATATGAATTGTACCATTGCAATTTTCATTGGTTCAATTTTCATCAGATTTCAACGTCTCGGTACAAAAAAGTAAAATTAACCAAATTAGGTAATTTTTGTCTATTATTTTTACTTTCGTCCTCGGTACATATATTTTCTTGTGTTTGCCTATCATAGATTTACAAGCCATAGATTTTGCGTTGAATAGCGAAAAACAAAAAAATAAATATTAAAGAAAAATATTCTCCAATTTATAAAAATATGTTTAGAAGTTAAAATACATACAGAATTAAACTGCATATAACCAAAGAAAAATTTCGAAATTTCGTAAATTAATCAGAAATCTTAAGAACAAGCGTTACAATTTTTATAATCCTATTTATTATTTATATATCGATATTAAGTAAATTAATGGGTAAAGTTCAATTTAAAAAAAACGTAAGTATTTATATATATTTTAATAATTTTAACACTATTCGTTCCATTTTTGAAAAAATTGAAAAAAAATATAGCAAACACAAATAAAATATTGAAAAACAACGAAATGAAAAAGTTGATTATTTATATTACAAACACAAACAATTGAAATTAAATAATTTAAATAAAATATTGTACCTATTATTTGTGAATACAAACTTTTTATTTACTTAAATCTTTTACAATATTTATTATTTTCATTTACCAAATGACTAACTTATAAATGGACAATTGTTAAATACCTAGGCAAATAGCAAAATCGTATTCGTTTTAAAATCACTTTGCTATTTGTCCAATTTGGTAGACAAATGGTCTAATGGTAACAAAAGTTTTTAACCAATAGGAAATCATTATTAAGTAATCGATTTAGGGCCGGTCTTTTAATCATTAAATAAAGTTCCAACTAAATTATTCGTAGAATAACTTCGTTGGAAACGATTGTTACAACAAACGTGTCCAAGAAAGTTATTTTACGAATAGCTTATTTGGAACTTTATTTGATTATTGAAAGACCGGCCCTTAATTTTAATCTAATAATTCTTTATTTAACTTAGTTTAGTGAAACTGGTACTTGATAATTTATATTTATAATTATGTCTAATTGGCTTATCACTTGCACATATGTAAACGTTTTATGATTTTTATCTGCACGTATTAAAATATATTTAAAAATCATAATGCTCAACAATTACTTTAAAAACCAATAAGCAATTTTTTGTAAGTTGTTATTTTTCTATTTTAGCTTCGACACCGAAAGGTAGAAGAGAAACGGATTATGTGTATACGTACCTACATTTATTTTTCTATATTTTGAATAAGTTTAAAAGTGTTACTTTCATTAAATTGCAAGACGAAATATTTACTGATCTACTTGTTTTGTTACCATTTGTACCATATTTTTAATTAGTAGTTATTTTATGTAGGTCTAGTGCATAGGAAACTTGTAAAAATTAATTAAAATATACCTAAACGTAATAAATGTTGTTCCGCTTTTTAATAAAATCACTTCTTCTAAACGAATTAAGAAAAAAATATTGGTCTACCTATTTAATTTATAATTAGTATTTTAATTGCGTTTTAATAACTAAAATAAAAGTGATATTTTCAGTATATATTCATGTACAGTAGATACATACGTAAAAAAGAGATGGAAAACATTATGGGATAAATCTTTACATTTGTCAGCGGGGATTTCTATCGAAAATTTATGGAGGGTAAAAAAAGAATATAATATACAAATTTTAGCAGAAACGGTGTTTTATATTCTGTTGTAGAGTTAGGTATATACGAATTTAAAATACAGATCCGTTTAACATTAGATTATAGATACGATCTAACATTAATTTTGTAGTATCTATTTTGTTATAAATATTAACGTTGTTCTAAATTTGATCAGCAACGTTTGTTTTACAGGTACACACAAAAAAATTTAAGATTTATTTGGTACACAGTTTATTTTCTTGTGCTATAAAAGATATTTGAATTTAATCACTGTAATAATTGTATAAAGAAGTACAATTAAAATGTCGAAATAAAAAACTAATTAAGTAGGATTTGGGCATTCTAAAGATATTCTCATTGTTAGCTTCAAAAGCTTAAAGAAAATATGGAGAAATGTATCTTATTTTGTAAAATGAATTGTAAACCAAATTTTTTCTGAAACAAGATAAAAACTACATACTGTAATAATTATTTCGTCAAATGAAACACGTTAAAAGTTTGTCATTTTAATAATTTAAAGCTGATTATATTCAGTTGATAAATATTGCAATATACCTAGAATAAATTAAGTAGATATGGTAGGTAATATGTTATTTAATGAGATATAAAATGAAGAAGTTCTTCCGTTAAAAACGGATATTGAAAATTGAAATAGATATTAAACGTATCTAATATAAAAATAGTACCTATATGATGAGTACCTATAATAGTAGGGTATCTATCTATTTATTTTATTTTAGATTTTATTTAACTTATTTAAATAATGTCTGATTTTTCGTTGTGTTTTATTTCGTTTATTCATCCACGGCATTCAGATGTGCAGGATTTTTAATTATCATACAGCTAATCACGTAGGTTTACGCAATGCATCCAATAAGTGTTAGTAAATTTACCTACATTACAGTTTATCTCAATTAGTTTCATAAAACTTAAATAATTGGTGTCGTAATTTTTTTGTAAATCGATTAAGGAATCGGAGTATAGTTGGAATGACAAGCATGTGTAACTGGTACAGGCAAGATAGACGGATCTACACCTTCTGGGATTCTTGTCAGGTTGATGGACGAGTTCTACCATCATTTACTACTTGACAAATTACTGGGATGACATCGCTTCTTGTTAAAATAAAATGAGCACTTGAAATTGGCAAATTTTTCGTTAGGTATTTTGATTTAAACAAGCTTTTCGTGTATTTAAGTGTACCTATAAACTTTTATAAAACATTATGATAGCATAATACAGGTTTAACCCTTGATTATCGCGGTTAATTAATCTCACGATGTTACCACGTATGTAGGTGTACCTATACCTATATCAAAAGCGCGTTAATTAAATAAGTAGGGACTTATAATAAACTATTGTTTATTATAAAATTATAATTTGTTCATGATCGATTACGTAGGTAATCAATTTCTGTATTTCATATCGTTTTTAAGGTTAATTATGGCCATACATAGGCTGATTTAAAATTAAATCTATTATTTCCAGAAATAATAGACGTTTCCTTAATTAACAAAGAATACAAAACTTTTTATCAGTTAAAAAAGGAAGCTTTCTTATTATCCACTTAAAAATCGACAAAATCACTTCGACTGCTATATCAGAATAATTATCTTTATATTTCAATTAAGTGGCGTAAGTCTTACGTAAGCGTTTTACTACTTAATGCACAATATAAATAAAGAATTTTATTGGTTAGATATGCATATCTATAAATTTGCTAAATGCGATTTAACGAATAAATTATTTATTACAAATTTACCGAAATTTGATAAGTAGGTAATAGATAATTTCAATTCATCGTACAATTAAAACGGGATAATTGATCTTAGCAGTTGATCGCTCTTCTTTGTAATAAACATTTCATATCAGAATAAATCTGAGATATATTTATAAAAAAAAAACCTAAACCCATGAAACTATGTGACAACGAATTTTAAACTCATTTAGCAGATTTCCGGAGATATGGTTACGCAAACGTGATGAGAATTCAATCGCCCAGCCCTTCGCAACTTTGGCATCAAAATCGAAGTCCGATATTTTGATCATCTCCTGTAATTTATACTGTTTCGTGAAATTAAATCGATCTTGAATTTGAAATTGCAACACCTAATTATTTTTAATTTAAACGTTTCTTTAAATTAGTTTAAAAAATGTAGGTAAGTACTTATTTAACCCTTAAGTAGTATCATGTTTTAAAATCACGTATATACTATCATGGGGTGTTTTAACACCCCACATCTTCTAGTGAATTGTTTTTCTGATAATAGGTGCTTTTTTGTTGTTTTTTATTTTTAGGCAATGAAAGAGGTCTTTTGCTTACTACTCATGTCACAAAAAATAATATTTTGTTTAAAATAAAAAAGAAAATTGATAATTTACAAAACAGTACAATTTTATTTTATAGAAATACATGTATACATAGAAATAATGCTTTATACACTAGAATACACTTTTTTTTAAATAATTTTTTGCGGAATGGTGCCTGAAGGAGTAACTTCATTCCCTGAAAAATAAAAATGGAATTACTATGACATACGAAAATTCTAACAAGCTTGTTGGTCGACAAAAATTTTTGAACCCCGAAATATGTTATTTTACAGTGCAGGTAAAATGTAACAAACTTTGGTCTAATTACCTTTCTAAACATGTTGCGCAATGAATAATGCTTTTGAAATGGTCCTTGCAAACATGCTGGTAACATTTATTACAGGTGGTCTTTATTTTACGGTCCTTCTTTCTCCCACAAAGGTAACATCGTCCGTAGCTTCTTACAGGTCCTGATTCGGAATGTTGTGGGCTTACTTCCACAAAGTTTTCGATTATTGGTTTTAATTCCCTTGGCAGTTGTTGCATGCTAAGTCTTCGTATCATGTGTTCTTTAATAAGTCCTTTTCCTAACTCAATAGAAAAATCTCTTCTATTCAGTTTGATGCTTTCGTCCAAAGCAGCTACAAAAAGCACGTAACTGTTTACCCGTGACATATCTAACATTGCTCCAAATATAGCCATTGGCCATCGCCTTGTCCTTCTTTGGCAAGAGTAATTCATGCATTTTTGGTCCAAGGCATCAACTCCGCCCTTATTGTCATTATAGAATAGTATTATTTCTGGTTTCCTATTTTCTTCAACATTGGCATTATGGTGCATTGAGGAAATCAACAGAACGCTGTAGTTCTTTTTTGGTACAAATGATACCAATGTAGTGTCGCGTGTAAAGCCAAACTGGCTAGAATTAACGAGTTTCTGTTTAGATGGTAAGAATACTGGAGGAATTTCAGCTTTATTCTTACGAAGTGTTCCCACGTATGTTAAGCCAACTTTTTTCAATTCACTTACTAACTCTATAGAAGTAAACCAGTTGTCTCCTGTGACATTTCGGTTTGTGTTTATTATGGGTGAAACTAATTTCAGAACACTACGTGTAGGCACCGAAAGCTTTTTGGGTTAGCGTCTGTTGCTTTCCTGTATAAACAAACGAATTTATCAAGTAATGTGTTTTCGAATCACATAAACACATTATCTTGATGCCATATTTTCTTGGCTTGTTTTTTATATATTGCCGAAAAGAGCAACGGCCACGAAATCCGACAAGCATTTCGTCTACAACGGCATACTCACTACATACGTAATTATTTTTACAATTATTATTGAATATTTCATATATTTTTGAAATTGCTGCAAGTTTATCACCACTTTCAATTTTATCTTTTCTAGTTGCCTGGTCGTCGAATCTTATTGTTGACAAGAGAAATAAAAAACGTTTTTCAGACATAATAGCTCTACAAATATCTCTACCTGTGCCATCTCGTGCAAAAGACATCTAACATCTTCGTGGTTGGATTTGAAAACACCTGTCAAAATTAGTAATCCCAAAAATGCCTTTAATTCCGTCATATCCAAATATCCCACGTAACTAGCTGTCGGTCCATAAGTAAAGCTTGCATCAGTTATCTTTTCATTTGTATGTTCCAATATGTCATTTAGAATATCTTCTGTAAACAAAAGCGACCAGGCTTCGAAAGGTGTTTTAGGAGGAGCATTTGCTGCTGGACCTTTTATTCCCGGTAAATGGGTAATTATATTAGATGCTCTGGTACGAGAAGCAGCAGGAGGATTCTTGGACCATTTGTACCGATTACGCCCATAAAAATAATTTGCACCTTCGTTAACATTTCCCTCAGGTTCATCCTCGTCTTCAGAATCCATTTCAAATTCAGAAGCTGTGTCATGATCACTGTGTTCACTTGATGCATCACTTAAATCGTCAACATCTTCGTTAAGATAATATTCACTCACGTCAATATCCTCACCAAAATTCTCGGCAAGATGTGCCAACTGTTCCTCGCTTAAACACTTACTCATTTTGAAAATAACACTTGAATACTTAGTTATTGTTGCCGATTCTAATTAAAAACTGGCCCAACGAAGTCCCTGGATCATCTTTTATAACCTACGGATATCAGGAGAAATACAAAATACCCCCGAAATTTAGTGAATTCAGTAAATCCCCGACACGTTATGTGCTCAGTAGTACAAAACTGTGTAATGGGGTTCCCTAAGACAAAGTATATCGAATTGCCTAGTTGAGTTATTATGAAACACCCCAATTTCGATGTGACTGGGTAAATCCCTACATATTGAATGACAAATATTATAAAATAGAAGTTGTAATTCTCTAAATTTAAAAAACCAAATTTTTTAAGCAGATACGCCAAGAATCTACGATTAAAGAAAAAGCTTATTTTTAAAAAAATGTACCGTAACTGCTATCATGGGGTGCTCCAACACCCCACCACCTATTTTTCTCAAAAACAGCAAAAAACAGCAGAAAATGATTTACGGCATGTTAAAGGTTCTGTTCTTGTAGGAGAATACCTTGAATCTGAAGAGCGTGAGAATAATAATTTTTAACAGATTTTACACAAATATGATGCCTGGGGTGTCGAAACACCCCATAATAGCAGTTAAGGGTTAAAAAAAAAAACATTTGAAAATATAAAATTTTTCATTTGTGCGTATATTGCCGATTCTCGTTACCGTTATTACAAGAATAGAATTACTATCAAATTAGTGTTGTCCTTTAATTATAAATAAATCGATTAAAGTAGTAAAAGGAATCGAAAATACAGGCGAACCAACCAACAGTTAGTATTCTTCATCTTGTATAATCGATTATAATTACAGTTTGCCAGTAACAGATGCTTTAATATCGCATTAATTATAGTGAATCTGCAGAAGATTCAAAAAAGAACGAGTTCATCGAAGCGGACGTAATGTAACCTTCCTTCGGTGACAAGGGAATTTATTCCACAGCTTAATCCATCTTAATTATGAACTAATTGTACCTTTGGATTTGCGAGTTGACCGCTCTTCTTTGTAATAAACATTTCATATCAGAATAAATCTGAGATATATTTATAAAAAAAAACCTAAACCCATGAAACTATGTGACAACGAATTTTAAACTCATTTAGCAGATTTCCGGAGATATGGTTACGCAAACGTGATGAGAATTCAATCGCCCAGCCCTTCGCAACTTAGGCATCAAAATCGAAGTCCGATATTTTGATCATCTCGTGTAATTTATACTGTTTTGTGAAATTAAATCGATCTTGAATTTGAAATTGCAACACCTAATTATTTTTAATTTAAACGTTTCTTTAAATTAGTTTAAAAAAATGTAGGTAAGTACTTATTTAACCCTTAAGTAGTATCATGTTTTAAAATCACGTATATACTATCATGGGGTGTTTTAACACCCACATCTTCTAGTGAATTGTTTTTCTGATAATAGGTGCTTTTTGTTGTTTTTATTTTTAGGCAATGAAAGAGGTCTTTTGCTTACTACTCATGTCACAAAAAATAATATTTTGTTTAAAATAAAAAGAAAATTGATAATTTACAAAACAGTACAATTTTATTTTATAGAAATACATGTATACATAGAAATAATGCTTTATACACTAGAATACACTTTTTAAATAATTTTTGCGGAATGGTGCCTGAAGGAGTAACTTCATTCCCTGAAAAATAAAAATGGAATTACTATGACATACGAAAATTCTAACAAGCTTGTTGGTCGACAAAAATTTTTGAACCCCGAAATATGTTATTTTACAGTGCAGGTAAAATGTAACAAACTTTGGTCTAATTACCTTTCTAAACATGTTGCGCAATGAATAATGCTTTTGAAATGGTCCTTGCAAACATGCTGGTAACATTTATTACAGGTGGTCTTTATTTTACGGTCCTTCTTTCTCCCACAAAGGTAACATCGTCCGTAGCTTCTTACAGGTCCTGATTCGGAATGTTGTGGGCTTACTTCCACAAAGTTTTCGATTATTGGTTTTAATTCCCTTGGCAGTTGTTGCATGCTAAGTCTTCGTATCATGTGTTCTTTAATAAGTCCTTTTCCTAACTCAATAGAAAAATCTCTTCTATTCAGTTTGATGCTTTCGTCCAAAGCAGCTACAAAAAGCACGTAACTGTTTACCCGTGACATATCTAACATTGCTCCAAATATAGCCATTGGCCATCGCCTTGTCCTTCTTTGGCAAGAGTAATTCATGCATTTTTGGTCCAAGGCATCAACTCCGCCCTTATTGTCATTATAGAATAGTATTATTTCTGGTTTCCTATTTTCTTCAACATTGGCATTATGGTGCATTGAGGAAATCAACAGAACGCTGTAGTTCTTTTTTGGTACAAATGATACCAATGTAGTGTCGCGTGTAAAGCCAAACTGGCTAGAATTAACGAGTTTCTGTTTAGATGGTAAGAATACTGGAGGAATTTCAGCTTTATTCTTACGAAGTGTTCCCACGTATGTTAAGCCAACTTTTTTCAATTCACTTACTAACTCTATAGAAGTAAACCAGTTGTCTCCTGTGACATTTCGGTTTGTGTTTATTATGGGTGAAACTAATTTCAGAACACTACGTGTAGGCACCGAAAGCTTTTTTGGGTTAGCGTCTGTTGCTTTCCTGTATAAACAAACGAATTTATCAAGTAATGTGTTTTCGAATCACATAAACACATTATCTTGATGCCATATTTTCTTGGCTTGTTTTTTATATATTGCCGAAAAGAGCAACGGCCACGAAATCCGACAAGCATTTCGTCTACAACGGCATACTCACTACATACGTAATTATTTTTACAATTATTATTGAATATTTCATATATTTTTGAAATTGCTGCAAGTTTATCACCACTTTCAATTTTATCTTTTCTAGTTGCCTGGTCGTCGAATCTTATTGTTGACAAGAGAAATAAAAAACGTTTTTCAGACATAATAGCTCTACAAATATCTCTACCTGTGCCATCTCGTGCAAAAAGACATCTAACATCTTCGTGGTTGGATTTGAAAACACCTGTCAAAATTAGTAATCCCAAAATGCCTTTAATTCCGTCATATCCAAATATCCCACGTAACTAGCTGTCGGTCCATAAGTAAAGCTTGCATCAGTTATCTTTTCATTTGTATGTTCCAATATGTCATTTAGAATATCTTCTGTAAACAAAAGCGACCAGGCTTCGAAAGGTGTTTTAGGAGGAGCATTTGCTGCTGGACCTTTTATTCCCGGTAAATGGGTAATTATATTAGATGCTCTGGTACGAGAAGCAGCAGGAGGATTCTTGGACCATTTGTACCGATTACGCCCATAAAAATAATTTGCACCTTCGTTAACATTTCCCTCAGGTTCATCCTCGTCTTCAGAATCCATTTCAAATTCAGAAGCTGTGTCATGATCACTGTGTTCACTTGATGCATCACTTAAATCGTCAACATCTTCGTTAAGATAATATTCACTCACGTCAATATCCTCACCAAAATTCTCGGCAAGATGTGCCAACTGTTCCTCGCTTAAACACTTACTCATTTTGAAAATAACACTTGAATACTTAGTTATTGTTGCCGATTCTAATTAAAAACTGGCCCAACGAAGTCCCTGGATCATCTTTTATAACCTACGGATATCAGGAGAAATACAAAATACCCCGAAATTTAGTGAATTCAGTAAATCCCCGACACGTTATGTGCTCAGTAGTACAAAACTGTGTAATGGGGTTCCCTAAGACAAAGTATATCGAATTGCCTAGTTGAGTTATTATGAAACACCCCAATTTCGATGTGACTGGGTAAATCCCTACATATTGAATGACAAATATTATAAAATAGAAGTTGTAATTCTCTAAATTTAAAAACCAAATTTTTAAGCAGATACGCCAAGAATCTACGATTAAAGAAAAAGCTTATTTTTAAAAAAATGTACCGTAACTGCTATCATGGGGTGCTCCAACACCCCACCACCTATTTTTCTCAAAAACAGCAAAAAACAGCAGAAAATGATTTACGGCATGTTAAAGGTTCTGTTCTTGTAGGAGAATACCTTGAATCTGAAGAGCGTGAGAATAATAATTTTTAACAGATTTTACACAAATATGATGCCTGGGGTGTCGAAACACCCCATAATAGCAGTTAAGGGTTAAAAAAAAAAACATTTGAAAATATAAAATTTTTCATTTGTGCGTATATTGCCGATTCTCGTTATCGTTATTACAAGAATAGAATTACTATCAAATTAATGTTGTCCTTTAATTATAAATAAATCGATTAAAGTAGTAAAAGGAATCGAAAATACAGGCGAACCAACCAACAGTTAGTATTCTTCATCTTGTATAATCGATTATAATTACAGTTTGCCAGTAACAGATGCTTTAATATCGCATTAATTATAGTGAATCTGCAGAAGATTCAAAAAAGAACGAGTTCATCGAAGCGGACGTAATGTAACCTTCCTTCGGTGACAAGGGGAATTTATTCCACAGCTTAATCCATCTTAATTATGAACTAATTGTACCTTTGGATTTGCGATAAGATTATAAAGAAAGTTTAAAGAGTGAAATATATTTTTTTAATTGTATTCGACGACAAACTGCAGATGCAATAAAATTTTAGTCGAGGAACATTATCTTTTGAATATTACTAATGATAACCATTTAGCTGGACATTTTAAGCCTCGCGAAAGTTCTTTGTTCGTGCATAAATTTTGCAATTCCCTAAATATTAAAATTTCACATAAAAGCACAGTGTTAGTAGAAAGCTCTGTTATAGACTATCTGTCATTTTTAAATCGGAATATAAGTGCAACTCAAGCGAATCGGAGCAAGAATTATAAAATTGCGAATGAATATAAAAGGTTCTTTATAAATAAATCAGCTATTTAAATAAAAAATCCAATCTCTTCAAGATAATAAAAGTGGCATCTCATTCACAACATGTGGCGTTACGAAGTAATGGTGTAACTTGAGGTTTTCCTATTTTGCTGCGTCGAAAATCTAAAAACCGCTTATTCATTTTAATCGAAAGATTCATTATTTAATACTATCGAATTTTATGGCGAAAACACAGGGAAGGGGCGTAATTTATTCTTAAAACGTGAAATTTAAAATTTTTCAATATTTTTCGAAAACATAATTGCAAATAAAATGATCAATTATTTACATGACAATTCCCGACATATCCGTCCTTTCATTTCGGCAACTCGTGTTTAAAACAATAATGTAATAGAGGTCGCACAGAGTTCTCGAATGCCATACATTATCTGGATTAAATGTTACCAGTCTTCGGAAAGTTTTTGAATACATGCACAGCGATCTTATGAATATTCATAAAAGCTTATGTGAGACTTTAGGGAATGCGTAGCGGAATGTCTGGGCTGTCAAAATTTACTAAAATAACAGAATATTTCGTAAACGAGCTTTAAATTAAGTCGAGAATCAGTATAACATCATATAGAGTATAGAGGATATATGTTAATGTGGGTAAGAAATATTTATAATTTTGTTGTTTTACTACCGTTTAAATGTTTCATCAACTAAAACGTTATATTTATTAGCACTTATATAATATGTTTTAGTTGTTAACGCAAGGGCCGTATTTGTCTTTGAAATTCATACGGTAGATATTATAATATGTGATTCGGTTATAAGATACCCCTATTATGCATAGTCTACTCGTTATTAAATGAAACGCAGTAAGATTAGGGATAGCAATGTGGGTTATATTCCATCTGTAACATTACATTATAAAAGGTCGTCTAAGCGGCAGAAAGTTTAACATTTAGTTAATTCAAGTAACAGTACCTATAAAAAACGAGCGAAAGAATTAATCTCGTAATTGTATAATTGGAAAAATTATCGTCTAAACTGTAGTACCTATCTAACTAACTAATAGAATTTTCTAGTTCAAATAATTATATGTTATTTTGAATTTTTATAAATTCAAGCTATCTACTTATATGTATTAAACTATTAAAAAAATGTAACTACCTATAAAGTCTTAAAAGCCTACTTATAAAGACCATTATATATTTTTTTAACTTTATTTTAAACTAATGCGTAGATAATAAAAGGGAGACTATGAACACAAACGATTATTACCTACGTACAACAAGAATAATTTAATATTTATATTCACCGGAGCACGGAGGGGCAAGATCCGCCGTTCAAAGATTTAAACCTGCCCGGAAAATACAAGTTGTGTAGGAAAAGAAAATTGTTGCAGTATTTCGTTATTTCAAATGTAATTGGTGTGTTTTGAAAGGGACATAAGTTGGGTTCAATTGTGCCTTTTATTTATGTCGTCACGAGAAATAGCTTCATTTTTTTAATAGCAGCTCTCGATTTATTATCATATTGCGTTTTTAATATTAGTTCGTGGTCGAAACGTAATAGTCCTTCGATTCACTCTTTTATTGAAAATACACAGAACGATGTAATCGTTTCGTCGTTTGGAGTGAAAATTGATACTTTTCGTTATGATTTGATAGATAAATTTAATAGAATATTTAAAACCACCAAACTGATTTTAATTTGACTCTTTCCATATTGACTTTAATGAAATATGGTGATATTTTATAAGTACCTATTTAGTTGAAATTCGTTATATTACTGTAACGTTTTAAAACCGGAATTTAATAAGCAACGTAGGAACTAAATCATTAATCGAAAATTCCTTTATCTCCTATCGGAAATTTTAGAAGTTTTTTTCTTGAAATTTTTACCACTATTACTTAATCCATAAATTAGATTTACACGACGAATCAATCTTGAATTTTTGAAACTGTAATGAAGCTATTGGTCCTCCGTAACAAGTCCTCCGTAATTGAATTCAATTTATTATAAATTTAACATTATATAAGCGACAATTCGAAAAAGAAATTTATTAAAAGAAAACGAAAAATGTGAAGCTAAATTTTCTAGAAATTTTTGTCGTTTCATACAAACTAAATGGGCCTTACATCACAAACAAAGATAACGTACCCTGAAGGATTATGGCGGTCGTATCCAGAATAAATTGAAGCCATCGAAGCCAACAGGAGAAAACCTTTTCTATTACATGTGTAGTCTTTTGTTTGCGTCGTATAATTACTAGCAGTATGTGTCAAATTTTGTACAAGGGTAGAAATATATTGTAAACTTAAACATAGACCTACAGTTTTCTCTCGAGTTATTTAAAAAAATCGTACCTCGATATTTCATTATTTTGTGGTATTTTGTTTTAAAAGGTTAGCGATTAATTAGTGGTAGCATTTTAAACAGCAGAAGAACGACGAATTAATTTAATATTGTATGAAATTCTTATTTAAAAAAATAACTAGCTAGCCTACTATTTTGCGTGTATTATAAACAATATTATGACTGAATTAAGTAATTATGGTGAATTTACAAATTGTAATTTGCCTGTTTAAATAGTTAAATATAATTCTGTTATTATAAACTGTTGTGTACATATGTTGTGAAATTAGGGTTGACGTTTGTTTGTCATTGCGAGAAAACACAAAGGGGTGGCCGTTAATCGATCAAACCCTAGGATATCCGATGACAGGAGAAATGACAATTTCGCTGCTGGTTAAAGTACGAAAAAGCCGCATTGATAATGATTATACAACGTCTAATTCTATTTATTATTTTGCGCTGTTTTCTGTAAATTGCGATAAAAATATTTAAATATTTTTTTCGGTTGCAATTTTTCAATTTTAATCCGCGAAATTCATTTACAATATTTTTTTTTGTTTTATATCAAAACAATATTAACATTTGAATGCCTACTAATAAAAACTAATAGCAATGTAGGTGCAGACGGCCAAAATATAATTCTAGCTCGTTAACCTTTCGTTAGTCGCTCATGTATCAAATTGATACGTGGCTTAGTTGTATGTAAAGTTCTCAAAAACGAAATTACCTAAAATATTGGGATTTGCAGTAGTTGTCAGGCAATGCATTTGAACTTATGTCCTAAAATTTGAATCATCGGGTTTTACTGTAAATACGTATTTATACTACCTGTACCAATCTGATACATGCGCGTCTAACGAAAGGTTAAAAGAATTCCGAACTCGACGAGAAAACCGGCTACTTCAACTATTCTTACAAAGGTTTTGTTAACAATGAAAGTATTACAAGAGATCTCGTACGGTGCCGCTTGTCGATTGCCTCGGGCGCGTGCATTACTTTTTTAACCGCCTGTACTTAACTATACTGTGTTCATCGAGTCATAATATAAACACAGAGTGCTGCGTGATCGCCACGTGGTCAGTGTACTTCTGTATTCTCATTCGCTCATCATTTCTGTAATGTTGACTCGACTCGGTGAACGTACTATAACCTCATGAACGAATAATTAAAAGGAAAAACATAATCTCAAGATTTACATAACAAAAAATCAGTTGTAACTACTACTAATAAGTAATTATTCAATTCGTAAGAGTTCGAATTTAAAATAAATTAAATATGCATTGGTACTACATATTTTTGAAATGTATAATTTTAATTTTAACCCAGGAGAGATCAAGAAAAACTAGCTCCAATCCCAAAGAAATAGCAATAGAAATTATTTTTACAGCATTGCATTCAAAAAAATATGTAGAATAACATATTCAAAGTTTACCTCAATTAATATTATCTATTAAATATATAAAGGTATATTACGATAAAAATTGCGCCGTTATTAGCTTTTATTTTTCCTTACAAAAAAAATTGTTAGGTATAAATGCAGCAAACTTTCTGTATCAATTTCATTTCATATCTTTTTTTTATCAATTTCTTTTCTATCATTTCACTATCGTTTATCAAAATTGAATCTAAATTCCATAACTTAAATATTGACCCCCCACACTTCTAGTTACAAGATCGACGTAGAATACCTATTTTTGTTGTCATCTTTTGAAGAATACGGAAGCTTCCCCAACAGTAATTGGCGTCAACTTCAGATGCGTTATAATACTACTGTACATTGTTTTCGAACACAATCACTTTTAGAAATTTTTTTGACTTCAACCGTATCTTTCCTAGATTGTAATTTGATAAAAGTTCGACGACTATATAAACATATGCCAATCATTTCAAAAAATTAAATATAACAAAAGTTACCTACTTATCTAAATTAATTAATTTTCTAACGCTTGATTAATAATTGTTCTATCTTAAAACATTATTTTGTTGAAAACTGGTCACTATAAAGCAGATTACCTATTAGATATTTTTGAAAAATAATTAGCCTTATATAATTGATGATTAAATCATAAAGTAGATGATGAACAACAAGAACGTTATAAGAACATAAAGTACTAAAGAATAATAGGTAGTCAAGTTTGAAATCGGCTTTCCTAAGTCCTTTATGGATCCTTAACGGTCTTTAGAGACCATTGACAATGATTCATAATACACTTACAGATTTTTATGGTATTTTCTGTATATTTTTATCATACCTAGCTATATTTCTAAACCATATCTATCTATAAACACTATTTTTGTTATTAATATAGTTGTTAAATTGAGATAAATATAGAAAAGAATTATTATAAGAATTAAGAATTATTTTTTATATTTTAGAAAAATGTTTATTGAACTCATATTATGAATAAAGTTTTTTTATATAACCCGCAATATATGCAAGCGGTTAACTTTATAAATAAAATTTTCTCTCTTCATCGTTTATCAAAATTGAAATAAATTCCATAACTTAAATAATAAACCTCCACAATTCTAGTTAAAATTCTGATTAGTCTATCGCACATAATTCTTGTACCTTCGTTTGTTTTTCTTGCTTCTTAACGAGCAGTATAATGAGAAGGTATTTGCAAAGAGAACGGTTGTTCAGAATATTTATCAAATTCAAAAAGTACATAAAGATAATTTTCATTGCATACTAGGTATTTGTTTAGAATGCCTAGCAGACACTATTACAATAATATTTAAACTACTTTATTACGTTTTCTACTGAAATTTATATTAACCAGTATTAAGTTAATAATTTATTATAAAAAATTACGGCGTAATTTATATGAAATAAATTCAGAACGAAAAATCCGTTTAAATATAAAATGCACGTCTCGTTTGTGACATAATCTAGTCCCTTCACGTAATTAAATTCTGATCATTCAAAGACTTTTAAGACGAAAAAGTATGCATGCAAATATATTTCCGACTTCTTGCTTATGTCTCAAAGACTTGAGCAATAGGTACCTACCTAAAAAACATAAGATCTGATCAATGTTTTTTGTGGAAAATCATGAGAATAATAGCGAGAATGAAAACGTATTCAAATTGATATTAAAAATGTGCAGATTCTTATGTTTCTGATTGGATTATCCGCCGTTACTGTGGGGAAAACGTTATAATCTATTTATATGTTTTAAAATATCTTCACAACGGATGATCGTTACTCACTTTTTTATCGTGACCTACTTATTTAAATTCTAACAAATTAAAATACTTATTTAAAATGGTTTTAATGCATCCTTTTAAACCACATTGTCATTTGATTTAATAAAATATTAATAGTTTTAAAACAAACAATTAATTAATACCAAGAACTTTTCGTGAAAGCTTTCTAATGGCCGCGGTCGGTTTTATGAACTTTTAGTTATTAACTAGTTACCGGTCCGCAAACCAAAGGTCGAATTGCCCAAACTAAAACTACGACAAAAAGTCTACGTGCAGTTTTTATAAAGGTAATCAAGTGGTTGGTTATATTTGACAGCTGAATTTTTTACTTCACTTCAAATTAGTTCAACGTCAATCGTTGGTTATGTTTTATAAAACTGGCCCTAAATCATCTAAATAATCGTGATCTAGTGATTTCATTTCGTCTATTCGCGCGGGAATTGACCTAAAGTACATAAATGAAAAATATAATTTTGAATATATACGTACTACACTGTAAATAACTAACTAAAAATTGTAATGTAATTAGGAATTACAAAGCAGATTAGAATTAGCAGATAACAAATTATATTAAGTTCAATTGTTTTGTATTTTAGATATTTAGGTGAAATCAATGAATATACATCCTTCATGTTCTTTATCTCTTAAGTATGTTAAACCAGTTACTGAATATCGATATAATACAGATTATTGTAAAAATTAATTTAAAAAAAATAGATAGCTACCTACTTATATAGAAAATATAAACTAGATGTTCTTTAAAATTTCACAATAATCGCACGAGAAATTCCTGCTTGAATTTCCGCTATAGGTGCGACTTCAACATTAATAGGTATTTATTAAAGCAAACATTTTCTTGAAATTGTTTAAACGAAGTTATCGAAACAAGGTAAAGAACAAATTTAGGATTTTCGAACCGCGTTCTAATGTTTTTGTAGTAGATTCTTACGTAATCAATCAATAGCAAACGTTGGGTTAAGGCTGAAAATACTGAGAAAATGCTGTAGTTGCTACTTACGTTAAATTTTTTATCACTTGTTAACACAAACATTAATGAATTCATTAAGCCATTACAACGGAAGTTTGTAACGCTCGACATAGGTATTTATAAAAATAAACTCTCGATAATTTCTTGGTAGCGTTTCACTAATACTTCATACGAAAATTTAAAATTATCGTTTGAATTACAGATTATACAGGCAATTTAACGCTTGAAATAGCAGTATTAATAATGCATATTTTAATTTATCGTACATATTTCCATATAAAGCATTTATTTGTGTACCGGATTTAATATAATCATTATGTAAATATCTATAGTAATTAAATGCGAGTAACCAAAAAGGATTAAAATCTATTTTCTAACGATAAATCAATTTCTACGACTTTACCAATTTTGATCAAAATATTTTCCACGAGCTTTTTCTTTAGGTAGGTAGTATTTTTTTTTTAATTTCCAATTAACTACAACATTAATCTGATTGTGAAATCATTGACGGTGAGTAACAAAACCTATCCTACCCTACCCTAACCCTATATTTTTACAATACATCTCTGCCTAACCTCAGAATGCTACGATACTGCACTGCACTCGGGGCGTCACATGTGTAAAAGACGAGTGTATTTCAAACGGTGTTATTGTTTTGCTATCGAAAGTGACGATATACTTCTCATGTACATGTTTTAATAATTACATATGTATATTATGCAAATAAACCTAAAATATGCAATAGGTACATACCATAATTCGTTGGTTGACTACAATGTCGCTTCAACTGACGATGAGATGGAACTATAAGAAAATAGAATACATTAATAATTACATTTTTAAATCATAAGTAATTTAAATACTGTTTAAATTAAATTGTTCAATTATGGTTTTAGTTTCTTTTGTTTCTCTGTTTCGTTGCCATGCTAATTAAATTAATTTTTTTTTCGAAAAGCATTCCTTACTGTTTTACGATTTTTGAAAAGAGCACGTTTTGACTACAAGCATAAATTTTTTTATGAGGGTCTAGATAAGAAAATTGCCGAGAAAAATGAACATTTTTCTTGAATTATAAAAAAAGATACCTAGGTAGCTATTAAAATAAATTAAACACGATGATAATTTTTGGCAGTCAAATTTTTACGATCAACGAGTAGGTATATTTAACGAAACAGGGCAAATAAATTACGACTTTTTTGCAATGGGGTTTACATTTTCCCACTATAAATTGGAAATTAAGTGGTTGTAATTAAATGTTTCTATGATACAAACATTTAAGGCCAATTTTTCAATTACTAGTTAATTAACCGTCAGTTAGTCACTACACAAACAATTATTTCAGCAAACATTTCTATAAAAATTGATTTCTCATTAATTAACAATAACCGATTATTGAAAAATTAATTCTTAATTGTATTTTAGTTAAATGTAATTAAGTATTAGAGCTCGTCCAGATTAATAATAGTGGAGTTCGAAATTTTTTAAAGCGGTTCTTATTTCTTACACATCTAGTGGGTGTCGTAAACATTTCTAATGTTTTTCAATTTCGGAATTAAAACGAAATGACAATATTGCAATTTTAGGTAACGATAATATTTTCTTTAAATGCAAATGCCATTTCGCTTTAGTTCTGTGTGAGAAAAAAAGGTTAGAACGACTCTCGCTAGATGCACTTACCTAAATAAGAACCGCTTTAAAAATTTCGAACTCTACTATTATGATTCACCTTCCAATCTTAATTTAAATAAGCTCTTAATGTTACTTCGAAACGTTTAATGTATTTTTATTATTTCGGAAATGCGCATGTCCAGTTTTCTCGGGAGTTTCTTCAAACAACTTAACAAAAAAAAATTATTATGGAAAGTGAAAGGGCGATGTGAATAGAAAAGCTTTTTGTCATAGTAACATGTAAAAATATAATTCTAGAGACCATAATTTTAAAGCTATATATACACGTGGAATGTGGGTAATGTTTATGTGTAAACATTGCGTTTAAATAGAAAATAGCCCGAGGCGAGACAAAGGCAATTTCGTCTTTGTGGAAGCTTGTATTCTTATTTCAGAGCTTTTTAAAATATTTGAATACCATATACGTATTATCATTTATCTCTAATTAATATTTACAAAAGTTTTGTTTTTTCGTTTTCATGTTATTAAATTTCAAATATTAAAAGATAATTTTATTTATTTGCAGAACCTGTCGATAACCTAGAATAGTAAAATCAACTAATTATCGGTAAAAATTATTTTTACAACTTATTTTTAAATTTAAAAATAAATCTAATTTTTGATATTCTAGCATATTGATTATTTTAGATAAAAAGAGAAAATAATTTGAACGACTTTAGAATAAGAAAAACAATAACATGGAAAAGTGAAAGCGAAAATGAATATGAATATATATATTACTTATGAATGTTAAATTAAAAATTTAAAAATCGTAATGCAAAATGAAGTTTTTCAGTCTTGGTTGGCTGTGAAAAGATAAAGGCAACTCAAATGCAATTAAGGCATGTAATTGATTCCCTCCTGATTGTGTGATTTAATTCATAGACTATTTTGTGTTTGCGTATTTGCAAAAATTCGATCTTTTTAATACCATAGACGATTTAAGAAACGGCATTATCAGGCAATGTGAGTTAATCGATGAAACTATGCTGATGTTTTCGAAAATATGAAAAAGCGTATTAATCTACGTTTAAATGTTGAAGACCGACATTTCGTAATAAGTTTTATTGCTAGTTTTGTTTCTCTTTTTTTGCTCGAACAAAAAAATCGAAAACATAATTTTTATTTTTTAGATTTGTTTGAGAGTGCACAATAAACATTACTTAATCTAATACGAATGTCTTTATTTTTACACAGCCTCAACTAAGAGTGAAAATTTTTTGGACATTCGTTATTTAAGAATAAAATTACGGCGATTAACGTAATAGTATAAAAACGTTTTGTATTTTGAAGCGATAACGTGATACGTCAACAACAATTTAAATTTAATCTATATTAGTAGTAAGATTATTTGTTCGAGGATTATTTTGTGTCAAATTGAGGATTATAGAGGACATTTAAGCGATTTTGAGAATTAATATTTAGTTTGCCATTAGTCCTCAACTAATAGCAAGTTATTATTAATGAGATATTCATCTAATCAGTAATGATTACATTAAGAATGAACAGCTTTCTTTAATATTGCGCCGTTTTTTCTTAAATAATCTTACATTATTTCAGTAGTAGATATAATTATTTCCAAGAATAGGTACCTATTTTAGGTAAAATCGCAAAAAATTTTCCTGTATACATATTTACTTTTGGAGGTAAAGTTGAATTATTAATAAGCTGAAGTATTACAGTAAAGCATCGATTATCCCAAATAATTGGATAATCGATCACACTTGGGGAAGGATATAATCAAGACAAAACACTATAGATATAATTATGTATGTATTGAAACATATTACGTGGGTATTTTTATTTGTAGAAAAAGGTAAATAAATACTAATGCAGTAATGTTTATAAAAAAGAGTTTATAACGAAGAAAAGACTGTGTTTATGAATTCCGATACCTGAAACTTCGGTTTCGGATAATCTATTCTCTACTGTATTTATTTTCTTTAGACATATATCTATACATCACGGACAGTTCAAATATAATAGATATGGAATTACATAACCAATAGCCATTGGGACAGCGTTACATCTTGAATCCTTGCATGTATTTTTTTTTAAGTTTCAAACAAAAATGATTTTATTTTAATGATAGCTAATTGTAAAATAACAAAGATAAATAGTTAAAATACGAAATAGTACCTATAATATGTAATACTTTTTGAAATATGTATTATAGAACGTATAGGTAATAAAAGTTTTACGACAAAAACCGACAACACATTTCCGACATCCATCTTAACAACTTTGCATTGCATATCAGATCCTGATATGTGAATAAACGTGTATTGATACCTACCTAACTACATATTTTTACGAGCAATATTATGCAGGTAATGCAAATAAGGATAATGCCTTTGGTAATAAAATGTTTCAACATTTATCATAACCCACATATATTATCTAATATATTAGAAAAATATACCTGCAAAGTACCTAAAAAAAGGTAAAAAAACCTAAAAAAAAGGTACATATTAGGGACTATCAAATATTTAAAATTAGTATTATTTTACAAAAAGTTACAGCTAATTCTGTAAAACTTTATGACATTATCACTGCACCGATCTATTTTCAATGTAGCCGGAGATTTTAAAAACAGCCCTTTAATCTTTATAGGTAAATCATAATGTCGAATAGGTACCTAATGTTCTTTTTATAATGACATAAAACTTATAAAACACCAGTATTTCTTTTTGAATAACTACCTAATCGAATTACACCCACTAGGGGTGTTTAATCAAGTGCTACCTATACATATTTCATATATAAAAAAATTCTTGTTTGCTATTTTTCAAAATTTACCACCTAGATCATATTAATCAAGTACTTCGTAATACAACAATCGATACATTCATACGCGTGCAGTCAAAATAATATAACAGCATGTAAATGATGGCGGATGTAGGGCATCATTTCCATTTAAATGGAGTCTCCAAGCTGCGGATATTGCCAACTCTTTCTTCTTTCACGGCTACATTTCAAGTTCCGACACCTACACAATTCTACTTGTGACAAATAGCTCTGGGAATCAGATATGCAGATTCACCTCAATTCTTAAGAGTTAAAGCACCAACCGTCAGCTTATTTCATTGTGAAGGAAATTTGCTTGTCAAGTAATTGACTTTAAAGTTTTCAGTTGCTATTATTAAGTAGATATGTGATAAATTTATGGCCGTATTTTTTTCTATTATAATTATTATTATTCGACGACATAATAAAATAATTTTATTCTAAAACACATTTTGATTTTACTTAGAAAGTAAGTAATATAGAATAAAATTAAATTTAGTAGATAATTTTGAAGTATGAATAAAAATGAAAATAGTATTTTATCACTTGTTATTGGTAATTTTCGATTTGTGATACAAAAGATCTTGAACTAAATATGTATGTGCAAAAATAAATAACAACAAAGCCGATTGTTATGCAAATAAACTAAAAAAATATATAACCAAGGCAAAATTAGCAACCCGAGGAAGGGTGCGGCTCTTGACGTCTACTCACTTTGGAAAGGACTAATGGACTGAATATTCATGCGTACCGAAGTATTAAGGAATTAAGTTTCCTTTTCTAAATTCCAACTATTTCTTTTCGGTTTATTACAATTTCTTAAATAAATTAATATAGATACCTACAAATTTTAGAGTAAAGATGACTTGTAATTTGACTAAATAAAAAAGTGTTAAAATAAACATAAGTAGGTATAATAATGTAATAAAAGATGTAATATTTAAGTAAATCACTTTAGTTAATTGCGCCCTTAACACGTTGAGTGCTGTATCAACAATAACGGTCGACAGTTACATTTACTATGGTGCTGCGTCAACCAATATGATTGACATTAAATTTTTGCACTAAATAAATGTGTCGACGATCCATTATATATTATAGGGTGTTTTGTAGCTTAGTCGCTATGAGCTTGTTTGAATCTAACAGTTTGAAATTGTGATAATCGACTTCCATAGATATTTCAATTTTTTGCAATACTGGGGTAAAAAATAAAAAAAATAAATAAATTTACGCTAGATTAACAGTTAAGTACTCTAAATGTTGATTTAATTTCTAATAACATCTTAAATTTATTAAAATCGTTACGAACTATGTGTCTATAATAAAATCACGTTAACAAACAAGTACAATTAAAAAACAAAAATTATAAGTTTAGTATCAAATAATTTTTGGTTCAAAATTTAGTAGACAGTTAAAAAGATGTTATTGAAAATAAGAAAACGTATTATTTATAAGTGTAAAATAATACTTGAAAGTGCCTTATTTGATAAACAACGTATTTCGTAATTCTTAAGGACGTAGGTAACATTGCTAACCCCTATTCTATTATCGGTTATCATGGCAGCGTATCCTTTTATATAAAAAGTATTACAATTGATCAGAAGCGATTATATGAAACTTTCTAATTGGTTAATGGTTCATAAATTTAATTAATTTTGTAAAAGAAACCGTCATTATATGGAATTTCTGTAAGAAATTGTTTTTTGAAGAATACCGTCTTCTAATCATAATTCATTGTTCAAGTTTATAACTGCACATTGTAGTTCGATATGATTTAAAAAGTTTTCCTACAAAGCACGATATTTGGTATAGTACATAAATAAAATTATAATAAGGTAGGTAGTTAAATCCATATGTAGGTACAATCAGATGCAATGAAAACGTTCCCCGTCCGAGTTGTGACAAGAAAACGTAGGGCTTATTTAGCTTAAATCAGTCAATCATTTGCCGTGTACCTGCATACCTATGCAACAGGATTTTGCTTTTAAAAGATTATGGTTTATTTTCAATCTACCCTCGGGCGCACTTTGGCGTACCTGCTTAAAACTTATTTATTTATCTATGTAGTTCTAAAATGGCGCAGAACACACCTGTAATACAACATAAATATAAAAAATCATTCGTGGAATTTAAAAATTATTTAATCGTCGCCGTCGACAAAAATTTACCGATATGCTAGTTATTTAACTTATATCTGTATGTTAAATCAGAATTCTTGGAAATTACGTTACTTGTTAAACGAAATAATTTTACCCTTAGCGAGCGGCTGGCTTTCTAAACAATAAGAGGATTTTTTTTTTTATTGCCAGATCAACAAATGGGATTTGTTATACATAGCAGAGATAATGTTGCATATAGGTACAGTATTATAATATGATGAGACTAGCTAGCGGTCTCAAGGGAATGCAAAAATAATAGCAGATAACATTAACAGATAACAATATCAATTAACAATAACAGTAATTTAAGTGTGTTCATGAGTTTGGATGATGTCTTGAGGTAACACGCGCTTCAGTCTGGTGTGAATATTTGTTTGAAATAGTTCATAGTGTACCGCGCCACTACACGCACTTGAGTTGGTAATAAGAGGATTAAAAAGGTTAAGATTAAAAGAAGTAGGTATGCATACGAAATCTATTTAGGACATACGTTTTGTAAAACGAAATAAAAGACATTTTCATTGGATCTGATTGTATATACAGTAAATTACTAAAATCATTAGTGTTTTTAACATTTTTTCATAATTATTTATTTTGTAATTTCGGCGTTTTTATATTTTTTTAAATAGCGCGTTTTATGCAATTGTAAAATATGTAAGAAGGTTATATCGTGTAACAAGGTTTAGAAAGACTTTCTTGTAAGTCAATTTATTGTCGTATGAATAATATTTAGTTGAACTATCGAACGGTTTTGAAACAATTGGTCCTACAAAATCATTAATGACCGTTTGTACCGACACAACCTAATAATTTAACCTTTGGTTAAGTATAAATTATCTATTGAGACACAATCGTATTTAGGGAAAATCGATAATTTGCACAAGACTTAAATAATTGTATTTGATCAGACAAATTGTCATGGTATTGTTTTATATGTATCAAAGTGAAAATACTTAAAAGATTACTAAAAAATCTGTAATTCACATTATAAGTCAACTTTGTGAATGTAAAAAACATATTTATGGAAAAGTTTTTCGTTTTTTTAGTCGTAGAATAAGCTCGCGTTGACAACGGGAATTACCAAACACTGTGTAATAACAGAAATATACGTAATACTTTTGATAACAAATCAATTAAGAATATAAAACATATAATAACGTTTATTCTTAAAGTATTTTAGCTAATTTACAGTTTTCAAGAGAATTACTTATTAAAATTTGTTTTTCTCGAAAAAGAGAAGTTACAGTAAGTATACAGTTACTGTTAAGTACTGTAAGTTACAGTTACTAAGTATACAGTATTTTTACAAAAATATACAGAAAAATGCATAAGCATTATACAAATTTTGTGAATTATTCAGCGATAAAGAGCAAGTGCATTGAGAAAAAAATGAAATGTACGTAAGGGTATATAAAAAATCTTAGAGTGTTTTTAAGACGACCTCTTTTTGCATACGATAATTTATTTATTTATTCTTTATCGGATGAAGAAATTTTTTTCAGCAATTTAATATAGATTTATACATATGTACTAACGAATATTTAAAATTTGTCTTAGATGTTAGATCTTAATTTTCACTTCAGAAATTTTCCTTTTTCTATATTAATTATTAAGTTTAGTTAACAACGTGGTTTTAATTTTACGTATAAATTCTAAGACACTCGAATGTGTTATAACAATGTTTGTTGGCATTTTATTTAAAATGAATTTTTAAGAAATTTTCAAGATATGCAATTGAGATAATATGTACATATATATGTAAATAAGTAACGTTGCCATATCATGTAAATATGTACTAGCTAACAAACAAAGCGTGGCAGAGTATACGGTACATATTTACAATAATTTCTTTTAAAATGAACACTATCGGAACATTTATAGGATTTCAAATAGTGAAAATTTATTCTAATAGCCCTTAAGCCTACTTCTGTTTGTACAATCGGCTATATGTAATGATTACATAGGACTATGTCAATGCGCACAGTAAAAATGTTTCGAATCTAAGTAAATAATGATGAATTAATTCCAACTTTAAACTGTAATTATACAGTTATTTTTACATCACAAGTTTATTAAGTATTTAGGTATTTACATTTTAAATAAGTACAACAAGTTAAAGTTTATAAAGAACTACGAGAAAGGGAGAAAACTTTAATTTATTTCCATATTATTTGCTCTAAAAGCGTGATCGTATCTACTTCTATAAAGCGGTGGTGCGGCAGAAGAAAAACACACTTTTCAAACATCAATAACTCACAATCAGTTGATTTTTTAATTTAAAAAAAAATAATTACCTACACGTGTAAAAGATGATGCAGTTCTAGTAGACATGGCATCGTGAACTCGTAATTATCCGGCGTTCGTCATCGAACATTATTTCAAAAATGGTAAATCCGTAATTAGACGTTCAGCAGCTTTTCCGTAGATAATTTATCGCTACTTATAGCCCAGGTGAATATTTAGGAAAACACAATCTGTGATGAAAACGAAACCACTTTGAAGAAATGTTGGGAAGAGCAATGCAAAATTTCAACGAGCAAGAGTGCGTAAAGAAAGACAGGCGTCACACGACAGACATTACTTTTCGGATATAATCCAAAAATGTTCAACAAAAACCAAATTATCGAACCTCTTTTGTGTACCTACCTAATTAATTTTTTTAAATTGAAAATCAGCTAAATTATTGTTATTTGGAAAATACGTGTTTCTTCCGCCGCGCCCTCTATTACACCTAATAAAAATATAAAATCCTAAATTAAAATGTATGTAATACAAATATAATATCGATCGATGAATTATGTTAAAAGGAGAAATAAACGTGCCAGAAAATAACATTATATAACATATTTCTTACATTTAGAAGATTTCGTTCAATAAATCGCCTGTGAAAGTATAAATGTCTTTAAATCTATACTAAATCATAAAATACTTTACAAAAAATTTATATTTCTCGTAAATTGAACGAATTGTTTTATGAATATCATGAACAAATGCGGATATATTGTAAGTAATAAATTGCTTTACTGCTGTATAAATACGACGTTCCTAATACATCTTCCTGTTTGAGATTTAGCGATGTTACCAAAAAAGAGAAACTAGCAGTTTACCTACATATACATTTGTAAGATTATATTATAAATATTATAACAACACAATTTTATAGATTTTCTTAAAAAATCTAGAAACGAGACTCCTTTAAAAAAAAAAACTTTTATAATGCGATTTTCACACGAGGATCCATTTCTGTTGAGGAGCTTAGAATCGATTTCAGACTTTTACGATTAGAGTTATGGTTAAATACAGGAAGTGTAATGTCTACGTCAGTAGACTATCTTTTTGGTTATTGAAATATGGTAAGTTTAAGTATTTATGCTGGATACGGTTTGTGAATTATCAACATCGTTAAGATAATTAACATTTACTAAAAGGCAGAAATTATTAATGTTTGTATAATTAGATCACTTTTCATCTATATTATTGATGTTATGTAGGTATTTAATTTCTGCGACTTTCTTATTTTTTTAGAAATCTTATGTTGTTGGAATAAAGTATTTTTGTAAACTAAATTGTTTACTCATATTTTCTATATATACCTTATCTTTGCTACCAATAACATCAATATTCAACATACTGTATCTCGTAGCAACTATATTTAAGTGAATTTTTCGAACTGGTAAGAGGTCGTGCGTTCCTCCTCGTGATCTTATATATGCAATCACGCCTACACGTGCTCTTATCTATCAATAAGTCGATATTTGAGTTTGCGTATGTACGGTTGCCTCGGATGCGATGATAGGTATCATAAATATGAAAGGGATTTACAAGTAATTTTTATAACTTTTTATCTCGGGCTTTCTAGGGCGTTGCTTTTAGATAGCTAGTAGGTAAATATGTATATTTGTATATATGAAGCCTAACAGTTTAGAATGTATACAGTGAATTTAATACAATGAGTTTAGAAACGTTTAAGATTATGGATAGCATTAAGATTAATAGCAAGGAATATTACAAAAATTAGGATCGCCAGAAAAACTTAAAAAGAACGAGTCAGCTGCGTAAAGTGTGAAATTTCGCTTTTATACAATATTTTTTAATTAATCACTTGTTTTTAATGTTAATTTTACTATTAACAGTTTTAATAATTAATCAAACGTTAACAATTACCTACCTAATAGGTAAAATAAATAAATAATTAATCTCAAGGCTCGAGTGTAATTTGTTACCAATTGTGTATAAGTATTTAGTTGCATATAGTATCATCTCAATCGTTTTTGGACGCGCTTTGATTGATAGTTAATAACAAAACGTTTCGTTTTAAAATAAACAATATAAAACAGTTTTTTATCAGTTGTCTCTTATAAAAGAGCTATACATGTAACAGATCTGTATATGGTAGACTTGTATGATAAAAAAATTAATGTTGGACAAGTTCGTTTTTTCTTATAAGTATTTACCAACCAACAAATCTTTATTTAATAAAGTTTTATATAATAATAAAATTGCGATGTTATTGCAGATATTTTTTCTCGAACAAAAATTGTTTGTCTACTATAGGTGATTTATAATTAAGAGTAAAAAAATTGTAAATATGTTCAACAGGACATTTAGAACCAAAAAGTGCTATAAATTGTTTTCCATCTGTATTTTTTTCAAAGATAATCAAACTCAAAGACATACACATTCTGTGAGGAAAAAATCGTACATCTTCCACAGAAAAGATATGATTTATTAAGAAAAACAATTGTAAACAAATTTAAAGCAATAACCTAAAGTAAATGGTCAAAATGAGCCCCTTGATGTTATGATAAATGCAATAGGGTGTCTAACCAAACAGTTCCAATTATGTCTTTGACACTGAATAACTTTGTGTAAGGAAGGCAAATAGAAAAAATGCCCCAAAAAATGTCCTATCGAATTTATAGGTAACGACGTGTTTATCATTTAATTTTAAATAATTATGGAATAATATATGTTTTTATAGTTAATTTACTAACTTAAAAATATGTTATCGAATTTTTCAAACGCGATAATTTCTAATTGATTTTAATTAATTGCCCCTTTTAAGACGTTCATATGTGTAGATGCGCGACATTAAAGAATGTTTAGTATTTGGTGATACCACAGAAAAAAAAGAGTAGGTATGTATATGTTGTTTGCACATGCATAATATATAGGTAAAAATAAAATCCTGTCTTCGTAATGGAACAGATGTGGTCCAATATGCTAACGTATTACATGCATGAGAACACTTTCGGCTGAGATTATTTTTCAACGTGAAACTCATCCGGCACGTTTCGTGGCAGCTGCTGGTTTATTCCCACAATAATGTTACATATCTCTCGATGATCAATTTTAATTTAAAATCGATCATGTTTAATATTTTTATTTCTTAATCTACAAAAATCAGTTTTGAGTTGAAGTAATTTTTAAGAGGGCGTAAAAGTTAAAAAATTTGAAGATGTATTTGTTGTAAGATTATTTAAGAACGGAAATAATAAATATCCCGAACGTTTCATTTCAAACTAGTTCGACATGTTTATTTCAAAAGTTTTTTAATATTCTGATTGTACATGATTTATACTCCTAACAATAAGGCAACAGGATATTAATAGTGAACATATATCACTGCTGTGCTTCCAACTTTTGCAATTGAAATTTTTTGATCTGTCAATAACATTAATAGATAATCATTTATCATAAATTGAAGTAGGTATGATATATTTAACTAAAGAGATAAAAGCACTTATTTTGTATTTAATCATTTTTTTCATAGATTGTACCTATCTATAAAAATAATCGCAGTTATATTAGTTGAACTAAACGTTATTATGTTACCTAGGTGAAACTGTTTAACCACGTCTATGACTATTACTTAATATTTCCTTTACCTGTTGCTCCTCCAAAAAGGATAAAGCTTTAGTAAAAGACTAATTTAGTAGATTTAACAAATGAATTCTCATGTTGATGTGCCTTCTCACGCATTTAGTTGTGGCCTGACAATTGAATCTGAACATAAATCTTTGTGTTTGAAGAAATATTGCTGCGAAACGTAAGAAAGACACTTAATTTATGATCCAGTATATTTTAAGATGTTATATGAATAAAACACAAATAAACGTTTGCATCTACTAATTTTAAATGCGAACATAAATTGTTATAATAATAAAAATTACTTGTAGGTACTACATGATGGATATACGTGGTATATATAACTAATTAAGCGAGATTTAGTTTTGCACTCGAGATCAAATAAAAGTAGAAATGGAAAAACTCATTTCCCGTTTCCAACGAACGAGTAAATTTAATTAAACGAAATAAGTAAAATTAAAATACAAAAGCTGCAATTAAAGCAGGGCTTTAAGTTCGAAGATTTAAAATTAATTTTATCGTCAATTTAAAATATAAAAAATATATATATATATATATATATATATATATATATATATAGTGTAGTATATAGATATATCATTCATTAAGATATTTTAACTGTAACAATTGTAATTTGGTAATATATGTATAGGTATTTGTAATAAAAACAAATGCATATTAATTGCTTTTAATAACTGCATTGTACCTACATAAATATATATAGGTACTATTGTTATAACAGTTTATATGCATCAGTGCTTACTTTGTAGAATACCACGTATTTTTAAATTATCGAGGCAGTAGTTAACAGAAGTCGATACGATTAAGTAATTAGACAGCAATTGCTGTAATTACCTACCTATTTATTTATTTAATTGTATCATCGATATTCGGGAACAATTTCAGTGATAACTGTTTTACATTTACAACGACTACCTAATTAAAATACACCTATCTATATAATTTAATTTAATTTATCTACTTATAACGCTTTCAGGAAACGAACCGCTTTTCAGTTACTTGTTGAAAAATTGTCGACGTTTATTCTGAAAACCTAATTACACACATCAGCCATGTAATATTGTGTACGTTCCGTAAGTATGTAAATACTTAACCGCTAATCTTACTCGACAATGACGACGCTCTTAACGAATACGTTGATGTTAGTTAAGTTGGGGCGCGGGTGGTCGATTTTCTTTGTCATATTTACTGATTGCGAGATATTTTAGGTGTTAACAACTGAATTAGGCATGCCCGCTTTATTACTACCACTGTCCCAAAATAAGCGTCCGATTTCGCTTATTCGACGAAACTTTAAGTTTGCCAAAAGACGTCATGTGCAATTATTTAGTTTATTGTTACCAAGTTTACCAAGTTAAAATTTTGTGAGTAGGATTTCACCGTGTTTTTTTTTGAAGTACCGCTTCACGCTAAATATGAATATTAAAACAGCACCCGTGTGCTTTAATACGAAGAAAAGAACCTAACTTCTCGCCAGAAAACCGCCCGCGTGCGTACCAATTTCTTTTACAACTGAAAAATAACAATGACGAGCTTTCTTTTTCCTGCCACGCGAAACTTGTTTAAAGGGTCTTGTCTTTCAAAACAAAAGTTTAATGCGTTTTACTTATCTAATGAGGTTTCTCGCTACAAAAATAAGCAATAAATACGTGTTTACGTTTGGTTATTTAAATGAGTAGATGTATTTTTTTCTAATCGGGCACTTATTTTAGGACAAATAAATTTCAACAAGTGGGCACTTATTTTGGAACAGAGGTAGTAATAAAATTTATTTAACTATTTGGGCATTTAAACAAACTTATTTTCCGATACTTTAAAATTTATTTTTTAAATTAATTTCTTTGAGTCCAGGCCCAAAACGCAGTTCGCCGCATTATTCCAGAGTTACCTACTTAAAAAATCAAAAGCTTTTTGAGAAGGTATTATTTTTGTTTAGCTTAGTTATTGCCACAAGTGGCAACTATGGGCCTGCACCGTACAACTTATTTGTTGCCACAGTATGCAAAATAGACCTAAAGGAGTTATACAAATAATTAATTAATTTGTTTAATTGATTTCATCATAAAAGCTGACCTATACCTACTATATATTAGATGGGTGTTCATATGCGTTTTTCGCCGCATTAAAACTATTTTAAATTACACAGATTTAAAAATATTTGTCTTGAAATTTGTATTTGTACCATTTGTATTTCGCTACAACAAAACCTGGGTAGTTTATACGCAATAATTATGTATGCATTACCACACACATACTTATATTATAAATGTATCAAAAGCACAATTACGTAGAAGAAATTCAGCAAAATTATAAAAACAATATGCTAAAAGAATAATAAAAATTATTAAAATTAAAATCTCTATTTCCTGAATTCGATCCTGTATGTGGATTTTTACATATTAGTGGAAATCCTGTATGTTATACTACCCAGCACAATATTATCACACCGGATAACTATTACTGTAGTTTATTTCTTTACGTACTACTGATCGTAACAAATTTATTATGTAAATAGTATATATCATGACGTGGAAATTCATAAAATTATTTTTATATAGGTAATCGCAGTAGATAAAATCTGAGAAAATTTGTAAGTACCTATATAGCAACATTAAATAGAACAAGAATTTAAAACTACAAGATTTTGACAGTCAGTAAATAGGTAATTAGATTACGACGTATTATAATGTAAGGTTCAAACGCTCTATTATACATACAAGCAGCACAATTATCAAGTTTCAAGAGCTAATTGTAAATGTCCTTTTAAATTTTATCGATTATTTGGTGTCTTTAAAAAAAAATTATAACGGTTTTGCAATAAAGTCTTTAATTTACTTACGTAGCTGAGTTTATGTAAGATCTTTCTTGTTGTTAACGCTTCCGTTTTGAATATTTTCTATCCACTCCGAGAAATATATGGCATATAGTATAGTTATCCCTAAGGAATAAAAACGATGTTTTGTAAAGACCTACATACTGTTTATTACCTTACACTTAATTTTTTTTTGTTTTACAATTTAATGTTACTAAAATGGTTCGAGACTAAACATTATGGTAGTTATTAGAAAAATATATGCGATTGTACCCTGTTTACTTGCAATTATTTTATCTATACAACGAAGCTAAAATTCGTATTTAATTATCGACAAATCTATTTAAATAACAGCCGAAAGAATACATCGAAAGTAAATCGGTAGATAGATACTCAATTATTTACATATACATTAACTATTAGATGTATTGCATTTATAACTATTGTATTTATAAAAAAATTGATGTGTCTAAATACTAATCGTGCAGAATTTATTCATACATATATAGCTTATCCAAACCTATATGATGTTCACGTCATCAACACAAGGTTACTAGATGATGACGTTTCACGCAGTGCTGTCACTTCGTACCTCGTATTTTGACAGTTCTAATAAATCGTAGTCTTTCTTTATACCATCTAATATGTGCGCAAGTAAATCATCTATAGAATATGTCACTTTCCAAACATTAAACTGAATTACAAATAAACAATCTAGTAACTTTTTGTTGATGACGTGAACATCATATAGGTTTGGATAAGCTATAGATACTATAAATTATATATGTAACAAAAAAATTGAATTTGAAATTTCAAGTGTACCTACTACCTGTGGGTATCATACTTTTGTACTGATAATATGTATTACTTTTTAAGTCTCTATGTAAAGAAATATCTACATATATGTATAGAACAGAAAAAATGCCATAATAACTTTTTACTACAAAAGTAAATAATTTTCCCAAACTTTTCAGCAACGTTGTAGTAATATCTGAATTTCTGTAATTGTTGCATTTGTAAAGTCATAAAAAGTTTCTTGTACAAGGTGGGCCAAAAGAAGTCATCCGATGTTGTTTGGCTCTCATTTTTTTTCTAAATGAAAAACTTCGATTCTGTTTTTTGATTATGTTTATTTGAACCTTTAGAATTTATTGGTCAAGTCGAGAAGATGATATCGGCCAAATGGGCGCCGTCACAATTGATTGCTATACGGGCTCGTTTTATGGCATTTTTCATCACTTCGGCGAGAACTTCGGGCGACAGATTCTCGCACTCGTGTCGAATGTTGTCCTTGAGGGCTTCCAGGGTCTCGGGCTTGTTCACGTAAATACGGGACTTCAAAAAACCCCACAAAAAAAAGTCTGGAACGGTTAAATCGGGCGATCTTGCGGGCCAGTGCAAATCGCCAAAACGAGAGATGAGGCGACCCGGGAACGCCGCCTTCAGAATATCGGTTGTGGCTCGCGCAGTGTGTGCCGTTGCTCCGTCCTGTTGGAACCACATGTTCTCCAGTCCTAATTCGTTCAATTGCGGCAGAAAAAACTCGATTAACATGGCCCTATAGCATCCATCGACATCCTCGGCAACAGCGGCGATATTCTCGGCAAAACGGGCGCTCCGGGGCCGGCCACTCTTGGCAGCGTCTCGTGTGGTCCCATACTCTTCAAGGTTGGTAGCCAAACGGCGCAGTGTTTGCGCAGTCGGTGTCGGACGACCGGGGAATCGGCGACGGAATTCGCGCTGCTCCAACACCACAGACGAATTGTTACGCAAAAAAATAGACACGATTATTCCGCGTTCTTGGGGAGTGTATCGCTCCATGGCTTGTTTACTTGTATTCTACATCTGTCTAGTTCACAAATGTCAAAACAGATTTGACATTGGCCGCCATTTGCAAAAATAAGAGCATCTTCCAACAGGGTGATTTCTTTTGGCCCACCTTGTATATATAGCTAATAATAACGAGGAAATTAAAATCACCACCTGTTTCAGCACCTATTGGAATTATCTTCAGTGGTAAGTATTACAAAGATAAATTAATAAACAAAGACACAATTAATATGTTGCAACTAAAGCATAAAGTCGTGATAATGAAAGTAACGTAATGAAGTAACTATACTTCGTCCAAACCTATACGCAATGCACGTCATCAATAAAAGGGTTACTAGATGATGACGTTTCACACAGTGCTGTCACTTCGTACCTCGTATTTTGACAGTTCTAATAAGTTGTAGCCTTTCTTTATACCATCTAATACGTGCGCAGGTAAATCATCTATAGAATATGTCACTTTCCAAACTTTAAAACGAATTACAAATAAACAATCTAGTAACTTTTTGTTGATGACGTGAATTGCATATAGGTTTGGATAGGCTATACCTGAAGCAATATGTGAAAAGTTCACCCACATTATCGTTTTTTTGATTATAGAAGGAATTGTAACAATAATACGTGATAGGTAATTATTTTTAATATAATTATATAATTAATATTTACATTTCAGTAGAATAAATAAGTTTTGTACTATTATAAATTAAACTTAACGATGGTTGGCGAACCTGTACAGGAATTAACATTTTTAAAAATTATTCCTTACAATTGAAATTCAGAAGTAAATATTTCTAAATCTGTGTAGTCGTCATTTACCTTGTCAAATTCTGTAATCACTGGGACATCGATTACCTGACTATAAGCTTATATGGGGTTTCTAATCTCGAAACAGGCTGCTGCAGGGAAATGGACACGGAACCAACGGGTCCCTAGAGACTTGGTTCGGTCATTCAAAGGGGTTTATTCTCATTTCGTGTCGACCAAATGGACGAATATAGCGGGTTAGTTTCACATTTTCACATTATACTTTATTAAATGTTTTCGTACTGTGGTTTGTTTTGTATAATGAGCATTAAAAGTTAGTATCGGCTTTTATTTATTTAACTACTTTAGTACAAGTATTATCGCTTCATTTTAGAAAGCACTTAACTACGTGGTATTTAATTAAGATATCGATAGCTTAGAGTGTAAACCACCTAACGCTATTGTTGGTCGCATTTGAGATAATATCGTCATCTAATGCCACGTATTAAAAAATAGATAAATGTATCGATGTGAATTAAATTTAAAGAAAAACCTATTTTGCGAGTTAAAAGGTTCGTACTTTACGCCATAAGCTCGATGTAGACTCATACTTATCTTAAGTTTTACCTGTACAATTATAATTGTAAGTCGTGACGCAAGACTGAATTCTAATTGAGTTCACGATTTTAAGTCAACATGGCCGATCTGAAAACATTATGTGTAGCTACTGCAGCTGCTATTTTAATAAAAAAGAAGCAAAACGCATTACAACTTAGAACTACTGTACAAGTAAAACTTACGATAAGTATGAGTGTCTATGTCGGCCCTTACATTTACGTATAAATTCAGCATACGTTGCATACATTACATTGAATTCTATTTCTGCAATTTAATTTACAAATAATTTAAAAATTTGTTCTTCGCAAATTATGGAAGTACTTACTTTTAAAAAACATAATAAATAAATAAAATAAATATTGTTGGGAATATTTTTTTAAATATTTATAAAAGCAGCAACGTTAGGGAAATTACAAGAAAATGAGTAGATAAACACATAAATAGTTTCTAGATTTAACCTCGAAGAAATAGATCAAAAATGACGTACTTAAGGACTTATGTTAGTAACTTTCTATTAAGTACAGGTATAGGTAAATTAAAAGAATCTTTTGATGTTTTTAGATTACTTATAGGATAGCAATGACAATGCGTTCATCAAAAATATTGGTATTATTCAGCGTAATCCCATAACAGTCATTACAGTTCAGATTTTACAACCAAAAGTAAACCCGAGAGATATAAGTAATTGTTAATTTAACACAAGGCACCAGTTGTCATTTTATAATTGTTTAATTTAAAATGTTTTAAAATAGCTGTTTATCTAACAAATGCGTCAAGTGACAGTTTTTTATATTATTGTGAGTGAAAAATTTACAACATTCGTTTTGACTCATACGCATCTCACAATAGTTTTTAATTCACATTAAATTGCAACTAAATAAATTATTCAGGACTATACATTCTATCTTACAATTTAATTAAAAGGCATTTTATATTAAAATTAAAAATCAAAACGTACGATAATTATACCTACAGTAATAATTCTTACCTTGTTATGTTATGTTTATAAAATAGGTACCTTATGTCGTACATCGTGTAGTTTGCCGCTTGTTTCCATTTAATTTAGTGTCATCCCTTAGGGTGCTTTAGCATTTCAAGTGAGTTGGATAGATTCGAAATTACTAAAGCAAATATTTGTGAAAATGCGTATGCATAGATGGTTTAGAAAATGTAATACTAGAATAATTCAGATCATACCGCTGTTAGATCTAGGTACTATAGTTATTATATAAACTACAAAATATTTTTATAGTAAGTATAAAATACAAGAACAATACACATACATACTATATAATCAAAATATTAATTACTTACAATTAGTAGGTAGCTATTTAACTGAATAGCCAAATTGAAAGAGTAACTGTTACAATATACGTTATTCACAATAGCTTCCAATCTCGTTATCAATAAAACCTGGTATTTTTACAGTACTAATAGATTGTAGTTTTTTCTTTACTATGTGCATCGGTAGATTATACAACGTAAAAAAACTTTAAACTGAATATAACTGATGTACAATTTAGTAACTTTTTTATTGATAATGTGCATTGGAACCTATCTTGAATAACGTATTGCTTTTTTAAAATAATTGAAATAATTGCAATACCAATAATTCCAAGTCCAAGCGACCTGGCGATCACGTCATCAATAAAAGATTACTAGATGATAACGTTTCACACAGTTCTGTCACCTCGTACCTCGTATTTTTACAATTCTAATAGATTGTAGTCTTTCTTTATATAATGTAATATGTGCGCAGGGTAAATCATCGATAGAATATGTCACTTTTCAAACTTTAAACTGAATTACAAATAAACAATCTAGTGACTTTTTACTGATAATTGCCAGGTCGGTTGGATAAGGCTATTATTTAATTTAAATGTTCAAAACAAATTGTCAGACCACGTTTTAGAACTGTATCTATCTATTTGTTTCCCGATATTAATGTTAGTTATTTAATATTACATACCTATATAAAATGATTCAAAGTGTTTAGTTATCCTTGTGCCATAACTTATCAACTTTAATATTTTAATATCTCCAATATCTCCAAGAGGCGTCCATTTATAAAATGTAATGCAAATAATTTTACATTTAATATTAAAAAATTTAATTGTTAAATCTTGACAACATAACAGTATTTATAAAAACTTCATTCTTTTTATTTAAAGCTTCTTTTGAGCACCAAATAACTAAATAAAAATCAATAAAACAGATAGATTTATTTTGGTTAATATTTTAAGTTGCAAGTATAAGGTGAGTTTTATTTAAATTTTAAGTAGTAGGTAGCACCTCGGAAATTGTAAAAGATCTAAAGTAGGTTAAATGCGTAAAGATGTGTAATTTGTGGAAATTATTACAGATACGCTTTATTTGTTCAGAAATGTTTGTGATCTTTTAAATATAGAAAAGGATTAAAATTTCCTAAGTCTTTTCGAGTATCTTACTGCTAGTATTTATATTATTCGTGACTGAACAAACTACCAAAATAAAAATATTTCACGTTCTTGTAGTTATTTAATTTGATATCATGGGCTCCGTAATTTTTGTTTTTGGAGTATATGGATATATGAGTTGTTAATATAGTTATTTCGATAAATAAACTCAAGTCAAGTATTTCAAACTTGTACATATTTAACAAAATTATACGTAAAAACAAACAATAGAAATCGGAATTTTTCCATGCCTATAAGGCAAAATTGTAACTAAAATTGATAAGTGTGTCTATCGTTAATGTAAAACTAATGTATACTAATTACAAATAGTGATTACAAGTAAAAAATTAAACTATTTTCGCAACATTAGTTTATAAATCTACAAGTACCTACTCAAAATCCCCAGTTACCTAGATAATACAAGGGACGGATCAAAGGGACGCTTTATAAACTGTGATAGCTTTAACAGATATAATGAGCGCCTTGGGATGCAGAAAACCCCTCATTAAGTATACAGGAAATAAGACCACAAATAAAATTTAACTTTAATGTATGACGTGGTAATTACCGAAACAATTCTTGGTTGATTTATGACAATGCTTTAAACGGAGATCAAGAGCTCTGCCCTCTTAAACGTACCTACTTTTTCATAATATTATATAGTACATATAGATACCTAATGTAAATTTCAAATCATAGGTTAATTTAATGTAATTACAACTTGATGGTGCACCAATATATTACGATGAGTGTCAAATTCTAAAATATATAAAACATCTGTACGTATTTTTTTTTTCTATATTCCATATTATATAGGTACTTGTTTTCCGATAAATACAATTTCTAAATACCTACCTACATACTTATCTTGAGTTGAGTTTATTAAAATAACTATGGCCTATCCAAACCTATATGCAATTTACGTCACCAAAAAAAAAGTTACTAGATTGTTTATTTGTAATTCGGTTTAAAGCTTGAAAAGTGACATATATAGATGATTTACTCGCGCACATATTAGATAGTATAAAGAAAGACTACAATTTATTAGAACTGTCAAAATACGCGGTACGAGGTGACAGCACTGTGTGAAACGTCATAATCTAGTAACCTTTTACTGATGACGTGTTGCATATAGGTTTGGACGAAGTATATCTATAGTAATCATTCTATCAATGCAAGCAGAAAAATAATATTTTTCAAAAATGTTTTAAGCCATCTATTGTTGCTAAATAGAATTTTGTAAATAAATAATTTATTTACTATACAGTGTGCTATATGTACAAAATATTAGAAAGTTGAGAATTTTGAATAAGTACTAATAGAAGATAATGTATTTTTTTTAAATATTTTCAAAAACTGGTAATCTAATATTTATGTCGTAAAATATATAAGTATATGCAAACTTTACACCAAGAAATGTTCAACATGACGTTTCCTTCAGTTTCATACAATTTGCTTCTGCTTTAAAAGTTAATTTCGTTAATAAAACTTTTAGTACTTTAACGAGCCCATATTAAGTCTCGTACTAGGAGCTGTTATTGTAACTTATTCATTAATAAACTGTCTAAAAAGTTAAACTTTAAATTATCTTCTTCTGTTATTACGTTATGACACTTTTGGCTTCCTTCCAGAAAATTATTTAAAAAAACTTTCTTTTATAATTATCTATTTCTATATTTTTGAAATATTCCGTTAATTCCGAATTGTGATCGTTACTGCAAGATATTTATTTAATTTAAATTATCATAAAATAATATTGTCACACATCATTTTAGTAATAGGTATGTATGTTTCTGTAACCTGTCGGTTTGATAAACATTGAAGTTTTCTTTATTTTATTCTATAAAAATCATTAAATTTAAAAGTTTTAAAATTAAGAATGGACCACCATAACACCATAAGCACCGTCGTAAGGTCCGTGTACAAAAATTTATGAAAAATATATATATCTTAATTCTATCAGCTGCAAGCTGTTTGATCTACCTCAAATGTGTAATTTCTGTGCTATATTTAAAAAAATTGAAAGGTGTGGAAGGTACTTACATGCATTGTTTTTAATAGTAGGTATATGTATAGTAGACGTCCTGGCAAAACCCAACAAACATTAAAGAATTATTGAACAATAGTTGATAAGGAAATTCCAATAAGCATTGATGCAACTTTTTCTGTCTGTAAATTTCAGAGACGGACTTTAATTAAACCCACCTTAAAAACACAATGATTTTAGTTAATTCTTAACTGCAGTCTTGCTACATTTCTTGTAAATAAGTAAGTGTTTATTAAGAATCGAATTTGTAATAAACCTGTTTTCCTGACGTTTAAGTTTTTGTAATTAATTCTGTCTTATCATGTCTCATCATGTTTATTGCTCTTACAAGGCTTAAAAGTCATTAGTAAACTGTTGAAGTGCGACAAAGTTAAATAATAATCTGCAAACACTTATTGTTCAATAATCTGCTACCTGCCTATTCTTCTGATTTTGCCAGGACGTGGACTATACCTATTAATTATAGGTAACATAAATAATTGAACAATGAAGTTACTTATATTGACATTAGGGGAAACAACAACTTGGATAACGATGTAGTTAATCTAACTCTTAGGTTATAACAAAGATTAGTTGTATTTACAATATAAAGGAAAGTCTAGGGATAGACCGACTGTTTTATTCGAAGGGATTTTACGGAGCATACAAGCTTGAACCGAGCAAGACCCTATTAAATCTCTACCGAAATTATGTTTACAAACAGGTGCATAACATTAACATGCTAGTAATTGCTTAATTTTGTAACGCCACCTTTTGGAAATGTTTCTGGCGGAAATGACGGTATTGTATAAGAGACTAATTCAAAAAACCGGAATTTTATTATGTTGGGCTTAATATGCATATAAATTAACAAAATAACCGCATCAACTTTCTATTTGTTAATAAACCGCTGCACATTTAAGCACTTAAGTCATCAACTTATCATAATATTTTCTTCTATCTATCTTAATTTTGCGCTTATTCGTGAAAATACTTAGACCTTTCCAACAACAATCGAAAGAATTGGCGAATGTATTAATTCTTTACTTTGGACGTGAAATGGATAACGGTTCATTATTACCATTAACTTTTCCAACCGAGGCAGTCGATCTTTATACGTAAAATATATACGCCAGTAAAAATCAAAGCACAGTGTCGTTACAAAAATCTTTTTATTTGTGAATCGTAAAATTCTTACCAAGAACGAAGTTTCCAACTATTTTTAAATATAATGTAATCAACTTTGTACGATTATTTGTAAAAATAATAAACTAGTTTATTTTTTTTTAAATAAACGATACGCAATTAAAAACGAATTATACAGTTAGGTATCTACTATATTTGATCATTAAGAACTTTTATTGTTCGGGAAATTAATTAAAATAAGTAACGTAAACAGACTAAATTGTTCTCCATGGGTGAAAAATGTAGGCGGTCCCGACTAAGATTTACACAGTTAATTTCCATAGCTTAGTCGACCAAGCGGGAAACAAATTACATGGCGACAACATCCAAGTAGCCGCATGGGAGTGCGGTTTTAGGATTACAAGCTTGACAAGTTTCTGCCGACTAGAAATTTAATGCTAATTTCTTACATAGATTTGGAAAAAAATTGGTAGGACAATTTTTAAAGCTACGAAAATTTTATATCTGCCTATAAATGCATTATAAATGAAGTCAACTCACACGCCAATCAATCGAAAAAGCAATTTCTCTACGCACCCAACTAGAAACGCGATATAAACGTGTTATATTGCAAACCGTAGTGATTCTATTCCAGATTGAAAATATAATAGAGAACGCAAAAATTTTATAAAAAGATCACGTTAATACGATATTTTATTGAAACTAATGTTCGTTTTGAACTTTATAACTGTAACACTAATCGTACACCTAATACATGTTTTTATTTTCATAATCGAAAATTTCATTGATTTAAATTTTCAGAGTATGTGTGAATTACAAAATCAAATTTGACAATAAATGTACGGATAAATGAGAAGTTGTGTGTAGGTACCTATAAATACCTAAAACCATTACTAGTAGTGGTAAAGTAAAAATCAATTTGCTATATTTATAGGTACAGTCGAGTTCATATGTTGTGTCCCGCGAGATGTGATCGCAGGGCGACGAGCGACAAGAGAGGATCAAAAGAGAAGGGGTAGCAGTTGTTTTTGAATTGAAAAAAAAGGACAAATCAGATAATAAATAAAAACGGACAGTAATATTTTTCTGAGCCTTTTACGATAAAAACTAACACAGGCGACGAGACAAAACATATGAACTTGACTGTACCTATAACGGATGTTCTCTTTTATTGCTACTCGTAGGTATATCTGCTTGTGTTGTATTCTGGATGTTTTTTCGAGTAGCTATTTTTTTTAAATTTATCTATTATTTAATGGTTTTAATGTGATTTTTTCATTTTACTCTAGATGTTATAGAAATAGGTACTTAAAAAGTAAGTTTTTTAAAAAGGTTTGAGTTGCGTTATTATATTCAAAGTTTCCATAAATTTTCCCAATAATCATGTAATAAATAACAAATAATCAAATCGCATATTCATTGAAACTCTACCAAGAGAAACGGGAAAAACAAAATGAAAAATAAACAAATACGATAATGTAATTACTTCGTGTCGTGAATGAAAATGAATGGCTACAACATACATAGTTTGAGCAAAACAGAAGGATACACAACTGAAATTCAACGCGGTTTCGTTTATTTAGAAAATCAAAATGTCCACAACGGATTATGGATTATATTCGTTTCGCATACTGCCTATATTGTGTTGTGGTTTTCTCAAACCCTCTTATTACATTTAAACCACTAAAACATTTACACATACGCAAGGGTCACAGTAAAAGCGAACACACTTAAAAAAATACGATTTTCATTTTAAAAACCTAGGTTGGTATACAGATATCGATGAAAAACGTGCGGGTTGGTTCATCACTGAAAGAAAAAGCTCCGTAAAATCAATAAAAAAGAAAATATCGTTTGGCGTCTACCTAGCAATTAATTATCTGAAAATTGTTATAGTTGTGATTGACAGTGTAGACAGTTATTAAACTACCTAGAAAATTGCATAGCTACAGAATTTCTGTTGATTAACTATAAAAAATATTAGAATATTTACTTTGTACGATACTTAACACTTTTAGTGGTAGATAGACAATTTTGACGGTTTCCAAAGTAAGCAATATACTAGGAATTCACCTATATGTGGATTACACGAGATATTTCTGGTATATTTCTTCTAGATATTTGTAGAATTAGTTCTTGAACTGTCAAGTAGTGTTGTAAAGTTATGTTTAATTAATATGATGATATTTGAGTATACTTGTCGCTACAAACAGTAAATGTGTGATTGCACATATATGTTATTAAAAATTATGAAATGTAAGTAATTCTAATACTTGTTCGAACGAAACTAAAAATCACAATATACTTTTACATAATACGCAATTTGCTTAGATAAAGCACTTCATTGTTTTGAGAAATATATTCTAATATGTTCGCATCGACGGCCTGATAATCTGTAGTTCATCATACTGGTGTTGTGAGTACCTGAATGTGACAATAGATGTCGACAATACTATTTCAAGCATAATTGCAACTTTGCAAGTTATTTTAACCAAGTAGATAGTTCCGTAAAATATACAACTGATAAGAAGTACTATTAAAAAAAATAACTTCTGCCCATGTTTCCAGTTTAAAGTAAACTTGTTAAAACGCTTAACAGAAAGTTTTTTCCTATTTTGTTGCCCAACAATATTTTTTAATTGAATCTATTTACGATATTTCTTTTAGTGATAATAAGCACGTTGCGTGTACTTTTAAAAAATGTTTTTTTGATCGGAACGTTAGAATTTTGAAACAAAAATTATAAATTTTAAAGCCATAGTACAAATGTCGAATGAAATATTTTTATTGTTGAAATGAAATAATTACCTAGTTTTGAATAAATATTTTCATTTAAACTAAAAAGGCACCAGTTGTAAACGTGCATGCAACTTATCGGAACGAAGGTCACTTGAGACGAGACTCGACTCGAAACAATCATTTGATTGTAACTGTAATTTTGTTGGTTCAAAATTAATTTTTTTTTTGGATATATTTACGTATAGGTACTTAAGTACAGTGAATTTACAGTGAATTAAACGGCTAGTCCAATTAACTTGTGCGGTGATTCGATTAAGGGTCGATTTTACAAGTATGAGATAAACGTCAGATAAACTATTCCTGGAATAACTGCTATGGAAACGTTTCTCGAGACAATGGTTTCCATGAAAGTTATTCCAGGAGTAGCTTATCTAACGTATATCTTATAATTATAAAACCGGCCCTAAGCTGAATTCGCTGTATTTACATAATAACTCGCCGACTTTATTTCTATGGCGAATTCTGATGGTCAATATTTCAGATAATTACCTAGCTACATATGATTCATGTATTAGTTATTTAGAAATTGGGAAATAAAATTTCATACAAAAATATCATTATCTAATAAATTTTGATAGGTTAAGCCATACTTCAAAAAGTTAATTTTATTATCATTTGTAAGAACACTAATTTACCTCTGTTACGTTGTATCAGACCTTTCCGTTTCTTTGTTACATCTATAAAAGATTTCGAGATAATAAAAGAAGCACTTCAAGAAAAATACATCAAGATATCCTTAACAGCAATTTATGACTAACAATAAGTCGTACGACTCACAATAGATAATCCATCGGAAGAATTCTTGGACATACGATTTTTGTTATATTAATCAAATTTACGTTGATGAATTAATAGGTAGATAATTCATAAATTTGTTGGTTATAATAAGTAAATATTTAATTAACTTACCTACCTATTTAAGTATGTATAATATTTAAGTAATGTACTTTGATGTTAAGAAAATAAGAAAGAAATGCTATAAACTACTGCACGTGGAGTCGAAACGAATCTTTTTTTAAGACCAGTTTACTTATGGCCATGTTTTTACTTATGATTTAATTATATTAGTTGGTTATGATTTATTGTAATTAAACCCCATAAACTAGCGTTAGTTAATTACACTTACTATGTACACCTACTCATATTATACACTTGAATACAGTGTAAACAACTATTGCAAGCGTAATGTTACGTACAATAATCGATAACAAACCCATAATGAAATCATATGCAAAAACATATAATGTAAACTCGCCAATAGTAGAATGTACTATGCAATTCGATTTATATGCATAGCCATGCATAACAAATAAATTTTGTTGAACTGGTAAAAGCAAATTAAAAAAAAAATTCGAATTATATTACATAATATTTAAATAATTTTTTGATACGTATATTAATGTCTTTTAATAATATTTACAACACAGTTAAAATTATATGATTATTGAATAAGTTAACCTATTCGAAATGGCACAGTGAATCTATCAAATTAGCTAAATTATTATTTGAGCATAAAAAGTCGCCACAGTTTTTTCGTACCTGCCTATGGGCAATTCTTTTGTAATATAGATATGTATAACATCTAACTGAGGTTATAAAAGCTAAGATTTCCTAATATTTTCATAAAAAGATAACGTAAGTCGAATGAGATTGGGTATTTTAGGAGTTATAAAGCGGGCTTTATGTATGCAGTTGGTGATGATAGCGCGACTTTCATTATAAAGATAAAAGAAACGATTGCTTGCTAAATTGTAGCAAAATTGTAATATACCTACATTTACCTACCTTAGGGTTACTATTGTTAAATTCTATGGAATTGCTATAAATACTTCGGTATATTTATTTACAATTAAACTGTGTTCACAAAGTCGAGTCAACAAGCAATGATAGTAATATGTAAATACGTAATTGTCAATAAATTAGATTTTAAGTTTAACTGTTAAACAATTACGAGTAATTTTTAAAAATGAGTTCTACGTATATTTAAAAGCCGCCCGTGTGAACGTTGTATAACGATATTCTTGTGAAAGTGTTGTCATTTGCTGATTCGACTCGGGGAACCTAATTTTATTAACAATAGTAACATAATAATTTTATTAGACGTACCTAACTAACATAAAACGATTTATTGTTCATACTAAAAAAAATATTTTACAAGTGCTTAGATATCTTAAATATTTTAATTAAAAAAAAATAAATAAACGGCATTTTCGTCGATTGACACTGTAAGTTAGATTTATAACCGTTTACAGGCATTAACAATTACTAGCTTCTCTATTACTTAAAAGCAAAGAATTTTATGAATATATAATCTGACATTTTTAAATTGTTGGTTAAAACTATATTTAAGGCCCGTTTACACGTAACAAGTTAAAGTGCTGCTTTTTGGCAGTGTTTTGCAGCGCTACTCTGCTCAGGGATTTAATTGTAAGAAATATTTAAAACAATGTTATGACAACCTAATAAACTGAATAACTACCATGACGACAGTGTTACATAATACAGTGTTAAATTTAAATAGGTAATCGGCGAAAAAATTAAATGTTCAACACAACAGAACAGCTGTTTCACTGTTTTGGCAGCGACTGTAAAATTGCTACATTTATGTTTATTGTTAGTACATGTCTACATAATATGTATCTGGAAACTAAAAGTTTGTAAAAAACCTATGAAAACTCTCGAATGTGGTTTATTTTACATAAAATAAACAAGAGTAGGTACCTTTTTATCCTAAAATATCTGGGAAATCCGAAAATATCTTTAAAGATTTAAAACGTTTTGAGGTGAGAAAATGTAAGGGTAGTGCACTCTTGGCCCCCTTGAGTTGATATCGAAAAACCAATTGCACCAGTTCGAAGATTTTCATTTATTACGTACGTATATCATACATTATTAAATTTCAACGACAATTAAAAATGTTATTTAAAAAAATTGATTTTTATTTTTCAGCTTTGAGGGCGAATACTCAACAGGAGAACGCCGTAGGAAAATACTGTACAGGAATTTATGGCATTATTTTCGCGTGGTTTATACGCTCCCGAAAGATTCTCCACCATTTCCCGTATTTCCCGGACACTGTATGTAGGTATTATTAACTTCAACTTGGCACCCATTTATTTCAGGCCCTGTGAGGCCCTTTTTTTATACCCACCCAGGACTACACAATGTATATGAAACAGCCAAATCGGGGTGATCGAAGTTACGATCATCTCCTCTTAAGTAGTTGATTAGCAATTTCAAAATATAACTATTCATAAAAATCTAAGCCCCCAATCCCAAGCCCGACATCATTATAAATCACTTAAATTAATAAAATCCTGACCTTTTGTCGTATCAATTTTCCAGGTAGGCGATATACAATTCCAGAAAATTCTCCATTAAAACCAATAAAAGATAGAAACGATAATCGCATAAAATTCAAATCTAAAGGGCACACAAACACTTCCGAATCCGACGAAAGCGAACGCGGAACTGAAAGGTATTTTTAAAAATTTTTATTCGGCCGGTTATCGTTTGTTGTACAAGTAGATAAATGCTTTGTTTAAAGTGAAAGTTTCTATTTTATCAAGCCATAGTCCGTGCAGTCGTGCGATAACCGATAAACGTAGACAGGCGTTCGAACATCTTGCAAGAAGATGACGCGTACGTTACGTATGATTTATACCTAATTCTACCTAAAGGTTTATTTTACTCCTATAAATTACGAACTGTGATTTAAAAAATTTTAAGCAAATTACATATTTTTTAAATATTAGAGGAAATTTATTTCAACGAAATTATTGTTATAGGTACCTAGTTTCTTGTTTATTACGAACCCGAAATGTTCGTTTTTAATTCAAGAATTGAAAACTAAAAAGATAGTTATGATAGTTAGGGTCGACTAAACGTCATGTATAAAACAATTCATATTATTTCATTACTGTGGGATGATTTTGGAAATAAACGCTCGAGTTCCCACCACCACCATCATTTCTTGTTGTTTCTTTACTACAATAGTAATTTTAATGTAGCTATAGTATTATAACACGAAACGCCAAATGAAGTTATTCTGTTTGTAATAAAATATGTAGAAAATATACAATAAAAAAACTTAAGCGTAAAAACTATATAGTACTTAAAGTTTAGGAAATGTTAGTGAAATCGACACATAAATTCAAATACTTGGTCATTTTTTAAGCATAAACGGTAAGCATAAACCACATACAGACAGTTCCTTAATCACTACCGTCACATACGTAAACTTTTTAAATATAGCAATACAGCAATTATGTAGCTATTATTTTAATAATTTTATTTATAGTGGGCATGACGGTTGTCATCGATAAATATTACCTGCGTTTCATAGAAAATGATCCATAACTGATAGCTTCTAATTTTTTTTCTATATTTTTCTACAGTTGCATTGCTTTTACTTCCAAAATGAGAAACATTTTTAATTTTTTATAATAATTTTTTAAGGTAGGTATCGGCACGTAGATTATAAGTATATTTTCATAATAAACGTAAAAGTTTTTTTTTTAATTTGTTAAAACGCACACTCATAATGCAAGTCAAATCATTCGATTAATATACATTTCGTCATTTTTATTATATTAATTATAAAGTTGTGGAAGCAAAATTAATTTACTTTCTTGTCTGTCTTGTCAAAGTTAAAGGCATGTTGAATGCATAGTTTAGTTTCCCATCGTAATCTATTTGGCGTCAAGACGAGATATATACTCTTGGTGGTTACCAAAGTCTTAAAGTTATGTAAAGTGTAATTTTGTGTAATATGGCCCGAAGTTGGTTTAGTATCAGGTCAAATTTATACAGTCGGTTTGTGCTTTATTTACTTGTGCGTTGTTGCCGAAATAGAGAAACTAATCGTAAGTGCATTTAACTATTCTAATTTACGTAAAATGTACAATGTAAATTTCATAATTTCTTTATTTTTCATTTTCAGTTTAAATATTTTAATTCAAAGGTTTAGTAGTAGTTCGATGCTTTTTATATAAATAAGTAATATATAAAGTAATACTTAATAAACGAAACGCGTTCGAGATAGATAGTTACCCACCTACCTACCCTGGTATAATAATTAATAAAGGTAGGGTATTCGAGTGTGCTAAAAACGTTCAACTCCGCGCAGTGACGTCAATCGTGAGTAGTAGCACGTAGCAATACGTGTAGAAATTTAAAAATAGTAGTAATTATAGCCATGTATGATAGACGGAAATTATATGGAATTTACGAAAAAGTTGTGAGAAATCAACAATCAGCTTACCTACCTACCAGTAAAACAGGTTGCGTTGTTAAGTATGTTGTGGCGCGGTTATTTTCAGTTTTTGATACCTACACGTGCACCTACAATATCTATGAAATTCGAATACATTTCGGGGAAATCTATTTCTGTGAAAATATAAAAATATAGGTGATATGGCTACACGTGCAAAACCAAAACACCCTGTATGTTAATCTGATTTTAATAAGGCTTAACAGTAAGTTTTAAATACCTACTAGCCATTTTTTTTCCTGATTTCTAATTTTGCAAAATATACCCTATAGCTATCGCAAATTCACAAATGATAAATACAAGACATAAAGTGTTTTATTAGTTTTCTGAGTCATAGAGTAGGACAATTCAATCATGAACGCGTCATTATAAAGTAAGTCGAGCGATCATTTGTTACTCACGCTTCGCAATTATCATCCGCTTTGAACTTTCTGTGGTAGGTATTATTAAAAAGTTGCACGAACACAAGTTAGATCTAATGATTTAAATTATTCAAAAATTTGCATTCGAGTTAAAATGCGCACTTAAGCTACTATTGCTGGTAAGTGATTATTATATAAGAAATTTTTTAAATTAATATCGTCATTCTAATTGTAAGAAATAAATCGAAAACAATCAAATATTTTTATACAGTTTTTCAATAGTCTTAAATTAAATACCTGCTCCTATTATTATTATAGAATTTCTGTTAAATATGCAATTAGGCAAGGATAACTACAAATATGTGCTTTAGTACAAAATGTAGTAGGTAGCTAATTATAAGTTGCACTTAAATTTTAGGATGGATCGGCGTAACCGGTTAATTACTTATTCAAGCTGATATTATTTAATATTTTTCTCTCTATTTTTTATAACTTTTATACTATTTTATAACTAAAAAAGTAATTTACTTATTTTCTACCCCAGACTCGTCAAAAGAACGAACGTTTTGAAATAAAAATAATAAAAAATTAAAAACAAACGGCCGTATTCGTAGACAGTTAAGTGATTCGATTTTAGTTTATAATGAATTTATAAGTATTAGTAGACTTATTAAGTACCTATGATCTTAATAAGAATTTGAGATTTGAGATAAGATTTGAGATTTCTTAATAAGATTTTTTTTTAAGTATTTTTTTGAAATTTCAGGTAACTGAGATAAAAGTATAATTTATGTCTTTTATATACTTGGATATACTATATACTTTATATACTGTCCTTCGTTTAGACTACTCAGATTGTTTAATATTTTACATAATATATCTGATGAAGATATTTTTTACTATTGCCCCCGTTTAATTTCAATAAGGCACTGTGTGTCCATTTGTGAAGTGTTATTGTTAATTTTTGTTTTTACTATTGTTATTCTTTGTTATTTTATAATGTATGTATTGTTTTCTTTATGTCTACTTGTAATGTTCCTGTTTGTAATCGGGTAGTAGTTTTATAATAAATTTATAATAAATAAATAAATAAATAATGTGCAACTATTTACTAATAAAATGTCGAATAATATATTCGATTTAAAGTTCTTATGAATTAACGCCCACTTATTGAATACCGCTGAGCTTATTATCTATTTTTAAGTAATTTTGACTAAACTTTGTTTAATTCTCAAATATTCCGAATTTGAATTTAAAACGTAACAGTTACTACCGTATCTTATAAATAAATGGTCAATAGTTTATAAGAACTTTAAACCGATGTAACTTTCTTGTCATTCGATTTTAGTTATAAGTTTGTTAAGAAAAAAAAACTTTATTTTGGTCTCTTCTAGCTGCTCTTTCAGTTTCCTTCGCACGTTAGAAATCACCCTGTATAGATGATCCCATTTTTATTTATAATATCTAGTATACCTTGTTTACACACACCTTGTTGCCTAAAAACATTGAAATAATATCTACATGTAAATAGTTTGAGACTTCTGTAAGCCTTCGATAGGAAGGTTGATTTACTTATTTATATAAAACTTTCCAATTTTATTTCATACCATAATTATATGACATTATTGCGATATTATGATTTCTTATCCTTGATTCACTTTAAAAGCACTCTCAAAATTAAATTGATAGATTAAGAAAATTCAATCACAAATTTAACTTAAAGTTGAGCTTTGGGAAACTGTGAAATCTTGTTGATTATCTACTCCTAACTTTCATTAGTTGCAAACATTTTGAAACTACGTGTAGCTTTTGGTCACGACTGTAACTTTCGTGACATAATTAGATGATAAAGTTTCGGGAATTCAAACATCCCCTCCTTCTACCCGCTTAAATATTAGGTCGAACTTTCGAAAAGATATCGAAATGTCACGTCAAGAGTGACCGACATTTTTAACTTCTACTTTACACATTTAAAATTCTCAAATAAAATATTTCTAAAAGGACAGATGTCATTAATATCTGTTAAACTTTATTGTTGGATCAAGTTAATTAAAAGCAAGAAGTCGTGTTCTTTTGTATTTTTATTCGCTTCAGATAAGATTTTATCGGATTTTGGTGAGTTTGAACAGTTTGCGGCAAAAGAGTTCACGCCTGGACGCGGCTTTTATCTCATCAAATCAAGAACAGGACAAACCAAAGCTGTGCAACCACCAAGAAAATTAACTGTCTTTCTCCAAAGGAGTCTTTTTACGTCAGATATAAAATTTTGCTTTTATTTCTATACCTTTATTTAATTATAAAGGCAATTACTAACCTTTTTTTTTAAGTTTAATTTAACGCTATTAGGAAAGTAATTTATTGCAACTACCGCAACATTTATCTTTAAGATACATTCTAAACAAGGTATTAGATATAACATTCTAATATAAATTGTCATTACTTTATCTACATAAGTCAGTATAAATTATAATCATATCATCATAATATCAATATAAAAATTGATAAATATATGTTCAAATAAATATGTACTATAAGTAAGCTATATATAATATAATATATATATATATATATATATATATAATATATTATATATATATATATATATATATTATATATATATATATATATATATATATATATATATATATATATTATATATATATATATATATAATATATATATATATATATATATATATATATATATATATATATTATATATATAATATATAAATACTCTATAAACTATATCTTTGCATCTGTCCGATAAAATGCACGTTTGTTTCCAAATACTAGCGAAAATACGATTAATTTATAGAATGTCGTATTATCTTTGGGCGGTTGAACAAAAATTTCAAGCACGGCTATATCCGTTATTAATTATTGTATAAAAATCTCGATCAATAACTCTGTTCAAACTTATCTCTTGCAATTTTAAGAACCACATATCATCTGTTGATTGTCACGAATATAGGAAAAACGAATTTTTATTTATTTAATATTTTGAAATTGTATTATGGTTGAACCGTGAATTTTTAGCATTAATTAAAAAATTAGTCATCTTTCAATAATATAAAATACCGTGTGATGCAATTACCTGTTCACAAAACTAAAATTCAGTCTATCATTTAAGATACCATAAATGATCGGATTTCGTTTCATGGAAATGCAAGCCGTAATTCTATTATTTTTATTTTTATTTTAATATTTTATAATTTTTTATTTTAGAACGCTATATATTTTTTAGCTTATTAAAAAGATTATTTTCCTCTTTTCAATAATATAAACATTGTCGTTTTTATGTCATTGTCTTCTTATAAAACTAACAAAATCAGATAACTAACTCAATAATTAAATTACCCAGGTAAAAAGATGAAATTCAATAGGTATTTTTCTTTGTTTCCTTATGGCAGTAAGCAAGCCGTAGATTCAATATTTGTTTTTAATTTAATTTTTATAAGTATAGTCACAGTAAAAATAATGGCAATATTTATACCGTTAAAAAACAAGGAAAATTTTATTTAATAAGCTAAAAATATTTGCTGTATTAAAAAAAATACAATTGCTTTATTTTCAGTGAAACCGAAAGTGATGCGATTGTTTAAACAAAAAAATTGTTTGACTTTTTTAAATTTTGTAATAGGTAGGTACCTAGTTTAATATCAGTATCATAACTATTTCTTCATTATAAAACGAAGTAGCTTTATCAATTTCAAAGCAATATTTATCGACAACTATCATAACAATATAGAAAAAGCTACCTACCCGATGCATTTAATCTTAAATTTACCTGGGTAATTTGATTATTCAGTTAGTTATCCGATTTTGTTAGTTTTTATAAGAAGGCGGCGAAATAAAAACGACAATGTTTATATTGTGGAAAAGAAAAAAAATCTCTTTTTAATAAACTAAAAGATATATATCGTTCTATTAAACCAGAAGTGATATCCTTCCTAAAACTGCCAAAAAATAGATTTTTAATCCAAATTTACCTATGCAAAAATACATTTTTGTCTCTAAAATTTACTGAGTTGATGAGCTTGGGACAGGTTGGCTGAATTACTCGGTATACAAAAAATTTGTTCAATTTTCAAGACGGTATATTATTAATGAATTAGTGTACCTATCTTTAAATTTCAAATTAAAACGCCATTATTGTGTAAGTAAGTATAAGTATAAAAAAAATTAAATAAAATTATATTCTTTCTGATTCCAGAAAAATTATTGAAGATTGTATTTTATGTAATAATTTATTGAAGAAAAATATTTAAACAAGGTTAAGACAATCGCATAACGTTAATAATACAGTTTGCATGTTTCAAATAAGAACATAAAAATATGTCAGTTATGCCATTAACGTCAAAATGTGGTGTCCTTTCATTAAATGTATTCCTGTAATTTATTGATATATATGTATTTATTGTTAGCTTTATATCGGATTTCTAAAATAACCGTCGATTATGTGACAGTTACATTTTTTCAAGTAGGTACTTCGTTAGTGTAATATCCTTCATTTCCATTTAGAGAAATTGTAATGCAACCATCAACGTATCTAACTTAAACTTAAATAGACATTTTCATATGTTTAGACTGCGACTCACGTTGAAAAGTCAGTACAGCAATGTAAATCTTGAGAGAGTTAAGTCCCCTATGTTGTAAATTTTTGAAAATGTTCACTATTTAACGATTATGTTTAATTTAGAATGCGACAAGTTTATTTTGACGTCACAATTTTGAAATGGTTCCTTGAGTGGAATAATGAAGATATTCTTACAAATAATACATTTAACCTGTTTCTACAAGATTAGATCATTTTTTCGAAAAATTCGTGCAGTCGCATTAAATTTTGCAATTATAGTATTGTTAGTTACGCCACTGTATAATTATCAAAGGCTTTCGAAGTTGGCAGAATGGTTTGCGTACGCGATGGGTTGTTAAACAAACATAGTCATGTGGTTGACAGTCTTTGTTAAAAGCTCTGTACTAAACTAAATGTTTAGTTAATAGTAAGTGGCTTATGTCAATGTAGTTTCGGATTTGCTTCGGTTTGGCGTATTAGTAACCTTAATAAATGACTGTAGGTATTGTTATTTAGAACTAAACTAAAATTAGTATTTTATGAAATAATATTTAGAATATCAACAGGGTGAACAACGTTTCGTTTAATTTGTATCTGCTCTGCCCAAGTGAAGCCATGTCCATAACGAAATGACCCATCCCACCGAAAGTACATACTATAGAAAGTGCTGTGATTGTATAATACTAAACTGATAATTAAAAAAATAATAATAACAATAAAATTTACGATTAATAAATTATTCTAACGAATAATAGAGACGTTATAGTAGTCATACCTATAATCATACGTGCAGTCATCTAGATAAGTATACTTATATTACTCGGGTCATTATTAATGCATTATTTAGAATAACCTTAGAAGTCTTACTTAAACGGTTTTATAGAACCCCTATTTCAATTTTTATTCAAAATTAAATTATACTACTTCAGCTAAATCCTTCACTCAGAAAAATCTCGCTGCATGTAGTATAATACATACGTAAAACCTAGAACTCGTTAAATCCGATTGATATCTAGGTTATTAAATTAGAAAAAAATCGTAAAACAGCTCTTTTTGCTATAACTTCACCGCAATAAACTTTATTTGCCCTTTACAAATGTATTAAATTTTCTCTATCTATAGGTAGTAGGTATTTATTATCAGAAATTAGTATTATTTAATAAAGAAGCGTTGTTTTTAACGTTTTTAATAATGAATCAACTATAAAAATATAATTTGAATTAAATTCTAAACATCTTTATTGTTATTTGAAACTTAATTTCAATTAGGTATTTAAAAATAATATTTTATTATAAAATAAAATAAAATAAAATAAAATTAAATTTGCAAAAAAATATATACATTTATTATAAAATCTTAATGCTCTACCTACAGTGTGTTCACAGTCACGCCCTCCATAAGGAGATCTCCCTTTTATTATTAGAAATAGAAATTCGGTTAATATAGGATGAAATATTCATTAGGTAAAGTTGAAACAAACGTCCTAAATAAACTTTCGATATTTCACGTAGTTCAGCCACTGTAACAAAAAACGGAATATTTGATTTTTGGTCAAGAGGAACTCGAATTTCAGTTTCACTTACTTAGGACACTTTTTAAATAGGAAACGAGTGATGTATTCCGATTTTTAAAAACCGTTATCGAGTCTTCCGTCTTCTTCTACCGTCTTCGAGTTCCAACGGTAAATATATTTAGGTAATTATTGTCGAATTTTTCCGACACGGAATATAATAAAACAACATACAGTGCGACCAAGCTCACAAAGTTCCCGGAAATATGTGAACTAACGTAAATTGAAGACGAATAAATGCTAATATTTATTTAATGGAAACTCAACGTATTTTAAACAATTCTGGTACAAATAGTCATAAAGGTTAATATTTTTTTTAAACAAAAGCAATTATGCCAGCAAACGTTTTCAAGGAAAATTTCTATCTGTTAAAATTATCCGGCGATGAGAGGATCATCCCTAAGGGCTGATTCAACAATTATCATATAAACTACAAATACGCTATTTCACGAATAACCTCTATGGAACTAGTTGTTTCTATTATTGCGCTTATAAAATATTATTATACACTCATTTCACAACACTTGATATTTGTAAAATTGTATTAGATACTAAACAACGCTTATCGGGTATAATGATGGATATAAATTACGTGAATATCTGAGAGGAACTTGTTTATATTATGTAAGTATAATATATTATCTATAGATTTAGAATTACAGATGTCTTGTTAAAAATTATGGAGATATTAAAAATTAATATAAATTACGAAAATGTTAAGAAACTAATTTAACATAAATTTTTTATTTAAAATATAAGGTATTAATAACTATTTAATTTAATATAATAATGTAATATAACTATTTTTAATCAAAACGTTTTTTTTAGAAGGTGGGTAAATACGAGGCGCGTTTTTTAAGTAAGTACCGTTTTGGAATTAAAAAAAGACGTGCAAAGATATCGCAATAATTTTATTTTTACATGAAAGCCTGTACCTTAATCTACTTTTCTACATAATTTCCGTGAATATTGAGGCACTTGTCATAACGTGGCACCAGTTTTTGAATACCCTCCTCATAAAATTCTGCCGCCTGACTTGTTAACCACTGTATCACAAATGTTTTGACTTCGTTATCGTCTTGAAGATGCTGACCACCCAGGTGTTTCTTCAAGTGCAGGAACAAATGGTAGTCGCTGGGCGCCAGATCAGGGCTGTATGGAGGATGATCTAGAGTTTCCCATTTAAAAGATTTGATGAGATCTTTGGTCCGATCATGTGCACAGTTTTTGGGACAGAAAAGGAGTATTGCTAGTGGAGTTTCTGCCTCGTAATGAGACAATCAATGCAGCGTCTTATTGTGAGACATTGAACAATCTGCGTCGTGCAATCCAGAACAAAAGACGTGGCAAGTTGAATAAGGGTATCGTTTTGCTGCATGACAATGCCCGTCCACATGTGGCTAATCGGACCAAAGATCTCATCAAATCTTTTAAATGGGAAACTCTAGATCATCCTCCATACAGCCCTGATCTGGCGCCCAGCGACTACCATTTGTTCCTGCACTTGAAGAAACACCTGGGTGGTCAGCATCTTCAAGACGATAACGAAGTCAAAACATTTGTGATACAGTGGTTAACAAGTCAGGCGGCAGAATTTTATGAGGAGGGTATTCAAAAACTGGTGCCACGTTATGACAAGTGCCTCAATATTCACGGAAATTATGTAGAAAAGTAGATTAAGGTACAGGCTTTCATGTAAAAATAAAATTATTGCGATATCTTTGCACGTCTTTTTTTAATTCCAAAACGGTACTTACTTAAAAAACGCGCCTCGAAATATACATAGTATACTAGTATATTTTTATTAATTAAATACGTATATTGTATAGATATTGCAAAGGTTAATGTTTAATAATAATTTTTTAATAATAATTTTTTGAAAGAATAATTGTCGATTGCTAAATAATTGCTAAAAATAAAATCAATGTTTTTCCTAATACAGCCCCATTCATGTGTCAATAAAGATACGCGATTTCTTATTGATATTGTAGCACAATAATTTCATCGTCGATTTTATTATTCATAACATTTTTTTTAGTTGATCTAGAAAATCTGATCTAGTTACTGAAAAAAGCGTAATTGAAGCAGATTTGATGTAAAATAGGTCTTATTTTATTGTATTGCAGGTAATGCCTTGATTATCTATAATATTGTTTATTGTAGAAGTTAGGTTATTGTAAACAGAATTATGATTGTGTTGTTGTGATGACCTCCACAGTGGGCAAAGTGGTCAATAGGCCGCTGTACATGAACTTTACTTACACAAGTTGTGGAAAATGATAATGGTCATTTATATTGATATTGTACAATACAAAATGATGAAAAAGTTATATAGCAATAGTTGTATTCTGTGTTGTACTGCGCATGTTTAGTTGATAAAAGTCGGCGGACTAATTAACCGCTAACATACAACAAGCTGATGTCCGCAGTTTTATTTTAAACTATTTACCAAAAGGTTAAAACAATTAGTTGTCGGGTGGTGACCCCAGTCGTCATTTTACTCGACCTTGTAGGGTAAAATGGTCAAATTAGGTTTTTATAAGAAATACAACAATTTTTTTAATATAAGCGGTTTTAAGTTATTTTCGATAAGCAAATATTCATATACACACTTTGACGCCTCAATTTCCACATTTTTACCACATTGAAATGTATAAATAGAGTTGTTATAACGTATTTTACATTAAGGTGGTCGCTTTATCCATTTTTCCCCTAATTGAAAATTCATGGTACTCTATAGTGGAAGGTAAACTAATTTTCATAAAAAGAAATTAATAGTAACAAATGGTAATTAGTGAATTATGTGCATTTAGGCAAACTGCTATTGTTATAATTATTCTAAATCTATATCTACTTAACGTCTTAAAAAATCACTTAAGGGGTTATATCAGTGTTGAAGGCTGAAAAATGAAGCATTTTTTGGGATTCTTTTTTGAAAAAACTACTCGATCAAATGATTTGAAATTTTGTGTATTAATTATTATTACAATGAATTATACAAAACAATTTTTATTTTTATTTTTAATGCATTTTTTTCGCCGTAAGAGTGGCCGCAACATGTCGTCTAAAAAAAACACTCCTTGCCGGTTGACAGCCTAACTGCCAGATGAAGCATCTGAATTCAAAAAGATTATTAAATTATAATAGAATAGCTATCGCAGCATCGTAGGGAATTGAAAAATTTTGATTAGAATAAAAATGGCGGCCATTTAAAAAAAAATCGAATTTTACACAAAAATTTTGCAGTAAATTGTTAATAAAAAAAAAGTAAACAATTTAAAACAAAACTCTACGATGCGACGATAGCGATAAGTTTTCTGAAGAGAATTCTTTTTGAATCAAGTCGATTGGACAAGATTCGAGAGAGTTATGCTGTCAACCAGGTTAAAAAACATGGTTTCGAGAAAAACGCGTTTGAAATTTCAAGAGAATAAAATTGAATGATGTAATTTAAATATTAATATAAAACAAGTTTTTACCGATTAGTATCATAAAAATGGACCATATAAAAGTTCATTTGCGTCAAGCAAGATCATTTCCTCAACCTGATCTCGCTTTGTATCACTCAAGCGTCCCTCGTGCGTGTTTGCTGCTGCGCGGCGATCGGCGTACTCGATACGTTTCTGGTCGATTTCGTGGCAATAATTGAATAATTTTTCGCCTATGGAGATGCCCAAGTCCTCAACAACATCCAACAAAGCCACGAGACCATCATTAAATATGATAGTAGCCAAATTAGCGGCTGTTTTGACTATTTCGGAGCCGCAAAAATGAGTTTTTGGAGCAAATTTCCAAATTAAAGAATTTAAACTCTCGTTGTTGTTTTGATTAAATGCTCCCAAACACCTTTCGAGCAACTCATCACGACTCAAATCTTCATAAATTGGCTTGATTGCCTCCGCAACATTTGCTGGTAGTGCTGCTGCGTGTCTGTATGTGTCAAGAACGCTCTGGGAGCGTCGACGCTTGGCGTCAGTTTAGAGTATTTCTAAGCCGAATATTGCTTTGAAAATTTGTAGGCATATTATTTAAGGCGAAAACTATATATTTAAGCAAAAAAAATCGTTTTTTTTTTTCAACACTGATGTAACCCCTTAAAACTTGAAAACATTATTTAAAGATATATAATACATTTCACTTATAGTTAGGTAGGCACCGGTGCAAACCTAGGTATGTAAGTAAAATTAATACTATAATATTTTGAAATTTATTAAGGATTTTAACATAATTTGTATTCAGCCGAGATTACGGATAAGATCTGAAATGCAAATATCAACTTTAAAAAAATAGCAAGCATCAAATATCAAAAGAAAGCGGGAGTCAGAAAAGTGTAAACAGCGATTAATACAACATCTACTTTACTTCTCTACATTTCATGTATAATAAGGGTTGAAGGTAAATTAAAGGCTAGTGAGCTAAATATGAGTTAAACAACGCCATTTGCAATCTTTAGAAGTTTCCTTTAAAGTACTCACTTTAATGAGAATTTATAGTCGTGCAATAAAAACGGATTCTAGTTCTTTAATGTATAATACTTATACATTTCCGAGATTCAACGTTTTTGTTTTTCACTATAAAAATAAGTTGAACAGCTTAAAGCAATTAACTACTCGTATTAGTATTATATCGTTTTAAATACAGCAGTAATTGCAACTACGCGAAACGGATGAAATTATTTAAGCGAAAAGATACTTATTTTTGTTAATGGATAACGGTCAACGTGGACAATTTAATGCAATATCCCTAATCAATCTGACTGCAATTAGCAAATGAAACCGAAACAGGATAAAGAACATCAATTTAGACGTATTACAGAGGGTAGAAGTAACTGATTTAAAGAAAAGTTGGAACAAGATTAATTATCCGAAATGATCGACTTGATTGGCCTCTCGGCCTAGATTTAAAAAGAATCTTTCTACATATAGGTTTAGAAGTTTTCATATAAATATCGATTTGAAGAAGTTACAAAGTTGTTTTTAAATCCATTTAACTTTAACTTGCCTATATCTACGCGAATATAACTCATTGGGTGAATATTAACCTATTAGTGGATGTATTTTGTAGCTATGTATATGAAAAAGTTGATTTGGTAATTATACTTAATTTATCCCGCAATTAATCGCAATAAAAATATTCCAACCGGTTGTAGAGCAGCTATTCACCATAAATCTTTCCACCAACCCTGTGGTTGTGGATACAAATGTATGTACCGTCCATTGAGGATTAACATTCTTTATCATAATTTCTAAAGTTTTAAGGCCTGATGCATACATAAAAATATTTTATGTAAATTCGGTTTTTATCACACTCAAAACGTTTCCCAACTTTTCTGAACAGTTGAAAAATAAAGTGACCTGTTTTATTTTAATTTGGCACCGTTTATTGATTATATATTATTGTTGACGAAGTCTACAATGATAAACCTATTTGTAATTCACGTCATCAAAAAAATGTTACTAGATTGTTTATTTGTAATTCGGTTTAAAGTTTGGAAAGTGACATATTCTATAGATGATTTACTTGCGCACATATTAAATGGCATAAAGAACGACTACAATTTATTAGAACTGTCAAAATACGAGGTACGCTCGCCACAGAAAAAATCGGGACAGTAGAAGGACAGAATTTTAAAAATGTTTTGTTGTGAATCGGGTTTTAAATAAACTGTTTGCAAGTACATAAGGATTAAACCATAAAAGCATTGATACCTACATAGATGAGGTTCTAAAGATGTTAGGTATCGGTATTGAAATAGCCTTTTGCATTTTAAGTCGAGCCCTACCTTCCAGTAAACTAACAAACTTCAATGTAAATCAAATGAAAATCCACATTTCGCTCTTTTTTGTTTTAGAATAATTTTTTTATATGATGTTTGGTACCAAAATCATCAGCACAAAAAAAGAAATCATCTCAAATCGACGAAATTATCGTAAGACGTCAAAATTATATCAAATATATGACATTTACTAATCCGTAGTAAAAGAATAGAAAAAGGTTACAAAGAGAACAATGTATCGAATTTACGGGTTCTACTTATTGTTAGACGAGAACGTAACAGGCAAACTTCAGCCAACAAAGTTGCGAATTATGATTTTTGGCATTTCTTTACGTATTTCTCTAAAGTTAATTTAGAATGTGATCGTTATGAAAACAACTATGATTTCGATAATATTACTATTTATTATATCCTTGATATTTTGATGCTTTTTTAAATATTTTTCTACAATAATGTCAATGTATTGAATTATATATTGATTTCCTTCCTCTACAATTATAATTACTGATGAAGTGTAAAAATACATTTCAAAATATTTGTTTCCAGTGAAAAATGTGTATATATCCAGTATATCTGTCGATACTCCATTATACCGCTCTCGTCTAGAACCTGTAGATTTAATCCATTGTTCTGTTTGTAATCTGTTTGTAACCCTGTTTTATTATTAAATGTAATATTTTTGATATAATTTTGACGTCTTACGATAATTTCGTCGCTGTGGGATAATTTCCTTTTTTGTACTGATGATTTCGATACCAAATATCATTAAAAAAATTTTTTTTCTAAAACTTAAAAAGTGCGAAATCTTGATTTCCATTGAAGTTTATGAACTTACTGAAAGGTAGGGGATCGCCTTAAAATTAAAACTAGTGACCGAATGCTTACTTTACTATACTTCTTTTAAAAATTGTTGTAATAAGCCAATATAAAAACTTGGAACAACTAACACCATATATTTCGACTCTGGTTGGAGCTATCTTTAGTGCTACAAATATATAAACACTGGAAACAATTAATGAGTATATAATATATTAATTCGGCCAAAGACTTGTATTTTTATTACTTTACTATTCACACAAAGAATGATTACATACCTACTTACATAATTATTTTATTTATCGTTTCTTGTTCTTGGATATAAGGTTCGTAGTTTAAATAACACATATAGTAATTAAGGATATATACAGGGTGTCCCGGGAGGAATCTGCCAAACGTTAGAGGAGGGTTTCTTAAATAATTTTAAGCAAAAAAGCTGTAGCAATGTATAGGTCCGATTTGGAAAAGTTATGGCTTGTTAAAGAAAAGTCAAGGCAAAAAAATCAAAAATGTGATTTATTAAGTTTAATTGAGGAAGCACTATTAACAAGACGAAATATTTTTCAAGCTATATCAATTTTGTGTGTGTAAGTAACCTTTTTATATAAATCTATATGTTATCGATCATATCGACGCAGATTTTCCAAAAGGGCGTAACCCACAAAAAGTAAATTTTACAGTAGAGCACATGTTATGTCGCCGCGTAGCTATAACAAGATACGTTTCGCGGAAATATAAATCGATTTTTCCGGTGAAACAAATCGAAATGTTGTTACTAGATTTTATCAGACGATGCCTTTGCTTTAAATGCGCGAGATAGTCAGAATAACTCATTTTCACAAAAAGTGTGAGTTACGTCCTTTTGGCAAAACGCGATCGATATATTACGTCGATCAATAAATTTTTTAATTTACAGAAAGCATAAACTAAACCTGCCTACCACTTGCTTCTAAAGTATTTTGTTGATAAAGAGTTGTCCACTTTGTAGGTAACAATGATTATTTATGGCTTACAATAATCCTTTTTAAAAATACATGCATATTACCTAAAACCCAATTCACAACCAAACATTTTTAAAATTCTATCCTTCAACTGTCCCGATTTTTTCTGTGGCAAGTGTACGAGGTGACAGCACTGTGTGAAACGTCATCATCTAGTAACCTTTTATTGATGACGTGGATTGCATATAGGTTTGGACGAAGTGTAACTTACTCATTTCAACTAGTTTTGACTATTTTGCTTCCGTAAATGCGATAGGCATTTACCCATTAAATAAGAAAAAGATAAGTAGTCAAACATGTATGTATGTAATCATTTGGTATGAATTTTTCACATTTATATTACTTAAATTTAATTTTTTACACAACGTGTAGTATCCTTAAGACGTATAGTTCGATCGCTCAATAGATAGAGCTAAGCCATCTCTCACAAATTAATTAGGCGTACATATCTAACTAAAATTTTAATTTAAAACCAGATTATACAATCACATTATTAAAACTTGAAACTTTGGTGCAATTGTTATTATAGTGGGAGGTGTAAAATAAATATGTGACGTCAGCATCGATATTTACACGTCAATTTCCCGCTCAATTTAAATTAGCCATTCATATAATTTTAGTCGTATATTCGTGGGAGGTGGTTTAGTTCTATCTGTTGAGCGTTCGAACTATAGGTGAGAATTTAACGTTTAAAATATAATAATAATAGGTAATAATAGAACCTAGACGTTTCATAAGGTACATTTTTATCGCACGACTCCAAGTTTAGAAAACGACCCGTGAAGCGGCGAGTTTTCTAAAGGACGAATGCGATAAATGATTTATGAAACGTGTACTTTATAATATTTTTTATATTGTGCTCCTCTGCTCTTTAAAATAAAAAAACCGACCGCGCACAAGCCTCGGTATCGAATTTTCATGTCGCACGTCAAAAAACTTCTTTCTTTTTTAATTTTTCTCAAAAAAATACATTTTTTGAAAAATAATATTTACGAGAGAAATTTATGAGAATTAAAATAAAAATTATCAATTATTTCGAAAAACGGTGCATTTTATTGAAAGTTATAAAGAGACATGATCAGTAGATAATTTCATGTCGATTCCAAAACATATTTCACATGACCGATCCGATGAGTAATAACGGAGATAAAAAAAAATTTAATTTTTTTTTGAACGGCCGCCATTTTGAAACGGGGCAGTCGATTTGGCTGGTTCACGAACACGTCATTCGTTTTCGTAAAAACAATGCGCTGTCCAAATTTCAGCCTCCTGCGATCGAAATTGCGACCGGAATCGTGTACACAAGAAATTGATTAGTATATATATAATATATTATATATTATATATATAATATATATATATATATATATATATATATATATATATATATATATATATATATATATATATATATATATATATATATATATATATATATATATATATATATATATATATATATATATATATATATATGACCGACCCAAAATGAATGACCTATATTTTCGTGATCTAGAGGTCGAGATCGGAGAAAAGCCAAAAGGACACGTCTGGGTCCCGTCATCAGACAGGCTGCAACAGTATAGCACTCATTTCGGCGCCATAATGAGCTCATTATATACGCAAAATATAACAAATATTTTTTCTTGCCCAAATTTTATTATACAAGACAATCAACAGTACTTAACACTGATAGAAATGAACTACCCATGCGTTCGTGTTAATCGAAACGCGGAAATAAGAGTTTTATCGTTTCGTACCCTTTTGTGTTCGAAAATAATCATTATTCTACAAACAGCTCTAACATTTTATTTTCGCTTCATTTATTACAGAGTTGACATGAAGCTTTTTTGCTAATCTAAACTATGTGCTACTTATATAGAATTTTTGATAGATTAATAAAATAAATGACGAGAAAACTATAGCAATCTACATGAATTAATGTTGTACAATTTTCTAAATGTTCAACGCTTATTGAATGACAATTGTGGCAAACGGGATGTATATGTAGCTATATGCGTACAGCACATTTCATACCTACTTTAATTGACTTGGCCATAAATACCTATATTTTAGCCGATTTTATTAGATTTTACTTCAATTAAATATTTTTGTAGATGTTTCATTTTATAACATGCAATTATAATTATTATTATGACGTCAAGATTATAGTAGGTAAGTAAAGGGGTTTGAACATTATATTCAGCGTGTTAACGGCTTTAGTATCCAATAGGTGATTTTTTTTTAGGGATTTACATTGAGATGATTTTCAATGCATACGTATATTTTGCTTTTTGTCTTATCTTTGTATTTTGTTTATTATAAAGTTAAAAGAAATAAAAGTAATTAAAAATGTTAACGATTTCGCTTCAATTAAGGAGCTTTTTCTAACAATAAGTCCATACATTTTCGAGTCGAGGTCGAGTAGAATGTATCTTGTGTGTAATGATAACAATTTTCATAGCAGGATAATATTATTTCATGTCACTTGAATTTAATTATTAGGTAAGTACTAATACATAATTATTAGTAAGTACTATCTACCAAAACTATAAATAATAAGTTGTATCTTTTTAGTTTTAGATTTTTTATTGAACGATTTTATGTTCATTTACCTATTCAAATTATTAAAAATTTAATTGTTTAATACATACGTCATCAGATAGCATCAAGTAATAATATATAGTATCAATTTAGTAATAGCGGCTCTAAATTAAATATTAATTTAAACAAAACCATAAATACCTTATAACGGTGTCGTTGGTTTGGCATCCACATCGCATCTCCATATTATGTTTCAGTCCAGCCATTCGCGATTATAACGAAACACTCCCGCACTACAACGATCTCCGAGTACACGCTGTAAAATAATATAAACATGTTAATTAATTTCTGAAACTACCTACCGATTAATATTTAAGTAAGTAGAACCTTAAATAATATTTGTGTGTAGGTCCTATTGTAAATCCAAAAAATTGTAAAAGAAATCGGAATAGTTTAAAACGTTGGTTTAAAAGAAAAAACGGAAAAACTAATTTTATAAGTAAGGTATTATATCTACAAAGAGAAAACGACGGCACATACAGTGGATGCCAATCACTATACATTTCGGGTAACAATTAATATTTACCTCAACGTAAAACTGAGTTACAATTAAGCGAGTATTTTTACGAAAATGGTATTCACAAAGGAAATAAATCAAGCCATCCGAATACTATTGTAGTTCCGTTCCCTAACATATCCCGTTTCGTCGGACACGTTCTGCTGCACGGAACAGAGAACACAAATTGATGTGAATAATAAGTTGTCTGCCTTTACTACTTGGTCGATTATAATAGTTAATTGCCGAAATACAACTATTAAAGGAATTTCAACTTGTAATCGTTCGCTTGTTAACTATAACTTTAAGTATAAATTGAAGTATAAATACTTACTAAAAATTTATACGTTATTACATTATTAAAAGTATTATTTGATAATTCATGAATATGTCAACTATATTTTTTTACTTTGATTTTGATAGATCTTATTGCAAGTAGCATTCACAAGTACAGTATGTCCCCGAATGGGGTTACAAAGAGGGTAAACATTTTTATTTTAGATTTCTCAAAAATTTCTATTCCACACTACATAGTTATGTTGACAACAATAATTTTAGAGTCAATACTTTTTTTAAAGATAAATACCTAATAGTAAAACTATAACAATAATTTGTAAATGATACAATATATAAATAAATATAATATATTTCTGCAACTACTAAGTACCTATCCAGGCGGCACACTGCCGTCATAATGCCGTCAATTATTGGTAATTATTCGTCGGCGACGTCGTGTATCCAATAAGTGACGTACGCACGACGACACTTTCACGGCGAACATTTGACGTCATTAAAGAACGTCGTTGAGACGTCTTTGTTTGGTTGTTCCAAAGTCCTGAATCCTCACTGGAAAAGTGAAGATAAAGACGTTTTGAAGCGTTAATTTAAAGCGTAAAATGTTCGTAATTTTTTCTAACATGTTTATGTTTTAATCCAAAATTTTAACTAAAAAATATATAAATCTATTTTGGAATTATGCACTATCGCGTCTATGCGATTAATAGTAATAGTTCTATACGTTATAAATACAGTAGTATACAACTAAACAAGTAAGTAAAATCACATCCAGTTATTTATTCTAATTGTGTACGTCAATGGCTAGAACTAGTTCCTTTAAGTGTCACGCCACTGTGTATACTGATGATGCTTTGGTTTGCCGCCAGCGGTTTAGTTAGGTTGGTGGTTTTACTTTGCAGTGAGTTCTACGTTGTAAATTTTGATATAACTTCTTAACGGTAAGTGAAAAATTAATCGGCCTATCGCCACCTAAAGTTAAAACGAATAATTTTAAATAATTAATAAACTGGGAGAAATATTTTTTACAAAAATTTTACAAATCATGGCTTTACAAGAAACAGACAAATTGTACTTATTTTCTATAGGTTTTAACCTTTAGGTGACTAGGTTATTTTTGTGGCGTGAGTGACCCCCATTTCATTATTAATTTATTTAAATGTCTTTTGTTGGTGTGAAATTTTACATTGTGCGACTCTTACAACCAGCAAGCTTTTATCTAAAATAGTTTTTTCTTTTGTGCTTAGTTTGGACTCTATCAAATGATCTCGGAACTCGAGGACACACTGTATATTTTGTATTATATTTACCGCTTACATCTTATCTTAAATATATTATTGTATTACTCGTATATTATAATAATATCGATATTTGGTTATTAAGTAGGTAAATCCAAACAATTTTGTGTTCATTCTTTTGATATATTAACATAATTTGTTTAATTTCTTAGATTTAGGTTCTTTGTTTTCACCTTCATTTTTGTAATAAAATAATAATTATATTGAATGTATTTGTATTTTTTTCACTTTTAGATGCGTCATTAATTCCTTGAGATTACGTCAATGGGACGTCAAATCGACGTCCCATTTAAGGAAATTAGACGTCAATTAGACATCTTAAGTAACGTACTAGATTGGTCATAATTTGACGTCGTTGGGCTGTGACATTAACCCGTCATATATACGTCTTTTACGACGTCCCCATTGGTCCTCAAATGGTCAATAATTGACGACATTATAACGTCAGTTATAATGTCTGGGCACTTATAAAAATATCAAATTATTGAACCTAGTATGTATATGTATGTACCTATGTATATTTTATCGTATAGATAAACGATTCATGATCTTCATTTTTAAATAAATTCAGGTATATACCTAATAAAAGTATAAACAATACTTTGGCGATTTATGTAAAATCATGGATATCCACGCGATCATGCCAGAATTAATATCATAAAACAAATATGAAACCAGCTGGAACAATCCTTTTATCGTAGAAATGAATCTCTATTTGCCATGTTCATTATTCTATTTGGCTTCTCAAAGCATGCATATTCATAAATCACTTTGTATTTGAGATCCAGAAATGAGCCATTAGTAAAGTAATACTAAATGTCAATATCGAATTTCTCTACAGAAGCTTCTTAGCTATTGGTATTATAATAGAATATAATTGCTAAAACAATATCAATTCATTCAGTAAATACCTATACCGGGTGGAACAAAAGCGTGGAACCAAAGTCTCTCACGCCTAAATTACTTATTTGTTTTCTGAAAACAATTAAAAAGTGCACGTAAAATGACGTATGAAGGCGCACCTTTGGGAAAACTTAGCATTTCAACAATAAATTAATCTTAATCATTTTTACGTATGACGTCACATCGCTCTTTTTTCAAAGAGAAACTTCTATTATAAGTGCTTCCAATAAAAAATTTCCTTTATAAATCCAATTCAAGAACGCTAAAAGGGCTTAATTGGTTTTAAATTAATAGCGATTGCAAAATTGATAAAATTCGTTTACTGGTAAGTTTGTAGTTGTCGGTCGACGGTGCACGATAAGACACACATTTTAAACTTCGCAAGCGGTTTATCGAAAGAAAAGATTAAAATCAAAGCCATCCCTTTAAACAGGTATGTCGATATTGTAGAACAAGGGCTCTTACTATTTAGAAATGCATGACGAATTAAATGTAACATAAATGCAAATAGATATTCGATAATGGATTGGTTAATTTCTTATTATATTAGTTAAGCAATAATAATAACATTAATAATATTTTCTAGTGAATTAAATCAACGCGACAAATCAAGGTCGAATAATTATTATCGCTAATAACGTTTTCAAAATAAACATTTATAATACTTATGGTATGACTGCAAAGTTTGTTTAAAATTTTGTAAAGAATTACTAAGTTTTTTATTTAAATTATTTAATTTTATTGATTTTCCTATAAACGTTACTTTTGTGTGTGTTAAACTTATTAATTTTTTTATTTATGCATATCTAAACATAAAGACTTCGTAATTTACCAAACACTGCAATGCAGACATTCTTTTTGTTTTCGATAAACCGCTTGCTGCAGAGTTAAAAGTATATAACATATGTATAATTGTCTAGTTATATTCTTTTTACAAACAATAAATAAATTTAAGTATATTTTTTTACTTTATTTTGATAGATCTTATTGCAAGTAGCATTCACAATCGTAATTATTAGAACACCTACAATATATTTAAAACGGATATTCGCATCCAATGATAATGTCCGCCGTCCGTGTCGCGACACGAGAACGTAGGGCTTTACGTTAGCTTAAGTTGGTATATTTACCAAGTAGGCATGTATTTACGGTTAAATAGGCGTTTTCTGTTATACACGGCAAAATACATTTTTTCTATATAGGTACATATTTTACACATAATTTTCACTACTATTTGAAAAAGAGTCACGAAAGAATATTTTTTATCTTCATAAGGACCGTTTTTTCGATCGCTAGTTAACTCTGTCCATCAGTCGATGATTATTATTAAAACAATTGTTTCTGTGGTGATTGACTGATGGTTAGATCTAACCAGCGATTGAGAAACCGATCCTAAATGTCAAATTTAAAATAAATTTTGTTATCTGTCGTTTATGCCGCTGTATCGATCAATAAAATCTAAGAATATTAAAAATACAGATTTGATTACGAAACAATTATCTTTTTGGTTGATTACAATTCTACAGGAATTATTGTTTTATGTACCTAAATTCAATCCAGAATTGGAACCGTTCAGTATTCAGCTGAGTTTTGATTACGGTCGATTTGACCGTTTCCACGGTTGTACTATTCAGTTAATTAAGCATGTAATTTTACATTAAATTTAAATTTTACTCAACACACGTCTCATATCTGTATAATAATAGATATATTTAACCAAATAAAAGTATTTTATAATGTGTAATCAAAAGTAAATAATTGAAATTCTACTTATTGCACGTTAATTATAATATTAAAAAACATCGATCGTTATTTACTTTATATTTACAAGTAATAATCGACAAAAAACCTTAATGCATTTTTCTTAGATATTATTTTCTTTTTATCGTAATTATTATCTACTGGGAAATCTTTAAAAAGTAACTTTTAAAAGTTCAGAAAGGAACTCATTATTAATGACTACAGCCACTGGATGTCTTATGAGAGCAAAATCAAAGTATAAAAGCACGTAGTGATTGAAATTATAAACTCTATTATCGCAAATTCAATAAGCGGTAATACCATAATGTTTGTCAGAATTTCATCAATCATTCATGAGTAGCACTAAACTCACAAAAATGTCATTACCTTACACATCATTAATTAAACGTTCAGTTACATGTCAACTGGAAAAATATCTACTAAGAAAGCGTGATATCGAAAAACATCTTAATCTGGAACAGATGGATTACCGTTTCTTTTTATATGGTTTATTGCTGTTGCACGACCAATCAGTCATGAAGACGAACAGCACACGTTCAATCCTAATATATCGAGGGAAATGTGAGTTTGTATTGGTGTTTTTATCACCTAATCACTTTTTAACGACACAAAAACTTTTAATGCAAGAGGTTATTATCTTTTAAAAATCCGAATACACATATAGAATCTACTTACATTTTTATTTCATAAAAAAAAACAAAACAATAATAAAAATAAAATTATTAAACATATATTTCTAAGCAATATCGAAATATGTCTAACTGTCTATTCAAAGTAATTTATAGCTTAATTTGGTAATTTTGTGAATACTAAAACTCTTGTTATAAAAGGGTAGTAAAATGCTAATGTTGCAATTATCCTTGATTTAAATTCTGATCAAGAATCTAAATAAAATGGATTTACCTGATCACCTAAACTACGTCTCCAATTTGTTACAATTATTCTGATTGACTAAAACAGGGTCGTTTGTTAGCAGAACGGTAAGCAAAATATAATTAACGTAGCAAATTAAGAAAACACTATAAATTCGAATTCTCTTTACAATAATAGAAGAGTATTTTGTAACGACGTAGTGTACATAAACGTAAGCAAACGTTAAATCATAAAAGGGTTATGTGATAGGTACCAATTTAGATAAATATTAGGGTAATACCAGCGTAAAAACTTTATTTGTTATTTATCAACTTTTTTCAAGTAAATAAAGAAATATCTGTTTATAGGTAAGTATAAAATAAACCATTTAACGATAATTTGTTAGAATTAAAACAATTATTATTAGAAGATAAAATATTGTAGATAATTTAATCATGATAACACATACAAACAAAATGACATTATAATTAATAAATTAAGTTGTAGATACACTATCAGTAGTGTCTGCCAATAAGTAATATAATTTTGGTTCGACACAGAAATTCAATTAGGTATAACGGGTACCTATAATTATTAAAAAACGTTTAATGGGATTACGGAGAGACAATATATATCACATATACGGGTGTCCGGAAATTATGAGCAAACAACTCGGCGCATGATTGAACTAGAAAAAGTAATGTCACAAGTTGCTATAATATTTTTCTAAAACCTCAAAAATAAGGAAGTTACAGGGCCTCGGAATTTCTTTGATCTTCAGGAGATAAAGCTTGAACCTTTTAATAATGCTGGGAATATAGAGGAATTGTTGTTTCTTTCAAAATTTCATCTGCCGAGCTCTTCGGAATACCTTGCTGAGTAACAATTAATCTGATACGCTTAATGCAAGAAAATCTTCAAAGGCGTTTTCTCAAGAAAACGGCTTATTTTATTTATTTATTTCGGCATTAAGGGACTTACGTCAAATTTGGAACAACAATACAAAAGAGCATTCGCGATAAGCGTGCCAAATTTGAAGGGAAAGGCTTTGAGGTCCTGTCGCCTTGTTATTTTTCAGTTTTCCGAAAACATATGGCATTAATTTTTCAAGTAAAATCTCCCGCCCCTCCCCCTTCTCACAAGATTTTTGTTCACCCTTTCCGAACACTCTGTATAGTGTAATTAGTTTATGCTGTGTTTTAATTAAAAATCGCCCTATTCGTGCAAAATGCCTGCATTGTATATATTTTTTTATTTACAATAAGTTCTACACATTTTATTTTAATAAATAAAAAAGTTATAGATTTATCTCATAATAGGGGTACGTTCTATAATTATCTATCTATAAATAATATGGGTTAATATTTTATGATAATAAGTAATGTCCACTGATCGATAAATGTATAAAGTTAAAATTTAGCAAATATTAAATTGTCAGCAACTATTGTTTTATTTTTAAAGTACACTGCGTTTATTTTACATAATTATTACTCGAACAAGAAATAAAATTAATGGATATTATTTATTTTAGCAAATCAGTTACAGATTTGTTGTATAATAAAAGTATTACCTATATAAAGTACCTAATAGTATAGTTTTTAATATAAGTTATCTCATTCTCAGAATGTTTAACAAAATATTCTTAGAATTAGTAGGATTTATTTGTGCAAGTACGTATTTCCAACATCTCATAACACTCTATTGATTATCCTTTAGAATGAAGCGATTATAAGTTGTAAGCGCTATGTAATCTCCCAACCATCGATAACGCAACTAACTGAAAACGATGTGGCTTTGAGAATTTAGAGCCATATAAATAAGATTAAACCTGTTTCATATATCTACCAATAAAGAAAATTCCGTAATAGGTACAAAATCAGTACCTAACTTAAATAAACATAGGTATTGGTATAAGGTAAGTAAAGTCTAGTGCAAAATTAATGCCGCTGATCACGAGCAATGAGCGAGCAATGGACGAGCAACACACGGCACAAGGAACAAATCTACGAAAAGTAGGTACAGTACGACCAACGTAACTTCCGAAATTCTCGGACAAAATTCCTACGCCATATGTAGCAACACCCGAATCGCAGCTGCAGTGCATGTTAGTGGCAGTTCTCGCTCGTAACATCGTTATCGTCTACGTTGGTCTTTTCTTCTCAATTTATGATAAGAGCATCTGTTAAATTGTCCATGACGAAATGTAAAAACACGTGGCACTACTTACTGCGCGGACAAATAATCAGCGAAATCACGGTATGTGCAGTGTCGATTCTTTTGGGAAGTTATGTTGGTCGTACAAAAGGCGCTTACGACGAGTAAGACCAGTTACAAATAATATAAACCAGTTATAAATAATAAATATTAATTATTTAGATATTCTGGTCATAATTTGTTTGTTGTGTCGTGTGTGCTCGGGCGCAATGCTCGATATACGCGACATTAATTTTGCACCAGATTGTATACACATGTAGATACATGATAGCCTATGTGCAGGATCGATTTGATCATTTACCTTTTTACTCAAAATATCAAGTGGGCATTTAAATCAGTAGGTGATTTTATATAAAACTTGTTGCAGTTTACACATCATTGTAATATTTTAACAAAAATACCTATATATTTTATATATATTTTTATATATTAAGTGCTTAAATAACGTGCAGCTAAAAAAATATTTATTTTTAATTAAAAAGATCGAACTTATAAAATGTGTTAATTCAATGGATTAATAATAAAATTTTAAGTTGGAAGTTTGCGTTATCACATTTAAGTTCTTATTGTAGGACTTTAATATAATTTATAAAAATCGCTTAATCGAGATTTTTATAAGAAAATAATTTAATAACTAATGTTTACATTTAATCGTATTATAAAGTATCATTTCGACATTTCTTTGAAATGAAAGATATGTAACTATACAAAAATGTGTAAATAAAATAATATTTAACCAAGAAAGTAAATATAATATAAAACTCATTTTTAAATTTTTTTCAGCTGTTTTTATCAGTTGTTTGTTCGTGTATGCGACACAAAGTCTATCTGGAACGACATGTTGAGTTTCGCAAATCAAGTGATAAATATAATATAAAAGTGTTCCTGTATATAAAGTAACAAGGCGAGTTAGATTTTTGTTTTGTTCCATTTTTACAATAAATAAATACATAGATGACTCTTTTTAGCAGATTTTACTTCAAATCTGTCATATTAAAACTACGTTATTACAAAATCTTAAAATACCTATACCGAGAAATTATTAAGTGTTAACGATTTCTTAGAATAATTTTACCCTCTTCAGTTTCAATTAATTTATCCCAATTAATTTCAAGCTAATTAATTTATTTGAATATTTTAAAAATGTTATAGGTAGGTAATTAAATAGCCAGTATGTACATAATTATAAGTATTTGATTAAAATGAAAATAAGTAATCAATATATTAGCGATTACCGATGATTAACAAGTATTCTACCAAGTACCTATCAATAACAAACTTTGTGAAGCTTTTGACAAATTTAGTAGTGGCCTTAGACATCCTTCTCAATAAAAGTTCAAAGCCCTAAGGGGTAACTTGACGTCTCGCACCGGTTTTAAACTCGTCTACTTTTAAACAGTTCCAATGCAACCTCGAGAATTTTTTATTTTACAGTACCTTTTGTGCATTTACAATTAGATCAATAAATGAAAGACAAAATAAATTATTCTTTAGAAGTATTTCGATAGGGTAAAGAACATTTCAGTAGATATTATTAGTATGGGGAGTATTGATCCGTGTTTGCAATCAACGCCAGAACATGTAAATTGAAAACGCAAATGTTTGAATTCGATTACTTTAACCAATAAAACAAAATCAGAGACATAGGTAGGCACTGCTGATAAGATTCGATTTACATATTTTTGTCTGAATTTCATTATCCATCTTTATAAATCTGTTATAAAGAAACGGAAATCTTTATTGAAAATTATTGATTTTGCGTAATTTGAATTTTGAATACGTACCGATTATAAATTAAAATTTGGCCATTAAATTTCTTCTATAATGATATGCTACAATCAGAAACTCTTTTCAGCCGAAATTGTAAACGTTAATATTTATAATGCCGTAATGGAATTCAATTTTCACACGTCACGTAGCGTGGTGGGTATGTATGTACATAATTTCAATATTTACACGTCACCACTCATAAGTGGTTTACCTGTTGTTTACATTTTAATATGTTACTCATACTCAAATATCGCCGTTGTCCAAAAACGTGTAAAGCAATACCGAGTAATAATGGTGTTTTAGATTTTACTTTTTGTATTAAAAAAGTTATTTACCTGTATACTAAGCGATGTTTTAGTTAATGAAAAAATCCTCTTTAAGTAATAATATTTATACCGGAATACTACGTATAGGTAGATGTTACTACAAAACTGATGAGACATTTATTGACAATTAGGTAACGTACATAATATGTAAGTACAGATTGAGTGGCAAGTTAAATTATTTTCGTAGAAATGTGCTTATATTAGATACTAAAACGCTTTCGTTGTAAATTATTATTTAAATTCCTATGGAATATAATGGCTGTCATTCATTTACATTTAACCTTTTCTTTAACAACCTAACTAATAATTAATTATATTTTCCCTGATAGTTAATTCAAGCAAAAAGTCGAATATCGAAACGTTACATAAAGTAACAAAGGGGCAACAGATATTTAAATGTCAACGATGTAGGGTGTAATTAGCTATTATTCATCAAAAAAATGTGATAGACTATCTACGGAATTTAAAAACAGACATTGATAATATGTAGGTAGTTAAAACGCAGACAGTTAAAACAAAATAATAACAGTTGGAAAAACGTGGCGGATAACCATAGAAAGTAAAATGAGTAATTTGTAAAAATACCATTTTCAACACTATTTGCTGTAAAATTAATTTCCGCACTAATGAGATAAAAAAAATGTTCGCTTCTCTTTGAGAAAGTAAAGTCGGAAAAAATGAATTCAACACGAATGATGTTTCAGGGGATGTTTCTATATTTAAGTGATGTATTAAGTATTCATTATGTGTATTTAATCATTTAAAAGTATATGTAAAAATCCTAAACAATTCATTACGGTGCATTGGTGTTTTAACGTTCACGAAGTAACTAGAATAACAGTTATTTAAACAAAAGGTACTTAAGTATATACTTTTTACATTACTTACTCTTATATAAATAACTAGAGCTTTAACTCGCGACTTCGTCTGCGAAGGATTAGAAATATTCGAAGAAACGTATTCTACAAATTTTGTAATTCAAAGGTAGTAAGTACTGACAAACTAATCCATTTTTTAAAAAAACATACTTTCCCCTCTTCATCCCCGTAAGAGTGGAATTTCGAATAATCAATTCTTAGTGGGCGTCCACATCATAAAAGGAACATAACCTCCAAATTTCACGATTCTACAACCAGTTGATCTGTGAATTTTTCAAAAAACGCACTTTAACTCGTTTCATCCCCTTGTGAGTGAAATTTCGAAAAACACCTTTATTAGTGGGTGCCTACATAATAAAAAAAAAACATATTCTCCAAATCTTGCGCTTATTGGACCAGTGGATAAAGTTGGAATTTGATTTTTCAAATTTTAAAAACCATATTTTTCTTGTTTCTTCCCTTTAGGAGTGACATTTCGAATAACCCTTTCTTAATGGGCTAGTATGGTTTAGGCTAGACGTTGATGTCAGTCAATCACACTACATTCTTATATACCTAAGTATACCTATATAGATAATGCAACGATCAAATGTTTTAGACCATTATAAAAATTTGTAATCTGTTATAATACAATTTAAAAAAAAATGTATCACTATTTTCTACATCATTTTACTTAGATAAGACCGTTTACGACCTTTTATAGGTTAAATAAGTAGAGGATCTTATTTTAGGTAAGTGTGTATCGTAAAAATGAAACGTAGGGATTCGGGTCCTAACGCCATTACCCTAAATAGTTTTATCTAATCCACTTTTCCCTTCAGAATAGTTATTATAGAGAATATTATTAAATTAAGAATAAGTATTTCAAAGTTTTTGTAATTTATCAGGTTTTTTCCGCAATAATAAGTTGACGAACTTTCACAAATCGTTTTGTCAAATTTTAAAATATATCTTAATTAGACAGGCGTTTCAATGGAATTCTCGCTAAACAAATCTACGTGTTCGTCTTGTTGAAATATAGATTACCTACACGATATATAGATATAGCTTATCCAAACCTATACGATGTTCACGTCATCAACAAAAAGTTACTAGATTGTTTATTTGTAATTCGGTTTAAAGTTCGGAATGTGACATATTCTATAAATGATTTACTTGCGCACATATTAGATGGTATAAAGAAAGACTACAATTTATTAGAACTGTCAAGATACGAGGTACGAGGTGACTACACTATGCGTAACATCATCATCTAGTAACCTTATATTGATGACGTGAACATCATATAGGTTTGGATGAGCTATATGTCGAAAAATAAATGTTATTATTTTTAATTTCTAAAACTAGAATGAACAAATGTAAATATATTCTAATTAAGTAATTACAGAAGGTCAAAATAAATTTAAAACCAGGACACGCCTAAAATGAGGTTACACTAAAGGGTATAACGCAATTAGGTAACTATTAGCATTTGAGAGCAGTACCAAAATAAACGGCGTAGCAATGCAATTGTCACGTACTTTGAAGGACGTCAAACGCCAACTGAATTACTTTTTGTGTGTATAAAATATATTTTACTTAATAAAATAAGAAAACAGACATCAAATTAAACATAAGAGATGGACTTCTCGCAAACATTTTTATTGTAGAGCGAGCATACAACGTTTAAAAATCTTTAAAGAGAAGTTAATGCATTAGATACTAATTTTAAAAATTCGACAGTTTTGCTTCAAGTTCCTTTTTACAAGTAGGTAATATATTTTTCGAGGATATACGTATACAGCATTACAAATTGGTGTCAAAATGTCACTATTATTAATTACCTATTAGTTTCGTTTTACTTTATTCAATAAATCAAATTAAAAAGGTCATTGTAGTAATAGTTTCGGAATCAATCAGTTGTTACAAAATATACCACGTCAATCTCGCCAACATCTGAAGGAACCTTACAGTATCCCTCAGCTAAAAGAGATTACGGTAGAAAGCCAAATTTTATAGCTCAAGTTATGAATAATAATGCAGAAGAAGCAGCCAGAGTGCAATCTTTTACGTTTTCCAAACATACCATGAAATATTAAAGGTCTCCTAACGGTCTACTAGGAATTGAATTTGTTACGAAGAAAAAGTGAATTATAAAAATTCACTATTCGATGAACATTCGTGAAAACGTTAAAGCCCGATCTTAGAGCGTTATACGTATTAAGTAATGTGTCGATCTCAAAATGTTTATTAATTAAAATAAAATATGAACTGGTGGTTACGATAGAGATAACAAGTATCTTGGTTTCTTTACATTAAATGTTGTGTTACGATGTCGAGCTTACATTTAACAAAAATCTCTGCATGTAATATCAGTAATTATGATGACAAATTGATTGATTGAAAAATCCATAAACTAATGGTCATTTCATGGATATTAGTCTTATTAATTATTTGTAAGACTAAGGTCGTAGCATACTTCACACGTTGTTCACATTGCATTGTTAATTATATAATCATGGCAATCGCTGAAACAACTTCAATGAAGTTAATAACGTTATAATCATACAGTATAAAATATCGCCGATTATTATCAAACTGTTTTAATAAAAACCGAAATTACTGTCCAGAGACTTTATCGCCTGCTTCGAGTAATTCGTTTCAAAAACCACAAATCCCGAATAACATCTGACATTATTATAATTAGTCAATTGGTTCCTATTCAAATTCACTCCTATCAATAAACAAATTAGTAGTCACGAGTTCTGAAGCTCGTAGTCCCTAGTGATTCAGGAAAACGATTGTTTTGTAAACTCCCACAAATTAACTAGGATTACGTTATTTTATCCTTTAAAAATAATATCTACTACTAAAATAAAAATGAATATTTTCTAAGAACGAGTGTTTTATTAATTTAAAAACATTATTACCTGATGAGTAGGCACTTATTTCAAAATCATTTAAATTGTACTTTTTCATTTTCAATTTCGGAAAAAATAAATTTAATTTTAAAATGTATTTGCATATAAAAAAATTACACACATAAAAGTGATAATCGTCCTATATGTATTAAATATTTGACATTAGCTCTGTTCTCAATAAATCATTTTAATATACTTCGTCCAAACATATATGCAATCCACGTCATCAATAAAAGGGTTACTAGATGATGACGTTTCACACAGTGCTGTCACTTTGTACCTCGTATTTTGACAGTTCTAATAAGTTGTAGTCTTTCTTTATACCATCTAATACGTGCGCAGGTAAATCATCTATAGAATATGTCACTTTCCAAACGTTAAACCGAATTACAAATAAACAATCTAGTAACTTTTTGTTGATGACGTGAATTGCATATAGGTTTGGATAGGCCATAGCAAGTTATTTTTTTTGTAAAAAGAATGGTATGCGATGTATCAATGGTATCGATGCATGCGATGTATGTAAAAAAATCGTTAAAAAGACGTCGAGAGAAGTATGGTAAAAAAGGTCAGTGATAAAACTTTCTTATGTTATCTATACATTTTCTTTGTGTTTACGATAAGAATGATTAAAAAGCAATTATACGATTAGGTAGTTAATTTGATTACTTAGACACCTATTTAATTACGTAGATACATTTTTTTGTAAATTCAGGTAAATCTAGATAAAATAGTTTAATTATTTATATTAATCAGTAAACTAATACTGAATATATTTAAGTGAGATTACATATAGTAGGTAGATAAATGGAATTTTCTTTTTCCAAAAATAAATTTACATTGTCTAAATTTGAAATTAAAACGGTACCTATAGTAGGTACAAAATTAAAATACGTACCTACATATAAAAAAAATTAAAGTAGAGAACATCATAAATCATTAAAACAAAAACTTAACTTAAATTCTAATTAGATTAACCAGGTAAGATAGCGTTTTAGCAATTATCCATCATGGAATTTCCAGTTTCTATTTGAATTCATAAATTTTAAGTAGGTAGGTATAATTTTCTAAAAGTTTCAATATTCCGAAGTCGGTCTTAAAATTAGACATCACTAATTCAAAACTTATCACCGAATTAACGCTCTGGATACGGAATCAGTAAGTAAACAGCTGGAAACTTTACCACTATTGTTATGATTAATTACTTTACTTACTACTTTTCTTTCGAAACATTTAATCCCACTTTATTTTAATGTAAGTATTTTATTGTCCAGAGACACAAAAATTTCCTACACAAAAGTTGAAATAATAAGTAAGTATACTTTATAAATATTAAATAAACATTTATTGTTATTTATTCTAAAACTTATTCGTTGGAGGTATAAAATGGTTCGATTTACATCATTTTAAGATGTTCTTATTTATTTTGTACATTATAGAAAGTAAATAAACTATGTAAATTTATATATTTTCCTTTTTAAAATTATGAACGCGAAAAGAATATATTTTACTCTTTTAGAATAATACATCAGTAAATTTTGTTTTTCTTCACAAATCTTTTAAAACTCAAAGAAACTAAATTAAAATCCTATATCTATCATAATTTAAAATTAAATTTCTTATTAATTCAAAAATCCATTTTTAATGCAAATGAGAATATTTCTTTGCATTAAACGTATTAAGTTTATTGTTGTTACTTTCTATTTTTTTTAATGTAGAAAAAACTATGACTTTTTCGCATACAAAAAATTATTTAAGTGTATTAAATTAGATACCAGAAAACAAAAGCTACTGTTAATAAAAGCAAAAAGTATGTATATATATATATATATATATATATTATATATATATATATATATATATATATATATATATACTTTTGCATTAACAGTAGATTTTCTGGTATCTAATTTAATACACTAAATAATTTTGTATGCGAAAAGCATAGTTTTCTACAATTAAAAAATTAGAAAGTACAAAATAAACTTAAGTAGTTTAACGGCAAAGAAATATTCTATTACATTATACATTGTCGATAAGAATGCACACATGGGTCTTGAAAACGGTAAATGATTATCAGGGTGCTTAAATTGAAAAAGTTGCGCTTTTAGATATGTTCAAATTGGTCGCAAAAGTTCATTATTAGTTTATCGTTTTCAAGATTCTCAAAAACTGATTTTTGCATTTTCGTTCTTACTATTATGTAGTTATTTAAAATATTAAAAATCTAACGGCACTTTCTATCTGCCACTTTTAAGCTCTACAAAATGCGGTCAAATTTTATCCGACGTTTCTTGAGAACCTATCAACTTTAAATGGCCACAAACAAAGAGACACCCTGTATTCGGTAGCATTATTCATTACAAATTCAACGATGTATCACACATTATGGTTTTGAAGCCAAAAGGGAAAAACGTGAGTTATAAGGTTTTTATTTTTAAATTAGTAGGCGCTGGTACAATAACCACAACAAAATGTCAAAAAATTATAATAATTGCTCAAATAGGTTGCCATTATTTTCTAGACACAAGTATGCTCTGTCTACAGAAGAATTCAAAACATGGTCTAACATTTCTGGTGTGATTGTATTAACTGCTGCTAAAACCAATACCAATAACTGTTCTTCAGTTTCAAAAGTGGCGTCATACACTTGGTTTTTTAAATAACCCCACAGGAAAAAATCCAACGCAGTTAAGTCAAGTGATCGGGCTGGCCAGGCTACTTCACTGTGAGTTCCAATGCATTTTTCAGGAAACCTCTGGGACAAATATTCCCGCACAGTTCTTGAATTATGCGCTGGGGCACCATCTTGCTGAAACCAGCAGTTGTTAACTATAAGTAATGGTAATTCATCCAAGGCATTCTCAAAATCAGTCTGCAGTAGGTCGAGATATCGTTCGGAATTTAAATTGTTGTGATAAATAAAAGGTCCTATTATTCTGCCACCCAAAATGCCTACCCACAGATTAAATCCAAATCGATGTTGATGCCTTGTTTCTTTTATTAAATGAAGATTGTCTGTTGCCCAATAATGTTTGTTACGCCGGTTGAAAATGCCATTGTTGGTTATCATTGTTGGTTATTGTTTTTCCCCTTTTTGGCTTCAAAACCATAATGTGTGATACATCGTTGAATTTGAAAAATTTGAACACGTCATTTTGTAGAGCTTAAAAAGTGGCAATGAGAAAGTGCCGGTAGTTTTTTAATATCATTTAAAATAAATAAAAAAATGAAAAGAAACGAAAATCCAAAAAATCACATTTTTTTGAGAATTTTGAAAACGATAAACAATAATGAACTTTTGCGACCAGCATGTGAACATACTCTAAATAGCGCAACTTTTTTCTAATTTAAGCCACCCTGTATCTTCTACCGTTTTCAAGATCCCCATGCTGTGCATTCTTATCTTGGACACGGTGTATACAATAGAATAGAATATTTCTTTGCCGTTAAACGTATTAAGTTTATTGTTGTTACTTTCTATTTTTTTTAATGTAGAAAAAACTATGACTTTTTCGCATACAAAAAATTATTTAAGTGTATTAAATTAGATACCAGAAAACAAAAGCTACTGTTAATAAAAGCAAAAAGTATGTATATATATATATATATATAAAGTTTTTATAGAATTATTCAATAATTAAGTTACGTAGAGGTAAACAAAGATGAATTTGCACCGACCAACACAATATTCAAAATTAAAATTTGCAGGTTACGGAAATTTACGCAGGTAGTTTTGCTAAAAATGTTATAACAAAATTCGTCGATGGAAAATAAATGTGTTCTGAATACGAAATAATTATCTATCTATTACCTAAACAGATGCGTGTTTGAATATTTCAAAATTAGATACGGTATAACATAACTAGTATTTGTACCTAACCACTGTTTCCTATCTCGGTCACTAAATGTAGTTATGTTATAAATATTAATCACGTAGATTAATAGAAATTTAAATTACAAGTAGGTAATGTGTTATATTTTTAGTACTAGGTAATTGTAAAACTATAAAAATTGAAGTACGTATGTAGGTATAAATTCTCAATTAAAAACGATGTCTCATTTTTAACCTTGAAGGTACTAATTGTGGATCCTCGAAAATGTAATAAAATCATAGTGGTATTTATCTCCGGATTTAGATCAGATATTGAAACGCCGTTTTTTGCATAAAACCAGCTTAGAGTCTAATTTCAATATAAAGAAAAGCTCACCGATAAAACGTTCCGCAGATGTTAGCTATAGGTATATTACTTACTATTCTCCTTACTTTTCTAACTAATCGGATATGATGACTGTTGTAAACCACATTTTTAGTTTTTTTTAATACTTAAGTACCTACTATTTGTATTTTGTTATAATAAATTAAAGTTTTAAGTTGTTTAATTTATTTTGTCTACTTACATCTTCGGATAATAGATAATAACTTTTTTTTTAAATTACACATCTTAATTTAGTTTTAAGTAGTGTGTTTGGAATATTATAGAATCAATAAATTGTAGCAGAAACATTTGAAATGAAAGAAGAAGATACCGAAAGGTAAAACGTCTTGGGTTTAAAATTTAACTGCTTTAAATTTGCAATTTTACACTGTTTTGCGCTACCTGCTACTTATTTATCGGTTCGTTCTCTATAAAATACAAACATATTGTAACATAAAATGTAGCTACCCATATATATATTCTCATGCAGGGGAGACCACGGTAATAAGAGACAAACTATGTAATAAGAGACATGACTAGTCATTTATGACAACTAGATATAGATTGGCACCTAAAATTTATAAAGCATGTACTTTCACCAATGAAGATCATTATATAACTATCCCAGATTGTTTTCTTATAAGGGTTTCATAAAAAAAAACATTTTTGTGCTCATTTTTTGTCTCTTATTACCAATAATGGAAACTAGAGACAAAGTTTATATTTCTTATACACATTACGTTGAAAGGTTCTCTATGCAATAAAGAGTTAGCTAATGACATTTTAAAATCACCTGCAAAATTTTGTTTACCTAGCATTAAAGACAAAAAAGATACGTACGTTCAAAGTTGCGATTCAAAAACCCTACCAAAAAAATGTTGTTTAAAAATACTCGTTCAGACCAGTGATAAAATATGTTACCCTTCATCCAACTCTCGTTCTGTCCAGTAAGGGCTGTACCAGGATAATGGTCGTCGGGAATCCAGTTAGACCAGACATAGGTCCCTTCAAAAATAATTAAAGGTGACATTTTATTGCCGTCGGCACTGCACCAAGCCAAAACAGTAGTACTTTTTTTTCCAGAACCTGCAATATTTTTCAAAATTCTTTTAAGATCTTTTGGGGCCAGAAGTTTTACGTCTTTGGGATCGTGACAGAATACCGACTCGTCACAATTGAATATTAGTGCCCCATTTTCAGATGTAATGTTCTCGTGCTTAAATACCATTTTTAAATTTTTATACCAATTCGATATTATGTATGGATCGGCGCCTCGTACTCTCTGTTGTCCCAATAGTTCACCTTTTCTAATAGACAATTCGGGATGCCGCTTGAGAAAATTATTAAACCAGATGTTTCCAGGACCTTTTTTATTCCATCTTGTTATCATTTGTGTGTCATTTATAAATTGAGTCATAAATTTAAGTATTTCAAACTTTGTAAGACCATATCCTAACGTTCCGCATTGTTTCAAAAATACATCAAGAGTGTTTTCATCGTTTTCGGATAACTCCGGCTTTCTTCCACCCCCGATAACAGGTTTTGCTTTCCGGTAATGTTTTCCTAAGGTTGACTTAGGTACCTTAAACATGTCTGCTGCTGCACCCAAAGAATATCCTTTATTTTTAACAGCATTTATCGCCAACTCCATTGTTTTTATACTGTAGATGCATCTCTTTTTATCCAATTTTGGCTTCCCTGGCATTTTTACGCTGAAATGATTTTTTTTACTTGCTTAGTGCAAATCTCTTATTACCTTGAGCTTCGTCTCTTATTACCACATTAGTTTATTAAAAGTGCTGCAATAAGAGACACCGAAATAGATGCGGAAGTGTAAATCGAGTTGAAATGAGATTTATTTTAGTAAAATATAACCTCACAATAGCATGTTTAAAAGTACCGCCACGCGATTAAAACAAAAAGTAACAATACTAATTAACATAATGCATTAACAAATGCATCGTCCTTTAAAATCGTATTTAAAAATATATATATATATATATATATATATATATATATATACTCTAATTCTTACCTTTATATTGTTGACACGCTTGCAACACACTACTTAATCTATTCAAGTCTACTTTTCCTTCCCTACTTTGTACTTTTCTATTCATAAACATCGCCTCTTATTATGTATGTCTCTTATTACAGTAGTTTACTCTATACATTTTTTAAATTTATTTTTATTACTGTCTAGTCGTTACTAGTTTCCTCATAAGAAATTTAATTTAAAAATGCTGAAAGACCTGTTCTATCAGCTTTTCCTTTATTTCAAAATCTTTAAATGGACTAAATAACCAGATGGGTAACCGCAAAGTCGTTTGATCTTTGAAACGATCTACAGACGCCCGCAAACAAGGATGTTCAGAAAATGTGAAAGCACTTTCCTTATTCTGCTGAATCGCCGGTTATCCTTCCTTTAATTTTTTATGGATAGCTCACGCGCTGTTTAATTTTAATAAAGTGAGTTAGTTCTGTTTGCTTAATTTAAACTTTATTGAAAAAGGACGAGCAAAAATTATATATATATTAATGATTCTATAAATGGAAAATCTTATTTATTTTGTATTTTGTGATAAAGGGGAAGCAAAATACGTATTTAATTTTATTAACACAAGAGTTCTTTGACCAGCTCGGCAGATGAGAAAAATTAATAAGGTGTTAAGGATGAAGGTGTTGTTATTAAAACAAGTAGGTACATTAATTTCGTAGGCTAATTTTTCGAAAATGTTTGCTACATATTGTGTAGGTACACTTATATCAAATTGGTCATTAAATAAATATCAAACGACTACGTTTTATTAAACTTCAAACTTAAAGAGAAATGTAATTAGTTTTATTAATAAATAATCACCAGTTAAAATATTGTCGCACGACCTAAATATATTAAAATTGTTAGATTATTCAATTAAGTTAAGATAAATTTGAATACGTCTGCCACGGTCATATTTCAAGCACGTTATGGTAAGTTAATTAAACTAAAGTCCAAGGCTGATGCGAAATCGCTCTCGTATCATTACTTAAAATTAGTAACGAACGTTCAGTTAATAAGAAAAAAATTCCCTTGAATCGAAATTTTATTACGTGGGCAAAATTTCGGTAAATTAGCCAAAATAGAATCATCATCCTATATGAACGAAAACAAAGGTGTATTGTTAAAATACGTACTACATTTGAATGCACTGAAATTTATTGTTACAAATCGATGTAGGTATAGGTAATAATAATAATAATAATAAATATCTAGTTGAAATTTAGTGAATCCGAAGTTCCCTATTTAGTGGTGTTCATTTTAATACCTACCGCATGGATTTAATTTAGAGCTTTTGTTAAAAAAAGCTTTAGAAATTAATTGCGTTGAAGTTTAAAATGGACCTTAACAATAGAAGCTAATATTGAATAATAAACTATATTAAATTATTAGTTTACAATTTTTCCATTTAATAATTAAAAATTAAATTCTATAAATTTGTTAGAATTAGCGAACAAAATAATATTAGTTATAAAAAAGTATTGCTTTGTGAAATATGCAATGTGGATTATAAATAATATTTGTGTGAGAAAATAATAATCAGTTAAAAAGTTAAATGTTGTATACGTAGATAATTAGGTACCTAACGTATAACTACGAAAACATTTTTGTTTTTAATATTTTTGCTTCTATAATGATAGAAATCAGTGCTATAATAGTCTCACTATGACACGCAACTTTTCATTTCTCGAAGTTGGTAGCATTAAACATTACATCGTAAATTCCTAATAAATCTAACACAAAACTTTAATATTTTGAATTAAGTTGATATTTCAACGACCGCAAAAATTCCTATTTTTTTTGTCCTATTTAAAGGGCATAAAAGGAGCAAAATATAAAAAATAGTATAAAGTACACGTTTCGTATCGAAACTTAGACTCGTGCAATAAAAACATGTCTTATGAAACTAGTAATTTAATATGCTATTTTGTCGTGTATGCGTAGCGCACATATTACAAATGTGCAATTGCGAACTACAATTACAACTTTTCGAGTACGAAACGCAAGTTTTTTTGTCATCTAATAAAACGTTCTGGAACAAGCCGTCATCTACATCGAAGGCGTTCAATCTACCGCGAATTTTTTTTTTTAGAAAGACAGCGATGGTAGATTTAAATTGTAGATGTACGCATATGTATGAACCAACAAAAACGAACGCACATATTTTTTGTGAAAATATACCCAAAGGACTAAGGGAACGCCGAAATGGATATTTGTATTGAAAAGTTTCTTTTTCTCTATATAGATAGAAAAAATAAAACACAATTTAGACAATTCGAAAATCACAGACGACACGTGCTTACGCAACAAACTACAAATCACAACTACGATAAATCATTTTAACCTTCTTATTTATATAGGTACGAGTTGCTAACTTATTTAGTCTTTTTTAACAAAAAGTAAATCGATATTGTCTTATAAGGTATTTATGTTGATTATTTTATAATTGTACTTTTTGATTGTTTGATTGATACTTTTAATATTGCATCTAGATTTTTTGATAATTTATATTAAAAATACTTGGTACATGGGTAAAACAATAATTCGTAAATAGGTCTACTATAAATATTTATGTCGTGGACACTTTTAATCGCATAATCGCCCTAATAGAAAAATAAGTAATTTATTATGATTTTGCTGAAAGTCTCAGTTAAGGTCGACGCAGCTACATAATCTCCAACAATGATTCCCGCAAGCGCAGCTCTGTAAAGGTTCAGCAGTCGTCGCGACGCTGTGATACGGTAAACGTGTACTCTATTTATATTAATATGCAACACAACGTGTCATCTTAAGTTCAAGTTCTTCGAAACAGTAATTAGTTTACGTTAAGATACTAACGTAATACAAAGTGATTTCGATACATTTTTATAATTAAATTAATAAATACAAATTATTCTTTAAGTTCATTGTCTGATAAATTAAATGATAAATAAGTTGTCGAATTTATTATAATTGATTATAAATCAACAATTAAGTTTGAGGGAAATTTAGTAGAAATATTTCCGAAAACGTACAGGCAATTTAAAAGGTAAACAACAAAGTTCTACGATTACAAATAATTAATTGATTTGCGATTACTGCATGTTAAACGTTTCATTAATAGAAATTACAAATTAAATTGCACGATAAACGTTTCAATTTGGTTTTAATAAATTCGATAGTAGTAGATATGTATTTCCAAATTACTCTCGAAAAATACTAAATTTAAAATTTAGGTAAATTAAAATTTAGAATGTTAAAATGTTGATCGCCACATTCGTATGGTAGATTTTTACCATCCTATTTTCAACTTCTTTTTTTTTAAACGTAGGTTTAAATAAGTTTATCTGAAATTACTTAAAATCAGTAAATTATATATATTATTATTGTAAAAAAAATGTCTTGCTAGATTTATTTGTTATTTCAGTTAAATATTTAACACTTTTACAATTTAATGATTATACTTGTTAAAATCATTGCAGATTAATTGGGAATTTCAAAATATAATTTACAACGGTTGAGAAAAATGTAATTTAAGTGTAATGTCGTTGTGTAAAGTCAATCACAGTATGTGAGCTCAAAAGAACAAGCAAGTAAATAGCGGTTAGAGTGTGATCTGCGATGGCGTAACCCATTTGAGGTTTTGCAAGTGCGGTTTGGAACTTCTTCAGCATGAAAACCTACAAACAATTCTTTGAATTGTTGCTTTTCACCTCTATGGTAACCATACTCGTTGCTCGAGACTATTACTTCATTCAGCCAGGTATGACTTTACGATAGCTATTTCTTGTAGGTATCACTAAAGAGAAATTAACAAAATACGTACATATGCTATTTCTGTGTAGAACAAATCTGTTTAAAATTAAAATATATTACCGTATCTAACTGTGCTTATGACGATTTAAATGCTGGAAAGGATCGTCACATAAAAAATTAAAAGTAAAGTGCGTAATGGGTGCAGATTTAAATTTAAAAAGTTTTCGAAGCTTACGTCTCCTTTTTTTTTGAAAATAACATTTATACTTACTTATACAGTGTGTTCACGGAAGGACCTAACTATACTTGTAAACTTTTTTATTTTTCGCTTTTAGAGAAACAGCCATTATTTATAAAGAGTTTTGCTTAGTTTGAAAAGTTCTTAGCCATAGTCGGAATGTCGACGTAACATACAGGGTTGTTGAAAAATAATAAAACGTTAATTTGTTGAAGAGTAAAGTATTTGCCCCATCAAAGTTCATACTTTTGCTTTAAAGGGAACGTTCGAGTGGGAGATTTTGTGAATAATTTTTAATAATAATGTAGACCTTTTAAAACAAAACAGAAATAATAACCAACATAAATGAACATGCAATCGATTTAGTTCACGAATAATTCAGAAACAGAATAGAAAAGTGCGTAGTGATGGGGGGGGCATCGTGCGAAGTAATATTAGATATGCCTGTTTTTGTTCATACATATTTTCGTTTCTGCCATTCAATAAATTAAGCATTTTCTTTAATTTGTTACGGCCACATAAAATTTTAATGTAGACAATATATAACTTTGAGACAAAGTTTTGAAATTTCATACTTGAACTTTAATTCACGTCATAGGAGTAATTCTTTCCTCCAACTTTTTCATTTTTACTCAAATAATTGATAAGTACTTTACTATTGAATAATGTAATGTTTCATTATTTTTAAACAACTTATTCTGATTTTCAACTTTTCTGACTTTTCAAACGAAGGAATGGATCTAATTAGGTACATTCGTGGACGCACTATATATTTATTTACATATTTATCGACATTTGATTGGGTGGTAAATACGTAACTAGGCCTCTGTCATTCATTTTGTTATAAACTGAAAATGTTTCGTTAGTGCTGTTTATTATTGTTAAATGCGGATTATCTACTTATGTGGTGTTCATTCGTCGAGCTAATTCACATTGCGATAATCGATACAAAATTGTGTAATTCGTTCAATGGTTTACAAAAGTTGTCATGTATAGGTATTTAAATCAATACAGTATGACGACAAAAATGCCTGTTGTAATCAGAAACTTATTTTTAACATTTCTTTTTTAAATATGTTAACCTGGTAGTTAACTGCATAAATTTGATAGTAGATACTCAGTGCTTTATCGATATTTCGACAAATCTGCATTCTATGCTGGACGTTTAGATCGGTGTCCATGATTTATCGTTTTAACGCTTCAACTATGCCTACTAAATATTTTACCTAACTTTTATGGCATTTCTTTTTGATCGTTGCACACTTTTAGCGTCGTCATTGCAATTGATCTTTCTTTCATATACGCGCCCTTCGTTTAAATTAACAAAGGTCATTACCTACTATTTAATTATTTGAACCAAGATTCAAATGCTCGTGTCGATTATTGCGCAATCAAGATCTCTTCCGACACTTGATATTCTTTCCACAAAATTATTTGAATATAATGTGGAAAAATGTTGCCAAGTAATATCCATATTATTGGAAAACGCATTATTTTCTAGTTATTACTTGAATAATGTAAAGTTCTTCTAATGTAGTAAGCCTTGAAAGTAGTTATTATTTCTTGATTCATCGACTGTATAACAATGACGTGGCGTTGGTAGTGAAAAAACGCCTTTACGTTTACTCATAGTTTTAAAAGTTCTGTTGAACCGTCAGATATATTATTTAAAATTAAAATGGCTATCGACGATAAAAAAAGACTATTATCTACAAAAATAACTTTTAAGCCAGTCTTCGAAAAATGATTTATTTAAACCTTTTAGAACTTTGGGATTTTTGAATGAAAAATAAACACCACCTTGATTTAAAACCTTTTTTAGCATTACAATAATAATAACTTTAAACGGTATTTCGATGTCTACGTATTAATTCCTCCTTTAAACTTTTTTCCTTTGATAAAGTGATTCGGAAGGTATGCGTTTCTAACATAAACCAATCTCGTCGACGTTGAATATTTATTTATTGATCTGTGTATCTTCCCTTTTCTACTATTGCATTGAAAACATTTTGAATCTTCATCTGCGGGTTTTTCAAATATTATGTAGTTTCGTTTTATTTTCAATTATTCAGATTAACCAGAGAAACCGGACTAAATCTTTTTTAGAATCCTTCGTGTTCACGTTTTTTATTTTGTTGTCCATAACATTTTCGGTCTCGTTTCTACACGATTTTCTTCTATTACCCCCGTTTTATTCTGCGAAATAAAAATAAAAACCGACCGTTTTCCTTTTAATACTCGTGATATTAAACAAATCGAATTCGTTTGTTAGTTCCTCAATCAATTACGGTCATTTTAAGATTGCCGTTTCTTGTGGTCTGAATATCGACGCATTGCATCGCCACTTTTTTGTTAAGAATAATTTTTACCGTTACGTCACTTACACCAATATTTCGACTTTAGTTTTACTGCCGTCGCGCTTATGTCTCGTTACTATAGCTGCCAATTTTTTAATCTACATTTTTTTGTTTTGTCGTTTCTTCCATTTGTATGGATTTATTGATTACGTAAAAATTGAATACAAAAAAATATATAAATAAACTTTGAAATTGTGGGAAACAAGGATCCAACATGTCTGCAAGCGAAAGTAGAAGGAAATACAATGGCGGTACTCTAGTACGCCGAGGTTGCCGTCATGGGAATACTCTACACGTTCCAATAGTCAAGTGGAGTGTGAAGATTTTAGCGCGTGAAATTTGCGCGTGTCAAGTGTCGTAGTAACTGAAATTTAGAGGAATGTTATTTGAATTTCGGTGTCAATTTGTATAGAACATCAATTAGGATATTACTTACTATCATCCAACACTTCCATTTCAAAACAAGCTTTGCAGTGTGCCTAATTCACAGTTCCCTCCACACTAGATTTCAAAGTATTTACAACCACAAAGGGTTTATTCCTGGCATATAATTTAGACTTTTCGGCTTTCTAGTGTAGCCATAGAGTTTATGTTATTATCGTTATTATTAGGTTATTTATTGTCAATTTAAGTGTGTTTGGTACATACAGGTAGGGTAACCTATTTCTATACAAACATTAGATTTTAAAATGTACATTAGACGTTTCACGAATTATTTTTATTTTCAAATTAGTAAATATTGAATATCAGCTCAAACACCTATTTAAATATCAGATTAAAAATTTCATATAAAGTTATTGAATTAATGTGTATTTAAATAATATTAAAATACTATTTAAAAATTCTGTACGTAAATAGACGTTTAATGAAAATATAGGTATTAAATCGTCAAAGTGTATCGCTGACTTAAAATTTTTGTACGAGCATCAAATTTGCATACAGGTAACTACATCCGTGCTTTTAGGTTTCATTACGGATCCATAAACTTTTTTAATGTGCCCGCAGTATTCTACTTCAGCCTCGAGTTATAAGTAAACTGATAAAATAAAATATATAAACGAATTTGTAGGTATTGTACACTTCATTAAAAGCAAATTGTTACATATTTGCATCTATACCTGCATATTTTCTAAAAAAAACCGACAAATTATTAAATTTTGTAATTAACAATCTGCATGTTATTCGTACAAATTACCGCACCTCCGCAAGTTTCCGTTCTGAGAAGGCAACTCGCATTATCTTCACGTTTTTATTGTTACATGTAAGTTTCTGTCTTATCTTTTTCCATCCACTACAATTATTTATATTTTTATTATAAAATGAAATCGTGGATGCTTTTTTGGCACTCCAAAAACTGTGAACGGTGCTAGTGGGGGCCGTACGCCGAACTTTGGTGACTGAAAAGATTTCGAAGAGTCCAAGGTCCGGAAAAGTCAAAAGGGGTGAGACACCCGGAGGAAAAACAGCCACAATTCCGTTTTATAATAAAAGTATAAAGTAAGGAAGTATCTTTTTCATCATTGCATGAAAATAGTCCACATTTACCGTAGGCGCATTTATGAATGATAAAGAACATTTGAAATTTTAGTTTCTTTAATTCAAGAAAATGACTTTCAAAATTGTTTCAAGTAAGTAGTTAATTTCATATTATACTGTTTTTTATAAAAAATACGATTATATAGATACTACCTATACATTATTTACTTACTTTAAAGTCAATTTTTTTTTTTTTAATATTAAAAAGAAAGATAATCGAGACTGTAACTATTTTTAATATAGGGAAATAAGTCTTTCAAGTTTTTTCCAAACCTTTTAAACTATCTACCGTTTTTTAAATTTGCTTTTAAACTTTGGTACTTATACCTACAACATAATATAACGTTTACTTTTCTTAATTACATTCGAAACTAATAAAATTTAAATTGCGTTCTTTTAGTCGTCAGCTTCAATTTATATCGCGTATACTGGAAATGGCAAAATACATACATACTAAATTTGCTGTTTCATACTTTACGCTTCAAATGTGATGAATGGGCCATTTTCTCATAACGCCAGGAGGGAGGAAAAGAAAATAAATTGAAATGCATTTATAAAATAAATACGTAACGCAATTATGGTACTATATGAGTAATTTACAAAAGAGATGTTTTTATTTAAAAAATTGAATTTATACGCCTTTTTAGGTAGGCATTACCTATGCACTAATATTTCTAATAAATTACCAATCGTTTTTAATCGAAGTAAATGTTATCTCTAATACATTTTGCGCTATGGGCCCTGAACACAAAAGAAAACAGTAACATAGTGAAATAGTGTCTTAAAATATATCTAATAAATAATAACAATTCTTTATTAAATATACCTACCTAACAGAAGAAAACGTATCTAAGTGTATCTATTAAAACATAGATTTTTTAAATAAATAATCCAAACTATTTTTAAAAAGAAATTTTCACAAAACTAACAAATACAAAAATATAATCCGAATAAATTATCAACAGGTTTTTCGAAATGCGTTTAATATCGTATAATATTTAATAGGGGCAATAAATAAAATGGTTATTTGTAATACATTAAATTCGAAATAGGGCTATCATCAAACATATCAGAAAAAACGAATATGTATAAATCGGTGTTCATAAAATCCTCGACACCATCTCATAAATCTATATCTCCTTTTGTTTCAAACAATTTTATTGCTCGACCATTTCTCATAAGTCCTTACATGCGGTTGTTTGAATTTTTATTCGACCAGTTATAATATTCATAATATGATACATGTGTAGTAACTATTTTTATAGTAGGTATATTGTATTGTTACATAAATAAGCTATTATTATAAACAAGAATTTGATTTTCATAAATAATCAGTAAGTGCTTTTTCTTATGTACTGTTTGATTTTACATTTATAGATGTATGTAGGTAGGTATTTATACACATGTCTTTCGATGGCCTAAATACATATACAGGGTGTTAAAAAAGAGTTTGAGATTTTTAAGATCATATAGAACCTACGTACGATCAAAAACAAGTTGAAAAGTCTTAATATACATACACGTATCCTCAAATAAACCGTTTTAGATGGCTTAAATAAATTATACCAATTTGGTTTGGTTTTTATGTAGATAACGTAGCACCACAAAACACAATGATTACTTATTATCAAAGAAGATATTCAAAATGCCCTTCTTTCACGTCAATACAGAATCCACATCCTACCAGGAAGGAATTGGGCGCCCTTTTATAATGTGAAAAGCTGATGACGAATTTTTTCTAGCTTAAAAGACTATAAGATAAAGACAACTAATTGTAAGACAACGTATTACGTCCGAATTAAATTTATAAATCAGCGAATAAGATCTTAATGTTTAGCTAGTCAATTAGTGAAAAAGTTTCAGAAATTAGCCCTTCTCTGGAACGGTCAATAAAGTTTCGACGAGAACTTGAAACTGCATTAGCGCCGAGAGAGATACAAAAACAAATCAAAATAACAAGCAATTTTTTTAATAAAAATTAAGATAAAAATAAGAAAATCTTATTTTGTTTGGTTTTTATAATTATTGTTTTAAAGTTAATATTTCGTTCTAAGTAAAATGTTATAAATTTTGAAGATTTAGCGAGTGAGGAACCTAACCACCGCCTTCTTATATATATATATATATATATATATATATATATATATATATATATAATTATTTATTAATTAATTTTTGTATTTTTTACGTTTTGTTGAATACGAATAGAACAATTTGATGTCTACAAAATCTAATAAACCAGTTAAACCTCTTAATTTATCAAACAAACTTATTACGAAATAAATAGGTAACAAAAATGTGACTTTAGGTAACGCACTTTGCCTATTATTTATTTATTTTTATAGTAATTAATTTAACAGATTGACGACTATCTAGGTATTTTGATTTCGAAATACTTAACGTGACACGTTCATTTAAATGTGATTATGTAATGTGGGTAACGTTAAAAATTTTAAAATATTAATCAAATACGCGTAATCCTAATAAACACAAACAAAAAGTTTCCATTGTTTTAATATTCGGTTCGGGTTCGGTCTACACTATAAAAAAAGCAAAGTTCCGAATAGAACGTTTTTTACAAATCGTTGGATATTCGACGGGTTCTGTAAATAAAATCCTTGAAGTCTATCTAGACAAATATCGCCTAGTAATTCTTGAAGCATCCTAAAACTCTAAAACAATTCAAGAATAAAATCACTGAGAAATATTGGATTCACGTCCTGAAAACCGGAATTGGGTATATCATTATTTGGTCAAAGGCTTTTCGAGATTCGCATTCTACTCATGTCCGGCGGACTAGTTAGAAACTCCTCCAAACTTGAGGGTTGGAAATAAGTTAGAAAAGCGTCATGATTCTCAGACTATAAACTCAATTTTATAGATATAGCATTCGCATAAATGTACCATAAAAAGAACCAATTTGTGTGGTTTATGTTCAGTTTATACCTTATATGCGATCAACCAACTACAATACAGATATACTAATCGCTCTAAGCACTTGAGTTAATACGGCTAAAATTAATTCTTTTATTAAGTTGTTTACTTTTCCACGATCGTTGTTTCTAGTAAAGTTAACTTTATAACATTCGTGAGGTGTTTAAAACATGTTCCATTATGGGTAAAACGGCGTTATCTAACGTTTTCTAAACGAACATGTGTAAATTTTAAACAATAAAAATTTAATCCGCAATTTTATCGAAAAATAATTGTTCCGACTATCTTATGCGTCTGAGGCGAAGACAATTTGAAAAAATCTGGTAAAAAATTCAGTTTTTTCCACTACAAAAATCGATTTTTCTTTATCGTAATACCTACATATTGTTTATGATGGTTCCGCGATAGCACGAAATGCTTGTTCCTGTAATAAATTTGCTTTTTAGGCGGCTTGAGATACTTTGGAAATACATAAATATAGAGTGATTCCAAAATGGCCATAGTACGTTATAGGAGACTGTCTATGGTTCCTCGGAAGAATAATAAAAAATTACACCTAAGTAATGTATTTTTATTATTATTCAGAAAAAACTGAATGGTAAATTTGGTAACATGACTGGTAAATGGCTATGAATTAAGTCCATTATTATTATTAGGCATAATCATAGAAACCAGTTAATAAAAGAAATCAAAATGTCAAATAGACAGATCAAATAATTCTGTTATTAAATTGTCATCAGAAATAATGATAATTTTGACAAAATTGAAATTCCAATTTCAAAATTAAAATTACGTGTGAAACAGGCGTTAGGAACCAATTTTGTTATTAGATAACAATAATGGGTATATAATGTTTATGGAACAAAGTGTTAAAAATTGCTAATAATAATAAAGAAATTAAGTTTTCTACTTTACCACTTCATTTTTCACTAAATTGTTGATCAAGATTTTTTTTAATTATTTTTTCTCGACTTCATTAACGGTCCCCTATAATGTATTTTAGAGTTGGCGCGCCATTTTTGGATTACCCTATAAGTATTTACCTAAATAAATTATAGTATTTATCTACTTATTTCTAATTGTTATTTGTATTATAAATATCCACATCATATTATAATTATCGATGCTACAATTTAATCAAGTTTTAATCGGACGTTTAAATTTGGAATTGAAATGTTATGTATTACACATAAACCCAAATCTATTTATTAGGATAATATTAGAATTATTTTCTATATAAGTAGCAATTGTAAGTAATTACTTATAACATAAATCATTATTATCTACATCTACTATAGGTATATTAATTTATTGTGACAAAATGATTACCTCAAGGTTTTGTCATTTGTGACTAGCCATCATTTATCAAAACTAAAAGATAAATTCGTGTTCGGTTCTAACAGAACTATTTTAGACCTTTACCAATTAAATATCTGACGTTAAGCACCGACCACGTCTAAACTGAAGGATGTAGCGTTCAAAAGTAATCAATATTCCTTAATCTCTTTAAAATAGAGCCCATTCGAATCGTTAGAGATGTAATTTCGCAGCTTTAAAAATTAGTGGTAGATAGATATTTTTGTACGTAAATAAGATAAATAAGATTGACTTTAAAAATATTGATTAGGTAGGTACTATTAGATTTAGAAAATGCAAGAAATAATGGCATTTACGTTTATAAGAATATGACAAATTATACCTTATAAATAATATAAATTTCTCTTTTTCTCGTTGAATATCGATTTAAAAATGTTCTCAGTTTCTCGTTCTATTTTCGATAAATCAAATTTATCGCACCATAACATATTTTTAATAAATTATTTAATCGAATTCATATTGAATATCTTGTTCTATATAATTACGGTTTTATTTGTAGCACAGAAAACATACTCTCCGTATAATAATGGGTCGATAAGAAAATTCTAGTTTACCGTACAGAAAACATTTATTCGCCAAATTTTATAGACATCCAACGACAACAATATTTCGGGTCGCCATTCTAGAATTTCTACTTTGAACTTTTACGGTTTTGTATTTTTTCGATTCGTCAAAACTCATAAACTTAGGAAATTCTCAAATATCAAACATTGAACCTTTCCAAATCATGTTTTTAATATTTTATTTATGGCGGTCATGCTACTTATTTAAAATAGTTTTCATAAGTAAAGTTATTTCGATCGAACAAGAATATATTTTTAAACCTATCTCATATGAGATGGGTATATTTTAATAAACTGCATACTTCTAATTCATCTAACTTCAAGTATTTTAATTAAAATCGTAAAAATTGTTTAGTTAAATCGATTTTCCAATATGTTTCTGTTAACCGAAGCAAACGACGTACTACTCGATTGTTGAATTTTAGATTCTTTCATATCGCGAAGGTAGAAATACCTCGCGGACACTAACAAATCTTGTTCGTATTCCATATCGAAAAACAAAGTTGAAAAAATATCGAGAAGTTTGAAAATTATATCACCCAAGTCTCTAGAATCACAACCATATTTTTAGGGTTCATTTTTCTCTAGTTTTACTAAAATTTTTTGAACAAAAACTTATCCGTAGGTAAATTTGAATTAAAAAAAAAATTAGCCCGTCTTTCCCAGTTTTAAATTCGTTCATAATTTATTAATTGTTGTTTGTAAACTACTTGGTTGTCACATTTTTAACTGCTTTTATCCGATACGTACCTATAATAAACGAAATATGCACTTAGTGTGGCTTAGAGAGTAAGTCTCTCGACTGGCCTTGTAGTGCACTCACAGTCGCGGGTTCGAATCCCACTGCAACTGTGGATGTTCGTGAACATCAACACTAACACAAAATCAGAAATCATCAAACAAAAATTCGGCTGACTAATTGATAAGACCGAAGCCATTAATTAAGAAAATAAAAGCTATGCACCTACAAAATTGTTTATAGCTTTATTTGAGAAAAAAGTAAAAGTATTGGTGCCTTCACTGCGAGTATTATTGAAGATAAGCGCAACATCTTTAATATTGGATTAAATTAATTGAACTTTGGAATTTTATGAACCAATTAGAAAATTGTATTGGATAAATTCTAAAAGCTAGCGTTTTACTGTTGTGTATTTAAGAAAAAATACCTCGTGAAATCTGTCTACGTGCACTGCTACTGAACAATATGAAAACTAATTCAAGTAGGTGCTAAATAATTTTATTGAAATAACACGTTATTGTCATCTTCACTAAAATTTAAGGTAAGTACGCAAATATTAATCACGGGCAAACACACCGCAAACCATAAAAAATGATCTATATCGTAACAAATAATTTTATTTAAATAAATTTTAATTGAAACGCAGTGAAATTGTCCACTTCTGATTAATTTCGCAGAGATCCTCGTTAAAACGTTAAATAAACGTCACAAAAAACTGAACAATCCTGAACGAACATATGCTAAGGAAATTAAACAAAAAGGTAAATTGGAAGGCGCCTAACGGCACTAGTGCTGACCTTTTCATTTTCAATTTGGAGAAACCGATGTCTGACGACCCCATAATCTCGAAAAATACATTTCACGTAGGTACCTATTAAAAACTCGTTTTGTTATCTACTAGCGTACCTAACAGTATTATTCTTGTTTTTAATTTGGATTTAAACGTCGACGCGTAACGCGAAAATTATCAAACGGAGGTTAAGAAATAAATGATGAAAAACTGATACGAGATTCAACAAAAGTTCGTCAACAAATATCTATGCTAAAATTAAATTTTAAAATTAAGCCTATCTACCTATTTTATGTATTTGTTATTTTTCATAATTGAATAATAAGTACGATTTAATAATTTTTCTACTTTCTACTTTCATAATCTACTTTCAAAAATCTATTTGATCATATTTTAAATATCTAGTAACAACGTTTAAATAACGGCAAGAGTGTAATAAACGTTGAAACAAATTTTTATTTACCTGTTAGCTAGTTTAAATGGAAAGCTTTCATCAAATGAGGTCTATTCACGTAAAGTTTAAATATAAATTGGTTACCTATCGATTTTCTATGTTGAGTAACCTATTACTTAATCAATAGCGAATAATTGAAAAACTGACAATTGATGTAATTTAAATATAAAATTTACGTAAGCAACACTCGAAATCGCCGTTCTTCAATTTTCAGGTAAACACGATACCTATATATAAACCCGCGTGCCTTTGTTTTAGGAACTACAATAACAAATTAACAACACAATTACTTAAGTATTGAAAGAATAAATTAATAAAATATAGGTAATCGATAGACCGAATGTGGTTTGAGTAATCAACTATTTAAAGAATGTTCACGATATCAAATTTCATCTAAACCGAAGTAGGATGAAACTGAGAAACTTTCCATGCTGCAGATTTAACAAGAAGTTATATTATCCGCAACCCATTCGTAGATAATGATATTTAGAAAATTATCATATCTTTATGTACTATGTAAATACGAATCAAAGCTCACGTCAGTAGTGTAGAGCAATATTGATCTGTTATTGACAATGATTAACTTAACCGGGAAATATTGCCCTTTGCTAATCCATAAAAGCTGTCGTAATTACGTTTTTATAACCCTATTAAAATCGTGTTTATCGCTTTAATGGTGGCTGAATACAAATTAAAACCGTTTCAAAACCGTTCGGTAATTATAGGCTTCCTTTTAAAATTACTACAGTTGGGCCACTTGAAAAAAAAGTTTAATTAAATTTTTGTCAATCGTTCATCTTGAACATTTACGATTAATTATGAAAAATAAAAGAATTAGAAATCTATCGGAAAATATTAATTTACAGAATTATATTAGTTTTTTTTTGTTACACTGCGTTGCATGATAAATGATCCTACGTTACATGTGACGCAGCTATACGTTCTGGAAAAGGCACCTAAACTGTAGCAGCCGTAGGTTGTAGTTATAAATTAATTTGATGTGTAGGAATATTGATTACTATCGATATTTTATAGGAAACGCCGTTTTAAATCACACATTCAAGATAATTAACCTGTAACTTGTCTACTGAAAATAGTTGGTAGTATCATCTAACGATTGTATCGTATACAAGTAGGTGCATTTAGGGTAGTACCTAATGCAAAACAAACGTTTAAATTTTGAAGAATATAATATAAGGAGTTTAAGCTTTATCTGATCTCGTTTCACTTGCAGATGGTACCAAAGGAAATTAACATTAATTAAGAAAAAAAAAATTAAGAAAGTTGCGTCAGCAATTAGCCGATGTAGCTTGGGTAGCGTGCTACATCGAAATTACAATTTACTTTTTCAATTACTTTTCTTGAATGTTTGGCTTTGCAGAATCGACCACATATTTTCTTGCAATACCTAAGTACTCTTGAAATTTTAACAGTTATCATTGTTTTAATCGTATTTTTTTTCAATACAACCTTTACAGATAGTAGGTAAGTTATAATTAATTATATTAAGATGTGTTAAAACTTTCTCTTTTAAATTACTTAACCATTTATTACGTAATACAATGGTAATATCTAAACATGACGAGAATTTTAATTCAAATAAAAATAAAAATTCAAAATTCAAATAAATTGGATTCGGTATTATTGTTTCTGAAATAAAGAAGGTTAACCAAAAGTTTACAAACAACTGTTTTGATTTATTTAATTTACAGGAAATGAATGTTCTTCATTTGTGTAAACTGTAAACAAAATTTTATTAAAACTCAGAAAGTTATATTTACAGAGAAAGTGGGTTTGTTTTTATGCAGCGTAACTTTTGTAAAGGCACAGAAATTTTGTGTTTGCAATATAGCTAGAAAATACAAACCGTTTATTAAATGTTTACTTTAAATTATGTTTCAATATGCGATATACGTAAATTCGAATAGGTATCGAATAGGTATTTAGTATTAAACTAATATATTCCATACAAAACGTATACACGAATTATTTCGAAACGGTAGGAAAATTATTAACAATACCTTTAAATAGAGTCGTATGGGGTACAATGTAAATAAATAAATAAAGCGTGCAAAAAATTGTACATAATCTTTTATGGGCGTGAAGTAGGTGTCAAATCTTTAAAATAAATAACATTGTAAAAATACGTAAATGTCGGGAATTATTTTTAGTTTTTTTCTTTTGGTGTTATACATGTTAAAAATAATTAAATGAAAATACAAATAGATAAAAATTAGTGAAAGCCTATCAAAATTATAATGAAAATTTAAACCATGTCAATTCAAGGTAAAAAATGTAGTTTCTAATATTTTCCATATTATATGTACACTTCGTCCTAACTTATATGCAACACGTCATCAATAAAAAGGTTACTAAATGATGACGTTTCACATAGTGTTGTCACCTCGTATCTCGTATTTTTACAATTCTAATAAATTGTAGTCTTACTTTATACCATTTAATATGTGCGCAGGTAAATCATCTATAGAATATGTCATTTTCCAAACTTTAAACCGAATTACAAATAAACAATCTAGTAACTTTTTATTGATGACGTGAATTGCATATAGGTTTGGATAGGCCGTACCTACCTATATAATATATTATGAAAGTAATTATTTTAAAAGTTAAAAGTTTTAGGGCCGATCTTTTCATCTTCCATTTAATTTAATTGACACATATTTACTATAGAAACGTTTGTTTAAACAATTGTTTATAAGGTAAAAATTTGTCAAGTAAATTTATTGGTAGATGAAAAGATCATCCCTAAGACAAATTAAACTAACTGATTAAGACTTACCGATTTTCTACTTTTTACTACATAGGGTATTTAGTTACTTTTAATATATTTAATAATTTCCTGTTATTAGTGTTATTTTGGGGCAACATTTCCTAACTATTAACATCGGTTATTATTTTTATTCCTATGTATAATGTATGTATTCCTTTTTATTCCTACAACTCTCGTTATATAAAATATACTTAATTGGAATCTAATGTAAAATTTTACGAATACACATCAGTCTATAATACTGAAGCAATCTAAAAAGTTACACAACAATTTGCAATAAATAAGTATCAATTTAAAGTAGAAACATAAATCTCGAGCGTCAGATGTTATCATAAAATGATATTAAAGAAGTTAAAAGTTGAACATAATAGAAGTTCACTTAAAATTTAGTCGCATATGACGACAACTTTTAGATTGAATTCTGGCTATTAACATCAAAAATAGTTGTTTACCAAAATATATAGTGTCTTACTTATTTTAGTTAAATATATATTAGAGCATTGATTATATGAATTTATAAAATAAGCCAACAGCGTGTTTTAAAAATAACAAGCGCATTTCTAATACTTTTTAACAACTATAAACTTTAACTAAAAGTTAAATAAAATTTCTGCAACTGTCAGAAAAATATAATAAACGAAATAAACGATTCTCATTTACAACCGCGTCATATATAGAAGGTAACCTACCATGACTACCTACTATTAGGAAGTGTTCAAGATAAGTATACTAACCTATTATTCAAATAATTAATCACCATTAATTTTGTTCTGAAGATACCTACATATTATTATTTAAAAAGTTTATGATAATATAAACTGTTATATTAGGGGCCGATCTTTTTATCTACCAATTAATTTACTTGACATATTTTTACCATAGAAACAATTGTTTAAACAAACGTTTCTATAGTAAATATGTGTCAATTAAATTAAATGGAAGATGAAAAGATCGGCCCTAAGCCATAAGTCGTCTACGTAAGCAATATTTGTTGTTAAAATTTAAATGTTGAATAATTAATGTAATTAAGTATAGTTTGGGCGGGTAATGGTATGTTGTTTTTTTATATTACCAAGGGCCCAAAAAATACAAGTTTACAATTACGAATATTACTGCAATAATCAGTAAAATAAACCAATAAGTTATCCAAAAAAACTTTGTTCCTATATATGTACATATAATAACACTTGTAATTTGTAAACTTGTATTTTTTATGAAACGGGCCCCGGTTGGCCATCTATTGATGTATGCTCCTACCTTTCTTTTTCGAAATGAGCTACGAATACGAGTGGTATCATAAAAGTGCTAGTTAAAGCTTCACTAGAATCGAATTTCTTATTACTTATTTCCGATGTTTGAAATATCCTTGACAATGTCAATACGGCGTTAATAAAGTTAGAGCAAGTGTTTCGGTATGAAGCATACAGAGAAAATATAAATAAGTTGACGGGTTGAACTGAAAGTTCGGTTTTTATAATAAAATGACTTTAAAAGCACTTGATTATTTCTAACTTTACTTTAAACATTTTTTTTATTGCAGATTGTATTATGATACCTGTTATATAGGAATTAGCTTTTGTTTATGATTAGGTATAGATAGTTTTTTGGATTTACCTTGCAAAATTATCACAAGAAAAACGAATGAAAAGTACAAATTTTGCTGAAATTGTCTGTTATTAGTATCTATTTGCATCCTACCTGTCTGCGTCTATTCATTGCGTTTTATTTCATTGATTCATACAATTATGAATCAGTAAAGGTAATAAGCAAGATTTCACCAACGTAACGAAAAATTGTCGGAAACGTACTCTGATGGTTGAAAACCTAAAGAAATCTGACAAATTTTACTCATTTATTTCACTTATAATGTCAGTTTTAGTTCAGCCACTTTATATTAGTTCAGAGATGATGAATATTTGTTTGCATATGTTCTAAAAGAATCTATTTTAAGTTTTATCTAGTTATTCTTATGCAGAAATAAGCATTCGAAGAAACATACCAAGAGCTTATTTAACTACCAATTAGGTGTACGGTTTTAATTAAAGCAACAATGGAAACTTAAACAAAATACATTTTTTATACTGTGTAGTCGTTTTGCATTTTTAAGTTCTTGTTGAGTTTAAAACACCGTTAAACAAAAATTCGTAGTAACTACCTACAGATAAAGTTTCATTACTTATGTATAAAATATTGATTCTGAAAGAAAACCAAACAGAACTCTTTTTAAACAATTAAGTCATAGCGACTAATGAAATAATTCATTTTTGTTTAAAGATGCGAGCCTACTAATAAATGTTTAATACGCCTTATAATTAATTATTAATAAAAGTCTTACCTTTTCGTAGTATCGCTTTCCATCGTACGCACGATGCACAGTTCCAGATAGTCCTTCAATAAGATAACAAATGTTCATATAAAAGCACCATCGAAAACGAAACATCAGTCCACACACCACTCGCGAATGACGACCCACAACTGAAAACAATTCAACATTTATATTTGTGTGTACCATCGTTTCTTACATAAATGCTGAATTGCTTTGTTTAAATTTTGAAAAGTTTATTTTATCAAATAATCATGGCAAGTTTTAAAACTATCGACGCATTTACAAAGCAAATCGTGTATTTTATGCAAGAAGATGAAAAACCCTTATCAGTTCTACTTATGTAATAATTATAGGTAGCTAGGTACCTAAGTTTTCTATCACATTTGTTTAAATTAGGTAGGTAGGTACCCGTTGTGATTAGAAAATTCTGTATGTTTTAAAATATGATTATGAGTAAGTTGTAACGGTCCGATTGGGCATGAGGCTTAGAAGGTAGAAATTGATTCCTATTTGATTCGGAGATTATGCTAAACATTATTAATTCATTTTTGGTTGTTGGTTAGATTGTACGTATTTATTTGTTTACCTTCCTTTCGACATTTTTATAAGGTTAAGGGTGTTTGGTACAGATTTTCAAAAATATTTTTTTCTGTTTATTTTATCACATATAGATAATTTATAATGTTTACATGGCAGTAAACGCAAAATTTTTCAAAAAAAAAACAAATGTATGTACTAGTAATTGTCGTTCAAAGTTCAAATCTAATTTCGTGTTTATCTTGAAATCTAGTAAGAGAATTACAAAACTTTTGGTTTTGCAAGTAGAATAGCCAATGTACTGTTTATTGAAATATTTTCATTGCAATAAACGCAATAACATGTTTATTATAACTGTTATAAAAATTAACAAAACTGACGTTTACATAAACTCTTAATTTGTCGTCCTAGAAAATACTTAACTGCGATAAAATTATATTCATTGCATAGCTTAAAATATCTACGTTCAAGTTTAATTTAATAACTTCATCGACATTTTTTAGTTTTCAAATTAACGCGAAATTAGAGATCGAGTGCATTTTCGATTTTCCATCCCGTAATTTTGTCTCCGTCTAATGTCTCCCACTCATAAAATACTAATTCTACCGCACGCCGGCCAGTAGGGGAGGTAAACATTTGATAAATACCGAAAGCAATAAATCTTTATTGCTTATGATTAGTGGAAGTTGTGGTTTTAAGTTTGACTCGCAAATTTTGAAATGGTAGTTTTAGTCGTAATTACATTTTGATGGATTTATTTATATTTATAATTAGATACTTATTAGGTAATTAATATATTTATTTATAATATTTATACCTTCTAATTATCTGTAGGTACCTATAAGTTTAGTAGACAAACTGATTTTAATTAAGAGTAGCGGAACTCGTGTCCTTAACTTGAATTAAAGACACGTAAATTACGTAATCGTAAATAGTAAATTACATTAATTACATTACATTAGTTAATTATATATATATATATATATATATAGTCAAAGGTTAAACGCAAACTTGGCTTTATACCACTTTCCTGCCGGGCCGCCAATTTTTATTGTAACAGGAAGTAACAAGTAAAATAAGACATTTTGCTACATAAATTCTGGCATATTTTGTCGACCAGTTACTGACACATCTGGAAACCAACCTCGACCAACTGAAACATTTCAAAATACGTTCAGATTCTATTTAATTTTAGTGCTCGATAGTTTAAATTTTCAACATTTTCAAAATATTTTATAAATAATTGACCCTAGGCCCTCTAGAAATCTTAAAATTAGAGATCCAAAGGAAGATTTGTTAGCAACTCCATTACCAGAAAAATAAATATTTTCGATTTCAAATTGTATATATTTTTCTTCTCCTTTTTTTTATTTGTATATAGTATATAATTTGTAAGTATGTATATATTATTTGTATTGCTGCCGTACAGCTAAAAAACAGCAGCCTACGTTGCTAAACTAATGGGCTCTAGGGCCTACAACAAAATGAGACTTTTTTTTAATTTTTTTGTTTGACAATAAATGTGATATATGGTTTTTTATGGTCTAACATGAAAAAAATTAGTAGATATCTCATGTACAATTAATTACGATTATTTACGATATTTTGAGCTAACCAATACTGTCGAAAGACCCATGACGTCATCTATTTCTATAAACGTTTTTTATAAACCAATTTTTATAAGTCGTGGAATAACTTGAAGCTTGAATTACACCTGTGACTAAATGTATAATGAGCGTAAGCGTAAAAATACATTTAATTTTGAATTATCTAATTTCTTTGTATTTAATAAATAATCTTTTATTCAAAAAAAACTTTTTCTTTTTAATAGTAGCAAATAGGTAACTAATTTTTACATTATTCAGAAAATTCAGAACAGCAAGTCTGTTCGTAGACCGAAGGTTTATGATTCTAGAGCTAATGAATTATGTTAATCCATAAACCAAGGCGTTTCTAGGATCGCTGTCGGTTCCGTATTGTCCTCAACTATTCGGGTAGTGATGGTAACATAAAAAAATAGGGGAATACACTAGTTCGCTTAGTATTAGTGGCGCCCCTATAGCGGAATAGTTTGGCTAAATTACCTACAAAACACCCTTAAGAAAGACCTGCGCACTAAAATAATTTATGATTCATAGGCGTACGGGTTAGTATTTAGTTTTTTGTAATTAATGTTTATTCACTTCTTGTTTATCATATCTCTCGAGATTGTATTTTTCCATTCAAATATTCAGTTTAAATTTTAACTTGTATTGTAAGTAGGTAAGTGTAATTCTGTTATTAACAATTATGGCCTATCCAAACCTATATGCAATTCACGTCATCAAAAAAATGTTACTAGATTGTTTATTTGTAATTCGGTTTAAAGTTTGGAAAATGACATATTCTATAGACGATTTACTTGCGCACATATTACATGGCATAAAGAGAGACTGCAATTTATTAGAACCGTCAAAATACGAGGTACGAGATGACAGCACTGTGTGAAACGTCGTCATCTAGTAACCTTGTATTGATGACGTAGATTGCATATAGGTTTGGACGAAGTGTAATTCCAAATTTACTCTCAGATTTATTGCTACGGTCATGATATTGTAAATTTACCGGAAACGTGGTCATGGAAAATTCAAAATGTATTTCGCGGGCTGTGTTTTTAGATTACCTTTCTCGAATTTGATAATTTTTGGGAAGGCGGATGTCTTTTATCAGAGAAGCGTATGCTGTCTTGAGTGTGGGTGAATGGTATGTTCTCATTGATTAAGCTCTGTAATTAATTAAGGCGTTTGGGCAGATTAACAGAGATGATCGATTTAATATAGTTTTTTTTTTAATATAGTATTTGGATTTTTGTTGGGCCCGGCTATATATATACTCCACGTGGCACGAGAACCCCCTTTTTTTAGGGTAAATGTAATTGCTTCGTTGATCAATTGGTATCAATTGATAGTACTGATTCAATTGATTTCACGTTTCGTTAGTTAATTTTATTTTTCACTTGTTTTTAAGTTGTTTGTATTTTTTTTTGTTTTGATGGTGACATCCATTTTAGTTTTCGGATTTAATAAAAAAAACTAGTTGCGCCCAATTTTGTTTGTGTGTATGTGACTTCTCTTATTTTGATTGTATACCCTCCATAAGCTCGTCAGCCGATTGATGCCGGTAATTTTTTTTATTTTTTTGTTTCGTTGCTTCGTCATTTTGGTCGTAACAAAAAATACGATATATATCACGATATATTCCAATGCAAGTCATGCATAAGAAGTTACTAAATTGTACCTACTATTGTAATGTTAACTGTATGTGTATGTAACTTTAAAGTTTTGAACGTGGCATATTTTACCGATGATTTACCTACACGCAATGACGTGACTATAATATATTAGTGCTGTAAAAACACGAGGTTTTATTGATAACGTGTTTTGCAACCTATCGTGAATAACGTGTATGCATCTACTACAATATTTTCTATTAATAATAATATTTGACGCACTATGTCGTTTTTTACAGAGGGTCTAGAGTTAGTTTTTTCAGTTTTTGATTTTTTCTAATAGATGGGTATCTACCTATTCACTAATAAAAACAATTCGTCATTTTCAATTCCATCAAGCGTTTCAATGATAAATATCGGTCAGATTTTTGGTGTTAAAAGCAGTTTAAGCATATTCACCGATAGTTAAATACATATTAAAACGCCGCCATTAATTGCCTAGTAACAAAATGGACGTTTCTATAGACCTGTTCAAGTTGATATTTGATTTTATCCCTGTATTATCGTTCTTAACACGTATGTACCTATATCTAGCTCTATATATATATATAATTCAAAGTAGAATAGATGTAATATGAAAGTCTAAGAAGCAGTAACTTTAGTATTCAAATCGAGACCGAAAAGATAAATCACGCTTGAAATTATATTGCCTAACATGACTTTTAAGGTAGAACGAGGCAATTTATAAAAACAAAGAATTTATATAAAAAATGGAAGGTTTAGCTTAAGAATCTCAAAAATAAATTTATTTTCGGCTAATCTATATCGTTTTTATGTTACAAAATTCTTCTAAATAAGTTTAAATTTATCGTTATTCCTTTATTTTAAAATCGTTATGGTGCCTTCTCACCAGCCAAAGTAAACGCCGCACGTACGCGCCTCTGACGGTCCATCCGATTCGTTTCGAGTCGGTATCTTCGGACCATTGCAGACCCATACGGGCCACCTCGGGCCGTCTGTTTCCCACGACGCGTTGATACGAGCTCTAGCGGCGTTTGCTTTGACGACACGGCCCATACCACTGCGGGCCGTGGGAAGTCACCTTTATTAGGCTACTTTAATAATTTATTCAAATTAAAAGATTAAAGATAATTATTTTTAAAGATACAATTACGTTTTGAACGTTAAGTAGGTATGTATGTTTTATTATAAAATAATAAAGTTTTTAACAAATTCTTTGCAGCCGAACGATTATTAAAAAGAACACAAAAATATATTTCCTCGATTTATTATCGAGGATTTATGTCGATATTGTTAATTTTATTATGCTAATTAATAAGAAATTACTATCGAATTGTTATTATTCATACATATTGTATCTTACAGCAAATAATATTTAATTACGTTTTTGAAATTTTTAATTGTTATATAGCGTGTTCAAAAAGTCTTTCAATGTTGGTTGGCTGTGGAAAGAACAAGGCATGTCTCGGTTTAAGTGCCTAATACACGTCGAAATTTTATTACTATGACATGACGAGAAATAATGTATGACATGTTTCCACAGCCAACCAAGACCGAAAGACTTTTCGGACGTCCGTTACTTATCAATAACGAACAACGTATTAGCAATTGTTATTATGAAGATTGACGCGAATCATTACCAGTGAATCATTATGAATCACCTACATATTAATACAAATATAAATAGAACAAATAAACATATTTATATATTTATAAGAACCCATTACGCTATTGATTGATACAATGACAATAAAGGCAGCGGCTATCACTACAAATTAATCCAACAGACAGGTACTGAGTAAATAACGAATGGGTAGCTATGGTTGGTGGTATAAACGTCTGAATCGAAAATAGAAAACGAAAATAGCATTTTCATGTTTTAACCTTTACAATGTAAATCACAGCATGGAAAATTTAAGTATAGCAACGTTTATATACTAATATTTAATTGTAAGTGTAAAGCAATCAGAAGTTGGCGATTCTAATTTATTAATTAAGTAGCATAAAATCGCAATTCTAAAATTAATAGTAGTACAGTCTATCGCAATTTAAATGACTCTAATAACTCGATTAGTTACGTTAAAAGGCTGTATAATTTAAAAGTAAGCGCACACTATGTCGGGGCGCAACAGACCTCAGCGGGTCGCATCGCAGCGCAAAATGGTGCGTATCGGCGCATATTATGGTGTGCCGGGTCGCAGCGCATTGACGAATGTTTTGACCAAAAAACACGTTGTATGTAGATACTTATGTACATGTTAACTGTTTACAGCTTACGTAGCAACGTCGCTCACTTATTTGGAATCTTCGAACATTCTCACTCAATTCCGTCTGCTATCGTACATTGCGGACGAGGCGGGTCGGGCCGTATCGCAAGCACAGTAAATCCGCCGCGTAATACTACGACCCGCTGCACCCCGACATAATGTACGCTTACCTTTAAAATGTAAAAATAAATAATATTATATGTATCTACTATTAATTCGCAAAACATTTGTAAAGGCATTCGAGTGACATTTAAATTGCGATAGACTGTAGATACTTCACGTATTTTTATTCGTTATGATGTTTTTTAAATAAATCCGATATCGATCGTAATATTTCGCACCGTTCTTTATGAAGTTCTTACCTTATAATGATATCTTCAGAGAATTTTGGACGTGAAAATTTTATGCACGTTCAAAACGAAAAGCTTTTCTCGAAAACCGGTATAAATAGACATCTATAATATGTAACAATAATGTCAAATTATTCTTAGTATATTTTTAATAGTTTTCTATTGCTTCACGTTTTATTCTTCTTATGTATTAGTATTATTAAAAAAGTTGTAGATATTTATTTTAACGAAAAAAGTTTTTAAATTACCTTATAAATATTAATTGAAAGCTTTATGTTTTTTCTCTATATAGTAAAATCTTCCGTTAACGTATCTATACATTTTTTTATAGATACATACCTAGTATGATATGATTTTCTTGTGGGTTAGTAACTAATATACCTACTATACTTTTTAAGATATACAGGCGCCTACCTAAAGAGTATCTTTCAATTGATATCCAAAAGATATTCAGATTTGATTTGGATGTTTTCATTTGTGTCTCTAAATAAAATGAGGGTAAATGCGTAGCCGTAAGTTTACTGGCGCTAGAAGTTTTGCTTTATTTACATTAATGATGATAGATGAAGCAATCATCATGTCGTCGAGTAATGTAACGCCTATTCTGATGGCTACAGCTCATCTTACCAAATTCTTTTTGTAAAATTTAGAAGTATGTGTGTTACCTCAAGCTTCTTATATTCTTAAAATTTTTCAAATTTAAGGTTCGCGCAAAATAAAGTTGCAATAGCGATTGCGGTGATGGTGATTAAGTATCCAAGAAAACTCCAGCTCGTATACGAAAAATATAAAAGAAACGTAAAACAAGCAAGTGCCGTTAGTTTTCTAGATTTACCTAGTCTAGAATACTGGTCAAAGGTGGAACACTTTAATAATAAGTAATTCAGGAATAATGGATTAATTGTAATTTGTAATTATAAATCTACGAAAAAGTTAACAAAACGTATCAATTCTGGATTTTAACTCTTTTAAAGAACAAAAATTATTCGGACGGTGATAGTTGAATGTAGATAATAAAGACAAACGGTTTACAAACGATAATGTAAAAAAGTAAATTACAATGTACACGGTTTTTAAAAGGAAATGCGAGTTACTTTTTCAAAATAACGTAATTGAGTTATACAGCTCGATAACCTTGTCGTATTGGTGGACCGTAGAAGGTTACCATAAAATCAATTAATTTTCAACTACTTACGTCTCGGAGAAAGTAATATGGTTTTGATTTTGAAAGGGATCGACATATTTATCCAATACAAGTCGAAGCGATACTGAATTCCGAAGCCGTAAGTGCATTTCATTCCATTTCCTCATTCAATGAACTGTATCTAATAGAAATTGTGAATTTAGACGTGACACACATAATAAAAATACATAATCATACTATCAGTGTATTTTGCAGCTGTGACGGCATTATTTTTGGACGAAATAATTACGAAAATGTCTTTTCGAGCGCCGGTTGCTTTGAAAATTGCCGCGGTAAATTAAAAAATAACAAAGCAAAGGAGATAGAAAAGGATAATCGGCTACCTTTAAAATAGTTTCCGAAAAGCATTATAATCCTCTACATATAACCTTATGCATATAAAATCTAGAGATTAGCGATGATGGAAACCGGAAGTGAAATAAAAAGTAGATTTAAATTCGTGAAAATACGAACTCCAAAGTTCAGTTAAGAAGGTGGAGCAAATTTGAATGCAGTAATGTGATTAAATTAACCATATTTAGTTCTAATTAATTTAGTTACAAAATACAATAAATATTTGTTTTATCCTAAATTAATATCGACGGTATTTTGGCAGAACGACTTAACCCTCACTTTTTGTGAAAACGATTTTTCTGACTATCTTATACATCTAAGGCAAAGATATCATCTGTCAAAATCTGTTAACAATATTCCGATTTTTTCCACCAGAAAAATCGATTTGTATTTCCGTAAAACAAATCTATCTGCTTATACATAACTACGCCGCAACATAAAATGTGCGCTCCTGTAAAATTTATTATTTGTGGGTTAAGTCGTTCTGCCACAACTTAGTCGATATCTATGCCTACGCTTATTCAATTATACAAATAAATTTTGAGAAACGTAGGATAAGAAAATAATTTTGAACGTCCAAATTAGAAGAAGATAAAAAACTTTATTACATAAAGGGAAATTAAATTAAATTGAAAAAACGCGCGCCCTAAAAATTACTCATACATATTTACTGAAAGAAGATGATGTGTTTAAAATTTGAAAGATACGTGCGTTTGCAGAAAATAGAACTCACATTTAATATTACTTGACACTAAAAGTACACTTATTTTTAATTAAAAGTTTCTGTTATTAGTTGTTGTTTCAAGACAAAATGTTTAAAGAATCAATTTTGTAATTTTATTAGGTCAAAATCGTCAGATTTTCGTTTTATATCAATATAAACTTGTAGATACCAATAAAAACAATGTAATAATAATAATTTAAAATTCAAGCAATAATTAACAAAAATATTAATTTGACATCCCATAAGGCCCGAGTTATAATTACCTACTATCTATTAATTGTATCTTAATTAAAATCGTAGGTAGGTACCTTATTTTGCATGGAAAATAAAAAATATATATAATATAAGTGTATTCGGACATTTGCAGACATAAAATTCTCAGTTTTCAACTAACGCTCGGCATTCGAGAGTACCATTAACACATCCGGAGCGTGTAGGTACGAGGTTATAAAATTTAATTCAGGGCGGTTAATGAACCTCCACTACATTTGAGTATAAAATGTTCCCCCGTACTAATGGTCGCTCAATAATTGAGATGGTATGAACACGAATTCACAATTTAACTGTCTGGAACAAAGAGTCTTATAATAACGTATAGTAGGTTCAAATATGGCAAATTATCTGTAATTACAATTCATAGAAACCAAGAGCGCACTATTCTTGTTTAGTGTCATAGGTACTGACGTTGCAGTAAAACCGTGCTTTTAAGTGTGCGTATAATTACTCTCGTACTAGAGTGACAATAAAAGCATATAATAGGGATTGTATGTATATGTGTAGGTATACTAGTTAGTGATTACATTTTTATTAGTAAAATGCGGTTTTCTTATTGCATCACAAAATATTTGTTTATTAAAAATTTAATTAACTACTATCTTTAACTATAGGTAATAAATAAATACACTTATCTACCTATATTTTTATAAATCAGTAGCGAAATTGATTTTTTTTTTAATTCCATTTTTTATCTATCTAAATCTCTTTATTAAACGTTAGAGAAACTTTATGTTAAGTTATATTAATATATTGGCCGTCAGCGAAATTAGGTCAACCAGTAATTTTTACTGCTAAAAGCATTTTTTTGCGTACTAAAAGCTTGCCGTATAGCTAAATTTGATTTGTAACTTATTAAACATGTCAAATAAAGCTTTTCCCAGACTTGTGAGTTTACTAGATGTAAAACTTCATCGGTTTCCTTTTGGAACACGAATTGTTAGAGGCTCTTATCTTTATTTTACAACTTTTTCGGTGTAATGCCGTTTATTTTATTTATCACAACCATAAGTTCATAAATCCGTTTCGAATGTAGAAAGTGAAAACGTCAAAATAACATTAAAAAATTGTGTTTTTAATTAATTATACAAAAATGTAAATCGTTACAATTAAAAAACAAATAAAATGTGTTTTTTCTTAGTTTTTCTAACAATAAGAAAAGGTTTCTTAAGTACTACCTACGTCAAATATGTACTGAGTATATTCAGATAACGCAAAAAGAAAATCAACAATCGTCATTCTATAGTTATACGAGAACGTGAAGTATGGCATTTCTTGAAATTTTTTAATTTCTTTTCGAATTTTGTATTTGTTGTATACCATGTTTTTTAAAATAATATTTTTCAATAAAAATGACTGGTCATCAGTCTTGTAGGATTTACTTGTTACTTCAGAATGATGGTTATTCGATTATTTCTTTTACAAGTTGAATTGTTTTAGATTATTTGTAGATTTATGTTTGGTGTAGACAGTGGAATTTATTAGTTTTATCTAAGTACATGGAATATTAAAGAAAAACACTAAATTAGCGACACGATATTGTTTAAGTTAAATTATTACAGGTCCACATTTTAATCGTACATTAAAAGATAATTTGTGTTAAATTTGTAAACGTTTGGGCTGTGTTTAATATACTAATATAACGGCAATTAGGTTCTAAAAAAGAAATTTAGTTTTATTGTAGTTTTTTTTTGTAAACGAGTCACAAATGAGCTTTAAAAAATTACAAAAAATTCAAATGTTTTCGATTACACGTCAAATAAATGCTTCGATGCTTCGTATTGTATAAAAAAATGTATTATCAATACAGAGCGACTTTGTTTAAAATTCTGTATAAATTACACATTTTTATAACTTTTTTAAATTTTGATTAATGATCTTTTGAAAAATAGCGACAATTCAATTTCACCTAAATAATTGTGATAGGTAGATATAATTAATATATATATAATTTGAGAGAAATCGTGCAGTCTATAAACGAATATTTTATCTACACCATAAATCAACAACAACGTATTGAAATTGCCTATCTATGGCGGTCAATTTAAACACAATTTTGTAGAATTATAAATGTTTCGGAGTTAGATATGCATTAAATACTTTATTCTTAACTACAGATATCGATCAAAATAATTTTTTTTAGGTAAATATACCCATTCATTGCATTACTCAATTATAATTAACTGGAACTTTTGAAAGAAAAATTCAAATTCACATTATCTAGGATTGTAAAATTTGATGGTAGAAATATTTAATTGTTGATCATTATCTAGTTATTAAAACTTCAAGTTTTGCCCGACAAAACATTTATTTTATCCGTGTAATTTTAATTTTATTTGCGTTCACAAAAATAATCGAGACAAAGAAATTGTGAAATTAACGAAATATCTGGCTAAAATTACAGATTACAGCATTAATTACGATCTCTTGTAATTTCATCAATATTTCTTTAATTTACGGTTTATATAATACAATCGTTCTTAAATAACTTAATTCAGGACAATTTATTGTAGCTAATATTTATTTGTAATTATCTAAAATACAAATTTAATATTCGAAAGATTTGTTAAAACTTAATCAACTTACAATGAGTAATAAAACTTTAAGATTTAAAACTTAAAATTTTAATATCTAAGTAAGCAATTTTAAGTGTATAGTCGCTAGATTTGACAACAACGTTTCTGTAGTGCAAATACTAAAATAGTTAACTATTGCCTATTAGCAAAATACTGATAGGCTTATAACTTTAAGCTCCTAAATTTATAACATGCCGTAAATTATTAAAACACTACCTTTTGTTAAAGCTGTATAGTACGTAATTTATTAGAATGATTACAAAATTATAGGTAGGTATTTCCTTATAGAAAAACAACTTTCGTTTTATATTGTGCGTTATATTAAAAATCTATCACCTGAGTTTTCTAATTTTACGACGTTATTTTGCTCGAAATTTTATAATATGCAATTTTGTCTTGTCGCAGTTCTTGTTATATTACACTGTATCTACATATTTTAGATCTGCATATTTCAGTATGTTTACATTGCCCATAAGTATCATCTTAGCCTCTCCTAAAATAAATAACAGTTGTTCGTGTCACGATCCAGATATTATACCCCTTTATATTTCAGTTTCCGTCTGCTCATCTGACGAGTGCTTTACAGCTGTAGTAGGTCAAACGGGGAATAACAGAATATTTCGATATTGATACTGAATATTACGGTTTCTATTTTTGGTTTTATACGACTTTTTCGTTTTCTCGATTTGATCAAAGTAAAATGAAATTGTAACCAACGACTTTAAGGTCATAGGTTGAATAAGATTTTGCATACTTGTTCTTAGGTACGTTTCGTTTACATTACTTGTCAACGAATGTTATTAACTTCAATGATAGTACGAAATTTTAAATATTTATTTGTAATTCTGAAATTATTATAAAAGATAGGCCGACAAGTAAATGCTGTTAATAAACAATTATAAACATCTTCTGAAATAGGTACCTACTTACAATATTTTAGCATTAAATAGGTGAGTATTTAAGTATTTAAATATTATGCGTAGGTGCGAAATGGATAGTATCTATTTTTTATTAAATTTTAAAAAATGTGTATGCGAAAGAAAATGTACCTACTTGTTAAATTTAATTTTCTATTTATAAATTCTCTTTTCGTATGAGAAATTAATCGTAGGTAGGTAATTAACGATGTTAGAAAATTGAATGCACACAGATTTCGTAAATTGCCACGTAAGCCTGTTGTACATATTTATGCTCAGTAACTATCTAAAACAACTTAATTTCATTATAACTTATCTAGAAAACAGTTTAATCCAATCAGTTGCGCTCTAAAAATTTAAGACGTAAAGTAAATTATTAATCATGCTCTTCTTCACTTTCCTTTGATAGACAGACACAAAATATTTTATTTTTCCTTTCAAGAAATAATTTTGAGTTTCTAATTTCAGCGAGAACGTAGAACGCCATCTGTTACATATTATATGAACCTATTTTAATTTAATTCTTTTTAAATGCGGGAATTTCGGTACGGTAAAAATTTTGTTTAAACTTAATACTTAATATGGTGTATATGCTTGATTTTATGACTTATTAATAAGCAATATCTTATAAGTTGTATTAAACAAAAGACGAAAAACTTATTTTTCAAGAAAAGTTTTTACACAAGTTGTTTGTCTAACTCGATTTTAATTTCCTATCGACTTTTACTAACGTTCAGTTAGCTACAATCTACTTATATAAAAATCTTAAATGTTGACTAAAACATTTCGGTTACTTAAAGGTAGGTAAAATATGTTAAGCTGGGTCTAGACTGAACAAACATGCTGTTCGCGAAAACTTAAAACCGGGAGTGTTATTTTTCAAATCCTCTTTTGAAACCGATTCTAATAATTAAACAAAGCCTCACAATATTTGTCCTCTCAAGTATAACATTTTCTGAAAATTAAGTTACGAGATTTTGTAATTTAATCATCGACATTGTGCGTTTGACAATAAGTAGATATCTATGTATTACATTGATATAAAACTTGTCTATTTTAATATTTAATCGCCCTTCATTTTCTATATAAAATAATTTATGTAGGTAAGTAGATAACGCAACCAATAGGATAAATTTAATTCTTGTTGTAGCTATAAAATGTTTTGGTAACTTTACTAACTTAGATTATAAATTCCTTAAATGACGATGAACTTTATATCCGGTACCTACCGATAAAATATAGATAGGTATTCAAATTGTGGGAAAGTGAACATCTGGACTAATTGTAAGAATAAATTATATTTGATTTAAAGCATTAAACGTCAAACAATTATAATTTCGAAAAGAAATAACGTACCTAATGGCAATATCATATTTTAGTGTTATCGTAATATGTACCTTATGTTATATTTAGAGCGTAGAACCTTGTTCGCTTGGAAACAACAAAGTAAAACTTTTCTGGGTACAAGCTTCATTTACTTCTTCTTTAGTTCCCAATACTTTCTACTTAATCAATTATTGCTCACCCAAGTTGTTTGTGTATTCAGTTTCAAATCATTAACAAAACTGAAACAACCAAAGGGTTGTCCGTGTAACTAAAAACAGCTAGCACAGCAACCATTTTTGTTTCACTACAAGTGTTTGAACGGTTTCACGTTCGTAATAACTATTTAAACTATTTATATAAGTATCTTTGTATATGTACGAATATTTAAAAGAAGGGGCATCCAATTTTTTCGCTTAAAATTATTTATTAGATAATCCTCGATTATTTTCGGTTTTTATCAACAATATAAGTTACCTATCAATATTCATTTTAAAATTTCTAGGTACTAAAAAGTACAAATCGTTTACAAATAATTTAATATTCTTCGTGAAAGTACTAGTGCGTACATAAATTACTCATCTATACTTAAATGTAATAGAGGAGCGATGTGCTCAGACAAAAGTAATCACGTTACGGAAGAGTAAGGTACATAACATGCTAGGTAAACGATTTTTCCGACGACCACGACGAAAAGTGCATAAAGTCGCACCATTAAATATTGTCGCAAGTTGAACATTACGAACAAACAGGTCGATCGTGCGTAAAGAAATTGGTTAGCCAATCATAAACATCGTAGGCCGTGTGCAATCGTTACACACGTTACTCAGCCAATCAAAAATCTTCTAGCCCTAGCCCTTCTAGTCTTTACGCACAAGCAGTTTCATTACTAAATAGAGGTCGCTTTTAAAGTGTCTTAAAAGTATAATGTATAACACGTGCTGAAAGGATATTTATCAATAGTTATACACAATATTATAGTATTTAATACTTTCAACTGTTATAAAAAACAATCTTGTTTATAATACGTGTGAAAAGTGAACAAACGGTCGCGCGAACAATTTTCACAGTTCGTGCGCAAAACACGGTTATTTCATAAATTGTTACATAAAGTGACTGATTAATATACATGAATTATACATGATTAATATACGAATACAAAATAACTTTTAACTAATCTTAATAATATATAGGTAGGGAATTTCAATTAATAATAAAGGGTTAATTATTCAATTTAAATGAATATAAATGTATTTCAATTAAATAATATTATCTACTGTTTATAATTAACATGGTATAGGTACTTAACCAAATTGAATATCAATATTTAATTATGTTTTATTTATAGTAGGTACTTATATAGGTACTTAACATATTGGATACGATATGGTAATTTTTTTACGAAAATAACAGCTATTCTAAATTACGGTTAAGTAAATAGTTTTGTTACGAGCAATTTGTTTCTAAATTGTAGGTACAGTGCGTATCTCGAGATGTTTAATTGCGCATATGGAAACAGCAGTGTAATGTTACGCAGATAATTGATAGATATTAATTGTGTTTATCAATAGAAATCGGACAGTCAGAGATAAAGTTAATTAGTTATGCTACGTAACAATTAATTTGATTAGCCTCTTGATTTTTAACTTCATGCAAATTATTGTTAAATTATTGAATTATTAGATAGGTATTAATAAACAGAAACTTTGGATAATATCACGCAATTAACGGTAAGTAATAAAAGGGTTTAAATTACAATTCATATCTATGGGTACCTAGTTTTTAAGTAGAGTTCAAATTTCATTATACGCTTAAATTTTAAATTTGGAAAGTAATTTCGAAAATATTTAAACAAACACGACATCCTTACGATAAGATACGCATAATACGATAAAGGAAATTTGGAAGAAATCTCGAAACGGTTATAATTATTTATTTTCGTTAACGGTACAGTAAGATTCTTTTTGGGAATGTTTTCTTTAATTAAATCGTAATAGAACCCTTCCCTTTTTAACAACAAATGATTAAAATACGATCTTTCGGTCCAGAAGACTGATTCTTAATCTGTCATAATAAAATTTATTTAACCATCAAAAGTGTTGGAGTTTGTATTAAAATTTACAAGAATGTTCACTCGCCAGCTCTAGATTATTTTAAAGTTGACAGAAAGTCAAATAATACCTACATATATCTAGATAATACGCAATTTTATTTGAGAAATGCGGTACAACGATTAATTTATTAACTACTAAAGTAGGTACGTAAGTAGTGTACTAAAGTAGGTACGTATTTGGTTATTACATAAGTATGTAATATATTATTTAAAAAATGTTTAAAAACGTTGTATTACTTCACATCTTTACAACAATAAATCTTTTATTAAATAATTATAATTTTTATTGTTAATTGTAATAAAACGTTCAAATCGAATACTATTTGTCTTTTAAGTAATGTCCACGCGCTCTTTCATAAAAATTTATTTGTTTGGGCGACTAAATACGTAAATACTTTTTTGTCAATAATTTCCGATGGACTGCTGCTAATAACTTACAATTTCCTGTCATTTTAAAGTAGATAATGCCTTTAGAGGAGATTATTTCACAATATACACCAATTTAATGTTGTTCGTATTTTAAAAAAATTATACTTAGGGTTAAAACCTATAAAATCATTCAAATAAATTTAATAATTCCTATAGATATGTGTATTTATTTATAATTCATTTGCAGACAATACCTACGTAAACGTAATATGTAAACTGTTGAATACTTTAAAAATTGCTATCCATTTCTACCTATATACGTAGATATATCGGTTGCAGCGATAACAAACCTTCGCTTAGGCTGGAAATGCTAATACTGTAAATCCTTCACAAAAGAAGTTTTACGTATCCAATCGTCCAAACAAATCGTGAAAGAACGTGCGGAAAAATACTTAAAGACAAATAGTACCTGTATAACTACTTTGTACTGTCTTCACCAAAAATCGACATATTTGTCAATTGCTTTTGATATTTGTTCGCCTGCAGTCAAAGGTATTTATGCAATTGCGCGTATTTGCTTGTTGCTAGAAGTAGGTATATCCTTAGAGTAGAAACATACTTCTAACAATAAGCACGTGCAAGTACATACTGAAATAGAACGACGCGCTTTTGACACTCGCTTACTTGCAGTTAAACATAGGTATAGATATATACGAACATTAATTTAATTATACTATAATATTTGTTCACGATCTTATAGTGTTACTTACTTAATAGATACTAATATCGCAATGTAAATTGTTATTATTACCACTGTATGTACCGCATGTATGTACTTAATATAATTTAAACACATAATATTCGCGCTAAAACAACGACCAGCTGTTGCAGTGTGGTGAAATTTCAATTAAAATTAAAAACAAAAAAAGGTTTAAATTTACAATTTCCAGATACAAAACCCACGGTCGTGACCTTTCTTTCGAGAGGTAATCTACGCAACTCTCCAAATTTTTTACCTTCGAGAGAGTTTTGGGAAAGATCATTCTTAATCGAATATTAATTACGTGAAAAACTTCAGCTTCTACCTCTCTATGTTTGAATATAAAGTTATTTCTATAGATATTAGCTGTAACTACCAGATTGTTTCCAGGTTAACTCTATATTATAGCTTACTGTTTATTTTTTTTCTAAATTAAATTAGGTCGGTACCCACTTATTATATTGATTGATTGATATTATTGATTGATTGCCTTGACTGTTAGAATCTTTGGTATCAGTAAATACAACATTATTACACATGAAAAATTATCTAATAATATATATCTATCAGATATTCAGCGTTTTACGTTAATCAATAACAATTAATCTTTGTATTAACCTGAGATTTTGTCGATCCTTTCGTTAATTATTTGTTGATGAGGATTTGCATTTCTCCTTTAGATTAACAGATAGTTACTAAAAAATTTTTAATTTTCGAGATAAATAAAAATATGTACATTTCGACGTATGCACGTAAACTATACCTACTGATTGTGAGTTAGTTACTAACATACCTAATGTATGTACCTAACGTCTTATAAATTCATTTATTCTTCATGTTCAATTATGCATTTTTTGTATTAGAAACATATGGCGAATTGAATCGAATTAAATAAATTTCCATTTTCCCATTTTAATGTAAGACGATCGCTAAGTAACGCTGGTGGCGTTGAGTCAACAAAGTCCAAAGTGCTTCTTAAATTTTCTTGAAACCCACAAAGCAAAGTACGCCCGAAACATATTTACATAAAAAGCTTTGAAGTTTAAATTTGCAATGAACGGCAGCTGGCGACACACTCATTCAATTAGTCTCTTGCGTCCGTATATCTCTAGCTTGAGGAAGGCTATAGTAATATTCATCTCCACAACGTTATTTTATTATGTACTTCATGCGTAAGCAATTTAGAATATCGCAGCAGTTATCGTTATATTACCTTGTTACTGACGACTTTTCCCTTCTTCTTTAATACGTATCGATTGAACTATATAATAATCTATTTTTCGCGAGAGTAATATTTTTAAATGAAGTAAGAAAAATTGGATAATCATTTTTATATATTTAAAAACCGTACATAAGATTTGACACGATACCTACAGGGTTCGGAAATTTACAAATTGCTCACATCTTACAAACTGTTACTTTTATTACTGTATCATTATTTACGAGGTCTATAAAGTTTATACCAGTTTCAAGCTCCTGTTCCTTGTATTGTAGTATGAAACCAAAGTAAGTAAACTAAAGTTGGAATAAAATTCTTTACCACTTACCCCCCAGTTTTAACTCTACGAGTTTGGGATTAGAAAGCTTTGAAAATCTCAATAAAGTGAAGCAAAACGCGACAATTTGAAAAAGATTTAGGAAACTTGACGTGTATTCCAGAAGCTAGAGAAGATTTTGTAAAGTAATAAAAAAGTACTTGGAGTTTTATTAGTTTTCGGTTGTTTGCAAAGAAGTGTCGCATACGAGAACAGTTGTGCTTGTTTTATATAATTTCTTTTTTCTGATGTTTCGAAAATTTTAAACACGTTTTGTTAATTGGTAAAACTTTTGCCGCTTAACGATTATTTTACGGTTTATTAATAGCGATTTAGAAATTCGATATTTTATTCAAATATTTTGCGGAAAATATATCTATCCTTAATTAAGATTATAAATTAATTTTAAATAGTTCTGAAACTTCTGTTGTTAGTTGACGGTTGAATATCTTAGTTAATTAAATTCTGAGTTTGTTAATATGCATAAAGTAAATTGAGAGGAAGACGGTTACCCCATCAGACTTGAAAACAGAAGTGAAGACCGAAGCTTTTAAGAATGCTTTGTTACTACTAAACAGTGGTCGTATTATCCTCGGGCTGTTACTTAAATAATTTTGAAGACCATTAGAAGTTGTTCAAAAAAAAAAATTATTAACAAAACTAGACACAAATATAGACACTTGCGTATGGACTGACATATATTTATATAAGTAATCACAATTTTTATAAGTTTATAGTAGGTATATTATGTATAAGGTTTACCAGTGGGTCACATTTTTTCTTTTGTTCTCTTCACTTTTCCTCTTTTTTATTTTTAAAAGTACAAGTAACTACACTGATGTGTGAGAAAAGATCATTTTAATTTAAATAAACGAACATTTTCACTAAAATTATTTTATAGTACATTTAAATATTTTAATTTAAATTAAAAATTGTTTATTTCATATGTTCGTATGTTATTTTTAAAAGTTTTTCATCGTTCTATTAATATTCCAAAATATTTTAAGAAACATACTTTAATTTTACTATTATGAAAACTTTTGTTTTACTCATTTCTTTTTCTCTGGTGATTAGTGCCCTTAAGAATCCCATCCCTTTTGTTAGGGATTTGCTATATTAGCATTTCCAGCTCAAGTGAAAGTTTGTTATCACTGAAGCTATTTTAAAGTGGGTATTGACTGCAAATGGATATACATATTATTAAATCGATTAGAATGATATTACAGGTTTTAAAAATAAGTATAATTAAAAAAATTCGAACATTATGTTGGTATATATTGTGAAATAGATAGGTGGTATGTAGGTATCTACATAATCCAATTAACAGAAATTAATTTTAATTTAGTCTGTTGATGATTTCAACTTCGAATACACATGTTTTTTTTTGTATGATAGAATCTATGTGTGTTCAATAATATTGAAGTGGATAAAAAAGCGGATTTAGTTATCGCCCGGCCCGAGGATTTTCCTGTGTTTTATGTTCATGTAAGAAGATCAAATTAAGCGACGAGCATTAGTTACATTTATTTAAACAATGTCGGTAAACGTATAAAAAAGCGATCGTGTATATTCATCGACCAAAAATAGGTTAAAATCGCCATTAATTCTGTTATATGACAAAACATTGAAATTAGGGTTATTTATCATTAGGGCACCAATTATGAACAACATATATTTTTTTCATTTAATTTTGATCACAATACAAGTTACGGAAAAATGTTTGTAGAAAAGTTAAAAGTAAAATTATTGTTAAGTTGCATTTCTTACGTCGGTTATCAGTCGAAGTAAGATTACAGTTAACGGGCTAAATTTAAATTAACGTTTTATTTGATTAAAATTGAATTATGTGTACCTACCTACCAATTATTAGAAGAAATATTTACGTATCCAGTCGCCCAAACAAATTATGAGAGAGCGCCCTGATATTACTTTGTGGATAAACAGTACGTAAAATGACCTGGAAAAATACGAAAACCGCGATAATTTAACGAGCTCAACTTACGACAATTAGGTATATTACGTATGCCTATCTGTTTGGTTCAAAACAAACAAATACAAAACCTTTGGCTAGGACTACCGAATTGCAATGGAGTCGTATTTTCATAATTAAAATTTTCCATTTGATTACTCATCTAATATAAAATTTTATGCCATCGCATGACGTCATTCGATTGCATTGTACTTCGACAGACTCTCGGCCCTTATCTGTCTCACGTTCGATGCTAACAAGTCGGCCGATCGGCGATGACACCTATTTACTTAACTAACATGTGGTCGTAATTTATTCGAGTCATTTTTAAATATAAAGTAAATTGTACATTATAGGAAATAGTTGAAAGTATTTGTTTAAATTTAAATGGGCACTGTTCGTGTGTTCAATGTAGATAATTATAAAATTGATTAGACACTTATCTAAATGAGTACTACCTCTAAGATTCGTATGTTCAACAAAACCCATATGTAACTTATGTAACATATGCAACTAGTAATATCTACTCACGATACCTAGATATAAAGAGCATAGATATATGTGCATTTTTCTCAAATTTGATTTGATTTTTCGCTAATTATTATAAAATTATTTTTTTTGAAAATGTAGACACAGATAATCCTCATATAACGCGTTTTATAAATTGTTGCTACACTTGTGTGACACGGTCGTGATTTCGATGTAACGCGATCTAAAAATTATATCGTTTTTTTTTCACACGAACCGGGGGACCTACAAATCTATACATGTATTTATAATGGAAATGTACATAAGGAGAAACATACAAGTAAGTACATACAGTAAGATCTCGATAGTTCGAAACTCTCGATGGTTCGGCATGCTCACCAGTAAATTCCCGATTCCCCTCTGCATCTGACTGTTCGTCACCACCGAATTATATTTGAATGCAGTGTAATTAGAAGAAATGTACTACCTATACTTATTTAGGTACCTACTTACTTTAGTTAAAAAATTCGGTATTTCTGTAAACAGAACCGTCTCGATAATCCGGCATTGTCCGAGTTCCGAGTGTACCGGACTATCGAGATCTTATTATGTATATCTATTTTTTGTGTAGTACCAAGACAAATATGACGATTCAAATATTCAATTTTCTAAATTTGAAAATGTATAATTTCAAATTTTTATAATTTTATGCTATGTATTTATTAAACAGTTTACGTTCTTTTAATTAGTACCTGCCTACTTGAATTCTTGATAGAATAAAATATGCTTTTGTTGAATATAATTATTGTTTATACAGCTACATCGTTTAATTAACAATTGGACTACGGTAATGAGGAATTAGACTACAAAGAAATTACGTTTATATAATAATAATAATAACACAAGGAATTTGTAAAAGTTATTTATTATTCATTTTCTATTTTGTTGTACCTCAAATATTAAAGCCGTAATTAATTTAAAAAAAAAAAACTGGTGACCTCACAAATACGAAATTATTACTTGGCAACGATATATTTATATTAATAATCGTACGAAAGAGAACAAAAATGTAGGAATAAACCACAAAATTCAAAGTCGAAATAGTTATTTTTAACTTTAATACTAACGCAAAAATAAAATATTTACACATTAGCATTCTTTTTACCTGTAGTTTTATTTAAGCAAATAAAATAAAATAATATAATTCCTCATTATTATTACAAGTATGAGAATCTTCGAATTATCGTTATTTATTTATTTGTTGCTTATATACAAAGTACCTATATTGCGGAACATAATCGTACATTAGCCATATTTTTTAGACTCTACATTTTCATTGTAAATGCATCACTGTATATGAAGAGATACATTTTCAATTTGATTTTTAACTCATTGTGAACTTTAGGGTAGGGATTGGCTGGTAACAAGCATATTAATATTATGTTATTTGTAGTAAACTATATTTTTAAAAATTATAAATAAAATAAGTATTTATTAATAGTTTAATTGTTGGAAATAAATAATTTTAAAGCCAATAATACACGATCACAAATTACATGCATTCATATAACATAATATGATCTGAATTGTTTAACTGCAGTAAATACCTATCAATGTCAAATTTTTACCTACACGGTATACGCAGATGTAAACATTTCACGAAATAGAACGTGTGTTTATTTCCCAAGATGTTTTATGTGTACTAGTTTTGTATTTTTTTAGAAACTTAAAGTTAAAATTATTCCATTTGATTAATTTCTATATATTCTTATTTTGTTTTAAAATACAGAAATATTTGAACCTCGAATATTTACTTACATTTCTTTATGAAAAGGAATATTTAAAAAAATTAAAATCCTCAGCGTTTATACCGGGGAAATTGCTACAGTGAAAAAAGCTTAAATAACTGAAAAAGATTATAAAATTAAGTTCCACCCTTAAATAATCACATTAGAATTCAGAGTTGAAGTTAGTTCCGCCTAACTTGCTGGCAACAGCCTAAAAGCAAATTTTATGTTCTTTAATCCAGAAATATTACGTTATCAGTATGTACATACCTATGTCTTATGTATAAAGTTCTTTATTTAAACATAATAACTATCTACTTAGAGAGTTATTTTTATTAGGCACCTTTTAATATGGCAGTAAATAAATGTGGTAGGTAACTATTTATATTTATTTATCTGTTTCAAAATTGAAAATCTTTTCCATGAAATACTACAAATCTATTATTATCAATTAATATAGTTATCACTTTTTTATTGTTAAGTTAGGTGTTGAAATAATATTTAATTAACTTATTTGCTATTACAATTTAGGAATAAAACTTTATTTGTAATTTTCAATTCGATATATCGACGTATAAGTACAACCTGGCGAACTCTAGCGTTTGAAATTAAAACATATTCTAGAGAGTCTATTGCAAAATACAGAATTTTTGTAAAAAGCTTGATGTATTGTAACTAATAATGTAACAGATGAAACATTGTGTTTATATCGTCAGTAGATAGACATATAAAAATTTGGAACTGAAAAACTGAAAAGCGTTTAATTTTTAAAATGGCTTTAGTTTGTAGAAAAGCTTTTAGATGGCGCAGTCGGTAAAAATCAATACAATATATTATAATATTTATACTATAAGTAAACGTATAAAATTCTGAAAATAAAGTCAAAACGATTGTTAAAAACTTGGAGAATTAAATTTAATGAGCAAATAAAATAATTCACTTGGTAAATTAAATTTTGTTTTCTCTCAAATTATTACAAACCCGAAGCTCTTTGTGTTTTAGTATTTCTTGATCAATCCTCGTGAATTGGCTGAACAAACATCTTGCCCCTACAATTTACCTGTATTTAATTGGCTTATAAGTAAGTATCTTTATGGTACGTTTCCAAACTCGAAAGTTAAAGAAAATGTTCACTTTTGTTTGGTATATTTTTCAAAGGCACCCATTATAAAAATTGAAAATATGAACGAAAATTATAAGTTTAATTGTTCTAATGCACTAAATGAAATTAGGTATATCTATATAAATATGCAGGGTGATTTATAGTTTATTAGATGTAAAAAATTGTAGGTAGATATGTTCAGCACGACATTTGAAACCGAAAGTTTCTATCTTTCTTACAAAGATATTCAAATTCAAAGACGTGCACGTTGTGCGAGAAAAAAATGCACATTTTCCACAGAAAAGCTATAGATATGATTTATTAAGAGAAACGACTGTAAACAAATTTAAAGCAAACGCAAGCAAATGTACTGATGTTGAATGCAAGCGTTACGACGTCGAATTAAAGTTTGTCAAACTCTTCGCATTTGCAGCGTTAAAGAGTCTCTCGGGAATTTTTCTATTGTATTCATTTGTATGGAATAGAGATACATTTTAAATCTAAGGGGTTTAGGTCGGGACTCCTTGGAGGTCATCTGCAATTTTCCGTGGAAGAAAATCGCCTAGTACATAAATATTTTACTTACGAAATATAAACTCAGCAATTTGGTCAATTGTATGACGAGGTTCGTCTGATCATTTATCTATCAATAAGCACCTATCTAAACAGTTCCAATACGTATGTAGGTATGTCCTTGAGGCCGAATAACTTTGTAAGGAAAATAAATAAAAGGAAAATTTAAAGTAAATGTCTTGCCGAATCTTTTTACATGTAATTATAAATCGCCCTGTATACCAATAAAGAAACGCATGTACAAAAAATTTCGAAAGTCATACTTATTCCTAGTTAGATTAGTGATTTAATCTGCTAATTCTATTTTTGTATGTTTTTCGTTTTATGTACTATCAGAAAGAAAAACTAAAGTTATGTCGACTTTGTAAAATCGCTAAACTAAAATCAGTCAAAAAAGTATGGGTTTTTTTCGTTGATACGTAAACCTGCTAACTCTAACATTTAATAATATCCGTCGAATAACCGTTTGATATTTGACAACGACTTATGTTAGTTATAATAAACATAATTAAAAACACCATGACTTTGACGTATCATAGCTGAATTTAGAGAAACTTAGATAATAGAACCACGCCTATTATTAAAAATCTAATAAATTACTGTTTTTAGACTTAATGCCACAGTCATATATATAGTGTAAACACACAACCATCGCTTTAGGCGTGAAGCTCCCCTTCGGTCTACAGATCTTGATTTAGCCTGACATAAGCACGCCGCGCCGCATACTCGCTTTCAATTTAAATTCAGGGACGACGTCATATACCACCATAAAATAATATCACAAACACCAAAGGCGTATTAAAATCCTAAATAATGTGGAAACATCTAATTATCACAAAATGTTCTTTATAGGTATTCACGTTATAACAAAAATACGGACTATCTACTACTTTCAGATTCTTTTTTACTTACTTATCAACGTGATGGAAAAATATATAAGCGCCTTTTTGGGAATTTACCTCATACTTCAAACTCATTTTTATCCTCGAGATTAATCTCGAGTACTCTTTGAACTAAATTCGTTTATCAAGTAAAAAAAACTGAAAATATATCTTTTCTATTTACAACTGGTTTTGTTTATTTTATTATTCATTTTATTTAATAATAAAACAGTCCTAAAAACAGCAACGAAGCTGAAACAAAACGTCTTTTTACCGAATGGTTTCATAAAATTTCCATCACGAATAATAAAGACAGTTTCTATATTATAAAGAAACGTTTCTATTTCCTCCGGGCGATTTGAAGTGGCGGAACCAAACACAAGAAAAATATATTCGCTAGTCGAAATTGACCTTCTAGCGCAACAATATATTCATAGTTTATACCACACAACAATGACCGATCAATCATTTCCAAGTTCAAGAAAGCACGTTAGATTGTTAAAACACTAAAAACGAAATCGAACGACGCATAAATATTTAGTATCTACTTAATTGTCGAAAAACATATTATCTTAACCTGTTCCGCTTCGAAAATATTGGTGCATTTATGTAGACGATTGAAAGATTGCTTATGCCTATAGTTCCAAGACCATCGGTTGAATCTTTAATTTTTGATGAGTACTTAAACTTGGAATTTCTCTCGTAAGGGCAATTTTTTTCGGGGACTTGGAGCTTTTCGATTCGTTATAACCCGGTTGGTCTTTGGCTCATCAGCAACACGTTTATATATTTTTTAAACGTTTGATAATGGACTTTTTGTATTTCAAAATTACTTAATATTTTGGTTATTATCTATAATACTGTAGGTAATGAGTTTATTGCCTTATTTAATAAGCCTTTAATTCCTTTAATTTTGTTGATGAATTAAGAACTTAAGAAGAATTCCATATTATACCTATATATTACAATACGAGGAAAATGTAACTTGTATATTAAATTGAACACGAATTCCGAAATTAATTAAGATTACCTGTCATTAGAAGTAATTCATGTATCTCATTAATCTTGTTTTTGCAGATGTGCGGAAAGCATGGAATCGTCAGGAGGTCATTATAGGGCAACGACAAAGTTCCAAGTTCGAGTCCGGGTTCAATTCCATATCTACAAATTTGGAGCTAACCAAAATTCCAGAAAAGCTATTTCTAAGTCCCAATTACACTATCGTTCAAGCTCAAATGGGAACTACGGCTATTCTACACTGTGAAGTTATCGATATTGGAGAAAGCACAGTATGTAATAAAGTACTTAATTTAAATCTATTTTGTTTTTTTTTGTTCCTTTTTCTATATAAATAGGTAGGCACTATAAGTAATTTCTTATAAAATATTAATATTTATAATAAGTAATATTTAAAATATAAGTCACTATATATGTTGTGGTAAATTATTAGGTGGTTACTTATTTAATATTAATGTTATACATATCGTGTACTTACGCATCTCAGAAGAGATTTGCCACACAAAATTTAGATACTTATAACGTGTCGAAAAAAGACGCCCTTATGCTTTGAATATATTATCTACTGCATTTTTAGAAATACAAAAATAATGTAGTCATGATTAAAAGTTATAATATAATTTGCGATTTAACTACGCATTCGCGCGTATGATGAAATTAAATTTAACGCATTCTCTAATGCACGTTTATAAGGGATGCCGATGCCGTGAGTTTCATCCGTGGCATTAAAAATTTATTAAATTAGTTTATCTTGGTCGTTAAACTCGCCGAGCATAGACATTTTTTACGTGTTCCGAAAAGTAGTAATCGAATAAAGTGAAGTTAGGTAATCTTGCCGGAAAAGCATGCGATTTTTTTGAACGAATTCGATGATTTAAACAGTTACGATCACGATAATTTAGACGCAATCTGTTTTAAAAATAGCCTTCCGATGTTTTAATACATAACGCGTTTTCAATAACTACTACTACAATTCGCAATCGAATTAATCGAGTAGTTGGTGTTTACATTTGATTTTAAAATTTCAGTGTGAAAACTGAAAAAAATTTTACTTGCATAACATGTAGTAAGTATATCAAAATTTCAATGCTTTTCAATATTAGCTTTGGATATACTTTCTATCAGATTATTTAATTGCATTTTTCTGTTGAATTAGTAATTACTTAGTACAAACAGGTGACGCCGACGCTTCATCGTAGATTTTCAGTAGGCACAATAGATATTACCGTAGGTATCGTCGTCTAAAATAATTATTAAATTAGATTAAAATACCTAATTATTTTATATACCTACCTACTTACTTAAATATTTTAGATAGCTACTTATATTAAATTGTTTTTCTAGCTAATACTATTAAATGCATATAATACCCACAAAAAATAATAAACAACAATTCGCTTTAGTTATACCTATATAGTCCACTAAAAGCGGAATATCTATAAGTCCATTTTTATATTTTATAAAAACCTAAAAATAATTCAAGAAAAACATCTATAGTATAAAAACAATTATTTTTATACATTTTAGAAAAACAAATGAAAGTTTTCAAACAACAAAAATTTATCCATTTATAAAAATGCGGTTGGTGCAGTAGATAAGCGTGGTTTATTAAAATCGACGTATTTATTTTGAAAACGGCATCAATTACGTATTAATTAGAATAAATAAAGGTCGCCTTACGGTGAATAAGTTCGGAGCAGAGTAAATTTGTAAGTTGTAACTTCTGTATAAAAAGTAAATTACTTCAGGAGATACCCTAATTCGACAAATTTCTTCTATAAACCAGTCTGACCCTTGATTTAGACCAAGAACTTGTCACGCCAACCTTTCTTACAATAAAATCGATACTCACCTTACATATGGGGGTGAACCTATTGCTACGCATGAGGTGTCAAGGAAAAAATCGAGGATTCTTTCAAAGTAAACCAAATCTATCGCTTTTAGATCCCATTTACTTTTGCCACGCTTTTACATAAAATTTATAGTTTCAAGTTTTTTAAACTTTTCATAAAACGAAAAAAATTAGCCACATTGAACGATTGCTAAATAAGTAACTACCTTAAATTTAACGCCAACTAAAATTATTCAAAATTTAATGAGGTGTTCGTGTAAATCAACTAATTTACAAGACACAGAATGATCAAAATCATAAGTGATACTACATTTTTATTACTTACGTTACTGTAGAACGAATAAAATGTTAAGAATTGCATTTTCAGAACAAGAGTAGGTATTTCTCAATTTTTAAAAACGTTTAGCTATACTTAACCGCTTATCTGTCACGGTACGTGCAGAAAAGTCGATCAACGACACACGATATTATTTATTCGTTCGAATACAACTAATTTTTCGCTCTGTAACTTTAAATATACATTTTCAAATGTCTACATAAAAATTAAGATCTTCCAAAAGTCATTTGTAAAGCAGAGTACAAAATATAAATTTAATATAAACGTAAAACAGTAAATTTACTTTAACGACGCCTACACGAAAGAAGTTAATTAATACCTATTTGATCATTTATTACAAATATCCTTTCAAACAAACTTCAAAGGTTTACAAGGTGTCCTCGAATTCCTGAAATTCTTTGAAAACGTACGAAATTAAAAATTGGCACTTGAAATACTGAGAACGCTTTGAATTTTGCAAGTCCTGGAATTTTCAGTTTAATTTGAATTTGAATTAGTCTTTTAAAAAAAATTCCGTGGTTATTTGTTACCGTTATTTAGTAGCACCGTTTTTGTTCATTTTTGATTTGTGGTATGCGTATCGACAATTGACTGAAGAATGAATGCAATTTAATTGAATAATGAGAAAACACTTTTTGGGTAATTCAAAGTTGTGTCTCTTACTTTCTACCACTTCCCTACTTTCTTCGACGGCAAATTTTCGAATATAAGCAAGTTATAGGTATTAAGAAAGAAATGCAGTTTCTTTAAAAATCAACCATTAATAAACACTGGTAATTATTTTTTTTAAATTATAACTGACGGAGCTTCAAATAAAAATTGTTTTTCATGCTTTCATACGGTCTATTACGTTTTATTTGGTTTTATTGTATATGTTTAAATTGAATTTTCCGAAGCTTGTAAAAATCACCAAGAATGTGCATGTGCGACATTTTTACGGTCGACCAATATGAAGTTATTGTTTAAAGAAAAATGTCCGAAACTTTTTCAAAATGAATTTTTGAAATTCCTGGAATTCTACCGTAAGTTTAGTAAACGCATACAGATAATACAATATGGGAAGCCACGCGGCATAAAGTTTTAAATATATTTAAAAAACATAGTATCCAATTTGTAACCGTATACGTAGAATGAATAACGATACTCCAATAAAACGACTGCGGCCGCGAACACTTACAAACTAACCAAAATAAATCAAACTCAAGAAAAACCGCTGCACTCTGATATCACTAAAAGAGACGTAATAATTTCAGCCATTCAAAAAAAGGAAGCAATCATACTAAATTTTGTTGAAACCTAAAACTAAAGGATTACATTAATAAATCAGGCAATATAAATGTAGCTTCGCGTACGTCCAACGAAAGAATTGGGAATTTATCTCTCGAGTAACTCAGGAATAAAATAATAAATAAATCGAAAACATAATATGGTTATTGTAATAGATAAATGAATAAATAAAGATAGGTACCTACGCAAGTTAACACCTTTTACAAAATTGGTATATTTTAAATTATATGTATAGGTAGGTAATTATAGTTTTATTCGTAATTTATTTGCATTCTGTGTAAATTAAAGGGATGGGGTGCAATAATTTAAAAGTTAAGAGAAGGTAATTAACTAATCACTGAAAGGAAAGTCTTTCGTTTCATAGCCACACATATAGTTTCAAATGGATTACCGTTTATAAGGTACTTACTATACATATTTGGTTATTTGGTTTATCTGAATAATCTATATACTCTATTCACCGAACCCGTGCAGTAGATATAAATAAATTGTGATAACAACGTATTACACGTAAAAATATAAAACGTAAATGTCTTATACATTACGTGAAGTAGCGCTTGCAAAGAAAATGAGTAAGGTATAATCTAAATTCTCAAGTTAACATGTTTCCTTGCAGGTATCTTGGATACGAAAACGCGACTATCACTTACTAACAGTGGGATTGCAGACATACAGCAGCGATAAAAGATTCTTTACATCAAACGGAAAAAGCGGACAGGTAAATAATTTAATTTTTAGAGTACGAATTTATTATTTTTTTATATTTCTTAAGAGCTTATCGTACCCTCCCATTCAGTAAAAGCATGTTTAAGGACAATAAGCAGAAACAAGGCAAATTTTATTTAAAAATCGATTTAACCGAGAAGACGCAATAAATACTTTATTTTGTTGCTATCTCTTGTCTACACGAAATGATTAAAAATATATATTATTGCCAGGAATGAAAGTACAGTCAGAAGAAACACTTTCTTGGGTAGATACCTGCTTTCTAAATTGTTGATTTGCAAGTATACTTCGATTCCAAAGTTGCCGAAAAGCCACAAATACACGAAAATTATGTAAAAGTTATAATTTTTTCTCTTTCTTTTGAACAACGGCAGTTGATTAGGTACATACACTAATTTTTACACAATTAACAGTAATTATTTATTTATAAGCTTTGTAATGTTATCTACTTACTTAACTTTTATTGCAATTTATACGATTTCGTAAGCATTCATAAATAAATACGTACAAACAAAAGTTTCATTAAACAAGTAGATTTAATAAATTATGGTAGTTAAAACTATAAAAATTTTCAAAAAGGAAACACAAACATTTGTCAAAATCAGTAATTTGTAGGTATCTATCATATTCAAATACTTATTAGGTGTAAAATTTTTAGAAAACATTAAATAAAAATAGGTTTAAAGGATGTTTTTATATTATTATTTTTTTACTGTAGAATGTGCGCATTTTCCAAAAGAACAATTTTCAAGTTCTTTGTATATTGATGTACTTACATACCTAATGTTTAATGTCCGATATATAGATTCATCGTGGCTTCTAAAATAGGTAAGCCATTCGAGTAGGTAATTTTAATACTTAAATAAAATAAAGTTTGTGGCTGAATGTTGTGTGTGGAATTTTGTACATTTTATCTTATAAATTTTATTTTGATAAAGATTTTATTATTCACGATGTTAAGTGGCGAAATAGTTTTTAGCTAAACTTCGCATCACGAAACGTTTGGCAATTATATTTAATTTAATTTATATTTAATTGTATAATTTTGTATTACAATGTTACATTATTGTAATTTTTATTACTTATAGCTCAAAATGAATAAAACAAAATTATTTATTATCAGTTAAGAATTTTGCATAAAACCAAACGGGCTATCCAAGCGTATAAGTGACTCACGTCATCAATAAAAAGTTACTTAATTGTATATTTGCAATATTCAGTTTAAAATTTTGAACATGGCATATTCTACCGACAATTTACCTGCACACATATGACATGACATGGCAAAGAAAGACTAAAATTTATTAGTGCTGTAAAAATACGAAATTTTAGTAATGACGTAAGTCACTTATACGCTTGGATAGCCCGTATCTGGTTAACGTTATAATTTTTTGAAGCAAATTAACCTTCATTCCTTAACGTTATCATAACCATCATAGATACTAATTAAAAGTATAATTAGAAATTATTATATTATTGTAATGTGTACTAACAGTAATTATCTTAAACAACATCTAATTGTAAAACATACGTATATGCAAGTTTCAACAAACATAATTAATATTTATGCTGGCACATAATGAGAATGCTTTCAACCGCGTGGAACGGCAAAAGCAAAACAAATATGAATTAAATATCGCTCGAGATTCATTGGAAGATTATTTCAAACGTTTAGCAGTATTATTAACACAATACCTAATAAATTACTTATAAAGTAAAGAAAGTAAAATTAAAAATAGTTTAAATAACATTTTCCATAAAAAAAACAGTTGTAGAATTATGTAGTTGCTATGGTAACAATGTGGTTGACGTCACAGTAATTGGATTCGTGGGAAATTTACCGTAAATGCTTTGTTGCAAATGATATTAGAATGAGAGATAAAAACAAAACCGTTCTTATAACAAAAGATTTTAGGAATAAAAGATTCTCATTTAAATGTAGATATTAAATCTGCGTTTATATAAGTCGCGAAACCATTGAATTTTATGAAATTTGAACTTTAGGTAGGTAATATATTTGGAATTTAAAATTATTTTGTCGTGTCGAATAAGGTCATCATATTATATGAACGCAAAGATTATACTTTCCGTTGTCTTAATTGAATAGATGGTAGCGTGCGAAGGATGTAAAATAATATATCTGTTTTAAGAGTTTATCACTAAATTTATTATTACGTTGGAATTAAAAAATGCTTTATTCTAAAAACCTTTATATTTTAGTTATTTTAAACTGATGTTCAAAAAACGCTATACCTATGTATGTACTTATTTAAAGCATTTTATACTTTATTTGTAGATGTTCAAGTTTTATATTTATAAATAAATAAGTACTATTCGAAATAAATACTGCATCAGTAAATTTTGATTTAATTATTATTTTTAATTAAAGATGTTTTTTTCTTATGTTACCTATAGTGATTTTTTGTCAAAGAATTGTATTTTTTAATAATAATAGTGTTAACTTAAAAAAATAATAATTACATAGGGGAGACCGGGGCACAATGAAACATTTAACATTTTATCGGTAAACGCAATACATTGAAGGTGACACCATCCCTTGTACAACAGGCCAACGAAGTTGGTCAATTCTCAAACCATAGCCTTCCTGAACTGTCAGTTAGACGTAGTTTATTAAGTCAGCTATTATTAATGCACTACAAACTAAATTTTTAGCTTTACGACAATTTTGTTATGAGCGTTTGTAGTATTGAGCGAATTTAAATGTATGATTGCTAATTAATAATTTGCATCGTTTGTTTGAAGCTGGTATGTTGAAAATTCTGATTCATAATCTAATATTAGAAAGACCTGTTGCTTGGGTTACAATGAAACATATTTGTAGGGGTACAATGAAACGATCCATTGTGCCCCTTTACGGAATCAATCCAAAAGACATTACTCATTTAGGTGTTTTGGTTCAAAACAGTACGAAAAATTGAAAAAGGAAACTTTTCTGAATATTTTATGCGAGAAGCAGTAAATTTAGTTACTCAAGGGATGTTTTTACGGAAAGCAGCCCGACAGACAAAAGTCACTTTTTCTACTCTTTTTTGGTAAGTTTTCATCACTTTTGGAATCATACTCATGTTACATAACTAAACACATTATAAATAAAAGAAAATATTTACATGTAGGTATGTGCAAAAGAGTAAGAATAGATCAGAAAATGAAGACATTCGAATGTGTCCCAATTATAAGGTGCGACAAATTTTTACAGATATTTCACTTTTTTATTCGTATTTAATAGGTTTTTATAGTAACAGCAAGTAACAAGACAACTTGAATGCCGCTCTTTTTCGAACAAATTTTTCAATACGACACTATTAACAAAAAAGTAAATAAATTCCGAACACGTACTGAACAATAACTGTAAGCAACTAATATATCTAGAATATAAAATAATCCGGAAGAATACGAATTTATTATGTTATCAATATGAATAAATTCCAGTAAATTTAAAAATCACGATAATTTAACAAGTTCGATTTAAGACAATATTATCTCATGGTCAGGTATTTAAATAAATGTAAAACTTGGTCCGCCTCACGTGCGCTGATAAGTCGGCCGGCCAGCGATATACTTATCACCTAACATGTGGTCTCAACAAGGTACTACGTCATTTATTCGAGTCATTTTTAAACAAAGGAAGTTACGAAAGATCCAAATCTACATAAATAGTTGTAAATATTATGTTTAAATTTAAAGAAATGGGCGCTGTTCACGTGTTTAATGTAATTACTACTTAAATCTATTATAAATGCGTTAGCTATACCAATAACATTTTCAAATTCAACAAAATCTAGTATATTAGTCGAATTAGTATTTTCGCATTTTGAAAGTCTTAAGAAAATAATTGAAACGTACATACTCGCATTTTAATGCAGCGTATAAATTTTTAGCATCAACATTAAAATTAAAAAGGGCAAACGACTTACATTAGTTTTCGAAAGGGTTGGACACGCCTCCGGTTAGTTCTTCGACACACATTTTTAATCGTCCGCGAAACCCGTTAAAATAATTTTTAAGATGAAACTTAGTTTGTTTAAAACGAAATTAAAAACGTAATTCACCTAACTACCAAAAAAAATGTTCACTGTTTTCCAAAAACTACAACGGAAAAAGCAAAATTTAACGAGCGACACCGAAAACACGTACGCACGACGATCACGACAAACTCGCAATAAATCTACACCTTACTTTTAAGAAGGGGCTTATTTGAAATTATTCAGACGGGAAAAAATAACATAAAGTCCACGATTCACGGACAGGTACCGACCTGGTCGTACGATTACAATGGAATGTTACGATAACGAGTATGTGTCGAGCCCGGCCGAGGCCGTAAAGTATTCTTATTTACGATTATTTTTATTTCTTGCATTAACAAAATTATGTTTTGCACAAATATTAAAAGGAATTAAATATTTATTTGAAATGGTTTGTTTACTAAAAGGAAAAAATATGGACATTTTTAAATATTTTATTTCCCCCAAATTTGATGATGTATGTAGGTACCTATGGCCTATCCAAACCTATATGCAATTCACGTCATCAACAAAAAGTTACTAGATTGTTTATTTGTAATTCGGTTTAACGTTTGGAAAGTGACATATTCTATAGATGATTTACCTGCGCACGTATTAGATGGTATAAAGAAAGACTACAACTTATTAGAACTGTCAAAATACGAGGTACAAAGTGATAGCACTGTGTGAAACGTCATCATCTAGTAACCCTTTTATTGATGACGTGGATTGCATATAGGTTTGGACGAAGTATAGATATTTCGTTAAAATTAATTACGGAACATTTGAAAATGTATTTTTACCCTAAAAAAAATTAAATTTTCTGATTGGCTATTGTCATTTCTAGTAGGTAGGGGAGACCGGGGCACAATAAATCATTTAACATTTTATCGGTAAACGCAATACATTTAACAACACGGCAACTCGCCTAATTTCAATAGTTGTTAAATGCTCGCTGTAAATGAAACCGAAGAGTTTGAAGACCAAGAACGTGAACCAAGTGAGGGTGATTATGTTTTTGTAGAATTTACGGCAAAAAAAAAGAAAACAATATTTTACGTTGAAAAAATTGTCGCCTCCAAGGACGAAAACAAGAGTGACAAAGTTAGTGATCGTTTTTATAAATCACATATTGCCGACATTTCCTTATAGTTTCTTTGAGCACAATAAACCAAATTTTACCACAACCAACTTTTTTCGGACAAACGACCCGTCAAAAATGTTACTTGCAATTTGGAATTACATTTGGTTATTTGTATGTTCTATAAATTATATTACTTTGGTATGAAAACTTTAAAAACAAATAAACTCTAGTAGAATTGGTACTGTTTTATTGTGCCCCAGACATGGGGCACAATAAAACAAGAAAAACTTATTGATTAAAATTAACACTACTCGCTACTCGAAATCTATTTATTTACAGTGACACTTTTATTTCACCCCGAAAACTCTAAGCATTTCAATGATTCTTCTATTTTTAAATTATATTAAAATTTGGACTTTTTAGAACCAATTTTTTTTTGTTTCATTGTGCCCCGGTCTCCCCTATACATATACGTCATTTATGATGAGTTGCAATGCACGTCAAGCATAAAAAGCTTCTAAATTGTATATGTAGGTATTTGTAATAGTTTAAACATATGATATGGACAAAGAAAGATTACAATTTATGAATACTGTAAAAATGCGAGGTGTTATTGATGATGTGGATTGAAACCTATCTTGAATAACGTGCATATATGTATTCAATTATAAATGTGTAAACACTGTATAGGTTACGATAACCGATCAAGGAACAAAATTATAATAATAGATGACATTATCAGCCGAAGTAGATAATTGGGCGGTGTTTTGCGACAATTACGTACTTACTGTTGTTAAAACAAGGTGAACTTCTTTTCATATAACAAATACATACTTTTGTGAAATATCCGAATAATAACCGTATTTCTTTAAATGCACCTCATGAACGAAACTTAAATGTAATTTTTACCTGTCATTTTATTTTCACTTAAAATGAGATTATGTGTTAAATTAAGAGTCGATATTTGGGCATAACCTTTACGCATCTCATTCTTGTTGCAGCTTACTTGCTCGTATTGAAATTCATATAACAAATATTTTGTTAAAAAATATATAAGGTTTGCTATAATTAAATGTTATACTTAATTTGAAATTAATAGATAAGCTGTATCATAACACTGCTGTACTTTGAAAACAAATTCTGCATAGGTTACGTTTTAGACTAATCCATTATAAACTTTCTTCTTTCCTAACCAATTTATGTAAAAGGCACTTACGTTAGATAGCTACAACGCCTGATATAGGCACTTTACACCTTCTATCTTTAATTTAACAGAACAATCGAGATATTCGTTTGTATTTATTGTAACAATTTTATTTTAACAGTAAATGGACAACAAAATGAACATTGTTATCTCAATTTGTGTTAATTGTCGATTTTAATATAATGAATAATTTAATTAGAAACTAGGTTTTATAAATTAATCAGATTTAATATATTATTATGGAACGATAAGTACACATTACCTATATTAAATTTAATGTACCTACCTACGCAATTTATATTATGTATTAAAATTATTTTGTTTCTAATAATAAGTGTTATGTTTAGGATTGGACTTTACACATTAAATATGCTCAACTAACGGATTCGGGTTTATACGAGTGCCAAGTGACGACCCACCCCGCCTCTAGCCTCTTTGTGGAATTGGAGTTGGTCGGTAGGTATTTTATAAAGAATTTACTAATAAAACTAATATCCGCAAAACATTCATTTTTAAACGCAATCACCTACTATCTACAACAAAGAATGTAATAGGAAAAATTTAAACGTTTACGCAATTTTTAGTAAAAGTAAAACTGAAGCGGTTTTCAGGAAGATATAAGTAATTTTGACAATGAGGTAGCGGATGCGGAAACGAGCAATTTTAAAAATAGGACGGAGAATTGTATTATTCCGGAATGACTTACGAGCAGATGCCGGTGGAAATGAAAGGAAAAAATAATAGTCAAATAAATTGGTTTATTTTATGAAAACTGTTATGGTTAATCTACAATTTATTTTTATTTAGGCATATATGCATGTTTTAAATAGATAGCTGAACGAGTAAAATAGAACCGATTTTATTTTAACTAATCCGATAGAAACGTTTATTTCTGTTTCGTTCAAACGATTTACGATGGAGGTAATTCATAAACAACTTTACACAATAAATTAACATCAGGCAAATACGTAAAGCTTAAATAAAAAGTTATCGTTTTAATTTGAACTATATTATATTAGGACCTTTTAAGACTATTTCCAACATGTGACACTTTAATGTAAGGAAGCTATATAGCGCTAACCACGTAATTTGCATAGATATTGCAACGATGACTAATACCTACAGTAATTTCCACCGAAATGGCGTAAGAGAGATAACATTTCCTTACTCTACACCTTTTTCTCTAATATGTAGGCGTCTATATTTATTAGACTTTAATTGCCTACTTATAAACTGAAGACAAAATGTCGTGAATATAGTAGGTATGAAAATCTAGATAAACCTATAAAAAAGGAAAAAGGAAGGACCTTAGACACAAACGCTATCCTAAAGTCACAAGTAATATTTCAATGTGTCTCTTCATGCTTAACGTAGATTTTAGTGTGATATACGCGACTGGAGAAAATACCTGCTATCCTTTTCGATTTCAAACGAGATAAAAAAAATGCATTGCTTACAATAAGTACTTGTACCTAACTAAAATTAATATTTTGATTAAACTTTTGTTAATTTATTCATTTTATTTTTATAATTAATTTTAATTTGAATAATGAGAACTACTTGTCATTAGTAGCTAACAACAAGTAGGTACCTAGATATAAAAAATAAATATAAATATAGATGTCAATTTTTATTAAATATAATAACGCACATCTCTTTTCTAGCTATCTCGATTTAACCTGCAGCAGAATCTTTTTAACTTTTAAATTATTATTTGAATAATATTAGCTTGTAACTGATTGCTTCGTGTTTTTTGATTCTACAATCTAGTGTGTATTCTGAAATACTTATTACCATTATAAATAAAAATGTAGGCAACGTTGACGATTCTCTTATGCTTTTATAAAGCCGATTTACATTAACAAGTTAAACTTTAACAAGTTTGTTCTCTCTCATAAAAATACGTGTAACGTTGTAAAGTGAAACCTTACAAGTCGAAACTTTCCAAGTAAAACTGGGACATCGTGTTCCATTTTCTTGTAAAGTTTGCAGACAATTACAAGTGACGCATGCTTATGTAATATGCATATCTAATAATATTCCATTAATTAATCCAATAGTCAAGATATCCATTTGTTTTTTGGTTATGATATCCATTTTTATGCATTTTACAAAACTGCCACAGTTAAACGGTTGGATAGCTTGTACAATTACTAAGAATGGTAACACCTTGTAGGTGTAGACGAATTAAGGAAACTTGTAGGATAAACTTTTTGCGAAACATTACAAGTTTAACTCGTTAAAGGTTTTGCAACGAAACATTCGCAAAACAAATCAAAATACCGTTTCTCAGCCGGTTGCTAAAAAACTTATTTGTTCAAAAGTACCTACATATATTTACATATAATTAGCTAAAAAACAAAGTAACATATTAAAATATTAATAGATAGGTATATAATTGACTAGGTAGGACGATTGCTTTATAGCTTATCCAAACCTATATGATGTTCACGTCATCAATGCAAGGTTACTAGATGATGACGTTTCACACAGTTCTGTCATCTCGTGTCTCGTATTTTTACAGTTTTAATAAATTGTAGTATTTCATTATACCATCTAATATGTGCGCAAGTAAATCATCTATAGAATATGTCACTTTCCAAACTTTAAACCGAATTACAAATAAACAATCTAGTAACTTTTTGTTGATGACGTGAATATCATATAGGTTTGGATAAAGTGTACGTCAACAGCGTTTTAGCAAAGTAGACAGCGATGGGAAGCTGCAACAATAAAATTACACATGGAAACCAGTCCTGTATCTCGAAAACAGACGATCTTCGAGATAATGTGTGTAACGCACACTTATTTTTTACCGTTCTATCGTACCTAGCAATATTATCATGTTTTGTAAAAACACCCTGTACATGTATTCAGAAAATTCTAGATAAAATTGTTTGATAGCACTCCCCATTATGGCGGAGAAATAGAATTGGAAAAATTGTATCCTAAACTCACATCTAATTGGAAAATGTTATAACAAAAGAAAAAAAAATACCTGGGATTACTTTAGTTTTTAGTAGATAATCAAAAAACAATCAATTGTAATTTTGCATTATAATAGGTATCGTTAGATTATTTGTTGGAAATGCATTAAACGTTATGGTAACGTCATTATGTTCTGATAGCAATTCACCGTTCAGGAAAAATTTGTAATAAAAATCAAATTTTATTCTAACAAAATTGGCAAAAAATTTAAAACATTCTTTAAATTTTTAAATAAAGCAAACCTCGTCCAAATGGTGGTGTAAAACATTTTTAAATTTAAATCTACGTGCACGGAAATACGCCTAATCTTTTGACCAATAATTTAATTAAAATAATTAATTTAATTAATGCAAACTATAAAATTATCGATTTAAAAAAATTGGAGGCAACTATTTCATCGTCTACGACTATGCCGACATACTTTTCCTAAGCTTATTATAGCATTTGACTGAAAAGTGACCAAATTTGAATAAATTGCGTAAATAAATGTTATACAGGGCGACATAAGTAAGTTATAATGCAAAAGATGAATTTAAAACAAATTACTTAACCAAACTATATGTATTTTTTTATTCGAAGCACAATAAGTGTTGGTTGTGTTGCATATATTGTGACGTTTGTAATTCCCTATCGATGTGCATTTCAATATTCTTCGATTTGATTTACTAAGAAAAACCTTGAGATTTTATAAACCTGACGAGTTATTCGGTTATATCGTTTAAATTTAAAATTCATCCTATTTCACGAAAGCTACGTAGAAACTACGTTTTGGATTTAAACTTACATATTTAAGTTAATATGGTACAATTTCAAACATTCTCGGCAAACAGAAAAAAATATTGATACAACAATTGAGGGTCGTTTACTCGCAATAAATACGTCACGCGTTAAAAAAAAAACGCGTACGTTACTACTCAAGTACCTACCAACAAAATACCCCAATTTAATTTTTAAAGTCAGCCATATAGGTATGATTTTCAGATTTGTTAACAAATAAAGTAAAAAATACGTGCCGACTTACTTTGTTGTCTGGAGAAGCGCTAGATCTGTCCCACCCGGCATCGACAGTCCAATATTTTAAACGAAAAACGTATAAAATTAAATTTAAATAACTCCGGGGGCACTTCGTACAAAATTCAAATTAAACCCAACGACATTGACATACGTAGTCGCGCGTGGCTTCGCCCAAGAAACACCGATTCGTATTTACGAAACGAATTAATTATGCATATTTCGTACCTATAAAGAGACTTACGATAAAGTTTAAGCGACCACTTCCCAAGGTGATTGTTTATAATCTCTTTTAATAAATGTTATCTTATGAAGGAATGTTTTCAAGTTAGATAAATAACATATTTGAGTCGTCGAAGCTCGCGTATGCACGTATGCAAGAGATAAACCTCATTTGTTCCGACGATTGTATTGTAGGTACTTAATTTTTATCGCCCACATTTAAATATATTGCATAAAACTTTTAAATATCGAATTCCATTATCAATTTAAAAGAAAATTTATTTGAGATTTTAACATAGAATCTACGCATATTTATTCTTTAAATTAATCCCCAAAATGTTGATTATTTTGTTATATTATAGTACCGTGTTGGTTGAATAGTACTTAACTCTCGTTATGGCCGTAAGGCCACATTTTAATATTTAACTGGGTAATCGTTAACGTCTTCAGGCCAATTTTTATCGTTTTTTTTGTTTTATTGTTCTTCGAATTATGGGGTAAAGTATACTTATATACCTTTATGGGGACTGTAAAATAGGGAAAAAAATATATAGTTTATAATATTTTCCAGTCGATGTGGTAAAAGGACGTTACTTAAATGTGTTAAATTGCTTTAAAAACTTAGTGTGAGTACCTACACATTTTGATTTGGCATCAAAAGTTGTTTATTTTAAACGCGAGATAAGGATACCTATATCAACGAATAAAACAAAATGTAAAGCCATTATTGAAAAATTAATAATACGTTCAATTAGTCCAAGAGCTGGTGAACATTTTCACATCCGAGTTTGTACCTCTTGAAATTTTGTAGGAAGGTAGTTTTTTTAAGTCTGGCTAGGGAATGGACCACCATTTTAAGTAACTCCGAGCCCGAACTACCCCACAATCGTTTAAAAATGCAAAAAAAAGGGGTGAAACATTGTCGTTTGTACCTCTTGAAATTTTGCAGGAAGGTAGTTTTTTTAAGTCTGGCTAAGGAATTGACAGTCTGGCTAAGCAACCCCGCGCCCGAACTACCCCACAATCGTTTAAAAATGCAAAAAAGGAATGTGAAATTGTAAGAAGAATTGTAGTGGGATTTCTATCTCATGAAGTTTTATAGAAAAGTAGTCTTTTTTTTAAGTAAATACGTCCGCGAACTACCCCTAATCGTTTAAAATTAAAATATATTCGAAGTTTTCATTTGTACCTCTTGAAATTTTGTAAGAAGGTAGCTCTTGTACGTCTGGCTAAGAAATGCACAGTCTGGTTAAGCAACTCCGGTCGCGAACTACCCCTTAGACATTTAAAGTTGTAAAAATGGGTGTGAAATTCTAATTTCTATCTCTTGAAATTCCGTAGAAAGGTAGATTTTTTTAAGTCTGGAAAAGAAATAAACCACCTGATTAGGTAACTACGTCCGCGAACTACCCCTAATCGTTTAAAATTAAAATATATTCGAAGTTTTTATTGGTACCTCTTGAAATTTATATGATCTCATACATATTGAAATATGAAAAAATAATTGCCAAACGTCCAGCCCGGTTTTAACCTAGTTACAGACAGTGTTAAAGTTGCATTTTGAAATAATGCATCTTTTAACTTTAAACGATTAGGGGTAGTTCGCGGACGGAGTTACCTAATCAGGTGGTTTATTTCTCTTCCAGACTTAAAAAAATCTACCTTTCTACGAAATTTCAAGAGATAGAAATTAGAATTTCACACCCCTTTTTACAACTTTAAATGTCTAAGGGGTAGTTCGGGACCGGAGTTGCTTAACCAGACTGTGCATTTCTTAGCCAGACGTACAAGAGCTACCTTTTTACAAAATTTCAAGAGGTACAAATGAAAACTTCGAATATATTTTAATTTTAAACGATTAGGGGTAGTTCGCGGACGTATTTACCTAGTCAGGTGGTTCATTCCTCAAGAAGACTTAAAAAAAGACTACTTTTCTATAAAACTTTATGAGATAGAAATCCCACTACAATTCTCCTTACAATTTCACATTCCTTTTTTGCATTTTTAAACGATTGTGGGGTAGTTCGGGCTCGGAGTTGCTTAAAATGGTGGTCCATTCCCTAGCCAGACTTAAAAAAACTACCTTCCTACAAAATTTCAAGAGGTACAAACTCGGATGTGAAAATGTTCACCAGCTCTTGGACTAAATGTTTCGCGTACAATATCAACTATAGCTCGTCCCGATGTTTGTTTTCAAAAATTAATAAAAATAAAGGGACTAATACTAAAAGAATGTCTATTTTGTGAATTAATAATTAAGATTAATTTTAGTATCTAGGTAGTTCAAAACTTGTTTATATTGTATTGCGTATATCTATATTAGTTATAAAAACAAAATAATAAATCTTATTTGCAAAACTTGTAATTTAGTAAGTTTTATATGTAGGTATATTGTTTCAAAAATCAGCTGTAAATTCGCAATAAAGAATCGAAAAATAAAGGATTTCAATCAAATTAATCATCTTTTTTTTTTAATTTTAAATATATGAGTATAAAGAAGCACTGCACACTATTAATTAATATAATAACGAACGGATAAATTGTTTTATATTTTACCTGGATACTTAATTTATGTCGAAATAAAACTTTCAAAAATTTTCATCAACTTTAATTAAATTACACAAGTACCAATGTATTCGTATGAAATATTAGGTAACTCAAAAAAATAAGTTTCGCGGAAAAAAATGAAAGATGAAGCTTTCAAAAGGAATTTTTAAATCGTAAAATTTCAACCCTCTAAAATGTTCTTTAAAAGATCCAACTTTCATCTTCTTGTTTAAATAGGAAATGTGTAATTGAAAATATTATTACCTATAGGAAACCTTTTGTTACGTAATAATTATCTATCAAATATTTCATGCATAATCAGTAAATAAGGGATATTCACGTGTTGCTTACGTTCATTTTTTTTTAACAATAAAACATAAAATTAGGCATCTTACCGAGATTTCTATAATAGTTTAGTAATTAATCTGCGACTTTTGTTTCATTGATAAAGTTTTCCTTTCAAAAACTATATCTTAGGGTGTAGGTAGGTGCATAGTAAATCTATTACTATTATTATTTTTAAATATGTTAATACACAAAACGATTGTATGAATGAGCGACGAATATTTGCCGTGTACTACAGCAAAAAATGTAAATGTAAATAGACCAAGTTTTCGAAAATTTGAATGTTCATAATTCCTAAACCTTCTGACGAATAGAATTACTGTCGGTTTAGTGAATCCAGACAATTGTAAATTGGCCTTTATACTTACGTTACTGGGTAATGTTTTACAGGCAAACCAACGAACATAACAATTCTTATAATGCCGTTATATAAAAATAAATTCGGAATTTTAAACAGTATTTACCTAAATCTTTTATTGTGTAGATATTACCTTTTATAATGTATGTGAGAATAAGATTTTTTTACCTTTCTGTATGAATTACTTAATCGTACTATACTGGAAATGTATACGAATGTGAGATATTCTGCTAGTCACGTTTTTAATAAACTACAATAAATAATAAAAATATATGATTTGTAGCAGAATCACTCCTATAACAGACGTAAATTTATGTGATCCTCTAGGTAGATTGCCTTCAGCGAGTAAAAGAAGTTAACTTTTTTTTTTATTTACCCACGCGTACGCAATCTATCATAAGCCTTTTTATTGCGAGTGAACTTAACAAATCCTAAAATGTTTAATAAAAAAGTTTTTTTTTTACTAAAAATAAATGCAGTCACGTAGTTGGTTTTATTTACAATAACTGATGTTGAAACGCATGATTAAAAGTCGTTAAATGATGACGTTTCGCACAGCATTCATGAAGTTTATTTGATATGACTTTTAAGTAATTGGAAATAGATATTTCTTTGAACAAACATGCGATTTCAAAATGAAATAGACGTTAATAAAAAGAATATTTAACTGGAATAATATTTAAAATTATTATACTAAAATACAGCTGCAGAGATGGCGGCCAGGTCGACTTTTAGTCAAAGAATCATAATAAAATGAATAGCTACTTACGTTTAAGATTAAATAATGCATTTATCAAGATTACCTACTAATTCAACTAATCGCGCAAGCAATGAATGGCGTGTAAATGTAGGTAAAACTGCACTAATATCAGTACCTATGTAAAGACTATTATAGTAAATGGAAATACAAGTTTGCGTGTTACGATGACGTAATAATATGTAGTTTATATTTGTTTGCATTGAGCTTGTGTTAGACCCTTGATTATTTCAAAGGTTGTGCTTCGATCACAACAAATTGAAACAAAATCAAAAATCAAAATTAACTGAGTGTACGCATTTCGTTTTAGAATAATAAATTACTTTGCCCAGATATTTCGATTAAAAAGACTTATTATAGCAGCGTTGAAGGAGTTTCGTAGTATATGCATAAATTGTGTGTTTGTGGAACGGATTGATTTAAATATAGGAAATTGGTTATGCTCACTGAATGCAACTCTAATCTTTAACAAGGCTTGAAACGTGTGCACACTCGAATGAGCTTCTGTTCATTCCTTATTCGTTTTTTTATCTTTTACTGTTCTTCATTTACATTAACCGTTGTCACATTGTATATTTTATCTATATCGAAATATAAGTAATTGATGTCGACATACTAACAGTTTGTTAGTACTATTTCTAATAAAAATATTCATTTACTTATGTCTACAAAAGTATTAAAGTGTACCTATTCTTTGTTTTTTATTTGAAAGGCTAATTAAGTAAAAAATTTCTCCGTTTAAAAAAAGATTGCTGTCGCTTTTTCCGGGTTTCCTCATTTAACAACTGTCGCCCAAACACAACAATTTCTTGCCGATTGCGCTCTTCGAACCGATTATTCCACAATCACCGACCGTCGCGTTTTCCACTCATGCTGCACAAGTAGGTACCTACTTCGTTTATAAGAATAAACAAAATAAACGAATGTGTTTTATTTTTTTTAAATATAAGATATGTACTTATATGAAGGAAATAGACTTTACAGTGTTTTCAGTCGATATTACGAATTTTGTAAAATGTATAATTGTTAATTAGAACAGAAATAACTACTGTTGTAGTCTAGTCGTATTACTAGAGAAATTCTAGTTTATTTTACGGTAGATATCTGAATTGTAATACTACTTTTTCATCGTTAGTTGTTGTTGGCCTGTTGGTACTTCGTTGTAAACGTAGGTGACATAAATAAGTACACGGCCCTTTAGAGAGCCATTACAACCATTTTTACAATACTTCTTCCGTTTCTTACCACGCACGAATAACCTGATAGTTATATTTTTTTAAACTAAAATGGAATCACACATAAAACTTTCTAGATTAAAAGTTATATCCTTACCTACCGCAGTTTTTATTTCAGAATAAAAAATACCAAATAAAATACAACAAAGGATTTGTTACCAAAATGGTACTATTATTTGTTTAACAACAGTTGATTTTGAATTCATAATATCAAGGTGATGTGGAAAAAAGACAATTCAGTAAAGTGGAAACGTTTAATAAGTTGACCTACAAGCTAGAAAGAAATACAAAACAAAACGTCCTTCAATAAAATAACAAGAGAGCTCTGATAATAAACTGTTAGGATGTCCAAATTGGAAGATTCCAAGACAAAATGGCATATGTAATATCTGGAGGCTTTGAGAAAGATTGGACGATGTATGACTTGCTCGGATAGAATGAACCCATAGAACTACGTCAACGCAGAATCAAATCCTCCAGTTATAGAAACGTAATGCGTACAAGAAGTTCTGTGCGGATTTGTAGTTTACCAATTTAGATTTTCCATCTTGTTTGTTACTATATCCGATAGGTACTGCTCTAATTTAATTAAATTTACCATTGTTTTATTTATAACAATATGATATATTTATAAATAGGTATACGTTTATGAATAAAAATAGATTTAAATTAGGAAAATAGACGTACGTTTAAAATGAACATAGTTTTATTAATTATAAAAAACAAAGTTTATTTTTAATTTTCTAATTTTAATTTTAAATCGATGTTTTTCTATTTTCTTGAAAATAGAAATCAAGAAAATCAAAAGATTAATACTTACTAGTGAATTATTTTTCCCAGTGTAGCGTAGTAAAATTTGTTCTTTACCCAACAATAACTGTAATACTAAACTGTATTTTTCCTCTTAAAAGTTTCTTGCCTCAAAATGTACGACGTGCGTACGTGTTGTGCGTCGGGAAAAGCAGCAATAGCCTATATGTCACTAAACATTTATTACCGCCTTAAATTTTATTTGCAGATCAAATAAGCTTTTTTTGTTCTATTTAATTGCCCTAATTAAAATACTTCCTAAACAAACGAATCTTCGCATTTATACACCGATATTTTTAAAAATTGATAGTTAACGTCTAAAACTAAAATGAAAATTATCGCGTTTAGGTGTAAGCAAGTAAATTAGTTAAAAAGCAATATATTATTTTATATTCAAGAATTAGGTAATAAAATCTAGAAACAAATTACTGCAGGTAAATGGAATTGAAATAGTCAACTTACATATAGTTATGTAAGAAAATTACTGGTAGAGTATGTTTTATTATAATTATGTAGGTATAACGAACGTATACACGTCGAATACATTTCTTAAATTCATATGTACCTTCCGATGGATAAAGATATTGATAATTTCAGAGGCACACGCCGACATCGTAGGAGGTTCGGAGAAAATAGTGAAAACGGGTTCGCCCCTCAGGTTAAGTTGTGTTCTGCGAAGGTCAACAGAACCTCCAGAATATATATTTTGGTATCACGGAGACCTTATGATCAACTACGACTTAAAAGGCGGCGCCGCAGTGCGACATGGTCGACAAGGGAGTGAGCTGCTCATCCCCAGGGCTGAAACTAAGCACGCTGGAAACTACTCCTGTGTACCCTCCAACGCACGCCCAGCCAACGTCACCGTGCATGTGCTACAAAGTGAGTAGCAGAGATCGATAGTCTTTATATCCTAGTGAGAGAAACAGCTTCCGATTTTAATGATGCGATTTTTTAAAGATAACACACATTCCAATGTAAGATGAATAAAAAAATATATGTGGAATTTCAAAATTTATCGTAGGTACGTAATAAGAAAAATCGATAAACAAAAATATCAAACATTAGTGGTTGACGAATTTTATCGGACTCATAAACTTGCTTGATTTTTCAAACTATCTGTTTAACAAAAATGTAGGTACCTATGATTGCTATAAATAATTTTAAAAAATTCCTAAAACATCATCTAAAATAATAAGTCATCATAACTAGGTATAGGTTACGGGCCAAACCCTATTTTAGGCCAAACTAATTTGTCCAAAGCCCTAGATACCAAATTAATTTATCCTATGAGGATTGTGATAACCAGTTTAGTTATTGTAATTAATTTATATAAATGGATTAATAAACAACACTAGATCAATGTATAGGATGGCTAAAATTGTTTTAGACTAAACTAGTTTATTCTAAGAGTACTTAGGATAGACTGGTTCGGCCTAGGATAAATTATAGTTTATTTTAAGCTTCGAATAATATCTAGTCTATTAGGATAAGCCATACTAGTTTACTCTACAGAGCTTTTTAGTTTATCCAAATTTGGCATGAAATTGAGTTTGGCCGCTAACATATTATGTATATGTCAACTTCAAATAGAAAGTTGTTAAAATCATTATTTATATAGGGTGTTACGAAATTCGCGCATTCGGAAAATAGTACGGCATTATACAATAAAAATTGAATAAAAAGTTCCTTTGCGATTTTTCGATTAGACCAATACTTTACTAGTTATCGTGACTTTAAAAATTTTGAGTACTTACGACTCATGATGTTTATTTTTAATTTTAACGTATTATTTAGTAAGTCTATTTAAATCAAATCTCAAAACTCGGTTCAAATAGTGCAACAACATGCTAAACATATTTAGCAGCAGACGGTGGACATTCCGAACAATAAGTATTTTAATAATTTTCCAAAATTTAACTTATATTTTCTTTTGTTTCTAACTACCCACTTGATTCATGCTGTTCTCGCACGTTTTTAATTATTGTAACTAGAAAAGTATTGGTCTGATCGAAAAATCATACAGAAACATTTTGTTCAGCTTTTATTGTATAATATCGTCCTACTTTCCGTATGTGCGAGTATACAAAACATCATTTATAATAATTATCGACAATAACAACAGTAAACGATTGAATCAGGTTACAAATAATAAACCAACCAAATAGTAAAATAAGTTTAACGATTAAATTAAATTATATTTACAGTTGCTTAATTGTTGTAGGTTCTATTGTGTTCGACTCAAACCCCCAGCAGGCGGTGAACATCCTTTTCTAGTTTCTCCCACCATCAATTTGCGATTTATTTTTCGTTTGAGAGATTTATTTTGCTTATTGTTAGTATCGATCCGTTTCGGGTCGGTCATAGGATCGGTAGTTAGGTTACAAAGGGAAGTATAAACTATTTTTGCTATAAATTCGATTGATTTCGACGCGCAAAATGCAATGGTTAAACGGTAATTGAAAAGAAGCATTTTAATTAGTGGTTAAATAAAATTGATTTTTAATCATGTTAAGTTCATCGAAAATGTATTTATGTGTTTATTTTACATTCCTTATAGTTTTAATTTCAATAAGCACAAATTTATAAAATATAAAGTCGACCAAATTGTTACTTTGTCTTTCAACTACTATGCAGGGTGTTTTTAAATTATGTTTAGAATCTGCAGCAAAAACATTTTATACATCCCTCTGCAACCTACCTACCGATCCTATGACCGATCCGACGTGGATCGATATTTAACTTTAAGTAAAACTCTCAAACCAAATATAAGTTCTCAAAAATTGCGTTGGGAGAAACTAGAACAGGATGTTCACTACCACTTTGAGTCGCACAAAATGTACAAGAAAAATATGATCAACTCTATTGAAATGCTTATCTCTATGTAATAAAATGTATTAAATGGATATTTAAATAGTTATGACATTACTTTTTATATAAATTAATATTATGTACAGTGATATGATTATAATAAATATAAATGTAATATGTTGATTTCATTACCTACTGATGACTGAACATAAATTAATGCATTTATCGATGTACGATACCTATATAATTATGTATTATGTACTTATTTTAATTTTAGTTAAGTTTAATATTCAAATTAATTTACAAACAATTTAACAAACATTTAAGTAAAACGTAGAAATATAATATTTTAATAGGTACCTACCTAATATTAAAATTGTTAGTTTTTTATTCATTTAATTACAGTAAATAAACCATAAACAATCTTATTTGACGGAAAACACGAAATTTTAATCTAAAAGATAGATAACCTGAAATTTGTGCGAATGCATTACAACTTAGGAAAATGAAATTTATATTCTAGGACAGTAGCACATTTGCATACTAACTTATTCCATATCTTTAGGTGAAAAACCGGCGGCAATGCAGCACGACAGCAAGGGCGGATCTGCGGTGCCGTATGTCGCAAAACACGTCTTCAATATTTTGATTTTGGCCGTCCTGACCTTTTCGCTGCAGAGATGACAATTCAGAATATAAATAAGTTTGTAAATGTAAATATCGACATAAACTACACCTAGTTCTTATTATAATATTAAAATAAATATTATTAAGTACGTTCGTTTTAACAATAAGGTATAATTACATATCTATCTATCTTCATTTTGTCAAATAAATATTTATAAACAGAAAACGTTTAAACAAATGTAAAAACAAACGCGTAAACTGTATGTGAATTAAAAGGAGAAATTTTAATAAGTGGTTGTATTATACTGATTTTCAATTCAGTTCACGTCGAGTACGCCTGGGCTTCTAGAATTTCAATCTTCCACATTTCTGGTCTAGGTACAGAAAATTATATTGAACATAATATAAGTACATACCGGATCAGAAATAATTTTTAAGGCATCGTTTCGTTCTATACAACATTTTCAATACTTTCCAGACAATAATATTTATTAACAATAAATTTATGTAGGTATAAAATTTTATGGCATATTTAGCTGGTTGTACTGATGTGCATTTTGATCCTCTGTTATTGGTATATAAACGAAAGAGAATGGAGATACGCTCAGTATTCATTAATGCAACCTGCTAAACACGTCATTAAATGCACTTAATTACAATATAATTTTAAGAAATTTCGATTAATCTAGTATAATTACTCACTGCCTGTAAAATACTATGTAAATTTGCATATAATGATACGGTTATTTAAATAGTATTTTTTACTGAACTTAGACATTCCTACATCGTAAAATTTACTTTTTGATTATGCTAATAATTTTAGAAACAACACGACGTTAAAATGTAAGTTTCTCACTATTTGTGCCAAAATGTTACATGTTATAAGTAGTAGTATTTATATTATTGTGGGATAATGTACAGGGTTCATATGTATACACACACAAAATAATTAAAATATCGAAATAAAAATAAACTTTTTTGATTGTGTCCTACAATTTTAGTACCTACTTATTTAGGAGTTTTCTTAATGTTCATTCGACATGATTATATTTATACCCTTTTGGTTAATTTGCACTATCCAATTTTTTAAACTATAACGAATAAGTATTTATAAGAATTTGGTGCAATCTAGTTAACATAATAATTGTTTATATACATAATTTATAAAAAAACGCCATTATTAGCCAACTTAAGTACATAACTAACAATAAGTTATCGGGATTTCAAATCCTAAGTAGAATTTAAAAATCATTAATTTAATTCAAAATTAAGTGGATATAATTATAAATCACGTGACTGTAGATGTCTTGATTTCTCATAATTTATTGTCTAGCATCCTCTAAAAATCAACTTCTTTTGCATAAACAACATAATTAGGTATATTAGATATCTTCAAATAAACAAATCCAATGTACTTAGTTTAATTCTGAAGTCTTGATGTACATAAAATAAGCGATTCTCGATTAATTCATCCGTTTTTGAATCGTTGCTTGATTTTCAAATAATAATAATTTCTCAGGTTTTGCAAACACTGAGCTAGTGCTTCGGTAATTCGTCTTACTGTAGTTTATTCAATTCGTCGTGCAAAACAAATGTTGTAGAATACTTCAATTAATTAAACTATTATTTAGAAAAACGACGAAATTAAATTTAATTCAAATTGAAGATTACACAGATATTACAGTAAAGATCCGATTATCCGAAATCGAAGTTTCAAGTATCGGAACCCGTAAAATAAATGATTTTTTTAAAAACAAGGAACTGCAATAGGTAAACAGACACAACTTTTTACAGACTTTTTATTGACACTACTGTATTTGTATTTATATTTTTCAATACATATTTTATACCTTGTAGGTACTTATAGTGTTTTATCTTTGATTCTATCCTTTCCCAAGTGTGATCGATTAACCGAAATTGTTACGCCCCAATTATTTCGGATAATCGGGTCTCTACTGTATACTTATCGAAATATTATGCCTTAAAACCTTCATCGTAATCCTCGGTGTATAAATTTTTAACATTACATGGGCTGTTTTATACTACATAACATTTTTTCAAAAAAAAAAGGTTGTTTAGTTTTTGAAATTAATAGTGCCTATACGTATATACTTTGTTAATAATATTATGATCATAACAACTTTTCACTAATAATAAAAATATTTCTTTATTCGAGTTCTTCATCGACTACTGAAATGACTAGGAATAAAATTACTTTGGGTTATTAATAAGGGAGTTGTTAATGTGTTTAATAATGTGTATGTTTATTTAATTTGACTAGTTATTTCTGTAAGTACATCATACCTACATTTCAAAAGCAATAACATTACAAGACCTTTATTTTTTCAATCAGTACCTACAGATCGTGATATGGAATTAAAATTTATGTAAATGTTTAACTAAACCGTTACATTGCTTTAAACATCATTGACTTATTTTTAGTACAAATAGTAATAAATCGCAACCATATTTAAATAGGCAAACTAACAAAAACACTGTAATTTTTTTAAATTCCGAATAAATGAAAACAGAAAGAACTATTATAGACACCTATGAATAATAGTTGTCAACTAAACTAGAATCACACTTCCTAATTGCTATTTTACTTTAAATTAGACGTTTTTACTGTTTCAAAATACGAATATTTCGTTTCTGAAATAAGTTATTTCTAAAATTATTAAATATAAATTGGATAAACTTACAAAATAATAACAACAACACCTACAGATCATTGTAATTAAAAGAAAACAATATAGATACCTACTTTTAAATATTAAAACAGTTGAAAACGTTTATTTTATGCTGAATAGTCACGCACATATTGAACGTTAGTTATATCTACGATGTAACATCTTATCCTGATTTTTTAACCGCAAAAAATATATAGGTAGGTGGGTAAGTTTCCTTGAAATCTCGTACATTGGGAGAATTCCTTTTGAAATAACCTAACCCAAATATGTCGTGACCCCAAATGAAATGGCAGATAGATAGGCATAAAACTGAAATGGCTGTTTTATACGAAATAGTGATGGTAAATTATTGACTACGCCATTTAGAAAAAAATTAGCACGCAAGTGTTAAGCCCTTTATGATAGTTACTTAAATTAAACTTGCGTAACGTTATTTTTTAGACTCAAAGTTTTTTCTAAATTGTACCGCACATTAAAAAAGTTAATACTGTTAAAGGAGATTATTTCCCGACTGTCCATTTATTCTAGTAGATTATTTTTTTCTACATATTCATAATTTAAGATTATGTGAAACGTATTATAACAACTATTAGTTCGTATTACTATTTTAGAATAAAAGTACCACGTGAAAAAAATGATACTCTAAAGATAAGTAATAGCGTAATATTTTCTAAAATTTAATTAACGCTTAAGTATTGTTAGTAATACACACAAAAAATGTACAATTTGATTTTATGAAAATTCATTATTGCCATTATTCTATTTTATTTTTAATTATAATAGCTACTTACTACATACTTCATTTTTATTTTTAATTTATTACGGGAAAAAAAGAATCCAATAGGTACTTCTCGGTGAGTTATAAATAGATTGGCCAACTTGTTAATTTACTCGAACCTAAGTTGACAATAAAAAATGCCGCATTTCTGAGGGCAGTTACGAAAAAAGAACGACTCGCTGTAATTGTAATTCTGCACTAAACTAATTAATTGCTTCTAATTTATCGTTAAATTTTTCCTCGATTTTGTCGACTAGTCCTATACGGGTCGAAATATAAAAAGAGAATCTAAAACACAGGCGTGCAGGGCGCGGCCATCGATATATAGTTACAGCGTATTTAAATAATTCCAAATAAAACTGTTTCAGTTATAAAAATTATTAAACGCGTTTGAGAAATTTCTAATTTTATTTGACAAAGGAAATTTATAATATTTGATGGGTACCTATACCTTATTCATTTTCGCCGTGCAGTAAACATAAACAATCGTTATGTGCATACAATTTATGTACATAACATGATATCTCGATCATGCGTTACCTGCATACATTTGTTTAAATTTACTGCATAGGTTCGATGAATAGATTATAGGTATATTTTCATCTTTTAACTAGTCGAATATTTTATAATGGTTTTTCATGTTGGACGATTGATCTAACATATAAACCCTATCTTATTTATCTGATTAAATATTTACCTAAGTAGTCGTAATAGTGGAACTTATTACATAACACCTTATTGTATCGAAACAGGCAAGAAACAACGTTAAGCCTTAATTCCTTATTAATAATTAGTAACTAATATGTGATTAGTAGTCTTATCGTTGATCTTCTTTTTAATTACAAGAGAGCGTTTGCGTTCCCCAACTATAATCCGATACACGACATTCAAACTGGGTTATTATTATTACGAATATAATGATAAATAAATAAAATAGGTAGTTACCTACTTAATTAAAAAAAAACGTTTGTAGCACATTGTGACAAGCTTGTTTAATTTTGGTCAGTTAATGTAAAGATTGAAGCCATCAGATTGCCCCCGTAATACATACAGTTAAAGTTCTTTATTCGCTCAAACAAATTCTGTTAACAAATTTACCGTTAAAATTTTATTTTATTCTGCAAAGTCCGCGTTTAATAATGTTGAATTGAGAATTGAGTATCTCATATACTTACGTTTTCTATATTCGTGGCTATTTTGCAGAAACTCCCGCGAGTTTTGACTGTATAATGACGACAAATAAATAAAACTCCGCTTTGTATAACGTCAAAGAGTGATTTCTATTTTACGATTTTATGACATTTTAATATTTAAAATGTTTTAAATGAGTTTGAATGAATAATAACGTAACATATAAATAAATTAATACTTATTACGGCGTATCCTGGAAACGAGTAAAGTACTCACAATTTTATTTTTGTTTTTTACATTAAGTATTGGTTTATTTTCTAATACTTACCTAACACAACGTACTAAATTATGTATGTACATATATAGTAGATATGCTTGACTAGATGTTTACGTATTTTCTAGTAGAATAAGATAAATATTTAATATTTTATTAAAATAATACTTTATACATGTATAAGATAATTACACTATAACATAGTAATATTCAACAATATTGAAAACACATTTTGCATGATAGAATTTTCATCGAAAATTAAAACATAAACAGTGATCGATAATGATATTAATTATTATTTATGTGAGTCTAGTATACAACAATTTAGATCAATTTATAAGTGACATGTATACAGGTATATCTTATAGTAAATGACCTCTATTTAATAGTAGGTAGTATTTTGTTTTGACCCTAATACAAAAAATTATAAATGTACTGTTTCAACATATCGGTATAAATTATATGTATAAAAATATATTGCAGATGTTAGATTCAAACAATTAAAAATCTTACGTATAGTTAATAAATTTTTTCCGTCATAAAACACGAACTGTACTAAGGGCAAAACATCTTGAAAATTGGGGATTTGTCGAAGATTATTAAGTGTCATGTCCAATGACCATATTTTACAATTTATTTGTATAAAAGTAGCACGTGTTATATGTATATGTATATTTTATTTACCATTTATGATGTCTTGAATTATCGATTTTATACCGAATACGTTTAACTGTATACATGATAAGTATTTACTGTGTGCGTAAATTTGGAATTTTACAGATTTTTGGATCACGCTCAAAAGTTTAAAATATAATATTGAATTGTGTTTATAGATGAACTAAAATTATTACTTGTATTTGAATGATTAGTAAGAAATGGCGCTTTAAATTAACTTCCGGAAATTCTTAAGATTTACATTTTATGTGAGTCCCGTAAATACGATAAACACAGCGAGTTTATATACTTTTAATAAATATACTTATATTTGTCATATGATAAAACTTCGATTTGTACTGAAGTGGACGCATAACACACTCTAGAATAGCGTGTGTAATATAGGTAGGTATTCAGTCACTTTAAACAGCGAACATGGTCTCGGCTTGTTTTCTTAAATTCGTTACAACTGATCGGTGTCTTCGTAAACATTATTATTCCAGACCAATTGAAATTGGTAATTATTTCGTCACGATAAAGATATTATTTATATAATTTTCCTTCGGGGAAAATGATAACACTTAGGTACACATTATTGATTATTAAATCGCAACATTTTCATTATAAACTTCAAATTCACCTTAAACTAACATTCGATTACTTAACTGTCTAAAATTTGCAGCGATAACTAGGAAAGCACTACTACCATGGATATTATAAGTAACCAGGACGATGGGCTGCATTGAAGCCACGACAACCCCCGACCCCCGTGCTGCATCGCTGCCGGATTTTCTCCTGAAATTGAGATTCTAGGTTAATTATAATTTTAACGACTTTCCATATTTTTTGTATACCTAAACATAACCGTTTCTAAGATATTTTTAGTTTTCCGGTATTTCATGAAAAATGTTGTTATTTACCAAAACCGAAAAATGGCGGTAATCAATGAAAACAAATTACTAAACACAATTTCAACTTACAAAACTTAAACAAGAACAAAAATAACTAATTACGACTAATTCGTTAAGGGCCAGTCATCTCCCAATAAAGTTTCTTGACAAATTTTTACCGTGGAAACAATTGTTTGAACAAACGTTTCTATGGTAAATATGTGTCAATTAAATTAAATGAAAGTTGAAAAGATCGGCCCTAAATGTTCAAAATGATGTCCTCTCTCGCAAGCACAAAAACTAAAAATATCTTGGAAACGGTTATGTTCAGGTATAGAAAATGTAATATTCAATTGAAAGAGGATGTAATTCTACATCAGCATATGTAAAAAACAATGTGAAATTTAAAATAAATAAGTTATTGTCGTTTTAATTTTGAAAAGTTGAATAATTTTTTGCGACTACCCCATATAAGTTAGACAATTATTAAGCAATATGTTCGATACATCAATGCATTCGTAATTTACGTTTAAACTTTTCTTTACTTAAACTAATTCATTAAAAAGATATGATTTTTTTAGTACAAGGTTGCATTTGACAAAATCTCACAACAAAACATTTTTTTCTCAAAAACGGTAAACTTTTGACTTAAATTTACATGCTTAAGTAGAATATGGAAAGAAATAGGGCGTTCTATTTAAAATAATAAAGTTGGGTACTCTACCGCAATATTGAATCATCCTGTGTAGGTAAAAATAATTTTACCTTGTGCGACTCTTACAACCAGCAAACTTTTATCTAAAATATTTTTCCATTGTGCTTAGTTTAGGCTCTATCAAAAGATCCCAGAACTCATGAAACTTGTTTCAGAACTTCTCAAACTTGGAATTATATTTTGACTACCCGCACAACTGCACAGCAATAATACTGCTAAAAGATCAAAATTTTATTCAAAATATTAATATAACAGCTACAGAAAACATATAATTTAAAATATTTGGTTTTTTGTAATAATATCATAAAATTCAATTTGTTTCTAAACCAAAATCAATAAAACTCAAACTAATCTATCCATATATTTCAACCCCGTTTGGGATTGCCATCCCAAACGAAAAAATTGACAACTAACAATTTTTAATTGTTAATTTTGTTAATATTCCACTGATGATAATCCCAAACGGGGTTGAAATACATATATGGATAGATTGGTTTGCGTTTTGTTGATTTTGTTGAAAAAATATACGGTATATGTTATTTCGCGCAATACGGAAATAAAAAATTTTAGAAGTACAAAAATAAAATAAAATGCCACGAGTTAATTTTTTTAAATAATTTTATTTAAATAAACGGCGCGAATTTAAAAGATAAAATATTATTTTTACGCTGTAAATAGGTACGCCGCTGTTTACAATACCACTACTTATCGTAATTGGCTTACAGATAAGGGCTTTTCGTGTACCGACACGAAACTGCTTACTAACTCCGTGCCCTCGAACGAGTCTGTGTCGTTATTGAAATTCGGGTTCGTTGAAGTGATTTGTTTCTCAAAATGCGTTTTGGTAAGAGCCGTTTTTGTTTTTGGTATTTTATCGTTTGTTGTCGATTTCTGAATTATTGATATTACAAATTTTGCTTAAAAACAATCTTTATACGGTAAAGCAATTGAACGTTTCTACAAAAATCAAAGTTGGTCTGAATTGTTTAAAGTTACTAAAGGTATTATTTACAAATTGAATTCAGTTTTATTTTATTTAACTGTACAATAATAAAGAATAATAGTGGTTGGGGGGTATCATTCGCCTATTACATAATTCTTATTTCAAAAAATTAATATTTCAATATATGCATGTACTAAATATGTAGGTACTTATATATTTTTCAGTTTATTAAGATTACATTTTTACAAGAAAATGCAACGTTTTCTTTAAAGCATATATTAAACAATAATTTCAATATTCGAGCGAGTATTTTCTAAAGGTTGTAAACTGCATTAGAAAGTTAATGTAGACCACATCTGTACGGCTGTTATCAAGTACGTGTACCGGTGCTGATAAATTCCTACAAATACAATGACACTTTTATTTTTCGATTGTTAAATTATTATGTACAACGTAATGCGCGTGTGTAGTGATATTGTCGGGCCCTTTTATGGGATAATTTGAATAACTCGAAAAACTATAACGCGTGCAGAACTAATAATTATTGAAAATGTTCGGTGTTCTACGAAGTTTGTCGTCTAAAATCGGTAAGTCGTCTTATTTATCGTAAACGTTTTACATTTTTAATAAGGGGATATTTGAATGAAACGAAAATTAATCCATATCTAATTAATTTGAAAATTAAATTCGCATAACTTTCGCATTTTTAAAATTTGAAATTTAATTGATAATACTGTTAAATTGATTATGATAAATTGTTAAGTGACCGATTAAGTTCCGGATGCACAGAACTATAGAAAGAAGCGATTAATTAATTGCCTAACAATAAGTGGGGGTTTAAATTGTACGTAAATGCGGAAATGATTATTTTAACTGTAATTATTAATTTTTAAGTGGCTGAGAGTATCATAATTTTGTATTTATAGAACTATAGAAAATAAAAAAAATATTTAAAAATTTGTTACTCTCATATATATATATATATATATATATATATATATATATATTAAATAAATTGTATGCACATTGCGGTCTACGTATTGCAGATCTAAACAAAATTAGCATTTGCACACTTATACACATATGTTACTTTATAGTAAAATAAATATTGACTTTAAATTCAGCAAAATTAAACACAAATTTTAATAGGCCGTACCGGACCTATACTTTATCATAGTATAATCTTTAAAAATGATAACGTCAGGTCTGTAAGTTTTTACAACGTTGCTAGAAAATGAATTATTTTGCTGAGGTTCCAAAAATCTCCTAATATATGTTACTTGTAGGGTTAATAATAGATATCTACAGTTATTTTATCTATCGATTGAAGGAGTTGAAGCTGAAACCGCCTAAGTGGCCGCATTGTGAACAACTGTTGAGAATATTTTAATTCTAAAACAACCCAAGTGCACTTACAAGGGAATACAGACAACTCAAAATATTCAGAAACTCGGCAAGTTTCTAGAGTTCCTCATCGCCGGCATTCGGGGTATAGCACCCTTTAAACGATAGGCTATCCTACGCTATTCATCTCAATATCTGAAGAACTATCAAAGATATTTAAAAAAAGTTATGGCGCGATTTAATAAAGAAAATAAAGAAAAAACAAAAGTTTTCGATTTATTTTCTTTTCGTATTAATTTTCAATAAGCCCACGAAATAAGTTTCATTACCAAATATAAGTTGAAAGCACTGAAGTTGAAGCTCGGTTAGTGTTGTTAAGAGACAATATCGACGCGTTTAAGGCAGAACGACACAAGCGTCAAATTATAGGAAAATTAGTTAAAACTACAGTACCGCGGAGAATTTAATTCTGCATCGACCTGTCTATATGCCATATTCGTCAAGAAATTAGTTTGATCGGAATATCAATTTAAAGTTTGCACGAGCGTCAACTGTCAGGTTCCTAGCGGTACTATAACTTTTTGGCTCTCCTGTAAATCTTACGAAATGCGCTTGTGTCGTTCTATCTTAAACGCGCCGATATTTACTTTATTGAAGGAAACTTTTTTATTTTAATTTTCTTAGACATTATAAATGAAGTAAAATAACTAGAATATAATTAATACAATTATAATTAGAATATAATTAATGTAAGCGCTAATGACATCACAACTTATCTCACTTTTCGAATAATTTTTCGATTAAAATTAAAAAGTGAGATTTTCGCCTTTTTCACTTTGCACACAATTTTCGATGCGAAATCATGGGGCTAGATCAATGAAATTTATAGGGTCGATTGTTAGTAAAGTAGAATAATTTTTAAGATGAATACTATTTTTTTGTATCTTTTTATTTTTCGCTAGAGTGTTGTAAAGTTAAGGAGGAATTTTTGCTTTAATGAAAATTTAAAAGGTCATTTTTTGTCGTTGGTTCGAATAAAAAAAATATTATTCGGGATAATAAGCGATAATAGTATTGGACGGCCAATAGTTTAGCCAGAATTATAAAATTTGTGGACAAAATCGGAGTTTAGCTAAAAGTACATAAAACCTGAATAACCTCTAAACTAACAAATTTCGCCTTACGCGTATATGGGGGTCAAATCGATGCGTATTGAGAGCTTCTATCATCTTGAGGCGGCTGGTTCGTCCCCAATGAAACGCCCTGTAAACGTGGGTACTATGTATGTATCTCGATGATTTCGTCACCCACCCCAGAATTTTCGAATACAAACAGAGTTGAATTTGTTGTATTTATTTATGCGTAACTTTGGTGAACCGACGCATTTTTCGCCACTAGGAAAGAGACTACAAAGTTGTGATGTAAAAAAAACTAACAGTAATGTGATTTGTCTATCTTGTAAGATTTACGAGTGTCGCGAATGAAAAATTAAAGTGGAAGTTTGCCAAAAATAGTAAAATGAATAGCTGGCGTATCTCTAAATAAAAAAATAGATAATGCTATGTAAAAAATTATTTTAATATCTTCTTTTGTAATAAAAATCGTTGCATCCGTTAGTTGAAATTTTTATATTTTTTTAATATTAAAAAATTAATTAGTATATGCAAGAAAATTCTTTACTGGATGTAGTAATGACGTAGCAGCACCTGGTATAATATTTATTAGGTAGTTACCTACACATTACTTTATATCAACGATCTAATTATTTCTTAAATAACATACTATGTACATAGTTATATTTATATTAAAAACAAATTAGAAGGAACGCCAACAGTATTGACTAGTTTCCTTGTTTTGAGAGTATGGGTTTCTTATCCAGTTTCACTTACATTAGAAATAAAAAATACACATTCTCAAAGTAGGTAATAAATAAATAAAAGGTATCAGCTGATTTTTCTGTGTTTTTTATATTTTTTGTTTATGTAAAGGTACATACAATTATCTAAATATGTATTTCAATAACATCAACACACTTAGGTAAATAGAGGGTCCGGCGGTGGTGTAGAAAATTTTAAAAACGTCGTACTTGTTCAACCAATATTTTATTTTAAAATAATTTTGTTTGCACGTTTTGTTAAGTGATGTAATGCGTCATTTTATTTTTAATAAAAAAACGCTTGTGGAATGGGCAAGATTTTGGTCCAGGTATTACTGCAATTTTACTCGGAAATTTTCTATTACTCGCCTAAGATGTCTGGTGGATGTCAAACGCAGACCTTATACTTTTGAGAAACCCCTAAAGAAATTAATCCGATTTTTTTCTTAATAAAATCATGTGTTATATCACAACAAAATGTGCAAAATAATTTTTTTTAATTAAAAATATTGTTTAACTCTAAAGGCGTTTTAAAAACTTTTCGCTTTTTTCGCTATTGTGCTTGGTTACTCCTTACGTCCCTTGTCTAGTAAAGCTTAAAATCATAAATATCCGCCGGAAAGGTCAACTGATAAACGTATTTTTAATAAGAAAAGATTTATACAAACGTTTCAAAGACAACATCTGCGCGCTGACCGTGTCATAAACAATCTATTATTCTCGAAAAAATATTTCTACCTATTTTTACGGAAAATTTTGACGTACGGGAATAATTCTATCGAACGTTATATTCGAAAGTTCGAGTAACGAGTTCGTTATAACTTTTCTTGTATTCCTTCTAATTAAGAAGTTATAGTCAATATAAGTTACTTTTGTTACACTCTGTATGTAATGTATGAAGATATTTTGCATTAAAACTTAAGGTATTTTCTATATTTAAATAACACATTTTTTTAGTAAGTATCCTTGGTCGTCTGATACTTTTAAAACTAAAAAAAAATTGTTTTATATCGCCGTTATACTAGTAAATATTACTCCTAATTTTTTAGATACCTACATTTTCAATAAAAACAACCAACATAGTTGTACATACCTGTTTATAATTTACTACTTAATTACAAAAAAACTTTAAAAAGAAATTTTAAAACAACTTCTTTAAAAACTATACTCGTAAAAGTAAATTATTCAAACAATTGTAATTAGATGGTATTTCATTTGAAAATACCTAAGTAATTTCTATTTTAATTAAGAACGTGAACTTCAAAGAAATAATCATTGCTTAAATCTCAAAGGTAGTACCTACGCCTAATATAATTATTCCGAGGTAAAAGCCCTCGAATGAATTAAACTTATACTGTCAGACGTTAGTTGGTAGTTCTTTAAGCTCCGAAAGAATCTTCATTTACGGTTAACAAAGTACCGCTACTAATTAACGCCTTCTGTAATATCTGAGGTAAGTGCGGTTATGAAGGAAAATAAGATGAAGGGTGAAAATACTAGAACACCCTCTTTGATAAATGACGTGGTAAAGCGAAAAGCATGGAAACCGGAGATAACTGGCAGCAGCTGCCTGAGATGCATGCATGGAAATGAGAAAATAGGAGAAGGTTGTAACCAATTACGCCACGGTTTCACTATCAACTTCCTTCAGATAAAATTACATTTATATATACCTACAACGTTTATTGCAGGTAATTACAATGACACTTTATTTTTTACTAATTTATTTCGCGCTTTTAAAAGTAAGATCTTATTCGAATGATAAAAACTGTCTAAAGGATTCTGGATGTTTTATGATACCTATTCATGAATATATTACCTAAGATTAAATAAAAACTCGAGACCGTCATTTGGAAATTAGATTTTGTTATTTATTCTCTAATGCCTTAACTTTTATTGTATTGTACTCGATGCGATTCACCGTTCGTCTTGAATGAAGTAATATGTCATGCTACCCTAATGTTTACATAATTTACATAACACGCGCTAAAATTTAAAATGCTTCAGAATTATCTGAATAACAAAAATATGACACAAGTCGTTATTTAGGTAGAAACGAGAATTGGGGTATTATCTGTGAGTTATGTTTGCTCTGTGATATGAACACATTAAAACCGCCCTAAAAAATATCGTAAATTGACGAAACAGAATATTTCAGCAAATATGGTACTACAGAAAGCTTTTAGTTCGTAGAGTTTACCGCACGAAAAAATAAATTTTGATTATCTCATCGCAGTAATAATTTGGATGCAGCAATATAATTTTTATCTTGAAACACGAACGAGTATAAACAACCACAATTGTAATTGAATTAAGCTACTAATCCAACGAAATTAATGAAAAATTATCGGAATTTAGCATTTAATTAGCTTTGTATATTATAGACTGCGAAGGGTGTAAGGAAAACGAGTTTACTGAAGATATTTTTGACATTGAAACGATTTATTATTAAATAAAACAAACATATTTGTTTATTGAGTATATTTTATGTGTAGGTACATCTATCTAATTATAATTTCATGATGAACGTTTTACAACACTCTTGTGACATAGGATGTTTAGCAGTTTTTATTAAAATTCATGCCTATTTTGGAATAGAAACATTTCCATTCTTTTAAATAATAATACCACTACCTATTTATTTTAAAATATTATCTACCTCTTAGGTACCTATGTATTATACATGTAAAACTGTTTACTTAATTATTAAAAAAAAAGCTATTTTTACCTTTATTTATATTTTTTATATGTTTCCCCTAAAATTAGCAAGAACAAATTCTTCTTTACGTGCATATCTTGAAAAATTACTTACTTTTTAAAAAATTAATAGTTAATTAACGCCTACTGATGACAATTTAAACGAGAAGTTAATAAATAATTTTTATTTATACATGGTATAAAAAAGAAATAATTTTATTGTTTTGATAAAAATAGAATGTCCTAAGATGTTCAAGTAGATACCTACCTACCAATTTATTAAATTAAAAGTTGCACTTTCAAATAAAATGGCAAATACAGTGTACGTCTTTCTTGATTCAAAACGTGATTGTGAAACTCACGTAAGTTTCCATTCTAATTATTGTTTTTGAAAATAACGATCTATTGTTTCATTTGATATAGACATTTCTTTAAAGTAATTACGTTGTTATATTTTACAACATAATTTTCAACGCCTTTATTTTCCATTTCAACCTGAATAGTCTAATTTTATGTAATTTTTGTTTGCAAAGTAGAACAATGTTATCAACACGAAAAGTGGAAAATATAGTTGCATGTTCGGTTTTTAATTGCTGCAAATATTTGCGTGTCCCCTGTGATATCATTTCTTCTATTATTCGTTATACTATTAGTAAAATCGCTTTTTAATGTATTTACCTTTATACTCCACTTACTTAAATTCTTATTTAAAAAATTGATGATTGTTTAAGTTCTCATATAGTTTTATATTATGCCTTTCAAACTAATCGGTCGTTTTCGTCTAAATTAAAATTTTTGTTGCATCATGTTAACTGTAATAGCGGTGTTATATTTTACTACGAGTTGTAGAGAAACTTAAACGAGTAATTACACGTTTAATAGTTCTCTATAGGCCTTCTATTAATTACATTGGTGTAGTAGGTGTGTCGGAAGAAATTCTCGTCTGCTCTTGAGCTATTTTGAAATAAATTTTGGGTTTTACTAATAATTCGTTTTGACAAGCGGTCAACGCCACTTGTAAATAAGTAGATACCACAATTGTCTCTGTTATTTATGTGTTCATGTTAATATTCCGACCGAAGATGTATCTAAAAGTTAAATGTAACACGTAGGTGTTAAGATGGCACCAATATACATTAAAACGATGACTAATAAATTGAATATTATAGTTTAGGTATCTATTTGAAATTGATTTTAACATCTTTCATGTGTGAAATGAAATAAAATATAACTATCTAAAAGTACTTACAGTCACAATTATTGTTTACTTACAATTAAATTTTTCTGAAAAAAGTTACAGTAAGGGTGGAATTCATAGTCATTCGTTACCTTAAGTATTTTCTTAAGTTACTAGTTTTTTCTTAGAAACGATTGTTGTTACTATGGAAATACATACCTTAAGGAAATAGTTAAGGTAAGGAACGATTTTAGTGTTCAAAGGTACCTCGGACGGTGCATCTTCGAACAATTCTGGGACACCTTTGAATAGGGTCTATTTTGATCAATAACAACATAAAAAATTCTTTATTATTTCAAATTACCATCTAACATTGTTTATGCAGTGTCCTAAAAGTGGACGATTAAATGAAGTGGAGAGACGGGAAAGGTCATTGCAACCAAAATACCCATATATGTGGTTATCCAATAAATTGTTGATGGTCCAAAAGTTATTGAAAAAATTGTATTTTTCAACGAAATCGCCTAGTAGAAGCATTAAAACATGCTTAAATAAACAAAACGATAAACTATCAAGAAAACTTGTCCATTTAATGCAGATTTTAACGGCGTACAACAAATAGAGTTAATTCAGAACAGATAGTCATGAGATGACAATGCAATCGTTCTTTGCAGTTTCTCACTATTCTCTTGTAGTCTCGGTACTAAATGTATGAGCTTTGTACTTTGTGATACAAGCATGAAATTTTAAGGGCATATTCTATACATTCTGTGCTAATTACGATAAACTTCAGATCCATTTCGGGGCCACTCTCTATTTTAAAATAACCCCCCCTCTTTAGTAGATACACGTTTTAAGTAATGCTTCCACTAGGCGAATGCGCATAAAATACAAATTTCCCAATAATTGGTTTTGAACCATCAACAATTGCACAATCACATATATCAAATGCAAATTTTTATCAAATCAATATTTTGGTTGTAAATGACAACTCCACGTCGCCCCATTTCATTAATCGTCCACTTTTTGGACACCTTGTATATTTATTTTCACGATCGCGTTTAGGTAGTACTACGTATTTATTATCATCGTTCGTTTAAGTATTGAAAATTTTAAAACAAAACGTTTGAGAAGGCAATTTAGCTTTAAACTCTAATGGTAAGGCAATTATAAAACACAAGCATAACTTGATTCCGTTGAATCCTAATTGAGAATGATTAAATGTTTTGAAGGTGTTTAATAGTTTTCGAAAACGATTCGACTGTATGTTCGATAGTAAAAAAATAAATGTTGTAAATATTATTTCAACGATTATTATTTACGATAAGTACAACACCAAAAAATTAATATCGGAAAAGTATTTCGCTTCGTTTCTCTTTTTTGTATAGAAAGTCGTTGGTTTAATAACAGACTGAAAAAATTATCTAGAAAAGATCACCTAACATTGTAAAATTTTTGACTAGCAAACGTTGATTCGACGAGTGTTTAAAATTAGACTTTAAAATTTAAATTAAATGAAAAGTTAGGTATCTGCATATAGTGGCAAAAACGTTTATTTAATTTTATAAAGCAACAACGCTTTAGTAGGTGACTATATGTAGATGAGGCGGTATGCACCACCTATTTGTAGAATGTGCTTAGATGAATTTATTTAATGAAAGATGAGGTGCTTGTCTTTGAACATAAAATGTCAGAGAATACGTAGAGTAATTTTACTTGTAAGTAATAATGCTGCAGGCAATTTCGAACTAAAACCTTTGCCAGTTTATTACTTAGAAAATCCAAGGCCGTTAAAAGGCAGGGGCAAAAGGACCCTACCTATTAGGTATCTGGAAATCAAACTCTAGAGCTTAGGTAACGACAGTAATTTTTCGGATCTTGTTCACTTTGTGTTGGTAATAAAATAGTAATGCCGTGAAATAAATTGTTCGTTTAAAACGTAATAAGAAAAATATAAATACATTATCTAGGTATAATTAAAAGAAACAAAATAAATTAGTTTATTAATAAAATTAGTGGTGTAGGTAAGGTGTTGTTAGTTTAACCACTGCACCAGTATTATTTACTAATAGGCAAGTAAGCGGTACTTACTTAATTGTTTTTGTTAAATTATATAAATAGGTATAACCAATGTAACGGGTACAAAAAGTTTTAAAACTATTTTTAATTGATTGTTAATGAAAAGTGTAATCAGAAAAAAGTTGTTACAAAGGACGTTTCATTCCTTGCAAGAAAAAATTTACGCATCAACATTACAAAAGTATTGGGTATTGGTATCTGCTTAACTTTACAAAATAATACCCGTGTACCTACCTGTAAAATGTGTGTCACTCTGTTTTCATTCAAAAGCGTTTAAATAAAATGTTCAACTATAGCTTAATTTCGGAGATTTTATCATCTAGAAATTTTGCAAACGTAGTTACTATGCAAAATCTGCATTTATGGCATAATAAAATACGGGAAAACGGTCCGGACGTTTGAAGATGGCAGAGCGTCAAGTTCGCCTAAAATCGTTGTAATTTCAGAACGACCGAGACGCGGAACGTTCCGTTCAATATGGTGTTTTTGACAGATAACTTGTTATCATACACAAAAAATACAGTTTGAAAATATCTAACAAGCTGTAATGCTGCGAAGTCGAAAATGTCTTCTTGTATTTTGTGTATTTATTTATGAATTTCTAAACGAGCAAACAGGCGGCTGCAATAAGAATGAGATACGTAAAGGTTATACTCGAGTGCTAACTCGGAATTTGACTCATAAACTCATCTTTTCGATCTTTTCAAGTGAGAATAAAATGGTTTAAATAAAACTTACACTTAAGTAATACCTATAAATATGTACCTACATATTTTCCAGTATACAAAGATAATTTGTTAATCAAATTCGCTAATCATATAAGTACCTATGAATTATTTATGGTTTTAAATATCAGCTTCTAGTTCACATAAATGTGTTACAATATTTGCAAAAGCTTTCGCAATATCAATCAATAATGCATAAGTCGAATATTGCAATAGTTTCTAATACCTAAGTTAATGGTATCTCATAAAATATTCTTGATGAGGGACTAGCAATTAGCAAATTGAAGTTAGGATGAACATTGTACGATGATAGCCCCAAGCACACGATCGAGCATAGTGGGTCTGCAATAGTGCTGTTCATCGATTCGAATACCGAAGTGCTTAGCTCATAATGTAGCAATATGTTACCTCTGAACCACGATAGACGTATCTAGTGCATCCATTTATAATTAGATTACACATGTTATCGGTTTTATTACCCTACTATTAACAGTGACTTAAAGGAATTTATATTTAAATTGGTAATTCTCACAATTAGATTAAAGCCTCGTCTTCAGATACTGTACGTACTAAAGCATATTTTATGGTAAATATTTTCCAAATAATAAATTCAATTTTAAATAAATTCGTTTTACGTAATACACACATGGACTAGAAAAAAGTAGGTCAAAAGAAAAAACAATTTTTTTTGAAAACAGCGGCTATAACTTCGTATTTGACATCTTGCAATTCTAAAAAACTTTTCCAAATAACATTTCGGTGTATTTTCAAAAATAAAGGTACTTTACTCTTGAGCCGATTTCATATTTTTGATGAACAACTCTCGTATACGAAAGGTTATATTCAAATTTTGATATTTGCATTTTGAATTTGAAATTACGCAGAGATTTTTGAGAAGAATAAAATTTTCTGAGAAATTTCAAATAAAAATGCTTTAAATTTGTGTCCAACTTTATGCCGGTCACTGTATAAGTACCTACGCGAAACTGCCTAATTTTAAAACATTCGTTTTTCGTTGACACGTTAAAAAACGTTAATCGGTTATTAAGTAGGAATTCCTTTGTTGCGATTAGTGGGCGAGCGGTGATCTTTTCAAAAAAATTGTTTCGACATACGTGTTCATATAGGAATTCGTATAGGTATTTTTTTAATAATCACATTAATTTAATTTTCTGGAAAACAAATATCTATAAAAATTTTACTATATTTCTTTGCAGGCGTGCGCCAAAAAGCACCCTTCGTAATTAAATTTGTTTGAATCATTATTATTACTACCTTAATTATTATTAAAGGTGAACTTTTAACAATCCGTGCTGAATTTTCCAATTTAAAGCCCCTAAATACCATATTGTAAGCATGCCTATGTACCGACTGTTAGGGAAATATTTAATATTAAAAATTAACCGTAAAGGTTGTATATGTACATACGTAATAGTAGATAACTGATATAATTTTTACAAAGGTGAAACTTCAAATATTTTAGGATTTTTTACGTTTTTTTTTTATAAATTATAGGTAGGTAATACAAAAGCAGAAGTTGTTCACTGCTAAATATTTTTCGTGTTTTTTGTCGTACTGGCATGTGCTTTTTAATAGGACATTTGAGTAAAAACGATTTAAAGTTAATATTGCATGTGTACCAATATAAGGTTTTGCAAATGAAAACGTTTTTATTCCGGTAGGTACTGTAATTATTTAAAGTCCTAAAAAGGTCTAGTAGGTACTTATAGAAAATAGGATTTAAAATTTCGTAAAGCTTATCAAAATTATATGTAAATTTTATTACTGAATTACTTAAATTTTACTAAAGTTTCGATCAACGCAAATATTTATTTAACAAAAATTCGTTAAGCATTTGCAACAGTTGACAAAAATACTAAAACACAGGAACAAAGATACTCCCATATTTTGTTAAGTATTGATTTTTCAAAAATATATATAAATACTTTTGCCAACTGTAGTTCCAAGATAGAAGTTATAACATTTGTAATATCGTGCTGGGTATAATATATTTAATAAATTTCTGTAACTTTATTTGATATCGCAGGATGATAGTTTTTTTACTTTGATGATAATACCAAGTATCTGTTTATTGTACATCGATACTATTTTCGTTTTTAAAAATATTAAAAAGTTTAAAACATATTTTTATAGATATTAAGGGTTTGTCTAAATGTAGTTTTAATTTTTTTAATTTATGTCTCTATTTTACATAAGGGGTAATTTACATCACCTATTTATAGTTATTTTAATACCTCATTTAAGCTAAAAGGTAAATGCTTTTTAAGCTTCTTTATTTTATTCGTTTGGTTAGATAACAAAAAACAAGTTATTTTTAATCGGGTAGAGGGAAAGGCACTAAAACCGACACACAATTTTGTTTTTAAGCTCTTGAAGGTGTAAAATTAAAATTAATATGCATTGATGCAAACCAGCATTGTTTTTGTATCAAAATATAAACTTATGGAAAGTTTTACATGTTTCATTTTGATTTTTTTTGCAAAATACGAAGTACGAGTTTTGACTAAAACAATTGGACTTAAAAAAACTATATTTACCTAATAGTAGTCCTTTGTTCTAAAAAAATCTTACGCCAAGTTTTAGATAGGTAATAGTATAAAAATGCTCCATGTAAAATTTAAAATAAATCGTCTATTAGTTCTCGATATTTATTGGTAATAATCGTTTCGGAAATGATACTTTTGAGACAAACGCTTGAATGCTAAAAATGAACGGTCATGATCATAATTAATGTCGCCAACAACGTTCAGTATGAATAATAAATAAGAAGAAATTAATCAAATTGATACCTAAACGTAGTATAAATATTATAAGTTCTTATATGATATACATATAATTATCTATGGAATACATAACATAATATATAGACACACATATATATTTAGGTAAAATACGCCGTTAAAGCTCGTACCGACGACAATAATTATGTCCATGACTGTACATACATGCGAGCGCTCGGCCCGCTGCTATACACCAGGTTTATTACAGACTGTAACTTTGTTAATTATTCCGAGAAGTTTAAAAAATATATTAACTGAATATATAATTCAAAGGTTGTGCAATCGAATAAAAATATTTTTGAAAATCGACATTTTGACCCACCAAGGTATAGCCCCTTAATATTGCCATTGATTGCTTAATGTACAAACCATTAAAAATAATTTGTGTTTCAATCTCTAGCTCAAAAAAATTTTAAAACAATTTATATTAAAAATAGATAGATACTGTTTATTCTACTGTCCCTAGCCATCGTCCTATGCGATAAAGTTTGCCCCATATTTTCTTTATGGACTTTTGAGCTTAGATTTTACTTTGATTTTTCTGTTATCTTTGTTATTTTCATTCGGAAACTACGTAATACATTTTACGCAAAAAACGGAATTGTTATTTTTCCTGCAATTTATTTATTTTATCACTTGAAATAATACTCCTGCACAGGGTGTTTCAGAATAACTATTTCTACATTTCAGATGTGACGGAGGGCATGTAATTAAACACGTCTTTGCATTAAAATGATGTCTGGCAATGCTTAGTTTCCGAGATACGGGATGTTAAAATTGACGAAAAGAACAGTATGTATCTTGATATCTCGGAAACGAAGCATTTTCGAACTTAAGTCTATAGGTATCGGATATTTTCTTATATTGATGCTTACTGTTACTTGTCAACGTTTGAAAACGGCATTATGAAATACATTTTTCCATTGGCACACGCTTAAATGGGTACGAATTCGAATTTTGTTGTTTATCAGGAAAACGATGCGTCGCACGATAAGAGTGCAAGTGGTCTTATTTTTGCAAAAGTCACTGAAAAATTTTAAAATGCCGTCGATTTTACAATAAATTCAGTGGCATAGAAGTTTTAACTGAAAAACTGTAAAATTATGACGTATCCCTATATTAAGAAAGTGTTTAATTACATGCCCTCTATCACATCTGAAAAGTAAGGACTAGTTACTTTGAACATCCTGAATAATATGAGGTAAAAGGATTATATTCCTAATGTATTATTCATAAACGTTTTTTTTTCAATTGAAAGTGAATTAAATGTTGGTACTTGTATGTATAGTTTTCCTACTTTTTCCTATTCTGTTATGGAAAAATAGTGGATCTAATTTAACTAAATTAAAGACAAATCGTAAACCTGTTTACATAATACATACGCATACGCATTCAAAATGCGTATAAATATAAACGTATACATATAAATATTTTTAACTTTACATACCTACCTACCTATAAATATTATGTTTATATAATGGAACGCATTATTATTCAAATATTACTCAAAATATCCATATATTAATTCCGAAAATAATTTCTTCCACATCTAACAGATTTTAGCACTTTACTATGGGAATATCATTTGCCTACATTTACACACGTTATAAACGGATATTAAAGAGAATCCACGCCATCGACTCTTATTATGATGTATTTATGTATTAAACAACTTTAATGCGTTAACTTATGTTGTTATAAGTACTACCTTAACAACGTTTAGTTTAAATGTTATCTAGAAATAAGACTTCGATATCTACCTATATCTACTAACATTGTAAATATATAAATTACAATTAAATTTATGCAAAAACTAGTGAAAACCAAAATTACAAAGAAGTCTCACAGGTAGGTGAGTGACATTTTGTATTTTTGAATTCTATTTCTTTATGAGACAAACGTAACTGCGACTAACATATTTAAAAAATATTCTAAAAAAAAGTATTTGAAAAGCAAAACGATAAATTTGAATCATCCAACCCCTTTAATTAATTAATCTCTCAGATACTTTTATAACGAGATTTTATGAGTAAGCTTTTAAAAACCCTTAAAAGTTTAAGTGCAAACTCTTTTTTGAGTTCGCAAACAAAGCCAATTTCATAATGAAAGAGGCAGACTACTTTCCAGTATTAATACTTGCACTACCACAAATAGGTTTTACACTCAGAATAGTAGTAAACTAACAAAATTCGCACATTTAACTAAAGAAGCCTGCAATATAATAAGATGTTTCTACTTTCTTCAGATAAAGTACCTAGTGCATTTGCGAACGGTTTTACTTTAAACACTTGAAATAATACCGAGGAATTTCAAATAAGCTGACTTAGCGCTTAACGTATATTTGGCGTTGCCTACATTAAAACTGAAAATTTTAACAAATGTTTATAATAATTTTCAATTTCGAGTTTTATTAACCTACTTTTCAAATTTTAAATATAGGCGTATAATATTGATAGCGTTTTGGCAGTGACTTAACACACACTTTTTCTCCGAAAATGAGTTAATCTGGCTATCTTATGTATCTAATTCAAAGACATCGTCTGTTAAAATCTGGTAACAATATCCCGATTTTTTCCATTAGAAAAATCGATTTGTATTTCCGTAAAAGGTATCTGATTATAGCTTCGCTGCAACACAAAATGTGCACTCCTGTAAAATTTACTTCTTGTGAGTTAAGACGTTCTACTAAAACTGCATTAATATTATGATTAAAATGAATAATAATTATCATACCTAGGTACTATTTTAATTTGAGAGCCCTAAAGATTGTGTCACACAATTGTAAAAAATAATTAAATTCAAGTCGATCGATCGAATCCTTACAAATAAAATTTCTAAACAATTTGCAATAATTAACTACCATGTAAGTACCTAATACATTTATAGATACAGTAGAGACCCGATTATTCGTAGCAATTAGGGCGTAACAATTTCGAATAATCGATCACACTTTGGAAAGGATAGAATAAAAGATAAAACGTTAAATATCTAGGCACAAAATATATACCTATTGAAAAATATTACGTGTTTTTATTCGTAGAAAAAGGAAAATAAATACGAATACATTACCTACGTACAGTGTTTATAAAAGAGATTTCATAACAAAGAAAACACTGTGTTTATTTATTGCAATTCTTTGTTTTTAAAATAATCACTTATTTTACGGGTTTCGATAGCTGAAACTGCGATTTCGGATAATCGGGTCTCTACTGTATCGAAGTATATCTAATAATAAAATTTATTAAAATCAATATATAATTAACAAAATTGTAACTGACGTGTATATTGATGAATTGAACTTGATATTTCATTAAATTTACCTAAAATGCAAAATTTTAAATAACAAACAATTGAAAAGTTCGATAAAACCAATAATTTATCACTGAGAAAAGTAAAGTTTTAAATCAACACTTTTTGTTTTGTATATATTTAACGCGTGTTATAGTTTCCGGACAAGATTTTAAATTTTGAATTGTTTTAAATGAAGGTTCTAAGAGTTAATAAATTTTCAATCAAAATTTAAATCTGCATTTAAAACTTTAAAATCTTGCTTGAAAACTATAACGTATTGAATATACATATACAAAACGAAAAGTTTTGATTTAAAACTTTCATTTTTCTCAGTGTAATCTGATCTTTATCGACAATGTAGTGTGGAATCGTAACCTTCAGCAATAGCTCCGTATTAAATTCATCGATCTCCCGAGACAATTACGCCAATCAATTGACCCTTGTTAATCTTCAAGTAATTCCCTAATAAAAGAGACGTTTGATGAAACTCCCGGAAACAGCTTAAAATTTAAAATCTATTACTAATTCTATTCATCGATGATTACAAGAATTTAACGACAAACGCGTTTCTTTCTTTACCTCATATCTTATAAGCTATCTTATCTTTTCAACTCTGATGCTAAAGATTTGTAATTCATCAATGACAAGAATGTACCGTAAAACCTCAGCATAAACTCTATATCACTCCAATAATTTATTATAAATCAACAAAACAAATCCTAAACAGTCGGATTTCTAATAATTGTCTTTGTTTCATAACTATGAAATTTGAATTTGCTCCGTAAAATTAGTATAAAGGCCGTTGATACGTGATCTGCTGGTAAAGGCTCCAGCGCAGGCGAGATCCGACAAAATCGAAACATATGCCCTAAGAGACCTAAGTAATTCAATAACATTGGAAACTAAAACAAGAATCATTTTGACGGGAGGGCTATTTTGCACTGGGTTGTTTTATGTATGGGCTATTTTGACGGCTCACCGTTAATTAAGTTCTTAAAAACACTTTGCAATAAATGCAGCAGCAGTTCGTAGTTTGTTCCATTTTTGAAACAAAACACAAATGGCAATGGTAGTATTCAAACACTATATAAAATACTAAAATTTCACAGAACACTTGTTTTTCTGATGAAACACTTGAGAACCTTTTTTTTCAAAAAAATCGGTAGCCACCAGAAGTTGTCGATATAAAAACGGTTTATGTCATTTATAAGTAGGTATACGCCACTAGAAAATTTTTAAGCATTTTGTTTTTTTAATATTTTGTCAGTTCCAACCTAAAAATAACCAACCCCGAAATATAAAACAGGTAGGTACCTATGTTGCAACACCCTGTACCTACTTTGGAAACTAACAATTATTATGAACGATTTTCGAAATGTGTTTTGAAGCAAACTACCCTTAATGTTCCTCGTCTATCGATTTTTAAAGTTCTCCGAATCACTGTATAGGTAAATGTTGAATAAACGGTACAGTGATTGGCCCTTTAAGCAATACACAATTTTATTTCGCTCGCCAAAAATAAATAGTTGCAAATGTATATGTTTCAGTGGCATCGAGTCATTCAGAAAACTCTAAATTTTCGTTTTTCTTAAATAGTTTAAACATAATTGCAGTATTTCTTTAAATTATATCAAAATAACAGTGATTGACCGTCACAAGATAGTTATTGGACAACAAAGATTAATAAAAGGAAGAATAAATAAAAGACAACAAGGATTAATAAAAAAGAAATCTTTATTTGTAAATTAATTTTAAATAAATAAAAATAAATAAATTTTACATCAAATTTTAAATAAACATAAGGTACGGGTATAACTAAAATAAATCTAAATCTCTTAATGGGGGATAGCTGTAATGATTTAAACCACATTTTCCTTATTAATAGATAGCCGTTTATTAATGATTGCCGAAAAAATTGCGTTTCAAATTTTAAGTACGACATGTCCTTACTCAATTTTACTTAAATTCATAATAGTGAAGAAGCAGTTTGTTGAAGCACAAACGACTAATTTTCAAGGTAAAACGAACATCGATATAATTTATAAATAAATAAAACGTACATATGGATCGTTTAATATTTCGCTTAAGGTCTCTTAAGAAAGCTTGCATTAAGGTTCAAATTTACTTGTTTTACGAAACTTTCACTAAAGATTACAGCTAAAATAATAAATTTGAGAATTTGATCGCGGCACTATTGCATTATTTTAAACTATAGAATTTGACGTAAAACTTGTAGAAAAAATGTTTATTTTTGTTGAAATTTCAGGTTTAAAAATGCCTTTTATTTGGAATATAGTGAAAATTGTATTGAAGAATTATAAGAAAATAAACATTTTTTCTACAAAATCGATGCATACGTCAAATTCTATAACTTCTTTATATTATAAATTCAAACCATCTTTTAATGTTAAGTTCTGAAATAGCTGAACTCACAACTGTAACGGCTTTAGACATCCTTGTGGTGGGTTCGCCGTGACGGCGAAGGAATGCTTTATACCACCGATCACCAGGAAAGTTATTCGAAAAAGGATTAGGACAAGGAGTTTGGTCATTGATAGTTGCACGTCTTCCTTACGTCTAGGAAATCCTTTTCTCTGATTTTCTATGATCTATTTGAGTAAAATGGCTTCCTCTCCACGCGACAATATGGGATTTGGTCCACAACTGATTTTGAAGAATTTATTGCTTCTTCGAAATTGCAGCATTGCCTTTGGTATTTCAAACCTTTTGGATGCTTCTCTCGGCGACATACCATTTTCTATTTCTTCTAATACCCTTTTGAAACTATGTTCCGAATAGGTTTTTTTTATAGGTCACTCCAGATTTAATTTTTGGCATTTCGAACAGAATAATATTGTAAACTGCAAAGGTAAAAACCAACCAATTATAGTTATTGGCCACCCAAAGATGATAGTTATTGGCCGGTGGTCAAAAACTGTAAGCGATAAAGGTAAGTCATCCGAAATAACTAAATGTGAAATTAAAAAATATTACGACACATATTAATGTAAACTTTCTAATAAAACAGACATTAGTCGTAAACTATAGTTATTGGCCAAATGGTCGATCACTATATTTTTCCAATTTTTCAATACAGTTATTGGCCCCCGTAAAATATACAGAATTTATAAGTTATAATGTCTGTAAATGTAGTAAAATACATATTTATTCATGCTTTTTTTAACAAACAATAACTAAAACAAAACTTACCATATCCAAGTCGCCAAAAAACCTATCAAATACCACCACTTGGCTTAACAAAATCTTAAGTGTGCACGAAATGGCTCCATACACAACACACAGTTCGCGTCAAGTAATAAACTTACAAGCTCAGTGAAGCCATCACAATAAAATCTAGGTGCCTAAATAACGCAAGGTCATCAGATCTTTCTGGCGAAGGCTAAATGTTAATTATTTCGATCAAACTCTTAACATGAAAGATTTAAATTAGTACGGCCAATAACTGTCTGATGGACAACAACTGTACTGTTTACCCTACCTAAATAATTTTGCATTAAAATGTCAATACATATTGTTAAATAATATCTCACCGTTTCCTTTTAATTTTGTTTGTTAACCGATTTACTATTGTTCTTATGCTGACTTAAATTTTACATGTCTAAAAGAATGAAATGGTGTGCGTCTGAAAAATTTAAATTTAAAGAAAGTTCATGTTTCGTTCTATACGTACGCTGAATAACTCTATCGGTGAAGATAGTGCCCTTTTTAACTTTAGCTTTTGGCTTTTTAAATCAACAAATACATCCTTTCGATTTGTCGAGGTTTCATCTTGTAACCCCGATAGCCCTCGAAAGTCATTTTGCGGAGTTTCGAGCACTCTACTATAAACAACGAACCGCTATATACTACCGATTCTGTCTAACTACAGGAACTGACGAGAAAATGCCTAATCGGAAAAGTATCGCAAGAGAATTTTGTACGCGATACGTGAAGTCGCATACGCGTATCCTCGTCTAAAACAGGCCTAAAATAATGCTAGGTACTAATATCATTTTCCGGAATTATGAGAATAAAGTATAGAATTTATTTTAAAGAAAAACATGTGCATAAAATTTATGAAATATTTTCGAATAAAACGTTTGAACCTTGAATAGAATTTTATCTTAAAATGTTTTCTAAAACATTTTTAACGAGTCGAATGGAATTTACGATAAACATGTGTTTATCGTCGTCAGACGCGTTTATTGCAGAACTTCGATAATGCACGCACGTGTGTTTTAACGGACTTGACGTCACACAATGTTTATAGGAAGGGACGACCATCGGTGTTGAGGTGATTGGCAAAGTTAACGTAATTACTCCACCATAAGTAAGAATTTTATGTGCGATGCATTTCCTCATTTCGTCCCCGTGTTTTTAAAAGAACAGTCGTTGCCGGTTCGCGTCATTCATTTTTGGCTAGATTGCTTTCGATTATTTGACGAATAGTTTAGAACAATTTAGTTGGATGTGTAATTTTGTTTTCACTTTAATAAACGGTGGTGTGTTAAACCGATTAAATGAAGTTTCTCGGAACCTATACGTACGTTAAATAAGTACTCGCTTTTCGGTCGTTTAATCTGAAAAGCTTGACGACTTTGAGCTTTTAAAAATTTAGGTAAGTCGCACATATTCTATTTTAAAATTTGAAAATTGTGTAATAGGTGCTAAGTATCGGGTTTTAAAGAAAATTAAAAAATTAAAAGCCCTTTTATTTGGCCTTCTACGTTCTTACGTCATTGCAACAATAGGTAGGTATTTGCCATTGATAAAGACGAATGTTGTCCAATTCATTTCATTGTCAGTTGATAAGCAATTGAATTTATTTTAATTTTTCATTATAAAATGTCGTTATTTTAATATTACGTGTGAATCGGTTGTTACTTTACCAGGTTTATGGATTTATGAAAAAATACATATATAGGTATTTAAAATACCTAGCCTACATTTTCAACTGAAAATTAATTTAAATTTGAATAAATATTCATTGACCTATAAGATATTCTAGCAGTACCTGCGCCCGTTATCGTAAAACGATAAAAAGTTTAAGCTAATAATATGACTAAAATGAACGTAATCGCATGAATAAGTACGATGTCTGTAAAATCCAGGTTTATGTAATCTCAAATAACCTTTTGTTAATTTCGTTAGATTTTATTTATTTATTTCTTTGACACCTATAAGTAACTATATTGAATTTTAGAGTTTGTTGAACGTTTCTTCTTGTTTACCCAACTACAGTAAATAATATAATTAATTATTTTGTTTAAAATATATGGTTTGTTTTAAAGTTACGTTTAATTTACCTAAGTACAAATTAAAATTTTAATCGTATAGAGGTACCTAATCTTTAATTTATTTTTTCTATAGTTATCGATTATTTGTTACCTTAACCACTTAAAGGGTGTTCGGCCCGCTTAAAAAATTATGCGAACAAAAATGTAATTTCTAGGTTTATTGTTTCATTGTATATTTCTTAAGGATGCGTGTAATTATATATTTACGAAAAAAAAATTAATCGTTTTTAAGTCTCGTAATCAAATAGTTTTTATATTAAATTACCTAACTCATTATTATTACTATTGGAAATTATTTAATTACGAGATTATAAATAAACTTAAAGTCAATTATTTCTATGTCATATTCAACGTATATATCATAGGTATGAGTTGATTACAAAAAAAATTAAGTCATTTAATATCCGAGTTTCGTGGATTGAAAAAGTGGAAACCTATTTTCGTTATTATTAAAAATAATTAATTTTGTTTCGTAGATAAATATATAATTACATGTATCCTTAAGTAATGTAGGTACAATGTCGAGAATTATTGCAAATAAAACAATAAACCTAGAAATTACATTTTCGTTCGCACAATTTTAAGCGGCCCGAACACCTTCTTAAATAATATTAAGTTTATTTAATTTACTAGAATTTGGAGGCATGTGTTGTTTATGTTTATCACTGCATAATTGTGGAGATTTTTTTAGCAAAAGGCGTTTGTTTTTCAAAACAAGGTGCGTTCATAGAATTGCTACCGTCGGTTATTTATCTATTATTATTATTATTAATAACAAATTAATTGCTCGTCACTTTAATAAATTAAGTTTACCATATTAATACCTACTTACCTCTAATTTATTGGTTTTATTAGGTATCTGTTATTACTATTTAACGTTATAATAATATAAAATTTCACATATCTATAACAATAAATTCTCATATTCTTCCTTTTCAAGTATATATTTAGGTTGAAAACGATTTTTTTAAACACATTGAACGCGTACATACAACCAGCGTATTTACCGCATCTTAACCAATGTATGTATTTTACATTGATTTGATACTACATGGCGCCTGTCGCAGTCGCGTATAACGAAACAGTACCTTTAGATAGAATATTCAAGAGGTATTTTCGAAGATCGAATTTCGAATTTTGTTTTTTCCCTTTTAAAACATAATTAATGTGTTTTGTTTGCAAATATCTTGGAAATAATTTCTGTAGCTATTTAATGTGTAGAAGTTGATGCATCGTACGAGATATTTTCATTTTTGAAAAAGGTTTGGCTAACGTAAAATGTACTTATTTAGAAAATACGAATTATTAAAATATACTCAAAAATTGCATATACGAGGTAATTATAGCATCTTTTCGGGACTACATTTTGAATACGTTTATACTGGTAACTTCTCAAATGTTTTTAAATAATAGCAGATGATAATAAACTAATTGTACGGATTATAAAAATTAGTGGAGTAGTTAAAAAATCGAGAGTCTTGGTAACGAGTAGAATACAAATCAGACTTACGGCTTACTATTATCTGAATTTATCCATTTTAAGGCAAGGAATTAGGCAATAAAGTTACCTTGATTAAGTACATTGAATTAATTGCGTTTAAATGGGAAAATGCTGGAAGACGTTTTTAGTAATATTGGTTAGATAAGACGCAAAAAATTACGAAAGCTAAAAATGTATATAGGTATGTTATTTTAGAAACCTACCTTAGTGCTCATATCATAAATAGGGCAATCACAAGACTATTTTACTAATGAAAAGTGAAAGTCGTACAGTTGCGTCGACCGTTTTTCATAGAAGCTACTGTTTTAGCGTCCTTCCTAAAGTAGACATTAATTTTTGAAACTTAAATAGTACGAATGGATACATACCGTTAAGTATATGAACGTATGCACTGGCCGGTTGAGCGTTATTAGGAACGCAAGAATAATTTCCGGAATGTCTTGTCCCTGCGTTACTGATGGTGAGGGTGCTCATCTTAGATGGAAGTTCTGTAGTTACATTGATCCCTTGATCTACATCGTAGTTAATCATTCGGTTGTTGTGATACCAAAATACATACAAGGGCGGTTCCGTGCTCTGTACAACCGTGCACTGCAGTCTTAATCCCGAACCAGGCTTTAAATACTTCTCCGTGGGACCAGATATTTCCGCTCTAGCTTCTGAAATATGTATTAGATTGTTAAACTAACCTTCCGCTTTGTTACAATATGATGCGGGACGATATCGTTGCCATAAATAAACATTGGAATGACGAGGAAAATATAATGGAAAAGTTTCTTTTGCTTTTCAGCGAGGAAAAGCGAAAAGCGTAAATAGGTATATTTAAAAGAAACTGTTAACATATGCAACCATGATATACTGAATTTAAATCGATATTTATTTTAGTGTTCGTTAGCCAATTATTAATTATTGTTATTCACGATTCTACTCGGTTTACTTCAATATTAAATCAGTTTACTTCTAAATTGTTTATTTACAAAATAAATAAAGATATTAATAGAGCTTTAATAAATTGATATTTTTAATTTCTTTTATCCGCCTCAGAAGTAATTCTAAACTTATAATTTATCTATTTTTATAGACTACTAGAATTAACATAGCTTTAAAAATTCGCAATTAATTTTTCCAACCAAAATTAAATCTCCTAAATTTTATCTCACCAAATTCGAATCTAACAAAGAGTTAATCCATTTCCATAATTTATTATTTTTTTAAGAAGGACGCCGTACGTTGTTCATTGCGTTTATGTTTACATAGTGCATTTGACACTTCAGCGGTAACACAAAGAAGTTAAATTTTACGGTGTTGTTGCGTTATATCGAACGTACCTACACTTTAAATAAATCGACAATTTTGTAGGTATCTACCTAAATAATTATAAAGCACGAAATAAAATTTTAACAGTATAGATTATTTAAAATATACTTTTATACCTAAACAAAAGAAGAAGAAGAAAACGATTTTCTGTTGGATGAAATGAATCTTCGCATGCAAATTATTACCTATTAAGTTTACTTGAAGACGCTTCCACTCGTTAAGCTCTTTAAATATTGCGTCGCGATTTCTAATTCTGATTTATTAGTAAATTTCGGATAAAAATGTTTTCAAGTGCAAACAAAAAGTTGGCTATTAAAAAATATTTTTTATTACATATATATATATAGTATAAATTACAAGATTTAATTATTATTAGTAGGTAGGTATTAATTATTAATCGGCATGATTTTTGTGAAAAAAAAAATATTCGACGTCTTATATTTTGAATTATTTAATTGCAAGTTATTATTTGAATAAAGATGTCTAAAAAGTAATTACATTAACCGCTGGCTTTGACGTAATTCAGTAGCCTTTTATTTTATGACTTTCGACAAGTTTTCAAAGTATTACTTGTAGTAATTGACTTTGGTCCATTAACTAAATTAGTAGCTAATTTAAGTTGCAAGTTAAAACGTCCTTTTAGGTGCCTACTTTTATAATTGTAGACGAATTAATTTAAATAGTGAGTAAGTGTTATCTAATTAATATTAAAATATTTCAATTTGAAAAATTAAAGTTTAATTGATATCTATGCTTATCTCCGCATGCATTTGTTTATATTTTCTGCATAGGTTGGGTAAATGGACTATAGGTGTATTACTTAAAGAATTGGTAAATCACCAAGGTATTTTTAAATTATTTTATTAATGGGATTCCATACCCGTAGTGCGTGCAATACCGTACGAGTAACTGTATTCGAGCAATTGTCTATCTGTACACCATTTAATCTTAGCCGTTTTGTATTTATTATACATTACGCGCGAGTCATACTTATTATTGATTAAATTAAACTTAATTGTCATCCTCCTTTCGGTCATTTTAATTTGGAATTCATCTTTGATCCATTCTAAAGTTGTAAAACCGTTTTACGTATTTCAAATTTAATTTAAGTTATATTTGGTAGATATAATTTAGATTTTGTATAAAAACGAACACGAAACCAAATCTTTCTTCAATCTTTTTCGTTGTCAAAAAACACACTGTCATTGTCATCTGTCGGAATTCAGTCAAACTTAAGATGAATATTTGATAAGCGTGAATTGCGTTTCACATTTTTCTAGTGCTACCCGGTAAAATGATGTTGATTATATCGTGGATTTTCACGGTACCAGCACGTTTCTCAATGCTAAATATATTATATATTTAATATATTATTATTATAATATATATTTTTAATTTTCATATATTTATTTGATTTAAAATACGCTACTTTCATATTTAGAAATTAGACGTAACAAAATCATCCCATAAATAAAATAAATAAATAGAACAAATGTGAACGGCATTACTATGACGGTATCGAAATAGTAAATGACAGGAAGAAAATTCTTAAAAGGCCAAATCTTACAATTTTCGCAACTTTGATAAAGATATTCTATACGAAGTGGCATTCTTTGCAAATAATATTTCAGAAAATGCGGTAACACGCCTGCCATTCAATGTAAAAACGTAACAGTAAGCGATTTTCAAGTAGCCACCCCCTAATAAAATTGCTTTATCGAGTGTTTTATATTACGTTCAGAATGTTCTTTTTTCAATGTTTTCGAATGAAATTATATTGAAAATAGTTTCATAATCAATTAACAGTTTTATTTTTATATCTGACTTTCTTTACCCACTAGTTATCGTTTCTTTTTGATTTATTGAGAATTTTAAATTATTTTTTATAATGTTATTTAATTTAAACGGGCTCTGTATAATATGGCATTGTAATCGTTTATGAGCAGCGTCATCCTTATGTAAATTTGTATCGTTGTTTTATACCTAACTAGAAAGTTTTTATAATAATTTCAGTCTATGCATAAGCAAGTAAGTTTATAAAATGTTTACGAACATTGCGTTATAAAGATGAATAGTTTGTAAGTCGTGGTGATTGCAGATTCCCATCAATTTTCACCTAAAAAACTTTTTTTTGCGTAATTACAGGACGTACTTACCTAATGATAATTGAAAAATTTACTATAATAATTTTTTTTATACAAGAGCGTAATTTCTGCTAGTAAATACACGTTCACGAAATAAATCATCGGGCGTATTGAACGCTCTATTTATCTTGTTTTATTGTAGGTTTTATATAGTATGATATTGTATTTACCTCATCTCTATTGTCATATAGTGAGTTTGTTCTTTAAGTTGTTCAATTTCATTAGGCTTTTTTTAATACTTAGCTAGTAGGAGAATATCGAAAATATTTACAAATTTGTTCAATTAATTCTGCCATCGATGTAATTAGAACCGCGAAAGCAATTTAAAAGGTTTAAAATTAAACCGGGTAGCACTTTTATAAAGACGAGTTGAATGACAAGTCTAGTTATTGAAAAATTCCTGGAACAGTGTTTTATAAAAAATATTTCAAATACCTATCTTCCGTTTAAATTAAGAACAGAATTCCTTCGCAATAATAGTTTTCTATCTAAAATACAAATAACTACGCTTCGGTTGAGTTTCAGTGTAAAATTCGTATTTTCTGATAACTCGCTACGGACGAAATTTATATACCTATAGCTTACCTACTACATTAAGCTGAATGAAGATACTGGTGGGCGGATGCGAAGACACTTGGCACTCGTACAAACCGGCATCTCTAGTTTGTACATATTTGATTTGCAGAGTCCAATCCTAAAACCAAATATTATACAAATTATAAAAAATTAACGTTTCGGTCCCGGTGTTTATTATTGTGTAGGTATAGATGTCGTGTCCATCTCGATTCGGACATATAGAGGTGTAGGTTAATTTAATTAGGTATATGAATTTTTATGGAAAATATGGTTTTTCTTTAGCTCATAAAATTTTTTAAACTAAATTAGACTTACAGTTAACATTTTTCCATGTTATAACGATTTTTTCAAATATCTCTGATTGTTTTTGAGATATTAAGACGAATAGCGAAGGGTAGTCATTTGTTTAAAGAGTGCTATACTCTAAACACGGGCGATTGGGCCGCTAAAAAATATACAATATTCTTATCTCGAGGAACTCTACAAATCTACCGAGTTTCGATCAAATATGAATTTCCCCGATTGCCTGGTTCTTTTGTTAGTACAGTGGATTCCGCTTAATTGGGACACGTTGGTGAGGACCGTTTTTTCCCAATTAAGCGGCTGTCCCGATTAAACGAAATTTTAATTAAGATACATATAGAATCAACATTAGTATGTTTATTGAACAATATTACATTATAATGTGAACATTGAAGTCTGAACCAATAGTAACATTCCGCATAATCTTCGACACATACGAGAACAGTACATATGTATTCACAACTTTTCAGGTTAGATCCTAATCAAAATAAATTACGTGAAATTACTTTGTGTAAAGGCACAATCAATCTAGTTTATGTAACATAAAAAATAACTTGTATTTAGTTGCTAATCCGTTTGTCATTGAAGAGTTCAGTTAATGTAAGTTGGCGTGATCTCTTCAATGACTGTTGGTGAATAAAATCAGCGCAGGCATCAAGTGCGGAGATAGGACTACCTTCGTTGCCTTCCTGCATGAAGTAGTGACGTAGCCTAGCAATGAATTTCCTGGCATCCTGTGTTGTCACCTTTTCGATTTTAGATGATTTTTCTTCATCACTCTCACCTTCGTTCTGATTTTTGTACTTTTTTAGAACGTGTTCAATAATTTCATCTTCACAACCTCCATGTTCTTCGTAGCACGGGACATCTTTGTCAATTTCTAGGAATTCTTCACAATTATTTATTTTACGCATAACTATAAGCTCTTCACAATCATTTTCCGTTGTTTCAGTGGTTTCACTTGTTCCAAAAGTTTTCTTAAGGCCGCAATGAGAGAAACAGTTCTGAATTGTTATCGAGCTCACTTCCCTCCAACTGTCGGAAACAAACTGAATCGCATGGAGCACGTTGACCTTCGAGCTAACGTCTTTTTCTTGACTTTTGCTCCAAGTCGGCGTCCCATCGCAACAGCCAATTCTTAAAAATTTCGGAAGTCATCCATGCGCTCGTATTGGCATGATATTCCACCGGTAAGTTCTCTATATTTAACCCCATGAAACAACGGGGCCGAATGCTTTTTCCAATCACCAAAAGCTTCTTCTTGTCTGTTCCGGACATGTTGGCGCAACATAACACAGTAATGCGATCGATCGCTTTCTTTGAACCAGATAATTTTACGTGACTGTAGCAGAGAGAGAGCCATCAGGCGTGGCACGATAGTAAAGGCAAGTTTCATCACCATTGTAGATGTCATCCGGAGAATATTTTTCAAGTAAATACGATGTTTTTTCGGTTTGCCATTTTTCTGCTCCTTCGACATCGGCACTATCTTTTTCGCCGTGAACCTCCTTGAATTTTATATCATGTCTAGTCTTCCACCGGGAAAGTCAGCCATCCGTTGCCTTAAAACCTTCATGACCAATTTTCTTAGCTAGTTCTTCGGCCTTCTCTTTTAAAATAGGGCCACTCAAAAACATCTCACGCCCAGTCATCGTAGAGAACCACCGATTTCCACGTTTGAACCACTCCGCGTTTCCGTTTCCTCGAATTTTTGTTTTTTCCAACTTGAATTCATTCCTCCATTCAGCTTTTCTTCTTGCTGTATTAGGCGGGAAATCGTAGATTTTGGAACACCTGTTAATGCCGACATTTCACGCAGTTTGAAATTAGGTGGATTATTTTTTATTTTGTTCGGCAAGGAGATTTTCTCTGAAAGCGATAAGTCTTTACTTGGCATTTTTGTAAACAGATTTTGCATTCACAGTGATATGAATCCTACGCACAATAAGAAACGATTCCTTGTTATTTGCTCACGAACAACCAAGCACTTTCCACTCCGTAGCAAAACTAAACGGTTACAAATTTCCGGACGAGCTCACGCCTTTATCGGTGGTAGGGAAGGGGATTGGAATTTTCTGTCGGTTAATTTGCATTTGTTGTCTAAACTCGCCTACTAGGCAAGATAGCGAAGTAAAGGTAGTGTCCCGATTAAGCGGCCTGTTGTCCCAAATAACAGAAGAAAATTCAATGAATTTTCTCGATTGGATTCAGTTCTTAACGATTTGTCCCAAATAAGCGGTTGTCCCTATTATACGGCGTTCCAATTAAACGAAATCCACCGTATTTAAAAGTTAAAAAGATAACCTTTAATTGCCATAATCTCATAAGTCACCTTAAAAAGTCCGAGTATCTATCATTTTACTTCTCAAATCTCACATGTATAAATATTATGCGCTATATTATTTAATATATATTATTATATATATATATATATATATATATATTATATCATTATTTAATATATTATTATGCTAATATTATTTTATCGGTTATCGAAATATCTCATTTCGAATAAAACACAAAATTAATATTCGTAATTTATTTTTGTATTGCTACTATGCAGTAGGAGAGCCGGTAATACTTTTTGGTACGTCATCGGGTAATGAATAAAGACGTATTTCCCATGAAAAATGTGTGAAATACCTACTCGCAACGCAAAAGATTGCTCCTTTAATCCTGTACCAACGGGAATAAAAGGGTGAATTTAGGTTAATTCTTTTTTGCATATTTATACGTCGCATGACAATGAGATGCGAGTTTTGAATGCGAGCATAGAACGTCAAAATAAAACTTAAAGTTTTTTCTACGACACTCCCCTGCCGAGATATTCCCCCATAGTTGAAACATTAAAATCAATGTTTTTTTAAATAACATTTTTATTTTTCGTTTGATTTTAATAATTTTTCGTACACATACGTAATATATAAAGATTTTTTGAAATGGTGCAATAGATTTTTTTGATATCACCTCAGGAGAGCCAGATGTGCACGACCCCTTAACCTTTCTAACTCCAAAAATGTTTAATTGTTTACTGCATTGAAAAACTTGAAGACTTTTCAACTGAAACCTGAGCCTACCGTTAACACTAGAAACTTGGGTGAGCGGAGCGCGTAAGGAAAAGCTCAATCACCACCGTTAAAATCGCGTTGTCTCCCGCAACGTTCGCATATTTCTAAACGGAAGAGTTTAAGATTTCGTTTTATATAAAGTGCATCTCATTGCTCGATGACGAAAAATATCCACTACCTATATCCAACATTTCTATTAATATCGGGTCGTCGCGGCTTAGAACACGACAGAAGTGTCAACCGAACTGGTTCGGGCACAGTTTGGATGAGTAAACTCGCATGTGAGGTGTAAATGCGCAAAGAAAATGGACCCTTTTATTCCCATCGGTATAAGATTAAAGTGGCAATTTTTCACGTTTCGAGTAGGTATTTTGCGCATGTTTCACGAGAAACACGTCTTGTTTCATTACCCGATGATGTACATATCAAAAAGTGTCACCGCCTCTTAGATTATACACCGAACTACTACCTAAAAGAAAGTTATTTTCATTTAATATGTCTTACAAATGTTGAATTTTAGTGAAAACCATTTTCATATGTCTTTAGTTTTATTTTTTTTTGCAATACGACGCAAACGACCAGTAGATTTAACATTAAAAAAAAACTCAATAATTTTATATTATTTAATACAATCAATTAACACACTGATATAATTTTATTAACCCAAGTTGCACCGAGACAAGTGTTTACCTATATAAAATTATCTATAGAAGTAGCGAATTATAGATCCATATCCGTGTTAGTCCGGCAATTCAAAGCCAACGCGACGGCCCTTACGGCAGTAACCAGATCTGTGGTCACGACGTTGAAGTCTGGTTACCGCTAAAAGGAAAGCGAGTGTAAGGCCCATCCTTCCCAAATTTAAACTGTTAACACTTCAAATTAACCATTCTCGTCAATTTGCACGAAAATTATTATTAGATCGATTCGGAACTCGACCGGTTATTTGAAACAATTAATTCATACTCCGATTTTATCTTATCTTTTTAATTATAGGCCAGTCGACAAAGGACTTTTGGTGGCAACAAACGGGGGTCAAGCTAAAATAGCATTCATTCTATTTATTTGGACCTATAAAAAGATATACTAATTTTGCTTATCGTTTAAAAAAAGAAAATCGAACTAGCGGTTAAAAGTTTAAGTGTTGGTGGCTAACTTTATGACTTCATAACTCCTGTCTGCGAAGGATTTTTTTGCGCTCCCTGCCAGAAAATGCACATCCTAAATGGTTCTAACGCGTACAAATTTTTATGTTTATAACGAAAGGTAGAGTGTAATTTCTCTATGCTAATTAATTTACGTCGAGTTACCTGGTAGATTAAACTTTGAGAAGCCGACAGGTCGAAACTATTGACTTTACAAAATAATGATTTGAATATAAATTGTAAAAAATTTTCCCTAATTTATTTCGTTTTATAAGTATTTTAAAAATTCATTTTTGACGTAAATATGTTGCTCGTGATGTGGCTCAAAATTTACAAATTTTAATCTCTGTATTTATAGACATTTATTAACGATAGAACAAAATATTACAAATATATTTAATTTTAATAATCAGTAGATAGTAATTTTATTTAACACATATTTTATTAAGTTAGTAAACCTTCAATACGATGTTGTAAACCTCGATACCTATAAAAACGGATTTGTTTGCATAGAGATTTAGAAGAAATTTATGTGTTGCCTTCAAAGGAATACGAAAAGGTTGATGATAAAATCTGAGTGTAAAACCTGTAAAAAATGGAAACTACAGAAAGCGACATACATTTTTAAACAAACACCTATCTAGTCATATCAATACCCAACAACTTGTCTCGAATAAAATAGGTTTAACGCCACTGAAGTTGAGATATGCATTTTAAATAATAAAAGCAGTACTTTATATTATACATACATATTACAAAATTGTAATAAGAAACGACTTCCTTGAATGAATATTCCTTAAGTAATTACACAATTGTTTTAATTATATGTATCAATATTTGTACATATAGTTTTGATTATAAGTATAAAAAAAAGTAAAAAATGATGACAAAAGTGAACACGGAATGAAAAACATTTCAGCATATTAATAAATATGTAGGTACCTTTAAAAAATTTAGTTTTGCAAGTTTATTTTATTTTAGTGTAAAATGTGTTTTAAAAAACAACTAAAGCTATCGATCAAAATCACATTAGAATTAATGATTGATATAAGAAATGTTAAAAATTAGTTAATTGATAATTGTATCTACTAATGGTGATTTTTATTGACCAAGATATTTGGTTGCCACGACAATAACAACACAATTAACCGTTAAGAATTTATTTTCCACAGTCAATTCAAATGCAATTTCTTATGAGTAGATACAGATAATTTCATTAAAAATTAAAATTTAAAACCTATGTATATTTTTTCATCAGTTCATCAGTTAAAAAACCCGATATTTCCTATTTATGTGATGAAAGCTTATGCATAGATTTATGTAACCGACTATGAATAATGAGTAAAAACGTAGAGGCATTTTTCAACCGTTAGGATTTTTAGTGCAGTGAGCGTAAATCGCAACGATTCAAGCGGAAGGAAAGAACTATTTCCTGCTGAAAGAACGGATTTGGCTGCAAGGACGAAACAGTAGCTACATATGTGATGAGCTCTCGACAGACACGAAACGTTCTTTTTTCTACACTAATAGTCCTTTTCTCTCTCAATTACTAAATGCTGTTATTAACAGAAGTAGATAAACTCTTGAAGTTATGTATGGTACCGATATTAATATCTATGTTTCAAAAAAAAATGTAGATATTAACAAATACTTAGTACATACTACGATTGTTGATATCAAATTGTTACACTTTAATTATGTAATACTTTATAATTCGCCGATTGGTGAAGGGGTGGCAAAGCTTGCAGACAAATAATCAATAACTTTTTATTTAAAACTATTTAAATTTCTTTGTTTTTTCTCGGGCCAACTTTAAAACAATAAAAATAACCTTTAAATTAAATAACATAAAAGGGATGAATTTAAAAGTTTCGTAAATATCCCATTTTAGAAATTACAAACACTCAAAACTGGGCGTTTTTAAACTGTACAGTTGCTTTATGTTTTCAGTACCCATATTTAGTCGAAAACGTCACTTGTCTGTTTAATCACTCTAAATGCAAATTAAGATTGACACGACGTGGGTATTAACAAATTTTAATTATCTTCGATTACTAATGTTTTTGAATATTCATAGGTACCTATATTTAATTATGTAGATTTTTGTATTTTATTTAGATCCTCTTAGAAAGTATTTTTTCTGTTTAAAATTGTCAGTACTATGTTAGAACTTTCTTTTATCGATTAATATTTTTTACCGAAATTGCAAGTTTTCGTATTTGAGCTGACTATACATGTGTGGTGTATTTCAAATGGTTCATATATAAAATGGTCGGTCAATGCGGCTTTCGCTCTTTACATTATTTATATTATATCAGCATTGAATTTTATTCATTGTTCGGTTAAAGAAGTTTAAACAGATACCGAACCATAAAGCTCTGAACGAGTCTCCCTGAAATAGTCGATAGCTTGATGTTAATGTTTTGTGATTTAGGGGTTTGAATGCTATAGAATAAATTCTGAGTTGTGGCCTATTGAGCTATATTATATCGCAACAGTTCAGTAATTTAAAAATCAATTTCAAACACATATCTAATACATAGTTAAAATATCTGTGACATACACTAACGTAAGTTAAATGCGATTCATGTCAGTAATTATTTAATATTACTAAATCATTTATTTAATTAATTTTCTCAGAAATTTATTAACTACAAAACGTTATAAATATGAAATACAACCAAACTTCCATATAAACAAACATTGTAGAGGCATTAAAATAATATTTACCAAAATCAAAAGATGTTATTTCTACGACATGTAGCGAAATTTCCCTATAGCCAATATTTTATTCAGTATTTATCAATGTCGTTATATAAAATTTTAGCTGTATCTTAAATTTAAAGACAATCACAAATGTTTATGAGTTAAGCTTGTTTATGCTTACTTTATCCCGATCTTGATCACTCTACAACTTTTATAAAGTGTCTTTATTTGTAGTTACGTATTAAGACGCAAATAATTCAACATTTTTACAGTTAAACTTATAATATCACTGTTGTGGATAAAAATTGAATTACGTCAAAAATAATACCTACAATCGAAGTAAGTAGGTGTTATGCCTACAAGTTATTAAATTTAGCCATTACTACACAACGATTATTTTAAGAGATGAACAGTCAAGAAATAGTTATAATTTATTAATTACGAAATAGGTACTAAACTTTCTACATAAAGGAACCGACCCACAAATATGAAAAATATGTAATTTCGATATCATTATTCAAATCAGTATATACAAAAATAATGTTCAAACTAAACGGCGACTTCGCAAATTAAATAAAATAAAAGGTGATTCCAATTTCTTCCGGAGGGTACTGTATACGCTTGCGTTACTTCGGCCGCGCCGTGTATACCGATTGGTACGGCGAATTCCCCTAGTGGGCGTCACTACTCGGGCGGATCGCTGTCAATGGCGGTCCTACTACGGTCGATGGTATCGATTGCAGCGTTTTCGGTGTTGTTCGAATGTAAGGGATCAGTGACGGTGTAATGTAAATGTGTTAAGTGTGTCCAGGCGGCTACCGGCTTGTGAACCGAGGGCTAAACCCCACTCGAAGTCCGCAAGCGCGGCACTACAGGTTTAGGTTATGCGGAATAAGGAGTCGACCGTTGGATAACCCCAACGGCTTCTTCTTATTCTGTTGTAAGCGTAAGTGCCTGTCTGGTTCTGGATGGGGTTTGGCTCTCGCTCCTGTCTCGGTTCGCGGTTCTGGTTTCATACCTTCTGGGGTCCTCAGTTCGGGCCGGACTGTTCCGGACGGGTTGGCCAGGACGTCGGGAGTTTCGGATGTGTTTTCGTCCTGCCCGTTGAAACGTTACAATACAATACGCAACTGTACAATATGTTGACATTATTAACGCCCGTTTTCGGGTAAGTATTTCTTTTTATAATATTACAAAATATCTTGTATAAATAGAAATCGTGCATGTTTTATTTTACAAAACGGAACCAACCCCATAAAATCCTTATTAACAAAGTCAAATTTTATTTTGTTATTTCTTTTATACACAAGTTTGCAAAGTTTGCCATTCCGATAAAATTCTAGTCATCTAGGCGTCGTCTGCGTTGATTGTTGTTAGAGACACTTATATCAGGTCTGTGTAAAAGCATAAAACAGCTGACCTGACATCCTTAAAGCAATAACAGATGTAACGGACCTTATATAAGTGAAAGGGGTAAATTTCCAAAAAAAATTATGTACACAAGACTTCCAGGGATTTTCAAGGATTTCCAGAGACTTTCAAAGACTTCCACGAATTTTTTAAGGATTTCCAGGGACTTTTAAAGACTTCCACAGACTTCCAGTGTTATGTACACAAGACTTCCAACGAGCATTACCCCTCGCATAAGTGTCTCTAACAACAATTAACGCAGACGACGATATAGGTACATAATATATCAACTGCCGAATTTTGTATTTAGTTTTAACTTTAATTCGCCGTTTCTCAAATGTTGAAATAATTGGTTCCTTTCTACAAAATGTGGGCCAATTTAATCACTTGTCTGCGAATTTTGTTCTTCATAGGTATTTGTTTATGAATAAAATTAATGTAGGATTAGGCACAACATACTTTGATTAAAAAATTTAATTTAATTTAAAAATTAATGACCTACTATAAATTTTAAAATTTAGGTACCTAATAACCGGTTCAAATTTTATGATGAAGGAAAGAAACCAACAAAACCAAATAATAATTAACGTAACAAATTTTGTTAAAAATTTTGTAGCAATCAAAAATAATCACGTTTAGTTCTTTTTTAACTTCGCGAGCTAATTAACTTTTTTCTTACAGTTACTCGCGCCTAATAATAATAATTAACGTCTTTCGTTTCTTGAAGCTTTTATCTACAGATTCCTACTAATTATCAGTTTCTTTCTCTTCGATTTCATTTTAATAGTTACGAAATTATGCGAAAAAAGATTTTTAGGGCGGATTCGACAATGCATTACTTATTGTAATTAAGTATGTATCTAGAGATCTACTTCAAATCATTTTTATTATGAGTGCTTTGGAATTGTCATATTTACCACGTATTTCGTTTCGCATGCACACAAAAAATAGAATAAATCTCATAAAAATTTGACTTCATTTACCAATTTCTTTTTAAACTGTACATTAAAACGTGCGTAATTTTGACTTTAACGGAATGGAATTAGACACTAAATAATTTAGAGGACGTTCTGAAAGGGCGGAACGCGTGCTCCCCGTCGATTTCATTAGATACCTATTGCGTAAAACGTTAAATTATAAAGTAATAGTGATTATTGATCTAGAAAATTAGACTAACGTTAAATATACATCAAACTCGAGGGTTTATAATCCCACTTTGCGTATTTTTCACTTTTACGCTGGTAAAACATTGACTGGAGATGCGCAAAACCTAAATAGGGTCTAAAAGGAATTTATACGCGTTTGAGCGATCAATATATATTGTGTTATACTAAAATTACAACGAAAAGACCTTAGACTCCAATGCACTTTCATTTATACTTTTTACGCAGATTAATACTTATCTAATATTTTTATATAGTTACCGTTACTATTAAAATTAAATTGAAACTTTTAAAGTTATTAAACAAAGATTTTAACACCTAACGTCATGAATATTTAAACCAGAAAACTTACCTTTATGATCTTATCGCTTAAATGAAACTTTTATATACTTAATTAACATTATGTTTAATGTCGACTTTATTTAGAAATTTCTGTGACAGATCGTTTTAGTACAACTTTATCGATTTAAATTTAAATTTGTCGCATTTATTAAAAGATCAGGTAGTTTTTCCGTAAAGAAAAAAAAGAACAGAAAAACAAAATTCGAAAGAATGCAGCTTTATGTAGGTATGATAATACGAATATTTTAAACAATTATAAAAAAGAAAGCAAAACCAGCACTCTTAAAAGCAGAAGCTGAAATATTATAAACGTTTAAGTGTTAGTAGGATAACTTCCAACCAGTTTCAGAAAAAAAAATACGTTTCTCATTTACAATATGTAAACAACCTGACACATAATAAGTAATTACATAGGAGTATTATTATTTTTAATGTATATAGTACAGGGTGTCCCTGTAATGAGTATACAAAGTGATAGCATATAGTTTTGTGACTTTTTAATCTTAATAATCAATATGGTTGTGGATTATAGCGTAACACAAAATAAAATTAACAAATGAAAAAAGTTAAATTCTTTAATGGGTTTTAATATGGATTATGAAGGCCATGGTGAACCAGAGAACTCTTGACGGTAAACCCAACGTTCAGGGGTTCGAATCCTTCTGCAACTATGGATGTTCGTGATAGTCTTATTAACACAACATAGTAGGTTACAATAAAACAAGTTGCTGATAAATGCGACTAATCCATTTTGTTATTTTCTCACTAATTGTTGGTAGTTAAAAATTTGGAAATTTGTCTCCTCAAACCACTCTTCTTATAAGAGGAAAACTTTGCTGCCGTACGAGGAGAGCCCATAATAGGAAATGCCTATTTCCAAATAGGAAAATAGAATATGTCATAATGTCAATAGTTTCTATTTAATTTAAAAAAAAAATTTTAATCGACTTTTGAGAGACTATAACCGTCAACTTTTGAATATGGCTAAATTACATATTATGCAGTATTCTTTTCTAAACTCATTACAGGAATTATTTAAAAAATACAATTAAAATTTTATTCAACTTGCTAATTTAAACTATTTCGAATATTTTATTGCATGTTATATATTTTATTATCTCCCTATTTATCAATAATAATTATAAAATTTGTTTATAGTTTTTATAATCTTTTTATTATAACAATTTCAACTTACGTGCGGTTTGACATAATATATGAAACAATATGTATGTAGGTAAAACTCCAAATATTAGATAGATATACCTACTATATTTTAAATGTAGAGTTGGATATCATTTGTCATAGTTTGATCCCCTAACTTGCAAATCGGAAGAGTTTTATATGAAAAACATATGTGAAATGGATATCTTGACAAGTGGTTATGGTGACAGATATACTTGAGAGCCGTATCACAAACTGTTCCCGACATTGTTTTAAGAATACAATTTATTATTTCTTTTAGTGCAGATATATTAATCATTTAGATGGACTTCTTCAAATATCATAGAAACAAATATTTTATTTTAACCATCTTGCCGACTATAATAATTAATTGCATCATTTTTATGCTCAAACAATATATTTTTTACAAGTTTTATTGAATAAAGGAATATAAAATTTAATTAACTGGTATAGTAGCTGAAAACCAAATTAGACGTTAATGTAATAATTTATTTATATTGCTTACCCTAATCATATTATGCTCTACTAAAATTATTAAAAATTATTATATATGCGTGGATAACTTAAAGTTAACTTTTGTCAACCGAGCAATAAGGAAGCTTCAAATATTCTGAAAAATACTAATTCTTTAGAAAAAAATAAAACTTTCTACGACTTTTTTGAATTATGACTAAAAGTACGCAAGCGATTTAAATATGAAAGACATCCTGAAGTGCTGTGATATAGCAATTACGACGAAGTGCGTGCAAATGTCAGTTGCAAATGGCATTGATAAATGCACTGCATATTATTTAGTTCTATTATGTGCTATCCTTTTCTTAGAATTGTCGTTTAAAGTAGATTCGTTGAGCGAGTTAAACGAGTTAATGAGTTAATTGAGTTAATAAACGAGTTGTTTAAAGAAAATAATAATAATTAAAATTTCATATATTTTGCATCGTTTTAACTTGAAAATTATTAATATGCTGCTTAAATTATTGAGTAATAAATTGTAAAATCTTTATTTTAGACGTTATTGGAATAAATTAAGGAGTTTTAATGTTAAAACAGATTTAACATGTTGAAGTAGGGAAGTTGTCTTTTGTTTAGGTATAAAACAAAATTGTTCTTTTTTGTTTTTGTCAAAATATCAAACGAAAAATTTATTATCTACTCATCCTTTGTATTTTTCGTAAACTTTTTTATAAACAGCAAGTGTAGATCCTACGCTTACCTAATTAAATGTATTTAAAATAGAATTGTAATTTTGATAATTTAGTAATAAATTAACGATAGTTAGTTAATGAAGTAATATTAATTTCATAATGTGTTAATGCGAGTGCGCACTTCATGTATTTGAAGGAAATAAATTAGCAAGTAAAATATGTTAAAGATAAAACAGGCCACAGACGAGCTGTCAATAAAAGTTAAACGCTGGAACAATAAAATAGAACGTTGCGTTGTGTCGACTAGGCGCTTTTAAATATCGATTGCTATTCGGTGCGGACAGTCGTCGAATAAAAAAAAACAACAATGCAAGTCTCAATTTCGTAATAAAATTAAAGTGATTTAAGCGACTTTATAACTTAAAGACCGTTATTACTATAGCTAATACTTATAGCAACACATTGTTGTAATAATGATTTAAAGTTCCTTTAAATTGCTTATTTAAGGCTCTCCTTTAGTTATAATGTCATATTGTTGGTTGTTTAGGTTGTTTAATTATTAAAAACTACTGTCCTTTCCCTTACTCTAAGGGTAAACGGTTTATAGTTAAAATCGTAACCAATTTTCGGTTCACAACTGAATAACATTTAATTAATTTATTGTTAGGTAATATTTTTTATAACGTGACTTTTATAATTGAAATTGAAACGTTGAAAATATACCACTATCTTTTTAATTTCTCACATTTCGATGTTTTTTTAACCATCTAAATTATTGTATTTTTCAAATGTTCCCGATTTTTATTTGAAAACTAAAATCACATTTCCAAATCTGAAAAGTTGCCTAATGTTATTTTAAGTAGCTTAAAGAAAGAAATGAAATTGATTTAAGTACCAGATGTTGGCAAATTGTGCATTTGCATTAAAATAATCGCGACAACTTATTCTCGATAAAATTGTGGTTTACGAGATAATTTGGCAAAAGGCGTCACATTTTAATATACTAAAATTTGATGGTACCTACCTAATAATTGTCGGAATTATCCTGTTTTTACCTACCTATACTTACTTACTTATGTGTTAATGTATTTTAGATTTTCATTAAGTATGAATATTTCATAAAACTATATTTATGATTAGGTATATTATTTAATATTCAACAATTCAATTGTTTTGTTTTTGTTTTTTAATTTAAGCGTTAATCGGTACAAACCCTACATAAAGTTATATTTTCAAATGCGTTTGATCGTTTTAAACGTCTATTTTGAATATTAAGTAAGGGTTGTGAGTTATGAGAAACATTTGTGGAATTTCATTATTTTAATTTTTATAATATTCGCCAGCATTGTTTTATGTATAATTGTGATTATTCATACTTGGTTTTAATGTTTTCATTTATCTAAAGGAATATTTTATTATAAATATTTATATCGAGTAACTTCAGATTGTTTACATACGTATACAAATAAGTAATAGATATATTAATATTGCTTGTCAGTAGGCATATGCCATAATAAACACCTTAAACATGGTTGAAAATAAAATTATTGAAATGACGTTGTTAATATACAAATTTTATATATATTTACCTTAAAACTTCCATATGCTTACCTACATATTCACTTTAATTGTAAAACTATCTATCACCAAAATACTCAATAGAAAATAAAGATGGTTCTAAAAAATTCAGATAAAATATTAGAAACTCAATGGTGTTAAAACTCATACAATTTCATATTAAAATTTATTATAAACTTTTATACAATTAACAACCAGATAATTAACATGTTTATATTATTATTTTCAGTGCGTATTCTGAGTTTGTTGTGTTGCGGAAGTGTATACCGTCGTAAACGCGAGTGGTTGGACTTATTTATAATGGATGCGATATGGTTGGCTAATCAACAACATCATTAAGGTATTTCCATTTTTATTTTAATTAAGTGCAATCATTAAATTTACGACCGTTATTATTACCAAATCGATACAATTACTTGTTAAGGCATTAAACAAATAATTTTTTTTAAATTTAAATTATCTAATTATTATCGTTTAGTAAAAAATCTAAAACTACATTAAGATTATTAAGTATTTATAGTTTCGATATAGGTATTAAAGTTAATTGAGAAAATGAGAAAAAACAATATTTATTGGTTGCTCGAATACAAGGTGGTTAACAGTTAATAAATAATTGGTAGTTACAGTTACATACATTTGTATATGCGAATGCCGAAACAGATCAATAATTTCGCAACATTATTGCATATATTTCCTATATATTTCCCTATTTTAGTTAGTCAGTGTTACAATGATTAACGAAAAAATGCACCCGACAAAGTTTTCAGAACGGGTGGCTTTTTGTAACTTTAAATTAAAATTTATTTATTGAATGGATAGCGGGTAATCGATTTTAAACTCTTCGGTTTTTCCGACTTATCATAAAAAGTCGATTCTCGAGGAAATTTAAATATAGAGTTTGGGACGATTTCCGTATCTTTAAAAATGCCACCTAAGTTTTACTGGTATATATGCAGTTATCGAATTGTTGTCGTGATAATATTTATATAAAAGTTGGCGTCGGTGTCGCTGTAAAGGATTTAATATACTTAGATTTCAAGTTGCACTTGCATCGCTTCATAATATTTATTTATATGATAGGTATTGGTTTTATGTTGTTTTTATGTTCTGCAAGTTTAATAGGGATTTTATTACGACGTAATAAGACAGCCTTGTAAATTTATCTGTTTCCGCAATAGTCTGAAATATTTGAATTAATTATTTGAAATATACGTCATATCTAGGTAAAATACGCTCTAAAAAATATTGTAATAGGTTTTTAGAGAATGTTACTACTATTATTTAAAATCGAACGAGAAAGTCGCTCTTATCTCAAAAACGGTTGATTTGCAAATCCATATATGTATATTAAGACTTGTCTTTAACTTGTTTTTGATCGTTTGATGCTTTTAAAAATGTTATTCTTTTTATTAACACATTGCATAATAAAACAGTATATCTATCTACATAACCAAAACAAAAAGCGAACGTCCTATCGTATTTTTTTATTAAAAAAAAATAAGGAAACATTGTAATACTAAAACGAAAATCTGTATTAACGTAACGAAACTTTATTTAAAATATTTTAAACTAATAGGTATGCATAACAATAAAGTGTCTAAATAATAATATATATTAGATGCTATTTTTCTTTAAACTAATTTAAGTCCATAATTATATACATACCTTTTCTAAAATTTGTTAAAATGACAATAGAGCGCTAATTTACAACCACATCGTTTTTTAATGTTATCCCTTTATTATAGAATGTATTTGGCTTAACATTTCACGAGTTTACTTATTCTTTAAAAAAAAAGATGTTTTAAAATACCAAATGGGATATGCACATACATACATAGATAGGTAGGTACTTATTTACTGTATTTAACTGGGCTTAGGTAGTGTGAAATCTTATTTAGGTATAAACTACCCATAAAATAACGTTGCCGATTGTTCTGTGGCATACACAACTAATCAAGTATGTGCTCGAACTTCAGTACCTTCAGTTTTTGATAGTAGGGTTTTTGTTATATACATTTTAAAATATCAAAGGCAAATTGCAATTTCCTTCACAATACAACGAGATTACAATAAATTATGAAACCAAATGAAGCTTTTTTTTTAAAGTTGTCAAATAATTACAGACGACTTTCGCCACATAAATTAATCGACGTTCAGACAAAGGTTTAGTTCTCTCCGCGTTTGAAACATACGTTGTTCGAAATTGCATGGTTTTAGTTGAAGTAGGTACCGAGAATTAATAGCGAGAGTAGCGGCGGTTTTAGGTTTGTTTCGACTAAAACATAATAGTTCGAGGTGTGGTAACTTAGTCAATGACATTATAGTGAAACGTTTGACGTGCATACGTACTTGTAAGTATCTGTAATATGTATTTTTAGAAGAAAAACTAAATTAATATAACTTGATGGCAACCAACATTACCTTCATTAACAACAAGTTAGAATTTTTTAATTCTTAATTAATACCGTAAACGATTGTCGAGTAAAGTTGGAAATTACATAATAAAGTACATAATGTTGAAATTGAAAGTTTCGCAGGCATGCCAATTTTAATTCGCAACAGGTCTAATATTTTCGAAATAGTCAAAACGTTTTTTATAATAATAGATTAGATATAAAAATATCGACGTTTTGATAACGCTGTTATTTTCGTATAGCAAGTACAGTAGAGTGCCGTTAATCCGAACGAAAGTGCCTAAGTTAGAAAAAAATATTAAATAGGTCAAATGAAAAAGGCCAATGTATGAAAAACGCTGCATTTGCTTACAAAAATGATAAATGATACTTATGTGGTACATAAATTGATTGATTGTCGGTAAGTTTCTTTTGAGGTAATGTTGTAAATCTGTTGTATGTCGCAATAATTGTCGGACACGTACTATATGGAAAACTTATAGCTTACAGTAAACTAAAAACTTTGTATTTGATACTTGCTACTGCATTGCAGGAAGAATTCCGGTTAATCCGAAAGTCCGGTAATCCGAAAAGGTCTCGATCGGTCCCAATTAGTTTGGGACTCTACTGTACCTACTTAATTTAGTTTATTTTATAAAAAAGTCAGTGAGTAATCGATGATTTAGTAAAAAAAGAAATGAATTGATTTTATTACAAATATTCAATATGCTAACAACTACATTTTAAATGGCCCAAGTACATAGATATTTATACTTAGACAATCATCGGACAGTTTTTTTACACGGTCAAAATTGAAATATTTTCATATTTCCATCATGTTTAATTAACGATTCGCAGCCAAAAAAATTAACATTTCTAATAAGTAGGTACGTGAAATACAATTTAATTCAAAATCAGAATCGATTTGGAAGTTACGCGTAAAAGGAATAAGTGCTACAAATTCAATTAAAGTTAAAATTTTTTAGCGAGACGTGTTCCGTTGAACTTGCATTTCAGAGAATGTTGAACTAATTACATAATCTCCATACCTGAGAGAAACGTAATACAAAATCACTTTCAATGGAATACCTGCCGAAATAATTCAAATTACAGAAATTGCTAGAAGGAATATTGTACGTACCTATAACTTTAACTGTAGGTAATATTACCAAAACCTGTTCTAAAATTAACCTTATCCACGTTATGTTTAAATAATTAATTATTAAAATCAACTCTTTTGAAGTTAGCATTCATGGTCCAGTTGCCTTCACTCGTTTATGTCTAAATTTATTACGATATGGTAATTTATGTTGATTTATTCTATTATTTCTACAATATATAGGTACCCCGTAAATATTTAATTTGTTGAATAGGTATAACGCCAAACATTTCATTTTCTTACTAATTTTTTTCCTAACATAAGATACTTAATCATCAATATGGAACATAATGGATTAACGAAGAGTGTTTTGTCCAATCCTTTGTAAAAAAAATAACATTAATATACCATAAATATAATTAGTGTATGAAATAAAAATTTCATTATTGCTAAATTTGATTTGAATCATTTAATGAAATTTGGTTGAAAACAATAGTAGTAACAGTCGTTGCTAAGGAGACAATGCCCATACGGCTCAAAACATCTAATGGATGTAGAAAAAGATATCAGTTTTGGATATCCATAATATACAGATGTCCGTCTAATATCGATAAAAATGGATATCTGTATGATTATGTCATAGATAACTATGTATATCCATAACAACAATCAGTCGATAACCAGTGGCTGTATTTTTTATCGTAGATCTAGCCAATTATTTACTGATGTGGATATCCTGGATATCGATGGATATCTAGTAATATTTAATTTAATTTTATAACTAACAACAATTATTTAGGATCAGTTTTTCAATCATCGGTTAACCCTTAACCATTAGTCAAATACCTGTTTTAATTAAAATTTGTAAGTACGGTAAATAATTGATCGATGGTCAGAGTTAACAGGCAATTAAAAAAACCATCGCCCTTAATTTACTAATGTTTAAATTATGTATCTCAATTACGACATGTTTTACCATTGTTGGATTTTTCACTTTACACAACACATTTTTCTTATTATATATATTACACGGTTTATTTTACAAATACGTAGGTACATATCTGTTAACAAATCTTGATTTTAATGGGTGTTTGATTTTAAAATAATCAAAAGTAGAATAAAATAAATTTATTCAATAGCAGTGTGACGCAATATTTTTATATGTAGTTACATGACAGATATTTAATGGATATCCATATGATGTATCAACATGTAGTACGTGACTGACATTTATTAGATAGTTATCTATGTATATGATGTATCAACTGGATTAGACATCATGTGGATCTGGTAGACATCCTATGTTTATCTAATACATATTTGGTGTTGATTTATAATAACTGTTGGATGGAATTATTATTACTCTCTATAGTTTATAGTATTATCGATAGTTCAAAATTTAAAATTACCTAAATGTTAAAATAAATGGAAAGTAAATAACTATATATAAACCAACAACAATAGATGTAAGACGCAGCAGGGTTACATATTGTATCAACAGCTTATGAATATTAGGTAAACCATGCATCACATTGTTAGTAAAACATGAACTATTATCTGATTAAGCTCTCGGTTGTATGTAAATACGTGTACCAATTTGTTAACTTTGCAAAAGTTATTTTATTTCAATCCTTCTACTATACTGTCAACTTTATTCAACTTGATAAATATTATTATTTTAATAATAAATTAACACTATTGTTATTTAGTGTAGTATACGTGAGATTTACCTACATTAATTTGTCATGTGCCAATTAATTTTACTGTTGTTTTATTAGATTAATTTAAGTGTTCATATTCATATACTAATTAGCTATTAACCATAAGCAGATAGCCCTCCTTATACGCGAGTAGATAACGTAAGTTTATTATTTTAATATAGTACGAAGCATATTATTCATAATAAATTTTATAAAATCAGAATAGTACAAAATTTTCATAACGTATTTAAATTTTAACCGAAACCATTAAAATTTAAATACTAGTTGGTAACAAGGGAAATCATTTTTTTTTAACTAGAACTTGCAAAAAACATAAAATTAAATTAAGCCTCTTACCTCAGAGTGTTGTAAATGAACAGCTTGGAATCTGTCGTCGCTGCTGTAAGTCGTAAGACCGACTGTAAGTAGATGATAATCCTTTCGTCTTATCCAAGATACCTGAAAAGTGAAACATTTTAATAGTTTCCATTTATTAATTAATTTAACTATGTAGGTAGTATTATGTACTATATATAATTACAGATATTATATTAAAAATAATATTATAAAGGGGGTTACGTTCCAAGAAAACATCGCGCGTACATTGAATCCGCGTAAATTGAATTATGGAACCATCAATACAAAATTAGGGGTTAGGTTCCATTGAGCTCAATAAATTGCTATAAATATTAAATTTAGAGTTTCAGATATGTTTTATTAGGGGAAACTAAATAAATCATTTTAATAATATCGTTAATAATTATTTTAATAAAATTACGGTCACGGTTAAGGAGCGCGGGTAATCCTAGTGCACTAGTAACCAACACGTTCACCTACACATACACACCTACATATTATGGGATTTACGTTAAATAATTAATTCACAACGACTTCGCAGTTAAACGCTTGTTTATTATATTATTAATCAATTAGCTAATTCTAGTTCAACTACAAACCCTAACTCGAATCAAATTATGCAATCTATCTGGTCTATTCAAAATACTCAAATTTACACCACCAACCTTACATCCTTGATTGGCACTTGGAAAAGGGCGGCTCAATTGACGTTTGGCACCAGACACCCCGACCCCTCCCACGACCCCAGGGGGAACTTTTATCTTGATACACGACACACGCCCACTCTCTTTTTCAAGTCCCAATTCCGGTTTTTAATACCTTCGAGGAAATAAGGTTTGCTTGTTTTTCTTATTAATTTAAGTTGTTAAAAGCACCCAAGTACTTATTAATATAATATCGGCATTCGGCAATTTATTTATTTCATTTCACCGCAATCGTTTATTGCCGTAATATTTCCTCATTATTGTACAGTTTATGCGATTCTACAATTTTCAGTACTGCCGCAATCGAATGCAACGATCCTCGATCCCTATTTGCATCTTTGACCCCTACAAGCGATTACTACTATAGCCAACAAAGTCCTGAATTCACGCAAATTCACGCAGATGCGTGAGACAAATATTAGGTCGGGGAAAAAGTTTCTTCGTATTTTATTAAGTTTTTTTTATATTATCAATGAAGTTTATTAAACTAAATATGTGCCATTTTGTGCACCTTTTGCCACTTTTAAGGTAAAATAATAATCCCATCACTATAAAATTTCTGTGATTTTTTAGCGCAAAATTGCGACAAGTGATTTTCACAGACCTCTTTTGAAATCAACTTTACACCATTAAGAGAGTTCTGTAGAGATCGAAATAAATGAAAATCTGATAGTGCAAGATCAGGAGTATATGGCGGATGCATCAAAATTTCCCAGCCAAACTCTTTCAATTTTTGACGGGTCGCAAAAGATGTGTGGGGTCTGGCGTTGTCGTGATGGAAGACAACGCCTTTCCTATTGATCAACTCTGGTCGCTTTCTCTCGATTGCTTGACGTAATCTTTCCAGTTGTTGACAATAGAGATTAGAATCAATTAGAATAGACCGGGTGGGAGCAGCTCGTAATAAAGTATTCCTTTGTAATCCTACCACACACACATCACTTTTCTTGGCGTCAATCCTGGTTTTGCCACCGTTTGCGGAGCTTCATTTTGCTTCGACCACGATCTTTTTCGTACATTATTATCGTACGTGATCCATTTTTCATCGCCCGTAATGAGCCGTCTCAGAAATGGTTCGATTTCGTTCCGTTTGAGCAATGAATCGCAGATGGAAACTCGATTCATTAAATTTTTCACTGTCAAATCATGTGGCACCCAAACATCGAGTTTTTTTTTATATCCGGCCTTTTGCAAATGGTTTAAAACTGTTTTGTGGTCGATTTTTAGTTCCTTGCTAACATCATAACTACTAATATGCCGGTCTTGCTCAACTTTTCTTATGATTTCATCTTTTCTTTTTGACTTTTTCAGTGATTGGCCGACCACAGCGAGGTGCATCTTTGATATCAAAATTTCCAGCTTGAAAACGCTTGAACCAACTTTGTGCAACGCGTACTGATACTGCATCATGTCCATAAATATCACAAATTTTTTTAGCAACCTGAGTCGCATTCTTCCTTTTTTTATAATAAAATTTCAAAATGTATGTAATTTCCTCTTTATTTTCACTCATTTTCAAAACGCAATAACTTTTGACTGAGTGAATAAATATCACAATTTTTTAGGTTAATTTGTTCTGTGAAATGTCAGCTTTCATTTGCATGTAAATATTACTAAATTCGACTAATAGTACCAAAGTTATGCGATCTTAAAGCCATCTACCGCGAAAATACGAAGAAACTTTTTCCCCAACCTGATATATATATATATTTTTTAATCGGCATTCGGCAATTTATTTATTTCATTTCACCGCAATCGTTTGTTGCCGTAATATTTCCTCATTATTGCACAGTTTATGCGATTCTACAATTTTCAGTACTGCCGCAATCGAATGCAACGATCCTCGATCCCCTTTTTGCATCTTTGACCCCTACAAGCGATTGCTACTATAGCCAACAAAGTCCTGAATTCACGCAGGTGCGTGAGACAAATATATGAATAAATCTCGGTTAACTATTTAAACGTTACGTTCTTTTGTGTAGAGATTCAAAAAACTATAAGTACCTACATACATACGAATTCAAATGAAGAGCTTTATTCCAAAACTGCTCGAGTCCAAAATGTTCATTTGGAGTTATAATCGATTTTGTATATAGCAACGGGTATTACAAAGACGTTTTTCAATTACCTTCTGAAGTTGCAGAAGAAACTATTATACAATGTAAATTTCAAATTTATTTATTAATTAATGTATACCTACTAACAGTTCATTTTACAATCAAAACAATCCAAGTCCGTACACATAAGTTACATTTGAAAAAGAAAATTAATAGATTAAAGTAAAATTAAATTAACTGTTATAATTAACTGGTAAATTAGATAAATGTCTTATTAATTTCGATATTCGCATCTATGCATAACATCATCGATAATGTCATTTCCAATACTTCACAGCGTTTATTGCATGAAACGCATTCTTCTCTTCTAATAATAAGAAATGAATTAAATTTAATGTAATTTTGTAATTTTCCATGTATCATAACGCGCAGACGCAAATGACTTATTGTTCATTTCGTTTGAAATTTGAGCCTTAGTTGACTAAACGTAATTTTGGAATACATCTCAAACTATTTAATGCGATTTTAATTGGATTTCGGTTATATTTTTAGAATTTGAATTATTATATTCCATGTCTTTTATAATATTGCAATCAAATTACGATTTTCGATAATTTGGACTTAAACGATTTTGGAATGGAATAGCGCTCTTCAAATTTTGACAGCAAAAATTGGGTGAGCCACCGTGTATAAGTGAATTTGCTCCGTGTAAACTGGGGCATGGTGGAAATTTTCAAACTGCGTTTAAAAGAACCACGTAAGAACCATCGAGGGACTATTGTAATTCAAAACTATTACTTAAAAAATCAACACATATCTATACAAATTAATTTCGGAATTTTTGCACTTTGTAGGTACTTTAAAACATAAATATATAAATACCTAATACATGATAGCGTTTATAAAGGTATATTGTTCATGTACTTTATAAGGCGAACCAGTTTAAATCTACAGAAAATAATAAACAAATTTTAAACACGAATTTCATAGAATCCGATAGAATTATATTTTGAATAAGTACTTTGTATTTTAATTGGCTAAAGTTTCATAAAGTTTTGATTGCTTACTAAGAGCTTATAAATTAATCTAAACCAGTTTATGTGTATAATCTTGATGGATGTATCAAATTTTCTGAAACGTTGAAGAAATTGATAAGTTCTGGTTTATACCATTATAAGCAACGTGAAATTTTATAAATAGTAATAAATACAGCGTGCTAAATTATTTGATATTTTTAAATTTATACAAACCTATACAAACATATTAAAAGTGCTTCACTAATAAATTTTAAAAACTTAATTTTATTTAAATTGTAAGGGATCATCGATCTTGGAGGTTCATACTTTTGTTACTAATATTCTTCCAGTTCTTGCGTTTTATACATACACCTTTCTTTCAATTTTCAATCTTCCAATTTAAGAAAACTCTTAATTTTCTTACACTTCTTTTTATAACCCTCTCTTCAATCTTCCCATTTTTTGCCGTGAAAAGCTTTTGGAGCGATTCTGTCATTCTCTAAGCTTCGATTAGTTTCATTACGCCACATATTGTTCGAATAGAACTCAATCTTTAATTGTTTAAGCTATTTTCAGACTTTTTTCTATCGATGATTCTCTTTAATATATATTTTATCTTTTATATATGTATGTATCCATGTAGATACCTTACAAATTAGTAAGTATGTAGTTAGATATATTGTTGATTAAAATTCTTTCGGTACTAAAAAAACCTACCTATCTAAAGAAGGGTTTGGACTTTATATAGAATTTTGGCCCTATTGAATTCAGATTGCATAATACACTTACTAACCCTTAGTTAATTGAACTCGGTCTAGGCTTTCATTAATTAAAAGGCGAATAGGATCCATCGCGTATTTTTATAAAATTATTATTGCGAAATATGTAAGTTAATAACAAAACATCGATAAGTGCTTGTTTTATTGCCTTTTAATTCGGTTTAAGTATTCCATTTTATAATAAATAAAACTTCATCTTGATCGGATAAAGGGGTTCGCAAGATTTAATACTCTCAGTTTTGTTGTTGTTTTTTTTTTACTTTTAACTAGTATACGCACTCTTTTGTTTTAGACTCTGTAATGTGAAAAGTTGTTGTTTATCACCTACCTATTTCGATAGGCAGGTAGGTTTATGATTTGTTTAAAGTATTTTACGATTCCTTGTGGAGGCAAATTTTTATGTAAATCCGGGAAGATCCCTTACGATATTAAGTAAATAGATTAGAATTAGAACTAATAGATATATAGAATTAATTCAGTCGATTACGAATCATTTTAATATTATAGTCTAACGCCTTTGGACCTATGACTCCTGACAGCGTGTGTGCGACCTAAATACGCTTTTCGGTGAACACAACTGAATGTGCTTCATCCGAAGGAAACGCCATACCCTAGACGACTCGTTTCTCGAATCTCTCGTTTCCATTTTCTTTTAAATGAAGCTAAAAAGTAATTACTGTTGAAATAACGAACGTCTGCCATAGTATTAGCAGATATATATATATATATATATATATATATATATATATATATATTATATATTTAATTTATTTGAAGTCGCTTCGACACCGACGACTAGGCCATTAGTAGCAGTATTACGTATTGAATTAATAAAATATATATGTACCTATAATAAATCTTTTCGCCTTTGCAATTTTATTTTTATTTTATAACAAAATTTTTTAATGCGTTTTTATTTAAAAAATTATTTACTTACGTTCAGTTCACTTAATTGAATTGTTTTCTTAATTTGCTTCATGATTTTATATTATATAAGTTGTCTGTAAGCATTCACGACATAATTGCATCAGTTAACGTCAGACGCCTTTATTAAAAATAAATTAAGCTTTGCTCTTATTTTCGACACCTACTTTTATATTAAGTTATAAGGTTCATGGGTTTCCTTTTAAATCTCTATTAAAATGTTCAATGCTCAGGTAGCTTGAAAGGAAAGTATGCAGAGCCTTAAAAGTGTAAGGAAGTATAAAATCGACAGTTTTACTCGGTAATGCTTTTATGTACACTTGAACTGTAAATATAATCTTAAGTATTTGAGTGATTGCAAATATGTACCTACAGATATACCTATACAAGTTCTTGTAATGTGTTAACACATATAGTATTAGGTAAATATATAACACGATCGAAAGCTGTGTTTACCTAAGTACATAAAATTAATCTTGAACAGTTTAATAAGTGAACCTAAATTTAAAAAAAATAATAATTTATGGATATTATAAAATTAAAATAAAACATTAATCTACATATTAGTATAAGTAAATAAAAATGTAAGTAGATATTTAAATTCTTGAAATACCTACTGAACAAAAAAGCTCTGAACAAAAAGGTTCAAAATTTATGGAAGTAAATACTGTAATTGCGTAATTAGGTTTATTGGTGATTTACTTAGATGAACGATATTGCTGAATCGATAATTAAGTAAATCTATTGATCAATATATCTATGAAGTAAAAAATGGATAACCCGAATACTATTATCTAATATTAATATATCCTGCATGGGGGGTTTTTCGTTCGTTCGTTCGTTCGTTTTCAATACCTTATATGCCATAAATTCATAATTTCTAGAAATCCCACGATATATAATATAACAATAACAAATAATGCGATTTTCTAAGTTAATGTCTGATAAATCGTATTCTTTTCATTCTTTAAATGATAAGGAGAATTTACTAGTTTATGCCTACTTATCGTATTTGCCAAAAACATAATTTAAAAGTTTTTACCATGCCATCGCCGATATTATTAACGACACATGGCACCAGCGCTGTAGATCCTGTCTGCGAAGTCACAACGGTGCTGTTTTCTGTGGCAAAGTGAACCGGTGGGATTTCCTCTAGTGGTGGAAACGAGACCCCTAACTCGTTGAAATCGTCTTCTAAGTCTCCACTGACATCTGGAATAAATAACATAACTATGATTTTCTGAAAATTTTTAGTTACCCATTTCGATATATTAAACTTAAAGTAAAAGTTAAAAAGTTTTTATAAATAACGTGGCTATTTACAAGTTAGATACCATTTCCAATTACTTATCGGAAATTATTACTTAAACTTAATTTTATTATAGGTACAAAATCTTATGAAACAACACGGTCAGCTCGAATAAACTTACTTAGGTATTATTAGTGTTTACCACATTCAAAATTCACTTTAATGCAGCCGAAAATAAACATAGAAACCTTCGTGCAAGAATAAATAATTTATACGCCCACTTTCTTGATTAATTTAGTTGCAAAGTTAACTTTGACTCTCGATCCCCAAGTTGAGATTTTCGAGACATTCTTATATTAAATAAGTAAAACTGTATCGAAGTGACTTTACGACAAAATGTTGTACTTCAACATAAATTTCAATAAGCGTTCTTTGTGATTATCTAATCTGCGATATTAATGCGAAATAACTACGTGTTAAAGTATTTTTTGAAATAAGTATGTATAGTACTTATGTGATATTACTATAGTCGTGTGATTGAATTTTGAAAATTTTAAAAATATCTACTATACCCTAAGTATTTTATCGGAAAAGAAATACCGCCCCCTTTTTGTATTTCTTTCTTCAGTAAGTATGCACTATAAAGGTACTACAACTATGTTTCGGTTTCGGTACACGCGCGCTTGTGTTGTTATAATTTTTGGTTTTTAGGTTTTATTTCTATTTTTTTAAGCATCGATAAATATTTTAAAATAACAACTCAGAATCAGCTAAATACATATATATTTTTTTAATTTCTACTTTAATTATGTTATTGTATTAAACGAAACTTCTCTGAATTTATTTTAAAAATAAATAAGGGATCACTTTTAAAATTTGTGTGGTATTTTGATGATCCAGCGCTTTTAAAAATAAAGTAAAGCTCGTATATTTTTCTATTTTAATTTTATACGTAGGTAATTTTAGTACATATATAAAGTATATATGTATCGAATTTAAATATGCAAGTAAATTTTAACATAAATAAAAATTAAATAGGTAGAGAGATTTTGTTGTGAGATTATAATGTTCATATTTCAGAAGTAGGGTGGAATTTTTACGAAACGTTTTCACGATAAACGTCTTCATGTCTTGACATCTTCAATGTCTTTAAAAATATTTATAGGGGTACAGTTTTAATTAGAAAATCCGTTTTAATTTGAATAAGTACGACAAAATACAGAAAATCTGTATATTCTTCGAATTTTTTTGTAAAATGCTACAATCCATTTTGAAAAAAAAAACTGATTGTAGGGAACTTGAGGTAATTTTCATTAAATGTGTCTATTGTACTGCACTGGTACGATTTTCACATTTTTCTTATTGGAAACTAAATTAGAGGAAACTTAAAGCCCAACCTATTTGTTTTTTAAATTTTAATAATATTTTTAGTATTTGTCATTCAAATTTGATAGAACAATGTGACAGTGCGAGCTTATACAATTAGTTGATATGTATAAAGCAATCGTTAGAGGTAAAATAGACAAGCGGGCGTTAAAATTCGACAACAAGGCCGCACAAATCCTGATCGTTTACAAAGATTATATTATAGTAGTTGTGTAAACGTACATTTAATCATACACATATCTCGTAGCAGCACAAAGCAAATAGTCGACTGTTGTAATTAGGGTAATGCATTAGCGACGTTGAGTACAAATGCCAATTAAAAAAAAAAAACTATTAAAACATAATGAATTTATTTATTTTAGTTGTATAACAAACTTGAATTTAATACGTTACCGCTGGTATAGACGAACCTTTCTTACACATTTATTTTGATTATATTTGCTTTATATGGGATTTTAATTGCTTAACTGGATTATTACTGATTTTTTAATGTATATTTTCCATATTTCGCCATATTTTGATATCCCACATTCGGAGATCCAATTTACAAATTAAATTTTCCTTTCTAATTAATTTTATTTGACGTTTACATTTACATATTTATATTTTGTTATTTAGCAGTTTTATATCAAGATTAATTATTTTATACGTTTGATTTACATACATACCGAATCTAATGCTCGGTATTTTTAAATTACCTACTTAAAGATTGACTTAAAATCTCGCATTTAAAAATTAAGCACAAATTAATATACTGTATTTATAGCAGCGAAGGAATGTAACTTTTAGTGGCGTATTTTTTTTCTTCAATAAAAAAAAATACGGCATTTAGATAAAATTATACCAAGACGTAAAACTCTCGTTATTAAAATTACCTAATATTATTTTAGGCCGAATTGGAAAACGCTGTTATATGATTAATCGTTAAAATTGATGTGACAGCAAACATTTGGCAACCGAATCAATTCCACTTTAGGCACCTACTTCTTGCATTCAATTAGATATGCTTAAAATGTACCTTGTAATAAAAAGTAAAATTAATTCTAATTCAATTTTCGTTCCTTTAATTTTCTTTATAAATTATGACAGTCAAATTAATCTTAAAAGTAAATACATGGCTCTTGTGAATATCTGTCAATGCATAATGAAATGCATGTCGCCTTATATCTATGTATAAATATTTAAGATACGTAGATACTGCGTTGATTATTAATTTGATTTATATATCTTCTTATTTGTTTCTAAGTTTACGTGGAAAATTAAATTCAAATTTAAAGAAATGCACGAATATAGGCATTTATACAAATTTACATCGTCCAGGTGTACGGAAAGACGAAATAGCAAGATTTGGAATTAATGAAAGCGCGGTAAGGACGCGGATTAAGCATAAAGGAATGAAACAACATAATAAATGATGATGTAGAGAAAGGCAAGTAATTTCACGTGTTTTCTTTAAGCGCCCCTTGCGTTTCTCGTTTGGATTATCTGCACTTCGCTTTTCGAGTAGCATTCAAGTTTCAGTAAAGCATAATTGAATTTATATAATAATATAATCATTATATTCAAACGTTTAATTAAATATTTAGCAATCTTATTTTGATAACAGTAGTTAATATAACAAACTACGTAATCAAGTTTAGCATCATACCACTTCATTAATTATGTAAAATTGGTTATCGTGGTTGTTTTGCTTTGGTTTGTGAATTCCTGCAAGTCTTACCTAATATTATTAAGTCGTTGACGTTTCATAATTATTTCATTTAACTTTTTTATTACCTTGGGGCATTTCGATCCAAAATTCATGTTTAAAATTAAAAAATAACTTGCTTATTTTTTTTTAAAATCTGCTTTAGATTTTTACACATTATTTATATGTCGGCGAAACACCTGTTTTTAAAAACGATTGATTTTAATTATTAAAGTGTTTAAAATAATTTACCTGTAGGTAGGTACACACCAATTATCTTAAAGTCTTTAAGACTCGATCGTTACGATAACGACAGATTTTTTTCAAAATATTAACGCAAAATTTTAAAAAATAAAAAAATTCAGTTAGGATTTAAATAACTACTTTAGATAATCACAGGAAATGCACTTTACATATTATAGCGAGCAAATGGAGAGCACGAATTCCCAGAAGATCACCGCGTACGTAAAAACGAGCTGTAAATAATGACTAAAAAATTAGTCATAAGTAAGTTGTTTACATACAGTTACTTACATTTACAGTATGGTTATTATCCGGAGATAATTTAATAATAATCGAACTTTTAGGAATTCCGGAATATATTAGATGCAATCGAATATTTGAAAAAATTGTAGAATTAAATCATTTTCTGGAAATGGTCGGTTGCCAATCATTACGAATTGTATAATAAATAGATTGATTACAATAAAGGCAACGAACTTACAATTCGTTGAGCAAGTTAGCATTTCACATTTTAGGTAAATTAAATTCTGTCATTATTTTTAATTATTTGTTGTTTCATTGAATTTTTCAATTTTGGAAGAATTACTTATAATTTAAAACCGAAGATAGGGCAAACGATGAGTGTTTTGTAATATATCATACTTATTTGTGAAATGTTTTTTACTGTAGATTGTTCTATGTATCGAGTTTAATACACAAGAGGGTGATTTTTTATTGGGTAATTTTCTTTTACGAAAACCTATTTTCCACGAAAATTATTCGAGAATTAAACACATGGAAAAATCGTCCCACTTCGTGTCGCGATTTTTCCCATGTCCCCTAATTCGAGAATAATTTTCTCACGCAAAATAGGTTTGTGTCACTAAAAAAAAAATTATGTCGACGCGACGCGACGCGCCGCAAGGATACGTGTCAATAAAAAATGGTTCTCTATAAAGCTCACATTTATAAAATTAAAATCTATTTAATTCTTCATTTTTCAAGCTAATTATCTCAAGTAGCACGCGTTTAGAGGGACCTGAAAATATCGTTATAATCTGCCATAAAATATTCAGAATAACTTGGGTTAAGACGTATTTAAAATGCTGTGCAGCTGCTGTTGAACCTTTTAACGGAGCTCTTCCTGAATCCGGCTGTCTTATGTTACGCTATAAGATTAAGGCGCTTTGTATGTGGATGAGAACTACGGTATTTATATTGCGCGTCGTTTTTGGAAAAATTCTTACTGCGCATAAAAATCTACACAGGTTTAAACTACACGTAGATCTAGGTAATTTTTTGTAAACCTTATTTCACGAAAACAAAATTGATATAAACTGCTACATTTAAATTTACATAAGTACCTACTCTGAAAACATTTAAGAATTAATGTTAAGGCGCTAAAAAATAACGCGAAGGAAATATTTAAATAATGAACCTTTATTGTTAAAGACCAAGCAGTTAACTATTATTAGAAACTGTTAATCAATAAATTTATATTTATGTGTAGTAAGAGGTCTTTTAAACGATCTCATTGCGTTCGATTTTAGTTTCAATTTTAGGTATCAGTTACAAGTGCATGCAAAAGGCCTCCTAATATTGGTCGCATTCAGGGAATGGTAGCGCTGTAGCGCTTTATCGAAGCGATGCTCTGAATGGTGTCTGCTTTACTCGCAGTGCTGCAGCGCTTTAGTAAAGCATTAAAGCATATAAATATTCCGCTTTAACGCTTTATAACTAAATAAAGCAATGACGCATCCATGCGTTCTAACCTAACAAATTATGTTGCTTGTGTATGTTTTGGTTTATGCAAAAAATAAAGATGGCTTATAATGTTACAATTCGGAGACGAAGTCATTTCCCTTGCAGTAACGTAAAAAGAAAGGTTGAAGATATTACAAGGTAAATTTTACATAAAAATTTGAGTGTTTCACAAACAAAATTGCCAACCTAAGAATTAAAAGCTGAAAAATAACTAGTACCAAAAATGTTTATTCAGGCAAGATAAAGCGTTACAGCGCTGCAGCGTTTCGACGCTACAATTCCCTGAATGCGACCATTGTTAAACATCGTTTTTTTTTCTAACATAACATTAGTTATTATATATTACGTTAAATAGTGATTGTATTAATGATTGTAACCCATGTGACCTTAACTCAGACTACCAAACATGCATAGTTACCATGGTGATAACCGAACGAGGGTAAACCGCTTGGAGAAGTACCTATAAGTGCGAAGAAGTACTAACTATATAGCATATATGATTAGTATACGAGGAAGTATTTATTAAAAAAAGAAGTAGGTGTGGATATACTAAATTGCAGAACAGTTTGCCAATCGAAAAAGTTCTAAAGTGAACCAAATTAAAACAACATATTACTTACTATGTAAACATGGAATTGTTTACGTTTTCTAACCCGTGTTATTTCGAATTCGTGTTAAAACAGAATTGAGTGTGCGTGTTGGTTAGATAAGTACAATAGGAATGGATTGCATATAATGTTGATTTTTAAAGTTTTTCATAAATGTACCAATTTATTAATTATTCATATTATTTGTAACAGGCAATCGCCCTTCGCATTAATTGTAATTTGTAAGTAATTATAGTCATCTGTAGTGTACCGTCTGCTAAAGGTAAAAGGGTAATATGCAGGTCAGGCGCTTTGTCGTTACGTGAATAGTATAAGTTTCCTTTGTGTAAGTAATTGTTTTAACACAACCCTTTTAACTTTAAACGAATACTTGAACGATTACACAAATAAAGCATTATTTAATTTTTATTTTAGATTACTCCGTTATTTTGTTACGTACGTACTTACCATAAGTACGTACAACAACAATTATTACAGCGACAATTATTTAAATACGCATTCGAGAATGACGAAAGTACCTAGATGTATTTTTTTTTAAATTCAAATTATCCTTTTTAGCATGCATTTAAAACCTTTCGCCGATTATGAAAATCAGTTTGTAGAAGATTGCGCACGAGCAGCACTTGAATATTTTATTTTCAATGAATAATTATACTAATTGATTGATATTAAATTAATTCGTCGTTGTGCATGTATTTATAATTTTTAAACTAAACTAATTGTAAGAACCAAATTCGTAAACATGTACATAATCAAATTAAATATTATGCAATAGGCACAAGTAGATATAACTAAAATTAAGCTCCTACTTTAGGGTTCAAATTATTTTTAATAAAACCAAAGACTTTAAAAAGCTTCATTTTAAATAACATCATCGACTATAAAACGCTAATAGACTTCAAGACCTACTACATAAAATATATTTTCTTATAAATCAATACCGTGTAGCATTTGAAACTGTCAAGATGATAATAATTCTAGCGATAGTATAATTTTATCACAGTTCAGCTTGAGACTTGAAACAATCATCCATATTTCATAAAATAATTAAAGCATGTTTGAGACGATGCGTTGTTTTTATGCGCCAACGCAAATTCTCTACGGTTAATATAATCCTTGGTATATTATATAACATTATAATACCCGTATTTGCTCGTCTTACTACCTTCACTTTGAATTTACAGTTAGATGTATTTACATTTTTTTACTTGGACAGTCGGTACTTACTTAAAACAAAACAATGATTAAATACAAGGCCGTATATTCAGAAACTCTTGTTTTTTTTCCTTAGAAACAATTACTGGTAATTTAGGTACAGGTGTTTATTTTGTTTTTATTGTGAGCTCTTTTTCAAAATACCTATAAATTGATGATTACCACTATTTATTTATTGTTCTCATTAATAATAAACATGCAATAAGTTGAACGCACCTAAAAATTTTAGACGAGTAATTTGTTAATCTTATTTTCTCAAAAGTAGACGACGAAATTTTGATGGGAGCCACACAAATTATGCTGCCGTCGGCGTCGTCGATGTAAATGTCCCATTAATAATATAGCGTACCTGCTCTTACAGATTTATTTAAGGTACAGTTAGGTACAGTCGGGTGCAGAATTAATGTTGCTAATCGCGAGTATTATGCAAGCGTACACGACGCAACGGACAAATTATGATCAGAATATTTAAAGTTCAACTTTGTATTTGTAATTCGTCTCGCTTGTCGTAAATACTTTTCGTAGATTTGTTCATTGTGACGTGTTTTACCCGTCCAATGCTCGTGATTAGCGACGTCAATTTTTTCACCCGACCGTACGTACATACGACCATAATTCATATTATTCAAATAAATTCTCGAAAAGCAATTAATTTTTAGTAAATCAATTAATTAACGATTTATGGAAATACCGATATTTTTAAATAGGTAGGTACCTTCGAAAATGTTTATAAGACGGAAATGAACAAATAAGTAGGCGTTTACATTTTTCTACAACATTCTCTATAGGAGAAGATGGGGAACGTTCGGCCGTGGAAGCGTTGCAGCTAAATGTTCTTTAGTACCCAATATTTGTGATATAATTTGTTTATTGAACAAGATAAAAATGATTTTTATTTAAAAAAGTTCTAAAATGTTTGATAATGGCAAGTGTTTTAGCTTCTTTATAATATGTAGGTAGGTATATCTTATTACCTATTGCAAGTAAAATCGACTCGCAGTTACTTTAAGTATTTTAGTATTTTAGAACAGTTTTATTAGAATATACCGATATAAATAAAAATCACCGTTTCCGTTATAATGACAACGAATATAATAGAATGACAATGATTGATTGATATACTGGAATTGCGAGTTAGTACGAAGCTCGTTATATTTTACATATACGCAGATATCGTAAAACAATAACTTGCGTTATAAAAAAAATTAATCAAATTGCAATTTAGTCAGCGAAATACAATAATTTATTAATAATTTTGGGATAAAGAACGTATTTACTGGTTAAAATATTAATCTAAACGGCGCGGCGATCGTAAAATATTGTCAGTCATCGAACATCTGGTTTATTTATGAAAAAAATAAAAGTAGTCAGGGTAGGGAAAACGAAACTGCTTGTCCAGCCTAAGTAAATCTTGGCACGTTTGCAAATCAATAGCCGAATAGGATTAATTAATTAATATCTAATATTTTGAGTCCGTTATACGCAACATCCCGAAGAAAACACGATTTGCAGAGAAATACTCTCACTATTTTAAAAAGACATATAAACACGTAAAGTTGACGTTCAATGACAGCAGACGCGATATAGGTACTGAAAAACCGACTTTTCGAGGTGGATGGGATAATGTCGACAAAAATATTTTTAAGGTGCGGGCAAATCCTGTGAATTTCATCCGGATGTTATATAACGGATGCGAAATACTAATTAGTTAAACTTAATTAATTGCAGTCGTGCCAATATTTGTTTAGGCTGACGAGCAGTTTCTTTTTTCCTACATTGCTTTAATTTTTTATAAGATGTTCGGTGACGGTCAATATTTTACGATCACCACTTGAACTACATACCTATACTATGTAGATACCGATAAAAATTTGCAAATTTGCGTTCAAACAACTGCGAATAACTGCAAATTAACAAAAAAAATAGCCATAGCCATTTACTCGTCACATTTTGAATTTGATGAAAACATGGCAATATTGAGCTATATGTCCAAGAAAAATAAACCGTCTGTTGTAGTACTAAACACGTAGAACATGATATAACATCATGACATACATAAACGTTAATGGTGGTATAGACAAGAAAAACAGAAATCATACACGTAGGTAACTAATAACGTGACGAAAAACGACCAAAGTGATGGCCGATATGTTAATCTTACTTACTATGGTGCATCAAATGTGTTTAATATTTCCACAGGAAAATTTTGCTTATTCTTAAAACAAATTCCAACTCAATTCGTTTTACCCTTCGTGTAGAGCGGAACAAATAATAATACATTTCATAAAACAATTATTTATGAATAAAATTCAAAAAAATAAAAAATAACGAAGAAGAGATCTCACTAATGTAATATAAAACTTATTAAATACAATCAGATGTCACATGCGTTTAATAAATAGTTCTAGTGATAAACATAACAGTGTACATATAAAATGTAATAAAACTATTATTTTCTTTGAGTATCCTACCTCGACTATATTATTTAATTTTTTAAATTGAATTTCTAATTGTGGCGCGTTTTTTTCAAAAATGGCCATGTCCAACACTAATGACAACTGAATTACGACCTTAATTAAGAGACCTGAATAAGGTCTTAATTCGTTTGTCATAAGTTTTGGACATGACCGTTTTTGAAAAAAAAACGCTTCTCAATATTGTCAATTGTCAAAGAGGAAAACGCAGCTGACTATTTTTATCAATTACTCTGTACATAATTGTACTTGTATTCAAAATATTTTAACATTGTTTCTTGTTATGGATATGTAGATAATATATGTCTGTTTGTATTAATAAACGGATTTGCTTTTACTTAACTAATGTGGGCATTTTCCACCTAAGTACTTTATGTAAATATGTAGACAAAGAGGCCCATGCATCCTACGGTTCAATTTAAAAAAAAAATGTCACTCGTCACAATTTTGTCTCCTTCAGATAACCTTCAAACTGATAGTTGCTTCAATCGTATTTCATGTACATATATTTGATTTCTACTCCATATAATTTGACCGCAATATACAAAGAGGTTATGTTTTAGTAGCAATCTATCCACCCTAAGGGGTTGTATGAAACGAGATATCGAAAGTTTAAAGGGCTCTTGCCACATTAGCAAACTTATACATTAATTATTATCACCTAATAAATATTTATTTATATGTATGTTACATCGTATACGTTTTAACAATATTTCGCAACATTATTATTATTATTAAGTAACCTATACAGTTTTAATGTTAGGTATTTAATCATCAATATTCAGTCTATGGTTATAAGAAAAATACGGCGTTTGCGGGTTTTATATTAATTTTATAAAAATGTATTTTTCATAGGTAAAGACTGCTAAATGTTCTTTACAGTTTTTTTTTTAATTTTAGAGGTTTTTAGCCGTATAGTTCAATGTAATAAAGCATCAACTTTTTTCTTCAAGTACAAAAAATGCTTACCGTTAACGCGAAAATTTTCCTTTTTAGTTCAAATAAAAACAAAATTAGTATTTATGTAATTTAAAAATAAAATTATTAGTTTAGCATGACATATTCTCATTTAACACGTGCAGGTACCATTGTTTTAGTACTAGTTGAACTTGACTGTACCTACCTATGTTAAAAATTAATCTGAATTAATTTAGTCCTAAGTTTAAATATTTTTATTTGAATTAAACATATTTACTTTTTATTAAGTGTTTTTAAGAATACATATTTACGTAATTTAAAAGATATTTTTTCCTCCGTGCACTCACTCTTGTTGCAACAAATTGTTTTTTTCCTTCATAACAAACATATTTTTGTTATGATATTCACATATAAAATTTCCATTTTTAAATGAAAGGTCCTTATTTCTTTAGACGTAGCTACTTATAGACTACCTATTACAATTAATAGATTATTTATACATTATAGTAAATAAAAAAATGTATTACCACTATAGCAGATAATTAGTCCATTAGGATGGTATTGAATATAACAGCAGTGTTACGGCAAACAATAAAATACCTACTATAATGCTAATGCGACCGAGGTCATTATTCGAGCATAAAAGCATGAATTAATCAAAACCTTTCCCGAAGCTCGTTGTACAAACTTATTTGGTGTCCGAATTTAGCGATTTATTGCCCCACACAAGAATTCAGTTGTATCTATTGTAATATCTAACGCATTAGCAAGCTTTAGGAGATTAAATTATTTCTAACGATATCGGTTTTAATTTTTCAGTTACCATGCCGTTTCCGACTTTCCCGTTATACCCATCGTCTTCTTTCGTTCACCTTTTGTTCAATTATTTTTAATATACGTGCAAATTATTTTAATTTAGGTATCTACTTTACCTATCTAATATTTATAAAATGTTTTTTATTGCTTTTGTGTAACTTACTTTGTGTTCTTTTTCTATTTTTCTTAATTACATTTTTGTATTTACACTTTTTCTATTAATTTTTGTGGTTTTTCGTTTTTCAATTTTTTTTATACATTAGTATATTTTCGTTTTGTTTTGCTTTCTCATCTCAAGTTTTTTACATTCTTCGTTATCTATGTATACCTATAGATAATTAATTTTAATTGTTGATTCTGTTGCTTTTAGATTTTTATCTGCATTCTCTGTCATTGCAAAGTTATATTGTCTACAGTATCCTATGGTTTCTTTGTGTTAACTACCGTTTTTATTTCAAGTATCTCTATTACCACGTTCTCGGCGATGTTAATTATATTTCTAATAATTATCTACTAATTACACATAATACAATTTGTTTTTAATTTTGTTTAGTTTTATTTACCTACATTAATCCTTTACTTTAATAATTAATACAAGTTATAATTAATTAAGTTATTTCACTTTTTTCAAATTAATTTTTAGAACGTTATATTTTTGATAATTATTGTTTTCTCTCCTTTCAGGATTCTGGGAATTCACGTGAGGAAACATTCATTATGGAGGTATGTACCAATTTATGTCAAAAATTTTCTATAAAAGAATTTATAAATAATGTCTAACAGTTGTTCGTAATCAACCTCAAAACAAAAGTTCTATTACAAAGTTATAAATTTCGTATTACACAATAAATTGGTTTCGTTGAAAAACCTTTGTCTATGTGAGCTTGAAAGTTACAAATGTTGGTGACAATTCTGTCAGACGAATAGTGAGAATAAAAGATTGTTTGATAAATTTAAGGTAACAATTCACAAATAATCTGCTAGAAAGCCGTCGACTAGTCTTTAGGTAGTTTGTTGATTGTAGACCAATTCTATCCACACACGTCAATTCGCCAGTAAACAATGGCTTGTGATTCTTTTATCGATTGCTTAAGCTGCTTGTAAGCTTCTTTCCTCCAGACCCTAAATAAGACTAAACTATTTACCTAGTTGAAAACTTATTTTGTCTCTGTATGATAAAGCTGTTCATTTTGAATTCTAATTGTAAATGTGCTTTCATATTAGAACAAATCTACTTTCAATAATAATTTTTTAAATTATCATTACAAGATAATAATTCTTAAATTAAGCAATAAATATAGAAAAATCACCGACACTTCTTTCATTTATTTTAATCGTTGTTTTTAATGGTAGATAGGTGCATTGCTGTCATCGAATTAAATATTTATGAACGTTCTTGACAGCAGGATTTTGACACATCATAAATTAATGTTTGTAACAATTTTATTATTTTGAAGACAGTTGAAACGTTTTATTTTAAAAATAAAACAGTTTTTTTTTTGTAGAATACACGTAACTGAGGGAAAGTTGGGATTATTCAACCAGTATTATTAATTTATTTAACGTTTGATTAAGTTGCTTGTTTATACTAAAGTAAATAACTTGACGTAATAGCCCAGGTTGGCACCGAATATGTGCTTGTGACGCATAAAAGAAAAGTTAGAAAATTAATATCAATGTTGATATTTTACTTGATATTTTAATTTCAATTTATTTGAAGTAATTCTAAATAATATAAAATTATAACTTTATCTGTTATTCAAATATTTTTTTAAATGGCGCATATTGGGTACATTGAACCGCCGATTGAAGGTATTCTAAATGTTAGAGTAGAATAATTCGGCATATATTAGGTGTACAAAAAAGTTCTGAGCTTTAGATTTTATACAACCGAAACCACAATTTAAATTTCATGAAGTTTCCCGCCCTTTTGCGGGTTTACAACGTTGACATTTGGTCTTTGAAAATACCATGCGGTTTGACGTTTGATGCACATAACCTAAAAAATCAGTAGTGTTTACGATGGCAATAACCAAAGAGCATATTCGATTTTCCATCCACTTCGCGTTTCATCTCAAGAAAAATGCTGCTGAAGCCACTGAAATGATTTGTGCCGCATATGGAGAGAACGCTGTAAGTCACGCTACGTGTAAAAGGTGGTATACAAAATTTCGCCAAGGAGATTTCAGTCTTGAAGATGAACCGCGTGCTGGACGCCCTCAAAAGATTGCAACGGACGAATTGTAAGCATTGTTGGATATAAACTCTGCACAAACTGAAAAGGAGCTTGCAAAGCTGCTTGGTGTTACGCAGCAAGCTATTTCCACACGTTTACATGCAATGGGAAAAGTTCAGAAGGAAGGCAGATGGGTTCCGCATGCACTGTCCGAAGACAACAAAAATCGAAGGCGTGACACCGCACTCACTTTGCTTTCAAGGTTCCGGAAAAAGGATTTTCTGCACCAAATCATTACAGGCGACGAAAAGTGGATACTGTATGATAACCCGAAGCGTAAAAAAAATCATGGGTTGACCCTGGTCAACCTTCGACATCGACTCCAAAGCCCAATATCCACGCCAAGAAAGTTTTGCTCTGCATATGGTGGGATTGGAGAGGTGTATTGTATTACGAGTTGTTACAGCCGGGTGAAACAATTACGGCAGACCGCTATCAGCAACAATTGACTAATTTGAGCGATGCAGTAGAAGAAAAGAGGCCATTTACTGGCAAAGGACGTGGTAAAGTGATACTGCTTTATGACAATGCCCGACCACATGTTGCAAAAGCGACCTGGGATCATATCTTTGCGTTAGGCTGGGAACTTCTCCCGCATGCGGCGTATAGTCCAGACATGGCTGCAGCATCACTTGGCTGATACACACTTCGTGGCACTTGAAGACCTACGCAAATGCATTGATGACTTTATCGCCTCGAAGCCAGGGAGCTTCTATCATCAGGGAATTCGCAAGCTGCCCGAAAGATGGCAAAAGGTTATCGATGCAAACGGGGACTATTTCGTTGATTAATATCTTTTTGTTTGTTTTGAAATAAATATTGAATTTTACAAAAAAAAGCTCAGAACTTTTTTGTACACCTAATAACATATTTTAGATATTTATTTGTAAAACGAATAAAATACAGATTAACGAAAATGCGATGGGGACCTACGTTAGAGTTTTGCATGTTTTATTTTTATATGTCCGTATTCCATATATTAAACGAAAAACTAAAAAGTGGTTGAACGATCCCCACTTTCTTCCCCTACGTGGTTTTATATTTAATTCATCAATAATATTTCATTGGATTTACATCGAATTAAGTCGAATCAAATAACGTAGAGGTTAAATTTTGTTAAAACGTGCCAAAGGCATTTATATAGTACCGAAGGTTTATAAAGTTTAAGCCACTTTACAGTTACAAACAACTAGATTAAGATTGTTGATGTTCCATTTTAACTCAACCCTTGCTCTTTGCAACTAGAATATCGCTAAAGTTCAGTGAAAGTCAATAGCTTTGTGGTTGTCGCTCCAAGGCAATTTCTGTATAGTTTAAAGAATTCGAGGTTTTGTTATAAGGAATATAAAATTGCAGATAAAATTACATTCGATGTAACAAATGGGTTATGAAAATTTAATTACAGTTTCTAATAACGAAATTCTGAAAAGTATATGATTACAGTTAAAATATACATATGGAATCTTTTTTTTATAGGAAGCATGTTTTTACAATAGGTGCATACATATGAAAGGGTACGAAACCAATTTTATGAATTTTATACATATAGTATAACAACCTTTTGTTTATTCGATCTTACAAAGATTATTCTAAAATCTTTTTAATTCATATTTTAATTGGTATTCTTTTTTAAAAACAATCTAGCTATTATTTCTATCCCTCGTATAAAATAAAAGACGCACCTGAATTTGTAAACAAACAAAATCAATCCGTAATACTATAAAACTTTTTAACTCGCGTGGATTATCTACGAAATCTAACAGATTGAGAATATAGAATAAATTACACGTTTTGGAACTAACACGGTAATATATCGTGTGAATCAGATAAACATTTCACCGTTACTTATAGTATATTGACTTTCTGCTACTTTCAATCATTCTATATAAACAAAACTTTCTTGTTTTCCTAGAAGTTTATTAAACTGCTTTAGTCCTTATTCGATATATTAAGCGATACCTACATTTAATAATTAAATGATCATATAGATCTATAAAATAACGGTATAAATCTTCAATTGCAGCAAATAATTGAAAGGAGAATTTCTTAAAGGATTTTAATGCATGTTAGAAATGTCTTACTTAGAACCGGTCGTTTTATTTTCGGATAATTTAACTAACTGGAAATTACCATAAAAACAATTGTTTCAACAGACATTTCCCTGACAACAAACTAGCAGTTAAAGTTAACTAGATAGTGAAAAGATCCGTTTCTAAATAAGTGAATAAAGTTAAAAGTTATATGAAGAAATTGCATATTTAGTGTTATTAACGATTTAACTAATTCAATTCGTCTATTTTTTTCTAATGGTTCAATTAAAAATCGTTTTATTTCCCAATTATTTTTATGTAGAATAAACATCACTTACCTACCGTAAATATGGGCGTGTTGTGGCGTTAAATATTTTTATTATCAAAACATTTCAGAAACTTCAAATTGTATCTATTAATATCATCTGACGTTCTCCACTGTTTCTGTTAATTAACTAAATTTAACTGACATTTAAATCAACCAATACTTGCCTGACCAAAAATAATTGACGGAAGGAAATTGTCATTAAACGCGGCCGTGAAATTTTTTTTTATTAAATTATTTAATTCATTAAATTCGCAAAATTTAAACTCAGAATATAACAATGATGCCTATCTATAAAAAATAATTTTGTTTAATCATTTAACTATTGGACAAAAACAATTATTTTTGTTGTGACTGACCGAAGGAGATAATTATAGATTAAAGATTGTTTCGTTATTTAGAAACATAAATCAGACGTAAAAGTCATCGTTTGTCACATTATTTCTCTCTATTTGTTGCAATTTAAATAATATGAAGGTAATTCGAAAATTAACAGTTTTTGCTTTCAATTGTTATGCGGATACGATATATTCAATATACAGTGTGTTAGATTTTATGTGTCACGGCAAATATTTCGGCTATTGTATGAATTAGTAAAAAAAGTTATTAGATTATTTATTCTTAATAATGTGTCAAAATCAGAAAAACAATTGAAAATCAAATAATTCAGATAAAGCAAATAAATTTAACATTTTAAATGGAACGTACCCAGTATTATTACATATTCTGAAACTACAAGAATTTATCTTTACAACGGTATATCACATGTTATACTTATTTCATTAATTAAAGGCTTAGTAGAATAAATAACCGAACGCGTTGAACACGTACAGTGTAAACAATGTACCGACGACGCACACTTTTACCTTTGCATGTTCTATTAAGTAGAGCCGAGGAGGCCGTGATATGCGCTCACTTGTTATCGCTATCGTGTTAAAGTGGCTAAATAAATTGTTAATTGTTAATTTTCATCTCGTGACACATAATGAGGGATAGTTATTATTTTAATAATGAAAAAATGGATATGTTGAGAGTGTACATCAATTGCAATGATAATCCTAAAGAAGCTTCTGTATTGTATCGAACCTTGTATCCAGAAAGGGTACAGCCACATCCTCGCACGTTTGCAAGAATTGAACATAATTTACGAAGAAATGGATGTTTTAATGCTACACTCCGAAGACCAAGAAATGGGCGTACAGTACATGATGAAGATATTATGGTGTTGGCATATTTTAGAGCACATTCAAGAAATTCAAATCGTGAAGCAGTAGCCGACATAGGTATAAGTCATCACAAAGTATTTTTTATTCTAAAAAAACATAACATGACCCCCCCCCCATAAAATTAAATTGATCCACGATTTAACGGCTGGTGATTCTGATAGAAGGCTAATATTTTATAACTGGCTTAACAATAATCAACATTTAGTGGATGTCATTCTTTGGAGCGATGAATCTAATTTTAACAATAACGGAATTTCTAACAGAAAAAATTATCATTTCTGGGAATCACTTCATTTCATAGGAAATGAATCATGGGAATCATTTCATAGAATCCACGTCGAATTCGGGAATGCAGGTTCCAACACAGATTTTCTATTAATGTCTGGTTTGGTGTATTAGGTGATACTATACTAGGTCCTTATTTTTATCGCGGAACGCTTAATGTTGAACGTTATGCTAATTTCCTTACGACAGAATTCGAAGAATATTTGGATGATATACCCCAACAAGTGCGTCGTGATATGTGGTTACAACAGGATGGCGCACCTCCTCACAATGCAAGGAACGTCAAGGATATTTTAAACGAAAAGTTTGGTGCGAAATGGATAGGAAATGGTGGCCCTATAAACTGGCCGGCACGATCGCCAGACCTCTCTGTGTTGGACTTTTTTGTTTGGGGATATGTTAAATCAAAAGTTTATGTTACATGTCCACAAAATTTAGAGGATCTTACAAATCGCATTCATAGGGCATGTGCTTAAATAACACAAAACATGTTGCAAAAAGTGCAACGAAATTTAATAAGCAGATCACGGGGAAAGTATTACAAACGACGGGGAGCAATTTTGAACAAAGAATTTAGATGTTAGGTAGGCGTTACGTACAATTTTATAATTAACTTACTTATTCACATATTGGTTTGTTCATAATGTTGTATTTATGTTGAATAATCTGTTATTGAGTTTGTTTTAATCAACACATTGTTTATACTGTCTACGTTTTCAACACGATCAGTTATTTAGCGTATTACGCCCAGTTAATTAATGAAAAAGTATAACGTGATATATCGTTGTAAAGATAAATTCTTGTAGTTTCAGAATATGTAATAATACTGGGTACGTTCCATTTAAAATGTTAAATTTATTTGCTTTACCTGAATTAGTTAATGTGCAATTGTTTTTCTGATTTTGACACATTATAAAGAATAAATAATCTAATAACTTTCATATATAACATTTTTTACTAATTCATACAATAACCGAGATATTTGCTTTGACACATAAAATCTAACACACTGTATAGCTATGCGAGCCCGATTATCATAAGTTAATTAAGCAGTTAGATTGCTTGTTAGAATATCTAGTTCAGTTTACAAATTGTGGCCGTTTTAGTGATTCGATTTAAATTGCACGGCAACATTTAAAATAAAAAATTAATTGCATTAAAATTTTATTTTAAGCAAATAGTGTAAAATACGTTCTGCGAGCAGTTTATTAAAGACAGCCTAAAACCGACTAGTTCATTGTTTAATTAATTAACAACATTAATGAAAGAAATTCCTTTATAATAATTTATTCTCGAGACTACTCTTGTTCTAATTGTAAGTCCTTAAAGCCCTTTTCACACGAGACGATTCCAGTCGCGCTATTGAAGTAAACACAAGATAAAATTTCCCCATTATCTCACAGAAACAAATGGTGCTTTTCACACAAAACGATTTTAGTCGCGCAACTCCTCTCCATTGGAATCTTGCGAAATTGTATCCTCTGTTTATTTCAGTGGCGCGACTGAAATCGTCTCGTGTAAAAGAGGCCTAAGCGTAGTAGACATATGAAATTATACAAAAAACTTTTTTATAGAACGGCCGATTCATTTTATAATAACGTAGTATTTTTATTTATATAACAATACTTACACGCATTTAAAATATTTACTGCGCTGACGATCGATCACACGTTTAGCAAGGAATTAAATGTAATCTTGTAACTTCGAATTCAACTGTGATGGACAGTTCGATAAATTCTTACAAGTATGCTCCCCTTGATTACTCCCCCTTCGCGCATTTGCTGTGTTTTTGTTTTTATAAAAATAAATTTCCTAGAATTTCGTTTTGTTGTTGCACTCGAAATCGCGGTACGATGATCAGTGCTCGCTCGTCAATCCTCCCAATTCGTCATCCTTCCTAAACTATAATTCCAAATCCCCAGTTTTCGCGAGCGTGCACCTTTCTCGGCCTATTATTTTCTCCATGCCTTTGTTACTTTGCCATTATCGCAACCAATATGTCGCGACCTACTTCTGCTAAAGAAATTCCGAATCATGCAGGCTTACGATGCTTCTTTATCCGCGCTCAGCTAGTTGCTGATATGACAGTCTGTCGAAGCGCCGATAAACGGCGCGTTACATCAATACCTCGTAAGGGGCCGGTCGCACCAAAATAAATTAAATGAAGAATTAACTAATCCAAGTGTATTCTTATTGTTCAAAAATTTTTATTACCACGATCACAACTTAATCCTCGATTAAATTATTTGTTTATTTGATGAAATCGGACATAAGTATCACTCTGCGATTGCAACCGAATTACTTGTAAACCTTATTAAAGTAAGGATATGTTTCTATTTTAGGGATCAATTTCTCCGAAACGTATAAAGTACACATAAAAATTTAATCGTTTCCTACTTATTACGCACTTAACCCGCCATAAAAGTTTTAGTGCAATATAATTTGTTATTATAGGTGTTACTATTTGATTAAGTAATAGTGTAGGTGTAATATGTACCACCTACCTATGTACATTTCAAGATGTCGAGAAATAAGTCAAATGCATCCTACAAGTCTTGTTTATCCGAATCGCCGTTCACGATAAAAAATTAATTCAAAATTATCAATAATTACCATTAAAAACTACGTAAGCCCTATGGCTTTTGCGTTTTATTAACATTTCTGACATCATTTTAAGTTTTTCGTGATAACTCGCAATTAATTATTGTATTTTGTACGTTAATTTAAGCGTTCGTCAAGCCTCAAACAAACAAAAATCTTTAACTTTTTAAGGAAACTAGATTAAAACACATTTCAAAATATTTTACTGTAACCATTTGTGTTTTTATTTTAATGCGTTATAACGTTTCATTCAAACATTTTTTTAATAATATTTTTTAATTTCCACATTGAATAACGTTCTAGATATAAAATACAATAAGTAATTATAGAATAAATTTGTTAATTTAGGTACCTATTAAAGATTTAGTAAAAATTATACGAATTTTCAGTTAACCGAATTATTCCTGATCACATCAAGTTCGGTTAACGAGACTGATGTAGTGTATTTCTTAAAATTGTTTAATAGTCTCGATAAATACCTACATTTGGATTAAGTACTTATTGGCGAAAACCTGCAGGTGCATAGCATAGGTAGAATAAAAATATTTCTTTCACATTCAATTGCAAAAAAGCATATTTTCATAACGTTGCGTTTTAAGTGCCATTCTCTGTCCCTTGGCAAACCGTTACTTTTTCTTTATTAATTTTGCATAAACAAGTACAAGAAATTAAATATCTACGTATTTTAGATTACTTTTAGAAAATACACTCCAAAATATACCTAAATATAATTCTATTGGACACTAATCCAAAAAAGATAATTACTTCGTTCGGATAGTGAAACGTTCAAAATTTACGCACTATCTGCCTAAAAAAAATAATAAAGAAACCGTTAATTCAATGCAATAAATGACATTAAAATGTTTAGGCGAATTTCTATCTACGTAAACGAAATAGTATCTACTTAAGTAAATCAAAATAGCACAATAGTCTTATCAAAATTATCGAATACGTTCACATAATTTGAAAATATATACTTAGGTATTCGGTTAAATAGTTTAGGATTTTTTTATCACTTACCATTTACCACAATTTATTACTAAATAATCTAAAAATAAAATTTGATATCGTTTTACAAAATCACGTAAAATAAATAAATAATGTGCCTAAAACAAATAAAACGTGCTTTTGTGGTAAAACAACATTTAGTTATTTATTTTATTGTACCATTACTATAATTAATTGTAGTATCTATCATTATAAATAATAAACCTATACGCACGCATAAAAAAAACTAGTTAACGAGCTTTTATGCTTTATCAAAAATTTATTGTAATCAGTTATTTAGTTTTGAAAATTATTGTAGCCGATGTTAGGAGAGATACTGTCGGCAATTTAATTAATTGGTATAGTGTTAAAAGGGCGGTTATTGTTTAGGTTGGTACACTGATTTATTTATTCCCCTGTTAGTTTGCGTTCCTGGTGATGTTAACCCAGTTCCAAGAAGCTTATTATTGTGACGATGGTTTTAGGGATAGTTTTCGATATTGCGAACGTTGCATAAGATCTTTTAAAGCGTTGGTAATTTTCTATTTTTTGCAGACTTCGGCCGTCTGAATTTCAGCTTCCTAACTTTAGCCGAAAACGGTTGATATAAAAGGATATAGACTAAGTATAAATGATGAATATTTTAGAGAATACGCGTCAGTTTTCGGTCACATAATAATTCGACAAAAAAATGTAATCACTGCATTCACGGAATTCTTTTTTGCGTTCATATATTCTGTAGGGTACGATTATAGAAGGTGATCGTTAAGGTGTAACGGACATTTTCGAAGTGATAAACGAAAATGTATTTGTTTTTAATTCGAACTCGCACAGATAGAATAGTAGTCCAGTAAAATTAGATTTTAACTATTATAAAAAAAATATTAACTCGACTCAAGTGTCAACTTTTATTTGTATGTTTTGAACTAAATCTCAAAAGTCCCATTCGATAGAACCTCCGCAGAAATTGTTATAGGGATCGAAAGAAGGTGAAATTCAGTTTTCGCAATTATCTCGGAAACTCAATTTTTCGGAAAAAAAAACGGTTATTATCATTGGTTTTACCTATTTATTTTTTTCTGTGTGCTCTTTGAATAAAAAAAGATCGAATAAAATTACTTTACTTCAATTATCCACTTGTAAAGGGTGTCCAGTGGGAATTTTTCAAGTTCGCAGTTCAATTAGTACTCGTAAACTAGCGGAACCGGGGGTCGCGAGTTGGGTAGCGTTCGTTGAATGTCGGTGGCCATGGCGAATCAGTCGTTCGTGCGCGTCGTGCTTTTTGTACCTCACTTCTATATTTATCGAGTAAGTGATGGGCCTGCATCGTTCGAAGATTATCGTTGTACACCTTCGATTCTTCGATTTCAGGTGTCCCCACAAAAAAAACGTTATGTGCTGGGACCATCACTTACTCGGTGAATATTGAAGTGGGTACAAAAACCACGACGCTCATGAACGACTGATTCGCCATGGCTACTGACAAATCCGCAAAGACCACTCGACGAACGTTACCCCTCTCGCGACCCCGGTTCCGCTAGTTTATGAGTACTAATTGAACTCTGAACTTGAAAAATTCCCACTGGACACTCTTTACATATTATTTAAATAGTTTTCCAAATCAAACATTTAATTAAAATCGTAAATATAGATGTGTATATAATAATGGAAAAAAATATCTAGAATTCATTTTTATAATACAATAATTTTAATCACGTTAATGATTTGTAGTGCTGTAAAGATTCGGGGATGTTTTAAAACTTTGTTGAGATCCGGAAGGAAAAGCTAAGGGGAAAACTGGAAAGTTTTACGAAAAGTTTATTTTAATGAGAAGAATTTAGCAATAAAGATTTAGCCTTACAACAAATTTTCTGTTACACAACTGACTATCGGTGTTCTACTCGCACCAAATTTTTCCCTAATTGTTTATTCGTATATGAATAAGAACAACTAAGTGATTTCGTATAAAATAATAGAGTTAAAATTTACTTTCGTAGAGTTATTCTAATAAAAGCGATCTAGGACAACGAAATAATTATAAACTTTCTATCTGATGCGAGAACAATTACAAATACAGCCAAAATAATATTTATTATTAAGTGACTTAAAAAGAACCCCTTGAACATTAATCATTACAATTCAGCGTAACTCATTTTGACGTTTTCTCAATTTTCTAGCGGCAAATATACAAATTTTATATACCTACCTATATATATATTTTATTTTATTTACTTAATAATATTTCACTTTACGAAGCATTTTTCTTTCAAAAATGTTAAAACGTTTCAAGACAAATTTACCTTTCAGCAAATATTCAAATTATATGCTCAAATATTTTTCGTAAACAAAACTTCAACCAATTACGACCAACACAAATACCGTCGCATATAACGAGTACCGCGGCATTTACAACATTGCCTTAAATAACTATGTATATATATATATATATATATATATATATATATATATATATAATGATTGCTATATAACTTGGTATGTATTCGTTAATTTGCGCATACTAAAATATATACTAAAGATATTTTTTAACGGTTTTTATTGCAATCATTAAATGTTCCTTAAATGTCACTAGTTCTGTTTATTAATTTAAACTTATTAGTTATTAGTAGCCGAGCGTTTGAAATAATTTATCAGTCAGTTACAACGAAAAGATTAAAATTTTTAATTACATATTTATTGCTCAATAATTTCGTTTATAAATTCGCTAAATTCTTCTCCTTATTTTTGGTTTCATTTTTTTTGTTTGTTTGAAATATAAGTATATATACCTACATATAAAACTGCTTTAATATGACTGTCAGAACCCTTCGTTTTATGATTGCTTATTTGAAAACTTACGAACGGCTGGTTGCTAACAAGCAAACCGAAGACTCTGATATGAGACGAATTGGAGGCCCAAAACTTGTAAGCGGATTTTGACATGCAAATTGGATGCGAGATTGTATGAAAGTAGCCGCATTGGGATTCGAAGTCATGTTTACAATGGAGCATTATCTCTATAAGCAAACAGAAGCATTATGCAACTTTCAGCTGCTCCAACACGTATAGCTGCCGCTGCCTTTATTAAGTTACTTCAGATTTTGTATACGGTAGATACTGAAGTTGCCAAACATTTAGATTCATTCATATCTTACTCTAAAAGTTTATGTACTCTTTATAGCAAGGATCTCTCCTTAAGTACTTTATAACGCATAAAATGTTCTTGGCTACACAGGTATTATAAAAGTTATAAGGTTTATTAAACTTTTAACCATTGTGCACTTATATACATGGGTACGTGTAGCTACCTATGAAATTTTATGGAGAATAATTAAAATTCTGTCCTAAAAATAAATTATTTATTAAAACGGTAGAGGAATGTTCTTTATTAAGTAAATGGATTTTTCCGGATATGTTTCTATAAAATAAAACGATATCTATTAAGATATTTTTTAAAGTTCTAGTAAAAGTTTTGGAAAAAATTACAACTGGATTAGACGTGACCTACTTATAAGTATTTACTTTAATAATTTACCATAATAGTGCATATATGTATGCACATAATATGTGCAGAGCATTGTAGTAACAGTGGAGCTACATAAAGTCGGTTTGTAAACAGTTTACGTTAACTTGTTTACTTCTGTTTACTTAGCTAGAAATTCACTATATTGTAGTGTTTGTAGTCGTATATGTAACTAATTAGTTCTAATTTATAACGTCCATAAATCAAAGAAACTATTAATTACGTTTATATGCCACTATAATAATTATTATTGCAAGTAGAAAATCGATTAATTCTTTACGTATATAATAAATATTTGACATTTTCTCTACTAACTACGTATTAGAAACTCGTATTACTTTTAAATTTTTTATTATTGTCAGATAATGTTTATTTTATAAAACGACCATTTTAAATAAAATTATTTTTACAAAGTTTAGGTATAGATATCCACACATTCAAAACAGATATTTGTTTAACTATTTTTAAGTTATCATGTCATAGAACAACAATGTTTTTTTAAACAAGAAAGATTTCTCTTGCTATGTATAGATAGTTAATATGACTATTTTTTTTTGCTATAATATATAGGTAATACAAAACAAATTGATAACGTTATTTAATTATTTCGTTAAAAAAGTCACGTAAAATTTATATTTATTCATAGAACATCAACACTTTTAACACTATATATATATCAAGAACTGATATACAACCCATCTCTACAGATCATTTTGACCGATTAGCAATTTAATTAATAAAATATTTATATTTAGCCAATTAATGCAAACGGTAAGAAAAAGAGCTTCAAAAACACTTTCTTAGTTGGCTTAGCTTTATATATTGTTAGTGTGCATTATTAGATTTATAAATTGAACTCGAAAATGCAGACATTATCTTTTTTTTTGTTTCGCAATAATCGGTAATTCCTTTTTGTTTGATCGAATAGTTCCAAACAAAGTCGTGTTTTTTTCTAATAATTTTGAAGGCAGTGATTTACTCGTAAAAAAAATTGTCCGTTGTCACAATTTGCACCTGGATTTTTTGCAACTGCTCATCAATAGTAATATTTTGTCCTGGTACATAGCAATTTTGACAATTTTCGATGAAAGCATTTCGAACGTTTGAGAGCAAGACAAATTTATCGCTTTTCGGCCGTTGACTTCGCTCCTTTCTCATGGTGAAGCATATAAAATTGCGTTCAATTGTTCTTCTGATAAAACCCATTTTGTTTCAAAAACATTAGAAGCCTCCTATTCTGTAGATTTCCTGATATAGTTTGTAATACTTCTATTTATGATCAAAAAATGCGCTACTAACTTTACCTTTGATTATCTTTATTTTTGCATATGCTGTAAGACCACTAAATGCTTTGAAAATGGTAGGTACTTCGCTGTGGTTTTCCTGCAGTAAATCCCACGTAGTTCCATCAACAATGAATTTATAAAAAACTCTAACTTTTCACAAAATAAAACACTGTTTGTAATTTCTGCTATTCGTCTCGATTATTCACAATAGAATTGACTGATAATGAAAACTGTAAAATTGATGATTACTCGCAGATATGTAATTTCAGTAACACTTTTAGCACAGAAGTCGGCCACCATTAGCCAGACAGACCATGAGAAATGAACGCAAAGAATGATATGAAGGCAGAACAGGCCTTGCGCCTCATTTCTGTGTATACAGAAAACAGGGAATATTCAAAAATGCAAAGTAAAATCCTAACACTCAAAACGACGTAAAATGATGTGAATAGGGACTTATCCGGAAAGATATTGTAAAGTATGCAAAGTCGGTAAAATTATACCTAGTAGCCTGTAAAATTATAAACATTAGCACTAAAAATACTAACCGGTCAAAATGACCATCTTAGATAAACGGATTCTTTTACAATAATTGTGGGATACATATAAATAAGAATTTTCATAATCTTAGAATTCACTTGGAAATTTAATTTAAAGTAAAAATTTTATGAGCAAATGTTTAAACCGGTTGGTATATCTAGTGTTAATGGCTGACGTTTATTTAGATACAGAAGACAATCCCTTAAATGTTCGAGAAATTTTTGTTTACACAGTTAAAACCTGTTTTAGAATAATATTTTAAACGGTACATGTTCCTATATGTCAAATTAAACGATTCTTAATGATACTGAAATAATACATGGAACCTGAAATAATCGCGCAGATTTGCTTGGTCTCAGATATTTCGTATTCGATTTTGGATTGACAAAAATTAATTCAAATTTTTTCCTGTTGGTATTTAAATTTATATTCCACACATTTTTTTTTCGAAAGTTGTCTATATATAAATACATCAAAAATAAAATAATATTATTTGCGGCACCATCAGTAGGGTGCGTTTATTTTCTAAACTAACTACAACATGATTATCTAATAATGAACAACTAATCTCCAATAACTTTTTCAAAAAATATCGCTTTCTATCAATTTCTTTTGAAAGTCTTTCATTATTTTAATTTTAATTTTATTGGCTGCAACATCACGGCTATCCGCACATTCTTACCCCTTTTTGTTTTTTTTTTAATTTTTACTTTTATGCGTTCATTTTTTAATTCTATTAATTGGTGGAACACTAGTCACTATCTCTATTTAAAACATAACAGACTTGGCAGTTACACGTTTAAAGACACTTTAAGTTAAATTTTGCCTATTTATTTCTCAAAACACAGTTATTTTACGTCTTATTGTTAGAAATTACATTGTTAGTGGTAATATCCTTATACAACACCTATTTGATAAATAGGTAAACATTTTCAGTTGTACCGGTAAGTTTATTTTTTGATGCGAAATAAAAAAAAATTCTAATTTTTAAAGTATTAAACTTCATTTTTCTTCTAATATTAAGAACTTTGCTCGTTAGCGCTAAACTAATTACAATTAAACTACTGCAATGGTGAAGTTTTCACGACAATAGCACAACTTCATAAATATGTAAATAGAAAGGAATACAAATGATTTATCTACTTTGTTGTGTAGTGAATACATAATATAAAATTAAATAGCAAATATGGTGAAAATTTCGTCTTAGCTAATTCATTTTTTTTTTATTGTTAACCAAAATTACGGATATGTAAGAATTAAAGAACAATTGTCATCAAATTACTTGGCTGATAGGTAGATACTTATTAAATATTTATATTTCTGTTGATGAAACCTCCATATTAGGTATCGAGATCTGGCTTTTATGAAACTGAAGAGCAAACATATTCACTTAATAATACAGATAAAGTGACGATAAAGTACGAAAGAACTTCTTTACGAGTTTAAAAATTGTCGTTACATTTTTTTTCATATTTTTATATTGGCTATTATAAATAATATTAAAAATACCGCAAATACCATAAATAAATAATTGTAATCAATCCAATCCATTTATCTATATTGGCATAACAAAAAAGTTTAATACAGTTTACCAACTGATTGATTTCTATAAAAGTTCTATTCGTAACGTTTTTCATTACAACGATAATAATAGGTCGAGTTTTTTTATCAATAATCCGTATAAAAACTACCTAACATAAAAGATAATTTTTTTACAAACAACTTGAGTTAAATCGTAGTTGCACTTCGATTTACCGGAATTATTCTGTAACTCCGCAAAATAAAAAGGGTTCGAAAACTATTTTTTTATTTAAATCGTCGCGTCGCGTCGCAGTAAAAATAATTTGCCACGGCTGCCTCGGTCGGTAGGATATTTCCAATTCTAGAGGAACATTTGTTTTAACAGTTAATTTGAAATATGTATCAAACAGACAAAACAAGATAGTATGTTTTCGAAGCGAGACAAGAATCTTTTACGAAGGAAACAACGACTACGCGAGCGAAGAATCGCCAACAAATTTTGATTTCGCCTTCCAGACGAACATTGCTAGATTATAATCTAAAGAATCTAAAGTTGCAGAACTACGGGCACATTATTGATGTACATAAGTATATGTAATTTTAAAAGTAGTTACAAATAATAAATTGGGTCTCTAAAATAAATTAACCGACTACATTGTACGTAGGCATTGAAAATATCTTCGAATTTGATTTTGATCGAGCTCGACTATTTATTAAATTGATATAGCTTTAGAAATTCAATATTTTTTTCTCGAAAATAGATTCAATGCCTTTATCAATCACGGTTTGACATATATCATTTATTAAACGTGACCTTAAAGGACACGCTGCCAGTGCCACCGTCATCAACAACACCATAACTACATATATCTATTTGCTTCTAAAGTTGAATTTTTTGTAACACTTCAAAAATGATTTTAATTTTAGTTTTGTAGAATTTTGTAACTAGGTATAAATTTAAAAATGCGAACGAGAAATCGATTCATTATATACGCCCTTCGCTCGATCGAATTGATTTTTATGTCAATATGCAAATGTGTACATAAGGAGTTTTCATTACAACGATAATAATAGGTCGAGTTTTTTTATCAATAATCCGTATGCGCAAATTTTGCGAATAACCTATACCGCATGTTTTATAAAATGTGCATTAATGACAGAAATCGATGTTTAAAACAATATTTTCCAAAATTTTATCAAGTTTTAGTTTACTATTTCACTGCATTTAAATAAAGAGTGATTGTTGTTAAACGGCCCTATATAATTTGAAACCAGTTAGCTACTGTACCTATTGATAATTTAAAGTATTAAATATACTAATTTTTATGCTATGTTTCGTGTAACACTCTTGATACGCGCATATTAAAATGATAGATAGGTATAATATTCAACACCAGACAGGCACCAACTGAGCCGTGCGTTTATTAGGGAAAAGGATGAGAACGTAAAGATGGCGAGCAATAACTTTTCTTGATTAAATGTCTTATTCGAGACATAATTTGTGCTACATTTTGACATAATACAATAAACCTAAAAATATAAATGTCGGTGTGGATACTCATAAATATCTGCCTATAAAATTCTTTTTATTACCGTTTTACAATTAAAATTTAATATTGAGGAAAGTCATGAAACAATTTCGTTATAAAATTTAGCATACCGATTCAATATTTAAGCCACGCATATTTATTACCTATTAAAACATTCATATAACGTATTCATAGCAAGAAAGGGGTTCCTATGGAATTGTATTCTTAACCTAAAATTAACACGATTGAATTGAACGAAATTCAAGCCTCTTTAAATTTATTGTCTTGAAACGGCAGTTTAAATTCCATTTATGTAATATAATTTATAAGTATGTAGGTACCTAGCGGTATTTAATATTAAACTATTTTTAATCCATCGATAAACGAATAGGTGGGTCATTGATCTATAGCCAAAAGCCAAAACATACTTATTTAAACGTAGAAAAGCTCACATTTAATGTTTGGATACCTAAGAATGAGAAATTTTTGGGATTCGATTAATTAAAAGCTCTTATACGTACTTACGATAATTTCGGGGATGGCTAATAAATATTTTTCTCACAATCAGCCTCGCATTTTGACGTTTTACGAATGAAATACGGAGCGGTTAAGTACTATTTAGAAAGCATCTCTTTCGGCTTATGAAAATCTTTATTATTTGTAAAAGTAACGATCCAGGTTGCGAGTATTTTACACCGAAATTGAGGGTTATAAACTGCAGGGGTAAATAAGTAAATACTAGACGATGTAGGTGCGCACATCTGTTGGTTTGAGTGCCGACCTGGGGACTGTTACCTAAAGACCCTACGACCCGCGGTTAGACCCGTCCCGACGCCAATTAAGTACTAGATGACTTCTCCGAAACCGACTGTGTTTTATTGCTAAAAGTATAAACAACTTGATGTGCTATTTTTGTACCATATAAGTACCTATTGTATATATAGTTACCTACAAATTATTATGAAATGCTTACTGCATGTATATATATATCTACCTATTATAACATTAATTTGTATTGATTAAGTACGAAAGCGAACTTTCTATCGTTGAACAATTAGTTTTGATATACTGCATAATTATGTAATTTTGTTATAGACTTGACGTGGGCCACAAGTAATTTCAAACACGCATTTCAACATTAACCTTAAACATTGACCTAGTAATGGAGTAAACACGATGCCATTTAGAAATTACACAATGTGTTCTAATTGAGGTTGAAATTATATAATTATGATTAATCGTTTTGTGACACCATCGTTGCAAAAGTGATCTTTAAATAAATAAAATTATACGACCATCAGTTAGGTAGACATAGGTAGTCGGTTAATTTTTAAAAAAGATGAAACCCCGAAGTCTTATAAGATTATACATATTTTCAATAAAATACAATGATAATTATAATTGAAAATGCGTATTTTAACTATTACTTATTTAGAATATTTACAAGATCAGGAACGTCGGGCTCATCTTAACCTTCTTTGCCACAAACGTTTATTTACATAAGTCGATGACGGAGACAGAATAATACCTAAGTTAAAAAACAATTCAATTGCTAATGAATCGATTTACAAAGTCCAAAGCTTCGTAATAACTATTTAGTCAAGTGTACGATTATACGATACGGTATATGATTTATAAATAACGTCAAAATTTTAAAGCAAATTAATAAACGTGTTCGACGGACTCGCTTTGACTGTAAGATATGAGGGTTAAGAAGTCGCCATGGTAACAACTTTTTACGCGAATTTAATTTTTCACGCGAGTGTAATAAAACTGAAAAGTTTCAACAACATCTTTATTTCTTAAATTAATCCATAGTAAATGAACGATCTACTTAATTAACTGCGAATAATGTTGTTTTTTTTTAAATATGGAAATATCTTTATTATTTCTCTTGTAATATCGGTTACCTATTAACTCGATACACGACTTTTTTTTTCTAAAATTTAATTTAAAAAATTAGTTGGTTCTCGTGAATTTCCATTTACAATAAAATGAGAATTAATTAAGTAAGTAAATAGGACGTATAAAAAAGTGTAGAGCAGTATAGCAGCAGACGAAAATAGCTTTAGTTAACAACTGTCATGGACATTCTGTTACAGTTGTAAACTAATTTAATACTTGCGTTTACTTTTTCTCCTAAATACGATATAGAAACTTTTTAGTCATCGGGGAAACGGAGAATAACAAAAGGTCCGAAACGCCGGTATTGCAAAAGTGCAAGTAAAAAAACTGATTGCAGGTGAAAATTATTATGTAATAAAAATTAACAATCTGCAGAAATGGAAAGAAATCGAATTAACAAGTCAATAATTACCACTAATAAGTAATTTTTTAGATTGCCGTGCTCGACAAAACGGCGGAAAATATATTAGAATCGAAAAAACGAATTTTTATAGTAGTGAAAACAACGGGCGCACGTTCAGCTTCATATCCTCCAATCAATCGCATGCAATATTTCTACCCGGCCGTTGAGTTTTCTGAACGCGTCCAATTTCAATTTTCAGAGTAAGAAATTACGTAAATTGTCGTGACGTATTCCACCGACGATTTGCCTCCACACACATGACATGACAAAGAAAGACAATCGAACAATCTAATAGTACTGTTTTATTGATGATGCGGATTGAAACCTACAGCTATACAGCCTGTATCAAAAACATGTAGCCAAACTTTATTTAGCGTCTTATAGACGTCAAAATAAATTTTTTTTATGTAAACATGTGTCCAAAAATGCGTCCCCTCCGAGCTAGAGGACCTCGAAATATGTCAGTCAATGCGGCGAAGAATTGAAGCATCTCGGATGGGGATGCATTTTCGGACACGTGTTTATAAAAAAAAGTCTTATTTTGACGTGTTCAAGACGCCTGTAAAGTTTGGCTACACGTTTTATATACAGGCTGTATATTTTTAATAATTATTACACCTATATCTACAATAATAATTTATTTAAATGTTTACCTACACCTACACACCTATAAAAATTTGAACGACAGCTATAAAAGATGCCACGAGCAATAAAAGATAAAAAAAGATTGAAAAATGAAAAATTCTATCTATATTTTATAATAAAGTAGGTATATCAGTTTCGACAGTACACAAAAAATCGTGTTGGTAAACAACTAGGCTCATTATTGCATTTTGAAGATAAAATATAAAAGTAGGCTATTTCTTCAATTTTCCAAGTTAATTTTGTATTATATTAGGTTCTTCCCTCTTCTCGTTTCAGGAAAAGTCGAGTTATCAGCGAAGCCTCAGATTTAATAAAAGCACTATCGTTCTGAAAGCCCGTTTTATTTTTATAAGCCATTAGTTCACTTTTATATGTTTTCAGTTTCCTTAATTTTTGTTTTTCTTTATGCATTCATCATTCTTACAATTGGTGGTCATTTTTATTAAAGTAAATAATAACAAAGTACCCTTTGGAAATTTTTGCTTATTTAAAATATCTACTTATTACAGAAATAATTTGAAAATATAATATTTGAATACGTAACACCCAACTATACAGAGATCAAGAAGGAAATAATAATACGGTTTCGATTTTTATGAGAAACGTTTTAAACAAAAGGTTATAGGTTTAATAACAAAAAAAAATACTTACCTTGCAGTTTTAATGTTTTTAAAATACTTAGAATTAGTATGTTTACCTAATTATTTTGTTTTAAAAATTTTGTGCCATATCGTACACCGACATTATTTTATTTATAGATTTACATAGTTAAGTGTCTGCAATATACTACTGACATTTTGAAATTAAACGACTGGTGTCTATAGTAAGTATAACGTTAGTGTCAAATTCAGCAGGCCATTTTCGAACAAACCTCGTTCTATATTCACGTCGTCTTTACTCGACATCAAAGTGGGTCCCGCTCAGGCTGTTACCATCAGACCTGCTGCTGCTTTTGCATACATTAGAAATTCGCAGTTTAGTGTTCCCTGCAAAACTCCATTGAACAGCAAGTACAGTTTCAGATTCTTTTTATTATCTGAAAATCCGAATTTATTGATTAGATCGTGAGAAATAAGAACGGGCGATTGTTTATCCGGAATTTCTTTTTCAAAAGTAACATATTGAAACGTATTACTTTCAACATTATGTTTTACAAAAAGAAAAAACGTGAAATAGAAGTAGATATATGGCTCGTTCGCTTGTTGGTTGGGGTTGTTAACGATGTCATACAGATTTTATTAAATAATTTTGTCGCTTAATGTTTGTTTTATTTAATTTAGGTATATATTTTTATTTATGCCTTCAAATTCGCGAATGAATGTATTAAACAAATATCAATCCAATTTTTAAGGAAAACAAAATTTATGTGGCAACGATTGTATTAACAGAACGAAATGAAATTGAAACCAAAACATTCGAAGCAACGTAAATTAAAATTAGTAAGTAAATACCGATATTTGAGTATTTATTCCAATATTTTTGTACTGTTCACATCATCTGATAAACAAAATCGTAACAATATTGTGCAAGATTAATATTTATCGATAATAAATATTTTGAATTTTTTCCACAGCACATTTACACAAATGGAACGACGCTTTTTTAATCATTAAAATTCATATTATTTGAACTAGAATTTTGAATATACCTACATAATAATTAACGCATTAATTTATAAACGGCTATTAAACATTGAAAATTAAAAATACGACTTAAAATAATAGAAAATAGATACGAAAATTAATAGAAAATTGATACGAAAACATCAAACTATCGAATAAATAAGGAATTATTCGACTCCAAAATCTTTTGATTTCTAAACACATATCTACCCATAATTTTAATAATTTTCTAATTTCTAGATGGATATTTTTGCTTAAGTTTAGTTCAACTAAAATAAATTTAATTGCGGGTGCATTTTAGAAAGTCAGAAATTATAATTGCAAAGGAAAGTAGGTAAAATAAAATGAAGATGAATTGTTTTACGGTGGTCTTAACTTACGGAAAATAAAATTTTTGTTATTAAATTGGATAGCGGTAGCGGAATCTTAATTAAGCAGACATAGTTGAGAAGGTTTAGATGTTACAGAATTCGCAGTTTCTCAGGATAAACAACAAAAATGATTAAATATTTTAATGTGGGTATAATGAAATGGGAATTTACTGAAATTATGTAATCCTTACACGTATATTTGTATTGCAGGATTATTAATGCAAAATACTGTTTACTTCTATATTCAGAGGTTTAACATAAAGCGCACTCAAGTGTGTAGGATTATTGCCCGCTTTTGGACATTTAATCTCAGGATCACGTTTATTGCCATTAAATCCAAGTGGATTTTGAAAATAGAGTCCCGAAATAGAGTACCGGATACTTCTCAAGAATAACGCATCCTAAATTCTGAACTCCACACATTATATATGTAGCGCAAAGATTCGCTCTAATCTTATCAAGATTTAATGGCGCAAGGTGTCACGATTCTAGCGATAATTCTTTTCACAATTAATTCGTCACTATCTACTAATAACACGAGAGAGAGTTACCTCATAAAGTACGGGATTCGTAGGGTAAGGAATTTTACTTGTCACTTCTCTCGAGAGTCATTCTCTTATAGCAACTTGAATACTATTTAGTTTTATTAGGTAGATACCTACCTGCTTTATTTTATTGAATCGTACCTACTTTTTGAAAATTAATTACCTCCATTACAGAAAAACTTCTAGATACTTTTTAATAACGGACCTTACGCACAACGAACGCAGACGTTCAAATATAGCAATTTTCTCGTTATTTTTGCTTTAAATAAATAAATTATAGTTCTTCGATAAATTGTTCATATGCACGACGTTTTAAAACTGCAGCTTTAAATTTCTGAGATTGATCATTTTCTTATTTATTTTATTTTTTCTGACCTAAAAGTCGCACAGTAACTACTGATGAACTTGAAATTAAATAAAAAATCTGGCAGCAAAAATTTTGGTTCGATTTATTCAATTTAAAATTCATCAATAATACTTAATTGCGATTAATAGCAAAACTACAAGGTGACCTTCCCAATAAATTTAAAACTGATGGCCGAAACATGCGTATAGTCAAATATAATAGCGTTAAAAAGTAATAATAAACTGTTTTGCTATCTGTATTTTTCATTAGAGGACACTTTTTAATAACGGACAGCGTTTTTGGTTCCACGAGGTGGTACAGGGACACAGGAGTGAAAGTTTTATCAAGTGTTAATATACAAAAATGTGCCCCCTTTGGAGCTTTTTTTGACATGTTTTTGCGTTTTTCTAAAGATCAGAGTGTCGGAGGTTATTTAGGGTGGATAGTTTACATTGAAACGCTCTGTATAGTTAAAATTATTATATTATTCAGTTCTTCGTTTATTACCAATAATAACTAATAATCAATTCAAATATTTTATTTCGCGTCGGTATATTGCATTTTTAAATTATGTAAGTTAATTTACTACACAGTGGCAATTTTGGTTGTAGGTAATTATGTAATATATTTAAATACATTGTAAATTGTATGGAAATTTGATAGTAACAGAACCTCCTTTTTTATTACTTTCAACATTATTTTGACACAAACGAGGATACCAAGGACGAGGATATGTCGTACGATTTCGATCCTTCTATAATCAAAATAAAATTACTTACACGTTTCTATGTATGTATCTATCGATGTATCTATCTATATCTAGCATAAAAATGTTTCGTAAAAATACTTTTCTCGTTGTATCTAAATCGGGCTTCGTAGCGCAGAAGCATGTTCAAATGAAGTAGTTATTTCTATAGATAAGCACCAAAACATTATAAGTATAAAATTGATCTGACAAGGGAATTATTAAAGGTGTAAAATTACTAACTTTAAGAGGCTTTACACAGTTCATGGATTATTCCAATTTATATTAAATCCTTATTAGTTTTACAATTAAAAGTTTTATAAACTTCTTGAATATTTTATCACAAAATCATTTAGCGCATAAGTCTATTTGCACTAGATTAAGTTTTACACAGATCGCTATTGTAATCGTTTGTTTATCAAATAGTTTTCTTTTTCTATTATAGGTACATACTTACTAAAAGTTTTATTGCTCCTCGTTTTCGATCTGTACGATTACGTGATAAAAGTTAAAGCATAGTTTTGCGACTTTTTTCGTAATAAATTGTCTGTAGAACATAAAAAATTTCTTCAATCTAACCAAGTTTATAATAAAGTAACACCTAGGACCCTAGGCCATATAACCGCACCTAATACCATATATCTACATAGGTTAAATAACTATAATCGCGAAAAAATCGCGACACGAAGTGGAGCGATTATACCTATGTCCCTTAATTCGACAAAAAAACAGATTTTTTTAAAGTTTCAGATAAATAACAATAGCGCCTACGTTTAGATATTTTAATACATTTTGAGTTTATTATTAATGGTTTATTACATGTTTTATGGGAACACATTACACGCGGATACGGAGAGTTTACTGTATATTCCTTTTTTAATATTATACATGTACATATTTAAGTTTCGGGTTTTATTTAATAAAATAATTTAATGAAATAAAACAGGAATTATGTATTTTAACGGGGTTATTTTGTCGGGGCTGTTTTGGTCGGACTATTTTGACTGTTCGTCTTGAACGTAAAGTTTTTACTGTCGACAGGATTTCACGGAGCATTTACTGTTCTTAATTTATTATACGAAAAGATAAAGCTTCTAATTCGGATACTTATCTGTAGGTATACAACACATGAACGTTAATTTCGACATTTTAATTAATTGTTTCGAACTTAGTATTTTAGATTTTCTGACTTAACTTGTAACATTTAAAATGAAATTATTATAGGGAAATAAATACCCATAGAGATAAAATCTCGTCATCAACTAATAAATTTGACGTTATCAAACGCATACAATCTATGTAGCTGGATATATAAAAGGCTACTGAAATTTGAAAATTTATGTGTGACATTCAACAATTGGACATTTTAACGCTAATTCTGGGACCTAAATGTGTATTGTGTATTTTCAAATAATAACAGCTTTGTTCGTTTCGACATTATTAATTACTAAATATCCAACTAAACGTTCATTTTAAGCGATCTAAAGTTCATGTAAAACAGTTATTTCACATTGTGGGTAAAAATGTGGATAAAGCCACACCGAACCTGATTTTTTACTCCAAACATTTAAAATTCTCAACAACAACATTGCACCATTTACAACATTTGGCGTATTTCTTGTAACAAAACGAACAAAGCTAATTTAGTTATCTATTGGAATAATGTTTATGTACCTATTGCTACAACATTTTAATGTTTTATGATCACCGTAGCCTAGCTACCATACATTTTTATAAATAGAAATCCTACCATCATATTTCAATTCAAAATATGATGTCTATCTCAACGCATTTACCTATGTTTGTAATTATTATTTAGAAGTATTTAATTTCAAATATTCACAATTAAATTATCGATATACTATTCCAAAAAACGTGGTTATTCTTATTATGTCCTTTACGTATAATACATAATATTATATACTCGTGTTTATAGGACCTTCTCAATTACATAATTTGGTAATTACAAAAAATTAAATAGCTCGTAATGTATGTTTTTAATTGCTGATTTAATGACGAACAATTCGGATTCGTAGTAACCAAAAAACTGATATAACCATATAGTGATTAAAAAATGACTGTAAATAAATGGCGTCCGTCTATACATATATAAGTACCTACCTATAATATGAGTAATTTTTTTCAAATTTTTTAAATCGCAGTTCGTATTTTAAACGAATAAAATAAAACTTTAATTACGTAAAGCACGCGTCATCTGCTTGCAAGGTCTTCGAATGCCTGTCTATACGTTTATCTGTTATCGTACGACTGGACGGACTATGGCTTGATAATACAGAAACTTTCACTTTAAACAAAGCATTTACCTACCATGTGCAACAAACGATAACCGGTCGATTAAAAATTTTTTAAAATTCCTTTCATTTCCGCGTTGGTTTTCGTCGGATGCGGGAGTGTTTGCTTCATGTTCTTTACAATAAATTAGACTTGGATTTTATGTAATTATCGTTCTTATGTGTCTTAGTTTCTTGATTTAACGGAGGACTTTTTGGAATTGCGTATTGCTTACCCAGGAAATTTTATAAACTTAATATTTATTGTGATATTGAGCGCGGCGCGGCACGGTTTTCGGATCCTCTTTCAATAGGTATGTATTTTTATTGTATGATATTTTGAAATCGTTAATTATCTAGTTTAAATTTTTATTTGTTTACTCTTGAAAGATGTTAAAGATGTAAAAGGTAATGCTTTTAAAATGTAACACATCATAAATGATTACTTACTTTTATGCACTAGCGTTCGCCGCGTCACACCATGTCTTAATTGCTACATTGTTTAAACATTACTGGGACGTATACCTGCATTTACTTAAATTTTTAAGAAATTTTGTGACATTTTTCAGAGTACATTTGTAAAGGTTGATTAAATATTAAATTTAATAACAGCACATACACGCAAAGCTATAAAAATAAAATTTTGTTGGGGAGAAACTACTATAACTTTATAGGTAGTTGCAAGTTCTTTATAAATTTTATACTAGAATGTACCTACCTGCTGAAATTAAAAATTCACATCGACATGGTGATATCTTAAATGTTAAACTGAACAAAGTCGGTTAAATATAGATAATAAGTCTCTTTAGTATTTTAAATTTAACTGAATAGCTGACGTGACGCATTTAAAAAATCGGAAATTTTAAATAACTGTAATAATTTTTATTGTACCTAAGTCTGAAACGTTTACATTAGGTACATATCCTATTATAGAATACTTTTTGCGTCTGTTTAACTTTAATTTACCCTAAACGCCATAGGAAAACTATTAAAATTGTTATAATCAGGTAATCATATTAGATAAAATTCGAGAATATTTTGTCGCTTATTAACTATTTGACGACGTTAAATAAAACAAACATTTTAAACGACATATAAGATTTTGTAATACTTCTCTTTTTGTTTAGTTAAAACGTCCTAAATTGTAATCTTGAGAAAAATGAATTTTATTTATTATCTAGGTAGGTAGGTACCTATAATTGTTAATGCTGCTCATATTTTGCCAAATAAGATCAGGAAAAAGACATAAATTTAAAAAAATACATATTTTTTATGTTCTATGCGTATTTAATTAATATTTCTGAAAGTGATTTTGACAGGCATTTTGATTAACTGTAAGAAAAATGCGCGGATTTGTAATAAATTTCGTACGATGTCATAAAGTTTTAATTTAGCAAAAACGTTCTATCCACGCCATTTATACGTTCAAAATAAAAGGTTACCTTTTAAGCTGCCAACGATTCAATATGAAAGTATTCTACAGCAATTTTACCTTACTGGTTATATTATCAAAACGTTGTTGTAGTCATTAAGCAGCATAGTAGTTAAATATGAACGTATATAAACAGATTATGCAGATACAAATGTCTGCTCCACTTCTGTCATCATTAGTAAAACATGTGAAAACAAAGCTAAGCGCAATTTTAATGATATTTACTTACCGACGTTGTTAATTTCGAATACTCAAATTTATTTACATGGAATACTTTATTATTATTTTTTAAATAAGTGTAGTTATTTATATGGTACATGGTGAATTATTGGATAATACCTTACTTTAATAATTATACGTGTATACGTCATAGGTATTTATAATAACGGTATAATCATAAATTTATGAAATAGCTATAAAGTGCGTTTTAAAAAGTTCTTTCCATATTTCACCGTATAAACGTTGTCCTCAAACATTGAATAATAATGAAAAGACAACAAAAGACACCAACTCACAACTAGTACATAAACGGTCTATTTTCGGGCATAGTTTAATAAGCACATATTTAAATACATTTTAAATTACGATAAATAAGTACCTATATATTATATACTAAAAGCCTTTGTAAACGAAAAACACCTTAAAATCCAATTATAAGTGAAAAACTTTAAAAGGCTTTGAAAGTTGAAAAAACGCAGCACTAAAAGAATTTTATCTCCCGAAGAAAAGGTCAATAGAATAACACTTCTCCAAACAAGTGAGACGTGATAAAAAAAAGGTAAATTATTGCGATCGTTCTATTGGGAAAATTTGTTTATAATTGGGAATTCGAAAAATACACGGCAACTAAGCGATTCCATTTAATCGCAAGAAAATTGAATCGAAACGAAGCATTAAGATTGTCGCTCATTTGTCACACAGCTCACTGTGAGCAGATAATCTGCTAACTTAGCCGGTTCGTCGCGGCACGTTCTAGTTTTTGTCGGAAAGGATTTTGGACTACAATGAATGAACCGAAACGTTCATTCAATTTTATTTATTTAAGTACACAAATTTAAATTTTATTTATATTTCGCCACAAATGATGTCAAAATTAGTACAAACATTAATACCTACCACGTTTCCTTTACGTACTTAACACATTTTTTTGTTAATTCTCTATAGTATTGTTTCGTTGACGTGCAGTCTGAATCTCCTAAATACAAACGAATTCTCTAAATAGAATGGACGTAGCAAATTTCTCCTTTTTATCACATTTCACTTGCATGACAAAGTTTTTCTACAGACTTTTCTTTAAGTGAAAACGTTTCTGTGACATGTATACGCGAACTTGTTTTACACCTCGTTTCTTTTTAATGTATTATTTTACCTTGACTAATTCGACCACTAAATTTATATTTAATAATTTCAATTCTTTATCTTAAAATTATAGCCTAATAGTTGTTTCGATCAATATAACATATTTCTCAAAAAGTAAAATTAAGAATAAGTTAAAAACTTTTCCATGCGTATTATAGGTATCTTTCGAAAGTGTTGAAAATAAAATTTCATCTCTTATAAACTCGGAAAATGAATGGCGCAAGTTTTCATATGTTTTTCTTTAATGTTTGCTTCTATTGTAGTTTTCCATTTCTGATATTGCTATAAGTATCTACACATATTACAATAAGTCCATCTTCGAAACTATCTTTATTGTTCGCAGAGCAGTATTTCGTCAGAGTAAATTCTATTAAGCTTGATTCGCGTGTGCACAGGTTCAGTTAATGTCGTCATATTGGGTGGTGGTCCGCCCATCATCACAATGCATCATCAGAATGTACCTACTTACAAAGTGTTTTGTGCCTTATCACTAAATAAATTTGGTGTTTGTTAGGTTTTTTATTCACTAAACTGAATTGGTTTTTACAAGCTGTCGTATAAAAAATTAGAAATTTTCTCGAATTAGAATTCGAAACTTAATAACAAAATTTCAATTGAAAATATCATTTGAACACGCTAACCAGTTTATTTATAATATTAAAACGTTCCTTGTGATAAGATGCGAATATCAAAAAAGGTCCCGAATAACCTATATAGTGAAAGGAATTAAAAATGTCAATATTGTAGCTTTATTTTCAAAATTTGAGATTTGGGTAGCTTAAACTTTTAACATGCTTACATAAATTTTAACTTTGTTAGAAACTATATAGTTAACATATTAAGAAATATTTTTATAACTATTTACTAGGTAAAACTAATTAATTATTTATTAAATTTGTGAAGATCGTTCGAACTAAAATTTGAATACTGAAGACTTGCTATCTGCTATGTAGGTTAGATCGTATTGATGTTTTCTAACGCTGAGGTATCGAATTCCATCATGTTATTCTCGCTTTATCATCCTAAAGCGTTTGAATGCAAAATAAAATATCAGTTAAAGGAGCAAAGAATCGCCAAATGCAAGAGCTTTATGGTAAATGCGAAAATGTGTCTAACTTTTTTATTTACTTGAATCCTTTTCACTCTACTCCATGCTTATAATGTTAACTGTGACTTTAATATAAATATGTTATAGCTTTAGTTATTTATTGATTTTAGGTATATTTACTTTGAATACATTTTTTAGTTTTAAGGTAATATAACCAGTACACTACAAAAACAAAAAATAAAAAAGTTAACTTCAAGATTTTTACTTGATATTGATATAGTCAGTTGTTGAAGTGTAATTTAAAATTTTTTAAAAATATCAACCTTATAATTAAAAACATACAAAATAGATAAACACATAAACATGATTTGATCTTGATCCTGGTTAGTTGTTAGTTTTTTTAACAGTTTTTTTTTTAAAAATAACAGAGTTGTTATAGAATAGACTCCACGAGGTCTTAAAAATTAACAATTTTTACTCGAATTTGTGGTTGCAAGATAAAAGTTCCTTTATTTTTAATTTATTGTTATATATATTTGTGTCATTAAAATTTTATTTCGATGCACGTCAGCAATAAAAAATTATTTACTAGATTGTATATTTATTTGTGTAATGTTCAGTATAAAGTTTGGAAAGCGACATATTTTATCGATGATTTAAATGTGCACATATTACATGGCAAAGAAAGACTACAATTTATTAGAACTGTAAAAATACGAGGCGTGAGTGATGGCGCGCATCGGAATAAAATTTGAACGGCACACATTTTAATTGATCATTAACTAAGTCATTTCAACGCTAAATCGTAATTAGATGGCACGGTTTTCATGTGACATAATAAGGTAGTCACCTCAATGTTTCCATGGCAAACAGTCTTAGCTTTCAAGCCGTATAATTCAACCGATGAGTGGTGTTGAAATAAATATAAGAACTCATCTATGTAACTGATTGTATCTATATATTAATAGGTATCTACTTTATTGCCAATATTAGTAAAAAATTAAATAAAGTTAACGAATCTCATCTTAGTTATCTTAGTCGACGGTAGGTAGTCGCTAAAAATTTTAAAAGGGGTACTTAAATGATGTTTTCTTTCTCTTTTTTTTTAGTTAATCTAAAATAATGTTACGTAACAGTGTATTGTTTAAAACACTTAAAAGAAAATTGTTAATTTATTTTTTATCTATTATAAATATAAAACTAACAAGAGAAAATTTAATTAATAACTACACTTTATTTAGATTAGCTTACGATTAGATTAGATTTAGCTATAACTACTCTAATTTTAAATTTTACCAATAATATAAAGCTGCCGCCAGTTACATTAGCACGATAGCACGAGTACAGTGAATGAATTTGCACCACCGAAATATCAGAAATACTTATAAAATCCAAGAGATCTATTAATATTTATTAAACTATGGCTAATGAAAAAATATGGTACCTAGATATTTTATAGTTATTGCTCTTTAACTTCTTTAACACTCGACGACTGCTGTGGAAAAAATTATTACACAACCCACTTACGTCGATCGCGAAACAATTTTTGGTAGATCACTTGTCGGTGTCAAGCTCCCGCAACATTTTTATAATATATAAAAAATTAATTAGAAGCTGTTAATAAAATACGTTTGCGGCTAAAAATATAAAATAAACCTTTCTTCAACAATAATATATTTATACAAAATGAATTGAAATAATAAATGTAAACAAACTTTTCACTTGTATAAATGTAATATTTTCTTAAGGCACTGCTTTTAAAATGCCCTAAACAATAAATTCTGTTGTTAAACCGGCAACTTAATTAGATTCTCTGACAATAGACATTTTTAAAGTTTCACCAATAAATAATTTTATTTATCACATTATTTGTATTTTAATCATTTTAAACGGCTACATAACATTTTATATTAAGTATATACTTAACTATAAAATTGATTTATTTACGTAATTGCTCGCATTATTAATAACGCCGTTAACCACAAGTAGGTATTTAACAGAAAACTGTGAATATTAAATATCCCTTTTCTAGTACGTACGTATAACACGATAAAATATTGCACGATTACAGATTTACCTTACATTTTATATAACGATTGCCGTGGAAACTGGAAGAACGTTTTTATAACAAAAAGTATACGAGACTTGCTAAAACAGAAAATATTAGCTGATTTCCCCATTCAATAAATTGTTAAAATTGTCTACCGAACGTTTTTCTTTTCGGTCATTAAAATCTCTCGTTACGTTTGTGCAACTTTAAGTCCACATAATACAGATGTGAATGTAGTCTATAAAAACTTAAAACAGAATGTATAGTAAAATAACAATTTCGAATCTGATGGTTTTCTAATTTTTTTTTAAGTATTAACGAAGTTAGAAAATTAATGAAGATATTAAAAAAATCCATCCGAGTAAATTATTATAAATTCATAGCAAGTCTAGTTTGGGGCACAGTATATTGTAAAATTAGTTTATTTAAACTTTGTCATCTGTGCGTTGGAATCGACGGCTAACAAACAAATTCCCGAGCTCTTTATGGCGGCCTTAAGCAATCGAACATTTTGGATGAGATTTTTTTAGAACAGTTCTTCGTACCTAATATTAGGCCTTTCTGTGGCACTTTAAACTATTACCGAGATTGCTAATCTTTCTATTTTGTATTAAGTTTCGCTACATTTGAAAACTTTCAGTTTTCAACTCGAAAAAGTAAAATTATTTGCCTCATGAACGATATAGATATAGGTACTTAACCACCTACTAACAAAATTAAGTAACCTGCCTAATTAATTTACATTTTGAATACGCTTTTTATTAACATGAATCTTCCAAAGCTTATAAAATAATAGCAAAATGGATTTCCGGTTATAAAATTTAGAGGGTTAAATTTTCCTATCGCAAACGCAACGATTCCGGTCGTCGTCCGCGTGGAAATGGTATGGTGACAACGACCCTATTATAATCTGACCTCGTATAACCGATAAGGCTATAGGCCTATAAAAATCATTTAAATTTTAGTAACGATGTATTTAAAAGAGATTATAGCTTGATGACACTTACATTTTAAGTAAGGTGTGTTGATAATATAGAAACTATGCCTAAATTATTACGGAGTAGTTTTTTTTTGTTCGGTATCCGTTTTGTAATTAAAGTATTCAATTATATTTATAAAGGAGCATATTCAAAAATTTGAACTTAATTATTTTTTAAAATAATATTAAACTTAAGTAGGTAGGTATTTAGAAAACAAGAAGTTTCTTTTGTGCAAGTCTTTTTTTTGAATAAAAAATTAATTAGGTATTAGAAGTTTAGAAAATCAGGATGTTGAAACGATAGGATAATTTTATTAAAAGTATGTAATTTTAAGCGTAAACGCATAGTATAAAACAGTTTGCAGGGCTTTATGGCAATTTATACCATTTCCTGAAATAATATAATGTATTATTGAACGAAATGTAGCAAAACCGACGTGCTTAGTTTAGACCGACGTATAACTTAATACAAGGGATGCGTAATTCCGGGGAAGTGGCTAGCAACCGAGCATTGTAGTACATACATAAATGCTTTTCATGTTTAATAGCATTAAATCCTACTACCGTTTGGTTAAACTCGACTGCTTATTAGGTAAATAAAGTGGACTTTTCAATCTTTTTGTTAATTACCGAAGTCGGTATATATTTACAATACGGCCGATTTCAATTCCAATTCGATTAAGAGTAGGCAAATCAAAATAAGTCGAATAGAAACTTAATACTATATTTTAATCAAACCATATCAATTTAGTTTGCCAGATAGAAATGTATATTAACAATCATATCGTCGAAAGAGAACCACTTTCTTCACTCGAAATTGCTAACATCAAATTCAACCTTAGTTCTGAACCTCTAATAGTATATTTTGTCACGATTGCCTTGATTTCTCAGTAATTTCCCTATATATTAAAGTTCACTGAGCTATGAATCCATTTATCTTCTTCCTTTTCAGTTAAATTATAAGGCTACGTATTTAAACTGATTGCTTAATGTCGAGAACATTTGCTTTACCATATAAAACCCATTGTACCTTCTAAGGAAGGCAACAATATTAAAGATGCCTAAGTACCTGTATAAGTTGTCATTTTTAAAATTTTAAGTGTTTAATTTTTAATTACTTATATTACTTTTAATTACTTTACTATAATTACTTTTAATTTCGTACAGCGTTACCCGAAAAAATAATATTGCTCGCGTTCAACACAAAATTCTTAAATTTAGAATTCGTAAAACGGCCTTTAACCCGACACTGTTTGGTATAAGGGTATTGATTATAATAATAGAACGTCCCTTAAATATTGCTTATAACTAAAAATTGTATATGAGACAATTGTTTTTACATTAAACGGAACAACGACATAGGTAATTGGCGTAAACTATATCATAACTAAAATCAGATCAAAATTAAGGCAAACAAACATCTCTGATACAAGTAGATAATTATTCGTTTTCTTCGTTGACTTAGAAAAAAATCGTTTTAAACTATACATATTAAGAATTGAAGTTAAGTACGATGTACTATTATTCTTTTCCGTCTGTTTCTAACACTATTTTATGGGTCAGAAGCAATATATTTGTAAGTGAAGGTTCTGATTTATAGAAGGAAATTACTGGGAAAGTGGGTGATTTATACATGACACCTACACCTGTTTTTCGGTCGAACATATTTACAATAATTCAAAATTGTTTCGTATCGTAAGCTCGATAATAGTAATGGAGTTAACAATTTTATATATGATGTAAGTATCGAATGGGACTTAAGGTATAAAGAAAGATCTCTGCTGCCGTGATCGCTTTTATGTGGTCTGATAATATCGTAATGCGGATTCTATATATAATTGGATGAGAGTTCAGAATTTAACCAAGTTTCTAATAATGCTATAAAATCGAAATCTAAATGCAGTTATTCAATATTAATTTTATTAATATATAAAATATAGAAAGTAAAAATTAACAATTATAGTAATAGTTCAGTGCAGTAAGATTACCTAATTGATTTTCGTAAAACTTGCTTTATTGGGCTTCTCTTAGCAAGAACTGAAATTTCTACCTTTTAAAAATTACCGCTTATGATTATTTATTAATCATTTAATCAAAAGGTCTAGCATAGTTGTTCGACCATTTCAAAAAAATATATATTTTCTGCCGATGGCCCCTATATGTTGTTAATTTAAAATTAAAATATTTTAATTCAACCTTAACTCGTTTACAAATGACGGTCGTTTTTGTTTCATGTCGTGCGCCAGAGGTTTGTGTTTATGTAGGTTTGCGGGAAACGCCATACCTACTTCATTTATAGTTTATTGCACAGTTCTGGAATTAAAACTATTTTTCCTAGCTTGTGCGATGCTCGAAATTTCATACTATACTTGGCATTTACGATTACAAAAAATTCAAACTTCCGAAGGACGATTTTTAGGGAAGGATTAAACGATCAACCTTCAAATTGTTTTTACCAAGTACTTGTGTTAGTGTAGTTTCTGGAAATAAATAATAGAGCTCTTTTACTTGTTCTCTTTTGAGTACACAACCATAAATATTCCATTTTTCGCATTTTTTGTAAACATTAGGAGCAAATATCGTCGGTAGGCTATCTGCAGTAAAAAGTTTGAGTTGCATATTGTTAAATCCTACACGAAAATTTAAATTTGGCGGTATTTCGTCGCTCGTGTATTTCCTAGAGGCTGCGTACGCCTCGTTGCGTTGCGTCGCTCATACGGTAGTCTTGGTTAAATGGTACTCAGGCGAGGTAGAGAGAGCCAAGGTATAAGCCAAGGATGAACCGCCTGACTTTGACGTGTTGCTAATTTGAGTAAAATTTAATAATATTCTACTGCAAGCAACGTTATGCCGGGTTAAAATTACAAAAAAATCAGTTTGTCTTTCTAACATTATTAAACAGAATGTCCAGAAAATGATAAAAACAGAAAAAAACAAAAAAACAGAAAAAATAGAATAAACATCAATCAGAACATTTATAAAAACAGAATAGTGTAGGTATTGTAGGGGAGACTAGGACAAAGTGGACCACTTAATCACAATTTGCGTTTCAGGCAATTAATGGTTTACAGTAATGAGAATGAATACCAATTTTTTGAAATTACAACAATAGTATTTTTTCTAAATATCGACGATGTTTTAACACCAATATTAAGGTTTATTTTTTAATTATTTGTTTTTCTAAAGACTAAGTGGGCTATTTTGCCCCAAATATACGGGTTAAAATGGACTACTCTCGAGTTTAAAATGTTTGGTATCACTTATACTGAGTAACTTATATACAACTAAATTTTCTAAAATTTCTAGGCAGTCTACCACGAATTAGGTAAGGCCTGTCCAAATCTATATGCAATTCACGTCATCAATTGTCTACCAAAACCGTAATATGAAATTTCCTAACAGTTCCGTGTAAAAATGATGCGATAATTTAAAAAGTAATTGGTAATACAAGGACCTCTATCCGACCGCTACCGATATCTGCGTAATCTGCATTCTTCGACATATCTGTATGTTGTTATCTTTATCTAACACGTTGATAACATGCTTTGCGTCCGTATGTCAATTTTGCGGCATATGCGTACGAGAAATATATCAGAAATGCGACGCTGCCAAATATTTTACGCCCATTATAAAGCACGTGTTGCGCCTTAGTATGTGCAGGGAATCCACCGCGAAATATGACGATCAAAATTTCGGGACGATTTTTGGCAAAGATATTTAATTTAGTAGGCTATTTTGAGAAAGGAACGGCAAGAAGGTGGTCAATTACTACCATTAAATGCAGTTCAAAAGGTATGTAGCGCGTCCACAGCTACTACACGCAAGCCACGTGCAACAAGTGTAGTTACCATTGACTCTGTTACCAAATGCAGACTACGAAGTGTTATCATTTTATAAGATGTATTACGCACGTAAGTTGATGTAATGACTTGTAAAAGTGATGTTATCGTATCTTATTGTGTATAGGGATGAGTGTAACGTTGGACTTGTTATTGGCAAAACTGAGGGACAAAGCTTTTTACGATGTAGATCGAAGCAACTTAGCAAAAATCCTACATAACTGTACCGTATTATAATAGGAAGGAAACTATAATACCAACTAGGAGCAGATCAAGGTTATCCTTTGTGTGTGTAGAACTAAAAAATATAATTTTAGCAAAATATTTGTATTATTAATATAAATACATAACAATAACTTGGCATTCAAGTGGAAGAAAGACTGTAATCGTAGAACATTATTTCAATTGCATCATATCGCTGACACGAGTGAGATTTTTACAAGAATATGAGGCAAATCCAACTAGTGACATTCCATTACAATATGTGTATATTTAAACGAAACATGGATTATTAAAATGGGTTCAACGATTAAGTCGTGGCAACATAATACTGTAAAGAGGTGGAAAGGATGAAAAAGGTAGTTTAGAAACATACTGTAGTGATTATTCTGTGTCAGTTATGTTGTATGTATATTATCGTAGTACATGCACGAACAGTAAATGGGTTTGTACCTGAGGCAAAATTACTATTTCATTCCAAAACAACTAGCAATTACCACGGGGAAATGAATACTAGTAATTTTCTACAGTGGTTTGAAGAACAGCTATTAAAGCCCTTAGAGGAACCATCCTTGATCGTCATGGATAATGCGTCTTATCACAACGGTTCTAGTTATGTACATTGTTTTGTGTGTGTAGTTTAAGTTTACAAGCTGTTATCTATGTATATTTTCAAATTGGTTGTGTTTGTAGTATTTGTTGCTTTTCATTTATGACATTGGTTTGATTTTGATATATTTTGGTACTGTACTTGTAATAAAACTGATACAAATTGTACAATAACACTTTATTATGCTATTCCTAATTGTCATTAGTCTGGTTCTGTTTACAAATAACCTGCATGCATATGTTTGGAATAATACACATGTAAACAAGTTACATGGAGTTTTAGTATTACATGAATTATTATAAAAGACCATGCATGACCATTCAAAGATTTATTGCTTTATATTAGTTATATAACGTTCAGTGGTACACGTTATCTTGCTTTTGTACTGTAAATGTGAGCTTCCTGTGTACATACGTCTAACATGTGCATGTCTAACATTGTCGCTGCAAAAGCACAGTACACTTATTCAGGAACGCAATATGTAATCTAACAAGCGATTATCGATGATTCTCGATTGTCGTCGGCCATTATGTATTTCATTTCTTTTCCATGCTCTGGTTAATTAACTAATGTAATTATTACTCGCTGAGGTGTCTTGCTTTCGTGTTACATTAATTCACTATGCATTCATGAACTTTCTGCATGTTGCAAGACTTCAGTTTGTAACAAGTGAAGATCCGATGGCTTTAACCTCTACATACGATCACCCTGAAACAAAATGCATTGCAATGTTTGTCGGTAGGAGAAGCAGTCGCTCGAGTTAGTGATAAAAGTGTCAATTATTATCAATAATATTGATTTGTACTTACATGTTCTGGTTTATCAAAGGTGACGATTGAGGTTCTACTATAATTGCATGAATACAAGACAGCCCATCACCCCGAAAGTAACTCGTCTACCTAAACATCAATTCAATTATTGTATTATGTTTACAATGATTAGGACCTACGTACCTTGTTAATCTTTCTTTGGCATGTAAACAACAAGTGTAAATAACACATCGGGAAATCCACACTACGCACTTATTAAAATCAAATTACAGTTAACACAGCAACAGCTACAATTTGCAGTAACGGATTGTCTGTATATCGACTAATAATTTGTAGCGAAACTTTAACATTGTTTATGGATGTGAAAATTTGAGGTTAGATCTTTTGTTTACAAGCGTTAGAACAATCCGACATCACTGCCTGTGTCGTCAGCATCTAGTAACTTTTTATTGATGACGTGAATTGCATATAGATTTGGACAGCACATAGATAGCAGTACAAATTACGATATTGTATCGATGGTCCACTTTGCCCTGGTCTTCCTACAGGTAACTAGTGCTGAATAACGGATATTTCATGTGGGCGTGGGTGGGTGTTTGAGCCACGAGCCGAGAAAGTGAGTGATTATTTCCTAAAAAAAGTGGGTGCCACCGTAAAATTAGTTTTACCGAATCGACAGTTCAAATGAACAGTATTATAAGAAAGGTGAAATTTATAAATTTATTGTTGTTGATCAATCTCGAAACAAACCATATTTTCTTGTAACAATCTGTAGTTTTATTTAATTTCTTTTAAATTATTGATCAAAAACTTAAATTTATGAATGTGATTTTCTTTTTAGAACATTGTTTATTTGAATTACACATAGTGACATTTATAAAACGTCCCCTATTTGGTAATAAATGCGCTCAAGGGTGAGACCGTTAGCGCATTGATTATAAGATTTTTTTTTAATTGGTTAAGCAGCGTGGAGAATGATTTCGCACAGGTTTTTTGATTAGCTATCACGTTTTTTTTTGTGCACGGCCGCTTATTTGTTTGCAATGGCCTACTTTTAGTAGATAAAGGTGTGAATAGTGGATAAAATGTATAAAGGTAGACAAAGATGTGAATTTCATTTTTCATATAGTAGTCGTCGGAAAAGTAAATTTTAAAATCAAACACTTAATAATTGAGGAGCAAACATGCAAAACCCGTTAAATCCACTTTTTATAATTCGTTAGAAATCATGAAAAACTTCTACCGTAAAATTCCAGACTTTTTGCAAAATTTTATTGCATATTAATGTGGTCTTATAGGTCATAGATGATAACCCATAAATTTGAATACATCTGAGTTTTTTCTGATTTGTTATTAACAATTTTAATTTGGATTTAACGGGTTTTGCTTGGAATCTGCATTTTTTTGGGCTTTTCCATCATAAAGTCGATCGTTAGCAATATATTTATCTTATAAAAACATGTTTATTGATAAAATAATATTACAAGCAAACAAAAAATAAATTCCTAATAAAGTTAACAAAAAAATGAAATTTTTAATCGAGAAAAAAGTTATTAGATATTGACTGCAATCTCCACTTCTAAGACGTATGGTAAGAAATTCGTAATACTATCAAAATTTGCTTGAATTGTGGATTTAACGGTTTTTGCTTGGAGTCCCACATTTTAAGCATTAGTTTACATCGGAAATAATGAGATTTGCTCGATTCTGAACTCGTAGATCGAAAGAGCACCAAATATAGAATTGACGTATAACTTGTGAAAATCACGCAAGGTGGGTTTAACGGGTTTTACATATTTGCTCCTCAATTATGAATTTGTTTAAAGATAATTTTAATAGATTTTAGAAAAGGTTTCGGGGTTTTGGGAGAGGTTTTAGGTTATTAACTCACATAGATAGGTACATACTTACTTTAACAACAAGGAACAAGCCTTACCTTGCTATGAAGCTTAAGACGTGTAAGATGTTTACACGAATATAGCAATGCTAAATCAAGAAATGTAAGAATATCAAGCCGCGACTATTATTAATACCTAATCAAAGTCTGTTGAGTTATTTTTTTTTCTGTTTATGGATTTTAACTCACCAATTAGCCAGTCTATTTGTTTCGGAATTGATTTCAAAATCTTGTTAGCATGTGCATATACGCACATAAATAACCGAAATATTGAAGTGTAATAGAGTCGAGTGGAGTAGACGCACAGAGATTGTAGGTAATGTTTACAGAAAAAAACAAATTTGCAATTTCTGCTGTACCGAGGATTTATATAGTCCTGCTAAAATTTTATACTGATGTTGAAGAAATTTTAAATACGCCGCGCCGGCGGCGCCGCGTCGTACAGTAAGTTATACCGTTCTAATTTAGTTGTTTCAACGTTAAAACGTTACTATATTAAGGAACATTTTAAGCCTTTATGTCCTCCATAATTAATGTCGCGCTGTGAAGGAAGTAGGAAGTTAAAAGTTTAACTTGTTTTTGCAATTCAGTAAATTTCTAAGCTTGGAACTTTTGAAACATTTACATTTTACACGAAGTTTAAATTTTGGTTTGTAATCAACCGGGAAAACTTTATTACACGAAAATTAAAAAGCAGAATATCCCCGTTGACTTCTGAAAATAATAATTAACTAAACCGTACATGAAATTCCAAGGCAAATGTAGTTTAAGGTAGTTTACTGATAATCCTATCATTAACCATTCTGCCTTGACATTTAATGGGGTATAGTGGGTAAAGTTGTAATACCTGAAAACGAGGGTTTTAGAGATTATTTCTATACCTATACCGTTTTGAAATATCTCTGTTATGTAAATTTTGCCAAAGCAGTCGCTAAACAAAATTTATAAAATATAACGTAAAATGTGAGATAACATCTTAGATGTCTGAAAATGAAGACACGTCAAGACGAACAGAAGGCTCCGAACTAGATTGTCACTTTTTTCAATAATGCATAAGTTATTTTTGTAATATGGGTACGCATTTTTTGGAGACGGGGTAGTTCATGACACACGAAGAAGGTCGCAAAAATACATTTTGTAATGTATTCGAAACGAAATTAAAGATTTTAAACGATAGGTACTTTTCTCTTAAGACGGAGTAAAATAAATTTAAAATAATTTTATACTTTACGTTACGCGTTTAGAAAGAAAAAATTGAAGAAATAAAATGTGATTGTTTATAGTAGGTGCTCAAGACCTAGATGGTCCGTTTAAGCTGTTATATATACAGTAGGTGCAGTTTATTAGAAGCATTAGGTACATACGTGTAGATATTTAATCATTCTTTTTGAAATAGAGTAAGTAGCTAATCAGTTTTCTTAGTCTTCATATTATAATAAAATCTAGGTATATCGGCCAAACCGGTTAGAAATGATCACAAAAATTAATGCAACATCGCAGTGACTGTTTGTACAGACTAAATTCATCTGATTTGTACAATCACGTCAATGAAATCGAACAAAAACATGAACATGAAAATACGAAAGATAAAAAATTATTTTTAGAAATGCATCACATACAAAATTCCAGTAAAAATAATCTATACAAAATTTAAGTAAGTAGGTGTTATCTATAAATAAATATTATATTGGACTTTACAAAATTAATAAATTAATTTACTGTGTTGCTTGTTATTAATTTTGTATTCACCTAAATTCGTTTAAAATATTTATTTTACTCGTCTCGATTAAATAGGTACCGCATCTATTCGAACTATTTTTTAAAACGCTTTCTTCTATAGATTTTTGAAATACAGTGGAACCTGTATAAAGAGATCACCCAAGGGACGAGTCAAAAATAGTCGCTTTATAAGTAGGTGTTCAGTTTATAGAATACTAGTTTCTAAAATTAATATTAAATAAACTGAAAACATAAATTACAAGCTGAAATTGAAAACAATGGAGAATGTACGTACAACTTAATGTACTCCACACTAAATGTTTACAACCAAATCAGTAAGATACCCTATCTTGAATTTCCCACTTTCACAAATTTTATGAAAAATACGTAACTTTAAGCCCTTAATAGTTAAAATAAGAAATAATAAAAACAATAAGAAATTCCGTATAACAAGAATCGTAAATACAACAGATGTCAATAAAATTTTCGGATAAACTCCTTACTTTTAAAAGTGGACAGTTTAGAGTAATATAAGAGGCTTAAGAGCTTAATGGTTTGCCAAGAAATTTGTCATGTAGCAAGAATTCAAAACACAGTGGTCGATAAAATTTTAAAAAAAGCTCGTAATTTTTAAAGGCGGTCAGTTTAGAGAGATGTATTTTAAATAGCATGTTTTCTTTAATGTTGTCACTGAACAAAATAAGCAGAGGTGGTCGGTCACGTTATACAGAAAAATGTATATTAAAAGTATACATTTTTTGCGGTGACCAACGAAAAGTTGTTACTTTGACCAGGTGGTCACTTTCGCAGGTTGTACTGTGTAATAAATATTATATTGATTTAATTTTTTTTATCGGTACCGGTATTGGTTTCTTTCATAAAGAAAAATAATGGATAAGTCTGGTGAAAGGTAAAATTGATTAGTCCCGGTTCACCACGATATCAGAAAAATTGATATCATCCGATATCGAATCGAGTTATAGTTGATAATTTACCACTACTATCTATATTACCGCACTAAAATATTATTTGTGTGAAACGTTTCATTCTCGTCTATATATTATCATTCACGTGTCTTCGTTTCGATGTTTATATTTTGATAAATTTTATATTTTAGATCGATTAAAATTAGACATCGAAAGGGTATCATAAGTTGCACAAGTTGCACATAAGTTGCAAAAATGATTGCATTTTGAAAGCTTCCTAAACTTTTAAAGTAAATTATATTTAACGTTGGATACAAACAACAATCGAATTTATAACTTTTACAATATTTTTAGTTAGGTAACTTGTTATTGATTATGAAGTTGCATGTTTTCTTTCGTGTACCTATACCTACCGATAAACAATGCTGCAAACAAAAGAAAATGAAAGTTTGTTTATTAATGTTGTTGAAGGTATTTAGTTTTTCTTGTGTCATCAAATAATTAATTCACACAACGAACTTTGCAATAACTTCAACTTCCATAATTAATATTTATTTTGATAATAAATCTCATTACTGTTTTAGATTACAAAGAAAATTTAAATTTTATATATGGTTCGCAAAACTCGAGTACGGAGTTAATTAGCATGAAATCTTAATTAGATGGTGACTTTACGGTTTATGTATTTTTTAGTAAAAAGCTTCCTTAAATATCAACCTACCTAATTATTGTGAATTACTAACTAACAATAAGTATGTGCGTAGTTCTATAGCGACGGCCAAAAGATTTGATTGAAAAATAGATGTAAAATACCATAAAACAGGAATTACATTTTAATGGAATTAAACAGAATAACCATAAATTTTTATACTTTAGTACGAAATAATCGAACTTCTAAACTCATAAATGTTCCTGACTCAAACTTTGATTGCTTACCGCCTTACGTTTTATGTATTAACGGAATAAAAATCGTAGTAAGTATAAGATCTAAGTAAACAAGATTTTCATTTTTAATTTTAATTACCTAAATAAGAATACGACAGACCCGACAAAAATTGGAAATTGGAAAATTGGAATAGCATGTAAAATGCTATTTCTGCTTTTAGAAATCGTTACCGTCGTAAATTATCGATAAAACGCCGGTACGGTTTTGAAGATTAAAAAAATACATTTCGAATGATAGATAGATGGACCGTAAACCATATTTGAAAATACAAATTAATTATTAGTACTAATATAAGTCGCGATCAATATTTAAAAAAAAAAAAAACGAAAACAATTTATTTCTTGTTTTAGCTTGGCATTTATTTTTGATTTAATTTTATTTACTATTGTGACATGTAAAAAAAAAACGAGAACGCAATTGATTAGAACAAACATGAAGTATAAAATAATAACGACAATAATAATTCATTGATATAAATTAGTGTATGTTATATTTCAAATTTATAACTGGGAGAATTTATCGCAACATATTTATTCATAATTAAATTAACTTTTATTTATAAAATTAATCTCGTTACAGTTACCTACGAAAAATATTTATCAATCTGTAAAAATTATTATAACATTTTTCTTGATTCCATACCAATTATTTTCGCATACCCCACGCGACCGAAACGTTAAAAAGGAAATCTTTTTAATTAAAATGGAATTGTATGCGGGGCTTAGCTTCGTGAAAACCCTCTAGGCCGAAGAGGAGCTTTACATTATCTCTATTTTTTTCGATATAAGGTTCACAGTATCAAACAAAATAATATAGTAGGAAACTTTAAGAGTAATGATGCTATGTGCCTACGGCCGAATGGATGTGATTAAATTATGCGAAAATCTCCATTAAGGCAGCTCGAAGTCATAGCACAAGTACTCGCTCTTGTACTCGTTATTATTATTTATCGGCGTTATATATTAATAATAATAAGTGCAAATGAAACATTTATGTTTTAAGGACGTTATTTCCTAGGAGTATTTTTTCTACCGACCATTTAGCTAATATCTTTCTACCACTAACAAAAAAATTAAGTATAAAAACGTCAAATAATAAATAACACGTTAGATTAAATGTTTGTTTTATTTTAACGCATGTAAGGTACAACGAACAAACTACATAGACAATAATAAAAAAAAAAACTACTAGTTACACTTACCTTGAGTTTAAGAGCGAATTTTTAACTATAGCTATAGCTTATCCAAACCTATATGATGTCACGTCATCAACAAAAAGTTACTAGATTGTTTATTTGTAATTCGGTTTAAAGATTGGAAAGTGACATATTCTATAGATGATTTACCTGCGCACATATTAAATGGAATAAAGAAAGACTACAATTTATTAGAATTGTCAAAATACGAGGTACGAGGAGACAGCGCTGTGTTAAACGTCATCATCTAGTAACCTTATACTGATGACGTGAACATCATATAGGTTTGGATGAGCTATACCTATATGTTTTCTAAGAATTTACCGCGCCGGAATGAATATTTTCTTATTTAATTTGTAAACCCATAAATTATTTCTGTATAGCCTAAGTACATAAAGTTCTTTTTATAAATTGACCTAGAACCTTCAACATTTTTATTAAATTCAATAATTATTACGTGGGAAGATTGCCAAAATAAAAAATTAGCAGGTGCCTAATAAAAAAGTAATTAAATGTTGTACCGTTAATTTCCGCATATTTGTTTTCGATTTATTTAGCATTTAAGTGCCCGCCTACCTATAGGTACAATAGAAAAATTTACAACCTTGACTATTAAAAATATTATATTTTGGTTATATACGATTAAAGTCAACGGGCTGCAAAATACATATATTGTGCAGAGCCCGTTTCGGCCGTTACAAATTAATTTAAGTTGTAATCTGTTCTTGTGACCTAAAGCCTCTCTAACCAGCTAAAATATTTTTAATTATTACTTTAATTGTTTTACGTAGGCAACTTATTCACTTAACTTAATTTCGATAGTTTTATAAAACTAATTAATCAAAATGAAGTTAATTCATTACTATTTTTTTTTAAATATGTAGATATGGCCTATCCAAACCTATATGCAATTCACGTCATCAACAAAAAGTTACTAGATTGTTTATTTGTAATTCGGTTTAACGTTTGGAAAGTGACATATTCTATAGATGATTTACCTGCGCACGTATTAGATGGTATAAAGAAAGACTACAACTTATTATAACTGTCAAAATACGAGGTACAAAGTGACCACTGTGTGAAACGTCATCATCTAGTAACCATTTTATTGATGACGTGGATTGCATATAGGTTTGGACGAAGTATAGGTATCTATATTAAAATTTTACTATTATTAAAAAATACATTTCTTTCCTGCGATATAGCAAAAATCGCATATTTAATAAAAGGCATTGGTTTTCAATAAAAAAACATTTTTAAACAGAAATTGAAAACATAAATTGTAATGTACATATTTATTTATCTACGTAGAAATACATAGATGGGTATATTAAAAATTTATTTAGTAGAATTTAGGTATCGTGTTATTTACCTAATAAAGAAATACTATCAAAGAAAATAATAAAAACTTTAAAGTTAACAATGTTTTATATTCCAAGTTGCAATTAGCTACAATTCAGATAATTAACAATTTGATGTTATTATTGTGAATTATGAAGACTTTTTGTTATCTTTTACCTTTAGTTTTATTTTGCTGTTTTCCTTAATTAAGAGATAATATAACACAATGCCGTTTTCGTCATTAAAATTTTAGAAACACGTTTACGAAGCTACCTATTTCAAAGGGTCTCTTATATAGTCGACAAAAAGTAAGCTTCCCGTTCTTTGCAGGAAGTTTAGTAAAAGCAACGCTTTTATTAGCATTTTGAATAGGACCAGGATTCTCTCGTTGCATGATTTCTTTTATTTTGATACTATATTTCGTCGACTAATTAAAAGTAATAAAATAAAATGGCGTATAAAATTTTTAGAGCAATTGAGCTTTCGCTCATTAAAGTATTTTTCGTTTAATTAAAACTGAGTACGACGCACGTTTAGTTTTTCAATGAAGATCTTCTTTGTATTTTTAATTTACTAACGATCTTACCACAATTTCTTCATAATTTTCATAATAGGTAGGTAAATCAATTAGGTAGATAATACATTGTAAATTAATATATGCCCTTAAATTAACATAAGAATACACATGATATGCAGGTATACGTATTAAGTAGGTACAGCGATACGCTACAATTTAATAAAATTAGAATTGTGAAATCAGATTATCGCTATATGAGGTTTTGTCCCCTGTTCATCGTCATAACCGTCGAACTTTCTACTTCAAAAGATAACACAGCTTAATAAAAAAAAATGTTTCTATTGCTAAAGATATTTTTACGATTTCGCAGTACATTTGAAGCGAGAGATTGAATAACAATTTACATTTCTAATAATTGACTCTCGTTTTTGAAATAACGAACAACTAACTTTTTATTTTATTCAAATATGAACGGTCAATTGTAATTTTTACCTAACGATAAACTAAAGTTTGCGAGCTTGTTACGAAATATTACAACGTGTCTGTCTGCATGTGCAGTACTGCTACATCGCTACATGACTGCTGGTTCAGGTGCAAATGAAACATCCTCTATTTGAGGTTTTTGTAAAAAGTATCGATATAGCTACTGGACAGAGTGTTGTGTTTACAATTACTCTTATCTATCAGATGTCAACAATTTCAGTGCAAAGTGTCTAATGCTCAGCAAGCATTTGGACGCCATGCCGTTTTAAAAACAGTATTCGCTTAAAAACTAGAGCCAATTTGATAAAATTGATAGCAAATTTGGAATTAACAACAGAAAATCGCCCTAAAATTGCTCTAATAACAATGACAATAAAATCACTGTTGACCAGTGTAATAATTACCTACGCACAAAAATTATTATAAATATAAGAACATGTAATGAATGAATTTAAAACTAAACGTACATTATTTGTCATTATTGCAACGTTTGGTAAATCCTTATTATATTAATTTAATCATATATTTTAAATTTTAGTGGTAGTTTGAACCATATGTATGTGTCTATATTTATCCCGAATATTACCTATGACTTTTCCTATACTGACAGTTTTAACAAAGTTTTATTCGAAAAATTTTTACCAAATCTAATAGTGAATATATTCGTAAAATTGGCGTTTTTAAACATTATTAATAGACCATAACGCATACTTCCATACGTTCAATTTAATTGAAATTAAGAGATATAGTAGAACGAAATGCACCTATTATTAAGAGGTTCTTTTTCATTTTGAAATGCTTGTTGCAGATAGGTATAGCTTCTAAAACTCAATATAAATACAAACACAGAAATGAAAGATCTAGAATGACAACTTAATAAACAGAACTGTTTTTGAATTTTAAATATCAAAGAAATCTGTTCTTAAGACGGCGCAAAAGTAATTCAAGGGAATGAATATTTTATTATGATATTTCAGAGATGTTTTTGAGGTGTTCTGTATAATTACTAAAATAATTTAAATTACTTAGTTTAAATCCTGTAATATTTGCTACGTTCTTTATAATATAGGTACCTATACTTAGCTAGTGAGCGTTTTACGTACCATGCACGTTATTATAAAAATATATTCAAATAAAATATACAATATATGCAATATATATGCAATTCACGTCATCAATGAAAGGTTACTAGATGATGACGTTTCACATAGTGCTGTCACGTCGTACCTCGTATTTTGATAGTTCTAATAAATTTTAGTCTTTCTTTATACCATCTAATATGTACGCAAGTAAATCATCAAACTTTAAACCGAATTAACAATAAACAATCTAGTAACTTTTTTTTTGATGACGTGAATTGCGTATAGGTTTGGATAGGCCATAGATGAATATGCGGTAATTAGATAGGTGTAATATAAATTAAAATGATTATTCTTTTATAAACTTTTAGTTTTCATTACTGAGGATTTTGAACGTTTCATAATTAAAAGTAAAGTTATTACTCCAGCGATGACAATCTATTAAATTACCTTAAATTAACGAGGCACCATGACCTTATAATTAGTCTTGTGTTGAACTACATTCCGCTAATTAACGTTTAAAGAGGCACAAAGGACGAGTAAAGACGAGGTAATCAAAATATACCTCTTTAACTTATAATTTTTTCATTTATATAATTTTTTGTTTACGGTTAACTTCATAATCCGCTTAACTGACTCAGTTTGACAAAAACAATAGAACTCTTGCAAACTTGCGATTGTTTTACTTGTAGCGGTTCGCTTCTAAAATCGTTTGGGTTGGTTTTATGACAGCCTATCTAATGAAATTACTTCAAAAGTTATAATTGATTTATAACGGGGCAAAACAGTAATTTGGGTCAGATAACGTTTTTGCTTACGTTACTAAAACAAAGGCAAACGATGATTCTTGATTTGCGAAGAGATTACGACTAAATGTTCCATGATATATTAATAATTTCTATAGTGTTTCCATTTTAAAACGGGCGTTGTAGTTATAAAAAGTTTAAGGCATAAGTTTTAGCAAAAACTCGTAAATATATTTAAGTAGGTCAGGTAATAATATATATGTATTTTTATAAGTACTTCATAAATAAGAGAATAGGAGTAATTATAAAACTGTGAAATTATATCTGGGATTGGGATAACAATGAAAACTAAAAATATAAGTATTGAAACTTTTATAGAGATTTTCGACAAATGTAAAAGCTTCAAAGAAAAACGCGTAGCCTAAAATATCACGAGTGCATAGTGCAGTATGCTATACGTACTATATGTACAGCCGGGTGCAAAATTAATGTCGCTAATTGCAAGCATTGCGCGGACACACGAGACAACGAACAAATTATGATCAGAATATTATTAAAGTTCAATTTGACATTCATTTTGCACCCGACTGTACATCTATCCATATCAATTGAACCGCACTGACTGCATAACCATTTAAAAAATATAAATATTTTGTTTGTTATCAACCTTATATCTTGATAATTCGACGCCGCAGTTATTTTTCCATTTCATAAAAATTCATATAATTGGTGTCTTCAGGCTGCCTGTTGTTTTTCTTTTAACTCGGCGCGTAGTATTTCTCCATTTCTCCAAGAAGACGAAATTGTTGTAAAAAAGTTCCACCAATTTTAAATGTATTTTAACATTATTTTAAAATTAACATTGGAGTGTATAGTTGAATTAAATCTGATTTCGAGAAAATAACAAATTTAAATTTACGCATAAGGGATGAAAGTTATCGCAGCAACAAATAATTTATAACGCTGGACTTTTTTCGAAATTGCTTTTTTACTGTATCTACTCAAAATTCTTTACGTTCTTTTCTCATAAATTTAACTAACAATAAGTATTAGGTATGGGTTTCTGCGCTGCTTTTTATTTAGTTGATATAATCGATAACTATAATTTAGTTGAGAAGCTGCTATTTCTATGCCTGCCTACGTAATTTATTTCTAAACAGTTTACATATCTACAATTTCGTCGGCTCTTTTCTGTTAGTCTTAACGATTCCAAAAATTTGGAAAATTTATATTTTTAACGAAATTACCGTTTCTTTACTAATTCTGACATTTTCAATAACTTCAAGTTAGGAAAGTGGGACACATATGGAATAGTATATTGTGCAACTAGTGCGTGAAGTCAAAGTTTATACACGAGCGAGGAGTTTGCAACACAAGCCGCGGGCGAGTGTTGTAAACTGAACGAGTGCATACAAAGGCTTCACGTATGCGTCGCACACTATACTTTTCTACGACCCTAAATAAATTACAGATCCATGCTGAATTACCGCGATTACACAACTATTATTTGTCAGCTGTCGTGACACTCCAAAACAAATCAAGCACAGCAACCTGTTTACTTGTTGACTGTGCGGAGTAGAAAAACATTTTTATATTATATTTCTCCGAAAATTTTATTGTTGGTAGAATAAACTAAGAGCTGATGAACATTTTCACATCCGCGTTTCTACCTCTTGAAATTTTGTAGAAAGGTAGTTTTTTTAAGTCTGGCTAAGGAATGAACCGTCTGGCTAAGCAATTCCGGTCGCTAACTACTTCTCGATCGTTTAAAATTAAAATATATTTGAAATTTTCATTTCTACCTCTTGAAATTTTTATCATTACTGTTTCGTACCTATTAAATTATGAAAAACTAATTGCCAGACGGCCAGGCCGGTTTTAACCTAGTTACAGACAGTGTTAAAGTTGAATTTTGGAAGAATGCATTAATTGCAATTTCTACCTTTTGTCGTTCTTATAGCAGCGTGTTAATAATATTTAAAAGAAAAAAGTGTTGTAAGTCAGACAAATCTGGCGACATTAGCGTCCAAAAAAAAACCGAAAAAAAGTATTTTTACATTGGTGCGACACAGAGAGCATTATACGTAGACGCGAGAGCGAGAGAGGCCTTATATCGGAAGGCACATCGCCCCGTCATAGATATCGCGGTGCTTCCTGTAAAAATATTCATTATCATATTTTAAATTTTAATCTTCAATCTCAATAATTATTCATTTTATTGGTAAGTAAATGCACATTATTCACACATTATTATGTTAAATGTCCATTATGTAGTTGCTAAAGATCTTTTGATATGAACACGTGATTTCTTAATTTCCCGAAATTGTTTATTTTTGAATATTTTAGTTTTTCGCTTCTAATATGAAATAGCTGATTGGATTTCGAAAAAACGTTGTCAGAAATATGTAGGATACATTGTTATGTTTGAATTATCTACGTTATCTTACTCTTTATATAAAAATATAAACAGTGTTTGTACGTACTATACTTCAAATTATATATATTTAAAATATGATAATGAATATTTTTACAGGAAGCACCGCGATGTCTACGTATAATATTCTCTCTGTCGCACTAATATAAAAATACTGCTGCAAAAACGACAAAAGGTAGAAATCACAATTAACTTTAACGCTGTTTGTAACTAGGTTAAAACTGGCCTGGAAATTATTTTTTCATACTTCAATAGGTATGAAACAGTAATGATAAAAATTTCAAGAGGTAGGAATGAAAATTTCAAATATATTTTAATTTTAAACGATCGAGGGGTAGTTAGCGACCGGAGTTGCTTAGCCAGACTTAAAAAAACTACCTTCCTACAAAATTTCTAGAGGTAGAAAGTCGGATGTGAAAATGTTCATCAGCTCTAAGTCTATAAGTTTCTGCATCTTTTTGAACTCGAAATGCACTTAAAATTTAAATATTCTTTGTAGTATACATGATAGATCACAGAATAGGGCACTGATTAAAAATTAAACTACCTACCTACCTTTATTTCTCAAAATAGGTAAACAAAAATGGTATTTGGAGAAATATAATTTATAGTATTGTAAGGCGATATGATGAATTACGAGGTCACAGTCACATAGTCCAATTATTTTATAAACTCTTTAGTATATTATTAAATTCTAATTTATAATTGAGTAAAGCCGATTTAAAAATACATTATTATCATATCTGATAACAAGTCAACCTCTAAACACTTAATTTATCGAAATACATAAGACAACGAAAAAAAACAAGGATTTTTGGCACCAGGTGGTATACGATTAAGTGCATTTTGATTATCAAAAGTTGTAGAAACTTCTATCGAGAATAAAAATTTCTGAGAAATGTATTGCCTACATGTGTCTAATTTTCTGCCGGACACGCGCTGTACTAGATTTATTTAAAAAATTGGTTTATTAAAAATGCTTTATTAAAATAACAACTAATCAATATATTTTGCTTTTGAATGAGTAAAAAATTTATATGTTTAATAACTGTTTTAACGACTTTCAGACCGGCGCTGCTTTAAAAATATTTTCCAACCCTGGGGTTCTAAGCGGTAAGGGAAGCAACGGTCAATATTACGTATAATCATTTTACTAACCCGAATTTAAGTTAAATTCGTACGTTAATAAATACGTGATGTATTTTTAAATTTTTATGCATCTAGTTCTAGATTTTTAATAACTTTGTTCTGATGCAGATGCCGTTATTGTACCTATATAAAAACAGAGATAAAACAAGGTCGTAACTTGTGCAGGTTGTTTTACTTTTTTTTATTACCGCAAGAACCAGAATCTTCAATAGCGTCACTTACATTATCTACAGACATCAAAAATTATAGACTATACACAACCATTCTTTTGAAGAAACAGGAGTGATGTAAGGTCTTTCGAAACGGTCTGTGAAATCCGCTAACTGAACTTTTTATCAGTGAGATTTATAGATTGGCACCATGTTTATCTCAGTCGGTAATATAGGCAGCTTCCGTAGGGGAAATTGGCTTCATTTTCTTTATGTCTAGAGTCGTATCAGTCTAACTAATATTTTCTGTCACGAATAGCTTTTGTTTTATTCATGTTACCTTGCTGAGTTGTTTATCGAATACCCCAAATGATAACATTATTGAAAATGTGCGTTATATATAAGAATTTATATCATTGCGATGTTGGAACATTTTAAATAAATTTGATCTAAATAAGCTAATTTTTATACATATATAATATAATTTTGACAGGGTGCTTAAGAAAAAAGGTCAAAAATTTTAAGGCGTATAATACTGACCGAAAGGAACAATAAATTCTTAATTAACATGGGTCCGAAGACCAACCGTTTTTTTTTAATCCGACGTTTTTTTTAAGCACTCTGTATATGTAATATTTAGTTTAAAGTTTTGAACGTGACGTACTCTACGGATGATATACCTGCACACATATGACATGGCAATGACATATGACAATATGACATGATGTGTATGATCATGTGTATGATGTGTGACTTATCTTGAATAACATATATTTACGTATAAATGACGTATTAGTATAACGTTCGCAAGGTCTTCTTTAAATTAATTTTATATCTATAATTAAAGAATTAAAGTAATTGTATTTATGCCTAAATACAAACTTAAGTAGGTACCTAAATCTACATAGAATATTAAAAATTCTAAAAGTAATAAACGAACTTACACCTACTTATAAATAAAAAATACTTACTTTATTAATTAATTACTTAATTAATTAATTTTATCAAAGCATAGAAATGTAATGTTCTGTTGAATGTAATTTAATCCCAGTTTTACATAATGTTGTCGTCCGCCAGTTGTATTTATTGTACTTATTTAATTAAAATGCCAAAAGATCAATTAACCCTTTTTACAGCTTAATACACAGCGATATTCATTAGATGATGTGAAAATTAACGTGTTAGCATTTTAAATTGATTTTTATGATAAACTTTGAATGTAAAATTCTTCATAAATTAATATTGCAAAAATACTGTCGATAATTACTATAAATGTAAGAATTGCCATTCTTATAACAAAACTGAAATTATTGTCAACTTCAAAAATCCCCGCAGTAACTTACAGTTAGTTAAGCTTTAAAATAGTCTAACATTTTATCACAAACGAAACCTTAACCATAATTGAAGCAATAAAATATGTCCTAGAGACTTGCTGTGAAAAAGGAAATACACGATAAACCAACAAATAAATACACCATGCTAACTAGAAGTCAATAGTATTTCCGGATCCCGATATTGTTGTCGGAAAACATTCATCAATAACCCAACGTATAATATATTATAGTATCTGCTATTTAGCACCAATACACGATATTGTACATTTTTATTTTATTTTAGTCGTGCCTCGTACCTACAAAAGTATAATTTTTAGTAGATGGAATAAATAGGTTGATTTTTAAAAATTATAAAAGAAAACGAAAATAGTTAGTTGTGATTTTGTTTGTTTAACTATTTTTTTGGAAACTCTAATTTATTGTAAAAATACAATGTAGTACAAAGAACTGTGTGTTCATAATAGTAACGAATATTTTTTTAACAAATCAAAAAAACGCGAGTTTTATTGTTGCAATAGATGAAACACGTGTGCTATAGTTGCTCCGCCGAGGGTCGAAACTAGTCAACTCGTCAAACAATTTTTAAGACAAACATAAAGTTTCATGATCGATGATGTAACGTTACATATCTCAATCACTTTTACGATTAAAATTTGCGGAATATTTTGCACCATTTCAGGGGGGGAGACAAGTGCCTCGTTCTCTGCAGACGTCGTTATATACCTACGTTAAGGATATAGGCGCAAAATTATAAAGCCGCAGATGAAATTTTAGTATTCGTGATGAGGCGTGTGAGAAAATATTAAGCGAACACAGTGTAAGAAAACTCGGCGCTTTTTTTTAATCGATATGTGATGATCTGTTGCGACCGAGAATGCACACAATCGTTTACGCGTTAAATAACGGCCGTTTTTTAAATGAATTATTACTAAACCACTTACTAACCATCTTAAATTTTATCGTGCATAATTTAAAATTTATGTTGTTAAAGTATGAATATATGGCTAGAGGTTATAAAAATTATAATTTCGATGGTAAAGATCAAACAAATTTTCGTCAGATTTAACGTTGAAAATTTCCAAAATCGCTTATTTCTTTTTACTTAAAAATACCTTTCGGCCATTCTATAAACAGTAATTTATACCGCATATTTTGAAATTTAAAAAATATTGTTTCGTTTTCTTATAATTCATTTAGAAAAACGCCGTAAAATGAACTGTTTACAGTTTAATTTAATTTAGTACCACAGTATTTATCTCAACTTATATAGAAGGTATCTCGATAGTATGTATTCATCTTTATGATACACTATAAATAGTTTTTGACAAATTACTAAAAATGTGGTCGATTTTGTAACCAAACTCTAAAATCCAGGTATTTACACGCAGGAAGCGTGAAATATGAAACATAATGTGCCTAACACGGTTGAACGACGCTAACTACTATCAGTCAAAATTAGATGCCACTAATGCTAGTAGCGCTATAAAGTGAGCGACAATTAGCGGCGTGGATGTTCCAAATTAATCTACTTACTTTATACTTTAATGGCGTTAATGCCTCCTTTAACAACGATTTTATTGAGACTCGGACGTAAAATTTTAAAGAAATCAGATGAATTGATGAAAAATATACTCACTTGTCCTTAACAAGTAATCCATAGATTATATATAACTGTCAATTAACGGCGTTCACGCGGTATTGTTGTGTGTGTTCATTATTGATGCCGTTCTAGGGCGCATCAATGACGCACAACGTTCACCTCAATTTTGTTCTTTTCAAGCTTTGATGAGTGCCCCTTTTGTATCACTAAATATATATATATATATATTCATACATAAATATGGATATTACGTCTTCTGTGGTTAACGTTTAATTTATAATGTTTTGTATTGTGTTTTTTTGTAAGTAACACAAAAACTATTTGTTTCAGTCGGTTCTTATTCTACCACAACATCATTAAAAGGAACCCTTGTGGCGCTGGACTCGGAAAAGGTCAGTGAAATTTTATTCCTATTTTCTATAAAAACATATATTTTACTACCAATTTTTACCGTATTGAGCAACGTCGTACTTTTATTTGTATATTCATATAAAATCCAAAAAATACCTATTTTATTAGCTAATCGTCAAATTAAACTATAACTTTTAACAATAAATCAATTAAAATAAATTCCGTTTTAAGTAGAAACAAGGCTCGTTAAAAAAAAACAAAACACGAAATGATCTAATTTGCACTTGTTAGCAAAATCAGTTTAAGGGGTCGTTCAACAAATACTGGCGAGAATTAAGTAAATCCAATGAATTACAATGAGGAAGTGTTTAATAGAATAGAAATTTAAATGCGGAATATTGAAAAGCGAATTAATACTCCCAAATGTAATTTAGATTCAAAATCAACTATTGCCAATGAATTAATATGTATTTTAAAGTTGAGGTTATATTGTATTTTACGGTAGAAATCGAAAAGCGGTTTCAGTTTTCTATATCGATACCAGTTGTTAGGAGATGTTAAAAACGCAATATTTATCGAGATAATAAATTGAAATAAGATAATTTAAAACATGCTATACTGACAAGAACAGTTACGGAATTATTACAGGCTTTTAAAACATGCAATATTCGATACGGCCTGTTCCCATTTAAGGGAAATAAAATACTAAGTAGCAATCTATCTGTTAGATACTAATTTAAAAAAATTTTAATAATCAAATTAATCCTTGGCATTTTAATATAACACACCACATACATCAATACATAGTTCGTCTATTTTTATTTTTTTTTGTGAGTTAAAGTAGCTACACATACAATAATCAAACGTAAATAGTATCTATACCTACCTATAATGCCTATCAGATAAATAGGTAATTAAATCAATTTTCGACATTATGTTTTTTTATGAAGCTCTAATTTTAAATAAATAACCAAAATTACGAATTTACATTTTTCGTCGATTATAGTTTCGACAAGTTAGATAAATTATAATTTATTATTATTTTTAAATTTTATTCGAATAACACTTCCAGTACAAAATATATCTAATTGTAAGATCTATTTCCTATCACTTATATAAATTTATTTATTTATCAAGTGACACCATCAGTCGTTCGTTATTTCCCACTGAATCATGTAAATGTTTGATTTTGTAAGGGATCCATTATTATTCTCGATATGCAAGGTCGATTATTTGAATTTGACACGTGTGAAATATTTTATATTGCCTATTAAATTATACATAGGTATTATTTAGAAATATAACTGACTGATAATTTTATTATTGGTAAAAGTTATACGCGGGCATTATTGATTACTAGAGTTCCTTTACTGTGTGTGTGTGTGACATGTTTGTCCTCAATTTTAATTTTTAACTTTTAAATTTAATTTATATAATTTAACGGTTTGTTGTTTCATTTTTCAACTTTTTCAGTTTTAGAAGTCCCGTAATTACTTGTTACTGCACCATATATGGCTGTAGATATATAGTTAAATTGGGCAATTGCTGGTGTATGGGTCAAATTATTTTCAAAATTTGTGTGTCCATTAAAATTGTCACACTTCGTTTTACTCGTTTAACTTTAATTAAATTCGTACAAGTTTTTCGTTGAAGCTTGACTTTCAAATTTATTTGTGGATTTGGATTAAATGTTATTTATCGGGGTGTGTTCATAATTCAGTATTAAATTTAGGTACCAGCAATTGTAACTGGAAAATGTTAAATTATTTTTTTGATTTTGATATAGGTAATACTTATCGAAGTAAATATACCTATAAGTAGTTATAATATGATTAAGTAATGTTAATATTATTTTCTGACTTAATATAAGGCAGAAAGTTATGAATATTCAACAGCTAAAGAATTAACATGACTAAAATGTTAGTGCTTTGTAATTAACCAAATAATAGTTAGGAATTGACAGACGATCACAATTTTAACTAATTAAAATAATAGGTACCTACTTTATTAACAATATAATATGAAAGAAAAGTAAAGTAATAAATAGTAAATACTACATGGTAGTACTTATAGAAAAAGAAGTTGCTTTAACATAAACAAAACGTCATACCTTGCGTATGTTCCTTGTACGTACTTATTATAAATAGTTACGTACCTAATAAAATATATACTGCGGAATTTAACCAATTTTAATTTTAGTAAAACTATAGTTGCGTTGAGAAGAAAGCTGTGAAAGTTTATCTTCGTGTACTTAGATAATTTCATATTTTAATAACATTTTCCATCGATAAAAAGATGCAACTATTTCATTGATTTACAGCATATCAAAAAATTAATAGTATATGTGAGGTATGGGTGGGTTTTCAGTGTAACCAAAAAAAACTTTGTTAGCTCGCCCATGCAGCCGGTAAATACTGCGAATCGATCGATAAATCTAAAACTTGGGTTTTCCCTTCTATTTTACTGCGATTGAATAAAAAATGACAAAAAGCTTTTTCTACAACTATTTCGGTGTCCTAGTTATCTGATCTTTATAAATAGTTTACGAGTTGCGTGTTAAATAATGACCACAATATGTGAACTCGGTTCGAAATGTGGGGGTCATGTACATACTGGGCCCCAGAGGAAACTGCCAGAAAGGAATGAATCCCTTTATCCGCTAGGAGAGATTTACTGCTTTGCTCGCCGACCAACCTAATACTTTATAACCTGAAAAGTCTATGGTAGGTACAAATAAAGCAGTTACAGAAAATGAGGTCCACATTTATATCCAATTTGCACTAATCGTTATCATTTCCAATAAAATCTTTTTTAGTTTTGTCTTCCATTATTACAATGGTCAGCTCATATAATATTAAATAAATATAGTGCAAGTACATATGCGAGAAAATTTCGTAGAATTGCGATTTTAGTTTTCAAATAAAAAATCAGGAACATTTGGAAAAAACATTTTTAGTTAATAATTTGGATGGTTAATTTTTTTGTGTGTTAACTTCAAGTAACTTTTAAATGTATTTTATACTAAATAATATACTTGGGCGAATATCCTCGACGCGCAGGGCTCGTATAATAAACTAATTAAGTTATTAATTAACGGGTAAAATAAAACGATTAATTTTTATCGATTTTTATAAAATAATTTTTGCTATTGCCTATGTTAGGCCTACAATTACATTATTTTGAAAAGTATTCATAGCCTACTTGATTTTTTGGACAATTTTATTTGTGCATCTAGAATGCTTCGGTCGGGCTAAAAGCAAGAACAGAAAAATTATAAAAGCTCATATTTTGTAATAGTTTTAGTCAGACTTTCGAAGTTGAACAAATCAGTTTTTTCCACGACACTCTTGGAATTAATAGATGTTTAATTAACAGATTATAACAAAAAATCGATCTAGGGCGATTATTTTTCCTTCGATTTCGATTTCAAGTATATCGTTAGAATCGCATTTAAAATGTTTATTTAGGTATATCTGATTTGCGTTTTGTACTAATAATTTTAATTTTGTTAAAATCATACAAAAGTCACCGCTAACCCCGCAAGAGTAGATAGTATGCACCATAATTCTATTTATGGTTAAGAGTGTCTACTGTGAAGTTGTTAATTAGATTTTCTGTGTGACGTATTATAATATAATATGATATAATATTACTATAAGTATTTCAAGTTTAATCGGTTTGAGATAATGACGAAAATGAGGATTTTGCTACATACTTATATTACATAAGTATAATTTATTTATTAAACGTTTTTAAAAAGATTTTCCGTAATTTGAAAAACTATTCAATGTTTGTTTCGCAGTTAATGTTATCAGAACTTTCTCTTTTGTTTTAGTTGAAACTAATTTTAGAGCCAGGTCACTTTACAATTAACTTTACTGGCACTTCGAAAAGTCAACATGTGGTAGTAACACCCATTTAAATTTAATTAGACGGCCCCATTAATTAAGTAAGTTGCGACTCTGTTATGTAGTTATCGTTGCTAAAACTTTAACATTGATTTACACCGAAACCAACCATTATTATAGTGATTTACTAATACCTACATATATTACCGTAAATATAAATTGAATTTCTTTCATGATAATTAAATGTTGATAAAATCAATTAATTGACTACTGCTTTGAGGATTTCAATTTCAAATTATCGAATGTTTATGCAGTCTAAAAATATTAATTATCGCGCACCATAAAAGTTATTGAATGCAGAAATCCAATTTTATTACTATAGATCTCCATTTGCGCGGAATTAATAAAGTTTGTAAAATTGGTAATTACAAAAATGTTTTATCTGGACAAGGTCTATAAAATGAAATAGGAAATATTTAAATTGAATCACGCATTTAAAAGTTAAAGGTTGAAAATCGATTACGGTTGCCGTTTACCAATACGGCGATTCCAATTGCATTCCACCGATGCCTATACGCATAAAATTACTAATAGGGTATTTTCCATAAATAAAAATTCGCTTTAAATTGAGCATTGTAAGTTGCATAGTGTTTACATAAAAGCGTAGATAGGTACGTTAATTATAACTATTAAATATCAAAAATTTCTTAAATATTTAATAAAAAAAATTATCTAAAATCGACCATTTCAAAACGATATCTAAAACACCGCCTCAATCAAGGTTGTATTTATAGGGTCGCTGATAAGTATGAAATGGTGGATTATTTCCTAACGTAAGGTAGCTAGCTAAAAATGTTAAATACAAAAGTTTTAGGGTTGTTTAAAATCTATTACAATAAAGAAAAATTAATTATATAGGAGTGGTCACAAAGTCGTGGCAAAACAAAGTTACTTTTTTTCAAATAGAACATCTTGCATATTACGCGATATTTTAATTCTTCTTGAAATTCTACAAATAATCAATATAGCACAGCACATAGGTACCTAAATTTAACTGTTTTCGAGATATGGTATGTACTTACAGTAGCCGCCAGTGGGATATGTCTTGAAGTAGATTTTAACGTATATTTAGTGGTGTAAAACAGACTTACTTGACAGGATAATAAATAATTCACAATAATCCGGATCCTCTAATTTTACGACTCCCACCTACCTATGTAGCTAAAACAAGCTGTACAATTTTTTTAAAATTTTTTCCAGCCAAGCAAGTCATATTTCTATTTTATTTATAATTTGCGTAAAAATAAAATGAAATTAGGTACCTACCTATCTAAATAAATAAAAAAATGAAACAATATGTACCCTATAACAATGAATGCAGATATACAAATTAAATTGAATGAAATATTTGCCTACAACGAATTAAATGGAATTAAACGAAATTAGAAGTCAATGAAATCTTTTGATCATGGATTTTTTACTTTTTATGCCTACATAATTGTTTTTGTGTATTATCTTTCTATTACATTATCAAAAATCGCAATTGAGCGGATGCGTAAAGAGCAAATAGATATACATTCAAAACGTCAAAAACTACATTTTCTTTGTAGATATCTAACTTGTTGAACCTTAATTGTAGGTAACTTGTTATAAATAATATATAAAGCGTATTTACCTGCTATTTGGCTTTTCTATGTATTCGAATTGTTACCTCATTGATAGCTGCAACTTTTAAAGTCACTTTTACATTGTATAAAGTTTGGTGTCCCATTTTCTAGGGACACTCATCATAGGTGGCGCCTATCGTACGTATGTATTATATGTATGTATGTGGTATGTACTTACATATTTTTCGTTTTTTTTATTTCAATTATTATTTTGATAGTAAGAAATTTTATTTTAGTAAGTTTTAGGTTGTTAAATAAATGTTTCAAATATTTGATGAACAATAAAAAATACTCATACTAACATAGTATTGTTTGCATTTCATTTGATCGAGTGCCAATAAATGAGAATTTAGTAGGTGGGCCGATTGAAATCGGACGGGGCTCGTACAAAAATTTGTTACTTACATTTGATTAGTTTGTATAAAAAATTAATTAGGTACCTACCTATACAGCCATTGAACTAATATTTTTGTTTGTATATTCGTAAAAATTCATCGGTGTTCAATATTTATATGGGTAAATGTAAAATAATGAGCAATTTCGTGTTTGAAATTTTTGAAATCGACGAAGAAAAAAATTAAAATTTATATAATTTTTGTTCATAATTTTTTCAACTCCTTAAATAGAGCATTTTCGCAAATAGGTATAAATAGGTACTAAAGATTAGAAATATATTTTTTATTTAAAGGTTTGTTGTTGAGATAAAATTCAAATAACAATAAACACAAAAAACAATTCACCATGATTCGGAACTGTAACGATAATAAACAGTATTTATAACTATTACTATATTACTTACCTAATTTAATCGAGCCTTTCGGTAGCTTTCTATTTTATTAACTTTTAAAGTAAGCCGATTACTTTATATTTACGATTAGTGAAATACCTGGGATATGTTACGGTAACTAAATTATTTCAAAAATTGTCGTTAAAGTTGTTTTCGTTTTGGTTGGCATTTTGCGAAGTTCGACGCTCAAATTAAAGTAAATAAATTACGAAGGCAATTTCTTTACTTCACATCTTTAAAGAAAGTTCGACGAAATTTATCGCGCTATTTTAAACCGAGACGAATAAGTCTAACTAAATAAAATGTCGTTCCGCGAGACAATATTATTTAAAATTTTATTTCTTCGATTTAAGTACTACGTCAAACTATAAAAAGTTGAAAGGTAGATAGATATAAAGCGTTTTTTATCAAAGACTGTTGTTGGCATGTTTTATTGTTCGTCGCAGGTAAATTCCTCTATAGAAAATCTACAAAACAATTTGTCTACAACTATTCGTCGAATTAAACGTTTCCAGTTTTAGTAATATCAAAGACAATTTAGAATTCAAGGAATGTTTCATACCAATATTAATATTTTTGAATGTTTTATATTTTTATTTGTAAAATTGTTTAACAATCGCATCCTGATGCTGGTTAATGTTAATGTGTCGTTTTTATTTGGTATAGCACCTCCATAATAATAATAACACTTAAATAAAGTTCTTAAAATTCAAAATTGCCGTTTAATTTTTTTTTATTGTAAGACAGACATTAAAACAAATAGAATTCAACGACAAATTCTTTTATCGATTTAAGTACAGCGCAATCTCGATAACGTGAACGACTGATTTGACCTTCTGCATATTCCAAAATGTGAACGCAAGACTTTTTATGTTTAAAACATGAACAACGGAATAATACGAATTTAAAACTGTTACAAATTGTTAAATAATAATTGTTAATAATAAACAAAATAATTGTTATTTTAACTATTTTTGGTATTTCACACTTATTGTGTAAGTAGGTATATCAATTATAAGTATTAAATATCTATCTAATCAGTTACAGGAACTCCTCGAAAACGTGAACGCCACTTGCAGTAATTAGTTCACGTTATCGAGACTACACTGTATTTAGAACCAAAATTAGATAATTTAAAAACAAAAAACTATTTATTTAAATAATAGTATGCCAACTTCAAGTAGATTGGAAACGAAATACATATACGAATTACAAGATGAATTTGAAAAATAAAAATTATTTGTCAGTTAAAAAAAATTATTATCATCGATCCAAAGTAATCTGTAAAACGAACTAACACTGAATAATATATTTTCAAATTGAAAGAATTTAAATGAAAAGAAATAGCCCATTTAAGTCTCAGTCAACTCACGAAACCTATATCTTTAGTAAACGGTAAAAAGCAATTTGGTCTTTACTTCTTTTAATTTTATGGGAAATCGATCAATTTTATCGCATAACTTATGGTTAACGAAATTAACGTATTAATTTAAAAAATCTTTTTTCATAGTAAGCTTCTACGTGTATTTGGACATTTGTTAAACTATAATATACGAGTAGATAACTATATAATTTTTAATATTCATAGATGTTTTCTTTTATTACCAACGTGATCTTTAATTTACAATTAATTAGATTTCTGTTATTAGAAGTTCTAAAATACCTTTAATTATAGTTACTCTTGCAATAATTATTATCGAAATAATCTGTAACACTTACTCTTATCTACCTAATTTTTAATTTAAACCATACGACTACAATTGATTAGTTCTATAAAAACACTAGATACGATGTGATACAATTGAATTAACGAGACCGTGAATTTTCGTTATCAATGAGGTTTACTTGGTAAATCGTAATGCCAATTATGAAAAGCCATTAAAAGTTTTCGTGTTAAAATATGTCATAAAAGAATGTTGAATTGTAAATACGTGGTACATAATATTACATTTTTATTGTTTATGTTTGTTTATGTTTGCACTAGGGTTGTTTAATTTCTTAAAACCGGCTTATGGAACTTGCGCGTCCAGCGTGTTTACTTACAAATGGACGAGCGTTTTTCGTTTTGTTGTGAATAAATACACTTGTCTTTAGACGTTTAAAAAACGATTCTTTTAAGGAGCGTGTCTTTATTAAGGTGTTTGATTTGATTAGGTATTTATATTGTAAACGTTCGCTGTGAAACATAACCTCAATGTGAACTCATAAAATAGTAAACATCTAAACACGATGTAAACTGTGATGTCGTTACAAATTAATGATGTAAGTGCACCGTCTCGTTAATCCAACTATACCACTGTGTGAAACGTCATCATCTATGTAGTAACTTTTTATCGACGACGTGATCGGAATAAAATTCGAATGGCCTTTAGGTTCCTATCGTTAATTTACCATCGTGCGTTCTTTTGCCTACGGTACAGCTTAATTTATGTATAAACTGAAAATTTGAAACGATATATTTCCATAAAAGTATAGCAATGTTGTATTGAACGTCTCGGTATCATCAATAAGTTAAAAATAAAATAGGATCATATATTTTACTATTTGCCTTGTCAGCTCAATGCGTTATAGAATTTCAATTTGAAACTCCGCTGATGGAATTTCAAACATTCGATCGTTCAAAGTTTGTAGGGTCCTATAAAAGGAGGCAACATTATTCTCGATTTCTCAGTTTCGTCAGTTTGCATTATACCCGCGTGTGTGACAAATATTATTCATTCTTGATGGAAAACGACGTGGCAGGTCTATAATTCCTCAGTCTTGAAGGATAATAGTACCTACGCCGCTTTTTTCAACGCCCTACTGGTAATATAGCCTAGATAATGTAAAAGATATATGCGTATTTTACGTTTTAAAGGAACGTCGAAATTAAAGGAATGACAAATGTAAATAGGTAACCCTATCTTGATGAAATAGTTACTGCAAAATATATTACCAAATAAACTATTTACTTCCGTGCTTTTTCTCGCTTGAAATATATTTGTTAGAAAACGGCTAGCATCAATATAAGTCGGAACAGAAAATCGATTTATCGAATGGTAGGTATAGTAAATCGGAATTTTGTTTTCTAAAGTAAGAATGTAAAGTCGGGTGCAAAATTAATGTCGTGGATCACGAGCTTTGGACGTGCGATACGCGGCACAACGAACAAATCTACGAAAAGTACTTACGACGAACAAGACGAATTAGGTACAAAGTTGCCGCTTTAAATATTCTGGTGATAATTTGTTCGTCGTGTCCTATACGTGCACGTGCACGTGCAATGCTCGCGATCTACGACGTTAATTTTGCACCAGATTATACCTACGTAACGAGATATTTGACGAATGAGTGTTGCAAAATAGGCACATACCCTTGTAATGAAATTTCTCAACCGCACACTCCATTATTACCTTTCTACCGGTCACTTTCTGAAACAGTTTGTATATTTTAAACGAAACGATTCTTTTAGTTACCTTGGTAATTTATTCGTTTGTTTAACAACTAACCGCGTTGCGTTTAATCAGGTTTTTATTCGTATTCTTTTTTAGAAGATATTTCAGGCATAACTGTATAGAGCTGTTTGTTTTTGTTTTCAACAAAACATCTGTATTTCAGGTCTGAAATGGCTTCAGGCCATTAGGTATAATGGCTTTAGTCTAACCAATTAGCCAGTCGAATTTTTTGTTTTATGGTTTCTGATTTTGTGTTAGTGTGCGACGTAGACGAACGTCCATGGTTGTTGCAGCGGGATTCGAACCCACAGCCGTGAGTGCGCTAGAAGGCTAGTCGAGTGACTCGCCCTCTAGGCCACACGGCCCCTGTATCTATTATTTAGAATACCTATAAGTACTATTTGAACTGTATTGCCTTGTACTTCAATATTAAATACTCTATCTTTAATTGAGCATTTTTAAAGTTACTTTTTTTGGTATAAAAGTACACAACATTACTTAGCATTTAAACATATGTTTTTGATATAATTATAATATGCCCTGTACGTTTACGAAAGTTTACGACAATTATAAAAAAAATATTTTAAAAATAAGTTTATTAGGTAATTATTGTAGGTAAACTATAAAGACCAAATTCATTGACATTTGACTATATTTAATCATTATTAAACTATAACTATCTATGGATACGATTATTGTAACAATATTATTTCTATGAAGATAGTCACAGTTTATAGTAATGATTTAATCAGCCATCTATAAAAACAGCTATATAATAAGCAGCTATAAACAGCTAAAACGTTTAAATATTATTGATTTTCAAATACCTACACTTATTATTATTTTTTTAATTTGTTTTAATTATTATACTATAAGTAAGTTTCAATATTAATTTTATGACAGTCATTTGTAACAACTTTGTCAATACAATGCAATTAATAAACGAAACGTAACTATCAAAAATAATTTTATCAGAAATAGTAGGCTTCTATTTCTGTATTTCAACGAGTAAAGCGAAAAGACATATTACACTTTCGTAAACTTACAATTAGTTAAAAATATAAATTCCGACCGGGCGCCCTAAATTGCTTACCTGCTAACTCATTTACATTTATTAGTTCTTTGAAATGGCGTTTAATTTAGGTAAAACCCATTACCCAACTTGTAATAACAATTAACATCTGATATTAAATTTTAAATCCATCTTCTAGATGTTTAAAGCAATAAGATAACGCTATTACAAAACATTAAACGTTCCATTACTTCATTTAGTTTTAATTAAAATATTTTACATTCACGAAATTATTGTAAAATATGAGTTTTTACGGAATTGCACTTAAATGAGATTAATCAATATTTAGTTTGTTGGTAATATCAAATAGCAAAGTTTTTCATCCTTTTAGACGATTTTAAAACTAGTCTGGCGCCGATTTATTCGCCCCAAACCACTATTTAATTTTGGCAAGAGCTGCGAAGCTTTGGCAGTAGTCTCCGCAAACTGACATCGGGGGTAAATTATTAATAGTCTTCTGTCTAAAGACTAATATTATTTACTCGTATCCACGTATCTATACAGCATATTTCAATTTTAAAAGTTTCGAATACGTGTAGATAATAGAAAAAGCACCTTAATAATATATGAGTTAATACAGTAATTAGTAGGTATAGCTAGTAAGCAAACGAATAATTATTAAACATTCGTTAAGTAATGCTTTGTTTTTCGGGATTATTCTTAACCCCGAGCAAAAACGGTTCCGAGTAAAAACAAGAAATTAAGCTCTTTATTTAACGCTTGGTTAATCTGAGAGAGTTTATTGTTGGGGACTGCCTAAATAAGTATAATCAAGTTTCTACTTGATTGCTACCTTAGAAAATAAAGCTATTTTTATATTGTCGATAGAACAGAATACCGTAAGAAGGGCACAACGTTTACTATCCAATAAACTAGAGGAGGACTCGACTAATTTCTTGATACGAATAATTTCGCGACAGCTGATAAAATGCCTCATCACGAATTAGTTTTAACAGTAGGTAGATAGGCAATTACAATTAAACTTCGAATTGCGACAAGAAATGATGTTAGTTGTAGGGATGCTATTTATTAAGCTATTTTTATTAACCATTGTTTGTAAATAGCGGAAGCGAATATAGCCTTTCAAAGTGTCAAAGTAATTTTTGAATACGTTATTGTAACACTAAAGAAAATTAACTTGTAACTTATTTTCAAAAGGCTCGAGAAAAACAAGCATATTTTTTAGTATAAAGACTGAACGTTTAATTTTTGCATAATTTTACTACCTACCTATTGACATAATTGATGTTGGCCAAAATTATTAAAAATATAAGGGATTACATTTAAAAATGTTCAGTTGTAACGTCGTACTCAAAAATCAAAGAAAGCTACAGGACACGTAACGCCCATTTTTTACTTTTTCGAAAAAATAAGTATATTCGGCAGACAGAAGCTTGTTTCCTTACTTTTGGACAAAGTTGTAGTTTATTAATAATTTCTTTTGTAGGTTGTTGCATGCTAAAACGATGTGTTGTGCAGGTCTCTTATTACTCCGCATGGTCAGAATGAATTTCCTTTCTGACTTATTACATACATATGCTTACCTACTTACGTATATTTCGGACACCTCGTGTGGTCCCTTTTTACAATTAATTAGTATGCTCATTACCGTAATAAAATTCTTATTTGTTTCTTTACGAAACCAATAGATTTTTTTAATAATTGGCCGTATTGTTTCAAATTCTATTTTTTTGTTTCTGTTACTGAATTCTTTATTCGAAGTATCTAACATTTTTTGTTTTATACATGTAGATACCTACATATAACTGAATATTCATATGTATGACATTCGAAACGGTTATTTTATCCAAAAGATAGGTGGTTTTGTACTTGTTTTAATAAATTGTCGGGTTCGATTATTCGACTATAGTTAGATATAACGTGCCTTTCGAAGTTCATAATTATGAATATGTGAATGTGATAAATGAACTCCGCCCAATTTAAGTTGAAAGGTGGTGGAAATTGTACGTAACATCTAAGCGCCACAATATTGGCTGCCTATAGAAGTTTTGATTCATATTGTCTTTCGGGCTTTTATTCATGGGGCGTTTTTTATTTAAATCACATTAAGCAGAAACATAAAATTATTCTTTTGAAAACATAAATGAATTCTTAATTCAGTAGGAATTCAATAAAATACTTACCCGCCCGTGTAATTACTATCAACGGTGGTTATTTTGAAAATAATTACCTACTTACTTAAAATAAATACAAATTATTTTAATAACTTTTTGTTCGACATTAATTTTTTTAAATTAAAATTACTTGACGTACTACTTCTCGCTTCATAATTAAGATTAGAAACTATTTACAATCTATAGTAAGACAGAAGCGTGCACTGTTGCTAACATATATTAAGGTTCCTTTAAACAAATTTAATTATCCCTTAAATTATTTTACTTAATATTTTGTTTAATACATCTCTAACTAATATTAGCTTTCTTATTAAACGGAATAAGTTTAATGGAATTAAAAGTAAATGATGTCATTTGTGCTGTTTACCTTTAATTAATATTTGCTTACGCATAACATGAACAATAGGTCACATCGTGCTTAAAAAATACAATGATATAGGTAATGAAAAAATGATATTGAACATTCATTAACGAGTTTACCCACGATTCCACCAGTATCAGATATTTGTTCTGAAAAATGTGCGTAATTTAACTGCTCGTAAGCGAGTAAGCTTGCTTCGACAGACCAAAATTGAGGATTCTTTTAAGCGTTAATTCTATACGTACACGCAGAATGCATATGTATTACATATTTTGTTTACTAGGCTGTTTGCGTAACTTTGATTCCTACTTGCCGTTGTAATAAAAGATATTCATATTATTATAAATATGGTTTTCATTGGTAAATTGGTAAATAAAAGTATACAGTTCGATTATCCGAATAAATCGGTTTTCCGAACACCCATGTCCCCAATTAGTTCGGATAATCGACGCTCTACTGTACCTATAAGTTTTAGTAGATGGCTTAGATGGTATAGATTAACTTATAAAAAATTGGATATGTCTGACATTTTATTTTGAAGATCCGTGGTGTAATTATAACGATGTAATGAAAATAAGTAGATATTTATATAACTTTATTATTATTTAAATAATAACTAGTGTTATTATCTAATTATCTCTAGAACTTACCAGTTGAACTCATCAGTGAACCCTCGAATCTTGTAAAATTTAATGTTTTGGCAGCAGTATGTGTGTGGATGTATTATTATAACTGAATGAATTTCAATACACTGTTAACTAAAGCAGCTTTCGACTGTGTAATAGAATTGTTTTTACGCAACTCTTAATTGATGCCTCTTACGCCTCTTCACCTACTACTAATTGCAAGTATTAACGGAGTCGCTCTCGAATATAGGCATATAAAGATAAAACGATGAAATACTAAATATAAACTAAATTTCCCGGTAACGTTGCTGAAAGGTGGCCTTTACATACCCAAGGAGGTAGCTTACGGCATCCCTAAACGTGATTTAACTAAATTTCCAACATGAATACTGATAGATGTGGTGGTGCATGTCACTATGGACTAGTATAACCACAACGAACATTTAAACAAGCATCACTCTGAATGCTCTATTTTAGTGAATAATTTAAGTTGTCGCTATAAAAGTAAACAAATTAAAATCCTTTTAATTTTATATTTAACATACATATTTGTCCCTGCACGAGACAATGTTTATTCAAAGATCGATGTGTTGAATTTTAAAATTTAAGTTTTCTGAAAATAGCTCAACTTATTAAAAGTAAGTATTTTGTTTTTTATTTTTGATTTTTCAAGGATGCCTTGAAGTTAAATTTCAACGTTCTTAATCGTTTAAGTTAGACCTTTAAAAATTTGTATGGGTACAATCCGATCTAATAAAAGTGTCCCTCGTCCGATTTGTGACAAGAAAACGTATGGCTTATCGTTAGTTTAAATCGTAAGCAAGCAGCAGGATTTTCCTTTTAAAAAATTTATGGTTTATTTACAATGTATAATCGGGCGCACTTTGGCGTACTTATCTACTGCTTAAAACTTATTTATTTAACTATGTAAGTCGTTCTAAAATTATGCAGAACGTTACAGTAACGCATATTTTTTACTTTTTATTTTTTTCTTTCGGATTTATTTCCTTTTAAATTTGATTTCCTTACGGACCAGTTAGTTATTTAACTTACGTGCATGTTTAGTCGGAATTCTTGGAAACTACGTTACTTGTTCGTTCTGAACAATAAGAGGATTTAAAAATTGAAGAATTTAATGAAAGCGACTTAGGTGGTGTAGGTATGCATATGGTTTATTTAGGACACACATTTCGTAAAATGACATAGAAGACAGAGACATCTGTACATAATTCGGTAGATTTCATTTTGTATAGGTAAAAATAGTTTTATGCAAAGTTTCGTCTCGTTCGGTTCAAAATTGTATGGATTATTAAAATTCTTGTAAATTTAAATTATATTTTGAAAAATCGCTACTCCTTCTAACAAACTTTAAAAACTTCTATTTTAAAAATTGATATGAACAATATATATGTATAATGCTCTGTATTTAAGATACAGAAGATTTTATCGATGTAATAGGTACCTACATTCGATGTTAATTTATTGATTTAATCATAATTGGCCGAGCTTGTGATACATTAGTTAAAGGCGTGACTATATGAAACTATATTAATAAGGCTAGGTAAATTATTTACACTTAATAGGCGAAGCCCCTTATTGTTAACACATTTATTCACTTATCAGTCTGACAGGTAGCGTTTTAAATTTCCTGTTTCGCAAATATATACCTACTGATACCGACATTACAAAAATGCTGATAATAATTGAGTTAAATAAAAAAAAATGTGTATACTTACCTACTACTTACTTATCCATATCATCATTTACCGTGAGGTGTCTAGGTAAAAAATCTATTTACTACAGAAACTCTTTAGAATCATACACTAGAAATCCAAGTAAATTATTTCATTTTAACTAAATGTGTTTTTGATTTATTTAGTTCTTCACTGTATAAATTAAGGTGCTGACTTTACTATTTCGTTAATCAAAATATATATTGACTAAATATAATATTAAATATTTATAATTATTTATAATATTATTATATATTATTATTATTATATTATTTTATTTATTATATTTATATTTTATTTTTTCTAATTTTATATTTCTTAATTTTCTAATCGCCGAAGTTCAAAATTTAAATAATAAAACGTACCTGGGTAGAATTAAATAATGTGGGTAAATACAACCGATACAAAACATCTTGGCGCACACGCTTATCATAGGTCCGCAATGTTTATTAGCCGATAAAGCTAACTTTCTAAAATTTAAACGTACAACAGTCATCATTTATTCGACAAATGATAAAAGACACGAATACGACTGTTTAAAAAATCCTTTCAGTCGAGTGTTTCCCTTCACAATGTTCGGGTAATGCGTAAAATGTCGTTTAGAACAAGCTGCTGTTTTTCAATGTGTAGGTATTTTTGGTTGTTAACGAATAACTTTCTGGAAATTATGTATCGTCTATACGCGAGGGTTTGACACCGACAAAAAGGTTAGGATCTTATTAAATTATTTAATTGATTATAAAAGCGTTCTAATCGATTTCTGAAAACGTATTTATTTTAATTAATTATTTATATTAGTAGGTACCGATTTTGATAATCTTAAGTTTTTTTAATTACCTACCTAGACGTTTGAATTTATATTAAAATTTTAATATTTAGGTATCTGGTATTTATTCATAATATTTCCTGAAGTTATTTAATTTTATTTTGTATAGGTGACCTTGATCCAATTTTTTATTATAGTTTAGACAAATTATTTTATATTATAAGTAATATTGATTTCCAAAAATCCGACTTCTTATACTCTCACAAGTATGCAGATAAGTTCATACTGATTTCTTTGCTCAAAAACGTTCCTTCTGTTTACTACCAAAGTTTGTTCCAAACATTGTTATTCATCATGTATATTTGTATAACTATCTATAAATACATATCTACTTTATACAGTAAATTTAAATTAAAACTAATATTATTAAGGTGATTAACATTACATAATATTTTTGTACACGAATTTCAATTTCTAGCTTATTTAACAGAAAATTTATATTTCAACATCAAGTATTCTAAGAAACTGTTAATCGTCAAATTAGGGTGCCTACATTAACGTTATCGATATTCCTTTCTTTTATAAAAACATCTAACAATAAGTACCTAATACACGGTTTTTTACTGCTGCTCGTTATTTTTTCTTTTACCTTTAAAAGAACTTAGGTAGGGTTATCATTAGAATAAAGAAAAAAATAGGTAGATGCGGAGTATAACAGTATTTACAGTTCAAACCAAAATAGAGTCAATCTTTTATTTATAGAGAAAGTCTTTTATCGATTATTTAAAAATGCCATTAATTATTTTGGCATTAAATCATAACAGTGGGCGCATTCAGCTACGAAAGCGCTGTCTTACCGCTGTTTATTTGCGGTTTTTATTTTATTTTTATAGTTGACGTATGAAATTAGTTGTGCCACGTGTTTATCACAATAGCTTAAGGCCTCTTAGGACAGTTCGCATTAAGGTTCAAATTCGTAAGTTTTACGGAACTTTCGTTAAAGTTTACAACCAAAATAATAATTTTGGAAATTTGATTGTTGCACTATTATATTATTTTAAGTTATAGAATTGTAAACGTATGCATCGATTTTGTAAAAAAAATGTTTATTTTCTCGTAATTAATTATTCAATGCAATTTTCACTATTATTACAAATAAATGGCGTTTTTAATCCTGAAAAAAACAAAGATAAACATTTTTTCTATAAAATCGATTCATAGATCGAATTCTAAAACATAAAATAATATAATAGTGCAATGATCGAATTTCCAAAATTATTATTTTACTTGTAAACTTTAACGAAAGTTCCGTAAAACTTGCGAATTTGAATCTTAATGCAAAGAGGTCTTAAAATCCTTCAGCCGTAGTCCGCTATTATAACGTAGTGCTTACTTTCCGCTATTTCAGCGATGAGTCCGGCCGAATGTGCCTGAAACAGGCAATTTTTAACGTCAAGCTATAAAATTTAAAAGGAAAACTTGTTGAGCTAATTCAAACCCTCAATTATACTCGATTTGATTTTATCTAAGAAAAATATTTTTTTCTATTAATTTGTTTTCAAAATTGTTAAGTTTATAAATAGATATTTATGTATTATAATTATTCGCACATCCTAGGTTTTAATAATAAATAATAGTAGACGTATTGATATCTCGGAATCGATGCATTTTCGAATTTAAGTAATAAATACGGTTTTTTTCTTATCTTGATGCTTACTGTTCTACTTCTCGAAATTTGGAAACGGTACTATGAAATAAATTTTTTTATTAACGTACGCTTAAATGGATATGAAATCGAATTTTGTTGTTTATCTCGAAAACGATGCGTCGTTATTAAACGTGTGTTTAATGAAATGCCCCCCGTCACATCTGAAAAGTGGGTAGGAATAGTTATTCTGAAACATCCTGTTAACATTGTTACAGCTATAAGTGATTTTAGACTTTGATCACAACTAAACTATAATATTTTACTGCGCTCAGACTTGTGATACAGCGAATTACATAATATGGTTCGAAACTAAACATAATACCTATAGATTTTTACATTTCGTAGTGACAAATCGTTCTTGTGTTGAAGTGGTTTTGTGTTAAAATAATCCGGGATCGAAATGATATTCCCAATAATTGCTAATTTGATTTTGAGATAAATTAGCTGTATTAGAGAGTATTAATTAGTTACTAAAAATTAATATAGGTAGGAAGTTGGTAGTATCAATCTATTCAACTACTTTAAGTTGAATTTTATTCTCTTTATAGAATATCCGTTTTGCTTTAGCCTAATTGACCTTGTACAATAATCTCAACTAGTTAACAGAAATACAAATTTTGTGGTGTCAAGCTCACATTTTATGCACCCTCTTAGTTACCACATATTTTGGGGTATGCTATAAACTTCCTACATATACGTTAACTTATATTAAATGCGTGTTGGTAAGTAAAGTTTATTTGATTAATTTATTATAATATAAATAGGTAGTATTTTCTACAATTCCTAATTTCATAAAATTTTCTTATAAAATAAATTTTATAGGTAAGTACGTACTATGATATATATTTATATAGTAACTACATCATTAAATTTATAACTTTCTTAATAATTAATCAGTTTTTAAAGTGGAGGGATTATTTCCAAAGATCTTTTACAATATCAACGATAATAGGAACAGATAATCGCACAAAGCCATTGTATGGTAAACTTTTATAAGATATTAAACCATTGATTTTGTATAATGATTACCAAGAGGAGCTTGAATTTAAAATAGAAGTTTTTAAACACGTTGCTTGCGTAAGAGCTTTTAAACTCGCTAACCAGGTTTCCAGTTAATATACAGAATATTTGACGTTCAGTATCAATATGTACGTAAACTTACGTAATGATTCTCTCCACATGACGTTGAAGTCGCAAAGTTTTAATTAAAATAGCTTTCCTTTATAACAGCACCAAAAATCCACCGCGCGCAATCCTCGGTATCGAAGTTTCATGTCGCATGTAAAAAAACTCTTTTTTTTTAAATGTTTCTCGAAAGAAGTACATTTTTTGATAAATAATATTTACGGGAGAAATTTATAAAAATTTAAAAAAAATATATCACTTTTTTTCGATTATTTTGAAAACGGTGCATTCTATCGAAAATTATAAGGAGACACGATAGGTAGAGAATTTTATGCTAATTCCAAAACATATTCCACATTACCGATCCGATGAGCAATAACGGAGATTAGAATTTTTCTAATTTTTTTTTGAACGACCGCCATTTTCAAACGGGTCGGTCGATTTGGCTGGTTAACGAACTCGTTCTTCGTTTTCGTAAAGACAATACACACGTATATTTTCGTGATTTAGGGATCGAGATCGGAGAAAGCCAAAAGGACACGTCTGGATCCCGTCATCAGACAGGGTGTAATAGTTTTATTTTCTCTGAAAATTCGCTAAAATAAAATATTGTTTTATGTGATTTTAGTAAAATTTGAATATAAGTAAAGTTTTTTAAGTATAATTAGATGAATATTATTCACTAATAAGTGCATATCTATTAATTTTATGGACATTTAAATGCTTTATTAATTCCTACGTAAGTATACATGTATAGAATTAATTATTTAAGTCGAAGATAAACTTTTACGTGGGATTAAACACTTACTTATAATATATCTACTGTAATAAACACAAATAGTATATAAATCAGAATTAAAAATTCAGCATAGGTAAGTAATTGAAAATAAGCAAGTAGGCAACGTATCAATAAAACTAACAATAAGCTAAATACCACGATATTGTAAAATAAATCGTTAAAAAAAGAATTTACAGTTGAATTGTTTTTCTTTTTAATTACTTATTTACTAGGAGTAGTATTTATTTTGTTTATCTTATAAGATATATTAAAAAGTTGCCTTTAGATATTAAAACCCATTGATATGTAATACGGAATAATAAAGGGGAATAATTTTCGCAGTTGAACGTGATAAGAGTATAAAGAAAACTAAATTTTATGCGGCTTAATACATTTCGTTAAAAATTCATCCTGGGATCCCAAATCGTGAAATGAGTTAAACTGCAGAAAGGAACTTGTTAACAAACATTTAAAGAATTTAATTCCGTATAAAATAAAACGAAATTAATCGATAACAGAGAAGCGCAGATGAGACAGCGAGCGGAAACCTCATGCCTTAAAGCAGTTAAAGGAACCGACACTTTACATTTTCTACCCTCACATTATTTTATCGCGGGAAAACAAATTTCGAATTTACACTGTAGATACAAATTTATATATAATTTAATCTGTCATCTGTCGTTCTCCAATAAAATTAGTTACAATTAAATTGCCAATCTCAAAACGTTCAACGTTTGATGGTTCTTTTGATCACTAGATTAAATTTCGTAACACCCGGATTTCATAATAAAACCGAAATGATTTTAATTATGTAGGTACTCTATTATTACTATGGCGACGCATTCTTTCGACGATTTCAAGTACCTACCTAACCGACAATAAATTTTGGTTAATCGAAACCGGTCTAAAGTGAACTTTTAATTAAAACAAGACGATTTTAAATAGACAATACGCGAACTACGTATGGCCTATCCAAATCTATATGCAATTTACGTCATCAAAAAAAGTTACTAGATTGTTTATTTGTAATTCAGTTTAAAGTTTGGAAAATGACATATTCTATCGATCATTTACCTACGCATGTATTAGATGGTGTAAAGAAAGACTACAATTTATTAGAACTGTCAAAATACGATTTACGAGGTGATAGCACTGTGTGAAACGTCATCATCTAGTAACCTTTCATTGATGACGTAGACTGCATATAGGTTTGGACAAAGTGTAAGTATTTCCGTAATAAAAAATATTTGTTGACAAACAGATAAAATTATTGTTTGTGCTGAATCAAGTTTAACAATGTTATCGGATAACTCCTTAAGAAATCGACCCGCTTTGAAAGCATTAGAGGACATCCTGTAATAAATGATTTATTAGCGTACATGGGTTTTCCAAAATAAATAGCGTTATAAAGGATAAATGAAAGGAACATGTGTAAAATAGTCTTGATACATTTTTATTAAAACGATTTATTGCCTATTGTTATACGTTTAGGGATTTGGGTATTCGAGTTATACAGGGTGTCCAAGAAACGGTGGCGAATCTCTTTGGAGCGTATAAATCACGTCAAAATAATGCCTCAAGGACCTATAATTTTTTTTCCTGCAACGCTCATTCGCCCCCAAAGTTGAAGACTAAAAAATCAATTTTTTTAAATGACATTTTTATTTTTCGTTGGAATTTAATAATTTTTGGTATACCTACGTAATAAATGAAGGTTTTTAAAATTGCGTAATAGGTTATTTTTTTTGATAGCACCTCAGACGATCCAGTGGTGCACTACCCCTAACCTTTCTAACCTCAAAACATTTTAGAGGTACCTGTAAGTTTTTGAATGGTTTTAGGGTTTGATTTTAAAAAGGTGCTCTTGTTTAATTTCGATAAAATGAACCATATTCGAGAAAATCACACTTAAATAATAAGAGAAAGAGTATCCCAGATAATAATTATTATTTTCTCGGATTAGGGAAGTAAAATTGTCGAATTCGTGTCGTGAAATTTCAGTAATAGGGTAGCCAAAACAAAAATGATTCACACATCCTAGGCTTTCAAATTAAATAACCGAGCTTCGTCGCAAAGTCCGATGAGCTATTTATTTGCAATGGCCAACGTTCAGTAATAATTAATTATACGTGTAAATTTACGTTCTCGTCGTCGGAAAAAATAATTAAAATAATATCTAGGATACTCTGCATCTTTTATTCTTTATTTATTATTCTCAACAGGGAAACGCCGTAGAAAAAAAAAGGCACTTGTGGAATTATTTTGACGTGCTTCATACGTTCCCGAGAGATTCGCCACCATTCCCTTCACACTCTGTACATACATAAATATGTATTTACAATATGGTTTTCGTTGTTACAAGATAAAACTAAAATTAAATAATCTCATAAAGAACAATTAGGTCTAACCTAGAACTAGAATTAAAACAGCATCATCGGTCCATTTAAATTATGTCACAGCTGTAGGACAGGAGTAGGCAATGACGCGAAAGGTTGGTTAGTTAACGATCTGTGTGTTTTGTTACCAAGATAATTCACCTGGGGATGATGTTAGAATTGACCACAATGGCACTCTTAAACTTCTACAAACATTTAATTACTCGGCAATTTTAGGATCGCGCGAAAAGTGGAAAATAAATAAATGTTTAGTTTCCTTTAATCGTGACAATTAAAAATCATAATACTTTGATTCGTTTTTTGTCTAAAACTTTCCGTATGTTTGTTAGACAATTAAGCGAAACCGCTCTGAATGCTGGAAATGAAACCGACGCCGACGGGTCAAGAAATATTTGAGGATATTGCAAGAACGCGAAATTGGTGTAAACAAGAAGGTTGCGGTAAGACAACCTCCGAAACTATTGTTACGGTAGAAAAAGTCAAATTGTTTTCGCTTAATTGGCAACTAGAGTGTATTACTGTTCTAATTAGAAAAAAAAGAACATGGCCACAGTAGTTGAAGGTTATCTAATATGCAATAAAGGAGTAAATAAATGTACGTAATGGCGATGAAAACTTATTTATTTTTTTCGACTTAAACTTCTTATTATTAGTGAAAATATCGATCATTTTGATGGATGAACTGCATTATTAGCTGATATAGTTTATGTAGTTTCAAGTTCTTTTGAGTATTTGTCGTAAGTAGGCTATTGAAATTGAAATTATTATAAAAATATCGAAAAATCTGTATGTAGATAGTATACCTATCGTATTTAAACAATATATGTTCTTTTCTGAATTATTATCTTTTCACTCATATTAAAATTATCTGGAGATTTGTTGCGCCTAAAGTATTCTATAGTGTTGACGAATTTCATTAAATTACACATGAAAATCGATGAACCCAGAATGCTACAGTTTTCGGTTGTTTTTGAAAAAATCAAAACAAATGAAACGAGAAATGTTTTAAAACGCCGCAGATAACTCGATTTTTCGTTAACGTCCAATAAAATAAATTCCTCGATACGATTAAATTTTATTTGGCGTAATTAAGGTTTAAAAATCGTCAAAGTAAAATCTTTTACAAGGCGGTTTTGCAATGCTTTATGCTGTACGTGACTTGACGATTCCTCCAATTGCAGCGATATACCAGCTTACGTTAAGCCCTTCTCCACTTTTCACAATCCGACTCCAAAGTTATTTTCTCATTCTGTCGTTTTCCCTTTATCGCTCTTATGCTGGATCCTTCTATTTTGAACGATACTTCAATTCGCTAGACTGGCGTAAGGTCTTGGAAACGTCCGTTATTAATATTGCCTATATTCTTTGTGCGCAATCTGATACAAGTGTTGTGTAGTTATTGGATTCGCGTTATAGGCTGCTTTTATATTGCATTATAAATGGATTTTGCGAAACCGTTCGACGCTAACAAGACTTCAATAGATACCTATTTTAGTTCATAGATATTTACTTCTGTACTTTTTCCTCCAAATTTACCTACATTTTTTGCGAACGATTTCGAGTATATTTTAAATTTTAAAATGAACAAATGGAATTTCTGTTAAAAAGTTAAAAATATGGCAGGTACTGGGATTGTAGTTTTTATCTGATTTTATTAGGTATATATAAAATGTGAAACGTTAACGTTTACAGTCAAGGGAATGATAAGATATGACATTAATATAACTGTTGCAGGAAAATACATTATTTATTAATAAGTATTAGGTATATCAAAAAGTGTAATTAGAACAAATTCTTAAGTTCAATGCGATAATAATACCCCAATAATCTTCTTATGAACAAAGGTATTTAGTAGGTAATGTCGGTAGTTATCTACTAAATATCTTTGTTCATAAGAAGATTATTGGTATTATTATCGCATTAAATTTAATAATTTAGATTTAGAACTTAAGGAGCTACATTCATATAGCCTCACATAAAAGTGACCTATGTATTTAAAAAAAAAATTCTCAATAAGTAATGTACCTAATATCTACCAATTGATGCAATTTGGTTTTATTTGTTATATATGAAAAATAAAAATATTTATCTGTATAGAAATAACGCAGTTACAAACTGCAGGATGGATTTTTTTATTTAGAAGTTTCTAAAATTAGGTTACCTGAAAGAAAAAATTACAATTTCGCATCAAAATATGTCCACTTTCTTACAAAAAACAAAAGCAAAGTGGAAATTCTGATAAAGCTCTCTCGATGCGACGCGATGATTCGTAAACGATGTTTTCGTCAAAATTTGATTCAAAGATGTTAAATACTCGCGGACTTATCACAAAAACACTCACGGAAGAAGACGTTGTGAAAGAAACGCATTTAAAATTTGCTACGTAGTGGGTAAACTGTGTGAAACGCACGAATCGCTAATATATTTATCGATATCTACGTCAATTTTCTAAACATCGCCAGTTTTATTTTTAAAGCTACATCGATGACGTTTTGTTTTGGCAAAACGCCATCTTAAACCGCGGTTTTATTGAAAATGAGTTGTTCTGTCTATATTATAGATCTAATGCAAGACACAATTTACTAAAATCTGGTAGAAAAACTTCAATTTTTTCCATTAGAAAAATCGACAGTTGTTTAGCGCGATACGTATTGTTTGTGGTTTTGCGATAGCACAAAATGCGCGCTGTTTAAGATAATTTAACAAAATGTCATCGATATATTATTTATTCAGCCAATAAAATGTCGATTTTATCTTGACAAAGGTATGCAACTCCTTGGGCAATTATTGTTCATATCGTTCATAACATTATCGTAACGTTTAATAACTAACTAGGTACGGTCTTATATAATAAAATGTTCTTGCGGCTGAGTTTAAAAGCTTATTTCATTGCATGTTGAAGCTACTTTATTCTTGTATTAAGTCTAGTTCAGATGACGGGCGCCTTACGCGCGTTAGGCCTTAAGCACGCAACAAGATAGACAGAAGAACCATAAGCTGTTCAGATGGGAACACACGCTAAACGTGCGTTGTCCATCTGAACAGCATATAATTTGATGCAGAAATAGTTTAATTGGTTATAACGTCTTAATGTTGCCAATTCAAAAACGAACAGCGAAATTCGACAGTTGTCACGAAATATCTTACAAAATCTTCAAAACGGATTTACGTACAAAATTTCGTACAGTGAAATTTTCACTGCGCAATCTTAAATAGTGTATGAATACCCAATTAATATTTTATACAATTTGGCCTTGCCGTTTTTTTTAAGTTGTAAGTTTTCAAACTCAAGCCGACAGAACTTTTTATTTCTGTAATAGGTACGAAAATTATAACTTTTGTATGGTTGACCAACTCGATAACGAATCGCAAAATTGAGCACAACAGACCTCCATAAATCCGAATCCCGGTAAATTGGAAAATTATACCTTCTTTATAAATTTCTCGTCGAGCTAGTAACTTTTATTATAATTCAATAATTAACAGTTGCGCCTGAAAGTTTTCTATAATTCGACGTGGATATAAATTAATAGATTTTTATGTAAACTCTACAAAAATTAACATTTAATAACAGAGCGTAAAAATATTTTTAATTTGTAGAAAAAAAAAGATAGATAATTTATTGAGATACAAAACAAACGTCCCGTATAAAATGCCTGCAAGTTACGTTATTATATAGAAATAAAAATATATATTTTATAATTTCACACAATACACAATAATACGGCAGTTTACTGCTAGAACTGATACGAAAAATGTAATTCATATGTAAAGTTTACCCTAAAAGCGACTGCAGATAATAAAACTAAATTACGTCACCAATAATTTAAAGATTTATAACTTTGTAGGTTACTGACATCAACCGATAGTCGTATCATAAGAACATTCATTTCGCTTTAGCTTGCTATCGAGGTAGCTATCCTATCTGCCTTATTATATAATATTATAAGGCCTCATTTTGAGTCTGAAATCTCGGTTTACAGATGGCATATACAGGATATGGGACAAAATAGGAAATTTGTGAGATTTACTTATTTTTCCAAATGTTTTATTAATTTTAAAATGCTCCTCCAGTCACTGTAGTAAACAATGCTGACTCACGGTTGTACGTACACACTTGAATGGGTGACCATCGGGGAACACCACAGGTCGATATACTACATAGGTAATTGCCATCTACTGAATTAGTTTCAATAATACAAAAAGAAATAAAATTAACTGTATGCAATGAAGATTTTTCAATTGGTATCAAACTAATATCAATGAAATAAAGAAGTACCTAACACTTTTACATGTGGATAAACATATATTTGCAAAATCATTCACGTTGTTTGCTTCATATATCTACATAAAGTAAATCTACTCGAGAAAGTAAAAATCGTATCGACTCTTGAGAGCTAAAATTGTAAAATTTTATATGCACGAAACGGGTTGATTATACGTTTACCTGAATTATTTCTAACAGAAAGTAATCCTCTCAACAAAGAGATAACAAGTGCTTTGAAATAAACATAATAACTATAATACCTATGTATTAAGGATTTTCCAAATCGGGAAGTCATGGCTGCAATAGACTATTTTTAATTCCTACATGAATTTTTACACATCGATAATTTTATAATCACAGATAATATACGTTATGTATTTTAGTAAAAGGTAATTTAACCTTTAATTTTTTTATGTTTATTCAGTCAACCAAAGTGTTACGCTGGCCTCTTAAGAAATGCGCGTTAAGGATGAAATTCGTAAGTTCTACGTATTTACGACTAAAATAATTTTCGCTTCGACTACACTTGTAACATTAAAAAATTGGTTTGTAATTTTTGTATGCGCGTTAGGTGCACGCGACGAATAAATTATAGGTTTGGAGATTAAAGAAAGGGCGAGCGTAAAATTACTTACCTATAGATTACGTAGATGGATATATAAAGAATTAAATAAAATCTCTTTCGGAAATTAATTAAATTTGCAGAATGTTCGGCTGCTAATCCGTCCTGTACTTCCTCGATTTTTTCTACAATTCGTCAGCACGTTCGCTGGTCTAAAACGTTCTTGATATATTTTTTAGTCATAAGACCCCCACCCCCATTCATTTTCAATAGGGTTTAAATCTGGACTCTTTGCTGGACAAAAGCAAGGGTTTCGATGCCATTTGCACGTTGGTAATGCCGATTGATTTAATCTTTTATTTTTAATTATTAATTTAATATTTTTAGTTTCCTTTAATTTACATGCATTTTATATGGGAAAAATACTGACCGCCATTACTCACACAGTAAGGAAATACTGGTCAATGCGCTATTTTTGCTTATTGCAATCTATCTAACTCTTCCTATAATTTTTTAGGTATATCTATCTAAAAGTAGATATTTTAAGCTATCATTTCCGTTACCTAAATTTAAAAATTAAATAATAGTTTGTTTTAAGTGACCGCAATTACCCCTTCTCGTTTAAATCTTGTTACATTTGTAACGTTAAAGGTGAGGCGTATGAAATCGCAAGTAAATTAATTTCGTCTCCTTAGTAAAAGCAGATCAAGTTACAGGATGTTAGTAACACACTAAGAAAGTTCGCTTGCTTGTAATTCCAAACAGTTCACCTTTAATATTATTTTCCTTTAATATGTGCGATTGGTTGGTATGATTACAGAAGATTAGAGAACTGTACAAATTTCAACTACCGTTACCTTCCTTCTCTGATGGAAATTACTGTCATATATAAAGTTTACAAAACAGATTTACTGTCGGCACTCTAAATGGGTACGTGTAAATACAATAAACCAATTTCTTTATGTAGGTACCTATTAAAATTCTAGAATTAAGATTATTAAATTGATGGATTTAGAATTATAGATAGGTATAATAAAAATTAGTTGCATATCACTTATTAGGGTAAATGAGATATTTTATGAACATTTTATCGAACTGAAACAATTTACAACCTTCAGGTACCTAGATCTAATACTGTTCTATGCCGTTGTAATATTAAAAAAAAAGGGAAAAGACCAAAAGGAAATAAAAAGATCTAGCTAAGATTATTTTCTACGGAGGTTTAATTCTTTCTGGCGCATTACTAGTTATTACATTTTAAATATGTTCCTTAAATATCTAGTTATTTTTAAGAATTTAATTTCACGGTAGAGCAATTTAATATTTAAAAAGACTAATGGACGCATTATAATAATTATTTTTTACGTTTCACACACAATGTAAGGGAATTCTATACATATATATAATAGTAATTGTTTTGAATAAGAACTCATAGTGCTTGTTGTTTCTTTTTTGTTTGTTTAAACGGCCCTTACGTTATATGTTTTCAAATTAATCCAACTAATTTCTACAGAAAAGTATAAAAATCTTCAATTTTAATGAACTTTCGATTAATTTTCATGCTTGTTGATTACCACCTATCCACCAAAAAAAAGAAAACGTTTGCGCACTTTTCATTTTTCTAAATAATAGCGAAACTACTTATTGATAATATTTGTAATATTGTAATGTTTGTGATGTCTTTGAACGTTTTGGATATGGATGTCATATCTGCGCGCGCGTAAGCTACGTTATTTGGAAACTTAATTGTTACTATGGAAATGCATCCTCTTTGTAAGGAAATATTATATTCTATACTCGAGATACTGTTATTAAATTTCGTCCGCAAATAATTTAATTTATTAAAATAATTAAACGTACAGCGTCGTTGGCATTAATGTAAAATAATTTATTAGTCGTAATGTTTAATTTGGCAAAGCCGAAAGTTATTTTCATATTATATCGAGGTCTCGTTCGGTATTTGATAATGCTACTGTAGCGTTATGAAACTGGAAATCGAATACGTACACGATTAGTCGTTACGTACACCTAAGCTCCGGACAGTGATAAAAACGAAAAAGCGTTAAAAAATCATTAAGATGCCTATATAATATTCTCGATTTACGAAATTAACGTAGTAATGCCTATGTACACACTCTTTGTTACAAAAATGTAACGATTTTATTTCTGTAATTGACTTCTGTTTACAGTTCAGTAGAAATTTTAATAAGTTGTTTAAACTGCAGGGCCTCCTAATTACGCTTGAAATGAGACTCTTTGATGCGAATAAATTGACGAGGGTTAATAAATTCACGAAACATGAAATCGATAGAGGAAAGAAAACTTTGAGCATTTCACATTTTAATAAAAACGTTAAATATTACAGTAAGTGGGCAGCTACATTGCTTTAGTTTGAAAAAAAGAGGATATCCTAAAGGAGGAGTGTTTCAGTTGACGTGGAAGGTATGGTGTTAATTTAAGTTATATTAAAGCGATTAGGTTAAAGACGTATTAACTATGCAAGTTCGGCAATAAATAATTTGGAAGTAGCTAAGTAGTAAATAACTGATTTGCTTAAAATTATGGATAAAGATATAGGTAGTACGTATATACCTACATTAATAATTGTAAATATGTGTTTGCCAGTAAAAACATAATAAAATTCTTAAAACTTTAATAATAGCCGCAATAAACGGCAACATTCCCGACTTATTTCGTTATGATTTTGATGTATTAAGTATAATAGGTATTACAGTCCACAGTATTATATAACGTTAAATGTAAAACTATCGCTTTTGTTTTCATTTAATCAATTCAAAGAGTCGTATAAAGAGTTTTTACACTCACGAATTGACGCAAAGTATATATGTATATTTATATATATATATATATGTATATAGGTATTATTAATCGTTGGTGATTTAGGCTTCAATTTGTTTGTTTCAATTATTTCAGTTTGTATATATGATTACCTAATCTACTCCGCGAAAATGAATTTGTCTCCCAAACTAATAATCCTACAAGAGTTTCTAGAAATTCAAACACTTATATTCATTATTTTCGCATAAGTAATATGGAATTTGCAGATTTGAAATCACCGATCAGTTAAACTATAAGGTACCTACTAGATTAAAATAAATTAATTTAGATTATTGGATAATCACGATGCAAACGAAGCTTTATTTTTCGTTATCTTCGCTAGAATTGGTATATAAATAATTTATGTAATGTTACTGATAAATGAAATTTACATCTAATAAAAAATGTAAAGAAGCGATTATTTCCGCACGTATTTTATTAATAGTGGCTCTATAAAACACATTCTCAATTAATCGTGGGTGGGTAAATAGTTTAAACGAATACTTTACTAGATAGCTACCTATAATACATTATGCCATTTTATTAAAATTAATTAATTAGCAAATTATACGTGTTTGAATTTGTCGTGTTCAATTTATTTGTTTATTCAACAGATAATTAATTGTAAAAGCAATATTGATGAAAAAAATAACCTATAAAAGGCCCTATTTACAAAACATACTCTAATAAACAGCTTATAGTGATTTTTATGCATATATATTAACCATAATGTAATAATGTTATCGCAATCGTTGTTCAAAAGAAACTACAGCAAACAGTTTAAATTAGGTTTTCGTTCAATATTTAAGAGAACATGTTAAGGAAGAAGAGAAATATCGAGTTTAATGGAGCAAAAGGTCTTGCGTTTGAACGCTTAAAAGGATTTCTCTTATAAACTAACAAATTCCCCGTGGAACAGAATGAGAATACCTGCCTGTAAGAGACTTAAAAGAACAGATCCCGCATTAAGCGTCTATTTCAATTTTTATTAGCTTTATCAAATATTTCCAATTTAATAATGAATTTTAGAATTAAGAAGAAGAAATTAGAAATAATCTTAAAATACTACTTTGCTGTTGATATTTTTCGAAAAGATTATAAGATAATTATTTTATATTTACTGTTGCGTAATAACCAAAATTCTTCAATAAATACGGGTCTCGCGTCAAAAGAAAATTCACAATTCAAATTTCGTTTGTAACCGTATAAAAAGAATAGATATTATATCTAAAGCCCGGGGGCTTTTAATGCTTTATTCGTTTACTAATTGCTCATTTTCTATCACGTCAAAGTGGATTTATTGGTTATAAGAAAATTGCTCAGAGAAGCATATCATTTATAATTAATTCAGTTTGTTTCAAGTTTTCGAACTTTGAGTAGTACGAAATTGTCTGTTTATTCTTTTTATTAGGAGAATTTTTCCTTTAAATTAAATCTTATCTTTGCTTCGGCATTGGCTGATTTATAAATTAGAAATTAAAATATTTCTTTACGAGTTTCTTTCCACGATTTTTATGTGTTTATAAAAATAGGAAAATTATGAATGGTAAATCTATCATTTTTTTGGTGAAAATAAAAGGATAATTAGAGAAAAAGAAAGATGTTTCTTCCGAGGGTAAATCGCTGGGGTAGTAGTACGGTGTACAAAATTCGAGAAAACGTTGCAATCTATTTTCGTATTACAAACGCCTATATGTCAAAGTTGCGGAAAATCGCTTAACTTTAATAAATAGGTGCAACTGTCAAACAACTTATTATCGGAAAGTCGGTTGCGGCCCGCACTGGACTATGTTAATAAGAAATTGGTTGAATAATACATTATCACCTATTTATCGAAGTTGGGCGATTTTTCCGCAACTTTAAATAATGGCATAGCTCTTACTTTTGAACAACTTATTCTAATAACATTTTATCGCATCTTCAATATGAATGCCTTTTACTGTTGTTAATTATTGAATAACTTTTAATAAAACATCCTGTCTTTACAGGGTAGCTCAAGGGAAATAACTTTATAGTTATTTCAATTTTTTTCGTGGTAAATCTTAGTTTTGGATCAAGTAGGGCTAGTTGCTAGAGTATCATTTCAAAATTCCAAAATTATTTGTCATTTACACGTATTGCAAAATCAGTTCGGGAACACACTATATATTATGAGATATCTTGATAGATACCTATAATATACAAATAAACATATATTTCATTTTATACATATTACCATATTTTGTGTAGGTATCGCAAAAATATTAAGATTTTGTATTCCGCAAGTAGGTACTTTTCTAATTTTCTTGCAACGATTTATTAACCAATATACAAAACCGATAAACACGACTAAACATAATTTTATGTCGCTGTTGTATGTACCCACCCTACTTATTTTATCCAATTCTGTTGCACTTTAGAAGGTAGGTACAACCCAATCAAATTATATTAATCGATAAGGCATTTTACATTACAGACCTACTATTTGGCCATTTTCTATTGAACGAGTTGTTGAAAATCTGATCTTGTTTCATCACAGATATTTATCACAATCTGTTGTCTTTCCGCAAACATTCGAATTTTGGGGCGTCATTCTTTGCATTATTTTTAAAGCGACAAGTAAATAAAAATTATTCCATTACGGTTTAGATGATCAGAAATATAGTTAAACTGACCACCCTTATTCTAATAATGTTACAAATACATATTTATTATAAAACTCAGTAGATAATAATTTACAACTTTAATAATTTATTAATATATACACTTCGTCCAAACCTATATGCAACACGTCATCAATAAAAGGTTACTAGATGATGACGTTTCACACAGTGCTGTCACCTCGTACCTCGTATTTTGACAGTTCTAATAAATTGTAGTTTCTCTTTATATCATCTAATATGTGCACAAGTAACGCTCGGTTCCACCACTGCAACTTGAGCTAGAACTTATCTAATGTCCCTATTCTGTAAAAGTTAGTTAACATTATGTTAACGTTAAATTATGTTCATAACATCTCTCTGTTAAGTGATGTACAACATTATAGCATTAAAATCGTATTCTGTAATTGGCAATGTTGAAATGCTTTTAACATTTTTACTAAAAGTTCAAAAATGTCTATTTTTGAACCAACGGGATTTGTCACATGTGCAGTGAATTGTTTTCATTCCCGGTATTTTCGAATATTGTTTGGATTTGTAAGGTTATTAGGTTATGAGGTTATAAGGTTATGTCCATGTACCAAAAAGTGAAGTGTAACTAATATCTAGGAATATCCAAAACCAAAGTTTTAAACATATAGGCACCCATATGATATGTTATTTAATGTAATAATAATTACTTTCAAATATGCAGAAATAGTACTTGAACGGGCAGTAGATAAGTAAGGTTTCAATCGATTAATTAACATTATTGCTAAGTCTTTTGTAAAGCGAAAGCTTTTTTTGAAACACAAATCTGATAACACTTCAAACGGGTTTTGCGTGTCTCGTAAACCTCTTCTGTAAAGTCGCATACATTCCTATATATAATATATATATATATATATATATATATATATATTATATATATATATATAAATAATCATTTATTTACATTTGTACCGGTAGGTGTTAAGGACTATTCCTAACATGTCATTATTCATGTACAATTGAGGAGCGTTTTTTTCAAAAACGATCGTGTCCAAAAAATCCTTTTTGGAAAAAACGCTCTTGATGCGAAAAACCGTTAAAATACGAAAACCGGCTTTGATTTAAATGTTCATGTGACATGATCGTTTTTAAAAACACGTTCCTCAATTGCAGTTTATAAAGAAATGTAGTTCCTATAATATATATACGAGTTACCTTTCTTCGTCCTCTTCTAGCAGTATATATGTCATTATAACAATATTATCATCCATCCCTTAAAGATCAACAAAAACTATTGACACAAGAAACGAAAATTACCTGCCAACATAACCTTACAAACCCAATGTAAAATTGTTACATTCACGTTTTATCTCACTGTTATTTTACAGTGAATTTTACTAACATAATGTTATTAACAGCGGACATTTTCCTTATAGAATTGCATTTTCGTTACATACTTTAAAATTTTACATTTTTATGTAGTTAACATAATGTTAAGCGTAACATTTGCTTACAGAATCACAGCAGAAGTCGAACTCAAATGTAAGCACGACTCAAGACGGAAATGCGTTCCACCACGTTTTTCAAAGCACGCCTTGGCTAAGTTGTACGTAAATATGACAACACTGCAGAACTTGCGAGTGATTGGTTCTTTCCTTCAGTTTTTAAATATCCCGCACTGCGACAGAAATACAGAACGTCAAAAAATGAAATTCCCTAACCTAACCTAACCTAACAAATTGCCCGTTACTGTTGCGACTGTTTGCGACGTTTTGTTCTCGTTTTCATGTTATCCATATTATTATGGACAATTACACCAGAGAGGAGAAAGCACCTTCTCACCTCACTGGTTGCAAATTATAAAAATGTAATACGAGGCGCGTTTTTTAAGTAAGTACCGTTTTGGAATTAAAAAAAGACGTGCAAAGATATCGCAATAATTTTATTTTTACATGAAAGCCTGTACCTTAATCTACTTTTCTACATAATTTCCGTGAATATTGAGGCACTTGTCATAACGTGGCACCAGTTTTTGAATACCCTCCTCATAAAATTCTGCCGCCTGACTTGTTAACCACTGTATCACAAATGTTTTGACTTCGTTATCGTCTTGAAGATGCTGACCACCCAGGTGTTTCTTCAAGTGCAAGAACAAATGGTAGTCGCTGGGCGCCAGATCAGGGCTGTATGGAGGATGATCTAGAGTTTCCCATTTAAAAGATTTGATGAGATCTTTGGTCCGATCATGTGCACAGTTTTTGGGACAGAAAAGGAGTATTGCTAGTGGAGTTTCTGCCTCGTAATGAGACAATCAATGCAGCGTCTTATTGTGAGACATTGAACAATCTGCGTCGTGCAATCCAGAACAAAAGACGTGGCAAGTTGAGTAAGGGTATCGTTTTGCTGCAAGACAATGCCCGTCCACATGTGGCTAATCGGACCAAAGATCTCATCAAATCTTTTAAATGGGAAACTCTAGATCATCCTCCATACAGCCCTGATCTGGCGCCCTGAGCGACACCATTGTCTCTGCAAGAAACACCTGGAGTGGCTCAGCATCTGTCAAGACGGATAATCGTAAGTTCAAAACATTTGTGATACAGTTGGTTAACAAGTCAGTGCGGCAGAATTTTTGGAGGAGGGTATTCAAAACTGGTTGCCATCGTTATGACAATATGCCGTCAATATTGGACAGAAATCTGATCGTCAGAAAAAGATGAAGTTGTACAGGCTTTCATGCTAAAAATGCCCGTACAATGTGGACTTGCGATAGTCTTTGCACGTCTTTTATATTAATCATCCCAAAGCCCTATCTGGCCCTCACTTACTTAAAAAACTGGTCACATCGTAGAATGTAAAATCACAAACGATACAACAAATAAAGAAAAAGACGCGGCGTGGAGTAAAATAACGTCATTATTCAACGGTCAGGGGAAAAATGTGACTAGGAGTAATGATTCATTGAGGAAACAATGGAGTAATATGAAACAAGAGGCGAAGAAAGGCAAAGCCAAACATCGCGCAGAGTTTTACAGAACTGGCGGAGGACCATCAACAGTCAAATCAACCGATGATTCGCAATATTTGATTCTCTCAGTATTAAATGATACCACAGTAACGGGAATTATATTAATAATATCCATCTCCATAATAACTTTAGTAATCAAAATTACAAATTCTAGTCACTGTGACAGACTTGAACAATGTGAAATTATAAACATGATCTCAAGCTCTCATTATTCACGTCTCAGATGTAAGCTTGACTTAGCGAAGTTAAGGTCTGGTTTTACGTGGTGGAACTGAATTTTTCTGTCAAGTTCAGCTTAAGCTCTAAGCAGAGCTCAAGGCGAGGTGGTGGAACCGGGCGTAAATCATCTATAGAATATGACACTTTCCAAACTTTAAACCGATTAACTTAATAAACAATCTAGTAACTTTTTTTTGATGACATGAATTGCATATAGATTTGGATAGGCCATAGGTACAGAATTTCAAATACTTACATATTTTAGAGGTCAAATATCGGGAAATTAAATATAAAAATCAATAGATCGATTGGCTCAAAAATTTTTAATGATTACCTGCCTACTTCGTTTAATCAAAAGAAAACATTTCGTAACATTTTTATGACCTGTTATCTAAAATATTTGTTAAACGCATATGCTTCCTGAACTTTTATTAAAAGCAACAGCGTTCTTAATTTTAAACCAAGCGTACATAAACGCAATATTTCGTGATGCTTATTTATGCTTCCAGGCCTTGAATAATAAAGTCAATAATCGTAAAAGTTGTCTACTGTTTCAAGATGATAGTCAACTAAAATGTTAAAGTAGACGGTTTCCCGTTCTTAATTCAGCGTCATAAGATACGATAAATATATGAAAATTGTTTTCCGCATATTCGATCGTATTCAATCAATTGTTTCTAATTGTCATATTAATTATAAGCTTTTTTCTTGTAAAACTTTTATTCTTAAAAAACGTAGTGTTTTATATTTAAATCAGGAATATAAGAAGACTTATTGTTTAGTACGTACCTAAATATTATAAGTAGAAAAAACTGATTTTCTAGAACTTATCTTTAGTAATTGATGACGATGAAAGTAACTGTTATAAATAAGTAATAAGTAGGAAGCTTTCAGAACAACGTACCTACAGTGAACTTATTTAATTAATATCGATTCTGGTTACTTAATTTAAAAGTTTGTAACTCTATAAAAAAAATCGTTTCTTGCACAATAATGCTAGATCGAAACAATCTATTTGATTACTAGTTTTCTTCTATAAAAATTACCCTAATGCATTTGAAAATATACCTACCCTTTCAAATACTTATTCAGAATAAATAGTTAGGTACAGTATTTTTTACTTGCTATTTAACATAAATATAAACAATAATCTAAAACATAATTTTAGCGAATAAACATGATTAAATATGACACGCAATAAATAGCTTTTAAATTTTACGAACGTATCCTATGTGGTTTGATTGATTACCACCATCTTAAAAGAAAGATCGCTATTATCTATTCCATAAACTTATAATCATTTCATATAATCCTTATTTTAATAGTCATATTTTAAATATGATAAGCGCTACAGCTTGGTCAAGATGATGATTTACTTGGAATATTGGCAAGAACACAGATGTTGATGCACGAAAAATATTATATTGCGCATTATTAAGGTCCATAAACTTTGCGAGTCGGTTAAAAGTTCTAATGTTGATATTTAGCGCGTCGTTAGAGCTCTTTAGAACTTCATAGATTTTTCTTGCCACCGAATGTTCTGATTCTGATATTAAAAGAAAACATTTGAATAGTTCTCAAACTGGAAGTTAACAAACTACATTTCACATTATCTACGTATTAACAAACATTATCTGCTTGAACGTTTTTTAAATATTTGTCTAGCATTAAATGTTTAGAAGTGATAAAAACGACTACCTACTAGTTTTTTTATAGATTAAATTAGTAAACCGCTTTTCGCGTTCTAATATTTCTATTAAAGCAACGTTTAGTAATAATAAGAAGATAACCTAATGATGTACCTATTGCCTTTATTTTAATACCCTTATCTACTAGAGTCATTATTTTTAAACGTTCGTTGAATGATATACTATAATAATCACGTCAAACTTTAAAGCTTAAAAGTACCTTTTTAAATGACAAGAAGTCTGACCGAGAGATACTTTCCAGAAATAATATTAAATATTTAACTGCGACCGAGAAAAGGGGACTAAAGGAAATGGCCCGACTTCCTGTAAATCGATTCTAGAACTAACGCTGCAGCGTAATATCAACACATCTAATCTTACCACAGGGAGGGTTTCAGGATAATTGTTTGTGGGGTTAATGTCATAATGCAGTAATTGAAATCTCTATATTTCTGCAGTAATAATCTTAATGTGTGGAATATGAGAATCTCCTCGAAATTAAATTTACCAAAGAAATTAATATAAAGTAGTAGTTAACGGTTTTTGTATTAAATACTCTGCTGTTAATCTGCACGGTATGTATGTGACCGTTAAGACAGAAATACGTTAGATACCTACCTTAGCATAATTCAAACATTTATTAACTTTTATTGCATTTTTTTTTTGTTATAGGTATAACGCTATAAAAAATTTTAATGAAGATAAAGACGAAAAAATAAGCTTTCCAATGACGTATTTTAGAATCTATAGTGCTATTTAAAAAAAAAGGCAAGATGGTGATCATGCTCAAAAACTGACTGAGAAAAAAATTAAATATGCGAAATCATTTCCCGTTACATCGTACAAAATTTCAAATTTATATTTCAAACCGTTTGAACAGGGCAGATAGTTTAATTGTCACTTTTATTTAAAAAAATATTGTATTATGTTGTCCTTTTCGTAAAGTTGGTACTATATATTTTCAGTAGGTACATACTTAATTAATAAATATTTTACAACGAAGCTATAAATTAATTAATGTAAACGAATGAGGATGTGTGTTTAAGGTGCGAGATGAGAACGTTGAAAAAAAAAAGGTCAACGACTTTTATCGCGGAAACGAAACCGTTTAACTATACATTTATTTAAGATTGTATTACGTTGTATTGTAAAGTAATAGAAAAATTATTAGAATATCAATAAGCCGATTAATCTTGAAACCCTTTCCAAAATTACTAGGTGTACTACATTAGTGCTGGTTTACAATGCACTAAAATATTATTGCATGTTTTAATATTGCACCTTAAAATTACATTTTGTTATAGATACACTGAGAGAACAAATAGGTGATTTAATAATAATTTGCATTGAAACCCTGTCAGTATTTTACGTTGCACGATGAAGGATATAATTAAATATGTAGGTACCGAGCTTGGTCCAGATCGGTCAGGGTATATATTTTTACCTCTGCCTACTTATAACCCCACTAAACCCTACTTATATTTTGACCAGGTGGATGACAAATATGTGTGCCAAGTTTGGTTCAAATTCCTGTATGTAAGAAATTTAAATGTGCTAAAAAATAATTTTCAGTAGATAGTTATTGTAAATGGCACAATATTTTTACGTACCTACATTGTTTCTATGAAAAGGAGAAATAATTTAAAATTCGTACACCTATAATATAATTGTCATTTTTATTTATTAAGTATTACTATTAAGTTTAAGTATTGCCGATTGCGAGTGTTCTATAAAATTAATTCAATACGTAATCGTTACTTGTAAACGCAGATATTCATTTATATTCCAAATTATCTCGACTATACATTTCCTATGTTTGCGTTTTTTAGTGATCGTATTCTGAAACGAAACGAGATCTATGTCTAGATTAAAACAATTTACGAATTAATTAAAATTCCCTACATATTATAGAAAATAGTTTGAATTAGATAGTTCACACGTGGCACAAATGTGTACAGTATAGGCTGCAACTCTCCCCTATTACATAAAATGAAAACTTGGACATGTTGTACATGTAAACTTGGAACCAAAAAGAAAAATACTTTAACTATGGTAATCTTTTTAAAGTTATTTTATGTCAGTAAAATACGGCGTTCTATTAAATACATTTTTATATAACAGACTAAAACTATAAAGAATGTTTTTCTGCAGTTTTCCGTCTGTGTTGAAGGTATAACTTCTGAAAGCAAAATTGAAACAAAACTGAACCAATTTTATTGAAGTAAATATTTATCATAACGATATCAGTATAAAAATAATTTATTTCTTATAATTAGTATTTTAAAAATAATACAGTAGTAGTAAATTATTATTAGTTAGATATAAAGTAAGAATTCTATTACGAACTTGTTATTTTCTTATTGTTTATTTCGATACATATGCATGAATTGTATTATATAATTAAGCCGGTTGAAGCTCTCAAAACGTCAACGTTTAGAATGTAAGATAACAGAAACTGGGGTAAGAGAGATGTCGCCGATCTTCAAACAACAAAGTTTCTGTAGAATACCTTTACATTTTCGTTTGTACTAATTCTTCCGTTTGTAATTTCTCTACAGACTGAAGATAGATAGGTAAATATAAAAAAAAATCAGAAAAACTAAAAGGCATTTCAAGTCGTCTTTCAAGATCAGATTTTTCTTGAACAGTTTATGATTGATTGGATTTCGGGATTTTCACAACATATTGGTAGTATCGCCCTTACGAAGTTATCCTTAACGAAATGTTTACTAACTGATTACATACTAAAGTTACGTTTTAAAACAATTGTATTTACTGTTAAAAAAATTTTCACCCGACATAACTTTGCTTGCAGTGGAACGTGCAACTGAAACTTTTGACTGCAGTTTACTCTCATATAGTTCTTTATAGCGCAAAAAGTTTTAGCAGGTCGCCCGCCAAAGATATTTATTTATCCTAAAGTTTACAAAAAATGCTGCGCAATAAACCATAACTAAAATACTTACGGTATTTTTCGCAAACCTCTGACGTGCGGCATGAAACAAAACCGACCATCGCCAATTTTAAACGAGTTAAGATAAAATTAAAATATTTTGGTTTTAAACTGCCAACATATAGTGGCCATCGCTAGCAAAAAATAAATTTCTTTTTTGAAATGATCGAACAACTATAGGCTGTACCTATTGGAGTGAAAAAAAAACAATTCATAATTATTAGGTAATCAAGCTTAATATTTATAAATAGAGAATATTATGGTTAACGATCTAAAAAAAATTCATTTCTGTTATCTTCACAAGTTTAGTTCCAATATATTTCCTCTATTTCAGTACTTATGGTTAGGCATATTTATTCACGATAGGTTCTAATACAGGTCATCAATAAAACCTCGTATTTTTACAGTACTGTGCGATCTCGCTAATCTGAACTAATTAATGCAAGGGCCGATTCGGACTACCGAAAAGTCCGAATTATTCCTACAATACTATTATAATATTGGTCATATTTTAATTTTATTTCTTCAAATTTTTGTAATTGAATAATTTAAAAATTATTGGGACGCTGTTTGGATTACGGCGAGTTCGAATTATCGAGATTTCACTGCACTAATAAATTGTAATCTTTATTTGTCATGTTATATGTGTGCAGGTAAATCATCGGTAGAATATTCCACGATTAAAGCTTTAAATTGATTATTTATTATAAATATACAATTTAGTACCTTTTTATCGCTGATGTGCATTGGAACTTATCGTGAATAACGTATGTGCAAAAAATTGCTAATAAAATATATGTACTCTTTAAACGAGCAATATTGAAAATTTTGCTCGGGTCTTGCAACTACAAAGCTATACGTATAATACGTGTAGGTATATATTGTAGAGTTTGATCTACAAACATGTTAACCATACAAAAGTACAAAAATAATCTAAAGGAAAACAGTTCTATTTATTTTATCGTTTCTTTTGCCTCCATGGAGATTTTATTCTGGAAAGGTTATTTTGTGATTGTTTATCTGGGACCCGTTCGTATAGGTAATATAAATCAAATTTGATTTGCCTATTTATTTTCTGTTTTCGTAAAAACAATTCCATACTTATTTAATTAAATAAACAGTCACTAAGAAAGTAGGTACATACGTGCATATAATTTAATTAAGAATTAAACATACTTGTTAAAACATTAATTTTTTTAACTGTTTTAGTTCAGTTTCGGTAATGAATATTTACGGGTCGCCATATTTATTTTTGACTTAAGTTATAAACAAAAAAGACGCTTCTATTTATTTTTTAAATAACATACTTCAAAGTTTGTAATTCATCTTTAAAAATTTAAATTAACTTTAAATTAACGAAAATTTTATTTCTTTCCAAATAATCGTTTAAGATTTCCTAATTTGCCGTGTCTAAAAATATTGCAGATATTAATCATTAGAATAAGGATATTTAATCAGTTTCAAATATGTCTACAACTTCGATAAAATAGTGTGGTATTAGCTTGGCCACGGTTATAATCCACATTTTCTCACTTTCCAGTGTTTCCATCAAATTGTCCTTTATTAATTAAAATAAAGGTTAATGAATAACCAGTGAAGTGTATACATTTTCAATTATTTAATATTCCACTGCCGTTTTTTTTTTTGAAACATTAATTTTTCTAGTTCGTGGTCATTAAATTTCCATTAAGTGATTGATCGATTGATTCCTACTTATCTTGCATATTCTCTAGTCGACTAATGAGTATTTTCGTGAAGCTAAATTTGCAAATCGTTAGTTTAGAAAATCTGATGAGGTCGTCCAGAGTGTGGTTTGGTTAATTTCAAAAAATTTTGTTAGATATCTACCGAAATATAGATACCTACGTAATTTTCTCATCTCTGTGCAGTGCTTGTACGCAAATTAAACTAGAACAATATGCAGCGTCGTACGTACAATAATGTTTTTGTTAACATCTGTGCGACTTGTATTATGTAACGATAAACAGGGTTTTGCCAACGTTTCCGTAAAAAAGTAATTAGGTACTGATATAAATATTATATTTAAAATTACATTTCTAGATTTCTATTATATCTTATCGTGTAAAAATTAAAATATACCTATACACTTTTTAATTAATTCAATTATTGTAATAAGTGTTAGTTGATTATTTCACTAAATATTGAAAATGTTACTCCTATTATTTAATAATCATTTGGGTATCTTTTTAGTACCTATCTCAAGTGTAATCACTACTAGATTAATCTAAGGTGGTTACATCAGTTACTGATACCTTAAGACTGTTAGTTTATATGACTAATTTCTTCAGTGTAACTAAAGTGTAAAGCATTTCTATTTTCATTAGTTACTGGTTATTTGAAAATTTCTATTATTTTTCTCAAAAATTCAACTAGATAAGTGAACATTTTAATTAAATTGAAAAGTCTGTAGGTAACAGTTATTGACAGCTACTGAATATTATCTATTATCAGGTATTGCTACAGTATTTTTGGAAACTGTTAACACAATCGCTGCCACTTTGAATACGATTTATTGAACCCAGAAGCCAAAGTTCAATTATCTAAAATTATGATTTTATAAACCTAGTAAAGTGATAAATCAATAATTTTTTTTGCAATATAAGTACCCCCCCCCTAAAAAAATAAAAACAATAACGATTTACTTTAGGAATAACTTTTTATGTATACTTTTCAAACTATTTTTTAATCAGCACAACATCAGAAATATATTTTTAATTTAAAGTTCATGGTATTCATCGAAAAACAAAATACGGTGTGGCTCCAATCGGAGTGGATGGCATGAACCGAACGATAGCGAACGACTCCGATCGGAGTCAGTGGCAGTCGATGTGTTAATTAACAAGACTAACAATAAATATGTAGGTATCTAATCCAGTCGCGATAAAAATATATAAAAATAATTTATTTTATCCTCTAAACAAATTAAATTTATTTTAATAGGCGTAACTATACATACAAATAAGCAGAAGATATACAAAGCGTACTTCTATAATGATTTTCTTCGAAAAGGTAAAAAAATATAAAAAAATGTATTATGTGTACTGAACGAAAAGAACACATGTAGGTAGTTAAAATGTAAATAATAAAAATAAACCAATAAATTATTATCATATTCTAATTTTTACTTTTTTAATAATCATTAATAACAATTAATTAGTTAATAATTTGATTTTTTGTTAATTTTAAAGTGTAATATGATTACTCGCGTTGTTTCTTTTTATTTTAACTTCATAGTTTCCACGTTCATTCTTAAGTTTTAGAATTTTAATAATCTCCAGTGATTAATTCTTGGGACGTCGAATGTGGGTGGTATCGATTTTTCTTTGAATTGGGAGTTTTACCTTTATGTTTATACGTAAAAGTATCAATTAGATCCCCAAGTGTACCGATTGTCGACACTAAAGAAATCTTAGAATTTTAAAATTCGGTGTTAATAACTGATTCAAGAAAAATACGGCCTATTTAGTAATTACCCTGGGAATAGTACATAACTATATCAAATTTTAGTGGCTCTAATAAAGATAAATATCACCGGCACATTTCTACAAAGTTATGATAATATTTCTAAAGCTAACTTTTGAGCAAATTTACTTAACCAGAGAACACGTCGGACTTTCGTCACATTCAACATTTCATTATCAAGCGTATATTCTATTTTATCGACCTAGTCATTTTTCCTAACAACAGATGTTGAATTGCCGAATTAGAATTTTACTTTCCGGATTCACTGCAACTCGTTATCTAATTGTAAGGTTGTCGTGTCTCTTGACTGGTTTTAATCTAATATAATTTTAAATTAAATTGAAACACATTCTTTTTAACTGAATATAATAATCGAACTTGTTTGTATAATAATATTTTTTTTATCTGTCATTTTATGTTTCTACCTACTACATTATTTTAAATAATCTAACGAATCTAATAGGAGGCGCGAACAATAGATAACACGTGTAAATTTCACTTGGAGTAGTACAAATTTAATATTGATCTTATAAATTTCTTATTAGTACCATTTAAAAGTGAAGCGTGCCAATAATTGGGGCGATGTCGGTAACTGGTGTTACCACCTCACTAAATTTATTACATTTTTCAGTTTTATTTTATTATCGGTAGGTACTTATTGGCTCTCTTTTCAAATAATTGCGTTTGAATTGAAAATGATTCAATGAAATGGTAAAAAAAATCAAACCAATTACTAATTTTCAAGATTGTTTGAACATCTAATTATATTATGAAGGACTACGCGCTATTTAAATGGAATTCTAAGGACCAGTCGATCTTCTTGATTTTTATATCATTCGATAGATAATGAAGGAACGAAAAAATCTTATGATTGGCCTAACACGGAGACATTGATAGGAAAGCTGCAATTTGCGATTTTAGATTAACATAATTCCCTTTTAAAATACAATGCTGCCAATCATTTCTTCTTAAGAAATTCCGTTCACTTTCACTTTAAATAAGTTAGATTTCGTGTTAAAAAAGAACAGTTGTATACGTAAACTTACCTTGAGTTTATTGTTTAATGTTTTTGTTGATATTTGATGTTTATTTAAATGACAAGAAAATATTAAAAATTGTTCAAAGATATACAACAAACACAGCTCGATGAATTTTTTTAAAAACCTTTCTTTAATGGATAATTTGCAAATTTACTATTTTTACTAAAAGCAGAATTTTATTTAAGCCGCCTGATTATAAAGGAAAAATGTAATCACAAGGAATGACAAAATAAAATTAAATATGACAGCATAAAAATTGACATTCAAACGTCTACAATTTCTACATTTTACTCTTATTGCATTCCTAAACTTTGATTCATGCTGCCGATAGGATCTCGGAAAAGCAACCCTAAGCGCATGAAATCTCATTGGGACTATTTATTACACCACTCCACGTCCGTTGTCTAAATATGTCTGGAATAGTCAATGCGGTTAAAGTTCGGACCTTTGGCAAAGAAAACTATTATTGGAATTTGAAAGTTTTTTAAAACAAAGTTGAGTATATATATGGCGATGTACAAGTAGACGTTGACTATTGAAATTAAAATGAAAGCATAAAACCCCTTATATCATATACGACCATTAGTGCTTCTCTTATGTCACTGGATTATGAGATAAAAATAAATTAAAAAATGCTCTGTCAAAGGAAACCGGCAAAAATAAGTATTTTCTAGATATTTTATCTTATAAAAAACAAATTAATTAAATGTAACATCAAACAAATAATAATAGGTAGATATACGTTTCTCATTGTGACTGAAGAGTTTTATAATTAGGCATTTTATTAAATGTCTACATTTATTAAATTAGATCTGTTTAAAACTACATAATTTATAATTAACATTTAATTACTTATGTATATCTAAGTACATTAATTTAAAACTAAAATAATTTAAATGAGACATAGATGCCGTGGATAAAGTAATTTTGATTTGCAATAATTTGCAGTGAATTCAACTGAAAAACTATAGATTTCCAATGATGACTTGTAACGAACCTGCACCAAATGTAACCTATTTTATTTATCAAATGTAAAATCTAGTAGCAACAAAAATTATCTGGAATTTCTAAGTTTTTCAGGTGAAAACATTTTAATTTGAGTAAAGCAAACAACGCAACTAGTGATTATTTTAAATTTAGCTTTATGGCATTTACCATTAACGTTTTTATGTAAGCACATAACTACATTAACTGAACGAGTTTAATGATGAAGAAAATCGCAGATAAAATTTCGGTTCGCAACTGTCGAAAAATAATATTTAATAGAGAAACGACTACTTATTAAAAATACCCATTTATGTCATATTAACTGTAACGTTCAATATAAATTTTCTTAAAGCGCACGCATTTTAGAAATACAACTTAATGCGACTTTTCACCCTTATATGAAAGTATAGTCAGACAATGAGTATGTTGAGCTTAAAAGTCAAACAAGGTAATTTAAAATTTCAGCAATGCTCACGAAAGTAATATAAGGCCAGCAAAAATATCCAATTCACGTTATCGAGCTGATAAATAATGGGAAAAGAACGCGTTCTGCTTCCTGGAGCCCATACTAAGCGCTTGTTGACAGAAACGCGTTGAAGCGTGACTTTTCTTTAAAGTTGCTGTTACCACTCTATACTTACTGCCTTTTCATTATACTTAATTTAGAATTATTCACATTCCTCTGTATCTTCAAATTATAAGTGGTGCCGTTAAACGCTGCACTAAATCGATATCCATCTCCGTTTTTAATAACTTTATTGACTTGAAAACTAATTTCACAGTCAAATATTATCATAATAAAAGTAAAAAATTTGGACGTGATTTATTTAAATTCTAGAAAACCATCACTTGACGAATTACTTCAAGTAGGTAACGAAAATTATCATATTAATAGAACTAATTTATTTATTTATTTATTACTAATTTTTTTAATTAATTTAATCTTGGTGTTGGTGATTGAACAATGCAATATTGCACATTTTAAAAACATTTAATGTATCCACGAAGTAAAGGAAGTTAACGTTTTATTGAATTTACTCTGCGTGTCATATCTGACATACGAGTCAAGTATTTTATTTAACATTAACAAATATAAATACGTAGGTAACAAATTGTATGTTTTATAAATACAATTAAACTTCTATATAAGAAAGTTAATTAATCCTGAAAAAATATTCGTTATCTAGGGAAATTTCGTTATAACACCTTTTGGCGAATATTTAATGCTTCTACAAAAGTTCGTTATATGGAAATTTGACTGTATTTCACATATCTCCCTACTTAAAATTGCTAGATAAAAAATGTATATCTTTAAATTACTTATATGCTATTGTTTCAGGATAATTGGAAATTTACGATTTACCACTACCCCCCACAAGCTTCATATATGTAAGTGCCCATATTTTATATTTGACTAACTATGTAGTAAGAATTTATCGTCACATTTAAAATTACTACTAATATTTATTCCCAATATTGACGCCCGAAAATATTAAACCTATATTTTGTTGAATTTATTTGGGTAGTATTATTATGCGGTAGGTAAATGTAAACATTATACAGGGCATTTTAGTCATAATAGAAAATATTCTACGACACAATAGTATATATTATTTTAAACAAAAAAAAGTTCTTATAAATACGTGTCTTAATCTTAACGGTTATAAAGATATAGCGTGTTCAATTTTAATGTTACCAAAAGGATTGCAGAATTATTCCGCTACTAATATGTTATCAATATAAACATTAATAATATAAGAGATACACCTACTTATTTCTATAAATCGAAATATCACTAGAACTTTAATTATCAATTTCTTCTGTTAGTAAATCTTTATCATTATGGAAAGTTTTTAATTTTAGTGTACGACTATCGTCCTATGTTTTTATAGAACTTCGTAACAAGGACGTGGCGAAGAAGGCGCCCGCTACGGGCACAACTAGGTTTGTGGCGCAAAAAAAAAGTAAAAAGTAAAAATAAATAAATAGATATAAAAGACCGTTATTTTATATCGTATTTTTAAATTTTTGTCATAAATTTTTCATACCCTAGTTACGGCGTAGTTTTTATATAAAATTTAAAAGAAAATAAGGACGATTCTTAAGTTTTTTATATAGTTTCAAATACGTGATCGAAATTACCCACATATTTGGGGAATTGCCATCAAACATAATATCTGAAAGAATAATTATTTGCAATTTAGCCAACAATGATTTAAGGTTATTTTTATGCGTATACATATAATCATATAGGTACCTAAAGCATAATAAAATTAATGTCACTTGTTCTATTTCCTAGCGTAAATGATTTTCTTTGGTTAATCATTCTTGTTTAAGTGAACGGAATTTTTTTATTTAATCCCTATACCTACACATTATTAAATGGATATGGTTTTTTCAAATGTAAGTATTTTTTTCAATGTTATACGTATATTCTTACTTATCGTATTTTTTTGCAATTTATTTATTATTGAACTGTCCTTTTCGAGTTTGGATCAGAGCGTTAATATAATTCGATTCGACGCGTTGCTCTTTATTTTCTAAAATTGTTTACACAAGGTGTCTTGCGTCAGAGAAAAATCATGCATTTCTAATAATAAATAGTTGTGTTTGCTCAAAAAAAAAGAATTTGCAAAAGAATTTTAAACACAACATTTAGTAATTTGTTCTATAATTAAATATTATTAATGATTCTTACATTTATTTCTTTAATTCATAAATGAGTGATAAGTAGGTACGTTTTAAACATTGTACAATTGTATTAATAGGGTGTTTTAGGAAGAATTATAAATGTTCTAAGTGATAGTATGAGCTAGTTTGATGCGAGTAAAAAGTCCGTATAAACAGGTACCTATCCAATTTTCGATGGGTGTGGAGATGCAGCTGTTGAAATGTTACGCATAAAAAGCCTGATAAAAGATATTAAGAAAGAAAAATGCTTATTTATTGACAACATAAATCCCATCACCTCGCTTTAAAGCGTTCTTCAGCTCTCTTAGCAATAGTAGTCGCCACTAAAAATGTTAACTGCGCTCAATCCATCGTTCAAAACATGCTAGATTTAGATGATGTAATAATATTATCAAAATAATTAATAAGTCTTTTATAAGTCCTTTTCTTCATATCTTTTTATGTGCACCTAATATTCAAATAGCTAAATATCTTCACGCCTATTAAAAATTGAATACCTTTTTACTCATGTCAAACTTAGCAGAATTGTCCATATTATCACCTAAAATATTTACTATTCCTCCTGAAACAGTTTGCATATTTTATAATTTAATTATATTTATAATTATTATTTTTTTAAATTAAATTATAATTATCCTACATTTTTTAACATAACGAGATTTGTAAACATATATCTGAGATATGGATTTGACGATATGTATCTGTCATTTTAAATATTGTAAGAAAAAGAAAAACTTCTTTATACTAATATAGATACCTAGGTGCTACTTACTTTAAAATAGATATTTAGTATAGATAACATACAGTAATGACACGTCCATATAAAGAGAGTCGATGGAAAAGATGGTTAAGACCAGATACGTCAAAAGTATAAATTTCACAGCATTTTTAATATTAAAGATATAAAATAAAACTAATTTTTTTCTTTTAATTCTATATATACATCTATCTAAAGCAGTAAAATAATACTTAAATTTCTGCAAAAAGTTTTTAAAGTAGCACCTACATTAACTTGTTTAACTATAAAAACGAACATATTTAGTGAAAAGTTAAAAAATTGGATTTTGTTCCTTGTTTTTTGCGTTAGTTTCTATATTTTTATTTATAAACATTAAACAACTGCAGGTTTACAAATTTATCGTATTTAGGAATTATTATATTAGTGAATTATGTTATATTATTTTCATCTTTTAAAAATCTCGAATAAGCATGGATACTGAAAGTTTCGTAAACTACAACATCACGATGTTCGAGTCTGAATTCAAAACATTAAAATTTATCGAGTGTTGAAAACTCTTTTACGGGATACACATAAATATTGCGTGCCTGTAGGTATATGTTCAGGTGTAAAAGTGATTAATAACCTTTTTAGCATTTTGTTGAAAACAAAGCCTATTAACGGCTTTAAAACAACGTCGAAGAATTTAAAATTTTTATAGTACAGCTCTTATAATTATTTTCATAATCATGCTAACAACATATAAGCACAATGTACTGAATATTGTTTTACTTAGGAAATTTTAATGTATGTTTTAAAATGTATGGCATGTTTATGTATTGGCATAAGTTAATTAAATAAGCCTAAAAACTGAAATTTCGCATTTGTTAATCTATCTATGGAATGTTTTCTTTCTCATTAACGAACAATTTAAATAGATTTTTTACAAAATGCAATATTATTATAAGAAGCATCCCCAATGCGCATCCCCTGCGAATGTGAATACGAATTTTTCTAATCGAAAAATTTATATTTTTCGTCCTAGATACAGTCCTTGAAGGAGGAAATCAAAAAAAGCGTTTTAGATTACATTTTTTCAAGCAAGTTCTTTTTGGCATAGATAAATAATAAAAGCCAACAATTTCATAAGATTGATTGATGTGACTTATAACAATAAGAGTGCTATTTTTGTAGAGAGAATAGTAATAGGATTACAAAAATAATATTTAAAAAGCCACAATTCGAACACATTGGCAAACTCTGCGAAATATCAGACATCTAGGAAACTAACATTATCAATACCAATTCGAAAAATTTGAAAATTTATTAAACACTGTAACTGTGCAACGAATTTTTAACGTTCGGGTTCACCTTAACCCTTACAAACTTCGGGTAATGTTCCTATAAAAGTTGATGCTTTTTCGAATTGTTTTATGTACAGTAAAACTTTGTTACAACGCTCAAAAATAAAATGTTAGATCAGCTAGGATGGACTTTTTTGTCCATTCTCTCTTGATCTCCTTCTGGTGCTTTTCAGAACATTAACCCGTTGAAAACGCAATGTTGACCTCTCATAATTTTCAGCAAAACAAATAGTATTAAGAATTATCTACTTACTTCAATATTTAAAATGATTTTATTTATAAATAAGTGTGTGATGTCATATATACAGGATGTCCATAAACTCTTCTGCCAATTGAAAACGTCGAATTCTAGAAATGATTTTATGTCGGATTGAGTTAAATCACTCAGTCTACTACATTATAAATCATAATTTTTTATATAAATACTTAACATTTCTGAGGTCAAATTTAAAAACTTTAGTGTTTTTTCTAACATTAAGGTGCTCTTGTTTATTATCGTTATGATGCACCGTTTTCGAAAAAAATCAATTCGAACTTTTCGTGTTTCCTTGCATACACACAAATTTCCCAATCAACTTTGACAAATCAACAAAATAAGCACTGTGTAAATGTGTGTTATTAATGAGATTTTGACGATATTTGCAAAAAATTGTTGGCAAAACGCCAACTTCAAATGGTTGTAACTAACTTCATTAGGCGATTTAACTCAAATGGACATAAAATCAATTCGAGAATTTGACGTTTTCATTTGACAAGAGAGTTTTTGGACCTACTACTTTTTTCGTAAATGTTTAGAATCATAGTACACTCTAGACGTGTAATTATGCTAATTAAAAATATTCTAATCTTACATATTAGCACCTATGTATATTTATAATTTAAATAGACTTTTTTCCTGTTTATTATGCTATCCCGTTTATAACGCGCTTTTTACTAGGGCGCTTAAATAGCGTTATAACGAAGTTAGTACATATCATAAGTTAGTACGAATCATAGTACACTCTAGACGTGTAATTATGCTAATTAAAAATATTCTAATCTTACATATTAGCACCTATGTATATTTATAATTTAAATAGACTTTTTTCCTGTTTATTATGCTATCCCGTTTATAACGCGCTTTTTACTAGGGCGCTTAAATAGCGTTATAACGAAGTTTTACCGTAAATACTTCAAGATAAAGTACCTATAATTTGCATTTATCAAAAAATATGTAAAACAATTTCTCACAAAACTATTTTTAAATTAAAATTACTAATTATTTAAATAACAAAAAATCATACTTATAAAACGTGTTATTATAAACAATAAAGAAGATTTATTTAATTCTAGTTAACTGCTTAAGTACCGTAAGGACATCGCGATATAAATTCTAGAAAATAAACATTTACTGCTTTTAAATATTATTTTAAACGACATAATAGCGTTGCCACCGCCGGCCGCCGTCACCGCCGTGCGGCGATGCAATTAAGTACCTGCTTAATATATCTATTATTAATGTAATTTAAAACTACACTCAAAACGTGTATTGTGGGTATTGTCGAAATGAATTTTTAAAATCAATTTTATAAATGGCTAGCTACACATTACCGCATTTTAACAACAATCGTGGAATGAAAATATACTTACGTTTAAACAATTTATTTTACAAAATCTTGAGTTTATTTAACTTTATTTTATTGGTATTTCTAAATTATTCAAATACCTGAGTAAAGTGCATATACCAAACACCAATATTTAATTAAAATAGGTATTTATTATCAACTGTTGCTTAATATATTTTCATATTTATACACCTAATTATTTTTTTACGTAGATTTCGAAATAAAACGGTTTAAAAAAACAAAAGCAATAATCTGATAATTACAGCTTTGAATTTACCAACGATTAAATTAATAATTATTTTCCTATTTATAAGTAACAAATATAAGTAGGTAACTTTTACGCTTCCTCTTTATTTCGTAATGTTCCAACTGTTTTACGGTGAAAATCTTATCGTTAAAAGTAAAAAGTTATTGAATTTCAATTTAAAACAAACCACACAACAATCTACAGTTGAAGGCCATCGTTTTTTTGTTTAGACTCCAGTTTATTTTCGTAGTTTTCAAATCTTTGTTATTTATTGAAGTACCCTTTCGCAATAAATTGATGGCATAAGTGTCGGCTGATTGCAATGCGCATTTTCCCATTATTGGAGCTCTCGTAACAACCGCGTGAACACTGCTTTGCTGAATCTAGGTGTTTATAGATTTTACTTTGTGCTTGCGTTAAAATGAATTTCATATGTAATTAACATTTTTAACTTATTTTTTTTTGTAATAGAACGTCTTTCTGAGATACAAATTCTTTTAAGAACACTAATCTAGAACGAAGTGAACAGCAATTAACTATGAATCAAAAATAAACACTTAACTAAAGCTATAATTTGGCACGATGTTAGATTTCGTATAAATTTTATGAAAGAATCTTCTAAACCAACATTATGTGATACAATGATAAGTAAAATCACAGAGAATCACGAACTTCGACTAACATCAAAGACAATATTATGTTAATACATCCAATTTTGTTTTTGCACTATAAATACGTCCTCGAAAAATTTGTGCAAGAGAAAAAAATGTCTGTACCGTGTACAGTTAGTTAACAAAACTAAATTTAAACGGATAAAAATCAAAGTTATTTGAACCGTACGAAATAAAAATATAGTTACTGTATAAAAATATAATTGGTAACCTAATTACTTTTGTTTTCTCTAAAGCGTGTTATTTCAAAATCGTGTAAAATAGAAGATCCCGCAAAATGAGAATTTTTGTTAATAATTGTGTATACAACGGCGCCTCAGTAGGTATTTTCGCACATATTTCCTGTGATCTACCGTAAATGTAGCTACCTTAAGCTTATAAAACATTTATCTAATCATATAAATTGCATAAGCAGGTAACTCCTATGCCGGTGTTCCTTTGAAGTGCACGAGGACAAATAGTTTTGACGTCAGTACACCCCGGTTTTGGGGCGAACGCATAATGTTTAAAGAAATTTTACTCTATCATCTCAGACTGTCAAAAATATACATTGAAATTTCTTCAATTTCTTTTGTAGTGTCTTAGCATTCATGTTAACTATTTACTAATGCTAACTATATTTGTTACTATTTTGTTTAATTTCTCACAATATTATGATAAATGGAATATTTTCTTGTAAATCTGTTTTTCTGATTAGGTTAGCGATTAGGTAAATCGTTTTCTATAGTAAGTATATATAAGTATCTATATAATTCGTTTTGTCAATAAATATTATACGTATTAATTAATTTATAAATCATTTATTAAATGCAAATCAATCTAATAGCTGCAGGATCAAATTTATTATAAATGATGATTGCCATTTTCGTTCGGAAAAACAATTTATTTTATTTTTATATAGCTACTGTTGTAATTAATTACTTACTTACTTATTATTATTATTATTAGGTATTATTTTATAATTATCAACGAACTTAAAATGTTTTATTCTTCTTCGTTTTAAGTCCATTCTGGCAAATCATTATTATCTAATATTCTAAATACTTGCTTATTACTCCTCGACACTGAAAGGTATAGAACAATATCTAATTATGTATATGCGTGTGTAACTTTGTTATATGACATGGATTAGTTTTTATTTTCAAAATTTTGGGAATTTCAATGCCACTATCTTACCCAATATTACATTTTTGTAAGTATAATAATTATAAGCATAGGCACTGATTTTAATTAGTATGAAAAATATTAAATTGTACTAATTTAATTTGCAATTCTTGATAGGTAAGTTGTGTAAATGTAAGCCATTCATTACGAGAATTAAGGTGTACGTCAACAAGGTCGTGTATACGAACCCTAACATTAATTCCAATCCGATCGATTTTTTACTCATGGGACATAAAATACGTAATTCTAAACGGTTAAAACTTTTATCCTCGATATCAGAATTTTGTTTTTTTATACAAATTGGAAGTATTACAAACATCTGTCAGCTAAACCGTTATGCCTGTTATAATGCGTGCATCCGTAATTAAAAAAAAATATTTGTTGTTTTTCCACATTTTTTTTAAATGCACCCAATAGATGAGATTCGTGTTACTTATTACCTACTTACTCTAATTAACTTGTAAGTAGGTATTTTAATCAATTAATAGATACTAGCTTTTTGGAAAATTTAGTTTAAAGTGCCTAGGTACATTTTATATAGTAGCTCAAAATATTCGATGTAAGTGGATTCTTGTACTATGTCGACCCTTCAATGAAGTCTATATCTCAAACTCGTTAAACTATAGCAACCTCATAAATCACTCGCCTCCATCAGTCTTCGTAACTTTGCATGAACAGTATTCGCATATATTGGGTTTCGGTTAAATTATAGCTACATTGTCCTTTCAGATCCCATGATCCCCGACGAGTCATCTTACAAAATTTAGTGTGAACGCCCGCACAGCAAACTATACGCTACAACTTATATTATTAAAAAAATTTCACAATAAGTAGTTATGTATTTCCATAGTTTAGGTACCTACTTATCGTGTATGGTGGGTGATACAACTTTTTCGCTTGAGATACACAGAATTACAGGAGTGGGCACTTGTAATTTTGAACCGAGAAAAGTGTTTGACGGGCATTTATATTTATTTCGCGTAAAGGATAAATTATTAGAGCATTTTTTCAAGAAGAATAGTTTAAGACAGTTCGTTTTCATTAAATCAAACAATATATTATAAACCTTGCCGTTGGACGACTGCAGAAGACGGCCAAGACAAATTCTACTACTTTAGACTTCGTTGTGAATACATTTCGCAAGTTGAAGATCACATTTATAAAAGTCTTTCTTTGCGTCAAAGTTCCGTCCCCATTTAGATAGCGCATATCGCTCGCTACTCAACGCGCAGATATGATGCAATTAATAACACTTTAAAGTTATTACGCTTCATTCCTCGAACGTTTTATATTTAATGCAACATTCAGTAATAATTTTTAGAACATCTATTTTAGATATTACAATTTATTACTAAGATACTAAATAAGTACCTAAGTGTCTGCATGATTTGAGAATTTAAAATAAATACGAATAGGTACTTATACTTATTAGTGAACTGTTAATAGGCATTATACTGCTCATATTTTATCGCAATATACGGTGTCCAAAAAGTGGACGACCAAATGAAGTGAGGTCATTTGTGCTTATCCAATCGTTGATGGTTCGAAAGTTATTGTAAAATTTGTATTTTTCTACGAAATCGCTGTTATATTATTTAATATTCAATTATCTATTCTGGGAAATCTAAAGATATTTTGTAAAAACAAATAATAGCGAGTATTCCGAAGTTTATTATTTACATAATGAAACTGCCAAATATGGACCTAAACCAAAGTAATTTATCTATGCATTTATCTTATTGTCAGATATTTGATAACGTGGAGTTAAATTCAGTTGCTTTAGAATTTAATCGCACTACATATCAATGTTTCTTTTTGTGAGATTCAAATTGAATTGCTGAACTGACGGTTTATCTGCTCAATTTTGTAAATATTTAGCGAGTATTTCAGCTGAAGCTATTTGTTACATTTTTGATTTGTCATTAAAGAACTGGCGTGTTTCCCAATTATTGAAACAATCTTATATTACAGAACGATTATATATTTATAGACACATTGATGTTATTTATATTGACCTAACTAAAGCATTAGACAAGGTGTATCATAAACTTTTAACGGATTTGTCCTTACGTGGCTTATTGTTAGCTCATACCTTAAAAATTGAATTGTATTCAGCAATCAAAATTATAACAATTTTCATTTTAACGAATTTATAGCTACCTCGGGAGTTCCTCAGGGTTTCCAATTAGGTCTATTACTTTTTATAATCTCTTTTAACGATCTATCTGAAATATTTCGAGTCAATTTTTTAATGTTAACCGACGCGGATATTAGAAGCAATTAATGTGTCAGGTGATGCTGCTGTACTTCAGCAAAATATTGATTTATTTTATACGCGGTGTGCTTTACTAATGATGCTACATTAATTACAAATTAAATGCTATTACCTATCCAAAAGGTTATAAAATAAATTTTAAATTATTTCGTGAAAGCAAATAAGTACCTATTTTTTACGACTACTTCATTTTCATTAATTTATTTTAACAAATTAGAAAATTATAACCACGTAATAATTAGTTTTTTACGACAACATTATATTTTTATTTTTTACGGTTTTTATTTTTAATAAAATAAGTCCTATATTTTTTTTATTATTTTGAGTTTTACACTTACCTACACTTTATGTATTAATATTTTACAAAATATTAAATTTTAAATATAATAATTTTTACGATTGCTCCAGTACGTTGCATATAAAAAAGTTCCGATTCTTAAAATTAAATATTAACAATTAGTACCTAAAACGTTAAAAAAAATAATAGAAGAGGAATTGCATTACCTATCACCATGTATAAAATGTATGACCAATAGGTAAATACATATTATCTCTACGCAATTAAACGCAATTTTGACATTAAACATCTTCTTAACGTTTGTCTATCTAACTTAAATAAATGCAACCTAATAGAAATATCGTTCGAATCCTATATGGATAAAAAAATGTATCCTCCTATCCATTATATCAGAAGGGGATTTAGTGAACCAGTGACCGTTGCCATTATGAGTTTTGCAAGATCTGGGTTCACAGAACAAAATAATAACGATTTACTTCCGTCCTCTATTCATATAAATTTTAGAGAAGACGTTTATAGAATGTGCGGACGCAGAAAATATAATTTCCCAAATTCAACAAAATTGATCACACAGTCTCGAATATGCTGCTTTAGAAAAACTCTTTGTATTAACGTTGACTTGAAGGTCTACTAAAAGGGCACAGAAAATTTATAATTATATCAAATCCAGATCACCAATGCAAAAATAAATTGTGATAAAAATTATCGATGTAAACCCAAAATTCGCGGAAAAACTAAAAAATGTCTTAAGTACTTACAGAATTTTTAATCTCGCCGCAATAAATAATCAGGTAACGATTTCTAAAATATTTTAATAATATAACTTCAACATTCTGCCGAAACTGGAAAGTAATGAAAACATACAAAATAACTGGGACGTATCTAAATATTATTATATAATTTTCATGGTGAAAGATCGCAAATGTTATAGGCACCATATAAATATTGAAACTTCTTCGTGATTAAAGTTGTTCATTTATGTGTGTATCTTCATGTGTATGAGCGTATATACCGAAAGAGTAAATATAAGTTGAACAAACATAAAATTCTTTGATGCAATTTGTAATGCAAAAATGCATATTCCGGCAAACTTCTATTGTACCTAAATTACATCAATAATTATTATAAAAAGGACTTTGTTGAAACAAATTATTCTATTTTATTCAATTTCTCGTGAACAACTGGAAAAATTAAACAAATAGAATTTTTTATTTATTATTTTTTTCTAGATTCCGTTAACAATCCTTTTTACTACGCAACGTACTGTAGAGTTAGTCCGCCATTTTGGAATTATCTTGTATAAAACTATCGTAGTGTATCTTCTGCATATTTACAGTTGCATTTTATTTAATTTTAAAAATTAACTAGGTAGTGCAAGTCTACTTTAACGATTTTAAGCTTAAATATTGTCTAAAAAAAGACCCGAATTGTCTATAATAATACATTATGAAAGGTCATTTTAAAATTACATCTTAATTTTGAACTTCTGTTTGGTTGGCAAATTTACTCTAGAATTTAGTTTCTTGCTCCGGGAATTAACTTCTACTCAATTATGCAAACTTGCCCTAGAAGCGTCTTCAGCATAATTTTGTTTGATGACGGATTTTTTTTAATCAAGTAAAACTGAACTTCATGTTAAATAGCCACCTACTATTAAGATGTATTTGCGACAATAAATTACAATATTATCTACGATATACGCTCACCTACAGGGTAACTAGTAATATAGGTACAACCTAGTATTAGTTAATTTATAGTTTGAGTTAATTACTATCGGTAATTAAATGCGCTAACGGTGTCGCCAATGTAGTTTAAATACATTAATTTATACACATATTTTACAGAAATTACGATTTGAAGTTATTTGTATCGTTTCTGACACGCTTAAAATGAAAAAGGAATGAAATGGCTTAAAAAGGGGCATTTTTATCTTGTGATTATATGTTTATTTTATATAATTATGTAGATTGTAGAAGATACATAATGTGTAGTTACATATATTTACCTACTGTTTAGGGATACAAGATATTATTAATTTCAATTTAAATCTTAGGTATTTATACATATACCATTTATGTATATGTGTTTAAAATAGTTATATCATAATTAATCACTTCTGGTCGTATGTATTAATTTAAATAGACAGTGATTAAATTAGTCAATTAATTGTAACCTTATTATTTTCATTAGAAGAGTTATATCCGACGTGTTTTTAGAAATGGTTTGGCATGGCATATAAGTTGTACAGGACGTTCCTAAACAAGCAGTATCGGCACTTCGATCGTCCATAATTAGATTTCTATGCGATTTTCGGACCCAAGTTCCACTTGTCAGCAAATTTTCCGTTCTTTCCAAATTATATAGATATTGCAATATAGGTATCAATTAATTAAAAATACAATTTTATTTTGTTTAACTGAAGTCATGTTTTAAATGATTGACTTATTATTTTAAGCTATCCATGTAGATAGGATATCTACCTAAACACGTGCTTTTCAATGTTTTACTAAAAATGCGGGAGAGATGGATGCATGCGTTATTTTTCAATGCTCGGAATTTTCAAAGGAGAGACATTTATATCTCAATTTATCAATATTATCCCAATTTGCATGCGGTATTATAGGTTCAGTTCATCAAAAGTGGAGATTAAAGTTCAACGGCTTTTATTGTGGTTATTTAAAATACGCCTTTCATGTTACATCGAAAAGAACGTTCTTCTATTTAACATAGTTAAAAAATAAAACACTAATAATAACAAAAAATAATAAACATTTGACAACAGATGGCAGAACAACTTAGAATAAACAATCATTTTTGTTGCGAGCTGTAATAAAATCGACATGATAAGCTCTTAGGGCAAGTCGTCAACTAAACAATTTAACGTTGCCGTTGTTTTAACCATGTTTCGCTTTATTATGTCATCTTTCGCTTCAGAGAAGACATCAACATTATCAGTAAAATAATTTTTGTGCACGAGTTTACATAAGTAGGTATAATATATTAGGAGTATTATATTAAACCGAAGTATAATTTACGTTTTAGCATTAAATTGTAAATTTTGTTTTAAAAGGAACGCTATGAGGTTCTGTTTAAAATTTCATTATCACCTATTAAATTTTTAAATACTACCAACTTGTAACTATTTAATGTGATTTCGCTTTTTTACACGATTACGCGATTAAATAGGTATTTTATAATAATTATAAAAAACGGTAAAAAGTAATAATATACCTGTACTGAAAACAAAGCCGAAATTAACATTAAATGTTTCTCTTAACAACAACTACTACATTGTATATGTATTTAAGAAAAATTCGTCGATAAAAAGAATAGTATATGTATAAAAGGAAGTTATTGGGTAAAAAAAATATGAATTTTCCATTAAGTAGGTAGTACATTATATGAGCTCTTAATTATAATTACCTAGGTAGATAGATACTTTTTTTTAGTGATGTACACTCTGAATTAAAATTTTGTATTTTGGTTTGTTACATAATAAGTATAGATAGATATGTGTTCATCTAATTAAATCCAAATATTAAAAGAAAAAGCAAGGGGTTTTAGAATGGTTTGTTTTCAAAACTAATAACGTAGAAAATTGAAGTAGGCGAAATTGAAAAGTTATTCAACCTATTTCAACTTTTAAGCGAGCTCCCAATAAAACATAAAACATTTTTCCCTAAAATGTATTATAGCAATACTGTAACGGTTAAGCTAAACTCAAATGTTAATTTCTTATTAATCCTATAATTATATTGATTATTAGTATAAATTTTAAAATTTCAGGAAAGAATGCGTGTATATATATATATATATATATATATATATATATATATCATTTACGATGGAAATAATTTATTTCCACATTTAGTTTGATCGTCTTTTTTGGTCCTTTATAGGATAACTTTTTTACGGTTGTATAATTGGATTATAGATTTTTGGTCTGCACTGATTTATATTTTCTTGCATTGATATCCATCATTTGTTCGATTTACAAACTTAACAGAAACTTTACCCTGTAGATATCGTGGCAACTTTTTTATATCTCGTTTGCTTTTACTGTGCATTACCTTTAATTGTTGTGTTATTGGAATAAAAAAGTCAAAATAAGATAAATTCTAGTCGTTCATGAGAAGTTCACAAGAAGAACATTACTGGGTATCTACTGTACTCTGTACATACCTAACATAATAATATAAACTGCGTAGTCAAAAAATATTGTATTATAAAATTTTATGATCTAACAATTTGTTAACAATTTTAAGAAAAAATAGAAAGAAACAAAATTCTAAAAAATGAGTCTTTATATAGGGTATATTTTATCCAAGCGGCCCGGTCTGGCAATTCACATCATCAGAAAAAAGTTACTAGATCGTTTATTTTGTAATTCAGTTTAAAGATTGAAAAGTGAAATATTCTATCGATAATTTACCTGCACACATATTAGTTAGTATAAAGAAAAACTACAATTTATTAGAACTGTAAAAATACGAGGTACGAGGTGACAGCATCGTGTGAAACGTTATTATCTAGTAACCTTGCATTGATGAAACGTGAATCGCCAGACATGTCGGATAGGTCTTTCTCTGCATGCAATGGAATTCGAGTAAAACTACTTTATTAAACTTTACCTATAATAAAATTTGAAACTGCAGATAATGATAATTTTTATGAATACCCATCCCTGTAAATAATGTTTCCTAAGTGCAGTTAAAATTTAATCATACGAAAATCTAGTAGGTAAACTATTATAGAAGATGCGTTTTTAAGCGTAGTAATCCCTTAACATTCGCGGGGATTACGTTCTAAGAAACCGTCGCGAATATCGAGATTATCTTCTTGTGCAAGAAATGGGGTCAGTTTCTACGAAATGTTAATTATAGTGGAAAAGGCAATTCGAACGAAAAAAATATGCGGAATTAGGGCGGAATACGAAAGAAGAATGTGCGGAGCTTACGCCACACCTGCCGGTTACTTTCAATCGTGACCTTAAAGCATTGGCAGAAGGATAGAAAACTAAACTATGGTAGGACTTTCCATTTTTCTTTCGCGTCTCTCACTGTACATGCATAGATATTAATTACATATAATATCAAATGATGTTTATTTGCTAGACGATGGCCGAAGATATTTGCTGATTTGTAATTGTTTAACAGAACAAATCTGTTCTTTATAAATTTCATTATAAAGACGGGTTGCGGCCTCGATTTCACTTTTGAATTTAAGGCTCCTCACCAGCGAAGGGTCGTTTTCTATTGCTTTTTCAACATGCGATCAATAGACCATAAAAAAAATCTAGAAAAAGCCTTAGTTTTGTTTGCTGCTAGCCGCAACCGCGTTGCCTTATTGCACATGCTATAGTGTACCTAATATATTACTTTCCATAAAGAAGAACGAATTATCAAAAATAATTTCAACATTCCAAAGAAATACAATAAAAAAGTCATTAAAAATGCCTGGATTGTAAAGTTTGTACCAAGCCGAATATTTAATTTGAATAAAACGAAGCCGCAACAAATAAATTATTTGGAAGAAAATCTGCAATTACGAAATTCATAAAACTTCTAAATACTTCTGCTAAAATTTTTATTTAAGATTTGCCTATTCGCTGCAATTTAAATTTGCATTTTTCGTATGAAAGTTGTATCGAAGTTATTTGTTACAGGAGCTCAAATCTTTTCGGTTTTTTTTTTGTTGAGAAAACGATAATTATCTGCGTTTGTCTATTTTTCTAAGTATCGATATAGACGAAACTCGTTAAGCAGAAGTTGATGGAAGAGGCCCAGCTTACTTCGAGTTTCGACGTAACGAATTTTCGGGTTATCGAGGTTATTGACAATTAATTTAGAGTTATCGGGTTTTTTCTTAATAATGACAGTTGAAAGTCAACCAAAACGTTGTAGATGCACGAGAACGACTGACGGAAAACTTCGAATTACAGAGAACCTTGACACGTGAATTCGACTTACATTGGAGTCTTAAATTGCTCTCCGATTAGGACCTTCATTTCGCGTTATAGAGTCTTGGATTCGAGTAAACGCGTTTAATAATACCTGTAGATGAATTGGCGAAACTTGTGTTCACTTTGAATTACCGAGGATTTCGACTTTGCGAGTTTTTACTGTAATTTCGTCCTGTAATTTACAACTTTTCGGTACTTCAGTTTTCTGTTTCTGGGAAAGTATTACGTAAAACGTTTAAGGGATTAAGCCGTACCTAGTTGGATTGTCACTTAATATTTAAGTTATTGCTATCGCTCGTATTATTTATTACAACACATAATTCAGTCTTTCACGTTCCAGGCGATTGTCTTATGAACGTTGAAAAGGGCCGCTATTGTGTCTTTTGATTTATCGGTACAAGTATATTACCACGTAATGAACCAGGTCCTGGAATGAAAATGACTTACTACTCGTGGATTTCTAGGTTTTAATGAAGTTTTGAATTTTTCGTGTTTTATATTCAATTCTACTATTTTTATTATAAACATTACTTTTTATGGATTTTTAAGCGCCCGGTTAAAAATAAACGTCCAGATTTTGTAATGTTAAAAAGTGACGTTACTTAAAATACTGGTGTTTCCTTCTAGATTAATATTGTAATTTATTTGTTTTTTCATTTAAATTCAAAACTAATAAGTACTTATATCAAAATGTTTTTATAAACTTTCCGCTTACTTATGTAGTATATAACATAATAGAACGTCTTCTATACAAAGACGGTTCGAGTGCTTATTTAGTGCCTACGCTTGAACATTAATTAAATGATATGATGTTTGTATATCTTGGAAACGAATTCTTTACCGATTAGTATTTAGAACACTAAACAGTTAACAGTAGTACTATAATACTACTTTTGTTAATACCTTTAATTTCTAATAAAGATATAAAATATTATATAAGGAAATTAGAAAGAAACGATAAATAAATACGAAAGATCGTAGTTATTAGATAATAACACTTACCTTGTGCAATGCATTTGAAGATCAATTCCAAATTTCCAATGAGTACTATAACGATCCATTTAATTAATCCCATCTTTAAACTTGACACCTCTATCCGTTGCTTAAAAGACAAAAATGTGAGTCTCTGCAAAGCATGATGCGAGAGCACATTTTATAAGATTTTTAATATTATCTGTAAACGTTCATTTTTCAGTTTTTATTAAAAACAACACTATTAATTAATATTTGCATGTTATTGGCTTGTAAAGTGATTCATGGATTTATTAGTACTTCCGTTTTTTTTTGATATCATCCAACTGTCCAATCGATTTACGTTATATACATATATATGTACATGTATACGTGAGATAAGTATCCAGCACACGACTGACACTAATGTACGAACGTTCGGTTCACTCGATATACCGGTGTTATGTTTTTGCTACATGGATATAAATTCATCGATTTCACGTACCATTAAACCAAAGCGGCCTGGTGACAGTAAAATAAAAGTAAATGTACTGCAATGTGAGCCGCTAAACAGCGGGCGAAATGGTTGCTGTCGTCATCGTTGCTCCAACAATTCACAGATTTCTAACTTGCTAACATTTCCAGATAATTGAATGGCGATCGATTTTCAATCTGAAATTTAAAAATAACATAAAATTAAAATGACATTCGGCCATCACAATAAAAGTAGAAATGAGACGGAAAAAGTATTTCGATTACCTACTTTAATGTATTCGGTAACGAAATAATTCAATTTAACGTAAATATAATTGAAATCCTAAATCGTAAAAGATCCATTCACACGCGTCACCGACAAAGTTTAATATAGGTAAAGAAAATTACAATGAATTTTATTATGTCTCTCAGAAAATTTTTTATTAAATTTTTTCGGACTATGAGATTGTTAACGATATAATGGAGATTTTATACTGCTTTAAAGGTATTCATGACCTTTTTTTCATCCCATGTATGGACCGCAAAGGTAAACAAAAATTATGAACAGGTCACGTCCTTAGATTTTTAAATCACGTGATTTTATTTAATTTGTGTATTTTAAAAGAAATAAAGTGTGAGTAAAATAAAGTATGAGTAGGGATATATTTATAGCTATATCAAGAATGATTTCGTACAGGTTCACGCATAAAAACATTTACAAACAAAAGTCGACAAAACCTTTTTTTTTACAATTTTCTAATATTTAAAGCTACTTACCACATTTTATTTATTTCGTGGAATTTTTATGTTGTACTAAAATTTGATTGTCTACGACTAATAAAATTTATATATTATTTAGTTTTTATTTAAAATTAAAAATAATTAAAAAAATGACAGTGAGCTTGAAAAATAATTGTAAAACAATTAAAGACATTAAAATAATCGATGAAAGTTTCACGTGAAACTGATTCGTACTTTAACCGAAATATGGTACTATGTCGTATTTCGTTTCATTTACATACATAGGTATTAGGTGTACAAAACGGTTTCATGAGAATTGCTTGAATGGAGAATTTCCCCCCCCCCACCCCCCGTTCGCCCTCTTTCGCGCACTTTTGAAAATGGACGTGTTCGGTGAAATAAATGTTTACCATCAAATAGAGCGTAATTTACTCTCCCGTAGTCTGAATAAAACGTTCACTACTGTATGTATCTACATGTTTCGAGAAATTCTCCATTCGAGCAATTTTCTGCGCACCGTATAAAACATTTAACCTGTTATTTCATTACGAAATATGATGTGAAACATTTCTAAAACTTCAAAGGTGGCATAGGAATGACAACTGTAATTAAGTTTGTAGTTGTTGCAGAATGAATACAAAATGTATTCAATTACGTACATTTTTAAAAGTCTAGACAACTGACACGACTTTTATAACAGCGTTGAACTCGTATAACGTGGGTAGGTAAATTTGAGGAAGCTTGCCTTTTAAAAAATAACGATATAATAAAAATTAGGTATTTGGAATTAACGTTGAAATTACTCAATGTTAATTAGGTACTAATTGTTCTTGCTTTTATAAATTTATTAAAATTATTGGAAATTCTAAAACACAACGATCTAGTTATCGAATCAATTTTTTTTTCTTTTAAATCGACAATATCGTGTCTTTCTGTATAAATTAAAAATATATAACATAAATAACCTTATTTACTTTACACAAAAGTTCAACTTATTTTATTTGATATAAAAGCTAATATTATTTACAAAGGTAGGCATTAAACAAAAGAGGAGAAATCTATTTATCTGGAAAGCTTTCTACTCGAGTTGCTTAATTCGATGTTAGCTTTAACACTTTTTGTCGTTGATGTTTGATTAGTTGTAACTAAAAATAATTCAGCTCTTCAGATGAGAAACCTTTTGTGTTGTAGGCTATAGTAGTAATTCACTGAATCAAATTTAGACTTCGGCCAATATATTGTGTGATCTCTTAAATTTACTGCTTGTTATCACTTGATTATTAGTAGGTACCTACGTAAGACAACAATTTTTAATATGCCGGTCTTTAGTGCATTAATGACTTTCAGGTTAGAATTAATTCGTATGATTTCTGGCCTAGAAGTTAGTTAGTATTTCATCCCTATTTTAATTGTTCATATGGGAGCTCTTCGAGCAATAAATCGGTTGATTTATCTTACACTTGTTAATCGTATACCGCACTTAATATTACTTTCAAGTACTTCGATACTGTAGTTTTAATGAAATAAAACCTAAGTGATATATTATTTTAACAACTGTATAATTCGAACAAAGTACATTTATATACATTGTGCGTAATACTTTAAAGGTGTTTTAAATGTCTTTAAATCAAAATAAATTAAACGAATAAGAATTTCCATTCAAAATCGTTAATAAGCTAAAGAATCTATAAATATACATAAAATGTGCTACCTTTCTTTGTCTATTAATAAATATGTAAGTACCTACGCGTTTTCGCTGAGGTAAAGTTTATCAACGCAAAATTCCTAACATTCAATTTTCTTAATTGGAAATTAAACGTTAATGTAACTAATAATTATACTACGACAACATAAATTATCATAAGTTTGTGCGTCTTTATTATTACTTTTTCGTTTGTTTAATATAGTGAACGAATCGCAGCTACTCTCTCAGAGGACAATTTTTATCCACTTAGAAAGAAACTCGATCAATATGATAGTGCCCATTTTTGCATAACGATTCCTAAAGGAACTTTTTTTGCTATTTATATAAATAGCAGACAGTTACTTTATGTATCGTTCGCTCTCATGTTGTATTGGCAATAAGCAGAAATTAAACTAGTGGAAAAATAGGCGAATTTAAGGATTTTTTTTAAATAAAAACAAAAAGCGATCTAAAAGGTTTACGTTTTTACAAGAGGCACGTTTATTATCGTTTGAACAAACAATTTGGCAATTTTCATTAAAAAAGAAACGTTGATAAAATAAAACATCGTAGTTCATATCGTTTTTTCAGCTGTAATCATCCAAAAGCAATCGATCAATCGATCCAAAAACAGCTGAGGCAGAGAAGTACAACTTCTGTATTAAACAATACATAATTATTCTAGTTCGGGCTGCTTATTGTTTATTTCACCCGTTATGATTTATTCTGTATATTTTGTCAATTTTCGTATCCTAAGAAATGTTCAAAAGATTAATTATGTATTGTTTAATACAGAAGTTGTACTTCTCTGCCTCAGCTGTTTTTATGAACTATACTATAAACACGTTGTATTAAAAGGCGTAGGTTGACCAACGTGCTGGCAAAGGTCACGCCGCGTCGCGTCGTCATTATGATAAAATTTTTATCAAAATTAAATAACTTTTAAAAAATTTTGTAACGAACTTCCTAACTATTATAATACCTATACCTATGAATGGTAAATTATTATTTAGATCGATAAACTGTTAATAGCAAGATTCTTAAAGTTTAATTAGATAAAATATAAGATATTTGACATTTCATTTTGACCTTATATTAAAACCCCTATTGAAAGTGGTCCTAATACTTATAGATTACACTGTTCATTCAATCGATATAATGTAATCCTTTAATATAATATTAGAACCTTTTATACAACAAAATGATTTAAGTTGAAACGAGTTCAACTTTGTAAAATCAGATCCTGTAAAGATTCAACTATTTTATCAAACTTATTGATGGCTATGCATATTATGTATTATATACTACTATATATGTAGGTACCGTGAAATGGGGTTAATAGCACTTATGGGGGGGAGGGAATAGAAACAAAACCATGAAAGTATTTATTGAATCAACTGACAATGAGTGCGGCCGTTATAACAAATCTTGCTTAATTCACTCATGTCATGTACAACACACTTTTCCAATCAAATCTACTTGTGATTATTCAATTTAATTATCTGTAATTTAACGTTGAATTTATTTCCAGCGTTGTTGCTATTTCCCCAATGCTATTTAATATTTCCAACGATCTCCTCGCGGCATTCCGGTCGAAAATTGTTGGTTTAGAGTTTTAAAAGTCATTAAGAGTACCATGGTACGTACAAACAAGAAAAGGTTCAGGTTTAGCCTCTCGAAATTCGGGTAGTTATAATAATCACGCAGAGCAAGAATATGTTGTCACCGTCACAAATTTCACTGACAGATATGGAAAATATTGCCGAACGCGCACACTACTGTTGTGCGAGTCTGTGCTACATGTCGCGTCGTAACAAACGAGACGAGATAACATGTCATCAGCGTCAACTTAGTTATGTGATTATATGACGTTCATAGAACTCATAAGACGGTTCTGATGCCAGAATCTTACTCCTGACATATGTAATATCACCCGTATTTCGAAAAACCAAACCCGATTTCGATCTAGAATGTAGAATTCGAAAGCTCGAATTCTTACAAAAATAGAAAAAGTTTATTGAGAGTAAAACATAAAAAGGAGAAGAGTTTAAATTATAAATTCTAAAAATGATGAAAGCGAGGGCATCGGTAAACACTTGAGGCATAAAAAGCTACGACCTGCTAAACGCCGGCCAAGTAAAGCTCTGGAAGATAGAAATAATAAACGGGAACGAAACGTTTCCAAGTTAAAATGCTTTAAAGTCTTTAAACTAATTAGTTTTTAATTGGTTAACTTTAGGTAGCAGAGTAGGCTAAAAATAGATAAGATGAATATAAAGTTTAAATTCCCGATAATACCTACCTACTGTTTTACTTGCTCATTAATAAATATCGTTGATAAATATATGTTCAAACTGAAATTTAACAATGTTTATTGTGTAAATTTAAAAGGGATTTAAATGCAATTGTTATTTAATATAAATAAAGAGCTTAAATTTTGAAAGTAAAACAGTTAGGCATACCTATCTAAAAATTATCAAAGCTAATAAGATATTTAATAAGATAATAACGTAATAAGATACATACAGATACATACTTATTAATTGCTAAAACCGCGAATGGTGATAGATTTTAAATTGATATGTCCTTAGAAATTTTATTTAATTGTGTATATTTAGCACGAATTTTCCTCGATAATGGTTAATGTTATATTACTCTGTGACGCATCGCAATGCTAACGCATCGTAAAACTTTGCTTTTGTAAGCAATAAATTAATTAAATAATTTAATGTTACTTGGAGCGAACCGTAAATGAAGTGAGAGTAACGTTCTTTAATCAAATGATTGAATAATTAACGTTTTATTTTTTTTATCAAAATTACAATGTCCGCTTCCAATTCTACAATTCCTGCTTATACCCTTTAAAACCATTCAATTTATTCTACCCCGTAGCTGTATTTCTCATTTTACTTTTTTTTAAGCGAAAGAATTCTAACAAAGAACAAATTAAACGGAAATAAATTGGGTTTTTGTTGTGTAACTTGTTAATTTAGAATTCGCCGTGAAAATTCTCTATTGAACGGTTAAGTAGATACTTGATAGGTAACATTGTATATGGAAGCTCTTTTATAGGCATGTCTATTATTATATTTAATTGATTTACTTTTAAATTAATCGGTATGTATAGTCGAAAGAGTCGACTGAGATTGTGATACAGTATAGGCACAACCGTTAGGTTTTATGTGGACACGTAAAATTTAAAGTTTCTTCTACTACTACGTTCGTTTTCATCCTATACAGTTAAGTCGTTTCCGGTGTCTACTTATGGTCAGCTTTACGGCGTGTATATATGTAGACATTTCCAAGTAGCTTATTCGTCAGGATTTCGAAACAAATATCGGACTATCTTCCACACTTCAAATCTATTTTCGACGAAAATGGTATTTTTTTTGATAATACTCGTCAAGACCGATCCTTTTGATATCTCGCTTGTTAATTTCTGCTCACTCGGTTCAAAATTAAAGTCCTTTTCGATTTTGTTTCAACATTTTTATTTTTGAGTCATTACAATTTGTATTCGATTTTAACAAGCGAACTATATTTAGTTAGAGGCACTCGCGCAGAGTCTATATGCAGTTTATTACGATCGAACAAATTATAACTAAACGGCAGCGAATTGAAGTTGAAAATCGACGATTTTTTCTGGCGTCGACTATCTCACACTAATGACGTAATTTCTTTTGCTCAATATTTTTCAAGATCTTCGATCCTTTCTCTTTACAATGACAGCTTTACGTCCTTAATAACTTTTGTACTTTTTGAAATATTAAAAAGAAATGAAATGGTGTAACATCAAATTTTGGCTTGCCGTAGATGTATCGAAACTATAAACGTATTCACGTCAACAAATAAAAATTATTTTAAATGTTCAACGCAATAAATAACTGGTCGAAGTATCCGAAAGTTCTCTTTGGATTGCACACACTTCAGTATTAAAATCGCATTTTTCTGTTTTCCTATAAAATATAATAAAAGCCCAGGTTGTTAATTTAATGTTATTTATAATTCAACGATACCACACAACAAGCACACCTAGGGCGAAGTAAATTAATCTTAACTTGCGGCCTAAACCTCCAGAGATCACTTTAATAGTTTAAAGGAAGTCCTACCTCTTGTGAGATTATTAGTGCTCTGCTGCGGGCATTCGTCTCGTGGAAATATTCATAACGTTCCCCCAAAATTCGTACAGTTAATGCATTTTATGATACTACTTGAAACCAGTTATTACTAAAAATGATAAAGGATAAAACTTAACTTCGCCTCTTTATTATAGCCGATCACCTCTAGCTATCTAATACCTCTCCCATTGTAATTTTCATTAACTACTAGGTACAACATCAGTTACGTTTTATAAAAACAATATTAAATGAAAATTTGTGCCCGATAATATAAAATTAAAATTACAAAAATTTATAACAACTTCAAATACGTTTGCATATTATTTTGATAACAATTTAAAACGAACAGCCTCGAATTATTATTAGCATATAAAATGATACATTGGTAAATTTAGGTAATTTAAGTAGGTATCTGTAAGATTTTTATTTTTAGAACATCTGAATACCGTCTACTAACTATATCGTTAACAAAATAAAATACATCAGCAAAAATTTCTGATCTTTCTCTACATATTGATTGACCTAAGAGCAGTGGTACGAAAAAGTATGCCCACGATGTAGGTACAATATGTTTCCTTCACTTCTAGTATTGCTTAGTAAGCTCGGTTTATATTTTTCATCTTTATTTGAATTTTTGTCTAAAATTCGATTTTATTTTTTAATTATTTGTTTATTTGTATAAACTATAATAAGTTCGGTGAACGCTAAAAATTAAATCTACAGGTAAATTGTACCCACGTTAATTTCCGTTCACTCATTAGAAGATGCAAATTTTATCTTTCTAACCACAACATTAAAAAAAAAGACTAATTAGTAAATAAAAATACTAAAATTATAAGTTTCGCTTATGTGTAGATATTACAGACCAGCGGTGGTCAACAGGTCGATCGATATCTATAATATACAGTCGAACCTCAATAATTCGAATCTGAAGGGAAGAAAAGAAAACTTCGAGCTATCGAAACTGTCGCCACAGCCACACTTTCATAGTCAGCTCGAGTAATCGAAATTTTCGACTAATCGAGGTTCCACTGTAGTTTGGTACATTTTAACTGAACTGTATTTTATTAAACGGACATGACGAGCAAAAAGGACAAAATAAAAATTTTCGTTTTGCCTTGCTTACTAGACATATATAAAATTCTACAGCCCACTAGAAATATAACTCCCATTCACAACGAAGAGCGCGAGAGTCGTCGTTCTCTGTTAAAGACAAAGATAAAGCTACAATTCGACTATCAATAAGAAGTTACCTCGAAGGTTAAGAGAAGGTAACTTCTCATTGTTAATCGAATTGCAGCTTTATCTTTGTCTTTAACTAATAACTCACGCGTCCAAGTCCAAGTAACCATATTTGCTTATTTAAAAAAACTGACAAATGCTATGGGTTCAACTGCAATCTAGATTTATCTAATCATAAAGTTTAGATACACTTATAAATCGATTCGATTTAATTTTACGGGTGACCTTCTCGGTCTTTGCTTGTTTTGGAGATGAGCGTCCGCGTGCTCACGAGACCAGTTGAAATAAGTTTTAAATTACATTTAGTTATCTATATTGTTCACGTTTAACGTTGATATGTATTTGTAATATACATTGAAAATACTCTTGAGGCTATTCAAAGTCACTCGCAAAATTAGATCGAATACGAATTTACAAAATCAAAAAATATATATTAGTGTAAATAAGAAGTTTTTGACATGAAAAAAAAAGGTTGTAATGTAGGTATATATTAAAAATTAAAAACTAATAACAATTAAATTTTACATTTGTAATGAAATTATATAAGCAAAAACAAAATATTACAATTAATAAAACGTATAGGTACAAAATACTACAATGAAATAATTGTAAACAACCCCGTTTTTATTATTGTTGGCCGATTAATTTTCGTTTTAATGTCACATCACTAAACTTGTAGAATAAAGTGTCTTAACAATTTATTAAGACACTAAGTGTCTTTCGGCCATTTCCAAATAGCACCGTAAGGGTCCAAGTAACCTGCGTTTACGGTAGATATCTATTTTAAGTGATCAACATTTCTCCCATTTTCTATAAGGAAAGTTGCAAACGTTCCATAAGTAAATGATTGTTTTACATGACGTCAGCTGTGCTTTATTCGCCAAATTCAATTACAATCGAATAACTTTTAAAGAGAAATTTAAAAAAAAAACATGTCAGTAAGGTAAAATAAATTGTGATTATGAGGTAGGTTTAATTGTTTTTTTTTATAGCACGCTCAAAAAATAAACTTATAAACATTTGACGTGCATAGACAATTTGAATTTTATTAAATAGCAGTTCTTTTAACCCTTTTAGTACCGAACGACGATATATCGTCGTTCGGTGCACTTGCCAAAAATACCAACGACGATATATCGTTGCGCCTTTGTTGGGGCCTTATTGTACTCATCACAAGAGGTCTGTGTTTCAAAATAACTTTATAAAATGTTAAAATGGTTCATATTCGATGCAACACAAGTGAAAAAATGGTTATTAGATTTAACTTTTTGTTATATTTTATGCTGATTAGTGCCGCGGGTCTGTATATGTTAGAGCGATAAGATAGAAACGGGACCCGGGATAGTTTCTCTGGACCATAATCGTAATTTTTATGATGTTTATGATAGTTATCGGAAGAAGGGGAAAAGGTTTGCGTAGTTTGCAGTAGGGTGGATGGTGGACCTGTGCGAAGATCGCGCACAATTTGTAATAATTGCAATAAAGGGTTGCATGGTATATGCATTAGTAAGCATCAATGCTAATAAATTGCTTGTGTAAGTAAAAGTAAGGAAATATTACATATTTTTAGTGGCCAGAAAACTAACTATAAATATCTATAATAACACTTATATTTTTTTTAGTGACGTATTACCAGCTGCACGATCCACTTGTGTAGTAGATCTGTCTGACGCTTGCCGTGCATCATAGCGTTATCCTTCCGTTTTATTATCCGACTTCTGTTATTGTATTGCAAATGATTGCAAAATGCAATGTCTATACATTATACTAAAAGATGTATATAGAGCTATGACCAAATGATGACTTTTTTTATGTGCAATTACCATTTGAAAAAGAGAAATCACTTTTGTACGATTTTTGTTATGTCTTATGTTCATGTTATTCTTATGATTTTCAACAAATAATGAAACACAATTCATATCGTTTTATTCTCCCTTTATTTCCGAATATGCTGCTTTTTATATTTTGTAAATATCACTTCTACTTTCGTTTTTACGAGCATTTTCGCAAACCTCTGCAAATTCGCCGATTCGGCCCGGTATTCTTCGCTTAGGCACGTTCTTTTCGCCGGTACTAAAAGGGTTAATTATCTTTGAAACATTTTAGGCATAGGTAGGTAATTTCTGAAATATTTTTTGTAAGCTCATACCATGTATTTTATAGGTGGTGTTATTATAATTTGCAAACAATAGGTAAATTCATAAACAGAACAAGTAAAGTATGTTGCCATAGCAACAAAATCGTATCAGATAAATATAATTTGAGACCACCAAAATATGTAGGTAGGTACATAAAAAACAAACCAAAAACCTTTATACTTAGATATAATTAATAAACTGTTATATATGTTGACAAATATTTAAAATAATGGAAACAAATGCATCTCATTTTAAATTTATATTATAGGTTCCCTTAACACATTATCGGGGTCTTTTTCATTGATTTAATCTACAGGTTAACCACGAATTGAAGTTATTGCTCAATTAACATGCAAGGTCAAATTTTGATTAGTTATTGTTTTTGACTTAAATAAATAAATAATAGGTACCTAGTGTGTATGTTTATTTTTTCAACAAAAAATACATCCATTTAACAAATAATCCTATAGTGGTACTTACACGCATATTTGATAAAAATTTTAACGAACAACGATTCATATCGATAATGTTAGGAGCACACGTGTGTTTTTTCCGCAGCCGTAATTTCATTCTCATTTCTTCAATTAATTAATCACTTCTAACGATGTTCTGCCAATTTGAAACGCAACATGGGGAAATGTTTTCCCCATTCGTGCATGTAACTTTTTACGATTATTTCGCGGTAGCACTAAAAAACCGCCCATGCACGCCTAGCTCAATACGTTATAAAATAGTATAAAAATACAAATTTAGATATAAATATATAATCCAATAAAGTCCTATATTATATATTTACTTGTTACGTAAATAGCTATTATGAGTTATAACGAAGATGATAAGAAAATATAAGACTAATTCTTATTTTTCTCTATTTTAGGAAATGAAAATCAGATCGGGTCGTTACAGCACTAGCAGGGTAAGTACCATAATTTTAAAAATTTAAAATTTACTCGTAACTAATTTGGGACTCCAAACAGTTGAGCTCCAAACTAATATAAAATGCTCAAAGCTATGTACTTATCAAACAAATGTTGTACTTCTTTAGGGATTTAACTTTTGAGTAGACATACATATTTCGAGTGATATTATAAACAAAATATTAACAAAAATTTAGGATGCGTCTAAGCTTTTAAGTTTTATTATTGATTAATGGAACAAATAAGTTATGTAGAGAATATAAGAGAGAAACGAGAAATTAGTTCGACGTTGATTTTTGTTGCCGACAAACCATCCTTTAATTTGTTTAAACTAATTTCGCTAAGTCCCTACTTGAATTTGGTCGGTTAAAATATGGCCAAATCAATTTTACCCATTTTTAAGCTGGCATTAATTTTTAAATATTAAAAAGACGTTATCGCCAGATAAAAATTCGAAATTTAAGAGTGCCGGTTTATATTATTTAAAGACTTTTCCGGCCTATACGAATCTTCTTTGAAATGGAAACGTTAGTAGCTACATTTTTAATAATATCCGAATCCCTCGTAAATGTCACGTTTAGTAGACGAAATCGGTTGGGATTTAAGTGTCTTTTAAACATTATAAACCACGAGGTTTTGTTGTGTGAACAATTTTTAAACATTTATAGACTTATGAAAAAGTTAAGCAAAGTACGGAACCTATTTGAGGTTAAACTTTGTCATCATATTACTTCTATTTTTTTTTCTATCTGCAATATCATTAAATCGTTTATTGAGTATTAAATACAGTTGCGCTGTCTTGCTATTAATATTTAACTTTTCAATTTTTTTAAGTGCCTAATAGTTCTGAACTGTTCTTTGTAGGAATAATATAGAAATATTAATATAGAAATAATTATATTAATTTTACTTTCGATTAGAACTGTTTGTGTATAATGTACACGTTCAAAAACAATCTGAAGCATTGTATTTATCGCTTCGCAACGTTCATTGTTTTGTCATACTAACAACACATTTTATACACGCCTATAATAAATGATCGAATACCTATGCAGATAATGGTTAGGGATACCTACCGAACGTACTTTGATACAATATTTATAGATAATAGAATCGGAGCAAAAACTACAATTTAACGACAAGTTCAATTACCTAGCTACTGAAATGAAGAAGACGCGCGCGACTAAAATTACTTCTACCATTATTATCGAGAAGCACATTCCGTTTTATTTACGATGCTTTTAATTTACAACCATCATACCCCGAATTTAAGACGTTTTTACCTAGCTATTACGACACTTTAGTACCATTCTATACGAACTTGTGAACATGTTTTCGTTTCTTAAAGCATTCTCTTGCCTATTAAATAATTCTTGAATAAATTCTAAATTTACATCGTTGAAAACGATGCCTAATTAAAAAATAAACTAGGTAAAAATAAATAGAAAAGATGCCTATTTGCGGTATCTTTTAAATAAAACAGTGTTAAGTATTTATTAAATACTCTTTTAGTAAAACTTATAGAATGTTTATTTTAGTTACAAGTGCATTATTTACGATAATTAGGTTCGCCAAGATAGGTATTGTTAAATGAATAAAGTGCATTGTTTCATTTTATGACGATTTTCGATTTACGACAGTCGTCTGGGTAGGCTTTATTTAATTTTCATATGTAAAAATTATAAATATTTTTTGAGATACCGAGATGCTATTGTCGACTATTTTATATTTTTCCTTAAGAAAAACGTATAGGTATGGCCTATCCAAACCTATATGCAATTCACGTCATCAAAAAAATGTTACTAGATTGTTTATTTGTAATTCGGTTTAAAGTTTGAAAAGTGACATATTCTATAGACGATTTACCTGCGCACATATTAGATGGCATAAAGAAAAACTAGAATTTATTAGAACTGTCAAAATACGAGGTACGAGATGTCAGCACTGTGTGAAACGTTATCATCTAGTAACCTTGTATTGATGACGTAGATTGCATATAGGTTTGGACGAAGTGTATATAATATATAAAAATTTGTTGAGAACTTTAAATATTGATTGTCTGATATTTAACCTTCGTTCCTTCATTAAGTTGCTTCGATGAGATCTATTAATTGCTAGTTTTAGATCTTTCCACATAATTTTAGAATCCCTCCCGCCATCTTATTTTTGATTATCTAGTTACATTGCTTTGCCATAAATTCTAGTTAATCCAAAGCGAAAATAATCAAAACGAAACATTTAATAATCGATGTTTTTTTTCGTATTTTTCTGCATGGGTTATGGTAATCCCGCGTTTGACCTTCATTTAGAAAGGTTACGTGATGAACGTCCTCGAATACTTTTATTCGAGGTCTTTATAAGGTCTTTACCTTATTTGACGAAAACTAACTACATTTATTTATTTACAAAGCATTCCAATTTATCATCGCGGCCTCGCAGCGCCCGGTTTAAATAAATCATTAAAGAATTATTAAACATTTTTGTGTAATAACTGTAGTCTATAGCTGTTGCTTAAGCATCCTACTTCAACAAAATCTGAAATATTAGTTGTAATAAATGTTTATGGTCATTTATACTTAATATTTGCTTTGGCATAATACGTGAATTAAAAATTAACATTCTGTATAACGTCATTATAATAACTAAATAATTTAATTTATACGGACTTTTTGTGTAATTCTACAATACAAGGTAAACGTAAGTCACTTTACGTTTACTACACAAATAAACACCGTTTTTCACCACCTGCAATGTCCCTTTTCTTCCTTTTCCTTTCGAAAATTTTTTTTCAAAAAATTGTTTTGGTGATATTCGCTACCGCCAACCTCTAGAACTCATAATTTAGTTCAAGTCACATCTTAACTTTTTTTAAATATCTTTGATAGTTTTTGAGATAATAAGACGAATAGCGAAGGGTAGCTTTTTCCTATCAAGATTCGATCAAATCTGAATTTTCCATTTGCCTATGTTCCCTTATAATTGGAATGGCAGTTCATGACGTGGTAACAGAAAAAAAGTAAAAGAAGACCTAAACGTAAGTCCGCATTAATGAAATTATTTAGTTATTTCTAACGTTTACTGAATGTTAATTTTCAGTTCATATATTATGCCAAAGTATCGAAAACGAAACATTAATTTTCAGTATATTATATTAATATTATTTTTATTCTTTTTTAGGTACAGCTAAAAGTAAGATATATAAACTCAATTGAAAAAAATAATAAATTATTTCAGCGCTTGGCCATTAATGGGTTAAATTGATTTTATCATTTTTTGCCTGTTCGCTATTTCCAATTTTGATTTATTTTAATAGTTAAAGTTTTTCGAGTTAGTGCATAATAATTAAATATTTTATACTTATTATTAAAATTTTGTGGGATTGTAATTAATCATTACTATAGGAAATATGATGTAGGCACATTAAATTTCCGAAACCATCAATAGTGCATTATTACTTTTAACATTGTTTATCGACAATTAATTAATTAATGATACCGACAGTTAATAGTATTCTAATTTTAATAGCTGACTTTTATAAAAGTTGATTCTATTATATTTTTGAGTTCTTTCATTACTATAACTATTCGATAGTAATTTATCATAATTAATTGTCATTAATCATGATAGTGTGAATTTGTTAGTGACCAGTAATCTAATAGTTAAGTATATTATAAAATTGTTATAAGGTTATTAACCGGAATACTCGATACAAATAAAAATACGACATCAAAACAACCCTTATAGTTTAAATTTCATGTTTCGTTTTATGCGTTTATATCAAAATCTCGTAACGAAACAATTTTGTTCATTAGCCTATTACTGTATACATCCGTTTAAAGGGAGGCGCGCTTTAACAAATTAAAAAAGTCATTCTCGGTTATTGGTCGAAAGTAACGGTTTACATGTTATGTATAATAATGTGATCATCAAATGTCAACAGCTAATGCGTTTATTGCCTGAAAATTCATTAAAAAAAAAATTCATAATTACAACGATCGACCCTAACGTTTACCTACTACAATATTAAAAAAAACAATGATCAGTAAAACCGATTAAATAAAAAGCCGCATATCTATCATTTACTTACCACTATCAAAAAAAAACTTAAAATATTTCTTTTTTTCACTAAAGTATGTATGGACTTATCTATACAAATTTTAAAAATTAATAAAATATTGATGTTCAATTAAATCATAAATAATCAATACTTTATGGCTCCCAATACTTTTATATCTATGATAAAATAAATAAATTTTAAATTAGGTCATTTAAAAAAATTAAGAATTTTAAAATATTTAGTGAATCCTGAAAGATTTGCTTTTTAATAAATAAATAGGTATCAAGTTTTACTTTCTGATTGTCAGAATAGTAGCTGATATTTAAATAACAATAATTAAAATATAATTTATTTCCTAATTATAACAAGACTTCGAATAGGCATTTATAATAAAAAAGACAGAAACACCAACCGCTGCGACGTGTGCGGAGTAGGAATAACAGTAGAACATCAACTTATTAAATGTCCTAAATATTCCTTAGAAAGAACAGCAAGTCAAATAAACAACTTGGAATTACCCGATTTATTAAACAACCATAATAAGGAAAAAGCGCTGTTCTTTCTAAGTCAAACAGGACTGTCACGTCGAATTAAAAAAAATCATTACTGTATTATTGTCTTATATCTAATCAGTGTAAAACCAATACTAAGCTGTGCCTAAACCCAAAGTAGGTGTGGCACAAACATCTTTTAAATAATAAATTAATAATAATAATAACTTATTTCCAGTGCTATACGTATTTTATATTGTTATTTACAATTTTCCTGAATTTTTGGATAACTTAAGTAATTTTATAATCGAACATAAAATTCTGTAAGTATACCTAACACTTTAAAGAATTTAATTTTAACATAATAATTATTATCTATATATATTTTTTTAATTGTAGACAATAATAAATTTTTGTGAGAACTTGTCGATTCCACAAACAAATTATTTTCTGCAAAACAGTGAAATCCGCGTCACTCTAACTTATTTAATTTTTACAGAAACGATTCATAATAATTAAAAAAATTAAAGTTTGTAATAAAAATTAGAGATTTAAATTATTGCTGGATACCTACAAACGAAATAGCGAGAAAACTAAATATTTTGATTTTAATGATACAAAATGCCTGAAAAATTAATGCGCAAAATACGCCAAAATCATGGGTGGTTGTTGTCTTCCCTTAAAGGTGATATCCACTGATTTACAATGAATCTTTATTCTACACGAAAACGAACTACTTACGTGGTAAAATTTTAAGACTTTATGTAACGCTGGATCACTCGAGTGTCGTTTAAAGCATCTAATAAAAAGTAGGTTTTTCGAAAAAGAAATTTATGAGTTAACTTGATATTCGAATAAATTACTTTTATCACTTGTCAAATCAAATGCCATTTGAATTTTATCGTATAAAGAGAAGGTTTTAATACCTCGATTATCAGAATTTAATACCATTTAACTGTAATTGTTTTTAAAAATTAAAAAAATACTCGTGTTAACGTTATTAGGTAGATAAGTAGGTAAAATTTTGCTTCATTATAGTTTTCACCGGAAATTAAAAAATATAGGTTTGGTAGCAAAAAAACTAAATTTAACAAACAATTAGATCAATCAATAATAATTTCGTAGCTATTTAATCATTTTTAGTCTTATTCAGACTAGAATTGGTCTTGTTAATGGTAATATTAAATAAAAACGACTAGCTATATATACATACCTGCATGTTAGTTATGTAGATACATCAACAAAACCACTGAATGTGAAGTAAGAAAACTTGAGAGCTGTTGAGCCGCATTATTTAAATTTGAAATTGTTAAAAAGGGAGAACGGTGCGCATATGTTGGAAAATCCAATAAATCTTTTACGTTTACATCAGAGTTTTGCTCTTATTCTAATGATTGTACCAGACTAGAAATTCTCAAATAATTGAGGTAAAAAAGTTTAAATTTTCGGCATAACATTTTAGTACTTCGATCCACATATCTAACAAATATTTCGGCCTACACCCACGATCGATGGTAGTCGGTCCAATAACAATCGTGATATATTTTCCACTGGAGTTACTAATTTTAATTAAAAAAATTACTATTTCACTTATAAAAATTATAAATTAAAATAATTTTTGGAGATAGACAAATGTCGGTTCTTTTACATTTTATTTATGTTTTGATTGTAAAACACTCTCTTAAGGGAAAATTTAACACGTTTACTTTGATAAAATTGATCTTTTAACGACGTCAATTTGAAACAATTGCGGCGTCGAAAACAGATAAATTGTTTTTAATTGTTTTAGAATCGTCATTAATCTTTTAATGCCAACTCGAAGGATTACAAATTACAAACATTACAACCTACGGTTATTTCCTTCCTCAACTTGGGCGGGGTATATTATCTTCTCACTCTCCAAAAATTTTAAATTGATATAACGAAAACTCAACAAGGATTTTAATTTAAATAACGTCTTGTTTTATATGTATTTGTTATGAAAATTATCATTTAAATGGTTGATTATTAAGGTACTAAATAAGCTCCTGTAGAGATTATCTTTCTAACTGAAAACATCCACCTACTAGTATTTACTGTAGTTTTATTTATTGTGGTGTTCTTTTTATTTCTTTAATAAATAAAATGGTAATCAAATTTAAAATGGTTTAATTAATTGACAGTCTGTTAAATCCTAGATTAGGTATTATTTATTTACACGTACTTCTGACAACGACGTATAGGTAGGTTATTTTTATGGTGTAGATATACTATGTGTGCATCTGCATACCCACATAACATAGAATTAAGTTCGGAAGGTTCAATTTCTTAAATTCATTCCCGATAAAATTTAGATTGGGTCCAGTAGTAAAAAAGGTCAGTTCGGTTACGCTTGCAAGATGACGTCCGATTAAAGATTTAAAATATGGAATCCGTTTTTATTTATGTGATTGGTGAGGTCAAATATGCTCCGATAAAACTTCGTGAAATGTGTTTTCGGTAAAATATATTGCAGGTATACCTAAAAGAAAATTTAAATTTTCCGAATTTGAATAATACAGTAGGTACCTACTTCGGATATTATCTATAGATAGACATAATTATGTATATCGACGTGGCGGCAAGTAAGTCTGAACTATCTGACCTTCTTCAACATTTTGTACTTATAATTATCTTCACCTCTTTGTTTCTTCTGTAAGTCCTTTCTTTTAACCAAGTAACATCGAAGGGTTTATGAGAATGAGATAAACAAAGAGTTTACTGGAACCCTACACGTAGACGCAAATTTAGTTAACGCACGCAATTATACAAACGGTAATTAACGTGAAACTCGCCGTTGGGTTTACAACTCTGTAAAGTTGAGTTAGTTTGAAGGAATTAACATAATACTGTAATACAGCACAGTTTTAGCTGGCAGTAATGCGACACTAACGAATCTTACTATTATAACTAAATTTGTAGTTTAACGACGTGTTTCAATGCCGGACTTTGAAATTGTACTAAAATCTCTTTAACAAGTAGTCATTTTGGAGACGTTACTTAGCACTTTCTGAGAAAATTGGCTCCTTTCGAATAAACACGCAGAATTACCTTAGGCTGCAGAATTACTAATGAGAATCCGCCACTACTTCCGGCTTCACCCTAAATTCATTTTTAATGTTGTTTATGGGTTTCCGCCGAAATCCTATATTGATTCGAATAAATAATGGCCCGCACTTTTTATAATTAATGTTGTTGTTGAAACTGTATTGCATTTTATAGTATTCTACTATCTACTATACCTATAATATCATTCACAATAAATAACAATCGGTTACGATATAGGCAATTAAAATAATGAAAATATGTATGTATAGTTTATTTACTGCGAAAATATTTTCATAAAGTGTTATTATTGTTAGTTTAAAATTTTGTGGCGAGTTGATTTTAACCAATTATTATTAAATTTATCACTAAATTTTTATTAGGCAATCAATACAAACGTTAGATACATTGCCTATAAATTATATTTTTAATTAAATTAAACTGATTTATGAGTTGTTAAGTGTACATACAGTTTATTGTATTTATTACGTGCATTGACAATGATAAAACTGTATCGATAGCTTAAATATAAATAGGTGGTAACGTCAAATAGAATTTTAATTAGTTTAATTAACGTATTTAAATTTGTATAATATCGATTCTAATAATAATATTTTATTGCTTATTGAATCCGTATAACTATTTCATCAACGTTTGAAAATATCGCCAAAAACAACATTATTTCATTATATTTTTTTAAATTTTGCGTAAATTAAAAAGAATGATCACATGTGCGTTACGAATTGATGTTCCAAAAATTCATATTGTAATTTATAGATATAATAAAATATACTTATGTAATAAATGGTGTTAAAAATAATGTTCATAACAGAATTGAAATAAGTTGGTATATACGTACGTACTTATGTATTTTGAATTAGACTTTAAAGTTTTCTGGAAGAAACCAATTCGAAATCTTTACACCGAGCGGCCACGAGACCAGGGCCAAGTTTATAACGTCTATGTTTATAAACCCATTGTTTTGAAATTTGGAACATAGATATGAAATATAATTTCCAATTTATTGTCGTATAGGTAAAATAGCCGACTTTCAGTTTCGACGGAAATGACATCAAATTTGATTTTTAAAATGGAACATACTGCATATTATACTATTTTTGGAATCTACGGACAAAATTCTATTTGATTATATTGCCAAATTTTCGTTTTTCTCGAAATTAATTTCAAAATTTTTAATTTTATTTTTCAACAAAGGAGGCCGTGAGTACGATACAATAAAATCGTTCCATCTCGAAGTTGTCGCACGTGGATTGTAGGTATTCCTTTATTTCTTTATTTCCAGGCCTGCTATGTTTCTAATTCAATTAAGCAAAACGCCAAATATATTCAAACAATTAAGAATATTTTGAATTATTTCGTCGAAATCAGAAGTCGACCATTTTGACTCTACACGTCAATAAATTGGAAATTATGTCTTACGTACGTGTTCCAAATTTCAAAACAATCGGTTCATAAACGTAGGAGTTATAAGGTATATAACAATAAGTATGAAAACCCTATTCCTTTAAATTAGGTAAAATACAGAATTTAGATATTTCGATGTAAAAATATAAACATAATAACTAAATTGTAAAAAATATATACACAGTAGAACTTGTCTATGTTAACCACCTTCCGGACTTGCTAAAGTAGTCACCTTACCCAGAATCCGCTTTTTTATAACCACTGTTAGCAAAGGTGTATCTATTAAAACCCGTTTTTTTGTAACCCTGCTATTAAATACAATCATATTTACGGTTTAAACTTAATAATAATCATATTTTTATAACTTACATATTGTGTACTTGCCGAGTCAAGTCGCACGACCATCTGGAATATTTTTGATATTTTTGCCATGTATAGTCCCATTAGTGAACAGTCAAAAATAATCTTTTTTTTTCAATTTCTCATCGGTTTGAATCCAATTTGTTTTTGTTCGCCGCGACGCGCAAGATCTGGTGCTGCACGTAGGGCTTTCGATAACGGTGCACCGAATTTTTTTCGTTAAACCTATAACATTCTCGTTTCCGTGTTTTTTTATATTTTATTATTAATACATAGAGGTTTCAGAATGTGCAAAAAACAGTTATAAAATATAACACTTTATATGATTAAAACAGACTTAATTTAAGTCATCTAAATGACTATTACTATATTACTGTATTGTTCGAATAATAGGCTATTATATAATATTGGGCCCCCTTTTCTAAAGTCAAAACTCAACTTTACCATCAGGAACTCGAAAACCACCTACCACCTTAGTACTTAGTATAAAAACACGAAAATAATACTTTTCAATATAATAATAAGCAGTAATAGCAGCAATATAATATAATAATATATTAATATATATTAATATGCAGTCACTGTACACAGATTTCTTCTTTATTTTGAACCTTACGGGAATAATTTAGGAATTTAGAAAAGCGGCCACCTTAGGCAAGTGATCAACATAGACAAGTAGCCACTTTAATAAGTTTCGTTGTATTTAAAGGAACAAGAAAAAAGCACTTTCAAAATATCGTAATCATTACTTTTTATTGGTTTCAGATTCATTCTTTATATGCATAATTTGAAAACAGCGCCGAATGAATAAAGGAATAAGTATAAGTTAAAGAATAAATTTATAGTTTATATTTACCTATCGTAGGTTGTACCTACGTCAAACCATACGTTTATCGTTATTGAATTATTTACTGCGGCTCCTATAGTCTTACGCTTTTAATAGGACTTTTACAAGTAAAACGGATATTAAGTATACAGCCAAACAACAAATATAGACAATATTTATTTATTTTCTTTGAAAACATTCCTTATGCAGATATCGCACAAGCTGTGACGTTTTCATCCTAAAGATTGCACCAATAAATCTGACAAATATTCCAGATTAGAAATATAAAGAATGGAGAAGACATAAAGATGGAAAAAAACCTTTTTCTACTGTATTATCCCGAAAACGACAGGAGACCTGCCTATCCTCTAATAAGTCTAAGTGGTAAGATATATTCCGTGTTTTATTGCGGTAAAGGCCGACTTTAATAAATTTGTATTTTGCACAGTTTGAAATGTAGTATGTTGAAGGGCCCATTGAAGTTATAATTAAATTTACTTTTAAAATGATTTAATATAAAAATAGCGATATGGCAAATAAAAAGAGGAACGACTTAATTTTATAATTCAGATGAAGTGAGGGTAAATCGTCTTTATAATTACTTCCGAAATTTATATATAAAGGACCATTCGAAAGCGATGATGTAATAGAATGATCAAAGGAAGTGTAGTTTACTGCTTTTAAGGCTGTCAAGTTTTCGTTCAAAAACGATCAAATTATATTGCGAATTTAGTCACTATATTTTCCGGATATCGATGCTTAATTAAATTTAAAGTAGGTAACAATTATTAGGCATATTACATTTTCATATTCGTTAAAGTTGAAATAAATATTTAATTAAAATGAGATTTATGGCATATGTTCGTCGCCAAAAGATGCCAAGGCTAAACTGTAAATATAACAAAATAACAAAAACGGATAATAAATTCGCAATATTTATTAGAACTGTACTATTATTCATATTAAACTCTTGATAATAATACGAGTATTAAGTTTCTTTGTCACATGTGGATACAAATAATTGCTGGATTTGTTTATTTCTGGATGACCACATAATTACAGCAATTTGTAAACCCCGAATTTATGGTTTGGTCAAAGTTAGATTAATCCTAATTGTTTGTATTTTAGGTTAAACCCTATTTATTTTATAAAATCCGGTTAAATTTGAAAAGCCTATGGCAGGAAAGCAAATAATAAATTGAGATATTATGTTTTATAGCACACACGAGCACTAAATATGTTTAATAAAGTAAATGCTAAAAACACTACCTTCGTAACCTTTATACCGTAAGTAAACTGATTTTCTACCAATTAAATTCTACTAGTTAGGTACCTAAATTTAATTTCTCGGTTATGCCTTGTTTAGAAATTTAATATAAACTTGCTATTCTTGCCGGAAAATTATTAAATTTATTAAATTTTAGTAGGCGCGTAATTTTAATTTCCTCCGTTTTACGTTAATTTTGAATGGTTCTCTTAAAAACGTGAAATTTAGGTTTTGCCGTTAAAATAATTACCTAAATTTATATTTTCGTCATTAGTCAAGATGTTTCAAAATATTTAAACTTTGGTTTAACTCCACTTAATTATTTTTATACGTTAATTAAAATTATTTATTTACGGTAACGCATTATAACCTAAAAGGCTTAAGATTTTCGGCATTAAATGTAGGCACTAATATTGTAAGTATTCTTGATATTACGTTTAAGTCATAAAAAATAATTAATATTCCCGAATACGTTTATTTTTATACATATTAAATTAAAATAAGTTTAATATTACAATTTGGTGTTTTGTTAGCATTAATTTTATCAAGAATCTTTCGATGAAGTTTGAAATACCTACACACTAACTATTATTTTATACGTGCGACATATGTATTTTATTAAGTTTTATGTCGCATAAACGCTCCCTTTATTAATAGTAATAGAGTTAACTATCTAAACACATCACACGGCATTTAAATGCCTAATTAATATCTTTTTGATTAATTATTAAAACGTAATAATCATAATGCTATAAACCTATTTTAGATTAATTACGCTAGATTGCGTGTAAACTTCTTTCACGTAATTGCATAGCTGTAATATTTCAAGTTATCGTATTCTAACACTTTTATTGCTAATCCATGAATACTCTGTAAGATAGACTTGTTTTCTTACAAGGGGTGTCGGATTGACGAGCGTCAGATTACCGCGATTCTACCGTACTTCAAACAATAAGTACTTAAATTTGGAAACGTTTATTAAACATTAGAGTCTTTGTTATACAATTTTGTAACATCATAATCACAAATATCTATTAATAGATAGACACCCTGCCGATGCCCGCCCGTGTCCACGCAGTAATAAAGAATCGATATAAACTTTTTTACAACTATTTACAATTTTTTTTTAAATCTGTCCATTTTTTTAGGTACTCGAAATCTCGTTATTTAAGAACACTGACAAACCAACGAAGAATATCTGCAATTTTTCCGCATAATAAAATACCTATTCTGCGCAATTTGTTTCACTTCACTTAATTTCCAACGGAAAACGATATCTCTTGATTTCAATTCTTTAATGTTTCTTCTCCACTTATAAGATAAAGTGTTTGTTGACACTTTTGTAAATATTCATCAAGTAAAGCATACGCACTAGAGAATAAGAGAAGGCGTAGAAAGGTTCGCGTCCGTATCGGCGATTTTATAAAAAATTTATAGGTAAATTACATAGTAGGTACTTCATGTTAGTACAAAATTAAAATTACTAAGTAGTTATTTAAAAAACGATTAAATATATCTATTAGTCTAGCTATAAAACAATCTATACAAAATTTTCGGAGAATTAATTGTTAAAACGTTTTTTTTTTTAATTTTTCTTACATTAACACACTTTAGGGCTTTAATATATAGAAATGTTTATTTTAATACGTTTCTAAATGATTATAAATGTATAAATGTATAAATGTATGTATGAGTATAAATGTATTTTTGTCTTCATATACAGTTCTCACTAATTGTGCTAACCTTTCAACATACAAAAAATGAAAATAATGTTCTATTTACGAACATCGATCCTTTATTTTAACAACAAAATTTCAGTTACCTACGTGTAATCGGAGGTAGACAAGAAAAAGGAAAAGTTCAAATTACGCAACGTTGAAGAAAAGGAAGTTTGAACTTTCTTTTTTTCAATTAGTTTTATGAAACCAGCAATAATTTTTATTTAAGAATTTCGTTATTACGTAATTTATTAAATACTTAAATGTGTAGACACCTACATTTTGGAAAACAAATATGATACATTAGTAAATTTAAACCTGCATCAAGAACAACATAATAAAATACGAATCATTGAAGAAACTAAAAAAAATTGATGTCTTTCAAATCGTATGCGAATACATGAACATTTTTAAAGTGATTTATGGAGTTTTATTATCTGAATCTAAAATTTATCATATCAATCTGCAAATATGACAACATTGTGTAAACAGTATAAATAAAGAAGGTCCCTTGAATATTATCAAAATCCAAATATATAGAGATGTCTAATGTTTAATGTCTAGGATATCATCTACTCCTTGTATGCTTGTAGTGACCAATAACAAAAATGTAAATTTAATGCATTCATTACATTCGTCGTGACCTCACAAAAACTGCAGAAATCTAACGTAACTAAATAAAAATTCGGCACAAAAACATTAATCATTTTCAGTTTATTTTATAGTCATTTTTTATATACAAAGTTAAACAAAATTCTCGTGATCTTATTTAAACCCAACTTCTGTCATATTTCCCGTTATAATTATTTACATTTTTAATACCTAGTATTTTTGATTCTCGGTTATGCCCGATTAACTTTAATCAGTCAATTTCAGTGGATACCCATTTTGTTGAGTAAACAAGTTAAATTTAAGTCAGGAACAAACAGGCATAAACCGAAACCAGATTTTACCGAATCAAAAGTGTACAATTAAAAATTGGCGATTATTTGTATCGGTGATTTGATTGGTGATCACAATACTTGGTGATCAAGTAACCAGCAAATACCGGCCCTAAATAAATTACTTTTACAGCTGCCCATCGGAAAATACTATTTTTAATTTCAGTTTTATAAGAATATATGTCTTCGATTGTGTAAATTACCGTAAATCGGAAAATTTTTACTATTTCTAAAAAATTCCAAATTACCTACTATTGAAATCACAAGGCTATTTGCCAACAATGTTTTTCCTCAATTTTCACGAATATGATATGAATTTTATGAAAATAACTGTTTTACAACTAAAACGCCAATTTAATACGATTAAATCAAACGAAATGTGCAAATTTGAAATAAATGCTATCTCGAAAAATCCTTAACGTAAATCATTACCTAATATAACGCTGTTTATTGTGTAATTGTAATTAAACGTAACTGTTAGTAATTATACTTTAAATAAAATCAGGTCTTGAATTAAAATTAAATTTAGCGTTCCGTTGCGAATTTGATTTGACAATAAAACGTCCATGTTTTCAATTCAAAATAAAAGATTGTAATTTATTCGGTGCGCTTCTCGGGTATAAGATTTTTTACATAAATATTCCTGATACAATAAAAAATGCTATCAAAGAGTGCCAGTTTCAGGTGTTTGTCTGTATTCAGAATTTTTTTATGATACACGTAAGAATATAATAAATCTGGATATGTATTTTTATTATTTCCAGTTATGTTGATTTCGTTCGCGTCTTTCTTATACGCTCTACAAATTTCTGAAATAATTTTGAAGAAATTAGAGTACTATACCTATATATTACATCGTTAAATAAAGTTCTTCTCCATATCGAGTGTAAGGCCGGATTTTCAGTCCATCAATCAATCACCGTAGAAACAAATATTGCTAATAATCATTTCTATGGCGACTTAAATGGCGATTGAAAGATCAGCCATAAGTATTAAAACATTAAAATTATCAATTATAATTATTGTATTATCTAGTACATATTAGGTAATAGAGTTTCTAGTTTTCTTCTGTCGACATTTTAATAGTAGGTACGTATATTGTATAATTAGTGCTGCAAGGCGGGATATTTCACGCGAGTGTGATCATATGAGTGACGTGACAAAGTCGAGTGACTTAATTTGACGAGCGTGAAATATCCATTCAGCACGTGTTATACACTAATATACTTTCTTGATGACCACAAGTATTTTTATTAGAAAATTTTGATTTTTAATGTTTAACGTCTTACCCACATCGCACTACTTTCAAAGCGATCTCTATTCACGATTAGTAATAATACTGTTTGTGCGTAAAGACATTGCGTGACAGGTTAGAACACTTGATTGACTGAGCAGCGCGTGCAATGATTTCACACGGGTTGCAACGTTTACGATTGGCTTCCGAGTTTCTTTACGCCTATTTTATTCTAATGGTCAACTTTCGGTGACATTTATTGGTGTGAAATTATGCACTTTTTTATAATGGTCGTCGGAAAAAAAATTATAAAAAGAAATCTAAATATCGCATGGAAATTAAAGCTCAAATGATTTAAAGCTCCACCTCGAGCCCTTTATTGCTCCGTTTAAGATTTATTTTCCGTGAATTAACTAAAATAAAATTTATTTATTTTAGTGTTTGTACATTAATTTTTATTGTTGGGAATAATTTTCGCGTCGGTAATTCAATTTTTCAATATTCACGATCATTGTTAACTTTGTAACACATAAATAAATGTTTGCTTTACAATACCGAGAATCGCTTTTAAACCAATTTAAACTGAAGCTGAGCACGCTTTCTGAACAAATTATTATGTAAAGCATTTAAAACTTATTGAAAACAAAAAACAAAAACTGACATATATATATTTTTTGTATCCCGACGCGGCGACGGTAGCGCTTATTGTACACCAAAGAAATAATAATATATTATTAGATAAATTATATTACTACACATCCAGGGTAGGTACTCCATAAACATTTTTAATTCTATTCTTTATAGAAAGTTCCGAGGTTTTATTATTACACCCTAAGGTATAAAGTTGCAATTTTTCGTTATTACCTTATTATTTTAATAACTTTAACGTTTTTAACGTTCAAATCTTTATTACTTTTGAAATTTTTCAACTTCAAGAGCCTGCCAATTAATGTAACTTCGTAGTCTACAAAAACCTTTAGGTAAAACTTTTATTAAAAAGTATTTACATTTTTTAAGAAAACTTAAACTTTCTGAAAGGGTTTGTTTTGTAGAACAAATCTCAAGTACGTGTTTAATTTAAAATTCCTGCTTTGACTTGTAAATGTTCATTTAAATTAGAAAGCTCATTTACATAACTTTTAGTAATAAAAATAAGGGATCGCTTGAATTTGAAGGAAGTGCCCAAATATCTTCTCTAAGTTTTCTTTATAGTTCATAATGTATAACGTGCCTAGTGAAGTCGCGAGTTTAGTTAAAAATGGATCGATTGTGCTTCTTAAGAAATCAGGAAATTTAAGATCATATAAACCCTATTAAATTGAAGCAACACCGCAATAAAATATAGAGACAAAATTCCACTATATTAAGCTTCTTTTATGTTTCTCCATTTCGCGGTTGAGCATTTCATCACTCAATGTTACACTTCGTTGTGAAAACTTATCATAATTTGGCCACAAAATTGCAGAATTCTAGATTTTATTATTTAAATTTTAATTTATAGATTTCCACACTTTAGGATTAAAATCATCGATCTTATTTTTTGTAATTAAATATTCAATAATTACTGACGACAGTTTAATTGAAATTTATGCATTTTCTACCTTATATTTGTATACATTTATCGTTAGAGTAATAATTAATTGAGAGCCCTACTGTAATCTCCAAGGTGAACCATTATCACATGGTTGTCTTCTTGAACCCACTTCACATTCAAGTACCGGTTTGAAGTTAAACGTTGTTTTGATAATAATTATGTAAATTACATAGCTACTATTATAACCGACATCCCATGATTTATGGTTTAATTCGACACACACTTTTCTGAATAAGTTTAATAGTCTTTATTATTGTGGATATACGAGTACAATATTTAAAGCACTCTTATCGGTTCGTTTACACGGACATCGCGGTGGTCCACGAGGCACTGGCGCGGCCCAGCCTCATTGCGAAAAGCGCCACGACGCCGGGCGGCATATTCCGAAACTATTCGAACTTTCTACATCAGACGCCCTACAAAGAGCCTTTTCAGATTCTTTCGGAGCTTTCTTTAGTTTACAAACCATGCTCGAAATTTTTTGAATTTTCATAAAATGATATTAACCAAATATTTCGGATGAAATGTGATAATAAATTTACGTACGGAAAAATTCTGAAAATATTCATATAAATATTTATATTGTAATTATACTTAAGTATAAATGTTATGAGTCACGCCTAACTAATAACTCTTCGATTATTTTCAATGTTCAGTTAAAATCAAAATTATTCAACAAATATCAGAATATCTATACGTATTTATATTTTAATATAAATATCTAATAATAAATCTATCTTCTATAATAAATGAAGAAGCTATAACAAGTAGGTGGTGAAGTGAAGTGAAATAATACAAAAAAATACAACAACTTTAATTGATAACATTTTTAAATAATTTCGAGTACCTATCGGCCCCTATCAGTACCTATCGTCTACGAACTATTTATTTACAAATAATTCATCAACAAAACAATTTGTTTAAAACTATATTCGTCAGTTTTAAAGTTCCCAGTTCGTAATTTTTTTTTCTGTTATTATTTATAAGAAGATTCGTCAAATCTTTTAGAAATCTAAAAGAAAGGTTTTTTGACAGAATTATAACCATCTGTGAAGCTACATAATACTGAAAAAAAAATATTTGCCGTAATTCCAAAATGATGTTCTTTTAAAAATATAAATACACCACTAAATTGTTAATGAAAGTTTTAAAAAAATACAATTAGTTTTTCTATCTGCACAACAAATAAGTTCTTCGCTAAAAATGATATTTTTGTACTTTTTAATGTCCGTGGACACAGTAGGTACACTATATAAACTGTATGTCATTCTTTAAAATTATATACTTAAAAATGTTTAGATTTCTTTTTCGATGTTACATATATTTTTTGTAAAACCATTTATATTGTTTAAGTTGTACGATGTAGGTGGTCACTTTTTTTACAGGGTGATTTAAAATTCACGTTACAACTTTCATAAGGTGAACTCAGATGTCTTTAAGGCAATATTTCGGATCTCTAGCGCATAAACGTTGTTTTTTCAGACATAGTTGCATAAGCAAATATTGATCCTACTACATTTTCTCTACACGTTCTACAGCTTTGTTACATGTATTCTAAATCACCCTGTATATTGGAGTCATTTAAACCATTGATTAGTTCTAAAAGGTTGTCTGCATCTTTTTCTCGATTTATGTGTTTTTACGTACATTATTGTATTTTAAATAATATACATTCGTTTGTAGTTAAAAAAGTATGTATTTATAATATTTCTTATAGTATTCGATACTCCTCTTATAATACACTTCACTTTTACGTTCCACTATTCTTTAAATAACGTTAAGTAACTAACTATCGGTCTCTAATTGCAAGTTTAGTTTCAATTTAATTTAAAAACCCATCTTAAGCAATCATTACTTTCGAATAAAATTTAAAAATATTTATCTTTGCTTTTAAAATTAAAAAGTGGATGTGAAGCAGCATAGGCGTTAACAAATCCTTCCGTTTTATGCTGCGCTTAAAACAAAGTGTCTATACATACGTCAAAAATTAAGATAGATGTGAACGATTCATCGAACGCAAACATCACAAAAGTTTTTGTGGCGTACGATGCACGTTATTCATCGTCGGGCGGTTTTTCGTCCAACTTCAAAGAGATTTGTGTTGAAATGTGACAACCCAAACAATTAGACCGCTAACGTGCGACACATAGTATAAAATTGATGGTCTACCTACCTACCGGAATTACTTACACCGCAAATATAAACATTGGTTTTCGAAATGTTACTTATGCATAACCTAAATGCTTTCGAAACCAACATTTCAATAGATTAAAAATGTATATGTAGGTACAATCGAACTGTCGGAGCTTTTTCTAGTCATAGCTTCGTTTGTTGTTGGAAATATTTTGCGTTATACTTACAACAATAAATTTTGAAATAAATAATTAACTAAAGGCCAGATATCTACATTTAAAATAAAATTGGAAGTTGGCCGCAATCACTTTTCTCGCAGAGTGATTATAAACTATTTCAGCAATTTTTTTTTCGTTCAACATGTTCTCAAAGCAAGCAGACACAAATACTTTCTTTTAAATTGTACAACCTAGTAAAGTTTAAGTTGTGTCAAGTCGTTCGTGGTTGGTTTAGTTTAATATTGATTTGTATTACGGGCAGATGCCTACTAAAGTTTGAAAAGGTTAGGTATATCGATAAAAAAATCAATTTCGGCGGGGGGGGGGGCATTTTTTGGCAATTTAAGATTTGGTTTGCGTCCCTTTCCCCCATTTCCGCGGAATTTCACGTCCCTATGCAAATGTTCTTATGGCTTAATAGCTGGGCTGCATACTAAATAATTCCGCGTTTTTGCTGGTTCAGATAATTTCAAACCCTTATGATTACTCGTTATGTCATAAATTTACCCGTTACACTTTTTTTAAATATTTTATTTCTGTCCATCTTGACATTAAAATCGCCGAGTACTATTATTGTATCACAGTTAAAACACTCTGTACATCCTAATTGCGGTTCTTTATAAAATAATTGATATTTTACACGAGCGCCGTTTCGGTTAGAGGCGCGTAATATGTAAAGGAATACATAGAATTGATGTACATAGAATAACCATCGATTTGTAATTTAATTATTTTTTATGCTGTGATTCTGTAAGCAAATGTTACGCTTAACATTATGTTAACTACATAAAAATGTAAAATTTTAAAGTATGCAACGAAAATGCAATTCTATAAGGAAAATGTCCGCTGTTAATAACATTATGTTAGTAAAATTCACTGTAAAATAGCAGTGAGGTAATTTTCGTTTCTTGTGTCAATAGTTTTTGTTGATCTTTAAGGGTTGGATGATAATATTGTTATAATGACATATATACTACTAGAAAAGGACGAAGAAAGGTAACTCGTATATATATTATAGGAACTACATTTCTTTATAAACTGCAATTGAGGAACGTGTTTTTAAAAACGATCATGTCACATGAACATTTAAATCAAAGCCGGTTTTCGTATTTTAACGGTTTTTCGCTTCAAGAGCGTTTTTACCAAAAAGGATTTTTTGGACACGATAGAAATTGGACATGTTAGGAATAGTCCTTAACACCTACTGGTACAAATTTAAATAAATGATTATTTATATATATATTTATATATATTATATAGGAATAGTATGCGACTTTACAGAAGAGGTTTACGGACACGCAAAACCCATTTGAAGTGTTATCAGATTTGTGTTTCAAAAAAAGCTTTCGCTTTACAAAAGACTTAGCAATAGTGTTAATTAATCGATTGAAATCTTACTTATCTACTGCCCGTTTAAGTGCTACTCCTGCATATTTGAAGGTAATTATCATTACATTAAATAACATATCATATGTTTAAAACTTTGGTTTTGGATATTCCTAGATATTAGTTACACTTCATTTTTTGGGACATGGACATAACCTTATAACCTCATAATCTAATAACCTTACAAATCCAAACAATATTCGAAAATACCGGGAATGAAAACAATTCACTGCGCATGTGATAAATCCCAAAAAAAAAATTGGTTGGTTCAAAAATATACATTTTTTAACTTTTAGTAAAAATGTTAAAAGCATTTCAACATTGCCAATTACAGAATACGATTTTAATGCTATAATGTTGCACATCACTTAACAGAGAGATGTTATGTACATAATTTAACGTTAACATAATGTTAACTAACTTTTACAGAATAGGGGCATTAATTATATGAAAAAAGAATTCCTTTTTATCGCCTTATTAATCTCTAGCATTATTACTCCGATAATCATTCGTAGTTACTTGTCATTGTCGCAAGTCATTAGACAATTTAATAAAGAATTATTGAATATAGAAGTACATAAAGATTTACATAATCTAGAATTTCCTAATCTAATAAATTAGTTCATCTCTTTGTTCAAAACAATGGAGTAAGTTCAGCTTATTTTAGAAATTTAAATCGAAAACAATTATCGATAAATAACGTTGAATGTTAATCGAAACGAAATTAAACTAAATTTTTATTACCTATATGTTTGTTTTTTTTTAAATATCTATTAGGATAACAGTCGATGTTTAAAATATTATTGAAAATATGCTTTGCAATTCTCACGTCATTTTATTATTTATTATTTACTCAAGTGTCAGCTTTTTCCTCGATTTAAAAATTTTTACAAATTTAAATCCTAAACGTTAATTTAAAACTTGTTAGAATTTGACCTGAATAAGAAAAGGTTTTCTACTTTACGTTTATGCGTGAATAAAGTGAAATCGCATACGGTGGAATAAAAATATAAATTATACCCCGAATACGACTCGCGAACAGATAAATTAAATTAAATCTCTTTAAATTTAGCTTACTTGCTGAAAATTTAAACAACATTTTTTTGGTATAACTTTAGCGTATAAACATTTTTGCATTTTTTGTTGCGGTGCATTATTTTTCTGTTTAAATAAGCTGTTGATGAAGTATTAATAATATCTAATAAGTGTTGTTCTTAATTTTTGTATCTTTAAACAATAACGTCATTTTCGGCACGCAACGATTCTAATCTATTTAATAGTGAATGTTATAACTTTATTTATTCTGAATACTTACAGTTAGTTGCGATTTTTTCTCGTTTTTAAATGTTTCCAAACTATGAAAAGCAAAATAAATTTAATGGATCTCTTAGTTGATTAACAAAGTTCAAGTATTTTTACCTCGTGCTCTCCACAATATATTCCCAGAAATATTACGTTTTCCACAACAATATAAAATTTATGAAATATGTAACAGCGGACAAGCCTACAAATTGACCTCTGAACCGAGCAAAGCATCTTCCAATAAATCATCTAAGAGGGAAACTATCAATCAAATAGAATTGCGACAGACTCACGCACAATGTCGATACTGTTCTAGATATACACCCCCCCGGTGTAAATTCTTTTTGATAAAAGGGAACGTATTAGATACCTATACATTATAATTGTTCAATTGTACTGTCTTTTTCTTCCGTAAAAATTTCTACATACCTGTACTTGAAATGACGCGATAACCTAGATTTTATACTATATAATTTCGAATTAAATAGATACTTATGTATTTTATTCAATTTTAGATTATCTCCATTTTCTACTAATTGTAAGTCTTTGTGATCGGCCAGGAAAGTCAATACCAATAAGTTGTTGTAAAGTTGCTAAATTAAGGACTCGAATGAGATCATTGAAACCAACTTATGGTTCAGTAGACCATAGAAATGATTATCTTAATAGCTGTGATCGTAATAAATTTTTGATTTAACGCGATCTGTTCGTGGTTAGGTGTAGCGCATATAGGAGGAAATGGATAGTTTTACTATTACGGCCCTAAGGTGTCATATGAACTCTGGAAGTTTTGAATTTGCAGATTAGAAACTAACCTATAGGATTATAAAATAAATTAATAAAAACCACTCGCGCTGAAATATATTTAGCGTCACCTTCTAGACGACTAAACAAATTAAATTAAATATTATCACCGAAGCTTTGTAAAATTAGGTGTTTCGATTTACATTTTCTACCTACCCACGTATTTATTTTATTCACTTACCTAACGATAATTAATCTTATAAACCTCGGCGTTTCTTAAATATTATAAATCGGTTGAAAATCTTTAACCGGTTTTAACGAGTTTTTTTTTAACCTTATATAAACTATGAAAATTAGATATTGTCATCGAAACGAGACGTATTTATAATAATACGAACGCCTTCGCGACGATAAGTAAACGCGTAACCGATTAAACTGTCGTCAAACAACAATAGATAGTAACCTTGTTCAAAATCGAATGAAAATTGGTCGATCCTACGTAGCGTTCCGGAACAAATTAATTTACCGCATTTATCAAAATCATATAGGAAACGAATCTAAACGATTCATAACACATACCGCAGACCTTATAGATTAGAGAGAGCTCCTTCCTTTATAAGGTTTATAGTATTATATTTCGTTGTTCGAGAGCGAGGAGTGACCGGCGTGGATATTTATTTTCTATATAACCGTCCTACCTGCCTTATTTTCGATTTAAAAATTGTATTTCTTTGGGAAGGTCGGGTGCTTCAAAATCGGTAATTGGTTTTTCCTCTATCTTCGTTCTTTATTATCGAACCTCCCGCATGAACTTGGCAAACGGCCGTCGACACGTCGGCGTCGCGTCGTAACTTTTCAAAGCGTGAAATAGTGCACTCTCCTATAAAATCTAGTTGCATATGTTACACCCTAAGCTACTACTACATAGCGAAGCCCATTTCGTCGATCGAATCACGGCGAAGTGAACATTTTTTTTTTGAGACCTATCAAAATCGTCGATTTTTCATTTTTCCATCTCATTAATTCCATAAACGTAATGAAAGGTTTTTTACCTACGAAACACGCCGAGATATAGGCATCGAGAAAATCTAAAATATTTGAGGAGTATAATTTACTACATTCGGCTAGGTTGCAAATTTTTCTTGAAAATGCTCTTGACGTTTAATTTTCAATCTTTGTTGTCAATCAAATTAATGACAAAAAAAATGATTTTTTTACTTGATGTGTAGTTTCTAAATAAAGTACTTAGGTATTCGCCCCTAAAAAAAAACACGCGATCTCGAGCAAATCAAGAACAGTTAAAAAACAGCGGTTCTAGCAATTTTCGAGCATTTTTATAGTTTGATTAAACCGAATATTTCAGTTTTGCTTACCGTATGCTAATTTTACGCACGATCAATGTTATAATATGTATTTGTTAAGACATTTTAAAAGATTTTTATTTTATTGTTTCGATCTGTAAAATTTTAAGTTTATAAACCTAACAAAACAAATATAAGCTCAAATAATTATGTACAGTCATTTATTAAAAGGTCTTTAGTGGGCAGACTATTAAAAATGTAATAAATGAAATATGACTGAAGTTTAGTTTAGTTTTGGATTCGTTTACTTCTCGTTCCTTAAATTTAGGTAAGCTTATTTATTTCTCGCAACGGATTAAGAGAAACGTTGCATAAGTGTGCTAAAACGAAAAATAATAATACATTTTTATGCTATATAATATATTATATCTTGTGCAGTACAATCGAATACAAAATGAACTCTAATATAAATTTTGAGCTAATAAAGTTATACAAAAAGGTTTTCAATTTGACTTTTGCAGTCACGCAGAGTGGAAAAATCTATTTAAAAGCAAAGAGAATTTTCCAATTTTATAACTTCATTTAAAAAACTTGCGATATGAGAAATGAAGTAGGACGTAAGCATATATAATCAGCTTTATTCAATGGGTGCCATATAAAATCAAACAAAGCTCCGTAAACTTAGTGAAGAGGGTCATGAGAGCGCCTGTAGGTAGATGATAATGCAATCGCGACAAGCCTTTCTCGGGCCTGTTACAAGATTGTCAGGTTTAATTTTCTTAATTGTACTACAACAGATTGTCTACGCTTATTCGCTAAATGGTTCCATTCTCTGATTTTAACCCTCGACTGTTTGGCAAACCCACTTTAAGTCACCGTGTGTTAAGTACCAATACCTACTTATTTATATTTCATGCACGTTTCAGCACGAGCAAAATTTTTATTTAATAGTTTAATTTTTGTTTTGTTCAATAGATTTTATTCGCATAAAGCACGAAGAGAGTAAATGCTCGATAATCTTCTTCTCCTCTCACTAAAAAATTCAGAACTGACTGTACCTATCGAAACTGTTTATTTTAATGTCTTTGCGATGTAGAGTGGAAGGCAATTCAATCTTACGCTCGTCGTTAACGAATAGACAAGTATATTTAAGCGAATCGATGCGTCTCACTAAAATACACTATTGTATATTTTACCGCTTGTGGTATCAGGTCCTGTAATCTTTTTGTTTGCCTGTTCATATAACATTAAATAAGATAACTATGTACGTACCTACCTATTATTTAATTATACTTTGTGCATTAAATTATCAAGTTTTACAGGTTACCTACAGAGATGGAAAAATAAAAGTTAATCGATCAAATTTTGTCTCGTTGCGAGCATAAATTATTTAAAAGCAATTGCGACAATCAAAAATTTGAATTTCGTTTTTTATCCGTAAACGAATGCATTTGAAAAGGTAAAATCTCTTAAAATAAAAGAAATTAAAAGAATCAAAAAACATTAAAAATAGTAAAATCTTGAAATATATATTTTTTAATACTTACATAAAATGCAAACTAATACCGCTGCCTAGGTACCTAATTATTTAAGTATTTAATTTTAGATACGTGTCAAGTATAAAATAAAAAATATTAACATATTAAACGAAACAAAATTTAAGAAAACAAAAATTAAATAGTGTCGAACGTTTTTGTCGATTGTTTTTGTTGTTGTTTTGTGGTCTTAGGTATAAAAATTTACCCTGGTCATGACGACCGGCTTTGAAATTATTAGAAAATATTGTATATTGTTTTTTGTGGACTACCGCTTGTCTATAACAGACTAAAAGAAAAAATTAGAAACTTCTAAATTTTTCTTTGTATTTCCTACCTTTTTCTCGTCATCGTTTTCTCTCTATCCCCAATTTCCAGCGTAGATTCTGTCGTTGACTGCGAACTTGAATATTTGATTTTTGTATTTTTTATTTGGATGCCGAAATTTTTATAAAGGGTGGTCGTACGAAAATCTTTTGATATTTTTTGGGTGGCATGCGTAGCCCACAAAATTAAGAACCACTGCAATAGATTATTGTTAAAAACAAGTCAACAAAAACAATATACAATATTTTCTAATAGTTTCAAAGCCGGCCGTCATGACCAGGGTAAATTTTTATACCTAAGACCACAAAACAACAACAAAAACAATCGACAAAAACGTTCGACACTATTTAATTTTTGTTTTCTTAAATTTTGTTTCGTTTAAAAATATGTTAATATTTTTTATTTTATACCTGACACGTATCTAAAATTAAATACCTAAATAATTAGATACCTAATATCAAAATTAAAAATCTCAAATTAATATATAATTTCAATAATATTTATTACAACTACCAATACGCTGTGCTGACCACTCAGTAGCAACGCGCACGTTGCTGGTGGTTTTGACAGGGTTCAGATAATTCAAATTATATAAATATATATATCAAATTAAAGCTGAAAGTGTGAGGAATATATTTTATTTGAAGCATTTTGATGGTAAAGTTATTAGTTTCAGAAATAATTACCAATATTTACGAAGGGTTGATTTTTGACGTGCGTTTTTTTTGTAGTATCTCGCTTAATATTGAAAAATCAGTCATTATCGTTAGAAACTTTTTTATTTCGCATAAAATTTTTCATGTTTCAGTTTTAAAACGAGAGCTCTATCTTTAAAGATAAGTGAGATAGAGCCTTTTGAGCCTTTTTAAGGGATGGTGGGGGTAAAGGACGCGATTTTGAAGTGGTCAAGAAGTGGTTTCGTACTCTACAATTGACCCTCTATCAAGTAAAATAGGTCGCTAAATTTCTTCATTCAATTCACACGATGAGCATAATATTAACACAAGCGGGTCTACTATCAAGTTTGTGGACTTTATATTTTTAATGTTTTACCTAATTAACGTAATTAAAATACCTGTAGATTATTCAATTCAAATACTAGTAAGTAGTTTATAGTCATAAATTTTTGTATTTAAAATTATTGTTAAATAATAACGTTTATTCGTTCATTCAGAATATAATACTAAAAGAAAATATTTACAAAAAATAGATTCAAAAATCTAATACATATAAATCTAAATGAAAGGGAGGTTTTTAAGGCCTATTTAAAAAGCTGTCTGTTATTCTCGATTGCTCTTAAGCAATTGTACTATCAACGTTTTGCTCACAACCCACATTCGTGGATTCGCAGATCTCATTCACCTATAAGTACGTACCTGCAATAAATAAATAGTAGATAGACATCAATTTCTAAAAATGCTTTTAAACGATTTATACATTTAATAGAAGTTTAGACTTTACTTTAAAAACTTCGTATAATTAGGCGTGAGTTTAATTCTTGCACAAATTATTTAGGTAGGGTACATTATGTATTAAATATCTCATTATGTGATTTCGCAAATATTTTCGGTTTTCAATTTATGCCGTGCCGTGTCTTATCTAGTTGTTATCGGCATTATGAAGCGCAGCTGTACCTTTCAAATCCTTTACAGATATCTTCCAACATTTCGAATTCAACAGATGAAAACAGTTTAAAATCGTAAGCGTCCATTTTGGAGGTTTTTCATGAATACGTATTAATATTATGAGTTGAATACCTAATAGAAACAATCAATTGCATAATATGATGAGGTTGTGAGATGTATCAATTTATTAATAAAAGGTGTTATAAGACATTTGCGTACCCCGAAATTGATTATTTCCAATTTTTAGTTATATTTGATGGATGAAAGCTTATAAATTTATTCTATTTTAGTTACTTACAGTTACTTATTTTAGTTACTTGTTACTAAGTACATTATTTCAAGTCGTTATACTTTAACAATTTTTTAAAATATTTAGTTTATTAAAATAAATATACCTATAGGATATTCATGCGTTCTTTCGCACGTTCGTTCATTCCTTCATTTATTAATTGATTCATTTCTAGTTTGTATCATTTTTCATTGTTTTTGATAGATTTATCTTTTTAAAAATAAATCGTTCTTTTTTAAAAGTAGGCGTTTTTTATTTCAAATATTGTAAAGCTCAAAAAAAGTGAAAAACCTTTTACCACTATTACTTTACGGTAAAACTGTAGGTATAATTTAGCAAACATAACAGATACGTACAGATTGAAAAATAGACGCCATGGTACCTACTTAGTATGATTTCATTCAATAATTATTCATTTTATTACTTTTTCTTTCATTATTCACAATTTATGAACAAACGTCTTTTAGAAAGCCATTATTAAAATAAGATGTGGCATAAACATTAATCTTCTTCTCGCGGGAAATATTTTAAAATATAAATTTAAAGAAAACGGGTATATTTATTTACCCGGGACGGCCTCTAGATAATATAATTAAATCAAATTGATTTATACCTAAGACTTCACGACATTTATAATTAAAAATGTGCTTTTATCTTCATTGTATATACATTTGAAACAAGACGGGAAACTGGAATATATACTTACTACTTCGCTTTGCTTATCAATAATAAATAGGTACCTATCTAATTAATAGTTGTTAACCCTATTGCGTGCAAAATTTTGTTATTTCAAAAATTATTTTAATAATTAGGCATTTTCGTTGATTCGTGTTGTTTTTATAAATTCACCTGGAGTGACTTAAAAATTACTAGAAATGGCGAAATTCGAACAAGTTAGAAACAATTTTCACAGATCAATTATTTGCCGTTAGTTTTCATTGCGCATGAAAGATATGAAGCTCGATTCATCTAAAACAGAAATTCGTATTCATTCTAGTGAAAATAACAAACTGTAATCGGTTGTTTGCCATGGCTCGATTCAAATTTAAAAAATATACTGATCGTTTCCATTTATGAAATTAATTAGTGCCATTTTTTAAATTAAAATGTAGGAAAATAATTCTTTGGTGCGGTTTTAAAGATAATATTTTATAGGTAGTATTGTGTAAGTATAATACTTTTACTCTTTTATTAAATATTCTTATTTCGACGTGCAAATTCGATACCTTAAGGTAAGGAATTTATGCAGATTTTGGTACGAATTTCGGCTCAAATAATATTCAACAATTACAATTACAAATATTTTCCGCGTGTAGGTAACTTTTCGCTGACACGCTCCTATATAGCTAGCGATTCTGCGAAAAATCCCTTTACTAAATGAAAGTTCAAAAAAACATTAAGGTATTTAAAATTTAATTACGTTATTTAATTATTCAATGATGAAATTAATTGTTCCTATCTAAATGTAAAATGCAGACTACGGAATTTCTTTAAGTTTAGTTTTGAATATACATACCTATATTCCTAATGCATTTTCCGTTTTTATTCCATACATTGATAAGATTCGTATATAATAATAGGTAATTTAAACATTAAAAAAAGAAAGCTTTCACAAAAAGTTATGTTAAATGTTATGTAGCAGTTGGTGTTTATGAAAATTGTGCTTTACCGGAATTATTCGATCCAAAAGCTCAATATCATCAAGAGATTCAATATATCTACTTATTGATTTTTTGTATTTCTAAAAAAATTCATAATTCAATGTTAGATAATAAACATCAATTAAAATTCATATTATAGTATTTTTTAAACAAGCACTAGGTACAATACTTATATTGTTTTACAATATGTAATCTAATTTGAGAAAATGTAGAAAATTTGTTAGCAGTACTTCAAAATTCTCTAGTTTAAATAGCTACCCGTTATTGCAGTAAAACGCAAACTTGCATTTTCGTATGTTTGGCCGATATAAAAATTTTATATCGTTTCTTTTTTATTATGTCCTGCTCGATCGTGAGTTGTCGTAAGGGAAATTACGAATTTTTTAACAATTTATACAGTTAGATTGTTAAGAAAACGAGATGTTAATACATTTACATCGAACGTCTAACTAATACTTCAACAAGGGGTTGGTGGTTTCGGAATTAGGATTTATAAACACCAAAATCTTATTAAGTATCTATTTACTATATCTAGTGGGTCGCGTTGCTTCAGGCGGTATGTCATTTAGTTTCTGTTGTCTAAGAGACTAATGGCTAAGGAATTAGGGTGGAATTCCAGTTGTTAGAGATATTTTGCATTTGTGCACTTTACCCTGTCGATGCCGTAACAATGAAGAAACGCTCGAGTGACGCTTTAATTATCAGAAATTAAGTAATCGCTGTAAAAAAAAAGTAGAATCCGTAGGTTCTCGCCGATTTCAGTATCACTCTGTAAACATCAACTTTGTTGGATAACAAAAGTTTCGACTCTACTGATTAGCCGACAAAGTTTACTGAACTTTAACCCGATTTGTTTATTCTTACAAAATAGACGGTGGTTCCAATTTAGCCGTCTATCCGAATGCACGCCGCGGTATAGTTGATTTCCGTTAAGGGTAACATTTGATAAAACTATAAAACTTTTCTTTATTGTCAGTGGTATCTAGTTTAACATGTTTATTTTCAAAATTAAACCGCTATTATAAAAACAAATTGTTGGCCCTTTTGTATTGATACGGAAACAGTGCGTGTCAATCGAAAGAAGAAAATTATATTTATCGTTTTAAAAGTAACTACGTAAATTATTGGTTCATTTTTCAAATTTTCTATCGACCTTTTAGTAAAATCACATTGCATTTAACTTTAAACGTACCATCATCTATTTGAATTTAATTTATAATCCGAAAATAATGATTTACAAAAAGTTTTCACAAAAAATATACAAACACAAATTAATAAAAACGTTATAATTATAGTAATTATTACATGCGACCTAAAAGGCAAAATATCTTAAATATCTTTAGACTTAAATATCTGCTTTTCTTCTCGTTTGAACAGTTGTGTAGGTAGATACTCAACCGCGAAAGTTGAGAATACAACCATTTTTATTGGACAATAAGCCCGCAAACAATACAATTTATCGGATTAGTTGTCCCGACAAATTGATGTGTTTGTAGAGTCCTTTACCGTAGTTACAACTTCCCATAAAATTTTGGTATTTAATATCTAAAATAGGTATGGCCTATCCAAACCTGTATGCAACTTACGTCATCAATAAAAAGTTACTAGATTGTTTATTTGTAATTTGGTTTAAAGTTTGGAAAGTGGCATATTCTATAGATGATTTACTTGCGCACATATTGGATGGTATAAAGAAAGACTACAATTTATTAGAACTGTCAAAATACGAGGTACGAGGTGACAGCACTGTGTGAAACGTCATCATCTAGTAACCTTTCATTGATGACGTGGATTGCATATAGGTTTGGACGAAGTGTATATATGCTGTTGTATAATTTGCAATCGAAACAATTAATTTTTGTGTTGTTAATTATAGATAGTTTGATCATTTCAAATAGGTAGGTACCCACTGAAATCTAATTATATTATGATATCTAATGATTATAAATCCAATTTAAATTATAATTGTGTAGAAATAAATATTTATAAACATTAGCAAATACAACTGAGACAAAAAAAATTATGCAAAGTCTCCGAGATGTAATTTGCGGTAAATGAATGACCTTTTTAGAGACAGTGGAGGCTAACCCTCATTTATATGGAAATAGCTTATAAATTGACCTGCCTACAATTTACATTTTACAATATATGCATGTGGAGCAGTAAAATGTTTTAGTTATTGTTATTACGTTGCAGATTAAAATGCAAAGTTTATAGTTAATACAAAATGTGTAGTGTAATACAAAATAAACTAATTTTAATAACACACTGTATTACATAAAAAGCTATTAAAATCCAAGCAACGAAATTAAAGACACAGTTTTCATTTTATTAGATACTATTTTGCATCTGCAAAGCGTTTAAGTTAATTTTAAGTACCTACACCGAAAAATTATGTAATATCTTTTCTATATTCGAAATCGAAAGATTTACTGCTAATATCTTCAAAATTATCTTTTTATTGCTCGTTTGGATGTAAGTTATGGGTTTTCATTTCAAAAATATGGCATTTAAATAATTAAATAATAAATTTCAAATGGCTCCCTAAATTATATTACGGAAATAATATTTAATAACCAAAACGTTTGTTTTAGATTAAAGTGGTAAAAACGGTTTTATGCAATCGTCTATAAATTATTTTATCTTAGGTTTCTTTTGGAAGATTAAAATATATAGGTAAGTCATATAATTAAATTACTTTATTAAGTAAGCACCTATAGGTTTAAGAAATAAACTTTTGAATTGCAAACATTTCATTGGCAATATGGGCCATCGTTTAAGATAAAAATCCAAATAGTAATACATTTTAAATATTTAGAACCTGACGTCTAACATACTTAAATTAATATAAAAACGCAGTTTTTCAGCTTAATTCGTTTTGCATTAATTTGGTCTTAATATTCATAATCGTTCAATTGTTGAATTAATAACCTTGTATTTAATACGATACGTGCATAAGTGTATGTAAGTACCCATTCATAATAATTTTGTGGTGCTTCGATAGCTTAAAATAATGTTTAATTCGGCCGTCATTTAATTTTTGGCCGTTCACCGTTTTTATAAAACTACTTATTTTAAAAACATATATAAAGATAAATGCATGTATGTATCTATTCTGTTTAAGGGGAGTTTGTAGTAACTTTTAACTAAAAATTCTCTAAAATGTGCTATTTAGTAAACGAATTTTTCTAAACAAAATTTTTTTCAGCGGAAGCCTTGTGACATAAGTTATCCACAGTAGTCAAGTCAATTATAATTACTACAAATTATGTTTATAAAGCTAAATAATGGTAAAAAAGAAGGGGTTAGTGTAAAAAGTTTTAAAGAATTTTGGTTTTTGTTATCTTTACAGATTTCTCTAGGCCGAAGATTTTTACTGTATCATCTTTAATTAGCAAACATTGACAAATTAAATCACGATTTTTGTGCCAAAAATCAATTAAAAGTTCACAAAAAAAAATTCCAGTAAAATTTCAATAGATTTTGAAAAAGCTTACAATCGGCCAGCGCTTAGGAACTATACACTTTACTAGGTACTGTTATTTTTGTTTTTGTTGGAGACGATCTAATCTGACAGCAATTTGGCAGAATCAGCAACACCATCGACTTTAATCAGTTTGTAATAAATAATATTAAATTTATTCTTTTGGTTTCTCTTTGCATAGTTTATACTTTCATCGTGTACTTAAATAAAGTGCTAAATCGCAAGTTCGCAGCTCTTTTACTTTTTACACGCTTAAAAATTAACTATTTTTCGACCAGTGACACTGATCTGACCCCTTAATGTATAAGTACATATATTTATATATTTAATATTGGTTGTATGATCTAGGAAATCTTAAAGGTTGCAATAGTAGAGGTATTCATATCATGAATCAATATTTGACACACTTGACTATCGTGTAACGGTATGCGCACCTGCCTTCAAAATAATATAATAATGGCCACGCGAAACGGAAAAGATGCAAGTGGTCATCTGTTTACTTTCGTGGACATTGTTATTAAATTATTTTACATACACGTTTATTATATCTATTATAGCTGACAATGAAATATGCGGATGTTATTATTATTTTTTTTGATAAGTAGGTACTTATATTATGTACTATATATAAAATATTTTTCACGCAGCCGCGTATAAGTTTCCTAGAAAATAAAATAATTTAAAAGCTCAAGCATAAATTTTCAGAAAACTGTTGCATCGTAAATGCAAATTACATAAAACAAAAGTTTATAATTATACCAACAATGAGATATTGTGACAAGAGTAGTCAGTACGTATTCATTTTCCTTGTATATTTTTTCTTTTACATTTTTTAAACATAATTGGAAACTCTTGCAACAAAAAAAAAACTCGATTTAATTAATTTACATAATTAAATTTAAAACAGAACTGCTGTTATCAAACTATTGCCTACTAGTCAGTTCGTCGAGTTATAAATTAAAATTGTTCGCAAATTATTTTTAATTTATATGTTTAAATATATTTACTTAACAACAAAATATTAATGTGCTATGTGGTGATTTATTAAACACTAGATAACATTATTAAGAATAAAATAGATTGTCTTGGCGATTTTTATAAATTCTTTCGTTTTTAACATGCACATAAAAACGCGTTATTTTCGTATTGAAAATCAGTAAAATCGGTAAAAATCGTATTGAAATCAGTAAAAATAATTACTGCCGTTCATACAATGTTCCATATAAATTAGTTTCTAATCGAAGTCGACGTGATAAGTATTAATATAGTAACTGCCTACTATATTACAAATCACTGTCGATCAATAAAATTTATTATGAAGCAATAATTAACATAAATAGCTTTTAGTGTTGTTATAGCTCCAAAACTTTTTGTTAACAATATGAATTGAATAACACTGTTAAATTAATGTTTCATTTATTGACAATCGAATATTATTTAAATAGTTTCTCAAATTGTTTTTATAAATTCGTTTTTAACATGGCCCGAACGTAAGACGAAAGAATAAGTAACAAGCGTCCAGCTCATCACGATGACATAACATCCTGTATTCTAACCCAATTTTTAGAAAATCGTCGGTTTAGTTATTCATGCATAATATTCTTGATGTGTTTAAACCAACAGCCTGGCGTTCCCCTAACGGTATATTATTTAAGTTTTTCTGAATTATTTATCTCGAAATTTGTCTCCTTAGAATTCTACGCCGAGCGTTGAAGCTAAAATCATTTTATTTTCTTGCTTATCGATAATTCAGCAATAGATAGGTATTGTTTCTTATTAATAAATCAATTAGTGATTCATAAACTGTGGGTAAGTTTTTAAATCGAAAATTTTAAGTGAAAACAATTACATCTTCGTTAATCCGGAAAGATACAATTTTCTTCTTATCCGGATAATATAAGTAAGTAGATATTCGAAAAAAAACATACAAATAAAGCAAGAGAGATTTTTTAATGAATTACAACTGTTTATAGGCAAATAACAAAATTTAATCTATCTATATACCTGCAGGTTTATTTTCTTTAAATACCTACTTAGATAATAATAATTAATTTTTTGTTGTTTTATGTTTTTGAAAAATCGCGCGCTACTGTTGCTTTTAATCTTCTCAATAAAAGAATATTTTATCGCACTTTCAACGGCATTATAGACTTGACTTTCTAATAATATGATTTTGTTGTTAAAAATCACTCTTTTTCATTTGACCCCTTCATGTAAAATTTCTGATGAAATCGATACATAAAACAGCTTCTCCGTTACAGGAATTAGATATGCAAAGCCTGTTCTACTATGGGATGTTCACCTTGACGAAGAACTTTTTGAAACTTCTATATAAACTTCGTTTTCATTATTTTAAATTTTTAATTAATAAGTTCATTAACATATATTTAGTCTTTAAAATATAATTGAAATAAACTACGTCTGATAATTTTTCGGCTACAAGACAAGTATTTTTTTGCTCAAGAAAATCTAAAATTTTGTACTTACTTCTCATTAACAGAGTTTTGTGATAGTTTCACCAACTTCAACAAGGTGAACGAGTTCATGAAGAAAATAGATAATTAGAAAATCCCAACAAGTTTATTTACGGTCGGGGTTTATTGTAAATGTTAATTACATAAAATTGCCTGAATTGCTAAAGTGTGCGAGTTGACACCATCTCCGGATTAAAATAACTGTAGGTACTAAAGTGTACCATTAAGAAAATTTAATTTAACCAAAAAGTCTGTAACTAATATGATCGTTTAATTATTAATGTGTTCTTTTGTTTAATAACACGTATTATATACTGTCGAATTGAGTATAACTGTAGATTTTATTACTTCGGTCGACTTTGTTTGTTTTCCAGAAATGGTTTACAAAGCTTAATTTATTGTCTTAGCTTATTTATCGTTGTCATCTTTTAATAGATCATTAGAAGATTTCAATTCCGAGAATTCTTGTAGGTTATATGCATGTGTATCTTTTTACAGTCACTAATCAGTTTACTATGTAAAAGTGAATAAGAATGTGTATTACTAAAAAAGTAAATAAGTATAAAAGACATGATTATTAAATTTCAAAAGCAAGTTAACGAATATAACGAAAACACTGATATTTATTGAATTGATTTGCTACACGATGTCATCACCGAAGTATAGATTTCTAATTTTCGATTCTTTGTGTAAATTGACCATGGGAATAAATACAATATAGCGTCGTATGTAAGGTAACTAATATTATTTTTAATGTCCTATAATTAAAAACTACGCAATTATTGTAAAAATATATTGTTTGTTGTACAAGAACGTTTGGTTTTTATTTTAACACAATTACAAGAGCATTATTATTTTACACTTTGTAGATAATAAAAAAAACATTAAAAAACCATACCATATGTAGTCACAATACATATTTACTAGACGACGTTTATGGCAAATAACTGTTTAGTTTAATTCCTATACAATTCTCCTGTTTTTGAATAAGTAATTGTCGCTAGTCAACAAATATTTTATTGCCATTGTAGGAAAACCATTAAAAATCATAGTCGAAATTAAAAACGTACCCCTGTGATTTAGGTATGTTTTTCATTTTGACTGTTTTTTTTTTATAATTTCACTATTACTGCATAAAATACCTGTTAAGGGTCGTGAAAAGGTAACGGACCGTAAACCCTACTTACAATTTTTTGTTAGTGGGTATAAATTTTTCTTTATACCTTACCGAACCTTAAGAACAATCTGTTGATTGTATCGATTGTTTATTGCACATAGTAGGTGCGATAAAACAAACATGCGACTTGGTTGATTACAATAGGCGATTTTTAAAATCATTTCATATTTATTTTCTTTTTATTTGCATTTTTTAAATGAATAATAATATACAAAACTGTAGAAATCCTACTATTATATTATATCAAAACTACAATGAATTTTATTTAAAATTTTGTATTTAACTTAAATTTATTAATGGCGTTAAAAATGAATGGGCATCTAACAATTTAAAAATAACCGAGTAGCTTGTAAAACTGCGTGTGTTTATGTATAACGGATGGAGTCAACTGGCAAGGGCATAATCCCATTAGCGTGACCTAGTCTAGCATATCTCCCTTAAACCACTTTGCATCTTTGTCCTGGGGCTTTTTCGGTCCGGCTACAGCTTTACTTAATCAGAGGAAATGGTTGCTATACATCAGTCTTTTCTCCCAACAAAAATACTACAAAAAATGCGATATCGTTAAATTAAAAGGTTGTAACGTTAAGGTTTATTCGTGTTTTAGGTGTTTTAGAGAACTTAAAAGGAAACCAAAACAAAGTGTCGTCGCACGTAAAAGCTACGCCATCGTTTACTCTTACCAAATTAGAGAAATATATTATTTGCCGATTTATATTTTTATTAGATTACAGATAGTTACACTAATTTTTTATGTAAATACTTCCCAATAATGCATACAAATAACAACTACGTATTCTGAAATGTGGTTGTCAGTACATTAAGTAATTCGTGGAAAGTGTGTAGCGGCCGTAAACATACACTTTGTAAATTATTTTACTTTAAAAATCTGATTATTTTTACTTTTAGTAATCGCCGGTCGTATTTTTATTGAAGGCAAACTAACAATAAGTGACAGAGTTAAAATCAATATTTATATATAAACGTATGTGGATATAATATACGGTAATGATTATTATTATTAGTAGATTGAGGTAAAACTTTTTGAGACTAAAAATAGCAGTTTTATTTTATAAAATTTTGTCATTTTTAACATTCATTTACCTATCAATTTCTACTAAAACATTTTTAAAGTTTTCTTAAATAAATTTTATTAACCCTTACGTATCTGTAAGGGGTATTTTACATACCCCAAGGTAATATTTCTATTTAATTTTATTTGCGTCAACATCAAGTATAATATAAAACTGTAAGTAGATAAAAAAACGACAATAAATTCTTGCGCGAGATACGCGATCTACTCCGCGAGGGTACAAAAATATGTGGGTATTAATCTTTCCTTATAGTAATAGTATTATGAACTTGTTAAATCCTTGTCTAATTTTGTTTATGTGGGCACACATGCACGTCTATCGATTCTCGAAGTTTTGGCATTTAAAGTTTATACCAGGAGAGTCAACCAGTTTGTTAATAAATAATACGTTGTTGTCTATCTGCTTTAATAATTTTCTAGCGCAACTCGTAATTTAAATAAACACGATAGGTACTTAGAAAATTTTAGATATCTACTATTTACAAACATTAAAACATTGACATTCTTATGTTCAAATTGCCCATACGTTTTATTATCGCGAGTTTAAGCGAATCGTTCCCGATAAAATAAACGTTCCAAAATTTAAATAAAGCATCTTGGCATTTATGCAACAAACTTACAATTAGTCAGCTTCGAATAAAAGCGTTTTAAAAATTCACTTCAGTTACGCCTCGAGTTCTACCGTGTTCGGATAATAAAGTGTTTGTGGTATTATTTAGACTTTAAATTGTGCTTTTGTGTGTATTGTCTTGGTGTTGATGGAATACTTTTTGAATTTCGAATTCAACTAGATGCAGTTTTATACAACAAAAAAAAAGGTCAGGATTTTGTTAATCGATTTATTATAAGGACGTTGAAGATAGATGTTTACTAACACATGCCTACGGATTTTTATTATAGCTATTCAACATTCAACTAAAAAAATTCAATCATCTTTAAAATAAGCACTTGATTGTATGATATTTTTCGATACCGACGACCTACCAAAAAAATAAATAAAAATCTGGTTAAATTCGGGGTATGTAAAATACCTTGCACAGGTTCTAACAGATGATTATTAACATGTACACATATGTAGGTACCTACCTACCTACTCAAGAGTTAATTAATCCGTTATACTGAAAAAGTTGTTACAGGTACACAGTTGCACATAATTTCGCTAATATTATATGTAATTTATTATTATTATTATTATAGTCGTTCTTTACCTTGACTATTTTTTTAAGATGTGCATTTTCATTGCAATAACAATCGTTTCTAAGGACAAATTCTAACTTAAGACGAATTCTCAAGGTAAGGAACAACCATAAGAAAAATAACACCATTAATTGTGCAACATGTATTTATACCCATTTGACGCCTAATGTTTTCTAGATCATTACTATGATCCGATTTAGTTCAATACCTTACTTTTGCCGGTGTAATATTCCTCTGTAGAATAAAAGTTGAAATCTTAAACGGATTTACCTCAATAACATGTCGTTGCTATCAACTTCAGAATTATCTTAATCCCATACAGTCGTGGAGGTTCGGAATTTATGAGATGGTTTCACCTTATCCCAAAATCTTTATTGACCGAGTCCGGAATTTCCTAGCGTACCATTTGTCATCAAATATAGCCTATCGTCTGCACGAAGTTAGTGACACGAGCTTTAACGCTATCAAAAATTAATCAGAAGCTTAAATGCTATTACGATGTGGGTATTATGTATTACTTATAACATGTGAAAATAAACTCAAACACATTCGATACAAGGTTCTATAAAATAATATAATAAGCCCATATAATTAAAATTGTACCTACTGATTTTTTTTGCAATTAATATACATTTAATTTCACTGGATGACAGATAAGTTTAATTAGGCACCTATCCATATATTGTATAGGTGTTTAAATAATTCAATTATTCACGTATTTAAATAATAATTCAGAGCGATGTATAATTTCGACCAAAAATAATTAAAAATTTTGAAAATTATAATGCTAGATGGCCCCTATGTTGTAATGTTTTATTATTTTATTTAAACAAAAAAATGTTTAATTTTTTATCATACAGCCTATATATTTATTTATCATATTCCGTTTTCTATCTAGGATAATGTAACTAGCGACACGTCTCAAAATTCAACTTAATTTCCGCTGACCGTATCGTTTCCTTTCATACCTACTTTTCGCGAGGGACCCATATTTAAAATAATAAATTAATGTAAGAACAGTAATAAGTAAGTAATGATAAAGTTTAAAAAGTCTTTCTTGTTTTTAAGTATGTAATACTTACGTTATTTTATTTTAATATAAAATATTTTTCATGAGCAATTGAGCCTTCAAACATGAGCCTTCTTTTAGAAATCTCGCAAATTAAAAATCAGTTAATTAAATAAATGCGGACTTCTGTAGAATGCTTAAATTTATTTAATTAAAACGAAATTTAATTGTTTTCAGTTAGCAAAACAAAAATACATTTTTGTTTTTCGGAGCGAAGATTAAACTATTAGGGATTGTTAAAATGATAAAACAACAACAGCAACCCATAAATTATCGTCAAACTGTAGCTCGAGTTAATTGTATATATTTAACCGAGTTTCTCTTTATTTACTCTGAGTTGTAAATAATGCTTTCAGTTTACCTATAAACTACTCCATAAGCTTTACAAACCTAAAGTGGGTGTCAATCGAGATAAAAACCATTTGTAATCCTATTCGTTCCTTCCTCACTTATTTCGGGTTCGATATAGCACCGCTACTAGTCGCACATTAATTTCTGATACCCACTAGGGACTCTCCATTCCAACTGAAATAACACCACTCGATTAATAAGAGATACCTTAACAGATTTATAAATTTCATTGTATGTGTAACGAAATGAAGAGGGCGTGTGCCCTTCTTCATTTGCAAAAGTATTTGAAAAATATTAATATTTACGTTTCTTAAAAGGCATTTGTTGTATAATACGTATACATGACAGCGATCGAACCCTAATCAATCATTAATTCCCTAAAATTCAACAATAAAATGAAAATTGTGTCGTCGAAAAATATTTTTTATAATTAATGAACGAATTATGAAGAAAATATTTGCTTTGCAATGTAAAGGAAGCGGAATCCATTTATTTTATTTTTGGTTTAACGCGCAGAATGAAAACGTTCTAATAAATAATAATTTAAAATAAGAAATGCCGCGATTGCGTAAATTAATTAGACAACTGTTGCTTATGATTATTTGAATTATTTATCAGATTTATACTCCTGCTTATCTTATTTATCAAAAATTTATAAATATCTACCTACACATTAATTCATTAAATAATACCTATCCTACGTAACATCCAATTCATTCTCGATTTTAACTTTATGTCTAATTTTATATTTACAATTTTTGAAACGAATATAAAATTATGTTTGTTGTAACAAACAAACGACTCTAAGGCGTGTTAATTAAAAGTTTTGTCGCATATGTACGTGGCCCTCGCGTCCCTTTATATAAAGGGATTATTGTGGTAATTAATTGTCACAATTTGCGAAATTAACTTCGCAGCGTTAATCAAATTCCGCGTTAAAGAAAACCGCGCTGAGGGGTATCTAGGGTACCGGGGTACTATACCTACTTACATTACGTTAGATACAATAACTAAAAATGTTAAGAAACTATTATTACGCTTATTTTCATTACAACTACAAATGAAATCATGCATTTTTAAAACTATTAATTATTATTCTAACAAGAGATATGTATGCAAGTCAATTTTATCAAAATATTTATAGAATATTTCGTAATTTGGATAGTTAAATATACGTACTCTTATCTAATATTCACTGCTTACTAATGATTATATCGATCTATATGTACTTACTTTTTTACTTCAGTAGGTAGTTCATTAGGCATATGTACATATCAAATATTATTATTAATCCTGATTACCATTTATTTGTTTACATTCTTTATTTAAATCGTAAATCGAAACATTTTCCATGGTGAGTAAGTATTTTTTAAATATTGATAATATGTGTTACATATTATGTTTGTCTCGTTTTTAATAAAGGTAGTTTGTATCTTCTGAAGCGATGTAATGTGAATATCTTCATATATTTACATACGTATCTTTTAAAATTTCAATCATTTTCTCATGTTAAACTCGGTCGAACGCTTTTTAAAAGCCTATAAAACGCATAAAGGCATTACAGTTTATATCTCTGCACCATTGTATCAATGGCAATGCTTGAATATAAAAAAGGGCCTTTCACGTTCCAAATCCACCACGCGACTTAAACTGCGTTTCGCATATACCTATGTATGTTGTTTTATTTTCTCGTGTGCCCTTTCGTGTACCATTCGCAAAATATTTTTAACACATGACCCATTAAACTGATCATACAATAGTCATTATATTCATTTATATATATATATATATACAGGGTGTTTGGTTCACCGACGTATATCCGAAAGGAGGTGGTAGGTGAGTCGGTTTGGAACTTATTTAACCAAAAATACCTTTATACAAAGTGTCACGGTTTCTGAGATAAAGCCAACTTTGTGATTTTATTAAATTACTGCAGTTTTAGTATGATTAATTTTAATTAGACACAACTGCAAACCTTTAATTTCTTGTAACTTTTATTTTAGTAGTCTTTGATATCTGTTCTATCAAATAAAATCACTTGATACACTCTACATGTGATAAAACAAAATATGGAGTCGACTAAAGTTCAAAATGTATTCTCTAGATATCAAACTTTGATCTAGTAAGCCACGTATAAAAAGTAATTACAAAACAAGACGCGTTCAGATGTGTTTAAAAACTTCCACGATATCTGCTATCTGATATCTGAGTAGCTTTGTATTTGTAAATAATATCAATTGTTTTAATCCCCTGTCTGTCAAACTTTTATTAATTTCGTGTGTTGTAACTTGGTTGTGCTGCATTGAGTTTCAGTTGAATTGATTTTGTTAAACCACTGATTAAGAATTATCTTCATTTGTTGAACTATTACCTATGTAGTGATGGCTACTTACTCTAATATTGAGTATGGTGATATCTTATTCATGTATGGAAGGCCGACGGCAGCGCAGCTGCTGCTCAACGTTTCTATCGTGAAAGATTTCCTGAAAGAAGACTACCTCACGTGTCCGTGTTCGCTAGTACGTATCGTAGAATTCGTGAAACTGGTAAACTGCATCACGTAGAACATAGAAATAATAATCAAAGACATCGTCCTGAAGAAGATGAACGAATTTTGAATGCATTTGATGCAGATCCCACTACCAGTATAAGAAAAGTTGCTCGAGAACTCAATTTGTCAAGATGGAAGGTATGGTCAGTTATACATTCTGAAAAAAGGCATCCTTATCATTACACACCTGTACAAGGGCTCGAGGATGGTGATTCAGTTCGTAGAAATAATTTTTGTCGATTTATTTTGAATGCCGACATAGAAGACCAAAGGTTTCTACGTAGCATTCTGTGGACGGATGAATCAAAATTTTCGCGTGAAGGCATAACTAATTTTCACAATTAGCATTATTGGGCACAAGAGAATCCCCATTTAAAAAGCAAATTTCATTTCAACGTAAATTTAGCGTAAATGTGTGGGCAGGTGTAATAGGTCGAGTCCTAATTGGTCCATATTTGTTGCCAGACACTTTAAATGCTGCAAACTACTTAGAATTTTTGACCCACAATCTACCAGATATTTTGGAAGAAATACCACTAGATGTAAGACAACAAGTAATCTTTCAGAATGATGGATGCCCTGCGCATTATGGGATTGCTGTGAGAAATTTTTTAAACGATCGATTTCCTAATCGATGGATAGGGCGAAATGGGCCAATAGAGTGGCCAGCCCGATCGCCCGATTTAACCCCCGTCGATTATTATGTGTGGGGACATATGAAAAATCTGGTTTATGATGAAGAAATACGAGATAGAGACCATCTTGTTGCAAAAATTACTGAGGCAGCTGTAACAATGCGAGAGGAAATGAGGTTAAGTGTAACAACTACCAGTATGCGTAGAAGAGCTCGGGCTTGTGTTAGAAACGGTGGTGGCCATTTCGAGAACGAAAATTAATAAATAAATATTTCATTTATTTCTGTATTTAGTTAAAAATTTTATTATTAAAAAAATTTTGTCACTTTGTCTTCAAATACTTTTTTATTTCAAACGTTACAGTTACTAATTAGAGTGTGATACATCAATAGAAAGGGCAGATATCGTGGAAGTTTTTAAACACATCTGAACGCGTCTTGTTTTGTAACTCTCGACAACGAACGCACGATGCACTCCGCTCCAAGCCATGTCGATAACTGAAAACTGCATACTTTTGTCTACCTAACGCGACCGCGTGCACAGTGTTGCCGGTTTTAACACATGACCCGATTAAACTGATCATACAATAGTCATTATATTCATTTATATATATATATATCCATCTATCTATATATTCCGCCTATATATATATGTATCAACGGCGTTTTGGCAGAACGACGTAACCCACACTTTTTGTGAAAATGAGTTATTCTGTTATGCATCTAAGACAAAGACATAATCTGTCAGACATAAGTCTGCTAACAATATTCCGATTTTTTTCAACATAAAAATCGTTTTGTATTTCCATAAAACGTAGGTATCTGCTTATAGTTACGTTACAACACAAAATGTGCGCTTCTGTAAAATTTACTTTTTGTGGGTTACGTCGTTCTGCCAAAACGCCGTCGATATTATGTTACTGTTTTGAAACAGTTACAAAAGCCTATTTTAACCGATTCGATGACGTTGCTTTCGTATTGTAAATTAAATTAAATTTGAATGTCGCTTTTTACTTCATTCTTCGGGAGCTTTTTATCTGCATTTAAGTTGGGAGCTATAAATATTTTTGAAAAGCAGAAGCACTCATAAAATAACCTTTATAATCTACACATCTCTCCTTAGTTAACTGATGCGAACTTCTCTAATAGTTGAAAATTAAAAACTGTTCTAATATTTTATAGTAGGTACTTACCGTATTTGCTCGTGTACAAGCCGCACTAACAAAGTTAACACGATAATTTAGAAAACAATTGTCTAATTAAATTTCCAACATTATCTCGTGTATAGGGCGCACCCTCATTTCGTCAGTTACTTTTTGGGGAAAATAGTTGCGGTCTGTACACTAGAAAATACGGCAGTAACAAATATAAATTAATTTGCCTCGCGAAAATAAACAGTTGCTCTATTTAATTTTTAATTTGTCGCTACATACACGAAATACTTACAATTCTATGGAAGTACACTTACGAATGCAGCAGTATAATAGATACCCAAATTCTAAGGGTCTAAAGTAACATGTGGTGCTGCAGTTTATTGTTTTTAATATAATATGTAGTTTATTCCCTCACCGACGCCGACGCCGACGGGTCGAATAATAAAAAGCTTTTATAAAGCAAGGAGTTTTCGCGGTTAAGTTTCTAAGTTTTTAAGTTTCTCTGGGGATTGAAGAAGAAAAACACTTAATATAAAACGTAATAGTAATGCTTCTATTATATTGCAATAGAGACCACCTTACAAATAAATTTACGCAATTTATTAGTATAGTAAGACAAAGTTTAATAAAAACTGATTTCGAAGTTTTAAATTATGATCGTAAACATACGAATAAAAAGTGCCTACCTATTTATCGAATTATTGAAATAAGGCTAGTCACGTTTTCTCAATTTCTATAACCTTTTATTCGCACATTTTTGTGAATACTTTTCTTTATAGATTTTGGACAATATGGCATTTGTGAAATTTTTATCATCGATGTCAAACGAATTTGTAGAAAATCTAATTGTTACATAATTAACTTGTTTAATGTCATCATAGATTATGATAATTAGACCACATTATCTAAATAATGTTTTGTGATATAGGTAATTATTTTTAAACAAAATTTGTAATGTTAGATGTTTTATCATTTGAATGTGAACTTCTAATGTCGATAGGGCCTTGGCTATCTCTTCAATCGAAACGGGACGAGTTCAACAGGTATAACATAAAGGACGCAACTTAATTTGTTTTCCTATCGGCAAGTTGATATCGCCAAATTAAGAAAACAAAACAAGTCACTGAAAAAACTGCTGGAGACGGAAAGTACAACAAAGAAATTTAAATTTAATTATTTACATAGGTTAGAAATTAACTAATTTAAGTGCATATTTGTCATCTCAATAAATAGGTGTACAGATAAACTTAATTGAAGGTATACTTATAAGTACGTACTTAATTTAAAAGAAAGATTTATAGGTACTTATTTGCACAAAAGATATACCTACACGAATATTTAAATTTGGGGGAGCCAGTAGAATGAATCGCTGCAAGAAAAAGTCTTAATAAGTTCTAAAATCATTACCTTTAAGAAGTTATAGGTAGGCTGCATTTCGAAAAATGTGTCTTTGCGGCGAATTTAATAACTTTTTCGACTTAATTATAGGTAAATTAATAAAACTAATGCCGGCGAGTATTTTTTAATTTTCATTAGACTATACTTAAGCAGGTACACTTTTATTAATAAATACCCATAGTTATAAATTAATACTCATTAATTTAAAACAGCATGTGTCACTTTCCTAAAGGATCTGTCTTTAAGTTGTTTAATTTCGAAAATTATATGAAAACCGACCGCTTATCAGATCACTAATCCTTCTTAAAATAATTGTTAAACGTTATACCTACCTAATATTTATATTTAACATTACAATTCCTGAAAGGAAGTTATCTTAAATAAATGTAAAGGAGTTTATAAATTTGTGTTTCCAAATTAACGAACAATGTAATGTATATAGTTATTTTGTACATAATCCTCTGTTGATTATTACAAATATATGTAACATTAAATGCGTCCTTAGCATTGAAATTTGTAGGTATTAAACTTGCTCTTGTAAAACATTTTCAATTTGGATACAATATTCAACACCGTTTGATAATTATTATTATTTAAATATAGATAGGCGCCGATTAAAATAAATCGATCGAAAATTATAGATATTCGATGTTACCTTTTGTATTAAAAGCCAAAAAACAATAGAAAAGCAAAAGCGATATACAAACATCTGTCGAAGAGATAGGTATAAAACTGACGTAGAGAAATAGAAAAAAGTTTAAGTAGGTATATCTTTAAAAATTCAATTTCAAATAAAACATAAAAATTTCTCAGTTTAAATAAAAGTGTGATTTCGCCATAAAATGCGACCTGGTTTCAATATATTTTATGTACATATGCGTATATCACATTTATTATTAGGTACTTCCTAAAGAAAATTACATAGGTACCCTGATAAGTTGTCGTTCAAAAAAATTGCAACAACGACACTTAAAACGAATTTTGTATTTATGATGTTAATGTATAGAATAACGTATATTACGTGTAATGCTAATAAACATTATATAGGTAAATATTTTATGTGCTTTATTAACATTATTCAAAATTTGGAAATCGCAGATTTCTTGAAACGTTTTTATCAGTTTTACATTTTACAAGATCAAATGTTTTAAGACAATATTTAGGTATTTTATGTTAGGAGGCAATTGCAAAGTATTCCAAAAAAGCTAGGATGTGTGAAGTTGTATATACCTACCGTTCACGATTAAGACGGACGAAGGTTAACCATTGGAAATTTGACAATTTTGTGTATGTAAACTGGATATATGAACCTGTGTGAATTTAACTTTGTATTGGAGGTTTAGGTTAAGTTTATGAATTGCGACTTAAGCTACATTGCCAGTTTGAGCTACTATCGCATTGTTATTCAGTCGAAGAAATGATTGGATTCTTATCATTTGTAATCATTTTGATCGTTATTATTTATTTTTCACTCAAATGATTTTATGTAGAACACATTTTTTTCACAATCATTTAATTAATTCAAAATAATACAAATTACAATATGGCAACTAAGCTTCGTCTGATTGACGTAACAATAAATTTGACGAATGAGTTTTTTTAAGTTACATTAACAGAAACGGCCATTATTAAAATTCCGTACCTACATTAAAAATAAATTAATTTTTTTCTGAATACACAGCAACTTATGGACCTATATGTCTTTTACTTGTATTAAGGGCTGAAAATGTTGCTGCTTAAAACAGTGCCTCAAAGCACCGTTATTAATTCGCAATCAGTTACATCTTTATAAATAAGATAATTTTACTAGTATGTTAAATATTAGAATATACATTACATGGTTAACTTCAGTATAAAAAATATCGAACTACAACATAATCATGTATCTATTATTATTAACATTACAGGAACCAAACAGTAATTGTTTTTCGATATTCTGATAAATTCAAAATTATTGTTTTCTTGTTAAAACATCTATACAAACAAATAACGGCCCTCGGTCTTGGTTGGCTGTGGAAAGATAAAGCCGTGTCTTGGTTTAATGCCACGACAAGAAATAATTTATGACATGATCTAAGCTTATCTTTCCACAGTCAATCAGCGCCGAAAGACTTTTTGGACACCCGTTATGTAGAATTGAAAATTACCCACTTAAATTACGTATATTTTACAGCAAATAATTTGTCATTCTAATAATTTTGGCAATGCGCACGTTATTATAAGTAAAAATTATATAATCTCAAATTTAAAATGGTTTTAATTTTAATTAAAAAAACTTAATTTTTTCCTCACGCTACTCTTGAATAATTGCTCTGATTTAAGGTTGAGGCTGAGGCATAGTTACCTCCATATAATTCAACCCGAGATTTAACCATTACACTCAATCACAATGCCACGAGAGAATTTTCTAAAGTTGTGAATTAAAAGGTTAGAAAAACAAAAACATTTTAAATGTGGACACTTATCAATAACCGAACACGCATTTTCCGCTAAATCGGTAATTGTTAATTTTCACTCGTGTTTTGTATTCTTAGTTTATTTGGTAGCCCATTTTCTAATTTACATTTAACACAAATGCTTGCTTTCCAATTTACAGTTGTCACAACTCTGGGGATCGACGCGCTTTGCGCCCGCTTTCCTTCGCCTACTTTCGAATTTACAATTAATACAACTCGGCAGACAGGGCGCCTTGTGTTCTCTCCTCGTTGATTGTATTTAGATTTAGAATTAACACGACTCTCGAAATAGCTACTTATCTATGTCGTCTTCTCTCAGTTTATTTATCGATTAATGACTATATTTGCTTTTAGTTGCAAGTACGGTATTTTTTTAAAAGCAGTTTAATTATAATTAGATAGGTAGGTACTTACTCTTGATACTTTTTTCCTCTATACTGATTGACCGCTAGTAGGGGATTCGACTAACAATAAAATAAATAAGTTATTTTTTAACCTTCTAGATACAGTACAGGTCATTACTTTTATCATTTTTATTTACCATTTTTATAATGTCACGAAACGACGTCTAAGATAAGTATATAGATCGAACCATACAAAATAATTTTCCCTTCGTTTAATTCTGACGTCTTGCACACTATGTAAATCGGGCCGTAGATAATGTACCTAAGTGTCTACCGTCAACATCTCTACGATTTTCATTCCTAATTTTCATTTAATATTTACTTACATTTTCATAAGCAGTCTACCACGCGGATTTTGATGTAAATTCAAGCGTAAATAACGTTTTGTTTGTCATTTTAAATCAACCATCCATTTAAGAGAATCTTTTTTCTCTGATATCTTTAAATATATCTTTTTGCAACCCCGTATATACGTAAATTTTGTTGTAAATTTAATTTTGTTTTTGATTTAGAGTGATGTAGCAATAATTGCAAAATATTTATTTTCTAATCTATAAAATGAGTCGTAATCCTTACCGATCAACGAAAAATAACCGTTTTTTATGAAAAACTCAGAAAAATGTAAATACATTTAAACAGAAGAAAATTAGGTCCACAAAAATACTCGCAACGAACGGCTATAGCAAAACTGTCGAGTAAATTCCCAAAACTTCATTGAAAATTTCCTGATTTTTCATCAATCATTTTTAAGTTGACCGAATGCGTGAATTACGTTTCAAGTTTATTTTTCATCTTTAATCCAAATTAAAATGTAAGTAAGTAATGACGTTATATTGCCTACACGCTTGCGCCTTTTTGGATTTTTTTCACTATTAAATTTTTGTTATCAATAATTTTATTTTTGTAGTTATATTTTTCTTCTTCTCTTTTTGATTTTATTTTAATAGATCTGAGGCCAATTTTCTGCAGTCATATTTAACCCGACTTTTAGAGACAACGTTTAGCCAGTAAAATTATTTTTAAAAACGTTCAATAATTAAAAAAAAAAAGATTTAGTTAAATTCAAAAATACCTATCAAATTATAACTAGGTCTGCAACTCTAGCAGATCAATACGTACCTACTTTTCTTATTTTATTTTATAACATTAAATATCCACTGTTAATCTAGTATAACACGGTTTGGTAAATTGCGACTATAAGTAAAGAAAATAAAATTAATCCTTGTAAAAGAGCTCGCGCTTATTTCATTGTAAGAAACAGACGGTGTTGCAACTTCAGACTGATTACGCTATCGTTTTGTTAATAACAAACCTTGAAAAGCCGTTAACTGACATTTTTCAATATGGGCAATTCAATCTAAATAAATGTGCGCATCATTAAATTTTAAGTCTAATTATTTAATTTCAAGACTACGCGAATGCAACAATTTATTGGTAGATAGCAACAAAATCGGTTTTCGTGTGTATTTTATTCAATTAATTAACACTAAGGTAATATTGCTATAAATACTAATTTTTTTATAGAAGTCACGTGCGAGCACTAATAAACGACAAACCATACATTTAAATAACTGTTTAAATTGTAGTTATCGACGTACGTGTGTTACAATCAAATACCTACATCAACATACAATGTTTTGTGGGAAACATATAATATGCATTGAGGTAGACAACTCAAAACTCTTCGCGATATTCTGTCCCACGTAAACGAAAAGCTGCAGTCTCTAGATTGGATCTGGAGTCGTTAACTTTCCCTGGGCGCAGGCGGCACGGCTGTAAACGAATAGAGCTGTGACTGATCATAAATCTTTCGCAGGGTAGGTTGCAGAGGGTTGGTAGCAAAGGAAAATGTCCTCCTACCGACTACTTACTATCTTTTCTAACGATACCTTTTCTATAGCTTGGCAATGTGAAAACCGCAGAAATTGTCGATTTAATGCCCGCGATGGAAAAAGCTCGCGTTTTTTGTTGGAGTTTTCATTTTCAAATTTGTCGTCTAAAAATAAACTTTTTGTTAATTACCAACGATTTATACACATCGAATTAAGTGTTTTTGTTAACGTTTAAGCGGTGGAAAATATATATAATATTTGGCTAAACTGGATAAAATGAAAATCCATTGAAAATGTTTTAATTGAATGAGATGCAACTGAACTACTTACAGTCAAACCTCTCGCAATTAACGCAAACAACACCTATTTTAGGTGAACACTCTCTAAAGTGGACATGTACAAGCATTTTGTGTCCCATAGCTACAGATTTACCTATCAGTATATACACGCAATAACCTAATACATCTACATGCACCGAATTGGGTACTTTTTCAGACGATGATATCGAATGAACTGTAGGTTGTACCAAAATCAATAATCTACAGAAAGCTCTAAGCAATAACTCGAGCATTAAGTTTATTATCAATAATCTAAGCTGATGTTTTTATCTAACTATATAAAGTCGATATACCTCTACAATTTAATACACATACGTATTTTGTTAAAAAAAAATAAAACATCGGTATCGTGGACATTTTCCTAAAATGTGAACAGTTTTTGTGGTCCCGATGATATGTCCTAATTATAGAGGTTTCACTGTACATAAGTATTAGGAATAGGAACCTAGAAATATAAAATAATCGTAAGTACTGATTTTACTTTAATTAATTTAAGCAGGTACCTAATAAAATATTTATAAAACAGATCGATACCTACCTAACTGTTTCGTGAATAACTAATTAGTTATAAATCGAATTGCTCTTCAACTTCTTAAGGATTAACTTAGAATAATTGAAGTGTATAATAATAAATTTTCAGTTTTAATCCTTTTTATAATTTTTAACGAAATTATAGGTATATTTATTGGTTATTGAAGTTATTTACTAGCAATCTGATGTTGTCAAACCAATCATTTATTTATGTGCAGCTTGTTGATAGAGTAATCGATATTTGAAATCTTTTTACATCAAAGAAAAAAACTAAATTGAAAAGGTGCAGTTGAAAAGATTCACAAACGAAGTTATCCAGAAACTTTGATTCCATTGAAACCCCGCTTAAAAGTGAAATGTATAAAACGGAGTTGTGAATATACCTACTACAGCAGATAATATTGAATAAATATTTTGTTACGCTTAATTGCGAAGAAATTTAAACAGTGCCAATTTGCATTACCTCATATTAGTCATACATATTTCAATGTTTTACAATCCCGCAATCTAACTACCAAAAGTTGAACCCTTACTTAATTATTTTAAAATGTTATAATTTAAGCATAGAGATAATATGAAACAACGTCAAGTTAATTCTTTTAGTTACTGAAAATAATGTTGCATAAAAAAACCAACAATAGGAAGCATTTTAAAAATTAACTTTGTTCTCTGTAGTTTCATCATGTTAATATTATCATTACTCGCCTGGACGGTAGCGATCAATAGATTGCAATATATTGTCGGAGTTGTTTATTATAAAAAGTAGAAAAATTAATTTATTTGGTTAGTATTGTTATTTTCACAAATTCAATTTATTTTAAAAATACCGTTTTATTTTTAAGCATTGCCATCGAAATAATATGGTAATATAATATTCGAAACAACTGAAATTGCTTTCTGTGTCCATATCTCCTGATTTTATTTTAAAATTGACCTACTTGTTGTACCGGGTGTTCTTAAAACGTGCGGCCAAATTGCTAAAAAGTCAAAAAAGTTCTTATAGACATATGTACGAAACACTTCATTAAAAAAAGAACTAAATACTGAAAAACACACGAAAAATTAACAGAACTGCTTAATACGAATTTGACAACTATATGCTCGTTAAAACAAAACAATAAGTAATTTCTTCGCTGCCTACTTCAAACATTAAAAATTCGCTAATAGGCTTTTCGTGCTTTGTTATTATTTCTGTTATATAACTTTTTAATGAAATATTTTCGAACATATGCTCATAAGAACTTGTTTGACTTACTAGATTCCCCTAACAATTTGACCGAATTTTTAACAACACCCTCTGTAACCACTACCTGCTATTTCTACTAGATATTCTTATTTATAGTTAAATGTAGATACCTAATCTCATTGTGAATTTAAAAAAAAACGAAATTTTCTATTATTTTATGCGATTATTTAAAAATCGCGATACGACCTCACAAAATAAATATTATAAATAAAACCTTGAAGTAGGTAGGTAGGTAGGTAGGAATTAATCTATTTTTAATTTTATACAAACATTTTTTAATGGCATTAGGCAATCGGCCGCCCAGCCCCACTGTACTGACCTTACGGTCAAATGTTTGGTTTTGCAATACCTCGATTTGTTAACGTATTATATACCTACATTTCGACTTACGATTAAAACGTAATAATTTTTTTACTAAAAGTTAAGTGCATATTTTCTATTCGTTTATATATCTACATACGTAGTTCCATCTCATCAATTTAAGAATGCAAATAAAATGGCACACTACGACCGCTTCTACAGGGAATTTAATATGTCTCTCTTGACCCAATAAACCACATGAAAAATTTCTGAAAGAAATTAGCGTAACGGACGTCGGAATATCAATTATTTTATACTGTCATTTCAATAATTTTTTTTATAGGTACTGTTTTAATCCACCTTTTAATTTAATTTATTTTCGAAAGACGTAGCTTTTCGTGGCTTCTGTATGTACAAAAGATACGCTATTTTTGCGTTCCGTTCCCGTTTCTATCGCTATCGATCTCAAGATTACAGAAAATACGCTTCAATTTGAATAGAAATTGCCATGCTTACATAAATTTTATTTCATTTTTTTACATTACATTTAAACTTAAAGTTGAATATGTTTGAAACCGTGTTCTTAACTTTATTGTGTTTATTTTATTTCCGCCGTATTCCGAAGAGACTCTTGACTTGCCTCTTTTATGTTGTACCCAAATTCGTTGGGTATTTTTAAATGCCTTTGGGAAAATCCAGCTTCCGTACACCGCTAGGAATAGTATAACGAAATTCATCTTATAATAAATTTTAAAGGGTGTTAAATTTGTTAAAATGTCAACTAGTAGTGATGTTTTTTCAAACTGATTTTAGACTTTCCGTTGGTTATTATGGTTATAATGGAAATTTTTTAAATTAGTTTAAAAATGTACGTAGATATATTTCACGAAACACTTAAATATTTTGAAATCATCGATATAATACAATGCACGTTCGTTCTATTGAGGACGCCAGTGGCATTGCCTATAATAACATTTTATTATGTTCCTCGCGGACCGAAAGCAGAGAATATCAAGCATACATTTTTATTTGTGGTCCTTTGGCCAATATTTGCTCGCTGCCGTTGGGATTCAATAACATTTATCAAAGGACAAAAAGAAGCACTTACTATACGTTCGGAATTAAACTGTACAGCAAAAAAATACTGACTTTTTCTCACGCAAAAAGAAACTTTCGAAAGCACGATAGAGTAAATTACAAGAATGCCTATTAACACCCAAATATGATCATTTTTAATGTATTAATATCTATATCTTTAATGTATCTAATAGGAGCGTATAGCTAGGTACTTAATTGCTTTACGACCGATTCATTATTATTATCATTTATGTGTTGCTTTGGATTTCGAATAAAGCACTCCTCATACTTTTGTAAAACATTATGAAACGTGAAACGCTAGATGGACACGCTTTGCTGCATTCTCAACACTAATTTATAACTTCTGATATGACAATTTTAATAACGATTTATTATTTGATGATGGTCCCGAATTGAAATCAACTTTCAAAATATTGTCAAGATTAACGGGAGGTTGTCGTCATCGATTGTGAGCGGGAAGTGCGGACCGATGAAGTACAGGTTTCTACGATTTGCAAGTTTCGAGATGTCTTAACACATCACAATCTGTTTGTTCCAATAAGAAAGGGTAGAAAACGCACGTTTATATTGAAACCATCTCATAGCGGACCAGAATTCGAAATAGTTGGTCAAAATTCCGAATTCGCATATCAACCAAACAAAATTTTCTTATTATTATTATATTTATTTTTCTTATTATTATTATTATTATATTCTTATACCAAATTTCAAAACGAAATCGCTTGTAGGTTTGATGCGGTCGAAAAAAAAGTATTACGAAATTTCAACGTCTTGTATTTCAAAAAACGAACTACCTTCGGGCAAATGTGTATTAAACCAGCCCCACGTCGCCTCTAGCAATATTACCATGTTATTCTGAAACACCCTGTATACATGTATTTTACTTCTAGAAATAAAAGAAAAAGTAATTTTGTTCATTGTGACTATCGGGTGACTTATTGAAATTGGTTTTATCTTCAGGAAATGTCATGAAAACCGACCCTCTTTCAATTTCCTTCAATTTTACATCTGATAGTTGTTTAAGAAGTTGTATAACATCTTGGAAAGTGTTTTTACTTCATTCTGTGGCAACGTTTTAGATACTATTTAACTATCAATCTTGTCGGACTTAATTAAAACAACAACTGAAATGTTGTTGTTAAAAGTTTAAAATATTTGCTGGCAGCGAGTTTAAAAATTTTCTAATAATAGTTCATAAACATTTAGTAAATGATTATTATAGGTATAGGTTCTTTAATACTAATTCACTGCAACTTTTTAACCAATTAAGAAATAAGTTTGGATTTGGCGATATCGCTAGAAATTGTAGGAACACCAATTAAAGAAATTCATAATAAGTAGGTAACCATAAATTTTGTTTATAAAATAGGTACTAATTAAAAAAAACATCGAATCATTTATTTGCCAATTACACATTTTTTATGTCGCATCTCACAATTATTTGTAATAAAATAAAAATCGCTTTAATATAACGTACCTAATTGAAAATTGAACAGTTCAACAATATTAAAAAATTGTCTCAATTTTTTATACATAAAAAACTTCTTATTTTAACCATTTTCTTAAAGATTCACAAAAACTATCTATTATTGATAATCAAAGAATAAAACGAACTAAACCCTGTAATTAGACAGCTATAGTTACAAATTAGAAAATGATAAAATTTTTGGGTAATGATAACTTGTACATTTAATTGTAAGATAACGTCAATATTGCATTTTGATAGGATTGCAATTTTCATATTTAAGAGTTTTGGCCAGCCTTTTCAAAATCTAACTCACTGCCCATCACCCTCGCATAACCATAAAATACGTTGTCGCTTTGATCTCATTTTGTAGACAATATAAATCATTTATAATAAAACAGAATTAATTGAAAATATAATATAGACGATAAAATATCACTTCTCGTTTATGATGGTCTGTTGTTAGAATATAAAAGCCACCAAAAATCAATCGATATAACTTCGTAATAAATAAAAAAAAAACATCGTAAAGTGTATAAATAAAATTTCTAGATAAACATTTGTAATTCTGATGGATGAGGCTTATGAGTAAATATTTGTTGATAACTGTTTACAAATTTTCTGTTTTCGTTTGCCAACAAAAATTCGCAGATCGATTGATCAAGTACGAACAATTAATAATTTAACGTTTTATCTGTTGATCTTTGTTAAACATTGTTACGAAAATAGCTCTACCAATGGAATAGTAAATATACTTATTACAGAAAATCAACGCATTAACGCGTTAACGGATCGCTCGGGTGTTCCAAATCCTACGCACCCAAATATACATTTTATGATACACATATAACTAATAAGACTACATGGGAGGTAGGGAAAAAATAAGATAAAGTAAGAGCAATTATATATACATAGGTATTACATATATACATACTCACAACGTTATGGATTTCTAATTTATTGTAAGTGCATGTATTAATCAAAGTAACGATGAAGTCTCGATTGAAATTACCGGAAGTTCCGTTATTAGGTACTCACATTAATTCGCTTTAAAAGCAACGTGCCGATAACCATTTATTTGCGAGTCTCTCCACTAAAAGCACAAGGAGTTCTAAAAATCCATCTTTCTGCTATGCAATAAAATCCTTCGAATCTTGATCGCATATGAAATAGGCCTTCTTCAAACAATGTACATTGAACATAGACCATTTTTATTGTTATCGAAGTATATTGCAGAAATAGGGCATGTGTTCTGTTGAAATATAAGAAAATATCCGACTTTCCCACAGCTCTAAAACAGCTTGACCCGAACTCGTTCATTTTTCGTATTGTACGTAACAGCGAATATGTAGTTTCCATTACCGTCCGGCCACACGTATTACTTCTTATTTTTAGAAGAAGGTAAATAATTTGAAAGCAGGTTATGGCGCTTTGTATTGTCAGTCAGTTGTTTCTATTCGCTAAATTTCGTTTTTTATTTATATAAAAGAAATGTACAAAGTGTTAGTTTGAAACGTCGCCTTTTCGTTCAACACGATAATTTGAAAGCAAACAATTGTTTATTCTAACAACATAACTTTAGCGCCTATACAAAGAGAAATGTCAATTTGTGAACGGAAATGGGTAATATTTACAATATTCCCTATACACGTGCAAATTTCGCCCTGCCGTGCAATAAATCTACCTGTCCTGCTGCTTATCGTTTGCTAAATAAATAACGACGTTGCAATTTTTATTTAAAAAATGAATTACGGCAAATTATTTCAATGAAAATACACCGAACGGTTTAAAAAATTTAATTTTTAATATTTTTTAAACGGGATTTGAAAGGTATTAAGCGTCAGATCAGTTTTGATCCGCACACAACATCGCCACAAAATAAATGACGTCACATAAATCCCACCGCACCGGAAATGGAGAATGCATCCGTTCTAAAGGGATCGCACCCAAACTCGATTCTGGGCGGTATTGCGGCAACCCGGACTCCCGGGTATTTAACGATAATCTCGCTCACTAAAACCTCCCGGAATTTAATATTTGACGTTATATTTTCTATACACACACGCGTTTAATTTAAATATATTAATATGCGTTATTACTTTTATAATTACAAAAATATGTCTAAAAATAGGTAATAATGGAAACATAATATTAAGCGAATATTACCCGCCGCAATTGTAAAACAATTCGAATTTTAAAAACCGCGTAAACATTCGCGATCGTCGTTAGCAATTTCAAATATGATTTTTAGAAAATGCCTTCTAATGTTCGTAGAATTTTTATAGTCAATACTTGAAAGAAAATAACGGCTAATATTTTTACAATTACGTAATTATTTTCAAGTGTTTTTTTTATAAACACAGCCTACATCCATACTTATAATGATATAAAAAATCTCTACCGTTAGTCATATCACGCACTTCATACAAAATTCACTCTGCATACGATGTGGGAAGTTGTCAAATGTCATATCCTAGGCATGGTAACCTTATTGGATTCGATTGGTGTCGATATATTTTCAAGTATTTCGACATGTTTCACATTTATTTAAAATGACATCGAGCAGGTTATTGAGATATGTAAAACAAGTCGGTTCGAAGGGGAGAGAAAGTTGATGTTAGAAAATAATTTCCGAATTAATCTTTACGTTAAACGAAGATTGAGGTTTAATATTGTCGACATTTTGTTAGTTGTAATTTACGTGTAATTTCTAGAACCGTAATCGGGTAGGTTTATTATACTCTTATGTTGTAATCCCTCATCTATCTCGTTGGTCAACAGGGAACAATGTATAAATACCTAAAAGGCATTAGGTGCTGTGACTTAACAATATCATAAACCTTATTTCGCGATCGTGGTTTTGTAATGAGAATTGTTAATGTAAACCTAAATTATTTCTAATTTTGTTTTATAACGTTAATTAACGTTTTACGTTGTAGATTCAAAATTTAGGAAAATATATCGATTTAACACGGCAAACAGTTTACTCGAAAAAATTGTTAACTAACCCAGTTTTAAAGTTCTAAATTGAAATACGACGACTACGTATGTATATTATATACCTATTTATAAATAAAACTCCGTAGGAAATCAAGCCAACCACGTAATTTGTCGTTATCGGGCTTCCGATGACGAAAATATAGGTCGTTCATTTTTGTTATAGAAATTTATAAGTCATACCGAGAATCAATTTTGTTTTACCTTTTGTTTATGTTATCTGTTATTGTGCGATATAACTTTTTATAATTTTTATTGAGTAATTTTGTATTTTCACTACGGAATAATTCTGTATTGTTGCGAAAGGCGCCTTTTTAAATTTTTAAAAATTACCTACCTAGATTTTATTTATTATAAGACTTAGGGCCGGTTTTTTATCTCCCAATAAATTTACTTGACAAATTTTTACCATAGAAACAATTGTTTGAACAAACGTTTCTATAGTAAATATGTGTCAATTAAATTAAATGGAAGATGAAAAGATCGGCCCTTATTCTAAGTCTTATTATAAGGCTTATTAACTTATTATATTACTCTTTTCATAGCCGAGAAATGCTAAATATTTTAAATTAACTATATTCATTTACATATAAAGTTTTTTTTATGGGAATAATTTTTTTTCAGAATTTCTTATTTTCTACTTGATATTTGGTAAAAGTTTTTTTTTTGTGTTGGGAACAAAATTGAAATGGTAAGTAGTTAAAAATTATGCAATTTTCCAATTAATACAAGGCGTCGGCACGGCGCGGCGTCGGCTTCATGTAAGTAGACAGAAGGCAATGGCTTTTCACAGGGGATTTGATATTTGAAAATACCATGATAATGTGAGTGACCGGCGAGGACGTAAGAAAGAACGATTTGTACAAAAAACGTGCGATATCTGCATGACCTAAATGCATTGAATATGGCATTTAGGCATTGCCAAATGCCAAATGCTGCCTATCGCTCTTTTTGTATTTTTTTAAATTATCTACTTAAGAAATCCTTTATAGTTAATGTTTTAATAAAAATTTTATTCTATGATACGCACTTACACACATAGGTATTATATTTTATTAAGTTTTGGCTAATCTTTTACTTTATAAAAATATTAACCGATGTTTTTATCTAAAATGGAAAGATTGGAAATCGATTCGTTACAAATACGCTTACAATTAGCTAGGAAGTTTTTAAATGTCCACGTTTGAATTATAGACACCCATATCTTTGAAGATTTTAGTACCTATATCAAAAAATTTAGAATTAGGAAAATCTAAAGCTAATCCAAAAATTTGTAAATAGGCAAATATATTTTATAATTTTTTCATTAAGTTATTAAATATAGAGTAGAGCGATTTTAAAAAATGACTTAACTAACTGTCTTTTACTGTGACTTTTCATATTTCTAGCAAACAATCACTATTTATAGATAATCACCCGTCACATTTATTTTACATTATATTACAAAGTTCTCAATACCTACGTTTTATTTAAAATTTTTAAGTTATATTTGTCGAAGTTTCTGTTTAAATTTTATTTTCTCGCTTAAAAATAGGTTGTTTTCGTTTATTCTAAGCCTGAACAGTTTATAAGTTTACAGAGCGTTGAGTAAATTGCATTTGTTATATTAGCTAAAGGTATAAATTACGTCTGAAACTAACTTAAATCTTATAACAGTAAGAATAACAAAGGAAGTTCTGCGGAAGTTCCGGTGAAAATGTAACAAGAACCCTTGAGGCTAACATTAAAGTGTGAAGTATTCTTAAGATCGTCTGTGAGGACTTCCAAGTAGCACTACCGAAAAAGAATCTCAAATAGTGCAATATGATCATTACCTAGTGATATGACATTAGGCATTTGTATCCCGATTTTTTTGTACCTGCATCTAAAATACCATCTTGTTTTCATATATATATATATATATATATATATATATATATATATATATATATATATATATATAGAAATTAAATTATAAGAAATTACAGATGCATCTATTTTTATTAGATACAGTAAAACATCGATTATCCGAACTAATTAGGGGACATGGGTATTCGGAAAACCTATTTATTCGGATAATCGAATCGATTTACAAATGGAAACCATAGTCACACCAGGCCTGAAAACCTTTTTTTTTATGGTAGAGTGCTAAGGAGCACTCTCCGGCAAGACATTGATGTAATAGTCATTTAATTTGATGAATGTATTGGTACAGATGGCAAATTTAGTGGGAATACAAAAAAAATATATATATATATTTATAATTATATGAATCTCTTTTATTATAATGGCAAGTAGGAATCAAAGTTACATAGACAGCTTAGTAAACAAAGTATGTAATACATATGCATGTACGTATACAATTAACGCGTAAAAAAATTCTCAATAAGGTCTGTCGAAGCAAGCTTACCCGCTTACGAGTAACTAAATCACAGATTTTCTTCAGAACAGATATGTGATACTGGTGGAATCGTGGGTTAACTGAGGCAACGAAAAAGGATCGCTTTTAGTAGTTTCAGTATAAGCATCGGCAACACGACAGAGGTGCGGGTGGGGGGGTCAAGGCACTAGCAGTTCGGTTAAGCGATCGTTCATTTCAGCGACGTTCGGATAATCGACGCTCTATTGTACTTATAAAACGTAGAAGTTATATAGAGTGCTGCTATTTAAAATTTTATGAATGAGTAATGATTTCGAACTATATTTCCACAATTCAAAATAAATTCATGTTTCTTCTGCTTCCAGTTATACTAGATGTGGGTATGTACTTATAATACAATTATATCTACTTTCTTATTGCAAATAGGATAGAACAGAAATTTATATTATTATTAGAATTGTTGACTCATAACATTTTAAGGTAACTTTGTATCAAAAATTTAGTTTTTAAGATATTTCAATTTAAGAAAAATGGTAATCGTAAGCTAATTACAAACAAATCACACAAATTTTAGATAGAAATTTCCAAAGATATTAGTGTATTAAATACGCATATTATAACAAAAATTAATGCTGAATGTTCAAAAAAATCCCAAATTTTATTCAGAAAATATCTATATTTCGTTATTTTTGTAAATAACCTACAATTTTGCCAATCTTGTATTCTAAATTCAAAATTAGAGGTGGTATATATTTACTTATTTATAGGTAACTAAATGTACAAAAACTAGTCAAACACATTGCATTCCTTTCAACTATCAATTGTGTGATTCCTCGAATTATTTCACTAGCTAACGTAGGTATTAAATGTCTTTGGATTATTTTATCTACAGGTTAAATCTCGAAGGTACAGTACAGCTGTTACGAACATGGACAGAATGTAAAGGACGTTTAATACTGTAGATGGTGAAATGATATAAAACTGAACAGAGGAGCCCAATGTTATCGCAGTCGTCTTCGTATAACAAAGAACTTTAAACACTACCGCCGATTACTGACAAAAACACAAAAGGCCCTAAAATTTTATTTTCGCCTATAATTTTTCCATAGTCTATAAATACAAAACGAAAATTCAAAACCACACAAACACAAACCGGTGAAGATAAAGATGTTTCTTCAAAACATTCCCTATGCGCTGTTTTTGAAAAGGACAATATATATAATGCGAAATTATAAGAATATTTTGTGTATCAAAAGTCGTATTTTTATGGTAGTTTTATAGTGAAATGTTCTCTGTATTCGCACGCTAAAAAGTTAATACCTATTATTAATATTTGAAATTTCATTATTCTTAGAAAATAGCCTCATCACCAAACTAGAGGTGATTCTAATTGCAACGGTTATCGACATTTAAGTCTCTTAAAGTTTAACAAAAAATTGGGTACCACCTGGAACCTACTTAAGTAGGTACTTTTAAATAAATATTTTATTGTTAACTATGACTGTAGCATATGTTTAGGAATATATGCAATAATACATGAATATAATATGTAAGTACTACGATTAAGATTAAGATTTTTTTATTCCTTTTGGTCAGTACTACATACCCTTAAATTTTCCGACTCTTTTTTAAGCACACTGTGTAAAGAAATATGTACTAAATATTCGTGTATGCCCTGTATAAATAAATACTACTGCAATATTAAAATAATCAAAATAGATAGGTAAAATGCTTAATTAAACAAAATCGTTATCTGTTATTTTAAAATGCGTCGAATAAAAGCAAATATATGTATTCATACGTGTAAAATAATTAGGAAAGGAGATAAGATAATATTTTTTGCCTCTTTAACGCGCACCGTAGCAAAAAAGACAGACGAAATTTAATAAAAATTGATTTTCGTGAAGTATGAATTTTTTGTGATATTTTTTATATGTATAAAATTAAACATGATGTTTTCATGTCTTTCATCCAGTTTTATTACGTCCTCATCTTTAGACTAGAGGGTTATAGTAGAAAAACTCTATAAAAGTTTTTGTGTTAATCTCGGCATTACCTCAGTCTCCTGAATGCGTGAAAGTTGCGAGCGGATCTGAACCCTAATCCAAAGCTTCGCATTCCCGGACGAGAACCCGCTTTCAGCCTACCTACTTTAATCATGTCCTCAGGTTTTTAGATTTTTAGATTGTATAGCACAGTTAGGCTGTAAACTTAAACGGTCTTTTGGACTTTTAGAAAGTTTCAGTATAATTTTTCACTTTATTTAGACGTTTAGGTACACCGAAACGTATATCTGCTTTAAGTTAACCTGTCACTCGTTGACACTAACAGAGTATTCTGCATTTCATTACTTTCGTCAAAAGCTAAAAGTAAAATATTAAAGAGGTATATCAGAAAATAAACGTTTAATTAGTTTTGTTGATGTTTATTTAAAAAAATGTCAACGGCCCAATTTAAATATTTAGGTACCTCGGTATAATTACTTATATTAGTTATATTACTTATTACTTATATACCTAATATTAGAATAATCGAAGACTATTAAAATTAATTTTAAGGATATACATATGTACATCTACTAAAATTGTCTATACATTTCAAACTAAAGTAATTTTTTTTGTGATTTATAGGTCATCTGTGGTCATATGTGTCTGCACTCTTCTTTTGGAGGACCGATATTAAACAAGTTTTTGAGAGGTGAGTAAACACTCCTTTATTTTATTAGTAAACCTATATTTAAATACAGTATAATATTTATTGTAAAGTACATACAAATTATCGGTTTATTTATCGAATTTACTTATTCTTCCATGCGTAACTCTTATCAAATTTTGAAGCTGGTCTATTTATTTTTTCCTATTTTCGTTATTTACCAAAACCGAAAAAATGACAGTGATCAATGAAACAAATTACTAAACACCACTGCAACGTACAAAGCTTAAACAAGAACAAAAATAACTTATTTACAACTAATTACTTAAATGTTTAAAATGGCGTCCTTTCTCTGGCAAGCACAAAAACTAAAAATATCTTGAAACCGGTTATGTTTAAGTACGGAAAATGTAATATTCACCTGAAAGATTATGTAATTCTACATCAGCACATGTAAAAACAAATGTGACGTTCAATTTAAAATAAATAAGTTATTGTCGTTTTAATTTTGAAAAGTTGAATAATTTTTTGCGACTACCCACGTATGTGTTAAACAATAAATAAGCAATGTATTCGATTTATCAGTGTATTCATAATTTATGTCTAAAGTTTTTTTACTTCAACTAATTCATTAAGAAGATATGATTTTTTTAGTGCAGGGTTGCATTTGACAAAATCTCACAAAAAACATTTTTTTCTCAAAAACGATAAACTTTAAGTGGATAACATCTTAATACTGTTTGACTTAAATTTTTATGCTTAAGTAAAGTATATATTATTTTAAATAGAACGTTCTTCTTTTTTTTACAAGTTGGGTACTCTACCGCAATATTGAATCACCCTGTATAGGCGAAAATAATTTGAGCTTCTACGACTCTTACAACCAGCAAACTTTTATCTAAAATATTTTTTCTATTGCGCTTAGTTTAGGCTCTATCAAAGAATACCAGAACTCGTGGACACACTGTATATTATGATTAATATCTAATCTGACAAATACGTCTCAATGTGTCACTGCAAATAATTGAATAGTATTAACTGAAGGGAGACTGAGCGCAAATAAATTGCAGTTTCAATTAATTATTGTAGTTGCTTGTTAAGGTCAAACGGTTAGATGTTTGACAAAATATGTGGATTAATTTTATTATCATCTGATAAGGTATATTTTAGTAGCTTAATTATTCAAAGAAGTATAAGGGATGGTATAATAATTGCCTGTAACTCGAGTTTCTTATATATTTGTTTGAATGAAGTAGATTAGATATATGTATTTACATAGGCAACATTATTATAATGTTGTTTTGAATTTTCGATACTTATATATTTTACTCTTTTGAACTGTCAATTTTATTAACATTTATTGTTTTTTATTAAGTATAATACAAAATAAAAAATATGTAACATCAATTGTAAGTTGGTGTAATTATATATTTTATTATATAATTAATTAATAAATAAGTAAGTATTAATTGTGATATTAAAACATTATAAATAATATAAGTAGGCGCCTAAACATTATTAAATTATTTATTGTAACGCATTAAAATACTAGTTATTACATAGCTACACCTATCTAAATTAGTTTAAACACTAATGTTTAAACACCCAGATATGCCTAATGTACTATATTTAAGACGGAATTTTGGGGGACACAAACTTTCGGGCATACCTTCAGCTTTGCAGGCATGTACATGTTTATTCTGTCCTAAATATAGTACATTAGGCATATCTGGGTTAAGATGCCATTGACGACTGCTAAATAAATGATGTACGTACATAGGTGAATGTAGGTAGCTGCACATAAATGTTTAATCAATAATCATTATTAATTAATTCGTGTTAACTACAAAACACGACGAGTAGTTAGAATTATTTGCAAACGTTCAACGCTGTTTTCGAAAATAATTTACAGCTCGCAATAAACACTGGTATTGTCGGGGAATTGTTATTTTTTCTAACATTAGACTTTTAAATGATGTCGAGTTGGCAACACGTGTACGAATTCCGACCAGAAAGCTGACTGCGAATATTCTACTATGCTAATAAGCACATTCTTACAACAATACTTTCGAGAAGAGCAAGTGGTATTACTGTTTCGTATCTTAAATTAATCTGGGAATTTAATATTTCTGTCTAAAATAAATTTCCTTTCCTCTACGTTGTACAATGTAGAAAATATCAAATTATATGAAAAAATTTAAGCGGAAGAAGATTGAACAAAGCTTCAAGATAATTCCTTTTTAAATTGACAATATTTTGGCTAGATTAATTTAAACTTTACGTTCAGTTTAGGTAATGCAATCGCACATGATTGTTCAAGAAAGTCGAATCTTAATAGTATCCATTATCTTGCTCAGTATGAGATTTTCCTCGTTAAGATGAAATAAGAAACGAAATGTACGTTATAATGCATCCCTCTATTTTAAAGATTAATATTTGACGGTATCTTTAATCTGTTACAGAAACTCGTTAATCTTCGCGATAAGAAACAAAGTCATTAAATTCTCTATCGTGGATAAGCTTGCACTTCAAATAGCCTAAGTTTAACCAGAAAAGTTTTGCCCACTTTTTGTTGTCTCTACTTTAGGGAATACAGATGGGAACGGCATGGCAATAATACCTGAAAGTCGAATTTAAACAATTGATTAAATAGTATATCTATTAATAACTATGTATAGTTAGTTATATGTTATATCGATAACTTAAAACGTCGTGTCTTACGTATTTTGCTACTTTTGTGTAAGCGGAACGTAGTAAAATCAAAGAAAATTCGTGTTGCGTTGATAAAACTCATTTGTAATCAATTAAACTGTTAAAAATTTGATATTTGTTTTGAAAATGCGTTTAAACTTTAAGATTAAGGAGTTTCGATTGAATATGGAAACTAAAAACAATTTTACCTTCAAAACCTTCAACATCAAAAGAAAACTTTAAGCATAATTTAATGCGATACCTATAACAGGTTTTCTTTATTTTTAAAATTGGATTTAAATTATTTATTCTCATAAATAAATTTGTTAATGAACAATAAATGATCATTATCATTTTAATCATATTACCTACTTGTAGTAATAATTTAAAATTCTCATTCAACAACAGTTTGCTTCTAACAGTTTGTACTTATACCTAATCCATTTTCGCCGTGCAGTAGACAAACAATCGTTCTGTGTGAGTAAATTTAAATATGTTTAACATATTATCGTAAGGCGACATCTTGATCGTGCGTTTTTCGCATGCATTTGTTAATCTTGGGTGAATTGACTATATAGCTTATCCAAACCTATATGTCCACGTCAGCAACAAAAAGTTACTAGATTGTTTATTTGTAATTCGGTTTAAAGTTAGGAAAGTGACATATTCTATGGGTGATTTACCTGCGCACATATTAGATGGCATAAAGAAAGACTACAATTTATTAGAACTGTCAAAATACGAGGTACAAAGTGACAACACCGTGCTAATCGTCATCATCTAGTAACCTTGTATTGATGACGTGAACATCATATAGGTTTGGATAAGCTATAGTTGTTTTTGCTATGTTTAAATGTTGATTTTTTTAAACATTTTCACTTATATAATGAAAATACAAAATTATACCAAACTTGTACAGCATAAATAAATACAATAGGTATAGTACATTCCCTGAGCTCCGCCGAATTCCGTAAGTATGACGGTATTAATAAAGCAGATTACAAGCTTAACCTATTGGAATTACCAGAAATTTGCGAAGTAGTGTTTGTTGCCATCGGGGACGGCTTATTTTTTACGTTTAAAAGTTTGTTTTTGTTTAGCTTCGGCACTTCCCGACTATCTATCAATTTAAAATATATTCATATTTTTAGTATATAGTTAGGTACAGCTAAGGTGCAACAATAATTATTGCTTTACATTTATTAGGTAAATAAGTTAATGAGCTAAAAATATTTCAAACGTAATCAAAAGATCGATTTGAAAGTCCCATTTATCAGAATACAAATTTCCCAAGTTTTGTTCAATACTTGAAAACGAATTAGGCGGCGCGGCGGTCGGGACTTCCACTCGGGTGCCCTTCAATTTTTTTCTAAATACTGTTAGGCTCGTTTCACACGCTCCGGTTTGCCCGGCCCGGTTTGTCTCGGATAAAGTAGTTAATGAAACGTGTAACTGTTTGCCCGGCCGACGTGTAGTCTGCCGGGTTCTGGATAGTTACTTCCGACTGCTATTCGAGTGCCACCCGGTCGCGTGTGTGAAAGCTACGGCGTAGTTACGGCCTATCCAAACCTATAAGCAATTCACGTCATCAAGAAAAAGTTACTAGATTGTTTATTTGTAATTCGGTTTAAAGTTTGCAAAGTGACATATTTACTTGCACACATATTAAACGGTATAAAGAAAAACTACATCTTATTAGAACTGTCAAAATACGAGACGCGAGGTGACAGCACTGTGTGAAACGACATCATCTAGTAACCTTTTATTGATGACGCGAATTGCTTATAGATTTGGATAAAGCGTACATGTTTCATTTATTACGTTATCCGAGACAAACCGGGCCGGGCGAACCGGAGCGTGTAAAACGAGCCTTAGACTAGTTTCACACGCTCTGGTTCGCCCGGTCTGGGAGCTACCGACCGGTTTTAGATTATAATTTCACACATACATAAATGAATGATAAATGAATCTGTTCAAAATTTCGTTCAGTTGTTATAATCAATCGTAAACATCAACAACTCGCTATGAGGCTTCTGCATCGGCGTCGCCGTCGTCAAAAAAGACGTACCTAATAAAATTCGTTCGTTTTTTTTTTCTATTTCCACTTATTTATGAAAGAATTAGATAATTAAAAATATTAAAAATAATAATAATTAAATAATTAAAAAAATATTAAGTTTTTATAAATACAATGCATTTTTTAATTATAATTGTGTATTCTTTGTTTCAGTATTAACTATTTCTAACCCAGTATTCCTTTAAAAAGCGCCGATTACCATAAAATATTTATTGTAATTTAAATTACGTTATTGGTATACGGGTGTAATATTTAATAAATGAGATTTATGTAAATCTACCGAAAATGTTTTAAACTTTATTGGTCGCCTTATTTTGTCCGTGATCGAATACGCAACATTTTATTAATCAAATATTAAATAAAATATTATGTTCCACTAACAAGGATGCGCGACTTGTTCTCGTGATAAATGCCTTATTTCATTCGCGGTTAGACTGTGAGGTGGTACGCGAGTTTTTCATAGTTTCAGCATCATCTGAACACGCGGATAACCGATATCCGGGTGGTCCTCAATTAAAGCGCGGCTTCATGAGGCGTTCCCCAGGGTAGTAGTAAATCATTGCGGAAAGAGGAGTAGTATCATGTTGCGGCCATGTTAACAATGTTAGCGTCCTAACTTTCACACTGAGCGGGCGAAAGGTGTCAACTGTTTTAGCATATAACAATAAGTTTCATTAGATTTCAGATTTGTTCAGGGTATGGTAAAGTTTATGACCATATAGGTAACTACATATTCTATATAACTGCTATACCTACCGACTTAAAAATAAAATTTATTCTGAACTTTTAAAACTTTGCTAAATTTATGGGCACTATGCTTATGCATTTTCTTTGAGTTGGAATAAATTCAATTTACTTGTATGCAATATTGTTTACAAAAGTATACGTACGTTACATGACAATTGAAAGTTACTTTTCCACTACGTACATTAAAAACGTTGGTTATACAAAGGCAATTATTAAGCAAATGTGAAATAAATTTATAAATTTTAATGTCCGCGTTCGCACTACAGAGGGGTCGTTGTTTAGAAGTTTTATTATATAGTTTTAGTATGTAGGTAGCAAGGTTGGGGAATAAGAAACAAGAAATTGCCCTTTAAAGGGAAGGGTTCGTTATTGAGAGGTATGCGTTAATAGAGATTTTACCGTATCTACTATTTATATTTGACTTTTTTTTAATTTTATAACAAATAAAAATTCTTTTATACTAATTAGATCGCTTTAATCCGAATACAATAATTATCCGTTTAATTTTCGAATATTAATTTAATCCCCCAATATTCTGAGTCGTTCTGTATATAGCAGGCAACTGTCAAATAAGCAAGCAAGCAAGAATTGGGCAGATTGTCGCGATTTACAGTCCACCCTGTAGGTACTGTAAATCCTAACGAATTTCTAATCGGTGACCTTACAAGGTTGCTGCAAGCATCTCCTATGATCTCCCTCCATCTCTCATATTTGTTTTGTGTTTCGATAAATAATGTTATTCATGGAACATTTCTGATCTACAATTAAGTTTAGTAAATAATTTTAGTAATTTGGTAATTTCGACGAGGGCACGTTAGCCATTTTTAATCTAACTAATTATTATCGAAAAATTTAGCTCTATTTCGTTACCTCTCCATCGTCCTAACTGTCCTGTTATCCATCTACACATTTATGTTCGTTATCACCTTATTATATTTACGAATGCGATTTAGTATTGTGAGGTAGGTAACCCTAACTTATAACGTAACTGTATACGATATTGTACCTATTATAGATATATTATAACATGGGTTCATATGAACTTTTTTACTCACTTTTTTAGAAATATCCCTATATACTACCAAAGTTTGTTTTGTTTGTATAGATAAAACCCGTTGTACCTTTAATTTATAATTTTCGTTAGTTTAATAAAATCGGTGTCAATTTGAAACTCTGTCATAAAAGAATATTAGATAAATAAGTGGATGTACATTTTTTTTTATGTAGTGTACATAAACTTAAGGTTCTAGAAGTTTACCGTTTATGAAAGCAAAGTATTAATCGTAAAAAAATATTACCTAACCTACAATTTATTGTTTAAATAATATAACTGTTATAAATAGTACAATAATTAATTAAATATCTTTTTACGATTAATACTTTGCTTTCGTAATAAACGATTGAGTACTCAACACTTTAGAGGTTACAAATTGATTACGAAATACTCGTAGTTTATTTGGAAAAATTTAAAATATTGTATAAAATAAGAAATGGCCCGAAAAATTCCTCTGGGAATAATTCTACATTTACACTACAATTCAATTCGTCTTCTTTTGATCAAAACCTCTAGTTCTAGTAATAAAATTGATTGTAAGCATTGCGATGGACTTAAAAAGTTTATTCTTTTTGATGCTTTCGATTGTGCTCTAGAAGATTGAAAACGTTTATGACTGAACTCTCTGTAAGTATACTTACAGCTAGGAAATTTCGAAAAATAATTATACAGGCGTCCAGCTAAGAAATGTAGTTTTACTTCAGTGTGTGTTATTTTACTAATATGTACCTATAAATAAACGGAAACGGTATGTGTGTGGAGATAAAATATTTCTAGTTTTTTTTTTATTATTATTATTAACGTCAATTTATTGAGCGGTATTCATTTCTTAACAATAATTTTATTACGCCGATTTGCCTGTTATTGACGTTAATAGTAATAAAGGAAGCTCTAGCGATCTTCGATAAGTTTTCACATTTCTTATTTCACTTTGTTAATAACACGTTATGCATAATTTTGTCATTTGATGAGCGTAATTAAATCATTGCTTTCCTTCGGGAAGTTCGAGCGTCTCCCTATTTTGCGCTATTGTTCACTAAAATCCGATTATCAAGAAATTGTATTATACGGTGTTACTACAAATGAAATAGACGCTTTCAATATATATTATATGTATAAAATAAATCAAACTATTATAGCTATGGAATAGTATTTTGCAGGATTTTGTTGGAGATATCTTGAAGTTATAATATAATAAGTATCTGTAATATGATAGTTGCTTTTTTGTATTATGTACTTATATAGGTAGGTACCTTGTTTTTTAATCAGAAAAAGTATGTACTTTTAAATACGACCGTTATAATCTTGTATGTTTCGAAAAAACCTATGTCGCACAGTGGCGCCAAATCACGAAAAGCTGTGGCGTAAACCTCGAAAGATTCAAAAATTCAAATTGGGGAATTATGACCGGTGGTTTATGCACAGAAAGGTCGAATGTATTCAATCGCGAAAGGGGAAAGACATGCCTGTTAAACCTGCGACATTACTTCGCATCAAAGTCGAGCCTTCAACCGGAGCGGACGTAAAGCGCAAAAGAGGAACGAAAATCACGGTTGGTTCGAAATAGAATAATTTGAAATTAAATCGAACGATTTTAATATTCCGACATGGAAAGAACTGTTGAAGGCGTGTAGTAGATAATATTTTGTCATTAATATAGCCTAAACTTAAATTTTATCTGATCAAAATAAAGACCGATTCCATGCCTTTTCCACTATAATTAAGATGTGATAGATTTTTATTTTGAATTTTTTTGGAAAGTTATATATAGGTAACGTCGTAAAACAGGTTCAACTTAGTTCACTCTATATTCTTATGAAATTCACAAAGCTGCCGATAAGTGTCCAGTTTAATGTTATGATCTTTTTCCACATACGTAAGTACATATATGTCCATTAGCCGATCGGACAATAAAATATAGCGTATTTAATTAGTTTATGTTACCTACATGTTGTAACTGTTCATATGCGAATCAGATTTTTCATTTTATGTGCTTTTACTACAGGATGTGGTATTATTACACTACACGCAAAAATAAGTGTTCGTTATCGGCAGAGAGCATTTGATTCAACAAAATGGCCCTTATATTAAGAAACTTTGGAAGGACACATTTCGCAGATGAGTGGGACGTTCGGTACATGTTCCTGAAAACATAAAGGCGCCCTTTTCGGCGTTATTTCGTAACATTCGAACGACGTGGAAAAATTTGTCCGCCATATTGGATCAACCACTGTGTTTAGAATAATTTAAACTCCTGATTTGTAGTCGGCCACCTCAAAAACTCTCACATACCAATTTTTGTTTGAATTGAAGTTCATTCGAGGTTTCCGTTGTATGTCGCGACCGATTTTTAAGCGTTGTTAGGACGATCGACGAAGTGTTGCGCATTTAAAAACGGAAAAGGTTCCGCAAAGAAAAAAAATGTTTTATTGTTTGACGTTATTACAACACCAAAATTGTTTATTAAATTAAAATCTCTTTTGTTTTTCCCCGTTTCTTCGTTGAAAACTAGACAAGCGTTTCGTCTCTAAGTAAGAAAATAGAGGTAAATACAAATAATAATACCGTCTATAGTTAAATGGAAAAATCCATAATTGAAGTGTTGTAGTAACGGTAAATTAAACAAATCGCGCAACGTCTTCTCCACGTGAATGTATTAAACTAAAATTTGTTCGACCTACTCCAAATTTCGGTCATCCTCGGACGAAAATCAATCCGAAACAGATTAAAATTAAAATAATTAACTTGAGGGGAATATTGAAATCTGTGGTTAAGAAATCGTGTCCGGGTAAATTGAAAAATTAATCTAATTAATTGTTTCAGCTAAAACCACCCGAAGCCTGTCCAAAGTCGTGTTGCAAAATGGCGAGTGGATGGGGTAAAAATCTTGTTAGAAACCCGTGGTTCAACTAGTCCGGTTGATGGTGCCTACCCTGTAACGGCTTCTGCAATGGTACGCCACTGCTGCTTTACATATAACGTTGATTTGCCAAAGGCTCAATAATATAGAAGCGAGAAGAGATCGCTTTGTTTTTCGGATTGGAGATCGTTTTTACTTTATTTTAAAATGCGCGCCGACCGTTTAGGCAGTTTTCACGGATTTTCATTAAAATCTTTAAGTTTTTAAATTGTTAATTTGTTTATCAAGACAATCTACCGACTGTGAATGTTTCAAATTTAATATTTCAGTCGATTCAGTATTTAATGTTAATATTTTAGTAGGTATCTAATAATTATTTATTAACGATCTTATCGTCGTAAGTGATAGTTAAAATAATAGATGTATTAACTCATTTTAGTTAAATTTTGGATTTTTTATACTTTAATGATCAATATTAAGTTATTTGTGATCGGGGTGGTACCCACGTTACTCGTATTAAGGTTACCACATGTATCCGCCATCAATCATGACCATACTAGTAGGTGGCGACCCCATGTCGTCTATATTATGGCTAAAATTTGAACATCAATTTTCTATATGGCTTCATCGTTTACATCTGAAAAAAGTTAGCTTCTCTCTCGATTCGGTAACTCGTATTTTCAAATTGAATTAGTATAAAAGTTTAATACTTTACTTTTGAAAACTAATAATACAAAAACTGTACTTTATTTAACTTTGAAAAAGGAAAAGAATAACACAAGTGTTGGTCCTAGTTTATACCCCATACCCCACTTTCTGTGTGTAAGTAGAAGTAAAGGGAAAGTTTGTAAGGGATTGAGAGGTAAACTTTTTATATTATTAACATATAGGTATCTTTGCTTGTGCTAATTAAATTGATCGGTACCTGGTTCGGGGCTTAATTACGTTTAAATTTTCAGTACCTACTTTTTAGTTTTGTAGTTTTTTTTTAAATAATTTCGAATCATTCCAATCGCGTGTAACTGCTAAAAACGTATATTTCAATTTAAGTTATGATTAATGACTGTTATACCGTAATGATATCTGTTAAATAACTCTTGCAAAATGGCAGTAAAGTAAAGTGTTTTTTTTTTTAATTCGAAACGCCAAACCTAAACATACAGATGAGGGTTCCTTATACCTGATATAATTAATTCTTTATTTTTAAATTTTAAACGTTATTTTGCTCGCAATTTCTGGTTCATTTTAACGCGAGAAAGCGAATATGAATTGTTCATGAAATGAACAAATCGATATCTAAATAAAACGAGACACGTAACCTACAAGAAGTTCCCACAATGATCTTAAAAAAAAAAGAAATACAAACGACCTTAAAACATGCAAGAAAATCCATTAAATAGAACTTTAGTAGAGAAAATATTTTAGCCGGAGTATACCTATACCTATAATTTGTTAGCTCAATTTTAACTGCCAATTTGTACTTCATTACGTTACTACAACTCTATATCTGATAGAAATTTCGTGATATAACGTTATAAACAGCTATAGGTGGTTGTGCATACATACCAACTTCGTCGTGTTAATTGCCAATAATTCAAACTATTCTTTAAGAAGGCATTGTAATTATTTTCTTGCAAATCCGTTGTCTAATTTACACCACTAATCTGCTTCAAAAACAATCTATGCCTATCAAAAAAAATCTGTTTTATTTTACAATTGTCAGTAACGTTGAAGTATTTAATTACATTTCGTTTTAATAAAAATTTAGGGATTGCAACGTCTCGATAAAAATCAATTTAATCCCGAAGAATCTGCATTTTATTTTATTCTCATAAGTATCGACTGGAGCAATACATCACTTTGATTCGATTTGCAATTTAAAATTTTTCTTGATGTTGAGTAATCTATAGAAGTCGACAACCGACTTCGCATAAATTATTCAAAATGGAGTCTTTATTTAATTTCAATTTAGAACTGTGAGTGGTCTAAAAAATTGAAGCTGAAAAAACTAGAATGCCGATAAAGGTTGTAAAAAAAAAAAATGTTGGATAGGCGATATATTTAGAAACGATAGTTTTATATCTTTAGTAGTTTATCGCACGCAGAATTAGTAGAGTACCTACTTTAGTTTTCAGAAACGTTTCGGCTATTTAGAAAATAATTAAATTGTTAAATTTTGAAAATATTAAATTGGAATAAATGCAGTAGATGGCCTATAATTTAGTACCTACTCTTGCCTATAAAAATTGTAGTAATAGACAATTTGATACTGAAATATTTTAATTTTCCGTCTTGTAAAAATAGTATGAAGTAAAATAAATAAGATAGATATAATATATATTGGAAAGCTGTTCAACGACGATGGATCGATTGTAAAGTCGACGAGGGTCGATGTTAAATTCCCAGATGTTTATTTTTTGTTTTAAAATTACAGAAATTGATGTTGCTGTATTACCTACTTTAAAAATTCCAAAAGTTAGAGCAACGCGGTTTTTAAATCGCAACTTTCTATTAAAAATCCCGCCGAGACAAAAAACAAGTTTTTACGGTTTTAATTAGTTTAACTTATTCAATTCATATATTATTAATTTTATTATATTTAACGACGCAGAGATTTCCAATCAGAAAACAAAATAAGTAAGTTGCTTTGTTTACGTTTGTTAAAAAAAAAAGAACTTTTACAAATATGAGTCACGCAGAACAACATATAAGCTAATACAAGGAAACGGAATATTAACAACGAAAAGTCCTTTTATGTCAATTTAAGGGTGTAGTACTGTCCGAATAAGTAGATTTCCTACAAGGTTAGTGTAATCAGCAATGGTCAATGCGGATACATGCTGCTTGGTATTCTGACCACAACCGTAGCTAACAGTGCCACCAACCCCAAGTCTAATTGCCTACCGCCCCTGCACTAAAGTGCCATTTCACGGCCTGCATGCGAAACCGTTTAATTGAAGTTTGAATTAAACATTTGCTTATAAAAACTTTGCCAAGAAAAGTTTCTACTTATAATATTTAACTTGTTTACGGAATTTCGGCACCTAGTTACAAAATTCAATTGTTAGACCTACTGAAAACATTTATGTAATTATTATTTTTTTCATATATATATATATATATATATATATATATATAAAGTTTCAGGCCGAATCGGCAGTTATTGAAAACAGATTATTCGTGGGTAAATTTCAATTTATTATGTGTAAAAAAAATGTGGCATTTCAAAATTAGTTTATAGGTTACATCAAAATCATGAATTTTTTTACAACGCGGACAGAAAGCTCGGAATATTTTATAATAAATCGACCCGTCAGATATTGATGGCTTATGCAGGATACTGCACTTACATGAATATAGGAGCGTACATCCGCTCTACCGACATCAAATTATGGTAAAGTGCCTGCATAATTTTATTATGCGTATAAATCTCCCATTTTCTGTATAAAATGGGATTTGTTCATTTTAAAGTTAATATAAAAAGAATAAAGAACTTGCATTTTTGAAACTATGTATTTTAGATGTTACGAAAACGTTCATTGTTGTTAGTTATTAACAATATACTTAAACGAAACGTTCGGCCATTTCAATTTTAACCCGTTCTTATGTATCGTTTTGTCTTCGAGATTTATTTTATTGCCCACTTATCTATAAATGAAATGGACCATATAAGTTAGACGCTAAAATAAGCTTTTAAATCGAATTTCGGTCTTGCGAATTCATTTTATGGAGATCCGAACTTTTCAAACTATTTAGTACACGCATTAGCATTTGCAGGCATTTGTATTCAGAAATTTGTAGTAGGTACAGAATAAGTTAAGCTTGTCAGATTGAGTTCCCAAAGTCTTGTCAACAAAACTAAGAAAGAAGTGTGAAAATCGGTAAAGTTGACGACAGTGGTCTAACATAACAGAGAAGAGTACAACAAAGTCCTGAAATGGGGAAACTAAGAAAAGCCTTAAGGCCTTACAGAAGTTTAGGAAATTTAAGAAAGGGCTTTTCTGTTTTCAAAGCTGTTATTGGTCTTTTTGATTATATTTTAACCCAGATAATGCCTAATGTACTATATTTAAGACGGAATTTTGGGGGACACAAACTTTCGAGCATACCTTCAGCTTTGCAAGTATTGACATGTTTATTCCGTCTTAAATATAGTACATTAGGCATATCTGGGTTAAAAATAAAGTTATAAGAAAAAAATAATATAAGGAAACGAACGAGAGTCTAATTAAGCCAATAAAAATGATTTTTATTCGAGCACATAATTTTCAGTAAACGTTACATTCTGCGATACTACGTTACGTTTTTTTTTTTTATTAACAATTATTTCCCACTTTACGGCACATTCGTTTAAATGTTCGATAAAATGTATTTGTGCGTTGAAAATAACATAGATCAATTTATTATAAGTAGCTATAAAACGGTATTTTATTACAAGTTATTGTAGAAAATATACTGTTGTTGCTATATCTTTATACGAGGCGATTCTTAACCTACGGAGGAGACTGAAAAGATGACTGTAGAGAGCCAAAATAAATATTTCTTCTTATATTGGCCGAAGCTCGGTGACCGAAAAGTTACAACAAGTTAAAGTTTAGCCGATCGATGAGCATTCATTGCAAACTGTGCTATTAATTGACGTTTTAAATTCGAATTTTGAATATTCGAGAGTTGATTATAACGGGCGACTAAAAAGTCTTTCGGTGTTGGTTTAAATCGCGATTTAAACAAAGGCATGCCTTTATCTTTCCACAGACAACAAAGACTGAAAGACTGTTCGGGCACCCGTTACAATGTTTAGTTAAGAGATTAACAAAATTTGTGTTCACTTATTGAGAACCACTGACAAAAAATTGTGCATGCTATCGCAGTAGATACGATCTGACCAATTACGCCATCGAATCAACGTTGCTGCAAAGCACTTACGTCAACAGTTTCCACGAATATCAGAAAGTTATCGTCCAATTCCAATTTACAACTAAATTAATGGTATTAATAGATTGTAATAATCATTACAATAACGATCACTCCATATAGGTGTATAGCTTGTTCAATAAACGACTCGTACTTTATTTGCTTTATGTAATCCATAGGTAAATACATGATTAATATCCTTCCGTTTCAAATAATTAAAGAACTATTATGAAAGATGCGATCGGATTTGGGTTAATTATATATTTTTTTCGTAAGTATAAGTACCTACCTAACTGTGAAATGGGCCAATTTATCGTGTGCAACACCCACTGTTTGGTATAGCATTTAATCGCGATCATTTTGATGAATAAATATACATTAGTTATCTTGTGGTGCATGACGGCACTAGTCGAGAAACTTAATCATAGCGTAAGTGTTCATTTATGTTAATAAACAAAAATTTTCAACCCACGGCACGGCCTGAAAAATTTCACTATAGATAGATCTTAATATAAGATTTATTTTAACCTTTAATCTTGAGGTCGTGATTCATATTTAGAGGGTGAGAATAATGGCAAAATAGTTTTAAATGTCAATTTCTGCGGAATGCTGGGTGATTTTTTCTCGTCTAAATATTAATGAATTTCAATTAGATGCGATAGATTTCAAATTAACGTATATTTTAGTGTCACGACATTTTCATAACGAAATTGTTCGTTATTGCTTCGTTTGTGCTGGACTGTGAAAAGCGAAATCGATTATAAACAATTCGCTATCAAAACCAAAGCATTCCTACACCCACCTGTGCACATTTCAAGTGTAATTCTACATAAACCTTCTTTGATTGACTTAAATCCGTGAAGAAATCTTAGCCTTAGATCAACGGCGACTGTATTTTCTCTGGGGTAAAAAGAAAAGATAACATCAGCCTTACACGGGGTGTCCAGGAAATAGTGGCGCATCTTTCGGGAGCGTATAAACCACGTCAAAATAATTTCATAAGTTCGTATAAGCTTTTTTCATACGGCGCTCCCCTGTTGAGATATTCACCCTCAAATTTGAAAAATAAAAATAAATTTCTTAAATTACATTTTTATTTTTCGTTGGAATTTAATAATTTTCGGCGTGCGTACGTAATAAATAAAGGTCTTTAAAATGGCGCAATAGGTTTTTTGATGTCGCCTCAGTACTCCAAAACTTTCTAACTTTAACATTTTTCAGCGGTTTAAGTTTTTAACTTTTTAATGTAATTTTCGGATTTTTCAGACATTTCAAAATAAAAAATACTGGATACTGAGTATTCCAAATAATTGTTTCTCGATTAAAGTAAATAAAACTGTAGGATCCGTGTCAATATGCTATTTAACATGCAAAAGATTCTTTTCTGAAACTGCAAATTACCGCAGACCTCAGAAAATTACATTAATAGAGTAGCCAAAACAAACATTAATTTCGAATTAACTAACCGAGCTTCGTCGCACAAGACTGAAAACTATTTATTTACAATCGCCAACATTCAGTAATAATTACGTGTGAATTTATGCGCTCGTGGGAAAATAATAATTATGATATAATTTCTGGGATATAAATATCTGCTCTGCATCCCTGAATATGATTCATTTTATCGAAATTAAACAAGGTAGAGAGGTTAGGGATAGTGCACCTCTGGCTCGTCTGAGGTGATATCAGAAAACCTTTTACACAGTTTTAAAGACCTTCCATTAGGAAGGTGTACCAAAAATTATTAAATTTCAACGAAAAGTAAGTGTTATTTAAAAAAATTGATTTTTATTTTTCAACTTTGGAGGTGAACAGGGAAATGTACAAAAAACCATTTATAAGAACTTGTGGCATTATTTTGACGTGGTTTATACGTTCCATAGAGTTCACCGCCATTTTCTGAACACCCTGTTTATGTATATTTGACTTTCGTCGTCACAGATAGATCCATAGTGATGGACTTAGAGAGTAGGTATACAAAAACCGATCATATCCGTTTCTAAAACAATTGATATATAAATCTGCATTACCTACATATTTGGACATGTAAATGGGTTACGATGATGTCGTATGGCACGCAACAGTATATATAAAATACTTGAGGTAGTAAAATACTCTATTGATGTTCAGTTTTTGAAATCACGCAACACCATCGATAACATGTTTATAGCCATTTTAAAAAAGTTCTGTAACTATTAGGTTGGTGAAAAAGTTATTGCGGTTTTTATGTCATCTACTTTTATGAATGATTTCTGAATAAAATTTTGGATTAAATGTGGTCGTGTTATATATCATTTTAAAGCTCGTTTTTCGCTCTATCTATTCGGTGTGTTGTTTTTGTTTTGAAATTATTTAGCCACTTTTTTCAGGGCTTCAAATACAACATGGATAAGAGGAAAATTCGCACGATTTTCTTGTTCCAGTTCAAGCTAGGTCGAAAAGCTGCCGAGACAGCTCGTGATATCAACGATGCATTTGGCGCGGGAACCACTAATGAACGTACGGCACAATGGTGGTTCAAGAAATTCCACAGCGGCAACGAGAGCCTTGAAGATGAAGAGCGTGACGGCCGTCCGTCTGTGATTGATAACGATCAATTGAGAGCCTTAATCGAAGCCGATCCTCGCAAAACTACACGAGAAGTTGCCGAAGAACTCGACGTCGACCATTCGACAGTCGTTATCCATTTGAAGCAATTAGGCAAGTCAAAAAAGCTCGATAAATGGGTGCCGCATGAATTGAGCGACAGTCAAACAAATCGTCGTTTTGAGGTGAGCTCTGCCCTTCTTCTGCGGAACAACAACGACCCGTTTCTCGACCGGATTGTCACATGTGATGAAAAGTGGATCCTGTACGATAATCGGCGACGTTCGGCGCAGTGGTTGGACATCGGCGAAGCTCCACAGCACTTCCCCAAGCCGAAACTTCACCAAAAGAAGGTTATGGTGACTGTTTGGTGGTCTGCAGCCGGTCTCGTCCATCACAGTTTCCTAAATCCGGGTGAAACGATTACGGCGGACAAGTACTGTCAACAAATCGACGAGATGCACCAGAAGTTGCAACGTATGTGCCCGGCATTGATCAACAGAAAGGGACCAATTCTGCTCCACGACAATGCTCGGCCCCACGTTGCACAACCGACCCTGCAGAAGTTAAACAGATTGGGCTACGAGACTCTGCCTCATCCACCATACTCGCCGGACCTCTCGCCCACCGACTACCACTTCTTCAAACATTTGGACAACTTTCTTCGGGAGAAATGCTTCAAAAACCACGACGACGCAAAAAACGCCTTTGCCGACTTTGACGCCTCCAGAAGCCCTGATTTTTACGCTACCGGCATAAATAAACTTGTTTCTCGTTGGCAAAAATGTATTGATTCTAATGGTTCTTATTTCGATTAATAAAGTTTGTTACAAAAAAAGTTATGGTCATTTAAAGTTGAAGGTTAAAAACCGCAATAACTTTTTCACCAACCTAATAGGTATTTATATTACGAATAGGTATTTTAAACAATAATAGGCCCATTGTGAAACCCTGCGGGACTGCTGGTTTTTTATTAGTTTTATCGGAGAATATAGTTTGCAGCACACAGTAAGTTTTTTTTTTGATAGGAAGGATTAAATTATAATATGTCGGTAGGTAATATAAAAGTAAGTACTACCGAACATAAGATCATACGCATTCATTCATATTAGTTTGTCGATTCAACGTTTGTCAAACGTTTGTTTTTATTAGAATAATAATAAATATTGTAAATTAATTTGTTAAATTGAGTACTTTTGACACGGTTGGTAGTGAAAACGGTAGATGAAGAGTTAAAAATCAAAGAGCTGTATTTGAATTTTTTTAATGCCGTATACTTATTATACTACTTACTACTACTATACTTACTATATTTTTTATATACTTAAGACACCTTTACTCATTGTTTCCCATTTAAATTCAACCTAAATGACACAATAAAAAAAATGTTTAATCGAAAATTTTACAGTTTTCAGAGATTTTTTAATAATTTTTTTACAGGTCATAATAGGATAAATTGTTCATTTTTATTTAAATTTTATTAATTGTAATAATTTATGTTCTCGACATAGAGATGTATGTATAGATAACAAATTGAATTATTTTTGTAATTTTAAAAACAACTTATTTAATATTTTTAATTTACTAGAGAAGTAGATTCCAATAACTATGAAATAAATTTAAAAAAAAACAACCACTAAGTACACTAATAAAAATGTATTGTTTTAGTTATAAATTACCATATTAGTAAATAAGTACTTTAAAATATTTATGTTATTATTTGAATTATTTATGTTAATATTAGCAATTCTATTTTCTTTATTAGGAAACATTACATATGTATTTCAATATTAAATTATAACTTCCTCGATGAAGAAGTAAGAACCTATATATTTTAAACTAGATATGTAATTTATTACAAATAGATATAAATAGTACTAATAAATGTACTATTAATATAATAAGAGAAAAAAATGTTCTGTAGCTAGCTTACATCAAATTGCATTATCTTAGATTATGTACCTATGTGTTTATGTATATTATACACCAAATTAAGAAGTAATAAATAAAATTTCAAAAGTTTCGCGTATTTTTTTCTAAAAATCTTAAACGATCCCGTATACCTGCCGAATATATTAATTTTGCAACATTTTTAAAGCAACTTTTCGAACGACTCCTGTATACCGACGAACATGAGCGTCAAAAAACTTATTGAATTCCGCCATTTAATCGTTATCGCGTTTTTAATCTTGGATTCAAGTTGTGATAACGATTATACCGGGGATTTCGAAAAGTTTTTGGGCGTTCATTTTTCAAGTATACGGGAGTTATACAAAAAGTTTTACGACCCCTGTATACTTTATAAAATTACTAAAAAGTATTAAGTACTATTAAGTAAAAATTAGACGATTTACATAAAAAAAAAACAAGTGAAAAATAACTAAAATATTTATTTGTGTCAATCGAGTAGTTTCAGCATTGATGATGATTTGGAGTTTTACGGGGACTTAAAAAACAAAAGGTAAACGGAAATACGGTATATGAAATAAACGGGTGCTAATTGTAAGTACTTTTGTTAATAACTGACAAAAATGATCTAACTCGAATTAAATTAGCTAAAAACCAAAAAATCATAGTGATGAAATAAATTTAACTAGCTAAATATGAGTTATAAGCCAAAAACTTAAAATATAACTAATACAGTTTAACAATTTATAAAAATTCCTAAATGCTTCTAGAGAAACATTTCGACTAAGATAAATCAATTAATAAACGAATTGTAATACATACACATTAATAATCACAATTTATACACAAAATTAATCTAAATAGAATAATAGTTGAACTATGAAGTCAGATAAATTCGTGTAAATTACATCAAACTCACATTTTAAACTGGTTCAATGGTAAAATAATGAAGCAAGCATACATATCAAATCAAATTTCAAGAAAATACTACAATTTAAATCTTCAAATTAAAAACCTACAAAACAAACCAAACAAGAACATTCAAATATAAATAAATGATGAAAAAGGTACACCTATATGATAAGGTAAATGTCTATTAACCCTTCAAATCCTGGCATTACTATATAAGATAACGGTATTTTTTTATAACAAATAACTTTATTTAAAAAATACTGCAAATAATAATTTAATAAAGGTCATCGCCAGCACTCGCATCCAGGATGGAATGAAGGCCCCAACAAGCAAGTGTCTTTTATATGTTTTTCTTAATCTGATGACCGACGTTGAGAGGTTTTCTAATCCGCATCCCCTTTTATATGACTTATTCGCATCCATCCTTTGACGAAGAAAACTGAAAAATCAATCAAAATTAATAAGACACCAGATATAGATTCATGTTTGTCTCAACTTATAAATAAGTATTTACACTTTTATAAGCAAAGCAATTTCCTTCCAAAATTACTTGGGCAAAAATTTAACTTAGAATAACATTTAATATCCGGCAGTAAATTCACCATCTGCTATAGATTTGAGAAGGATGAATAGGAAGACGGGTAGATTCAATTGGAATCGAGGTGCCACAAGACTAACTGAAGTGAATATTTTCTAATCCCTAAAGGCGTCAAATTCACATCGGCTAAGCCTTAAACTTGAAAATTCAATTGAATAAAAAGATGGCTTGGGAGCAATTCTCATCTGATTAACCGTCCGACTGTTTATATATATTTTAACTTCGAAAGAAACTTCAAACACATATAGGTAATTATTTTCTTGATGAATATACCTATATTAAAATAGCGTTATAGGCTGATAAAAATATACAAATAATAGGTAACTAATAGCAATGATTACCTAATTAAGAGCATTCGGTTAAGATAATTAAACACAACTCAAAAGGAAAGGTTTTAAAAAAAATATTAGAAATATGGTAAATAAAAACCATCAACTATATGGACAATAAGTTTAAAAATAATCACCTAAAACAATCCTCAAAATAATGAAAGTTTCCGGCGATTAAAAATTTTTGCCAAATCTCGAAAAAATCCCTTATTATAGTCCAGCGATTTTTTTCTAGCAAAATTTTGACCGCAAGCTATTGAGCCGTAACGTTCAGAATAAGTCGAAAACGTTTAGAAAACTCGCATTTTAGGTATTAGGAAGCAATAAATAAGGAACCGCCGTCGTTTAAATAGTTTATAATTTTTTATAATATCGATAAAATGTTGTTATCTAAAACGCATAGAACAGGTCCGGAATTCAGGTCAGGTTTCCGGCGATTAAAAATTTTTGCCAAATCTCGAAAAAATCCCTTATTGTAGTCCATCGATTTTTTTCTAGCAAAATTTTGACCGCAAGCTATTGATTTTATTGATTATTGATTTTAAATTTTGGTTCGACCTAAAATTGTTTATTTCCCCTCCGTACATCGAGATATATCAATTTCCTGTAAAATGATCATAAAATAATGAATTAAACGCGTTTTTGCCGTATTCGAATTTTTGAAAATTTTCGATAAAAAAGCCTTAGTTCACGGTTTTTTGCAAAATTTTGACCCTACCTAAAATTTTTTATTTAGTCTCCGAACAGCGAGAAATGTGGATTTCCACGTAAAAAACGCATAAAATAATGAATTAATACCATTTTGACAGTAATAGTTTACAAAAATTTTCCATAAAATAGCCTTATGGTGGCAAAATTTTGAACCTAATCGAAAATTTAAGATTGCGCCTATTACTACTCTGCATTTCACAAAATACCAGAAAGAAAGGCAAATATTTATTCCTTAGGTTAGTTTAATTCTCGCCTAAAAGTCGGCAACCCAAATTGAAAGTAATGTAGGTTGTCGGTTTGTAGGCGTCAGATATTAAGAACGTCAATTATATTTATCTAATAATTTTCGAAATGACCAGTCGAACATTTTCGAAAAAAGCCTTATTATAGTTCATGGTTTTGGCAAAATTTTGCCCTGACCTAAAATTTTTTATTTCGCCTCCGTGCGTCAAGAATAATGAATTTCCTCGTAAAGCAAGTACAGAATAATGAATTAAAAGCATTTTCGTCGAGATCTAGTTTTAAAAAATTTTCGATAAAAATCCTTTATTATAATTCGTGGTTTTGGCAAAACTTTGGCCCGACCTAAAATTTTTTATTTCACCTCCGGGCGTCGAGAGATATGAATTTCATCGTAAAACAAGCACAGTATAATGAATTTTCGACGAGATCGAGTTTTTGAAAATTTTCAATAAAAATTTCTTATATTAATATATAATTCCCCCGTATAAGTGTTATCAGATTTTTAAGAATTTTTGCGATATTTTTATTCGCTAACCTTCTTCGGTAGCATAAAACGTTATATTTAACCTTCTTCGATGGCAAAGAAGATTAAATTTGTCAGAAAACGTGCTGAATCGCCATCATATGCCTGAAATTCCCATCTCAAATTTTCATTTTGTGATTAGTAGTTCTTCCGATGGATGACGCTGACAATTAAGAAATCTTTATTTTTTAAAATGTATTCAAAATGGACTTCTGACAAACTACACTAAAATAAGCAGAAAGTAACTATTTAACAACTTAACAACTTTAATTTATTTATTACATACATTTACATATTAAGATACATACATATCTTGTAACTATTATACAGTATAACATTATAATAGTATAGTTTATAGCAACCTACTGCTGAAAGTAGATGTTAATCGCGAGATATCAAGAGCCCAAACAAGCAGGTCGAGGCTGAGCAAAACGGAACCCGAGCAAATCTTCGTCAAAGATTTCCATGTTCTGCAATAAGCCGTGGAGTTACGTAAGTGTGATGAAAGGCAGCGCAGCTGCCAATGATATATGGCTAACATATTTTCTACGTAACATTTCCAACATTAACATATTCAGTATCAACTACATACTCGAATAGAAAAGAATTAAAACTAAAATTTAGAATTAGAATACAAGGTGGATTTCTATTATACGCTATTAAAACGATGTGTAACACACCGTTTACGATTATTGAACACGACATACGGCAAAATTTTGAGTGACTTGATTAATACTTCGCAAAATTTTAACGCGACTTAAAACTTTTTGTTTCGCCTCCGTATGTCGAGAAATATGAATTTCCTCGTAAAACAAGCATAGAATAAAAACCTCCAAGCCATCTCAAAACAACTACAGCAAACTTTAAATTTACTCGAAAAATGGTCTAAAACAACAAAATTTGAAATATCAACAGAAAAATTTAAATCAATACACTTTACACGCTTAAGAAAAAACAAGGAAAATCCAAAATTTACAATCAACGGACAAACAATCAAATACGTAACAGTAACCAAATACCTCGGAATACAATTAGACAATAAACTAACATGGAAAGAACACATAAATTATATAAAATCTAAATCAATACAATCACTTAATCTAATAAAAACTATATCTAACAGCAAATAGGGAACGAAACGAGAAACTACAAAAAATATATAAAACTATGATTCGATCAAAGATAGACTACTGCTCTACTATATATGTCTCAGCCAAACATTCAACCCTAAATAAATCCGCACCAATTCAAAACACAGCTTTAAGACTAATACTAGGAGCATTTCGAACTTCGCCAATAGAAAACCTACAATGCGAAGGATCAATCCCTCCTCTGCAATTACGAAGAAATCTATTATCGATAAAATATGCACTAAAAATAACAAAAAATCCATCCTATACTACATACACAAACGTAATATCCCGTCGGAAAATTAATACCAAAATCACCCAATTTATCCAAAACCACGCCACATAAGACTTCATACCATACTCCAAAATATTCAATACACACTTCCAGAATTAATTATATATGAAAATATAAGAATAGAACCATGGACAACACCAGAAATACAAATCATTATAAAACTTATAAAATTCAACAAACAAGAGACAAATAACAATACATATCGCAAAGAACTTAAAAGCATACTAGAAAAAAGTGAAAACTATGAATATACAGACGCTTCGAAGCAAACAGAATTCGTCGGATGCGCATTTAGGCACAAAAACACAATCAATCGATATCATCTACCTCAGAATAGTTCAATATATACAAGAGAAATGAAAGCCATATATAATACTTTAAAATACATCTCCAAACATAAAAAAAGCGATTTTTAATCCTAACAGACTCCCTAAGTGCTCTAAATTAAATAAAAAGTAAAAATCATAACGACATAGCAACAAAATTCAAAAATCTCCACCAAAACCAAAAAAAAATACTAGTATGGATACCGGCACATGCTGGAATAGCAGAAAATGAAAAACATAGACAAGATAGCAAAAAAAATAAAAAAACAACAAAGATGTGACCGAAGATCTATTAACACTACAATCAGACGCAGCAAATACAGTAAAAAGCAAAATGTATAACCTATGGGAAGAAAAATGGTCCAAATCAAATCAAAAACTTAAAAAAATCAAACCAACCATTAAACCATGGACAAATCTCATACCATTTAATAAAGCTATAGAAATAAAATTAACAAGTTTAAGAATTGGACACTAAAAACTTTCTCAGCTACACATAATAAAAAAAGATGCAGCCCAAGAATGCCAAAAATGTCGAAAAACCAAAACAATAAAATATATGATCATAGAATGGCCTGAACACACACAACAGAAAAAAAAACATGAAGTATCGGAACAGATAGAAAAAGCTCTAGACCCCAAAAAAGAAGAAATAAAGAAAACAATAGCTTTCCTCCAAGAAATAAATTTAATCACTAAAATTATAAATTGTAAATAAACTATATAATAAACTATAAACTGTAAACCATTAGCGGGCTAATGACCAAGAAGTCGACGCCCTCTAACTAAATTAAATTAAAAAAAAATTAGGTACTACTCCTATTTTATTTCGATTGTGTTCGGATAAACATTTTTAAACCAAAAAGCACTTTATTGTTAGTAAGTAGCTACTTATAAAATTTTCGATAATTCCTAGATACTTTTATTAAAATTAACGTTATGAAACTATTAAAAAGCAATTAAAGCTTATCATGGAAATCTTATATTACGACTTTGTATAACAATATTTTAGCTTTAAAGCTTACCGTTTTAGCACAAATATTTCGTTAAAATGAATATCTTCCCCGATTATAAATTTCTACGGAAGCACTGTGTTGTCAATCAAAATTTTAAAATCCGGTTTATAAAATATTTACTTCTAGAACTTAATTGGTAGTAAAATCTCATACAGTTTAACACTTCTCTAAAACCTTTGAAACTGCTTAATGCTATTAGGAACATAATTAAGGACCTAATATTACTTAAATAATCCCTAGGAAACAATAAATTTAATTTATCGTTTGTGGAATTCAATAGTAAAATAAATGGCTATCGGAAATAAATTAACAAGATTGCGATGTCGGCCTCTATTGATTTTACTTAATTCAGTGTCACCTATTAAGTTAACGTACAATTTCAGCGACTATAAAATTTTAACGGTAACATCATCAAAAATTAAACATAGATTGACAAATAATAGATCATTATTTAAGACTGAAATTGTGAGCCGAAAAAAAAACAGCAAGCAATAAAATTACTTAACATCTAATTGTTACCTACATTTATTATTGGTTTATATACGAACCTAAAACCTTTTTTTTTGCGCCTGTGCGACAAGAAACTTCAATTTTTATCTAATACAACATAAACATTATCGAATTACGCACGAATTATATATAATTAAATATATAGGTATCTACATAAATATATATTATATATTTTAATTACATATATAGCACGAGCAAAAGATCCAAACGAACGATCAATGTGTAGGTAATAAATAAAAGGACGGAAATAAAGCGACCGTTTCTATTATTCATAATTGAAGCACGTACCTATCTAAAGATACCAATAAAATATTAGGTCGTATAATATTTAATAATAGACACGTTTATTATCATTTTATTATAGAAATAAATAAGTAATATGATACTTTTTAAATTATAATAAAATTGTAATTGTGGATTGTTTTTATTCTTTTTGCCAATTGATTTTAAAATTTTGTCAAAAACCATCGTTTAGAATTAGCATAAAATAGTACATAGTTCTAAATTACGTGTATTAATTTTCAAAATAATTACTTACCGATGACAATAATCATATTAATAACATTTACAGTCGAGCGACCCCTGCTACATCACATCCACCGAGCATCGCACATGTCCGAGGGCACGGAGCCCAACGCCGATCGACGAAAGTTTCCCCAGGGCGAAAACGGAGACATAAGAAGATTCCAGAATTCCCGCAACTCCAATTTTCAATCATTTTCTTTCCCTTAATTTTTCTTTGTACATTTTTTTGTATTCATATGTTTGTATTTTTTAATCTACTTCGTTCATTTTTTAATCCCAAATTGTAAGCCGCAAGTCACCGCCAACTAAACTGATAAGAAGAGCTCCACTCCTGAAACAATCGTTAGTTTTATGTTATTGTAAATACCCAAATTTGCCCATATGTTCAAGTTATCGTGTAACAACTTAGAATTTTGTACTTATTAATAAAAACTTTAATTTGAAAATCGAGACAACGATTTTATTTAGTTAGATGTGTTAGTTTTTATCTAGAAATTGAATAGAATTTAAGTCATTTTCTCGCAAGCTGTGCTATACATGTGCTAATAACGGGTTTAACGGGATTTAATACAGATAGGTACTTCGAAGAAACAGTAATTTCCCGTGATTATATTTACGTGGATAATGATGCTCGTTTTGATTCAGAACTGAAACTAAAAATTTCTAAATTTTACAAAAACCAAAACAGCAATAAATTTTTTTATTAAATTTTTCGGACCGACGAATTCGATAAAATGACGCGTTATTTTACGTAGAAAATAGCGCTCGTTTAAGCCCAAGACAGTAGTTGAAAATTAAAAAATTTCCAACTATCAATATTTATTGAAATACAGGAATCGTGTAGGTGTTATGCAGAGTGTCGCAAAAGTCGACGTTCAAATGAGGTGGGGGCGATAGGGAAGGTCATTGTAACCAAAACAACCATACGTGTGGTTCTTCAATTGTTGATGGTTCAAAATTTATTGCAAAATTTGTATTTTTTCTGCAAACTATAATGGTTGCTATGTATTTTAACATGACGACCATGTTCTCTTGTTTCTTGAATTTTTCACGTAGGTCACGTCTCTTAAGTGGACATGAACAAAGTTTTATTTGATGATTGGTCACATTTTCTTCTACCATAGCCACTTGAAAGTCAAATAATTTTGTTACCCACGAAACCGTTGTCATTGTTTGATTGACAATAACAAAATTTATACAGATGCTTCTACTGAAAAATTACAGGTTGTCGGACCATACTTATAATAAAATATCAACCAAACAGCTCATATTTTGTTTAAAATCACTCGTTAATGTTTGCACTAAGCGATTTCGCAGAAAAATGCAAATTTTGTAATAACTTTTAAACCATTAACAATTGGATAACCACATGTATGGTTTGTCTGAGAGATTTGTTTGTATAACGAACTTGGAAACATTATTTCATTTGAATCATATACTGACAGTAATTTCAACATCGAGTGCATTTGTTATTACACAATCAATACGAGGTCTGACCAATAACTAATGAGACTAAGTCCATAAAATACGTATATTTAAAAATTAAGGTACATTGATGTGATCCCCTTCAAAGTACTCCCCTCCCACGACTACACACTGGTTCCAACGTTTCTTCCAGCTTTCGTAACATTTCTGGAAGGCTTCGACTGGAATGTCCTGGAGTACCCTCGTCACGGCGGTCTGGATGTCAGTTATGGACTCAAAATCCGTTCCTTTCACGGCCAATTTTGTTTGGGGGAACAAGAAGAAGTCACAGGGTGAGATATCCGGCGAATAGGGCGCTTGCGGCAACACTGCGATGTTTTTAGAGGTCAAAAACTGCGACACACTGAAGGCACGATGGCATGGAGCATTGGCATGATGAAGGATCCACGTTTTGGCAATCTCTGGACGGACTCTAATGACTCGTTTTCGCAGCCGATCGAGTACTTTCAGGTAGAAATGTTGGTTGACGGTCTGCCCGGGTGGTACAAACTCTTTGAGCACGATTCCTTTGCTGTCAAAGAAGCAAATCATCATCGTTTTCACTTTTGATTTGCTCATTCTCGCCTTCTTCGGTCTGGCTGCACCAGGAGACAGTCACTGTTGACTTTGCCGTTTTGTTTCGGGATCGTACTGAAAATACCAACTTTCATCACCAGTAATTACACGATCGAGAAGAGCTTCAATCTGTTGCAAACACTCCTCTGAAATGGACATTCGCTCGTGTTTTTGCTCCGCCGAAAGGTTATTCGGCACCATCTTTGCACACAGCTTTTTCATGGACAAATCATCGGTTAAAATTTTTCTGACGGTTTCTCGTTTCAAATTAAGTTCATCAGCCAACATTCGAATGGTTAGCCGCCGATGTTGATGCACGAGAGTGCGCACACGCTGAACATTGTTGTCAGTTCGAGCTTCGACCGGCCTCCCACTTCGCGGTTCATCCCTGACGCTCTCACGGCCATTTTTAAAATCTTTATGCCATCGAAACACCTGAGCACGACTCGGGGCTTCATCACCGAACACTTTGACCAATTTACCGTACGTTTCCGTAACAGAATCGCCGAGTTTAACGCAAAATTTAATCGCGTACCGCTGTTCAATATTACGTCGTTCCATATTCGTGACACGCCTTACAAACACGTTGTCGAAAACACAACACAGCTGGAGAACTAACGAACGTACGAAAGTCGCGAGCACATGTATCGATAGAGGAGGGATGGGAGATTAACCGACCGAAGTTTCAGGTTCGCAGTGTTCCGCACAAGCGCGGCTAAAAAATCAGTCTCATTACTTATTGGTCAGACCTCGTATAATATCAACAGTATTTTGAAAAGTAAAAAAAAAACGATTAAAACATATATATATATACTTATTAGTATGGTGGTAGCTGTACATTATACATAATTGTGCAGGTAAACGACTTTTATTTGTATGTTAGAAAAAGCATTTAGTTAGGTAAACGATTCGATGTCCAAACTTAAATTCATTCGCACCGTCTAAAAATGATTACCTGTATATTAAAAATAGATACCACGTTTTTATAAATTGTTCTAATAAATAATACTTAGTTAGAAATTTATGTGGCAATTTATAGAAATGTTGGAGTTCACCACCAATTTGTAGAAAGCAAACGTTGTTATCGAGTTCGTCTCTCTAAATGGATGGCAGTAGTTAACCCTGTCAACTCAACTCTTACGCCAGAACGCCTCTGATAAAATAAATACGTGGTCACGTCCGATACGCTGAAGATATTGCATTCTATAAAATCAATCCTGTTGTTTTGCTAGTGCACACCATCTGAATATAACAAAAGCTTAGAGCAATCTAAGAACTTTATTACTTTCTATTATGACGAGATCTAAAGGTTTATTGGAATGGAGAAGCGAATTATCTCAAGTATTGATTTATTATGCCATTTATGCGCAAGCAGTGAATACCTTTTGTGAGACAGATAAGAAGGAACTATTAAAAGTTTTTCTATATTTTAAATAAATCAGCTAAAATTCGATCTATTTTTTTTCTTTTTTTATAATATATACAAACCTAATCTTATTTAGTTTCCTTGAACGTAATAAAAACCGCAAAATAATGCCCTATAAAAAAAATCCCCCTTTATTCGTTTTCTAGGGATCGATATCCAAAATTTCTGAATAACAATCTAAAACAGAAAACACACGTAGATATAAATTCGTAGGTATCATTTTCGGTAATAGTAGCAGACCTTTATCAGAGAGAAGCATAAGGGCAAGTAAAGAAGTTCTTCTCCTTGGAATAGAATCAAGAATCTCCTCACGCGTTCCTTACGAAATCCACTTTTATATACAGCAACGACTTGTCGAATGTTGTTTTCCTATTTCAAATTCAGTTGTGCGGTTGTGGAAATATAAATATACGGAAAACTTTCTAAATATATGATTTGTAAAGCTTCGAAAAGAGCAAGCATTTGACTTAAAAAAGGATAAAAGCTTTGTAAGAGGTTAAAGTAGGATGTTGCTTAGCTTATCGCATTTCTTTGTAGAAATTTCAATTTTCTCCGCTTTATTTGATATAGCTTTTGACGTTTGGTGTAGTAGGTATACCTACATTGAAACGGGCGATAGAAAATATACCTATTCTTTAAATTATAAAATTCACGCACACCTACAATAAGTCTCTACAAACTAAAATTAAAAAACTAAATCAAACACTAAACTATTTTCCGACTTACATGTCGAGTACCATCATAAACGTAGCTTAAGATAACCAAAAAATATATAATTATTAACTTAAAACTTAGAACTGTATACATTTTTAAAGTTTATCACATTCGCACCGCATGGATTACATTATTCTTTCATATATCGATAAAGAATAAATTGGCTGGGACACGTAATGAGAGCCGATAACAGAAGAGCGATAAAAATAAAGACTAATAGAAGCGAAAATAAAGAGCAGACCCAAAATGAATTGCTTAAATTATGTAGAAGAGGACTTAAGGAAGATGGAAATAAAGCAGTGAAAAAAAGGTGGATTGTCAGAAGAGAATGCGTGAAAATAATTAAAGAAACTAAAACTAACAAGAACCTAATGGAAAATTAATTGATGGGTAAGGTAAAAAGAAGAAATTATGAACGCATCCTCGGCCATGACCCCTCGCAGTTATAGAGCTATTATCATCATACCGAAAAATATTTTGAAATTATTACTCAATCGTAAGATTGTTAGATCTATTTACCAATAAAACATCTAAATCAATTGTTTTTTTATAAATTATTCTAGTAAAGCTGACAATCGAACTGTTACTAATGAATTTAGTATAGATAAATTTTACGTTAATCTCATTACCATTACTTTATAAACCTCAATATTATCTACTTTAAAAATGCTGACATTTCATTACAATATTTTTGCAAGCATGTCGTCTTAAATTCCATTACCTCATTTATTGAATTACACCTACACCCTACCTTTTAAAGTAAAGATGAGAGAATTTTGGTAAACCTCAACATATTCTAACCTAATTCTACCTTTAGCCTAATACTTACTGACCCTAATTCCTTTTACCTCCGAACAACAGCCACCCTTTCTAAATAAAGAGGTTCTGAAATTATTTTGGGAAACTGTTAGTTGTCAAATATTACCAGGCACTAACATTCTTAATTAATTATTTGCATACATTTGTATTATGTACTTAAAATTTATCTTAGCTTTTGATGTTTCCTTTTAACGCGCCTAACATGCGCCTTTTTATTATACCATGCAGTTGTTAACGGTTTTACGCGCATATTAAATAGAAAACATTCCTAAAGGGATAGGCCATTTAAAACCTAGAATAGTTTGTCTGTACTGTTATGCGATGTAACTTTATACGGAGAGGCATCATAAAATAAAACCGACATTATAGATAAAAAGTATAGCAGGTATAAACTGTAGATGCATTACTTTATGTTCATGTAGTCAACGTTATGTTGTTATCCCACTTAAATACAGTTATATAATTTTGAATTTTAATAATGTAGTTATTGTTAGTATATCCAACGAATAACTATAACATAAACTGAAATTCTTTGGAAAGTTAACATACCTACGGAATGTGCATACAAACACAAATGCAACAAAGCGAAAGATTTCAATATGTAGAAACTCAAAACATACGGGGGTGCGTTTTTAAGTTCGCGGAATGGGACAATTAGTGGAGCGGGAGGGATGTCGCGGACACCTTGTCCTCTTGCGCGACTAACCAGTAATATAAAAACCGAGTCATATCACAATCCAGCCAGTAAGCTGCGAGATATCCTAGCTCAAACACGCATCAAGCCGGGAAAACGCATCGAATATGAAGAAAATCGAGCACCGCGCCGTCCATAATGTTCCCGACTAATCTTAAGTAAGGAAAGCTTCCGCAAACCATTTTAGAAGAGTTGTCTTCCGCTTACGGAGACTCTTGCCCTGAAAAAAGACCATGGATTAGAAGTAGCATAGTCTGTTTACGTAAGACCAAGAAGTTCCGGGTGTATCGGTCGGCCGGGAAACTGCCGAAGATCGTTTTTGAACAGAGAACAGGACGAGAACGAGAAAAAAACTAGCCAAAGGTATGCGCGACAACGCGCCCGTGCGCAGGAATCAAGTTGTACCGGCTGCCCTGCATAAAGTTGACGTCGCAGCTTTAAACCGCCCACCGCATTTGGCCCCCAGCGTTTATTACCTGTTCCCAAAAATGAAAAAAGAACTGCATCGAAAAATATTTACCAGTGATAAAAAAAGTGACGAACGATTTTGATGACAAGAAAAAATCTTTTTTTTTCTCTCCTTATCCGTCATTCCGTGAACTTAAAAACGCACCCTCGTATATATGTATGTAAACACACTATTCTTAATTTCCTATGTTATTTATATTTCCTATTCGCCGTATTCAGTTTTAACTAAAATAAATAGTAAGTATTTGTGTACAATATACTTCTTAATAAATAAAAATTCTGTAGGCGATTCGATAAGTTTCACATATTGGTGAGGCCGTGTCGCCCTTTGTTGACATGGACATTTATTTTAGACACAAAGGTATTAGTATTCATGGCATAATCTTACCTTTTGTATTCTAAGCAAAATAACACAGACGTTTAATCAGTAACTAAAAGAACAACTTCGTCTTACTTTGTCAAACGTTTTAACACTAAAATTAACGATGCAAGTTTAATATAATAACATGTTCTTGAATTTTAAATATCAAAAATAAAGAATTATTTTACGCTACATTACTTATTCAAAAATACTTCGGGAACGCCACGAAATATATTCTCGAGAAGCAATTAACTAAGGCATGTTCTAGTTAATGAAGACAGTTCTGTAAAAGTAGCCTCAATTAAAAAGATTAGCATTCACCAATTGTACTTTTAATGCGATATAGAGCTTTAATTTTCTAAATTGGCCTTAAAAAGAGAACGAACATTCCTACGAAATTTTTATTAAATGCTCATTTAATTACTGTCAAGTCGAATAATAATTTTGCCGTCCATACTAGCTCAGTAATATTAAATGTTAACTATATAAAAAAATTAACAAGCTGAATTTTTGTGTAGATCTTTATTTTTATGTTTTGAACTAAATCCCAAAAGTCCCCTTCGATATCGTGTCCGCAAAAATTGTTATAGGGGTGAAAGAAGGTGAAATTTAATTTTTCGCAATTATCTCGGAAACGAACAATTTTTCGAGAAAAAAAAGGTGCTTATCATTAACTTTTTTCGTAGAATCAACCGTTTCAAAATATAGGCTGAATGAAGACTGAAAGAAAACGTGCACTTCACCGTATGGTAGGTATATAAAAGTCAATGGGCTATCTATGTATACATACGACCTTATACGCTCTTAAATGCTTTGAGGGATTTGCACCAAACTTAGCACATATATTTGTTATCCCATTAAGTAAAAATAGGTCATCGTATAGGTAGGGTTTTGATTCGAAGAAACCATCCTTTCCGTATCGCAGAAATAAAAACTGGAAGAATCTAAAGTAGAAGGAGAAAACATTAAGGAAACCCTCGGAGAAACCGATGAAGTTACAGAAGAAGTAGAGAAAACTTTAAAGAGATAAAGTAAGTTTTCCACAATTTTTATAGATCGAGAACAGTATCGATGATACATAATCTTTCGATTCGCTAACATCTTATTGACATTTAGCTGATGACTGCAGCGCATAAACAGTTCGAAATTAGACATGATATCATAAGGCAAATATTTTATCTACTAGGTACATCTTCTCTGTATATCCTAGAAATATGTACCGAGGAATGTACCACATTAAAAAAAACTGCTCCTAGTACTCAACCCCGCGCTAGTGCGGAAAGGAAATCATTTTTTCTACAAACTACAGACATTACCACTTTGTCACGCGGTTTACTCTAAAACGATTAATTATACGAAAAAAGTCAAACAGCCTTTTCTGTAGAAAATTTTACGAGCTACAATTTTGATACTAACCTTTTTCTCGAAAAATTGATAGTTTCCAAAATCGTGGCAAAAAACTAAATTTTACTTTCTTTCGCCCTCTATAACAATTTTTGCGGACACGCTATCGAATGGGACTTTTGTGGTTTTTAGTTCAAAATATAAAAAGAAACATCCACACAAAAATCCAGCTTGTTAATAGTTCTTTTATAATTTGCCCATTTTATGGTCTAATTTTACTGGGCCATACCTACTTATTAAGTATTAAGGAGTAATTAAAAGATAATTTTTGTGCAATTTTGAAAATTCGGATTTTGTTTCGCTACACAGAAGAATTTAGATTTTTTTATGTAGCAAATTCCCGTTTAGAAAAACTAGCTTTTATTTGTATAAATTCGTGTTGTTGTTTAGTAAGTATATGTAGGTACTATTTATATAAATTTCGACAATTTTTCGTACTTTGTAACGATATAGTTTAGTTATTTTTTAGAATCAAACTGTATAATTGAAATTTGTTAATTTTAACTCGTTATTTTAACACCTTTAACTTCGAAATAAACAACATCATAATAAAAGTCAAAGAAGCACTAAAAAATGATACCGCAAATCGCAGGTCACTCATTGTTTTATAACTAAAAAGAAAATGTATATTTTGAAAGTGCATACATACTAAAAAACATTGTTTGTAAGCTCTTAACGAACAGATAACTTACGTAGCTTTATTAAGGCTACAAACTTGAAAGTACAAATTAAATAACGAGGTTCGTTCGTAAAGTGTAATCACACGAGCAAGTTTGTTTAACGTGAAAGTATTAATGTTTCATTTAGAAGCGATTTTAAATTAACATTTGAATGTAAACTATTTATTGGAGGAGAAATGTAGAAAAGTTTCGTATTAAAGTAAATAATAAAGGTATTATTAGATACTCGTCATATCATTATTTACAATTATTAGGTAAAGATTAATTTTCTCAATATGAAATTGTTCCTACAAAAATGTACAAAATATAGATATAATCACAAAGATTATTTTTCATGCGTTTACACTACCACAGAAGCTCGTTAAGTTATCCGGTTATTTTATGTTTTTTGAAAAGGCAATCAAATAAGCTATCATGCCCAGCAAATTCAATAAGAGATTTTAATACTTATTACTTAAATAACTTTATGGTTAAGAAAGTAGAATTAATGAGAGCAACATATATTAACAAATTAAGAACAAACTTAAATCGATACAGTTAACAAAAATGTATTTGAAAATGTTCTGAACCGTTAAAGATAAGTACATACTATCGTGTATAAAATACCGTGAACGATTTATTTCTACTACATTTAATTTTTCGACATTTAGTTTAAATGAAATTGCAAAAATTGACTAGGTACTTACCTAAGTACTTTAATTTTTGTATAACGTTAATAAATTGTAAACTAATAAGACTTTTGTATAGATGAGGATGTCTTAAATTAAATTTCCACCACATTACTATTCTAATTTCACATCACATTAAAAATTAAGTATCGTATTAATAAACAACTAACCATAAAAAAATTAATAGTAATATTAATTTAATTATTTATACATGTTGTGCTTTTCTATTTAATGTGTCGTAAAAAATATAAAATCCTAACTTGGCGCCGCTATACAATTTATAGTTAACCAACCACTTTCTCTTGATAATAAACCGTTTAATATCAAACATTAATATAAAATATATGAATAGTAGATAATAAACATAAGAAAACTGGAAAAACGCAAAGTAGCTAGACAAAAAGCATAAAGGAAGATATATAGTAAACGCAAGCACTAGCACACAATGTCTCCACCGAAACAAGAAATTTTTTACCCTGAAAAAATTATAACCACATTATTTTACACAACATATAACTTTTATAACCTTTTATAAAATTATATAGCGTGATATATCATCTTTTATTAAAACTACATAAAAAAGAAAATCCCAGGTAACATTCGCTGTCTGTACACGAGACATTATCATTGTTTTTAATTAATAATTTTTGATAATTGTATTGTTTTCCGTTAATATTTTTAATAATAAAAGAATTGAACTTAAAATTTAATGAATACTTTTTACCCACTCCCTATAGCGTTTGACAGATCCCCGAATTTAATTTTGAGCATTTGATAATTTTAAATTAATAAACATAAAAACAATTTTCGTCATTTACCTTAAAAGGTTCAGGAAATATTAAATTAAAACCATTCTAAAACTCAGGGCTCTATCTCCCTTTGGGAGCATATTAAAAAAAAATAATAATGAGGTTTTCGTTATGTTTTGACTTGCTCTATTTGTATTCAAGTTTTGACCATCTACTTTAGGAACACCTTGTATGTATGTAACTTATTTGTGGCTATGAATCAAACACCTGATTAGTTAACATACCAATAATTCTACTCGAACACCTTCTCCAAATAGAATCTAATACTTACAGTTAAGTACTTCTGGTTTTTATACAAATAATAATCAATTATTTGCAATAAAAATAGAAATGCAGTCGCCACTTCTACAACAATAATGTAATTACAAATAAATATAGTAGCTTCGTAACATTTTACAAAAATTTTCTTAATTCCAATGGCTAAACAGGCGGGAAGTTTTATAAATCGTGTTTAATTAAAAGTTATTTAAGGATCGCGATTAATCAAAAGAGACTAAATGGGCCAGCTATCATTTCAATGAAAAGCAGTTACGCTGCTAAACTATATACTTCACCAGAGTGATTGATGGAACTCGGAAAAATGCTACTGAAAAACTTTAATTGCTTTTATTCTACTGTTGCTCGTTGTTGTTAGTGGTAAATTTTAATAGAAGACAGAGTGCAATTATCTTGAAAATATTGCGCGATTTATATTTTTAATTTATACGAAATACGAGTAATTATAATTTTATTATAAAAATTTCTACGTAAATTTAAAAATTATCAATATTTTTAAAGTAACCGACTTGGAAATTTTAATTTGTCAAGCAACAAATTTTATTAAAGTAGATAAATTTTATTTCCAATTTTGTTTTCTCTACAATAACTATAATTGCAAATTAAATTTATTTATTTATATCGATTTATTGTCTACTTTATCTAACATACCTTCAATTTCGCTTCAAACTATCTATATACAATGAAATATCGATCGAATGTACTTAATTAAACTACTATAATTACAGTACCTACATGCCTATAGTCAACAATTTTTTAAAACTTTGCGATAAATATGAAAGTAGCTGCATTGGAATACCTATATCAAGTAAGTATCCTGATAAATTGGCATTCAAAATTTCCCACACGTAAAGATTTTGAATTATAGACCGTCAATTTTTTACTTACTTTTAACAGGTTCTTACACAGTATTTAAGGTAAATCCGGGTTATAAAAGTTGCTCTCGTTTGTACAATTAACATAAACTGTAAAAATCACCGCCCCGGAAAATAAAATAAAATTTCAATCTAATGTCCAAGTTTTGGAAAATGCTAAAACCGACGTATGATAAAGACAATAATACCAACCGATCGCATAAGAACAAAGATAGTCGAGATCTAAGAACAGACGTTCTATTACCCGCTTATCGGAAACATATAAACTTTTTACAGCCCTTATCAATAACACAATTCACAAACATTACTCACTTCTACGCTTAATAGTAATGAACAAAAAGCTTGGGCAGGTTGATTCCTTGAATGTAAGAAAAATATTTAAGCAGATATTTGCAAATATTACTCATCTTAAACCAAGTTTTATTTACAGGTACTTAAAATGATTTCAACATGTCACAAATGTGATGTTTTTACATATACCTATATAATATACGCGTTCTTTCGTAAAAATTTAAAATTTATACTAACAATCAATAAAAGAGATGGCAAAACAAAAAGTTAATCGATCAAATTTTGTCTCCTTGTCAGCCTAAATTGTTTAAAAATTGTTGCGACATTCAAAACTTTGAATTTCGTTTTTTATCCGTAAACGAATGCATCGAAAAGGAAAGAAATCTGTCAAAATAAGAGAAATTAAAAAAATCAAAAACATTTAAAAACCTAAAAAAATGAAATAATTTTCTTTTAACACTTACGTAAAATGCAAACTAATACTACTGCCGTTGGGACTGCCACTTGTCTGTAACATACTATAAGAAAAAATTATAAACTTCTAAATTTTTCTTTAATTTTCTACTTTTTTCTCGTCCTCGTTTTCCCTCTATCGTCAATTTCGAGTGTAGATTCTTCCGTTGACTGCGAACTTGCATTATTACGTACCTATACCTACGCTTCATATTTCATTATTTTTCACCAACCACTGTAATTGCGAAAACGCGCGTGAGATCAAATTTCGTTCGCGAAATTGGACCGTCGAATGTTTCAGGGATTCCTAACCAAGACCCTAATCGAGTCCCTATCCAATAGCCTAACCAAGCTCAATTTTCAGAGAATTTGTGTTAGAGCTTAAAGGTCCACGTATTTACACTTTATAAATATAAGGAGAGTTAGTCGACAAAGAAATATCCTACCTTTCTTCGTCGTATTAATCCTTTTTGTTTGTAATCCTTTTAGAATACACAACACCCGCGCACTCACACGCAAAAAACCGAACGAGCACTCCTCGCACACACGCATAATACGACGCCATAATTTAAAATTCGAACTACTGAAACAAGCACTACCGCTCTGTACAACTGACGCGAAAGATCTGAAACGGTTTTGCCAAAATTCTATATAAAAATGCATTCGAGTTTATACGTGGGTACTAGAAAATCCCGCTTTTATTTTAAAAACCTTCAGTTCTTTGCTCGAATTCAGATAAGTTCTACAAATAGGCGGCGCACGTGTTTTATTAGTTGTTTTGTTGGTGTATCGGTCCCATAAAAATGCGATTAAACTTTTATCTAGTTTATGGTTTGTAATAAGGAAATTTTCAATGTTAGGGGCACACGAATAGTTTTTAAATGAAAAATAGAGTAAACTTATAATTTTGGTACTTAAATTCTGGTAATAATATGGATTCCTAGTATTTCATTAAATATTTAGATTTTCTCCACAATATGTGTTTAAATCGCTTTAAACTAGAAAACTATATACAGTCGGACTTGCTTACAACGAGCTTGAGTTTAACGGGATCTTATATGTTACGAGCATTTTATGTGCTTTAAATTCTGCACTCTATATTGTAGTGAAGAATATATTAAGGTAGGATTGGTTTCTTGTATGAAACAAAATTATACATGACTACATTTTTTGGGCACATGAAGCGAGTGTTCATTACGCTAAGCAAACCATTGAGATGTTGCAAAACAACAATATTAAATATGTTATATGTTAATAAGTTATAGGTACATATAATTATCTGTTATTAATATGTTTTAATAAACTAAAGCCAACTAATTTTTAACTTTAATATGTATTATATTTTTAAAAACACGAAAATCCCCTTAATGTATTTCAACTATGGTTTATTAAGAGAAGTGTTTCGGTTACATATCAAAACGAAAGAGTTAAAAAATGATTGGAAACGACGTCAGTTCGCGAGTTAGAACTTTGAATCGTCGAGAAATTTAGAAAATTTGATTCTGGCTATTTCGATATACCTTTTCGTAATAATCGCAAAAAATAATGATGGGGCCGTATTAATTAATACCTACAATATTTCTGAAATAAATATTTTTATAACAAGAACAAATACAAATACAAATGTCTCAATTTTTACCTACCAACTTGTTGTACCTATAATACGTAACCATAAAATATTTCAAATCAAGAACTCAAATAAATTGATAATTTGATGAAAGTCTTTGATGTTTATTATGAAATTAAGTTCTTGTATTAAAAGGTATATGTAAACGGTTAAACGATTTCCCTTTCTTACACTTTCGTTGATTAATTTAACGATAAGCGGTAAAAAATATAAAGTAGTTCTAACGATTTCAATCTCCATCCCCAAATCCACGATTCAAACAGGTAGCGAGAGAAAAAATTCAATCAATCGAGACTAAAAGAATTTAGTTAGAAGAACTAGTGTTAGAGTTGGTATATTGCCATTGTCCCCCCTAATCCTAGAATGAAGACGACAAAGCTCGCCCTTTAAAAATAAATCTAGCAACACCTATCTCTGTAACGTTTATAAGATGTACTTGACACTTTCTAAATAAATTTCCGTAACAACCGGAAAGGTAAATTTTCTAGAAAAAACATATTTTACTGAAGCACATCAATGCGTACATTATAAAACGTGAATTTACTACACGATCGATGCTGTCGAAATCATATAACAGGATCCTGTTCCAATTTTAAAAGTAAAAGTAATTTTATCTTATTAGGTACGTAAATTTTTATAAATTGAGATTTATTAAAATTAAGCGACAAAGAAAATTGTTTTTATATATAAGTAGGTACCTACTCGAAATTTTTATAATGAAACTCGAACTTTAAAGTAATGGGGTGGCCAATTTTCGAAGGAATTAAAAATACTACGCCGATTCGACTAGAGGATAAAACAGAAAAGCAACTAGTTAATGTTCTTGTCGCGTATATAATTGTAAGCGAGTGTTAATCTAAGAACATCTAAACATGTCTTGAACTTTAATTGAATTGTCAAACTTTAGAAGTACAAATTCGCCTACACTAACATTAATGTCCAGTTTAATTCTATAAACCACTTTACAGTGTTCCCTATTCGAACGCAGCACACTAGTTTAACGAATATAAACTGTCCTTTAAAACTTCAGATATACATGGGTAAACGTGAAAAACTACACTTTTAAATTAAATTATTTTTTTTCTTCAAGTGAGCTTGAAAATTTCAGATAGTTTTGTAAGGCAATTCAACGTAAATACATTTAAGACTACTTGTGATAGCTCGTTAGTTCTTTAAACAAATTTAGTTGAAGAAAAAATTAAAACTAAACGTTTACAATCGAGCTCTTATAAGAAGTACCTATTTTGATTATAAACGAGATGCATAATAATATATAAATTCTGCATGTTTGTAAAAGAAGTTTAATGAAAAGTAAACAAAACAAAATGTACGGTCGTAAATTCACACAACGAGATATTTTAATTAAATCTCGTGGTTCTCGCTACATGAAAAAAAAACAAAAGTTAAGTAAGTATAGGTATTTCGAAAATTTATTAAATCGAATAAGAAGCGAGACTTATAATGTACCTAACTGATTAATCGATTTTAATGGTGCTTAAGTTTGTGATTGGTTAAAGTTCAAGTTTGACGAGTATAACGAAAGCAATTATAATTATTAAATGTGTCAAACGCAGGCCAATGTATATCTCGTGGAGAAACATTTCTACAGCAGTATCAGCTCGTTAAATGGAAACTTGAAAGCTGCCCGAAAACTCAGAAACATTTTAAAATACATTTTTTTTATTAAATATCTCTGTTAATAAATTATACAATAAGTACGCCTTAGCAATTACGTTATATACCTACTTAGGTAAATAATGATGTTTTTTATTACTAAAGATTCGTAATATTAAATTTTCAAATACTAATTTGTTTATGTAAATACTTATTGGCAGCAAATGCGAACTTAATGAAGTTACATTACACAGTAACACGTCAAACTACATGTAGTTACATTTAGGATTAGATGATTAGTTTCGCCACATATCCGTTTGTCAGTGTCGTACGACATAATGTACGTTTTAGGTTTATTATCCTGTTCAGACCCTATTTTACAAACCGCTGGAAACATTTTTAAATGGCGCCATTTAGCTAGTAATACTAAAAGTAATCGCTTTTAAGTACACAGAACCTAAATCTAAAGTTTAATAACTACTATCGATGATTTTATTAATAAATTAAAAAAAAGGGATTTTAATGTTACATTTTTTACAATAGTAGACTACAAAAATTATTTAATCACAGGTTATGTCACGAGAGCTGTCAATTTTATCGAGTAAACTGCTGTCTTTTGCAAAAGTTTGCTTATGAAATGCTCGAGGACTTAATTCACAAGAGAAGCCCGAGACCGATGTTTTCCCATCTGCGACCGTTCGCGTGATTAAAGAGATAAAAATGTGACGATCGCGATATTTCCGATCAAATTTTTGAGGCACGGACTCGCGGTTCCGTGCACTTTTCGACAGAAAAACGCGAATAATTTCGGCCCACCTACAGCTTGAAAATCGAGGGACACACCGATATCTTCCCGAAACTTTAGATAACGCTCTCGAAAAAGTCAACACTTCACGTTCGGCCATTCCGAAGCGGCACGCTCACAAGGACAAAGGTAAGATCGAAAAAAAATTGCAATTTTTTCCAAACCCCGAAAAACCATCCTCCTGTTCGAATTTGTCCCTTTTCTCCTGAGCACGTGCGGGGTCTCCAGCAGCTCCATCGACAACCAAAGATTCGCGTCGAAATTACGGCCAGTTTAAAAAAAATTGACAATTTTTTCGGCGATTGGAATGAAGCTCCCATAATTACCTCAAAAAATTCAAAAGTCTCAATTTTTAGGCTAACCGATCTTTCGAAGAAGACACACCACGACGCGATCGTCGACAGGTTCCGTTTTCTTAACGCCAACGGATAAAGTAGTTCGCGGGCTACAAAGAAGGCCCCCATCGATATTTTCACATCTTCGACCGTTTGCGAGATACGTGCGGTCGAAGGAGCAAAAATGTGTCAATCGCGATATAGCCGAAGCAATTTTCTAGGCTCGGATTTCAACGTGCGGCGCACTTTCTGACGTAGAAACGCGAATAGCTTCGACGCGTCTGTAGCTAGAAGGTCAAGAGACACGTCGAGCTCTTTCCAAAACTCGGAGGAACGCCCCCGAGAAAAAATAAACCCTTCAAATTGTGCCGTTCGGGAACGGTACGCTTTCAAAGACTAAAAAAAGATCGAAAAAAAAATCGCGACTTTATCGCGACCCCGCAAAACCCTTTCCATTTTCTTTTGCGCACGTCCAGCGCAGCCGACAGCTCCACCGATGGCCAATGTTTCGCGCCGAAATTCCAAAAAACGGCCGAGTCTCGAGACATTTCATTTTTTGAAATTTCAAAATCTCGTGTTATTCGGAAAATTTTTAAGAAAATCCATCAGACTTGTAGGAAACCGTTAATGGAGCCCAGGAATAATATTTAGTGAGAAATGAAAAAATTAAGTAGAGGACTTAATTTCTTTATACTCGTTATCGCAATAATCATTTGTATGTACTGCTTGTATGCTACTACTTGTATTTTGTTTAAATTTATCCGTACCAGATTTAAGTCCCTAAGAAGATGGACGTCTGCCGGTTCTTTAGATGAAATTAAAAATGAACTGAATATTTTTTAGTTTAAATTTTCGTTAACTGTAACGATAAGTAACGATTTCTTATTTTTATTTAGCTACAAAATTTGTTGCATTACCGGTAGGATTTGATTCTCCACAATCGACTTCGGTGTTTGAAATTGAAAGTTTGGAATTGCAATAAAAAATGTTGGCCTATAATTTAGCTGCGGCAGTCAAGTGAAAATAAAAATTTCGGTCTCGTCTACTAGTAATGGTGGTCATATCTCAACGATTATGACTGGTGAGTGGTCCTGGTGGTGACTCTTCGTGTCTTATCTACGTTCCTGGGCTTACGCATTTTCGGTCTTGAATGGGCTATAAATGCGAATGAACTACTCTTATGTGGGTCTCTTTATCTAAAAGCCCGGGTAGATTGCTAACTTCTGGCAAGTTTTCGTCGCATCATTTCATATGTTTTAGCTTTCCTGTTGCAGTTTATAAATAAATTCAAGATCGACTAACAGTCTAAAATATATTAAAGCGATTATATGCGGGTCAAGTGGTGTCAATTTTTTTTTTTTTGTAAACTGGAATTGTAAGGTTAAATATTTTGAACAAGTTAATTAATTCCGTTTTGTAAGTGCTTCTTTAAACATTAGAACGTGGAAAATAATTGATAATGTTCGTTCGAGTATTTCTCTATTGTATTTTGATAGCGGCAGTTCCAGTAACCGCACCGTAAATACTTAATATTTCCTGAGTTCAATAATTACGGAACAGACGCCCATTAGGATACTAAAATTGGATACGCACTGTGTTTATGTAAATCTTGATTTACAAATGCGTTGATGTGGCTATTACTTAATGTATTTAAACGAAAATTAACCCATAAAACATTAGTTTAAACTAAAACTATTAGCAATTAACTTAGGAAATTAAAACATCCACTTTATACCTTAACTAAATAATTGTAAGTCGTAATAGGTTATATATTACCTAATTATGTACGTAATTCATTGAATTTTTTATTAAAATATTTTAATTAAAGGGGTTTATTACTGCTTCGTTTTTAACCGACGTTTCACAGTTTAATGTTGCATTTCAAATGAAAAATTACGCAATAATATGTAAGATAGGTATCTTTGTGTTTTTTTTTAAATAAGGAACCATTTAGAAAGATTAGATAGTCGAATTAGCACGACCTTGAACGGAGTTGTCAAGGTCACGTGAAGGTAATCTTAAATATTTTAAACGGAACTCCCTATTTTTCATTACATGTTCTTATAGCTTATATCGAGAGCTTTTCAAAACACTATAACGTAACATTTTTTTCATTAAGTACTTTTTGCGTTACGGGGCCTGAAATTTCGAATCAACATTGTAGTGTTACATATCACAATGTCTGTAACTGAATTTCCTGGTTCGTTCAACAAATAAAGTTTAAAAAACTCATCTTAAAAGATGAGATTTTCAAGAGTCATGGCTTAATTCTGGCTTACATTCATTCATACGCGTGCGCGTTCACACGCAAACACACACTCATAACATAGGTGTAAATCTGACCGTACAACCTCTAATTATCGATATAAAAAAGTCGCATTTAATGAAAAAATACTTTGTTTTTGAAATACTCTATAGACAATGAAAGAATATTCAATGAAAAATTGGAGGTTCCATTTAAAATATGTGTTTAAAAGAGAAGAATTTGAAAATGTTATATAAAACCTTCAATAAGAATTTTACGACTGTGGGTAATGGTGTTTTTTTTTGTTAATTCCCACGTACTGAACACGAAAATGAGATATAAAAAATCTCGGCACATAAGGATTTTAAAAGCAAATTAAACTAAATTAAACATATTTTCTCCTCCTGTTGATCTATGGTTGATTTTTTTCACGTCATTTAGAAGAAGTCTAAATTATCTTTATTGTAAAATAACTGTGCATTTTAATGTCATTAATTATATAGCACTTAGGTATAAAAGACAGTTGCATGCAGGCCTAAAAGAATAACTTCAAATAAATAAATTTGTTTCTGATTCCAATGTTTGTTGAATCGCAAATAAAAAAATTGCGAAAAATAAGAAAAATTGATAACGTCGAACTAAATACTTGGAGGTGTTTTAAAGATGTCGTAATATAGTTCTTGCGCAACAAAAAAATAGAGAACACAGAAAAATTAATTGAGAACTGATACAAAATAGACCGTGAAATATCTCTTATAACCCATTTTTTTACGTTAATCGCATTTAAAGTATTATCGCAAAATTTTATTAGTGAACCAGATTTCACCTAACAACATAATGATGTATCACCGGTTCTTTATGAGAGGGAATGAGCGAGTCATATAGAATATTGAAGAAAATAGACTTTTTCAAAAACGTCATCAACAGCAGATTTATATTATGTACATTTCTTTAAATAAAATGCTTCTTTCCTTTCAAATAAGTCTATTTTCTCTTAGGTCTTGACCTCAATTATGCACACTTTTTGAGATAAAATTAAAAATCAATATTCTATAATTCAAAATTCATAAAGAATGAAAAATAAAATAATGTTGCATGCAAATTTCATAATTAAGGCATTTTATATATTCTAATCCACCTACTTTAGTAGGTATTAACAAAAAAAAAAACTTTAATTTGTTGACTATTATTATTTAAAATATTATTTGAAAAAAAAAGTACTACTTATTTATAAAATATCATTACGTAGGTATATGTATATATATAAATATATATATACTATTTAGATTATATTGAAAAAATATTAAACAAAGCAATAGATATCGTTTTAATTAGTATATTTAAAATATAAATAGATCTCAATAGTAAATTAACCGTAATTTTGTCTATAATGAGAAAATTTGATTAGCTTCGTTGTCGAAAAGTTTCTTTAAATGCCTGGTACATATATCTAAAGGTATCCTGAATTAATATCAGGACTATGAATAATAGTACCCACATCAGATTGACGTAAGATATTTTCACTTAACTACATTATTCGATGATTGATTAATAACTTAGGTACCTATTATATAAATGTAATAGTAAATTCGTTTAGTAATTGAGCAGGAGGTTCGTCAGCACTATAATTGTAACTTTAATTGCAATACTGATATAATGGTATAACAATAATGATAAAAATTGTTCTAAATCTAAAATTGAATTTGAGCAGTTGATCGCATGTTCATTTTATTCTAATTTATAATACTACCTACCTACCGAATAACTGAAATTATTTAGCCTAAACGAGAGTTTGTTTTTTAAGTAAGCTCCGTTTTGCAATAAAACTGCACCGCTAAATATTGTTTTGGTGTCTATTTTTTTTATAAGATTCTGCGTGGCTTTACCTAATTTTCCACATAGTAAGTACCTAGGTATTCGTGTTTGTTTAAACATTTGTCGTATGATGAGCTTTTGTATATATCCTTCCCATAGAAGTTTTCCGCATGCGAAGATAGTCATACCTCTACTGCCGCTGTCACTTATTCGTCGATGCGGAAACGTTCTTCCGCGAAGAACTTCTTTAGATGATTCAAGGTCCGGGAGGCTGTAAGGAGGATAATCCAAGTGTCCTCAAACAAAAGATGCCAAAAGCGGCAGTTGAGGTACGGCTTTCCTCGCAGGCGCCGGACATCTATGAGGAGGTTATACAAACACACTCATACGATATGATTAAATAAACACGGTATCTGTGTAATAATATAAATTCTAAAACAATATTTTGCAGTTTAGTTTTTATTGCAAAACAGTCTTTACTTAAAAAACATCCCTCGTATAACTATGAAGGTTTGAAAAATATTTCGATTTAGAGAAAATTAGTGTAAATAAATAAATTAAAAACAATAAGTAATCACGTATCTACTTTTCTTAAATTATTATTTTTCTAACAGTTTTTTTTTATTACCTATTGTTTAAAATATGAGAAATTATACCTACTTATAATATTTTTTTTTTACTTTTTGCGATACGTCTCACAACAATATTTGCTTTAGAAACGATTAAAGTCGATACTAAAAAAAATGGAAAACAAATTGGCTGTTACTTATGATCTCACCAAAATATGTGATCAGTTTAAACTCAAAGATACTTGATGGTGTAATGTTCGATTTCACCATCTTAAGCATTCTCAGAAGCAATTCTTAAGCATTAGGTATGTAGCAGTTTTTGCGTTTAAATTTTTATAATGTTACTTTAATTATAAACGAAGTAACTTCACTTAACGTTTCTTGTTATAATATTGTGCATTGAAACTACGAATGTAGTGTAAAGCAACTTAAAAAAGTAACTATATAGGTAACCGATGTAATTAATGTTGGTAAAATCGGAAATAAATGTCTCGTTAGGTGTCTCAATCAAAAAAGGATTTTCGTCATTTCTTATAGGTAATTGGTTCGTCTTCGTATAGATTTCGTTTTCAGCGTAGTAGGTTGTATATCATAATTATTTACAATTTAAATTGATGTTCAAATATTAAAGCTAATCAAATTTAATTAAATCTACACAATATGAACGAAACGTCTTAGAAAATGTCATAAACAAAAGTTCTGTTAGTTGTTTCAGTTTGCATAATTATCTATCTAAACTATGAGTTCCTTTTTAAAACTTTTAAATTAAATTAGTATACTCTACGGTGAAGTACATTATTTATTTTTTGAGTGTGCACTTAGATAAAATTTATATACATAAACTTGGAAGTTAAACCGAAGTTCTTTAATTAATTTCTCTTGCGACATAATTTTAAAGTTTGAGTACTCTGAACAGATTTACACGCAATTTGCTCGTTACACGGCTTGCTTCTAATTAACGGAATGGGTTTACTTTACATAGCTAAGTAATAAACCATATTTACTCTATTTAATCACCTGATTTACGCTCTACATTTTGTATTTACAATATGAACTTATAGTCTACCAACTTCTGTACAATTCAGACGCTTTGAAAGGGAACTACATAAACTGATCGAAGTTAAAAGGTCGCGGCTTTTGCAATTCACTTATCAATAGAGGCACTTTCAAGTGGCTCTCGAAATTGTATTTAACAGTATTTTAATGTAAGGCAATGTGGTTGAAAATTAATCACGAAAACCTCTATAAAGAGGTTCTAAGAAAATAAATCAAAGTCTCCTTTTTTCGATTCGATTAATTTCTTATAAACAATAGCTTACTGAAAGGTAATTTATTAAAGTTAATAACTAGGTACCCTACAGATTATTGATTTTCATCGATACTCTAAATGTAGAATAATACATTTTAAATCGTACTTTCGCAATATATTTACCTATACCTATGTAAGTAAATAATATTTTTTAAAAACGCTTTATAAGCAATTTTTTTTATTAGTTAAATAACTGAAAATATTTTTAAATGAATAAAAAGGTAAATTGAAATAAACAAATATTTTTTACAAAACAATTTGTCTACAACAGTTCGTCGATTTATTATTTATTATTTTTTTTAATTTCTGTTTTAAAAAATTAGAGTACAATTTTGAATTTTAAGAAAATTTTTCGGGTGTTATTACTGTGGATGTGCGATATAGTGCCTAGTACAGTAATCGCTTAACATTCTACGTACTATTGTTTAACAGCACAAGTCTGCTCTTTATAAATTTTATTATAAGAAAGGGTCGCGACCTCGATTCCTAATTATACGATTTTATGATTTATTTAAAGATTTGTAGTCATTGTGATTTACTTGACTACTGCGGATAACCTATATGAAGGCCTCCACGGAGAAAAATCTTAATTGCTTTCAAAAATTCGTTTATTAAATATGCATCGCATTTTAGAGAATGATTAGTTAAAAATTACTAAGGATTTCCCTTAAGACTCCTCATCGGTGAAGGGTCGTTTTCTATTGCTTTCTCGGCAAATTGTAGAATTTAGAAAATATTCATGTTGTTATGATCTATATTAATATTTTAATGAATAAACCAATTCAATGTACTATTAATTAATAAAAAAATTCGCGAATACACAAGTTGTCTCTTAGCGAATGTTAAATTTTTTCTCATTTGTAGGTTCGCGAATAGTTAAAATTCCCGAATGTTAAGGGATTCCTGTACTACTTAATTAACAAGACAGTAACGTTAAACCGGCTTTTCTATTTCATTATCATTAGAACGCGATTGTTAAATAGAAATAAACAAAAATATAAACCATTCAAACATTAATTTATATTAATCGCATCAAACATTCTTTAAATCAAAAATTGCCTTCGATATTTTAAAATTAGAAATTTTTAATTCGACAAATTGTTGGCGAATGAATTTACCTGCTACGGTCTTAATGAACTTTTTGTTTGTTGTCCATTATCTTTGGGCTTGAGATGTCACGTCGCGTCGGTATTTCAATCATTTTACTCTATTCTTTTGAATTTTTTACCAATTTAGTTATTATTATTGTAGACGATTAATTATACTTAATAAAAATATGTTTTATATTTGAGATAATGGATTATCTTCAGTTGACTAGTTTAATAATAATTATGAAGGATAACTGATTAAAGAATACAACGGCAAAGCCATTAACCTGTTTTCCTATTTTACTTGTTGCTGCTGCTCTACCTCCTTAATTACACGCTGCTGTTCTAATAAGCTTAATTTTATTTATAACTTAATTTTGTCACCTTACGTACCTAAATACTTTATCTTAATTGGTGTAATTATCGATTTTGTTTGTTTACATACTAAAAGTAGGAGTTGTAAGTTAAAGATTATTACAAATCGGTAAGGTCGCTTCCTGATGCAGCAGTATAAATATAGTTAATTTGTTTTTTATAATAATATCTAGTAGGTACGATTTTTTCACAAGCTGTTCTTTAATTGTTGTAAATATTGTTGTTTTAATATCTTCAAACTATACATAATAAAACAAAGTGACGATTTATTGTATTTTGAAAATGGATTCCTAATACTACGAGACCTTTAGTTTCTTCCTTCAGGTAATGTTTTTGATACTCCTAATGATACGTTATAAACCATGTACTGAACTACTAAATTATTAATGTCGAAACAAAAAGCAATAAACAGATAATATTGAAAACATGTACTTACTATAATTAAAATACTTAAATTAATCAACGTAATACCTAAACGTTTCACGAGATATCTTTTTCGGCTACGTTTCAAAATCCAAAACGTCAAAAGTTTGGAACAAACAGAGATTCGAAACAATAAGTACCTTAAAATGAGAATTTGCCGAGGGTCTTATATTAGACTCTCGTTTTAATTGAACAACAAATTACTATTAAGCACAAAATATTTTTAAAATGGCTATTATTTATTGGTTAACTTTACTATTCACTAATACAATACAAACAATGTTGTATCTTATCTTTATAAAATTATATCCGGATAACTAAAATATAGGTAGCAGAAAACTCCAGTACCTACATGAAATTTTAAGTTATCGCAAAAACAACGTGTTAGCTGCTTAGATTTTTCAATTTTTCTCCGAATGCTTGAAATGCTAAATTGTTTAAAAAAGCTAGAAAATCGCCCAATATAACATAATATAACAGGTGTCCAAAAAGTCTTTTAGTCTTGTTTGACTGTGGAAAGATAATGGCATAGCTGAAACGATGTCATAAAGTATTTCTTGTCGTGTCATAGTAATAAAATTACTTATGTTAAACCAAATCTAAAAGACTTTTTGGACTCCCGTTAGATACAATAACATTTCTAGCAGTAAATAATATTACCTATAGCTTATCCAAACCTATATGCAATCACGTCATCAAAAAAATATTACTAGATTGTTTATTTGTAATTCGGTTTAAAGTTTAGAAAGTGACATATTCTATAGATGATTTACCTGCGCACATATTAGATGATATGAAGAAAGATTACAATTTATTAGAACTGTCAAAATACGAGGTACGAGGTGACAGCACTGTATGAAACGTCATCATCTAGTAACCTTGTATTGATGACGTGACATCATATAGGTTTGGATAGGCTATATACCTATTCGTGATGTTTCTTTTTAATAAATAATATAACTGGCTTTATTTTACTGCATTCTGCCAAATTATTAAATAACTAAATTTAAATAAAATGCAAATATAATGTATTGTATTGACACTTTCGATATATTCTTTTCGTAACCGAAAATTTTGCTCGCCACCTGTGGCAAAGTTATGAGCCTTTAAGTTTCCAATTTCTTTTTACTAGAATTTCTTATAAATGCCGGCTAGAAAGAATATCGCGAGTGGATAAAGAAAAAAGCTATTTTGGATAAGTTAGTGATGATTAATAAAAAAATTATTAACTTTACGTTATTTTAAATCAAATAAATCGATTTGCAATAAACGGGAGCTACAAAAAGCAATACCTAATTGATGCGAAAGTGGTTAAGCGAAAATGTTACCTAAATATTTTTACATTGCAAACAAATAAATTAGAAATGTGTGATAATTTTTAATTGATTGGTTTTCTGAATTGAAGATGTGACATTCGAGAATTTAATATTGAACTGGGACTATCGTTATTATTAAAGGTGCAAATTTAAAATTTATTCAGCACGTCCGTCACTTTAGACTAATATCTAAAATTTAAGTTTCAGATGTAACAGATGAACAAACCCGTTCGCTGTTGACGGTTGGCGTAGCACAACCGCACTCTTGCGGTTGAATCGGTGCCTGATAACGAAGGGAGATTTAATTAAAACTGCTGGATATCTCCACCCAATTTTGCTGTTCGCGTTAAGCGGTTTACGCCAGTCTACATCTGGTCGCTTACTTTTCCTCACTGTTTACCTTCTCTACCTTCCTATACAAGTCATCCTGATTTAATCCTAAAATTTTATTTGTGCCCATGCCTCCTTATTAAGCGCTCGAGTGGGCAGAGATGAATTTAACCGTCCGAACGTAATTTCTTTTATATAATCTGGAGTCGAGCAGAATTTTTACCCTTAAGTTGTTTTTTTTTTTAATTTCGTTTATTAAAATTTTTACTAAACCAAAATACACTTTTTTATTAAGACGTTTATGTGATTGGTAAATGTTTAGATACTAATTATCGAAATCCTACGTGATCGAGTAACACGGGCAAATAACAAAACACCATAAAATCCCTACATGTTCTTGTTATTAGGTACATAAGTATTTATTTCATTATATCAGGAAGTATATAATATAGTCCGTTTTTAGTTACAAAATTAAACTTCCTGATAACGTGCATCATTTGTTCTTTTTTTTAACGTTTCCTACTGGACATTCGTGGATGTTAAACTTTATCCTCGATTCCGTTCTGCGTATGTATTCCCTTACCCGTTAATTTAACACGTGACATGGCTAACAAGCCCGACTGCACTGTAATCCAGTTAACGATGTCACCATTTCAAAGCTGATTTTTACTCAACTTTAATGGAAAACGGAAAAGCGGCCTAAAGCACGTAATTATATTTAGTACGGGAATGATGTTTGTTACGAAGGTTTTCAATATTGCTAACAATGTACGATTAAATTTATCGAACGCCATTTCGTAGCATTTAAATGTGGTAGTCAACTGAGCGTAACGTATAATTCATAATCAAATTTAACGCAAGTATTATTATTAAAACCAACTTTTTCTATTCTAGATTTGTAGCTTAATAGGTAACTATTTTTTATTAAATATATTTGGTTTTTCTTGGTATCCGTTTTATTTATAACATATGTTTCTAATTAGGTAGGTACCTGCTGAAATTAGTGAAATAATATACAATCGAACTTCCATATAAAAAAAAACTTTGGTAAAATTAATTTTTCTATATATCGATTTTTTTTGGATAACATTAACCCTGAATATCGCAAGCGAATCATAATAGAACAATTTTTGTATATAAGTATCATAAATTTCAATAACAAATTGGAGACCTACGTATAACATATGATTATACAGGATGATTCAATTTTATATGCAGACACCTCTTTTATGTCCAACAACTTGAACACACATAGATTTTTGAGAATACAGTAATTTAGTTTTTGGTTCTTCATTTTTATTATAAAGACTTTTTTGATAAATTCTGGATATTTCTAACAGTTTTTGAAAATATTCAGCACAAAAAATCTTTTGTGTAGCTCGTTGTCACTTGTTTCGTACACATTTTCAAGAACGTATACTTACACCAAATTGATTAATATTTTATTTTAAAGTGGTAAATTAAGTACATAATTAATGTAAATAAATTAAAATGCCTAAATTATGTGATAAAATCGTTTTTCGTAGGTAGGTATATTTAGTAATTACCTAAATTACCTATTAAAATATGATTGTAACTTACAAAATGACACAATACAAATGCCTAATTATCATTTGTTTTACCACAAACAGTATCACTTACTTTTAAAAATGCACTGTTTCTGAAGAAAACGTGACTGTTAAAAAATTCTAAATCTAGTAGTAGCTAACAAAATACGCGTGGTGTAAGAAAGAGAGAAATAAACGATAAAAGCCATAATTTTAAGACGTTCCCTTTTCGCACGCATTAAATAACATTCACCGGTTATGGAAATTCGCTTACTGGGGTTTGCGAGCGGACGGATATTTTTAAATTGATATTATTGTCAATATTTCAGATTTTATTTAACCCGTATATTATACTGACATTCCGGCATATGATTTTATAAATTGAACGATTTGGTGGAAACACACGTTACAAATAATTTGATGTATGAATTTTTAGATAATATGAGTAATTGGTCATCGATTGTAATTTTAATATAACCCTATTTTATTATTTTCATATTAGTGCCTGTTCTATTTTTTTTTAAATTTCTGTGTTTAATATATTATTTAACATTACGGCATAATTTAATTTTAGATACTTAATTGTTAGCGATAAATATAGATAAAAATATATAGGCCCTTTCTTTTGAGGCAGTACTGTAAATCTATTGGATGACGCAATACTTGTCAGACACGTAGGTAATATATGGTAATCTTATAGCTTACAGCAAACTAAAAACTATGTATTTGCTACTCTCTACTGCGTTACAGGAATAATTTCGACTAATCAGAAAATTTGATAATCCGAATTAGTGCCAATTAGTTCGGATTAAGGAAACCCCACTGTACTTGAAATTCACAATTTTAAACTATCTTAAATATATGTATACCTAAACAATATCGATGACGTTTTGGCAGAACAGCGTAAATGACAAACAAAAATTATACGAGCGCACATTTTGTGTTGTAGCGTAACTATAAACAGATACCTCCTAGAAACCACGTGTTCGGGGCACATTTGTACGAAATAACGTACATATTCTGCGATTCAGTCACGGGTTTGTGTGAAAAATGGAATTGCACGGAGGTTAGATACTATTCTCGAACGACAATCATGACAGTTTATCGTAAGTACCACGTATTTGCTATTTTGCGGAAATCGATGTTTCTGTTGAAAAAAATCGAATTGTTGTTACCAAATTTTGCCTTTGTCTTATATGCATAACTACTCATTACTTAGAACAACTCATTTTCGCAAAAAAGTGACGCTAACGCTGTTCTGGCAAAACGACATGGACATATTTATTTAGTATTAATAAAGGTAACATTAATGATAAATGATAAACCGTTTTTAAGAAACAATTACCGTAAGTATAAACTTCTTTCTAGACTGTGTAAATATCTGAATTGCTAATAAGGAGACGATAATATGTGCAGTTGTGGCGCTTCTATTTGAATGACCATAAAAAATAACTTTCTGCCAATTACAAATTAAAATAAGATGATTAAGTTAATTACAAAAAGTAAATTAAATTGTTAAATGTGTGCGAGTATAAGAATTAATTGGAATAATAATTAATAATTAGCTTACAAATACGTTTAACTAGATAATTTCATTAATTATTATTGATGTTGACAAGCATTAATCGAAATACAATTTAAAGCGAACTGACGGATAATTGTCATATTATAGACACATGATAAACAAACAGATACAAATCAATTCAATTATGTATTAAATCGCGAATTCATTTGTTTGTTGTGAGCCTATTATGGTAATTTGTAGATTTGCTTCCACCGATTTTCAAGAATCTTTAGAAAATTAATTTATTTTATTTCGCCATATTTTATTATTTTAAAAATAGAAATAAATAAAAGTTTGAAACGCCATTCCTTAGATATACCTAAGTAAATTACTTTAAATGAACAACGTAGAAAATCTAAATGTGAACTTTCGACTTTCAAAGATTGTCGTACAAGATCTTAAATTAATTTACTTAAAAACGATTTTTTAAAAGAAAAATTCTAATTTTAACTCTAGTAAACTGCTTTCACACAATCTGTAATAAAATTAATCGATCTCTCGAATCTTTCACATTTAAATTACCTACTGTATAAAATTTGCGGTGTTGTTCAAATTGTACTTGGCATATATTTACTATAAATATCTCCTCTTTACCAATTTTCTTTTTCATTTCAACAAATGAATCACCACCGTAAGTATAACTTATTACGTGTAGTACACATTTTATTAAAATTCGGAACGATTTACAATCCCAGCGGTGTGTTCATGGTCTAGAATTAAATTGCGAATTCGATTGCACTGTAATGATTCACTGTGAGCGACTTGGTTTAGGTGTTTCAGATTTATTTTGTACCACAGAGTAAAACAGCCTATCGTTTCGGACTGCTGTTTTTTTTTAAGTAAGCAATTGCCTATCTCTTTACAGAATAACCACGCTTTTCACCCTTTCGTACCTGTGCATTAATATTTTACACCCACATTAAAACTTAATCCCTAAATATGATAGTGTATAATATAATTGTAATAAAAATATTACATTGGGACAAGCAAAATTTTCCGTATGGGCACTCGACAAGGGCTAAACGGATTTTTATTTATTGTTTTTCTTAAGTTATCAGTATCTAAAAATATTGTATAATTACCTAAGCGTTTACGTATTTTAAAGGCAACTGATTCGTATAATTTTAAATATCTATAGCTATAGTGAAGATCCGAATCTGTTAGTAAGCAACTAATTTTAACACCCTTAAAGGTAATTAATAAATTAACAAAACCCTGACTTTTTGTCGTATAAAACTGAATCTAGTTATTCAACTAGTTCCAGAAAATTTCCATTAACGTCGAGATAATACACACAAAAGCGCTATTTAAAATCTAAATAATACTACAAGCACTTATTACCCGAACACGGTGGAAGCCGTAACTAAAAGGAATTTTTAAAACATTTTTATTCGAATATCACTACGTTTGTTACATAAATACCAAATGCTTAGTAAAAAATGCCAATTTTAGAAAGTTATTTTATCAAGTTGAACGATTCTTGCAACTCGCGATAATAAAAAGTACCTATATGGTCTGGAAATCCACTGTTACAGTAAAAAATTATTAATGTATGTAGATACCTAACGTCTTATCAGCATACTTATTTTATATTCGAAACCGTTAAGGTCGACGCCTATGTACAGGGCCCACACTTTTATGCGGAAACTTCGGGAATCGATCGATGTGAATGTTCTTACAGACAAAGAAGAAACAAGATTTAACAAATTTCATGCATCCTATAATAGGTTCCTAAGCAAAGATTGGCACTTTTGTACTTATGCAGAGTAAATTATACACATCTCGTGCGAGAATTGCGTTTTTTTAATCTATTTACAATTATTTTATGTAATAGTACTTTATGTTTTTACAAATAAAAAGGTATTTACCTATTATTTACCTATTTTTATTCGGAGGATTATCTACGCAAAATCCCAATCTAGGAAAATGATTATTTAACTGAACTGTGGTAAAAATATTACACTGGGGTAGGCACGCTAAATAACCTTCATATGTACGCAAATGTTAAAAATTAACCGAAAAGCGTAATGATAACAATAATTTAAAAAGCATTAAAATACTACAGAAATTATAGGTATTATTGTTCCAGTTTTTATAGGACATTTATAATATTTTTGATGTATTTTTTTTAATGTAAACGTTTTAATCGATTAATTTAAAATCTGATAGAAAAATCGCAATCAACTTGCAAACGAAACATAAAATTTAACAGATTAACTCTGATTTTAAAAATTTACGAAGTAAATCTATCTGATTTATTATTTTTCTTATTAAATTTAAATATCCTCCGAATAGGTCTTTCGCGAGAAAACCCCAAGATCCCTATAAAAAACCGCTGTAAATTTAAAGTTAAGACTAAAATCGAATTAGTTAATCAACTCTTGTAGAAACTGTCCTAAAAAGGAAAATTAAATTTATCGTGTTTGGTTTAACCTATTAATTGTCAGAGTGGGTAAGAGCAAAATACTTTTAAATGTCCACAAGTACATTGCTTTGCGATACATTAATAAAATTATTAGAAAAATATAATTATATCTATCAAGAAAAACAACATAAGACAAACATGTGACGCACGTGTGACAGTTTGCCCCGACGCACAGTGAGGCCAAATCCCGAAAAGCTGGCCAAAACTTGAAATGAACTTCAATTCGAACAAAAATTGGAATACAGAGGTTTTTGAGGTCGCCGATTACGAATCAACGGCGAACACTTTTTGCCACATCTTTTGCACGTTATAAAATAATGCTAAAAACGTCCACTACAAACTTGCGTCACTCCGCAAGAATCCCTTATGAAAAGAACCATTGATGACCAACGCTAGACGTCCTGAGGACTCTTGTCTAAACTCTAAATTAAGGACTCTAAATTAAACTAATATGTAGCTGTCAAAGATCTATTAGAAGATGGAAGGACCCGCCCTAAAACACCAACGAATTTTAACGTTTCAATGTGATTCGGCCGAGTAATGAAAGGTTTTTCTTGTTTTCCCCGAACAATTTGTTAAGAAGCAAGTAAAACGTTTAGAAAATAAACGCCTCATATATAAAAGTCTTTACTCTGCCCAAAATCACTAATTTTCATAACAAAAATTATATAAATATTACATATTGCTCTCTACTGAAAAAATTAGGAAAACAATAACCATAATTAATTTATGTGTAAATGGTAATAATTCCTGATTATACATATCTGAAATAATAATACAATTTGCCAATTTCACAGTAAATAAAGCTCATAAATGCATAATAATTATAGTTATGTAAGCATATTTGATTTAAATATGTGTATAGGTAAATAATAGGTTATATAGTAATAAAATTTATAGTTTTAATTGTAAAGTGGATGTATTTTCCTCATTAAAATGTAAAAACTTTATTACGCCCACATGTATTGAACGGACGATGAAAACTAGATGCATTTTGTTAAACGTATTAAAATATCTTTTGTATTTTACAGAAATCGGTTTAAAAAAAAAGGAAAATTAATGTCTCATATTTACATGAGTGATAACATACTATAAATAACTCGTTATAGCTACATGTATGTATACGTTATATAAATATTTGCTTCTAGTTCAAAATGGAGATATGGTAAAAACAAATATTTATGAAAATTAATGAAAATTAGGCGTATATACAATTCCTTCGAATCTTTATTAGGATTTCAAGAGTTTTAATGTTTAGTTTTTAATGTAGATATTTATTTACATTTAAAAAATAATACAATTTAAATATTACTGGGTAGTAATAACGACTCTTTTTTTTGTAACGGTTTATTTATTATCTTAATTTACCTACCTACCTTAACTGTTATATTTATTCAGTTTTAACTTATTTTCATATTTCAAACAATTTTTAATTTTGATGCTACCACTAATTTAAAATATTTCACTCGATTCTGTATCAAGAATAAAAATATCCCAGTATAAAATGGCCGATTGCTACAATGTTTTCCGTGATTTACATGGAAAACAAAACTAATCCTAAAACATGTTACATAATACCTATATTATATCTTCTTTTACGTTAAGTTGACGTTGGCTTTTTCGTAGGCGTATTCGGAGACACGTTTAAACCAAGATTAAAATAACAGCTGACAGTTAAATTAAAGTTCCGCCATTTCTAGTAGGTGAGTATTCGAGATAAGTTTTTGTTAGCCCAAGATCAAGCTTAGATTAGGATTAGTTAAATTCAAGTTTGAGGCAATTTAAATGCAGTTTTAATGCAAAAAACGCCGGAGTTTGTATTAACAAAATCATCGAACTATTTATAGAAACTGTAATAACAATAAACTATAGAGGCAAAACCTAAAACATTTATAATTATTGCAAATTTACAGTTTTTACTGCTACATATATACTTATTAATACATCTGCAGCAGCAGCTTGCGTTATTGCAGCGCTACTAACGATAAGTAATAACTCTTCCGTATTCATTATTTCACACAATTTGGCAAAAGTGATACTTAATGATACTTTAGCAGTATACATTTTACAGTTACATACATATATTTATTATGTATCTTAAATATATTGATAGAGAGCCATGTAGTCTAGCGGTTCAGTCTAAGGACTGGCTTTCTAGCGCCACACGGCTGCGGGTTCGAATCCCACGTTCGAATCCCGTTCCAGCTTCGTCCGCTGCAACCATGGACGTTTGTGAATGTTAATACTAACCCGTACTAACTAAATCTAACAAACACACCAAATTAGACAGGGCTAATTGAGGATCCAAAAGTCATTAAAAAAAATTAAAAAATATATAGGTATGTGAATTGATAATACGCATGTGTAACTGAAAAAAAATGATTAGCAAAATGACAGCTGTGCGTACAGGTAAAAATATGGTCATTTCTTGTATCATTTTTATTATTATTTTTTTTGATACATGAAAAATGACAGAAACATGAACATAAAAAATGATAAAAGCTTTAAAGATGTTGTCATTTTTGTGCGACTTTTGTTTCTTTTAAAATCGATAGCTCAAAAACTATGGGTCCAAAATTCTGAAATTTGTCAACTTCATTGGTACTACCATCTTTCCAAATATGACGAATTTCTGGGATGTCAAGGTTCAAAACATTACATTACTTGATTTAACATGGAATGACCCTAAAGTAATTATTTCACTAAACGAACAGAGAAGAACAAACTCAAGGAAAGGTGTTTTTGCTACCATATGCTGCAGTAATTCATAAGGAACTTCTTGTACGAAATATGAGCATTCCTGTAGTAACGGATATATTAATTCGACTAGTTAGGTACGATTTAAAGAACATTTGACAGCAGCGTATGAAAGTATAGTCAATTGTGCACAAGATAGTGCAAAAAGTTCAAATTGGCAAAAGGGGCTCTTTGCAGGGAGTCCTTCATATGGAAACAATTGTTTGAAACACCGCGTATAAGTATATTTTTTATATAATGCGTATATTTAATTTTCGTGTTTTAATTAGTAAAATAATTTAGTAGAATTATGAACTAAAACAGGAACTGTTTGACGGGGCAATTTTGTCGTGGCAATTTTGACGCAGAGATTTTTTGTGAGAACGCCGTAGAAATAAATTTAAATTTGCATGCATTTTTATTAATAAATTGCATTTAAAAATTGTCAGATATGGAAATAATGACTACTTATAAGGGTAGGTAGAAATACGTCGAGACAAACATGTTTAGTGACTTGGAAAACATCTATCGACTTTTCGAGAGCAGAGTGAGTGACCCTATATTGTCAAACTGATGTTAAATGAAAATTATATAAGTTAACGTGAAATTTCTGTAAATACATACTTAAATTTAATTGTTTTTAAGAATCTTGTACAGCTAAACCTAAACTGAGCAATTTCAAGCTAACCTTACTTTTAATATCGATAGAAGCTCGATTTGAAACCCTAACGCATAAAACTGTTATTCATGTTTTACGATTTGGAAACGTGTCAAGAGACAGTGATAAGTCAGAAACTAAACGAGTCGGATATATATCAGTAAACGATATTAAAATAGATGGACCGAGCTTACGCGTGTCAGCGATGTAACGAATACATAGATTATTATCAAAAATATAATCCCGAAATTCAAATAAAAACAATCACATGTGCATATTTAATTTTAAAAAAAAGTTTTTGAAGACCTTAGAGGTTTGAAACGAACATCATTAACGTCCATATAGTTACCGTCTTCTAGCGAGATAACGACCTCGTTCGATACAATAAAATTCTTTAAATTAATGGGGTCTTCCCGATCCAAAAACCATCTCACTATCTTTAAGCGACTTTAAATAATAGCGACGCGGCGTTGTACGCGGCTAAAGGATCAACTAAATTTATCCTTTCCTATCGTAAAATTTTGTGTAACGGCTTTTTTAAAGAATAAGTATCAGTAATATGATCCTTCATTTCAAGATGACTAACTTCATAACTTTTAAATATGAAGAGATAAGATACCTATTTCAGTTTTTTAGTTTATTCTACACTTGATAATCTCGTATAACAACGATAACCGAGAATATGAAAATATATCGTGAGCAAACGTATTTAGCTACAAATAGATACCTATATCTCGCTGAAATTTAGTTTTACCAGGGAATAATTTAGGTGCGTGAAGTTGGCACGTCATTAAAAGCACTAACGAAAAAAATTGTGCCAATCGTTTGTGCTTTGTTTGTGCACGTTTGTGCACGATATAAAAATTTTGCCCGACACGCCGTTTTCGAGTTATTCAAAATCAAAATGACGTGCTAACTTCACGCCCAGCACGTCATTTGGAAGCACTAACGAAAAAAATTGTGCCAATCGTTTGTGCTTTGTTTGTGCACGTTTGTGCACGATATAAAAATTTTGCCCGACACGCCGTTTTCGAGTTATTCAAAAATCAAAATGACGTGCTAACTTCACGCCCAGCACGTCATTTGGAAGCACTAACGAAAAAAATTGTGCCAATCGTTTGTGCTTTGTTTGTGCACGTTTGTGCACGATATAAAAATTTTGCCCGACACGCCGTTTTCGAGTTATTCAAAATCAAAATGACGTGCCAACTTCACGCCCAGCACGTCATTTGGAAGCACTAACGAAAAAATTGTGCCAATCGTTTGTGCTTTGTTTGTGCACGTTTGTGCACGATATAAAAATTTTGCCCGACACGCCGTTTTCGAGTTATTCAAAATCAAAATGACGTGCTAACTTCACGCCCAGCACGTCATTTGGAAGCACTAACGAAAAAATTGTGCCAATCGTTTGTGCTTTGTTTGTGCACGTTTGTGCACGATACAAAAATTTTGCCCGACACGCCGTTTTCGAGTTATTCAAAATCAAAATGACGTGCTAACTTCACGCCCAGCACGTCATTTGGAAGCACTAACGAAAAAATTGTGCCAATCGTTTGTGCTTTGTTTGTGCACGTTTGTGCACGATATAAAAATTTTGCCCGACACGCCGTTTTCGAGTTATTCAAAATCAAAATGACGTGCTAACTTCACGCCCAGCACGTCATTTGGAAGCACTAACGAAAAAAATTGTGCCAATCGTTTGTGCTTTGTTTATGGACGTTTGTGCACGATATAAAAATTTTGCACGACACGCCGTTTTCGAGTTATTCAAAAATCAAAATAAAAAGTCATTTGAAAGCACAAACAAAAACAATTGTAGCAATCGTTAGTGCTTCGTTTGTGATCGTTTATGCATAATATAAAAATTTTGCACGACACGCCGTTTTCGAGTTATTCAAAAATCAAAGTAAAAAGTCATTTGATAGCACAAACCAAAACAATTGTAGCAATCGTTAGTGCTTCGTTTGTGATCGTTTATGCATAATATAAAAATTTTGCACGACACGCCGTTTTCGAGTTATACAAGAATTAAAACCTGACGCTTAGCACGTCGTCGTCGGAAGTATGTACAATCAAAAACAATATTGCAGTATTTTGTAATATTTCTAATCATCGAAGAATTTTAGCATGGTAGGCCGTTTATTTAGGCGGTACGGAGTAGTATGGCCGTACCGACTATTACCATTTTTTAAAATTTTAGAAATTAAAAATTAACAAATCTACTTAAGCAGTGTACATTCAACTTTCTTAGATATAGATTACAATTGTATAAATCTTTAAAAATTCTATTTAATATTTCTGATACTGATAAGCAAGTTTATGAAAGATACATTTACCTATCAAAATCGTATATTTTTATTTCGTCTGTATGTGTTCCTTTGCGGTAATGTAAAGTTCCTTGATATAGAAATACGGTGAATTATTATTTCATTTTGCCATAGATATTTTATGCTTATTGCTTAATAAGGAAATATACAAGCTGCAAAACTATTTTAAATTTTGCGCCTTTATTAATGAACTAATTTGTATGAAATTTTTAGGATATATATTTTAAGTTTTGCTCTACATGATGGTAGATAAATTTAAAAAAAATCGTACTGGTGCACCAATTTTCAAAATTTAAAAGCAGAAAATCAACGTTTTGGACCTACCAGCGTGTTATAACTTGCACATACCTATCGCGCCATTTACGATAAATCTTACTAACCTTCAATGATACCTACCTACTATTTATTTACACACATACCTACATTATATAGAGGTATAGGTACTTAAAATTAGAACGAAAAAAATATAGACGAAATACAGACGACGAAGAACCAAATGAGTAGGTATATTAATAAATGTTAGATTTTATAGGCGGCCCGTGATAACTTATCATGAGCTCAATGTGGTCCAGATATAGATAGAAATAGATGTAAATTCTACATGCTTAAACAACCTACTTATCTGGTTTAAACACCTAAGATAGGTTATAAAACAGTTTAAAATCAAACAGTTTTATGTAATAATTAAAATGTGACTTAAGCCGATCTTTCTATTTTCAGCTAAAATCTAACAGATATTTACCATGAAAACAATTGTCTGATCAAACGTTTCTATAAAATATCTGTAAATGGTAAATATCTGTCAGATAAATTTATCAGGAGATGGAAAGATCGGCCCTTAGTACACTTTTATTCTGAGGTACAGATACAGGTTTTTTCCAATTCACCACCAAACCAGTTTGCGAACTGTCTGATACATGCCTTCAACTAATCAGAATTTTAGAATTTACTCAACTGTCAAATTCTAAAATTCTAATTGGTTGAAAGCATGTGTCGGACGGTTCGAAAATTAACGATGTGTTGGAACAAACTTCAAGTTCTATTGATAATAAATAAACAAAATTATATTACAACGTCGATTTAAATTTAATTTTTTTAAATTTTATTAGTTTGTAAGTAAATATTAAGTTAATCTACTTGAGCATATAATAAATGCATGGCTTTTACGTTAAATATATTTTTTTATTTGTTAGATATTTGATTATGTTGTAGGTAGTTATTTCATTGTTTTTGTATTTTATTATTAAAAGTAGATTTGAACATAGTAAATATAATAATCAGTATGATGTCGAGATTATAGGTATGTGTACTACCTTTGATTATAGGTACTACCTAATTAGAAATCTTCTCAGACTAGGATGAAGTAGAACAGTGCATCTTATCGTTATTAGCTTATATTTAGATTTAATCTTATCATTAATATTAATAAGATTTTGTACCTAAGTTATATGGTAAATATAAGTGTTTATATAATGAGTGTTTTAAATTATTAGAAATTATTAATCGTTGTACATTATTTTTAATTTAATCCAGATAGTCCTGAACTATCTTACTTTATATTGTTTTTAAAATATCCAGTTTCCCTCCTGATTATTTAAAATTTAAAAATAATGTTACTATTCAAAATAAGATCTCCTTTCAAAAGACAGTAGGTATACCTACATACAAGTTTGAAGAATATAGATATGATATGATCTGCATTCTTGTACTTGTACGAAAATCAACTACTTTCAGTAGAAGAGTACGTTTGCATAACTTGAACGACATTGTATAAATAGTTAATATTTTTTGACGTGCTGATTATAAAATTCCCGATAGTTACAAATATTCCAAGAAGTATTTATATACCTACTAATGAATGCTGTAATATTGTTTTTGATTATATGTATCTTCAACGACAACGTGTTAAGCATCAGGTTTTAATTTTTGAAAACTTGAATAAAATTTTACAGTGTTCAGAAACGTTCATAAACAAACCACTAACGATTTCATAATTGTTTTCGTTTGTGCTTCCAAATGATTTTTTATTTTGATTTTTGAATAACTCGAAAACGGCGTGTCGTGCAAAATTTTTATATTATGCATAAACGATCACAAAAGAAGCACTAACGATTGCTACAATTGTTTTTGTTTGTGCTTTCAAATGACTTTTATTTTGATTTTGAATAACTCGAAAACGGCGTGTCGTGCAAAATTTTTATATTATGCATAAACGATCACAAACGAAGCACAAACGATTGGCACAATTTTTTTCGTTAGTGCTTCCAAATGACGTGCTGGGCGTGAAGTTGGCACGTCATTTTGATTTTTGAATAACTCGAAAACGGCGTGTCGGGCAAAATTTTTATATCGTGCACAAACGTGCACAAACAAAGCACAAACGATTGGCACAATTTTTTCGTTAGTGCTTCCAAATGACGTGCTGGGCGTGAAGTTAGCACGTCATTTTGATTTTGAATAACTCGAAAACGGCGTGTCGGGCAAAATTTTTATATCGTGCACAAACGTGCACAAACAAAGCACAAACGATTGGCACAATTTTTTCGTTAGTGCTTCCAAATGACGTGCTGGGCGTGAAGTTGGCACGTCATTTTGATTTTGAATAACTCGAAAACGGCGTGTCGGGCAAAATTTTTATATCGTGCACAAACGTGCACAAACAAAGCACAAACGATTGGCACAATTTTTTCGTTAGTGCTTCCAAATGACGTGCTGGGCGTGAAGTTAGCACGTCATTTTGATTTTGAATAACTCGAAAACGGCGTGTCGGGCAAAATTTTTATATCGTGCACAAACGTGCACAAACAAAGCACAAACGATTGGCACAATTTTTTTCGTTAGTGCTTCCAAATGACGTGCTGGGCGTGAAGTTAGCACGTCATTTTGATTTTTGAATAACTCGAAAACGGCGTGTCGGGCAAAATTTTTATATCGTGCACAAACGTGCACAAACAAAGCACAAACGATTGGCACAATTTTTTTCGTTAGTGCTTTTAATGACGTGCCAACTTCACGCACCTGAATAATTTAAACTATTATCAAAATTAAAAGAACGAATTTAAAACATTTCTATGATTTTATTAATAATTTTATTATTAGAAATAATTCAAATGGTCATGGAAAATATAGTGTTGTTTCTTATCTTGAGTGTTTCCTTAAGGTATACATTTCCATGGTAACGATCGTTCCTAAGGAAAAATTGTTGCTTAGTACTCGAGGTAAGGAACGAAATACCTATAAATACCACCGTTAGTTTCTATAATGAATTTCAACATTAGTCTCAAAGGCAGAAAGCAATACACATGATAATATTAATATAATAAATTAATAAATTATTGTTTATTTTTTTTTTACGATCAACGTCATGCTCTGTCCGACGTACACTTTATATAAGTAAGTACTACAAAATTTACAAAAAAATTAATTATTATTTGATACGGAACTGACGATGAGCACCTCTTTCTCGGCAGTTTTAATAGATTATAGGATTTGATAGACAACAATTTTGAAACAAAAAACAGGGGTAAACACATGATATATAGACCTATTCCTTTAGTAAGTACGAAGCGCTGTCAATTGTGACCACGCAGTGATAACGTGCTAGCAGACGTCGTCATTATTGTCTCTTACGATAAGATTATCAAAATTAATAACTTCTGCCCGATAAAAAGATAATTTAAAACTTTTTATCACCAACTCAACTATTAACAGTGAAAACTTTTTAAACTTGTTCTCATATACATGACACGTGAAAATTAACTTCTAAATCAATACACTTTGTTATTTTATAAAAATAAGGTGGACAGTTTTCGTATAAAATACTTAAATCTTATGTTTACAATAAAATTATTCGAATTATTAAACTAATTTAATAACTTTGCGACAAACTTCTGACAATCGACACCTTAAATTACATTATTGTCCACAGATAAACGCACCTTAAATTTCATTTTATTTAGATAACTGTTCGTTATCAGGCAACAGACAAAAACAAGAAAATTGTGTAATGGAACCTGACTATTTTATTAAGAGTCGTATATTACCTCTGCAAAATCCTTCTATTTGCTAAACTTCTCGTATTTATTCGTACATAGTTCGATAATAGCTCGGTAATATAGGTAATTTCAGCTAATGTATTAATGACATCAACATCATTTAATATATCGCAATAACGTCTATTTTTACAAGAATATAAAATTAAAATTTAATAGTAGATAGGTGTACGTTATTCACGATAGGTTCCAATCCACGTCATCAATAAATCCTCATATTTTTACAGTACCTACTAATAGATTGTAATCTTTCTTTGCCATGTCATATGTTTGCAGGTAAATCGTCGGTAGAATATGCCACGTTCAAAACTTTAAACTGAATATTGCAAATATACAATTTAATATGAGTAACTTTTTATGCATGACGTGCATGGGAACCTACCATAATTAATATATACCTATATAGCCGTTAACTAACGTAAATTTATTTACCTATTCACAAACAATTTGCAAATGTTTCAATCTATCAGTGTCTATTTGAATTGATTTTATGCTTCGGAATAATTTTATTACTATACCATATAAATATTATCCATCACATTTGTAATTACCACAATGAAGTCAAAGTAAATGTGATTATTACTTTCTATAGGCGCCTAAAATGTTATTTGTCCTCGTACAAACGTGATAACGCAAATTGATACCTACCATTTTTCACGTATTAGAAATTCCGCAATGATCTGTGAAATTGTGACCGCCGTTGTTTGTGGATTTCTAATATTGACATCAAGAATCTTCACGCCATTATGTACTTCTATAGAAAATGCGTAAATATCGAATAGGTATCAAAACATTTTTTTTAAATTTTTAACTAACTGTAAGTACTCAACAATGTAAACTTCATTATTTTTTTTATTTTTCGTCCACACTTGAATTGCCTACTTCATAATTTCCTGCCTAAAACATTTTGATGGTTTTTCCGAAAGAGTTGCGCGAGAGGTTCTCGGCTTTGGAAATAATTATTATAAATAAATAGTAGTTTAATTAAAATAATTTTTAACGTTAACAGTTTTTTCAAAAATACTATTTTCTGATTTCGTATTCGTATTACCCGTTAGATATTCTTATTTATCTAAAAAAAAATACAAATTAAAATTAAAACATGCGATTTAAAACATTTGTTTTTAACTTAAAAGCGATATGTTTCAGTTCAAAACCTTCGCTTTTAGCCCAATAGTATTGTTTTTACGTTAAACACAAATATTTTTAAATCAAATGTAATAAACACTACTTTTCAATCAAAAGTGTTAGTTGTTGGCGCTTAAAGCAAAATTTCTTTGAGTGAGTACTTACAATAATTAAACACACGCATACCTACATATAATAGTTTTATTCGTAAATGTCTATATTTTTCGGGTTCATCGGCTAAACGTTCATTGAAATTTCCAGTTATTATAGTTGATTGCGTTGCCTATTTGAACAACAAGTAATTCTAACGAACTAATTTAATAATTACAGTATAGGCAAGTTTTATAATACGTTGTAGATCTTAATAATTACAGTGTTACAATAGTTTGTTCAAGTGGATAAATAATAAAGAATGTAATATCAAAGAAACAAGTTTTCACAGGTGTACCTAAATTTATAGTTAATGTTCTTATCCGTCCACACAATGCAATCAAATCGTTTTACATCGCGAGAATGTTTACTGTAATTTATTAATTGATACTGTCACGATTGCCTTTTAATCGTTTGTCGACCGCAATCCTTAATTATCTTCAACTATATAACCGATTCTCGTAGGTTAACAATTTAATTTTTGATTTTTCCAAAAAGCAAGAACAGTACTCTAGCACAAATTTAGTGACAAATAAAAACTAGTCAGTTACGTAGAGTAGCAGGAAACTGGATAAACAAGGCACAAGACAGAAGACAATTGCGGAATCTAGAGGAGGCCTATATCCAACAGTGGATGAAAGCGGCTGAGGGATGATTAAAAGCTAGTCGCTAAAGTATTTAAATATAATACGAGGTATATGTTGTCGGAGATAATGACGTTTTGTACCTATATGACACGAAACACTGAATTTTGAAATTTGTTTTAAACTCCAAAATAAATAATCAAATATTTTTCATCTTATTCAAAAATAAGGTGTAGAATTTTAAAAATTTGATGTTCTCGTACTTACAATAATTAAATACATACATATGGCTGATTTCGTTTTAACTGGCGAAAGCCCTGGTTGCGCAGTAGAACACGTGGGCGGTCTTAAGGCGTTTATGAGAGCCATAATCGGCACAAAATCGCATAGCAAAGCGCATTATTTGTGCTTACGCTACTGAAACGAGTATCAGTGACGGGCGGAGTTATTAGTGAAAGTAACCACCTTTCCTGGCCGTTTTTTCGCCAATTATTCTGACATTGCCTATACATAAGTTTTGCTTATAGATATATTTTTGGGATTCATCGCTTACCCGATCATTGAAATCTCCAGCGATTATATTTGTCGTTTAAATTGTCTATTTTGACAACAGGAAAGTTTAACGAACTAATTTAATAACTAATTACAGTAGGTATTGCGTTAAAATATAGGGAGGTACATACAACGTCGCGGCGTATAGCGAGAGTATGAAGCGCCAATGGAATGATGAGTATCTATCTTGTATCCCGGTTCTCCAACCGAATAATGACAAAAATTTTAAAATACAACACCTATAAAATAGTTTACTTTTACTTATATTCGCATATATATGAATGTATTTTTAGTTTTTACATTTTTTTACGTTGTTGCTCTTCAAACCTCTTACGTCACACCCTCGCTGCGACGTTATTCATTTTTAAGGCTGACGTTGGCCATCTTTTCAGAAAGGCGACTTCAGATCGAAAGTCTAATTGGAAGTAGTGACAATATAATTATTTATTGGCCAACTAACTCACAGTGGTACCCTTTCATTAACTAGCTAACAAAGCAGCACTTTTATTTTCGCTTCACATTATTATTACAAACTATCTATAGTGATGTCTACTATTTTAAAAATGATTCGTTTTAGTTACAATTAAGGAATAAATCGCAAATAAAATTTGCAATTTATCAGTTTTTCTCGGTTAATTTACGCTGCATTAAAACATAATATCGTGATCTGTAACTGAATTTCCTTAAACACCCAACAATCATTATCCTTGCGTTGTAGACTTGCGGAAATTTACTTAAATGATGTAATATTAAAGTAATTTAAAGTAATGGCACAATTTTGTCATTGTCAAACTCACAATCAGGAGGCTTTCAAAATCATGTAGAGTAGCATTTTAAAAGCGTTATATAGTATCGGCAACGTGTTCCCTACATAAACAGAGTTTTTAATGTTTTTTACACTCCTGAAAACAAAACAATTTGCTTCCTAAGTTAAGTATATTTATCTAAACAAATTGAATTTGAACTTTCACGGCCTTAGAAGTCAAATCTGACTTTCTTTTACATGTGTATAGCACAATCTACCCTAATTGTGGTAGAAAAACTTTACGCTTTCGTATTTTTTCAAGAGCGCAATTAATTGAACTAATTGATACCTACTACTCAAAATTTGAATTTTGAAACTTAAAATAAAATTACTGTACCTTTTCTCAGCACATCTGTAGAAGCTTCTGGAACACCCATGGATAATCTCTTTCACCGCCGAAAACTAAACGTATACAGTCGACGCGACGCGACGCATCGCGACACACCAACTAATCACGAAACGTATTAGAACCGTTCCGCGTTCCCAGGTGTTCGATAAGATTTTCGACAGGTCGTAGATTGTAGGTGTCCGATAACAGCAATCGAAGCGATCTCGCTGTATATTCGTCTGTGTCGTATCTGAAAAGACGTTTTCTTTATTTTTAAAGTTTAGAATTTACGATGTTTAAAAAAAATGCAGACAAAAATTCCACAAGTTTGACTGTTAAACAATTACCTAAAAGTAGTTTTTAAAAATGAGTTCTACGTACGTACTACAAAACGATATTTACGTGAAAGTGTCGTTACTTGTCAACTCGACTCGGTGAACGTAGTTTAATTGTAAATATTTCTCTAAAATATGCATTGTTACTTAGAAAAATTGCGATTTATGGTAATTCTCAAAAATAAGAAAGGACTGCGAATATCTGTGAAAATATTTCTTAGAATATTTTATGTTATACGAAGCGATAAGAAGGGTTTGAAAATTCTAAAAGGGTTTAATGCTGACTGAAATTAATTAAAAAAAATATTGAGCGTTGATACGCAAACCAATCATTTTCAAAATATGAATAATATTCTACTTCGATAACTTAAGTTTATTTTAATTATCAATTGTAAAAACAAAAACAAAAACAAATAATACATTAATTTCTTAATAGTTATAGCGATAGTATAATCAGTACTTTTAGAATTTTCAATAATATCTCTGTTTAATATCCATATTCTATATAATATACATTGGCATTATGTAGAGTCGGGTACGGAATTAATGTCGCTATTAGCGAGTATTATGCGAGCACGCACAACACAACGAACATGATCAAAATATTTAAAGTCCGACTTTGTATATGTAATTTGCCTCATTTGTCGTAAATATTTTTTGTAGATTTGTTCATTGCGCTGTGTATTGTCCGTCCAATGCTCGTGATTCGCGACATTAATTTTGCACCCGACTGTACCTGTTCATTAACTTTTTCCAGTGAATAACAAATAAAAACCATTTTATCGGCATACGGTTATTTTTATTTTATTTATTTAAGTGTTTATTTCTGAAGGCAAGCGTATTTTTTTTTTAAATTGTTATTAAGAAATTAACTGTTTAGATTCAAAAATATATTTTTGAAATTTACTACACGAGTCAATTTTCTGTTTTTTTGTCTACTATGTATACGAAAAAGGATATTGAATTTTCTAAAAGTCCATTTTGAGTTTCAAAAAAAATGCAGTAAAACATCTAGGTACTATACCTACTATTTCTTATATTTTTACCTTTACTCAAACATCAATCTAAATTAAATTGAATTACCCACTCAGATATCTTTCCTATTCAGAATAAGCGTTAGTATCCTGTCTAAATTAACTTGCTAAACTTATAGAATTGTAAATATCTAGTAATTTTAATCTAATATAAACATAATAAAGCAATTTACTAATAGAATAAACAAGTTACCTCAGTGTGTTTAGATACCACATTGTATAATTTATACCCTCTTTGGTAAGCTTCGTTGCCTTAAGAAAACAATAATGGTTCTCTTATTATAACTGTAAATATTTATGAAAACCAAATTATTTAAAACCAAATGAAAATTGTTAAAATAAATGATGCGGTATTTTCAATACTGAAGGAACACAGTTTAGATACATTATTCAGGTATCATCTCCAACGAATTCTCGGGAAACAAATTAAATATTTGACGATTGATTTGAATAAAGTTGACGTTTGAAGATACTTTTAATTTACGAGTTATATACCTCACCCGGCATATCTAGGTTAATTTTTTATACAAAATTTGTCAAATATTTCTTAATTTTAAATGTATAACTGCATATCTGTCAATTAAATAAACGTTTAAAAATAAAATTGAAAGCTTTGAAAAAAATATTAAAACGGAAAAGCACGTTCTTACTTCGGTACCTATCGATGATAAACATATTTTAGTAAAATACCTGCTACCTATATAAAATACACTAGCACCGAGCATAATAAATATAAGTACAGTATAACTTGTTTATAACGACATCGGTTGTAGCGACAACTCGGTTATAACGTCATAATCGTCTTGGTCCCTAGAATTTACTATAGTAATCAATATAAAAAACATTTTAAATAACAACACAATATTGTGGCTATCCTCGGTTTTAACGTCATTTTAAACAATAGTTCGCCGATTCTCGAGACAGACCATAATTCTTGTAATCTATAATCCGCTCTTCCGCTTTAGATTTTAAGACGTTTAACAAATGCTGAGTCAAATGCTTACACATGTTTTCCAGAGTATAAGGATAACATTACTTCTTAGAATTCAAAAATCACTCTGTTATGGAAATTTTGTGCAGTTTGCAGTTTCTTCGGTGTTTGTGTTCGTAAAAGATTAGTTGCGTTTGTAATGTGTTATGAAACGTTTTTAAAATGTCGGGTTGTAAACGAAAAGTCTTTACATTAGACGATAAAGTGATCATTATTAAAGCCCTTGAAAGTGGTAAGAAAAAAGCGGTTGTGAGTCGGGAATTTGGATTAGTTAACTCTACCCTGTATACAATAATAAACAATAAAGAAAAGATTTTGAAATGTTTTGATGAAGGAAAAGGTCACGCAAAAAAATTGAGTGTGTGAAAAAACTGACATCGACAGTGTTTTAATTAAGTGGTTTTCTCAGTGTCGAAATGGGCCACTATTTATGGAAAAGGCGGAATTCAAATGTTCTGGTGGGTGGCTTAATCGTTTTAAGTTTCGACATGGAATAAGTTTCGGAAAAATTAGTGAAGAGGCGAAAGGTGTTAATCTTCAAGAAACCGAAAAGTATTTAACGAACGTATGGCCGAAATTACGACTGGGATATAACGATGACAAAACCAGAATTTTTTATAAACTTTTACCAGACAAGACATTAAAATTCAAAAATGAAAAATGCATAGGAGGAAAACTAGCTAAAGATAGACTAACTGCGTTTGTATGCGCAACCATGACAGGCACAGAAAAAAGGAAACTTCTCGTGATTGGAAAATCGACAAGTCCTAGATGTTTTAAAAACATTAAAACATTACCAGTAAACTACCAGACAAATAAAAAATCGTGGACGACATCGGAAATTTTTTAAGTTGAGTTACGAAAGTGGGACAGAGGACTTATAAGAAAACATAGAAAAATTCTGTTAATTGTTGATAACTGTCCGGCGCACCCGCTATTACACAATTTGAAGAACATAAAAGTGTCTTTTCTTCCTTCCAAATTGTACAAGTGTATTGTATACATTGTACAAATGTATTGTATAATGGATCGAGGCATAATACGAAACTTAAAATGCAATTATCGCAAGTTTCTTTAAAAAAAAATTATCTTGCGTATGGATCATCAAGATAACATCAAAACTTCGATTTTGGAAGCTGTAGAATTTTTAGAAAAATCGTAGAACAAAGTTACGTCGACGACAATTGCGAACTGCTTCCAGCATGCAAAATTATCAATAAACACAATTAATATAGAAGAAGACGACGAATTTGACATACCATTATTAGAACTACAGAAAAAATTACAAAATTCTGGTGTAATAAGAAATCAGTTGGATCCGTCAGAAATCGAAGATGTCATAATTATCGATAATGATTTAATTATTTCTGATGTATATTCTGACGTTGACATTGTAAATCAAACTCGAAATAAAGAGGAAGCATTGCAAAATGAGAACGAGGAAGAGGAAACTTCTAATTCTGAAATTGTGGTGCCAACAAATAAACAAGTACTCGATGCAGTTAGTGTTATAAATTCATTTTTGAGACACCGTGAAATTTCTGCGTAAATAATCTAAAAGTTTCATGTGTTAGAATCAGAGATTGAAAACCTCGTTTGGCGTGAAAAATTTTTACAAACAAAAATTACAGACTTTTTTAATTGTTAAATATTTTGAAGTGCAATATTTGTGATATGTACCCACTTATTTCGCGTATTTTTATGTAAAATAAGTAATAAAGCATATTATGTAGATGCATTATATATTATTTTATTTAAACACGGTTACATCGCGAATAACGTAACTCGGTTATAACGACAAAAAATTGCTGGTCCCAACAATGACGCTATAACCGAGTTCTACTGTATTTATGATTGTAATGTATACGAAGATACTGACACTTGTCTACTTTCAAATAGCTAGGTTTAGACATTTCCTTTGTAAGCTTTATAGGTAATGTAGCTCACTTTTAAAGTTTCTGAAAGTTCCAAGCTTTTGTATTCAGAAATATAGCTGTAATTTAGAACAATAAATGTGGTTTCTCGTAAGTAAAAGAAGTTGTCCCGATCGCGTAAATTTTAACTGAACCCAGGCGCATTGTTTATTTTTAGTCCAAATAAGTGGAAGCAAAGCAGTGTTGAATTAATAACGTTGTACTATATTTTTTATGTCAGCTTTTATTTTTACGATTCCCTGTTTTGAAGCTACACTTTATGTCTGACTTTATGTTGGAATAATTTAATTTTAAATATGTATACCTTCTTTAAAATAAATGAAACCAAACATTTTAAATCAACAACAAAGAATGTTATTTGCTACTTGTTTACCTATATAAATAATAAAGGAAAAAATGTCGGTATTATTAACGAACGTTAAACCACAAAGCGGCGTGAATAAATTATCAATAAAAAATTCGTATCAACATCCAGTAAAAAATTTCCAAATGCAAATAGGTAGGTAGGTGTATTTAGACTTTAAATTTTTTATATTTTTTTAGTGCGCTTTTATAGTAAATGTTTTTTTCTTGAGAGTAAAAGAAAGCATAAACTTAATGTTACGTCTATAAAAGAAACGGAATAAACAAACATTTTATTAGCTTCTTCAAATTACAAAATTATGAATCTTTAGTACCTACCTATCTAACATTTATAATAATAATTAAATTTTAATTTAAATACATATACCTAACGTTTTAAACACAACGTTAACTAAATCCGTTCCGAACTTTACACATAATGAGTGTTGTTCAAGTATACAAAGAGATTTTCGGTAAGTGCTTTAAATAGTTATAAGCATCGAAACAACTCACATTTTGAACGAAACATACCACATATAAGTACAACGTTTTATTTAATGAAAACTCCAACGATAAGCACACATAATTTTGTGACTGATACAAAAAGTCTAGGTGTAAAGCAGTGGACTTTTTAAACCGGAAAGTCGAGCTGTCGCGCGACTAGCGTGGCTATCCGAAACCCAGAATACCATCGATTGTATATTATGTTGCCTATCACCTTTCAACAGTATAGAATAGATGAAAGTTTCCTCGTTTGTTATACGATTCAGTCTTTTAGCTCAGTTAGGTGCACGGCGATTTTACATTTTGCCTAAACGAGGTGACCGAAGTTCGAATCTCCCTTCAAGTTTGTTTTTTTTTTAAATACCTATTGAAAATTTTAATCGAAACCATATTCGGCATGAGAGATGAACATCAATGAATATGTTTACAATAGTCGTAATGTGTACGACATATCTAGTAAAACAAAAGTTAAAGAATAGATACTGGGAGTTTTAAAATCGATAATTCTACGAAAGTTGCATTACAGGATACCTTTTTCCACAATTTGTTTCGGTTTACCTGACCCTTACTCGTTGTTAGTGTTGGAGAATTTTAATCCCCATCTAACAGGAATCACCACGCGGTTAAAAGAAAACGAGTTTATTTTGGTATTTTGTAAAATGTAGTCCTTTATTATAGAACCTCTACTATTTGAAGACGGCAACTTAACGTAATGCCAAATATATATACAGGGTGGTCCGGAACTTCACCGACAAACTTCTAGGGATGAAACTACGTTGGCAATGGGAGAATCGGCAAGCAAGCAGCAGTATGTTACAGCCCATGCAGAAGAGGAAACATATGTGAAACAAATAACAGGGCGGGGCCCCCGTGAGTGCTCGCATAGCCTGTTACATTGGTGTGTTTTATTTTCTCTGATCTCCGCGACCTGCGGCTGTTTCAGTCCTTACTTCGTTTTCCGATTGAATAAATGTATTTCGACTCGAGGTTCCATTGCAAAAGTTTTTTGTCTTGACGTGTTCAACCACCCCTAGAAGTTTGTCCGTGGAGTCCCGGATCACCCTGTATATATTGTTTTATCTTTCATTTAAACGGTTAGCGAACGTAACATAGTATCTAGGCTACCTATACATTATTATTAATTATAATTATAAATATCTATTTATTATAAATATATTGGAAGATCCATTTTTTAATAGGTTTTGATTTAAGGACATTACTCCCGTTTTATCGAGATAGGGAAATTGCATGTATTTTTCGAACAGGAATATCTCAAAAAGCATTGGGTTTATCGAGATGATTTTTTTTTGGTTACAATCACCTGAGACTTTTATAGGAATACTATTACCAAACTTTCAAAAAATTTAATTAAAAATATGCTTTTTGAAATGTATGTAAATCTTTTAAAAACTGTCGATTTAATTAAAAATGGAACAGTGCCCTAAGATCTCGATAAGATAACTGAATTTAAAAAAAAAATAATTTTTTGGATTAACCATTTGATCACAATTTCTGTTCAAAAATAATTGGATTATAAAGCAAGCCTTCTCTATTGTTATTGTATACAAATAAATTGTTTTGAAGAATACTTGAACATGTCAATGTTATTAGCAAAAGGGTCATTTACATTTACTTAACTGCAATCCCAATGTGAAAAATAATATCACCCTAAGCATTTAAAAGTTATTAATTTAATAAATTCATAATTAACATTTAAAAATATAGATTCCTAAATATTATTTATTTATAATTAAGTATACAAATATTTTTTTAAGTATAGGTAGTATACAGGTAAGTATAGGTAAGTATACAGTTTAGTATTAGATATATGTATGTATTTTGAAAATTGCACATTTTTATGATGCAGACCGCCTAAGATTTTGTCGTAAACTTGTAAAAATAAGTAAAGCAGGGAGTTAGTATTTATCCATTCAAAATTTGAATAGAATACCGAAACCTTCCCTAGCCCCTTGTCAGTTATCTTTCACATTCTATTTTAACTACGTAGGTAATAACACATAGAAAAAATTCTTTTTGAAAATATGTGTCGTTGTTTGTCTCAGAAATTTGTTATGAAATTCTGAAGGTATACCTCCGCCCTTTTTGTACAAAACTTTTTCGCATTTGTTGTTTCCTTATTCTGTAACTAAATGACATACCTATGTAATTGTAAAAAATTGCGTATTTCTTTCACAGAAAATAACAGTTATAATTTGCTATAATAATATTAGAGTAAACCAGCACTTAAATTTCTGTACAGTCAATTTGAATGCATGATAATAAACATAATAATGCTATCCTCGGCGTCGTTAAAGGATTACTTACCTTATTTTAATTTGACACTATTAACTGCGCTAAATACAATCTATTTCAGGAAAAAATAATCTGGTAGTTTAGATTAACTAATTCAAAATTCAATTTATGTTTAAGCACAACTAATAATTTCACATAATTATTTTTTATACCGTAAACATATTCATTGATATTCATCTCTCATGCCGAATATGGTTTTGATTAAAATTTTCAATAGGTATTTAAAAAAAAAACAAACTTGAAGGGAGATTCAAACTTCATTCACTTCATTTAGGCAAAATATAAAAACGCCGTGCATCTAACTGAGCTACAAGACTGCATCGTATAACAAACGAGGAAACTTCCATCTATTCTATACTGTTGAAAGGTGATAGGCAACATAATATACAATTGATGGTATTCTGGGTTTCGGATAGCCACGCTAGTCGCGCGACAGCTCGGCTTTCCGGTTTAAAAAGTCCACTGCTTTACATACAAGGAATGGATAAGCACAGAACTTTTCATAAGAGGCAGAAAAGGTGTAAAATTTTACCAATTTCATCGAGCGCACGCAAGGTTAATATCTGAATATATTAACCAGATTCGTGACTGAATTCAAAATGATAAAACATTTCGACGTGCGTAAATTATTGGAAAACATAGATATGTCTGTTGTGAGCATAGTAATCTTTATCACATCGATGAGAAGTTATAAGCCACAGAAAAATTCGCGCGCGATAAATCCTGCGAATTTTTTAAGCCGCGAAACAGAAAATTGATTATGTACATGCCCACTTTTGTTAATGTTTGCTTGCTCGATGTCGAGAGCACAAGAAACATTTTTATATCGTAGGTATACGTATCATGGAAAACTATTTATTAGGTGTACAAAAAAGTTCTGAGCTTTTTTTTGTAAAATTCAATATTTATTTAAAAACAAACAAAAAGATATTAATCAACGAAATAGTCCCCGTTTGCATCGATAACCTTTTGCCATCTTTCGGGCAGCTTGCGAATTCCCTGATGATAGAAGCTCCCTGGCTTCGAGGCGATAAAGTCATCAATGCATTTGCGTAGGTCTTCAAGTGCCACGAAGTGTGTATCAGCCAAGTGATGCTGCAGCGACCGGAATAGGTAGTAATCAGACGGTGCCATGTCTGGACTATACGCCGCATGCGGGAGAAGTTCCCAGCCTAACGCAAAGATATGATCCCAGGTCGCTTTTGCAACATGTGGTCGGGCATTGTCATGAAGCAGTATCACTTTACCACGTCCTTTGCCAGTAAATGGCCTCTTTTCTTCTACTGCATCGCTCAAATTAGTCAATTGTTGCTGATAGCGGTCTGCCGTAATTGTTTCACCCGGCTGTAACAACTCGTAATACAATACACCTCTCCAATCCCACCATATGCAGAGCAAAACTTTCTTGGCGTGGATATTGGGCTTTGGAGTCGATGTCGAAGGTTGACCAGGGTCAACCCATGATTTTTTACGCTTCGGGTTATCATACAGTATCCACTTTTCGTCGCCTGTAATGATTTGGTGCAGAAAATCCTTTTCCGGAACCTTGAAAGCAAAGTGAGTGCGGTGTCACGCCTTCGATTTTGTTGTCTTCGGACAGTGCATGCGGAACCCATCTGCCTTCCTTCTGAACTTTTCCCATTGCATGTAAACGTGTGGAAATAGCTTGCTGCGTAACACCAAGCAGCTTTGCAAGCTCCTTTTCAGTTTGTGCAGAGTTTATATCCAACAATGCTTGCAATTCGTCCGTTGCAATCTTTTGAGGGCGTCCAGCACGCGGTTCATCTTCAAGACTGAAATCTCCTTGGCGAAATTTTGTATACCACCTTTTACACGTAGCGTGACTTACAGCGTTCTCTCCATATGCGGCACAAATCATTTCAGTGGCTTCAGCAGCATTTTTCTTGAGATGAAACGCGAAGTGGATGGAAAATCGAATATGCTCTTTGGTTATTGCCATCGTAAACACTACTGATTTTTTAGGTTATGTGCATCAAACGTCAAACCGTATGGTATTTTCAAAGACCAAATGTCAACGTTGTAAACCCGCAAAAGGGCGGGAAACTTCATGAAATTTAAATTGTGGTTTCGGTTGTATGAAATCTAAAGCTCAGAACTTTTTTGTACACCTAATATTTGAAACTTCTCAGAAAATTTTATTCTTTTTAAAAATCTCTGCGTAATTCCAAATTGAAAATACGCGTATCAAAATTTGAACATAACCTTTCGTGTACGAGGGACGTTCAAAAATAAGAAATCGGCTCAAAAGTAACCTTATTTTTGAAAATACGCAAAAATGTAATTTGGAAAAGTTTCTTAAAATTGTAAGAAGACATCAAATACGAAATCATAGTCGCTTCTTTAAAAATATTTCTTTCACTTCTTGGCCTTTTTTCTATGTAGAATCAAATTATCAAGCTTTGTTCTTTATTTATATCATTTGAATGTAATTACTTTGTTCTTGTTTTTATTATTCAATAAATTTTGTTAAAGACGACGTGTTTGGGTGTTCTTTCCATAGACGGTCACAAAAAATTCGATTATTAATAGCGCTGTAGTTTCAATTATATTCATTTTATAGGCATCAGGTGATCGAACGTTAAATTCGATAGTACACTTTTGTTACCCAATAATAAATCAATTTTAAATAAATTCGTTTTACATAATTCATACAGGGAAACGAAAAAAAGTAAGCCAGAACGTAAAATATATATATATATATATATATATATATATATATATATATTTGTGAAACAAATGTCTATAATTTCGTATTTGGTAACTTCTTGGAATTCTAAAAAAAAACCAAATAACATTTTTGTGTATTTTCAGAAACGAGAATACTTTGCTCTTGAATCGATTTCATATTTTTGAACGTCATTGATATACGAAAGGCTATATTCAAATTTTGACGTATGTATTTTAAATTTGGAACTACGCGGAGATTTTACGAAGAATGATGTTTTCTGAGAAATTTCAAATATAAATGTTTTCCATTTGTGTCCAACTTTATGCCGGTCCCTGTATATTTCTATAAGTACGTACTACATTTAAACATAGTTAAAAAATTTAATTTTTATCATATAATGTTTATTTACCCATCAGATTTAATTTTTAAAGTCGCTATTTATACATAGAAATTACAATTATTGAAACAACGCTAATCTTTCTTTTTATGCATATATTCAATTTAGATATTATTATAAAATAACTTCTGTTTTCACCACCATTAAAGTTAGTGTCCTATAATACTTCTGTTTCAATGGCTTCGCAGATTACGATTATTCTTGCGTTTTTAATTCAAATGATGTATCATCGGTTTATGTATATCGTTTCGATAAATCAGCTAATATTAAGGTTTTTTTTCGCTCGCTTCATTATTTGTAAATCGATTTTGTTCAGTTTGTGTACGATACTAACCGTTGTATTTATATATTTCCCTACAGTGCTGTCAATTTTCAATTACGTTGCAATTAATATACGGTGGCCTATTTTATCTGGACCACCTACGGCATTGCAAAAGTAGATAACTATATACTTATATATAAGTATAGCTCATCCAAACCTATATGATGTTCACGTCATCAATACAAGGTTACTAGATGATGACGTTTCACACAGTGCTGTCAACTCGTACCTCGTATTTTTACAATTCTAATAAATTGTAGTCTTTCTTTATACCATCTAATTTGTGCGCAAGTAAATCATCTATAGAATATGTCGCTTTCCAAACTTTAAACCGAATTACAAGTAAACAATCTAGTGACTTTTTGTTGATGACATGAATATCCTTTAGGTTTGGATAAGCTATAGTAATAGATAGACATGCAATGCAATACGTATTCCTTAACTGAGGAATCCTAACCAATTTTGAACTTATTTTATAAGAGTAATAAGCCAAGAATTTATTGAACGCCCTTTTGGCGTAGGCCTATATTTCTACAATTATTATTAGTATCAAAAGTTGTTTAGAACATTAACAATCAAAATGTAAAATACATTAAACCTACAAAAAATGAAATCGTCACTGAAACGTTGACATTCTTGTAAATAACTAAGGTACCCATCACTCAATATGGCTTACCTATTGTTTATGTTTTGTTTTTTTTTAATGGTGTTAATGTAAAAATGTTGTGCTTTTAATGAATACATGTAAAAAATCAATGTATCGTTATTAATAAAAATACAATATTTTAGGAAAGTTTTAATTAATAATGTCAAAAAAGTACAACGTGAAAAAAGTGTATTTAGACAATAATAGGTAATCCATATGACCAATATGACCTATTACATTCAAAAAAAATAAACTTAAACGTATGGCTGGTTGTCACACTTTGGACCAAAAAGTCCTCTTTGTCAATTCAACGCATTATTTCATACACATAGATCGAACAGACAACGCACATACGCATGTCTTTCGCCACATCTTCTTTACAAATATTGTAATACCAGTATTCTATTTTGGCAGATGTTTTTGAAAAATAGCAAAATGCGGTTTCATTCATCGGAAAGCAGAATAAACACGCTATTACCTATACTGGCACAGTATCTGTTTTTGAAGATTACTCTAAACAATTATTATAAACTTGTCTTTACTCGCACAAATTTATAAGTGACGTTGACAATTGAGCACTTTCGCGCAAACATCTCATTCTAAAATTATCTGTGCACTTGCGATGACGTGTGATTGCATCAACCACATCAGTTGAACGTTATTGACATACTGGTGACACCATCTAACTAATTCATTATGCAATAACAGTGAATTAGTGATTAGCCCGTATCGAGTCCTAGGTCATATTGGATTCAGGTACCTTATAATAAAAATCCGTCTAAAACTGGTTGTGTTTTACCTTAATTTCCCAACTAACAATTTTTAAATTTCGCGGCGGATTTATGTTGGTACTACTTATATATAAACGTCAATGTCAAATTAAATAATAAAAGCAGTGACGTACTGCAGTAAATGATTAAATTAAACTAATAATATTTTAATGTAAACATGTTCAAAAATAATATAAAGCCACGTATTCACTAGGAGACATGTTCCGCAACATTTGTCCCGCAACATGTCCCCTGTAACATTTAAGGAACATATCTTTACTTTCAGGTTATTTCCCTATTTTTGCTTTGAAAACGGGTGCGCAGGGATAAAACAATCATAAATTATTTGTTGTATGGCGTATTTATAGGTATTTCTCGCGTTGTTTATTAACGCCATCGAACACAATGAGCCAGATTTCGAAGAAGCTGGCCAAAACTGAATAAATAAAAAATCGAAATGTCTTATGGAAGTTTGTATTAGAGCTAGAATTGACACCCCAAGACAAAACTAGGGTTTCATGACCCTCGTCGGCTTTGCTGCCTGTTAAGAACTAACGAACTTTAATGCCTACCTACTTTTGTATTCGACTTTATTCATATTTTAAAAACTGCTATTGGTTTTAGACTAATTGTAATTACCTATTTATTCTATTTACTCGCGTAATGTTCGATTTTTACACAAGTTTCTTATTAAAAAAACAGAGGTACTTACACGAATTTTTAGTCGGGAAATTTCTTCAACTTTTAATTGTATTATTTCATTTAATACGCCACAACCGCTGTTGCGAATTTTTTATGTAATAAGCCAAGAACTCGGTTTTTAAATAAAATTGTGAACACCTACTATGTTATTTCTGATTTAGAAGAATAAAATCCATTTTGAATGCATTTATAACTTGTAAAATTCTGTTTTATGTATATTAAGTATTTTGTGAGTTCCATTTACAAACCAAAAACGTCAGTGCGGACTTACTGCGAATACCGGTATTTTGCGAAAAGATGTATTTTTTATCAAATTTGTTAATACCGGACGATCGGTACTTATCTACAATTTTAAAACTTGATATGTAGAAAAATATAATTTTGTAATGGTATCTTTTATATTAATTCACTACGAACCGGAATTTCTGTTTTATATAATAACAACAATAACTAAGGAAAATTTTGGTTTAAACCGAAATATAACGGTGATTTTATTTTTAAATTTTATTGTTAATAGCAAATCATATGATTGCTTATTTATTTTTTAACATAAACTGCAAAATCTGTAAAATTTGTTTTTAACAGTGATATAATTTGTTTAACCGAAAATGACCACTATTGGGTAAATATAACGTTATCTTGAATTTTTACGACCGATAGCGTAGACCCTTCGCAATTTATTTCAATTTCAATTTCTATCGATAATTGTCGATAGGCACAAATGTTACATATTGCATGTGTGTAGACTCAGATGTTTTATTGTAGTATTCCGAAATAAATTACAATAATAATATTGTACACAATTTTATTAGAAAAACGAATTCTTGGCTTACTACATAAAAATTTTGTAGCAATAGTGTATTAAGTGAAATGTTACAATCAAAGTTAAAAAAGTTTCCCGACTTAAAACCCACATAATCCACGTACCCCTATTTTTTAATACTAAATGACCGTAAAGCCGATCTTTCCATCTCTTGATTTTGTCCGATAGGTATTTACCATTATTTACCATGATTAGTTTTATTCTTGTGTATTTACCATTAAATGCCTATCAGATAAATTTACCAAGAGATGGAAAGATCGACCCTAACGATAAGTAGTCTAAAATCAGTAGTAGTTTTTACAATATCATAAATTTAATGAAGTCAAATATAAGTAAAAGTATAGGTATTATAAAGTTTGTCATTTCTCAATAGTTAGTTAGGGCAACTAGGGTCAAAAAACCCTAATCTTGTCTCGGGATTACAATTTCAACTGAAATACGAACCTTCATAAGACATTTCTATTTTTTTTTGACTGTACAACAAATTGATTACTCCTATCAGCAATTGTACTGACGTCGTCTTAAATATTAGAATATTATTCCATTCATATTTAATTCAAATATTCGTTAGGATATTAACAAGAACAATGATTAATCGACAATGAATGTCGCACAGGCATTTGATTAATTTTATTCTTGTCTTAGTAATAATAACGAAAATGGTCTTATTTTCAAGGCCACTCTTCAAGACCATTTTTTTTTATTTATTACGAACGTAAACCAAAACTTAGTAAACTCTAACAGTATTAGGTACAGAAACTGAATTTTATTTCTTAATGGCGGGGGTAAATATTTAAGCAGGGGGCGCCGTAGGAATAACAATGATAAGAATGTATGGTGTGATGTGGTCTATACGCCCCGGGAGATTTCCGGCGAAATTCCACCAATTTCTGATCACCTTGCAGATATGGCGTTTATACTTTGAATCATGTAAGAAACAGATCTAATTACCAAGTAATTCAAAGAAACTGAATTTGCCGTATTACATTTATGTCATCAGATCATATTTTTTTCTGTCCCTGAAATGTTGCTGGTCTGAAACCGGGAACTTGGACTGCAACATCGTAAATAACTTGTCACATAAATTAAGCTATAGAAGTGGTTGTATTTATTTTCTTAACGGCATTTCGAATGGTAACCTTTTTTTTTATATATTTTCGATGACTTCATATTTTGTATTAGTAGGTACTTACTTATTGCTGTCTCACAATATTTGGTTTACCTATCCGCAAATATGCAGTTCAACTGCCTTCGCTTGGGAAGTAGGTAAATAAATCTGCATTATTTTCCTATTTAAGTAAATAGTACCTTTGCACCCACCACCTTTTTTTATTTTTATTACGCGAAATATTTCTATTAATATATGTATAACATATATACATATATGTTAGCACAAATCGACATTATCATAATAGATTTCGTAAGCAAAAACAAGACCGTTTCTAATATTATTACTAACGCAAGAATAAAACTGATCAAAGGCCCTCAATGTTCCAGGGGACATGTTGCGGGACAAATGTTGCGGAACATGTCCCCTAGTGAATACGTGGCTTAAGTGGTAAAATACGTGAAACTGGACGTAATTATTTATATATGTAACAGCAGGTATAGTATTTCGTTACTCAAACAATTCAAAATTCCTTTCGCTTAATTTATCACCGCTACTGATTGCATGTTTTCATGTGATACCAATAGAAATCCGTCGCGAAATTTAAAAATTGTTAGCTAGGTTACTTACGTATACTAAAAGTAATTAACTACTCACACAAAAGTGTCTCTTTTGATTTCTACTGCCTATAGTAGGTAATCAAAACGTATTTTGTGTAGGTACATTGAAGCAAAGGTAAATTAAACTGTTTTAATAACGGCAATATTATATTTAGAACATAACCGAAGAAATTAATGGAATGTAAATAACATTTACCTATAGGTACCTATATAAATTTTAATAAAACGTGCTGCGTCTAGTTTAACATTTCATTATAAAAAATATATTCGAGCGTTAATTACTGTGTGTCAAAAAATTTAATTAAAACAACAAACGCTAAAAACACCACCAAACAACCCATATCGTTTACAAAAGTTATTTAAGCTGTTTGAAAAATTTTAGCCCGAAGAATACATGTCTGTTAGTTTACTTACCATCCAACTTCTTATAAATTACCTCACGTTTTCATCTGATTATTCAAACTTAGTTTACTGGAAGAAAGCCCGAATTTACTCTGCGGTAGTTTTGGTTCTCTTTTTTCCCGGAGGTTTACTTCTATGTGTCCTCTTACTTTGTTTTATATTACACCAATTAAGTGTAAGCGAAAGAAACACTTAAACTAGGTATTTTAAGTTTGTTAAATTAGTATAATTACTAGTGTGTAGAAATGTCATCTAGGTACTTATTTGTATATAGAAAATAAAACTGAATAATCTTCTTGGGTACTTATAAAATAAAATCCTTTCTAAAATTAAGGATTAGGTATTTTAGATTTAAGAAATAGAATTACATAGAAGTTCGACTTTTTGTTTTCATTCTGTAGTAAAACATCTCGTTAAATCGAAATAAAACAGTTCGGTAGTTGTTTTTGGTATAAATTCCTTATAGAAGGGTAGCTTCGCCGCTACAGAACCAGAATGTAAAAGCCATTCGATTAAGTGGAATAATAGCAGGGTGAATGTCTGGCAGAGATAGCTCCGACCACAGACAAGTAGCGAATATAGAATTAAGCACACATGTACGAAGGGGGCTGTATTTATAACCATCCCGAATTTTTATTCAGTCAAATATATATGCAGCATTTCGTTCTGTTAAGCGTTATCGAAATATCCATTAATATTAATTGTGGATGCAGAATATATTACATCTATATATTTATGTCGAATCCATAAAGCGTAATTGTACATTACATGAAAAGAATGTCAATTTAAATTAAATTTTTACAACATATAATAGTCAATAATTGTATCTATTTCTTGGAATGGGAATCACTATGCATTTAAGTATTTCATAAAATAGTAGGAACTATAATAACAATTTATTGTTGTTAAACAAATTTTATTTGAAACGTTTTGAGCGTAACCGATTAGTTTCAGAAATAACTACCATTGTTTATGGAGGGTTGATGTTGAAAGTGCATTTTTTCGTAGTATCTCGCTTAATATTGACAAAAATCAGTCATTATTGTTATAATTGTTTTTATTTCGCATGTAATTTGTCATGTTTTGGTTTTAAAACGAGATCTCTATCTTTAAAGATGAGTGAAACAAAACCTTTTGAAATATTTACCCGACCCTCCATCGAGTAAAATAGGTCGCTAAATTTCTTCATTCGATGCACACGAAAGTAGACAAGCGGGTTTACTATTAGGGTAGGGTATAATTGGTTAAACTGAACGACACTTTTTTAAATTCTTATTTGCAGTACCTAATTATTAATGTTCTAGATATTTTTTCGTTAAATATACCTACAAATATTCTATATTCGAGACAGTTTTGAAGAATCAAACTTATTAGACATTTTTATAAACTAAACTAAGGCCGCGCGTTGTGATTTATTACATAAATATTATAATTTGAAGTCGCGATTTCAAGTTTTTATTCGCCATTTAAATATTCGAAAGTTCAATGGCAATATTTCATAATGTTATGTATTTCATTTTTAACTGGAGAATATTATCTGTTGTCAAATTTCATTCATCTAACTCGATAAGCGAATAATTAATAACGCATCGCTGCTTCTGATTAATAAACGATTAAGCAGCAAACGATTTTACACGCAATTATGTTTCTATAGATGCAGTATTTTTAATGATAAAACCAATATACCTTACATATTTAAGTGTTTTTTATTCCTGTTTACGGAATGCGCTTACAAATTCATAACGTAAAAAGAAGAAGCATTTGGTGATTTTACACTAATCGTAAGATATAAACGATTCAATTATGTCATCACCTTTAAACGCGCGCAATCCAAAAGTGTTAAACAAAATACTGTACAATAGGCTCTCGGTTGCATATCTGAAAACCCTATTATACAAAACTATCCACTAAAGTAAACAGTCAAAATTTTAAAATTTATACAGGTATCACACATTGAGCTAATATAATCAACAAAACCAATTACCTATGTAAATTCATCGGAGGCTGTAAACGTTTTCAGTAAGGAACAATCTCTTTACCTCATTGTTTTACGTTCAGGTCCATTTAAAAAACTCGTCAATCACTTTATAATATAACACTTTAATACCTATAGAATATAGTAATTTCAATTTCATTTTTTAACCTAAATCAATTTTCGTAATTTTAATTTTTTTCTTGTATTTTCAAATAAGGATTAAATTAGAAAATTACTCGTTAAATCTACATATTCATAGATAAACGCGATATATGAATAACGTATTTTTTTTTAAATTAAATTAGACACATTCAAACTGTACCTACCTAATAAAGAATTATTGTTAAACATAATAACATAATACGATAACATACTTTGAAAAATTACTCGATTAAAAGCGTTTTTGATCAATACTCTACGGGTTTTTTAATCCTAATTTCATATACAATTAAGTACACGTTCGTTATTTTCTAATCTACCTAAACTATAACGATTGCGCATGTGAAATGCGAAATTCTTTGTCCCTTAATTTGTACATTTAATATGAATGTACGATAAATAACTGATTTTAGAAACCTATTCGTAAACAATCAAAACTAAATCAAAAACAGAAAACAAAATTGAATTATGACATTAAATTCATATGTTTTTAATGATACAGATTAATATGATTTGGTTTATCGTTATGTAAGTGCCTACCTACACAAGAACATAATTAGGTAGATACCTAAGCGTGTATTTAAAATTAAAAAATACATTTTCAAATAATTATAAAGAAACTATTATTTGTTTTTATCAATAATTCTCGACGAATTATTCACTACCTACCGTTTTATGTATCTCCAACGGATTTCGAATAACGTTAACGTAGGGAGTAGTTATCCTTAGAAGATACAATTTCCGTCGTAGCAGCCCCATTGTTTAAAAAAAAATATTGTTTTACGCCCTCGCGTTTATTTTCTCGATTCTTAAAAGAATGGGACAATGACCGTCTGTAGAAGTTCATCACCCGAGAACGTCACCTCGTAAAGCACGTTCTTATATTTTATGCGAGGGCAACCGTTTAATAGCTTTTTGGTGTATCAAAATAAGTCTAAATTAACATCGTTAGTCATTTTATAATAAATTACACGATTTTTAACTCACGTAGCTAAATATACATAGTTAATAATGGTAAATTATATTCATATAGTTTAGTTACTAAAGTAATATATGTACTATATACCTAGTTGATCCTAAGATACTACTCCTAACCTTTCCAATCGCTATTTTTCAAATTAAGTTAATAAAAATTTAACTTTATTGTCGGATTCCCCAAACATTTTAAGATTAAAAAAAAAACCTTTGCCCATTTTCTATAAAATGAGCCATATTGGAGAAAATCGCGCAGTTCGTGATGATTGTGTAACTTTCCTGATATTAATGCTGGAAATACCGATCCAAATTGCGGAGGCGTGCGTTCATTAGCATCGACATCGTACGGCACGCACCGGATGGATCGCATTTTACTCAGTTTTTAGAATTCCCATCGGCATTGCCGACATCCGATGCGTGCGGTGCGGATAGATGAACACCGTTCACCTCGAGTTGGTTTTATTCTTTTATTTGTTCAACAAATGCTCTAGCGTTGCTCATTCGAATTATATACGAGTTCGATACAAAAATATGCATACGTAACGTTTTTGAGAATTTAAATACAGGTAAATAATATAATATGTAAGTATGCAGTTAGCTCTTTTTGAACGATGATGTGCCGATGACAAACCATACCTTATAAAATTAATACTAAAGGGGACCGCGGAAAAATCGTAACTTGGAAAATAAACGCACGCATACATATCTATAATAAATTTCTTTGTGGAACGGTTTAGCTAAATTATTAATTTTAGTCCTGATAATCGATATTAGTAGGTAGTTTAATACATTATTACTGAAATTCCAATATTTATGACGAAACTGTGCATTTATTTAAATTAATCAAGCGTAAACTAAAGTGACTAATTCTACACAATTTGTGGTGCGTATCGGAAGCGCCTCACTATCTTTAAAATCACAATTTCTTTTCATATTACAAGAACTCTTTTTCCGAACATATTCAAAAGTACTACCTATATTAAAATTATTAACCCTTACCAGTTTTTTGAAATGGCAGTTCAAAGTACACGACACAATCGCACACGTAAGTATTTAAAGTTATTCAAAAATCGAATATTAATAACGTAGGTAGGTACACGACTGGTCTACAATTTGTAATTCAACTAAAAAGTCCTTGCATCGAGCAAAACGTACGGATGGATGGTTAGGGTACGGTGCAGCACATGTGCGTTCACTAGTAACTTCACAGGTGCACGTTTCGATTAATTTGACGATTTAACACTCGATTCAAAACCAATAGCGTTAATAAAATTTGTTGACAAAGTAATAAAGCGTTCAAATTAGTAGTAATACACATAACGCTACCGAAGTTACTCGCAAACTGAGGAGCGTGCAGCGACTTGTGACAGGTAAACTACTAACAATAAGCACGTTATCGCGTAACCAGCTTTGATAACAATCCTCTCTTCGACCGACATGTGTGATACATTTTATCGTCTGGAATTTATTTGAATTAAATTGTTAAATCGCGATTGTGTTTATATGGAAATTATTAAATTTACTTTTTAGAAAGAGAACACTATTTTTATTTTTAAACTACTACTCGTTAAAAAATTAAAACTGCAATAAAAATTTAATTTTGCTCAATTTGGTTTTAAATTTAGTTGCATTTGAATTTTAGCAAATTAGTTTATTACAAAAACGAACCGCTTGAAAGTAATTTCTTCCGTTTAAAATTGCATTTGCTTCCACCTAGTATTTTTTACAATATACGCTGTGTCTTCGGATCGACGCACGATAGGTGAAAAACCAGGAATTCAACCCTGCTTGGATAGAAACTTATTTGTACCTTCCACAATTTTAGTTTTGAAAAATCAAATAGGTACGTCTTGGATATACAAAAAAAATAATTTTTTTTCACTAGTAAAATGCTTTTTCTGTAGAAGATGCGATAAAATGTTGTTCAGAAAAAACTGAGACTTTTAAACAGACTTCCAAACGATGCAGAAGTGTTAAAAAATCGCGTTGGAGATGCCATAAATTCTATTTCCCTTGTGAAGATTAGATTAGCTTTCACAAAATTTCGAGAAAATATCGAGGAATGTGCGAATAAAGGGGGTGGACTTATTGAACGAATGAATATTTTAGATGTTGTAACTATTGTATTTCCAAGAAACACCTACTTCATTTTTCAAAACTAAAATTAGTTTCTATCCAAGCCATAAACTCAAAATATGAATATTCAACTCGCACATTTTTAGATATTTCACCTATTCATGCGTCAATCCCAAGACACAGTGTCATTTAAGTCAGTGTCACAAGACATTTAATTTATAGTTTAAATTCGAGATGTAGATACGCCTACCTATATTTATTCTCTCTAAAAAATTTTGATTAATTGTTCGATTTTATATCATATTTAAATTCTTTTAGAATTTCATACGATGCTAAATTATTTTCCAAAAAGTTAAATAGTCTTATTTTTAATTTCGCTTACGTTACTTTTATCTACACTATTATTTGTTACTCATTGTTACATACATATACCTATATATTAACAAAGGATCGAGGATAATTCACGCAGGCAGTTCATTGTGGCCATTTCATCGCCGCCGATTCACTGTCGGCCGGTTCAGCGCCGACGTTTCATCATCGTAAATTTTATCCTCGACTATTTTATAACTGAAAAATAATTAATTATATATCACCTTTAGTAAAAGATATTAATTTAATAATTGGTTGTAAGTATTAAAATCGTATTTTTTATATTTAAAACATTAATTACATACCAACTTAAACAAACTATAACTATATATTTACACTAACTTAAGCTCACCTCATCTGCACTAACCTTTTTATTACACTTTATAATAATAATAATAATATAATCGACGACGAAATGTTCGAAGATGAATTTTTGTTCGTTTCAAACTCATTATATTTTACTGTATTTACGTATCACTCGATAAAGACAAAAATTAATATCTACAGATGCTCCACCGAAAAATAAGTGTCTTTCTTTTTTTATTTTGATATTTTGGTGTCAGAATCGATTTTATTAAATATAGTCCATTACCGTCCGTATGAGTATTTAATTATTATAATCCCAATGAAAGTAACGGCCACATCCGATGCGGCGTCATACAAATACCCCTCCAGTGTAGATATATTAGGTAATATAATATTCTAATAAAATTATCAGAAACGAAATATCCGTATTACTCTGTATAATAATTGTACTTATGCAAAATGATCGAACTTTACAATTGTTACAATAATAGTTTTCATAGTAAAAATTAATGTCACTATAATTATATTATAAAATCAAATTTTAAAATAAAATTTTTAAATTAATATTGTAAATGCTCAGTAACGATTAAAACATTAACGACATTATTAATATCAGGTCCAAAAGAAAATTCTAATTAGAAATTAACAATTAACAATAATTATTTTCTACTTCCTTCCTTCCAGTAAAGTGTTTGTTATTTCCAATTAAGAAAAAAAGTGTCGGTAAATAAAACTTTACTGTTTATAATGAGTTTAATCTAAAAAATACACACACACATAAATGGAGCCAAACAGATACAAAAACAATAGCATTATCGTTAACTAAATAGTCTTAATTATTATACCACACTCACAAAAGGGAAAAAGACCGTAAACTTTATTATTATTTAACTCCGTTTACTCCGCTTTATTAATTTAAAAATTTTTTATGGGCTTAAAAAGTTAATTTAAAAATTTACTATTTTTATTTAAAGTAGGTATGTAGGTACTCCATATTGATTTCAATCTTATAAAATATGCAAATTAATAATAACAATGATAACGAGTGTGGTGTATGGAATACTGAAATCGCCTGATAACATAATCGTGACCTCTAAAGAATACATTATTCCGTTTAATAAATCATTTATACAAATGCTAAAGGTATTTTTACATAATTCGACAGAGTTTTGGCAGAGTGACTTAACCCACAGTTTTTGCGAAAATGAGTTATTCTAACTATCTTATGCATCTAGGGCAAAAACATCATCTGTTAAAATCTGGTAACAATATTCTGGTTTTTCAGAAAAATCGATTTGTATTTCCGCGAAACGTATTTTTTTATAGCTTGGCGACAACACAAAATGTGCTCTCCTGTAAAATTTCGCCTGTGCTTATCTGCAAAAACTGCGTCGATATAATATGCAAAACCTAAATTAATAATTTTAAAAGTTTCACTAACTTTAAGCGACGATTTAATAATAGATTTAGTGTAAAGTAACTTTTAAAATCGATTGTTTTACTATGCCAATAATATTGTAAATAATTACTAGTTTTCTTTAATTTAATGTATCTTTAGAGTTATTATTGTAACCAATCCTCGACAAGTTAAAAGAAATTTTGAGCGTTTACTTTTTAAGCATGTGACATTTCGTATGCAGATAATTTTTAAAAATATATAGTTATTTGTGTAATTTAAAGAATGCCATAAAATTCGAATTATTAATAATTTATAAAGAATGTTATACTTCACCCTCGCTACGATAAAAGTTTAAACATTGTCATTCAATATGATGTATTAATACACGTTGGATATTAGATTGATCGCTGTCAACGTTAATAAAACGTTTCCAGAGCAATATAAAAAATTATTTTATACTAAACTGAATAAAAATACAGAGTACATATATTTTGTATAGAGAAGGTTTCTCAATTATAAAGAATAGTGCCTCCATAGAACCCTTATTTTAATTCTACACATTTAGTCTGCGTGAAGTAGAGTTAATTGTCGAGTCGCATATAGGTACCTAATTCAATACTTTTGTGCTTCACGTCGTAACTTTATACTTGCTATATAAGCTCTACATTAAACTATTTGATGTTATGCATGATAAGAATACTAGTTTGTTACATTATTATTATTATTATTATGATTATTAGCGAATTTCATCTTATAACAGAACCAGCAATAATAATATGTATATTTCATACATATAAAATATTTTATCTCTACGTATTGGTTAATTTTCAATCGCTTCTACGTTAAACAATAAATTTTAGAAAAAGAAAACTTTCGTTCGTTGTTGGAAATTTTTTTTAATAGCTTACGGCTACTTCTTGTTTGAATTAAATTGAGTTTTGCATTTTTAATATAACGAATGAAATTTTAACAACACAATGAGTAAAATTATCCATTTTTTTATCATTTCAGTAGGAAACAAATAAAGATTTAAATTAACGCAAGCTTGCGGAGTCTAAATTTTCTGTAACCACATGCTTCTTAAATATATATTTTGTCGATACAAAGTAATATGTCATAGGATTTCTTTAGTATTCAAATTTAAACGCTCGGAAAATATTTTTCTTTAAAGTGTCAATTTTTTTGTCACTCGGGTTAAACCCAATTCACTCACTTGAATAACCTATCATCTTTTTTTATTTACGAAAACTTGTTTTTCATTTAAGAAAACTTCTCTGAAAATAACAATCAATCAAGTTTATTTTACCAGCCCCCGTTACACGCCTATAGGTATATTTTTGGTGCAAATGTAAGATTTATATTTAGCACTGTTTTCGACATATGTTGCTGATCGGTTTGCGCTTTAATAGAAAAAAAATACGTTTAATCTTAAGATTTAACGATAATTGATTGTTTATATATTTTATTTTAATGTGATTGCCTACGTAAAACTCAATCAAACATATTCTAAGTTTATCGCCGTTTGTAAAAACTTTTCTTGCAGTTTTCCACTTTCGGTATCACTTTTGGAGCTTAACAGTGTCTACCATTTTAACGCCAAAATACGCTAATCTTGTAGTGACAGCACGACAGCAGACGGGCGGATTCAAGACGCGATCCGTTAAAAGGCTTAGGAACAGCTGCATCGCATTTTAAATACTTCTTAACCCGAGTTATTCTGCATATTTTATAGCAGATTATGGCAATATTTCAAGCTTCTACTCGCACTATCTCTATCCCTTTAAGTATTCGGCTTTTTACAAATGAGATATGATGTGGATTTTTTAAACGAACGACACTAAAACTCGGTTGCTAATATCCTTCACGGTATAATTCTAATCTAATAAATTGATAGTAAGTAGGCGTTTTTATTATTTCGTTAGGTATAATAGTACAGATTTACATTTTTCTTTTCTACGGCTTAAATATCATCAATCTTGTATTTATTTATAGATTAAATAAATTTTAAGTTTAATCAATCGATTAAACTTACAAACTATACATCCAGAGAAGATAAAAATAATGTAGCACAAAAGCCTTAGGTAATTTTAAAAGATTTTTTAAAAGCATTAAAAAATCGTCATTAATTATAAAAATTTTAAATTAGGATTCTGGATACTAATTATTGTAACCATAAGCGTTCCACTTAACATTAATTATTTCAGTACTCGATCGATCACTTTTATAAATTCCATTTTGATTAAATAGCAGTCATTTGTCGAGTAAAAGGCTTTCAGCTTTTATTTGGGACTACAGCATTCAATAATGAGATTTTAGTAAGACTATATAACGGATTTAACAGGTTTTGGCATTCTAACAAATTTACTTTAGTTAGCAGAACTAAGCCGCACCGTCAATTAGGAATTTGGAGTTAGACCTCGTTACACAGACTTTTGTTTATTTGCTCATCCTGCGTTAATTTGAGACGTTTCCGAATAAACCAAGAATTAAGTACGGAACTACAGCTCAGGGAAGTCTGGCAAAATTTACATTTCTAATTGAAGCTTGAGAATTACAAATTAATTTAAAGTTCATTTTATAAATTCGGTCATTGTTTTTTTTTTCTATATATATAATACCTAAGTAGTTGAGCAGGAGTTATCTCTGTATTATGATTTATCAAAGTTAAGTTGTAAATATTATTTTATCTCACTATTTACAAATTGCCCGTCTACGTTAACTTGGTAAACAAGAGTTCCAGCGCACCCCAAGTATTTATTATCAATTTATTACCAAATTGTAAATTATTAAACAATTTACGTCGCATCACTAAAGTACCTATCTATATATTTACTTCTGATGTAAATTTTCAAACTCTACCTTGATAAACTGTACCGCTTGTAGCGCTAGCATAACTTTGATACAATTCATTGATGCAATGGTAAGCCGACCATATGAGCTCCAATTAGAACGTTTATTATTAAGCGTCTATATGTTTAAAATTTATTAATCGTATTTAGGGTTACATTTTTTACTCAACATGTATTTTTATTTTAATTTCACGTGCTCTTTAAAGAAAAATGGCAACATTGCTTCATTTTGCAAGCGACATTTAATTTGTATTAAAATTGTGCACAACTTTGCTAATTTGATCGTCTTTGTATCTTTTATAATAACAAAGTTACCCCGATACTATATCGTTCAAGAAGTATGGCGCAGTGTCAACCCGCCTACGCCTGCGTATACCAAACTGAATATTAGGTACATATGTTTTAGGTCACATACTAGTGAAGGTGACATAATGAGTAAAAACCTGGTACATTGGGTACGAGTACCTATACGTTATTCACGATAGGTTCCAATTCACGTCATCAATAAAACCTTGTATTTTTACAGTACTAATCAATCGTAAACTTTCTTTGCCATGTAATATGTGTGCAGGTCATATGTCATCGGTGGAATACGGCACATTCAAAACTTTAAACCGAACATTACAAGTATACAATTTAGTAACTTTTTATGCACGACGTGCATTGAGTTATCGTGAATTACTTATATCTACCTTTGTAGGGCTTATTAATTTTGCAATTTCACAAATAAAATGACAAGTTTGCACCCCTATAACTCATGAACTATGACCAGATAAACGAAAACGAGAAATATAAAATTTATAATTTTTCTGCTGTTTCGATCGCCAAATTAAATACGTGGCTTTTGTAAAATAGAAACTTGAAAGCTTAAAAATGCACATCAGGTCCTTTAATTAATCTTTTTGAAAGCGGTTTCTTGTGCTGCATTACTAAAGAATTATAAATTGGATAATGTTAAAATTATTTCGACAATTCATTTGAAGTAGGTACAGTCAAGTTCATATGTTTTGTCCCGCGAGATGTGATCTCAGGCCAACGAGCGACGAGAGAGGATCAAAAGGAATGAAGGGTAGCAGTTGTTTTTGAATTGCAAAAAGGGATACGTCGGATAATAAATAAAAACGGACTTTTTAGCCTTTTACGATAAAAATGAATACAGGCGGCGGGACAAAAAGTATGAACTTGACTGTATCTACACATAATGTAAACAAGGACTTCTATTTTAACATTAATTTGAATATTTTTTATAAGTATACTTATTTGTAAACTCGAAATTACCACAAAAAGTACACATAAAATGTTTTTATTACGTTATCCTGTTGTAATTAGGATTCTGTTATTTTTACACAAATTTAGCCACTTTATAATAATTGCTTCAACATACTTAGTAAATTTCTAAACCGATGCTTATAATAAACATTTTAACCGTAATTGTAGTATGTTGAAGTTGTACCCGAATCTGGATAAGATTTAAAAAGATACGGGGAAATAAGTTCGCGCAAACTAAAATAAAAGTCTCCGAGTTTTAGTGGCCTTAAACTAATATCTGTGGAGCAATAATTTTATGGCCAAGTTGTTGCAGATCACAAATCGTCGTTTGTGTCACCTTTACATAGAAAAGAATACTTTATTTGCTCCTAAATCAAGAAAAGTTCAGCAAAATTTTTAGTACGACGTGTGCCAATATTATTCCTATAAGTACCTAATGATTTATTTCAGTTTGCATTTGTGTAACAGCCGTTCGTTACTGAAACTGACATTGAAACATTTACGTTATAATTTAAACTTTTCTGGTCTGTTTACAAAATTTATGTATATTAATACGTTTAATTAACCAACTTTCTGAATATTACATCAGTTATTAATAAAATTAAAATTGGATTAATGTAAAACAACATAATATTATACTACATAACTTGATAAATCAAATGGAGGTACATAAAATTAAATTATTTTATTATTACCGCAAGCTTTGATATGTCTTACTTTCATATCATTTTATTAAATATTTTTCATGAATTGCCTTAAAAAAAAACCTTTTAAAACCTATTGAAAGGTTTTTATAACGTTCGTTGTTAAAAAAATAAATAAATATTTATATTAATATTTAATAAAAATTAAATAAACAGAAAAACGTTTTTAAAAATTTAATTAATTGCAAACTCTCTGTGAAAATTAAAATTTTTTGCTAATTTTTACAAAGAACAAGTACTTTATTTACTAAACAGTAAAGTTATAAAAACACTATTTTAGAAACCCTTTCTATGTCAAACACAGGCAAATTTTATTACTTAGGCGAATTAAATTAATCGTTTAGACGACCTTATAGCTTTAAAAATAATTGACACTCGTATTTAATTATACCTATATCACAAAGAAAGTTAGGTAGTTATAAAAATATGTTTTTTATATCAGTAATAAATATTCTATTTAAAGGCATTTAAAAAAAATCGATGACGTTTAATTTAATTTCTTAAATATCTATAAGTTAATTTGTTAAAATGCTGAAACTTTTAATTACTTTTTTTACACGATTATTGAGTCTTCAAATGCTGTAGGAATGTTGCGTTTAAAGTAACATTTACACCGGACCAAATTAAAGAATTTTGGAGCAAAATCGCCGCTATTTCTTTATTTTTTTGACATAAAATGCAGTTTTATTGCAAAAAGAAATAACACTCCCATATCCGGATTTTTCTCATATCCGGATCACTCCCGCCCACATTAGTCCGGATATGAGAGAATCTACTGTAATAGGAGTTATTTTAATTTTCAAGCCATATTTTTAAATTATCTATACTTTTCTTTATCATGAAGAAAATATATACTTCTAGGATATTTATACTTAATATATACTTCTATTCGTATAAATAAGTGATTCGTAAACATTAGGTACTAAACCATGTTTATCTCTATTAATTGTCTATAGGTATAAGTATTTGGCCCTTATTCACTGAACTATCTTTTTTACATAGAAAACATAAACATGTACGTCGATTATTTAGTAAATAATTGCAATAAAAAGTAAAACAAAAAAATGACAAAAATTGTATTCCATTCAGAACATGGCATATTTAGTAGACGTATATAACACCACTTAAGAAATTTTGTAAATTGATTTTGTTGAACTTATATTAAATAAAGAAAAACAAATATCATAATAAAAAATATAATAATCGATATAAAAATACGAGAAAGCATATTAAGCGGGAGCATCTTAATTAGATTTAACTGTATTTATAAAGATTTCCTTTACGAAGGAAATAATATAGGGATCGAATTTGCGTAAAATTTTACTAGTTTTCGCTTTGTCCTTATAAAAAATTAACATTTACGAAACCGATCGATGCTGAAAATTTATTTTCGCCGCCATTTTTTGAAAAATACGACGGTTTCCCCAACACTAATTGGCGTAAACTTTGGATATGCGTTATTCTGTATATTTTTTGAACACGATGGTGAAAACATTTTGATAAACTTAAGAATTAAATGAAATTAAAAGAAATTAAATGATTAAAAACAAAACTATTAAACATAAAGTTTTAAATCGAAATATGAATAGATGTGTAGGTAATTGAATTTTATACGTTTGTGTAAATGTCAATTTTTAAGGTTTTGTTTTACAATGCTGGGATGCCGGTTTTTTAAGTAGGTAATCTTTTTCCTTCTTTTATATTATTCCAAGTAAATTCTCCAATTTCGATTTCATCTACCTCATTTTAGCAGCTCTCATGTCTTCATTTCTTTTTCTACGGCGGCGCGGCGACGCGAAAGACTTATTCTCCAGGGTAACGTACTGTACTACACAGAATAAAATTTAACGATGCCTCAAATATTACCTATTAATGTAAATACACGCAACAAAAAATAAATTGAAGGAGTTATTTTAAGATATTCTCGTCGAACATTTTCAATAAACTTTAAAAACAGGTAATACTCGATATAATTGTATAAAATATAAACGATGTTCATAAGTTGATACGTGGATAATCGAAGCCTATCGATAATTTCCAAAGGATATAGAAACCGAAATCCTGAATATTAACCAAAAAAATTAAAATTTTAATCTCGAAAACATTGTAGAATTTCTAAATAATTTGGGAAACTTAACTGAAGTATTAGTTTCCAAGAAGATGAGAACGTTTACGTTTTTCACTTTGAGTAATCACATTTGTACATTTGCAACGGTTTCTATTTACACTTTAAAGTAAGAAAACCTTGAAACCCTTGAAAGGTAACCTTGAAATTGCATTAAATATTTTACTGCATGTTACATATTTTAAAGTTTTAAACAATATACAAAAATTAATGCGTTTTAATTCCAATGTTATTTAAAATGTATACAAAATGCAATGCAAAATTTAGCTCAGCAGTTGTTCAGCACAACTAGTAGGTATTGTAAGTTAATACATTAATCTTGTTAGTGTATCTGAATCATTATTTATTTGGACATATTTTTATTAGGACGTTAAGAACCACAATAATTTGGAGATTATGTAGGTACATACGTATATATGTCATATAATGCTCTAGTTGTGAAGCACTGTATAATAACTTACATGAATTTATTGTTTTGACATTTAATATTAATCTTATTATCTTTAATTTCATGATATGTATACATAAACGTGCCTATTATCCACGTACGTTATAAAACTCAAATATTATGTTATTACTTTTCGTTATCTTAAACAATTTTACGCTAAATGAATTTGATCTCCATGTCCTTTGAACTTAAAACCGCATAATTTTCATTGATGCGTATTTCTAAAAGATCCTATCTATTAGAGTAGGTAACCCACACACCATTGACAATTTGTCAATAAATGTTCGACCTGTTGTAGATGGTGTTTTAACGGAATTGGGCGAAGTCGGCGAATTATTTTCGTAAAATGTTTGTTAACTGGCCGACAACACATGAATTTTATATTAAAAATGCTTTTAGTTTACTTATATTAAACTCAATATTTAGGAATCATTACTGTCTGTGCTTATCCCAAATAGGTACCTATATAAAAATATTAATAATGTAATAAATTGTATCTATGTACCTAACTGTCATTTTATTATGATTTCATGAAAAATAGCAGTTAATTTGAAATAATTTATAGATACAATTTAATACAATTCAGATAGGTACTTCATTAATTGATGAATTTATAAATAAAACTAAACTATTAAGTATGTAATTTTTAATGCCGTCCTTTATTTACTTTCCGTATTTGCTATGTTTTTTAAAAGCAATATCCAACGATATACAGCGTGTATTCTAAAACGTGTAGCCCAACTTTACAGGCGTCTTATAGACGTATTATAGCCCTTCAAGCTAGAGGACTTCGAAATATGTCATAAAACAGTCAATGCGGCGAAAAATGGAAGCATGCTTTACCTCAAATGGTTCACATTTTGAACATCTTTTGTAGTTAAAACTAAAAATAAAAAGTAGTAAAAAATCGTGTGGTTTTTCTTGAACTATTCGAAGTCCTCTAGCTCGAAGGGGATGCATTTTCGGACACATGTTTATATTTAAAAAAAAAGTCTTATTTTGACGTCTATAAGACGCCTGTAAAGTTTGGCCGAATGTTTTAGATACAGGCTGTATATTTTGAATTAAACAACAGTAACGATACAGATATTTTGTATAAATAACTAGATAACTAATTATCTTATAGGCCAGTATATTGGATGCCTACTTATACAGGTATATAATTTTAAACTTTTTCATTAAAGTTTTAATAATTTTTCTACCGAAAATTTTAATTCCGTGAATTTAAAGTGCTCTCTATCCCGATTCGTGATGCGAATAAAACGACAGGACAACTGACGCGTCCATGGGGAATTTAATAAGTCCGCCCTGACCCAATAAAAGTCACAGCGGAGTATTTTCCGACAAAAATTATAAAGTTGGTAAAGTGTTCCAGACAGAGACTAACCTTTATACCTTTTTTTCGTATTATACAGGAGGCTTATATATTATTTAGACGCAACAAATTTAATAATTTGTTTTTTAAGTAGATACCGTATTCTTTTCATTTAGAAATTATTGGTGATGACTAACTAATCTTATGTGAAACATTTTTATAGACTAAAAAATATAATAACAACACATGTCGATGGATTCTAGTGTAACACGCTGTAATTTCTGTAAATAGGTTTGACTTTAGTACTGTACGGCAAAGTTAAGAATACTTAATCATCACGATAATTCATATCACGATTACAATGGAAATTTCTCAGTTTTGTACAGGTAACTACCAATATCGTAAGGTTACTGCAAAAATCAAATAAGTTACATAACTAAATTTTGACAAAACTGCGTTTAAAATTTTGAATGAAAATTCAAAATCAATATAAGATTTTAAATAGTTCGACTAAACAATTTAAAGTAAGTTAAAGACTTATCTTGTTCTGACAGTACGTTCTTTATACCTATAAATACATACGTACATATTTTTTAATATAAATTTCCACATTTAACTCATACTACAAAAAAGTAAAGGTATCTTCATTTTGTAGCAATATCACAATATATTTTTAGTTGTTTATACTATGTACCTATGTAACTTAATTATTTTGGTCTATGTATGTCAGTAGGAACTTTGTTGAAAAACGTAAACGCAAAGCCTTACATAATATGTTTCAGTATTTTAAGCCTTACAAAAACATTTTATATTCCCACAGCAGTGAAAATTCAAAAGTCAAAATAAAGGTTGAGGGTCTAATTGTTTTAAATTATTAATCCAGAGCCATTTGAATACTCTTATTGGCAACTCTAAACTAAAGATATCTAATAAACAAACTAGGCAAACCCTACCTATTTAATTTGTTGGAGAATATAATATATATCTTCTAAATTAAAAATTACTTACAAGGAAGGTTAGGTAGGTGGAAATCTCAGAAAATTTTGAAACTTTGCAGGATTGTAGTACTAGTCAACCCTAATCTAAAGCCGTATTCAGTTCGTGCTCTTACGCGGTTTAAGAGGATGAAATCCACCCTTAAAAATCGGAACTTTTTTCGATTTTGCTTATTATCTGTGAAACAACAAGAGCTATCGTCAACAAACTATATATTTTTGTAAATGGCTGTACAAGACATACATAATGATACAAAAATTAGAGGTGAAAATTTTAAGGGGTGGTACTGTGCGTCCGATGCGGACTAGTGGACGCTTAGCTTAACAATGCTGCCGCTGCGACTGCCACTTGTCTGTAACAGACTATAAGAAAAAAATTAGAAACTTCAAATTTTTCCTTGTATTTCCTACCTTTTTCTTGTTATTATTTTCCCTCTATAGTCAATTTCCAGCGTAGATTATTCCGTTGACTGCAAATTTTTATTATTACATACCTATACCTACGTAAGGTAAAATTTCGTTCGCGAAATTGGACCGTTGAATTTTTGAGGGGAGCCCTAACCAAGACCCTAACCGAGACCCTATCCGAAAACCTAACCAAACTCTGATTTTCAGAGAATTTGTGTCAGAGTTTAAAAGTTCATGTATTTACACTTTATAAAAACATGGAGAGTTAGTCGACAAAGAAAGCGGTTCAAGAAATTCTGCGGTATAATGGCAGTAGATAGTGATTATTCAAATAGTTTTAATGCATAAAAAATACATAATTTTAAAATAAATTTCCCAAAAAGTACAAATTTTAAAAATTTTCGGTCTTTATCTGTCAATTTTTTTTATCAAACTCCACTACAATCCCTGAAATAGCCCAAGCTCCCAGCGCACAAAACTACGTCACAACACTACTAAAATTTTCTTAGTGTGTTTAAGGGTTAATATGGTGGGAAATATCCAACCGGTGATAGACAATTGAATTTTTGTTTTAATCATTTTTGATAAACTTGACACTTGATAAAATGTATTATAGACTTTAGAGAAATATCAATTATTTAGAATTATTGTGGTCTGCCTGGCAAACCTGGCAGTCCTCCCTTCAAATGAATAAATTATCAATATGTTACCTACTGTATAAAACTGCATCGCGTTGTTTTTTTTTCAAATCATAGTTTTAATTGTCCTTTACATGAATACATATGTCTGTTGATGTAAAAATGTACCCAAGTATGACAAAATTAAGGGTGAAAATCCTAAGAGGTGTCAATTTTTGTATCATAATGTAGGTCTTGAACAGTCTTTTACAAAAATATACAGTTTGGTGGCGATAGCTCTTGTTGTTTCACAGATAATAAGCAAAATCGAAAAAAGTTGCAATTTTCAAGGGTGGATTTCACCCTCTTAAACCGCGTAAGAGCACCAAATGAATACGGCTCTATATTAGGGTTGAGTAGTACTACAATCCTGCAAAGTTTCAAATTTTTCTGAGATTTCCACCTGCCTAACCTTCCTTGTTAGATAGATATGTGATATACTAAATAGCTATAGTAGCTACATATTATATTAGTTGAATAAAGAATGACAGATTTTCAGGTTACTGTACCAAAAAGTGAGCAACAATGTTGTAATATCATAAAATGTAATTATAGTTGTATATTATATCGATAAAACTACTTAATAAGTAAATTTTCTACGAGGAATTTCGTAATAAATTAAATAACTAAGTAGTAGGTAGATATGAATTATCGTTACTAAAGGTCATTCAAATTTTGTTCCGATGCACGTCATCGATAAAAGATTGTTTCACACGGTGATGTATTTCCTTTTACCTTGTATTTTTACAGTATTTTTATTCTCTATGCCGTGTAATACGTGTGCAGGTAAATCATCGGTAGAATACGCCAATTTCCAAACTTGACTGGAATGAGTTACAAATATACAATCAAAGAACAAAATTTGAATGACTTATAGTTTATTAGAAATATTTTTCACATAAAAATATATACGCCTAGCACAGTATTATTTTCTTACCTATAGAAATTCAAATTTAAAGATAAAATATTATTTTGAGTATCTCACGTCTATAGTCGCCTATACTACTGTTATTGATCGCTAGATTATTGAAAATGCAACCCAATTTGAATAGAAATTGCTGCATTTATACAAGATTCCCTTCAGATCTTTACAAATTCTATTCAAAACTGGATATAAAATATGCTTAGAATTGTATTTTTAGGTTTATTGCTCTTATTTTATCTCCATTATCCAATTTCAGAATTCCAACTGTCCTTTCCTTTTATGTCTCTGGCAGTTTTCTTTCTAACGCAGTTTGGCGTTTCAATGGTTTCCGGTTTACTAGAAGAAATTCACTTTCTGATAAAATAAACTTTCATAAAATTATAATATCAGAGATAACCTAACAAGAAGATATGTAAGAATAAGCAATTTAAAATTTGCCTGGCATTCCTATGTTAAATAATATTAGGTAGATATTGTTTTAAAAGTGTACGTTTTTTAAAGATAAAATTGTATAACAACAATAATAATAACAGGCACAGTTATGCATTTATAACTTTTATAGTTGAAATATTTTAAATGTTTTTTTGTGATTTTGCTGTTGTTATTGCTACGCAATACACAATTCGATATTTTTATAGACATTTTTATGTTTATATTTTTGTAAATATCAAAAGAATTAAATTTAAGTCCTAATAGTATTTAACAAGTATTTAACTACCTACTAATACAGAAAAACAAATTATCGGTCATGCTTAATAATGTTGGAAATTATTTTTAGCGATTTCAATATATATGTATAATTATTTAATTATTTTTAATACCTTGCGCCGATAAAAAGCTTACTATTTTATAGTTTAAACGTATGTTTTGGCCTTTTGTTCAAAGTCTACTCCAGAGTTTTATATAATAAACTTATTTTAATGGTAATAATAACATTTTATTCATATTAATAAAACACTGAAAAGACCTCCCACAAAAGTCGAAATATACTTAAGTTAAAAAGTATAAAATAAAAGCATTTCTGTTGGCGTAAGGTATTAAAAATAATTAAATGGCCAGTTTAATTTTAGCACTTATGTTAAAAATATTCCACCTATATTTTTCGAACTATTATAGATAACACCATTTCTACGACACGGATTAATTTCAACGATAGGGATAAAATGCAATAAACCTCTGGCTCAAATTGAAATCGTTCGTGTGTAATAGTTTCGATCTATCAGCTAGTGTGGTAAATGATGATTTGTTTTGTTCGAACACATTATTTATACGATACTACTTGTTTACACCGAAATAACTTTAATTGACGCATAATTAATTTTACTTGGTTTTTCATTATTTGCATATACTCTTGAATAAACGTTTTTAAATAGAATTACTTAAACAACGACATTAACAAATTAATAAAGTTACTTAGGTAATTAATAATTCAATTATTAACGTACGTATATAATTATTTATGTAGGTAACCTTTACGGCAATTAAAAATTTTAATAGTTTTTGCGAACAAATATGTAGATATTTTTTTGTTTCTATGTTATTTATTTTAAAAATATTTTATCTCTTTTGTAATCTGTTTATAATAAAAATTTCTAATTCAGAATTTTCTGCGAATAATCACAATGCCGTTTAACTAACAAATTAATCACAGAAATGTAGGCTAAGATGAATGACTAGTGAAAATGCAAATTAAGCTTTGTTTCAATTTGGATAACATGTTTTACGACGAAGAATGATATTTGATGTTACTTCACAACGCCACTAATACGACGGAATCCGAGATTTACGATTTTCGTTACTATTGCAATGAAAATTTACATTTATTGTCAATATTACAGCACCCTGTAAAAATTATACCATGGCGTAAGTAAAACTTATAGTATTTTAAAAATTTTTAATAAAAAAGCAGGAAACTTAATTTACATTTGATTGCCTATAAATTAATATTTCAATTTTTTCAATTAGAGAATGGTTTTACTGGCGGCGCGCGTTGCGGTGCGCGGCGCGACGTTGATTAAATAACGTATTTCTAGTATTAGCACACAAAACAAGTAAATTTACATATATATATATATATAGTATAAAATTATTATATCTTAATTTATGTATGTACTTACTTATAAATAAAAATATATGTATATATTATTGTATAAATACATACCTACATGTCCAAAAAATTATTTTTAAAATAAGATTACTTGACCTTATTCGGCATCAAAGTAATTACCTATTTCAATCAATTAGTTTAATGGCAATTCATTCGAATAAAAAAAAAACTCGAAATATATGTATTTCATAGGATGCCTCATGAACATCGAATTTGTTTAAAAACTGAGTCAGTACGAGATTGAATCGAACGAGCTCGTATAGATTTTTAATACCGTTAATGGAGCGATCGACGAGACGAGTTGGTCTAAATACCCACGTAAAAATACGAAGAATTCGGGCTTGATAACCTTGCAAATCCTTTTGTTCAATTTAATGTTAACAATTCCAAGCGATAATTTGTTTTTAAATTTCATCTAATGCATTTGTACAGGGTGTTTCATTGAGAACGGACCAGCCAGCGCAAGGCGATAAAAGGCCTAAATACGCATCGAATTGACCCCCACATGTGTTTCGCCCATAGGCGAAATTTGTTAGTTTAGAAGTTATTTAGGTTTTAATGTATTTTTAGCGAAACTCCAGTTTTGCTCACAAATTTCATTATTCTGGCTAAATTATTGGTATTAGCATCATGATATTTTTATAATCGTAGCCCAATAATGGACTACAATCAGGCTCGGTTAGTGTTGTTTACTTTGACTTTATTGAAAAAATACTTTTTTAAACATTTTTTCGATTAAAATTTAATAATGGGATTTTCGCTTTTTTCACTTTGCACACAATTTTCGATCTGAAATCATGGGACTAGCGCAATGAAATTTTTATAGGGTTGATTGCCAGTAAAGGTGCGAAGATTTTTAAGAAGAATACTAATTTTTTTCTATCTTTTTAATTTTTGTTAATAGTATTGTGAAATTAAGGAATAATTTTCGCTTTAATAAATTTTTAAAAGATTATTAGTTTTGTCGCAAAACACTTTTGGTTCGAATAAAAGATATTGTTCAGGATGATGGACCCGTTATAGTGCTAGTAAGTCGTGGCACTAGTACCAGCACTTTAGCCGAAATGATGATTGTCGACAAAACCGCAGTTTAGACAAAAATACCTACATTAAAACTTAAATAACTTCTAAACTATAGAAATTTCGCCTTACACATATGAGAATCAAATCGATGCGTATTGAAGTCTTCTATCACCCTGCGCCGGCTGATCCGTTCTCGATGAAACACCCTGAGTAACTATGACAACAACTTTATGAATTTTTATAAGATTTTATTGGACGAAAGTTCAAATGATTTATCTATAAACCAATCGCAGACTACAGATTTCGTGCGACCAATTCATAATTAAAGATCATTTTTTAATCACATAGAGATCTAAAGAGTGAAGAAACATGTGCCGCTTATTTAAACTTCCAACTTTTTAAGTACATATGTAGTTTTACCTCTTGACAATGAAGGATTTTAAAAATAATTAAGTTTAATGAAAATAAAAATTGTATAACCATCTCTCGCCGCTATCTAAGGAATGATAGACAATTTCACTACACTCTGAACGTATACGTATTACAAAAATTGTATTACATACAAAAACTAAAAAAATCTTTAATCTTAAATTTATAATGCTTCGAAGTAGATAGTTACACGAACCTTAATGGCGTAGGCGATAGAATAAAATATATCGCATGTAATTGCTAACAAGAATTTAAAGAAAATTTAAGTCTTTAAAAGCACTTTGTTAAACGCTCACTCAAAGCGTAATTTATACATCAACTTCTTTAAGTAGATAGATTTCATTTTAAAATTATATGAAATACCTATGTAACGCTAATAATAATGATTTTTAAAATGTTCCGTATTCATTTCTAACGCTTTCATTGATCGCTCTCGTCTTCAAAATTGAAAAACTTAGATTAGTTTCAGTTTGTCTTGAAATATACTTCTTTTTGAATATATAAGATTTCAGAGAAAAACATGTAAGACGAGCAATGTTGTGCTTATCATAAAATAAAATCAAAGGTATTATTTGAGATAAGTAGACGAGCAAATTAAAAAGTTCAATGGAAAATGTAAAAGGCAGGTACCTCTCTATAATTTAATGTGCTTACTTAATAGGTACGACAACATAAAATAATCTTACGTACCACCTGCATACTGAATATCAATTAGGAACTAAGGAAATGAAACGGCAAGGATATTATTTTTCAGCCATTTTTAAATGAAATGCTTATATTTCATATTTAAATTTTACCTGGTATCGATTAGCGGAAATTATAGTTGTCGTTAGGTTAATTTGTCGTTTTAATTAACATATGAAAACGAAATAAGAAAAGTTGTTCAGATATTATGTAACGACAGCACCGAGCGCAATATTCGTATCCGAGAGATTTAAAACTTCCACCTAGTAAGTAGATAAGCCCAGCTTTAAATTCCAAATACTTTTTCCGCTTTAAAAATTGTTTAATTTACATTTTTTAACTTTTTTACTGCTCGGTTATTTATTAAATTATAATTAAACTACATGCATTATGACAGTGGAATCGCTGTATGTTTGTTTTATGTCCTGGCTAATGAATACTTTATTATCTTTTTATTAGTTCAATATAATTTAAAAGGATTAATACATATCGAAATACTATCAGTTGATTAATATCCACAAACAAATACCGCTTATGTAGCTACCTATAAATTAGTCCCAAAGTTACGTTAATAAAATGCTATAATTTAGAATATTTTATAATATTTTAATAATTATTTGTATACCTACTTACAATTAAGTATATCTAACAAAGATTATTTTGAAATTATTAACAAGTTACCGATACCTCTAAAAGTTTACTCAACCTCGAAACGGTTTTTACATTTTAACTGAAAAATGAAAATTACTTTCAATTAATTTGCATATAATAAGGCCTCTAACAATAAGAGATTTTTTAGTGTGTATTTGACAATAAGTTGATTTTCACAGATAACTGAATTTTATAGGTATTATGTAAGTAAATGACGTTTTTTAACTAATCTCGCTGTAGATGGAAATTCTGTATAAAAACAAACCCCAAAATCATTTGTCTTTATATTTTAACGAATTGGTAGAACGAAGCGTATTTCCTGTTAATTATAAATTCAGACTAAATCTAAAAGACACGACATTAATTTATCTAAGTAGAATGCAAGGATTAATTTGGTTTAAATGTTTAAGTAGAATTCCATTTAAGATGATTTTATTAAAAGCCTAAATTAAATTTATCTTTTATTCGTATGAATAGGTAAATATTAAACTTGGCGTCAATACGTACCGATAATACAAGAAAGCTAGCAATTTGTGATACAATTATGTAGTACGTAGGTATTTATAATGTAGCTTAAGTGCTTAATAAGTGCTTTTAAATGTATAATAATATAAAACATAAATTTAAACAAAACGAAACACATTTAGTGGTCAATGGTCCTTGTATAAATTCATTTAACAAAATTACCACACAAACATTTTATAAGATTGATTGTAGAAACGAGTTAGTTACGTGTTAATAAATAAAATGAATGTTAAATTGTAGACGATTTATATAAACATTTGAAATCGTTAATCATAGGAAACCTTTATAATGTTGAAATTGCGTGTAGAGATTTCTCTTCTACTTAAATTATAACTTTGTTGTTTCAATTCTACAATACTAAATTAGAATTCATTATCAGACTCGTCGTAAGGACCTTTACAAAATTTACTTAGGTATGTGAAACATGATTTTAATATAATAGGAGTAGGTATTTATTATTTAATCGTTTGTATCAAAATATTATTACTTAAAAGTGATTTTCTTGCATAGTTATTATTCAGTTTTAGTTAATTTAATAGGAGTATTATTTAACAGGCTAATTGAAAGAAAATTTACAATGAACTTTGTATATAGCGTTTTATACCTAATAGTTAAATAGGTAATTAAAAGAAACACAACTTAAAAACAAATGTTTTTTTCCTCCAGCTTATTTTGTACCATATCCAATAAATACAAAATGTAGATAACATTAATAGAAAATAATTACGTATAGAGATATGAGAATGTCAAACTGAAAATATTTTGAAAGCTAATCCGAATATTGAATACCTATGCTATAAATTATTACATTTCAATAAGAAATAAAAATGTTATTTAAAAAATTGATTTTTATTTTTCTACTTTAGGAAATACCTCAGCAAGAGAACGTTGCGTCATAATAATAAAGTGTACCTATAGAAACTTTTGGTAGGTATTATTTGACGTAGGTAATCTATACGCCACGAAGAGATTTCCCACTACTTCCTAGACACCCGGTATTGCGAATAAAAGGTGTCCTTCAAAGGAGCCAAGGTGGCACCTTAATAACCAATAGCAGGTAGATTTTAAATCACCCACATATGATTGGGTACTTTGATATTTTACTTCAATTAATCAATTTAGAATTCGTAAGCTCTTAATAGTTAATAAAAAAATTTATAATTTTATAATAATTCAGCTACAAAAGATACAAAGTTTGTACACTACTTACAAACGTAAACTATCTATATTACGTTCCGAATTTACCTAAATCATAATTATAACGAACGATATCATTAATAATTTTAGAGATGAAGCTTTACCTCAACCGTGTCAGCACTTCAGCTACCCTTAATCATAATTATTTATCTAACGACCCGTGCTAACCTATCAAATCATTCTAATACTGCTGGCTAAGCTTCGTTTTGCTTTCCAATTCTACAGTACAAAATTTACTAAAACTGTTCGCATTTCTAAGGGCCGATCTTTTCATCTTCCATTTAATTTAATTGACACATATTTACTATAGAAACGTTTGTTCAAACAATTGTTTCTATGGTAAAAATTTGTCAAGTAAATTTATTGGGAGATGAAAAGACCAGCTCTTAATATCATAGATAAATGTCTTCTTATTTAATTGTAGCTTACAATTTGATTTAATTGTTGCTTTACTAAACAAGCGGCAAGCTTGTTAGTTCAGTGCGGCCCTTTAACTTCATACAATTTGATTGAAAATAATGCAATTAGGTATTTTCACAATAAAAAAAAACTATTACGTCCTATCCTAAAATATCGCAATGTTGCTGGTTTTGCAACGGGTGCGAGAAGTTTTAATTATGGCTATGCCAAAATCTGCGATTTTTAATTCAATAAACTTTACCAAAATGATTGTTGGTATGTATTGTAAAGCAAGAAGGTAAACTAGAGACACCTTATACCTGACGAGTTGTTCGAAGGCTCTTGAGTCATACTAGCTTCATACGTCAACTAAACAAGTTAGAAAATAAAGCATATCACAAGACGCGTTTTACTGACTGACCCACGAGAATATATCAATTATTCTAGATATAAGAGAATACTTTAGATTTTTTTGAAATTTTTTGCTAATATTTTTGTAATGACGCAGGTTGTTTGACTTTTTTTTTAACAGGAAATGTTCATTAACATATTTAATTTTGGATAAGATGCACGGTGACACACTGCTATACCTGATTTAAAATAAAATTTATTAAAACTTTATTAGTTTTTAAGAAAATTTAAACGAATTACGTTTCGTTATTTACAATAATAAGCTAAAAATCCTCCACCCCAACAATAAAAATTAAAATACCCCCTTGCTTTACTTTAATCTTTTTGTTAAGAAAATTTACGTCGTTTAGGTGTAAAAATCATACCTAAGTAATGAACAAACTTTGCGTTAATATGAAACTAGAATTTAATGAAAATCTGATTAATATATTTTTTAATTAGCAGAATTAGTTAAATTAGTAGAATTAGTTAGCAGAATTTTCGATCAAAAATGTTTTTATTTAATGTATGGTTTTGTTCATAATATACACATATCAAAAGAGTTGCCTATATCAAATTATCATATCCTCAAATTTTAATTTTTTTAATCATAAGCTTTAAAATTCGATGGCCATAAAACTTCTCGCACCCGGTATAAGATATTTTATATAGGTTACCTACTATTATAAGTTCGTGTTACTGTTCATTGATGCTTTTCGTAATCCATTTTACTTCATTGTTATTATTGATTCTCTGGTTATGATTGCCTATGTAGGTACTAAAGTCACGTGGATAACAATCAGTAATAAAAGCACCACATGGCGTTTTATTCAAATAAAATTATACTTAATACAATTATTACTAAATACCTAGGTTAAAATTTCTTTTATGTGAATTCTTATTTTCACATAAAAAAATTAAATTAAACAAATGTATAAAATGGAAACATTCTAAAAGCAAAAGTTAAAGTCGAAAACAAAACTAAATTTAAGTTTGTTGCCTGAAAGCAACATCGTGCATTAGAGTTAGTTGCCGGAATGAAGTTTCATAAATTACATTATATTGGGATTCTGCAATAACTTCATTATGTGAGTTTATCCATGTTGTCGTGACTCTCTAAAAAAAAAAAAAACGTCGGAACAAATTTTTTCGACAGGTTTACGTTTTTTCGCTTTATTTTTAATATTCAGTTTAACTCACCACCTTCTGAAATAATGGTGTAGGTATTTAAATAAATAAAATGGAATATTTTTCGTCTTCGCCACTTCTTAACTAAAAGTATTACAATTTCGTCCCAATTTTAAAAAGAAAAATGCCCATATACTTAATTACAAAAAGGCGGTGTGCAATAAGTGGTTTTACTATTTATTTTTACAACTACCTCAGTTTAAACATCAATTAATATTATTCTGGAGACTATAAGTAATTATATTTGTGATAATTAAAAGTATCTGTACAAACCTATAAATATTGCCTACACAAAAATAAATTCGCTGGCGAACGCTGGAAGAAAATTATTATTAATATTATAGCAAGTATCTTAAAAACCTTATCGAGGGATGTAACTGTAGTTAACGTAACTTCTGATTTATTAGTTGTTTAACTGTAAAAATGAAATTCTCACACATATCTCTAGTATTTGTATATTAAAGTCCAACGTAACCACTAAAACACGACATTTGATAACATTTCTTGATGTACTGTATAGAGTGGATTTTGTATAAAGTACGTGCTGTGACTCATGATTGTGATTTATTGCTTTAAACTGAATGAAACATAACTTCCTTTTCCGACCCTTTCGTACTCCTTTACACAAAATTGCCGAATAAAATGTAAACGAAATAATCTTAAGCGGCATTTAAAATATTTTTTATAGTATCTTATTAGTCTGCAAAGTGGTATTCCTTCCGTGGTTTTATTAAAAAAGAAATGACAAAGTTATAATTTTGTTGAGGTAGGACATGTCACATTATCACAATATTACTTTAAAGTACTAAGGCACCCTATCAACAAAAGTGCGAGCGATCACTTTCCCGACAACTAACCTAAGGTCGTTTGAAAGTGCTCATCGACAAAGTTAAATTAGTTGGATTAGATAATACACATAAACTACAGAATTTAGAATAGAAATATGTATTCTTGTCAAATAAAAATTATTGAATTACACTTAGGTCTTACCATACCAAAACAAGCCGAGTAAAATAAATTAATTAAAAAATAAACGCAGCTTTATAGTAAAAAAAAACCAAACAGATATGCATGATTTTCAAAGATACTAGGTAGGTAATTGAATTTTATTTATGCCTTTTAATTCTAAACAAAATTCAAATCAGGTACTGTTGTGTAGAGGAGTAGGCGGGTTGCGGATGGCAACGGGCCACGTTTTGTTTTTTTGTTTAGTTTGGTTTGAGTGCACGGAAAACGACATACACAACAGTGGCGACGAGTACAGGATATTCAACTTACAAGGTGAATACATTTTTCAAACTGACGTCATGGCAGAAGATAAGGTGAGCACGAAGGCAGTTCAAAGCTTTGTGATCGAATGTTTCGATTCCAATAATACAAATTGGCAAAGATGGCAGCAACGCTTTGAGGGCGCATGCAAAATATTCAATGTTCCTACAGCTGACAAGGCAGCGTTTTTACTACATTACATGGGGCCAAAGACGTTCAATATACGCTGCGATAAATGTGTACCGGACGACCCTTATACACTTACATACGAAGAAATCATAATCAAAATAGAAGAATACTACATGCCGGCACCCTTAGAAATAGCAGAAAATTTTCGATTTCAATTGCGTCGGCAGCAAGAGGGGGAGTCACTACAAGAATTTGTTGCACCATTACAAAAATTAAGCATGAATTGTAATTTTGAAAAGCACTCGAAGAAAGCACTACGAAATCAGTTTGTTTTCGGAATTGGTAGCAAGAGGGTTCCAAGCAAGACTACTAGAAACCAAAGATATTACGTTCGAAAAAGCAATAGAAATAGCAACAGCGATGGAATTATCAGAAAAAGACGCCGAGCAGCTACAAGGGAGGACGGAAGTAAACCTTGTTAATTACGGAACAAAGGATCGACGAACCAGTAAATGGAAACAGGAGCGAAAAAAGGCATTGAGGGAGGGAGAAAATCGTACAAATAAAACTACAACTGCGGCAAATAGAGTTATTACGTTCAATAAAAATATAAAATGTTACAGATGTGGTGGTCCTCACTTTGCTCCAAAATGTACAATGAATAGAAATCTGCAATGCAGTAGCTGTGGGGTAAAGGGACACCTGCAGCGAGTGTGCCTAAAGAAAAAGGATACAGCAAATCTGGTAGACGATATATTACTGGTGGAACAACCACAATTCAGAGAAAAGGACACGATAACATTAAAGGTGAATGGTAAGGAAATTAAATTCGAAATTGATAGCGGGGCAGCTGTCACTCTAATTAGTCATGCACAATTTAGAGGTTATTTTCCCGAGTTACCAATACAACCTACAGATTTAAAATTATTTTCTTATTGTAAGAGTAATTTACCAGTACTTGGATTTGCCACAGTAAACATTTCGCATAAGGGGAAATATACAAATTTAAATTTATACGTAATTGATGGCGATCGTACACCTTTACTAGGTCGAGAATGGTTACGTCAATTAAAAATACAAATAGGCAATTTAAATACAATAGTAAATGTTGACCGCGAAAGTAAAGTACAAAATTTATTACAAAAATACACTGACATTACAAAACCAGAACTGTCAAAAATAAATGGCGTACAAGCCAAGCTTACATTAAAAGAAGGTTACAAACCAATTTTTTTAAAAGCTAGAACAGTTCCGTTCAAATTAATTCCATTAGTAGAAGAAAAACTTGCACGTTTCGAAAAAGAAAATATTCTAGAAAAAGTAAATTCTTCAGAATGGGCTACACCCATCGTACCAGTTTTAAAAAAAGGAAATAAAGTCCGCATTTGTGGGGATTTTAAAGTCACCGCAAATCCTAACAAATGTGAAACTCATATCTGGGAACCGAGTACATTTCCTTTTCAAAGGGTACATCTTGATTTCGCAGGTCCATTTCATGGATATAATTTTTTGTTATTAGTTGACTCCTATTCAAAATGGCCAGAAGTACATATTATGAAAGATACAGGCTCAGAAGCTACGATAAAAAAATGTAGAGAAATTTTTCCAATTTTTGGACTACCCGAGTTAGTAGTAACAGATAATGGTACTTCATTCACAAGCCATAAATTTCAAACATTTCTCAGCTCAAATGGCATTAAATTCAAAACCACCGCCATATAACCCATCTATAAATGGGCAAGCAGAAAGATTCGTCCAAACGTCAAAGCAAAAATTAAAAAGCCTTCTCTACGAAGGGGAAGAGATGCATAAAAGCTTACAAAAATTATTGTTTCAATACCGTATTATGCCACATCAAGGTACAGAAATTTCACCATCAATGCCAATGTTCAACCGTAACATTAAGTCACGATTAAATTTATTACGCCCCATAAATGAAATAAAAAAATTCAAGGTAAATGATAAGAAACAGTACAAAAAGTTTCAGGTGGGAGAAAGAGTGGCTGCGAGGGATTATTGCGGCAAATACAAGTGGTGTTTGGGAACAATTTTGAAACAAACTGGTAAATTACACTATACGATCAAATTAGATAACGGAATAAAGTGGAAAAGACACCTAAATCAACTTCGAGCAATTTCCACTCCATTCAGGAATCAGGATGAACCTGAAGTAGATTACAACTGGCCGACACAACCTGCAGTTGCCTCGGAAACTGCCCCACAGCCAAGTACATTAGAAGCAAGGGCGGCTACACCTCCAGTCTCGCGACCCAAAAGACAATTACGACCACCTCTGGGGTACCGAGACGAATTTTAGTTTAATACTATGTTAGAAATTAAGAGAAGGAGGTGTTGTGTAGAGGAGTAGACGGGTTGCGGATGGCAACGGGCCACGTTTTGTTTTTTTGTTTAGTTTGGTTTGAGTGCACAGAAAACGACATACACAACAGGTACCTACGTCTTCTTCGTTCTAAATGTACAAACGAATCTTAACTCTCCATCCTTGGATTTTGATTTTCTTATTGAAGAAATAAATAATGAAATAAATCCCAATATCGGATTGGAAAAAATCGGAAGATTGTTACTATATTTTAACAGATGATGTTCCTGCTTTAGACGCATAAGATAGTCGGAATAACTCATTTTCACAAAAAGTGTGGGTTACGCCCTTTTGACAAAACGCCATCGACGAATTTAGAAATTAATTTTGTTGCAAACGGCGTCATAATTTTGTAATTAATTAATTACAGATGCATTACCTACACAGTAAATATTGTTTTTCATAGCATCAGTAAGAAAGAAACGGGTCGTTCTGAAATTTAATTTATTTACTGGGTAAGGGCAATGCCTAGCTTTGCATCTCAAAAGATAGCGTTCCCATACGTTCGTGGAGAGAAATTACTCATAAATTACGGGATTAAGGGAGTTGAAGGGGGGATTAAAACAAACACTGCCAGATACGACGATAGGTATAGGTAATAAGGCTTTAAGCAAATGCATTAATATGATTAAAATCATTTTCTAGGGTTGAAATTAATTATGTATAAAAATTCAAGATTATAAAAAAATTATACTACCTACTGATAAATATGGGATGAAGTTAATCGCCCACAACGACAAGGACGGTGATTTTAGTTCTGTAAAGTGTTTGAATAAGAAGGGGGCAATTTTAATTATTTTCAGACTTCAACAAATTATTTACCTGGTAGTCAATTTTAAAAATAGGCAGGTACTTATCGTTGACTAATTCAACTTTTTTTTTGTTTCTATATAGGATTTAACTTATAACCTATGTGTTATGTTACGAATTAAAATGTTATTACGCCGTGATACGAATATTTGACGGTTTTACGAACAACTCGCTCAAAATTTTATAAACAAGACTGTAATGTAATTAAAAAATATATAGATAGGTATGTAGTAATAAATCATTACACACCCTAAACTATTTTGACATTTTCATAGAATTTGTATAGGTAAGTTTAATAATTTATGATTCTTGTAAAATTGTTTCTTAAACACATCTTTTCGATAGTTTTGACATTACTGTTATTCAATTCTAGCAGTAAAACAATAATGGAACCGTATATACAGCTAGACAAATTTCAAGATAAGACTTTAACACACAACACATTAAAATCTAATCCGTTATAAAAAAAATTTCTAAATCGTTTACAATTAAAATAGAAAATGCATGCGACTTACTTGTTTAAAAAAAAATACCGCTAGATTACCAAAACTTTCCAACGCTTCCCAAAGTTCCAAAACTTTCCATATATCTACTTATTTATTCATCTTTAAAATAGGTACCAATCTGAAGTCGCTTCGTTCGAATATTGCAAAATTTATTGAAATAGAAACACAATTATTTATTTAGACATTCTAAAATATTCACCGATATTCTAAAATAAACACACAAAATGAGCGAAGCACGACCACGAACGCGCACGCATAACATTCCGGAACGAAAACTAAAATGTACTAAGGAAAGAAACCAAGGCGAGTCGATTTCATTCAAATTTCTTAGCGATAAAAAGAATTTACGTGTAACTGAACCAGTCACCTTATTTCTATAACAGACATGAATGTTCGAATAAATTATAGACGTAACCGAAGCCTTTCGATAAACACACACGTGTGCTGTTACGATAATTTCTATTCAGATAGTAACATACATATGTGTATAAAACTTTTTAAAATTCCATTCCCGATATAAACGTAAACGTAAATAAATCGAATAGTAAATATTCGACCATTTTTGTAAATATTTTTTCAAAAGCATTTTAATATTTTGGTATTTGTTATTTATTGTTCTAATGAGTTTCCAAAAATGTAACTTTATTATTGAGGTATAAAATTTAATTTACAATAATTTGATCGAATAAATTCAGACAAATATGAAATAATCCACATAAATGATATTACTCAAAAAAAAAAATTTAATTTGTTTAGTTTATTTACTTATAACATTTTACTTTTTTTTTAAATATACGAAGTCAGTACTTTAAAATGCTAATTTTCAATAATAAAAAAATAAAACGATCAATTTAATAAGTTAGCGCTTTCAAAATTTTAATAATTCAGTAGGTACTTATTGTTTTACACGGCACACTTAGAAGACGGTCTCGCAGGAATTTCAATGTTAAATACTTCTCAATTATTTGCTTCCCTAATTATTTTACAGCAAAACCGCACTTAGGTTTTTGATAAAGCAAAAAATCCTTTATCCTCCGATACTACTATTCTTTTGATTACATTATTTCCGGAATCGGAAAACTGAAGAAATCAGAACGTTCGTTGTTTTCAAATAAATCAAAATTGACATGGAATTATGGAAAACAAGCATGCGGCCTGGCAACTGTTGCCTATTGTTATTTTGGCATTAGAACATGGAAAGCGATAAATTACTAGAAGTAATAAATAAATATGTACTTCAATTTTGTTAAAGTTCTTTCTTTTTAAGTTATGTTTCTTTCCTTTTCTTCTTGTTATAAGTTTTCAAACATAAACTACAATAAATTTCTATTAATGACATCCGCTTTAGGTGGATTTAATAATCACAAGTGTGATTAATTCGATTAGACTGACAACTGACAGGTGTATGCGTTGCTTAACAGTTATCAAGCTGTATGCTTTATTTTTATAATTTCGTGGTAATGTTGCTTTATTTCAAAACAACCCTTTCAATTTCTTCCGTATTCCGGTTCCGAAAATAATTTAATCAAAAGAATAATAGCGTCAATGCGCAACGGGTTTAAACGATTTCTTTCTCTATCAAAAACCCAAGTACGGTTTTTCTGTAAAATAATTGGGGAAGCAAATAATTGAGTTGTAAGTACAATTTAACATGGAAACTCCTAGGGGAGGCGTCTTCCAGGTCGCCACCCTGTGTAGGTACGTATCAGAACAAAAACGGTATAAATACTAATAAAACTAATGGTTAACTGAAATTTTACAATTTATTAATTTCTGAAATGAATTTTTTAAGTTATTGGCTAATGCCATTTCAATTTGGAATAATTACAATTAAGTACATATCACTACATGTAGTACAACTAACGAACGACTAATAGGTACATTTTATTAATCGATTTTCTAATTGATATTCTAATCAAAACTGCAAGTTTTAAATAAAGTAGGTACTATTTGATACGATAATAATTTCCACAACCAATATTATTATACACATTTCGTACAAATGAATAAATAAATACGCGTACAATTATTAACGTACACACACATATATTGCCTGCTTAATAAAAACTTCTACAAAATTTTCTTTCGTACTGATCTTTAAACGTTTGAAATAGTAAAGTTGTATATGTGTACCTTCAATAAACATGCAAATGAAACAGAAAATAAATAAAAATAATATCTGCTTTATCGATAAAAATAAAATATATTTTTGGAAAATAAATTTTTAAATACAGTCTATTAAAGTTTAACAAAATATAATCATATCGTCATGTTTTACGTGTCACGTTTAATCGTAAAAATGTAGGTACCTAGATGAAAGTTGTCCCTTATGCGACATGTTTTTCATTTGTTGGATTAATATTTTTGTGTATTTTTGCTTTAATTCCACTTGTAATAATTAATTAATGTATTATGTATGTAAATTACGTACGTATGCTGTAGGTTCACCAAACATATAGTTAAACATTTTATTAATGAACGTAGTTTTTAACAAAGTCTCACAGTTCGCAACAAAAAATTCCTTTGCGATTTTATCATGGATTCCATATAAAGTTTCTAACACCACCATCGATCGGCACATAGCCAAAATCTGTTTATTATTTATAATATCAATAAATTTACTGTTTTTCAATCAAATATATTCTGCGTAACTATACCTACTTAGGTAATCTCGTAGCGATACTTTTAAACCTATTCAAAATAAAATAAATTGTTAGCTTTAATCAAAATAATTAGAAGAACCTATCTAAACTTTCGTCTTTGTTTAATGGGTTCGTAAATTGATTAAAATCGTAGATTAAAATAAGTAACGTTTGGTTATAACTTAAGGGCAGATTGAATGATTTATAATATAAATGCGATCTCCATTATCTTTTAGAGATTGTTTTATGTAGGTTTTCCATGCTTTGTTTGGCTTAAGCTTGACTTAGATTTTAATTTTGAACAACAAAGGCAGATAAAAGTATTGCGCAAAGACTGAATTTAAATTATTTCGTTTTTTGTTCCACCTATAAGATTGAAATAAATGAATTGTTATGCGAGTTTAATGAATCATTACAACATATGTATGTAGTTGTACCTAACGTTGTACGATTTTGGTACGATGCAATACAGCTATTTATCGCGATACTTAAGACTAACTAACGGGAAAACATAAAATCTGTATATTATTAAAATGAGTCTCTAAATGTTATTTAATGACTTAAAATAAAACGTTTATTGCAAATAACTGTAACTGATTTCACACATTAAAGGCGAATTTAAATTTTGATTAACTTAATTATATTAAATCTGCCGTATTAATAAACTATGTAGAAATAACTTAAGTTTATATTCGAGTCATTCTCTAGACATAATTTTCCCGTACAAAGAAAAATTCTTATCTCGAATACATTTGCTTTAGCTTACACATTGGCGTCCCTAAACTTAACGATAAAACAACTTGCATAATACCATAATTATAATTTGTGCTTTGTGTAATTGAGTCAAATAATGAGAATAATTTCTATACTTAAACAGAGATTATACAAGTAATTTTCGACATCTATTACTACAGCGAACACGTTTAGAGGTAAACGTTGTGCACGATCAACATTTAGAACAGAAACACGTACCGCTTATTTTTACAGTAGAAAACATTTTTCTTGATAATTTTATCATTTTTGCAGCTAGTTTTTTCAAACGTTTCCTAAATCGTTTTTCTTCGCATTGTGTTTTATCTTACAAATAAGCAACAAATCGTTGCTGTTGTGAGATTAAATATAATCTTAATTAAATTGTTTGTTAATGATAACAAACTGCATTGTAAGCAATGGATTATGCATTTGCTATATGAATGAGCAACGCTCGAATTCAAAAATATTAATGAATATAAATCCTTACGAAATCTGTAGGTAATGTAAATCGCACACATACTAATATAAATAAAGACAAGGCCAATTAATCAAAATGAACATATTTAATAATATAAAATACCTACACGTACGTGCCTCTACGTACCTAATAAAAAAACACATTTAAAAGAATACTCCAGAAAACAGATAAAGGTTTTAAAAATCGATAACATAAGACGTTACGCCCAATTAATATTTCTAAGAAAAAAACAAAGTAGCTATATATATGTATGTGTAGGCTACTATAAATGAAGAGATTCCTGATTTTTTTAAGAATTACCCACTAATACGTGATATTCTCTAAACGGCATTCGTTAAGATCTTTTTTAATTTAATAATCACAACTATCACCGTAGGTAAATTATATTTAGTTGCTTCCTATAAATGTTATGTAGGTATTTAATTATATGGTAGGTATTACGTTTAAAAAAATTAGTATCTATATCTATAATTTTTTATCAAGTAGGATTACTACCCTTGAATATGTACGGTTAATATTTCTACGATTTATTCAAAGTTTATTGCTCATAACGTTAAATGTATTTTACAAATCAATTAAATTATAGTTTAGAAAATACCACACTTTGAAAAGAGTTATACTTAAATTGGGGACGATTTTGAAATAGGCATGGCGCTTATTTAGTTTATCATTTACAGTATAATACCTTAAAAGGTTTCTATAACTTTTTTTGTGTATTGTAATTACAAACATTGTATTGCAAGTAGGTAAGTATATAGGTATACAAAAAATCTACGATATTATCTGATTGTAAGTATACCTACAACAGTTATAATTTTTACAATAATCTGTCAACATCTTAACTTCACAAAAAATATGACGACGAAATACTATACATAGGTATATGAACATTTAAAAAAACTAATGTATAATGGCTATTCTTTTGTTAATAAGAAAAGCTCGTTAGATCCAAACACACAAAACTAATGAAAATTCAGTCGTTAGGGTTACATCCGCCCTCTCGTTAAATCGTTTCCGATGACCATTTATCTTGTGATAAGAGAAGACGGCCATTAAAATAATGCCGAACTAAATATTAGTACTTTGCATATAATGTCTTGAAAGTTGATCCTTATTATTTAAAACTCGTGTCAGTTTTATTTAAATACTTACATTGTTAGTACTTATATGTATAAATAATTTTAATATAAATATTACTAAAGTTTTTTCTGTTGTTTAAATTATTATACGCTGTCTTATAAGTTCAAACAATAATACGAATTAAATTTTTCATTACAGTGGAATCGCATTAATTTTAAAAGGTATGCCATTATTAAACGAAGCACTACATTTTCGTACTAAGATACGGACGAGAAACATTTTCGTTGCATGTACTACCTACCTATTTAATAAAATATATATAGATACACAATAAAAATAATTTTCACAAAATAAACCATATAGGTATATAGTTTTATAAAGAAATGTTCAAAAATGGAAGGAATATTCTTGAAAAATTTATATTGTTAATATTCGTTCATTAGGTAAACTAAATAAGTCAAAAGCTATATAAAAATTAGAACAAGCCGCTAATTAATAATTTTATTTTAAATCCCGTAATTTTAAGAAATAAAGAAATATGTAGCTAATTCGATTTTAATTCACAATTATTTTTAATCGAGAAACATTTGTGAATAATGTCATTACGTTTACAATATTTCGCATTTCCCACACAAAATTAAATCGCTTGCCTGCCTAGTAATTAGTTTCAACGTTTTCCGAAAAGGAATACTTCTATTTAAAAAAGCAATCTTAGAAAAATCGTAAAAACCAAAATATATTGATAAATTGGTTATTGAAACATTAAGTGTTATACATTTTTGGAATCAAAACAAAAAACTGCATGCAAACAAAAATAAATCTAATATGGCGTCTATAAGAAAAACAAAAGTTGACTGTCGTTGCTTGTTTTCTCGAAGTGCTAGATCAAATGTAATATTATTTTTAAATTCCTCCTTAAAAAGTGTCCGGATAATGTTTTAATTAGAAATGGCTAATTTAATTGGCTTTCGTATAGAAAAATAAAAACGAAAATCTCGCTTTCAGTTTTTTCGCGATATTTTTAAAATTAAAAATGGCAGGTCAAATTTTTTTCCACATTATTAATCAGCACCAAAATGCGCAATTTTGTCCTAATTTAACTGATTTCTTATCTCTTTAAATAACCGAGATACCCATACATTCGCAAGAAAAACAAGCGCTCTGTATACCAGAATTATTTCTGATTGAAGACTTGAAATAAATACTCTAATAAATAAATAACTCTACCCCCACCTCCAAGTTAACATTGCCATATAGAAACGTATGAAAATCTCGATTGTGCTTGATTGTTAGTTTTTTAACAGACCTTTAAAAATAACAAATTGGTTACAAAATAGATCCCTGATTATTCTCTAAAAAATCCAATTATACCCGCTTTAAATAGTCTGTAAATAATTGTTATAACAATATGTTGCCATAGTAATAACATAATTTAAATTTTAAAGTCACTATAATTTTATAATGGTCGCATTCAGGGAATTGTAGCGTCGAAACGCTGCAGCGCTGTAACGCTTTATCTTGCCTGAACAAACATTTTTGGTACTAGTTATTTTTCAGCTTTTAATTCTTAGGTTGGCAATTTTGTTTGTAAAACACTCAAATTTTTATGTAAAACTTACCTTGTAATATCTTCAACCCTTCTTCTTATGTTACTGCAAGGGAAATGACTTCGTCTCCGAATTGTAACGTTATAAGCCATCTTTATTTTTTGCATAAACCAAAACGTACACAAGCAACATAATTTGTTAGGTTAGAACGCATGGATGCGTCACTGCTTTATTTAGTTATAAAGCATTAAAGCGGAATATTTATATGCTTTAATGCTTTACTAAAGCGCTGCAGCACTGCGAGTAAAGCAGACACCATTCAGAGCATCGCTTCGATAAAGCGCTACAGCGCTACCATTCCCTGAATGTGACCAATGAAATTGATGCTAAATCATATTTTCGGCACTTACCTATTGTTAGCCCGTTATTTATTTCAAGTCTTCAATTATAAAATGCTAGGTAATTTATCTTTATCGTAATTATTCAATAACCTTATAATAATAATAATCAAATAAGAAGATAGTTTATTGTATTTTAACCAATCAAAAGAATTTTAATTAAAATTGATTAATAACATAGAATTTATAATGTATCGAAATGTTTGAAAATATGCTTCTGAAAGTTTGTTTTAAAGATGAACAAACCGATGAAGAACAAATATTTAACAAATAAATGAATATTCATTTGTGTTTGAAAGTATTTTTGTTGTTGTTTAACCGCTAGGAAGAAATGAACGACCATAAACGGCACAATTCGACGATCATTCCAGTTCATTACACACTTTTGTAGTAAATCAGGAATTTAAAAAATCCCTTTTCGCTACATAAATAACGAAAGCAACTACGGTTTATGTACAAGTTATAAAAAACAAGTAAAAAATTAAGTTAGGTAAATACATACAAGTAGGTAGCTACTGATTTGTAACCCGTCATTTGTAGTTAACGTACCATGACTTTATGCAATCATCTCCTAATACTCAATTGTTTTTATCAAAGTATTCCCTTTATCAAGTAAGAAGGTTATACACGGGTGTGGTCTATAGATACAGAGATTCACAACGACAAAGAGATTTCACATACCAGTGTGACTAAAATATACCTACTACTCAAAAGTGAGTAGAAACATTACACTAAAATTCATTAAAAGGCAACACCGACATGTTCGGCATAAAATAATAAATACCTATACATTATCCAAGCGGCCTGGCAACACGTCATCAATAAAAAGTTACTAGATTGTTTATTTGTAATTCGATTTAAAGTTTGAAAAGTAACATATTCTACAGATTATTTATCTGCGCATATATTAGATGGCATCAAGAAAGATTACATACAATTTATTAAAACTGTAAAAATACTAGGTACGAGATTACAGCACTGCGTGAAACGTCATCATCTAGTAACCTTTTATTGATGACGTGTTGCCATACAGCATGGATAGGCCATAGGTATAAACGACACACTTAATACAAATTCCACTTTAAAATTTAGAAATTACAATTAAACTTCGTTAATATGCTCCTACGTTATTTTTAATCAGTCCAACTTTCATAATCTATATAAAAAGTTTTTTCACACGAAACTATCAATTTAATATTTGCACTCAAATGTTAATTATTCACAGTTGTTTTATTATTTTAACGTTTTTCAAACGGATTTTTTATAGATAATATTTATATTAAGAAAAATTGCGAGATATGTGCTGGTTATATATTTTTAAGTTTATTGTGTCGTCGTCATCAATGACGTAACGGATTTAAATTTACTGCGACTATAGCTATACATATATAATACACCTAGACAATCATAGAGGTCGCTATAGCAGAATATTTCCACAAGTTGTTTACGTTTTGTACCTATAACGGTTTTTAACTTTTTAGAAAATAATTCGCAGCGTTATCTATTAATTTTTAAATAATGGATAATTCAGTGGACTTGACAAATTTTAAGAAAAATCCAGAATTATTTAAAAACATGCTTAAAGATACTGTAGAGGAAATTATAACTGGAATTGGGTATGTTATATTTAATTTTAATTAAAGGTTACAATACTTGTTCATTATTATTTAAATACTTAATAGAAACTTTAATAATCGTTACAACTTTTACTATTAAAATTGTAAAATGTCAAGCAAGTGTATTTTATATCAATTTATTGTTTAGGTTATGATATAATTTGTAGTTATTTTCTATCACTTAATTTTTGTATTGTTCGTAAATTAAACTTTTAAAATTCGATTGTGGAAAAACATGAAATAAAACGTATTTTTAAAAACAAATTAAAGTGTCAAAACGTTTCTTGCAAAATCATAATATGAATGTTATTCCTATATTTTGGCAAAAATGTATCAATATTGTATATATGCGCACCATCTTTTGCAATTCTATATCATATACATATAAAAATTAATAGTGGATATAGGTACTTACAGTTTGTGATTGAAAATTGTGACTTAAAGTTTACTTCTCGGTGTTTAGTTGCTCGTTCTCGTTTCAAATTCTTTGTTTTCGAATCTTGCTTTCTTGTTATAAGTACCAGCCTTATACTATTTTCTTTTATTCTACCCATATATATTTTGGTCATCGTATTAGTTGTAGATGGTTGGTTGCTAAAATTTTTCATATTTGAAATACTTACATTAACTTTTGTAATAAATAGTGATGCTCACATGTTTTAAAATCTCTATCATTTTTAGCAAAGAAGATTATGGGGAAGAAAATAATAATGTAATACAGAATTTCATCGTCATTATTCAGAATCATTACAGAAAGGAGGTATTTCCTATGTTTGATAATATGTGGAAACAATTTGAAATTACAAAGAAGGTTTCTGTTATAAATAGATTAGAAGAAATATATCCAAAAAATTATGATGCTTGGTAATTTATGAACTTTATTTCTATTTATTTTTTTCTTTTTAACATTAATATATGTTGTAGGCGACCGACACCAGGAGAAATCCCATATCTAACTCTAAGAGGAAATTATTTAACCGAGTTAAGGGACAGATTAATACATAAGATAGATAAATGCAATAAAGAAGAAAATGTTTTAACAAACGAACTTATAACTGAAGCGGCTAAATTAAAAACATATATGAAACAACTGGATCACTCTAAAAAACTTTTATCAACTATGATTAGTGATTATGAAGATATTAACAGCAAGAACGATTAATTTTTTTCTTGATTCTTATAAACATATTTCATATTTTACATGTATCAATCTCATTTTTTAGTTTTTGAATAATATTTTTGTTGACAGATATAGATTCTTCCAAATGTGCCTTTTCTATTTGAAGCATTTCGTGTTTGTTTTTCTCACTTGTTAATTCGGTGTCTAGTTCTATAAAAAAAATTGGTAAGTTAATAAACTGTACCATATATTAAATAATAAAACCAATTTTATTTGAAATCAAAGACGATTATTAATTGTCGGGTTTCTTTCAAGACTTGACCACTTCAAAGTATGTGGGTAACTCTGAAGAGTTCATGAAGTTAATACTGTGTAGTTTAGATATGTAACATACTATTTAACATGGATTTTATTTAAATTTAATGTTTGATAGACACGTTATGAACCCAGATATTTGTGAAATTTATAAAAGGTTGGTTGTTATTACCTACCTGGCATGTGTAATTCCAAGTTGTTTTTAAAATTAGCCTCCATTTGTACGAGTTTTTCTAAATTACTCATTTTTTGTAATGCAATGTTATTTTGGATTAACTGGATATCTTCAAGTTTTGTTGAAACATTCTGAAATGGCGAATTGTTTTAAATAAACCATCAATAACACATGCGTAACAACTTACAACATAAAGATTTTGATAATATAACAATGTTTTTGTATTTTTGTCGATGTCCATTTCATATTGTAGTTTTTTTATCTTCCTTTTATTTATTGCGGTTGAGATATTGGTTCGTTTCTTCATAGCTTAAAAAAATTAAAGTTAAATGCATTATTACAGCTTCCTGATCTAATCTGACAAATATTTATTACGAAACGAAAACAATAAATTAATATCTGCCGGATAAATTTATCATAAGATGAAAAGATCGCCCCTTACAATATTACGTATGATTTTTGTAGCGTCAAATATAATTTTATACTATTTATATGGCTTTAATGCATTCTTCCCATATAAATTTTTAGTGATATAACATTAAAATTTATCTAATATTTAATTATATCGTTAAAACAAGAGTATGGTTTTTAATTTAAGTTCGTTCGGCCATAATAAAAGTTATAAATAATAAAATAACACAAATTATACAACTCAGTACAGAAATAATTAATTTGATTTGTTTATGTGCTTTTCGGTATCGTAACCATATTGATGGGAAACAAAAGCGAATAATGGGAAATGCATTTGAAAACTATACAGGTAAATATAGTACCTAAAATTTCTAATATCGACAATTATACAAGTTATTATAAAAAACTTCCTGGTTTTAACAAAAATTAATATAAAACAGGAGAAAACGTTAATAAAGGTTGCAACAAATTTCAATAAAAAATAATTACATATTGTATAGTACTTATGGCGAAATCTAAATAGCTTACTTATAACTATTTTACTCACAACTTTCGTAAACTTTCTTGAATTCTTTCAAATCTGCAGCGGCTTTCTCTAATGTGAGGGTAGAAATTTTGTGTTCGGCACTCATTGTTAGATAACTATTTAGATATAACCAAACAGAAATTGGAAATATAAAATTATGGCTCTTCTTATTTAGATGTCGCCACCATTTTGATGGTTCGTCTTTAAGCATGCGTATTGACGGGAGCATCTCGTTCCATTTATTATTTATTGCGAATCGACGCCATTGTTGTTCGTTCTTCGTTTTCAGTGCTTTTATTTTCACATTACAGTGCCCAATTTGTGATTATTTGGTAAGTAATTCGTTAAAACGTTTGTTCTAATTATATTGCGTTATTCATTTATTGAAGTTTTTATCTGTAACAGCAATGTTCTGCTGGTTTAAATGTTCAGAGCATGCTTTGTTACTTTAGCTTTAAAACGAATATCATCATCGGTTTTGATACGAATAACAAATTGCGTCTTATATTTTTCTTATGATTGCGCAAGAAGTTATTTTCGTTACTGCCATTTAGTATACTTTCTATTTTTTGTTGTTTTATAAAATATATTTTACCCTAATTGATATATCATGAATTTACGATAAGATAGCCGGAACTTGTTGTTAGTTTTTGAGTAGTTTATAATCAAACTGTTACGTTTAAATTCTATTTTACTGATGGATATTGGAACATTTAATTTCTTATAACCAAATGAGAAACTTCATCTAACGTTAAAAAACTAATAATGCTTAGAAATGTGAATCGTATATTAGGGATGTAATTGACCACTGTGAAGGTCAATGACGCATCACAAGGGATTAGGTAATAACTTTATTAGTTCACTAACGCATACCTATCAATTTTAATTAAATTTATATTCAGTTGCACACATATATACGTAACTACTAATAAAAATTTAAGTGTAATAAAGAAAACAGTTTGTTTGTTTCTATTCAACAAAAATTGCTTTATTACAGAATATTATTTTATACGTACATATTATGTTAAACATATATGTATACAATTTCCTTTGTATTCTGAAATATAGGTAACATCAGCGATGTATATTAATATATATCTACTTATTTAATTTAGAAAAATATCACTTATTTACATAAAGACAATGGATCCTAAAATTACATATTTTCAAAGTGGCAACCCCCCTCCAATTTTACTCGGCAATTTAATGTTAAAAAATAACGTTTAAAGGTGAATAACCTACATTATATACAAATATTACAGAACGTAGCTACTTGTTGATTTAACTTGTAATACTTATCTAATAATAATTATTATTATTAACATTAGAAGGCATTACTTGTCAATAACACACTAATCTCAATTACATCCTAATTAGGTACCTAGCTGATGTTACAGGTGTTGGTTAACGAGCTTCTTAATCCCGAATTATACACTCATTATAAAGCAATTTTTGATAATTTGTGTAATTTCATTAATACAGAAGAAAAGCAATATTCTTACGAAACGCGTCGTAATCAAAGAATTTAAAAAGTAAATGAAAAAAATATATATACACATATTAGGTAAATAATATAAAATATATTCCGAAAAAATATGCTTAACTATTGAGGAATTACTGGATATCGTTTAAGAAAATTAATTTAATATTGTACTTGTACTTATTAAAAAATGTTGAGCTAACAAAGTGGATGGAATGAACTTTTATAGGTAACAAATAAATTACAATTACACAATGTAAATGCAATAAAGACTCTGCAATTCGACTCTGATATAGTATGTACATTCAATTGTCATTCAAAAGTAAAAAAAAAAACAAAGAAAAACCAAATTTTCAGGTTATATATTTATTAAAGACTTAGTTTCATTATTATAAGAGGGAGTACATATCGAGGGCTTCCAGTCAGAGGAGCGTACATAGCAACTATTTTTGTGCGAATTAAGATTTAGGGCGGATATGTTTCTTTTAATTTGTTTAGATTTTATGTAGCTTCGGCATTTCCATATTTACGTTCAATTGTGCGAAAAACGAATTTTGAAACGTTTTTTTAATTTCCCGCAAAATTTAAATAATTAACCTACCCCCCTCTGACTTGAGACCCTCGAAATATATTTCCTTATATTAAAATAGAGGAACAGAATAGCAAAATGCATTAGGTCCAAGAATGCAAATTTTCGTAACACAAGAAATATTTTTGCGAAAAAGTAATAGACGGTGAGCTAACAGTTCAAATTTAGTACTAGGAACTTTGAGGTTTAACTCAAAAATCGAAAAAAAAAAGATAGACAAATTGCGTTTTGCGACTCAGTGGTGAAACAAAATGCATTTCGTAAGAATGTGTTTTGTTTTTCTTAACATAGTCATCGAAAAAGACACGGTATTTCAGGTAAACGTCTTACATTTACAAAATAACGTAGTTATACAAAAACTTAGAATGTTCTGGATCGGAGTCGTCTCCTTCGTCAACCACCTCTTCTGCAAAGAGTGGTTCCGTCCATTGTAATTCCGGATCCTGATTCCAATCTACTCCAAATAATGAAATCGGCAGCTTCTTTATTCTCTCCAACTTTTTTCTTTTAAATTTAATGCCATATTGGCAATTTCGGAATTTGAACTTGATCCAGTCGTTTTCATGGTTTTAAAAGGGTTTTTTCAAAATGTTTCCCTTCGCATATTGCAAATTTAACTGAATCATTACCTAATCTTTTTTTTTGTTCCCGCGAAATGCCTTTTGCATTTTCTACAACCACAATCTCCACTGACAACAACGTGCTCACCCTCCAAATTTTCCATTGTTTTACTCCATAACAAAACAGAACAAAACGCAGTTAGTTCAGCATTTATGGCTAAACGACATTTTGTTCAAATATTCACATAATAACAAAATATAAAGAATTTTGAGAATCTAGGTTACTTCAAATATGTAACTGACAAGCAACTGAAGTGAACACGACATGTATCTCACTTTTTTAAAAAATGGACAAAATGCATTTTTGCAATTCTGTTCCTCGAATGTTAATGTATTAGCTAAACGTTCATAATAAAAAAGTACCTATTTATATGCGTTAAACATTATTTTTACAATAAGATCATATCACTTCAAGCGTCAAATTAGTCTCTCTTTAACGTGAACAAACCGTTAATGTGAACACTCTCTGTTTTATTTTGTTTTACGGTATCGAGCGTCTACTGTAATTATTGTCGGTATAATTTTATAACGAAAATGTAAACAAAAACTTATAATTTCAGGGTCCCGAGTCGGTTATTATTTTATGTAAAAGTACATATTTCGATGTGTTTATAAAATTTGACTTTTACTTGTTTTAATCTTTTTATTACTCGCTATCAGTTTACGATTTAACCTTTTAAATGATGTGTAGGTATAGGAATGCAACTTATTACTTTATTCATTAGTTGATCGTGCGACTTGAATGCTTTTATGACACATACTCGTCTTACAAGTCTTCTGTTCTCTGCGCATACATACTTAAAGTTTACAGAGCCGTACTTAAAATTATAAACACTACTTTTGTTTATAATTGACTATAAATTATAATATTCACACGATGCATTAAAGTGCATTTATTCAAACGAACAGTTTTTAAAGTAAACTACATACTTTGCCGTGTTTGACTCTTATTATATTTCTTTGTGTATTTTCGGAATAGTTGAAATTAATTTTGCAGTTCGGGCTTTTGGTTGTCCGATTAATGTTAACAAATAACTTAACAATCTCGATTCCAACATTTTCCTACCTTCCTCCTACTATATCAATTAAATCATAAATGCTGCAGATATTAACTTACTATTGCAGATATTACTCCTTAATTCGATTCAGTAAAATGATTACCTACTGTACTACAGTACCTGCTTATTAAATAATAGTTTACAAAGTTATAATTAATACTTCATTTTGATTTTATTGTACTATATTGATAATTAGGTAGATACCTATCCACTTTATATATATATATATGTGTGTATATATATATATATATATATATATATATATATATATATATATATATATATATATGAATTCAAATATTTAGGACCAATCGGGGTAATCAAATGGGGTAAATGAAAGCATGATCTAAAATTATTTAAAAATTTGCCCCTTTTTCTTTATACTAGAGATATCTAATGATATTTTTGTCAGTTTGGTGCGTTTATAAGGTGGAAATGCGTTTGATGTCAACGTAAGTTTGATTAAATAAAAGTGTTGTATTCAAAAAATTGTACAGATTGTTTTCTTTTATCCCATATATGCGTATACAGAATTGGCTTTATTATCAGCTGGACCGAAAATTGGCCTTAAGAAAAGTTTTCGTATGTTTTATTCGCCATTTAATGACGTTTAGAGATTCTGTTATCGTCACATTTTTCAAGTTATTATTTTCATCGGCTATTATTTTAAATGGAACGCCCTAATTTTTATTATTGATTTGCATTCCCGAGGCAATCGTACGATTTTTTGTTCCAATAAACATTGCCTCTAAATTAGTTCTTTTGGAATTATTTCGCGTTTTGCAAAAAAAATTGACAGCTGCAGGCTATTACAAATAACTACATTTATGCACGTATAGATTTAAAATTTTATGTAAGTATTTTAGAAAGTATGCTGCATCGAATGATGTATTAGAAACTTAACAAAATAATACTGGATGTTCGGAATAAAAATGCCAAACTTGTTATCTATTATCTATAATTTTAAATAGCAACTTCCATTTTTCTCAATTCTATTGTATTGTACATTTAAAATTAGGGCCAGTACCTATGTATTTACTTCCCTATATGTAAATGTAATGGTTTTAAAGTTATTTTGGAAAATGTATTAACTCGCCTCGATATTGTTTTTCATCCATATAAAGCCAGAAATTGGGTATTCCGCCCATTTTAGTCAACTCTTTACATTTATACTCAGTGTAAAGCATCACTTTGTTTTCATTTGTCCCAAAATCTAAGGGGAAGTGGAAACATGTCTGGAGTAATTGGAAACAATAAAAAACTTTAGTTTTTCTTTTGATAATCTTTACAGAAATAAAGTATTTGCATATTATTACAACAGACCAACAAAACATTTTAAATTATTTTTAAAGGTCGTGCTTTTGTTAACCCAAACTCGACTTTTCAAAAAGCGTTTCCTTCACTTAACGGGACACTTACGTTTTGTTTCTGCGAGTGTCTAGTATTGAGGTTTCACTGTATTCGGAATTTAAGAAAAATGTAATAAAACCTACAATTAGTAGTACTACCTACATTATTTTAATTTATTAAAAATGTTTCATGTTTTTATAATTTGCATGTGTAATTTTTATTGTTAGATTCGTGATTAAAATAATGGTATTTTATAGTTTCATGCACATTACACTGTTTTCAAAAGATGCGATACAAACAAAACAATGAACATTCATTAGAAGAGACATTTTATATGTATAACAATAGGCGTAAATAATAACGGAATAGTCAAATTAGATATATATATATATATATATATATATATATATATATATATATATATTTTATTTTTAATTACACAAATCGACGAGAATCGCGGTATTGACCTACATACTTAACGTTATTGCACTCACGTACTTGGTCGGTGTTTGTCATGAATGTAGGTAAATAACTTTACGCACTTGCACATCAATAAGTGTCTTTTTTTTTCATTATTAAATTTGTTGATGAGTCATGTTAGATAGTCGACGTCTTCCCGGTAAACTGTTGATTGAAATTGATTTTGCTGGAAGTTATAGATTTTTAGTATGTAAAATGAAATTACCGACCTCGATGAAATCGTCAAAAAAAAAACGAACCACGATAATCGATACGAACAGACAAACTTTTTTATTTATATACCGCAAAGTGTTTTCTTTTAACAACTTTTAAAATGGATGGCGTAGGTACGAAATTTTCCATGGACTCTTAATGTATCGTCGCAATTTAATTAGTTAGATTTTCGTTGAAATGCTATAGCATTCAGTGACAAATAGTTTATTATCAAAGCTAAAATAATTACCCATTTAAAATATTTACAGGCATTACAGGAATTACTATGTCTGCTTATATTTACTATAGGTAAAATAGTGGACTGGCTCCATAGAAAATAATGTATTTACTTTAGAAATCGAACATAATAATTAGGTTATAGGTATATGTGAAAGATGCTTTCGATAGATAAAATATGGAATTGAGTTCGAGCATTACGAAGATTAAATTATTATTTGAAATTACTGTGGAACGTGTACATCATATGTTTGGCTTAGTTTAAAATTGAAGTAGAATAAACAGGACAAGATAGTGGTTTATGTGCAATTATTGTTATATCGAACATCTTGTACAAATTTATTTCGAAGTAAACATTGCAATCGACAAATTTATAAGTAGAGTATTGCGTGTATGACTAAGGTATATGTAGTTTGTAAGTAAGCCCTGCTATTAGTTTCAGTTCATTTTTATAAAGGCAACAAATACAAAATGGGTATTAAACAGAAAGTTTTCCAAAGAGTTGTCTGTACACGCAGAGTCCACCCACTAATCATTTTAGTACTGAATAAATGATGAGCAAATGTATTAAAAAATGTAGGTATTGGGGATGGGGGGTGGTGGGTGCCATTGTGGCGTTGTGATAGTCCTGTTGCTGAGCAACGCCTCGTTCGACACGCGATACCATCGTCAACCGATGCGACCAATAAACTGATTACAAAGTGTACAATCAGGGGAGAAATCGAAATGGGGTTCGCGCCAGCTTTTAGATTATATTATTGCCTGTCCATCATATTTTTCTCTACTTCGAGGATGCTGGGATTTTGTTTTTAAGATCGCATCATCTTACACGATCGTATATCTATTATTTATTATTTGAACTTTGTTGTCGGGTTGACCTTTTTTCGTTAGATATTATTTTAAATAGTACAGATTTTGTCTTTGTGGACGTTTTTAAATATTACCTACCTACTTACGCAATGAAAATCAATTCATTTGCTTAAGAATATACAATAAGTCCTTATTGTAATTTTATTTTTATTTAACTAATTTGAAAGTTAATTTCCATTTAGAAACAAATTATTACGTTGTCTCATGATGGAAACAAATACAGTAATCTGTAGATAAATCGAATTTTTAGTGATCGTGATTTTATTACGCCTTGGAAATCCCCATTAACATTTAACAGGTTTCTGCAGGGAGGTTACGATGAACTTGCTGTTCGCTTATTTATTTTCACTAATTTCGATCTCCCAACGTCAAAAACATTGATAAATCATTTTGATTTCTAGATTATTGCTTTTTTATTATTTTGTGTGTACGTAGTTTATTTCGATTAATTTAATTATAAATATCAATTAGATGGGTACTTAAAAATTATAATAAAAGAATTAGGTAATAATAATAGTGGATGGAAAGTGGTAAGACAATTACTTAAAACATTGATAAAATGTTATATGTATTATATTTTACGAGAACTAAATTAATAGAAATAATCGAAAAGATTAAGGTAGACGACATTAGGAATATATACCTGGAAAATAACTGCTATCAACAGGCAAATAATAGGGTTTCACGGAGGAAAACAGGGTAGGCGTTTGTCCAACGGTGGACAAATCATGGCTGAAAGAATATAACGTTATATAAGTATAATACAAGTCCGTATAGGTAGTACTTAATAGAAAAAATAATTTTTCTGGAAGTGGAAATATTACCGTACACAATCAATCCATTACCAATTTAACGAAGATTGTTAAACATTTCTATGTTTACGAATTCAATTTTTAGCTATCCTATTGAAATTTGAACGGGTAGGTTTGTCTATAATTTTGAAGTTTCTTAACAGACTCCTTGTAATTATGGTAATAGGAATAAAAATTAGTTCAATTACTAAAGTTTTAAGTATAATCCCATGCTAACATCTGGGAAACTTATCAGTTAAAATTTTCACTGGTTGTAATCTTATAAATTACAATTATTATACATAGGTATTTATCTAATTTTAATAGGTAAAAAAAACTAAAGTAAAGTAGGTAATACAAGTAAACTATAAAATAAATTCTGTTCAATTTTTTTTTAATGGAATTTTATTAATATATTTATTTATATATTATATTTAATAGTATTTCTGGAAATGCGATACACACAAAAATAATTACGATTTTAAATATTGTTTGAGTGATTTTTAAATGTTCTTTTTCTTGGTAATAGTATTTAGTGGATACATACTCTTTTTTTTAGGTCTGCAAAATTAGAAATTAATCGTTGATTTTACGAAAAAATGATACATTAATTTTTTATGATATCTACATACGGCCTATCCAAACCTATATGCAATTTACGTTATCAAAAAAAAAGTTACTAGATTGGTAATTTGTAATTCGGTTTAAACTTTGGAAAGTGATATATTCTATAGATGATTTACTTGCGCACATATTAGATGGTTATTAGATGATTATACAGAAAGGCTACAATTTATTAGAACTGTCAAAATACGAGGTACGAGGTGACGGCACCGTGTGAAACGTCATCATCTAGTAACCTTTTATTGATGACGTGGATTGCATATAGGTTTGGACGAAGTGTATCTACTTAACAGCTTTTAAAAAATGTCGATATTCAAATGGGCTGACAATAAACAGGTTCACATTACAAAACTATGACGAACAATGTTTATAAAGACTAAACTTCAACGACTGAAGTCCAACCACAATTAGCGGATCAGCTTGAATAGAACAAACATTAAAAAATATCCCGTATTTTAAATTCTTTAAATGAACTTGCCCGTGTAAACCGCCCAAAATACGTAATAAGTACTTACATTAAAAGGTCATTCCATGTGAAATCAACCAATAAAAACATAATTTTGGACCTTCGTGTTTTTAAATTTTGTGACGTACATTTTTACTGTAGGTATCTATGAAAATGATGAAAAATGAAAAGTTTCAGATTTTTTGAACATTTGGTTAACGAGTTATTAACTTTCAAAAATACGAAAATTGCACAAAATTTACAGACTTTTAAAGCCTCTGAACAGCTCTATCTCAAAAACTATTTTACTTGGCGAGATCTGTATTTTGTGTCATTTTATTCAGTTTTTTATAAGTTTTCATTTGACGTGCTACAAGCGAGGGGTAAATCTCCAAAAAAATTACGTGCATAAGACTTCCAACGAGTAATGACTTTCAGAGACTTTCAAAGACTTCCAGGGACTTTTAAAGACTTCCATTGTTATGTACACAAGACTTCCAACGAGAATTACCCCTCGGCTACAAGGTTATGTAACTAAAACTTTTATTGTTTTAAACAATCAAAACAAATGTATTTTGAAAAATCGAAAATTTTATTTTATTTTTTTAAATGGTATATATTTATTTTAGGAATTATTTTACTCGATTTTATCTGGAATCAATCTATTGTGTAGCAATCGAATTAGGTAAAACCTATATTTCACAGGAATATTCTGTAGATATAATATTCAAAGTAGATATATACAAACATTTATCTACGGAAAAACGATCACTATTAATTTTAATAAGGTAGGTAATTTAATATGTAATATCTACACGTTAAATTAATATTGCATCGACTTTTATAATGATTGATAATCTACACGTATTAGTTTATGATAATACTGATAAATAAAATGAATGACGTTTGGAATATTGAACAACGATCAATTATTAAGGAACATACCGCATTGAATATTTCATATCTAATTACACAAATTAGTGCTAATTACAAGCTACATACGAATATTAAAAATTAAGAAGACGAAAGCATGAGAAATTTAAGAACCAACCGCCGTTGCATGCCGTTTTAGTGGTAGCCCTTAGTACGAAGTTTATTAATTTAATATTGATGAGGGAATGGCCGCCGTGCGCCTCTTCATTCGCGTGACTTTAAGTTCTGTTAAATATTAGAAATAGAAACTATATACTTCGACTACTTCATAATAACACACCTGTATCTGGAACTAATACTAAAAATACGTGGTTTTATTCTATTTATTTAATTATAATAATTATACTTCTACGTAAGTTTGCGTTTTGTTATTTAGGTATTAGTTAAAAAGTGAATTCGTGCATCTTTTATAACTTAAAAAAAATTATTATTATTATGTAGGTACCTACCAACAATATATTTTGCTTATCGTTAGAGCGAAAAGGTATAGATATTTTATTATAGAATATTTATTAGTTGATGATAGTCTATTGCAGTTTCTGTAGGTATTATATTTTTGATAACTAACAAAAATCTTACAGGTTGTACTAATCTAATCTAATTAAACTTTTTGAAATTTTAACCATAAACACATTTATTTGGTATCAAATATATTCTAAGGTCCAACTTCTAATTTTTATCAAATATTATAATGTTACGAGAAAAATCGAGTACCAACTTACTTTATTTTAATGTTAGAAAAAAATGTTACAATATTAAAATCAGATCTATTTAAATACTACTTCTAGAAAAATTGTGAAAGAAATGCCTACATATTATTGCGTAACAGTCAAGGAAAACGTCGAGGGGAAGGATGTGCATACCTACAAAGAAATTTCATTTTAGGACGTCGACGTCACGTCGCTTTTGTTAGACATTAAAAAACATCCACCGGTTATGAAAATTCGCCTGTCGCGACTTATGTGGGAGGATCTTTTATTTTTAGAAAGAATAGGGATCTACTTGAATAACTTTTTGACGAAGTTGTGTTTCTAAATATTTCGCAAAAATTAAAATAGCATTTGTGATTGTATACGAATGCCATTTCAGAGTGTTATTTTAAATTAAAATGCGTGCATTCCTTGGACTCGCTTCTGCAGCTCGATGTTTTTTTTTTAATCGGTACTTTTCATTAGCCTACAGACTAATTTTAAATTCATTGCTACACCTGCAAAAGTTTCTATGTAAATGTGTTTGTTTAATTGGCTATGAAGAAGTGTAAAGTTTTTAATGTCAAATTAGACCTTCGTGTTTTCAATATTGTAACTTTTTTTTTCTAACATTAAAATAAATAACGTCTCTTGCAAAATACAGCAACGTCATATTACCTAATTAAGTATAACTTTATAACGAAATCCGAATTTTTTCTAAACGGTAATAATAAAACGAATAAAAATAAGACGGCCGTAACGTTTTAAAATTATTCTATTAAAGCTACGCTAGTGGAAGAAATCCGTAACTTGCCTATTTAATTAAAATAATTTTTGTTGTTTGTTTTAAGCCGTTTTAAATTATTCTAATGAAATTGAAGAAAATTTTTATATTTCAAGATTGTGTAAGACATGTCAATTTGTTTCAAAGCTTGCCTTGCACCTCCATAAAACAGTTAACCATTTTTATTATATGCACTTAGGTGCATGTATAATTTTTAAGTAAACGTAATTCATGTAAATTACTTATATACATACATACCATCAAATTCTATACGAGATTATATAGAAAAAATTTGTCAATACGTTCAATAATTTTTGATTATATTATACGATTTCCAAAAGGCGTTCGTCGAATTTTTATTTATTAAGTTAGTAAAATTAGGGGTCCGACCTACGTAGAAAAAATTTGTAATAAGCAACCGATTGCAGGAGTAAGCAGAATTGATGGTATACTCTTAACAAACTAAAAATTTCCATACGTCCGATTGCGGAATTGCTGATTTTATGATTTTTTTGGCAATAACTTCGTTATTATTTATTTTATCAAAAAAGGTCAAGTGGCCAGATATTCGGAGCCTAAAAGGGACAGATAAAATGGTTTTCTAATTTAAAAATCGGTCGATAATTAAAAAAAGTTATGATTTTTCGTATAAGTACGTAATAAACGTCCTGCATAATAAATGTCAATAAGTTTTCAGATTTATAAATATGTGTATAAATAAGCAATTTATTATAAAATGATATCCCTTCTTCCTATAATTTTATAATTTAATTATTCTTTATTAGGTACTATAAGTACTACAAAAGTTGAAAATATTCAAAATGACGAGTGTTTACGTATATGTTTGTATGAATGTTCGTTTATTTGAAGTAGAAAATTCGTAACATAAGTTTAAGACTCCCACTCAGCTCCTACGTTACTTGGAATTGCTTGCTTCTGTTTTGTTTTTGTTTTTTCTATTACTCAAAGTTTTTTGGCTGCATTTTTGTCTTTCATTTGAACACGATTAACTGTTTAAAAAAATAAAAGTGAACTACCTATCACCGTCGTCACTTTCAAATCCAAAATTGTTGCCAGCCACATGGATTGCCAGCACAATTTTTACCAGACGCAGTACCACCTACATTTTAAGCCGAGCTTTTCACAACTGGCCGATTTAAAGAGCAAGTTTCTTTACAGCCACAGAATAACATTGTTAAAATAAAATCTGGTGCACAAAGTTTGTCTATTTTTATTAGCTTCAAAATATCGTCAACAAATGAACCAACCAAACACTTCTGTATTTAATTTCTTTCCAATCCAATTCGGAATTTGAACGTATTTTTTGTAAGTGTAATTTAGCAGCATGTGACGTCGATGGTAAAAAATTAATTGATTGGTGGAGAAGGTGGCCAAGATAAATTTATTTTATTATTCCAAAATTGCATGTAATTAACTATAGGTAATCATAATCTATTTTAATGCAAAACTTCTCTTACTTATAGCAAACTTCTTTCTCAAAGCATCTCACTCACCTATACGTTATTCACGATAGATTCCAATCCACTTGTCATCAATTAAATCTCGTATTTTTACAGTAGTAATAGATTATAGTCTTTCTTTGCCGTGTCATACGAGTGCAGGTAAATCATCAATAAAATATGCCATGTTCAAAACTTTAAACCAGTTATTACAGATATACAATTAATATTCTATAAATAATTAATAATTATAATAACTACCTAATTGTTATTTTTTACATATTTCTAAAAATTAAATTTTTTTAGGAAGTCGAACCTTATTTAATTATTTTTGTATCGATCGATTTTAAAAATTAAAAAACTATTTTATTCGTCTTTTAAGCTCGAAATATTTGGTCTCTTGACCTTTTTTGATAATGCTGCCTTTTTTGCCTTTTTGATCGTTACTGAATTTTCAGGATGTTCCGCAATCGAACTTTACTTACCTGTTTTTACTTCTATACTACTTATTTCTGAGATCACTTGCTTGTTACAAATTATTTCTAGGTTGCGTTAAATATTAGTTTAATTTTACTATCATATACCTGATAATTGATAGAACTGATACCTACTGATTCGATTGAATGGAATTAAAATGAAATAATTACTTGTTGCATTTTTATATAATTTTCTTATGGTCATTGTTTACGTACCTACATTATTATAAATTTTATTTTATTTTATTATTTATTAGTCGCATCAACCACTAGGGTTATTAGCGAAATGAAAAGATAATTAAAAGCTGATTACAAGATAAGTTGGGTGTCGATTTTTATAAATTATTTCCAATTTAGTTTGTTATTAGCAATTATCTCTTGGGTAGTATTTGCGAGTGTTTATTTCAACACTGCACTATGGCTACTTTAAATATTTCCAAGGGATTAAGGTCTAGAGACTACTGAATATAGACTATGCGATAGGGTGATGGGATCTTTAATAGCTTAGGTAAATAGTCGGCAGTTAAACTATATGAACATGTTGAGAATAATGTCTTACCTGCAATGCATGCACGTGCTTAAACGATATTATGAAGATAATAGGTGTGTCTCGTGATATAAAAGTGAACAATTATAATTTGAAATAAAATATGTAAAACACGAGAGATTAAACTTATCGTTGAAGTTATCATTATTAATTGGTGTATAACAACAATATTTTAACTTTCATAGCGGTATAGAAATTCATTTAGTACGTGTATTCGAAGTCTATATTAAATAGCAATGTTTAGTATTATTCTACTTATAATTTTCTACATTACCCCGAAATATTATTAATATTTCTGAGAATTACATATAGATATGGTTGTAATCGTTTAATAATAAGATATAACAGATAAATTCTTAATATACGTCCAAAATGTATAGAATTATGTGGGTGCATGATCTAATGATAAATAATATACATACTATTATAAATTCATAAATTGTTATGGCCATATTAAGTTAAACTGCAAATTTCGAATATGAAGTGCATTAACATGTTTCGAAAACACAACGTGCAATGTTGGTGTGATGTTGAATTGAACGTCGTCATTGGATTAGCTAAAAATTCGATAATTTAATAACTGTTCAGTTAGGTGATATTATATTGTTATATATCCATCTATTATCAAAAATAACCTTTGTAGTTGAAACTCCTGTTTGTATTTCAAAGGGGTCGCTATGACTACCTTCTAACAATCAATTGTGGACACGTACACGCGTACTTGTCGCTAAACCAATGGGATCTATCCTGGGGGAGATCTTCCATAGTTAAGTTGATAGTCTAGTGACCACTGGTCAGTTCTTACGGTGCCCATCGAGTCGTGAAGTGGCCCCAAATAGTTCTCAGCTGAAGAGGTACGAAGTTGTTTAAAATTCGTGTGATTCAATTTAATTGAAGTTATTTTTCATTTGAATAACGACATTAAATATTTTTTTATTATTTGAACGTGCTACTTTCTTTATGGCAATTTTAGTATTTTATAAAACCACCGTTAATTAAAATTTGTCACGGAAAATTCAACATTTAATCAATTCCCTAAAAAATAACAGGTTTCTCCTCTATCTGTTAATAATGCGAGGTCACTTTTCGTTGATTATATTTCACCGTATTAGTTGGCAAAGGCGGTATTAAGCCAAATTTTTGTGAACAATGTATTTGAACAATTTCCGAAAAACTCTCCGACTTTTTCGTTCTATCGAATCGTTGTTTACACAATATTTAATATTCCATTATGTGGTAGTTACATGAAGAAGGCCGTTATTTCAAAAAGTTTTCGATTAACTGTAAAAATTTTAAATTCCGCCATTTTTATATTAGATATATTCTCGTTTGTTTTCATCAATGTCGTTCAAGCTAATTTACAATCTAAAAGAAGTAAATAATGGCTAAAGTTTTCAGGATCGTTTCTTACCTAACGTGTTGTTGCAGGTTAAGTTCCGAGCAGCTGAGACGGGAGCTTCTCGATTCTCGCTGATCTAAATCAGGGTGAGTCAATTCTCTTTTTTCCGTAGTAAATTGTGTTGAAAGAAAAGTTGAGCACTTTGATCTTATTTAGTTTCTAAATAATTATATGAAATTGTTAAACGTGATTCTTCTTTGTATTATACTCATATCTAGATAATTCAAATATTTGACAATTTTTTTTCATAAATAGGTATTTCGAAATTGTAGGGCTGATGATAAAGTAGTAGCAGGTTATTTTTACGGTTTGCTCTATTTTTAAGCGAATGAACGTGGTCGTTTCTTCACAATAAATTAGGCATTTAAATTTTAAATGTCTTAACTAGGTATCTTGGATTAATTTTTTCACAAATAGTCAATAAAACTGTGGTGTCATAATTACTTATGGTCGTATTATTAATAATTGTCGATCTTTAATTATTATTATATGAAATTGTTATCTGGCCTGTACGAATTTTAATGAATCATAAAAACAGATAATTTGCCACTTAATGTCAAACTTGTGGATATATAAAGGCCGTATTTCTCGTGTAAAAGAGAATGCTCTTATGCACTACTAATGGGTACTAACATAAAATTAAATCGTAAATGAATTAAATTTATTGTTTATGTAACTTGCACCAAACTTTTTGATTGGATTCCGTATATTTTTATAAACATAACCTGATGAGTAAAATTTAATCATTTGCCTATTTGTTTACAAAATATTAAAAATTATTTATTTCTGAAATCAAATGCTTCGTTGCTTTGAATGTGAGAAAAATATTTAAAGAATTACTTGCACTTTCGTTTCCTGTACCTCTAATTACTTACCCTATCTATTTATTAAACATTTTACATGAAAAAAATTAGGTATTTGAATAATTGACATGGGCACAATATACCTACTCAAATAATTTACGTACGCACAACTAAATGCTAATACGATTTCTGAAAAAAAAATGAATGGTAGATCCCATCTGTTTAATGACCATGAAGAATATATCGACCTTGATACCTTCACGTACCACATTTTGTCAAAATTGATGTAGATATGCAAGAATAATTTTAATAACAATTTAAATTTTCCCACACGTGTTTAACTATTAGATAATTGTATTTACAATTTTGTTTGGATCTCAATGTCTTACGAGAGCTTATTATTGTAGTACTACATGCAAATTAGTAGCTCATTAATTACTAAATTCCTTTCAGGATATGTATCTTTATCTTTTTTATAAGTTTTTATATAAGTAACATATTTGTCATTACAATGAATTATGTTAATTCGTATTAGACATTTATAATTATTAATTTATGTAGGTAACCTACTCCTATTATTTACGGAACTCGAAACAGTTGCATCTCTTATATAAAAATAAGATTAGTGTCTTGGCAATCGTTATACTAGCACATTTACAACGACGTAACTTAACTAGTTTTACATTGTTTAATTTAATGTCCAAATGTATCGCTTTGGTAAATAATTTTTCAAAGAATCTCCACGAAAATTGTTCAGTAAATAAGGTAAATCGTGAAACATGGGATAAAAACCGGTGGTTTTATTTACATCGATGATTGCTTTTTTCTACAGTTGAAATCTATATCGTGAAAAACGAGAAATATTAAAAAGCTTACTGTTAGTTAAGTAAGTATGTTTGATCAGTGTAAACGTGCACCATCATCACCGCGTAACGTACAATAATTAATTTCGTAAAATATTTACTTTGCCAAGTAGATAACAGTGCATCGAAACGGAACCGTAAAAAATTCAAAAACCAAGTACATAGGTATGTAAAATTAACACAGTATCATGTGATGTAACTTATTTCTTATTCACTAACACAGCATTTCCCGAAGTTATCGTGACAAATGAAAGATATTTCATAGAATCGTCGAAGACTTCAAAGGACAAATTAGACGTTAGTTAAAAAAATATTAGAAATTTTTCGGCGAATATTACTAATAATGCATAACAAGTCATACGACAGCGGATGAAATTTTTTGTATTGAATTTTCTTTTCATTTTTCACATATAATATGAAAAAACGAAACTGCGCTTTATGTTAAAGTCAATATTTCTACGGACAATTAACGAATTTATTTATATTACAATTTCATGTAGGTAACCTATAATTTGCCTATAGGTATATGTAGATACTTATTCTTAATTTATTTAATAATAAATTTTTAGAAATTTTAAATAATTATACAAAGTATAATAGAAAGTATACAAGTCATACAAAGTATATAAATATAAAATCTATTTAAAAAAATAGTGGAAATACCTAATAAATGTAATTAATTCAGTTAGTGGCTAAAAATTGTATTTCTTTAAATTTAAAAAATAGGTAGGTACTTACATAGCACCATTTTTTTATAAGGTAACGAAATTTAACAAGTAGTAGATTGTTTTATTATGATTAAAAACTGCACCTTTTTTGACGAGCAATTAAAACCGAATTTGAATGTTTGAATACAATTGTACAGGTAAATACGTATATACAAAAGTTAAAAAATATATAAGTAATCAACTTTAATGTTTTCCTACACGGGTATTAAACACTATCGACAAATAAACGATGATAAGGATTAATTTTATTGGGTATTCCAGCTAATTTTAATTTAATTTGTATATTATTTTAATAGTTCTTACGTGTCTTCTTTTGCGTTAAATAATACAAATTCCTTCAGAAGTTTGCGAAGAAAATACGATGAAATCCCTCTATCCATCCAATTTAGAAGACTCCAATAAAGATCCCTATACTTGTCAAGTTCTATCAAGAGTGCTTTTGATCGCTTTAAAGCTAAATTGCTATATTGTGGAGCAAATGTAAGAAGAAAATGCGTTATTTCTCACTTTTATTCATATTTAAATATTTCTACTGTTTCTACCGACGATTTTTAGCATATTTACTTGAAATAATTTATACACTTGTAACGACACTTTTTTTCTTCATTATACAAGTATATGATGCAATCCATAATATTATCTTCTGTTTTAAATGGGCAGCAAAATTAAATTTTTGGTCCTATATCGAGAATATCGCATGCACGATTTATTATGAAATAAGTATCTATAAATAGATCAAAAGTACATAATATGATACCTACCTATACATTGTAGGTACTTAATTAAATCTACTCGTTTTGAAAATTCGTATTTTTCAAAATTAGATAAGTACCTACACTTATTGTTAATTTCATTTTAATCTGTATCAACTGATTAACAAAAACCGAAGATTCTGATTATCGGCAAAAAACTTCTATTCTTGTCGTTTACAGCAAAGATTAAAAATTGTAGATTATATTAGAAATACAGGTTAGGTACATTAAATAGAAAATATAAAATGTATGCACACGGTATTGAAAAAATAAACAGTGATAAAACACTGTATAAAACCAAGAAGCGTCCCGTATGTCGGTACTAGTTTTCTTTCATGTATTATTTTCTATATTATAGATACTTGTACGATATTATAAATAATAAAAATATTGTACATCGGACATAAGTTTATTTGAATAAAAAATTAATTGCCTAGGAGGAGGTCCAATAATGTGCTAGGGTGTTATGTGAAACATGTGCGCACATACAGCGAATGTACTGAGACTGCTAAAGACATTAATTTACATATGCGACTTTTGTAAATAAATACCTATAATATACCTGCTATCTCAATTTTTATAGATCCGATAAGTTGGCGTCTGGACAAAGTTTTTAGTTCTTTCTTAAAAAATCTAGTAAAATTTTGTATCGCTTCAACTTATAATTTCGTATTGTAATCATTTAGACCTACATTTTTCATCGTTTTCTTCACTTTCTCGCACAATGTATTTAGACGTAGTAGCTCGAATTTAGACCACGCTTCGTAAAATTGCAAGTTTAACATTTTTGTTGGAAAATTTGTAAAACATCGTCTAACCTATACTTACCTACCAATGTTTTTTTTTGTATTTCATCAGAATGATTTTCAAAACCTTTCAATCTATTAAAAGTTTTTATCGCCGGTTTCATGAATTTCTCTTCAATATAATGAGTTATGCATGAAAAAGAAAGTGGCAGCCCAAATGCATTTAATAAATAATTAAATTAAATAACAATAATTAATTAATGATTTGTTTAAATTATGTTTAATCTCTTTAATCGCAAGTGTTTCATAAAATTTTAAATTTATCGATAGAATCAACGGAGTTTATGACGAAAACGTGTAAAACAAGTTTATATCGTAATTATACGAAAATAATTAATTTTATAACTTACCTACATACGTTCCGTATTAAATAATTGTGTATTTAGGCAAATTGTCCTACCAGCACGATCGTATTAAATTTGTTTATCTTATTTAATGCGCTGTTGGTTGTTAGGCGTTATCTAGTGGATTTAATCAACATGTTGATGATGTATTCTACGATCAATACACACTTCGGCTTGTCCCGGTTCTGTCTACCGCTAGAACTTTATTATTAAATGGAAATACATTGAACAACGTGTCACAAACTGAGGTTTCCTACTGTTGTTACTTTATGATTAAAATATTTTTCAATTTCAAAAAAAAAACCCTAATTTATTTAATCGATTATAATCTATCTACCTATAATTGAAAAATTATTATAGTAAGTAATACGTAAAGTTTGAAATTTTTCGGTGATTACTTATTACCTTCCGATTTCAGTAACAATTGATATTCCTTCGTTGCGTAGAAATTACATTTATCATTTAAATTCGCAACCATTAAGCAAAACCCTAATTTTCGTACCATTAATTCAACAGTTGGTGTTTACATCAAAATTACTCTAAGTCTCATTTGAGTAGACATACTACTATAATTACCCAAGCATAATTTTCTGATCAACAATGGATTATATTACATTATTATCTTGCAATACCTAGCTATTAACTGCCAGTTCACGATGTCAGCTCCTTACATTGTAAATCTGTTTAATAATCTGTAGTAACCGCAACAATATAGGTAGTAATCCAATAAAAGCTTTTATATAAAGTGCCATAAGCATTAATGTGTTAACAACTCGATTAAGTTTTTAATATGAAATTGCGAATTGATTTTTGTAATACCTAGCCTTTATATCTAAGAAGATTTCAAAGTTCTTGTTAGGCAGTAGGTATCTACTTCTCGTATTTATTTAACAGATTTTAGTTTGACATAGAGTGTTTCCGCATTGAATTAAGCAAAAAGAATAATGGTAATGGAAATTACAATTCGTAAAAATTTTAATCGATAGTCTTCATTTACATGCATATTAAAAAATCGAATCCATTTTGATTACTTTGCAGTGTAAGTAGTTTGCGATTTTTATTTAAGTAGGTGTGTATTTAGATCTTGTAATTGCCAGATGGCAATTAATAGTCTTGAATAAAAAATAATAATTTATAGAATACAAACAATGAGCATTAGGTATTATATTTTGACCATTTCATACTAACATTTAAATAACTGAATAAAGTAATGCATTTTTATAATTGAATTTCATATTATTGTTTTACTTTCTAATGTACATTTATTTGTATTTATAAACATTTCAAGGTAATTTGATGCTAGTGTAGTTGATTATACATTGTCAATCTCGTATTGTTTTTTATCGTATCTTGACTAGTTTATCTTAATTTTCTAGAATAAACATTTGAAGAACAGATCTGAATAGCGAGTGTGTTGAGTAAATAGGAAATGTATTGAGTAAACTTGGAAATTGGAACGTTGCGTTGTGCAATTTTAAGGATTACTTTTTACGGGACAAAGTCTTCGATTTCTATAAAATGAGCAGTGATAGGTGCATATTTTTATACATTGTACATTTTTTCGAAATCTAGAAACAACGTGTGACGCAAAATTAAATTTTTTGCGCTTTAAGCATTTTAGAGTAAATTTAAATAATCGGTTTTATTTCATAAATTCGTATTGTAAGTATTCCGATTCAGTGACAGACTATTACAAATTCAAATTATGAAAGAGATATTTATAACATTACGTAGATATTAATATTTTATTTAAAAAAAAATAATGATTTCACATGCGACTGTTTTATTAATTTAATACTTTACGTTTAGCTTTAAAATAGTTTTAATTTATGTTTAAACAATTATGTAAGTAAAGAAAGCGTACTTTCGAGTTTTATTTTTTATTGTAGATATTAAAAATCAGCAAGCGGAAAATTAATTTCAAACTCATTTTATTTACAGCAATCAAAAGTTATTCAAATTACATATTCTGTAGATGGTGTTGTTTAAAGAAATCTGTTTTGCAAAGATAATTGACTAAATTAATCGAATGTCTTATCGTATTTTGATGCTAAATTGAAGCTAATTGAAATAATAAGTTGTTCATACTTCAAATATATCTTTTTTTCATAAGTTCTTCGTAAGATTCTCAATATATTTCTCTCGCGTCTCGGATATTCCATTTTCGTCTTATATTTTCCCTTGAGGGTTCTATATGGACTTTTACGAAGTCAGTATGGAAGCAAAGATCAGAACAGGTTGGACAACGCTCTTTGCTTTTATTAGATGATTTTTCATATGGATTTTTGATTTTATACTTTTAAAATTATATTTTTAAAATCTACTTTAGTCGTGATTCGCCTTTTATTTTATCGTCTTTCTCACAAAATTATTTATTAGATACATTGCTTTACACTAATTATATTTAAATTAAGTTACTTGTATGCCTATACCTTAATAAATCCAGAAGGATTGAACTAAATGTTTAAATACATTTTACTGTAATTTCATTTGTCATAGTCCTGAATTTAAAAAAGCCTCGACGTCCCACTGTATATCTAATAGAAATAATAACTTTTTTATTTTGTAAATAATGTTTTCTGTACTTACTGTTTATTCTTATGAAATAGGAATTGCTGCAGTAGATACAGGTAAATATATTTATTAGAATCGCTTGCTGCTGGTGTATTCTTACGCTAACCAATTACAACTGATAAATATTTTTACTTGGTCAAAACAAACTATTTTAATCTCGAAAAACCATGATGCGTTGTACGAGTCCTTTTAAGTCTTGTAAACACGCGAATAGAACAAATTACGAATTACATATTATTACGTAGATAGGTAGGTAATAGATTGTCGATTTATTTGGCGGACTCCAGTGTGTTTGTAAATGTGTATGAAAATAAAGACGTTCATAGGTTAAAATTGATATTTTATTGAAGCGACTCTACCAACATCGAGATTAGGTTTATAGTGGCGAGATAAATAATCGAAAAAAGATGAATCGAAATATTGAATTATAAATGTGCCTTTAAATCTCGCACTTTTGTAAATCAGATTATTCGCAGCACTTGTTCACAACAGATTTATCATAAGCGAGAGGTTCGGAATATCAATGACTTACGTGAGCTTTGCTTATTTTGAATTTCTCGATAATAGGTAGAAATGTTGTTCGACATTTTAAGACTGCTTTACTCTTGAAAATGTGATCGATGTTATAAACAAAAACATAAATAGTTATTGAAACGCGCATTTATAATAAATTTTCTATAAAATATTTTAAAAAGTGTTTAATTTAATTTATTTTTAATAATTTGCTAATAATTCATTTATTATTACTAGTAATAGTAAGAATTATAATCACGTTTGGTGTTAATCGTATAAATATAGGTACCCACACAGTTTAAAATAATGGAAATTAATAAATAAATAATATGTAGGTATGTCAAATATTTATAAGTAATTTTGCAAATAAAAAATGAAACTATATACATATACAAAAAGGAAAGTTATTAGTGAAAGGAAGCGCATTGTAATAATTAAACATTGGGTTATTTCACGTTTGCATTTTTTTTGTATATATTTAAAGCTTTTTTTTTATTTAGATTCAAAAATATACAAAATATTTAGTTCAAGTCGTACATAACTAGGTAGATAATATATTTTATTTATTCTAATAGATACATAATTAATAATTTTAATTTTGTTACAGTTATTAATAATTCGACATGAAGCGGGAAGCGGAAATTGATATGGGTGCCCCGTTCAAACGTTCTCGCCGTGGCGATGAGGAAGTTCGTATACTTATACCGAGCAAAGTAAGTACAATCTACAATAAGTACCTACCTATCTATTAGTTTCTTTATACGGGAGATTTTACTACAAATATGTATTTTGTAAATAAGATTGTGACATGTTAGACATTCTAGATTTATTTATTTATTTTATTTAATTACGCGAAAATTTGACGGATCCAAATTAATACAACGAACGTTCAGCGGATAGTGACTATGGTCATTCTTCGGCTAAAAACGGAACCTCTTAATTTTAAAAATACAAAACACGCCAATTAATTGAACTGTTAAATAAATATTTCATAATATAAAAATCAAGACACCATAAGTAATCAAGAAATTGTTCCATATATCTAAAAATTTGAATTCAAATAAAAAAACGCCAGTTTAACTTTTAGCTTTGAACAAAACTGAACTGATGTACTGATCCTAAAAAGGAATGGAATGCCAAGTATGACTTAACTCGAACGGAAACGACTGCCAATATAAATGCAGTTTTGGAATGAGTATATATAAATAACCAACCACAAAAACAACCACTATTTTTACACTTTGTTTCGTAGGATTTATTTTTTGTCATTCTAATGAATTTGTTTAAAGAATATATTTGACAACATAAATAGAAATGCATTCGGATTTCACTAGAACCCCTTTAAGTAGATACTATATACCTACATAATAGATACAATATCGAATTCTTTTTTTCAAGTCAGTTTTGTATTTCAAATTTTTCTACACTGAAAAAAAGGCAAAATGAACAATACCGATTCGTTACCGACATACGTTATTATACCCCATATTTAAAAACAATTCGTCGATAAAAAGAACATTTTATTCTTTTTTTATTGTACGTAAGAAGTTATTGGGTAAAATTCTATGAATTTTTCATATAGGTACTGATCCTTTTAACTATAGTTATATACTGTTTTTTTTTCAGTGTATGAACACCGTTTCCTATTTATTATCCATTCTTTAATAGTTATTTTTCGATTTATCTACTTCAATTTCTGAATAACGAAACGATTGGTCTGTTTCATGAACTTACCTTTGTAAACGAAAAATACCTAGAAATCCCTAGACATAAAACTAAAAAGTGCGAAAAAGTAAACATAACCAAGATTGTACAAAACTTATAAAATCCAGTAAAGTCTAACTAAAGGTTGTTTTAATTGTTTGGTATGTTTTCAATTTTTGTACACTTCTTGTTTGTCGGTGCTCGTTCAGGTTCCTAATATGTTATATCTAGACGCTGTTTTCCACAAAAATACTTATTATTATATGATTGGTAAAGTTCACTTAAACGTCATAGCCGAGTAAGCATTACGAGTTTATTTACTCACGGTCGGCCTATTTGTTTGTAATTGTCAATTTTCCGTAACATTTATTGTTATGAACTTTAGTTGTCATCGAAAAAATTAGTTTCAAAATTAAAAAATAAACTCTCAGAAACTATCGAGAATCTACGGTACTTGTATCATATTGTAAAGGTACTAATGGCTCCTCAGTGGTATTTTTGGGGACTCGCCATGTATAGAAAATGATGAAAATAGAGAATATTAAATTAAAATAATTTATAAATATATCTTATACTCAAGGGACACTCATCAATTGTTTGTCAAATATTCCTCGTACCTATCCCTACTATATACGTAAGTATCAAAATTTTCCAAAGTATTATAACAGGTAAATATTTGAAAAAGTTCGTCACTTGAATTCTATAGCAGCCTGTTACATACAGGATATCCAGGAAACGGTTGAGAATTTCTCACGAGCGTATAAACCACGTTAAAATAATGCCACAAGTTCCTATAAATGTTTTTCCTACGGCGCTTTCCTGTTACGATATTACATATTATCTAATTAAAAATAATATCTTGGATACTGTACATCTATTATTCTTTATGTATGATTTTATCGAAATTAAACAAGAAACCTTTTTTATCTTAAAATCTCTAGAAAATCCGAAAATGACCTTAAACATTTAAAAACTTAAACCTCTAAAATATTTCGGGGTTAAAAAGGTTAGGGATAGCGAATTCCCGGCTCTTTTGATCTGATATCCAAATATCTATTGCACCATGTTAAACTCCATTATTTATTACGTATGTGTGCCAAAAATCGTTAATTTTCTCAACGAAAAATAAAAATATTAGGTTTTATACCTATTTAAAAATTGAGTTTTATTTTTCAACTTTTGAGGTCATAGGAGCGTCGTAGAAAAAACAATTATAGGAACTTGTGGCATTAATTTACGTGGTTTATGCGCTCCCGAGAGATTCTCCACCTTTTGCTGGACATCCTGTATGTAGCAGACTACTGTAGAATTCAAGTGACGGACTTGTTCAAATATTTACCTATTATTAAAAACCAAATGTTTCGAATTTTGATACTTATATAATATATATAGTAGGGGTATACAAGGGGGGGTACAAAGAATATTTGATGAAAAATTGGTGAGTGTCCCCAGGTATAAAATATTTTAAAATTATTTGAATGTAATATTCTCTATTTTCCTCATTTGCTATACAAGGTGGACGAGGGTAGGGGATTACTTGTTCCTTTCCCCATTTACCGGCTCTCTTGCCAAGAGTACCACAAACCTCGTAACTAAGATGTCACATTTTATAATAAAGAGTCAACATCCGTATAATATCCATCAGCGTTATAATTTAACTAAATAAATTCCATTTAAAACACACGAAGTCTCCAAAAAATACAAATAATGAGCGTTTAGTACATCAACAATATCATACAAGTAGCGTAGATTCGCGATAATAGTTTTTGAGAATTCTTTTTCATTTTGAAAATTTTTATTTCGGAAAATATGAATTTTTGGAAGCTAATATTTTGCTAACGTTACATCAAAGTGGACCTTTGAAAAAAATATTAGTCAAATCCGAGCAAGGGCACATTTCCGATGGTTACCCGGTTATGCCCTTTTAATGTAGCTATAATTTGTTTTTTTTTTCATGTTCATAATTCTGCATGTAACATGTAATTTAATAATACCTGTTTTAAAATGAATATTAAATTTTCCGTAGATAATAATTTTATAAACGATAAATTTTAATTTTTAGAAATTAATACACAATTACACTTTTTTACAAATTTTATTTTTTAAGGCGGCACATTTTACTTCCTTTAAATATTTTTTATGGGTTATGTTTTTACCATTTTATCATTACGGATTTTCCATACGTTCACGAAATTCTGTGTATTTTATTGTGTTTAGTAAAAATAATTAAAAAGGGAACAACAACGGAAGTATATCAGCCCTTCATGCCGGAAACGTAGTATTTGCGGACAATGCACTCTCAGAACAACGTCGCCGTCAGTAGCGACTGCAAAATTATCAAACACGTCATACGCTACCCTTGTAGCATGTCACAAAAACGTTATTCTTTAAAAGAACGTATTTGTGCAATTTTTAATGTCATTTACATAACCGACACGCAACTAACTCGGGAGGAAACTACAGAGCTCGTCAGAATTTTAAATTCGCAGGGGAAAATAAATAGTAAAAGCGTCGAAAACTTTGCCGCAATAAAAAGTAATTAAAAAGGCGCCTTCGAAATTATTCGTACTAAAGCTTTTGTATATATTTTTTTAATATTAAAGTGTAGTTCTAAACGAAATATATTAATAATTTTTACGGTATTTTTCAGGTCGCTGGTGCCATTATCGGCAAGGGAGGACAAAATATTACAAAATTAAGGAGTCAGGTCAGTAATCTATATGGTGAAAAGAACATGGGGATAGTAATGTTTTCCAAAGTACCTGTTTAAATTAAACGTAAATTACATTATAAAATGCTGTAACACTTCGAATTTAATATTTATATTTGGAAAATGTTATCAGATCCTACATAAAAATTACGCTTATCACATACCCTTAACACTATAACATTGACAGGCACAGCATACATTTTTACAAAGCTACTATGAAGAATATAATTACCTACATATTTTAAAGTTACAGTGTCATTAGCTTTCAAATACTATTGTACTACATAGAATAATTACCTAATTAGAAATTAAAAGTATCGTTCGAAAAGTGGTATACATCAATTTTGTTGTCATAATAAGTAAGTGCTTACTTCAATTAGAAAATAATCATAAAATGCTCTAATTATTTGCAAGTCAATCGGACTTGGTATGTCACTATCTAAAAGTAATTATCTATAACATACTTCTATCGATTATTTGTATACTTATTACAATTTGTTTAATGGCTTACTTTTATCTAATCATAATTTAACTAAATACATAAATAAAAATTTATCAGTCGGTTATGTAATTTCAATTTTTAAAACGTAGGCATTACTTTTTCAAAAATAGTCTCGTATTTTTAAATAATGGCACTGTAATTTTATTATAACAAATATTAATATCGACGACTATTTTTAATACCACTAAGAAAAATTTAGAGGGCTGTAACTGATGCATTTTTAACAGCAAAATAACTTCTAACTGTGGTTTTAGTGGACATTTTACACCCGAATAATGCTTTTTTACGCTAAAATTATAATTTCCGTTCGAGATTATTTGTACATAATTATTCCTGAACGCCGTGTTTTCTAAGCATCACGTTACCACTCCTCCAATAGTGGATAATTCCAAGTTCCATCGTAACAAAGTTGTAAATATGTTATCCTCAAATTTAAACATAAGGGAGGGTTTGGCGTATACTAATTAAGTCGGGGTATCATAAAATCCCTTGGTAACGCCATTAAGATTACTGTACTGTTGAATGTTACGTGTTAATAGCATTAATTTAATTTGGTTTAATTTGATTTGGATTAAAATATTTCTAGTATTAGACTTAAGTTACTTATATATTTTACATATGTTTATTTTTCTTTCAGTTTGTTATTTATATGATTCAGTTTTGTTTTAAAATAAGAGCACCCGTATGATATCAATTTCGGTGTACTTGTGTTGTATTACGAAATCTTTTAAGTTCTTTTATTGTTAATGTAATATATTACATTTTTGTTTTATTATTTTTAATATTACTATTTGAAATATTATTTGTCGTTTAAAAGCAAATTGACGTTTTTCTTTTTGTACGCTTTCGTAATACACCACGACATGGTCGTTACAGAAGTTTTATCAACGCTTCCCACTTACCTTAAAAGCATATGATATATTTGCGAAAATTATTTTGAGTCCGTCATAAAATATAAACAGTTAGTTATATATTAAGTGGAATAACAATAAAATATTGATCTTAGCTAATATTCTAAATTCTTGTTAATTTGAAATACCTACCCTACTACCTGTGCAATCTTTTTTGTTCGCGGTAGTTTTTCCATATTTCATAACGACTAATTATTTTGAAACTATAGTTTTTTAAACTAAGTAAGAACATATAAAGTGGGAATTAAATGTTGTAATATTTTTAATATAATTGAAATTGTATGGGATCGCTCGATAAATAATTGAATTAGCATAACATATCAACTAACATAAATGTAAGTATTAAAAAAATATATAATACTAACGAGGACCCCTGAGCCCGTGCAAGTGTGATACACTCACTCGCACAAGCCCAAGTCTGTACTTTTAAGATTACAGCATTTATCAATATACCATTATGTTAACTAAATGTCTTCTGCCCCGGCCCGGCCCACCTGTCCACCCGCTCGCCCACCATTGATTGCAACTGCCATTGATTGATTTTGCCATGGCCCAACACACCGGCCCACCACAGTACAAAGCCTCGATTACTGTCCCTGACTGTCCGGGCCCAGAACGGTAAAAAGAATTCCACTCTTATTTAATTGTGCTCACTCCGGCTCTGGTTGCACTGCATTTAAATTATGCTTTATCCAACCCCCCGTGCCGGTTGATAATTATTAGAGTAGTGCTGATTAACAGTTTTACTCCTCTAATGGCGGTGCAACCAGTTTAACGCCGGCATGCTCCACAGGACAATCGCAGGTCTCCCTTAACCTAGAGCTCTTATTTTTTATTAATTGCTTTGCCTTAGGTTGAGGTTTTAATATCTTAAACGTTAACTATAAACTATTAAAAATTTGTTTAACACTTTTATTTTCAAAATTTATTTTAATGTAGGCAAATAAAGTTACTTCAGATATTATGAAAACGTCAATTTCACTCGGAAGATGCGAAAAATGTGTGCATATTTAAATGTTGAAATTCTGAAGCAACTTCATGGTTCTACCTTGCAGTTACGATCGTATATTTTTAAAGTCAGTCTACAAAGTTACACTAAAGTCACTTATAAATTCCTCCTCGACTTCTGCAACTTTTCTTAGTATTTGTGCTATCGACAAACGTGAACGATGGCCATTATAAGGACGAAGTTGTCTAAAGGAGGTGTCATTATTTCACTATTTGTAACTGTTAAATAGAGCTGATTCAACCGGCCGTATCACCTGTTCTCAACCCCAACTGTTCGCCATTATATTATTTTAAGAACAGGTGGTAACTATTTTTTGCTTACAGAATGTTGACCCTATCTTCTGACCTGGACACCGTCTGTAATATCGTTAACGACGTTGTTCCGAATTTAGAAGAGGTGAGTAATTTTTTTATTAATTTTTTTTTAGTATTACTTCTATTATGTGAACTTACACAAGATTACACTACCTAATTATTTTATCACTTAAACGTAATTAAAAAGGTGTGTATGTTCGTAACGTTCGAATATTACCCAAAGTACCTGCTCAATGATGTAATTAAATGAACAAAATTTTAAAAAAAAATTTATTTGGTTGTATAGGGTCGATTCGCCTGCTTACGGCCTTCTGCCTATTCGCGGCTCCTAACAAATATTTTATGTAATAATACTAAAACCATTAAAAACAAAGTCGAAATGAAAAATATACCTGTACTTTTACTTTGTATCTACGTTGATATCAATTTATTGACAATTACTTACAGCATTTTTTTCTTAAATAATTATTAATTTTTTCACGGATAGCGTTTTCTGTTTTTTAGATGTTGCGACTGAAAGTTATGTTACTTATTAACACTTAATACATAGATATCCCGTATAAGTACTTATCTATAAAATTTATATCGTGTTATACCTAATAAAAAAATAACATCTACTGAAAACTGACGATTAACGTTTATTTTGTATAACCAAGAATTCCAACTAAAAATAATTCTCAACAAAAAATATATTTTTTTTTTACGATGAAGATTACATTATTATTTTATTTTATTGTTAGTGAAAACTTATAAATGAACATGCGTTTTTATTAAATACTTTCATATTGTTTTACAGGAAGGCTTGAATGACCAAATTTGTTTATACATATCGAAAATTAAACGACAATAAAACAGTTTAAGTACTGTTTTATCGTGCACGATTTTATTGTTATGTACCTATTCCGTACATGCGCCTAATTGCATTTGTATAATAACAACACAATCGCGACAAACAACAGTGTAAACTGTAAACACGATCTATTATTACGTTTTTGTTCTTACGCAATAAACAATGGCGCCGATTGTGTGGGTTCGGAACGTCCTAAGAAAAGGGCACCCACGGAAATTCTGAATAGTCGGCGCCACGTCGTTGGTAACAAATATTTATATACAATAAGGTATTTCATATCCGGAAAGGTACCTAAATGGTCGTAATATTAACATCCACGTAAAATTATTGTATTTACTGATCAAAATTTAAAAAAAAAATGTCAACAGTTACTACTTATTAAAAGTTGCTTACGCACACCATAATATCCAATTTATAAATGTGCTCAGTTTTATTTTACTACTTTTATGTCATTTTAGAATAGTTTTTGGTCAAAAATTACATAACAGCTATCTTTCAAAACATTTACCGAATGCCAGAATTTAAATGACAAATTGTAAAACTATGTATTAACCAGAAATAGCCGGAACTTATCCTTTCTTTTTAAGTTCTTAGATATGACTACGTATCTATTGGATTATTTTCAAAGTAGTTTAATAAATTGAGTTTTTCACAATAACTAGATATCTATATTTATTTAGTAGTTAGTTATTAAATAAATGTGTGTTTGAATAAGTATCGCAATTTCGCACCACTTTTACATTCGTATAATCGAGGTTCTGTACATTTAATTTTTAAACTGTTTGCAGTGATAAAGTCTGAAATCGTATTAAATCGGGCGCACACAAACTCAAGTGATATCGATACGTGATTTTTATTCAGTTTTATCTCTTTTATGTTGACTGATTTTGGCACAATTCCCATAGACCAGCTTTAACATATGATTAACATTAACACGATTTTCTATTCCGATAATATAAATACCATAATTTGACAAATAAACGAATAAAATTGACATTAATTAATTACTCTGCCTACCAATGTGTGAAGATGTTGAGAGATTTGCGTAATGGTATAACGATTATTTAACTCATAGAATACTGATTTTTTTATACCCTACCAAATACCAACCGGGCCTGAAATAATTATGTTGTCCATCTTTAACTTCTAACTGATTAATCGTGTGCAGAATTATTGAACATATCGAAGCAGTTTTTGCACAGTGACTTAACCCACAAGAAGTAAATTTTACAGAAGCGGACATTTTGTGTTATCATACACCAGGATTCGGACATATCGAAAACATATCTATTAATACAAATTTCAAATACGTCGAAATTACAGTTATATAATACCTAGCACCTGTAGATATTACATTTATTTTTAATCTGCTCTACATTTAACATTAATTATTTTACCCGCAGCTAAAATGTAACGAAAATGTATTCAAATCGCGCTCGTTTTGCTTCTCTTACTAGTGATCAATTAATATTTCGAAATCTTGTAATTATGTGGTAGATAAAATATACTAACATAAATTACATTTATATATTTATTTTTTTTACCACTTAATTTATAATAATTTCATACGATTAAACCTATAATATACTGGAATATTATGAAATATTTTATATTCCTGAACAACTTCATTTTTTCACAATAATATTGCGTCTAGAGAAAAAATGAAACTTAAATCAAATTGATCATTTGAAATTTTTTTTTAATGTCGCGTATTCCTTGTATTATATTAAAATTATGAATTTTGTATAAAATAAATGCTCAAAAACATCCAGTTATCTACAATCTTTATTTACAGATGCTTATTTATACATAGATAAATTTTATTAAAATTAAATAAAAGTATGTACTTAAAGCAAGAATTGCGAAAAAAATATTAAACTGTTTGGTTAATTTAATTACGTGGAATTAATATAGATACTATTTATTTATGATCTACTAAATTACTTAACATGTATGAATCGTTTATTAATTTTTTTCATATTTTAAAAAAAGTTCTATATTTAATTAAATTTTTTTAGATATAATAACTTACGGTTTATTTATTTTTATTTAATATGTTTAAATAGAACGTACCGATAATAAAGAAAACGAATACTTAATTCAGATTCTTTTACGTTAACAGAATGGTGGCCGCACCAATAGTGATGAATTGGATGTTCGCATGATGATACATCAGAGTCAAGCAGGATGCGTCATTGGGAAAGGAGGTTCCAAAATTAAGGAAATTCGAGATGTAAGTAATCACTATTTCATATTATTTTTGTAGATACATACAATATAAAGTCGATTAGACAGTATGAAATTAATTACATTTTATTTTTGATGTTTTTAATATAAATGAAAAATTTAAATAATTATGTACAGTCAAGTTCATACATTTTATCCCGTCGCCTGATTTAGTTTTTATGGTAAAACGCTCAAAAAAAAGGATTACTGTCCGTTTTTATTTATTATCTGACGTGCCCTTGTTTATAATTCAAAAACAACTGCTACCCTCAGTTCCTCTCGATCCTCTCTCGTCGCTAATTGGCCTGCGATCACATCTCGTGAGACAAAACATATGAACTTGACTGTACCTATTTAGATTCTATTAATTTCATGTACATTTGATTCAATTTATATAAAGTTTCAACAAAGTTGATTGCATTTTATATTAGGTATAGTTTTAATAACAAAAGTTAGTACTGTGACTCCTACTTATAAACATTATAATATAAGTAATATCTACTATAATTAATAGCAGACAACTGTTTAAGTGGCTTGCTCGATATGCATTTTTCTCAATATAATAAAGTATTCGTAAATAAAAATAATTCCTACTAATAATGAAAGCATAATAATGAACCTTATTCGAGAAAAGGCAATTTTAATATAGAAAATAATATGTATTCGTTTTAATTCTCATGAGCGTGGGTAGTCAAAAATGTAATATCTGTCATGTAATTTGGACAACATAATATTATCTACAAAATTCTCTCAAATTAGTCGGGGTTCATTTTTGTATCTTGGGTATTTCATTAGGCAAGCCTAAAAATGAAATAAATGTGACATTACTATTACATAATATAAAGTTAAAATACAATCATGTTTTGTTGTTTAACCACTACATAGTTTCATTAATCAACGAGGTTTTCGTAATTTTCGAGAAGTAATTTTTGCACACATTGTACTTAATTATAAGGACATAACTGTTGCTTTTTAAGATTTCTTTAACCATAAACCGATACCTACAAGTAAATTAACAATAATGTTAGCTTTACAAACAAAAGACGATCGCGTTATTAAACAAGTGGAAGAAAAGTAAATATTCGAACCACAAGTATATCTCGAATAATTAATTGTACTAAATCACGTACATAATATACTATGTGTAATCTATTAACTTTTATTTCATTTTAATGGCGTAGATCAATTGGACTTGTTAAACTCTACCGCTAGTGATACTAGCCATAACTTGTCATACGTTTCATTGGTGCAATGGTAGGACGACCATACGAGCTTTAATCAGAACGTTTATTATGAAATACCTATTTTAGTTTAAAATATGATAATCGTATTCCCAGTTAATTTTTTTTACTCGTCAATTTAAGCTATTCTTTAATAATTTCACGTGCCCTTTAATATTACACTGCGTATTTGTTTTTCTTAAAATTACTTTATTCTGTGCTAATTTGAAATAAAAGAACATAAGAATTACAAAAATTTGGACTATTATAAAATTTGATGCAAAATTTGTTCGAAATCGGTCGAGTCGTTTTCAAATATAAAACCGAAACTACGCAATGTATATTAGCATGTGTAACGTTTATTGTTTCGTTGTGTCGCGATTTAAATTTTAATTCTTATCAGTGTTAGTATCTAGTGTTCTTATCTATATAAGTAGTACAAATTTTTAGCGGTTAATTCGTCCAGTTATTAGACATGCGTATTTGCTTTTTATCTCGTGCGATTTAATAGAAAATAGTTAAGTACTGTTTTAGTAAAAACAAATTAAAGGATTAAATTCAAAATCCATCTATTGGAAATTGAATGTTTATTGTTTGTCGAAAGTTTCGCAAACATTTTGTTGTACATTAATTAAAGGATAGAGCACTGGCATGGCGTATAATTATTACAGAATGATGACCTAAAAGTACAATCTCGAGGGAAAAGAATACTTTTATGTAGTTTGGTATATTCCACCGGTGCCGCACCTGTAGTCTGTTGTTATTGATTAAATTATATATCCACTTTGAAAAGGCGTATATTCATCCGCTTTTCGTATTTTCGACAATCGTGTGTGTGGTGGCTGTTATGGAGTTGCTAATTGTGATAGAGCTACTGCCAAGTTGATTATAATAATGAAACACTTCTATTCAAAATACACCTTATATCGAATTATATATCTATTTATAATGTATAGGTATAAATTATTGTTAAAACGTATTTAAAATTTAAAAATTGATGCCAGTGGTCGTAGTGGTCGAGGCACCCTATAATTTTAAATATAAAAATATTATCTTAAATATTCCTTCCTTACAAATTAAAACAAACATAATTTTTTGTATTCACTTGTAAACTGAAATTAATACAATAGTTATTTCAGATTATTTACAATTAAGCGTGACAAAACTAATAATAATATGTATAATTATGTTTACCTACCCACCTACTGTTTTATAATGTTATTTTTAAATTTTATTAATGTTTTTTTGTGATTTATTAAAAGAAACTTGTAATTATTAATTAAAGTTTAATCTGATAGCGTTCAATGTGAACAATATTACGTATGTTCAAGGTTTTGTCTACTCTCATTTCCATAAAACAAATTCAAACGAAAACGTAATTAATTTTCAATTTATTTGCAAATCATTTACCATGCAACTTGATATTTAAAAGATCCAAACCGAAAATACTACCGTTTTATTAGAACGTGTGTCGATGTTGTTTATTTGTTGGTGCTTAACAGTGTTCCAAAATAAATACCTTGGCGAATTTTAAGTTTATTTAACTTTGACGTTCGAAAACTTAGAAATGACAAAGTTCTTTTTATAACTAACGTCACAAAACAATCGAGGAAGATGACGTTTCACCTATTTAATCTTCCAAAAGATAAAAGGGAGAATGTGAACGAAAAAGGAAAGTAATAAGCTTGTATAGTACTAGGAGCTTCATATGACATTGATAAAATCGACTATATTTTCAACGGGAACGGGGCTTCAATATTTCAAATCGTATCTTCAATGATTGAAAGAGGCGTTATCTTAAAATATAAAACAATATTACATTTATCTTGGGAAACGTTTTACACCGTAAAGCTGCTTATTATCTACATCTTAAAAAGTAGTATAATTGCTAATGAATGAAACAGTTAATCGTGTAAACTACATTATGTTTTGCATTAATTTGAATTTCGACTGTTTACTCTAAAAAACATATTAAAATTATTTTGTTTTGTTTTTCTACGGCATTTCATAAATTATTACAAGTTCTTCGTACTTCGCTATTTCTTAATATTTTTACGAAAATAAACTGTAGCAGAATTTGAGCCATTACCACGATTACTGTTTTATACATGCATATATCGTTTGTAAGTATTTTAAATAATTAGGTATAAAATAGGTACTTTAAAGGAATTTTTGCTAATTTTTTTTTTAACGAAATGATTTAAATGTTATTCCTTTGACCAGTTTTACCTTTGACCGCCTTGTATTGTAGCTTAATCGAATGGAACTTTATGGAATTAAACATTCTTAGTTTACAGGTTTGCCTCCAGGAGAGCTCTGTATCATAAAATTGTAATGGTGAAAATTGTCGTGCCGCCGATAATTAATTATTAACTATTTGTCGTTCACAAAGTATAGGGGAGACCGGGGACAATAGAAACAGTTGGGACTTTTAATTTTTTTGCTTCGCGGCTATCGCAATTGTTTTGATATACAGGGTGCCTGTTTTTCGTGTGAATGCATGGGGATCTCGGTTATCTTGAGAGATACGAAATCGGTTAAATTGGGGCAAAGTTGGGCATTTTTGTGCTGATTAATAATGTGGAAAAGAAATTGACTTGCCATTTTTAATTTTAAAAATATCGCGAAAACACTGAAAATCGAGATTTTCGTTTTTATTTTTTGCAGATTTTTCTTCTGATTCCAAAAATGTATAACACATAATTTTTTAATAACCAAATTATCAAAATATTTTGGTTTTTACGATTTTTATAAGATTACCATGAAAACAAAAGAACGTATGTTTCAATTGATATTTTGACAGTCTATATTACGAAAACAATTTGGGGGCAGAAAGATACTTAATTATTCTTAGAGAAATTTTAGAAGAGTTCTTAGATGAAAATGTACCTATAAATCAGTTAAATACGCTTTGGTTTCAATACCGTCCCTTAATGGCAGAATAATAACGGACTGTCTTTCGGAAATGTTTTCCAATCGAGTTATTTCAACTAATGGAAACTTTCGTTGGCCAGCTCGGTCACCGGATTTGTCTCCGTTAAATTATTTTTTACGGAGAGCGATGAAAGATACAATTTTTAAAAGATATTAATGAACTTCAATTAAATACTATTAATACTTTAATAAATGAAATAAGACATAGGGATATTCGAAGGACCGTTTTAAATTTACGCAAACGAGCTGAGTTATGTTTGGAGGAAAGGGGTGAATTATTTGATCATTTATTATGAAGTGGATATTTCTTCTGTTAAATTAAATTGCTTTTAACTTTTTTGTTATTGCACTTGATAAATATTTCCTTTTGTTTTCATGACAATCTTAGAAAAATTGTAAAAACCAAAATGTTTCGATAAATTGGCTATTAAAATATTAAGTGTTATACATTTTTGGAATCAGTAGAAAAATCTGCATTCAAACGAAAATAAATCGAATATGGCGTCCATAAGAAAAACAATAGTTGACTGTCGTTGCTTATTTTCTCGAAGTGCCAAATCAAATGTAATATTATTTTTAAATTCCTCCTTAAAAAGTGCCTCAATAATGTTTTAGTTAGAAATGGCTAACTTGATTGGTTTTCGTATAAAAAAATAAAAACGAAAATTTCAATTTTCAGTTTTTTCGTGATATTTTTTAAATTAAAAATGGCAGATCAAATTTTTTTTCCGCATTAATCGGCACAAAAATGCGCAACTTTGCCCCAATTTAACCGATTTCGTATCTCTTAAGATAACCGAGATCTCCGTGCATTCACACGAAACACGGGCACCCTGTATATAAAGTGGATTTTATTAAATTAAACAGAAACAATCTTCTTCGCTATCAGTCTCTTCCTGATTTGTCTTTACAATTGATACGCGTTTCGACCGTCCCCACTTCCATTTGTTTCAATTGTCCCCACAATTTTTTTACGTAAATAATCAAATATTTTTCTTAGTCTCGTACAATAGTAATAATTTCAACTGTTCTGACTAAAGAAAATATACTAAACGAACAAATAAAAATTGTAGAAGCTAGATATTTACGTTCTTATTTCTTGGGTTACACTTTTTCAACGGAAAACTACAATGACGTGGGGAAAAATTGTTATACGAAATTTATACGTTTACTTTTGATTACCATTTGCGGCTGACCGATGGTTTTAGGGTGCATCTAAAGACACCACGTATGATACATTTGCACGCAATTTAAACCATAAAGTTCGTTCATTACGACCGTTGTTTCTATTGTCCCTTGTCTCTACTATCCCTGGTCTCCCCTACGTATTTTTGCAAGTATATATCTACTTGTCGCTTTCTTAAGCGAAATGTTTGATATGCATTTTATGTCTAACTTGACTATATTATGTAGGACATAGGTACTCAGTAAAGGGTACTCAGGTACTCATAGGTACTCAGTACTTATGTATAGGTACTCAGTAAAGTCAACCTAGAAATGTTGAGGGGCACCTTTGAATTAAAAATTACCTAAATAGGTGAATAAGTCACGTTAAATCGCTTGACTTGAGGTAAAATTGAACTATCCGGAAAAAAATTGTACGTTCAAAAATTCTAAAAAAATTTTTTAGAAGATAAATCATTATCTACGTTATAATTTAAACTATTTCAAGATTTTTCAAGGTTTCAAGGTTTTTGTTTAGTTGGTTCGGTTTAACCTTAATGTATATTTAGGTATTAGAAAAGAACATTCGGTGTATATCGAGACTTATAAATAATAAAATATTTATACACACTATGAATGTAAATTAGTACACACGTATTGGCTATTAATGTGGGCATAATAAGCTACTATAAACGTACAACTACTCAATTACAACTATCTGCACGCTGCTTTACAAAAGAAGAAGTGTGGGTATTATGACAGTGATATCCAAAAATGGAATGTAGGTATTGTGTCTTTGAAGGTCGAAATAAATTCTTTCTGACCAGGAAACATGTATGATGATACTTTACTACTAATTGCCAGCCATTAACATACAATGCCTTAATGCATACTTTTTTCAAATAATTAGGGGTAGATTATATCTTACTTACAATTAGAAAAGGTTATGAGGTAAAGACATTTATTTCTGTTTATTACAGAAGTGCATGCTATATCTATATTATTTAAAATTGCAAATTAAGTAGACTTATGTATATTTTACATTATTCTATTACACTTTCGGTATACATTATTCGTATATTTAGCTAAGTACATATTTTATTAACAACATAAATCAGTTCGCAAAATTTATTCCATTTGATTTGTTCAAGTTCAAACTACAGTGGTAAATAGAAAAATAATACAAGAACACCGAATCTTACAAACAACTTAAACAAAGTATAGAACGTGAAAATATTAGGAATACAACAGGTTAATTCTGTAACCACGTTAAAACCCGTTACTTATGGATTTCCGCTTGGTTTGATGATAAAAGCAAATATGGTGGTATTCAACATACTTCATGAATATAAATTGAAAATTGCGTCAGTACCAAATATTCACGGTAATGTATCTGAATCAACGCGCACTTATAATTCTGTCGGCGCGAACCTGCTGATTAAAAATCAAAATTCTTGAACCGCAACTGCCTTTCGGTCGCAAAACACCAAGCCGATTCTCGACAAACTTAAACCAGGAAATAACATTCTGTCATTTTATCGATTTTCTAATGCACCGCAGCCTTCGCTTGCAATTACTTTTGTTGTACGGAACTTGATGTCATCCGATCAAATTTAATATTGAAATCAAACCGAAGATAGTTAATCTGATCAACTATCGGAATTTTTGCTCGTTTCACTTTAAATGTTACTTTTGCAATGTTTCTAATATTTTTCACTACATTGAAAAAAAAATAAGTAGAAGTTACGCATCTAATTACAATTAAAACAATCATTGTATTTGTAACGAATCATTTATAATATTGTTTACCCAATAACTTCTTTCATTAGCAAACCATTTTCAACCTCTTCATATTAATGGTTTTTGAGAATAAATAACTATTGTCGTATTCATCTGTTACAATTTCGCAGGCGAAGCCTTTAAAATATCAATATTATAAATGACCTGAATTGATGTGGTCGTCTGTCTTTGAAATAATGATACGACTATTGTTGGTCGAGGTTACGTCGAGTCTCGATCGCGTCTTTAGAAGTTTAACTAACTATGTACTTGAAAACGTAGATAGGTATCATATCTTATGGCAACTAATCATAACTCTACCTACAGTTCGTCCAAACCTATATGCAATCCACGTCATCAATACAAGATTACTAGATGATGACGTTTCACGCAGTGCTGTCACCTCGTACCTCGTATTTTGACAGTTCTAATAAATTGTAGTCTTTTTTTATACCATCTAATATGTGCGCAAGTAAATCATCTATAGAATATGTCACTTTCCAAAATTTAAACTGAATTACAAATAAACAATCTAGTAACTTTTTATTGATGACGTGAATTGCATATAGGTTTGGATAGGCCATAGTTCAAAACTTAACGTTTATAGGCCGTTCAAATTTTATTCCGGTGCACGTCATTAATAAAAAGATGACTAGATTGTAATTCAATACGAAGTTTGGAAGACAACGTGTTCTATATACCGACGATTTACATGCTGACAAAGAAAAACTACAAGTTATGATGGCGTATCCAAACCTATATGCAATTTACGTCATCAAAAAAAAAGTTACTAAACTGTTTATTTGTAATTCGGTTTAAAGTTTGGAAAGTGACATTCTATAGATGATTTACTTGCGCACATATTAGATGGTATTAAAAAGGCTACAATTGATTAGAACTGTCAAAATACGAGATACGAGGTGACAGCACTGTGTGAAACGTCATCATCTAGTAACCTTGTATTGATGACGTGAACATCATATAGGTTTGGATAAGCTATACCTATTGATAACGCGCATCGGAATAAAATTGGAATAACCTTTATACAAGGTGTCCCAGAAAGTGTGAATAAAACGAAAGGGGGAGAAAAAAGAGACCATTTCCAACAAAAAAAGTCTTATAAAACAATATCCGATTCCCGTCGGTTACGGAGATGCAGCCGTTCATGTTCAATTTCGGAAAATTGCAATGTTTCATTAGATTTTTATACATTTATCTTGAATAACTCATCATCCAAATTTTATTCCGATGCACGTCATCAATAAAAAATTTCTAAATTGTATATTTGTAATAGTCAGGTTAAAGGTTTGAGTGCGGCACAGTCTACCGATAATTTAAGGGTAATAAATACATGGGATATCAAGGATTTACGCGGTAAAGAAAGACTACCATTTATTAGTACATACTGTAAAAACACGAGGCACGAGCGATGTCGTGTATCCGAATATGTGTATAATTTTGTCGATAACTTAACATTTTCATTTTACTACATATTTTTTACTTAAACCTTTACCTACTATATTTTTATTTACAATATAATAAAGCAATTTCTTTTTCTTGGGCGAGTGAAAGTTATATTGAAAAATTCATAATGGACTTTCCCAATTTAAATTTTATTGGTAAACATACGTTTTTGATAAAATATTCTCTGTGTTAGACATTTCTTTTGTTTCTTGTTTTTTCTTTTTTTTATTGTGAACTGGAGATATTACAAAATAATGAACACTACAAAAAGCGCGTTTGTTCAGCGAATTGAATAAAACAAAGAAAAGGGCGCACGAAATTGTTACCTACTCGAAACCTGCACGTTCTTTTATATAATTTATATAAGTAGGAGCTTAATTTGTGAAGTAACGGTAAATTTTTTTCATCATATTCGTACACATAATAATTTTACATTAAAATATACTTCAGTAGGTAATTCATTTTTTTAAACATTTCTTGTAATCATTTAATACAATTCATGCTTTTTTGGCACAACGAAGCAAATGAACTTTGGGATTTTTCATCAAAAGGACGAAGGAATGAACGCAAATAACTGTCTGATGGAATTTACTTAATTTAGGTGGATACGCTGAGCTTTCTCGAAAACAAATTATAAGTATTCTAAATATAGGTAGTGACGATATATCGTATTTTTCGTTTAACTGTCTTACGTTGCTTTTTCGATATGAAATTGCTATCATTTCAGATAAAGGTCGTAAGATATAAAATAGGGTGCTATCCAGAAACGTTTGAAAGCGTTGCTACCGAGTGATTAAACAACTTCGTTACATAGTTAGTTGATCAGGGGTAGCAACGTCTTCCTTTTGTTTAAATTCGAAAACCGAATATTATGTACTTAGTCTTAGATAATGGGTTAGATATTAGAATATTATTCTTGAATACATTTCGTTAATTCCAAATTTAATGAAATAATTTAATGTTATTAATGAATAAATATATGTTGAATATATTTGTTAATTAAAATAATTTGAAGACGCGAAAAAGCTCTCGTAATTGATTGTAAATTTAATTCGTAACTTATTCGTTTTATGTGCAAAATTCAATATTTAACAAATAGTGGAAGAAGGTAAAACTGCCACCTTCTTTTACGTGTAATATATATCCCATGAGTGTATCTACGGGTGACAGGTGAAGCAGGTGAAACGCACGCGCTGCCTTCGCGTGTGGAGTCAGGCCGGCGCGCCGAGGTTCAATCAATACGCGGTTGCGGGGTCTTGCATGCCGCTGGTTCCTTTAACCATGCTCTCGGCCGGTAGAATATAGTTAAATGGTATTTAATCGTGATTTTATTATATAAATTTAAGAGTCATGAAGTGTAATTGATTAAATTTTCGTAAAACCTAAAAGCAGTGTCCTAATAAACATTTAAACATTATTGTCGTTGGTGTTCACAAGTTTTCGGAGGTAGGAAATTATGAATTACAAAAGGGAAATTGCTTGATATGTTCAATTTTTTTTTTAATTTATCTTAAAATTGGAGTTTTAAACGTACAAACGTCTAATTACAACTCTTCGGTGCTAACTTTAATAGGTATTATAATTTATAATATTTCTATCATTAAATATTTATATTATACGCACGATGGGCATTAATTAATTTTCTTTTAATCGATAATTTCGATAAACAAAGAATGAAATGGTAAATTGGAAATTTTTAGTAGACGAACTGACTTTTAAGAAATGGTATATTTAAAACCAAGCTAACTGCATTTAATCTCGACATAATTATAAAATTCGAAACTTAACAGATGAAAATGTAATGTAAATCAGTGGACTAAAAAAATAAGAATCTAATGTCCGCTCGGCTACCAGATTCACCAATTCTACTAATTAATGTTAATTTATAATATGTGTTACATCGTTACATAGTCAAGTTTAAACGAAATTTATACACTTAAATACCTAATTATATATATATATTTTTAAATATGCTTGTTAAAAACGCAATTAGCTATCGAATACCAACTTAATTGGTTATTGGTATAATTTATTAGCTATATGAAACATTACGACTACTGTAAACATATTTGTTAACGTTCATCTCTCGTGCCTAATATGGTTTTGATTTAAATTTCCAATATTAAAAAAAAGGCACTTCCATTCTTATTCTTTTAGTCCACTAGTTTACAAAATATCAAATTAATTTTTATGGATTCAATTAAAAAAATCATTGCTTATATCATGCGAAACATGTCCAAAAATGCTTATTTAAATTTAATATTGAAACAAGAATTTCTGATTATCGTCATCGACAAAGAAAAAAATTGGTAATATTTTTTGGAGCATATTAAAAAAAAATTAATTACCTTCGGTGATTACGGTAGGAATTCATTCAACTTCATTTTACATCGTCCACTACTCGTAATTTAAATTTGAGTGCTAAGTTGGAATACCGACTACACGTTCACCCTAAACATAGAACTGGCAACACAACAAAATGCATAATTTAATACTGTAGTCGTCACATTAAATTTGACGTTCTAAAACTTTGTACCCATTTCGAACTATGTTTGATTGTTATTAATATACGATTACCATGTAAGGATCGATTTAACATTAACCATAAAGAATTTTTTTTTAAAGATCAGAACTTTACGCAACCCTTGTTAAATATTGAAATCAGAGACTACTTTTTAAGCTTCCATAAAGAACTTATTACTTTTTTATTGTTTCATAGCTCCACTAAATTTTAAGGGTACTTAACTGAAACCCTTAAGGAACGCACCCTTATATTATACGAAACGTTCATAAATTATAGGTAAATCAAATTGGTGTTGTACGCATCTTGATTAATTAGTATAGGTAGGTGCAATATTAAAAACGTCAAAGTTATTCAATATTCTTACATTACCGGTCGTGAAAATTACTTTGCAAAATAATATCAAAAATGTACATTGTCTTAACGTAATTTTATTCTACTTTTTATCACGTTATATAGCTTACTTGAATTATGTGAAGCTAGATTTTTGTTCGTATAGATATTATTTGGCATTTGTTAACAATTGCCCAATTGTTAATAATAATCGATGATTGAAAAACTGTCTCTAACAATAAGTTTATTATTTTTGTTTCTTATTGTCATTGTGCTTTATACAAAAAAAAAATCTAAAATCTTCAGACAAAAGATGCTCGGCTTAATGAGGCCGTCAGATTGATAGGACACGTGGTCCACTTTAATGTTGTTTTCTACTCTAAATTTTTCCGTAACAACATATACTATATTTCAACTAATGCTTATCTTTGAATTTTTGAATTGATACTTTTTTTGCTATATAAATGCAAGATGAGCAGCGAAAAAAATTAATCTTCGGGACACTCTTGTAGCCGCACTTTTGTGTGTCCGAGAAAAATAAATTTGTTGAATAAGATCACCAGCAGCATCACTACCATAACCACATATAATCAAATTGTACCAAGTTTCTAAACAAAAACAAATAAACATTTAATTTATTCACTATTTTCCAACTAGGTGTTAACGAATTACATTAGATATTATATTTCTATTAATGGCGCAGTACAATTGGACTTATTCAACCCACTATCAGTGGCACTAGCATAACTTGTCGTCGTACATTTCATTACTACAACGGCAGGCCGACCGTAAGAGCTCCAATCGAAGCGTTTATTATGAATCGCCTATATTATGTTAAAAATCTGTTAATCGTATTTTCAATTAAATCAATAATTAATTCCTAATCTATTTTTATATGAATTTAAACTATTTAATAATTTAATTTCGACGTGCTCTTTAATATCACACTATTTGTTTTTCAAATAATGTGTATGTTTTGATTTACGTCCTTAAGCCATATTATACATATTAAAATAATAAAATTATAAGTAGGTGTTACATGTTTTAAATTCATTTTTGCAGAAAACTGGGGCACGCATTAAAATATTTTCCAACTGTGCTCCGCAAAGTACTGACCGTGTAATTCAGATCATTGGCCAACCAGGCAAATGTATCGATACTATTCGCGAAGTCCTCACTCTTATTAAAAGCGTAAGTGTTCTTTATTATAGTTTTTTTGAAAATAGTTCATACCCACTTGATTATTTCAGAGCCCAATTAAAGGTCCGATTACACCTTATGATCCACACAACTTTGACGACTTTTATGCCGATGAATATGGAGGCTATGGCAATGGTCAAGGCGATAACCGAAGGGGTGGACCTCAACAACGCGGCGGCAGTGGTGGTGGCGGCGGCGGTGGTGGTGGTGGTGGTGGCGGCGGTAGCGGTAGCAGCGGTGGCAGTGGTGGTCCACGCGGTGGTGGTGGTGGTGGTGGAGACCGTGAAGGAGGTGGTGGACGTTTCAATAATCGTGGACCTCCACCACGTGGTGGACCAATGGGGTAAACAATTTAATTAAAAATAATCAATTTTGAAATGTAGATAATTATTTAATACTTTGACATATGTTATTTTCAATAATAATAAATGATAAAATATTTGAGAACCGCTTAAAATGTGATTAAATATTTTATAATTTTTTTGAAACGCATTTATACTAATCAAGTTCAATAAATTACAAAAAATAAATACACTGCAATCTCTTTGGACTGAACTTGACGAGGTCGAAAGTAATTTGGCTAATTTAAAATTCTGTTAATCCAGATAATTTTTAATAAATTTTAAGATTTTTAAATTTTCTAAATAGTACAATAATGTTCTAATAGGTACTTATTAGATTTTTGAATAATTGAAATCATTTAGGGGTAGAACTTCAGTTGTGTGCCCACTCAGATTTGTAATTTAATTTTATATTGTTATAGCACAAGACCAATGTAGTACAAGCCTAAAAGGCGATATCAGGTTCCAGCCAGAGGAACCGGTAATAAGGCTTCTATAATCAAAATATGTAGACCAGCAAAAAATTGGAAAACCTTTTTATTTGAAATTTCTCAGAAAATTTTATTCTTCGTAAAAATCTCTGCGAAGCTCCAAATTCAAAATGCACACTTCAAAATTTGAATATAACCTTTTGTATACAAGAAAGAAAAAAAGTAGGGCTAAAAATAAAGAAATATTTTCGAAAAAAGTAACCATGACTTCGTATTTAACATCTTCCTGTAATTATAAAAAAACTGTTCCGAATAACATTCTTGTGTATTTTCAAAAGTGGAGGCACTTTACTCTTTAGTCGATTTCACATTTATAAACTTAAGAAAGGATAACTTTTCGTTAATTTGAATATAAACTCAAATTTTGACATGTGAATTTTAAATTTGGAACTGTGCAGAGATTTTTACGAAGAATAAAATTTTCTGAGAAATTTTAAATAAAAAAGTTTTCCAACTTTATACCGGTCACTGTATGTCTGCATATTTTGATTATAAAAGTTTCATATTTCCGATTCCACTTGTTGGAACACAAAACCCTTCGAAGTTGCTATAACAATATAAAACTAAATTACTAATCTGGATAGGCGCACAGATGAAGCTCCCCTTCTTAGTGTTCAAGACTAAAAAATGTGTTCAAATGAAACGTTATTCGACATCTCATTAAAGTAAAAACAGAAATACAGTAAAATATTTTGAAATGTTTGCTAATCTATTTTTTTTCTAAAAGTTAAAGATTTTTGTTTGTTTTGAGGCTTAATGATTAATTAATTAAAAAATGAATTTACCTAAAAAAAAGAAATAATGCTTCAAGGTGTCTACACAACCACTTGCCCCTAGCTATAATGCCGTACTGACAACATATTATAAAAATAGTAAAGGTTACCAATGCATCATCGTTTTAATATTAACCGCATTGCTTTACAGAAATTTTAATGAAAGGGGAATGGGCCGTGGTAATTTTGGAGGCCCTTCGCGCGGTATGAATGGTGGACCAGGACCTTTCAGTCGAGATGATAGTTGGTGCCCACCTTCCAATATGATGTCAGGCGGTGGACTTGGAAATAATCAAGGACCTTCACATATGAGCAGTGGAAGCGGCATGGGTCAAAGTAATGGCGGAGGACCTGGAAAATCATCTACACAAGTCACTATTCCAAAAGATGTACGTAAAACTATCTAATTTAATTAATATATTGCTAATACTAAGGTATTATAGTTGGCTGGTGCAATTATTGGAAAAGGTGGTGGTCGTATTCGTAAAATCCGACAAGATTCAGGTGCTGGAATCACAATTGATGAGCCTCTCCCAGGATCAAATGATCGCATCATTACTATAACCGGTTCAGCAAATCAAATACAGATGGCACAGTATTTGCTGCAGCAAAGGTAATTATTAATTTCTCATTTTTTTCATATAGAACAATATTTATTTTATATAAAATGTAATAGAAACATGTATATTATACCTTTCGGTATATTATTTTTAATCTACATTAGAAATTGCTTTTTATATCTATGTATTTTCTGAAACTCTTAAAATACGTTACACTAGAATTTTGCATTCAGCTGATGAACTTGTGCTGAATAAGGTTACACTAATGCAGACTAAATTGCACTTAGTTTTATATACAATATAAATGTGATACAGACGTAAAATTTAAAATTTAGAAATATTGTAGTAAGGTGTACCTACTCTAGTACTGAAAGTAAAAAAGTTAAAAGTTGCTAAAATTTTACGGCGCCCAAGTCGATTGTATTTTATATTCTATTTTTGTAAAGAAACAATACACTTAACCATGTTTTGATCTTCTATTATTTCTCACACATTTTTATTTCTTAAAAAAATTACAAAATTAAATTATTATATTTATAACTAGAATTTTTGCTTTATATTACAGTAAGCACAGAAATACGATTGGATCAGGTAAATTATTTTCTATCCTTCTTTGTATTGGATGTGCTGATCAAATGTACTTTAAAATTTTTCCACATAAATTTAAAACTATCAGTTCAATCACATGACTACCTATTATACTAAATGAGGGTACACTTAACTTGTGCTAGTACATGAATGTAGTGTAATTTGTTTCTCGGCCGATTTTGTCAATAGACACGTATTTGCTTTATCGTTACGAAAAAATCAATTAACAAATGTTTATATATTGGAAAATTATTAAAATGAAATCGTTTTTTTTTTCCTTTTTAAATATGCCTCATTATAATAATTAAAAGAATAAAAACCAAAACTGTTTTAGATGCATATTTTTCACCAACAGGTTTTTCATTTTAAATATTTTCCACTGTATTTATTATTTTATGTTACAATTGGTGAAGGTATTTAAACAATTGTATTCTGTAAACTATTAAAAGTAAACATTAACAATTAATATTTTATTTATTAATTAATTACATTGCTTATCGTTAATATGAATATTTAATTTTAATTTATTATAGCACAGGTAATTTCAAAATTTATACATAACGAACAATTCTATTTTGCATGTTATATTAAATGTTGATTACGTATCTGTACCCAAAATAAGTCTGTATTAAGTTACTAAATCTGTAATTAACAGAATGATGAAAAAATTTCTTAAAAAGATGATTAGTATTTTTGAAAAATTCAGAACTGACTTAATACTTTTATTATGGAGTATTTGCAGATAGTTTTATTTTCAACAGAACGAACTGCTATATTTTGTTGGAATTTTAAACAAATTTATAAAAATTTACACTTGTTTCTTCCAGATACCTTTGATTTCCTTTTTAAGTATGTTTAGAAAAATTGTCTGTTTTTCATTATAAGAATATGTAAAAATTACGAGTTTTAAAACCACTATTATACGTATTTAAATCTAAAGAGTTTATCATCGATAGTTGAAATAATATAAAATATTAAGATAAGGGTTGATAGGCATATAGGTTGATATTAAAATAAAAAAGAAAAAATTTAATTTACCTATTTATTTTTCTTGATCTAATTTTAACTATTCCAAATTGGCAATGTCTGCCTTGGATGCACATTTTATATATTTAGTCCTTATTGTCCTTATTATAGTTATTATCAATCTTCACATAATTTGATATTAAATATGTATCTAAATGTATGCAATACTGTTTAATTTTATTGCCATTCTACTCATAAGTTTTCTAGAATAAATAATTAATAGGTTAAATAATTTCTATTTGTTTAAAATTGTCACTTTATTACACTATTAATAATAACTGTGTATAAATAACGTATATGTTTGCGAATATGTATAAATATGTTTACGATATATTTCATTTTAATGTTACATTGGCAATACTAACACTGTGTGCAATATGATTTTGTCAATTTTAACATAAACTTTGTATATACTATGTGTGTTGAAGAGGGAAACTAATCAAGGGTGTGGAGTGTCTACTAACAAGGTAGTGTTGTGTGGAAGACTAGTGATTTTGTTGTTCTATTTTATGTAACAAGGAATCACTAATCCTCCCACAAAGTTGCCTGTTGCTTCAAGTCATAGATATTTATTTATCCATTCGCTAAAGGGTAATGCTTTTCATTTCATTATGTTCTTGTAATTGTTTAAATTCGCTATTGATTGATATTGACTGTTTGTTTTAATTTCAGCGTTCACAACAATACGGAACGTAACAACTATTAAAAGACTATCCATGAAAAGTATAGAGTGAGAGGAATAAAATATATTACATTTTAAGTATTTACTTGTTCATTAAATTTATGTATTGTAATCTTGCACGAATGTAGCAGTAGTTATTTTTCAAATATTTTTATACTAAAATAGTACATTCCGTCTTTATTCAAGGGCATTACATACATGTTGATCTTCCTGTTTTAGTCAAAAATCTGATGAACAAGTACCTAATTTTATTTTTAACATTTATGTTTTGATGTAATGCTTTTAATAAGTGATATTCTTACAATACCTGTTCATCAAAATCTGAATTAGCTATTCGACAGTTTTATTTTATTTTATTTTTGATTTTTCCCTGGAATTTATAATAAGTTTATGTCATATAATTTTAACAACTGAAAATGTTTTTGAGTTATAACTTAAAAATTATGGATAAATTAGCCAAATAATGTAACGTAAATAAAGTTCAATTCAGATAATATATTACAACTTCCACTTGTAATCAGAATGAAAAGTGCTCTACAAAATCAGTGTGTTCGTTTACTATCGGTTAAAAATTAACAGATTATTGATTAACTGATTGTCAATTTGCTGTTGTTCTTGAATAATTGTAAGTACTAAGTTTGCTTTAAGAGAATGTAAATGAACGCTAAGCATATACTATAATAAGTAGGTATGTAACATCATATCAAATATTGACAGTTATTTTTATATTTGCCTTATGTAATTTAAAAATAAATGCATATAAAAGCAGTGCAAAATTTCAATTTGAACATTCAGTGAAACTCATATTTAGTACATTTTTGAAAATTGATATAATATTACCCCGATTAAAACCTTAATACTTCTCTTTTTATTTTTGTCGATAGTTGCGAAAAATTATAATTGAAAATAGGGATATGCTTAGTATTCCAGATTTCTTAAATGTTATTAATTTCTTACTACCACCTACTTATATCCACTACTAAAATTTATTAAGAAATTGTATCATTTTGTAACATTAATCGTACCTATTTATAGTGTTAGTACATTATTTAAATACTTGATTTTTCAACGTTTTATATACCAAAATATAAAATTATAATTAACTCATATTTAAGGACTTAATAACTTTTAACCAGATATATTAATGTACAGCGCTAATTTTAACATAATGTTGTAAGGAACAAGAGTACAAATTAATTTTTGCATTATTTTGCACTTAAAATATATTTGTCACCAAATATTGTTTTAGGTTTGATTAGTTAAGATTATTATGTAGTTCATATTAATACATTGGAGTATAATTTAAGATTTACTAAACTATTTTATGAGTTTGCAGTAGGTATGAAAATTATAGTAAACAAATCTTATTTTATATTCAACTAAAAGTTGTTTTCTATAATGACTATTGTTAATATGTTATATCAAAGCAGTCTGTTCTTTTTTACGAATTTTAATTTTTTTCTGCTCTTTGTTTTTATATTTACAAACAAAAAACAACCTTATAAGGTGGTGGTATCTTTAATAATGTAAGATTACATATTGATTTATTCTTATTTTAATTAAGTTACAATGAAGAAAAAAGGAATTAGTAATTTTAATTATGATAGCTTTAGTTGTTCAAATTATCTATATATATTATCTTTGGTAAGCTTATTGTCACTTTGTGTGCCCTATTTTTTAGCTATAACCATTCATGTAATATGTATGAAATAAAAGAAAAATACCTTTAATTTGTATAAATTGTATTCATATTCTAAAAACACTTACCCTACTATCATTGAAATAGAGATAAGTAAACAAAATCTCGAACGTGCAAAATGGTAGGTACTAAAAACATACACGTGATTTCCATGTACAATATATAATTATACATATAAATTTTTGTATAAAAAATATTTAATATTAAAACAGTCAATTATATATACAAAATATGATTATATCCATATTTATAATATAGGACCAAGATAAGGTACATAATTTTGTTAGGTACAAATTTCAATAGCTATTTCTATAAATAAACGTTTTTCAACTTTCTCGACAATAAAAATTTTAATTCAAAAGTTCAATGTTTTTTTTTTAAATAGATGTTACATATTAGTATCACTGTTTTTAATATTTGGTGACTAACAAGCACTTACATGGAGTAAAATTAAAAATAGTTTGTTTTTTAAATGATGCTTATATAAGTCTGGTACTCGATGAATACTAAAATTAAACTTGTATCAAGAATGGTCATGATGATATTGTTCTAAATGTTCTGCTATATACAATACGTAAATAAGTGGTATTGCAAAAATTACCATAACTATACAAACTATTAAGGCAATCCAGGATATATCTGCATCTGCTCCGTTACAAGTTAGACTGGTAAATGTAGATTCTGTAGATGCCACGAGTCTTGGTAATAACGTAATTTCTTCACAGTCAACCTCGTTTATTAAAGTTTCATTTACATTATCACAATTTTTTATTACTGGTTTAACGTTACTATTAAAGATGACCCTGTTAAGCTCAATAGCATTACTACTTGAAACATCATCACTACCTGTCGGAATATTCGCAAGTTCTTTACTAAGTTTTACTTGTAATTTATCTGCGTCTATTTGCTTTTTCGAATTACTCGATGTTTCATACGGAGAACTTGAACCGCTTACGTGAACTCCTACTAATGCTGCTGCAAATGGACGAGCGGGAACTTTAATTGTCCGTTTGGCAAAGATTTCATTCTCGCGATGAATATTATTTAATCGTTTTAATTCTGAAATCTACATTTCAATTAAAACATGATTGTAATTTGAAAATATACGTACAGGACAATGGTACTTAATAGAAAGGGCTTGTAAAGTATCTTCTTCCTCTACGACTTTTTCTATAGTTGGAATATCTTGATATTGAGGTTTTCGAATAATTAATTCGGTATCTTCTGAACTGTCATCGCTATCATTCCCAGATAATTTCGTGTATCCCTCTTCGCCGATAATTTTAGGCCTTAAAATTCACTTTTATGAAAATTACAAATGACTAAACGGCATTGTTACCTTTGTCGTTGTTTCATTTTCTTTTAAGCAAACGGCGATTAAATATTCAAAACAACTGTAACGTCACATAATTTAGGTTATGTTTTTATGTTAATATAGAATATTTTACGTTTCTGTGGTGGTAGTAGTTTCTAAAATTTTAGTTGTGAAGTTTTGTGGTTAGTGAACGTGCTTGACTTTTTTGTTTTAATTTCGAAAATCATGAATTAACAGTTTATTTATGGATTACTTTCAAAGCTACGGAGATTTAGAGGTGAGAAATACATCGTTTTTAATATTGTAATAGTGTTATGTTACTAGTTATAATAAAAAATGCTCTATGTATATTGTTGTCCAATGCGGTTATAGGGACGTATCGGTTGTAAATTATAAACCAACTTCTAAATTAATTTAAAAAGGCTACGGATACATTTTAGCCTATAATATTTACCCGTTTGCGCCGAATGATAATCATACGAGGAATTAACGTATTATACCCGAAATCGTATAATAATTAAGGGCTGTTTTTTTACCGTTAAAAGGTGTCATATAGGTGTTATACAGATCATAACAACATTAGACATTTTAAAATTGAGTACCTATTGAACTTTTAAAACTTCAACAACAACTTGTTAAGAAAGCAATAGAAACCGACTCTTAACTGATGAGGACCTTAAATTTAAATTAATAGACCAGTCAACGAAGGCCAAAAATGGGCCCTACCTTAGAAAAAATCTAATAGATTTGTAACTTGACATACTTATTTGTAGTTGCCTAGTGATGAATAAACTAAAAGTCCTGATGAATCAGAGGCGAGCTCTAGCGGGCAATGACCGAAAACATGTCACTTTTTTCGGTTTTTCGTTATAATCTCGAAAACTATTGGTCAAAGCTGTAACGTGACTATATACAAAATTAAAGCTAATAAAATGTGCTACAAAATTGAATATGTACATGTTTTTTGTATTCCTAAAGTTTATCGAGTTATAGGGCGTTAAAAATTTATGGTTTTTCCAAATTATATTAGCGCTGTATAGTAAAGGTTTGCATACAAAGTATCAATGCCAGAATTTCCCTTAAAATTATTCAAGCAGTTTCCAAACTTTACACTCATATTTATAGGCGTCTAGTGATGAATAAACCAAATTTCTAATAGACCTGAGGTCATGTCCAGCGACAACGACCGAAAGTATGATATTTCCCATCTTCCGTTAGATATCAAATTTACACAAAGTAATTATCTCATTTTCCCCAATGTTCCAATTGCTTTATCAACTATAATTAAAATTTCTTAGAACCTAACCCCTTATTTTACACAGGAAGATAGTCTCAACATTCGCGAGGATTTCCTAAAGAACGTAGAAACCCTCACGAACGTTAAGGTATTACTGGATTTGATTTCGGAACTTACGTTAGTTTAAGGGGTACTTAAAACGTCACCTTGTAATAATACTTCTAAGACAGTCCTTGTTAAGAATTGTAACTATATCGTTTTATGAGATTGACAATCTTGTGTTGTAATTCTTTCAAATTTCTTACTATGTAAGATATTTGTTTATATATTCTATTTTTTAAAGAAAAATTACGCGATCAATTTTACCTAGATAATTTAGATGTTACTATAATGTAGCTTGTATTTTTTTCTTAACAAGACAGTAGAAAGAACGATAAGGCACGTTGTCCTTATTAGTATAGTATTACTTAATGGAGTGAATGGTTAATATTTCAAGAATATTTCTGTATGAGTTTATGCTGTGTGTATGGTACATATTACAAGACAACTATATTTTTCGTGAAAAACCGTACTTATATCTTTTTAGTTTAATTCCTATATATAATTTTAAAATGTTGATTACAAGCACCAACTTATTGCCAAAACTGTATTGTTTTTAAACAATCGAATTGTTTCAATTATTTATTTATCAATAACATTTTTCAATTTTGATTTATAATTTAAAAAAAGGTTAAAAATATCGAAATAGGTATAAGCACTAAAATAATAATTATCAACATGTATCTGTCGTACTTCATTTTGACGAGTGACATAAATAAGTGTTGTAAAAATATTCGGAGCGATTTCTTTAACGTTCGAAATTGTTTTTTTTTTCGTTTAAAACGCATAAGTAGGTAAGTGTATATTAATGAGCAGCTGTCGTTATTTATCTATTTTATTTACGTTGAAGTTTTTAGGTTACATACATTTCAAAACCAATCAATAAAATAGTTTTGACGATTAGCATAATAATGAACTGCAATAAGTAGGTAATTACAAGAAACTTACCGAGAACTATACCTACTTTATCTATTTAAAGTAAAATATGGCCAGTAACACAAGTACTGCTGTTAAGCAGAGCTCTACCGCTTCAAAAATCAACGTGGACAATTGGAAATCAGAACTTTCACTGTTAAATATAAATGAAGTGCATAAAAGTCGATCGTGTCAAGTGTTCTTATTAATAGAAAAAACGGAATTCTGTTCTGTAATTGTAAATCAATTTTATCATGGTGAAAAATATGATTCCATAAATACAATAAAACTTCTCGCTTTTGAGGATTTATTGATAAGTATAAAAGAATACTCGAATTCTGCATTTACAGCTACTACATTACAAGATGAATTATTTAGTAATGCTTGTAAAGACGCCGATTTCTATTTAGAAAATAAAAAAACCATACCGTGCGAACTAATCGCGTTTTTAATAAAATTGCAAATTATGCTGATAATCAAAAATGATGTAACCGAGACCCAAAAAAATATTTTATTAAAGAACGACATAGAAATGGAACGTTCTGCATTGCTTCATCCTGCATACGAATTAGCAAAAAGGAAAGTCGACAGTAAGGGAAAAGGTAAAGGAAACGATCAAGATAAAGGCAAGGGAAAAATTATCTTAGAAGAAAACCGCTATCCGTGCGAATCTGGTAATTTTAAATTTAAAACGTCCACTGTGTTTAAGAAATTGGCGAATAAGCCTCTAATTATTTTAAATGATTCGACTGAAATAGAAGAAAAACATTTATATATCGTAATGGTAGGTTTTTATGACTTTGAGTTAATCGAAAAAATATTTCGCATAGGAGTGCCTTTAACTGGGTTGGTAGAATTATCAACGTCGATCGTCAAAGATTCATATTATTCTAAATCATCTAGTGTTTCATTGGATGAATCTCAGACAATTTCTCAATCGACTATGATTTCTGACGAGTATCAGTGTCATTTAAAAGGATTGGCTTTGCGTAATTTTTGGAAAGATATTTCTATACATTTTGAAAGTAACGATTATCCGGAATATTTAGAAAACGTCTTCCATATGACTATTATCGTTCCCGCAACTGCGTCATTCTTGATCGAACCAAACGAAAAAAGTTGCATCGATGCTTTTACGTTTATCGGAAACGAAATCGTAAAGACCGTCGATATCGTAAGACAGTATACGCATTATATTCGAAATTTAAAGATTTGTGAAGTTGGACCTGAACCTAAATTTATTCCTACGTCTAATTATACATTATATCACGATATATTGAATATTATACCTCCAGATTGTTTCACTATTGCATTTATTTTATACGCTCTAGTACAACAAATAGCCGCATTAGTTCCACACTCGCAATCGGACAATTCGAAATCACGTATTACACTCAATACCGAATCGATAATTATTTCAAACAAGAAGTTTCAAAGTATAGATCCCCCTGTACACCGCGGAATTAGAAATTGTCTCGTTGAAGTTTTGAATAAAAATACCACTAGCCATCGTTTATATAAAACTACATCGACTAATGCCAATGACCGCTACTTAAATTCCAAGTTAAATATTAAAATTTCTAGAAAACCGTTCATTATTCAAGAAGATAATGACGTCCAGTTAATAGTTAATCCATACGAAAAGCTCTCATCTTATTTATTAAAAATCAATATAAAATATTTAGAGAAATCTTTACCGGCTTTATTTTGGAGAATTTGTCCAAATGAAGATCAAACTGAAAATTTTAAAAACAAATATGATCTGACAAAGATGTGTAAAGCACTGGATTTACCTTTCCGCGAATTGCAATATATCATGCACGTAATATTTTTGAATTATGTTCGTTGTCAAAATGCCAACGATGAAGATAACAAGAAAAAATGCAAACTTCAACTACTCTTTCCACCGCCAGAAGATGACCAACCGCAAGTGAATCAACTGCACGTTACAAACGATTCGTCCTCGATTTCGAAAGCGCCCAATCGAAAACCCGAATGTCACATTCCTTATTTAACCTATAGTGATGTTCCAAGTATTTACGAAGCGAAGAATATTGCAACGTACAAATGGTACGAAAACTTACCTTCGCATGTTATGCTGCAAGAGCTGAGTAAGTGCCAACAAGATTATATTTGTCTGGATCACAAATACTGTCCATTTGATGATAAAATATTGTTACGTTATCACAACGACGTCGATTCGTTTGGAATTAATAGAATAACCTGGAATCGGTCTTTACGTACATTCGTCAGTATCAAAGATTTTTGTAAACATATTGTCCATGAAGATGCCGAATGGATCGAAAAAGAAGAAACTAAATATGCCAAGAAATTAGAAAAGGAGCTAATGCAAAATCTTAGTGAAAACGACAAAATCAGAGAGACTTTCTATCCGTCATTAGTATTTACCGACGCGGATTATATTCAACCGGGTTCATTAAAGGAAAGACAACGCGAAACAGGTATCTCTCAGCAAGGAAGCTTTAAAAAAGGCTCTAAAACTGATAAACCTGCGAAGGAAAAACCCGGAAAAGGTAAAGTAAAAGAAGATGCTACACAGATGGGATTACTGGAACAAATATCACGACCTGTCGTTCTTCCCAAACGGAAAAGGCAAAGTTTGAAATTTGCCAAAGAAAAACCGTACAGTTTCATTGCATACGATTTATGTAAAACGCGATTACAATTAACAGGTTCTACGGTCGTCTTTACTAGTCAAGATGGAGTGAAAGTAACTGTCGATCAAACAAAATTAGTGCGACAACCAAATAGTCTTTCTGTAAACGTTTCCACTAAACGTCATTGTTTAGTACTTCATAAGACTGAAAACTCTCTCGCCGAGCCATTCACGTTTCATTTTAGTTTAAGCGACCGAACTGTCGTTGCCTTTTCGAAACCGTCAATATTACCATGTCCCAAAGAAACGATCTCCGATAAAATTTGTCAAGCCGCAAAAAAATCGAATACAAAACGGCAAGAATTGTATTTTGTTTCGGAAGAACAAAATCGCGTGATGAAATGTTTTAGCATTCCGTTTATAACTAGAAGGAATTTGGTTATGTCGGAGGAATTATTAAATCCGTTTCTGAAGCAACTAAATAAACGTGGAATTCGCGTTAATCTTTTGTCGGCTAAAAATGATGATGTCGACACGAAAAATATCTCTAACAACGATCGTAATTTTACGAAAGATTCGGTACAATACAACTCTTTACGCAAAGATTTTAATTCGAAAATTACTTACAGCATTATTTCCAAGTCGATTGCGAAGTCTAAAACTGTTCAACCTAACGAGGCTAGTGCGAAATCTCGAGAAAAATTTGTCGAAGTGAAGAAGAAACCGTTGTCGTCTTTTCCTGAAAAATCAGTTTTAACCGGCAAATCTAGGAAAGAAATATTAAACAGTGTAAAAGACGCGATGCAGTCACGTTTACCTATGTATAAAATATGTTCTAGCAGACTTCATAAATATAAATACGTTAAACGAATCAAATCTCGTATTAACATTCGAGTAGGTCAGGTTTTGAAACGACTTGTTTTTAAACCTGCTCCCTCTAAAAATGAAAGAAACGTAGAAATTACTAAATTATTTCCGATTAAACAGCTTCCTCCAAAATCTACTTTTAAATATGATTTGAGACTGACGTTGCCGTCCGGATTATCCGTTCAAAACGTTAGTAGCATGGACAAAACGCCGTTCAATTTAAAACAGAAATATTTCGACATCGGTCCTCAGTGTAAAACCATCGTTCGCGAGTCTTATAGAACGTTCATGCGCAACGGAACTGTTTTAATTAAGAAAAATGACGGCAGCATCGACATTTTAGATGTGAATGGACAAACGGCCCATTGCGACATTCCCTATCCGAAGGTAAAACAATCGAATGCCGCCGTAATAGCTGAAATGAAAGAAAGGCGAAATTTAAAAATTAGCAATTTAACGCCTTTACATGCTCGCGCCTCGTCTTTACTCAAATTTCAAAAATACATGCAGCACATCGTGCGTCGTTTAGAAAAACATTTGATCGATGATTCTGAAAGTCGTACGTTCGAAAGTCACGGCGGTTGTCAAAGGTGGAAAAGGAAGCGCATTAAAAATGCGTCGCAAATTTATGTTTTGCGAAGTTCGACTTCTCCGTTTACAAAATTTAGTTTGATCACCAGCGACGGAAGGAGAATAAAGATTACGCGCACTCGTGTTGTGGAGGAAAAGAAATTTTACACGTCCAACATTACCGATTATAGGTACCAAGAAATGTTCTACAGCAAAGAAGACGGAACACGCAGCATTTTAAATCGCGACAGTATTTTAACAACTCAATTTCCGGACGGTTCACGAATAACTTCTTGGATTCACGTTGCTACGGACTTGATCAATGTAATGGACAAAAAACCAAAATGTTGGGACAATAAATGCGACCAAGAACAACAAACGTCGTTTAGTTCGTTGGAAACTTCCTCCAGTATTACTTCGCCAACTAGAGTTGAAAATTCGAACACGTCCGATGGTTGGGTGTCCGTGTTTCTGAATTTTAAATACGAACATCCAAATTTCGCAACAATCGTTTATTACGGCGCAGATAATCGTAGTGAAATAATATTGCCCAACGATTTAAGGTTACAAGTTTCCGATGTAGGAGAGTATATTTTGGACGTTGATAAATCACTACACGCGAACGTATCTGCCGAACAGATAATTTTAGAATCTCGATTATGCGAGGCGTGTCTGCAAAAATGTATCACAACGTTAAATATTAAATTATTGTACAACAACCAAAAAAATATACCATCAAAGACAGAACTGTTACGTACTGTAGATAGTTTCGATAAAATATTTATTTTAAATTACGATGGTAGATGTTACAAAAACGTTAACTATCGTTCTACTAGAACAAATGCGGTCGATTGTAAAGATCATAATACGTTCGATTATCAAAAATTGTTCGTCCTTCAAAGAGATTTAAACGGTTGCAAATTTTGGGACGTCAATGCGTATCGCAACAGGATGTTAAAGGCTAAAAGAAATTTAAAAACGGTTGTAAAACTATTCGGCAACGATGACGAGTACCCATCTACAACTTTTAAAACGTTCGTAGATAGTCCTAGAGACGAAGAGTTTGTTCTGCCCTACTTGGAGCCGAATTTGACGCTAACAAAGTTTAAATCAAAAACAGATACGTCCGCAAGATGCTATTATGTACTTACGCAATCTATAAGAAAATTACCGTCAGCAACTACCTTAAACCAAATATATAATATTTTGAAAGAAATTAACGATAAACAGCCCATCAAAGACAAAGATCTCGACATTTTCTTGAATCAAATATTGAACGAAAATTTAAAGACACGAGAACGAATGTTAGAAGAAATGGAAGAGAAGTTGAAACTGAAACCTATAGTTGAAGAAAAAGAAGATCCGAAGGTGGTATTTTCTCGAAAATTGCAACAGTGGAGAACCGGCTGCGAAAAATACTTGAACAAAATTAAAAATAACAATGTTCCTTTATATTTTAATTCTAAATATTATCGCGATCGTCCAGTTTCTGATTTAGAATCGGAAATTGTGACGATTTGCGACTGCGACGACGTTTCTCAACTTCCCGATGATTCTCAATCGACGTCCCGATCGAATGGGGAGAAAGATAAAATTCTTCCAAATAATTTGTTTAAAAAAGACGAAAAAAGTTCAGCTATAGATACTACATCGACGACATCTTACAAAAAAAAATCGGTAGAAGATCTTCTTACATTTTTAGAAAAGAATGAGGAGAATACACGAATTGGTACTTTGGACAAACGCATGCGTAACATTAAAATTAATAGAGACGCGATATACGCGACGCCAATTGGAAAAGAATTGATATGCGAAGTAATACATAAATTGATCGATATTCAAAAGCATATTAAAATTGTAGAACCTAATAAAAAAACTTTGTATAATATTGAATTTATCATAGAAAAAATGTTCGGTAATATAAAACGTGCGGCGGATTGTTATGAATCAAACGAAGATTATGTTAAAATAGCCGCCGACGTTATAATAGTCCGTGTTTTACAAGAACATTTAAATTTCGACGAAATTAATATTTTAATTAGAAATTTAGAAGGAACCGAAGAATCTCATTCAAAAATTATTAATAGACGATCGTCTACTCAAACAGCTACTAAATCTCCAAATGTTTGTCTTAACGAATTCAAATATTTCAAAGGTAAAAACGTGTCCCGTATATAAATCTATAAACATTATCAATTTTTCAGATTGCGCATCATTGACTGTTGTAGATAATAAATTAACGAACGATTCGGCGTTTGACGTATATTCGTACTATTCGCAAAAATATAAACACGCGAATATGATAAAATCCAATTCGTTGTCGGAAAATTTAATAACCGTATCTAAAACTGAACATGTTCCAAAAAGAACTAGTGTTTCTATATTTACTCCAAAAAACGTTTATCTAGTAACGTTACATTAACGGACAAAGTACTTAAAAATGTACACTCGAAATTGTCGATTGACAGCAAAGCGAAATGCTGCAAATGTATACCTAAGAAACGTTTAGAAACCTTACAACCGGCAAAGGTGCTATCTAATGAAGAAAATATTTTAAACGTTAACGATAATGCGTGTACGTCGACTAATTCATGTGAAACAGTCGAGACAATGCCCGATTCAGAAACTTCGAGCAGCAAAATACTGTCCATTAAATTTTCGTCTGAATTGAGTTTACCACGAGAAAGTCAAACTCTATTTTCTTTTTCCACTTCTAATTCTTCCGATGATAATGGTAAAACGTGCACGAAATTAACACCAAATACGATGGAAAGTAAGCTAATATTGTTTAGTGTCCCCTCTTTAGAACATAAAAATTTTCAAAAATTAAATGCGTTTCCTGTTGCTGAACGTAATCCGGACGAAATTAAAAATTCTTTCAATACAGCACTAAAATTAATGGAGCTAGAGGTTTGTTTGGATTTGTCCAATTTCCATATTGATTTTAATGCGTTTTTTTTTTAACCATTAGGAATCCTATAAAAAAGAACCAAGAAAAAGATTGCCTTCGGTGTCAGAACAAGCTCTACACGATTGTCCAAAATGTATATTGCAAATTGAAAGGTATTCGAACGAAACTAAAGGTTTAAAGGGATCGTTTTCTTCTGTTGAACGCCGTGCTTCGAATATTTCATCTAGAGCAGATATCTCTAAACTCGAAATGAAATACATTAAAGGCCTATCAAAGAAGAAATGTATTAAAACTAACATTATGTCGAGCATTTCCGATAGAGATGTGAACTTCTTAAAAACAGGACACCCCCGATCATTAGAATTTCAAACTATTTTGACGGCAAAACCTTTAGGCAAACAAAAAATTACGAAGAAAACTGAGGGCATGTTAACCCAACCCGGAACAAGAGACGAGAGCAATCAAACATATTGAATTTGAAAATTTTCGTGTTTTATGTAACAAACTTCCTACACATTCCTTTTGTATATTTTAAAATATACTTTTTAACAATTGTGGCGTTAGTATTGCATATTACATAAAACAGTCGGTATTTGAATATTTAAATAAAATTCTATTTTGTAGGTAATAATAAACAAAGGGGTCCAGAATTATGTGATTTAAATACATGTGTTTTTCATATTTCAAAAACGAGCAAGATATTACAACAAAATTAATGTAGATATCGATTATCGAGCTTAATTTTTGCGTAAACTTTTAACTTTGTTTAATACGGTCTGATTTATGAGATGATCACATTCATAAAGCACTTATTTTCAACAATTCATTAAAACTTACTAATCCTAACACTCATAAAGGTACCTAAAATGAATTAATTGGAACCAATTAAATTGCAATATAAATAATAAAATCATTTGTAAATGTTTTAAATTCTTTACAGGTCCACAGATGCATGTTGGAAGATAAATATAGAAATGAAGTTTACAGACAAGCAATATTTGACAATCGAGAGTCATTTCGAGGCAAGACTGTTCTAGATCTTGGTGCTGGAACAGGAATATTATCAATATTCTGTGCTCAAGCGGGAGCAGCCGTCGTATATGCCGTTGAAGCCAGCGACATTTATAAAGTAGCTGAGGAAATCGTTGCAGAAAATAATTTCGAAAACGTTATTCGAGTAAATAGTTTATTTACTATAATCGTATTCATTATTATATTTAATTAAATGATCATTTGTAGGTAATCCATAGTGCTATAGAAGATGTTACTTTACCCAATAATGATAAAGTAGATATAATAGTATCAGAATGGATGGGTCATTTTCTCTTGCACGAAGGCATGCTAGATTCGGTAATTAAAGCTAGAGACAAATTTCTTCGTCCGAATGGATTGTTGTTTCCAGAAAATGCTTTTCTCTACTGTGCACCGTGCAGGTAAAATAACACGATCTAACTATAATTCATATATTATAAATTATTTTTTTTATTTAGTCTTCCATCTATGAATGATTATTGGAAAGATGTTAACGGTGTCTCCATGTTACAATTTGGAGAAAGGTTGCGTAAAAGTTCGCTCCATTCGCCTAAAATAATGTCCGTAAAGTCGGATCAAATTTTATCGGATCCAGATATTTTGATGTGGTTAGATCTGCGTGAAATAACCATAAACGATATAAATAACAATCATTTACGACATCTCGCTGTAGTAAATAAATTGGGAAATTATCAAGGTATATGCTTATGGTTTACTTGTACATTTCCATCTACATTTACTGAACCAGTTGTCTTATCAACCGATACAGAAAGTCCTAAAACTCATTGGAAACAAACAGTAATCGTTTTACCTACAGATGTTGTAGTTGAAGAAGGTACTCCGATAGCATACGATATCTCAATAAAGAGATCGTTGGAGGATTCTAGAAAATTTTGTTTAGAGGTAGAAATGTTAGATGCAGACGATGTTGAACATCCAGAGTATTGTATTTGTTTTAAAACAAAATGTATACTAACTAGAGCAGTTTTAGAAAAATATCAACATGATAATAATTAGTAGCCTTTAAAAGTAAATTTTTTTAATGGATAAAATAATATAAATATACGGTATTTAAGATGGGTTTCGATATACATTATCAATAAAAGATTACTAGATGCTGATGTTTCACACGGTACTGTCACCCCGTACCTTGTATTTTTACAGTTCCAATTAATTGTAGTCTTCCTTTCCACCATCTAATATCTGTGCTAGTAAATCTTCGGTAGAATATGTCACTTTCCAAACTTTAAACCTACTTACAAATATATAAACGTAACTTTTTAATGATGATGTGTATTGACAGACCGCTTGAATAATGTTTAGGGTGTATTTTTTTTTAATGTTTAAATGATATGGCAAGATCATGTTACATATTATAATTCGATCCTTCGATAGCCATCTCTTGATGAAAAGGACGTAGACAATACATATGAGACTTCCTTTGGTTTAAAAACGATGATAATTTTCAATAACTGTTGTTTATTTTAATATGTTAAATGTTATAAAACAAGGTGTACTATATTTGAAGGATTTAAATACACTAAAATTATATGATTTTCATATAATTTATTGTTTTATTCATGATCCATTTATAAAATTTGATAAAATGCATACCTGCTTAAGTAGTACATAAAATTATCTTTAATTTATTAAATTACAAACAAGAATTTAAATTGGATCCTAAAATGCATTTAATTTTTGAAACCTAATGTACCTATTTTTATTTGCCCTTTTAGTATATAAAAAAACATACAAGTGGATGTGTTAATGTTTACATAAAACAGTTTAAAACAAACCAGCAGGCATATTGAAAACAAAAAATTAATGAGAAGTAACTGGTCATCTTAATACATGATTGTCGATTAGTTTGTTTTTCATTTTTTAGGCATAATTATAATTATCCTTTATTTCCTCTACCTATAATTGCAAAATTTATCAGAAAATCTATTTCATTAACTATTTTAAAATGTATTATTGACGCTGTTGCTGTTACTTCAAAGAAAACGATTTGAACAATCGCAGTATAATTATAGTGGTAAATCTGGTGTGAAGTGGAGTGGGGTTCCTTGGATTCATTATATTGTCTGAAGTTCAATTTTATCTCGCAATTTTAACTCTGCCCAATTGCTATCTTCGCCATCAACAAAGCTCAAGAAAAAAGCGTTTGCGTTTTTAAGAAATATACATAGGGGTTACGAAATTTCAATTTGACAAAAATACAACTATGATCCATGGGACAATCCAAACTGATTCCGGCTGACATGTGTTAAACGAAAAAAAGCTTTAGTTATGTACGCTACTATCGACAAAAAATATTGCTAAGAATATTTAACGTGTTAATCGAGAGTATAATATAGAGGGAAAAGACTTGTTTTCCGAGGAAAAAAAGTGTGTTGTGTATTTCCTATTATAAACTATTTACTTTATGAATAGGTGCCGTTTTTACAAACTACATCCAATCAGGGTATGGGTTGTGAGTAACGTATTCGTTAATTTTATTTATGCAAAATAAAATTAATCAACCATTTCTTCATTTGGCGTGCATTCAGAATATTATCTGAATGATGTTATGCAATAGGGAACTAACCCTCATAATACGCAGGGACCTGAAAAATTGCATTTTGTTATCATGTTAGGCGCGATACTGCCAATTTTTCAATAGAAATTCAGCATTTATCGCATTTTGTATTGTTCAAAAGTATGTTTGATGAGTGGCGTTACCTATCTCCATATTACAGCATACAATTAGTTTAGGGGCCCCCGTTGCGCAACACATTTATTTATTTTATTTACAAGGCCAACTTGACGTTTATACAATTACTTTTACAAGCAATAAACTTTAATAATTGTATCTATGATGGATAGAAACAAAAAGACTCTTTCGTATAGTCTGCATGTCAATTTGATTTTTCATCCTCGCACTTTTTTCTCTAAGGTTATATTGTCTACCTACTAACAAATCTCTAAAAATATGTATCTATGTGCCCTCATTAATCAAGCAACTACGCTACTATCGTTATGTACGCTACTATCGACAAAAAATATTGCTAAGAATATTTAACGTGTTAATCGAGAGTATAATATAGAGGGAAAAGACTTGTTTTCCGAGGAAAAAAAGTGTGTTGTGTATTTCCTATTATAAACTATTTACTTTATGAATAGGTGCCGTTTTTACAAACTACATCCAATCAGGGTATGGGTTGTGAGTAACGTATTCGTTAATTTTATTTATGCAAAATAAAATTAATCAACCATTTCTTCATTTGGCGTGCATTCAGAATATTATCTGAATGATGTTATGCAATAGGGAACTAACCCTCATAATACGTAGGGACCTGAAAAATTGCATTTTGTTATCATGTTAGGCGCGATACTGCCAATTTTTCAATAGAAATTCAGCATTTATCGCATTTTGTATTGTTCAAAAGTATGTTTGATGAGTGGCGTTACCTATCTCCATATTACAGCATACAATTAGTTTAGGGCCCCGTTGCGCAACACATTTATTTATTTTATTTACAAGGCCAACTTGACGTTTATACAATTACTTTTACAAGCAATAAACTTTAATAATTGTATCTATGATGGATAGAAACAAAAAGACTCTTTCGTATAGTCTGCATGTCAATTTGATTTTTCATCCTCGCACTTTTTTCTCTAAGGTTATATTGTCTACCTACTAACAAATCTCTAAAAATATGTATCTATGTGCCCTCATTAATCAAGCAACTACGCTACTATCGTTATGTACGCTACTATCGACAAAAAATATTGCTAAGAATATTTAACGTGTTAATCGAGAGTATAATATAGAGGGAAAAGACTTGTTTTCCGAGGAAAAAAAGTGTGTTGTGTATTTCCTATTATAAACTATTTACTTTATGAATAGGTGCCGTTTTTACAAACTACATCCAATCAGGGTATGGGTTGTGAGTAACGTATTCGTTAATTTTATTTATGCAAAATAAAATTAATCAACCATTTCTTCATTTGGCGTGCATTCAGAATATTATCTGAATGATGTTATGCAATAGGGAACTAACCCTCATAATACGTAGGGACCTGAAAATTGCATTTTGTTATCATGTTAGGCGCGATACTGCCAATTTTTCAATAGAAATTCAGCATTTATCGCATTTTGTATTGTTCAAAAGTATGTTTGATGAGTGGCGTTACCTATCTCCATATTACAGCATACAATTAGTTTAGGGCCCCGTTGCGCAACACATTTATTTATTTTATTTACAAGGCCAACTTGACGTTTATACAATTACTTTTACAAGCAATAAACTTTAATAATTGTATCTATGATGGATAGAAACAAAAAGACTCTTTCGTATAGTCTGCATGTCAATTTGATTTTTCATCCTCGCACTTTTTTCTCTAAGGTTATATTGTCTACCTACTAACAAATCTCTAAAAATATGTATCTATGTGCCCTCATTAATCAAGCAACTACGCTACTATCGTTATGTACGCTACTATCGACAAAAAATATTGCTAAGAATATTTAACGTGTTAATCGAGAGTATAATATAGAGGGAAAAGACTTGTTTTCCGAGGAAAAAAAGTGTGTTGTGTATTTCCTATTATAAACTATTTACTTTATGAATAGGTGCCGTTTTTACAAACTACATCCAATCAGGGTATGGGTTGTGAGTAACGTATTCGTTAATTTTATTTATGCAAAATAAAATTAATCAACCATTTCTTCATTTGGCGTGCATTCAGAATATTATCTGAATGATGTTATGCAATAGGAACTAACCCTCATAATACGCAGGGACCTGAAAAATTGCATTTTGTTATCATGTTAGGCGCGATACTGCCAATTTTTCAATAGAAATTCAGCATTTATCGCATTTTGTATTGTTCAAAAGTATGTTTGATGAGTGGCGTTACCTATCTCCATATTACAGCATACAATTAGTTTAGGGGCCCCCGTTGCGCAACACATTTATTTATTTTATTTACAAGGCCAACTTGACGTTTATACAATTACTTTTACAAGCAATAAACTTTAATAATTGTATCTATGATGGATAGAAACAAAAAGACTCTTTCGTATAGTCTGCATGTCAATTTGATTTTTCATCCTCGCACTTTTTTCTCTAAGGTTATATTGTCTACCTACTAACAAATCTCTAAAAATATGTATCTATGTGCCCTCATTAATCAAGCAACTACGGTTTTAAACATTTGTTAAATTAAAATGAAGATAGTTTTATTATTTATTTATTTTTCTAAATTAAAGACATTGAAAATTAATAAATTTATGATAGGTACAGTGAACCCCCGTTTATTGAGAACAAAGAATAGATAGGTGCCGAAAGTAATTCAGATAAAATACAGTATAATTCGTACATAAGGGTAGGTAATGTAATTTATAATAATTGTACTTTATTTTTTTAACAAATTATGTAAGTAATATCTAAAACCTATTTAAAAACTAAAAATTGATCCAAGTGAATGAAATTCAGATAACCAGGGTTCTACTGCATTTATATTGTATTACAATAATAACAATTATGTTTATAACTAAAAAGATAGCTAACACCTATTAAACCGATTAAAACAAATTTTCAATTTTTATAAACAATCTTACTACAAAGTATTAAATCTTTTGAGAACAAAAACGTCATATTTATATGATTTGACTTTATTTGTGAACAAATCAAATTTGTTAAATGTAATTAAATATAGAATTATTTTCATATTTATTTTCTATTTTAAATCGCATAATATTATCATTTCAAGGTAATATAAGTTGAAAATAACTTAAAAGCGTACATTTGGTGCGAGTGTTATCACAATTTCTATGAATAAATTGTTTCGATTACTGATTGAAGGTGAATGCAGTTTAGCTTTTATCGCAAAACTAAGATAGCGACTTCTTTGTTGGACAGGCCTTGCTTGAAATAGGTACCAAATGTTCTAGATCAATTCAATTCAAGTTGTTAAACGGTACGGAGTGGACGTTTCGGATTTTAATCTTTGAAATAGAAGTGATAATTTTTATATAATAAATTATGTTAAATACATTTAAAACTATGTGTGTCGTGTGAAAAGTGTACATCATCGCGTTTTACAACATCTAAGAATTCATCAAAAATAATTCCATTCGATTCGTAGGCGTTGTTTAAAAATTTGTTTATGAACTTGAACTTGTATATAGATCTTCAAAACTGTAAGTAGTATTATTTTTTAAATTTTACAGAACGTCGCGTAACATCACCGTGTTGTGTTTGAAAGCATCGGCACTTTACGTAACATCTGGTCCCATCCGTTCTCGGACGTAAATGTTACGTGACGATGTTATGTATGTACGCAATATTAAATTTTCGATAGTATTAAGGGCATATAAAAACAAATGTTTTACTGGTAAATAAGCATTCGTCTATTTGTAAAATTATTTGAAGTCAGGTTATTGTCTGGCTATTGTGTGGTTATCAGTACCTGTGACTCGTCTCGAAACGAGCGCGTTATCTCCGAATTATTCATTGCTTCGAGCAAAACGTTACCTATACATAATAGATATTATACTTATGTAGGTATTATTTATACGTGAAAACTGATCGATTTACAGATGATTACGTATTCTTTTATCTTACTGGCCAGAAATTTAAACACATTTTTATTTTTTTAAAATTTATTTCAGTTAATCATTATAGATACCGAGCGATATGTACATAAAATATTTTTCTTGCGGTTGATAAGTTACGACATCAAGATTTTGCATTGGTCATCAGTAGATGGAAAAATTTGGATTATTATATGTATACAAATATATATGTAAAGTTTAGAATAATTTTAAAATTTCATTTGTTCATGCGTTTGTTGGTAAAAACGTCGATTTTTTATTAATTTTTTACATTGCAACTGAACATATTATGAACTTTAATATCCCCCTCCGATGCAGAGCTAGATGTCTTTGATAATAACATTTTAAAAATGACAATCGAGAAATTTTAATAAGTAGAATAATTAACATTTATACATATGGGGTAGGTACCTATATTGATAGGTACCTAACAACTAATTTTCAAATTTATTATTTCAGTTGTGAAGTGCCTGTTCTGTAACAGCTAATGGTTGGCGGTTCGTGATGTTTCATTGGAAGACGTTGACGAATTAAGGTACGTATACCTATTAAGATAATCTTCTTCTCATCCTACGCCCTCTACTATAGGTGTAGATGCGATGACTCCTTTCCATGCTTTTCTGAATCTGAGTCCAGGTGATCTCCTTCTCTTTTAGCATCTTTTCAATACCCTTGTTCCGCGTGTTTTCCTCGTCCTTTCTTTTCTGGTAGCTTCATTTTCCAAACGGCTTTTGCTTATGTTTTCTTCCATCCTAATAATGTCTTCAAGCTATCTCAGTTGTTGGATATCTAGTTTGTTAATAATACTTTTTACTTTCAGATTTCGTCGGATCTCTTAGCTTCTTACTCTTTTCTTCTTGGTTACTCTCTCTATTTTTCTTAGTATTTTCATCTCGCAGGCCTGTACTTATTGGCATTATAGTTAATGTTCAGGATTCACTTCCATGCATAAAAATAGGTGCTAGCGCTGTTTCATATATTTTTACTTTCGTCTTTTTGATTATTTCTTTTTTATTAAAATAGGTGTTGTATAATACCCCGTACATTTTATCGGTGTCCATTATTTTGTTGTTTACTTCTCTTTCTGGGCCTCCTTTTTTTTCCAAATATTTTATGCAGTTTGTTCCTTGTAATATTCATTGCCGTACATTATTTCTACTTTTTCTGATTTTCTTCGTATACTTATTATTTCTGTTTTACTTCAGTATTTGAGACCACGCATCTATTTTGTCTTTTAATTCTACTTTCTAACAGTATGAAGTCGTCTTTAATAAACAAGAGTTCATTCAAAAAGGCCGGTCTCAGTTTTTTGCATCCCAAGTGTGTGCTCTTGTATTTATATCTGGCTTTACGGGCTAGCTCGCCCATTAACGTGATGAAGAGTAAGGGGCTGAGCACTCCTCATTATCTCGCCCCTTCCTGTTTTCTGAATTGGTCTGTTATTTTACCGCCAATTCGTACTATATCTATTGAGTTTCGCTGTATACACTTTTAATTACTTGTAACGTTTTGTCGTTTACTCCACTCTTGCTTAAAACTTTCCATATTTTTGCTCTCGGAAAACTATCGAAGATTTTTTCGAGGTCAATGCGTTATTTTGGGCGTTTATTATTTTTTATGAGATTTGCCTAAGGACAAATGTTCAGTCTTACGTGGATCTTTCTGCGCGGAATCCTGCCTGGGAGTCCAAAAATGTCTGTTCTAATTCTTGCCTTAGCCTTTCTTCTATTAATCTTTCTAATATTTTGTAGGTCATTCATAGCAGATATTTGTGCATTTTATCGTGGCTCCTTTTTTATAAATTGGTGTAATTATTACTATTTTCCAATCTTGTGGTATCTTTAAAATAATCTTATGTAGAAACTTTATCCCCTTCTCTCCAAGATATTTTTAGATAATTATAAGATAAAATACGTAAACTAATTTATTTTATTTGTTACAGGTAGGATTTTTCTATTCTAATGCGGGGCTATAAACCGTGAGTTTTAATTATTGTTTTACAAAATATCTACATATTAAAAATTATTGAATTGAACCTTAACATAGTAAAGGTCTTGCTCAAAATTATTTTTTCTACATTTTCTGTATAAGTAAATAAATTTAAACAATTGCGAACAATCAGATTGCGAATTTCAATCAGAAGTAATTAAATATTATTTAGGTAATACAAACGCCGCAAAAGCCCCGTCCACTTGCATTTCCCTAATAATTAGCAGAATCTCTTTGGAAATTTTACACTTTAACTAGGTACTTATTGTTAGACAAAAATAAAATGAGTTAATTTTGTATACTTATCTGGCAATAGTAGGTGTAGAATATAGGTTTAATCTTGTGCTGATTATCACTGGAATGTCAGTGGTTATTATGTTGATGTTTAAACTGTAATTTTGAAATGACAACATTACAGTCGTGATTTTTACTTGTTTCTTCAGTTGTACGTATAGTATAGGTACCCTCAACTATTTTATTAATATTTAATATATGTCCATATATGTACATTCATATTATACATAGTTATACATATTATCTAAATACTCTATAAATACACAACAGCAGTTCTAGATATATATAGGTATATTCGACAAAATATTAAAACTTTAAAAGGGAAGGCTTTGAAAAGTAGGTCTACGTATTTGAATTTATTCGTCATTATGAATTTAAAATATATATACAAGGTGTTCCTATATAGGAGGTCAAAACTTGAAGGCACGTAGAGCAAGTCAAACCATAACGAAAACCTCCATATACGTTTTTTCTAAAACGCCCCCTAAGGAAAATAGAGCCCTTTCAAATGTGGGTTTTAGGATGGTTTTTATTTAATATTTCTTAAACCTTTTAAGATAAAATAACGAAAATCAGTACATTTACTATTTGAGAAAAGTATTAGATATATGTAATATTTACATTTTATGTAAGTAAGTACCCAGTTATGATAATAAAAAAAAACCTTGGGCTATTTAATTTTTTCTTTTCTTAACTTATCTAACTGATGACGCTTCCAAATACCCGGCACTTAAAATCACTGGTATTTGTTATACAGTGTATTTCTCATTAGTGGACACTTCTTAATAACGGACAATATTTTGGGTTCCGCAAGTGTCCGGTATCGAGAAGTTTTAGTGTAGGTGATTAGATAATTTTTTTACCCTATCTATGGGACTATACACCGTGTCCAAGATAAGAATGCACAGCATGGGGATCTTGAAAACGGTAGAAGATACAGGGTGGCTTAAATTAGAAAAAAGTTGCGCTATTTAGAGTATGTTCACATGCTGGTCGCAAAAGTTCATTATTGTTTATCGTTTTCAAAATTCTCAAAAAAATGTGATTTTTTTGGATTTTCGTTTCTTTTCATTTTTTTATTTATTTTAAATGATATTAAAAAACTACCGGCACTTTCTCATTGCCACTTTTTAAGCTCTACAAAATGGCGTGTTCAAATTTTTAATCCGACGTTTCGTATCCGAGAACCCAACATCAACTTTATTTTTTTATATGGCCACAAACAAAGAGACGCCCTGTATTCGGTAGCATTATTCATTACAAATTCAACGATGTATCACACATTATGGTTTTGAAGCCAAAAAAGGGGAAAAACAATAACCAACAATGGCATTTTCAACCGGCGTAACAAACATTATTGGGCAACAGACAATCTTCATTTAATAAAAGAAACAGGGCATCAACATCGATTTGGATTTAATCTGTGGGTAGGCATTTTGGGTGGCAGAATAATAGGACCTTTTATTTATCACAACAATTTAAATTCCGAACGATATCTCGACCTACTGCAGACTGATTTGGAGAATGCCTTGGATGAATTACCATTACTTATAGTTAACAACTGCTGGTTTCAGCAAGATGGTGCCCCAGCGCATAATTCAAGAACTGTGCGGGAAATTTGTCCCAGAGGTTTCCTGAAAAATGCATTGGAACTCACAGTGAAGTAGCCTGGCCAGCCCGATCACCTGACTTAACTCCGTTGGATTTTTTCCTGTGGGGTTATTTAAAAAATCAAGTGTATGACGCCACTTTTGAAACTGAAGAACAGTTATTGGCATTGGTTTTAGCAGCAGTTAATACAATCACACCAGAAATGTTAGACCATGTTTTGAATTCTTCTGTAGACAGAGCATACTTGTGTCTAGAAAATAATGGCAACCTATTTGAGCAATTATTATAATTTTTTGACATTTTGTTTCTGTTATTGTACCAGCGCCTACTAATTTAAAAATAAAAACCTTATAACTCACGTTTTTCCCTTTTTGGCTTCAAAACCATAATGTGTGATACATCGTTGAATTTGTAATGAATAATGCTACCGAATACAGGGTGTCTCTTTGTTTGTGGCCATATAAAAAAATAAAGTTGATGTTGGGTTCTCGGATACGAAACGTCGGATTAAAAATTTGAACACGCCATTTTGTAGAGCTTAAAAAGTGGCAATGAGAAAGTGCCGGTAGTTTTTTAATATCATTTAAAATAAATAAAAAAATGAAAAGAAACGAAAATCCAAAAAATCACATTTTTTTGAGAATTTTGAAAACGATAAACAATAATGAACTTTTGCGACCAGCATGTGAACATACTCTAAATAGCGCAACTTTTTTCTAATTTAAGCTACCCTGTATCTTCTACCGTTTTCAAGATCCCCATGCTGTGCATTCTTATCTTGGACACGGTGTATATGGTAATTGAAAATTTAAAAGAAAATCGAAGATAGTCGAACAAACTTTTGTAAGAGTATTAAAATTGGTTGATTTCGCGCAAAATGAATCTTTTAATAACATTATAATTCGAAAATCTTAGGTGTTAGAATTTTTGTAACTTCATTTTCGTGTTTGGTACAACCGACTTTTTTACCACAGTTGCAAAACTAGTGTTTTTAATACCTTGCGCCGATAAAAAGAATTATTATTTTATAGGTACTTTAATATATTATATTTTGACCTTTTGTTGTATAAAATAATAATTCTGTCTATTGACATAAGATATTAAAAATAATTAAATAAGTACCTAATTATTTCCTCTCCGATTTACCTTGAGAACAAAAATATAAAAAAATTAACATTTTAGTTAGATAAATAATAAGAACTTATGTGAGCATTGTTGTATTTACATTACTTTATTTTGAGATACGTCATTTATAAAGATAATTAAAAGAACATATTCAAAAATTAAAGATTTATCGATAAAGTATAAACTGTATGTGAAACTAGATTTCCAAATAAGCAATCGTCATTTACTTATGACCGAAAAAATAAGTCTCGCTTTGTAAAAATCATAAAATGTAACTTGAAAAAATTATTGCTATTATTAAAACTTTGAACGCCTATATATCACCGTTAAAAAACAGTAAAATATAAACTTTGAAAAATAGTTTTTACTACACAAAAGGAAAAATATTAAAATAAGTAGCTACTTACCTACTGAAAATTGAAATGGGGCATTTCTTTTCCAGTAAACCGAAACCACTCCTGCAACACTTCTTTGAGGTTGTAGATTGTTAATATTTTTTAGGGATGCTTTTTCTCACTATACCTACGTATCTTAATTATGAATTATTCGTTGTTCGTTAGACTAAAGAATAAAATGCTTTATTTTTTTGTATTGTTTTTAAAGAAATAAACAATATTCAAGTTTAGTCAACAAGTGAATAACCCAACAATTTCTTACATTTATTACTTCAAGTGAAAGTTGTTTATAAGTACCGCAATAAAATAAAATTGTCAGTAGCTGATCTAAACTCGGCAATAATCAGATAAGTATAATAATGGAATCGGGACTATTGTAAAAATCGAGAAGATTACTACACCATCGTTTCCATTATTAATTTTATACGAGAAGCTATTTGTAGATATTATTTCATTCATTCAATCATTTATTATTAATCTAATAAACTCTAATCAATATGTATTTTGTAATTGTAAACTTTTATTCGTTTTTATAGCGACGTGCAGACTAAAATAAATGTTCGCCGATAAAAATCGAGAGGATAATTTGCAAAATTTATTTTCGATAATAACACAAAATGGGGTAATTTGAGAAAATTTTTCACATCCTAAAATTTTAAACCTTGAATTGAGCACACAAACGTAACAATAAGAAAAAATAACTGAAAAAAAATCGATTAATTTGCAAATGAATCGTAAAAAAATAAGACACATGCGCAGAATTGTTACAACTTTACAGGAATTCCTTTACAAACATCTCCGCCTTACTCAAGGTTACCATGATAAATCGGTCAGCTGATTGTGGAGGGCGGGGGGGGGGGGTTAGCTCATTCAGTAGTAATCTACTATCTCAACAGTGATTACGGCTTTGCGATTCTTTGGAGCCGTGGGCCAAAGGCGCCCCTCGTAGCTTCGGGCGCCTCGTTGGGTGGTCCTCGGTGTGGCCGCCGTCGTGTGTGGCGCGAGCCCCGGTCCCCGGCCCTTCCTAGGAATACTCCTACCACAACTCCTGTTCATCACCGGCCCTGCCTTTCAGCTTGCACTTACCATGTGCTTATTGCTTAACGTTTAATCTACTATAAGCTCCTAAATTAGTGTGAACCAGCAATTCTTGCCTTTATGGTTTGCTTTCGTTGAATATAGTAGGTACTTTGTTCAACAGGTGAACGTAAAAATTGAACGATGTAGAAATATATCGCTGTTAGTTATTAAGTTACACATGGGTCGTTTGAATGAACGTAAGCATAATTAATTTTTGACTGCAAACGAAATATATTTATATACTTTTTTTTATCAATATAAGTACCCACCGAAATTCGCGCTTTAAACTATTCCATTTCAAATATTTTCTTATAAATTTTGTAATAAATGCATTAAGCGGCATTTCGGTGCTGATTGAAGTTCATGTTAATTGAATTGTATTAATTATTACTTAATTTAAGTGCATATGGTGTTAATTATGATTAAGATACATAAATGGGTCAATAAAATTTATATAACGAAGATATTGTAAAAAGTATCGAGCAATTTGCATACCTATGGGTGAGTGCATTTTAGAATTAATAAGTTTCGACAACGTATCCGTTATTTTTAGACATCAAAAAACAGATATTTCAAGTAATAACCATAACTGACCCAGAATGTTAAATGATCAAACAATACCGGTCCCGTTAAATGCTACTGCTTAGTAATTTTATTTTTTTCCAGTCTTCTGGTTGTTATAATAAAAATTTTAGGACTTCTTCTTATTAGACTTTCAACATTTAACAATATAGGTATCAATTTTCGAAGCACTTTTGATATAATCTCTAATTTAGGTAGGCTACTTATTAGAAGGATTTAGATAGCTATACTATAATAAATAGATGGTCATAGTTAAAAAATTCATGTTTATCTTTATCTATGTATCAAACATTTTCGAAAATGAACACAATTTTTAATGCTAGGAATACATCTTCAGTTACATCTTAGCCTATAGGTACTCGTGCATAAACGTATTTTTCTATTAAAAAGTTCGCCAACAAAATAAGTAATTTAATTTCCGACTATCGTTATTTACTTACTTCCTTTTAACTATAAGTTTCATTTAAATGTGGACCAACTAAACCTATATTTTTCGTACATAATGTGCACCGTAATTGACTATGGACCACCATGAATGCGGCACCAGACGGATGACGATTAAAATATATAATAGACCTAATCGCTACAACCTAGAATTATTAAACAACATGTTCATAACAAACAATATAGTTTATTTTAGAATCCACATTTTTATACATCGTATTTAAAATCTCGTAAAATTTCGGTCATACCAATAGTATTCCTAGTTAGTTTTGCATATTTAACCCTTTGCACTCCAGGTGTTACCTACCGTACGGTAACATCTGCATAATATTCGGTTAGCTGCAGAATATTCTATTGCAACATTAAACAATGGAAAGTATATCAATTTACGCATTCAAAATTTCATCGAAATTATATTGACTTTAATTTGTTAATGTATCTCGATCATTGAGTGAAATGCTTAGAAGTGCAAAGAGTTAATAAATAGTAATCTTACCCATCGTGCATAAATAAAATTCCAAAATAAAAAAATTCCGTGTATAAGTAAATAAATCTAAACCACTCCAACAGTTTATCTAATTTCAGAAACTACCTTTATAATATTTAACAATAAAATAAAAACAAAATATCTAGATACTATTTATTATATACTATGGGTACTACCCTCAAGGTACTACTTAACATTTTTGCTTCAATTAAATCGCACGCGTCTCAATATCAAAAATTTTATTAAATTAGTCACAATAGGTAACAAGTTAGTTGTATGAAAACATTTCTACTTTTTGATGCATATTTACCTATATACGATTTAATTTTCGCATAAAACTATTGCCTAACAAATACAATAAGAAGTGCAAGTCCTGTATAAAGCGTTTCAATAATTTAAAGCAATATACAGCGTCAAGCGCCTCTTTGGTCGGTTAAAGGAAAGGAAAACAAAACATTACCATATTTGAATTTCTCGAGTGGGCAGGTAATTTCAGATATCTCTGTTTAATAAGTTCGTCGGGTTTTAATAATCATCATAATCACGCGAGAATAAAAACTATGTACATTATTTTTACAAAATCGAGATGAATTACGAAAAGAACAGTTAATTCTAAAAATTCCCATTAAATGCTAAATATACAGACATCTAGGAACTATCAGTGACATAGCGTCGTAATAATTCAATAACTTTGGTCAGGTTGCTCAAGCTGAAGGTATGGATCAAATTACAAATTATCAATAACAATACCAATACTGACAGGTGAAACGAGGTAGATAGTTGTCGATGAATACTACACGCGCGACTTTAAATCACGTTACCGTAAATGCTAAAATAACGATAACGTAAAGTAAAACACAAGTACTTAAACCACGAGAGACACCAAGGGAAGGATTAGATTCCCTTATCACATTTGTTTCTATATCTCCGGCGAATTCTGTAGTCGATTCGCCAATTTTTTTGTGAAAACACAGTCTAGCCATGTTATTTTGGATTCGTGGACAGTCGTATTCTTCGTGACCGTCACACTTGCACGTCTTTAATTTGGCCGCTTTCTCTTGTCTTCGAAGTATAGAAATTGAGTTTAAACATCGATGAGTGCATTTCTTCCCGTGGAACATCGACTTGCAGAACATATTGTAATAATCTAAGGCAGTTGAACAAAGCGCGTCCGCTGAACATATCCACTGAGCCACTCTACATGATACTATCGTTTCATTTTTGTTGGCCGTCATAACCTGAGGTCTGCACACTTCCACTCTTCGTTTGGCGTCTTCGCAATAATCATCGCTGCATTCGCACTGCAAACAATCTTTAATTAGATTTTGATTAATTTCTTGTTATTTCGTAAAAAATATCGTTTTAACGATCTAAGGTATTTAACACAGTAAATAATTTAACCAACTGAACACTCGCCTACGAATAACATGTTTCGTGCACCGAATTTTTAATTTTTCAATGAGGAAAAAAATTACGATGAGGGTGTTTTTCAAACATCGGCATAGTGCCGGTGCATGCAGTGTCTGTTTTCGATTGACTATATTATATATTTTTAAATGATTTGTTTATAGAAATACCTACATTTTAACTATACAATTTTATCTCCAATTATACAATTTTTTGACTGTTATCACATAAACGTATTGTGGCACATGTTTACAATTAATTAACAGTCGATTTTAATTCGTGTGCGATTTTGTCAGCGCCGGCACCGGCACTATAATCATTGGGACAATTAAAGCGTTTTTTAAAACATTAAAATCAAGGTGTAGATATACAAAAACCCAACTAACAATATGTGAATTTTTTGGTAAATTGGTCTTGGCTAATATTACAAGATTGTTATGCTTTAGAAAATATTATTATTATCTACTTTAAAATATTATGGAAAAAATACGATATTATCGATTTCAAAAAACCTTTATAATATTGCCCAATTCGTCAACACAATTTTTAATAAACGCGCGATTACTAGAATTACCTACTGATAATTTTCTAATTTATTTTACCAAGAAGGCCAAAATTATCTATATTTCTTAGAATGATGATTTACCAGCTTTATTCCAAGACCTGCCATTAACTGTCAGAACACGTATGTGGTTCATGCACGATGGTATACCGACCCACTTCTGTACACGGCACGCGAATTCTTCGAACAATACCTTTCCTAAAATATTAATCGATCGTGTAAGACCGACAGAGAGACTGTCATGTCAAAATTCTAAAATATTTAATTAATTTGATTTTAAATATTTGCCCGTATTAATTAACGTTATCAAAATTACGATCGGCGGTACATTCCGTCCAAATATTAATAAATAAAATTAAACATTGAACATTGAAAAATATTAAATAGATTTTCATGTTAACATAATATGCAATTAAATTTAATTATTAATTCAGAAAATATGAAACATGGAAGCGTATGTTAAATTGTTCACTGAATCAATTAATCAAACAATCTTATAATCCAAAGGAACGAAAGGTTAATCCATATATCCCGCCTACATACCTATACAGATTAATGTAAGTAAGGAGTGGCACCGAACAAGATCATCACAAACCAAAAACTTTTTAAATAACATTACTCGTCGAATTGGACAGCAAATAGACAATTACAGAATAAGCAGTTAAATATCTATCTATAGAATGATTCGAGTACTTATATGGTAAATTACGAAATATATCATTAGATAATAAGTACCTATATTAAAACCATTTTACTAATTATCTACAACCACAAATACTAATCAAACAATGAGAAGAACGACCAATTTGTCGACCACCTAGAAACATAAATTGCTTCTACTATCACGAAAAACGACAGATGGCAATTTACAACAAATGCAGATTTCATAAATCATAATTTTATCTCTTATCTAACCATCTCGAAGAGGAAATGATCAGTTGAGGAATAGAAGCAATTTAAGTCGCCATTGAACTTAATTCAAATTTTTTTTTATGACAGCATCGAGAAAACTAAATACGAAAGACATTTATAAAATATCTGCATAAAAACAACTGAAACTCGATTTAAAAAAATATACGTAGATATATAGGTACAAGAAATCGATACGTAAATTGTAATTTTTAATAATTAGTTATTATATAAAAAGACGCGCTTTCAAAATTTGTACAAACTTACAAAATTACACTTTTTAGAACCACCTACATTTTAAAACCCTTTTTCGTCACATCTCAAACAAAATTATAAAGGGATTGCATGTAAGATAACAATAATAAAAATTAAATGTAAACTGAAATGGTTATTAAAATTGTAAAATGATAAAGTGTTGTTAATGTTTATAGGTAGCTAAATGAATAAATATTACCTATAATATATACTAAATTTATTAAAATAGAAAAATTATGTAATTAACAATTAAAAATTGCTTCCAATTAAAAAATCAAAAACATATTTTTTAATATTAGTTTCTTATCTCTGGATAATCTGAATTAAAATTTTCACAAAAGTTTTCGTAATACAAAATAAATAAAAAGTTTCGAAAATCATTTTATTTATAAGGTACGAGAGCCAAAATTGGTCACTGTTCTTAAAGTGGCCCACTCGATGAATTTTGTCACGTCCTTTTGTAGATAGGCGATACCTAAACGCATATGATCGACCAGAGTTTTATACATTGTATTTTGTTAAGAAATGCAGGTTTACAATTATTATTTATTGTAAAAATGCGGTCTGGCAACATGTAGGTACCAAAGGTAACCCGAAACCTGTGTCACCTTAGAAAACCATGTACAGTGTGTTCGTGGATGGTCAACTCTTTTTATTTCTCATTTTTAGAGAAAAGGTCATTCTTTATAAATAATTTTGTTTAGTTTTAATATTAGATATTCGAGTTTTTGTACATTCTTACTATTGTTTATGTTATTAAATAAATCATGTGCTTTACATTACACTGCATTAATTTTAATGTAGACAAAATATCAACTTTGAGACAAAGTTTTGAAATTTCATATTTGAACTTCTATTGACATTATGAGTAATCCTTTCCTCTAATATTTTTCATTTTTACTTAAATAATTGGTACTTTACTGTTGAAGAATTTAATGTTTCATTATTTTTAAACAACCCAGTATGTTATATCGACATTCTGACTATGGCTAAGGACTTTTCAAACTAAGCAAAATTCTTTTTTAACAACGACTTTTCCTCTAAAAACGAGACATAAGAAAGTTAACAAGTATAGTTAGGTCAATCCGTGGACACAGTATATACTTAGACGAGAGTCATATTAACACAAAACTATCATAACAACCGAAATATTTTTATATAAGTATTTACATAATATTATTCTTATTTACTTATATTACGAAATGTTAAACGATAGTTTTTTAAGTATATTATATATTCCTAATACGGCATATGCCGCAGACATAAAGCTGATGTTTCCAATAACAAAATTTCAGCTGCTTATAAATGTAAGTACGTTCAATGTTAACATAAAAAATAGAAAAAGGTTAACTATGGCCACCTTTGGCTCACGCACCTCTTACATTTTTTATTGTTAAAAGTTTTAGATATTTTTCGCCATATTGACAATAAGATGCCGGCAGGGGTCGGCGCGGCGTCGAAAATCAATTTTTTTATAATATCTCATTTACGGTACGTTTCATGACAAAATTGTTATAATAATAAATTGACTATAATAACAGGTTATTTAGTATACAAATCCATGTGGAATCGAAATGAATCATTTGATTTAATTAGCAAAAGCTAAATGTTATAGGTATTGGTATTCATTTTGAAGAAAAGTACTAGGAATTAAATTCGTACATTAGGTAATTAATTAAAATTCGTAAAAGAATTTAAGAAATCATTATTCGCGGATGTAGTCAACATATTGATAAATTATATAGACATTATTTACTAAATATTTGCGGATTTGTCGATTAAAATTCTTACAGCAGTTTACAATTTACGGTATTTTATTTGTAAAACAACTTTTTGATATGCGGCCAAATTAAATAACGTTAAAAGAAAACATCCTCTGAACAGTTTTCATTGTAATGCTTGAACTTATTAATAAAACTACCTATTTTAAATTCGCAGTAGTTCGAATAGGTAAGTATCAATATAACTAACTTATTGTTCGTAAAACAATAATATTTGCTTAATGACAAAAACAGAACCTTCGTCGTTACACTCGTAACATGTGTTTATCCAGATGTTCTCATTAAGACATTTGTTTTTAATTACTCACCGTCATTAAATCTCTTCCTTCGTCAGTCGAAGTTAAAGCTATAAGTGCGTACTGACAGATTTCTGGACAGTAATTTATCTGAGAACCCTGCAGAACTCCAGAGCAACCAACCATATAATTTTGAAGGGCTTTTCCACAGCCAACGCGATAGGCACACTTCATATGAGCTTCTTCGCATGTTATTGAGCCGTTAATTTCTGTTGGTGCACCCACTATCGCCATTACTGACATCATCACCCACCACATACCTGTAACAAATTTTTGACTTAAGTATGTATTGTTTTCTAAAAAGGAGTGCTATAATGTGGATTAATTAACGAATAACTAAAAACACACAACGTTTCGATAGACTGTACGCCAAAAACTGGATCTAGGGAATTTGATTCTCGAAAAATTCCTTCGTTGGAAATTTGTTTCCGAGAATTAACATAACCCGCAATGCGACCCGCAATGCAATTTATTTTGGCCCGTCTGCCCGATTGAAATTATTTAATCATACTTTACTTAAATTTAGTTGCGGCGCACTAAGTCTAAAGTTCAAAGTGATCTGGCCCTTGGTCAGATGGTCCAAGTTGCGCTTGGTCCTCAAAGACAATCAAGTTAAAAAGTCAAAATTAAAAGAAAACTTGACGGTATTACTGAGAATTTCTTAATTAGGTACTTAGTTGGGACTCAGAATGCTTAAATTATTTCAATTATCTACTAATGCAACGACTGTTAATTATTATCTATATATACCGAACAATAATGACTTTTACAATTCTTGATTTAAGTTCAGTTTGAATTGACACTAGTTAAAAACTGAAATGGTTTTGATTGAGTATTTAATTTTGTAATTTTTTTAACGCTACTTAATTTTTAGTACCGTTAATGTGTATTTTTATGCTAGTTTTTAGTCGCCTATTTAAACTGCCGAATACTGGTTTTAATTATACTTAATTATTATAAAAATTATAGTTTTATATAGGTATTTATGACGAACAAATATTTGACAAAATCCCGGCGAAAAACATTCCGATGAACAAATTTCCGGATAATAGGTACTTTAAATCGCCGATTTTCTAAATTCAAAATTTTTGACATAATACATACTTATCTAATACCTAATAAATAACAGTTATACCTATACAAAAATTCTATTAAATTACCTACCTATAGTTTACAAGAAAATAAAATGCCACTATATGTATTTAAATAACGTTATTTGGTATAGGTAAAAAACTACAAAAACAAAACAAATCCACATAATACAAAACATAGGCGTGTGAATTCAATGATTTAAGTAATGTAATAATTTATTTACAATTAAATATAAAAAAATAACAAAGGAATTAAATACGAGTTACATTTACATATTATTATTATGTTAATGTAATATAGGGTGAAGTTCGGTAATTGTATTATTGTGTCGAAACATTAATTAACATTTACAAACATCTTCCAAATATTAGACTTGGTAAAATCCTATTCAAATGGATATGTTTTTATGGTAGATAAATTTTGTAATAATTTGGTTCAACAGCCTCGAGTGTAAATCACTCGTTTAAGGTTAGTTAGCGCTGTATCCAATTGTTCACTATGATTATATAAAATTCTTAATTACGGCGGTAGCCATCAATCTTTGAAATTTTTATATCGGGTTACACGAACTATAATTTCTATTTTGACACCTACCGCAAATTTGTGTTACATTTTACAATGCCTTACAATTTACGTAGGAATTAAACAGGGTACCGATTTTTTGGAAACCTGGAAATTTTTTAAAGAATTATCAGTGTTTTGATAAAAACAAATTTTTAAAAACCGTAGACTATTTTTTCTTTAGGGTCTGTAGTCTTTTGATGATTTTTCAATGTAGGTACCTATTTATTATGAGTCAAATTTTAGTCTAACAAGATTTATAGATGATGTTGATTGTAAAGATGTCACATAATCAAGATTTTATATTATCTACCTAGGTACCTTTTCAAATTTATGAAATAGAATTAATGTTGCTTAAATCATTTAAATTATTACTAATAATAAAAGACATTAACAGATATATTTCTATAATAATTCGCTAAATATACACAATTTTCTTTTAGATAGGTAATACGCATTAAAACGCACCCTTCCTACATCTGCACAGTAATTATCGAATTTCATTGGTCTCGGCGGTGAAATTCTTTGAACTAAAAAGCTCTGTTATGAAGACATAGGGACTCGGTCATTAATTTTATTCTTACAGCCCGCATCCTTTGTTTGAGAGAGATAAACGTAGAGAAATTGAGTTATTAGACGGTCTTAAATAACGAGAAATATATTACCTATAAAACGATTAATGGAGGGAAAACATGTAAAACAAATTTTAATGTTATTTTATGAAAAATGCTTGTTTTAATCTTCAACAACTATGTAGTTGTGGGGTGTAAATAGGTAAGTAGGAAACTGTAGTAAAGGAATTCCCACAAAATGTGCAGACGTTTAATTCCTGTCAAAAAAAAATAAGTTTTTTTAATTATAGTTTTTATGTTGTTATTTTTCTTTGCGCCCCAATGCCCACTACGATTTTTTCATAATTTTAGAATATTTCGTAACTCGCATTTTCTCTCTTATAGATTTGAGTATAGGTAGGCATTATGTATTTACATAAAAACAAATGCGGCATTTTACTAAACAGCTGGGGGGGTCTGTCTTTTCATCTTTGGATTTTATTTAACAAATATTTACGACGAAATTGTTTCGATAATAAATATTTGTTGGACAAAATTTAAAGATGAAAAGGCATATCCTAAGAATATTATTAATACATATGTTTGAGAAATACATCACAAATTACACGGTTAACAAAAGATCGCGGAATCTTTCAAAATTTTGGCCGTGACGTCATCCACCTTGAAACAAATGAATTCGTTCGGTTCGTTGATTATTATCAAATTCCGAGATTCTTTACGATATAAATATCTTATATATACATATGTATTTACAAGCCTACTAAAATCAGCTACCTACATTTTAATGACAAGTAACCGAGACTGGTAAATATTTACATACATGAGTAGGTACGCTGCTGCTTCGCAACATGAAACAGATCGCAATACATTATTTTTTTTGTAGTCACCAAATCCTATTCGATTAAAAGTCTTTTATCAAATAAAACATTTGTTAACGGCATATGAACTGCTAGATAGATAAAACTATTCATAAATAGCGCTAAACGTTTTATTTTTATTTTTTGTTTGTTTCGATTTCAAACTATAGGTAGGAGGTACCTACTACGTTCTTTCAACACACGATCTTACCATTGACTATATAGTATTATAGACAGCTAACCCTATGTTATTTTTCGGTAACTCTCAAGGGACACCAGAAACGCTGTTTTGGGACACCACTACAAGCGTCGCTACTTTCGAGTAGGTAGAACACTGTTAGATTTTGAAAAAAAATTTTAAACTCGGTGCATCTTAGATGTCGCAAATTAAAATTGCATTTTACAACTATATCGCACAAAATTCTTCCGACAGTTTTTAAAATTACCTGCTTTTGTTGATCCCTTAAATATAACCGTCCTAATCTTTTTAGTATAGTTCACGGTCAAAGCTGGTATTTACCACCTAAATTTTCTTATTGACTATTTATGATAATTTTGTTCGAAAAAGGTTCATATAAGCTATACATTCTTTTTTGTTAAAATATTGTTAGTTTGTACTTTTAATTATTTCGCTATTATTATTAACTACTACATGGTCAAACAATGTACATAATGTACACTAATAGCACTTCCCTTCATATGATATCAGATAGGCAGGTACCTTTCTGCTAATATTTCACCAATAAGTTTCTGTTTTGACATATGCAATAAATTATTCATGCAACTTTTAGGTTTGGTATATACTGCACTACGTTTAAAATACAATGCTCGCCGACTATTAGAATCACGAATTATGTATGATATAATGTATATAATTCGGGTATTATTATCACTTTCGCAAAGCACGAGACGAACATAGGAAAAACATCGTTTATAGTAATCATGACATCGGTTTCAGTTATCAATTGTTTTAAAGAACGTTTTCATTTACGAGCAATAAACCTTGTTTGACACCGAATTTCTCTCCAGTAAGTTATTAGCCTATAGAGCGAATAACAGAGGCAAACAATGCCGAATGAGTTTTTTTAATATGAATGTTTTTTGAATATACGTCAGAGGTAATTGTATTCTGGGGCTACCCCGGAATTCTGGGATTTTCATCTGCCCCATTAGGATTTATTTTTACCCATCGGTATTTTCACTTCCAAAAAAGAAAGAAACAGTTCTATCCCCCACTTTAAACTTCAATACAAATTATTGTAGATAAGGAACAAACAGTGCAATTGTTTACTTTTGTATCGGTAATTTTCATGGATTTTTATTTTGAATCGTTAAATTTCAGGATTTTCCACTTTGAGTGAAAACCTCATTTCTTTTTGTTCATAAATATATACATACAGTAGAATCCGGTTATAATAAATCACAAGGGACTCACAACACAAGTTCGTGACATCCGAAGTTCGTACTAAACGGTACAAAAACTTCATTTACCGTATATAAAAATGTCCGCACTTTTTATTCAAAAATTTCAGTGCAAATTTCTAGGTGTTGACATTACACGGGCATTCCAGCTCCAAACAAATTGAAAAAAAAATTACTAATGCCGTCTTACACGGGTCAATATTTTTTTCTTATATTTCTTGCTAAAGATCAAGGTGTTGTCAATTACATGAGCGTGGATGCTTCTCGAGCGTGTACGGTAATATAAATTTAATTGAAAAAACTTTATGAACGGCAATATTATATGGTATTTACATATTGTTTTTAATTTTTTTTCCAGTAAAAAGTAGGAACCAGAACTAAATCTGCATTTTGAACTTTTCTCTGCTTGAAAGTGATTTTCAGATCAGTGATTTTCAAATCAGATACGCAATTGTCTTATGTATTATTGTTACATAACATCTAAGGCTATTGTGCTTGGTGTCCGTTATGTAGTACAGTTTAAAAGATTAAATATCCGCCGGGAAGGTCAGCTAATAAACGTATTTTTAGAAGAGAAGAGAAGAATTTATTATATGAACGTTTTAAAGACAACATATGCGCACTGGCAGCGTCATAAACAATCTATTATTTTCGAAAAAACATGTTTACCTACTTTTAAGGAAACTTTTAACATACTGGAACAATTTTGTCGAACGTTACATCCGAAAGTTCGTTATTTACGGATTCGTTATAACCACCAAAATTTATAAGGGATATCTTATGGGTTGCAATGGCGGGACTTTTAGGAATGGTTCGTTATATCTAGAGGTTCGCTATAAACAAGTTCGTTATAAGCAACTTCACCTGTAGATATGTATGTAGAATAATTTGTGTTTTTTTATCGTATATTGTTATCAATCGGTTATTGTTACCAAAAACTCGGAGTTCAGATGTGATCACATTAAACGGCGTGCACTGTAGTTTCGTTTACTGCCAAATAAAATACAGGATTATTTACTACATGTTTATTTCTGGGCAAATAAATTATGTTAAATCCATATTGAAGTAAAATTAGTTATTTACCTATACGTAGGTATTTGTTAAATCGTTTAATTTTTCGTATATTTTTATTCAAGTATGTAATTAAGATTTTCAACTGAGTAGTGATTTGGGAAGGTGTTCAACGCTACAATTAAATTGAAGAAATTTTGACTGGTTAGTTATTTGCGGATTTTCCACGAATTTTCGCAGGAATCTCGGAAACATAATCCCAGAGAATGTTGAGGATCGACTGTATATAAATAATACAAGTAGTTTAGCATCTAGCTGCCTACCTATAGGTAATGTGAATATGTAATTTATTATATAATTTTTGTATTGTATTATTATAAGTAGTAAATTATAATCTATAAAAAAAACTATTTTTTGTAATATTAATTTTAAATATTAATGAGTACCCAGGTAATATTAATATTAGTAAGTAGATAATTGTCCATGTTATATTAATAATAAGAATTAATTGAATCGAAATCGCAAATACGTTAACATCTAGAGGGTTACTCTGGCTTACCCTGTTAGGTACCTGCTTTTTACGACTACGTATTGTTCGTGGCATTCCTAAATGCAAGTTTCATCTTTGGTTTGCTTTTCTAAAGTAGTGTCACAAACCATTTATAAAAACAACCTGACATTTATATTTCTCTTTTAAATCCATTTTTCCCGTCAAATACGAAATTTTAAACTATGAACAATTTTGTATTGGCGCGCCATCTATAGCACAGAAAAATGTGGTTGCCACTTGCTCCATTTACGTGAGCTGTCTATAATACTATATAGTCAATGATCTTACTACAATTTTACGTAATAGGTACCCCACCTAATTTAAAACAATAACTGTTTTATTTTTGAAAATTTGTTTGCTAAACCTTTTACAGTATTCCTAAAATAAGTAAAGGGTGAAAATTGTGAAAATTTTACTAGCATAATTCAAACGAATATCGATGTTATTTTTTAAATAACAAACCTATATCGAGAAGTAGAATTTGTATGCTAGACAAATTCCTGTGCACATGTCCACAATAAATGGGTTTCCGCTCGTAAAGCTTGAAATAAAAAATAAGAAGTGGCGCACATATAAAGACATCGAGCGCACCGGATTAAAATTATTATATTATTATTTATTTGCTTGAGATTTAAAATAAAATAATTTGGACGTCAATTTATAATTTAAATTTATGCTATTTGATGATTTATACAATTTTTTATTACCCGTCTATTCCGTATAAGTAGTTAATTATTTGTTTTATTTTATTCTACTTTACTTTTTTTATTATGTATTTCTTATTAAAAACAATTTAAGCTTCTATTGTCGAAAAAATAGACCTATTACACGGAACTTGACGATCGTGTTCAAAAGGATAACAAAACCGCTCTTGACACAACATTTCTAAATTTAAGTTGGCGTTTTAAAAATCCCGATCACAATTTTATTCAAATTCAAAAACATCGGCGTTTGTTCGTTTAAATGTGTAACATTTTTAATTTTCGAGTTTTTGTTAGCGCATCACCTATCTATTTAAAGAATGCCATAAGTGCTCTCTAAAATTATCTTACCGTAAAATATGGATGTAATCTTGTCACATGGTTTCAGTTGAAACAATTTGAATCAAATAGTTCGATTATTAATAATTATAGTTGTATTAATCGAAAATTACACGCGCGCGCAACGAACTTCGCGGTTTTGTTTATAGCAACTACGCGAAATAAGTTAGTGTGAACTGCAAAATTCCGTAGAACCTTCTTCTACAGTCACCGTCACGATATTGAAAGTTAGAATTAAGTTGTGCCGAACAGAGGCTGACAGCCAACAGAGTACCTACTTTCTAGCTCCTTCCTACTCGAGAGGTCTTCCAGCGGTTCCCTTCTGGTATCCAATCTTTACGATGTGTTATTTCGTTCTTGTTTGACTGGTACTGTTGTTCTTCTTTCTTTCTCTTCGCATAGTTGCCAGATGAGGATGCATTATTCTATGTTTATGATTTACAGTGGTCCAATTATTTATTGTGGATTAACGACCTTCCTGAGATATTTGAATAATTGAATTACTTTTACATCATAGATGATGTAAGTCGAGTTATAAACAAGAAAAATCCGAACTCGGCTATAAATGTCCTAACTTTGATTCTTCCTGGTTTTCAAGGTTTTCAATTTCGTACGTACATAACATCTCTTACAAAACTCTTAGTTAAAAGATACATATACATGAAATAGGTGCTTATCTATTTAAAATGGAAATAAGTTAGTAAATGAGAAGAGGATCTGCATTTGTTTCTTTGGCATTCCAAATTATATTGAGATTCATTTGAAATCTGGTAAATTCCATTTCCTGAGTTAATGATTCAGCTGTGAATGAGTCGATGTCTTTATGATTAGGACCGTGCCAACCATGGTAACCATGTTACCATCAAAATCGACTAAATAACAAAATAACAGAGTTATTTTTGAAAATTGATACCTCCTCGAAACATCACTTTCATTCAGTTCCAGTTTATAGACTTTAGACGTTACCATCAAGATCTATATATGTATATTATAAACAAAAAAATTAGCACTTACTTTATAGTATACCTACTATAAACAACATTATCATATTCGAAATATTACCAACCTATTACCATAGGCCATTACCTAAAAAAGAAGTATTACATTAAACGATTTCAGCCAACGCTACTGTTATCTTAATCCCGACAATGTCGTCAAAATAAAGCGCTAACGGCCGATTTTTCACAATCAGTAGTCGATTATTTGCTTATACATTAATTTTGAAGAGTTCAGTTTAATAAAGCATACTTTACAGAACGTGGTTCGTCGACAACAAAATTTCATTGGACGATCGGGGTGAAATTTCGAAATGTCGTAAAAAGTTGGTTTGAGATTAATTTTTCGCCACACAAAGTGGGTTTTGATTTTAGAATTTCTAGAGGAATTCAAAATTTTAATCGCAATTTGAAGTTGGAGTTGTTTGTTAGTGGCTGATTAGGAGGGAGACAAACAAACGCGAATTTGTTCGGTATTCGCACAATATAAAATATAGTTAGATTAAGAAAAACGTGTTCAAAAAACATATGTATAGGTGATCGTCGCGTGTTGGTTTTATTGTTGTCGAACCACGTGCTATAAACCTAACTTCCATTAAAGACTTTCATTCTATAATTTTCTGTTACAAAATCAATATTAAATATAACAATATAAATCAGAAATAGGTTTTCCTCCTCCAAGCAGTACATACCTAAACATTTAATTGTTGATCAAATTTCATTAAGGGGCCGTTCAAAAAAGACGTCATGCTCTTTAGGGTGGGAGGGGAATTGCAGATCGTGACATGAGGGCTTGAGGGGGGTAGCAAATAAGCGACGTTACGGATGTTACAGCAGATATAGCTGACTTTGTATGAATTTTTTTGCAATATTTCGCGGGCTCAGATGACGTCCTTTTCTGGTGGGAGATAAGAATTTTATGACATGGCGTGACATGGGTAGCGGGGGGTAAAAAACCCCAAAAAAGCGTTACGTCCTTTTTGAACGTCCCCTAAAACTAGAAGAAAACTAATTTATTTAATTAGTCATTCCTTATAATTAGATGGTGAAACTCTACCATTTAATAATAGGAAAAAAGGAAAGCTATGTGGCACACGTACGTTTTACAAAATATCGAAGGTGTAGAAGTTTAATCTAATTTATTATTTTTAAATAAATTATTAGCTCTAGACAGTAACTGGGCATTTAAAGCCTATAAATTATATCTATCCTAACCTGTCCGTGTAAATTTTTTCCTCCTAAACGTAAACAGTTAGCGAGACAATTTGCACCTCGAAATGCTTACGCATCTGGTCCTACGATTGCTATCCCACGTATGTACCCACTTGTACGTTATTTCACTTGTTGAATTTATAAAATTCAAACTGGATATTTACATATATATTAAAGTATTTTAATGCCCGTCTAATAATATTTTTACAATTTAAAATAGTTAAAACAACTTATTATTAAAACGTTACTTTAAGGTAAGTCGAAAGCTTTTGATGAACTTTGTGACCGATTATAAAAATAAAATTCATTTGGTCTACTATGCAAATACAGTAGCCGGTATTGATTTAGGATTCTTTTATGGAGCTACAAGTCGTTTTAAACAGTGAGTTTTTTCTAAAGAATTAGTAACTTTATATTGTTTCGTTATCTAATTTGTACGACATAAACGATAATTAATGACATGTAAACTTTGTAAGTGTTAAATAACTTAAAGCCTCTTTATATTCGTATTTTATCCGACAACACATAAATAATTTATGCATAGGATTCATTATTTAAAGATGCGCCCATTTCGTAGCGTACAAATTTCGATAGGTACCTACCTATGCATTAGTTTACTCAGGTTACTAGATATATTGCTGTTTTTAAATATTGACACAAGCAGCTTAAACATACTTAAGTACTACTTTGTAAAGTCTTAATTAAAATATCCGAGTCATTACGAGGCTTGAAAACGAAGAATTGCATCTATACTTTTGAAGTTTCACTATTTTTATTAGGTATTTAGGGTCAATCGGGGTAACGGGAAACGATTTTTGCAAAGTTGTGTTTGAGTTTACAATAGTCATGACGTTTAAAAATGTTTTGTTGATATACACCGTTATTTTTGTCCCTGATCTGCGGCAATAACATGCCAACAACTTTTTTCTGTAACGCTTATAAAAAAAAACAAAGTTTTTTTATTGTTTCTAATGATCCCAGACATGTTCCATTTCTCCCTGGATTATGAGGCAAATGAAAACAACGTGATGTTCTGTTTCTATATATATATGCAGATGGGGCAAAAGGAAACTTTCAGCAGCATTTTGTAAACACAATGCTTCTATTGTATTTAATCAAACTCATTTCCACCTTATAAATGCACCAAACTGAAAAAAAATCACTAAATATTCATTCTGCTAGTACAAAAAGGGGCGAATTTTTAAATAATTTCAGATCATGCTTTCATTTATCCCTAGTTTCCCATTACTCCGATTGCCCCCCCCCCCCCTACTTGTTTTGTAATTTTTACCTTTTTAACCTATCTTGAAATTCAGTTTTATATGTATAGGGACTTATTATTGTGTTAAATTGTCAATTAATTTTTTATTTTGTTGAACGGCAGATTAATAGTGATATTAACATGATTAACAAATTCATTCATAGTAACGCTAAATAAGAACGGTTAATAAATAATTTGTTCGAACATTTTATTGTCAAATATTTACAAAAATTAAAGTATTCTATCTTTGAAATAAAATTACATTAACATTAATATAATCAGTTACTTATTCCCTTTTAATACCATTCGAGATTTCAGAATAAACACTTTCTCTTGAAGATCCGATTTGGCTAGAGCACTCTTCCAATTGTTGATCGCGACTATTATGATTTGGCAAATAATCGTATTTTCCCATATCGGCTTCATACAGAATATTTTCAATTAAATGTTGAACGGTAGACTGCACGTGAGGTGTTCGAAGTTTGCGAATTCTACAGCCAATATATTCGCCGTATACGGTATATTCGTCACGTTCAAATTTATTCTCGTATATATTCTTTATTGTAGTCAAACCTTTGCTTGTCATCCCGTTGCCTTTTCTTTTTATAAAAGCGCTTCTTGGTATGGTCCGATTTTTCGAAGGTACGAGTATTTTTTCCTGGCTAAATTTATTTTGCGCGTTTCCATCTTGTGATTGTTCCTGATTACCTTCTATTACGATGTCACTTTTATTGTTGCTTGCAACAGAGTTATCTTGTTGATGACAATCGTCCTGGAAATATAAAACATATCTAAAATTAATAGAAATATTTAATGCCTAACATGTTTATCATTAAAATAATTATTTAAAAATGTCCATGTGCTCAATTAACTAGGTGGGTATGTTTAACCGATTTAATCTATTTGCTAAATTAAGATAAAAACTGTTTTTAAATGTATATAGGTATTTTTAATAGTATATTCTTTAACGAGCGTATAACGATGGTTATTATTCGCGAGGATTATTACCGCACGAGTCGATGACGAGTGCCGTAATAATCCGACTAGGAAAATATTTACAAAAAACGAAAAATTGTTTATAAGAAAAAATTATAAAGAATAATAAAACTAATATTTTTATTTTAAATTAAAATTAATTTCGTCCGTTTTCTTCATTCTCGATATCATTATTCAATATCACTGGTTATTTAAAAAAAAATGACTTTTATTTCTCAACTTTGGGGATAAATATCTCGACAGGGGTGATGCATCGTGGAAGACAATTTATAGGAATTTATAGTATTATTTTAACGTGATCCATGCGCTCCCGTGAGATTTCCTATCATATCCTGGAACATCCTGCATAATATCGTGTAAGTGTGCCTTTTTTGTTAAATTTTAATAGTAATATTGTGGATAGTGCTATATGCGATTTTGTAAAAAGTGTTAAATTCTGTATATCGAACAGTCTAAGTTCGTATAACAATTTATTAAAAATTATTGTGGTCTTGTAAAAAGTCCTAGTGATCCCAAGATCATTAAATAAACAACAAAAATCCTGTATAATGCTAGATGACAACCTGACTTTTTAAATTTTAACCCGGAAAACTTTGCCTGCAGTGGAATTATGCAACTCAAACTTTTTGCTGCAGTTTTCTCTCATACACCTAGTAGGTACTCGAAAGCGTAAGCAGTTTAAATTTTTAGCAGGTTATTCACCAAAGATATCTACTCCTAAAATTTAGAAAAAGTGCGAAAAATAGCATATTTATGGTTGCGTACTCAAAAGAAGACAAGTATCAGAACTCTACTATTTATTTCCACCAACTACCCTAACGTAAGTATTTGTAAAGAAAAATTGAAGACTGATGGTCATCCTTTCCTAAAAATCACCCTTCCAAAGTTTGAATTTTTTGCAGTCGCAAATGCCAAGTTTGTTATGAAATTTCGGACATAAGGAAACAAGATCGGAAAAATAAAATACATGACAAAAATGTAGTATCAAATGAGCCTAAAATAATAGTTTTAATTTCAGAGCTGTGCGCTAAACCATAATTGAAATACGATGTTTTCCGAAAACCTCTGGCGCACGGCACGAAACAAAAATCATCGCCATTTTTAAACGAGTTAAAATAGAATTAAAATATTTTGGTTTTAAACTACCAACATAGATATAAGGGTCATCACGAGCAAAAAATAATTTTTGTTTTAATGGTCGGGTGATCATACTGAACCTCTTAGATTGACCCTTAAATGATTAATAATTATAAGCAGTAATTTCCGGTTTTACCGGAAATAATTTAATCAATTTCATTTTTTTAAATATTTTATTTTAAAACTTATTTATTTACTTATGTTTTTATTTTATTTAATAATTATCTATAAATTATTTATTATTTCTCATAACAGTTGACAACAAAAATGATAAAATTCGGAAAGCCCAACACCTCAAAAAAAATTAAAAATTGATACCTATTACTCATCCATAAGTACCTATATAAGTATTATTGTATTATTAACAAGAAATTGTGCAAAGATCCGACTAATTGTAAGAAATGTCCGAGTCTTCGAAACCTTTTATCTAGTAGTTTAATCTTTTAATTTTTAAAATACAATTAATTTTTAATGAACCTTCAAGATAAAATTTCTCCATTAATTTACTTAATTTTAAGAAATATCGGATTTTAATTTTTTTCGAGCTGCAGGAGTGGTCCCTAACGTAACTCGATGGCCTGTAAAGTGTACAAGATGGGATAGATTTCAATTTTTTCGAAGTTAGGCTGCTGCCTATGCTTTGCGTCCTTTACCATTTTACGAAATACCTAAATACCAAAAAATCGTTTACACAAAAAATACTTAGTACACTAAAAAACGCTAAACTCCACCATCTACTTAAGTAGTATTTTTCTGCAAAAATGGGAAAACACGAAACGCAATTAAAAATTGTTTCCTCCTTTGAATGAAATTTTTTAAATAAGTTTGATTGATTATTTAACATTTTTAATGTATTAATTTTATTTTACGTATTTTATTGATGAAAATATGTACCTACTAAGTATGCACGTATATTATTATAAGTATAGGTAGTTACAGTTTAATTAAAATAAAATAAATAAACAATTAGGTATATTTAATCAGTTAAGATAATTTATGAACACCTGAAAACATTGCATCCACCTACTTACATCTAACAATTTAAAATTTCGATTTTACGAGAATATACAATACATAAGTACACTCAACTTTTATAAGTTGCAATAAACATCAAATTTTAAAAATAAACCCCCGTCATTTTATTTTTTTTTAGAAAACGATATCCATTTGAAGTTTATTTATTTACCTATACACGACAATGCTAACTTACTCACCTCATTTTTTGTAGCCTTAGACATTTCGGGTTTATATTTGTCTTTTAAAAATAATAATGCCTTATAAGCAAACCATCTGGATATGTAAACATTTTCGGGGCTTGTATCAGTGTTCCCCAAACCTTTGACCTTTTTTAATTCCCTATAAAACTGTCCTGTTACATTTTTAATTTTTCGTTCGGCTTCGGTTTTATCACAGTGTAAATCGCTTTGCAATGCTGTCCCAAGCATCGTTCTTTCTAGTTCTATCTTTAAAAAATGTATTTTTAGGATCCCATAATTCCGGGTGAGAATGATATTTTTCGATTAATAACATTGTTTTTCCGTTTGTCCATTCCATTACTTTAAATCTGACGTTATCTCTAATAACCTATATGTATAGGTAGGTACCTACATATTATTATATCAAGTTTACGTATACTACGTCAGCGTTGCTAAAAGTATATTTGACAAGTAGGTAAACATACATTTTTATCCACTTACTTGGTTTTAATTCAAAATATTGGATCTAAATCGTTGCTCAAATCATAAAACAAACAATTGAAATAGCTTTTAGTGAAATAATAACACACTTTCTAAACGAAAACGCGTACAAAACTAACTCAACATATTATCGACATGTTGTCGCCGACATGGTTTCTGTTCACTGGAACGCGACGTAACTGCCGCCTACAGATCGAAAATTTAAACTTAGTTGGCGACTCTAATTACCGACTTAAAGGTCGACGACTTCAAAACTTTCCAAACAAATGTCGTAATCATTATGAAGACTAGTAAGCAACAAATATTGCTTAGGTGCATATACCGGGTACGTACTTATAGAAAGCCTGTGGCACGCGTGCCATATTGAAAAAATTGTTGGCACATAAAAGATTTGTGAAATAATTTTTACTTTAATGATTAATAATATCTAATAATAATAATAATAATAATATGGTGGTTGGCTTTATAGTTCCCACCTTATTAAATAAGTCGCATGTAATGCGAGAAACTAAAGAATAATAATAATAATAACAGTCTCTTACATAATATGCCCCTTGAAGGGCAGAGGCCTCCTCCGGCGTTTTCATTTTTCCCCATGTCTTTCTTTTTGAGCCCAATCTTCTCGTACTTTAATGATAACACAACTAAAAATGGGTAGTACAATAAACATACTGAATAATTTCAAAATTTGAATAATACCTTTTTAAACTTATTACGGCATTAAGTAAAGTATAGAAAGATTAGCAATCATCCCCGGTATACGCTAGCTACACCGTTCGTTTATTAGGACACCTATGTATGTCCCATGTTCTTTGAAAACAACGTAGTTCGACTATGAAAGAGTAATGACGTGCATATATACAGATCATTCAAATTTTATTCCGATGCACGACATCAATAAAAAGTTTTTAGATGATGACTAGATTGTATATTTGTAATTCAGTTTAAAGTTTGGAAAGAACATATTCTACTGACGATTTAACTGCACACATATGACATGGTAAAGAAAGACTGCAATTTATTAGAACTGTAAAAATACGAGGTGATATACAACTATGCGAAATGTCAATATATGGTAACTTTTTTATTGATGATGTGCATCGAAATACTACAATTTTTAAAAATCTAATTAATGGCTTTGGTCTAACCGATTAGCCATTCAAATTTTTGTTTATGTTTTTCCGATTAGCGTTGGTATGACATTCACAAAGATCCACGGTTGCAGCGGGATTCGAACCCGCAGCCGTGTGTGCACGTCCCTCGGAATAAAATTTGAGTGGCCTTTAGTTTAAAAATTATCGTATTCTTGTATGTAAAAAAACCGAATATTCGGAACGTAATGTAGATTTAACGTATTCGCAATAACAAGACAAATGGAACATAGTTAATAACTTTTAAAACTTTTCCACTCGTCTTCTTATAGCGAATACACTATACTTACCTAATAGGTAATAAATATCCTTGGATAATTGTTTAACAAATTATATAATTGGAGAAAGTTACTTTATTTTAATTTCATTTACAAGTTATAAATAATTGCACCGTCAGTTAGTACCTTACCTAATATTGAAACACTAGGCACGTTCGCGAATACTTCACGATTAGTTAACATCAATTACATGCGATTGATTTATTTCTTCATATTCCATCGCATGGAATTGCTACCTAGCTACTGAGCTTTCTGAACGCACTCATTGGATCTATATTTCTTCGACGTTCAATATAGATATTTATTATTATAAAATAGCTATTTTCTGCTAATGAATTGTAGTAGTACAGATTTATAATTAAATTATTTATTATAATTAAAATACGAGAGTTTTTTATTAGGGCAATTTGGTGTATGTACAAGTGAAGGGACGGTGCGAGAAAATGCATGACGGTGTGAGGCAGGAAATTATGGGGCAATGCGGCGTTTTCGTGTACAAAATTTTATCAGTGACAGTCAATGTCAATATTTTACATTTTAATATAGTTACTTATCTAAAATTAATATAAATATATAAATGCCTAAATAATATTTACTGATTATATTGTGTTAAAACAAAAAAAAAACTTATCATAATTCTTCAATATGACCCAAACTCCATTTCCCTGACAAAATAGTAATTGTAAAATTTAGGTAATTCAATATAAAAACCATTTAATTACGAGACTTACAAATAAACTTAAGTCAATTGTTTTTCCTACATGTTAAGCGTATATATCATAGGTATGACTTAATTGCAAAAAAAAATTTTTAGTCATTTTATGTCCGAGTTGACAGGGTCGAAAAATTGGACACCTATTTTCGTTATTATTAAAAATAATTAATATTATTTCCGTAAATATATAATTACATGCGTCCTTAAGTAATTAATATACAACAACACAAATTATTGCAAATAAAACAATAAATTTAGAAATTAAATTTTTGTTCGCATCATTTTAAAAGGTGTGAACGATCTTAAGAAACATGTGTATCATTAAAACAATTATTTAAAAACCTCGACGTAGATACTCGAAATTAAGTAATGCTAATTCATATACGAAAGGTATATACAACAAAAATATAATGTAATTAAGAACAATAAAAATAATTAACCATATGGTTTTTGTAGAACGCGTATTTTTATACAAAATATTGGAATACCTCTAATACGGTTTTACTCGAAAACGATCGATTATACGAAAAAATCAAACAACTTTTTTTTGTAGCAAATTTTGCGAGCTACAACTTTGATACTAACCTTTTTCTCGAAAAATTGATAATTTCCAAAATTATTGTAAAATACTGAATTTTTCCTCCTTTCACCTTCTATAACAATTTTTGCGGACATGCTATCGAAGGCGACTTTTGAGGTTTAGTCCTTTCTGATTTTCTTTTTTTTTATTATTTATTTTAATAGCTTTGAGGCTACCCAATTAGCCAGTCTAATTTGGTGTGATTTCTAAATGTTGGTTAATACGGGCCAATATTAACAATCACAAACGGCCACGGTTTCATTGGGATTTGAACCCGCAGCCGTGAGTGAGAGGGAAGGCTAATCGAGAATCTAACCCCCTAGGCCATGCGGCTCCTTGAGGGGGCCGTAACATAAAAACATAAAAATAAAGGTCCACACAAAAAATTAGCTTGTTAATAATAATTTTTCTCTTCTATGGTTTAATTTTACTGGATTAATTATCGTAATATTCAAAATTTTGAAAATGAATAATACGAATTTGTTAATGATTACTTTTAACCATAAGCTGTACAGATACACCCTGTTAACTCTTGGAAGATAACAAGCCCGAATCTAGCTAATTCATATTTTTAAATCGTGACTTTTGAACCGGTTCGTTCCTTCGTTTATTAATTTATAAAATAAACTATTTAAATGTTAATAATTTCTATTTAATATTTTATATTACCAAAAAAAAAACCTATAAAACTCATTTTTACCTACATATACATTAACAATTAAAGCCCAATATTTTCCAAACCCAAATCTTTGAAGTTTTCTTTTCTTATACAATATAAGTTTATAATTGTCGGTAATACTTCTAATAACTAATCCTAAGTACACTTCTCTCGTCTGATTCACCTTTATTCTTCAAACATTCATATCACTCGCACAAATTCATTCATGCTTACATACTAACATAATTACGTTCCATATATTAAGGAACATCCTGTATATTGTATGAATTAGGCATTTTCATAGAATACCAGTTCAAACTCCGGCATCATTTGTCAACATCTGCTGTATTACAATGTCGAGAGTTTTCTATTGTATTCAAAAATAATTTTTCAAATTTACAACGTTAAAAGAAGTGACAATGTATTTTTTAGCCACGTCCTACATGTGAAGGCGGTTGTTCCAAACGTCAAATTGGGAGAGTTTTTCTTTGCAGTTATGTCTCAATAAGCAGTCGGCTCTTTTGATGTATCGCTCTGAATCTAATGTGATGCAATGGATAATTCCAAAAAGCGGCTTCAGTAATTACCGCCTTATAATTTAGCTAATATACTTTGAAAATGCTGCTTATCCTAAGATACTTTTGATAAAAGCCGCTGTCATCTTTTATAATTAATTAACCGAGTTGAAAAATTATTAGAATTGTTAATTATTATATTTATAGTTAAAAAGCAATATTTAATTGTAAGATTTTTTAAACTACACGATTTAAAATTATTGGTTAATTTGTATAGCATCATTAAAATATATTTATTCTAAAGAATATATAATGCCTTACGAATAAAAATTATGGCTATTGTTAGCCTATAATATATAGATAAGGATGCCGCATTTGTTTATCAATTATTTTGATCTATCTTTGAACAATAACAAAAATATATGATTTTTATTGAAAGTTGGTTCTTTTTTAAATGTGTATTTCCATTAAAATTTGATTTTAATCGCGATACCTACACTTTTTAATGAATTATTAATTTGTACTTTTTTTAGTTTCCTAATAATAATTACTATCCATTTTACCGATTTTACACCATATTTAGCACTTGTACGAAAAAGTATCGTATAGATATCTAACGTTAAATAAAATATCCGAAACGTATAATACAAAAAGCGCGTTGTTCTTTTTTATGTGGCTTGTTTAATCTGCATAAACACTTTCAATAAATTCTTGGGGATTTGCAATTAAATATGTTAACCTAAAAAACAAATTGGTTTCTTTAAAAATAACCGGGAACGATTTTAAATACCTGTTGATGTCTTAATTATAATATATACAGATATATCAGGTTATCGAATTAATATAATTTTCATTTTTTTGCTGTTACGTATATCCATTAGTAGATAATATATTATAACGTTAATACCTTAAAATTATAAATTAATAGCGAACATGCAGAAAAAAATTACAAAATAAGTCTTGTAAGTTGTGTATTTCTCCGTTTTTGATGTTTTGTCGTGCTCAAAGAAATGTTTAAGTCTTAGTAATCTAGAAATCCTCCTAATGATGGATAAGTATTACATCTTGCAGACCTTTGTTAAATTTTAGGTCTTTACCTTCATTTCACCATCTGTCTAGGTTCCAGCCATTATGTCAGAAAGGTGTTTGTTCGCTTTACGAAACCATTGTGTTAGTTCTTGAATACACCTCGAAATCTTTATATTCGTATTCTATTATGTTGGTTTATATAAAATGTAGACCGGTTTAGAATTTGTTTTTAAAATCGTTAGACATAAGTTAGCTAGTCACTCTAAAACGTAGGTACTAAAATTTTAACTTTCGTTTTTTTTACAGTGCTTATACAGCCCGACATGTATAAATGATTAGATTATTTTAATATTTATTCCGTATTAAATCTTTAGCAAGTATGTATATAATATAGTTAACGGGCTGTATAGTTACAATTTCAAAAACACCATTATTTTTTTATCTATAGGTACTATTCAAGCTTTTGAAATCATTTTATTACTTTTTTAGTCCCACGACACATATTAATTATAATAAATATTTTTAGAAATGGCGTTGTATTCTAAAAGAAATAAAATAAAATTTAAGAATTTAGAATTATTTAAGTACACTGACGTAAGGAATTAATATTTTAAAACACACGATAAAAACCACTTTGATTCAATAATTTTAATTTTAACGATTTGTGGTGAACCTCGATAATGGCGAATTCAAGAATGATCTACTTAAATCAAAATTGTAATTTTAAACTGTAAAGCATTTAAATTCCAAATTAATCGCTTCAAATATTAAAAATGTCTACTTATTTATTATAAGTATATTAACTTGGGGGTTACGATTAAATTATGCTAATTTAAATCTGAATATTTTAAAAACTGTACCTACATTATAAAACTAAGGATGAGTTGAGTTGAATTGTTTACTTTCAAACTCGAGAAAACTGAAATTTTATTATTTCAAAGTGAATATGGAAACGTGCCTTTTTAGATTAAATGGTAGGTATTTGCATTAATGGAGATTAGTAGAAATTTAACATTATCATAACGTCATTCCATATCAAATCAACCAATGCGATGATCTGAACCTTGACATTCCTTAGAAATTCATCATATTTGACACAACGTTAGTATGGAACGCCGATGGGTTCTTACGGAAACTAATTTTTTTATATTAGAATGTACGTGAAGTTGACTTTCCACAACTATAATTGAGTAATTGTGGTTTGAAAATTACTAATAATTTATTTTATAATTTTTACACTATAAATAATATACAAATAGTCTCTACCTAATATTTATCAATTTTCATAATAAATTAATCTTTATAATTAAATTTAATCTTCATAGACTATAACTACAGGTATAACACCTATAACACGATAGATAGGTTGCAACAAAATGCCGTGTTGTGGGAAATCACATTTCCTACTGCGGAACACAGCTGTGCAATGTAATTTTCTAAAGAATTATGATAAATAAAAAACGTGTTATCTAGTATTACACGAGGGTTTTCGCAATTTTCTTATCGTATTAGAGCGAAACCGTGTTGTAGGAGGGTTACCTGCACATATACCTACATGTAGTGAAAAATTCAGATTCTTTTTTTCTAAGTCCGTTGGTGTGATGTGGTCTATTACTTATCACACGTTTAATAAATGGATGTTTACTAAAGTAATATAATGCTTGACGAGAAGCTGATTTTCAGAAATTGGACAAAAAGAATAAAATAAGTTTTTCTTATTCCTATATTGCGGTAGGTATATGATTTTCTCAAGGTTGAAAGGTTTTCTTTCAGGATTAAAATTGATTTTTTTTTCGAAAATTTGAGAGGCAGCTGTATTACGTTTCAAACAGACCTAGATAAAAACTTACATAAATTGTAAATTACTTAATTTATAGTTGTGGGAGTCATTTAGGGACGGTTTTCCATTTATGAGATATTCGTTAGAAAAGCTGGAATAACTTTCGTGGAAACCATTGTCTCAAGAAATGTTTCCAAAGCAATTATTCGAGGAATAGCTATTCTGCAGTATAAATCGTGTTTTCCGATGATCACTATGAAAAGTTCATAAATTTCCACCAATAAATGTTACGGAAAGTTGACAAACACAAATGCCAACCGTGCGTAAAGAAACTCGTTAGTCAATCGAAACCGTTATAGCCCGTGTACAATCATTGCACACGCTACTCGGCCAATCAAGAACCTTCTAGCCTGTTATGCAATGGCTTTACGCACAAACTGTTTTATTACTAATTGTCGAATTCGATGTTTTTTGACCTTATATTAAAATACAACTTTAAAATCAAGTTGAATACGTAATACGATATTTTAAATTTTAATTGTAGGTACCTAAATTGATTTTTCCTCTATGTCAATGTACCTGCGTAAAACCTAATAGGTACCTCCTTATAATACATTTTTTATTTTTAACAAGAGGTAAATATCTACTAATTAAAAATACAAATAATACAAAATTCCTGATTCATGTAGAAACAAACTAAACTAGTAATAAATTACAAAACTAAAATTAAAGAAATATACATGATTATATTTTCTTACTAAATAAATTAGTAGCTAGATATTTAATATTAGGTAGGTAATACCATTAATATTAGGTAATACGTAGGTAATGTTTATAAATGGAAACCTTGTAAAAAATTATTTCTTAATTTTTCATTAGATAGCTAACATACATATGTAATAAATATAACCTCGCTATCTCGATATCTCACAAAATGTCTATTATGTTCAATGATCAGGAACAAAACAATAACTTCACAATGAATAATTGAATTCTCATTTGACACGAATACGTGTTTGGAAATATATTATTATTTATCTATTCAGTGATAATTTAATAAGCAGAATTCCTCACGAGTACCTATAGGAAGAAATCAATAAATAACAATTTCACAAGTAATTACGATATTTGGATATGTGTAGCATAGTTAAAAAATAAAAAGCAAAAAATAGAAATACCTGTGAGACTTTGTACACCTAAGTAGATATACGTATTGCTATGGCCGACGTTGGTGTGCCATTTTATTTACTATGCCTCACCCTGTACTTTTTTAATTGTAAGTTACAAATTAATTATATTAAATTATCTTATCTACACTAACATTTATACTAATTCTATTAATGTTCCTACTACACTTAACCGTCTTAACCTGTTTATAATCATTCACTATTTCTCACCCTTTTACTTTTACCATTCCCAATCTTCATTTCCAATCCACTCTCCATCCGACTTCCTTCACTACTCTGCCACTGCGTATTGTTTTTGCCACTTTTATTTACATTCTCTCACAATTATTACCACTCTTAATTTCTCCCTTACATTTTATTAATTAATCCCCTAAATTTTTAATTATATCTCACATTTCTCAAAATTACACTTTTAATATTTTTCACTATCTCTCTAATCTTTTTATTCTATTTTATTGTTTTTGGTATCCCGTACCATAACATTTTGTAGTTAAAAAGTGCATTAAAAGAAAATCATAATTTTTAGATACCACTAGCAAGCAGTGAAAATAAATTACCTATATCTATAAATAGTTAATTATTTCCAATTAAAATCCATATAATCGATATTCCACTATAAATACAAAATGGATAACTGCGAATTAGGTGGTTACGACTCCAAAGTAATAAAATTCGTTAAATAACGAGTTATTGTAAAAGTTAAATATGTATTGTGGAATGTGTATTTAAAGTTGTTGTCATCGGTAAAATAAAGTTATTAACAGGAAATCTGATATTATCTTAAGCTACAGCCCTAATCTGTAATCTTTGAAGCGCTCCCCTTATTAACAACGCTATAATTCAAACTTAACGATAACAATCTCTATGAACAAGCAGATTTAATAATGATTTATTGTTCCTGTTTTTAGCCCTATTCAAACTAAATACATACTTGAATATAACTACAAAAGAATTGGAGTAGGTAGGTACCTACCTACTTAGGTATTTTAGGAAAACAATCTCACCAATAAAATCTAAAAGTACCTAAAAAGTGCATAGTTTTTGATAGATACAAATCAGACACCAAACGTGTGATAACATCTATTTATCAGGTTTAGTACTTATTAAATATATTTAGTGGTGAATTTTTGTCGCTGTAAAAATTTTTTTTAGATGAATTTTTATATTATTAAGTAACGTCTATTCTTTATTGTGCCTTGTTGATTGTTAGATAGCGAGAATGTATATACCATTTGGATATATCTTTAAAGTGGAATTTCAAAAATAATCAAAACTTTTTTAAAAATATTACCTATAGCTTATCCAAACCTATATGATGTTCACGTCGTCAATACAAGGTTACTAGATGATAACGTTTCGCACAGTGTTGTCACCTCGTACCTCGTATTTTGACAGTTCTAATAAATTGTAGTCTTTCTTTATACCATCTAATATGTGCGTAAGTAAATCGTCTATAGAATATGTCACTTTCCAAACTTTAAACCGAATTATAAATAAACAATCTAGTAACTTTTTGTTGATGACGTGAACATCATATAGGTTTGGATAAGCTATATCTACCTATATTTAGGTAGTAGAAAAATTTAATTAATTTAATTTGAAACAATCTTATCTAACAATTTGTTAAATAATAATTTAGAATTGAAAGGGTAATGGGATGAAAGTGTTATGAGTGTTATAATATGTGTGATTTTTATTTTTTGTTATTTCACAAAAATTATAGCCTCACCAATCGAAACCTGTCAGATGTAGAATTATGCACACCGACGGTAATAAGAAAAGAACTATTTACGAACACTTTCATATTTTCATACGGTCGGACCTTTCTTTGCAGCGTTCATTCCTAATGGGAATTCCTTCTTACTTACGACTCGCAATTGTTTACACAAAATAAATGAGTTTTACGAACAGTGTCTCGGTTTTATTAAGAACTTAACCAACTTTACATGATGATTTTGTTTCTAAATCAATTTTTAACACATTATTATCTATTTACTCTTTAGAATTTTTATAGTAAATTTAAAAATACAGTTTTGAAGCTAAACAATTAACTTGTTAATAAAAAATTAGTAGCTAGTTTTTAAGAATTACCTATATTTGCCGTAATAAAATAATAAAGATAAAAATTTCTGGCCGACATTAATATTCTTCTTTAAAAATTGTGGTAGTAAGCCAATATATAAAAGCAATATACTATATATTTTCCCAATTACTTTCCAAAATTACTTGATTTCGTATATTTTTTGAAAACGTGCAGAATGTATGTCTACTATGGAAACTTAACTAATTTTTCGACGCTTTTAAAACAGCCAGTGATTGCTTTCACTCTCGAAGTCGTTGTATTAATAAGTGAATATTTTGATATTTAATTTTAAACTTTAAACTTTGTGTTGTTTTTTACATTTTTACAATATTTAAAGCTTTTAAATTGTCTCCCATTGCCACTTTATCTATTAACACATACTGCTAATCTCGAATGTTAAATTAAAATTAAACTGCGCGATTAATCAATAAAACAAATAACTTAATTAATAAAAGCATGTGGCGTAAGTTATTTGTTTTGTTGATTAATCGCGCAGTTTAATTGGTCTTCTAATGGAAACCCGCGCATGTTACGTTGTAGATAAATTTTGATTGCTTGCATATCGATCTTTGCTTTCTTCTATTTTCGTGTCTTTGTCGGTTCTGTAATTACAGATGGTCATGAGGGCTTAGATTGAATGTGCAGAACATGTTGCATCAATTATGCGGGTTAGAATTTGAGCTGTCCAAGTATGTATGTAACTATTAAGTTACGCGATCGTAGCTAGTCATTTATTTATTTAAAAAAAAAGCTGATAGGGTGCCATATAAATTTTGTCGTCGCAACTCAACTGAATAACGTGCATATAAGAAACTGCTCTGGCTACCAGCCTTATTCTTAGTCGCGTGTAGCGGTATGGCTTCTGTTATACTACTGTAACTTTTTATAACGGGCAATGATAATTGACACCAAAAATTTTGGTAGCAAGTTCTGAGACCGCTCGAGCGACGGTATATTTTAACCACACAAGAAAAATATTTTTAATGCGTTTTTATTTATCCACTTATTACCTACACATTTCTAAATTTTGTTTTGTTACCTATCTGTATACTTTGCAAGATCTTTTCCCGTACAAGATGTTATCGTGTTTATTAAAAAAAAAACATCAGAAATAGGCACGATACGTCTTATATTTCTAAATCGTGATACAAAATAAATAGTAAAATTACTAAGAGGAGTTTTTACAAAATATATAAACCAATTATGGACTCTTCGTCCTCATTACCTAACGCAACGCCAATGTTACGCACCTTGGCATTAAAACAATCGTTTGGTTAATTAAAATAAAGAATTTAAATATTATCTAATACTTAATTTTAAGTAGCTACACGCTATTTGTAGTAGGTCAACGTGTTGATTGACCACTGCAGCCGTTATATGAGTTAAAATTCTTATAACTGCTTAATTAATATTAGCCATTTATCTAAACTTTTATCTTTTAGTAGATATTCTTTAATTATATTATCAGGAAACGTTTTGCCCTAGTTTCAGGTTTCTTATGGGATTTAAACATTTTCTAACGTAAGTGCAGTAGAATTTAAAATATTCTTAGCGAGGAAAAAACGACCGGTAATACTAAAGTGTTGGGTTGGGTTGAACACGAAGCTGTTCTTGGATGGAACCAGTCCCTCACAATAAAGACGTATCTGTCAGTTTTTATGGACGGTACGAGGCGCCCTGCTGCCTCATCCGTCCGACAATCTGGCCTCGTACCTTTCCAGAGTACTTCAAACTGTTTTTCTTATTTTTTTTAAATTTTATTCTTGATTTCAAAGTTTCAACATGAACATAATATTTTGTATTCAAATTGTACCTTTGGAACATCCTCTAATACCATTCTTATTTAGGTATTACTGTATTATACCTACTTATACTTATTCATATCTCCGATAGCAATACCTATTTTTAATAGCGAATATTTTAATTCAGATACATTTTCAAAAGTAAATATGTATAAGTTATGTTCAAAAGATTCTACCTTACAATTAATATAAAATAATCATAAGTCAATTACTTACATACTTAATACCTAACATAAGTTAAACGTTAGTTAGAAATTATGTCTAACAACGCAGACGTGTAAAGAATTTGTTAAAATACTTATAGAAAATCTCCAAAATTTAACTTTTAACTAATTAATGAAGCAAAAACGTTACCTAATCAAATACGTTTCTTTGCTCATCTGAAAAATACATATTTTGTAGTTACGCCCTTTTGTCATTAAGCCGACGAAATTTCACCGGCGCACCGAGGGGAGGGGGTGGGGTGGATTTGGGTGCTATAACACCCTCCACAGTCTGAAAAATGAGTTGCAGAAAATCAATTATAATGGATCTATTCTGTAACAAATTTGTAATTTTTATAGGCCTATTAACATGAAGTCACCATGGAAACATGAAAATCTCGATTGCGATTGGTTGTTAATTTTCCTACAGTCTTATAAAAATTAAAGATTTGTTATAGAATAGACCCCTAAAAGTATAATTTCTGGGTGCATTATTACCTTAGATAAAAACAATTTCTTAGTAATTATATCTGAATAATTATAAATAAAAATTATATAAATCTGAATAATTATATCTATATTATATCTATATTTTTATACTTTTTAGAAATTCAATACATATAAGTCGGTAACGTTTATTTATATAAAATTAAATAGTGGTATACTACAAGAAGTTTGAGGACCTCTGCTTTGCACAGCGGTGATTGTTTGATATATAGCTTTCATATTCAGCAAGCAGCCATCGTAAAATTTAAATTTGAAAATGATAATAGAACTAAATAGGTACATACGTAAACGTTAAGTTTTCTATATCTATAAGTAGGTACTAGTAACTTATACAATAATGTTTTCTGTACTTATCATTTTCCACCATTTAGGTACTTACTTATGACCGTATACGTAATTACCGAATAAACATTAAAACTGAATCAAATTATTAAGAAAACTAAATTTTGAAAGTACTTATTTTAAAATTAGTAATACTTACAATTTTTTTAGTGAAGTAAACTTTACTATAAACTATTTATACCTTCATATTAACTATATAATTATAATTTATGATGAAAATTTAAAAAATGGTCACTAAAGAGAATCAAACAATAAGGCAAAATAAATTTTTATTTAGGTAATACACTCGCTTCACAAAAAACCTAGGACACAATGACCGGAAAACATTCGTTACCGACACAACACCTGCTCCACACGTTTATAAATTTTCGTCTGTACTCGAGATAACGTTTTTTTTTTAATACGACAATTTGAAATATTCATTAGCTATCGAAAAGTTTCTTCAATTGTGTGCCTCGCGGGCGAAGTAATAATATCGATATAATATTTAATATTTTTCCATTTTCTTTTAATATAAATAAATGAAAATTTTGGGCAGTCACAGAAAATTAGAAAACCCAATTTCTTGTTAAATTCGTCAATAGTAATCATATGTTCAATAATTTTAAATAAATAAATTAAAATTACAACGAAATGTTTACTTTACCAATTAATACTAAAGCAGATGTACAGATAATGATAATATCGACCGTAATAATGAGCGTGTCAATCATAAAAACATTAAACAAAAGAAATTAATGTCTGTATTCGTATCTATTTATTTTGTTTGGTGTTAACGAGCTTTTACGATTACATCTTATAATCGATTAATGAGCTGATAATTATAAATAATTCTACCAGAATCAGCAATTTTAATTTATTGTCTGCATACAATTATTAACCTTAAAAGCTAGTCATGCGCGTCCCACAATTAGAAAGAATCGCCGAAGCGTCATGCAACCTTAATCTACTCTTTTATTGTATAGCATTCCATTTCGTTTCGCCGCCATGATGTAGATTACTTTACTAAAAACAGGCTATAATTAGGCATTATTATATTTTTTTATTCGTTCCCGGCCTCTATAAGGCCGTACCGCCCTCGGCAGGTAAACCTTAACAACTTAATTTCGGATGGAAATTGAAGTTTTTGCTTCACTTTTAAGTTAAACCAAAGCTCGACAGTGTTGCCATAAATTACAGTGTCGTTTTACACTAATAAATAACGCACTTTTAAGAATACATATTTAATTTCATAATCGGTTTCTTAAAATATTTGCCTACAAACTATTAGATATTTTTAATTTAAACTTTCAGCTTATTTTAGCGAATTTTCATAGAAAATAAAGTTATTGCAGCCTGTCTGATGACGGGACCCAGACGTGCCTTTTTGGCTTTTCTCCGATCTCGACCGAATGCACCGTGTTCGAGATAATCGAAAAAAAAGTGATAATTTTTTTTAACTTTTATAAATTTTTCTTCTAAATGTTATTTTTTTCGAGAAAAATATAAATAAAGGAGTTTTTCACGTGTGACGCGGAAATTCGCTGCCGCGGCCTGCGCACGGACGGATCTTTTAATTTATTATTACATATGTATCGATATTTATTTGCTTGTGTACCGACACATTTTTAGATCTAAAATATTTTATCTAATTATAGATAAATGATTTTATTTTCTAACTTTACATTTTTATTTGTTGTAGGGATTGTTGGAAATCTACAAAAACGCCATTCGAATTTAAATTTTTGTGACAATATATAGGTAATTTTATGACCAGTTGTTTTATGGCGTCTTTTTATTATAGGTAAGTCGAATGGAGTATACGGTGTAAAAATTCTCACAATCAGTAGACATTTCTTTCTATTGCGTTAATTTTTATTAGTGGCAACAGCTGCATTCGGTGCGAATCGAGTTTAATGTTCGTTTATTAGGCATTTGCAGGTCACCGAACGACGATCTAGATCTATTTGTAAATCAATTACGAATGATGTTGAATAACATTGGCAGGAAAAAACCGATAGTTACCTGCAGGCAATTTTATTTGAAATTAATGATATCACGATAGTTATAGTTTGACGGTTGTGGATTGTTTAAGTTCTTTTGGTTTAATTCTGCGATTTTCGGGAAAACGTGTACGAATTGCATATTGCACGAATAATATTATTAATAATTTAATAAGTATTATTTAGAATTGTGGCTATCATTGATACAATAAATAATTCACATCGAGGGAGTATATTTTTGATTAGGTACCTACAATTTACAATGTTATAGATAATTTTAAAATCCATAAGCTGAAGTTCTTAGTTAACAACGCTTCTATAATAGTTAACTCACTAAAATTCTTCAAAACTAAAGATTATTATTAGTATATTTACCTAATATATTATGTAAGTACTTACCTACATATTTAATAGCATATTTTCGATTGTTGAGCTTTTAAAGCATTTTCGAGATACTAAATCAGATATGAAGGATTTGTGGCAGGGTGGTTTTTGTTGTTGCAACACACCTACAATCTAAAGTGACCCAAATTAAACTCGAGCATAAACTTTTGTGATCGTTTACCGTTAAGTATTACGGTGCTGTAGTAACATTAATTAGAAATTTTAATTAAAAGTGCGCTTTTTACTTTTTTAATAAGATTTGAATTTTGTTCGTATTCATTTGTCGATTTTGGTTGCTTTGTTGCATGACGATTAATAAGTCTTTGGATTATAACAGTAATAATAAACAAAATTAATAAAATGATGTTAAATTTGATTTTTGATTATTTTTTTGTATATTTGTGTAACATAAAAATTAAATTGATAGGTACCTATCATATTTATACAGACATTTTTTAATTGTCACTCTAAATGTTTGTTCTTTTTTATTTGATTTCACCCATTTTTAAATTTTTAAATACTACTCGTATATAAATGTCAATGTCAAGTTAAATAACAAAGACAATAACTTACCGTAGTAAATGTTTAAATTAAACTATGTACTGATATTTTAATGTAAACGTGTTCATAAGTAGTAAAATACGTGAAAGTGACGTAATTATTTACAACAGAATATATTTCGTTACCCAAACAATTCAAAATTCGTCTCACCTAATTTATCTCCGTTACCGACCACAAATGTTTTCAAGTGATATCAACAGAAATCCGCCGCGAAATTTAAAAATGGTTTACGGTTAACTAATTAATCAAAAAAATTAACTAATCTAAGATTAAATCGATTAATAATGGTTTCCTATTGGTCAAAGACGTTTGTTACCATAACCACAACAACTTAATCCTAGATTAAATTACTTATTTATTTGGTGAAACTGGCCATTACTTTAACGTAAGATTTATTTTAACTCCACTAATGGCCGGTTGCACCAAATCCATAAATCTAAGATTAAGTTGTAACGGCCACGGTAAACAAAGTGACGACCAATAAAAAATCATAATTAATCGATTTAATCTTGAATTAATTAATCCTTTGTTTAATTTAGTTTTGTGCAAGCGATCTTACGTAACACACTTTTTATAATAAAATTTAAAATATTTTCTTTAAGCAATACTGAATGTTTTTTAAATTTCTTACTTTTCATTTTCGCGTAATTATAATCGGTATCTAGCCCTTTACATATTTCTGTTTAAAAATTAACGTTTACTTACATATATCTCCAATTTTTATAACGTATTTTTTATTTACATACAATGTATTACATGTAATGTAATGTATTTACATACAATAAAATAATTTAATAATAAAACGTGAGGTTGCGCGCATCTGCAACTACCCCGTAAGGCTATGATACTGTTTATTTTACGTGCGTTTTACGCATAATAAGCACGCTTATTATCAGCGTTAGTTGGCACTTAATTTTATTCCTTTCCATTTAACAACGCTTTATAAATAAAGCCTAATATTATGCTGTTGATCATGATTATGAAATTATCAAAAAAATTGATATTTTTTCCAACTTCCTGAACATCTTTTACGAGACGGTGAACCCAACGGTTAATAATAATCTAAACTAACCCTATATGTTAAAATAAAGTCAAAACAGTATTATTCGATGAATGGAAACAATTGTTAATTAATAAACCTATACAATAGCATGTCTCCGGATGGGGTTTCAAGGAGGGAAAAAAATATTTTTGATTTTTAAAACAATTTCACTCTACATAATTTTCCCTGCTTGATTTCAAACCTCTGAAACTGTTTTTACTTTTCACATAAGTTTCACCATTGGTCGTATAACTGAAAAGAAATGTTTGAGTTTGTTTTAAGTGGTAAAACATCAGGTGCAGGTAATTATAACGTGGAAATAAAGGGTTCTTTCCCCACTGGCTATAAAAATAATAATAGAATAATAAAAGATACTTACAATTAGTTAAATTTCGTTTTACAACATAGGTATTTACCTACGTGTAAACGTGTAATCTACGTTTGGTTTCGAAATATTCGTTTTTGAATAGACTTGTTGACAAACTGCTCTTACATCTATAGTTTAAAAATTATCAAATAATGTCTGTGAAAAACGCTTAACAGTAGCGTCGTTATTTAGAAACATATCAAAAGAAACTAATAATTATGATGTTATAAACTCTTAACCTATGATTTAATGTAATTTTAAACAAGTTCTATCCACTAATTATGTTGCTTCTCGTACTTTTTGCACGTGACTAGTTATAGCCTATTTTGCAACAACAAAAAAATTATAATTTAAATTACATACCTACGTAGAAAAGTTTTGAAATTTTACTGGATTTTACATTAATTTAAAATTATGCATTTTCCAGAAGTATACCTGTTTTTAATCGGTGGCGTTTTTAAATAATTTGAGGCTATAAAAATATACGCTACATAATTATAAATATTATCTCAGTAGCTAAACACACGCATGTACGTCCCTACCTATAAAGAAAATAATGTCTACTTTCAACGTCAAAAAAGTACAATACATTAAAGTAAAAACACATTCAACACGAGTAATACCTATTTCTGTTTCAATACCTACATGAAATCACGTCAGAAAAAAAGACAGTGACGTCGTGGTACCTACATAACAAAGGTGTCTAGAATGGTTTATCTATATCGTTGTCGGACGTTATTCATGAGAACACGTTGCTAGTCGCTTTCATCTAGTCAGTATCTCAAAACGTAGTGCTATAAACTACTCACATCTTCATTAAAACCAGAAAATATTCCGTTAAAGATTTGAGATTACGGCTTACGGAAAGTCAGAAAGAATTTTAATTGGAAGAATGTTTTAACGCTCCATTTGTAAATGAAATGCTGATTTTATTAACAACTTTATTATTGTGCGTTGATAGATAATCATTACGAGCTAATTACTTTTTTCTAACTTGCACGTTTAGTTAGTTAAAAATTAAATTTTATTATAAGTAGGTGTTTTTTGTCATTATTTTAGTTTTTTTTTGTATTATTTTTGTGAACTTTAAAATTTTCGTAAAACTATTATTGTCATTTATAAATCATAATGAGAGGAGGGTATCCTATAACAGTAATTGAAAAAATAATTGATTTATTATCGAGGGAATTATTATTATACCTGTTTGCGTGCAGCTGTGAAATAAAAGGTGAATCCTATGTTATTTAGTTCTCGGTTTAAACGCCGTATAAATAAGACATTATCTGACGTGTATAGGCTGTTTATTCCAAGACGTGAGGTGTTTCTGTTCTTTCTTCTATTACATTTAAATATAGTTTGCATACAGGTTGTTCAAAGGCCGGAAAGGCAACACTTGTATAGTTATTCTTTGAAATAGTTATCTAACGACGATTAGCTTAAAAGTAGTTAAAATACAAAAATTAACGAAATTCCAAAACTCATTTTTTGTTAGAAACATCATAGGCATTAAAATCGGTGTTATTTAAAAATTCCAAAGCGTATACGAATTGTTTAGGAAGAAATATGTGAATACCTAAAAGCTTTATAGATGGATAACTTGTGGCAACACTTATAATGGTTTTGCGGTTGTCTATAGATGACAAAATAATAATTTTTTCAACAAAAAAAAAACCGTCGGAAATTGTAGTGCAAGGTGTTTGAAGCTAATCCTGTTTTGGAAAAGGTGTTAGTATGCTGTTGTAGTGCTCTCTGTGATTGCCAAGATGTATTACAAAAAGCATTCTATCTTACATTTTAAAATAAATATTTAATGGATTTTAGCAAACTGTTTAGAATCTTAATTGAAGACACTGGCGCAAAAAGGAGACAACTCAACTTTTTGGCAATTTTGATGTTTGTAGGTGAAACGATTAAACGATATATTAAAAAGTTTTTTATATATGTACCTACCTATAAAATACCCACTGTAGGATAATGCGAACAGGTGACCATTAATGTCATATACTACAAAAATCTATTTTGTTCTTAAATAATCAGTTTTTTGTAGCTCCTGAAGTTTTTTTAAATGAAACTATCTCCTTTTTGCGCCAGTGTCTTCAATTGAAACTTTGCGTTAGTATGTATTATGAATAATTAGGTAAATATTAGGTAGTAATTATTTTGTAACATCTTGTATCAGAATTTCCACATTATGGAATTCTTTTTTAATTTTACAATTTTTTTTACAATTTTATTGCTTATATATAAAATTAATAGATACTATTCTAAAAACAGTTTTTTGTGCATTATTTGGACAACAACTATGCGAAAAACTATCATTTTTCTGTACAATAAGCGACATTGCAAGAAAAGGCAAGAGAAACGCGTGAAAAAATATAACTGTTATTGTATAAATACTTTTTATTTAATTTTATAACGATGGCGTTTTGTCAAAAAGGTGTAACCCGCAATCTTTGTGAAAATGAGTTATTCTGACCATCATCTTATGCATCTAAAGCAAAGGCATCATATGTTAAAATCTAGTAACAATATTCCGATTTTTTCCGCCGGAAAAATCGATTTGTATTTCCACGAAACGTATCTTCTTATAGCTACGCGACGACACAAAATGTGCTCTCCTGTAAAATTTACTTTTTGTAGGTTACGCCCTTCCGGAAAAACTGCGTCGATAACATTTTCAGTATTAATGCGTATAGTAGAATCCAAAGATTCAAGAGTTTCTTTTTATGCGGTAGACATGCGCCCCACAGAAAGTTGTGTACATGCCTACCTATGAAAATCATACAAAAAGACATATAACTTATGATGAAAAATTAGGGGTACGTTCCATAATTTTCTAAAACCGCACAAAACCAATTCAACTAGTTAAAATAAACCTAAAATCGCATAAACAAGTTTATAAACGTTCAGCGAAATAAGAATCCTTATACGACGTTTCTTCTAAAATATTCTAATTTTAATTTTTCTATTAGGTAAGCATGCAAACACCCTTATTGTGCGTTGTCTTCCAATCAATCTTCTACAAAATTCCATTTCAAATTCATTTGTAAGTATGCATAAATCGCCTCATAATGATATAAGAGAATCGAGTAGCATTAAATATAAAGGGATACAATAAATGATCTTACAATTATTTAATAAAATACCTATATAAAAATTTCTACTTTTATCTCTTCGGCTTACAATATTAATTAATTCAATAGAAAATTGTATAACACATAAGTAGGTATGTAATGAATAGGTATTTTGGCGTTTTTATTTTTGTTTCATTTTAAATTCGACTGCTTTTATTAGACTTTGATGCTGTTAACTGGAACCTTTAATTTACACATTTTCGTTTGAATTACTTCAAATATTCGCTTTCTGTTTTTAGTACACTTTGAATTTGTGCAATAGGTAAATACCGACATATTGGAAATTTATCGAAAACAAATTATTTAGGTAAATAAACATTTATTGTCTAAAAGTTAAGGAAATCAATGTAAAATTTAACAATAAATAATTTTTTAATATTTTTCTACAATAAGTAGTTGTAGATAGGTACATCATAATTTTCTAGCGGATACGTGCAATTTTACTATGTTTAATCAAATTATAGGGTGAATTTCAATTGAAATATACTATGCATGTTAGTTCTCTAATTTTTATTTTTTGGTTGTTTGGTGCATTTTAAAACGACTAAATTGTTTTCATTTCCTTGGCGGTACCAATTCGAACTTCCAAATCCTATTCGGTGCAATTTCTGCTACATAGAGAGCTGAACCGTTAGGACAGGCTGCTATGGCATGAGGGTTACCAAATCCCTGTAAAAAATAAAAGTATTTATCCATTATAATATAGTTGTTTGTACGTATATAGTTAAATTAATATTTTCTAATACTCTGTTTTTGAAACATTTAAACGTTTTACCAACTTAAATTTTTTGTATTTTTACAACGCTTTTAAAAGAATAAAAATTAGAAAATTTAATTATTGCTTTACGTGGATACATCTGGTAACAGTATATCGATTTTTACGGCGGAAAATCGATTTGTATTTCCGTGAAACGTATCTGTTTATAGCTACGCGACAACATAAAATGTACTCTCCTATAAAATTTACTTTTTGTGGGTTAAGTTACACTTCGAAAATTGCGTCGATATGTTCATACAGAGATAAATATCAAGAATGCAAGATAATAATAAATAAGAAGCCCTATTTACAATGCCACCATTCTCCTTTATATTAAAAAATGAAAAAGGTTTCTAGGTTTACACCACCAAACAAGAGCTTTTACTTATTACCCGGAAATCAATTTCTATAATATTGGGTTACACTTCTAAACTTTATCTACCTACTCTGTTACATAATCTAAAGGGCAGTTAATAATTTTATCTTGGTTATTCAATAAACATCTAGACTAGATTTGAAAATATCTACATACTTACAAACGATTTACCTATAGACGCACGAATTTCGTTGAAAATTCAAAGAACTAACCAAGTACCACTTCTATGAATTATTATCATATAATATGTATCTACATTTAAATTAAGAAAATGAATCCTGAATTTATTATTACCTCTTCAGGAGCCCAATGATCGATGACCGACTCGGACTGAGGATCAATAGTGAAGCCACGTACCGGTAAAAATGAAGATGTCGGTCCGTTCACTGCATAAACAGTATTTCCTAAAAATACAGAAGAGACACGAATGAATTATTAATTAGTGTTCTTAGCGATACAATCGAATTAACAATTACAACGACAAGCCTCGATGCCAGTCTTATAAGTACGACGAATATTAAAGAGTGTCTTATGTTATGTCGAGAGGTTCGATCGTTCAATTTCATTTTATCAATCATGTAATCGTTTTTAATTTAAAAATTTACCTATTGACGTTACTCCAAAAACTCGTCCCATATCCGGCTGTTGAATAGTAAGTGCTTGATTACCATACTCTTTGTTATTAAATAATCCAGCTCTGGGGCATGTTACTCGCATATTTTCTCTATCCGCTACACAGATTCTATCCATAGATTCTATTAAAGTCAACGCGTGCGGAACTAACAGCGATAAAAATTCTATAAAACATATTCGTGTTTATGCAAATTTTAATTAGAAAAACTTTGTCGCATTTACCTGGCGGATTAGGAATTACCCGTAATAGTCCTCCGGCCGCATTAAATTTTAAAATTCTACTGTTGCAATAACCATCGGCAATGAATATTTCTCCAGTCGACGCTACCGCTACAGACGTTGGCTTGCAAAGATGATGAACACCACTGCCGGGTTCGAACGATTGACCAAACGTCAAGATCGGCTCATCTTCATCAGGTCGAAACTAAAATGAACAGCTATTTCTCAATCAAAATTGTACCAGTATAGATAATTATACGTTAGGAACATAATGTTATTATAAAATGTTTAATCGCACAAAATTGTTTGCAATCAAAAAATACGTTACAAAAATTCTCTGTATCTGTCGCTTAGATACGAAAAAATTATTGTCTAACATTTAGTTTTTCCAGATATTTGCATTACACCGTATATAGAATGTTTTATTTCAGTTATGATTAAAAGAATCACATCTACCTATTAATAAATCGTAAAAATATTAAACGAGGTTAAGTGTCTACCTTAAAAACTTGATGCAATGCCACGTCAGTAATCCATTTATTATCATGTCTGTCGATAGTGAGCCCATGCGGCATATAAAAAAGATTATTGCCCCATTTTTCTAAAATTCGTCCAGTCGATGGATCGAGAGTTAATACAGTATGATCATGTATTGGTCCCAGATGTTGCTGTTGAAAGTGATTGCTGGCATTGAAAGTGCTGCATAAAAAATACAAAAATCATTTAACAATATATGATTCAGTACCCTTATATTAATATTTAAGTTAATGTTCAAATAGTTAACCGAAAAAGAATACCTAGGTATATAAATACAAAGAATAATAGGTATATAACATTTTACTATAATTTAAAATTATTCGTTGTAACCGTTAATCCGGATTTCGCTTCATTCGGACGGCAAAAATAAAACAAAAGTACATATGTTTATTTACCTATTGTTTGTACGTATTTGTTTTAAAATTTAAACTGCGTTTCTGTATATATAACAAACTTTAAAAAAAATAAAACCTTACTATTTTGTTAAAATTGTATAAGCCTATAATATAAATTAGACTGGACGATTATATTACATGTTCGCGTTAATCCAGACAGATTAGTTAAACTAGTTCGAATTAACGGGGTTTTACTGTCCATAGAAATTTTATGAATTTCTATATTAAAAATAAAACCTACTTAAAATATCACTCTATGCCGTACGATTGTATATAATATAATTTTCCATTCAATGACTTGCTTTATCAATTTTTTAAAACAATTAAAATATTATAGTCCTTGTTTAAAGCTCCATTATTTAAATACAAAGTGGCGTGTATACACTTGTCACATCTATTAAAAATTGATCGTAAATGCAGTTGTATTCTTTAAAAATTTTAAGGTCTACATTAAAAAATCAATTATAAAAGTTCATATATCTATGACTCGTGTTTTCTAACATCTTCGCAAATTCTTTTTCATAGTACGTAGTGAAAATTGACGGAGAAGATTAGCAAGACATCTTTTTGAAATAGGCCCCTTCGTATCCGAAATTAATTTACTTAAATAATATTTTGATGAATTTAGATATTATGCAGACTCAGTTATTTGATTCTATATTTAACAAGTACTCAAATACTAATAAGTAAGTCCAGCTCGAAATTGATCTGATATTGATTTTAAAACAGCGACCATTATTCGAAATATAGATGTTTTAATATTCTCTTTTTTATCAAGTACCGAACTATAATTTTCCAGTCTACTCCTATTTGCGGTAAGAAATGCGAAAATAAATGCTTTGATCTTCGATGCACCTGCTATTCTTTTTTTAAACACGTTTTAACCGAAAAAGTGATATTTTTAACTATTCTATTTTCGGTATAAGGTTGATATTCTTTTAAATGCCGTTAGTTAAAGTTAACATAATTTAACGTATAGGTAGTACATTAGTACTATATACTTATTAGATATTAACAGTGTCATTTAAAATCAAAACTAAAGATTGGGCGACTCATTTTTTCTTTTAAGTTGTCATGGACAATAACTATTACTTTTAATTAACAAAATTTCCAATTTAGCTAAAAAATTAAATCAAAAAAGTATAAAAATTGATTGCAATTTTTACAAGGCTCGCAATGTTAACCCTGGTTAAAGCGAACGAAATATTTCAAAAGAAACAATCTGAAAGTGTGCTTTCTTCTTGAATAATGAAGTAAAACCATATAAGCCCCGTGCCAATGCAATAATTGGCACGTAAGAAATTTGTATTTGTGGTTGAGCAGTTAGGACAGAACGCGATGTTTATATTAAGTATGGCACTAGTTTTGAAACAGCACATAATATTTTTAAAATATTAACAGGAAAAAAAAGCGATATGGCAGAAAAATTAATTTTTAGGTACACCACCTCGTTATATCTCCAGATAATTACGATCACCGCAAGTTTACCTACCTACCTACCTACATTTATTTTAAACTTTAAATCGCCGTAATATTAAAATTACTTAAAAATAAATTAATCACTGCTACATTCTGAATAACATTTAAAAAATAGGGTTATTTGATTAATTCTAGTTGAAGACCGGTAGTTTTTTAGAAAATTCTTGTCGATAATGAACTAATAAAAAAATATTAATTTAGGTAAAACATTTATTTTACAATTAAAATTAAAATATTTTATTTTATCAAACATTTTAAAACATTTATTTTAGGTAAGTACTTATTTCAATTTCGATAATACTTTCGAATTTTCAAAACTTACCATTTGACGCCCGTTTTAGTTAGGTAAATTTGATTTTTAGTTTTCATAAATAATATTTCTAATAATTAAAAATTAAAAAAGTAAATAAACAAAAACACTTTTGTTTGTCGATAACCTATACTAATCGAGGAAAAGTCGTTTTCAAACTAGTAGTAAATAAGTAATTAATTATACGCTAGTTATATATCTATAGTAATAGTTGATCATCACCAAAAACGATCAATTAAACACTGTTTTTAAATAAATTAAATGGCGCGTTTCAGAATTTATAAATACCTATTTTGCATAATCTATTTATTGAACAATAATATATTTATTAAAAATGCTTCTTACTATTCGTTCCAAACCCTATCAGCTCGATGAAAGATAACTGGCTTGCAGATTTACATTTACGGAAACTCCAGAAACTTGCCCCAAATTCAAATCCGCGTCTGGCCATTTTTTAACGGCCCGTGGAATGTCCGGTTTCGAGGTGGATTCTAATGCATTATTTCGTTTATTAATTTCATTCTAAAATATATATTATGGTTATTATAATATACATAGTTTATATTTGAGTAGTATGGGTTGCATAAGCGATACAGGTAATTTACTATTGGAAATCCCGTTACTTTCGGATTTCATATGGTCCTGAATAACGTTTAGAAATTTCACCATGACATAAATTTATTAAAAAATATCAAATTAACATACCTTGTGATGAAGAATAGCATTTATTTCTAATAATTGTCGAATATCCTTATATAATTCGTCATTTAAGTTATTAGAAACGTCGTCAAGCGCCACGGCGCTAAAAACTTCGTGAAAACATAGAAATGGTAAGAAAACAGCGGCGAATGCCATCGCCATTGTTGAACTTGTTAGAAATCGATGTGAAGGCGCGCAGGTATCTACGTCAGTGATAAATGTTATTATACCAAAATATTATATCTACCAAAAAAAAAAGTACTGGGTCACAGTCAAGGTCGTTTTCAGTTTAATTATCTATATTAGAAAAAGAAAGAAACATAAAAAAGTAAATAAATCAGATAATGTCAACAACTTTATTTTAAGCAGTGATTTTACAAGGTGCGTAGCGGATTAAACATTTATCACATTTCATGCGTTAATTGGTTTAATAAATAAATAAATAAGTTAGTTTTTGAATTTTCAATTAACACCGCCAGGCTTATGATGCTCCCGACGGTTTCTCCTCTGCTAAGAGTTTTCTTCCCAACCTGGTTGAGTCCAGATATATCCTGTAGCTGTCATAGAACAGTACGCGTTATAATAACGTCCTGGAGCGCGGCAAAAGGACCAGGTGGGACAACGACAACGAAATTGGTTTTGAAATTCTTCCTTACACACTTCATTCCACCAACACGTTCTCTAAAATTAAAATATATTATAATATGTTTTAAATATGCAAAAGTTCGAATCCGTTGCTTCTCGTTCTTGTAAACTAAACATCTGTAACTGATTTTTAATTAATATGTAGGTAGGTATTAAAATAATTTTTATTGCTAAATTATAAAAATGTAGCGGCGGCAAAAATTCTTCCCCGATGACATGTCGATGCCTATAGACATTTTCGCAGCTGGCAGTTAAAATACCACTGTTCAAAATGATTTACCTGTTTTATTATTTAATTAAATAAAAGTCTTAACCTCAGTTAAATATACATGAATTGATTGGTCGGAGATGCTTCTTTTAGTAATGACACGTCCATCGAACTCTTGTAACATCAAAAGTGCCCCAAAAATAACATACCACTGTAAAATTCAACATAATCAATTGATTAGACGTGTGATTTATTAATAATTCTCACCTTTGAAAGCATTATTTTATCTATAGGTCACATATACTACATTGATTTATTGATTTAGAACACGTGTCGACGTCTAGTCTAGGCTTGCGCAAAGTGTACAGGTTACAAACATACTATGCAAAAAAAATTGGTATGGTATGCAAAGTTTTTTTTAAATGATAATTTATACTGAAACAGTCGTAGAAATGATTTAGGTAAGTAATTTGTATTAAAAAAAAAACAAGAAGAATTATTTAAAACCAATCAGGTTGTTCAGTGTCATACCTAATTATTTGAAGGAATTATTTTTATAACTCCTATTACCAGACCCAAACTAGAAAAATTTCGCACCACCACCTTTTACAAAAATTTCGGCATCCAGATAAAAAATACAAAAAACCAGTATAAAATACCAATTTAAAGTTATTTGAATAATCACTATCTACTAATTTTATATTGCAGAATTATAACTTTACTATATTTTTAATTTAAAAATGATTCATTTGAACTTAAGCATTGAAAATTTCCCTATTGCAAACCATAAACCAGATAAAAGTTTAATCGCATTTTTATGAGACCGATACACCGACAAAACAAGTGTGTCACCCACTTCCATATCTTATTGTAGTGCAAACAAAGAATTGAATGTTTTTAAAATAAAAACGGGATTTCCTAATACCCACGTATAAACTTCAAGGCATTTATATATAGAATTCTGGAAAAACCGCTTCAGATCTTTCGCGTCAGTGGTACAGAGCGGTAGTGCTTGTTTCAGTAGTTCGAATTTTAAATTACGGCGTCGGATTATTCGTGTATGCGGGGACTGCTCGTTCGGTTTATAAGGCCTTACGCGTACCACCCAAAGAATATCAAAAAATTTCGCACCACCATCTTTTGCAAAAATTTCGGTATCCAAATGAAAAATACAAAAAACCAGTATAAAATGCCAATTTAAAATTATTTGAATAATCACTATCTACTAATTTTATAACGCAAAATTGTAACTTTACTCTATTTTTAAACAAGTATTGTTTAATTTAGCCTTTTAAGTTTTTCATTCATTTATTATTAATTTAAATATTTTTACAAAATAACTAGACATTTTCAATAATTACTTTATTTGTTAAATGGTGTACAAAAATGCATTACAAAATATATTTTTATAATAATTATATATACCTATATATGTAGGTAAATACATAAGAAATTACGTAGTGCAATTGTGTTTAAATACATATATAGTATGTAGATAGGTACCTAAATAAAACATTACAAGCGACTTTAACGTTGAACTACAAGTTCTGAATATACAGGGTATGTGTAAATTGACGAAAAAACTACACGTCCATGTTCAAGCATTATTATTCGATATTTGTTGGTAGAAAAAGCTGCAATTTAAATTGTTAAAAGTTATTTTGCCGTAGACATTGCCTTTATGTCGCAAAACTTGTTTTTAACATCTATCAACTTATTTCCATGAAAAATACATGTGACAACGCTGTTTACCTACAAGCACTATAGTTAAACCAACTTTACATGTCACCTTAGGCAGCATCATCGCTTTATTATGTACACTCCGAGAAACAAGTTTAGCGCGCCAAATTCAAATCAATCGAAAATCTCAAAAAGTAAATTTTGAACTTGGATTAGTTTAACCTACGATAAACTTATATTCTGAAAGAGTATATCTGTTTAAATATTCAAATGCTGAAAACAAATCGAAAATCTCGGATCGGACAAACAACAAACACAAGAACGAGACTGTACACAACTGTCAAACTTGCGAAGTGTGGGCCGACGGGGGTGCGAGGCAAGACGTTTGGGAAATTAGTTCGCATATTTTCCGTGGGCCAAATTCATTTGGTTGCGCTATACATTTTTAACGCTACCGTCAAATTTTGACACTTACAATTTACCTTTTTGAGTAATTATTGTTCAATCTGCCTGATTAGGTGTTGCCAAATGTACATTTCTTTCAAATGGTTCTAACGGACTCAGGAAACATGGGTACAGCATTTTCGCATTAAGATTTTTGGTTCGGAATTTTACGAAGAACATCATTGTATGTACATTTTTCGTCAATTTATGCACACCCTGTATATTATTTATTTCAACTATTTCTATTTTCTACTATAGCATTAATATGTGGCAGGTATTAAAATAGATTTATTTCAAATAAACAAAAATTAGGTATCTATGTACTTACGATTGTTTAACTTGTTACATATTTACTGAATTTTCATTCGTTCAACTTAAACATTTACCTATATCTATTTTATTTAAAAGTAACCGATTTCTAAAATTTAATAAAATGTTATAAATATTCGCGTATGGAACAATTTGGCAGTTAACCAAACATCGAGTCAACTCGGTGTGGCGTCCACACAATTCGGTATAATAAATTCCCTATTGTTAGTTACTTTCATTTAAGTTGAACAAATGTTAAAAATAAAATCAATAATTATTTTATTACTTTTTATTATGATTTATGCATGACTAGTTTGATTGTTAAACAGAAATGATAAGAGAAACATTTTTATATTGGATGTAATAAATACGATTAATTACCTTAATACTATCTATGATACATTTATTATATGAATGTACATTTTTTATGTTTCAAAATAAAATAACAGTTTTTATATCTATATTTAAAACATGCATTACGTATAATTTTAATTAATCACAATATAAATAAAAAGTTTACACGATGCATAGGTATAAATATAGGTATGTACTATTGCATTAAATAATGTGTGTTTTAACATAAGTAACACTTAGTTAATCTATATTTATTTCTAACAAATCAAATCCGTTAATTTATAATAAACAAACTTTTTCTGAAAATGATGTGAGAATATTAAAAGTAATCACGGATTGATTCTAATAAAGATTAATTGTTGGTTAAGTTGCCGAACTCGAACAGCTTGAATAATTAATAAATTTCCATTAATTTGTTTTGGAGGACAATCAAGTTGTTTAATGACACAAGTATTTTCTATAATTTACCCTAAAAACTTTACTTAACATCATAAAAGAAAATTATCTTTATTCATTATCATCATTTTATATTAATACAGTCTTTAGTTTCAATTTGTAAATTAATACAAATTTTAAAGCATAGCTATTTAATTATATACATAATATGGCTTAACATTTTTAATAAATGATAAAAGCCAACGGTTATTCATCGATTTCAAATTACACTATTATTACACTTTCTTTTTACTTTTCTTAAACTTAACTAAATAAAATCTATGAACATTCTATCGATTTCCTTTATTATTACACACGTGGTTTAATGGAATCCATACAATTTTGTTAAGTACTAATGTTCATAAAAAAATTATAAGTACCGATCCACATATAATAAAACATCTTTCGTTTAGATAATTACATGCCTAATTTCAAAGATTGTAGAATCGCCATTAATGCAAATCCCGCGCCAATGAAAATCGCTCGAAGCGCTCTACAACTCTTTCGTTCCTTTTCTCGGCTGAGCGTTTCGAAAAATGTTATATACAAAATTGTACCTGCAGATAGTCCTTCTAATAAAACAATTGCGAACGATTTGGCACTCGTTTGTAAATTTGTTGTTAAAGTTATAATTAATCCAAGTATAACTCCAAAAGGAGTCGTCGCCGACAACAACGACATATGTATCACGGTTCCTTTAGGAGAAGCGCCAGACAAAACAACTTCACAACCAATTATAAACAAAACGGTAGCAGAATGTATCGATACTGCTATAAATAAATACCAAATGTTGGTAATGGAACGTTGTAATCCTATCGCTAAACCTTCAAAAATCGCGTGAAGTGACAAAGCCAACACCATAAGAAGACACCTGAACATCTGCTGCTGAGTTTTTACATCTTCTTCTATAAATTGTTCAATTTCGACATTGACGTCCATGTCTAAATCTAAATTTGCTTCCATATCCTGTAAATTTTTTAAATTATTCGCCTCTTCCGTTTGGATCGATTTGTCTACGTTATCCATTATTATGTCTGCACTAGAATTATCCTGAAAATATTTTTCATTCTTTTCCACGTTCTGGTCAGTTTTTTCTATCGGAGTGTTTTCTATCGGATCTTTTTCTATTTCAAAAGCCATACCAACTGGAACCTTGGATATTTGAGGAAAAATTATGTTGTTTACACTAGTTATTATTGCTAATTTACCGGATTTTTTAAATTTCTTAAATGACGCTTTTGACGTGCGCGATAATAACCACTGACTGATTTCTTCTGCGAAATATATTGTAAAAAATCCTAACGAAAGAACCAGTTGGGAATACGGGTAATCGTCTTCGAGAACTCCGTACTTTTTTAATTCTTCTACCGAATAATAAACCTCGGGCATCATATGTAAGAAACAAGTCGCAAATAGAACGCCACCCCCGAATGCTTGCACTATAGCTATACCGTATTCTAGTATTTGTCGTTTCGTTTCGTTTATATTATTTCCTTCGGTTGACCCTTTTCGTAACCAACGATGTATTTTAATAGGCAATATTCCAAAAAAGAAACGAATTAGCCCGAAAAGTACCGCGATTAGTACTTTTGTTGTAACCAAGTCCATTTTTAAAAATACCTGACGTTCATATGTTAACATAATTTCTGAGTAACTGAGTTACACCAAAGTCGATACCGAACTAAAAGTTTCAGTCTTTGTCATTGTAACGTAATTATAATTTTCTATCGGCCAACAATTTATATCTACTCCACTACTAATCGACTCGTAAATATCGATGGCTCGATTAATTTTTTATGAGGGAAATCTACACTTGTTTTGGTATTATTAATACAAGAATAACTTTATCCTATTAACCTATTGGTTTAGTTAAGTAAAATTATTAAAAGTTAAGATATCGCTTAAAAACAAAATTTTAAAATGAAAATTAAAAACGGCTTAAATAATTCCCTTGCATTGTAGATGGTTTTTTAATTTTTTTGATCAGGGTTCCAAATATTTAATTTAACTAACAATTAATTATTTATTATAAAATACATATAAATAAATATGTACTTACCTACTTACCTAATAGATACCTACTTACTGAATAATAGTTCGAAAAATAAATATAAAGTTAATTAAAACGTAGATACCTAGTAAGAATAAATTGCAAACGTTTTAATTTCTTATTTTCGGCTCTTGTCCATAAATCACTGTTTCAAATTACATTTTCTGATTTTTCTTCTCGTTTGAGATGAAAGACTATCTTTCTATAATTTTTCCATCTTTCTTTCAATGTAATATCTACAGTTCGAATAAAGGACTCGGACAGAAAGAAGCATCACGTTTTGTAAAATATACCGACGGCGCTTTGGCAGAACGACGTAACGTACACTTTTGGAAAAATGATTTATTTTGACTATCTAATGCATCTAAGAAAACAGATGTCGTGGCTGAAAAACATCAGAGACTGGACAGGCATAAAGGGTGCTGGACAGCTCTTTAGAATGGCAGAAGATAGAGATGCACTCTCCACAGTAATCGCCAACGTTCGGGAGACCGAACATGGCACCTAAAGAAGAAGAAGAATGCATCTAAGCGTAAGGCAAAGACATCATGTGTTAAAATCTGGTAACAATATTCCGATTTTTTCCACCAGAAAAATCGATTTGTATGTATTTCCGTAAAACATATTTGCTTATATAGTTACTTTACATGTCAACTTTACATGTCACCTTAGGCAGCATCATCACTTTATTATGTACACTCCGAGAAACAAGTTTAGCGCGCCAAATTCAAATCAATCGAAAATCCCAAAAAGTAAATTTTGAACTTGGATTAGTTTAACCTACGATAAACTTATAAAGAGTATATCTGTTTAAATATTCAAATGCTGAAAACAAATCGAAAATCTCGGATCGGACAAACAACAAACACAAGAACGAGACTGTACACAATTGTCAAACTTGCGAAGTGTGGGCCGACGGGGTGCGAGGCAAGACGTTTGGGAAATTAATTCGCATATTTTCCGTGGGCCAAATTCATTTGGTTGCGCTATAGCTACGCGACAACACAAAATGTGCGCTCGTGTAAAATTTACTTTTTGTGGATTACGTCCTTCCGCCAAAACGTCGTCGAATTACTAACGTAACTCTCTTCTCTAATTAGACCTTTGATCCTAATAAGTTCGCTTGACCTAACCGCTGAAATCCACCCTTAATAGGTGTTTGTAAAACAACTTTATGGCTTATAATACTTCTGATGGACATAAATAAATTTTCGCCAATAAAAATTACATATATACCTCCAATTACTTTCGCTGTTTCTTTGGAAAATAATTTAACGTCATTATTAATGAAATGCATCAGCAAAATCTCTTAAAATTTTTAATACCGTATATACTCGTGTATAAGCCCGTTTTTTTTTTGAACACAATCAGCTGAAAAATGGAGGGGGCCAGCTTATACATGGGTCAAATATTTTTTAAATTTTTAAATACCGAAAATGTGACGCAATGTCGAGTACCTAAGTGATGAAAATAGAGGACAAGAAACGGAAAATCAACTTAACGTAGGTAACTTGCCAAGTGCCTCGATATTTCGCATTTCTAATTGAGTTTTCTTCTCTCTCCTCAAATGTTCAGAGTGATCTTATGCACAAGTTATTTTCGATGAAATTTCGCTAAAATATAAGGAGATGGGCTTATACACGAGCCAGTCATTTTTGACAAATTTTCCACTAAAAGTAGTGGCATGGACTTATTTATACACGAATATATATATATCTACGGTAATTGACAATAGCATGTTAACAATAAGTCATAATTTACTTACTTAATTATAATGAAAATCTGATGATAAAATGCAGTAGAGCCGCTCGAATAAATGTGTTATTCAAGTTAATATGGACCGGACCTACTTCTGATAGTCAAAAACTCGAGTAATTATTTAAATTTTCATTTTAAGATTAAACGATGGAAATTACGTTTACACAAATTTTATTTTAAATTACAATAAAAAGGTCAAATAAAGTTACACACAATTTACAATATTTTGATGATTTCAGCACTACTTTGAAAAATAGATTTTTAATGTTTTCTGTTTGGAGACGATCGCAATTTACGAAGAGTACCTCGGATAACTCAAAACTAGGTTATTCGAGGCTCGGATAATCGCGACCCTACCGTACATAGTTGCGAGTAGACGATAAATAAGAATGCCTGTCCAAGAAAATAAAATATTATTAGTCCTTGTATTAATTAAGTATAAAAAGTTTACTTTTATAATAAATTAAAAAGCACAATGTTATTTTCATTAGTAAGTTTGAAATGCTTACGTTTTACATACATATTACTTAAATTTCTATTTCTGTATTTTGTAAATAAAATATACAACAGTTACTTAACAAAATATTATTATCTGTGTATAATAACAGTATATAAATCTAAGTAATTTATTCACATGTTTAGGTTTTATTATATTTCGGCTATTATTATATGATAAAGAAAACAGCCATTATTGTAAATACCTATCGTAAATGTCAAAGAATTGAATTACTAGTGGAGGATGTATTTCTAAAAGCATTAATGACCTACTACAAAATTTCTCAGTAGATACATAACTAATTGTAAATAAAAGTATTCTATATAAATCTATATCCTAAATAGTTTAATAAGTAGTTAAATATTTCGACAAATTAAATGAACATATTTTGTCATGGTGCGATTTAAATAAGTATGTACGCGTAAAAAGAAAATATTTGCGTAAGTACGCATTTTTTATGTAATCTGCGTCTAAATTGTAATTTACTTTCCTACAATTAACAAATTATACTTATATTTGGAAATGGTAATTTGAACTAAAAAAAATAATGGACCATTTTTTCCTATGCGATTTTCCCACGCAAAGCTATGAAAATTGAGTAAGAAAATAAACCGCCGCACCGCACCGCGTTATTTAGGAAATTCCAAGATCAATATTAATTAGTAAAAGGTCATGTTAATCACGCGATTAATTCGGATGCGAACCTATTGTTATCAAATGAATAAACCGAAGGTGTTCGTACCTAGTGGTCCACGAAAAGCATCCGGAATTAACCAACAGGAACGCCGGCGAGCGGCGTTGTCTTTCATAATTAAATTCCATAGAGTTTACATATGCATTAGACTGTTATTATTGTATATATTAGTTATTATCAATAAAAAAATTGGCAAGATATTAAAAAAAAAATACTAGGCACCATTTTTGTTAGTTAATCTAAATATACGTCAACATATGTATAGGGAATTTTTTCTTGCCGTCTGAAAGATACTTTAGAGGCCTCTCATTTTAAAAAGTGAAAACGAAAATCGTACTAGCGGTTCCTCTAGTATACCGGTAAAAGTTTAAGTGCTGGTGGCCAACTTTACGACTTCATAACTTCCGTCCGCGGTAGAATTTTTCTGAGCAACCTAGCCGAAAACGTTCGTCCTAGATGGATCTAACGATGTACAGATGTTCATGTTTGTATCGAAAGGTAAAGTATAATTTCCCTATGTTAATTAATTAACGGAGAATTACTAGGTAGAGTAAACTTTGAGAAGCTGACACGTCGAAACTGTTGGCTTTAAAGAAAAAAATGATAAGAACATAAATTGTAAGAAATTTTCTTTAGTTTATTTTATAATATACGTATTTTTGTCGTAAAATAAACCGCAAACGATATTCTGGTGTAAAACTCATTTTTAGTGTCTTTTCCGAGCCCGACAGACCGTGCAAAATTAGTAGATGTCTTTTTGGAGGTCCAAATCGAGAGAATAAATGTTATTTTATCTTGCCCTTATTTATTTCCACCAAAAACCCCTTATCAACTGGCCTATATTAAGGTATATTTAATATTTACAAAATAACAAACTTCATCTAATAAAAATTGTTTATTTCCTATAACAAACATCACTAGCTTGTCTTTATTATCATGATTATCTAATATAATGGTAATAATGTAGATGTTTTTTTTTAATACTGAAACTTCAAAATAATTCCATAAAAAATAATTTGTAATATTTCATAACCTGCATCTACTACTTATATTAATAGATACAGACAATTGAAACTATAATTTATTATTTCTACCTATATGTATTAAAACAATTCTTAAATAACGCGACAGATTTTCGTTGCAATACGATTCCCTAAGATATAAAAATACTAGTATCTAAAATAAACTATTTGCATACAATATTGTTTATTAAAATAATGTAGGTAATTCTATCTACTATTATTTTTTTTACAATTAGTATCACACAATTTGGAATCACCAAATCTAGGTACACTAGATACTCGAAATAGATTCACGTCCTCTGATAGATTTTGCTGGGTGCAAATGTGCATAACTTTGAAATTAGCCTACTAAAACATCACGCGTAGGTATTTACTAAATACACTTAATTTTAAACTTATTCTCAAGTATATAACAACGGTGGCCAAACCGCGACGGATTCATATCTTTGATGTGGTTCTGTGTACATGTATTTCGCGATTTTGTAATAATGCAGCTGTTTAGAACAATTTTCTGAAGATATCTTATGAAAAATATATTACACCGACCACGTGATTATAAGCGATTATAAATTTCGCCGCCTTTGATATTAAAATAAATTTTGATATAATCAATTTAACCTAATTGTAACGAGGTTAATTTTCGTTATCGTATTATTTTTTAAATTTACCCCCGTCACAACAATTTTATTAAATTAATTTTGCGCACTCTAGTGCCGCCATAACGGCAAATCCTGTTGCAATATAAATCGCTCGATTTATTCGGCACATTCTGCGTTCTTTTTCTCGAATTAAAATTTCAAAAAACGTAATGTATAAAATGGTGCCTGCCGATAATCCTTCTAATATCACAACAGCGATTGATTTGGCACTCGAATGCATGTCAGTGTTTATATTTATGATCAAACCGATAATAACTCCGAGAGGACTAGTCACTGCAAGGAAAAACACATGAATTACCATCGTGCGCACCTTGGTAGTTGCTAAAAAGATTTCCAAACCCACACAAAATAATACGGTCGCGGAATGTATAGAAACCGCAACGAATAGATACCATATATTAGTGATAGAATGTTGTAAGCCAATTGCTAGACCTTCGAAGATAGCGTGAAACGATAGAGCCAGTATTATTAATATACACCTGACGATTTGTTGCCGCGTCTTTGCTTCTTTTTGAACAATCTCCTCCAATTCTTCGTTTAATTCTTCTTCAAATTCCAACTCGGGATTTAACGATTCCTTTGTTTTTCGTCGTTTTCGTTTTCAACTTGTATCGATTCGTCTTTGGTTTGATTTTCTCGATCCCGCTTATCGGATTCTATATTAGTGGTAGATCCGTTGGTTATTTCCGGAAAAACTTTCTTTACGTTTGGTATTATGCTCGTAGACGAGGACGTTCCGGTTGTTGATTTACCGTTATCGCAAGGTGTTTTAGGTGTTTTCGATATAAACCAATGACTAATTTCTTCCACGAAATAAATAAGAAAGAATCCGAAGGATATTATCAATTGTGAAAATGGATATTTGCTCGTTAACATACCAAATTCCTTCAATTCTTCAACCGAATAATATACTTCGGGTATCATATGTAGAAAACAGGTTGCGAAAAGGACACCGCCCCCAAAGGACTGTAGTTTGGCTATTGCATATTCCAATAATCTTTGTCTTGGCTTATTCACTATTCGTTTTTTGTTGTTCACGGTATTTACCGTTAACCACGAACAAACTTTTATCGGTAGTACACCAAACATAAAACGAATTATTCCGAAAAGAACGGCAACTAACACTTTCGTTCCGGTTATATCCATGACGCTGTGCGTTTGCACGCCGTTTCCGATTAACTAAAGTCTGTTAAAAAATAGTATCGGGCTCATGCGCTATCGGAACAATGCAAAGCTTTTAACAGATAGAGATTTATGAAAATCGCACACTGAACTTATTTTAACTAGCTTACTCTACACGCGGAGCGTCTGTCATGGACATTTAAAAATATCAAGTTGCGTGCTTTGGATGATACGTCATTTTAACCACTCGGTTGTGACAATATTGAACTTCACTTTGTTAACCTTGTTTTGTTAATAATTATGATGACCCTTTAATTTAACACATAAAAACAATTAATTTAAAATTATTATTTGAATTCGCCACAACTTTACTTATAAAAACAATTAAAGAAGTCGTTAAGATCTAATTTCAAAGGCATTATGTTTTACGCACTAAACACGTTTGTGCACAATAAAAATCGATCGATATATATATGCCTTTTAATAATATTACGAAAGCTTTTCGTTTGTGATATTCCTTCAAAATATCGATTTGAACTAAAAATAATGCACGCACTTAGAAAACATTGTGTCTTTTAAATTTCGTAATTTTGTAGGTAATTTATGTTAATTATTATTTTAATTTTTTATGTATGTATTGTAAAATATGTTTATTTGGGTATTTCATAGCGGAGCATCGCTTATACTGCGCACGATAAAGATAAAACTTTCCCTTCCATCTTATAGTGGCGAAACAGAATTCTTGGGGCGAAAGTGATTAAAAAAGAAAAGGAAAGCCGTGCAAAACACAACCACGTCAGTACGGGCGCGTCGAAGGGACTTTGTGTTTTTTTTTACATAAAAATAACTTTTCAGCACGCCGAAATATTTACTTATTCCTTTCTGAAAGTACGTTTTTTATAGGGCAAACGTTATTAAATGATTGTCAATGATACAAAATTTATCTATAATTAGTGTTATTATACAAGTTGATTTAACATTCCACTGACAAAACTGGTAAACTTCGACAACTAAAATTAATTCACAAAGTTTTTCTAAAGATAATTAAAAAAAATTCCATAAACTGTAGGTATCTACATATTGATTCGATATTTAACCTAATTTAAAGCACGAATAAATGTTTATCCCTTTAGTTTATTCACTTATGGTAATGTAAGTATACTTTTAATTTAATAGTACCAATTATAAGTAAGAAACGACTTACTTCGTTCCGGAAATCCGGAATTATTCAAATGAATTAAAAGTAAACAACAAAGGTCTACGAATTGCACACACGTGGTCGAGGTTATTTTAGGAGAGTGCGTACCTATATCTTAAATCATATTTACAATCCATAAATTGTTTTATGTAAATACAAAATCCGAGTCATTTTTTACACTAAACAAGGAGGACGAACATTCGTACGAATATTTTTTTATGTTTCTGCGAAAAGTATAAAAAGATCCGTTTTCATAATGTAAGTAAAAATTTATGTTGGATTTTAAATGTAATTGTTGCTAACAATAAGTATGATCTATTGGTGTATTTCAATGATTTATTTAGTACTTCTTTTAAATTATTTGTCTTTGTGTAATTATCCTACATTACTTTGGCTTTCCGAGTAAACATTACCCAACACTACTACATTCATGGAAATATTAAAAAAGTGAAAAATGTGTAGGTATGTAACTAGATATCTCAGAACTTTTAAGCATGTTTATCAGCAAAATTTATGCTCGTCATTTATTAATAATAATTTTTATAACTTCGTCCTATTACTCATACGCTTAAATTAAATTAACCAGATAGAAGTTGAGAACTATAAAATGTAAGTTATAAACAATTTTAATTCTCGTGAAAATTGAAAACGATTTATAAAACTGACTTGTATTTTTCCTTTGATACGACGCCGACGCCGACGTTTTTGTTATATCTACCGTCTATTTTCGACCATTTAAGTTTAAAGAGGAAGCAAATCCTTGATTTGTAACTAATTAATATTGATCGAAATATCTACGTTACTTTTAACAAATTTTCATAGAAAATATAGCTATTGCAGCCTGTCCGATGACGGCACCCAGACGTGTCCTTTTGGATTTTCTCCGATCTCGACCCCTAGATCTCGAAGATATAGGTCGTTTATTTTAGGTCGGTCCTATATAATCAAATCTTGTAGGCACGATTCCGGGCGCAATTTTGATCGTAGGAGGCTGAAATTTGGACAGAGTATTGTCTTTACGATAACGAAGGCCAAATCGACTAACCCCATTTCAAAATGACAGCCGATCAAAGATTTTAAACTGACCGTTAGTTATCTCCGTCATTAATTATCGGACCGATAATAACAAATATGTTTTGGAATCGGCATAAAATTCTTTACCAACCATATCTCTCTGTAATTTTCTATAGAATGCACCGTGTTCGAGATAATCGGGAAAAAGTGACACGTTTTTTTTTTAATTCTTATAAAAATACTCTTGGGAATATTTCTTTAGAAAATGTAATTTTTCAAAAGATATATTTCTTTCGAGAAAAATTGAAAAAAAAAAGAGTTTTGAGACATATTACATGGAAATTCGATACCGAGGGTTGCGCGCGATCGGATCTTTGGTATTTCAGATGAAACAAAATGATTTTCTGTAAAATGCAGTTAATGAATACCTTCAAAAATTATACACACGAGTGTTTTGATTATAACAGATGCAATAGTTGATTTTTAGTAATTATTATTGGATATGTATTAATAATTTAAACTGTGTAAGGTTTTCGCACAAATATTTTGTTTATCAAATGAAGGACGTACATACCTACGTTCTTACATTTCGAAGTTCAAACACATACAACCTAAATTAAATAAGATGTAGATAGTAATTATACATATTTAATTTAAAAATATTTATAAACATTTGCAATAAAATTTTTATATCTATGTAGTATACTTCTCTATGTACTTATATTTATAATAACTATAATAATTTTTTAAGTTTTATTTTAATTATTAATCAAGTTTTAATCGGCATCCCTCCTCTAACTTAGCTATTGTAAAACCGTTTTCGGCTTCCGTTAAAACGTGATTAGGCATTTTTAAGGAAAGAAATTCTTTGTGTCTTTGAAATGAAATGTCAATTTAAATATGCGTCATAATTAGCCACTTGCTAGAATCACATTTACAATAGGAAAATACAGCGTTGAAATTTTTTTGTCCTTAATAGTACCTACCTATAAACTATTACAAATAACTAATAAGTAATGTAATAAAAATAAAAACTAAATACCTAATTAATTTCAATTTTAAAATTTAAATCAAATTATTTTGATGATTTTAACACGACGTGGAGCGACTTCTAAAAATATGTAGATATCTATTGCATAATTAAAAATATTAGTTTAAAATTTACTATCTACTTAATATAAAAAAGTTATCAAATCTTTACATAAGTAGTTAAAAAATTAAATAGTTAGCAGGTATTTTCAGTGTGTATTATTTAATATAAGAAATAAAAGTATAACATTAAATTATGTCATCGGGCAGCGAAGCCCTGAATTGTCAAATAATAATTACGATTTTATTATGGAGGATTTTATTATTGAGATAGAAAGAGAAATAGAAGAAATATTCAAAACAAAAAACTACTACCTGCGTATAAATAATATGATTACTTAAGATTATTAATGAATCTTTAATCCTCAATCGATTTTTTAATTCTATAGTTTTAGTGATTGAAGTTTAAACAACTATAATAGCTAATTTATTGTAGCAAATAAAATGTATGATTTTGATAAACTACGATTTACAGTTAAAAGTTGCATTTAAGTAGATATTGATTTTTAGAAAAAAATATTTTCATTGCGCGTTTCTGCCCCTTAAATATTCATAAGTAGGTATGTAAGTACACCTACAATGAACAATTTTGACTTGCAACGTTACAGCATATTAATTGATAACAGCTAAAATAAATAGATAATATACTATACAATTTGTTAGGCGTCATTTAAAAACTAAATGCTTAAGCTGTTTATTATAGTCTACAAAACTTGTACTCAAGGACAAATGAAGTTAAATGAATTGTTCTACATTTATTAACGAACAATACATATAAAAAGTGGCTGAAAAAAAACTTATAAGTAAGGAATGTTCGACACATAAATACCTACATATACCTAATGTAAATGTCGTAATTTTACTTACGATAAGAAGGTTTGAATTAAAATTATACTTTCCTCTCCTAACCGACGTTAGAAAATGTTCGTTTACAATAATGTTATTATATAAAATTGAAACCCTATTCTCCACTTATTTAAACGTAAGCAATTCCTTTTAGTCGTATAAAATTCACTTCATGTTCAGTCATCGAATTCAATACTGAAACAACTTTTTCGTTGTAACGTAACAAGGATTTGAAGTGAAAATTTTATTACAACATAATTCGGTCTTCTTCCCGAACAGCTCGCCGATTAATGTATAAACGCTGTGGAATTTATCTTACAGAGAATATTTTTTTAACATTTAACGAAATAAAGAATAGTTTGTTTCTAATTCGAATGCCCTTCGAAAAGAAATAGTAGATAGGTAACTATTTTGCTATAAACTATCATTCAATTGACAACAAATTTTACAATGTTGGTATAAATGCATAAGGAAGACCGGTATAGTTGCTTATACTTACTTACACGAGGCGATATTGGGCACGTCTAAATATTGGGTCATATTTGCTTAATTTGTATAATTGTTCTTATTATGTATTATGAAGATTCGAAAGAAAAAGACCTGTCCAGAGCCAGGAATTCTCCTTTCGTAGTTCATCAGAGTTTTGATAAAAAAGCGAGAATTTTATAACAGACACCTAGATACTTAAAATATTATAATTGTGTATTATTTGTAAATTTAATATTACGATCGCCAGTTTTGTTGTTTTGAGGTTGTGCTTTGTATTATTGGGATAATTATTTATCAATTAATTACCTGTTTGTATAATCTTTCTTTTTTCAATTTGGTAGTAATAAAATGTTATTAACTAATTCTAAGGCTTCGGAGATAGGCAACTTATAACTCTCTTCAACATGGATTCACTTATATTCGTTCACTGGATATTCGTATAAACACGTAAAAAATACATATTACCGTAAATATATGTATGTTTAATAATATACTGTAGAAATTAATTAAACAGGTAAAGTGCTAATTATTCTGTTGTCAATGTTTACATCTACTGGTAGCTAATTATTCTCTTTTTTGACATCCATACAATACATAAATACAATATAGGTACTTACATACCTATATATTTAATTGTTACAACGTAACTTTTAACAGAATTAATCAAACGGAATTAAAATTTTTAAAAATTCGAAACAGACCGAAAAATCATTACAGTTTGTAAGTATACAGTAACAATAATTGAAGTTACGAAAAAATATTCTTATTATAACTATTTTACAGAGAACACTAGCATCAGGTCCGAAACATATATTACTCAAGTAGAACATTTTTACTGTTTAAAAATTCAAATAAACAAAAGTAAAGTACCTATACTTTACAACGATTTATGAGTATCTTGCAATAAGGAATTTTAAAAAACGAATCGCAGAAATACTGGCATTAAATTACTTAGCAATAATTATAATTATATTATCTTCTAATCGGTTCTTGAATTATAAATACCTATATGTACCTAAATGCACCTCTTGTTTTGGCTTTATATTTATGGGCATCATCTGTAACATAGACCATAACCAAAAAATAATTTTTCTGGTATTTACTATGACTCACCTGGGTCGTATTGTTGCAACCGCAATTTTTTGTTGTTTTCATTATATGTGTAAACATATAAATTAAAACACCAAAGGAACATAGATATATCATCTGAAACTAGAGTTTTACTATTCATTTCATCTCATCAGGTAATTATATACATAACAATATTAATAATTACATACTATCCTTCACTTATCTTGAAAAATAAGAGTTGCAATTGAATTGAAGTTGAAATGAAATTTTTTAAACATTAATATTGCAGCGAGTCGACCATATTGGTCTAATCTATCTTAATTAACTAAACCATATTTTTCTTTGGATTGGAATTAACTGCTGTAATGAAAAGCGATACCAAAATAAATACTTATCATAAAATCATTAATTTATCTTACAATATAACAAAAAAGTTTTTGCAAAATATAAGTACGACAAAAACTTTTTGTAAAATTTTCAGTCCGTTAAAAATAGCAACATATGATGTTTCGTGTAAAATTTATAATCCTCTGTTAATTATTTTATTAATGCATATTAGTGCCATTTCAATTGGTAATTTAATAAAAAATCGATAGAATTGGTAATAGTGCGAATGTTGTTTTAAAGAATATGCAAGATTTCTTTGTCGCACCTTATTATTTAAATTACTCCTCGATAACATAATGTTACTGTTAACAACACTGTCTTTGATGTGCGGTTGCATCATAGAAATTTTCTACATACGCAACATTTTGCTTTGAAAATTTAATTTCGTGCAAATTTTATATAGGTACACTTCTCACAGAAAAATTCGGGACAGTAGAAGGAGAGAGTTTTAAAAATGTTATTTTGTGAATCGGGTTTTAAATAAACTGTTTGTAAAAGGTTGAAATAGCCTTGTGCATTTTAAGACGAGCCCCACCTTCCAGTAAGTTAACAAACTTCAATGTAAATCAAATGACAATCCACAGTTCGCTCTTTTTTATGTTTTAAAATAATTTTTTTATATGATGTTTGGTATCAAAATCATCAGCACAAAAAAAGAAAGCATCCCAAATCGACGAAATTATCGTAAGATGTCAAAATTATATCAAATATATGACATTTACTAATCCGTAGTAAAAGAATAGAAAAAGGTTACAAAGAGAAAATGTATTGAATTTACGGGTTCTACTTGTTGTTAGACGAGAACGTAACAGGCAAACTTCACCCAACAAAGTTGCGAATTATGATTTTTGGCATTTCTTTACTTATTTCTCTAAAGTTAATTTAGAATGTGATCGTTATGAAAACAACTATGATTTCGATAATATTACTATTTATTATATCCTCGATATTATGATGCTTTTTTAAATATTTTTCTACAATAATGTCAATGTATTGAATTATATATTGATTTCCTTCCTCTACAATTATAATTACTGATGAAGTCTAAAAATACATTTCAAATATTTATTTCCAGTGACAGATGTGTCCAGTATATCTGTCGATACTCCATTACCGCTCTCGTCTAGAACCTGTATATTTCATCCATTGTTCTTGTTTGTAACCCTGTTTGATTATTAAATGTAATATTTTTGATATAATTTTGACGTCTTACGATAATTTCGTCGCTGTGGGATAATTTCTTTTTTTTTGTACTGATGATTTCAATTCCAAATATCATAACAAACAATTATTATAAAACATAAAACATGCGAAATGTTGATTTGGAAAACGATGGAAACAATTAATTTATATATAATATATTAATTCGGCCAAGAAATTGTATCTTTATTACTTTACTACACACGAAGAATGATTATATACCTACTTACATAATTACTTTATTTATCGTTTCTTGTGCTTGAATATAAGGTTCGTAGGTTGAATAACACATATAGTAATTAAGGATAATTCCCGGAAGGAATCTGCCAAACATTAGGGGCACGTTTCTTAAGTAATTTTAAGCAAAAAAAGTTGTTTCAACATAAGTCCGATTCGGAAAAGTTATCAGAGTTATGGGTTGTTAAAAAAAAGTCAACATAAAAAATCAAAAATGTAATTTATTAAGTTTAATTGAAGAAGTCTAACAAGACGAAATAGTTTTGCAACTTGCTATTTGCTTCAAGATCAAGACAAAAAATATAATCTTAATCTTTTAGATCTCTAACTAATAAACATTATTTACATACAAACATAATAAATGCACCGTATAGGTTATATTTTAGTAATGGGTATGTCCGCCACCATTTTGAATAGCTTCCGCTAAACGTTTAGGAACAGAACGCACAATTCGACGAAGATAATCGTCCTGTAAGTTTTCCCAAGCATTCTCTATAGCTTCTACTAGGTCTGCTCTATTTCGAGGCCGAAAGAACTGACCATCTTCGCGTCTACCGTATATATCTCTTACTAAACAAGCCCACACATTTTCCATTATATTAAAGTCGGGACTCTTGGCTGGCCATGGTAGAACATTTACGTTGTTGTTCCTAAACCATTGCTGAACTATCCTAGCCGTGTGAATAGAAGAATTGTCCTAATAAATGCCAAAGAAACAAGAAGTCAGTCGACAATCAGGAAATTGTAATAACAATTAAGAAAATAAATTAACAAAAAAAGGTTGAATTAACCTATTGTCAAAAAAAACTAACCTGTTGAAAAATGTAGCTGTTGTCTGGATATAAATTTTCAACCGATGGTTTCATAACATATTCCATAATGTTTATATAATGTGCAGCGTTAAGTTTCTGTTCAATTACCCAGCATATTCCCGGACCTTGATAACTTACCCACCCCCATACATTCACAGAAAAACGCCCGCTTCGGGCACGGTTGCTAATGAATTGCTGGTTGTATCTAGTGTTTGGTGATCGGTAGACTCTCACCGGACCATCTGAACAACTTTGGAAAACCTTCTCGTCGCTAAAAATTACATTATCCCAAAACTCAGGCAGCTGATTCATGTATCGTTGGGCGAAATTGAAACGTCTTCGGCGGTTCTCCTCACTAAGAACCTCTTTTTTTGGCTGCCACGTAGTTCTGTATATTATGAATTTGAAGCCTGTCCCTTGCGGTGGCTAAACTAGCTGGAAAAGCTGATTGTCTGACGGTTTCTTGCAAAGTTGCGAATGGATTTTGAATTATATAATTTACAAGAGCACTATCTTGTAATTGATTTGAGGCTCTTGGGGCACCACTTCCAAGACGTCTATCTGTTGTGTGCTCCGTATTCCATTTAATTTTTAAACGTCCTACTGTCGACTTTGATACGTTCACTATTGCTGCAATTTCCCTTACCGAATAACCTCGTTCTAAATAAGATATTATTCGATGTTTCGCTGTTAAATCTGGATGCGGCATTATAAATACATACACGTAATACCGTAAAAATCGAACTAACAAATAGGGAGCTTTTGCACATTTATGCTAAATGTTCCGCTAACGCTAAAGTCATGTGATTAAGATTCCAATGTATAGTTTTGCACGACCATTGCGTTAACGTCAGAATTTAGGTTTGACGTTTTGCACACAAATATAACCTTAAACTATAAGATACCTGATGGTATTTTATAGTTTAAGGTTATGTTTGTGTGAAAACGTCAAACCTAAATTGATAACCGGGGTTACTTGATTACGACTTTGAGATAATTTTCTACTTTATCTTCGAAAGAATATTATTGTTGTCAATAAAAAAATGTTATACTAAGTCAAATGGGGCGTAGAATCCACTTATGCGAATCCTTTTTTTAAGTTTCAACAAGAAAATGTTAAAAATATAAAATATGATTGTTTCATCAATTGTTCCCCGCGATTGAGGTCACTTGAAACAGGCTATTTAAAGGCACACAAATATCAAATTAAGTTTATTGCGGGGTTTCTTGGAACAAAAGTAACATTTTTAAAAATGTGTGGTTTTTAAAAATTCACAATATAGGTATAAAATATACAAAGATAAACAGAAACATGACTAATAAATAAAATGAAATTATTAAAAACTAAATCTTCTTTTGGATATTTTGATTTCTATTTTCCTTGGCACAGTATTAAATGCTATTTCACTAATATCTTCAATTTGCGGAAAGACGAACATAGTTTCAGCTTTCGATGATTTTCGCATGAAGCTACAAGCAATCTGATCGCCGTCTATAGATGTAACTTTTCCAACATATTCTTTAATATTTCCTTTCAGTGTTTCAAATTTTACTAGAATTAAATTCTACACATTTACATATACATATATACTTATATACATACACATATACATTTCTATGTTCTAGCTCTCCTTGTGAATTATTTTCAAAATCTTCTTCGGAAGTCAAAGTTTTGTAATTTTTATTTTCTGCATCATCTCATAATAATTCAGATTCCAAGTTGGATGTTGATTGTTCTGAAGAGGTGAAAATCTTCAAAGGGGTTCACCCCCACAATTTCCCGCAGAAGCATTATATCATCCATAATAGAGAAACGAAGCCGCGACTTTCCGGGTGTCGCCATCGGAAGGTCGACTACTTCCAATCTAACTTTTAACTACACTTGAATAGTTTTAGAGGTTATCATTTTACTATGTCAAACACAATTTTACTGACGTCTTTCGTAGGGGCGCCACCACAACTATAATGCAAGTGCCAATGCCAAATTGCAAAATACCTACATTTTAGTTCCCTTAAACCGCCCGTTATTCACCTCACGATAGCGTGCTACCGTATCCAATAACGGGGATTGTGTTTGGACACAGACCAGAAATACAACGAAGGAAATACTGTGCAAGAAATAACAATTGAAACTAGTGTTGTGATAATTTTCAGTAGAGAGATTATTTCATGCTGTCTCCGTTATGGTGCCTTCCCACGGTCCATAGTGGCGCGGGACGTTCCACTAAAGCAAATGCCACGCGAGCCCGTGCCAATATGCCGTGTGAAGCAGACGGCCCGAAGTTATGTATACACACCCATGATAGTCCATCCGATCCGCGAACGAGCTTTAACGTATTTAATATTATACAGACGCATGTTTTCTTTGTTTCGTTCCGATCTTTATAAATTTTTAACTTTAAATTTTATTTTTAATTGTATCCCATATTAGCAGCCTTGCCTCACCTAACAATATTAGCTGCTTATTAGCAATAGTATTGCACTCGCCATGATAAAAACGCTGATAAAAACAAAAATAAAAAGTGACTGCCGGATGACCGACGCCGGCTATGTGTAAAAGTGTCAATTGATTCTATTTCCAACAACTAATGTCGGCGCCGAGTAAACGGTTCCGACAGCCGGACTTATTGTTAGCTGTAGAGGACCCGGCGACTTTGACCATGTCACAGGTAGCCGGCTGCCGGATAAGAGGCGGCGTCTAAACGATAGCAGGTTGCTACGCTACGCTTTCACACATACCCGGCTTTCCGCAGCGGAAAGCGTAGCGTGCAGCCTGCTATCCTGTAGACGCCGTCTTTATCCGGCAGCCGGCTACCTGTGAAATGGGTCTTAGTAGGATTACTTTTACAATTCTCAATTTTAAGAAGAAGATTGTTCTATGTGACAGTTTAGTACAGAATAAAAATATTATATATGCTTTATCGGAAGTAACTGGAATATGTTAGGCTATGCTTTAAGTTACCCTCATCGGAGTTTGATAGGGTTGTTAATTTAAATATACCTAGTAATTTACAGGATTAGTAATGTTCCACGACCCCCGTTCCATTGATCTTAAAATGTTAAAATTTTGAAGTTGTTTATCTACCGCTTCATCAATCCATTGATTAATATTTATTGTAATATAGGTAGAATTACAAAATACATGTGGCCGATGAAGTGGTATGAAAATATGTATATATATATATATATATATATATATATATATATATATATATATATTTTTTTTTTAAGCAATTGTATTTACAAGTTGGAAGTTCTATTGCTGAATATTTCGTTCTGCAACTTTTATTTATTGTTAACAATATATAGTTTTAGAAGTTGTTAGGTATTATTTTTATAATAGTAGTATTGTAATGTGCAGGCCAAAGGCTAACTATAATAATAGTTTGTTGTGAAGATTAGTTATTCTATTCAATTAACAAATTACTTGAAATAAATAATTATTTTTATCGGTATAACAATTGGTATTGTTTTTAAAACAGTGAGTATAAGTCGATATCATTTTTTTTGTGTAAGCAACCATTCTTTTATATAAATCTACATGTTATCGGTCGTATATTACGCCGATCAATAAATTTTAAAGTTACAGAAAGCGTAAACTAAACCTGCCTACCAATTGCTTCTAAAGTATTTTGTTCTATTAGTATCGGAAATCACACAGAGATGTCCACTTTGTAGGTAACATTGATGATTTATAGCTCCCTTTTAAACATACAAGCATTTTACTTAAAACCCAATTCACAACCAAACATTTTTAAAATTCTATCCTTCAACTGTCCCGAATTTTTCTGTGAGAAGTGTACATAAATACATTACGGTGGTATTTTTAAAAGTGCAATTGACAAATTTATACCTACAACATTTACAACTATCAACCCCCGATTGTAGGATTTGGGGGAGGTAGCCAAACTTTTTAAAAGGCGTGCAAAACGTTTCAAAGTATGCACATTACGATGGCATTTTTAAAAGTTCAATTTTCTTGGAAATCAATATTTCTCCACGTTCGGATTCGAAACAAAAGTTTTAGGTCGGATTAATATTTTACAAGAACTATGCAATAATTGCTGCGACAAAATTGCACAGGTGTGAATCTCATTTCGGGTAATAAATAAAAATGGGCAGTAATCTTTGTATTTTAATTTTAACTTCGATGTTATACATTGTGTAATATTATACCTACTTCCATATTGTATTTATTTAGAGGTTTTCTCTTTACGGTGATTTATTTAGCTACGCATAACAAGTAAGGGTATTTCCATGGTAACTAGAAAATAAATATAGTCTAATAATGGTAACCGTCAGGAGTGACGCAAATATAATTTTTACTTAATTTTCTTTAATTTTTCGTAAACTCTTACCTTCATAATGTTTGGAGAAATGCGTCTGCCCAAATTTAAACCCAGGACTCGTCCTAAACCTCTACTTACGGCCATTAATATGCCCGATTTGGAACCTTATAGTTGGGCACATGTAAGTAGTGTATTTCAAACGGTGGTATTTAATAGTTCTGTGTAATATATGACTTTAATTTTGTTCGTTTAATCAAATTATGTAAAGATTTAATCTAAATTACGTTCGCCAAGATTATTTTTGTAATTCTATTTGTAACAGTTTTCTTTATTTGCTAATGTTTTGAATTTGAATTAGTTAACTACTATTTAATCCAAAAGCAGAATCACTGCCATATATTATTTTATTAACTTTGGTTTATTTTCAAACGTTTAAAAATAATTTATTCCTTCAATATTCATTACCTATGTATTAGCTATGTAAGTACACGGTTTCGCAGTATTCGGCTTTACTGTTAAAGGTAATTTGTTTTACTAGGCACTTCCCTATGAATACATATGTGTAGAAATTGTAAGGAATGTTGTTTCCTTTTGAAAATAATTTCACAAATTATTTTTCTAAATAGGTACCAAAATAAGTATCTTTATTGTATTTAGGTAATTGTTATAGACGAAGGTAGATCCTTTCTTTCTCTATTTTAATCAATGTGTGTGTAATTTTATTTAAATATTACTTTAACAATTTGTAATAATTATTATATTTCGTTTCTATATGATGTTTGGTATCAAAATCATCAGCACAAAAAAAAGCATCCCAAATCGACGAAATTATCGTAAGATGTCAAAATTATATCAAATATATGACATTTACTAATCCGTAGTAAAAGAATAGAAAAAGGTTACAAAGAGAAAATGTATTGAATTTACGGGTTCTACTTGTTGTTAGACGAGAACGTAACAGGCAAACTTCACCCAACAAAGTTGCGAATTATGATTTTGGCATTTCTTTACTTATTTCTCTAAAGTTAATTTAGAATGTGATCGTTATGAAAACAACTATGATTTCGATAATATTACTATTTATTATATCCTCGATATTTTGATGCTTTTTTAAATATTTTTCTACAATAATGTCAATGTATTGAATTATATATTGATTTCCTTCCTCTACAATTATAATTACTGATGAAGTCTAAAAATACATTTCAAATATTTATTTCCAGTGACAGATGTGTCCAGTATATCTGTCGATACTCCATTACCGCTCTCGTCTAGAACCTGTATATTTCATCCATTGTTCTTGTTTGTAACCCTGTTTGATTATTAAATGTAATATTTTTGATATAATTTTGACGTCTTACGATAATTTCGTCGCTGTGGGATAATTTCTTTTTTTTTTGTACTGATGATTTCAATTCCAAATATCATAACAAACAATTATTATAAAACATAAAACATGCGAAATGTTGATTTGGAAAACGATGGAAACAATTAATTTATATATAATATATTAATTCGGCCAAGAAATTGTATCTTTATTACTTTACTACACACGAAGAATGATTATATACCTACTTACATAATTACTTTATTTATCGTTTCTTGTGCTTGAATATAAGGTTCGTAGGTTGAATAACACATATAGTAATTAAGGATAATTCCCGGAAGGAATCTGCCAAACATTAGGGGCACGTTTCTTAAGTAATTTTAAGCAAAAAAAGTTGTTTCAACATAAGTCCGATTCGGAAAAGTTATCAGAGTTATGGGTTGTTAAAAAAAAGTCAACATAAAAAATCAAAAATGTAATTTATTAAGTTTAATTGAAGAAGTCTAACAAGACGAAATAGTTTTGCAACTTGCTATTTGCTTCAAGATCAAGACAAAAAATATAATCTTAATCTTTTAGATCTCTAACTAATAAACATTATTTACATACAAACATAATAAATGCACCGTATAGGTTATATTTTAGTAATGGGTATGTCCGCCACCATTTTGAATAGCTTCCGCTAAACGTTTAGGAACAGAACGCACAATTCGACGAAGATAATCGTCCTGTAAGTTTTCCCAAGCATTCTCTATAGCTTCTACTAGGTCTGCTCTATTTCGAGGCCGAAAGAACTGACCATCTTCGCGTCTACCGTATATATCTCTTACTAAACAAGCCCACACATTTTCCATTATATTAAAGTCGGGACTCTTGGCTGGCCATGGTAGAACATTTACGTTGTTGTTCCTAAACCATTGCTGAACTATCCTAGCCGTGTGAATAGAAGAATTGTCCTAATAAATGCCAAAGAAACAAGAAGTCAGTCGACAATCAGGAAATTGTAATAACAATTAAGAAAATAAATTAACAAAAAGGTTGAATTAACCTATTGTCAAAAAACTAACCTGTTGAAAAATGTAGCTGTTGTCTGGATATAAATTTTCAACCGATGGTTTCATAACATATTCCATAATGTTTATATAATGTGCAGCGTTAAGTTTCTGTTCAATTACCCAGCATATTCCCGGACCTTGATAACTTACCCACCCCCATACATTCACAGAAAAACGCCCGCTTCGGGCACGGTTGCTAATGAATTGCTGGTTGTATCTAGTGTTTGGTGATCGGTAGACTCTCACCGGACCATCTGAACAACTTTGGAAAACCTTCTCGTCGCTAAAAATTACATTATCCCAAAACTCAGGCAGCTGATTCATGTATCGTTGGGCGAAATTGAAACGTCTTCGGCGGTTCTCCTCACTAAGAACCTCTTTTTTGGCTGCCACGTAGTTCTGTATATTATGAATTTGAAGCCTGTCCCTTGCGGTGGCTAAACTAGCTGGAAAAGCTGATTGTCTGACGGTTTCTTGCAAAGTTGCGAATGGATTTTGAATTATATAATTTACAAGAGCACTATCTTGTAATTGATTTGAGGCTCTTGGGGCACCACTTCCAAGACGTCTATCTGTTGTGTGCTCCGTATTCCATTTAATTTTTAAACGTCCTACTGTCGACTTTGATACGTTCACTATTGCTGCAATTTCCCTTACCGAATAACCTCGTTCTAAATAAGATATTATTCGATGTTTCGCTGTTAAATCTGGATGCGGCATTATAAATACATACACGTAATACCGTAAAAATCGAACTAACAAATAGGGAGCTTTTGCACATTTATGCTAAATGTTCCGCTAACGCTAAAGTCATGTGATTAAGATTCCAATGTATAGTTTTGCACGACCATTGCGTTAACGTCAGAATTTAGGTTTGACGTTTTGCACAAATATAACCTTAAACTATAAGATACCTGATGGTATTTTATAGTTTAAGGTTATGTTTGTGTGAAAACGTCAAACCTAAATTGATAACCGGGGTTACTTGATTACGACTTTGAGATAATTTTCTACTTTATCTTCGAAAGAATATTATTGTTGTCAATAAAAAATGTTATACTAAGTCAAATGGGGCGTAGAATCCACTTATGCGAATCCTTTTTAAGTTTCAACAAGAAAATGTTAAAAATATAAAATATGATTGTTTCATCAATTGTTCCCGCGATTGAGGTCACTTGAAACAGGCTATTTAAAGGCACACAAATATCAAATTAAGTTTATTGCGGGGTTTCTTGGAACAAAAGTAACATTTTTAAAAATGTGTGGTTTTTAAAAATTCACAATATAGGTATAAAATATACAAAGATAAACAGAAACATGACTAATAAATAAAATGAAATTATTAAAAACTAAATCTTCTTTTGGATATTTTGATTTCTATTTTCCTTGGCACAGTATTAAATGCTATTTCACTAATATCTTCAATTTGCGGAAAGACGAACATAGTTTCAGCTTTCGATGATTTTCGCATGAAGCTACAAGCAATCTGATCGCCGTCTATAGATGTAACTTTTCCAACATATTCTTTAATATTTCCTTTCAGTGTTTCAAATTTTACTAGAATTAAATTCTACACATTTACATATACATATATACTTATATACATACACATATACATTTCTATGTTCTAGCTCTCCTTGTGAATTATTTTCAAAATCTTCTTCGGAAGTCAAAGTTTTGTAATTTTTATTTTCTGCATCATCTCATAATAATTCAGATTCCAAGTTGGATGTTGATTGTTCTGAAGAGGTGAAAATCTTCAAAGGGTTCACCCCACAATTTCCCGCAGAAGCATTATATCATCCATAATAGAGAAACGAAGCCGCGACTTTCCGGGTGTCGCCATCGGAAGGTCGACTACTTCCAATCTAACTTTTAACTACACTTGAATAGTTTTAGAGGTTATCATTTTACTATGTCAAACACAATTTTACTGACGTCTTTCGTAGGGGCGCCACCACAACTATAATGCAAGTGCCAATGCCAAATTGCAAAATACCTACATTTTAGTTCCCTTAAACCGCACGTTATTCACCTCACGATAGCGTGCTACCGTATCCAATAACGGGGATTGTGTTTGGACACAGACCAGAAATACAACGAAGGAAATACTGTGCAAGAAATAACAATTGAAACTAGTGTTGTGATAATTTTCAGTAGAGAGATTATTTCATGCTGTCTCCGTTATGGTGCCTTCCCACGGTCCATAGTGGCGCGGGACGTTCCACTAAAGCAAATGCCACGCGAGCCCGTGCCAATATGCCGTGTGAAGCAGACGGCCCGAAGTTATGTATACACACCCATGATAGTTCATCCGATCCGCGAACGAGCTTTAACGTATTTAATATTATACAGACGCATGTTTTCTTTGTTTCGTTCCGATCTTTATAAATTTTTAACTTTAAATTTTATTTTTAATTGTATCCCATATTAGCAGCCTTGCCTCACCTAACAATATTAGCTGCTTATTAGCAATAGTATTGCACTCGCCATGATAAAAACGCTGATAAAAACAAAAATAAAAAGTGACTGCCGGATGACCGACGCCGGCTATGTGTAAAAGTGTCAATTGATTCTATTTCCAACAACTAATGTCGGCGCCGAGTAAACGGTTCCGACAGCCGGACTTATTGTTAGCTGTAGAGGACCCGGCGACTTTGACCATGTCACAGGTAGCCGGCTGCCGGATAAGAGGCGGCGTCTAAACGATAGCAGGTTGCTACGCTACGCTTTCACACATACCCGGCTTTCCGCAGCGGAAAGCGTAGCGTGCAGCCTGCTATCCTGTAGACGCCGTCTTTTATCCGGCAGCCGGCTACCTGTGAAATGGGTCTTAGTAGGATTACTTTTACAATTCTCAATTTTAAGAAGAAGATTGTTCTATGTGACAGTTTAGTACAGAATAAAAATATTATATATGCTTTATCGGAAGTAACTGGAATATGTTAGGCTATGCTTTAAGTTACCCTCATCGGAGTTTGATAGGGTTGTTAATTTAAATATACCTAGTAATTTACAGGATTAGTAATGTTCCACGACCCCCGTTCCATTGATCTTAAAATGTTAAAATTTTGAAGTTGTTTATCTACCGCTTCATCAATCCATTGATTAATATTTATTGTAATATAGGTAGAATTACAAAATACATGTGGCCGATGAAGTGGTATGAAAATATGTATATATATATATATATATATATATATATATATATATATATATATATATTTTTTAAGCAATTGTATTTACAAGTTGGAAGTTCTATTGCTGAATATTTCGTTCTGCAACTTTTATTTATTGTTAACAATATATAGTTTTAGAAGTTGTTAGGTATTATTTTATAATAGTAGTATTGTAATGTGCAGGCCAAAGGCTAACTATAATAATAGTTTGTTGTGAAGATTAGTTATTCTATTCAATTAACAAATTACTTGAAATAAATAATTATTTTTATCGGTATAACAATTGGTATTGTTTTTAAAACAGTGAGTATAAGTCGATATCATTTTTTTTTGTGTAAGCAACCATTCTTTTATATAAATCTACATGTTATCGGTCGTATATTACGCCGATCAATAAATTTTTAAAGTTACAGAAAGCGTAAACTAAACCTGCCTACCAATTGCTTCTAAAGTATTTTGTTCTATTAGTATCGGAAATCACACAGAGATGTCCACTTTGTAGGTAACATTGATGATTTATAGCTCCCTTTTAAACATACAAGCATTTTACTTAAAACCCAATTCACAACCAAACATTTTTAAAATTCTATCCTTCAACTGTCCCGAATTTTTCTGTGAGAAGTGTACATAAATACATTACGGTGGTATTTTTAAAAGTGCAATTGACAAATTTATACCTACAACATTTACAACTATCAACCCCCCGATTGTAGGATTTAGGGGAGGTAGCCAAACTTTTTAAAAGGCGTGCAAAACGTTTCAAAGTATGCACATTACGATGGCATTTTTAAAAGTTCAATTTTCTTGGAAATCAATATTTCTCCACGTTCGGATGCGAAACAAAAGTTTTAGGTCGGATTAATATTTTACAAGAACTATGCAATAATTGCTGCGACAAAATTGCACAGATGTGAATCTCATTTCGGGTAATAAATAAAAATGGGCAGTAATCATTGTATTTTAATTTTAACTTCGATGTTATACATTGTGTAATATTATACCTACTTCCATATTGTATTTATTTAGAGGTTTTCTCTTTACAGTGATTTATTTAGCTACGCATAACAAGTAAGGGTATTTCCATGGTAACTAGAAAATAAATATAGTCTAATAATGGTAACCGTCAGGAGTGACGCAAATATAATTTTTACTTAATTTTCTTTAATTTTTCGTAAACACTTACCTTCATAATGTTTGGAGAAATGCGTCTGCCCAAATTTAAACCTAGGACTCGTCCTAAACCTCTACTTACGGCCATTAATATGCCCGATTTGGAACCTTATAGTTGGGCACATGTAAGTAGTGTATTTCAAACGGTGGTATTTAATAGTTCTGTGTAATATATGACTTTAATTTTGTTCGTTTAATCAAATTATGTAAAGATTTAATCTAAATTACGTTCGCCAAGATTATCTTTGTAATTCTATTTGTAACAGTTTTCTTTATTTGCTAATGTTTTGAATTTGAATTAGTTAACTACCTATTTAATCCAAAAGCAGAATCACTGCCATATATTATTTTATTAACTTTGATTTATTTTCAAACGTTTAAAAATCATTTATTCTTTCAATATTCATTACCTATGTATTAGCTATGTAAGTACACGGTTTCGCAGTATTCGGCTTTACTGTTAAAGGTAATTTGTTTTACTAGGCACTTCCCTATGAATACATATGTGTAGAAATTGTAAGGAATGTTGTTTCCGTTTTGAAAATAATTTCACAAATTATTTTTCTAAATAGGTACCAAAATAAGTATCTTTATTGTATTTAGGTAATTGTTATAGACGAAGGTAGATCCTTTCTTTCTCTATTTTAATCAATGTTTGTGTAATTTTATTTAAATATTACTTTAACAATTTGTAATAATTATTATATTTCGTTTCTATTTATTTTTTGTAATACGTCGATTTATAATCATATACTGAACATTTACATTTTTATGATATATTTATATAAATAAAAAATAATTTAGAAAGTTTTATCCACACATTGCTACAGTGAGAAGACAATCAATCGTTTAAATTACTAAAATTTAAAAAAAACCATAACCAAAGACATTTTTTTGAAAATAGTAGGTCATCGATTGTTCTATACAGCTATTTAGATATAATATAGATAATCTAATAAATTTAAGTATGTAATTGCATTTTATGTTATTGTTCCAATTTAATGAAAAAAAGGTGTTTACAATTTTGAATATACGCATTCGTGGCCTAAATAAACCCTAACAGAAGTTTTCACGAACGTGCTCCATCAAGGAAATGCCTCATATTTTGTATATTTTAGATGGGACGCCCTGCCGATACAGATTATGCTGTAAAATTATTGCAATATAAACAAAGAAAAGATGCTGATTACAATCGTCGTATTGAACTCGAAAAAGAGAAACTTTCTGCAGATAAATTTGGTATGAAATTCGATCGGCATGCGACAAAAAGAAGATTTCAGTGCGAACTTGAAAAACGATTAAATATACGACTTCAGGAGTACGATGAAACTATCGATAAAAGACGGGAAAAGTAAAATGATTAATTTTCAGTATTCTTTGGTAAAATAACTATTAGTATTTAAATACGTAAATTTTATTATAATGCAATAACATATATTATGTAGGTACTCAAAATCACCAAAGGTGGTCTCTGCGTCATTATTAATTTATGTATTTAGTAAAGACACAGACATTAAACATTATTTGTATCATGATTATAGATATGATCGAAAACTATTTTCGTCTCTTTTTAACTAATGACCACATCCGCATCTGTTATGACGCAGGGCTCACCTTTGACGATTTAATGTATATGTAGGTATGTTACCCTTAAAATTCAATAGAAATAGACGCATTTTAACTTGAATGTCAACGGTAATCAATTTATTAACAAACATTTATGCTATCGGTTACCTTCTATAATTCTCATAAAACATATTACCTAATAACGAATTTTAATGGTAATATATAAACAGATTAAAGGAATTGCTGGGTACAGAAGAAAGAGAATTTTATCGTGAAACTGTACAGGAATTGCAAGATGTCCAAAAAAGTAAAATGGAAGATGTAAAAAAAATAATAAACGAATTAACTTCAAAACGCGAAAACGAAAGAGAAGAAATTGTTAAACAGAAAAGGCTTCAGCAGTACATGTAAATCCCAAATTTTAAATTGATACAAATCGAGCTTGTATTCATTGATAATTTATAGACAGAGAAACGTCGACGTGCGCAATGTTATTTCGAAGAAAAACTTAATTGAATCGAAGAACTGTCAACTACAGCAAATGCGAGAAAACGAAGCAAGAAGGCAAGTCGAAAAAGAGTACGACAGGATGTGGGCAGATATCGCAAATAAAGAAGTACAAGCTAAGGTGGGTAGTATTTCAAACACCAATTAGAAATAAATGGAAGGCAAATCATTTTTAGAGAGAACGCGAAGAATACGAAGCTATAAATAAATATCAAAAAGATAAAGAAATGAAAGATGTATGGGATATGCAAATCCAAGGAAAGGTATTATTGTAAATAATCTATAATAAATAACTAGTTTATTATAATTTTTTTTTCTCTCAGGAATTACTCCAGAGTGAAATAGAACGCGTGGCTCTAGAAGACAAAATTGAACTAGAGAAACTTAGTCAACAACTGAAGAAGGAAGAAATGGAAGAATTAATTGAAAAGCGACGTAAACGAGATCAAATCGACGCCGAACTACAGCAGCAAATTAAAATCCGAGAAAAAGTTTTAGAGGAACGTCGAATGCAGGAAGAGACGTTAAACAACGCGTTTTCCCTATTGAGTCAATTAGAAATAGACAAAGAAAATATGAAGAAAGCAAATACAGCTGCCATTGCTAAACGAGAAATGGCTATGTACAGGGCTAACTTGGCCGAACTCGAAGCGCAACGTAAGAAAGAAGATAAAAGATTAAATGAACTTCTAGAAAGTTACACAATTGACATACAGAAAAATCAGGACGAGGCTAAATGTAAAATTGAAGCAGCAAGAAAAAAATTACAAGAGGTATCTATGCGTTTTAAATAATTAAAGTGTATCGTGACGTTGAAGCACAGTTTAACTTAACAAGCGTAACAAAAACATCCCTGCACATATTCATATGTTTTGTTGCTCTTTTTGTTTATTTACTAATTTGAATTATATTATAAAGGGCCGTCAGCTTTATTTCGGATAAATTTTAGTCAACATATATTTAACAGGGAACCGTTTATTAGAATTATTATTTCGCGATCGATAAATTTATCTAGGCACCTAATAGATAAAAGGACCGACTCTTAATGCAGTTGGTAGGAACAAAAGTAGCGTAACTTGTTTTCAAAAAGAATTATTTTGTCACTAATTTATTGTAAATAGGATTCGATAAAAGGCTTAGCCGAACAAATAGCATATAAACGTAAAATAGCCGAAGAAGAACTGAAAATGCAACAGGATGAAAACGAACTAGTCACATATGCCTACGAAGCGAACCGAAGACTCGCAGTTGAAACTGCAAGGCAAGAAGCAATTGCCAAGCAGCAATATAGCAACGACTTATTGAAACAGATTGAATATAACAAACGTATACAGGTATCTGTATATTGATAGGTACTAATGTATTTACCTACGTTAATATTTCTATTTTAGGAAAAACAAAAACAAGAAATTGAAAGACAATTAGCAGCAGGTAAACAGGAAGAAGAACGTTATCAAAAAATGATTGCGACTTTGCCCTCTGCTAATAACGATATTGGTGCAATGCACCCTTTCCAAAAAGTGCTGCAACGATACGATTGTCTCTGTTCCACGGCCCTTAAACCATTTCAGTAATATATTCATTATACACAAACTTATTATTATCTAAAATTACTATACTCTGTAATTTTATAAATTATTGATGCACTATATGCACACCAAAAATTGATAAATCACTTATCCGTTTTTTAATTAAAAAGTAACAGTATAATTAGACAACAGCTTATTTATGAACTGCAGCAGTGAGAAACGACTCAATGAATCTTCTCACCAACGGTAGTAATTACATTATGTATGTTAGGTATGTATAACACTTTAAATTGGTTACATAAATATTGTAATCCACAATAGTTAAACATTACATAATGCTAGATTTGCAACAAGCATTTTAATGCGTTGCATACATCTCCAGATAAAATATACTGTTTAAAATCCTCAAGCAGTTTACTACGAAGATGTGTCTGAATATCTCTCATTTTTGATTGCATGCCTGTTACTACAGCATTTTTATTTATACGTACTTATAATGGCTTTCGTAATTACAACGGTAGATAAATAAATTTTAAAAACTGTGTAAAATATTACGTGTGATTTCTGATAACGGTAGAAAGTGCTCGTGGGATTTCCTGTGGTGGCCCAGAAGTGTAGTTAAGATTTTAATAATACGATAATGGCACAACGATAATATTGCCCCCGCCAAATCCCATTGGATATCGATGGTGAAAAGACGGCTCTAGAGATGATTATGCTTTTGAAATCATTGCGGTTGTTCAAAGTTTATTGCTCAAAACGTCATGTTTATTTAATTTAATTTATATATCTTTATTTTGACTTTCAAATATACGAGGTAATGCATTAAACAAACCTTCAGGAAATCAAAATACTTATTTAATCAAATTTACTTATAGATGTCTATACTTAAACAATTTTAATTGATTACTAATGAAAAAGAATTCCGCTAGTAATTTTTAAGAAGAGATATTAGGATCGTTGTCTAACTGATTTTCACTCTAAAGTCGACTCCCTGCATTCAGATAACCGTAAGTTATCTGTACTTTTTTAAATCGAATCTACGTTGATTATTAGCCTTATTATTACTTAAAATTACTTGAGGGATGTAGGTATCCTTGAAATTCTGTAAAAGCATGATTAGTTGCAAGCTAAAAATTCTTCTGAAAAAATTGAAATCTACTCTGTGGGAAATTCTGTACGTGATTCTTTTTAAGCGTTAACATCTCACCAGAGCGGTGTCATAGGAAAAAATTCATACGAACTTATGGTATTATTTTGACGTGATCTGTACGACCCAAAAAAATTTAAATTTTACTACAATTCTAAAATTCTGATTCGAATGTAGTCACAGAAATGTCTCGTTTGAATGAAAATCAATGTGTGCAAATCATTGCTCTTTTGGAAGGTGGACGAGTCAAGCTGATGTTGCAAGGGGGACGAGGGTTAATAAGTCTACCATATCTAGAGTTTGGCATCGTTATCAACAAACAGGCTCGTATCGTCGAAGGCAAAGTTAAAGTCGAAGCTCACGAAGATCACAACATCGTTAATGCAACGATACGTAATCCAAAAAAAACAACAAATTGGAAACGCTGTTCTACCTGGGTGACGATTCAGTGATCAAACAATCAGAAGACGTCTGCACGAGCAAGATCTTCGTTCGCGTTCGATTGCCGATATTGCAAATAGCGCATCGACGCGCTAAAATATAAACCAAATTTCAAACGCCGTAAACTCTGCGAGAAACACCCGTACGACCTTCGCTTTCTTTTTTTTAAATTACGCGAAAACCATATTTTACAGTGCTTTGTATGAAATTTGCGAAAAAAAATTCTCCTAGTTCGTGTAGTGTGCCAAACAATTCACTTTTTCGACGTAACACAACACTATCATTTTAGGAGTCAAAAAGGAGGTAGGATGAAAATGAATTAAACATCTAGTAAAATCTTCTTAAAGTACAGACATGAGGCTTTAAAATTAAAACGAAGTATGGAGTCGTCTCCATACGATTATTTTTTAAAAAGTTATGCTCATTTGAAAATATGCAAAATTTTGATGATTTTTTCCTTGTTGCGTTAATTTTATCGAGGAGTGTAAAATGCGTTAAAATTGTCACATTGCTTGTTGTCGAGTTGCTTATCTCAAATTACTTAACTAACATTTATTGTTAATTAATATTTGGTTGACATTAAAATCTTTTTTGTGAAATAAAATAGTGTCAATTCGTTCACCAGTTATAAACCATATTATAATGGGTATGTAAGTATACGTTAATGAAATAAAAAAGCGTTTATTAACAAATTTCTTTGGCTTATTATGCAATAAAAGTATTGCATAGATATCTCCATAATTTAGTTTTAGTAAACTCGAATAAAATTACACGAATATATATATATATATATATATATATATATATATATATATATATATATACGATTAATTAATTCCGATTAATTATAGTTAAGTTTCAAATTCAATTTTAAAACGTTCACCTTCAACTTTTTTTTATCGATTGCAGAAACGCGAATATAAATATCAGAGGCACAACTTCCGTTCCCTTAATTGTATGATAGTAATTTACGAGGTAAACCGGAAATATGAGAAAGTTAACTGATTTCTATTAATGCAAACCAATCTAACAGATTATACTTTTTAATTAAATATATGGGAAAACAAAATACCTACAGATACTTCAAATTTTTAAATTAAGTACGTATGGGTTTATGAAGTATCACGTTTTATCTATCAGTACTTAAGATTTTTGGTATGACCACATAATACGTGTTACTTATTCAGTTACGGTCAAAGCTCCTTATTGGCGAGGGATAGTTTCCCAAAATATGCCGCAAATATGCGATGGTATAGGGGATGCGATCCAAAAACATTAATTAAGTAAAATGTTATTAAAAATTTCCATTTTACTCGTTTTACTTAATTTATTTACTCGTAATATTCTTGGCCTATTTTTTTTTAAGGTTTATCAGTGTAATATAAGTTTTTCCATGTTTATTGTGGATTTTTCTTCAGTTAACACTTTGGGGTTAAGCATTTTTTTCTAAACAATCCTTAGTTAAGCCATCAGCAATTTATGGATATCAATAAAGCGAATTAGAATTGTTTCTAATTAATCATGGACTTTATAAAATTAAATTAAAATGCGAGAATACGAAAATTGTTTGCCGCGAATGAAGAAAGTGATTAGAAATTTTTGGTTCGCGATTAAAAAGGTTTAACTTTATAAATAGGTAGATATAAAAATCGTTCGAAATAATATTGTATGTAGATAGGTAGGTATTACATAATTTGCTTGACGATCGCAGTAGTATTACTTTCATTATCAGCAGAAAACATATTCATCTGATTGCTTAACTTCTTTCTTAGGAAGAGGTCATCCTGTCACTAGATTTAATTCGGTATTTACTTCTACCTTACCAACTCCGAAAGAAATATTAGTGAACGTCCCTCCTTCGGTGAGACGTTCTAGTGAATGTAGGTCTTCCCATTGTGACCGAGAACGGTTCAGACGTTTACTGTTTTGTAAGACTTCGTTTCGAGAATATCTCGAAGACACGAGATTTTATACTTTAAAATGTCATAATCGCGCTTTCATTTTTTTACATCATTAATTAATGTCGTTTAAATCACACATCTGATCATTTTCTATGGTTTTAAAATTGCACAAATGGTAATTAATAGCAAAATAAAATTAGTTTCATTAATTTCGATAAAGTTCTTTTATTTTTTAAGGATCTATTTTATATGTGTTATATAGGTGCTTATTAGGATAATATAACAACAAAACGCTCGGATTTTTAAAAATAATTTGAAGTTAAAAAAAATATTACCTAACGATTTCGCGTCTAATTCATTTTTTACCAATTTATACAAAATGTTGAAACGTTTACGTTTTAATGGAATAAAAAATGTGAAAAAATGCAACAATCTTATTAGTTTTGCGTTAAAAACGGTTAATTGCTCTTTAGTCTGCCAATATCATGCACATAAATCTATGTTGGTATTAAAAAGACGAGAAGCAAATTTTTATTTTTCAATTTACCAGTTATTTTATATTCAAAAATTAACGTTATGTAGGGTTTGTTTGTTTTTCACATTTAGATGTTAAATAAAAGATTTAACGAAACTTAATTATTTTTTCTTTATTATTATTTAAATATAAGAGACTTACATTTTCACAAAATAATTATTTTTGAAACCTATCTCTATGTTTTTACAATTCGTTCAAAACAATATAAACGAAAGGCATTACTTTATTGATTGTCGGTTAAATAATTATAAAATAAAGAGAAATTGAAATAAGTAAGTAAATTGATATGATTAAAAACGGATGTGGAGAACGACAGACGATTATCCAAAGGAAATGACTCGTTGTGGTATATGAACAATTTTTTTTAAATCGGCTCAAAGCTGTTGTCAAAGTTTTATTATTGTATGTATTTGTATAAAATGAGGTGTGATGATAAATGACCGTTATTCAACTTCTATCTATCTACTTACTATTCGTTATTCTATGTAGGTACTTATTTTACTTCCAATTAAAAATTTATTAGGAACTTGGCGATTTATTGGCAAGTAATTTTGTATAGTTATGGTTATTTACGTACGTTTTCCTTTAAACCTAAAATGCAGTTACAATAAAAAAGATTAAAATAAGTTATATCCATATTTTAATTGTAGCAACACACTATAAACATAAAAATCGATCGATTAACTTACAATTTTAGTTGACAACAAAAAATATTTCGTCACAAAATTTTAATATTGTGTTAACTAACTAAAAGTTTTTCTTTGATTGAAAGAGATAAAACTAAAAAGAATTTTTAGAAATTTAGAAGTAGTAATTAAATTGTTATTTATTTTTGAAAAATAAGAAATAACCGATGGTGTTACAATTAAACATTACATAACGTAATGCAGGTTATGTTATTGTTGTGCAAAATACTTAATATATGATTTAAATTAACAATACATTTAGTTCTTGCACTTTTTACTTACAATTCCCATGCCAATTTAAATATTTTACAGACACCGTATTTTTTTGTGAAAGTACTTTAAGCAGTGATATTCAATGTAAGCGAACAAGTGGTTTTATATTTTTCTAATTATTGAAATTGTATTTTTAATAGTTAAAAGAAACGGCACTAAAGAGTGTAATCGTAAAAACTATTTTGAATATTCAATATACTAATGTATTTTAAATTTAATAGTTGAGAATGAACTATTTAATTTTTGTGTGAAAGCGTATTTTTGCTAAAACTGAAAGTTGGCATCTTAAAATATATACATATTTATATTATACACTTATGCTAATATATTAATTAATAATAGTAAATGTTTATTTTTAAATTAGGTACCTGAAGTTTGTAATTTAATTTGCATTCTCACACTGTAAAATGCAATAAATAAAAAACTGTATTATTAATAAAACCGTGTAAAAAACGTTACAACAATTCAAAATCGTTGTGCAATAATTTTATTAGTTTAATTTTATATCCTTAACTAATATTTGCTAATACATTAGGTAGATAGGTACTTATTCGCGGTAATACGGTTACAGGCAAAAATAAAATCCAGCCAGATTTATTTAGATTTCGTTATTTGCACATACCAAAATTGCAGGAGTTTCACCTTTCAAAACAAACTCGATATTTTTCTACTTGTTTGGTTGTGTGCAAAATAAATAAATATAGTGAATACACGAATATAAATTTATATAAAAATGAAACATATATTTTTTTAAATGATTATTTTATTATTGAATAGTTTATCTACTTCTAGTTCTTATTTATTAAACGAATACGTCAGAACCAATGAATAAATCTTTTCGGTCAACTACGTTTTTTAATTCGTTTCTTAATTCGTTTTTTAATAAACATTAAATCTCATATGGAATTAAAAGATATCTAATAATTTCAATAATCCTTAACGTTTTGGATGAGGAAATTCGATTAAAAAATTCTATACACAAAGATGATCAAATAAATTCCAAAAGGCTAAATACTGAAGTTCCGATTTATAATACGCAGAAATCTAATTTTAAATAACTTTTAATTTCCTGATGTTGCAAAACTGCGGTCATAATAATAAACGTAATGAATGTTCTTTAAATAACTAGATTGATTGAAGTGCAGGATGTTATTGTAATTATCTTCATACGGAAATTGTTTAAATCTTGTGTATTAGCTTATTATTGTGTTGAGAAACGACAATTTTATTTTCTTTCATAATAAAATATGTCAAATATAAAACCTAAACCCTAAATTAGCAACACCAGTTATACGTGACTGGCATTAATCGCCAACACCAAAAAAAAATTAAGAAATCCGGAAGACAAGTCTAGTACTGAAATATCAAGTGCCTACAAACAAATTAAAAGAAACGGTTGGACCCGTCAAGTATTCTCCCATTTATAGACTTACCTATTATACTAAATTAACAATGATAATAAAATTGATAAAAAAATGTATATACTAGGCATTTCAATTTAAAATAAGCATAGTTAGAGTCAGTCAACTTTTAGTATCTATATACGTTTCTAAAATAATTGTTTCTATGGTGATAGGCTTAAAATAAACAAATTTTGAAAACAATAAGTTAGTGTAAGTAGGTTATTTTAATCATTTTTTATTTATTTTATTGTTTATAATACCGAATTTAACAAAATTCTAAATTGAAGTGTTGATAACTTGATTATTAACACATATAACTTTAGGCTAATATTTTTGTACTTAATTGAACTTTCGTTCAAAATTAATTTTGCTTTCAAAATGGAAGCGATAAAAAATACAATTTTCTTGTTTAATTTACCAACTTTATAGTTTAAATAATAACGAAATTAGACAGAGATAAATAAGTACAAAGATAAATTTGAATTCTTCATAATATTACAAACTATTTCTTGAATGATTGCACATTTTTTGTATAAGCTTATTTTCATATTTATAAATTTTCGTTGGTTTTTATAAATTTAAATTTATGTTAATACCTACCTATACTCGAATAAATGTGGTATTAAAACGTAAGCGTGTACGCACCTCTCATTGACAGTCACCGAAATCTTAGTTTGTTAATTTATTAATTTTGACAAGGCGATTGAGTCTACTTAAACGTTTTATTTTACAGATATTATAGCGTTATCCGTACATTAAATTAATGAAACCGGAGAAAAATAATGTTTTAGAAAGTTGATGTAATCTTTTAACCCTTAAATAAAACAAATAAGGAAATAAAATAAATCTGCGTAATTGACTCGCAAAAATCTTCGCAGTTATCACCGTTCACTATTTAGATAAACAGCGAAAGTAGGTAAGAGTTAATAAGGAAAATTGGATAAATCGCTTATATTATTCTTAAATACTCGATGGTTAAACTTTAATAACAATAATTGATCGTAAAAGTCTGAATTTGTTAAAGAGCAATATTTTCATAATTTCCGGATTTCGTAACCACTTTACTTATTTATAAAATATTCTTGATAATAACGCGTAAGCTAACAAGCGTAACGAATCAGAAGAAGGTTCATTGTCACGGTTTTCATAATCCCCATTTACTCAAATTTATTTTTGTTGTCGGAATGGAAACGGTCACGTAAATAATTTATAAAACAGTCACAATTATAAATGGATTATATGCGCAAAGTAATTAAACGGTAAATTTGCTAAGTAACAATGGATGCTTTCACTTACTTCTGATAACGGAATTGATACGCCTTCCTGAAACGTGTGCTAATCTTAAGTCTTAAACTGTCGTTTAATAAAGCGAAAATTAATCATTACACACCTAATATATAATTATTGAAAATATTTCTTAATAATTAAAGTATAATATAGGTATATCTAATAAGTCTACGATAGTAGTTACCATTTACTTTGGTTATAGCACAAGGATTTCCAGAATGCAATAACCTAATCAATTTATCTCGGATGCGCTATATATGTGTTGTAACCGTCAATTAACTGTTAATAATTGCTAAACTTAATAATACAGTAGAACTACAGCACTATAAAGATCAAAGTTGCTTAGCCGTTTAAATATGGCATCCATCGAAAACTTTTACTTCCATATAAACCGCGATATTTCTAGTTGGGTACTTATATTTTATTATAAAAATTATTATAAAATTAACAAACAAAAAATGTAAGGTTTTCAAACAGTGCGTTAGATTTCCATCTCTAATTTTCTTAAAGGTAAAGACACCGATTATTTGTGAAAATTTCATCGTAAATTTAAAGTAAACGTGTTAATAAACTAATTAAATAATTTAAAAATATAATTCTCAACTTTCTTCTATTTTGCATAACGTCTTGATGACAATATAGTTGGGGTACGCTTTTTTTTTAATGTTAATATTATGTATAAACAGCAATGCTATTAAGATTTCTTTTACTACCTGGTAACTAAATCGAGAACACGTGTATTAACAATTTGTTTTTTCAATTTCTTCCACAAGTCCATTTAATTCTGTTACTTAAGCTCTCCAGTAGACAATGTAAGTAAAACCATTTTATAATGCATTTTACCGCTAGATGAACGTGATTAACGACGCCAGAGAAAGTGATGATGATGAAGGACCAGTGAAAGTGCAGAGTTTATTGAACATGACTTACACGTGCAATACTCTATTTTTGGAGTAACAATAAGCATTTAAATATTGATCGCGTTACACATTACGACATACAAATGAAAACGAGTAAAAGTAAAAGTAAGTATGCTTATTTAAAACAAATGGGCAATGGTTAGAATGTACTTATTTATAAGACTGACAATGAGAGTCGTTTAAAATACATAATAATCATACCCTTTTAAAGAACCGTAATAAATAATAGAAATGTTTACTTACAATTAATATAAACAATTTACGTCAATAATTGAAATGAATTATCTTAAACGCATTTATTAGAACCAATCCAATAAAACTCATCCTACTTCGGTATATTATAATATACAGGGCGTTTTTAAAGTAATCTGAAATATTGTTGTTGATAATGGAAGAGTTCCTATAAACATGTTGAATTTTTTTTATTGTTTTAATAAAAGTAAAGACATTTTAATTTTGATAGTAATAACTGCTTGTTACTGAACACAAACGAAAGCAGAAAAAGTGTTTGACACGTTACAGAGTAACTAATTGTTATGACAAGGGCTACTCGTTTACTAAACAAAATTCAGCACCCTGTATCTCAATAATCTCATATATGGATATCTATATGGATAGGTATTTACATTTTAATATTTTATCTTTTGTAATTTTCTTTTCAAATATGTAAATATTAGGTACACATATTTACGTTTCAATTTGATTTTTAAATATTTCTGATATAGCGATCTCCGGCTATGTAGGGACGAGCTTTCAGCGGTTCTGTCGCCGCCGTTATAACCAGATTTCACTGTATAAACAAAAAGTATAAACGGTATTTAGTAATATTAAAAAGTAAGAAATAAAACAATTGCCATTTTCTTTGACTTATTAAGAAGTCACATACCATAAACATAGTGGTACAATATGTCTAGATGTCTGTCCATTATTCTATTCAATATACTTTCAATTCCCGTCATTCGTTAAATTAGGCTTTAATTTAATTTTCTGCTTGTCAATTTTTTAATTGCATTATTCGGGACTTTTGTGTTTTATGTATATTTCCACTGTTAATAAATTTTTATTTGTTCTACATTCTTTGGTAATACCTACTACAGACATGATGTATTATATAATTTAAGTAAATTTTCGACTTTTATGTCCGTTTATTAAACAATGGACTGTGAAGTGCTTAAGAAGAGATGGTCGCAACTTCGCTCGCCCCGATTTGTCTGATTCACATATATTGTGTAATCCTGGGTGAGTATAGTAAAAATGTATAAGGACTAAAGGTAACACCTTACGAGGCCTAAAATAATTGGGTGTCAAGTTGAAGAATCGTACCTACATAACCTACAGGTATGCGTAGAATACGGAAAATGGCGGAAAACCCATCGGGAGCATATAAACTACGCCACAAGTTTCTATAAAGTTTCTTCTGTTGAGACCCCCAAAGTTGAAAAATAAAAATCATTCTTTTAAAATACCCAACATTTTTATTTGTCGTTGGAATTTAATCATTTTTGCTATACCTACGTTGTAAATTAAGATCTTTAAAATGACGTAATAGGTTATTTGATATTTTCTTATGGCAACCAAAGGTGCATTATTGCCTAATTTTTTTAACTTCAAAACATTTCAGCGGTTTAGGTTTTGCAATTTTTAAGGATATTTTCGAATTTTCCCGACATTTCTGGATTAAAAAGGAACTCGTTTATTTCGATAAAATGAACCACATTCGAGAAAATCGTACATGAAGAATAAGAGATGTGTAAATATTCGAAATATTATTTTTAATTATTTTTGCCGTTGTTATTATTTTGTAAAGATACCGAAATTCTTTTTATTATTACTTTCTTATTAGCTGGTATAAACTTTTCCAGGCCTTTAAAACGCCATTTAAATTTTCGGTATCTTCACAATTAACAATAACGGCAAAAATAATTAGAATGATATTTGGGATACTTACACATCTTTCATTCTTTATGTATGATTTTCTCGAATATGGTTCATTTTATCTAAAATAAACAAGAGTACCTTGATTATTCAAATATGACGGGGGAAATCCAAAAATATCTTTAAAAATTTCAAACCTTAAACTACTGAAACGTTTTGAGATTAGAAAAGTTAGGGGTAACGCGCATCCGGTTTCCCTAACCAAATATCAAAAAACCTATTACACCAGTTTAAAAACCTTTATTTATTACATATGTTTATCAAAAATTATTAAATTCCAATGACAAAAATGTTATTTAAGAAAATTGGTTTTTTATTTTCAGCTTTGAGGGTGAATAACTCAACAGGGGAGGACTGTAACAAAAAACTTTATAGGAACCTACGCCATTATTTTGACGTTGTTTATACGTTTCCGATAAAGATAAAGATTCTCCACCATTTCCTGTATTTTTAGATATCTTGTATGTACTAGGTGGGGTGAAAAGTAACCTCCTTGGGAATGAAAAAAAATTTTTTTTTAAATGTTTTTTTATTTTATTCAATATAGTCCCCTTTTAGCTCGATACACTTATTCCAGCGATTTTCCAACTTCTTGATCCCGTCCGAAAAGTAATTTTCCGGAAGGTCTGCAAAATACTCCTCCGTGGCGTCGATGATTTCCTCGCGTGAGCTGAATTTTTTATTAATGAGCCATCTTTTGAGTTTTGGGAAGAGATAATAGTCCGAGGGAGCCAAATCGGGCGAATACGGTGGTTGCGACAGCAATTGGAGCCGTAAGTCATTGATTTTAGCCGTGGTTGCGATGCTCTTGTGTGCCGGCGCATTGTCTTGCAAAAACAAAATTTTTTTTCGCTTCATGTGAGGCCGTTTTGCAGCGATTTCGGCCTTCAATCGCTCCAATAATGCACAGTAATACTCGCTGTTGATGGTTTTTCCTTTTTCGAGGTAGTCCACGAAGAGTATGCCATGACAATCCCAGAAAACCGACGCCATAACCTTTCCGACCCATTGAGCCTCCCTCGGCCGCTTCGGAGCACTCGTGCCGGCTTCAGTCCACTACCGGGCACTCATTCTGTTCTCTGGTGTGTAATAGTGGATCCAGGTTTCATCAACAGTTACCAATCGACGCCAAAAGTTCGCCCGATTCCGCATCAGCAAGTCCAAACACTCTTTCGAAGTGCTCTCGCGTTCGTGTTTTTGGTCAGGAGTGAGCATACGCGGCACCCAACGGCAGGATAACTTTTTCATATGCAGAATATTGCCCAAAATATGGCGTGTGCGCTCAGTACTAATCTTTGTGGTATCTGCTAGCTCGCGCACCTTCACTTTTCGGTCAGCCAACACCATTTCATGTATTTTTTTGAAATTGTCCTCTGTAACCGCATCGGAGGGCCTGCCGCTGCGGACTTGATCGGTAGTGGAGTTGCGGCCACCACGAAACTCTCGAAACCAATATTTGACGGTGTAATCTGACGGAGCATTAGCCCCATAATATTTATCCAACTTTTCTTTTGTTTCCTTCGCCGTTTTGCCTCTCAAAAAATAATATTTTATGAGAGAACGAAACTCGTTTTTGTCCATACTCAACATGATGCCAAACACGTCAACAACAATCAGCTGTCAAAACAAAACTAAATACAGTATCAGTATAATACAGTATAATACTAATACAGTATCGCACTGAAATTTCGCATGTCTGCCTAAATATGAACGGACTTCAAGGCACCATAACCTTTTTTGCAGTAGCAGCGCATTCTGGCGGTCAAGGAGGTTACTTTTCACCCCACCTAGTAGGTATGATTATCTTCGACTCGGGACCCAATTATCTCAGGTCCTGTGAGGTGTTACCTTTAGTCTTTCTACATTTTTACTATACCCACTCAGAACTACACAATATACATGAAACGGCCAAATCACGGTGAGCGAAGTTGCGGCCATTAATACATTTACCATAAAACTGGGAGATGAATTTTAATAACCGGATATAACAAATAATTAAAGCTAAGAATAAACAATAGATATGTCTGACATTCATAAAAACTAGTTTTAGGTAGGTTAATGCAGTTTTCATACAAAACAAAAATGAAAAATAAAAATTAAGTAAATAGGACAAATGTGGTAGCTTTAAGAAATGGCCGAAGAATGTATACGGTTCGGTCAGATTATTCATTCTTAATAATTTCATAGAAATTTAATAATCCGCGCAAATCTGCGACTTCATTAATTATTTAGGTGGGCACTTTTGTGTTACTTTTACAAACGTTTGCAACATTTGTATGTGTTCAGGTAAAAATCCAACAAACGAATTTTAAAAAAAATAAATGCGATATCATAATCTAAACTTTATAAACCTCAGTTTAATTACCTACAACATACTTGAACGAAGAAAATAATTTTATCTGTAAAAAATTAAATGAATATGATTATACTATCGACGTTTTCTGAAAGTATCTGAAGTAGTACTTAATAACACTAATATTAATTAAAATTGTCAGATAAAACTTGAAGTAGGTATAGATAGGTACCATATACTTAAAATTAAAATAATTCGGCTATTAACTAAAACATTTGACTTTTTCGCCTTTTTATTGTTAATAAGTAACTTTCACAAATATTGTAGGTAGGTGTACCTACATCAGATCTAATAATGCATTTTATCTAATTCAGAATTTAAAAACAGAAGCAGGGCAAGGGCGACATTATCATTTCTTTATTCGTCAATCATTTATTTTAAGTAAGCATCGTGAAGCATGTTTAATCAAAACTTACTTGTAAATATACTTATTGTTAGTTAATTTATCTTTTTATTATTATTATCTTCTAATACAGGTAAAAACTAACTAACTAATCGCTAAAATTGCATAATACTTAACTAAAATAGTTTTTGAAGTTGAAATCAATTGAAGTCGCTTTTAATTTAAACTAAGCTTACAATTACATATATTACATTAGTGATGGTCATAAAACTGTTCCTAAGTATTATTTTTGCACAATACAGTTTTATCTAATTTGAAAATCAGAAATTTCAACACATTTCTCGACTCCGTACGAGAATTCTTTATAAACATTGTTAATAACATCTTTTCTTTTAAATCCATTAGGATTTACGTTTTAAACAACATTTTGCTTTAAAATTTCTAAACGTTTTGTTTTAAATCTCTAAAAACTCCAAAAGTTTTGAGATAACTTTTCGTAGCTTTATAATGTCTTCATTTAAACCACCTATATTTATTTCTTAAATGTTTAATCTTTTAAAAGGACTTTTAATATTCCCTATAATGAATTTCAATGCTAGAAGATAGGTACCTCGTAATATCTTGAATAATTTAAATAATAATTATACAGTAGTTCCTCGTTAAACTTGAACAAGTGACATTGGTGGGTTTTGAAAAGTACCGTTATCTCAGCTGGCATTCCATTAGGTTGCTACGATAGTAAACAGAAACGATTGTAGGGGTTGAAGTCGTAAATATCTTTTGCGGTCACTGAAAAGTTGTATTGTAACAAATACTTAAAATGTTTCCTCATTTAAGTAGATATCTAAGTAGCTATTTGTTATTCATTTTATTTTTTATTACCTTTTACATTTGCATGTGTAATACAATTTCTAATTAATTTTTGTGAAATAAAAATCAATTTCGATAACGGCACTTCGATAAATGTACGGGAAATAACTCGAAATAACACTGAAAGTTCCTAACACTCATTGCGTCATTATGGAATGTTTAGTTTTTAAATTTTGCTTTTGGTCCTTGTGTTTGGTAAAAACCAAAATTAAAGTACCTACTTACCTATTTGCATTTAATTATACTTTAAAAGCCCGTCGAAATTTCTCAATTTCTCAAAATCATAATACTAGTACTGGCACCCCTTTTAGTTCAAGCCTCTCAATATTAAACGTAACTGTTTCCAAAAACAGGCACGTTATTAATTATGTTAAATAAAGTAATCTAACTTTTACGTGTAAACCGAAAATAGGAATTGCCTTCATAAATGAAAATATTCACAACAATCTGCACTCTCCTACAACGGGGGCCATAAATTAAAGAGTACAGATGTTTTAACTGTTGATCCAACAGTCAGTTTCTCTTTCCGAGTTCTTAAAAATTTTTAAAGGGAATATACCCAAGTAAGACGATTATCAAATGAATAATAGCAATAACTCTAAAATTATTGATTTTAGGAAAAATTTTTATTTAGGTTTTTTGTTCGTTTTAATCTTACCTATCCGTAGTTTTGTTCCGCGATCTTAATTCCGCGATGTTTATGTTATTTGTATTATTTCGGCCACATTTTATTTTTATTACTTCACAAGAAAATATTTTTGGACAATAAATTATTAGTTTATTATTTTATGGTGGAAAAGCAAAAAGTAGCCTTTTTGTTATAAATGCTTCCATTATAAAAAGGCTAGAGGAGCGTAGACGTATTACGGAAACGCTATGAATTATTTCCAATTATCTAATATAAATATCTAATTATCAGCCAATTTCAGACACACACGTTTTTTCGACAATAAGGCGACGTTTTGTAAAAAAGCTGATTTTACAATTAACTTACGACGTATACATAGACATATATTTATTTAAGATTGAATGTCAATAAAGTAGGCACAGAGAACTAAAAAAAGCTACTTCTTAAAGTAAAAATAGCTCTTATTGCAAATATTTGATTATTTCGGTTTCTGTAACGGCGCTATCAAAATAGAAATTGGCGCTTGCTGGCGCTAGGTGTCAACAATAATAATCCGTAAAAAAAATCAAGAAAATCGAACATGAAATTTTTCGTTAACTTGCCCCCCCCCCCCCAATTGAAATGCGAATAGTTACTAAACCAATTTGGCGCTAGCTTTTTGCGAAGTGGCGCTAAAGAGCGCTTGGTCTATTCTACTTAATGCGCCCTTTAAACATTTAAAATTCGCAATGAGAGGGGCTAGCGTTAACTTGGCCGCCCCCAAATGTTTTTGGAAATATTTCGCTTTCGATAGTGGCGCTAGCTAAACTGAAAGTGACGCTAGCTGGCGCTAGGTATGGTCGACAATAAACGACAAAAAAAATTAGGAACTCAAAAGTACTTAAAACCGTTAACTTGCCCCCCACCACCTTTGACCTACAATAACTTCAGAACCAAAATAGCGCTAGGTCTATGCTATCTAATGCGCCCTTTAAACGTTTCAAATCCGCAATGGGGGCTAGCGTTAACATGCCCCACCCCAACTGTAATACCGTTTTACGGCGTAACCGTTATGGCGCTAGCTCTAATTTTTGGACGCTAGCCAGCGCTAGCTATTGTGCGTTTAGCGCAAAACGCCTTTTCTTAAAATTGAAAGTGGGGGGGGCAAGTTAGCGTACCTAAAATCGTCTAATCATGTAGTCATAAAATACTTAGTGCGTGAAGAATTCGATATTATATTAAAAGAAAACCAGTAATAACGCATCCGAGTCAAGGCGTTAAAAATGTTTAGTATTATAGTCATAAACAAAAATTAATAAGCAAATTCTCTTACATAATAATAATAGGTATGTATATTATGGGTGATTTAGAAAGGTTTTAAAGTCACTGCATAAATTTTACAATGTACATATGTTCATTTCATATCTGAGGAAACGTTACCTTATTAATATAAATAAGTTGTAGATAATATGCATACACTTTCCACTTGAGTTAATGTCAACAGTTTTTGTCGTTTCATAACTTTTTTTTTAAATTTCCTCTCTATTTTTGTTTCAGAAATAATAATTCCACCGATCAATCGACGTAAAAATAATAAATTTATTTTACTTTTTTACCTTTTACACTAATATTTCAAACAAATATCAACATTAACGTCCGAAAAAGATGAGATCTAAATGTCAGTAACGTTTCGTACGTTCTCGGAATGTAGTAATACATATTTTTAATTGACAAATCTGTAGTGTTGTGTAACAATATCTTTCCATTTACGTGTTATGTATTTCAAAAGATATATTTAGATTGCCAATAGGAAACTTCGCCAATTAAAGAAAGAAATATTGTTCTTGTCTTGTAAATAGAAGACTTTTTTTGCAAGTGAATGCCAAAATACCAATTCTCTCACTATTGTTTGCAATTTATTACACTATTCTAAATATTCGCATAAATTAAATTAACAACTAAATATTAGTTTTACGTAACTTTGCCAAGAATTTCGATACGCGACGGTCTTACAGAGGCGCAAACAAATAAAGCCAAATTACCTATCGAAAACTAAACCATTCACCATCACGAAGCTATTAGGTATACACCTATACCTTCTAGTACTAAATTTTAGTTAATAAATATTCATTTCTCTTGTTTTGCAATTTAACAGATTTATTTTTCATTATATCTTTTTTTTTCAAATATCATTGAATAATTTTAATCTTCCTATAGGAAGTATTTTATTTTGCGGATATAAAAATCACCTTAGTGTTCCGGAATTAATTTCGCCGTTATTTACAAAAGATTATTTTAAATCGTTTAAAAAATGTAGGAACTTGTTATTGTTATTAGTCCTTCGATTAAGGTAGTAAGTCTCAATTAGATACCATTCGCATCATTTATCGACGTTTTCAAATCGCTGCTTGTAGAAAGTGAAGATCTACCGCTTTATCTCGAATTGAGGACAAACGTTTGCAGTTACTTGCATGTTGTACTTACCTGTCACAATTTTATTTCCTATAAATAAATAAGTACGTACCTAAGTAACCACCTAGAATTTACTTAAGCGAAGGTGCATGTTTAGTTATTAAATTATTCTTATATTACTTTCAAATCATTATACAGGGTGTCCTTAAAAATGACAGATAACGTATGAAAATATATCGCTAAAAATACGCTCGATACTAATATATTATTCTAAAATATCTATCTATAGTGATCTATTCAATTCTAAAGGTGAACACATAAGAAACGTCAAAAATTAGTATATCTAACGTTTGTCTGTTACTCCAAATAATTTTTCTATAAATACAGTTTTTGGAATTTATGAAATAAAGATAAAATTTATTACTTTATATATTATGACGCCACGAGCCCTCAACTTATAGTCTCCTATTATTGGTCGCATTCAGGGAATTGTAGCGTCGAAACGCTGCAGCGCTGTAACGCTTTATCTTGCCTGAATAAACATTTTTGGTACTAGTTATTTTTCAGCTTTTAATTCTTAGGTTGGCAATTTTGTTTGTAAAACAGTCAAATTTTTATGTAAAACTTACCTTATAATATCTTCAACCTTTCTTCTTACGTTACTGCAAGTAAAATGACTTCGTCTCCGAATTGTATCGTTATAAGCCATCTTTATTTTTTGCATAAACCAAAACATACACAAGCAACATAATTTGTTAGGTTAGAACGCATGGATGCGTCATTGCTTTATTTAGTTATAAAGCGTTAAAGCGGAATATTTATATGCTTTAATGCTTTACTAAAGCGGTGCAGCACTGCGAGTAAAGCAGGCACCATTCAGAGCATCGCTTCAATAAAGCGCTACCATTCCCTGAATGCGACCATTATTCCCTTTAAAAAATTAAATTAAACAAACAATTAGTTCCTAGGATTAAAATTATTATTTAAAACGGTTCTGCCAATATAACAAAAAACAAAATTTTGAAAACGTCAACTTTAAAGGGAGATTATCTCTGAAAGTGTTCACTTTTCAACCATAAAACGTTACTGTATACACCTACTTTATTGTCTTTATGTGTAGCAAAATTTAAAACATCGTTTGATCGTCATTTTTCATGAGGTAGCGGTCCCAGCGAAGGAAAGATTTACTTCGGGATTAGCGACTCTGCCCACGTGAGCTCTTGGTTTTTACCTCCTGTTACCGAGGAGAACCATGCCCCAACTCTTTATTTATCCTTTTTACCATCCATTTTTCAACGCATCTGCTAAACACGTATACCATACCCCTCCGAAATTTACGGAATCTATTGTGTGGATTTTGAGAAAAGCAACTTGTTCTGCTCATGATTTGCTTCATTTACGTTTATTTAAATTCAATATTTAACTTTAGCCATTTTCGTAAATTTCAAACTAAATGTTAACTCTGTTCCATAAATTGCAACAAATTAATATCTGAACAGGCATCATATAATTTCTGTGTCAATTCTTTGTAATTCGTATTTTTTTTATTTTAATAAAATTTTTAGTTTCGAGTAATATTAGATGTATATTTAAAATTACACTTGAACACCCTAAACAATTATGTATCTAGAAATAGAAAACCGATGATAAAATAAAACTTATTGCATAATACAGATATTATAAACAACTAGATATATTATATAATAATAAATACAACTAATATAAAAACATAAATTTCAATAAATTAACAAATCGTAAATTTTCAGAGAATCATCAATTTCTCGTGGGATACCGAATCCTAACTGGTTATTCAAGGATGCAAGAACTATTAAAACACTAACCTCAATTGATATTTTACTATTAGTAGTTCACGAGTATCTATGTTAGTTCAGGTTCAATATTCTTTATATTTCGAATTTTATATAACAAATTACGTTAAATTAATTAAATCGATTTTGATTGTTAAAAGCTGCTTTAAAATTTATTTAATTAAAAATGTAAAAAATATATAACTATGATGCATAATATACATGATAAGTCCGTAAACAGGGCTTCCCTCGAGAACAAAAACGATAAATATGTATGGTAAATTATGGGATGCTGTAATTCGATGCAATCCTGCTACCATATGAGGGCTCGACGTCACGAATCCTCAATTTATAGTCTCTTATTATTCCCTTTTAACATATTCCTTATTATTCGCAATTTCATAGGTATATTCGCGGTGGCGAAATTTATTAAATGTACCTACACGAATTATTATATTTATTTATGACCTAGAAATTAACAAATTAACTTGAAAAAATAGACAAAGATTAACGCAAGTAATTACGTAAGAGCGTTACATTTTGTTAAACGTCGAGCAAACTGTTTTATCGTAGGTACTTACTCAAATGCAAATCTAACACAATCTACGCATCTGACTTCTCACGGCGAAAGAAATTAATCAAAAAACTTGATGACACTTTTTAATAAAGTTAAGCCACCAAAAAGGAGAGAGAGTGTTACTTTAATCGTACGTTTGCACAAAATAAATGAATCAACCATAGAGAAATACGAAGAGAAAATTTGTCCTGATTTTTTGTACTACGCCTCCAATTCTGCGAAGATATGAAACGGAAGAAAAATGCACTCGTTTGTTTTATGTTCTTTTAATGAAATTTTTAGTATTCTTCGCTCTGCAGCTTCTTGGTATGGAACGGAAACGTGGATTCTAACAATGAATGCATATATAACAATTTGTGAAAATTGCGAACAATATTCGCGGCCGATAGACAGCTGATGTCCAATAATTAGTGAATTTTCTCGAAGAAGAGTTAAGCGCAGAAAATTATAAGTTGATGACGATACAATCTCGGAACGAAGATTTTAATGATCAAAATGACGATATTATTAGTCGGAAACTGCGACAACGCAATTCCTATATCGTTGTTTTTTTTTGGCAAATCAAATCGGACATCGGTTCAAACAAAAAATAAATATACCTATAATAAGAAATTTTCAAAAAAAAAACTGTGAAACGAAGAAAACGGACAGACTATTTTCGTGCTTATGTTAAATAAAAATTCCTAGTGTCTAACAATAAGTTATGTAGATAAATACATATGTGAACATCATTGCGATTGTTTATTAAAACAAGTGTTTGTAATAAATGGTAGGTTATAGGTAGATAAATAATGTAGTTATGTATTTACTTACTTACATACTTACAAATCAATTTTAAAACACATTTTGCACGTTTCATTTGAATGCAGAAGTACATCAGTACAAATAGTTTACTAATTATTTTAGAATACTATTATCATTTTTAAGCGGAATTCGATAACTAAAATTATTACTTACCTAATGTGATTTGTGCAATTAAAATTAGCGGAAAACAATGTTTGTATTTAACCTTTTCGTCCCATTATAAAAATAAAGTTGATTAAGTAGGTAGGTACCTATGGAAATTTGCCGGTTTTGACGGACACCGTTAATTATACTAATAACTATTTGACATACACTAAACTTTAAACAGCTACTCCATAAAATAGAAACAAAACGAAATATTGAAAGTGTAAAAGTGATTAATATTAATTTACAGTTATTTAAAGAGACGAACACACTTTCGATACATACATACATGCTAATATCACTATCATTCGGTGTCCTACAAACCGTAAACAGGTGAAGATGAGCAACCAATTTGATGACACGCCATCAACTCGTTAACTTGCAAAACTGATACATATTAACAAAAGATACTGCACGCATTCGTGTTCCCAAGTAAACTCGTCTCTTTAAAACAAGGAAAAGTTGGTTTTTTTTTATAACATAATGCATTTTTTTCTTTTATTATATGTGTCCACCTTATTAATGATAAAAGAATTAAAAGTTACGTGCGCATATATCTCGACGAAGAACCTAGCCAGCGGCGAGGCAACTTTCTATTTGCCCCTTTCTTCCCACACTAACATCTCCGACGTCCCTTCTCTTCGACCTTTTCAATATCTTGTAACAACTCTTTGAACGTCTTCAGTTTTCATTCGCAATGGTGTCTTTCTTTCTTGTTGCAGTAGTAATGTGGTGACAGTGTCTTCGTAACGCTTAAGGAATAACATTTATAAAAATGTGGATTAAAATTGAAGTGAGTTTAAGTTATCTATATGTACTTATTTTAATTTAAAACCAATCAGATAATTGCATTTCTATCGTATAATATAATATAAATTTATCAGCGGTAGGTATTAATTTTCAACTGAATTTCGGTAAAATTTGTTAAAAATGAATTCAACTTTTTGTGTTGGGTGTTTTGCTTTTATTGAAAATTTTCATTAACGTCACTATTAATAATATTAGAAATACATTACTTACAAAATCGTTTAAAACTAATAATTTTTAAGGACACTCGTACGTATCTTCATAAATATTATTTTAAAATAATTGTGTTGATCAAGTTTTATAATATTATTATACGCCCATTATATAAACGAAATGCATTATAATGCACTGTTATAGAAAAAATATATACCTACCTTATCCAAATTTTTATAAGTACAAAATTTAATGTTATGCTCCACTTATTTATGATTACCATCTTGTATTGTTTTATTTTAAATTTTGATACATAAATTGCACTTAAAGTAACTATTTGAATTATTTCCAGTACCTAACTAATTAAACTTCATTTCTTTAATAACTCGCGAAGATATTTAATTACTGCAATGTCACAATTATTTTTATGGTTTCAATTCGCAAATTATTTTTTATTGTTTGTTTTAATAAATAATTACTTACCACTAGTTTCTGTTTAATGTCTATAATTTTATTAAATGAACGTTATTTTATTATAACTGCAATATGAAAATTAATTTGACGATTTACTTTAAAACATTTTATCTTAATTTCTTTATTAATCACTCGTCTTGACAAAGAACATTCCTTGTATAGTTGTAAGTAATTAGTTATATAAAACGATGTCTTCCTATTGCGATTAAAAATGAGATAATAAAAATGTATTATTGCTTTTAAAATTAACTTTCTCTTTAAAGATGTAAACTATCTTTCCAAATACTATGTTCCGGGATAAATTATAAAAAGAAAAGAGTGGTGTATATGTTATGTACGTTGATAAAAAAGTATAGGCTATCTACTTCGTTATACCTCAAAATTTACCATTATTTCTGGTTAAAATGAATTCTATTTCATAGGTATTTTTGACAGATTTTCACGATTCAAATAACAATAATCGATTTACTTACAGTTTGACGAAGCAAAAATTGATGTTCTTTATACATAACTACATATACGTATGTATTAATTTTAAAGCTTATTTCATTTAAGTAAATGAAAATAACCCGAATTTAAATATCACATATTTTATTTATCACGAAAATAAATCACAATGTAATACTTTCGTACAGATTTGTAGAGTAGAATAGTAGGTGTCCTTATAAACTTAAAACACACAATTTACGTTGCTTATCCAATAAAAATAAAAGAAACGATTGTTTCAAACCATAACAATAAGTGAATAATTTACGGTGAATATTTTTACCACGTTATTATAAATGGTTATTTTACATAAATTGTAAACTATTTATCTACCTATATAGGTAGGGGTCACATACTTCTTCCTAAAAGTAGGTATCTTTTGATTTCAGAAAGTCCAAAAATTTTAAAAATTACAAGCAAAATTCAGCCTCGCATGAGATAAATATTGTCTATTTTTTCACACAGATATTTAAAAACTATACAACTGTTGCATAAACTGGACTATAAATTTCAATGCCGGATATTTTCAAAAGTTCCAGTTTTGGTTAATTATACTGCAAGTCTATATCTATCAACCTGCGTTTTCACATTAATTTTCATCATTTTAATTAAATTTATAGACTTAATTGTCGCCTAAAGACTGTCTAGGGCAAAGCTCGCATGTATAATATTTAAAATGTTTAATCCAGACTGGTTACGTCAACTAAACTTGACATTAACAAAAAGTTAACCTAATGTAAAAATAAAAGTAACTTTACTAAAATTACTTCTAATCAAATGAGTATTTTAAACTTTTCTACTTACATATATGTTTTATAGGTAAATTTTGTTTGAATTGTTGTTAATTATTATGTAGGTATATAACTGTGTAGTAGATACGGTTAATTCCTTGAATTTTGATACCCCATCTAAAACGTTGTAACTTCGATAAACATAATTCAGGAGACATTAATTTAGTGGGCCATTGTACATGTTTACTTATAAAAAATTCTGCCGAATTTTTCAGTGGGCGTTGACGTCAAAGATCGAATGTATTTTTAATTGAATCATGTATTTGAGAAACCCCACATGTCCAACTATCTTAGTTTTAAGAAAAACGCAAAAACTATATTTTATGTAAAAACGTTGTTTTCATGCAAAATATCAACTGTGGTACGTAAAATATTTCTTGGTAAAAATTGTTATAATTTTTTCTCTTTCCTGAATAGGTAAATGTAATATTTGGAATTTTATTATATAAATATGTGGGATTTCTCAAAAATATAAATATTTTGAAATAATGCTGTTAGCAAACTGAACGGTAGACATCATGTGTGATTTTTTTTATAATAGCTAACATGTAGAACTGTTGGTAAGAAACCATTTTTTGTAAAAAAAACCGTATGTCCTAAATATGGACATGTGGGGTTTCTCAAGTACATAATTCAATTAGAAAGTACATGTCTATCTATATAGTTTAAAACACCCTTAAAAGACCGAATTGGCACTGTTAATAACTACACAGAAATGAAAAACGCGTAAAAGCTACATTCGTTCAAAAATTAAAATTTATCGAAAAAAATAAAAACAAACGAAATTTAAATTAAATAAACTGTCGATATGATAAAATATTATTATTAGGTAAAAGTAACATATTAAATTAAATTTTATAACATCGATGACAACTAATCCTTGGTCTTTCTTAATGTAAGGAGATTAATTTGTTTAGAATTGCTTGAAAAATCATCGTTTTTTCTGAACTATAGGTAATAATAAATTAACAAAACAATAATTCCGTTAAATACAAATGCAAATGTGCAATTAAATCATTGACATCGTAAATGAGTTATTTTTGTAGAAAAGAATTCGATTTTTTTTATTACACGCTATGCAGTAAAACCATTCAGAAATAGCAGAAGTAGGTAATCATTATCTACATTATTATTACGTAACAATTTTAACTGTTCTCAAATTTTATTAATGACAATTAGGGTCAGTTTTTCAATGCTCGATTAATTCTGACCATCAGTCAATCACTATAGAAATGACAATGAAAACAATTGCCTAGTGATCCGCTCTAAGTACTTAGTTAAAAAAATAGCGTAAAATACACGTAAAAATTTTGTATTTTTTCAAAAAGTTTAACAAATTCTAAAAATAGATTTTCTTTCGTGACTTAATTATGATAATATAATAAATTGCTTAAGGTATTAAACCACGTTTTAATAAAATTAACTAACAAACAGAAACTAAAAGAACATAATACTTAATATACATGTAGATATTTTTTTTTTTAGAAAGATACACAGTGTTTCCTATTTCTTGTTACGAACTGGTTTATCGAAAATCCTTGCTTTTTCTAATAATGACAAGCTTATGAAATGACTTAATATAATTACCTAGGTACTTATTATAAATAATATGAAAACCGGATGCACAGAGAATAATGTATTTTAAATCAAACATATAGGTATCTTTGTTTAAATATGGACAATAGAATAATCGGTTTAATTTAAATAAGCTTTCGTTGAATTTTTCTTGCGATTAACCCTGTTATATTATTTGTTTGTCCATATTTAAACTTTCTTCTGTGTGATGAACCATAATAAACCTTATCAATTATAATTAAAGTCGGTACATAATTGATTACATTTAAAATCGAGGAGGAGAGTATGAAATTATAGCAATTATTTTTTGTGTCTCTTTGTAAATTTCGAATTTCTGTCTAGAAATTTTTTCTTAAGTTAATTAGGTACAACCTACCTAATAGTGATTTTAATTTGAAGCTGTAGAGTTGCTTGAGAATTAAAATAAATAAATTGTAATTGTTAATCATTACAGTCGCTCTCCAAATTCAATAAATTTTTATATTGTTGTTATATTATTTTAAAAGTTCGAGCATTGTTTAACACCTTGTAATACTAACAATAAAATAAATTGTTATTATTACGTGCGAAATCGCTGGATGCATTTTCAAACTATTAATTTTTGATAAATACTAACAACAAGACAATTTAATTGTTTGTTACCAATTTGCAAGATGAATAAATTTTTGCCTAATTCCAGGATAAACATGTATTTTTTGCATTTAAAAAACTATCATCACCTCTTAATATTATCTATAATACATAATACATAAGTAGCGGCCTGCAAAAATAACAACAATTATAACGAAGTATTTATTTAAACGAATAAATTACAATGAATTTAAATTGGAACGAAAATTTTTTTTTTACTTTCGCAGACGTAAATCGTTTAACTAATTCAAAATATTGACTTTCCGATTATATTTTGTTTGCCCTATCCTGCTTTTTATTTGTATTATCTAATTGATTTGTTTCATTTTTCTGGAATAACTACTTAAAATGTTAAATACCTACCTAATTAAATTTTTATTTCGATTACTTATATCTACTGTTTACTCACTACATAACCATTTAATTTTTTTCGTATTCAAATTAAATTTCTACCAAACAGCTATCGAATAAATAAAAATCAGCCATCAAACGTATTAAATAAATAAAAATAAAAAATTTAATCAGAACTATTAACAATCTCATAATTCCATATTGTTAAACCCTTTCCATTGGCCATATCCTGTTTGTTAGTTAGTCTGCCAAAAAGGCCTTCATCCACATTTTTTTTCCTTTGGTGCGTCCGTTGTGTAATCATCGGTCATGTTCGTTAAAAAAAACACAACAAATTAAAAAAACAGACTAACCAGTTGGCTCGGCCGAGGCCATAAACAAAAATAAGTTTGAAGAAAACGTTTTCAGAAAGTGTTGATTTTTTATAGTAAATAATTAAATTCGAGGCAGGTTAATTAATTTTTGAGCTTCAAAGTGTTGCTTCTATTTACCTACACTTATATAAATAAAAGCAATTTTCAATGAATACGGCCAAGTTGATTTTGTTTTAAAGGATTATTTCATTATGATAATTATAAAAAATACACCTATGTAAGTCACATCATTCTACAATGTAGCCGTTATCACCATCGCACCGATACAATAGCTTCCAAATTCTTTATTTAAGAAAGTCAAAAAGTTTGATGACAACACATCCACTACGAAACAAATGATGATGACTTCGTCCTCACTTTTTGCTTTGCACGTTTTCATCTACTACATTGTATTCGTAATAATACCAATTAATCCCAATTTAATGCAAATGAAAACTCGATATTTATGATAATTTATCCAATAATAAGTAAGCACCTAAGTGTAATTTTCAGCATTAAAAGTTTTCCTCTTCGTACATCTATCATACAGCTTATCCAAACCTATATGATGTCACGTCATCAATACAAGGTTACTAGATGATGACGTTTCACACAGTGCTGTCGCCTCGTACCTCGTATTTTTATAATTCTAATAAATTGTAGTCTTTCTTCATGCCATCTAATATGTGCGCAGGTAAATCATCTATAGAATATGTCACTTTCCAAACTTGAAACCGAATTGCAAAAAAAAACAATCTAGTAACTTTTTATTGATGACGTGAATTACATATAGGTTTGGATAAACTGTAAATAATAAAAATTAATACTCGTATTATTTAAATATTTCTGTTATCAACTAGGAAGTGAAAGTATCAAAATTAAAACGTCTGCGCTTATTAGAAAAGGAATTTTACACGATAATATAAAAGTAGGTATGCTAATGAGATGTTTAATTGCACTTTCAGATAACGATGTTTTAACTAAACGGCAATACTCTCGGATACGCCCAGAGTACTTTTTTTTTATTTAACGAAGCTGCATTTTACTTCCGTTTGAATTTATTAACGATTAATTTTATTTTACTGTAAAATTTAAATCAAGTTTAAAAGTCTAATTAATATCTGTACCTATTAATATTACGTAACTTGTGATTTTTTTTTATTCTACCTATAAATATTTTTTTAACAAAGCTTTCGAAAATTACGGATGTAATTAGTAACACACTACCCATTTTCATCTTTCCTACATTAGTAATAAATACCTTTTGTAAACGTCGTAATATTCGTTTTAGAATTAAATCCTTAACATTATTCAGATAGGTATATTATGAGATACTAATGCCGATTAAGTACCTGTACGAGTAATAACTATTGGAAGAAAAAATTAATCGTGCGTTCGAACTGATATTTCTAAAGAAAGTACGTGCGAATTATTTAAAAGTACCTAATTTGAAAATCAATTGATAAAATAACTGCGTTTTCTGTTTTCTTCAACCTGAATATAAAATTTCCTTATATTCTACTAACCTAATTTCCTTTCAGTTAGTAAAACTGAGTTATAATTTTTTCAAGTTTTAGTTCATCTCTTAAATCTAAATTTTTAATTAAATGTAACCCCACGTGATCGGACAGCAATTTACATTCTAATTTAAATATCGCAAATAAAATGACGAGCTTTCAAAAACACGAGATGATATTAATTTGTTACGTAAACTTATTTATTGTAACTTAAAATTTCATTTCAGGCTTTGTTATGTTGCGTAATAGCAATAAGTTTCGCCGCAAACGAATCTCAAACAAAGAAAAACGATGATTCAAGAGGAAAAAGAAATTTAGAATACAGCATATCTCATCACTTGTCAGTTCCTAACTACAGGGCCGAAAAGAGGATATCTACCGGATTGCAAATTCCACAAGTACCACATTATCCTTTATTTTTTCCCGTTCAAAAACCTTATGTACCGTATAGAAAAGGCAGACCGAATTTATCGACACCTCCGTACGCTGTCCAAATGGAGCCCTTGGTACATTATTCTCAACCTGATCCTCTTTACGACTCCACGGGTTTAACATTTATCGCGGAGGCTACAAACGATATTAAAGGTAAAGACGATCAAATAAGAGAACATTCTCATACTAGTAGAAGTATATACGGCCAACCACCACCTAGTAAGCACATAATCGAGAGACCAGTTTATATAAAAGAACCAGAACCTATAATTGAAATAATTATAAAGGAATCTAACGTAACACTTCCACCTCTACCAATTCCGCCCGTAACAGTCACGCCTAAAAAGAAGGAGCAAGTTCAAGTCTTTTACGTTAAATATAAAAAGAATCCAAACGTATACGGAAAAGACAGCATAGTATACGATAAGCCCATACCCGCAATATCACCTCCTGTACCGGACGAACCGGTTCAAGTAGAACCTCCGATAATAAACTATGGAATTTCAAATTCACCCACCTTACCTCCACCTCCAAGTACAACATTACGAGCAATTGTTAAACCGGATTCCGAATCTTACCATGCAAACAAAGGAATTCACATAACATTTGGCAAACAGGAGAATGAACAGTATAAAAGATCAAATGATGATGCAAATGAAGAATCGGCTCCCGAACCGGCAATTTCGCATCCGCAAGTAACATCGCCGATATCTCGACCTCAAGGGAGACAATTTAATTCTTTTCCAGACCGACCTTTTCTACCGCAATCCTCGTTCTTTCAAAAAAGACCAATAAGCCCTCCCAATCATATTTATCCAAATTTATCGCCGCCTCCAAGTTTCAATTCTGGAAATCAGAGATTCCCGCCACCGGTTCCGCCATTTAATCAGCCCCCTCCTTTATTCAAGCCACCTATTCAATTTGGCAGACAGTTTCCACAAAAACAACAATCACAATTTAATCAACAATTACCCACCACCAGATCACCGTTAAATTTCCAAAGTCAATCGTTTCCTCCGAGAATAACGCCTCCTTCATTTCAACAACTTCCCGGATTCCAACAAGCCCAATTTAATCCTCCTCTACCTCATCGACAACCAGTGCCATATCAACCATTCGAACAATTACGCAACCAGCAACCTTTGCCGTCCTCGCAAATTTCATTTCCACGGCCGCATTCGCACTTCCCGATTAATCAACAAACTCCACAAACCAATCAACAGCAATCTTTCAGTTCCCAATTTAACAATGAGCATAAAAATGTTTTAGCTACGCAGCAACAATTTCAACATAACACTAAAAACGACGAGGCGATTCGTCAGCAACAATTTCAACATAACACTAAAAACGACGAGGCGATTCGTCAGCAACAATTTCAACATAACACTAAAAACGACGAGGCGATTCGTCAGCAACAATTTCTACATAACACTAAAAACGACGAGACGATTCGTCAGCAACAATTTCAACATAATTCGCCACGCCAACAAATACAAAATCAACCGTCGTTTTCTACGCAACAACTACCAGTTCCTCAACAAATACCGTTTCTTCAACAACATACGAACCAACAACAATTTTCTACACATAATCCTAACGAACCCGAACGTTTTATTCCTCCTGGGGGAGAATTAATTCATTCAATTCCTAAATTTGAACAGCACATATCTGTTCCTTTCGGATCCAATCAACCTCAGCCACTTGCTTTACATCAGCCTCAAATACCCAATGCACAACAACAACAACAGCATTATCAGCAGCAGCAAAATCAACAACATCTGTTGCATATACAAAACCAACATCCGGTTTCACAGCTTAACCAGCAGCAAGCTACAATACAGCAGCAGCCGCAACAGCAGCAGCAGCAGCAGCAACAACAGCACCAGCAGCAGCAACAACAACAACTCCAGCAGCAGCAGCAGCAACTACAACAACACCAGCAGCAGCAACAACAACGGCTGCAACAACAGTTTAAAGTACAACAAAACCTAAATAATCAAGAATATAATCTACAAATTCAACAACAATTCAAGCAACCAGTTACAAATCAACCGTTACAAATTCAATATAATCAAACTCCGCAACAAAATTTTGTTACAAATGTGCCTTTAATTCAGGATCAAAACAAAAATCAACATATTTTTATTCAAACCCAACAATCAACGTCGAAACCTATAGTTCAAGTATCTACCGTGCCTTATACGCTATCTACAACGACAACAGAAACAAGCAAAATTTCTACAGAATCTAGTAAAAATGATCCCGAAGAAATCAATTTAAAAGATTTAAATATCGAATTGCCCGACGAAGTCCCGGATGAATTACGACAACAGTTGTTATCGTCCGGAATATTGAAAAATGCCCAAATATCAATACTCGATTACGACAAGGTTGGAGATATTCCCCTCTCGGCATTACCACCGGAACAGTTAGCTAATTTTTACGGGGCGGGCGGTGGTCAACAAATAGCTGCAGGAAGCGAACGAGTGCCGCAGATTGTTACTAAAGAAGGGGAACCGGTGAAAGAAGATATTGCAGCCGATAACCTAGAAATGGAAGTTGCCGAATCGAACATTAGCGAAGTAAGAGAAGAACCTCCAGTGGAAATGAAAGTTGTTCATTATAATCCTCAAACAGAAGAAGGTCAAAAAATTCAACAATCGTACGTAAAAGAAGGAGCAACTCAAGCGGACCCCGTTGCACTCGACGACCAGCAGTACAACAGATATTTACCTGTTAAAGTAAATGGAGCGGCGTTCCCCATACCGGATATACCAGAACTTAAAGGTCGAAGCATAGCTAGCGTTGTAGTTTTGGCCCCGGTAGAAGTTGGCCCTCAAGAAGGTTCTCGTAAAGTAAGAGACGTAAACGACAACAATAAAAATACTAGAGCCTTAGCGTCGGAAGCTTTGAAGGTTTTAATTAAAAATCCAACTGCCGAAAACTACAAAGATTGGCTGGAAAAGGAAAATAAAACTGTTCCAGATAAACAAGCAGTTGTTCTCTTAGTTACTGGGTAAGTCGTTATAATATGTTGTGATGTGGCTTCAATTTTTTTACTTGAATACATTCCAGAGGCAATAAAGAATCATCTGGCGAAAAGGAAATTTTCATGTACGATTTAGCAACGCAAACGGTTAACAAACTAAGCGGAGAACTTTCGACGGCTTTCGTCGATGCTGCCGAAACCAATTCTCATCAAACCAACGCGCCGATAGCAGCAGCCTCATCGAATGTCGTAGAAACGCGAGTACCATACGTTAATAAAGAAACTTCCGATGGTAAAGATAGTAAAACAATCGATACGGGTGCCGATTTAATTAATTCCGCTTCAGAATATAAAGAAAACAAAACTCCCTTAACTGAAGCTTCCGAGTGACTCAAAAACTTTAGTCAATGAATATATCTAATATGACGATACGATTTCGAGAAGATTTAGCCAATATTCGCAACAAATCGTGATAAGTCAAAATTCCGGATGTAGGAAGACTGGATCTAATTTATTTTCGTAATAAAGTGTACAGAAACTTAATAAATAAATTTAACTTATATAACGGGAGAGCTTGGTTAATTTTTAAGATATCAGTTACTGGATTTTTCGAAAAAACGTACCTATTTATTTTTTCTAAAAATTCATTGCTGTTGTGTACAAAGTTTTTTATACGACTGTAACATTAAAGCATTTTAATTTTATTAATGGAGTTTTACTTTTATTATTCTTTCGAAATTATCCTAAAAGCATTTTGTTTAAATATTCTCGGCAGCTGTAAGGAGACATTTCATATAAAAAGCGTGACCTACTGACGCTTATATAGTAAATGTGATAACTAAAGAATATCGAGGACAGTCTATAAAAATCAGATGCGCGTTTCTCTTTTATTTATTTATTTATTTATTTTTTTACTAATGAACCCCGTTTGTAGGTTTTCTTACTTGTTCCACAAAATAACATTTAAAATTGCTCATTTATTTATTATAAAAGGTCTAATTCGTTTCACTAAACAAATTAATTAATTAATAAACAATTTATTTTAAGTGATCGTTTATAACATCGTTTGCATGTTTTTTGTCGCCGTTACTTGACAATTTATTTATTTTTAATATTATAAGTTCCTACATACTCCTATAATATTGGCATATTTGAAAATAACACCGCAAAAATAAATAACTAATTAAATTAATATTTTTATTAGTAATACCCATCTTGGATACAGTGCGATTTTCTCGAATATGACTTATTTTTATTGAAATTAGAAAAGAGTAGGTAGGTAGGTTTATTTTTAAATGTTTGTGGGGGGGGGTCCGAAAATGCAATTAAAAATTAAAAAAAAAAGTTTTTATCGCTCAACGTTGGGACATATATCAGTAGGAGAGAAAAAAAAGTAAAAAAGTTCATAGGAACTTATCGTATTAATTTAACGTGGACTATACGCCCCCGAGAAATTTCCCACAATTTGCCAGTTCCGGGAACGAATAAAAAATTTTCCCAAAGGTGCCATGGTGACACCCATCAAAACTGAAAGCACATATGTACACCCCAATAATCATTAGATGAGCCACAGAAAAACTTTCGACATACTACATTGCAAGGTTCTGTGCCCGACTAATGCCTTTACTGAAAGAAAATCACGAATAATATAAATTTTGCAATAATCTTTGAGCCATCAACAATTGAATAACCACATTATCCACATTACATTTGGTTGTAAATGATTTCCCCTATCGTCACTCTTCATTTGATTGTCCGCTTTTGAGATACCCTGTATATCGTATATACCCTGGATTTGTGTAGATAATTAAAACGTTTTATTCCATAATAATCAGACTACACTCGTGTTACACTTAGATCTGAAAACTGATCGTGCTTGACACCTCTTCTTCTTGTATGACTATTAGAAAATAAATGTACCTATAATAAATAGTGCAGAAAATTCATATTATTAATTTATTGTAGGTATCATTAATTTTCTAAATTTAGAAAAAACTAACTCCTAAATGTAGGTTACCCAACATACATAATTGCAGTACTAGAATATTAGAATCATTCAAGTAAAATTGAATATGTTAGATTAATAAACATGTAAACATGTGTAAACATTACATTCTATAATAGAATTTCTTCAAAAAAAAACAACTTATTTTGTAGTGTTACTAAACAATAGTATAATAACTATTCATTCGTTATTGTTTTTCTAGGTATATTATACGTTCAGTATGGTCTTCCAACCATATCGTGAAGTTAGCAACTACAGATTGACAGCTGGTGACAGTGAATTGGACACAACACAATAGTAAATTTTCTGTGAGAACAAACTGATGTTTACTCTTATAACAATTTTGATATAAAAAACATGTCCGTGATGGAAGGTTCCTTGAGTAAATGGACAAATGTGATGAAGGGGTGGCAATATCGTTGGTTTGTCTTGGACGAAAATTCAGGATTACTGTCGTATTACACAGTAAGTAATACCATAAATTAGATACTCGTTACTCTTAATTTTTAATATGTGGTAGCAGCAGTGGGTGAACGTATAGAATTTTAGGTAAAATTTATGATTGTTTTATAAGAATGGCCTTGTTAAATATTAGATCAAATTAATGAGCAGTCGTAAATATTGAGTTAACAAGAGCAGCTGCACATTTTAACTTGGTTCTGTTATCAATTTTAAAGAACCGGTATTGAATCAATTACAATTGCTTTTATAAACTAGGAATATTACAACACATAATTGTCTCGTTTTTAAACTGCAACGGCGAAGTTCCCCGTAAATCAGTTTTCTTGTTAAATACAGATTGTTGTAGTTTGGTCGGATCGGACGTTGAAGTGGTTTATTTAAAAAATTACTACTACGTCGCTATATGATAACAACGGCTCGTTGTTAGTAAAAAAATAATAAACTTGATTGGAAAATGTTTTAGGGCCAGTTTCACGATCGACACTAAAATTACGAACGCGTTTCGGTGGTTTGAAATATCTAATTTTCTTGTAAACCACATCAACTCTATTGTCAATATTGTAGAATATTGATGTATGAATTGATAGGTATAAAGGACTAGGTACCAATTAATGGGAAATTAAAGACCAGTCGATTTTTGATTATTTTTATTCCATTCGATAGATAATGGAAAAAAAAACGAAAAATTTTTATCATTGACCCAACACGGAGAAATTGATAGGAAAGTCGCAATTCGAAATTTTAGATTAATATATTTTCCATTTAAAATACATTGCTGTAATTCATTTCTTCTTAGATTTCTTAAATTTCTTCTTTCGATGGCTCTAATACTTTCAAACTTTTAGACGTAAAAGTGTAAATAGAAACCAGGTAATAGACCTTACGTCTATTTAACAAAGTACGTAACTTTTCTTATATTTTGAATGTAATTGTAAATAAAAAATAAGTAGTAAGTACATAAAACTGATTTTTTAAAAATTATTTAAGCAATATTTTATAAATTCTAAGCTAGTGTCAGGTATTTTTTCGAACAGTTATTGGGAATTATTATACTATCATTCGGTACATCAATTATTACATTCTATCAAAAGTATGTAGCTATTTGTTGATTTTTCAGTGAAATTATTTAGAAGTTGAAATCATTCTTTTGCCCTATCTACAGAGTCGTTAAATATGAAACCAAGGCCGTTGTTGCCAAACGAATTTTAAATTAGATTTAACAATAATGATAAAGTTTAAAATTGAAACTATTTAGCAAATCTTTGAATTAAAAGAAAATACGATGCAGAAAAAACTGAAAACTGCTGATTTGAACTTGCTTTGATTTCACGTAATATACATTGAGAACTACCTGAAATGCGAATTTTACAAGTAGAATCAAATATGTACTTGCGAATGGCCTTCGAAGTGGATCATTATTTTAGTATTCCCGCAAAAAAATATTTGTGATATTCAAAAACACCGTTTTACCAATCGTTGGCAAGTCGAAGGTCTTAAATTGTAAAATTTAACATACTGCATCTCGGTTAATATTTATTTTATAACTTAGAATCGAAATTTAAATTTTAAATAAGAATTCTACATGCACGGCCCCGTTATTTCATTATATGTATTTGCATATTTTTTAGTAGATACATACCTACTTAAGTATTTGTAAATTGTAAAAAAAATCGGCGTCGTGGTAATGTAATATTGGCAACTAATTTTTGAAATATGTTTAACAAATTTTTCGTAAATTCAGTTCAACGTTTGTAAGTCGATCGTTTTCCAGAAAATCGACAAAAGCTCTATCATGCTAACGTAACGTTAACAAGTTTAAGGAAATTTTTTTACAGAAACTTAGACGTTAGTTAATAAATTGCTTGTACATATAATTCTAACGTTTAAATCAATTAATTTAGGAAAAATCGATATTACTGTGCCGTGCCGTGACGTCGACGTCGAAAAGTTTACAATTATTATGAAATTACTATTAAAGAAATTTACATAAGGGTTAGCAATACTACGTTTTCTAGCACATTTTAAATCTACCCCTTGCCCTATATTGTTTTCTTGATTTTCTTGAATTTTAGGACTTTGTTTATTAAGACTTTTTCTTGCCTTACAGTTGTAGTTCATCCTACTTTCTCTCAAAAACGCAGTTTTAGAAACACCTTGTCTGTCTAGGTACAAATGAAATAATTATACAAATATGTACACAAAAATACAATAGGTGTAGCTTTAAATAATTTTCGTTATGAAATGAAATTTCGCTAATAGGTAGACAAGCACCTGTATTAAAAGTGTACCTATTACAGTTCATATTAAATATTACATTTATCAATTTTAAAATTTTATGCCCATACCTATATAATCGATACTTGAGCAATGCCTAGATACATATTGACATGGGAAATATGTATCTAAAAACATGCTCAAGTCTAAATAGGTACGAAAAATCGATTATAGAGTACGGGCATTAATCAGTCATGTCAAAATATTATCCAAATATATTTCTTACAATTTGGAATAATATATTACCCCAATAATCCAAACACGTCCCTAAATATAACAAGTCAACGTACAGACGCAACACTACACCATCTACGCTCGAAACCACGACTATATATGTTTGTAATAACGTATCGTTAAACTGTTTTTTATAATAATATAATCGTATTAAGTACGACAATTTCAAGTTTTCTTTAATTAAAACATTAGTTCGCATTATCGACGTTCTACTGTACCTATATTATTTACAGATTAGTATTTGCAGAAACAATAATTGAGTTTAAATTATTACAAAAATATTTTTGACATAAATTTGATTATTATCTACTTATATTATCTATTTATGTCGATTTATATTATCTTATAACTAATTAGGTAGGTATTTAATGACAATAGAAGGACAATAGGTGCGTGAACTTGGCAAAACAACTATCGGCGCAAATTTTCATTACTTTCGTAGATATTCACGATTAACTCGTTACTTCGCCAACTTCACGCTGGCGAAACAAACAAATTAAATTTTTAAATTAAATAGTCGCATTTTTTAATCTTTTTTACTAATAATTTGCGCCCTACTAACGCCCCAATTTTAATTTTCAAATTTTCATCACCTTCGAAGATATTCGTGATTCACGTGTAATTTCGCCAACTTCGTGCCGCGCGGACCACGTAAATTTGATTTTTTTAACTTTTTCTTTTACCAATATTTTGTGCTGGATTTGCACGTAATTGCGTCTCAATTTTCATTTCCAAATTTTGATTACTTTCGGAGATATTCTCGCGATTAACTTATTATTTCGTCAACTTTTTGTTGCGATGGCGAAACAAAGTTAATTGTTTAATTCATTGGCTTGCCAGTTATTTTGTTAATCTCTAAATATAAAACAACTAAAATATATATGTAGATAGTGATAAAATAATACAGTATTCCCTGTTTGGTACGAAGCGCATGCGACCAATAAAAAACATAGGTATGTAGGTATAATAAATATTTCCGATTTTTTTGTGTATTTCCCATTTTATAAAACTGATAAGTGCCAGTAAAATAAAGCCAAACTACATATTGTCAATTCTATCATAATATTAATTTTTGATCGATCTCCCTTGTAAGGTTGAGCCATGGAAATTAAAATAACGGCACAAATCGGCGCAAACTAGCCGAAAAACATGCTTAATTGCTATTCAAAAACATCGAACCGTTTTTCTAACACAACGAAAATAGGTAAAAATTGTGACTTTTTAACAATGTCTCGCTGAAGGGTTGAGCTATCGGAGTTAAACTTACGGCGCAAATCGATGCTTAAAATTAAACCGGAAAGCACATAGGTACCTATTTGATTGCTATTAAAAAAACTTGCCCCGCTTTTCCAACATAACCAAAAATATGTAGGTAACATACATATATTTTAGTAAAACCTTTATTTGACAATATTTGTAAACCTAAAGGTTTCAATTATCGTGTCACGGGAAGAATGATTGCGAAATAAATAGTTGCACAAATTGGACGTATTTTTTTTTAAATTTAGAAAAAATTTAAAAACGTAACTTTGTTTCGTCAGCAGCGCTGCATAAAGTTAACATAATAATAAGTTGATCGCGAATATTTCCGAAAGTAATGAAAATTGGGACGTTAGTAGGCGCAAATTGGGGGCAAATTATTAGTAAACAAAATGTTTCAATACGACTACTTGATTTAAAAATTTCGCCTGCGTGTAGTTGGCGAAACAATGAGATAATCGCGAACATATCCGAAAGTAATGAAAATTTCGAAATGAAAATATGGACGCAAATTATTTAGTTTAATATCAGAATTTGCGCCGATAGTTGTTTCGCCAAGTTCACGCACCTAAACACAATTTATATTTATTATTAGGTATAATATTGAAAGTAGAATAATACATCTTAAAAATATTAATATTACTATATATATATTAAAAAAAAAAGAATTTTTGTCTATGCATAAGTAAACGTAATTGATTTTACTTTAAATAATCTTCTTAATTGTGGCAATAGGGGAAAATTTGTTTATTTGGGCGCAAAGTGTTTTTATATTATTAAAAATTGATATCTGATGTATCCGATATTACCCACATTTAGGCTTAATGTGAAATTGATTACATTTATACTTTATTGACAGATACTTTAGCGTACAAAATACTTTTTTTACATAAATCTGTTTATATTAACGTTGTTTACAATTACATATACATATACATACATAAAAATAGTAGATTACTACTAGTTAATTACTAATATTCTAACATTTGTTTTACCTATAGCAACTTCCTCCGGACTTTCTGCATTGCTATTGTTTGTTACATTAAATCATTTTCATCCATCACCTGTAATTGTCTATCGATTTATATATTATTATGATGTTCTTAATTATCTTAATTTTAATTTTAGATGACTCAATAATCTTGTTTTGTAATTTCTCTTTAAAAATGTTATAACAATATTGGAGATAACATTCGATATCTATAATACGTAATATACTTACTACCGATTATGTAAACTTTGTGATTTAAAAATAAAATGTATTCTACATGTTTACAGATACTAATTTCTTCATTTCAATCTTTATTACTAAACATAGTATGTATTGTGCAATTGTTCGGTCTTTGTTGATTCATTTTTATCCAAATAAAAGGCATTTGTTTTTCTTTGTTCTAAATCATATATATTTTTTGAACGACGTGTTTATGTTAGAACATCGTATATGATTCCCAACATATTGTTATAGAATGCTCGCCAGTACGTTGGCAGCCAGTTTAATTTTGAAAGTACAAACTAATTATTGTAACAGTAGTACATTTCCTTATAAGCACAACGATTTTACTGCATTTAATCGGTTTTAAAAATCCAACAAAATGATCATTTATTTTAAGTATATAATAAGCGAATAATGTTCAATTTCTACTACACATGCCTATCAAGATTATTTTGTTTTCAAGGCTATGTTTCGATAAAGATACTACACAATATTTTCGAATAAAAAATTTTAATCATTATTCATTTTAGACGAAGTACAATTTTATATGTAAAGAGCGAGCCATTATCAAGAGCTCCATTATTAATCTTCTTAATTTTTCTAAGCTAAGTCTATTTTCAACTGTTTATTTTTCCAATAGGATTTTAACATAACATAACAAAGTTTATTATTCATTTATGTTTCTATATCATAAGTTTTAAATAGCTATAGAAAACAAATATTTTTGAACCAGCCTATTAATAAAAATTTAACAAGATCTTCTTATAAAACTGTAGGTACTGTACTGTTCTTTCTGTAAGCATCTACCTGACATAATATTCTATTTCAGATTAGGTATAGAAAATCTAAAATTCTTGCTTTATCAGTTTAATCTTCAGTTTATCGTGTGTTAGAAAATAGGTCGATCGTCAACGTAGGTACCTACTAGAATTAGTTCAAGGGTAACCACATATTTGAAATAGATTATGATCCCTAAAACGAATGTTCGAAGTAACAAAATTAACTTATCTCGCATTTTCAAGATAAGTTTGTTTATATTTTTGTTATTTGGTATCAAAAGTGGGCAATTATCGATAACGCTTTTTTAGTTTCCAATACGATTAAACAGTAGACTCATAATTTTCTTCTTATTTTACAGTCGAAAGAGAAGATGATGCGTGGTGTGAGAAGAGGGTGTGTTCGTCTAAAGGGCGCTGTAATTGGCATTGACGACGAAGATGACAGTACTTTTACTATTACAGTAGATCACAAAACATTTCATTTTCAAGCAAGAGACGCGGAAGAACGAGAAAAATGGGTACGAGCACTCGAGGACACTATTCTCAGGCACGCAAATCGAGTAAGTTTAATTGTTTCAAATACATTTCAGGAACTAACGTCGAATTTATTATTTAGATGCGATGGGATTCCAATAGGCCGCCACCCACCATTAAAGATTTTGATAACAAAGTATCAGAAGCAGACGCGTATCTGCAACTAATGATTGAACAAACTAAGGTAGGACAGTTTTTTTTTTAATATATATTGTCCTCGAGCACTTCCATTCTCGCATATTTTATTGCGGTTTACACCATACTTGAATTTTAAATGTGCCTGCGATTGTAATACAATCTGTAGAACTATTCTCATAATCCACAATGCAAATCTCGCCATACTTTAGACATTTAACAGTGTACAACTTATGGTTAGTTCTGTTTTCTAAATAAATATAAGGTAAACGCAACGATCAAAACGTAAATTTCAGACAACAGTCAAAACAATTTTAATAGATATAAAAAATTGAAAAAGACGTCCCTAATAAAAAAAATGTTATTTTCGCGTTGTTAGCACAACAAGGTGTTGAATGCCTCGTATGATCTTATGAATAATTTTTTTTAGAAAATCGACAAAACTTAAATGCACCATCGCACACTCCCCCAGATTTATAAGCTGTAACTCGTAATGTGATACGTCTAAACTTTTTCTGCAGATTAGTGGTTATTACTCCCAAAGAAATATTGCTTTAGGCTCAACAAAATTCTTGATCGAAGAGTACCTACTGCTACTTTTAATTACTATATTGATTTGGAGTTTTAAACATGTTTCAATTTCTTCGATTCTATTTTCAATTTTGATGGGCGCCATCTTCGGGGAAAATTTTCCATTCGCGAAAATCTATAAGTGCGTATATACTGCCGATCATTTCAGGTCGTTTTGTAACTGTTCATATTTTACAAATAATATTGGTATCTTTGAAAATAACACCGCAAAAAATTAAAATAATGTCCTTATAGCTCATCTTAAATTCGGTGCACGTCTTACTCTTTTAAGGCCCAATTCCGTCGAGGCAACGTGTAGTATGCCACACGTCATTTATTGTCGCCTATTTCTTATGTGCGACTTTAAACCGTGCCACAAACTTCACGAGCACGAAACTGTAAGATAAAGAATCAATAACGGTCACCGAATAAGTAATGATCACTTAGTGGCCAACAAGTTAATAAAATAACCTCACAACAGTGCAATAAGAAATTTATAATTGCTATAAGGTAATTATCATCCATTTATTAGATGATTACCTATTAATTACGTGATATTAACATCATTTATTTAAATGGGACAATTATTTCTTTAGTTTCTCGGATATGGCTATTTTAAACAAATTAGAAAAGAGCGCCTTTTTATCTTAAAATGTTTGGGAAATCCGAAAATGCCATTAAAAATTAAAATATATATATATATCCCCAAAAAATTGATTGAATTAGGGGTAGGTCGCATGGTCCCTTGGTCACACTGTTAGTTTCAAATGTATACCTACCAAAAATTATTAAATTACAATAAGAAATGTAAAAAATGTGTGTCTTACCTCTTTCCGTCCACTATTATTATTTATCCTTTTATTATAAACTGGAATCGTGGAAGCTATTTTTTCAGTTGGCTCCCCCTTTTGGCTTTCGCGGACTCTGGCGCATCTTTAATTACCACATCAAAACATTTCCGTAACGCCGTAATTTAAAATTCGAACTACTGAAACAAGCACTGCCGCTTTGTACCACTAACGCGAAAGATCTGAAAAGGTTTTGCCAGAATTCTATATATAAATGCAATCGAGTTTATACATCGGTACTAGAAAATCCCGTTTTTATTTTAAAAACGTTCAATTCTTTGTTTGCACTTCCAAAGCTATGAAAGTAGGTGACGCACATGTTGTTTTGTCGGTGTATCAGTCGCATAGAAATGCGATTAAACTTTTATCTGGTTTATGGTTTGTAATACGGAAATTTTCAATGCTTAAGGGCTTAATATAATAGTTTTTAAATTAAAAATAGAGTTAATTTATAATTTTGCGGTATAAAGGCAGTAGATAGTGATTATTCAAATAATTTTACTACATAAAAAATACATAATTTTAGAATAAATGTTCTAAAACATACATATTCTTTTATCAAACTACTTTAATCCTTGCTTGCCGCATTACAAGTTTACACTTTATAATTTTTTCGAATTGGGCCATTTTCGAAAAGCTGACTAAACTTTAAAATTAATATGAAATTAAAATTGATTAATCCTATCAAAAAACAGTATTGACATCATCTTAAATATCCATATAATTATTTCTCAAAAGTTTGATCCTATTTTAATTTATAATTAGCTGTCGACACGTACCTACAAAGAAAGCGATTTATCTATGAATAATTTTGTAGTCACCTACTGCTACATTACGGTGTTTAATTCGTTTTAGTGCTACGTTACTTAATAAAAATAGATTTTTTCTCGTGTATTTTTAAAATACCAAGTTTATTTTATGTATAAAAAAATTTCGATAGTTATTTTTTTTAATATTATGGAGCTGTTCAATGTTTAACTACATTATTAAAAATACGATTAATTTTTTGAACTTTGCGTTTCTTTTAAATTAGAAAAAAGTCACGGCGAGTCCTTACTTTATTTTTTCCATTAAATAATTATTTTAGTTGTCTGTAAATTACGTACCAAAATTTACGACTCAATTGGAAGCGGTTTTTATTTTATCATAAATACATAATTGCCAGGTATGCGAGGTGGGATATTTATTTAGAAAATGATTTCATTATTATTAGATACCTACTTATCGTTAATTATTTAAAACATTCGATTTGGTTATTCTTTCGAATCGATATTTTATAATTATAACTAAGCACTATAGGAATTTTAGTTAAATAGTATTCGAACAATTTCTATCGATGCCAGCAAAACGAAAGCAATTTCTTGTGTTAGACTAGAAAGCTGTATTGAATCGTTTCGTTTCCGTTTATCATTTAATAAATGTTTATAGACTACTACAAAAAAATAAGTAGGTATTAGTAAATTTCTAGTAAATTCAGCAAGTACATATTTCAAAAATATTGCATTTGCCACATAAAAAACTGTATCCGGCCATTTTTCACAACATTTTCGAATTCTGGGCCACTGTGCATCATCTTCGAAAATATCGAACATTATACCATTGTACGATAGACTCTCGACATTTTATAATAATTCATGTACAACCTTCAGCAAATTATCCATAAAAACCATCGAAATGAGCAAAAAACGTTCTAAAACGAATATTTGGTAGGTTTTCTGAATAAAATAAGCGATAAAGTGTAATTTATTATTTTATTTTTATTTTATTAAACTTCACTAGCGTGATCAACTGTCCAAAAAATTTCAAAAAAGTTATATGTGTGTGTGCGCGTGTGCGAAAATGTTTCGCGTACAAATTATAAACTATTCAAATTACAAATTACTCTCTTCTTTCGTTGTTTGTGTTTGTGAAAAATGCCACCTCGTTTTCCCAATTGCAATCCCAGGACTGTTTTCTATGGAGAACATTTCATGTCGATCCTTGACGTTCGCGGGAGTGGCGTTCCCAGGGTTCCCGTAAATGTGGAAATTCGCAAATAGCTAACCACAAAATGTTTCGTCGCGCGTAGTACAAAGCATACATATTGTAATATCTCGTAATACAAGGAAGTTTTTTTTTTTCGAAAAAACGGGAGAAAAGAAAAACCGCGAATGCCGAGGGAGTCGACTGAACATAATAAGTAATATCCCAATTTCGGTGTATTGACACTTTCGTTAGAATACGTACCATGCAGAGATGCGAAACAATAACAAATACGTCGGGAATCCTAGAATGTGTAAGATAATCAATGATCAGGCGCCGTGAAGCGTGTATTTCTATCTGTAGAAGTCACTTTAAACGCTTGATCGAGTTTATTAACATATCACTTTATTTATATTGTCAATAACTAAAAGTTTCTAAAACTTGAAAAGCCAATAATTTTCGCGGAAAATGTAATACAGTAAAACCTCGTTAATACAATATCGGATAACACAAAGTATCACGTAATACGTACTTACGTGTATCATTTACTTATCATTAAGAATATAATTTTCGTGTGGCGCCTAATGCCGAAAAAAATATTTTAATGCGGTTATTACGAAATACGTTTATTATGTAATTCGAAGCGATTTCTCTTTTCCACTTCGTTATTCCTCTATATCCCCGCGTTTTATTCGTGATTTGGAAATGATATCGAAAAGGGCTGTGCCTATACGTAGTTTATTATGGCAACTAAAATGAAGAAATGGAGTGAATAAATTTCGCAATTATAAGTAGGTAGTGACAATTTCCAAAAGCCATTTTAAGTTCATATTGATCTCGAATTATCGAAAGCCTACTGTATTATGATTATTTCGATTTCATACTGTTACGTTGTATATTTTTTATAAATATATGGCTCGCATATATGATACAGTTGATTTTAAAAATATACAGGTGTCACGAGAAACTACTCAAACGAAAATGGTATAACGTAGACGAAAGGGAGTTCGTTCGCAAAAAGTCTACATTGTCGAGATCGGAACGACTTAGTTTTTTTTACGGATTTTTGAATTTTTTCTTTGAATATAACAAAATGGATCGATCATAGTGTTCTTAAAACTATTTGGCCGATTAAAATTAAAAATAATGTTTTGCAAAACTAATACTAATGCCTTTTTTTATTTGAAGTACTTATAACATCGTCATCGACAAATAATTTTGATTTTTAAAATATTAAACAATTTTTTTGTTGCGCGCACAAGTGACCTATTGTTAGCATAGCGGATCAGGTAATAAATAGTCTTGGGAATACTATTTTAATTTAAATTCGAAACGGCTTACAGTTAGAGTTTTTTGACGGATCTTCTTTCTTTGAATAACAAAATTGAGTCATACTTCTTAGAGTGTTCGATTAATTTAAATTTGATCATTGGTTTTCAACGCTAACGAATGCCATTACCCTTCCAAGACTTCTAGATTCTTACCTGATCCGCTATGCCAAGTTCTAACAAAAAACTGTAGGCATTTTGATTTATTTCCGACAAAATGTAATATTTAAAAAAAATCGAAATCATTACTTTAAATGAAAAAGGCGTTAATTCGCTTTTTAAACCGATTTTTTTTTAATTCGAATTGACCAAGTAATTTAAACACTATAATACACGTTTTTGTTATTCAAAGAAAAAACTCCAAAGGTCCGCCAGAGAAAAAAACTAATTGCGAACCGTTCCGACTCTGACAATATAGATTTTTTGCGAATGAAATCTCGCCTACTTTCTATCACTTTTGCCTAAACACTTTTTTGGGACGTCTTGTATTTAGTTAAATCGCGTTTAAACCATGTTTGATGTCTAAATTTTCGTTTTATTCGGTTTTATCAATTAGTGCATAAGAAATACATATAGATAGATATACTTGAGAGTATTCTACATTTCTAAGATTTCAATTGTTTCCTAATAGTAGGTAATAAAAGCGCGTAAACGAAACGGAAATGAAACCTTGTCAATTGTATTGAATAATTGATATCGGTTACGAAATTTTTATTCTTGTAAAAATACATATTATATATATATAAAAATAAGTCAATGCATAGATAAGGATTTTACGTGTCCCTACCACCATGTCGTAATAAACATAATTTAACTGATGGTAGACAAATAACGAATTAATGTAGAGTTGTATAACTAACGATCTACCTACTATAATATAAACTCATGAAATTTCAAATGTTTTGGCAAATTAAACTCTTCACTTAATACTTCAGGAATTTTTAAATTAACAGTTCCAGTGGGACTTATAGAGACGTAATTAGTTTGAATTAAAATTATGTATAGCAAACGGTACGAAACTCAAAAAAAAAGTTAAATATTGCGTAGTAGTTATATGAATGAAGTTCTTAACAAAAATAAGCAATATCTAAAATTTAGGTCATACCTGTGTAGTAATCGCGCAGGCGTTTACTTACTATATTAGGTGTAGGTACAATTTTTTAAAACAACTTTGTCTTCCTTTTAAACAAAATTTCAATTAGCTAAGTACCTACATATTTAATAGTACATTTTGAAGGGATTTCAAATTTTCAATCAGTCAATTCGATGTCAACTATAAAAACATTGACTTTTATGGCAAAGGCCCCATAAGGTACGGATAAACATATTTTTCGGTCGTGCCTAATTAGGATCTTAAAGTGTTTAGACTTTTTTAAATAATGGTCATTTCAACCGTGTTAAGTCAAAATATATGGTGTAAAAACAGTTTTGAGCGTATTCAAAAATAATTTTTCGTCACACGATTATTATTTAAAAAAAGAACAGAAAAACGAACAGTAGGTTTGGAATCGGTACTAAAAGAATTAAATTAAATTAAAACGTTAGATTAACATTAAGATTAAAAACGCCACATAACATTTACATTAAATATCATACCAATAAATATTAGATGATAATGACAAGTAAAATATTGTTCTTGTTTTCAGCATTTAGAAGATCGAATCGACTCCATTGCTGATCTGGAGGAAAAGACCAAATTTCAATTGATTTTAGAACACTCAAACGTAAGTAATTTGAAGCAATATAAATACAGCGCGTGTTTAATTAGTAAAAGAGTTATATTAATATTCAATTACCGGTAGGAACCTATTATAAATTGTTTGATATTTTATTCCCATTATTTAGAAATTTTCCAAAAGTAATCGAATGAATAAAACCAAAAAATCGTGAAAACTTCGGAACCCACAAGAACAGAACCGATTAATTGATTAAACTTTTTTTTAAATGCATGTTATACTATATTATTTGAAATCAGAAACGTTCCGGTTGGCGCACTCAAGGCGTATTTGTATTGTTTAAACAATAATTATTACAACAAAAAACGTTATGTCAGCTTACAGAAAATGATAAAACTTTTTTTCCGAACGTATAAACCACGTCAAAATAATGCCACAAGTTTCTATAAATGTTTTTCCTACGACGTTCCCCTGTTAAGATATTCACGCCCCGAAGTTGAAGAGTAACAATCAATTTTTTTATATAGGTAGCATGTTTATTTTTCGTTGAAATTTAATAATTTTTGTTGTGCGTACGTAATAAATTAAGATCTTTAAAATGGTGTGATCGGTTTTTTTAAATCAGTTCAAGAGAACTAGAGGCGCACTACCCCTAATCTTTCTAACCGCAACATTTTTCAGAGTTTCAAGTTTATAAATTTTTAAGGTAATACGGTTCAAATAAAAACCACAATAATTATAAACAATTGATAGTTCTCTAAAGTCTATAATAAATTTTATCAAGTATCAAATTTGTCAAAAATGATTAAAATAAAAATTCAATTGTCTGCCACCGGTTGGATATTTCCCACCATATTATCTCTTAAACACACTAAGAAAATTTTAGTAGTGTTGTGTCGTAGATTTTCGTGCGATGGGAGCTTGGACTATTACAAGGGTCGTAGTGGTAGTGGGTCGTATAAAAAAAATTGGCATATAATGATCGAAAATTTTTAAAATATGTACTTTTTAGGAAATTATTCTAAAATTATGTATTTTTTATGCAGTAAAATTATCTGAATAATCACTATCTACTGCCTTTATATCGCAGAATTATAAATTTACTCTATTTTTAATTTAAAAACTATTCGTGTGCCCTTAAGCATTGGAAATTTCCCTATTACAAACCATAAACCAGTTAAAAGTTTAATCTCATTTTTTTTGTGGCCGATAAAATACAAAGCAACTAATAAAACATGTACACCGCCTAATTTCATACCTTAGCATTTCATAGCATTTGGGGCATTAATTTTGTCATTTTCTGAAAAGCAAACTAATTTGAATATGTAGAAGAAACTAAAATTAGATGATGAAAATTCGGTATTACCTACGTTAAAAATTGTACTTTTAGCAGTTTAAATTAACAGCCCTGATATTACACACCCTTTTAATACTTTAACACTCACCTTATTCATCATACATTGACACATTTCGAATTGTCACTGCATTGGTACATTTTTGTCCCATACATCTACAGGAACCAATGCAACTCATTCGATTTTTGCCACTTTTTTCACATTTTGCTACTGCAATGTAACAAATATGATGAAACACAATTTATGAATCAACAAAAAGAGACATTAAATGTTAAAGTCGCTGTAGTTTTCGTATGAAATAAGAGCTTCTCGTAAGTTTATTTAATACAAAACGCTTCTTGTATTATGTACTTAATTATTAAAATAACGGATAAGGTGTATTTACAATACTAATAATAATAATAGTATGTTGGCTTATTTTAGAATTACGTATAGAATGAGAGGGAGCTACGGGAAAAAGTGAGATGGGAGATGCGATGCACCCACTTGAGAATGCAGCTCTCGAAAATGCAATTTTCGCATGTTTTCACTTTTAATTATTTATCTTAATTATGCAGCCCTACAAAAATATAATTCTTCTATCGTCGGATGCTACAAGGACGAACCAAACTTTTTTAAAGAATAAAATTTTTCGATATGTCGTGCTGTTTTGTAGTTATGACAGTATAAACGGTAAAAAACGCGAAATTGAAGTGAAATTTTGGATTGTTCGAACTGAGATATCGGTCCCGAAAGTTATTTTTCTCCATAAGAGCCCGTGTATTTTGCGTTTTTTGAAAAATTTTTAAACGATTAATTTCACAAAACCAATTACGAATTTTACGGCAAAAGAAAGTTCACGTTTCCTTCTATACGTACGCTGAATAACTCTTTCGGTGAAGATAGTGCCCTTTTTAACTGGACGATTTTTGACGGCTTTTGGCTTTTTAAATAAACAAATACGCCCTTTCGATTTGTCGAGGTTTCATCTTGTAACCCCGACAGCCCCTCGAAAGTCATTTTGCGGAGTTTCGAGCACTCTACTATAAACAACGAACCGCTATATACTACCGATTCTGTCTAACTACAAGAACTGGCGAGAAAATGCCTAGTCGGAAAAGTATCGCAAGAGAATTTTGTACGCGATACGTGAATCGCATACGCGTATCCTCGTCTGAAACAGACCTTAGCTTCAAAGCAGGTAGATTTTACGACTTTACAGAGGTAGGCTATTTGAACCAAGAAGCATGGTCTGTTTAAAATTTCTGTAGAACTCATTAACAGTGCCATCTGCGGATTATCGTTTGGCGGCAATAGGGACCGTATGGCCTTAAGGTCATTTTCGGATTTCCCAGATATTTAAAAAAAAACTACTCTTGTTTAATTTGGATTAAATGAACCATGTTCAAGAAAGTTACATTTAAATCATATCTACGATATAGCTGCATCTCTTTTTTTTTATGTATGATTTTCTCTAATATGGTTCATTTTATCGAAATTAAACAAGAGTACCTTTTTTGTCCTAAAATATTTCACCATTTTAAATATCTTAATTTATTACGTACGTACAACAAAAATTATTAAATTCCAACGAAAAATAAACATGCTACCTATATAAAAAAATTGATTGTTACTCTTCAACTACGGGGGCGAATATCTCAACAGGGGAAAACATTTATAGGAACTTGTGAAATTATTTCGACGTGGTTTATACGTTCCCGAGAGATTTGTTATCAATTCTTGGACACCCCGTAGTTTGTTGTAATAATTGTTTAAACAATACAAATACTTGAGTGCGCCAACCGTAATGTTTTAAAGTTTTATTAAAATTGGCCGTGTTCTTGTGGGTTCCGAAGTAAAAACCTAATTTATTCATTAACAAAATAATGTACGATATTAAAATGCTTTCCTTCAATTCGAATTAGGTAGGTACACTTAATATTAAACTAAATCCTACTAGAACACTAACTTTAATATTTAGTAGGGAGTAGATTCTTAATCTTCCATAGAGTATTTTCCATTATAAAACGTTCAGAAAAACATCGAACGATTCTTCAAGTTCATGGTAGCAGATCGCCCTCACACTTTTCAAATTTTATTTCAGTATTCGTTATTGATCTCCAGCGCTTCATAAATTTCTCCGTTTTAAAAGCATTTAACAGACAGATGCAAGGAAAATTGGACAACGAGTTTTCAATCAGCTTATTCATACTAACGAACTATCTTTCATTTTTTCTAAATTTCTTATTCAAGCTTCGCCGTACACATATTTTTTTTTCTATTTTAAGGCGTTTAACTCGTTATAAGAGGACGATCGAGTGGTTCGTCGAGTGCGTGCAACTGAAGCACTTCTCAAATTTTGGGTATCTTCCAACTTTTTGTTTACGGTTTGTTGTTTAAATTTTTTTGCAAAGCTAGTCTAGGTTGCAATGGCTATCGGTGATAACTGCTATTCTTAATTTAGATAGGTGTTGACATTTATCGAAATTTATTTTTGTAATTATTAACCAGGTACGTGTCAATCGCAAAATTATATAAAAACAACTACTAATTGTAAGAAACTTAATATTCAATTAGAAATAATAAATCGACAATGTTTACACTGTTTTATTTCGAAGATTTGTTTTGTATTCTTCGTTCACTTTTATAATCCAAATAAACGTACTTACACAACTACACTCAAAAAAAATCCGATGTAACGCGTCCAATGTACGTACATTAACATATATTAGATAACTCTTAAAAAGTAACGAAAAATTCGTTATTTCGATAAAAAATTTCATTGTAGGTATGAAGAAAGTTATTAGGTAAAAAATTATAAATGATTCGTAAATACAACGATCGTTTTAATTGTATAATTAGACACTTATTTTCTTCAATGTATTAGTGGTATTAATGAACTTTTCATTGTATCAACGATCAAAAAGTCAATAGCTGGTGTTCATTAATATTATGTACAATATTTTTTTGAGTGTAGAGCTCGTCCAGTTTAAAATTGGTAGTGTCAATCGTAATAGTAGAGTTCTAAATTTTTTAAAGCGGTTCTTATTTCTTGCAAATCTAGTGGGAGTCGTAAAGGATTCTAATCTTTTTTCTTTCGCGGATTTAAAATGAAATAACATTTACATTAAAAGAAATATTATATAGGTAAGTGTAATATTGTCATTTCGCAAAAGGTTAGAAATCTTTACGACTCCCACTAGATTTGCAAAAAATAAGAACCGCCTTAAAAATATTCGAACTCTACTATTACGATTGATGCTCTCAACCTTAAACTGGACGAGCTCTAGTAATGGGCTATTCGATAACGATACAAAACTAAAACACTAATATTGTTTGTTTCTACATAATTCTAGATTCTTATTGATTACGCCATTTATTTACAAAGTAATATTCAACATAAATACTAATCGTTATTATATTTAAATATTTTATATTGAGCTTGTATAATTCATATAAGTAATATAGGTACATAATTATACAATACGCCCAGGTAAAAATGGTCCTTTTTAATTCTGAAAATTTTTACAGACCATGTTACACAATATAAAGCATTCCATTGTATTACTACAAATAGCCAAGGTAATGATTATATGTTTCATAAAGAGAAAATTACTAACGGGTAATTAATTTTTATAGAATACAGCTCATCCCGTAAACGGTGTATATCAGCCTAGAAATGAATCGGCCCCTACAAATATTGCAAATGCGGGAACTAACGGTAATTTCTATTACTATTTTATATTTAAACACTTTGCATTATACTTCCATTTACTCTATTGTTATAGAAACTGTTCCATTACCTTGTCAAACTCCTATACAACAAGGTATTGAACTGGGCGCAGAGTGCTTAGAAAGCGCTAGACGACATAGCAGAAATCTTGTTGGTAAATATGTTTTTAAAAAGAAATTATCAATGGTTTTTGTTTTCTTTTTTGTTTTTGATATTATTTATGGTTAAAAATCGGCCTTGTTATTCTCTCAACAACTACGATACTCGGTCGTTCTTTTTGCATCGCCGTTTTCAAAAATTTCAATCACGATTTTGAAATTGTAGTAACATAAAAATTGTCTGTTAATCACCTTGTGTTAGTTAATCTTATGTTTTTCTGAAAAAAAGCTCGATTTATGGGAAATACTATTTTTTTTAATCTTGTTATATTCTCTAAGATCGGTTTTTGTTTTAGTTTTCTATATCAGTAGCCAGATTTGTATGTAGAAACTTATCGAAATCCTTATAAACTCGTTCTTTTAAATAAAAAAGAACTTTTTCTCAATACCTATTGTAATTATAAAGAAAATTAACATTATTTTATTGATTTAAATTAATAAGCATGATGTAATTTTAGTATAAATTTGTAATTTGATAAAAATTTATTGCAACACCGATATGTCAATTAAGATGCATGTAATAGAGATGGGAAAATTTGTGACTCTGTCCAATGTAACTTTTCACATGCAGAAAAATTTAAGATGGCGGTTGCGTAATTTCGATGTGTTAACTATCCCTTTTTTTCATTTTCTGTTTCGTTCATAACGGAGTCCAAATAGTATTTTGGTCTTAGTTGACTGCGGAAAGATAGACATGCCTTTATGACTATTTCTTTAATTAAACCAAGATACATGTCTTTATCTTTCCACAACCAAGCAAGACTGAAAGACTTTTTGGACACCCGCTATATGTTCATTTTGAAAATATTTATCAACTTGATTTTCTTGTTATTAATTGATTTTATGAATTTGTACTATAATAAGTTTCTTTCTAGGATCGTCCGTTACTTCAACATTAGTTGTACCTGAAACTTCTTATTCCAGTTCTGAAGGAGAAGATGATTTTTACGATGCTAACGATTCGCCATTCACTCCTGGTAGTCAGGTGTCTACTCCTACTATGTAAGTGATTTAACGTTTTATTTATAAATACAAAAATTCTTTCAAAGGGAGTATTTAACGGGATTTTTAACGAGGGTAGCGTAGCTCGTTAATTCAAAAACTGTCAGCTATTTGCACACTAATAAGTGTTTTACTAAATATTGCAAACTTTTTAATAAGTCAAATCATCAGGGTTTATGGAAAGGGGAACTGCAATTATTTGTGGGTATATATATATATATAGCTTATCCAAACCTATATGATGTTCACATCATTAACAAAAAGTTACTAGATTGTTTATTTGTAATTCGTTTTAAAGTTCGGAAAGTGACATATTCTGTAGATGATTTACTTGCGCACATATTAGATGATATAAAGAAAGACTACAATTTATTAAAACTGTCAAAATACGAGGTACAAGGTGACAGCACTGTGTTAATCGTCATCATCTAGTAACCTTGTATTGATGACGTGAACATCATATAGGTTTGGATAAGCTATATATATATATATATATATATATATATATATATATATATATATACATATATATATATATACATACATACATATATATATATATATATATATATATATATATATATATATATATATATATATATATATATATATACATATATATATATATTATGTATGTATATATATATATATATATATATATATATATATATATATATATATATATATATATGTATGTATATATATAATATATATATATATATGTAAATTTAATTATAATAGTAATGATAGGTATTAATGGTATTAATGATATCAATTACTAACTGATAATGTTCGTAATATACTTCAGCTACTAACTATTCGAAAAGTTTCCAAAGTGACATATTTTATTTAATACACGGGTACCTAATTAATCAATAATTACATTATAAAATCAATAAAATATTGTAGTCTGTGACAAGAAAATCTTTTCGGGGCTACAGGCGACTTGTGCGGCCCGTCATCGTTTTTTAATCCCAGTGCCCACGTATGGCTTATCAAAACCTATATGCAATTTACGTCATCAAAAAAAGTTTGGAATGTGACATATTCTATAGATGATTTACTTGTGTACATATTAGATGGTATAAGGAAAGACTACAATTTATTAAATCTGTCAAAATACGAGGTACGACGTGACAGCGATGTGTGAAACGTCATCATCTAGTAACGTTTTTATTGATGACGTGGATTGTATATAGGTTTGGACGAAGTGTATAGCTTATCCAAACTTATATGATGTTCACGTCATCAACAAAAAGTTACTAGATTGTTTATTTGTAATTCGGTTTAAAGTTTGGAAAGTGACATATTCTATAGATGATTTACCTGCGCACATATTAGATGGTATGAAGAAAGATTACAATTTATTAGAACTGTCAAAATACGAGGTACGAGGTGACAGCACTGTATGAAACGTCATCATCTAGTAACCTTGTATTGATGACGTGAACATCATATAGGTTTGGATAAGCTATAGGTACTTTCATAATTTATAAAATCCTAGGTGGGTATCTATTTGCCTACAAATAAATAAACATAATTAAAAACGGAGTATTTAAATTGAATATTATCTTTTTTTTAAACATCTCGGATGCATCATTTCAACTGATGTTGAGAACAAGGCATGTGCTAAATTAAATAATAAAACAAGTTTATACGGTGACCGGCATAAAATTGGACACAAATGGAAAACTTTTTTATTTCGAATTTTTCAAAAAATTTTATTCTTCGTAAAAATTTTCGCATAGTTCACAATTCAAAATACGCGTGCCAAAATTTGAATATAACCCTTCGTATACGAAGGACGTTCATAAATATGATTTCGGCTGAAGAATAAAGCACCATTATTTTTTGAAAATACACAAAAATGTAATTTGGAGAAGTTTCTTAAAATCGCAAGAGGATATCAAATTATAGTCACCTTTTTAAAAACATCTTTTTTTTTGTAAAATAAAATTGTCAAGTTTGTCTTTATTGATATCATTTTTTGTTTTTGTTTTTATTACTCAACAAATGTTGTTAAAGACGACGTGTTTGTGTGTTCTTTTTATGGCCGGACACAAAATATTTAATCGTTTTAACGTTCGTTTCTATTATGATAATTTTAAATTCGATAGTACACTTTTATGTTACCGAATAATAAATCAATTTTAAATATATTCGTTTTACGCAATACATACAGGGAAGGGGAATAAATGATTATAACTTCGTATTTGACATATTCTTGCAATTCTAAAAAAACTTTTTCAAATAAAATTTTTGCGTATTTTGCGTAAAAATAAGGGTACTTTACTCTTGAGCCGATTTAATATTTTCGAACGTTCCTCGTATACGAAGGGTTATATTCAATTTTGACTTGTGTATTTTGAATTTGGAACTATGCAGAGACGATTTCTGAGATATTTCAAATAAAAAAAGTTTTCCGTTGGAGTCCAAATTTAAGATGTCGTCGTGTGCTTCAGAATTTTATAGCGTATTAAATAATAAATTAATATATTGTTGAAAAAATTACAGTTCTTATGAAATGTTTATCGGATAAATTTGAAATCGTTTGCGAAACGAGACGGATTTGATCGAGCCCTCTGAATAAATAATATGATTTAGATATCTAAAATAACTAAAATGAATATAAAATAGCCTCATTTCCGTTGAAAATTCGCTTAAAGAAGTGAAGGTCGCCTGATCATAAATTAATAAGCACAATCGATTGCTTATGATATCAGATCTAATATGCCATAGTTATACCAAAAAATAAATTACCTAAACGATCATCAAATTTCTATGGTTATTATAAATTATGTTTATTCTGTGACGTTTGAAATAAAATAATATAAATAAGAGCTTTTTCATTTACGAAAGATATAAATGTGTCACTAAAGAACATTGATTTTCTGGGAAAACCCGGAAAACTAAATATTCCAGAAAAACACTTTATTTTTAATGGCGTTAGGTACTTTAATAAAATCATTTACTACAGACGAACTTTTACGGTTTTATTTTGTTATCGAAAACTTTAATTGGAAACGAATGTACCTAAAATAGATAGAACAGTTAAAAATTCATTGTTACGTAAGTAATTAGGTGACCCCTAAAGTTCCCTGCATTCGCTATTTTAAACAAATACGTCAACGGAAATATGGCTATCGAATTAACTTCTAAATAAATATTCGAAATTGTACATACAAATTTATATAATTTGTAAATTCCTACATAATTATATGTATACCTGGCCAGTAAAACTTGAAATTTTCACTTTCCATCGTAATAGCGATTTTATAAAAATAATCTTTGCATGTGTAGTTAATATGTACTACAAGATTGTTTATGTTCGGAAAAACTTATAATCAGGTGAATTGAATATTTCTTGTTTACTTCCGAAATTGAAAGGAAAATCTGCAAAATCGTACGCGCTATCGCTGAACTGAGCATGGCAAGTTCAACTTCCACTTGCTTGAATATTAGCGATTATCACAGCTGTGCGTCGCGACGCCGCTCGATTTTCGATTTTAGTGCCTGTTCATAACCCCTCGCTGGACGATACATCGAGTTTACTCCTCGCGTTCATTTAAAATATTCTCGAATAACAAATTAGAAAATTATGAACAGAAAAATTAATTGTATTCGCGTTGTTTATTTAGTTAGTACTTTTTCTTAGATTAATTACGCGTTTTTGTGGTATGTTTTTAAAAATTTACAGTTAGTGTGCCGCCAAAATTTAAATAACAAATATTATTGTTGAAATACCTCTTGTAAAAACTTATTCTCCTATTGCCGGTGCGTGTTGTTTATATTCAAATGAGCGCAATGTTACGTGTTATTGCAAACCGATGGCCTTTTAAACATAGTAGTCAAGGGTAAGTTTTCCCTAATTGATGTAGGTACATGTTGTTTTCAGTCGTAATAACGAATAAACATTTAGATTATTTTTTTCCGCAGCTCAAGTTACAGTTCTAAATAATCAATAAGTCTAGTATGCAGTCAGTATTAGGTTTTATCGCGAAATATGAACCTTCATTAGTAATCGAAAAAAAAAACAAACATTCATTTGTCATTGAATAAGTCATCGCATTATACCAACAATAAATTGCACCAAAATTTGCCATAACAAAACATAACTCCCGCCTTTATATATTGTATCTACCAAACTTAAAAGAAAATTTAAACATTTAATCAATGTACATAGATTAATAAAATTTAATGACTAGCCTCTAACGTAAATAAACAACCTCATGTTTACCTTATATTAATGTCGATACCGAACCTAACCGATAGCTTGTAGAATTCGCGATTGTATTTTATTTTACACGCAAATTTTAAGGAATTTATCGTTGAGCATATTTTTCCAGATAGTGCATAAACGGATTTTTTTTGTTTAAATTTATGCAAGCGATACATTTCAATAAAACCAATAGAGACGAAATAAAGTAGAGACGTATTATAGCTTGTATTAGGGTGAAGATTGTGACCGAAAGGTCTTTTACTCGTCGCGAATCTATTATTATTTGTGACTTGGAGTTAATTTACTATTTTAACACGATTGAAAACAAACGTCCATTTCCTTCCGCCTGTAGAAGATTTATCTTCAAAATTACATATCCATGCTGGAGGAATTTCTCATAAGCTTTATACTTAATGTCAATATCAACTTGACCCCCGTATGTGTGATACATATGTAGTTACAGTAGAAATTTCTTATAGCAAACTACTGAGTATAACGAACTTGTTTTGTAAATCTCTCGTGTCTCGCATTATGAACGGAATTAGAAATTAATTTTACAAGATAGTTACAGTACATAGTATCCATAATCAAAAACAACAAGCATGATCGATAGGTAAATATTATTAGTCTTATAAATATTCTTAGTGTGAAAAATAATGCCGATTTCTGCACTTTGTGATACAAGCGTGAAATTTTACGGGGTACATTCTATACTCCGTGCTGACCACAATAAACGTCAGGGCCATTTCGACGTCGCCCCCTAATTCAAAAGAACCCCCTTTTAATAGCTCGGGGCGCGTTATAATAACGCGGTGTTTAGAAAATAAGGATAAATCCTTTGGGGACGTCACTACAAAACTTTAAGTTTCTATAAACTTTTTTCGTACGACGCTCCCCTGCCGAGATATTCGCCCTCGAAATTGGCGATTGGTTCAGATTGGAACACTTTTATTTTTTTTATTAACATTTTATCACGTTTGGTCTACATTTTATTCACAACAATTTCATAGATTTCTTGATACCGTCTCGGGGGTAGCAAGGATACACTACACTCGACCTTTCCGATCACATTTTTTTCAGATTAATTTAAAAAAAATGTAATTTCACTGTCGAAATACCCCAACGTTTTAGAATAAAAAGGGTATTCTTATTTTTTAAAAAATCGCACTTAGAGGGTAACATGCGGAGTGGGAAGCGTTAGTTTAGGGACTATAGATTCTAATATTGCAAGTGCATAAACCTTACACTTTGTGATAGAAGTATGAAATTTTAAAGGTATATTCTATATCCTGTACTAACCACAATAAACGCCAGGGTTTTTTGGAAATCACCCCCTAATTCAAAATAAATCTCTCTATTACGCGGCGTGCGCAACAGTATAATTACCAATATTATATACACCTGTTACTCTTTGAGCACGATTTTCTCGAATATGACTCATATTTTATAGAAAGTGGGCAAGAGTACCTTTTTGAAAATGTTTTGAAATACTACTACTAATTAGGAATATAAACCAAACATGATTTTATTGAAATTCTTCGATTCGTACAAATAAAAGTGCACAAAGTGAGTATTTGCTTTTACTCTTAGACAAAATGAGCTTATAAACAAAAACACACAAGCACACTGTTTCGACTACTTTTATTCAAACGAGTCGAAAACTTTTAATAGATAAATTGAAGAAGTAAAATCATTTGTTACGCTTTATTCTTATTGCAAAATATTTCCTGTTGTTTTTTACAATTTTTCTATATACATATATAACTTGTATTTATTTATATGGGTTTACAGGTGTTATATGATTATTGTATTGAAAATTATTGTAGATATCTTCTCAATGATATTGCTTTATGTAGGTATAGTAACTGCTTAACTTTTATTTTTATAAAGCAGTTGCACATTTAATTGTATTATATTTCAATGCACTACAACTTATAAAGCTTCAAGGTCAACAATTTCACCATGAAACATTTGCAATACCTATACCTACCTATTTATAGCTACATTAAAATATTAGATAATTTAATCATGTTATTCCTTAATCATAATGAAATTTCCACCACACAAAAACTATTACAATCTACCTGGAGGCAAACAATCGATGATTCAGTCAGTTGAATGTCTCAAATATTATATGTATGTATACAATCAGTGTATCACGCATATATTCATGATAAATCACTCATAACTGCAATGACTAAATAAAATTATTACGTTGTTTACGTCTTATAGACATTTTAAAATAGTTTTTATAGGTAATACACGTATCGTCAGTGGGGCACTCCGATATCAGGTTTAAAATTTTCAAACAAAAAAAAATAAAACAAATCCCAGCTACTAAAACGTACATAGTTTCTTTGAGGGCCAGTTTTCTATAAACAACATCTAGTTGACTACCGGTTCACAAACCGAAAGGTTAAATTGTCCAAACTAGTGCTACGACAAAGTTTATGTGTACTTTTTTATAAAGGTAATAAAACGGTTGTCGTATTTAACAGTTTAATTTTTACTTCACCTCAAATTAGTTCATAATTTATAAAAGTTATTTTAGAATTTTTATTAGCCCAGCTTCGGCATGTTAAAAATTCAAACTCCTAGCTGTAAGTATAAACACGGTCGATAAGAAATAAGTTAACAATTTATAGAATCGCTGACAGTTTTGAAAGTTGAATATTTCTCTTAATTTGAAGTTATCGACTCTATTTATATTTGAATATTAACTGGGTGTGTTTCGTGCTTACAGTGGTACGCAACCTTTCGATGATGATTTGATAAATCAAGAAACTATAATGCCAGTAGCCAGTGAAACTCAGAGTAATTCTCACCCTAGGCCATCAGTAGTGAGCAGTAGATCATCAATAACTAATAGATTGTCATCGACTAGTAGATCGTCCACACATAGACGAGAAACCGCATTTACTTCGTCAGAAAGTATTAATTACGACTGTAAATGAACCGGTCATTCGATGAACACTTTAACTGACTGTAAACATTTCTTTCCAGCATTATATGACGATGAAGAAGAGGAAAATGTAGAAATAGAAAACCAAGGATCTGTTATAAGGCACTTATTATCTCAAGTCAAAATTGGAATGGATCTTACAAAAGTAGTACTGCCCACTTTTATATTAGAACGACGATCGTTATTAGAGATGTACGCCGATTATTTTGCCCATCCAGATATTTTTGTTAGGTTAGTATATGGTTCAACATTTAATAACAATATAATACATTTATACTATACAATTTTAGAATAGCAGACTTAAAATCTCCTAGAGAGAGGATTATTCAAGTGGTGAAATGGTATCTTTCGTCGTATCATGCTGGCCGCAAAAGTTCTGTAGCAAAGAAACCTTACAATCCTGTATTAGGTGAAGTTTTTCGTTGTCATTGGGACATACCTTTCGATGCTGAAGAACATTCGGATAGTGAATTAGTTAGTGATGGACCTGTGCCTTGGGCAACACGAAATCAACTTACTTTTGTAGCAGAACAAGTCTCGCACCATCCTCCTAGTAAATTACGATACAAATTTATTAATACGAATTTATTTTTATATTCTGTTGCAGTTTCAGCATTTTACGCAGAACATTATAATAAGAAAATTAGCTTTAATGCACACATTTACACTAAATCAAAGTTTTTAGGATTATCGGTTTGTGTTTATAATATTGGACAAGGAGTGGTTTCAGTTTTAGATTATGATGAAGAATATATACTTACATTCCCTAGCGGTTATGGTAGATCGATATTAACTATTCCGTGGATTGAACTCGGCGGAAGTATCAGTATTACGTGCCCCAAAACAGGATATTATAGTAATGTAGAATTTATAACAAAGCCGTTTTATGGTAATAAAAAACATAGAATTACTGCTGAAATATTTGGTCCCGAAGACAAACGGCCATTTATTAGTATAACGGGAGAATGGAACGGTGTGATGGAAGCTAAATGGCAAGACAAAGTTAGTACTTTATTTATTATTTTAATTTTTAATTGCACTTTTAAGCTGTTAATTCTCAAATTATTGCATTTCTTCACTACATTTTCAGTAAAATAATTTTTAATGTTCCTTTAATAGGAAAAATCTGAGGAATTTATCAACGTTAATACTCTATCCATAATTCAAAAACAGATTAAACCAATCAGTGAACAGACAGAAAATGAATCGAGAAGATTATGGAAAGAAGTGACGAGAGCATTAAAATACAATGATATTGATAAAGCTACAAACGCTAAATTTATGGTAGAACAAAAACAAAGAGAAGAAGCCAAGGAAAGGAAAATAACAAATACGGAATGGGAAACAAAGGTGATTTATTTTTAATTGCCATCTTTCATAAACTTATAACCACGAAGTCGCTGTTGTTAAAATACGTTATTCTATTATCATTAGTTTGTTTCGTATTAATTTCTATTTTTATTTTATGAAGATCATCGAAAATCAACCTCTATTGTTTTATTGTTAATTAATTAATTTTAATAATTTTTATTAATTTTTCTAGTTTTATCATAAAAAGGAAGTGTGGATGCAACTCTTATTGACTTTCCCGACGTTAAAACACATAGAAGAGGTGCATCCACCTCATCATCATCCTTTTTATAATCAAATTATAAATAACAATAACAGTGGATGGAAAGAGGCGAGGCAAATAGTCCTTAATTTCTTTAATGTAACTTTCAAACATTATAATTTAATCTCTTTTATAAACAAAAGTTTAAACATATATTTTTTAACAGTTATTCCATAGAGAAGCCGAAGATGGTTGGTTGTATATGAAACCGTTGCGTGGCCGAATATTATAAGCATCGAAAATTCTATTCTTATGAATCGATTAACTTGTGCTTTCTGAACTGAAAGGTTACTGTTTTCTTTTCCTATTGGGCAGTAACTCCAGATTACTACTGTGATATGAAATGTGTACGTAGATATGTATGTACCTATAAGAAATTTACGTATTATTTGCATTTGATGCAATGCTTTGTAAAGTATTTTATTTCTATCGTCTTTTATGGAAATGGTTTTAAGTTTAGTTGCTGTTATTCTTGGGATTGCAACTTTAACTTGTACACAATTTGAGTTTAGTTTTCTAGTTTTATATATTTACATTAATTGTCCTCTATTAAAGAAATAATAATATATAATGGCAGTACAATCATGGGTGAAAATTTGTAATGTATATGTTGTAACTTCCACAAATTCTTATAAATAATTTTAACATATCGGTTCAATGTAACCACTTTAAACTGTAAAATAAAAATTGTTTTTAGAATCGAAGCTTTCTTACATAGTACTTATTGTATTAATTAAATATTGGGTTTTGTAATATCTTAAATGATTGTTTTATGTAATAATCTTTTCAGTGTTATAGTTTCATTAGCGAAATAAAATTTGCCACGAAGAATGCTTGATCCAAATCTTACATACATAATGACAGACACGAATCATAATTAAGTACCTATTTAATTATCTATGTCTGACCTAAATCGAGCATTCTTTGTAGTTGTTATAATGTGCATGTCCCTTTTGATTTTTAAATCGTAATAAAACAGTTTAATATACCTACCTACATCTTGCTATGCTGTCATAAGTTTAATGTAATTAAATTCATGCTGGTTCTTAAATGGAAATCTTTAAAACTACTTATTCTAATATGAATCTTAAGTCTGTTTACATAAAAATTACATTTTTAATTCCTATTTTCGGTTAAGTTTCATTTCAAAATTTACTGGTATGGTCTACTACAAAATTTGAACACCTGTTCCAAAAGTATGATGTCATTACACCAGAAATTTCCAACAAATTTGATATATAGATTTTTAGATATTGATCTGTATGAGCAACCTTAACAATATAACTAATGGACGTTTTCATTTTTTTCAATTTAGTATCTAGGAATAAGGGGATGGACTAATTTTATTTTTTCCTTTATATGTACGTTGTAGCATAATTATAATTAAAATTAGAACTAATTTTAATCATATTGGTATAAGTAAAATAGTTTTAGGCATTTCTTTTCATATTCTAAAAGGTCTTTTTGTTTTCTAAAACATTAAAATTAGAATATCTGAAACTTCACAAAAATAATCTATATTTATGGCATTTTTGAAATTTAAGCGGGCACTAAATTTGACATCCATCATGACGAAGAGGCTTGTGTTAGATTTAAGATGACATTTAAACTCATTTCAAAAATATTTAAAATAGATGAGCAACTTTTTATTTTGAAATAAAATCAATTCGCATGGATAGAATACGTGATCTTTTAATAAATTCATATACACCTGCCTTACAAAAAGCCTTATTTGTAGTTTATGGTTTTGGCAACATTTTGACCCCAACTGAAACTTTTAGAGCAGGTCTGGATTGACTATAAAACTCGTTTTTCGAGCTTAACAAAGCAAAAAGCGACAAACTATGGGCGTTTAAATCGATTTAATATTTTCGCGAAATCTCGAAAAAAATGCAAAATTTTGACCCTACATGAAATATTTAAAGCAGGTCCGGAACGGCTAGAAATGTATTTCAAGTACTATTCACATAGGATGCTATAAATGATATAAAAAATAAAATTAACATGTATTTCCAACTTTAATTTAAATGAAGATAAAAAACTGTGTATAATTACGTATATATAATATGCGTGTACATTAAAATTGATAGACACCTGAACTTGCTTAAGGTAATGAGATACAAGCTTGTAGTTTTTGGTTAATTTTATCATGATTTACGAAAACCATTATTCAATCAAATAAAATTCCCAGTATAATTTAAACAGCAAATTTGTTTATTCATGTAACAAAATACTTGAACAGAACTTTCCTTTAGTTGTGAATTTGTGCGAATGTAGATTTGAATTTATGTTTATATATTCGTATCTCGATTATTAACAGGGAACCTTTTGGAATTGGAAATCGACCATGCAATTTTATAATACCTATATAACAGGATTAAAGGTAAGATTTTGTTAATTTAATTAATTATAGGGGCGTTCGAATTACTTACAGCTATAAGTTATTAAAGAAAATGTTTAAGATGTTAGAAAATATAAACAAAATTTTTACTAGTGATAGGTAACAAAAAAAATACAGTTGTTTGAAGAATATAGTAATTATAATATAAAGTACATAATTACATTGTTTAGACATCATTTTTTTAAATAATAAAGTAAAGTACTACCTATAATATAAAAATGTACATAATTCAATTTAATCTTGCATTTACTTACTACCATTTCATAATAAATAGTAAAATTGTGCGTTCATTCAAATCTAACTGAACACATTCCATACATTGTTATTTTAAATTACCTAATATTTATTCAAAAAATTCATTAATATACATTACATACATAGGTATATGTAGATAATTATTACTTATCTTTGATAAATTCTTTTAGATTAGTAATCAGATACGTCATCAACCTACTATTTATCAGTTACATACCTACAGTCATCGATTTCTAAAATCTTTCACAAAAATAATGTTAAAATTATAAAAGTTTTATTATTTTTTAAAATCGTCGTTTGTATTTTTACATTAATAAATGGTAATATTTCAGATCAAATCATTAACCCGTGCAACAAACAGTTTGAAATTGTATCCGATTTAACTCAGGAAGATTGTGAAGAGGGATACTTTTATAAATTAACAGGCAACAGTATACACAACTGTTTCCCAAAATGCGAAAAGAAACACGGTATGATAATCTTTATTAAAAAACAATAAATTGTAAGTAAAATATTCGTATTTTATAGATCTTTCTTTACCGTGTAATCCAAATCTGTGTCCACCGGGTTATTTGTGTCCAAAACCAAACCACACTAATGATGATACCTACTGCCAAATTGATCAAAGTATGTATATTATTATTGTATTTGCAAACAAAAGAGAAATGTTAAAGGTCATTTTATTAAGTAGTACTTTTTTCCAGCTAATCGAATAAAATATTTAATTTCATTGACTTTAAAATGATCAGTCAAACAATCAGTAATAGCAATAAGTGTAACTGTATACATACCTATTATAGAAAATATAATTTACACTAAATATATTAAGAATAATCCACTAAACTGACGATAAACATTCATATTTATTTTATTTCTAGATTCTTGCTTCAAATATTCTGTTGATAATCCCAACAATAATCCGTGGAAGGATGCTTGGAAACCTAAGTGCCTTCCTGATGGTACTTGGGCACCGAAACAATGTAAAGGTGAAACGTCTATTGGAAGGTGGGTATAACAATTACAAATAGAAATAGTTCAAATGGTGTACTGCAAGAAGGTGATCTAATTTTTATTATGGTCAATTTAGGTGTTTTTGCTACGATTCGGTAGGCAACAGGATATTTGGTCAAGAATTTATTTCAAAAGCAACTAATATGACATGTGGTATGTACAAAATTTAATATTACAATTTACCACAAAATTTGGTTCTTATTTATTTAATTATTTTAAAACAAAATTGCTCAGATAAATCTATTATAGTTTAGAGGGGGATACTTATTAAATTGTTTTACTTAATTATTGTATTCTATTTTTAATAGTTTTTAAAAATCTCAATTGTCCATCTGTACCTTTTTGCTAAAGTGATAAAATTCAGATCCAACAATAATTATTTTCTGCTGTTGGAGAACTAAACATTTTGTTTTCAAACAATGAATTTCAACTCCGACAAGTCAAAAGTATAGCATATTTACGGTAATTCGTCATATAAAATTCTAAATTGATACTTTGATTTTTGATACTTGGGTACCATTTGCAGCTTGCAGTAGAAAAAGATTGGAACTAATGAACTCTGGATCTCGTTTTTACACAACATTGCACTGCGATAGTATGGGTAATTACGAACCATTACAGTGCGATGATGGACAATGTTGGTGTGTTGAAACAATGACGGGTGTAATTACTGGACTAACGGTTCCAGAAAACATGATGAACTTATTACCATGCTGTGAGTATCTAAATTCGTTATTTTTATGTAGCGGCCAATTAAAAAAAAATTCCACTCGTGGGAGGCCATGAATCACGAAACATACTATCGACACGTTTAAGGCAGAACTGCACAAGCTCCAAATTAATTAAAAATGCGGCATTGTAGAGAAATTAATACTGTGCCGAACTGTCTATGTGACGTATTCGCCAAAAAATTCGTTTGATCAGAATATCAATTTAAAGTTTAGTTTTAGTAATTAATTTTATACTTACTAACAATTAAATTGTTAACAAATTGTTATAAAAAATGCTGAAAGTTATGTCCATTGCTTCTTCATAATTGCAAATACATTTCATAACACAAAATAGTTACTTCTGTACTTATTTTAATTTGACAATGTTTTATTTTTAAAATTGTTAGTTATTATTTTGTATAAAGTATGTTGAAATGAAATGCACGACCGCCTAAGACCGAAAGACTTTATCACTCGAATTAAGTGCCCGTCTTATTTTGTTAATTATAACTTTATTCATCTTTTTAATTAATGTTATTTGTTTCAGATTCAAAAGAACAAATAGGAGAAACATACATGAGACTCTGCGAAAGTGAGGAATATGCTCAAAGAAAAACTCGAGATGAATTTCTTGTACATGGAACAAAAACACTCACGTTTCCTCATTTAATATGTGACGACGATGGATCATATGGGCCTTATCAAATAATTAATGGGCTGTAAGTATACAAAATAAAAATACATTTTATAGTAATATTTTACTTTAAAATGATTGATTAACAGTCATACATATTATCATTATACGAATTAAATGATCACACCCCGTACATCGTTCATTAAGAAAAATAAACGTTAATTTTATTTATAAGTATTTAAAAATAATATAGTACAAATATAAATCTTTTTTTTTTGTAGAGCATTTTGTAAATGGAAAGATAATAGCAATATTTTAAGTTATTCTGTATCGATAGACAATAATATTGATGATTTAAATTGCAGTAAGTAAGTTAAGTAAGTTTAATTATGGTAATTAAATCATTTACTTAAACTTTAGATTGTGCGAGAGATAAAAAAATTTATGAAAAGGCAAATTTAACACAACATCTGTTATGTAATGGAAATGGCAACTATAAACCACAGCAAAAATTAAACAATGGTAAATGGTACTGTGTCGACAAAGATGGATATAAAAATAGTGATTATTTTGATGAATTCCCTAATAATTGCATTGATTATGTTTAAAAACATACTTGTAGAAGTTCTTTATGAATGTGTAGATGTTATTAACAAAACAACAAAATTCATACTTTCTGATATTCATTAATATTAGGTAAATGTTATTAAAATAATAAATTAGTATTAATTTAGTCTGTGAAACTAATAATTTTTGGTGAATATTGGGACCTCGATTCTAAATGCCTCTTTTACATAAATGCAGAATTTTGAAATATACAAAAATTTCAGATTGCTACAAACTTTAAGGGCCTTCGGCAAGTGAAATTTTGTTTAAACTTTGGTATATTGTTTACAACATATCATAATAACATATAAAATATAACATAATAACATATAAAAATAAGCACATCTTTTTTTAAATTTATAAACTAAATTTAATAGTTGTTCTTTGTTCGATAACTTAATCTGAAGGGAAGAGAGAAAACTTGATGTATTTACTTGAGAAATTAGATTGTTTTCACACAGCCAGTTCGAGTAATCGAGATATTCGACTTATCGAGGTTTGACTGTACATTAATTGTCTCGAACTTTTGTGGCGTTGCCACATGTTTAATCTACTAGAAGTTCACTGTATAAGTAGTGCATTTGCTTGAACTAGAGTAGTTCTATTATTTCTTGGTAGTTCCACTACTTTATAATTGACGTTTTCTTAACCACAATTATTATTAATTTTAACGATATTTTTTATACTCCTATTAAAATACCGAATAGGATCAGAAATAATTATATTATACAATGAAACTTCTTTTTATATTGTTAATTCGTGTGACATTTTAAAAATTAAATAGAAATGACCAACGAACCTTCTACCAGTTCTTTTTCTAAAGAAAGTATATTTTCCAAAATAACGACAGAGTTTAAAAAAGTAAGTAGGTATTTAAAAATTATTATTGTAGTTATGTCGATTTTGTAGATTATTTTAATATTAAAAAGTCTGTCCATTTTTATTTAAAGCAATTTCCCTTATTTTGATTTTCACTAGGATACCATAAAAGAAGTTTTAAAACTTCAGTATAATGACGGCAAAAGTAAAATTACTGAAGATGCATGCGAATTGGTCAAAGAAGTTTTGAAAGTAATAGTCGTGGAATCGGCAATTAGAACTGCAAAACAAGCTACAATGGAAAATAAGTCGGCAGTAAATATTCAACATGTAGAATCTGTATTAATACAAATGGTAATTAGTAACACAAATTACTATAAAAATTATGATATTGTTTTTTGTAGATGTTGGACTTTCCATAAAAGACAACAAAATATTAGTTAAATTGTTTTAATACAAAGCCTATATTAGTGACAACAATTAAACACATTTTATAATTGAAATGAGTGCCTACGCACATATTGACTTATACATACCTAATTAAATAAGTATTTTAATGTGGCTGTAAATTATCTTCAATCAAATATGCTATAGGTAGTTTATTGTTTTCTTTGTAACAAAATACCTAAACTCTTGTTAAAAATCAATTAAAATAACTCCATGTCAATTCCTATATCTGTACAATCTTCATAGTTTATTAAATTTCTGTTCATGTTATGTTCACTAGAAAGTTCCTTATTAATATTCTCCATCCCATCAGTACTATTATCGTGACCATCTGTTACTGGAGAAGGAGGAGGATTCTTAACATCTAAATCTTCAGTTTCACCTTCTTCATTTCTAGTTTTTGTTTTTGCTAATTCTTGAACACATAATTCTGCATGTGTTAGTAATTCAGGTAGTTTTTGTTCGCATTCTCGCTTTGATGCAGCTGTATAAAATATTTATTATTAATACACCCTTAACAGATCTATTTATTACGTTTACCAATTTTTTGTTTTATTTGTTGCAATTTTAATTTCCGTTTTGTTCGTACATCCTGTTTATATTTGAACCTTTCTTCTTGGAATATTTCATTTTGTTGTTCTCTTGTTAAATTATTATCGTGTTTTACTAGGAAAAAGAATACACCACCAGGAGTTCGACGTCTAGTTTGATTCTAAAATTTAAAAAACTGTAACTGTTCAAATAATTTTGAATGCCGTTTTAATTTACCATAATGAGCATTCCTCCCCCTGCTTCTATTCTTTTGGTTTCTTTAAAAAGTTCTAATGCCTTTTCTTTTCCTGCTACAGTAACAATTGTACCTAAAGGAAAAAATCCGTTAAATAAAATTCTAAAGATGACATACTTTTTTGGGTAATTGTAATTATTAGAAAATATTTCATTTTTAAAAATTGAAAAAACTAACCACATAACAAATACTTCAAGTTGTACAGTCTTAACAGTATAAATAATATCTATGTAAAAACCGTACAATTTTTCAAATATTAATCTGATTGTTTTGTTTATTTCAAAAAGTTAAAACTGGTTCTTAATAATACTGCAATTCAAAATTTATTGTTTGTTGCTCAAAATCAAAGTTAAGTTCACCAAAAATATGTTTGTAACAATAATAATAATAAAAGAAACATACGAATTAAATCTTCTTTTTCTTCGTATAATTTATTAGCCATGTCCTTAGCTATATCGTCTCCTGAATCCTGAGTAGTAACGTGAACATCTAAAATCATTCTAGGTGAACTATTAACAGTTGCATTTTCGTCATTATTAATTCTTTTATTCAATCGGAGGTGAGATTTATTTCTATCATTATGGGTGCGTTTGTTATTTTTTCTTGGTAGCATATGTGTCGCTAAAGGATATGTTTCTACAGTTCGAGAACGATCTACTTGACTAACATCACAATTAACCAAATTTTCTAACAAAACGTCCTCTTGTAAGTGGGTACTCCAAATATCATATTTTTTTCGTGGATTATTCTTACAATTAACTTTTGTAGGCATAAATTTTAATTTTCGATGCTTGGACTTTTTTGTATCTAAATCGCTATCTGAATCACTGGAAGAATCAAATTCTTCTTCACTCTCTGCTTCTGGATATACCACTGGCAATCTAGTTTGAGTTAAAGTTGAAGAGCATGTAGGAGGTCGTTCTAAAGGGGTGTAGCAGTCTTCTTCCGAAAGAATCTACAAAATGTTAAAGCGTTTAAAAAAGTTACATTATTTCATTTACATACAACACCTCTCCTTCTTCAGTTTCCATTGTAAAATCTATATATGATGTTTTATAATTCAACTAAATAGTCTTCAAATAAAAGTTTAATTTTTTTAAGGTTACAATTTTATAACCGGAGTGAAAGCAACCTAAAAACACATGTGACAACGTCGCATTAGGCGTTCAGATCAACAGACTAAAACACTTGTAAACTAAATTATGGACAAATAAAATCAATAAAAACTTACACAAACTTTATACAAACTTACAAACTTTATACATATAAAAAGATAAAAAATTGATAAATAATATTTAGAGTTAAGCTACCTACCATAATATTAAATTCGATTATTCGCTCAAAAGGGGTAGTTAGCGTTCAAACCCCCACATCTCCTTTTGCGTAAAGATGTCTTAATATGTTAAAAACAATCTGTGAAATGTTTGTCATTAATTGTGTTGCAATGCTCGAAAAACGAGCTTTTTTAGTAGTTCCGGACCAGTTCTAAACAAATCAGAATTGATCAAAATTTTGCCAAAACCACGAACTATAACACGTCTTTTTTTCGAGATTTTACGAAAATTTTAAATCGATTTAAATGTGTGCAGTTTATCATTTCTCCTCTTATTATACTCGAAAACTCGTTTTTCAAGTATAATAATGCAAGAAATGACAAATTACACGTTTTTAAATCGATTTAAAATTTTTAAGAAATCTCGAAAAAAAGACGTGGTTTTGGCAAAATTATGACAAATCCTTAAGTTTTTAAAACATGTCGGAAACTACTTAAGTCATTTTTCAAATATAATAATGCAAGAAATGACAAATTACACATTTTTAAATCGATTTAAAATTTTCAACAAATTTCGAAAAAAAGACGTTTTTGGCAAAATTTTGACCAATTCTGACTTGTTTAGAACGGATCCGTAACTACTAAAATAACTCGTTTTTCAAGCATAACCACGCAAAAAATGACAAACATATCACAGATTGTTTATATCCTTAAGACACCTTTATACAAAAGGAGACGTGAGTGTCGACACTAACCACCCCTTCTGTGCGAATGGTCGAATTTAGTATTATGCTAGGTGGTTCCTTTCTAAATATTATTTATCAATTTATTATTGTTTAAATATAAAGTTTGTGTAAGTATTTATGGATTTTATTTGTTCAGAATTTAATTTACATGTGTTTTAATCTGTCGATCTGAACGAATAATGCGACGTTGTCATATATGTTTTAGGCTGCAAGTTCACTACAGTGATTTTTTAATACATAATCACTCATTGTTTATTTAAATATATTATCGAATTAGTTACCATCCTTGTTATTAAAACATGGATCTATTAAAAAACTAAATTATAAGTGTTTTCATAATTTAATTTAAAAATAAACCAAAAAAAATTGGTTAAAACAATTCCACCACTATTAATAGTATCAATATACAAATATTTCTTTAGCAGAAATTACGGTTTTTTTTATAGAAAACAAATCGTATTTACTAAAAATGTCACAAATTTTCGTCATTTAATTTTTTTTTATAACAACAAATTTCAAGTTCCATTAAAAAAAAAACGTTACATTTAGTAGCAGCAAATTAGTACCAACTGACAGAAATACAAAGTTAATCCCTAAAATAAATATACAGGATGTGTCAGAATGTTGTCATCTAACTTAAGTTAGATAACAATTCCCTTTTTAAAATAATGTTTATAGAGTTCCTATGCACTTTGTTCCTAAAATAATTCAAGAGTGCTAAATATTGAGCTACGACTGGGAAGAAAATATTTTATTTTTAACATGAAATTATCTGGCAACGTTGGTTAACTCATATTAAAATGATTTAACCTCAATTTAACCTACCAAAGTCTAATTTATTATGAATTAATTACTAAAGTTTTTGCTTACTCATTTGCTTATTCTTCTCTAAGCAAAATGTCAACAAAAATTGAATTTGCTGTACAAATGACATGCGATTCTTGTGTACGAGCTGTAGAAAATGCTTTAAAAGACACACCTGGCATTAGGACAATAGATATAAATTTGCAATTAGGCACAGTTGTAGTTGTTACAACGTTAAGCATGCAAGAAGTTCACAAATTGATAGAATCGAGTGGTCGAAAAGCCGTTATTAAGGGTATTGCAGGTAGCCTTGCTGCTGTAGCTGTTATCGAATTTGGTGATCATAATGTTCAAGGAGTTGTTCGATTTGTTCAGATCGATCCAGTTACCTGCATAATTGATGGAACGGTAGATGGCTTAAGCCCAGGCAAATATGGATTGTTTATTCATGAAACTGGAGATATTTCGCAAGGATGTAAAAGTGTAGGAAATTGCTTTATTCCAGATAATTATCGTGGTGGCCAAAATCAAAGGTTATACGGCGATTTAGGAATTGTAATGGCTGAAGATAACGGTAGAGCCGCATTTCGATTACAAGATAATATTATTAAGTTACCTGAAATTATTGGTAGATCATTAGTAATTACGAAATATTCCTGTAAAAATAATAGTTACGATATTGAAGAAAGATTAGCTTGTGGCATTATTGCTCGTTCTTCGGGGTTATTTCAAAATCCCAAAACCATCTGTGCTTGTGATGGTATATCAATTTGGGATGAACGTAACAAATTAAATTCTTCTTTATAAATTACATATTTTTAATACTGAATAAAAACTTATTAACTTTCAACAATAAATATGTAAATGGTAACTGAAATAATTTTTGCAATATATATTTTTAGCAGCAAATAAATGTTGAAATAAGTATGATTTATTTTACCTACATCGTACCTGTCTTAACACAATCACATATTCATTATATTACTGCACTGTTTCTTTTCTTTGGCTATAATATTTTTATTGGCAAGTTTTATTTAATTATAAATACAGTATTTATAACAACAATAGTCATACTTTTAAGGAAAAATGGCACAAATAATAAATTTTTTATCTGGAATAAGGAAGATTACTAAAGTAACTGTTATTTATTGTTTTAAAATATTTATTAACAGTTTGTAAGGATGTGATTAATCGATATCTTAATAATTTTATGCATTTTAATTTTTTTTTTGGCTCTAGCCAAAAAGCAACGATACATTTTTGTATAATTCATGAGAAATGTTAAAAGCTATGCAAACAATAATTCTTTATATTAAAATTAGTTCCTTCTTCTTGACAAATGGGGAGGGGGCTCGGAAGTCAAACGGTGTAAGTCATTATTGTCTTGCCGTTGATTTATGTGGTGTAAGTCCCATTACAATGTTCATACTTTCTGTTCACAAAACGTCACTGGACGCCCTCTTGACTTCTGAACCCTCCAAATGATTGTAGAGGTAAATTATTTTGTAAAGAAAAAAAACGATCTATGGTACAAGATTTGAATAAAATAAGGGAATATCAATCACTTTACTTTTGACTGCTACATGTTGTATTATTTCAAATACTGTTGCTGCATATTATACGTATTGTTTCCCTTTTTTTCTTTTAGTAATTTTTATTAAACTTTTGAATAACTAGTTTTAGGAAAAATTCTAAAAATCAATATAATAATAATAGTTAATGCAAATATCAAAGCAATATTTAATTTTGAGACATGCATAGTTGAGTGAGTAATTGTATATGTTTAAAAAAATTATAATGTAATTAAGCATGTGCAGTTAAGAAAAAAAAACCACTCCATCGCTGCCTATTAACTCTCCATTTTTAGTGCACAAAAAATTAATTACATTAGGTCTGTTCCAACACACCATCAAACCGATTTGCAAACGGTTGAAAACATTTACTGTACCGTTCGTACACCGATTTGAAGGTGTTGGAACAAACCTATTAGGTACCTACTTTACAAAATAATTCACCTATTTATATATTATGTTAAGAAAAAAAACATTAGTAGGTATGTCAGTCAACAATTTTTAGTTTTTATAATAGCTCAAAATAGTATTTACAGTTGTTGCAGTAAAAACTTGTACTTTTTAACTAGATACATAGGAGTACAGACACACATACATGTATATAGACAAATGTTTTGGATGTATATAGGTACAGAAATTTTCAAAAATTAAATAAGAAAACTGTGAATCTAGTGTATATAGGCAACCAAACATACACTATTGGTACACTAATAAAATGAATAAGACAAATATTATCCATTACGTCTACTTGATCTATCTAAATGCCTTAAAATCTGCAACTAAGGGCCGGTTTTACAATTATGAGATATACGTTAGATAATAGTCCTGAAGATTCCTGGAATAACTTTTATGGAAACCATCGTCTCAACAAACACTTCCATAGCAGTTATTCCAGGAATAGCTATTCTGCAATATAAATCATGTTTAGGTTTTTAATAGGTCTGTTCCAACACACCATCAAACTGGTTTGCAAACGGTACAGTTCATGCTTTCAACCAATCAGAATTTTAGAATTTACTCAACTGTCAAAATCTAACATTCTCATTGGTTGAAAGCACGTACTGTACCGTCCGCAAACCGGTTTGATGGTGTATTGCAATGGACTTATTATCAACGAAAGATAAAAATACCGACAAATCAAAATTGTTTTCAACATCTAATTGTCAGTCTATTGATTTTACGTAAGTATCGAATAGAATTGATTTTTAATAGGTACTATAGTCACCCACACCTAGGTTTTGAACATTTCTGAAAATACTGTACATCATGCACATACATACAACACATAAACAGACTGTAGTTATTCTTCTTGACATTTTCTAAATGGTTTATGATGTAAGAAAATGTACTACCCATAGCAGGAACGTCAAACTAACAATCCACAAAGCAATTTCCTGTCAATACACAACGTCACGACTAAAGATTTACTTATATAAATGTTGTGACATAACTGTGCCGGTTAACCATCTGGCAAATGCTATACGCATTTCACATTGAACGTTAACTTCCCCTTTTTAAGCTGTTATGCCACATGGCATGGAAGTACGTTTTTAATGAATTCACGTTTACTAACTGATTTACTCGTTGATTTCCAGTCATTTCGCTCAATTTAAATTGACGACAAATTGTTAGTATATTTAAAATCATATTTAAACGTTATTATGTATTTCTTTGTTTAAAAACATGCTAAGAAATATTATTATCAGTAATAGTCTTTTTCAAATTAAGTTTTTGATAATTCCTCATTGTTGGTGATTCAAAAGGAAGCAAAAATTACCATAGACGATTATAAAATTATTAAAAAAAAAATTTGATTTGAGTTTTAATGTCGAGAGGTACCTAATATGCACCTTAGCACCAATTTATGATACACAATACATTATATAATATCTTATGATAATACATATAATCACTCTAGTTTTCCTTTATATCATCTTATATGTAATTTCAATTTTAAAATGCCACTAAACAAGATAGAATAAATACAGTATGAATTTATATGTACCTATATTATAGAACACATATATGAGAACCACATGTATGGCAAAAAAGCCCAAAAGTATAATTCATATAAAAATAAAATTGGTGTTTAATCACTCTAAATTGATCATTTATAAACTATAATTGAGGCACTATTTTAAAAATATGATAATAGTCCAAGAAAATTAGTTTTTTATTAGGAAAATAATCTAATTCGGATAAAAAAAGATTTTTGGTACAAATATCCTATTAACACATTAAAAGTCCATATCCATTAGTTTTGCTATTTTCATTTTGACATCCAATAACTATAATTTCTGGATAATTATACTAATACCCATATTAATCAGAATACTCCCATTTGTACCAAAAATTATTTTCATCCAAATAAAATCTACTCAAAATGCTAATTTTCCAAGATTATTTATTTCGCGTAATTATGCAATTACCTTAACTTTACGATTTAAAAAAATGAGAATGTAGTCTATTTAAAAACTGTTTGGATGAACGCAAAATATAGAAATTACTTGATCTATTTGAACATGAAAATTAACGATTGATGTTTGATCTGCTTTGCAATAACTCTAAATACAAAAATAAAATCTATATCAGTTATTGTAGTTGTTACTGTACCTGGTTAACGTTAAACCACAGCTGCAGAAAAAATATCACTTGCTGAATCTATTCATTATAAAAATAGGGATATGCACCTGTTTTGCGTGATGTGACAGTGGTTACCATCGAAGATAACATTTTTAAAGCACACAGCACTTTCTCTTATTTTTCTTACTGTAGTTTGGTTTAAGGGGTGGTCTTTCGGATAACTGAAACTTACGTACGACACGCACCAATTCGTAGAAAGCATTGTCTACATTCATTCGCATTTTGCACTACATTCCATATATGGAATTTTTAGTTGTCTCGCTAGTGCTTGCGATTCTTCTTGCCACACTACTCTTTGATGTTCTAAATCCACCTAAAAGTTTTAAATTAATTTAGGGCAATTATAGGATTAGTTTCTTTACCTTATTTCCAACCATAAGCATTGGAAATTCGTCTCGGTCTTTTACTCGCAATATCTGTCTATGAAACTTGAATATTTCATCAAAACTGGAACGTTCCGTGACAGAAAACACCAATAGAAAACCTTCTCCTGATCTCATATATTGTTCTCTCATTGCACTAAATTCCTCTTGGCCGGCCGTGTCTAAAACTACAACAAATAATTCATGTTACTTTAAAATGGAAAAGCTACTTTAGGTCTTATCGTCGAAATAAGTTTATATAAAACGACGACTGATATATAATAACTGATAACAACAACTAATGTAAGTATAAGAAATTCTTGAGGACGACATGAAATTGTGTACCACAACATCGAATAAATAATTAATTCGATATTTTCAACAGTCGTTCATTATTTTTTAATTAATATACTAGAAATAATAATATATTTGTAATAAATATCTATTGCAAGATACCTTAAGGTACCTATAATTAATTAACTGAAAATAAATTTGAACACAAGCAACGACCATAATTACGTATTTTACCGTATTTTTTTATTTATTGTATTGCATTTTTAACCTATTAATTTCAATTTTTTTATGTAGTCAAAAGTTCCAATTTAATAGCAATAAAATAACAACATTTAATTACAAATTAAGATCATGGTCACATTTATTAATTGTAAATAATAGGACGTATAGTTGGAAATTTATACACTATTTCTAGTTATAAATCAATAAAAATGTGTTATTTATCAAACTCAGAATAGTCTTATATTTTATACCTTAATGTTCAACTTGTACTAAATATTTTTAATTTTCAAATTAACTCAATTTTTTGTTTCAGTGGGAAATAATCTGAGTAAGCAAAATTGTGTTAGAACTTACATAAAAATCTTACTAAACGTACTTAGGTACATACACTTTATCCAAACCTATACATAATTCACGTCATCAATAAAAGGTTACTGGATGAAAGCGTTTCACACGATGCTGTCACCTGGTACCTTGTATTTTTACAGTTCTAATAAATTGTAGTCTTTCTTTATGCCAACGTGTGCAAGTAAATCATTTATATGATCATTTCATCATTTGATCATAATCATTTTTATGTCCTTTTCCCAACTTTAAATCGAATTACAAATAAACAACCTAGTGACTGATGATTGATGACGTGAATTGCATATAGGTTTGGATAGGCCGTAAATATTTAATAATGTGGAACAGTAAAAATTCAAATCATGCACCAAAAATTGAAAATAATAAATGAGCATTTGATTATAGAGTCAACTACCATTACGAGTATGTACCTAGTTTTAAATTATCATGTTATGCGTAGATTATAATTATTTTACAATAAATAAGAAGCAGATTTCTTTATGAAAAATCAGTTTACTCGACGAAGATAGTCCGAAATATTGTAAATACCTTTCGTCGTTAAACGAGGATTGGGTACAAAATAAACAAGCTCTATCATAAGCCTTTAGTTCCGTAAACAAAACGTATATGTAGGTACTATTTTTAAACATTAGTAGTGAAGTAATAAATTAAACGATATAGTATTTTAGTCATATGATGGTTTTACCTACTGTCTAATTTTGCAGGGATATCATCTATTACACATTGTTTGGTATATGAATCTTCGATGGTAGGATCGTAGTCGGTGACGAAATAACTCTAAAATACATAAAAATGTTTCAGCAACAGGTTTTTTCGATGGTTGTAGGATTCGTGTAGGATTATATACAAGGTTAGTAATTTCACTCCTTATATAAAGTTTCATGTTCATATGCGAGACACATATTTAAATAAATAATAAAATTTGTTGTTGAAACGAGTTATAACAGAGTAATTAACGTAAAAGGTAAAATATCGTATTACAGACCTGGATAAATTGCAAAGTTATTGCAGATTTTCCTACACCTCCGCCGCCCACGATCACTAACTTGTACGTTTGGGAATAACTTTGTCTATCATTTACTTTCGACATTCTTCAAAATGTATAATAAATATTAATTTTTAACTCAATTCGATAACGAATATAAATAGGCAAAGTATATTTAGCACAGACCTACAGAAATTAGTTACGTTACGCCTACTTGTACGGTCAAAGATAAACTACAATGAAGTTTCCGATTCAATTTCGTAGTAGTTTGCGCGCATGCTCATATTCAAGGCGGTACACTTCCCACTAATTTAAAAATATAATGAAAATAATCTATATTGTACAACTTGTTTTATTTTAAATTCGTATAATGTTTATAATTTTTATTTAATATTTTGCCTATTTATATTATGATTTGATGTTATTTATTTATCTATTTTTATTTAATAAATTTAAAATCTACGGTGTAAGATTAATATTATTAATTATTAAAATTATTAAAGTGCTGTTTATTTACAATCAGATTACATCAAGTAGGACGACGCCCGATTTTAATATTCTTAGAAAATATATAATCATTAAACCACATTGTTTAAACCATTTTTAAAAATAGATTGACTAATAACATTCTGCAATCATACCTACATTGTTTTGTAATTTATTAGAAAAATCAAGTTGTTGAAATTCACCAGAAAAATGCGTGTATAGTTAAAATAAATTCAAAATAACGTTAAATTGTTATTATAATGATATATTAATATGATACTATAAATCAAATCAAACCAAGAATATCTGCTGTTTTACCTGAAAAAAGTAACTCGACCTGATGGTGTGAACTCATGCAACCTGTCTCTTCTTTGGGTTTTCAGACCGATACGATTACTTGTTTCGGGTGACCTGCACATGCAGTCTCTCAATTTAAAACGTGTAACCGAATCATATTAAGGATATAAATGAGCCAATTTATTATTTATTGCCTTTATTGAACATACTTGTGACAAAGCATTAAGTATCTGAATATATTTACCTACACGAGTGCATATACACATATACATAAATAACAAATATAAATTACCTTTTTTTAAGTTAAATTAAATTGTGTAACTTAAAAACCACATATCACATTTTCCAAAAAACTATATGCTATTTAAATAAATAAACTAATGTTTAAAGAGTAAATTTTTGACTTTAATTAGAAATCACACTATGGGTAAAAATTCTTATTTAAGTACACGGTCAGTTGCACAATGTACTTACGATATTACATGGAAAATAGTTGTTAAAATATTATAAATTGATATTATTAGTACAAAATGTTAATAAAGATTGATTAAAATAGCTAAATTGTCTAGTTTCACAAAATGCACGAGGTATTTCAAGCCGACAATTTTTTTTAATTATTTGTGAGAGCATCAGCCGGGGGTGAACTACATTGAGAAATAAAATGTTTTGCACTAATCATTTCAATTACATCAACTTATTTATATATATATAAAAAAAATAATAATAATTACTTCATACATCTAATTAATACCATAGTTAAATTGATCGGAATATCTATTGGTATGTTTAAATATCACAATACCAACAGTCATTAACTTGAAAACTAATACTTTTTTATTACATTTACTAACTTCAAAATAGCTAATTAAAAATCACACAAACGTTATTAGATATTCCTAAAGGTTACATCAAAAGCTATACTTACTGGTAATTTTTAATATAGCTAAATATGGCAAATTGTATATAGTAGGTAACTATGGGAAAGCATTAAAGTCATTAATTAGTTCGAGCCATATTATATCTAAAATAACATCACAATAAAATGAGCACAACACCAAAATTACTGTACCTACTATTAAAATATCATCATTGACTAAGCATAAACAGGTGTCAACAAAACTTGGGCCCAAGCTGTTTATTTTGTATTATTTCTTAAGTAATTACAATGAAATTTGGTATATGTAATATTCAAAGTGACGTGGTTTTTAGATGCAAGATGCAGTTTTTTAGCACTTATAATTTTGCCAAAATACCCTACTTTTCTATTTTAAATAAAACACAGTCTTATTCTGCATATACCATAAATATAATTTAAAACTAGCATAATTCCTAAAAAAAACAGTTTCGGAACGTTAGCATTTTAATATTTGGTTTAGCTCTATCAATTATCAATTTATTTATTACATATTCGCCACTATTCGAAAATATAATAAGTTGCATAAAATCAAAAATCTAATTGTACGTGGGTTAAAAATTTATTTTATGTCACATAAATTGAATATTATATATATATATAAAATTTCATTTCTGATATATCGACGACTAAAAAATAAAAGGGGTAATTTGAGTTTTGTCAATTACCTTCTGGTATAAATGTTTAATTTGTAATAGGGATGTAACATTTGCATTAATGTCTAAGTTTAAATATGATGACATTTAAAAATAGATTTTAATATTCTCAACCAATAATAGTTTCCGTTACATCAAGCTCTTGTAAATTAGGAATTGGATCTCGCCAGTACACAAATTGAGAGTAATCGTTGGCCGCTTCCAATAGAGGTGGAAACAATTGATCCACATAATTACTCATGCTAGAATAGCTGAAAAAGAAAAAATATTTAAATACGTACTTGGGAGATTATTATCTTTTATTAACTCTAAAGCTCACGCACACTGCCAATGTAATAACCATACCTTGGCATAAATAGCTGAAAAGGTTAATAAAAACAAATCAATATTTTTTAGTCGAGTTAATCGAAAAAATGTCACATTTTGGTTAGGTAATATTGCGGTAAGCTCCCATTTGTTAATTGCCACAATCTCAAAATACAATCGAAATAATGCACATTAAAGCCGAAAAATGTGAAATAAAAATCGGCAAACTAACATTAATAATCTTACCATTGAAGAAAGTACCTATGACTTCTGGAAATCTCGGATAATATTTAAATTTAAAATCCATAAGTACAATATTGCTTTTGTATGTGCAGACCTCTGCATTAATTTTTAAATTCAACATATGCACTTGTATAAAACATGCAGTACATATACATTTTTTGGTAAGCATATATTATTTATATGAAAAGTTTTCTTGTAAGAATAAAATAAATTTATTGTAATAAAAAAATGGGCATGTATAATAAAATAAGTGGATATATTAACACATCGACATCCATATTTTTAACATCAATCTTTTCATTGTTTTTATGTCATTTTTTTTAAAAGAATATTTATAATGTATGTACTGTATTTGATTAGAAGTTTAAAAAAATTATGCAAAATTGGATATTTATAGTAGACATGAAATTACAACTAAGCCAACCATAACATCCTGGCAGATGTTCCTTGTTTTAAACTCAAAACAAATATGAATAATATAAATTGTACTTTTATAAATGACCAGATGTCAACATATTAATTAGCTTCTTACCAAAAATATTAATAAACACATATTAAATTATAATTATATTATAATTATCAAAACGTGCAAAGTCTTTTTTGTATCAAGCAACTTAAATTAAACATGCAACAAAATGCATATGTTGAATAGTCGCCAGAAGATAATAATAACTATTTCTTCAACTACATTTATTTATATAAATAAATTTTATATATATATATATGAAAATATAACTCTTCAAAGTAAAATTTACTAAAATACTATTTCATCACAGCTGACGTTAAAATTACGTTAAAATTTACTAAATATAATTTTGAAATTTTGTATAATATTCCGATTCGGATGGTTGATAATAATAACTAGAATCGGCATCAAAACTATAAAAATTGTCTTTAACATCATCATCAGATTTAGTAAGTTTATTTAGAAGGGGCGGAAATACATCATTCACAACCAGAGATTGGCCCGAGTAACTGTAAACATGAAAAGAAGCCACTTAGAAACTAACAATTTTTTTAAAAAAACAAATAAAAATATTGCCACTGAAACATGTTTTACATAAACATGTAGTAATTAATGCTACAATAATTAATTGCTACTTTTAATACAATAATAATTTTGTGAAATCATTGTAACACCTTTATAATGATTTATATTAAAATTATTTTAAGGCGTTTCTAATTTTTGTCTATTGTTATAACATGTATAAAGCAATCAAAATTATAACCTATTATAAGCTCTTATTAAAAATTATTATATTAAACCTCTGACCCAGCTTACCAATTTATTAAAATTAAACGGCTATTAGAAATTGCTTATATTTCATTTTATACCGGGAGTATAATCAATATATTATAAATTATCAATTTATTTTAGAAAAGACCGACCTATTGAGATTCAATAGCAATATTGCAGTCAATTAAAAAAAAATAAATCAAACATTTACCTCGACTGGAAAGTTTGGGTTAGCTCATGTTTCAATTCTCCTTTATGGTTAATTGTAAAAATCCTGACAATTGGAATGCCTACAGCTCTATATGCCCACACATCCTATAAAATAAATACATAAACATTAACTAAATATAAATATTATACAATTATAAATAAACCAACATTTATCCTATTCCCATAGCCAGCATAAAAAGGATTAGAATCTGGTGGAAATAAAGCTCTAATATCGCTCATGCACGAAATTTTAAATTGTTCAGGTTTCTTTTCAATCACCTCCCTATAAAGAATTTAATTAAATAGATTATGGAATAAAATTAAAATCGTTTAAAATTTTGTGTTACCTGTGGAAAGCGGTGATAAGGGAAGTTGGATTTAAAAGCATGGGCCCGTCTGGCATATTAAGATCGCCTTGTTTTATGGACTTGAGATATTCACGAGTAATTCGAGCTTGACCTATAGCTCTAGCACTAAGGTATAATAATTTATATCCGTTATCTTTTATTTTATTGAACAATTGTGCTACTCCAGATTGAGCCCAATCCTTACCAACAATGGGCAAAATATGACCCAGAACATCAGACCTGTTTAGAAAGCAAATGAATTAAATAATTATTCGTAACAAAAAATTTATTTTTACTTTGTGATAGTTCCATCTATGTCCGATATTACTATTTTGTCGTCCCATTTCCATTTATATATATGGCATTTGCAACGAGTTGTTCCTTGGTATGCCGTTGTAACACTAAATTCAACTTCGTTCGTACCATCACGAAGATTGAGCTTTTTCTAAAATAGTTGAAACCATAGTAACAACTAATATATTTTAAAATTCAACTTTTTAACTTTACATATTTGTTATTTAAAAATATCTGTTGTTTCGAAAAATTATCAAGTTAAAAGTGAACGTTTAAGATTTTAGTGTTTGCAGATATGATATAATAACTACAGTTCCCAATCAATTTAATACTCACAATTTGCTCCGAACTAAGTCGTAAAGTTTTTCTGCATTTATCAGATTTATCAGACTCTTGAGAAATATTAACAACATCCTCGATGTGTTTTTCTTCAACAACTCCCACATCTTTACCATGATCACTACTGGAACTTTGAGAACCGTAATAACCATCTTCAACTGTTGCAGAATTAATAACAACTAATGAAAAATGAACAGCATTAGAGAAACAATCAATTTTAAAAGCAATTTAAAACATTAACAACAAAAGACACGATAAAAATACCGCCTTGTATATTTTATAAGAGGTTCTTCTCAAAATTTTGACTTGACCTAAAATTTTTAGTTTTCACCCTAAACTACGAGAAACGTCGATTCTTCTCACCTAAAACAAAGCACGAAATGATAAGATGCACGCGGTATCGTCGAGTTAGACAATTTGCAAAATTTCGAGAAAATCGCCTTATTATATATAGTCCACGGTTTATTCTTTGCAAAATTTTAAGTCGACCTAAAAAAATTTTGTATCGATCCCGTATTGCAAGAAATATCGATTTTCACGTAGAACATGACAAACACGTTTTCGTCGAGTTTGAGTTTTTGTAAAATTTTGACATGACCCAAAACTTTTTGTTTTGCCTCCGCACGTACGTCGAGAATATCGATTTCCACGTGAAAAACGCGCATGAAATAATGAATTAAATGCGTATTTACCGAGATTGAGTTTTCGCAAATTTTCGATATAAAAGCTTTATTTATAGTTCACGTTTCTTTACAAAATTTTGACCCGACCTAAAACTTTTAGTTTCGATCCTGTACCACAAGAATGGCCGATTTCCGCAAAGCGAAGCTCAAAACAATGAAATGCACGCGATATTTAGCAAAATTTCGAGAAAAACGCCTTAGTATTAAATTTGCGTTTTTCGCAAAATCAGAATAAATATCTATCTACTTAATCCCAGGCAAGTACCTACCATCCATTTTTAAATGATATTAAAAAATTAAAACATAATACCTGGAATATCAATATTTGTATTCTGCACTTCGTCAATTACAACACTAGTGGATTCTTTGGTTTCTTCAGTCTTAGGTGCATCGACATTTATTGCAGCATCAGTTGAGGAAGGTATTTCTCTAGCAGCTCGACTTCGTCTCCAGCCCCACCAAGAATAACTTTTAGATTCTGGCTTTGATCTTTTTTCTTTTGTAGTTGTAGTCGACATATGTAAATTCATTAATTGATCGACTGTAGACTACAAATAAAACAATAAATTTGACAATAATTATAATGATAAATACAATGTATTTATATTTAAAACAATTTGAAAAGTACATACTTGGGGTAAAGGTCTTTGGTAAATCAAAATACTTGTAATGATCGGTATGGCAACTTTCCAATTGTAATATTTATCACGAATTCTCACTACGAGTTTAGACGATTCCAAAATAGTTGGATTATTACACAAATCTGGAAACGCTACTGCATTGTTGTTGAAGCGTTCATCTGTTAGTTCAGTATCCCAACCACATAACGACAAAGTAATATCGCACATATAAACTTGAGCTCTACAACGATAGATCATTCGTTATAGCGTTTGGTCAAATTAAACATACCTACGCTTTGTGTTCCTCAAAATCGGAGTCAATAGATTTGCAACCTTCAGCACTATTCGGACTTTGAGTTAAAGATGGGCCATTTCCAGATTCACAATCCATGTCTACAAATTAAACATAATATACAGTAATAAATAAAACGTGTACTATTACGATCACTAAACGGTAATCTTTTAAACAAAATATAACAACAATAATCTACCTGCATTCTTTTTTTCTTGAGTATTGGTAAAATAAAGTGCAGCTACTTCTGGATCTATTGCTCCAGAACTCAAGTCGGCAAGATAAACGCCATCACTGCTGCTATTTTGCCTGTTATGTTTCATAAATGAAAATACACTACTTAACATAGAATTATGCTGAGCTTGAGTAGGAGTAGATCCAATATTTTTATCAGAAGCAGGAGACGCGCCTTGTGGTTTAGAGATCGGAAATTCTCCCCAAGCCCAGCTCTGCTGAACTTCAATTTCTTTATCTTCATCTATAAATGAATCAAACATAAGTAGGTACGTTACCGGTACCTACCCGGTCGTTTTACACACCTTTACGATTTTTTACTTCAAATTCGGTATCGGATAAAACGCCCTCGATAGTGGTAGGTGATGCTGGTCGGGAGTCGCCAGGTCCCGACGTAAGTTCGGTATCACTAAAAAAGTGAAAATCGGGATCTAAAACCTTACGATTGCTGCTCGTAGATACAGTTTCCGACACTCTAAAATGATTAAATTGTGACATTACAAACAAACATTAGTTCGATATATCTGCGCTTACTGCAAATCTCTTAATTCCGGTTCGGACACGTTACTATCTAAAGAACCGGGATCGGTACCTGAATCGACCGTCTTTAATTCGGTCCCAGCATCTGTTGCTTCGACAGAAACAGAGGGAGGTTCAGAAGCCGAACTTTTTCGTTGTGAATTTTTTTTCTTCATGACAGACTTTTTTCGTCTTCTTTTCTTGCCATTCTTGTTTTCGCTAATAGAATCCTCATTCTTAACAGGCATTACGACGGGCATGGTATCTGGTTTAGTTTCGTCGTTCAGTTTTATTTCCGTTTCTAAACTATCCATTTGAAAAATGGTTTCAGAAATACTATTATCTTTACTAATATCTTCTGTACTAATTTTAGTGGTATTTCCCGAAGGTAAAGATAAAGTTAATTCTTCGGCAGAATTTTCACCTAACTCTATATTTCCAAGTCCAATTTGTCTTTTAATAAAGTCTTTTGCCGAAAATCTATCATCGATACTTGTGTGGCGGCGCTTTGTATAATCATTAACTTCGTTTACAAAAACCGGTGTTTTAGTTTCGCTTAAATCGAGACTATTTCGTCGCCGACCCTTTTCAATAAAGATTAAAATAAGATAGAGATTCTTAAAAAATACCACTATATAATTTAATATACCTTTGAGGCATACAATTCTTCAAATTCTATGGGAATAGGCGATGTTGCCAAATGCTCGGGAATTTCTTCAGTGTCAGAATCTTGAATTTCCTCCACAAAAAATGCTTCGCCACTTTCGCCTAGTTTCATATGAATATCTAATGGATCTCCATTTACTTCGATATCGACCTTAAAACATTTTCATCTTTGGATACATTTTTATTTTATAGATAAGAATAAACACGGAATAAATTGCTATTTAATTATCAAATAATTTGCCGAAATAAAAACAGCATAACCTTAAGTGTTCTTCTATTTTTTGTCATTTTTTTTTAGTATTCTAAGTGCGGCGCAAAAGTAAAGTACAAAAGGTCCGTAATGAAGGGGTATTCGTAGTATTATAGAGTGTGCCGCAATTTCGAAATTTTGCTGTCGAATCTCGCAGCTTGATAAAAACAATTCGCTTTCACTGTAACAGATTATTATGATTTGCAATATCACGATAAACATTAATTTTGAAAGTTTTACTACAATAAATTGTTAATTCGTTTCGATGTGCGACCATGACGAAAGAAAGCGCTAAACAGAATTTTAAATTGTCACCTATTTTAACGATTTGCCATCTAGATAACTAAATCGCCGAATGCAATAATAGATAAGGTATTTATTACCTAACGATAAGATGGCAGGAAATTTTAATAAACTAAAAGGCGTCCTAGATAATTACCTACATATTAATATAATTGTTTCGTAAAAATTCCGATATTTACATTGTATAAAGTAAAACACAATGTAAAGGAGTCGATCTCGCGCAGTGAGCGCGATCGTTTCTTCCAATCTGCCATTCTACAATAATTGTTGTACATTTGCGAATAATATACGTCTATTTATAAGTGTCCACTTTCGTGGGCTAAAATTAAAGATTTGGATGCAAATATTAAGTCTCCGTCGACGGTTTTTAAATGAAACGAAATTCGGGACATTTGAAAACTGCCCGCAATACAGACGTGCGTAAAGAAGCGCGGATTTCATTGTAAAATATCTAAAAAACATTTGTTTTTTGGAAAAAATTGTAACATGTTGTTGAAGTCCCCTAATAAATTAATCAACAAATAATAAATATTAATTATTCATAAATCAAAATAAATGATAATCCGAAGATGTTTAAGAGATCTTGAAAATATAATGGGCGGGTAAAATTTTCGACCAAATTTTGCCTGGTCTTCAAAGTCCAAATTTAAATAATCTATAAATAAACGATTTGAAAAGCTCTATAATTTTCGCGACTTAAATTGCCATATTTAGAATCCACAAAAATTAATTTTGAACAAACGTACTCGTATCAACGTCATTTCTGAAAAATAACCTGCCGGGTATCAATATTTTTCAAATAGATATCACCCCATGTTATAAGTAAACCTGACCTTAAATTGTTAATTTTACGAATAACAAAATGCGTATCCATAATTAAAACCTAACAACATATGGAGAATTATAAACTACAAAGAAAATCATATAAGTACCTACATACTTATGGGTAATTAAGTTTGTGTCATATATAGAAGAATCTAAATGCACCAGTAATAAATAATATGCTCTTCCACAATTATTAAATAATATTATGTTCCATTCGATCTGTTTTTAAGTCCCGCTTATGAACTTGACAATTTGAGAATGATCGACCGCAGAGGTTATTTCTCTAATATGGCACGAACTATAATAATCGTAAAAATATTTTTATAGGTAAAACCCCAATAATCATAACAGAATAAATATTAATCGATAGCTTGCGTTTATGGAGACATTTTTGTTCTGTTAATTTGCATCGCAGTTAATGAAATTAATGTTGGTCCCGTTATCACACCGGATGTTAATGTAGTCCGTTTTTCCCAAAAACCCAAAGCATCTATCAATCCATAAATGGTAGTTTTGGATTATTTCGTTCATAAAGGAGATAAATAACATTAAAACGAAATGCATTTAAAATCTGTTGCGCGAATATTTAAAAATTTTAATTAATATAATTTCCTACATAAAATAAAAGAAAGTTTATTTATTTACGAAAGTTAAAAACGCCCATTGTTTTTACAAATATAAGTAGGTAATATAAAAACGTAAACAAGTAAAATGAAATAAAGCATTCCAATTTATGTACATTTATAAATAAATATCGCAAAGTAAACTGTATAATAAATAACAGAACGTTCAATTTAAGTATTTATGTATTATATATGTATTCGCGGCAAAACTTAGAAATAAGGAACATCATTTATTTGTATTTCGTATTATCAAATTCATTTATTCTCAGTTTTCTTAGCATTTGCGTTGCAAATTATTTTAATTATGTACATACTGTAACTACAATTATATATAATATACCAAATGTTTTACCATTATTTTGTTTATATAAAAAAAATATTTATAGGAATGTTCATATAAATTGAACATTAATTAATATCTATGTAATTTTATTTATTCATTGAACTGCACTAAAAGTCGATGAATTTTGTAACTCCATAAATTAACATTTTAGGTTGTAAATTTTGAATTGTTTTTAATTTAATAAGGACCGAAACAGTTATTTTTAATCTATACGAATACAGTTAGAAACAAACTAAATAATTTAAACGATTTTAAACATATTAAGCAAATACTTCTAAAATCTGAACAGTGCAGTTTAAAAAATAGGATCCTCGGGTATATTGATATTAATGATTTTAATTACTTATTTATTTTACTGATTTAAAAAACTGTGTACAAATCCAAATCAAATTCAAATTAAGTCTATTTAGAAATGTTAAAACAGTTTTACTGGTATATTCATTTCTTAAAATTCTTCACACTATCATCAGTTTTATATAAAACGGGAGTTCGTATCCTATTAGATTTAATTCAATCGATTTTATTTGCAAATATATAGGTACTCCTATTATTTTTTTTAAGTATTGCAAACATCAAACAGGAAGAAAATGGAAACATCTCCACACATTAAAAATATATTATTAATTAAAAAATGTTAAATTCCGAAATATAATAATAAAAATGTTTTAACAAATACACGATAAAAAGGGCAAAAACAAATAGGTACCTAGTATGTATTTTTTAGATTTTGAGTATTTTTGAAAATTAGTAGGTAATACTTTTATTGTAATTTTAAAGATTTAGAAATTAATACGTTAGACAATGTTAAGCAATAGTCTAATGAACCGATTAAATCGCACAGAATGCAATACAAAAAAGCTGACTTAAAATAGAACAACCTTAAATTAAAATTTGATTGAATCATAATAACATATTGTAAATTGTTATACTGTTCGACTTCATTACGTATTGGTGTTAATAACATTTTTTAATTTTGAAAAGGTCATCTGGAGTGCGGACGAAGAATTAATCAGTTGAGCGCATTATTATTTTAATTATTAAAAATAAACGAGCCGCAGTGTGGTTTTACTGAATGCAAAACATATCACAATATTATCGTTCAAAACATTATACAATCAATTAGCACACAAATAAACAAATTTCAGCAACCGAAAATAACATACAAAATAACCGAACTACATGTCACGGCCGTACATATTTTCATAACAACCAAAGTTCTTGGCCAATAGGAAATCATTATGGATGATTTTAATCATCAATTAATTAATTGTTTGTTAAACTTTTTGTACAACCGGACCTAATGTATCGAACATTGCGGGGTCAAATTGTTAATAATATACAAAATGATATAAATTATTAGTAATCTTATCGTTTTTATTGATTGTCGAAAAGGAAATAAAACAAGATGAGAAAGAGTCCCTATATATAATATAATTATAAGTTCCTATAAATGTTTTTCCCCTGTTGAGATATTCGCCACTAAAGTTAAAGAGTAAAATCAGTTTTTTAAATAACATTTCTAGTTTTTGGTGTACGAATATGGTTCATTTTTCGAAATTAAACAAGATTCACCTTTTTTTATTCCAAAATGTCCGGGGAATCCTAAAATGTTAAACTTTTAATTACATCTTAAATCACTGAAATAGTTTAAAGTTACAAAAATTAGGGGTCGTGTATCCTTGGCTCTACTGAAGTGATACCAAAAAAACAATCGCACCATTTTAAAGATCTTAATTTATTACGCATGTAAACCAAAAATTATTAAATTCCAACAAAAAATAAACATGTTATCGAAAAAAAATTGACTTTTACTCTTCAACTTTGAGGGGAATATTTTAACAGGGGAGCGCTGTTGCGTAGGGAAAATATGTACCTATAGGAAATTGTAACATTATTTTGACGTGAGACGTTCCCGAGAGATTTTTTACCATTTCCTGGACGTCCCGTAGTTAGTTGTAGGTAATAATTGTTTAAACAATGCAAATACTCGAGTGCGCCAACCGGAATGTTTCGATTTTAAATATGCGATGTAGTACATATAACAAACATTTTAAAATAAGTTTAATCAAAATCGGTTCTGTTCTTGTGGGGTTCCGAAGTAAAATAAAAATCTAATTTGAGTCGACTAAGTTCGTTTCACACGCTCCGGTTTGTCCCGGATAAAGAAACGAAACATGTAACTATACCGCAGCCCTCACACCGATACCGATCGTGACCGGAAACCAGGCGGCACCCGGAAGTATCTACTAGAGACTCGAGAGCCGGATCCGGTTCCCGGATCTCTAATGGTACAGGTGGCGTTGTAGTTGTTTTCACACGATCCGGCCGAACCGGGCCGGCACGTCAATCGTCGATAATCTGTGCACTGCAATTCTATCACTTTTTTAATATAATGGCAAGTGCGAATCAAATAGATAGCGAATTATTAATTACCTGAGTTGAAGCCAGGCCTCAAGTCTTCAAACGCAATCTTAAATAAACCCCTTTCTTCTCTATAATTGTTAATTGGTGAACCCAGTGAATTCGACCACGTCTTTTCTGACGACGGCGGCACCGATGCACAAGCCACATGGCCGAGTAGTTGTCCGCGATTCATGATAACAACTGAACGAAATTTTGAACTGATTCATTTATCCGATATATTATTACCACCTGTGCCGGTGTGTGTGAAAGTATAATCTAAACTAGGCCGGTAGCTCCCGGGCCGGGCGAACCGGAACGTGTGAAACTAGCCTAAGGCTAGGTATAAAAAATTAAGCTTACTGTTTAAATAAATTCAAGGTTATGATGATCATTATCCTATTTATGCAATACAATGGGTCTGATCGTTTGTAGTAGATACTGCACTAATCTGCACTCGAACAGATGGCCAAATTGTAGGTAATTTGCTCTGCTTTATTTGTAGTTTTTTTTTGCTTCAAGCTATTTGTAAAAATCCGACCGCGCACAAGCCTCGGTATCGAATTTTCATGTCGCATGTCAAGAAACTACATATTAATAAATTTTTCTCGACAGAAATACATTTTTCGAAAAATAATATTTAAGAGGGAAATTTATAAGAATTTTAAAATAAAAATTATCACTTTTTTTTCAATTATTTCGAAAACGGTGCATCCTATCGAAAATTATAAAGAGACACGACCGGTAAAGAATTTTACGCCGATTCCAAAATATATTTCACATTACCGATCCGACGAGTAATAACGGAGATTATAATTTTTTAGTTTAGTTTTTGAACGGCTGCGATTTTGAAACGGGTTCGTCGATTTGGCTGGTTAACGAACTTTTTGGAATTTTTTCTCGGTGCAACTCTGAACAAACAAACGAGCAGACCTAATAAGTAGATGTATTAAACATCGGACGAAATTAAAAACATTGGAAAAAGCAGATTGTGTATTATTTTGACTACTGAATCTGAACTTCGTCACTATTAAATAAGGTCGACGCTGTTAAGATGACAAACAAAATTATGACCAATATTACGCTTATCTTTTTTTTCAAAACTTGTTTCAATATAGCATGAAATAACAAATTGCATCAGTTCGCCTATATCAAAATTTTAGAATTCACGGATCTCCGTTGTTTTATTTGTCATCCGATTAGTAACATCGATTTTATCACAATAACTTATATAAAATAAATAAACGTTCTTTTTATTTTTGATAAGTAGGTAGATGCGTTATTTTGGAAATTATAAATGTTTTATTCAACTAACGTAATTAATACCTATACGTTATTCACGATAGGTTCCAATGCACAGGTCATGCATAAAATGTTACTAAATTGTATATTTATAATATTCGGTTTACAATTTTGATCATGGATATTCTACTGATGATTTTGCCACACATATGACATGGTGGCAAAGAACTACTGTAAAAATAAGAGGTTTTGTTGATGACGAGATTGGAAACCTATCGTGAATAAAATATATCCGTATATTATGGATATAATTTGATTTTATTGCCTAATAAGTATCTTCGATAAACATACACAATAACTGATACGGATTTGAGAGGAAAAAATAATATTCGAGAACGTTATTTATTTAATACCGCAATTACGTATCTATTACTCACAATCAGTAGATTTTTTTAATTATTGTATTTCTTATCTGTCATACAAAAAGCACCTTAAAAAATTAATATGTATTCTAAAAATAGTTTTTTTGTGGTTTTGTCTTTTTGTATACCTACACACCACTAACCATATTATTACAATTTAATTAAATTCAAAATTTTAGCCAGTTTTCAGATATTCAATTGTGCAACTTAAAAATTATTTAGATAATGAATTAAGTAATTAATTAAATGTTTGGTTATAATTTATTGTTACCATTATTTGTAACGTGTTTTGCTTAATTTGCATTATTATTATTTCTTTTGTTACACCATATAAATAAACTTTAACGTGAGTTTGAATGATTTTCATTTCAAAAAAGGACAACATGAGTTAAACATTGAATATCTTTACTTGTATATTACCATAAACAATTCTATTATTCTACTGTAATGAAAAACCAATGCAATACATTACGATAAGGTACGATACGATAGGAAGGATATGAGTACCTATACACGTGTTAGTACAAAGAACGTAGTAATGACTAGATAACTAACAATTTGTAGTTGAAAAAAGTTTGAATTTCAATTTATATAGCTGTAAATATGCTCGTCAAATTAAAATCAAAATAAAAAATGGGAGTAATTAATAATAACAATGGATATTTCACAATATTTAAAAATTTTAAATGAAAGCTACTGCGATTTTAATTTAAAAAAAAATGTAGGTACCTAGATGTTATCGAATACGAAAGTGAATTTAATTGTTCTTATTCTCATACTATATTTATAAAATTTTATAATAATAAATAAAAATAAACTTACGATTTTTTCTCTGCTCCTTAATACTCCAATTTTTCCAAATCTAACGTGAAAAGGCGAACAGTTATAAGTTCCATCGGATTGTTCGACAACAATCACGTCTATGGCACCCGTAAGGGTGGCGCCATTAATATCATTATAAAAATCTTTAAAGTTGGAGATAAATCTCCCAATGTAGTTCATTCCATGCATCACGATTTGTTCTTTTTTATCCTTGTTCGAGAAACTTTCCAAATTCTTCATATCTCGGTTCCCATTTCGAGGAACGATCAATTACAATTCCAGAACAAGTTTAAAATTTAAACGACCGCGGAACTTTTTAAATAATTCGAAACGCGTTTAATTGTCTATCGGATTTATCACAGGTTACTTGATGAATTTAGCTTGAAACACGCAGTATACCGACTGAGAACACAACATTTACGGTCCTATTAATATCTGCCACAAACCATTGTGCAAGTATGCTGCGTCGCAGATTATCAAAAACTGAAACAAACAAAATAATCGAATTAATTTATTTTAGTAGTACACATTTATATTTTTTTGTTTGAAATATTTACGCACTACTAAACCTTTACGAATAATTATATTGTGAAAGACCAGATGACATAAACTATACATAGTATAAGTATGTGTAATCTTCCTATACACTGATAAGAATTATTTTCCAAACATTTTGACTTTCAAATGGTAATATTTAAAAAAACTTATTTGACTACGAATTAATTTACGTAAAAGTATAGTATTGAATAATTGTAAAAAACAAAATCGCAATGTTTCAACAATGTTTATAATATTGCATAATTATGATAAACTGTGAAAAGCGAATGTATATAGGAGATAAATAAATAATTATTTATTCAAGCATTAATGTACACCTAAGGATTTCAAAAGTGTTATTCTGGAAATAAAGACAGCTAATAATAATATTATATTTTATTTATGTATTTATCTTTTTCTCTTTCTAATAATAATACAAACTCGTAAATCACGAGCGCTTATTATTATTATCATTATTTAATTAAACAAAGGATTAAATAATTAAGAAATAATTATATCTCAATATTAATAATTATACCTACCTATTAATTATTTACATTTTTATATGTTCCGCTTTACAATTTTAGAAAACAATTTGTGTATCCATGACATAAGTACCTCTCTAATTAGTTTTATAAACAAAACAAATATTAATTATCTTTTTTTTTAAATCCATTACGATACCTATTATTTATCCTACATTTAAGGTACCAGTACTTACACATTAAAGCATTATATAGATAGATATTAAAGAAAATTTAAAGAAAAAAAAACAAAATTCAATCGAGTTTTGCGTTTTGACAATGAAAATTAAAAATATCAAAGTAGGTAATCACATTACGCAAATTAATATATAATGAAAGAAAAAAACTGATTTTAAAACAAATTTCGATAACTTATTCCAACATATAATTATTATAAAATAGTAGAGCAGAACATCAAATATATTTATTTATATTCGACCTTGCAATGACGCCGGGCAACGCGTGGACATGTCTCAAAACTATGTACTGATAAAACGACACCTTGCAACGTTTATTATTTTGACCCGCAGGCAAAACTGTTTGTTCAAACGCGCCAACAAAACAGAAGTTGCCCATAAAATAAATTGTAGGACTCTCGTCCGTAAAAACAAATTTTCACGAAAGCAACGACTCCCGCGCAAAATATATATGTTGGAAAAACTCAATTTTAAACATGGCAACTTGACAAATTTAAACAGTCAAATGGGTTTTAATTTGTTGTTTGGGTCTCCCATTACTTGCATTATTTATTAAAATAGGCAATATTAACAAGCTCGTTTCCATATCGTCATTAATTTTATTGTAAAAATGTTTCGCGTGGAGTCTCAATATCGTTAACAAATTTTTCACTTTTTTTTCATATTCATCAATAAAACTAAATAGTTAATTTTAAAGGTTGACTATTTTCGGGATTAAAATTGTAAACACCTACAACATCCGCTTCTTATAATTCATCGTTGGAACACATAATAAAAAAAATCATTTTGAATTTGAACTCAAAAATCTTGTTCCGATAAAATGGTAAAAATATTCGATAGGTGCAGCCGTTTTGGAGCACAACTTTTTGACACTTTCCTTCCAACTAGTAAACTTATTCATACATATACACGGTGACCGACATAAAGTTGGACACTAATGGAAAACTTTTTTATTTGAAATTTGAAAAAATTTATATATTTTATGAAAAAAGGGACTATAAACTTCGTATTTGACATCTTACAATTTTAAAAACTTTTCTAAATAAAATTTTTGTGAATTTTCAAAAATAAGGGTACTTTACTCTCGAATCGATTTCATATTTTTGAACGTCCCTCGTATACAAAAGATTATATTCAAATTTTAGAATGTGCACTTTAATTTGAAACTATGCAGAGATTTTTATGAATAATAAAATATTCTGAGAAATTTCAAATAAAAATGTTTTCCATTTGTGTCGAACTTTATGCCGGCCACCGTTATAGATACATTTAAGTTTGAAATGAATAGAAATGTTATATTTAAATTATCGTGGAGTTTTCAAAAATGCATTCAGGTTTAAAAATGCCTTTTATTTGGAATATATTGAAAATTGTATTGAAAAATTACAAGAAAATAAACATTTTTTTCTACAAAATCGATGCATATGTTAAATTCTATAATTTAAAATAATATAATAGTGCAACAATCGCATTTCCAAAATTATTATTTTGGTTGTAATTTTCAGCGAAAGTTCTGTAAAACAAGCAAATTTGAACCTTAAAGCGAGCTCTCCCAAGAGACCTTAATAAACCGTAAGTGAGCTTTTGGTATATCAACTCTTCTCCAACATTTCTGAACATAAATCACAAGTAGTAGATAATTACAGTTTCCCAGTGTAGCTGTTTCCGTATGACCTTATTAACGAGTTACCATGTTAAAAAATATAATATATTAGAAAATGGCATTTAAACCAAGTAGTGATGGAAGAGACGGTAGTATTCTTAAAGAACATAATAATTAACGATCGGTGAAAGTTATTTTGTCAGTTATTCAATTGATTAGACATTATACAATATAAAGTTCCCATTACGTGTGCGTTTTAAACTATGCAAGTGTTCAAGGCAATAAAACGTTACAATTAATGCTTTATTGCATCACTATCTTATTTACCTACTATTTAATTTTCGGTCACGAATTTAATTTAAATATCATAGTTATTAATAATATAATATGAACCACAAATACCTATATTAACGTTGTTGAATAGATTAAGAAGAACAGTAAGGGCCGGTTTTTTCATCTCCCAATAAATTTACTTGATAAATTTTTACCACGGCAATTTTTGTTATAACAATTATTTCTATGGTAAATATCTATCAAATAAATTAAATGGAAGATGAAAAGATCGGCCCTAAGACTTGTATAAAGACGGCTAACGAAACAGGGACTAACTGAAGAAGAAGTACCCATTTTGACGGGAATTCGCCAGTGTGATAGTACGAGCCCAGCTCTCTACAACTTAATTATTATGGACAAGGTAATACAAAGCGCCAAAAAAGTTAGCGGATGATATCAAATGGGAATGCAATAAAATTCAAAATGGTATATTTAAAGAATAACTTATTATATACAATTGAGCTCGCTTATAACGGAAATCCTGGATATTACGAGCATTTTACGCGTTTACGTTTGTGTACTATAAATGTCTACTTACTGTTTATAAAAAAAATTAGAACATTTTCAAGTTTACAAATGCCCCCCCCCCCCACATACTCTAAAACTTTGCAACATAGTCACACATTACTATAATAAACTGTACGAGGTAGCCAAAATATAGGTTCAAATGCACGTCATACGTCATAAGTATTATATGTGTAATTCGGTTATAATATATTTGAAAAGCATCATATTCTATCGATGATTTACCTGCACACATGATGTAAAAAAAGATTACAATTTATTAGAATTGTAAAAATAATTGTGTTATTTTGGATATAACTTAGACCTAAAGTTTTTTTGAATTTTAATAATTATGATAAAACAAATAAAGTAATTGAAACAAAAAAATTATTATATTATAAATCGTGTTTATTCGGGTAATTTAGATAATTAGGAGGTACAGTATTAATAAAAGAATAACTTTTGAATAATTTAGAAAAATCAGAAGCCACAAATTACCTAATTTAAATTAATTCGCAACTTATCGTTTCAAGATTTTTATATTTTTTAACTCTAACAATAAAATGCGGTTTATTTCGATTGAATTATTAATAGATTTGGAAATATTTCACTTTCATAACATATTTTAAGTTCCTTTACTTAACTTGCATCTATTAGTTATGGTCTATCCAACCTGTCTGGCGATTCACGTCATCAATAAAAGGTTGCTAGATGATGATGTTTCTCGTACACTGTTCTGACACCTCGTACCTCGTATTTTTACAATTCTAATAAATTATAGTCTTTCTTTAAACCCTCTAATATGTGGGCACTTTCCAAACTTTAAACTGAATTACTAAATAATCTAGTAACTTTTTACTGATGACGTGTATTTACCATGTTCGCTTGGATAAGGTATAGGTAAGTACTTATATCGGGAATAACTATAAAAAATTAAAATATCAATATGTATAAGCGTAAGCATACCAGGGTTAATTACTAAATAGGAATACGTTCATAAGAAAATTGAAATTGGTGTTTATCATAATATAGAGTAGCTACTGAAATTAATGAAATTAATGAACATAATGAAAAACTTAATATCTATCCTACTTAAATACCTTTGTAAAGTTATTTTTTACAAAACGCAAGTTTTAACAGTGGAAAATTAACCACGAAAACGAGAACTGAAAATTGTAATTTTTTTTTCAAAACACCCTAAAGGGAACCGTAACTTAATATACAAGGTGATTTTAAAATGGCGCACGAACTGTTAATCGACCTTAGCATTAATTTTAAAAAATCTATCTGCTGTATTTTTAGTTATAATTGTGAAAAAATTGAAGGGTAAATTTGGCAACATGCCTGGCAAATATTTGATGGATTGATTTTAAACGTTTCTTATGTATGTACAATAATTTTATTATTGTACATTTCTTATTGTTAGATTAAATTAAAATTGTTCATGATCATAAGAAAAATATTAATAAATGTGACAAATATCATGGTTAATAGAGGAAGTAAGATTTAAAAATATTTAATAAAAATAATAGAGCATAAAAAAATTAAATAAAATAGAAAAATACTATATAGGTATTACGTAAAACATTAAACAACAATGTGCCTTATATGACAATATCACTTGTAAAAACAAATGTGGCAGTTATTACCTAATCGAAATAAAAAAAAATTAGACATTAACTGTCAACAATCAGGTTTTCAGTATGTATTTAACTGGCGTATGATTTTATTCCCATTTAAATAATATTGTCGACTGTTTAGATGTAGGTATAATGTATAGGTACTTATAATTAGAAAAAAATTAATTGCTACTAAACACAACGTATTTTAATCAATAACCGGAAAGACAGTACTTGATTGTATGTACTTTGTTTCGAAGGTTAGAAAGTAAGTCATAGTAGGAAATAAACGTGTTGGCCACTACAAATTTGGTACAAAGTACTTCTGTACGGAAATTAATAGAGAATTACGACATTTTTCTAAAAGGACAATATAAATATTTTGAAGAAGTATACAACAAATATCGTTATTTCGAAATCGCTTCCAACAATTACTCAAACATTAAATAAAATTTCCTTCGTTTAATCGACTTCCTAGTTATTTTTAAATTATTTATAGTTAGAAGTGATTGTCTTATTCTGTATAGACAGACTATTACTCATCTGTTTATTATTAAAAATAGTACTGCTACTAGTTAAAAACACTATGAAATATTTGGTGGTTTCGAAAATAAATGCATAAGTAATCGTAATTATCTCGTAATGTCAAACCGCAATGCCTCTACTAATTGAAAGCAAAAAAAAAACTAAACTTTCTAATGATATAAAATTTTTATAGATATACAGGGTTATTGGTAATTCGAAGTATTCCTTTAAACACGTGATAGTAGAGGTAATTTGTATTATTTTCCACCTATATATGCAATATTCAAAAGTCGATCGTTTTTAAGATAGGTACTGAAACTTTTGTGATTTTTGCAAAAACGAGATACTTTCGAGAATAATAAAAAAACGGAACACTTTTCTAAGAACGTTTTTATTATAATCTTGTCTTAAAATAAGTAATGGTACAAAACCAAAATATCCTCAAGAAGCACATTAAGAACGCAAAGAATGATCAAAAACTATAATTAATTGCAAAAAAATCTCCACACACTTGACAAATTGACTATTCCTTTTGCGTTCTTAATGTGTTTCTTGAGGATATTTTTGTTTGGTGTCGTTGCTATTAATTCACAAAAATCACAAAAGCTTCAGTATCTCAAAAACTATCGACTTCTAAATGATTGCATATATAAATGAAAAATATTACAAATTACCTCTACTATCACTTGTTGAAAGGAATAAGTACGTCCAATTACCAATTACCCTATATATGTACAACAGTTACACGAATTTTATTAGAAGTTAGGTAGGTATGTACTGCAATTTTCGATTTTATTTTAAAAAGCGCATTTAATTTATTTTCATAATTTAAAAAATGTTGTTACATGCGTAATTGTTGAGTGAGCTTTGGGGATGTTTTATTTATACAGGTCCTTAAAACCTTCAATTACTCTCATGTAGTTGTTCCACATCGATTCATAAAACTATATGCACGTAATATACTAATTAGTATAAATAGCTTTGTAAGTCAAAATATTCATAAATGACATACCTATATTAAAACGTTTTGTGTTAACAAAAACAGCAAGAATAAAATACCTAACTTATTACACATTGCACCAAGAGAGTAAATTACAAAATAAAAATAATTTTCGATATTTTCAATAAAATAAAAATAATTGTGAAATACACAACAAAAGCAACGACATAAATAAATAAAATTTGTTTAACCGGACAATTATTTTATATTTTATTATTGATATATGTATTTGTTATGCTATAATTCTTGTTTACGACAATTTGACATTGAAAAAACTTCACGTGTGACCTTTTCAAAGAAAAATAAGAAAAACAAAACGTTCAGTTTTATAAAAAAATGTTCGTAATTTTCCCTGTCTAATCAAATTTCTATATAATTATGTACTTATTTAGTTAACAGTATTTAAACAAAATCCAATTATGCCAAGGTTACATGACGATTTGAGAAATATAACATTACCTACTGTATTGGCAATAAAGTCTTTATTTGTGTAACTTGCCAATTTATTCCCAAAAAAAAAAAAACTAATTGAATTTATTAAAATTTCAGTTATTTGGAATACTTTTATATATAATATACACTGGATTATTTTGTTTACAATTCACAATAATTGCAAGATGATACTACGTTAGCATATCTTTTAATTTCATTTTCATTATTATTAGTAATTAATAATTGTCAAATTAAGTAAATTTTGTAATATTAATATAATGTTTTACACCGTCAATTATAAAATTTTGTATTCAAAACTTCTTGTTAAGTAATTTGTTTTGTAATTTATTGAATTAGAATAACTAATAAAGGACAATTAGTTTATAATAATTGCAAAATATAGAAACATTGTGAAATCGATGAGTCATAGTGCAATGTATAGAACTGAATAAAGCAGAAGATATCATCGTAGGTCAAAATATGGAATTAATCTGTGATAACAAAAACACGAAGATAACAAAACAAAGAGCAACGTTCGAAATAACCGAAATTTAATATTTTTGTTTCAAAAATCATTAATCTAATCACAGTCCAACACGATTTTAGAAAAATCCTCTGGTTTTACGCCCCAAATTCGAAACCACCCTTATTATTGATTAAATATTCCAAATTACTTGCGGAAACACAACACAAAAGATATCCTCCGTTTTGCACAAAAGATCCTCCGATCTATATCAAATGATTTCGTATCTAATAATTAATGTTAAATTTAACAACTTACATAATTTAGTTAATAAATAAAATGTACTTCTTTGTTCACGTAAACTTAATCTTCTCACACACAAAACTTGTACAGTTCATCATCCGACATCTAAAGACCAACTAAACACGAACATGTTGTTCGGACTTTGACGCATTGACATATTCGATGTAACACTCATTTCGTCGAAACAATATTGAAATATCGAAACCTTTAAATTCGCGGCTCGACAAAAGACTTCTTATTATTCACTTACTCACATTAAACATACTTGAATTATTGATTAATATAAATTATTATTGAAGATATCGAATCAAAGGGGCATAAAACATAATATCAAAGTTAGTCTGCAACGATGTCCCTACATAATTTTACGTTCAATAATAATTCAATTTAAAGCTAAAATATTTTTAATATATTTTACCTTTATCTTCAGTTTGTGCTTCACTAAGGTATACTACATCGATTGTTTAACGTTCAAAGATCATTATTGAAGTTTAATGATTGACTTAACCACAAAAAAGGTTACGCTGTTATTCCGAAAATCATCTCTGTTAATATACTTGTTTTGCTAATGACGAAAAATTTTAAAATAATTTTAAAAATGTATAATTGTACGAATAACTACAAATTTATAGAAAAATGTCACTCGAAATGTCATTCTTTAAATAAAAGTATTTGTTAAAATACCCCGAATTTAACTTAAAACGATATTTTATCAATAATACCGTTAAATAGGTTTACACGATAATGTAATTTACTTTAAAATTATCAATCTTTCTTAATATGATGTTAGATATTATGAAAACCTGATGAAAGTCCACCTACTACATAACCTTATTGAATACGGTCATTGACAGCACAAATTCATTTAAAAAAATGAGGTTATCGATGCATCGATAAAGAATTTTATTTTTAAAGAATACGTGACGACGAAATTATAAATGCTTCTGTAAAATTAACGATAATTTAAATTACATAAAGAAATTAATTTAGATTCGTTTTAAACTTCAGACGATAATTTTTGTTAAATGATTTGTTTAGATGCAAGACGATTCAAATTTAAATTTATATTATATTAGTTCTTCGGCAAATCTATAAACCAATCAAAAATACTTAAGTGTAGTAATTAATTTTAGATTTAGATTAGATTTTAGATTAATTTAGATTTTTTAAATTAGTAATATATTTTAGTTGTAAATTAATTAATATGTAAATAGTTAAGAATGCGCGTAAGTTATAAGATGAAAATGTTTAAAAAAAAGAAAACATCCACACTCCATATCTCAAAAACTAAGCACTTTTCGAAAATATGACTTAATACAAATTATATATATATATATATATATATATATATATATATATATATATATATTTATTTATTTATTCTGAGGTATAATATATAGTATATTTTACCATATTATGGTAAAAGATATCAAATTTGATTTACAATATGAGAACAAAATAAGTACCTTCTTATGCTACAATAGATTTTTTATTTTATAAGTTATTATATTACGAAGTTTAAAGAGAGCCCACGAAATATTTTTTATTTAATTAATTTCACAATTATAATAAATATTTACTTGCGCATATTTTATCTATAAAAATTACGTGTACCGCGTGATCTAGAAACTTTAAAATCAACTTAAGACAGTGTCACATAAAGTAAAACCTCCCGAGATGACCATCCTTATAAAAGGTCAAAAACGTCTGAAATCAAGAATAATCGTTTTTAAAAGGCTTTATTGTGGTATATGATGTTATCTATGATGATGATATTAGGTATGTACTTATATTAAATGTAATTAGGTATTTATCGTAAAAGTTATTATCATCCGTCAGTAGTTGATTTTAAATTTTAAAATCCTTAATGTATTTGGTACTACATAGTAGGTATTTACCTACAGAGAATGAGAAATACATTTATGGTAGTGGAAACATGAAGGGTGTGAATTATGTGAATAGTTAGCCATTAATTTAAATAATATATTTAAGAAATGCATTTATATAAAAATCTATTCTAAATAATTAAGATTAAAAAAAATAAAAGTTAAAAGTTAACGACGCATTAAATCAAACATGGAAAAGCTATCTTCGACATCGTTTTTAGATATTTCATTTAGTTTGTTATCGGGTAATTCGACGTAATCCTTAGTTTCCCAATCTTCCTCTTTGGGCGGTTGAGCTTGCCCGGGTTTTAAAACAGTCTGTAAAGGCTTTCCATCAGCACCCACCGATAAGTAAGACTGAAGACCAGGCGCGATTTCATCGAACGGATGAGCATTTTGAGAAATTGGTATGTCGTCGCCCATGTCATAAGGAAAACTTCTAATAAGATTAGTAAATTCGAAATTCTAAAATAACAAACAAACGACAAAATCATTTACTAAATAAATTCGAATTTATGTACTTCTGGTAAACAGTGATGTTGACGGCAAAAATAATTAACGCCCTGTACATCGGTATGACACCAAGTACCTTCGGGAAAATATGGAGATACGCCTAAATCATTTAGTTCTACTCTGGGAGTATAATAAGCACCTGAATCAACTCTACGACAAAATACAGCACAGCCCATCCACATCCGTGCTAAATCGTAAAAGCAACATAAAAATGATGTAAAGTACAGTAAAAATATTTAAATAACATTCAGCTTTACCTTCTTCGTGAGGCGCCTGAAGACCGGAACCTTTAGGATCAAGTTGTGGAAGCAATTTAGAAAATTCTTTACACTTTTGCGAAGCATAGCTCAGCACGCTTACTCTTTTTGTTTTCCTACAAATCTACATTAAAAAGCAATACATTAAAAGTGTAATTGTAAATTGTAAATTATTTCAGACCTTAACGTCTTCACATAAAACGACATTATAATTCGAACCGTCACAACCACTGTCCGTATTAACAGGTGTGGGATTATTACACAATCTATGCTGAACTTGAGATCCAGTCGATTTTTCTAAGCAACCGGATTTACAAGATTCATATTTCCACGCACTCCAACCTCCGGGTATCGTCGGAATTGGAGTTGCAAAAACTCTCGAAACGCACTCTCCCCCAAAACAATACTACAGAAAATTATTACAACGATAATCGCAAAGTTATTGAAATAAATTATACATTTCGTGTCCTACTATACCTTTCCTGATCCGCATTCCGTTCCTTCCAAAGCAGGTCCAGCAAAATAATAAGCCACTGCGATGTGGCGTTTTACATTCGATACTATAGCATATGCTGGATAACTGCTGATTCGGCGAAACGACTGCATCTTTATCTCTCAATAAAATTTCGCATTGTCTTTTCGCGGTGTAAATTCGGCCTGGAATATCTCGAAAGCGCGAATGATCCAATTTCGGCGGAGGAACGTCCGCTGAATCGTATAAACATTTTGCATTCCTAAAATCAAAGATCGTTTGTAATTTTATCGTGACTGATTGGCGATCAAACGACGTTACTTGAGTTTGGTCATTACTTCGGCACTACAAGAGGACCATTGCGTTTCGCCGCTAACGCCTCTCGATGGTGACATGATGTATCCTTCTTTGGGACAATTGTTTCCACTGCTATCGTGATGCATGCCCAAACTGAACAAAATTAAAATCAGTTTAATTAAATTAAATATACAGATACGGATTATTTTACTTGTGGCCAATTTCGTGGGCCAAAATGTATACACTGGTAAATCCTGCACTCGGGTATGGTTTTCCGAACATGTTCGTTGTTCCCATTTCAGCTATAACACATGCATATTGTGGAAGGCACACTCCTCCGACGGTAGCTAAGCCCATAGTGACACCGCTTTTACGACCATTCTCATATGCGAAAAAATCTAGTCTAAATAAGAAATCGCTACAGTTTTTTCGATAATTCTACATCAAATAAAAATTAAACACCTAAGGACCGATTTCGCTATACTAAATTAAACAAAGAATAAACTTTCTATTGATCAATAACTTTTGTTACCATGACCGCAACAACTTAATCTCACAAGGAACATCGCCCAATTGTCCCTCACGGATTTCAACGAAACTTTCTAATATCGTAGATAAATAATAGATAATAAACCACACTAAAAACAAAAATTTTTGTCATCGTTAAGTTGAGGTGGGAGATGATCATTTGGAATAAACTCTATAACTTATAAGGAAGTTATCCGAGGCGTCCCACTCCGATTTTGATGAATTTTGGATATGTTATACGAGTTCAAGAACTAAGAGATACGTATTTTTTATTATCGGCGAAAAAACCTATTTAGGGGTGAAATTGCTCTCATATTTTGGCGCTGAATTAATTGCGATTACGTGCGGTTACTTTAGAGGATAATTTCATCCGTAAATACGCTTTTTCGCCGATAAGATAAAATGCACGTCTCTTATTATTAATTTTTAACCTTGTATAACATATCCAAAATTTATTAAAATCGGAGTGGGTCACCTCGGATGACACCTTCTTGTAATAGTTACCTATAGGGTTTATTCCAAATGATCACCCCCCCACTAAGCACATCTTACTCTGAACGATGGAAAAAAATTGTTTTTAGTGGCTTATTATCTGTTATGTATGATATTAGAAAGTTTCGTTGAAATCCTTGAGGGACAATTGTAGGTATAATTATTATTTGCTGCATTTTCTTCTAAATTTGAAATTATGATTGGTGACCCAACTGGTGCAATTAAATTTTTGTATTTTATGTTCAAAATAGTTAATGTAAATTGATACCAACCATTTGCATTTTAACTGACAATGAGTTATCGATGAATAACTATAAAGTATGTATCTGTGTACTTAAAAAAGGTACCTATCGCTCAAAATATCACAATCGTGTTCATCACCAGTGATTGACAAAAAATCATCAAGGAAACCATTGCCTAAACAATTATTTACATGCGATATATGCTACTCATTTCAGTTATATTTTAAAATGTGACTAAAGTATTGCTATGCATCAGAGTGACTAACAATGGGGGCGCGTTCAAAGTCGATCAGCCGCTTAGCGCTGATACGCAGCAATTATTGAGCGCGATTTGTTTTGATTTACTTGAACACGTTTTTGTAATTTAAAACAAGAAAATAATATTGTACTAACCCTGAAACGTAAAGTGCCATATCCCAATGATTAGGATTCTCGTCATCGATAGCGTTAAGACTTTGTTGGTAAGCGCAAAATGAATTCAACAATTTAGATCGTTCGCCATCATAATGAGGCATTTTTGACGGTTGGGTTTTCATAATATCCAATCGCACTAAAATTAATTGTAAATTTGTGCCCAGACTCGGATGATGATATAAAGCTTGAATCTTAAACACAAAAATAAGAAGTTGAGAATGTTTTGTAATGTTGAAACGATATACTTACTCCATTCACGTAAGCTAATAGCATGTCTCGTAAATGATTTTCGTTATAACCAAAATATGGCGCGAATATCTTATAAGCTTGAGCATCAAAAAATAATGCAAGTTCTGCGGTTAACGCATCTACCGGTCTATGACTGGCAGCTTCGGTATTGTTTAAATAAAAAAAGTTTCTTTTAGAATATTTCGACGAATCGTCATTTTTGATATCGTAGTTAAATAAATTTAAATTTGGCAAAAATGCCGTTTCGACCGAATCGAGGTAATCATTCGAAAAGTACTTATTTGTAGGAAATACAGCTCTTCGTACGATGTGTGGAAATGTATCAACATTTTGATCGGACACCACAGGTTCTTGTACTTGTAGCATGGATTGCAACCGTCGCGTCAAAGGATGTATTTCGAGTGTGGTATTTTCTAAAAACAATAAGCCCCTCTAAAAAAAATACTTATAAATTTATCTCGTCCAAGAAAATTGTAACATATTGTTACTTACAACAGATCTAGGCTGGCAAATACTAATCGCAGCTACAAACTCATCGCGATGTAGAAAATGGCAATTTTCCCGATCGTAAGGTAACATTTCAAAATTTTCTCTATCTTGTACGTAAGTTTTAAAAAATGGCGAGACCAATTTCTTATTTGGTCTCAATTTCAAAGATATAGATCTAAAATCAACCGTAAAAATGTTATAATATGTTGTAATCTTTATACCATTCTTACCGTCCGAATGCAACAAAATCGAAATTGGTCGCTACGTGTTCATTTTCTTCGCCAATAGCTTCATATACTGGTAAAACTGTTGGTAAATGGACAATTTCGTAATCGGGAATCTGATTTCTATTGTCAGAATTAAAATAGTACACCAACTCAGTTTTCGTCATGTACTCATGTAAGTTATTTATTTCAAAACTTTTTGTAACTAACAAATTGTTTAAAAAACAAACAGCAACAAACAGTACTACTTCAAACATCATGTTTACGTACTTATTGAGTCTATATTAAAGTATTTGCTTAGATAATGTGCCTTTTTATACATTATTTTACCCCAACTCCGTTATATTTTTAATATACATTATACTGGTACCAACTAGGAATTAATACAAACAAAATTTAAATATTTTACAAGGGATTTAAAATAATTTGAATGTATAATTTTGTCTATCAAGGGGCCTCTATATGATATTTTTGAAGGCAGATGTTTTTTGCTTGATACGACGAACGAAACTGCAGGAACTCGAAATTTTAAATAAAAATTAATTTTAATCAGAAGAAGAAATAATTATTGTTTTAATTTAATATTAGTGGACCATCTATTTAAAATCAATTTTTAAACAACGCTTTTGAAATACATTTTATTGTAAGTTTTTAATACTGTGTCATTTTAAATTTAGGTCCAATCAACGTATCTTCTATACGCATTTGTTCTTTAAATATAAAAAATGATGAATAAGTTTGGATAAGTCTATACTATTCTAGTATAAGGTCTTATATACTGGTCGATTCGCCTGTTGGCGGCCCCAACAGATATTTTATGCAAATAATAGTAAAACACTAAAAAATGTGTTAATTTTTTGTTTCTCTGATTACTCATAATTTTTAATTACCTACGCAATGACGATTTGTGTTTCATTTTTTAAATTGTTACAAACCGTATAACGATGTACAGATCTATCATCATTAAAAATTATTTTAAAACTTTGCGTTTTTAAATCTGTAGCAATAACTAATTAACTGAATTTAATTAAAATTTTAATTTAACAAACAAAGATCCGAATATGTTAGTAAGTGATTCGAACGCCTTTATACACTTAACTATAATTAAATCAACATCAAAATTCTGACCTTTTTGTTGTACAAAATCGCATCTGATTCATTTACGTTTCCAGAAAGTCCTCGTTAACAACCGAAACATACACATAAAACATTATAATTAAAGTCTAAACGACACTCCACTCTAAAATCCCGAACATCAGCAAATACAGCAAAACGCACAACTGAAGGGAATTATAAAAGAAAATTAGTCATTCGAGTCTGTTACCTTTTATTACATAAACACCAAACTGCTGATTAAATTTTAGAAAGTTACTTTATCAAGCATATTAGTCCTTGCAAGTCGTGATAACCGAAAGAACGGCGGGTTTGATCATAAAGAGCATTTTTTATGCAAGTTTAATTGTGTCTGCCTGGTGGCTCTTATCAGTTTCAGTGCATATGCAGTCATACACAATGTTTTCTATCGTATATGAGTTCACTTAAATTATGAGGAAATAATATATTTAAGAATTTTATCCATCTTTGTTTATTTAGTAATAATGTGTTTGTCTCCGGACGTTAATTTATTATAAAAACGAATTATAAGTACCTATAAAATAGTAACCTTTTTAATATCAATAGTTTTTTATAAAGTTTTTCATACTAGATAATTATAAATTAAAAAAATCGTTATGGTTAATTATATTACCTTCGTTTTTATAATATTGTTTTTAATAAATTATCAGGACATTCATATTATTTATAGTTCACCCTATATTTAATCAATTTGTCGACAGAAGTACCAACATAAGTAGTAGTTCATTTGTTTCCATAGTTATATTACAACTACCCTCTATCTAAAAATTATTGAAGGTTATGTTAATTGTAAATAATATTCATTCAATATTTAATTGTTAAAATAAAAAACATATTACTTTAATCAAAATGGAAGATACAGTTTGTCCAAGATGTAAGACAACTAAATTTCAAAATCCATCTCTGAAAATGATGGTTAACGTTTGTGGTCATGCACTTTGCGAAAGTTGTGTAGATTTACTCTTTTTAAAAGGTTCAGGAGCTTGCCCCGATTGTCGAATACCTTTAAGACGAAATAATTTTAGAGTACAATTGTTTGAAAACGCAGCCGTTGAAAAGGAAGTGGATATTCGTAAAAGAGTGCTACGAGATTTTAATAAAAAGGAAGATGATTTCGCTACTCTGAAAGAATATAACAATTACTTAGAAGAAATAGAAACAATTATATATAATTTAGCAAATAATATCGATATAATTAACACAAATAAAAAAATAGAAGATTACAAAAGAAATAACAGAGAACAAATTTTAAAAAGTAAAAACAAGTTAAGTCGGGAAGAGTATGAACTCGAAGAACTTTTAGATATAGAAAAACAACAAACGTTAATGCGTAAAAATGAAATAATACTAGAAGAATTGGAAGCAAAGAAAAAGAAGATTAGAGAAAAAGAGGCATTAATAGATGAACTTATGTTTTCAAATGAAAATGCTAACAATATCGTTGAAACCTTTTCACAAAATATAAAAGAAGCAAAAGATAATGAAGTTAAATCCACAACTAATAAGATTACTCAATTTTCAACAGGAATTCATTTTGGACGGCAATCTCAATCCACATTTTTACCTGTACCTATAGAAGAGGGACCATTATATGTATACAAACCTACAATTGTGGCAACAGATGGACCCCAACCACCCATTTACGAAGATTTAATGGTGTTAGGATATAATTCTCACATAAGATCAGAAACTGAACAAGAACGTGCTGGAGGATTTGTGTCAAATGTGGCATGTCTTAGGGCTCTTCAAGATGCCTTAGGTGGACTTTACCATGTTAAAAAAGCAGTAATGTAATTATTATTAGCCATTAAAACATTCAAGTATTATAAATTGTAAATAAATTCTGTTTTCTTTTTACTTCAAAACAAATACCAAAACGAGTATTTGAAACCTTATAGAATATCTTAAATATTTGCTTGAGATTCATACATTTAATATATTTATAAAATAATTAAAGTCAATCCATTACAGTACATTTTCAAAAAAATATGTTCCAATAAGGAATTAAACTAATAAAGCAATCTTAAGTTTAAAATATACTAAAATAATAACAATTAAATTTTTTTTATAACATCCACTACATCTACTTACATTTTATCACTTTGATAATGGCAGCTTAAGTACTTAATTGTAATTGTTAAAATTACTTCAAACTTGCGTTCAATTCTAAAGCGTCTGCAAGTTAACTATCATTATGTTAAGAGAGAATCCTTATAAAAAACTCGCCCTCTCTTGTGACAACATAAAGAAGTAAATTCAAAACGATTAGTTTCGTAAAGTAGTTCTCACCTAACACTTGTGTGTTGAATTTCAATTTTTCCGAATTAAATAAATTTAAGGAAAATTATTATCCAACTAGTAATCACCGACTACCTATTAGAACCCTTTATAAGTATCTATTTTTTATTATTTAAATGTGTAAATGTTTAGTTACTTTAATATTAATTTCGATTACAAATTGATATGATGTAAACCATTATAAAATATTGTAATATTTGGTTATTATCATAAAATCAACAAGAAGTAAATAAATAAATTATATTACATACCTATTATAAAACTTTTAAAACAATTCTGTACCTACTTCCTATAGCTTATCCAAACCTATATGATGTTCACGTCATCAACAAAAAGTTACTAGATTGTTTATTTGTAAATCGGTTTAAAGTTTGGAAAGTGACATATTCTATATATGATTTACTTGCGCACATATTAGATGGTATAAGGAAAGACTACAGTTTATTAGAACTGTCAAATTATAGTACGAGTGACAGCATGTATAAACGTATCATCTAGTAACCTTTCATTGATGACGTGAACATCATATAGGTTTGGATAAGCTATAGTTATTTAATGTATAAACAATTTCAAATTAAATATATATTAATATTTGATTAAATTTATTTGTTACTAAATCATGTTTATCTCCATAGAAACGATTATTGCAACAATTGTTTCTAAAGAAATAAACACGGCTTAGTATATAGTGACTAAATTTAATCAATTGTCTATGCATATGACTGTAAGTTTAAAATGGTGTTATAAAAAATAATCTAAATGTCATTAATAATGTATAATAAATATTATAATTCCTAATTTACTCAATACCATCTCAAATTATTAAAGGATAGTTATTTACTTTATTGTAAAATATTTATACCTATCAAATATTTTTGTAAAAGTTTTCCTTTCTTCCATATTTACTTTCCTCCCCTGGGGTTCTCTTCCCTTTTTGATTTGAAGAAGTTAGTTGGTACATACTATAACAAGAAGTAAATGCAATTTCAAGTTCCTAATTAATTGCTAGAATATAACCCTTATTGAAAGTACACTTGGCCCTATAACTTATTTGTTCATTCAAGCAACCCACCAACATGTAATGTTTTATGGCAAGCTATTAAAGCTACGATATAAATGACTAGTACATTATTTTGAAATTTATCACAGCACCTAACAACAAAAATGGCATAAATAAAATACAAATCGTTATATTGTTCCATTGACTGATTAGATTTGTGAAGTTTTAAAATTTTATACATCAACTAGAAAAATAAGGTAACTTAAAAGACAAAACAAATAAATTAACATAAATATCTAAAGGCCATTTTATTGAACTTAAAAATTACATTAATTAATATATGATACAGTAAATTTATACTATTACAGTTTGTGTTCATTTTTCATAAGAAAGTTTTCTTTTAATTTGATTTCATTAATATCAATAAACCGTTTCATTAATAGACATGAACAACACAGATATTTGAAGGGCTCAGAAGTCGATCAGTGTAAGTCATTATTGTCCTGTCATTGATTATGTAGTGTTAAGTCCCATTGTAATGTTCATACTTTCGATTAACAAAGCGTTCAGTGACGTGGACGTTTTGTCAACCGAAAGTATGAACATCGCAGCAATGGAACTTACACTGCATAAATCAATGGCAGGACGATAATGACTTACACTGATTGACTTCCAAGCCCTCCATTTTAAGGTCACTAATATTTAAAGCCAATATTTCAATTGCTTTTGGTGTTTAATTGTTTGTATATAATTTATTATTTAAGCCTTACATCTAAATAAGAAAAAAAAGAACAACAAATTTCCAAATTACACACTTAAACACTTCTAAAACTTATTTGTAGTATGTATCTAGTTACCTGTTGTAATAATTTAAAATCTTAATGTAAACAAATAAGTATATTATTTAATAATTCAATTAACAGGTTAAGTTTTAAAGCACTTGCAAATTTTTCTTAACAAATAGATGGTTATAGATATTTCGTCGAATTTTTTAAACTTCATATAATTAAGTACTCCATTAGGACAGTAAAATGTAGATCGACGTATCAAACGAAGATTATAGTAACTCAAAATTTTATTTTCGGCAGACATTACGTTCAGATGAATTTTACTGTAGCGTTTAATGAGCGCTAAGTACGTAGGGTTTCACACCATGCCAAAGTCAACCGGCACAGCACTGTGCCGCGTTTTTGCTGCTCAGTGCTTTCTTACAATATCATGTACTTGCTATTACAATGACTAGTAGGACTAACTCTACACCGAATGAGAGCTCTAACAATAAGTATTCAGTTCATAGTTCAGTTGACAAGTAGTTAGTTTGTGGTAATTTTTAATTACCTATAAAATTCATAATTATGTAAACCTTATACAGTGGAGTCCCCTTAATTCGAATGAAAGTAAATTAGAAAAAAATAATGCAGAGGCCAAATGAAAAAGGAACAATGTATAGAAAACTCACATTGAATTATGCTTATAAAAGTGATAAAAGTACAATATGCTGTACTTACATAAGTTAATTGCTTGCCTTATTCATAAAGTTGGTAAGTTTCGCATTATCAGACGTTCAAGGTACCAGACACATAATATGATAAATTTATAGCTCACAGCAAACTAAAAACTTGATATTTGCTACTCGCTACTGCATTACAGGAATAATTAATTAATAATTTAAGGAATAATTTAATTAGTTCGGATTAACGGGACTCTACTGTTAAATATTAAAAAATTGTTTTGCTAAATTTGAAGAATTAATTGTAAAATAAATTTTCTATAAATATATATAATTTTTCATTATTTTATATATTTTTTTGTGGAAACATCTTTGTTCATCGTCCAGATTTATTATTTACATACACATTTTATTCTTTGCGAGAACAATAAATTAAAAAAAATAATAACAGATTGCAAAAGACCAGATATATATTTTTTTTAATTTTTAATTTACTCCATCAAAAATCAAAGCTATAGAAAAAAATTCATTGAATACAGATTAGAAATATTTAAAAAGAAAAATGATATAGGGTAAGTTTGAATTTTCAACTAGAAACAAAGAAACATCGACAAAAAATGGGAAAACTAGAAAAGATAAGTTTTAAAAAAATTAATAGACAATTATTGAATTTTAATGTCAGTAATACTGACACCGTCAAAATTATGAGAAGACAATGATGTCCATTCTAGCACTTAACCTGTTAATACAAATAAAAACATTTAAAATATTCATTTAATTTTCATCAGATTCAGAAGTTTCCAACTTGACAAATTTTGTAAATAAATTCGAATTTTCTTTTTTCTCCCTTTTAAGGACTGAACTGGATGCATTACTAGGAGTTGGGAATAATTTAAAATCAAATTCTAATCCTTCACTTCTAATAACAGAAGTACCTACACTTACATTAACTTTTGGTAATTCATTATTGCAATGTGAAAACATTTGTTTATCACCTACATACGGAGAACTAACATTATGATACAAAACGTTATTGCAAGTATTGGTGTTATCGACAGATGTGCTGTGTTTAAGTGGAGGAGTATAACTTTCAGAATTTTTTGATGTTCTGTACTCTCCATTGTAATAACAATTATTAACAGAAGATGTATTTGCAACAGTCATATCATATTTGGAATATTGTGGAAATATGTTATGGGGAATATTTTCAAACTGCGGCAGAGAACTAGTATGGGCGTTTGTCACATAAGAGTTGAAGTGATCATATTTGTATTGTGAATTGGGGTGTATAAGAGCATATTCATCGTAAATTTTACTTGTACTAAACAGTTTATCACTCGAATACGTCGAAGTTTCAGGAATAATTGAAGAACTTACATTTTTATTTTTCCATTGCGAACAAGATGGCCTGGATGGCTCTTCGTTATTCAAACTACAACTGGTGACGGTGTGCGATTTTGAAGATGTACGATAAGAATTAGAGGGAGTTTTTGTTGATGTATTTGTTAAGTGTTTATCTGTTATCCTTGATAATGGTAAGTTATCATCGGAGTCAAATATATTATTTTTTCGTGAGAAATCAGTACTGCCATCTTTATCTGATACTGAAGTGACGCGTTTCTTAAATTTTTCTTTATGGTGTGATTTACTACTTTTACGACTCCTAAAAATTTATTTTGGTTAGTATTGAATTGCTTATATTATGGAAAAGAATCATTAAATAATAATTATTTTTTTAAATCAATATTAGTTATTCGAAGTTATAATGCATTTAGAATTTATAGGTCATTCAAATTTTATTCCAATACAGGGTGGTCCGAAAGTTCTCATGTTAGACAAACTTTAAAGGTAGCTCACGCCTGGTTCCACCACTGCATCTTGAGCTAGAACTTAACTAAGTCAAACTCAAATGTAAGCACAACTCAAGACGGAAATGCGTTCCACCACGCTTTTCAAAGCACGCCTTGGCGAAATTGTACGAAAAAATATGACAACACTGCAAAACTTGCGTGTGATTGGTTCTTTCCTTCAGTTTTTAAATATCCCACACTGCGGCAGTAATACAGAACGTCAAAAGAAATGAAATGAAAGCGGTGCAATTACATCAGATAGGAGAAGCACCTTCTCACCTCACCGGTTGCAAATTATAAAAATGTAATAGAATGTAAAACCATAAACGGTACAACAAATAAAGAAAATGATGCGGCGTGGAGTAAAATAACGACATTATTCAACGGTCAGGGGAAAAATGTGACTAGGAGTAATGATTCATTGAGGAAACAAGGAGTAATATGAAACAAGAGGCGAAGAAAGGCAAAGTCAAACACCGTGCAGAGTTGTACAGAACTGGCAGAGGTACATCAACAGTCAAATCAACTGATGATTTGCAATATTTGATTCTCTCAGTAATAAATGATACGACAGTAACAGGAATTATATTAATAATATCCACTTCCGTAATAACTTTAGTAATCAAAGTAACAAATTCTAGTCACTATGTCAGACTTGAACAATGTGAGGTTATAAACATGATCTCAAGCTCTCATTATTCACGTCTCAGATGTAAGCTTGACTTAGCGAAGTTAAGGTCTGCTTTTACGTGGTGGAACTGAATTTTTCTGTCAAGTTCAGCTTAAGCTCTAAGCAGAGCTCAAGGCGAGGTGGTGGAACCGGACGTAAGACATAGAACTTTAAACGCCTACCTTAAAGTTTGTTTAAAAACTTTTGGACCACCTTGCATATTTTGCTCATTTACTTATTGCATGTTAATGTTAAAGTTAAAGCTAAAAAAATATATAAGTACTACTTAATTTACCTTGTCTTATATTTTTTATATTTTCTTTTATAACGTCTATGCATTGATTCATCACTTTCAGTACTACTTTCTGTACTGTCGCTACTTGATGAAGACAGACTTCGACTTACGGAATAACGTGTGGCAGTACATCTTCTTTTAGATTTTGGTTCGCATGATTGTCGTTTATGTTTTAATCGAATTTTTATTGGTAAGACAGCTTTACGAACAGCCTCATTTTCTTCGTTTGTGTTATTTGATGGATTTACTACTTTATCAATAACACTATCGGAATCGGAATCAATTAGTACAATCTCAGGTGGTGTTGGAGGCTCTCCAATAATTATATCAGAATCATGGCTACTATCGGAAGCTATTTCTATAACTTCAAGGGTAGGACTTCGGAATGGATTATTGTTGTTGTTTTCCGATGTAGTTACAATAGTAACGTCACTGTCGTCCTCATGATCAGATATTGAGTAAGCTGGCGAATTTGGTCTTTCGGGATAAATAATATTGCGGTCGTAGCCAATCATATCAAAAGGAGATCGCATAAAATTGTAAAATTCGTGTATAAAATGGCTTGTTTTATGACTTAAGTATGGACGTAATAATTGTCTAAAAGATCGACTTTTAACATTCCAACGAGGTAAATATTCCATAATAACATCTACTAAATACATAACTTGCTGAGTATTTTCACGCAAAAGGGCATTCAATTCTCTATTTAACCATGGAACAAGGCGATTTCTAGCAGCGGGATTATCTCTGTATAATAAATAATAAATACATTTAATTTATATTTGTATAAAAGTCAATTTTAAAAATGTTCAATTACCTGAAATAATGAGGAGAGACATCTCGATAACGTCCTGTAACATCTGGTGTTGGAGAAACCCACATATTTAAAAAATAAATAGATCTTCGAAAAGTGGTTGCCGAACTAGCTCTACGTGTATGTCGAAGTCTTCCAAAACGACTAAAACAATCACTTTCAATTACACATATAAAAATTTAAACAATCTACCTGATTTACTAAGATTTTGCTAACATTTAGCAAGGAATTTACTTGATTATTTGACAGTTATCTGCTATACAGAGTGACTTAGAATTCATATAACAATGTTCTAGGATGAAAAGATAAATATTTGCTTTGTGAAACCGTGTCCAGTAAAGACCTGTTTGTGCACTACATCGGTCTGTGGAGGATCGTCATGAGTTTTTATTAGTCTTGTGTTAATTTACACGTGTAACTTTGTAATATCAATTCTAAGTCACTCTGTACAGCAGACAACTGTCAAATAATCAAGCAAGTTCCTTGCTAAATGTAAGCAAAATTTTAGTAAATTGGGCAGATTAATTCATATTTGACATGATTTGAGAAAAATTATCAAGTTATATTAATAGGCAAATATTGGGAATCATACTGCCGTCCAAATCTAAATTGTAGCATCTCCAATAATTAACCATAAAATTACATAAAAAGTTCTGATCAAATTAAGCAAAACTTATCAAGTATTTTGCAGATATAAATGTAAAAAAATAGCATCGTTAATAATTATATTCATAATTACCTTTGCCTTTGGACAACGTAATTATTAGGTGGATGGTAATTCGTACTATTAGTAAGAGGATGAGCCAATAACATTTGCTGAATAGCAAGTTCCCCGCCAGGATCAACAGTAAAAGTGGTTCTATAACAAAAAAAATATACGTGTATATATTCAATGTATTACTATTCATTGTTGATGATTTTCTCGACCCTTCAATTCTAATCCGTTCAACTTTTAAATAAATAAAAGGATTGCCGTGGTTGTTTTATTTTTTAATTGTTATATTAAAAATCTTCGACTCAATTTAAGGACGTAGTACAATTGGGGTTTTTCAACTCTACTGTTAGTGGCTATAACATAACTTGTAGACCGACCTTAAGAGCTCCAATCAGAGCATTTATTACGAAGCACCTATGCTTAAAATCTGTTAATCCTATTTCCAGTCACATTTTTTACTTAGCATGTATTTTTAGTTTAATTTAAGCTATTCTTTAATAATTTCACGAGCTTTTAATACGACACTATTTGCTTTTCTTAAAATTACTTTATTTTATACTGATTTGAAATAAAAAAATGTGTTTGAATTTAAAACATTTTACAACCCTAAAATTTAAAGAAAACTCTGGGGATCAAAGTTGCTCCAGTACAAGTTTACAGTATAAAAGTTTCATTAGCTTCGGCATCTAACAATAACCATTAAAATGCAAAGAACCGTATAATATGTAACTACATATGCCCAATAATCAGAAAAATAATGGAAAATTTGTTGATACAGCCCTGTTACGACATCCTCGATATAAAAATTAGTTATATCCTTAACTGATTGATATTTCTATTACAAAAAAATTTAATCATATTGTAGAAAAAATGATGTTTATACATAGAAGCATTTTTTTAAAGTCAAACCTTATCCTAATATATTTTAACTGTGTTTCTTTCTATTTCAATTGTTTCAACAAAAAAACCTCGATTAGATGGCACTCGATTATTTGCCACATTCTATTATCTATCTAGGTATTCTGCAAGCAAATAAATTTAAAATGCAATGTAAATCATCATGACAATTCATTAATAAGGCGTTTTAGAAATTCAACCAAATGTAAACATGCATGCAGAGGAACAAAACTCTCGATATTTAAGCCGTTTTCGAAATGAGTTACACAAGGGATGAATTAGCGCCACATCAACACTTAAGTAAAGATTCTACTGTATTACACAAAACAAAGGCATTGTGTAATAAAATAATTAAAACCATTTAATAAATAATACTAATAAGGGCCAGTTTTTCCATCTTCTGATACATTTATCTGACAAATATTTACCATGGAAACAACTGCTCGAACAAACGTTTTTATGGTAAATATTTATCAGATAAATTTATTAGATGATGAAAAGATTGACCCCAAGTATATTAAAAAAGACATTGTTAAAATATGTGAATGTGTAATGTTTAACTTTAAAAACTGCTTGGACAGCGAACATGTTATTCTTGCAAGTATAATTTTTAAGTTCAAAGAAGTCCTAAATAATTTTATATCAATTAAACATTAAAATATGTGTAGATGTTACCTAAATTGAAAATGTCGAGATGGTGCAGGTGGTAAGTACAGATAACTATCATCCACAACGTCGTTTTCAGTATTTTCAATAATGTGTTCGTCATATTCACTGTTAGATTTGATATTGTGAATAATAGATTTGAATGATTGCTTGCATAATGGACATTCTGCTTTAATCTAAAAGAATTGAATTATATTAGGTAATTTACGAAAAAAACATATTAGTACATACCTTTGACCATTGGAGAAGACACGTAAAGCAAAATTGATGTAAACATGAATCTGAATAACATTTATTTGTGCACGTCCCCAAACAAATTGCACATTTAGGCGGAGGACTGGCCGAATTATGTCTAGGTGGTGTTAAAGCCATTTCGTTCATTTTACCATAAAACAAGCCTCGATTCTTTATTGCAAACGCTCCAAATACACGATTTCGATCGAACACTTCGGTTTTTATAAAATGATTAATAATAAATATTTAAAGGCTACTTTTAAGTATTTCTATTTTTTTTAATTAATTGCAAATTGTATCTTGAAAGTCCTGCAACGATTAAAACCACCACTTGCACAAATTTTTTTTGACAATTGACATTTACGAAATAATAACATGAAATATGAGCAAGGCAAGAGTACCAAAATTAAACTTTATCAGCGGTAAAATTTAAAAATTATCCCTAACCAATAAAAAATTGTGACTAACATAAAAATAAAATTATAGTATCCGTAATAAGTTTATGATATAGAAATTATTGTATATGTTATACATTTTTTATCCTAAATTTTTTATAAAATCCGTATAGTCAGTTGTCATGAAACAACACGTATTTTAACAATAGCATGTACTTCAGAAATGTAATTTCTCACATAAATGTTGCATTATAAGCTGCCTGTTATTTTATGGAAATTATAATTTTTTGTATGTACGTTTTTATAACAGAAATAATAAAATTAAAGTTTTCGAAAACTGTGAAAATAATGAATACTTACTTAGCTATAGCATAATATACTTATCGTTTGCTACAAAAGCAGTATTAAAATTTACAATTAAAAATTGTAATGTATAGGGTGTATCTTTTGTAAAAAAATGTTATATTTTAATATTCCATAAAAAAATAAGAGAAAATGCTATATATACACATAAAATTTTTAAGATGTCTAAAATATTATAAATACAATAAGAATAAAACGGAACGGACAGAATTTTATTTGGTGAATTAATGTCTAATATCTAATTCTAGATGAATTATTTAACGAATTTATATTAAATCTTTAGATGTATCTAGGATGTGAATTGGGTGTTAAAAAAAGCTATGACACACATGCAAAAATAAATTGGATATAGTAGATCAGAATGTTTCTATACTATAAACAGATAAGTATATAAAAGTGGGTGCTTTATAAGTATATGACAAAATGATACTTGTGATTATAAACTAACAGGCTGTTGAGAAAAATATTTTCTATGCAAATTTATATTTTGAAAATGGTAATCATTAACAATGTCTAATAAAATTATCAAGTAGGTTTTGATTTTATTTTCTAAAATATTGCTGGACCCAATGGAATTAACCGAAAATGACCACTTCTTAAACTCATTAGTGGTTCCACCAATTATATTTATTGAAATAATAATACTTTAATAATCATTTATTAAATTTCCTTTAAAAGCACAACTGAGCGTTTTTTTTCAAAAATGATCATGTCCAAGGCTTATGACCTAAATTAAGGTCTTATTAAGGATATAATTCACCGGTCATAAGTGTTGGACATGATCGTTTTTGAAAAAACACTCCTCAAACTCATGTTATCTATACTTAATCTCCAATTTAAGTAGAATTCGCAGGAAATGCAGACATATATGGCGAATAAATTAGTAAATTTTGAAAAGTGCTACATATTAATAAACATTTATTTATAAAAAAAATGACTTTAATTTAAGAATATTTTACAAACATTGAAACAATATTAGAAATTTTTATTAAAACTTAAAAATGCAGTGATGTACAAGAAAAGATTAATTTAGATAATATAAATCTTATTCGTAGACTAACTTTGCACTACATATTTGTATATATGATCAAATACTTTAGTGTTTGATCAAGATATAATATATACAGAGGCGCTCTTAAAAATATAAGTATTAAAATTTAAGGGATCGTGGTTTAAGTCCGCCATTACTGTTAAGGTAGCGATGTGCTTTTTCTGTCATGTCCAGTTGATCTTGTGTGCGACCACATGCAATCATTACCCATCTAGCATCAAGCTGAAAAATAAACTTGAAAATAAATTATTGTAAAAAATGAATTCATTTGATTTACAATAGAGTTGCTTTTTTGAGCAATTCAAACTAATAGTCATAATTTTTAAAATCCGCAATGCCTTAGATTACTGTTACGTTTTAATTTTTGTATTCAATTTAAATATTCCGAGAATTATACTACAAAATTATATTAATAATATTCATTTAACTATTGTAGGTGATGTCCATGAATATCTGCCCCATTATTTATTAATTAGTGTTAAATAAGAAAAGATGGTAGGATCAAATTAAAAAATAACAATATCATTACAGTATTTTTAGAAAATATAATGATATAGAGTTCAATAATAAAGCAATTGAGCCATTAAAAATTTCATTTTTAAATATTTTCACATGTAAATTTAAGTAGTAAATGTTAATCGATTTTAAAAATAACCATTTTCTAATACATATAACTATGTATATAACAAGCCTGCACAACATACACCCTTCAAAGCTATTTATTTTGACCTATCTATCTACCAAATTTACTTAAGTTTAGTTGCAGTGGACTAGTCGAAGATTCAAGGTCTGAAGTGATCTGGCCATTGGTCAGGTGGTCTTGGTATATAACTTGATTCTATAATGTTAATCTTTTAAATAAATTTTTGCTTCAACATTAACAAATTAATAAAATATCAAAAATACTACATAAGAATAGCTGTAAATTATTACAAGGTTTTTAAATACAAATGAAAAAAGATATATTTCAAAGAAATTCCAATCTCATATACCTACTTATATATATAAATTTAGTATTTACTTAAATGAAAACATTTCGTGTAGTGTAAACTGGACAACTAACACATATAAATTAATCTCGTGCAATAAATCACATAAAGAAGTACATGCAATAGGCTAGGCATGGCTCACCTTAGGAAATTGTGTTGCTTCAGGCTCCCTGAAGGTGATACTTTTGACAGCAGAACTACGTTGACCATGGACTGAGGATGGGGCAGTATCTGGATGCAGTCGCTGCCGGGACAAGGATACAAAGCTACAATACCCATACATACACCCACACTACACATCCCAAGCCTAGCCTATATTTAACCCACATTCAACAATAAGAAAAATAAATGCGAAACCCCAAAAAATGTTTTTGGTAAAATTTCAATATTTCAAATTTGTGAGAAAGAGCACCATTACAAATATCCTATGTTTAACCTACATATTACATACTTCTAAAATAAATTATTGAAGTGCAACAATAAAACTACTAATAACTTAAAACAGTGCATATCTACAATATAAAATAATTAAAGAAATAACAGTAATTTTTGGTAACACTGCTGTGTACACTTTGCATCTGACAGTTAACTATTCAACAACACAAATAACAAAATAAAAGATACGCTGGTATGTAAATTGTCTAATTTAAGTGCCAAGTCGGAAACTATTATATGATTTTTAACATTCTAAATTAAAAGGGCTAATGCTAACCTAACAAATAGCAAGAAATAATGCGAAGAATGTATACTTGCGATTGTAGTACGATGACTTAAGCATTTATCAATGAAGTGGATATTTAGGAAGGAATACTTGGGTTATTCTAGGTAGTTGTAAAGACTAGATGGAAGCATAAAATTGTTTATATTAGGAGATACAACAACGATTTGGTATATTTTCAGTGTTTTACACATGCATTTAATTTTCTATTACTTTCAAAGTTATTTACATATAAAATATATTTAATAGCAAAATAATAATTTTAAAGAACAACATTACAGTAAATTTTATTTGCTGTATTTTTAGTTGAGGAAAAAATAAATGTTAAATTTCCAAACACAAAGCTAATATTAGTAGGAACAGTATTTGGTAATGTTGAGAAATTAAAAATATTTAGCGATTCCTATCCTGAATAAATACACTTTCTCATTCAAAGAATACCTAATTAAGAAAAAATTGTTAATTTAATGTAAAATTGAAAATAATTTTATATGCTTGGGTAGGAACTATTTCATTGAAATTTAATCCGATTGTCTGTAGGAGAAATTGCGAAGTATAATACAAATAAAATAATTATTTTTCATTAATATATAGCTTTTATATCAATATAATTAAACTAAATGCTGCTTTTATAGGAACATTTCTTAAAACAACTAATACTATAATCAATTTAATAAATAATTAATATTAATCTGCTTAAATATTTCATTTACCATAAAAAATAAATTTTGTTTTATCTACCAAATACTGCAAACACTTAATTAAGCCAATTTTTCTTAAAAGATAGTAGACACTGAAATTAATATTATTATGGGAATTTTAAATTTTGGTAAGGAATTAACTAAAGAAACAAGAAAAGATCATAATAAACCTAAACCAAGTGGAATCTACAAAATAAAAAAAAACTAGTAAGTAGTTTAAAAAAAATATGTATGACACTACCAGGTACAAATTGGATAATTATATCAGGATAAGGTTATTAGGGTAACAAAAAATGATCTCCGAAATGAAACCAATCGGATACCTTGGAAGAGGATCCTGACTGAGGCATCTCCATTATACCAGCTACTCCGCCGAATGAAGTTTTCATTATCGAAGAAGGAGTAGAAAATAGAATATCGCTATCCAATGATTTGCTCTATAATTAAAAGAGAATGACTTGTAAAATTCTAAACAAATACAGATCGTTACCGGTGTCTCAATAGCAAACGATAAGTCCGAAGAATTAATATTAGAAGTATAACTCCAGGTGGGAGCTAGCGCTTTTCGGACTCTTTTATTTGGTAATATATTTTCTTTTCCTCCCGCTATTAACGGTCCATTTTTTCTCTTTATCGTTTGATACCCACTGTCGTTTTGCTACAACAAAATTTGTTCTAAACATAAATAGTATGAAACTGAAACATAAATTAATCATATTAATACAAATAACTTAATATCGGTAAACAACAATTTAACCCGCAATCACCATCGTCGTTGTTAGTTACGCGATCACTATCGTTTGATTTTTGGTAACAAACGAACGAATGTCGTCGTCAACTTGTTAGAAGCATAACAAGTCTGTTTTGGACCCTTATACATCCTTCCACCTTCACAACCGGTTGGTTTGCCATAGAAAGGCAACGTGACAGGAGATATACCTAGACGTTTATAAATTGTATTTGCAAACATCAAACAGCACAGGAAAAATTCTCAATGTTAGATTTTTTTTAACATCGATGGCGCTCGTGGGTCAAATAAATAAACAGACAGAATCAATCAAACAGCATACAAAAAAAAACATGCCTGGTCAAAGTAATTTTCTATTTAATAAACATATCTATCTACACATTTTGTTGTTTTAAAGTCATCTTAAAAATGGATGAAATTTGTTTGTAATGTAAAAAAAAATGGCATTAAAAATTCGGAAATAAGAACTTTTAAACCAATCTAATTGGTTACACAAATTTAAAAGCAGACATGACAATATAAAAAGTAACCTTTAGGAAGATGAAATGTTTGGAAAACTATGTATTTTGAAAATGTGTAAATAAATTCAATTATATTTTTAATTAAAACAGGATTAGTTTTTAAATATTTGCTAAATAAAATAGTACCATTAAAAAAATTAGAATTGTTTTTTGCATTTCAATTACTATATAGCATGGTTTCTCTTTTGGCTATAGAAATAATATCTGCAGACTATCTTCTGTTTCTAATAAGTGTTTTGTACAGAATTTCCATGAGAACATACAGTAAACAAAAGAACTAATCTTTTCTAAATAATTGTTTTCTTACATATGATTGTTGTAAATTAAATTACTGATTCTCTAACATTCAATCTAAATATTCAATACTGTTATTAGCAAAACCTGAACTATCATCAATATTTAATTAAATACAAGTTAGAAAGTTGTTAAGAAAACCGATTGTTTGTATAACTAAATTAAACAACAATAAGTATTAAAACTTACCGAAGCTATTATACTACTATCTGTTTCATACTGCATACTCAAATCATGTTCTTTTGTAACTATTTCTGTAATATCCTCTAAACGAGTCGGTGTATCCGGAAGATTTTTAAGTGCACCCGACTTTTTTACAATATCCGCTAAAGCTTTTTTAAATGGAGTTGGAGTACGTGGTATTTCATCTAATAATGAATTTCCGTCTGGCTTACTAGGTGTTGTTACGTCCGAAGTTGACGGTCTCGATTCTAACTTCAACGAACTAGTTAAACCATTAGGAGTACTTAAAGGACTATAATCTCTTTCCTAAATGTGAAATATTAAATAGTGATTTTTTCTAAAAATTAATTTTACCGCTGTTTCGTCTTTTCGTGGTGTTAAAATTAAATGATTCTTCATGGGCGTCGAAGACAACGTCACGTCAAATGATAAATTAGGACTATTAAGAAATTGCGATGGACTGAACGGAAGTTGTTTAATCGGAGTATTTCCATTTTTAATGTGCTGACTCGATGCTATTTCACTTTTTTCTATTAACATCTGGACATCCTATATGAATTATAAAATTTTAATCACTTCACATTAGTTAGAAATATTACATTTAAGTAAATAATTAAAACTCCTACCGCATTTGCAGCAATTACATCTGGAAGAATATAATCTGTAGAATTACTATCGTCCAACTGTCGACGACCTTTAATGGTTCGCCTTAAAATTGATGGAAAAGCGGCTCGTGCAGATGCATTCGTTAAAGCAGGTACTGAAGTATTATCGGACTGAAAATCGGTTGATGCTATATCTGCAATTTTAAAAGGAAATTACAAAAACCAAGCCTTATGTATTACAAAAACCTAAATATCTCGAGGATCTGCTTTAAATTACTACTACTTCTAAATCTATTAAAAATTTAGCAATATTTTAATGCAACATTTCTTTATAACAAACAGTGCATATGGCCTATTATAATAGTGTTAGAAAAATAACTGAAAATTGTTTTATTTTCTTTTAGAGAACACATCTTAATAACAGATAGTATTTTTGGTCCCAAGAGTGGTATCGAGAAATTTTACTGTAAGACAATGTTGATATAAATTGCGGTGATTTTGTATGTTCACGTATTTTATATAAATTTATCTTATTTGTGATTTTGAATATTATGAAAGATAAGTAAATATATCACAATAATTAAAGTATTCTTGTCAAGTTTCAACTATTAAAAAGAGTACCTGTTGTGACATATTGATGGTCTAATGCAGCTCCCTTAATTGGACTAATTCCCGAATTTACTTCAAGTTTCAGATCATCATTAAGATGAATAAGTTTTACGGGACTTATTTGATTACCATATACTTGTGAATTTAAATATCGAAATGAAGCTATTTGGTTTGTATTTGGCTCAGTAATTTGAGGTGGTGACGGTTGCAGTCTTTCATATGAGTTTATAACCATTGGAGTAGGAGTTGGAACTGGCGTTAACGGACTAGGACTAGGAGTTGTTCCACTTAGTGAAAATCCACCTCCACTAGATTGGCTGCTCGTTTGGTCGTAAAACTCCACTCCATACTCCTGTAAAAAGAACAACAGTTACCTATTTGTAATTAATTCAAATAACACAATAATTTATATTACTAGGGATAAAATAAAACAATTATACGTATACAATTAACATATATAGGTGATTGTTTTCAGAGACACAATTTTTAAATAGATAATCTTTTCTAAATCTCATTGTCAGCATCTATAAATTAACTTTGAGCCTGATAAATAAAATCTATGAGAAACGAAAAAATGTAGAATAGTTTATAAATAAAACTGATTTAAGTAACTCTTAGTAAAACAATAAATTATTAACATCTTAAATGTTTAATGACAGAATTAAGTCGGTCTATGGTCGATCTTTAAAATTGAAATAAATGTTAAAAGTTTAGGTATATTTAGGTATTGTATTTGAAGATTAGGTACTTATTATATCTTTATTCATTTTTAAACCTTTAAAGAAAGAAAACATTGATAAAACTTCATTATAAAAATAAATATGTTCTTTAAATGCCACAACTTAAGTAACCACACTAAACTTTACAAAAATCTTTAACAATAAACCTCTATAATTCTTATTCAATTTTACTCAATTTTACCAAATTGTAGGATAAAAACCGTCACAATCAAAGCAAATTTTACTCTAAACTATGTATCTATTAAACTGGAACATTTTGATAATTGAGGAGATTTTTAAGGTAAATTCATAGTTGCTTACATCGCCAAAAGAAACTGGAACTCTTTCTTGATACAAACATTGAGCATCGGATGAAGTATCTGTATGCGATGAAGGCTTCGATTTGGATCCGAAAAAACGAGGAGATTGATTTTTGCGATTTCGAATGCGGCGACTTTCACCTTCAGGGATACGACCTTCCGAATCATATTTTCGTCTCATCGTCGAATTCCAATGATTCTTAATAGCATTATCTGTTCTGAAATAAAAGCAATGCTATAATATTTATAGAACTATCAACAGTAATCTTCTAAAATATTAATAATTTTGATCGTAGGTGTAATATGATCTAAAAGCAATTTTTGTTTTCAATTTTTTTTTTTTGAAATCCATTGTTCTAGAAATAGTAAATTTTAAAAATGCTAATTTTGTTACAATTTGAATATTTTCAATTTATTAAATGTTCTCTTAATAGCATATTGCTCCCGTATTTATTGATTCACTGGTAAAATTTTGAGTGATCATTGGTCGATACATAGGTATAAAAGCTTTATTGAAGCATGGAAATTATATGGAATTATAAGCATGGAATTTATATTAAGCATGGAAACTGACAAAACATAGAATTAATGTGTAGAATATTTAAATAAGTACCTACTTAGGTATTAAAAACTTATATTTTTACATTTTTTATAATTAAAAATTATCAGTTTAAATTTTTACAACAGATTGTTAGATCTTTAAATTTATAAAAATTCCATTAAATAAGGTGTGAAATGCCAAGATAATTATTCAATAAAAACAGTTAAAGTTTATCATTATAGACAATCAAAATTAGCACATAGCAATTTAAAGTCAGTGAACCCTACTATCATGTATTATACACTTAATTCTTTATGAAATTTAAATAAACAATGCTTTGTTTTATTTATACAATAAATTAAATAACATGTTTACCTTCCAGGAAGGAGTTTTGCTATTTTTGCCCACTGATTTCCCCACTCTCGATGAGCTTGATAAATAATATTGTCCTCCATTTCGGTCCACGCAGTTTTCTTAATATTTGGATTTAAATGATTATGCCATCGTTCTCTACACTGTTTCCCGATACGACCTTTCAAGTGCCGAGCAATTATTGTCCATTTCTTTGGTCCATACTTTTGAACAAGTTCTATAACTTTTTCATCTTCCTGAAATGATAAATAGTGGGTAATTTTTAACACGCATTTTTCTCCGCAAATACGATTTTAAATAATAAGTTAGTGTAATCATAACAAGATTCACAGAGGAAAAGTTGAAGAATAAAATATTGTTTAAAATTTTGTACAATAATTTTTACTAATTCTTTGAGCTTAAACAGTAAAATTACTCAGAGATTTACGTAGGTATATATTTACTTACAATATTATAATCCTTGTAGAGGAATTCCTAATATTCCTTTTAGACCCGGTTTTACAAACATGATTTATACTTCAGAATAGCTTATCTAACGTATAGCTCATAATTGTAAAACCGGCCCTTAATCAAAAATTCTGAAAAACTAAAATTGATTCGTTCAAGTACCTACAAATCATCTGTACTTGTATCAAAAGTTTATACATAATTTAAAAAACAAACAAAAAAATTAAAAATTTTAAACAGTTAAGGAAATGATATGAAGATTAGATAATTTTTGATCAATATAATAGATATTCTTGGTCTGTACAATAATTAGGGACTATCGGGTTATAAAAAACAGGTTCCAAAAAGAGTAAAGGGATACTGAATAAATAAAATCTTGCAAGCAACTCGTGGTTATCGTGACCCTGACCGCTCGTTGATCTTGGATTATGAAATAGGGAGTGTCTAACCGCTAAATAGGGCCAAAAGTAGGTACTGAAAAACTAAATTCCAACCTATTTATATGGAATTATTTTAATTTAATTATCTAATTTCTTTTTATACATTAAAAAAATGAAGTTACATAATCTTGCAAGGGCGAAATCTATGAGACAAAACCCATTAGAAAACTTTATATTGAAACGTGATAAAAACGTCTCTGTCGCCCTTCAGGAAGTTTATTACACATAATGCGAATTGTCACTACCAAAAATTTGATTAATAAAATATTTTTGATTGTAAAGCTAGATAAATCGAATTCAACATCTTATATAGGTGCGTGCAGTCGAGTGCAAAATTAATGTCGCGGATCGCGGACATTGCGCGGGCAATATATGGCACAACGAAAAGGACTTTCGACGAGTAAAACAAATTACAAATACAAAGTTGCCGTTTTAAATATTCTGTTCATAATTTGTTTATTTATCGTGCGTGTTCGCGCAATGCTCGGGATCCCCGACATTAATTTTGCACTCGACTGTACATACCTGACTAGTTTATGAATGATTATTTATTGGAACGGAATTTTTAAACTTTGGCCTTGAAAACTATGCCAGGATGTTTAGCTATGTAATAAATTTATAAAAAATTGCATAATTTAGAAGTTATTTACATTTCAATAAGGGATTAGAGTAAGTTTTAAGTTTCCTTTAATTTACGTATTATTTCATATACCTACATACAGTTTTAATTGATAATAATAAGATTAATTGATGTAATTCCTGTTATGAATGTTTATTTTTAATCTTGTTGGTATCGTAAATTAATGTTATCTCTGAAACGTCTGTAAGCATTAAAGGTACAGAGTCGATCGAGCTTTTCAAATATGAAACTTCCAAAGAACTTCTGTTTAGTACCGATATCGCGCGTGCTAATTGAGGCAAATCGATTATTACCGAATTATTTTTAATTAAAAAACTCGCTAAAAATATCAATATTGATACATTTTATCAGTCTACAATTTTGATTTATTTTTAGTTGATGAATCAATTTCCAGATGCATTCCTACAGTTTCTAAAAGTCCAAAGATAAAAGTGTGACATTTACAGGAGTTATTTATGTATACTATAAAACGTTAATGCAGAATAATTTCTGTCATCACTTGCTTGTAATTTCATCATACTGATTCAATAAAAATGGTAAAAATTAACGATACGAAATGGTACCTATAATATCTCTCACCTTATATGCCTACTTACTAATAAATATAAAGTTGACGTATTTGTCTTCATGTAAGAAGAAACCGATCAAGTAAGAAACTAATAATAAAAATAGTTTTAAAAGCTAAAAATGCTATAGACAAAAAGCTGTTTGGCAGCTTAAATTTAATTTATCAATTAATTAATTAAAAATACAATAAGTAGATATTAAGTATATTGAAAAGTTATACACGCGCAAACGTATTGTAGCGCGCATATAACGATGTTGAGCAGTTGAAATTCACAGAACGCGCTTATATGTTCAGTGTGCGACATAATATAATAAATAAAACAAATAAATGCAAATTGAAATTGTAAATGAATTGCTTATGATAATAAATCTTTTTTGAGTTTTCCAAAACGGGTTCGCCATGCTTGTTCTAGAAATCCCATCATATATGGTAAATTGTATAGACGTATAGGGATGTAGTAGTTACGTTTTTAAACGGCTATTATTAAAAACCTATAAACAATTAGTTTCATAATATATTCACATTTTAAAAGAGTTACGCATGAAAACCATAAGGAAACAAGAAATTACTAAAGGCGGAAGACCTGTCCATCGTCGTCAGTAGTGGCGAATGGTAGAAGGGCAACGCCCTATTCGAAATGTTTTATGGGAACCGGTATGTCGTGAAAGGGTTTCAATATTCTTCAAACCTGGACTATGTCAGAGTTAGCATCTTGCCATGCATGGGTGCTTTTACAAAGGGGGAGAACAAAAGCATGATAGAATTACGTTGTACTCTTACAAAGCCATTATAAATTATTGTATAAAATAAAGGGAAGGTTAAAGATCAAACAAAGTTGCATATTATTCGAATTGGGCGTTTTATATTTACAACTATATTGTAAAAAAAAACGATATTATTTTTACTGACCTCTTTAGTCCAAGGACCTTTGACTAGTTCAGGATTAACAACTTTGGTCCACCTTTGTTGACATTGCACATCAGATCGATCAGGAAAATGTTGCGCAATCGAATCCCATCGTTCGTTATATTCTTCAACTAACTGCTTCAATCGTGCATCCTGTAATAAAAGAAAATGCGTCGTTTAACTTTTTCATTTAGGGCGTGTTAAATTAAGTAATAAAATGAGCTTCTTCCGCTTTAAAAATTATTCCCACAACCGGTCAATGTTGAAAATAAAAATTTAAAAAATCCTATGTATTTTGCACTTGTCGTCACAGAAAACAGGTATTTCCAGGTAAATAAATAATAATGGTGCACAGTAATATCGTGGACCGACCAATCGACAATAGAAGATAATAATGTACATGCATACATTTCTATCAATTCTAGTATTTTTAAAACTAAATTACATTAATTCAAATTCCAAAAAGCTGTCGTGGTTCATATCGATATTTGCGATCAAAAATTCTATAAAACAGAATGATGTTTAAAATCATCAATCTATATGTTATACGTAACCTATTAAGTACGTATTATATAATTTCACACTTGATGTACAACTACAGGACAAAAATAAACCAAGTAGGTAAATTGCAATGTAGATACCTAAGATGTAAGTAGTATTAAATTTTTAAAAAGCACCTTCACCTACCTCTTCTTTACTCCATCTCCCTTTATTAATTTGCTTTTTACTTCTAATTTGAACATCATCGGTAGGCTCAGAGTCATCCGAATCTTCATTACCGCTAGTTTCGGACGCTTGTTCTTGTTTGGTTCTTAAAAAAAAAAGAAAAATTATTAGTAGAATAACAAAGCAATTGTAGGCTGAAGGGTAAGTATAGCAGGAAGTGGGAAAGGTTCTATTTAGAAATTCCCATGTAAAATTTCTAATTCTAGGTGAGTGATTTTACGTAATCTTGAAATCGGGGGTTCGACGTGAACACACGGTCGAGTCGTGTATGTACAATAAATTTTCAAAAGGACGAATATAAAGGTTTCTTACGTATAGTGACCAGGTGCAAAAAAAGGTAATAAAATAAACCCCCTAATCACTCCGATTGACCACGTTTTTATAAAAGGCATTACTATTTTAAAAATTTGATTTACGATATAATAAATTATTTGATATTATATAGGTACTTATACCATAATATAATAATATGATGATACAAATAAAAACTCAAAAATTGTAAACAAAAATTAAATGATTAGTATATACCTACCTAATAAATTAATTTATTGAGTTAATTAATAGAAAAAGTACTTATCTATTAATTAAGAAAAACAAATCACTTTCATATAGGGAAATTAACCCTCCAGTATCATCTAATATCTAAATCTATAATGTAAACCTATACATCGAATAAACTATTGTTAAGATATTTGCATTGTGAATCTTCTAGGCTCGCCCTACTTAAGATAATAGAAAATAGGGCATTCCCATAGCGTTTGATAGAGCGGAGCTTACCTATGGGAAAAAATTTAAAAGGGTAATGCGTCTAGGGTTAGGGGTGAGTTTCACATTGAAAGGAGGTATACTGAGTTGTATCCTTTTTCAAATTGCGGCCAACACCTCCAGAGGTCATCTTTTTTTTTATTATAAATCTATCTTGATGGAAATGAGTGCTACATTTTAACTTTTAAATAAATTAGGTAATAAGTAATTTATTATACAAAAACAAACTGCAGATGTTAATTCTCTTAGAAATAAAAATCAGTTGAATAGAACAAGGGCATTAATGAAGGAGTGGCACATTATATGAGTGTAAATTTCTAACAACTCAAAAGACTTAATAATTTAGTAATATTTAAATTAACTAAATTATAAACCACGCCTGAATGTTAAAAAATACAAAAATCAATTGAATGGCTGTCGACAGTGAGGATGCAAGTCATGTCTTTCGTTATAAATTAATATTTTGAGCACCTCACGACGAAAAACGATTTGAAGTGTCAATTTTCATAAAAATATATTAATAATAATTATGATGAAATAGTGCCTCCCTACCCTTTCTGCAATCGGCTATTCAATTGTTTGGTAAATCAAACAAGGACCTATATAAAATTATTCAAACCTCTTATAAAAACTAATGTTTGATTTCGTAATTTGAATTTCCTTTGGATATTTGTTATATAGAATAAATATTGACCGAAGAGAAGTTTAACTCCTAAAGCGGACATTGCTCTTTAATGTACCTATCTTGTATAATTACCCCTAACTTGAATTTTGAATAATTTGTTGCTCTCTGTGTAGGCGTATAAAATTTAAAATGAATCAATTCAAGAATCAGGGTTTATGTTATTATACCTACTTTTATAAATTCAAAAAAACAACTAGGTTATCACTTTGATAAACAAAGAATTGCGAAAGGTGAGGTGCGTGTAATTAAACGTAGTTATACTGCATAGGTATAACGATTTCTCTCTCAGTTACGCACTTTTCAACTATTCACTAAAACTGGAAAATTTATATATATATATAGAAGTGATACTAAATACTTGAATTGAAAACTTTTACGTTATGTATAACTATCGTCAGCAGTAAGTTATAAGTAAAGATTTCCTATTTAGATTATGCGATGTATTTTACTATACCTATAAATTACATTTTACCCTCTATGAATTTCTCGGCGATATACAGATAAAGACCCTTAAGTTTCATTTCACGAACGGAAATTGCATACCGTGACAGGAAGTAAATTTTTAACTACGTACACGGAGCATGTCTCCTTAAAGAGGGTAGTACAATAATCTTTTATTATTCCAACCACAATTGTAACTATGTAATACACCTTTTTTTGTCAAAGACGATATTTAAAGAAAATAAATGATTTAAAACGTAAAATTAAAAGGTTCAGCCAATTGCCCAAAAATTAATTGACTTATTATTTTTTTTAATAAGTATATTATGTAGATAAGCTACAAAAACTTATAATTTCTTTATGATTTCTATAAGTACATATTCGGAGTAACAAATTTTATCCATATAAGCTGAAGTTACATTACATCTAGTTACATCTTCATAGATGTAAGAACGATAAATAAGTACCTACCTATAAATTTGTTTCAGCACCAACCGATAATTAGATGTTTTCAATTTTTTTTTTAAATAAATCATCTTTTAATATTTTTTTAGATATCTCCCCTTTCTACTTTTAATATTTACCTAGAATGATTTTATTTTCGAAACAAAGGATTCATTTATATTAAGGTATTTTCGCTCGCTATACATTTCGTCGTTCACCTGCCCACTCTAAACCCATACAAAAAAAACGAGAACTATTAGCATTATCAGATGTTTCCGGCATCTCGAGATGTTGGAAAAATCGCATTGATATAACAAATGCGTGTTACAAAATGAATAATAGGTATAGCTTATCCAAACCTATATGAAGTTCACGTCATCAACAAAAAGTTACTAGATTGTTTATTTGTAATTCGGTTTAAAGTTTGAAAAGTGACATATTCTGTAGATGATTTACCTGCGCGCATATTAGATGGTATAAAGAAAAACTACAATTTATTAAAACTGTCAAAATATGAGGTACGAGGCGACAGCACTGTGTGAAACGTCATCATCTAGTAACTTTGTATTGATGACGTGAACATCATATAGGTTTGGATAAGCTATAAGTATATTAATTATTATTGAGGCACGTTAACATTAAGCTCATGTCGGTTTTGGCGAATAAACAGATATACCTAAACGTTTACATTTTTAGGTTTTGTTGCTACTAGATATGTTATTTATTCATTTACAAAGTTTTGAGAATTGTTTTTAAATTTTCAGAATTTTCGAATTTCGGAATATTAACCTTTTTTTAATTAATTTACTGTGTACATATAATATGAAACAAAGCTAAGGTAGGCTCAAAAGCCTCTTGTGAACTTTAAACGTTTACGTGCAGTTACACAAAACAACGTAATTTGTTGAACTATGTGGTTTGATTACACATATGGAGTTTATCAACAATTCAAATGAAGAAACGATTAAAGCTATAAAACACTTTGTTTCGTATGGTAAAATAATACTGTTTAATCATAGTTATCTATACATATTATATTCCTATCTTGTGTTAAAGTAAGTTTGTCATACTGTCCGTTACCTTTACATCAAATAACATTCAGTGATCTACAACCCAATGTTGTGGGATGTAACAACAGTAGTTCAACAGTAATCAATATACAATTCTACTTTTTAACAATATTATAAACCATGTTATGTATGATATGTTCCTAAATTAATTGGAAATATTTTAAGAGCGTATTCATCACGTCAAAATAAGACGAAAAATTCGTATAAACACGTATCCGAAAACGCTTAGTTCCAAACGCATTCACAGACGTATTTTTATTTCCGGTTACAAGGAGTAAAAAGTGGCGGTTCCGACAATTCGACAAATATAATTTGATTGAAAATTAAGTATGTAAAGGTCATTCGAATTTTATTCCGATGCACTTCATCAATAAAATGTTACTAGATGTTACGTTTCACACATAGGGCCTCGTATGTATTCGCCTCGTTTCACGCCTCGTATGTATCTCGTATATTAACAATACTAATAAATTGTTAATAAATTACTAATAAATATGTTGTGTGGAGGTAAACTATCCATAAAACATATCACTTTCCAAACTTTGTATTGAATTACAAATACGTATACAATTTAGGCAACTTTTTATTGATGACGTTTGATCGATATTCATTACATATTCATCTATGAAAAATAACGTAGCCAGTAAATTCATTTACGAACAATAATTCGTCGAATTAAAAGTTTCTAGTTTGAGAATTAATATCAAAGACACTTTTGGATTAAGAAATATTTGATCTACCTAAATATAAATGTTTGAATGTTTTATATTTTTATTTATAATATTAGGTATTTAACAATCGCGAACTAACGATAAACTGAAAATAGAAAAACTGGGTAACGTTATATGTAAAATATGTATAACATACTGCACACCCGCAATAATAGCATCCAAAGAAAGTCGTTACAATTCAAAATTGTCGTTTAATTTTTCTAACGTAACACGATAATTAAAATAATATTATTCATAATAATTCGACGAACTATTGTAGACGAATTTATTTAGATTCAAAAAATAATTTAATGTAAGCAAAAGCTTCTTAAGCAAATACAATGTAAGGAAAAATACGAATAAACATCTAGCTATAGGACTATAGGTGTACAAGTAGCCTGTAATACACAGGGTGTCCACGAGTTCTGAGATCTTTTGATAAAGCCTAAACTAAGCATGATAGAAAAAATATTTTAGATAAAAGTTTGCTGGTTGTAAGAGAGTCGCACAAAGTAAAATTATTTTCGCCTATAGAGAGAGGATGATGCAATATTGCGGTAAAGTACTTTATTAATTTAAATAAAACGTTCTACTTTTTTGCATATTCTACTTAAGCATGTAAATTTAAGTCAAAAAGCATTAAAGTGATATCTACTTAAAGTTTATAGTTTTCGAGAAAAAAAAGTTTTTTTGAGGTTTTGTCAAATGTAACCCTTTACTAAAAAATCATATCTCCTTGAATTAGAAAAGAAAACTTTAGTCGTAAATTACGAATATACTGATGTATCGAATAATTTGCTTATTTATTGTCTAACTCTTACAGGGTAGTCGCAAAAAATTATTCAACTTTTCAAAATTGAAACGGCAATAACTTATTTATTTTAAGTGAAATTTTATTTCCTCTTTCAAGTGAATATTACATTTTTTGTACCTAAACGTAACCGTTTCCTCGATATTTTTAGTTTTTCGGTATTTTATGAGTTGGTTATATTTGCTGTCCTTACCGAACAAATCCTGTCGAGGTTTAATTTAACCAGAATTGTCTTGTAGTCCAAACCAAAAATTTGGCTGTCACCATTCTAACAGTAATTTTGTTGCCTCTACAGTGCTACAGTAGTACCTACATTTTTTTCAGTGTATCTTGAACAAAATAAAACAGTGTTCGAACTAACGATAACGGTTTGTTCACGTTAAAGAGAGGCTAACTTGATGGTTAAAATGATATGATCTTATTGTAATACAGCAGTAGAAGTGGAGTTTGATAAAAAAAATGCAAACAGTGACCGAAAGATGTTAAAACGTGTGCCTACTTTTTAGGAAATGTATTCTAAAATTATATATTTTTTATGCAATAAAATTATTTGAATAATCACTATCTACTGCCTTTATACCGCAAAATTATGAATTTACTCTAGTTTTAATTTAAAAACTATTCGTGTGCCCTTAAGCATTGAAAATTTCCCTATTACAAACCATAAACCAGATAAAAGTTTAATTGCATTTTTATGTGGCCGATAAAATACAAAACAACTAATAAAACATGTGCACCGCCTCCTTTCGTAGCTTATCGGAGTGCGAACAAAAAACTGAAGGTTTTTAAAATAAAAATTGGATTTCCTAGTATCCACGTAATAACTCGAATGCATTTTTATATAGAATTCTGGCTAGACCGTTTTAGATCTTTCGCGTTAATCGTACAAAGTGGTAGTGTTTATTTCAGTAGTTCGAATTTTAAAGTACGGCGTCGTATTGTTCATGTGTGCGAGGAGTGCTCATTCAGGTTAATAAGGCCTTTTCGCGTGTGAGTGCGCGAGTGTTGTGTGTTGTGTTGTGTTCTCTAAAAGGATTACAAACAAAAAGGATTAATACGACGAGGAAAGGTAGAATCTTTCTTGGTCGACTAACTCTCCATGTATTTATAAAGTGTAAATACATGGACCTTTAAGTTCTAACATAAATTCTTTGAAAATTGAACTTGGTTAGACTCTTGAATAAGGACTCGGTTAGGGTCTTGGTTAGGGCTCCCCTCAAACATTCGACGGTCCAATTTCGCGAACGAAATTTTATCTTACGTGCGTTTTCGCGATCACAGTGGTTGGTGAAATACAGTGAAATATGAAGCGTAGGTATAGGTACGTAATAATGCAAGTTCCCAGTCAACGGAAGAATCGACGCTGTAAATTGACGATAGAGGGAGAACAAACGATGACGAGAAAAATGTAGGAAATACCAATAAAAATTTTGAAGTTTTCTAATTTTTTCTTATAGTCTGTTACAGACAAGTGGCAGCTGCGTTAGTATTTTACGTAAATATTAAACAAAATATTTATTTCAGGATTTTAATTTTTTTAAATCTAATTTTCTGGCGAACCGATGTGTACAAAATGAGATAATCCACTTGTAAAGAAATACAAACATACCATTCAGTGACCACGAGATTTGGGCTATTCAGTAAAATCAGTCGAATGGTAGACGACTATATATCTACCACTATTCTACAACCCCTAAAAGTACCTAAACACCTTTTTAGAAGAATTAAGTAAGTATCTATGTGTAGCAATATTTATAATAATTTTAAATTTTAATTCTGTTGGTTTTTTTTGTATTTTTAAATTTTATTAAGAGCCCAAGAAATTAAAATTAAAAAAAAAACGAGATAAATTACTAGATATCAACTAAACAAAAACTCCCTATTAATTAAATATTAATTGGTGCAAAACAAGAATTAAAAATTTGTGCAAAATTAATATTTATTGAAAAATATGTAAAGTAGGTATCTACGAAAGTATAAGTGATCGGCAGCACGTGTGCAACATATGCCTTTTAGGTAGTGCACCTGTCTATTGAAGGGTCGTGGGTGCCAGGACTCATTCTTCTCTGGACATTGAACTATCTACAGTTAAGTTAGCTTAGAATATTGAACCTAAACTTACAGCTAAGGGTTGGATTGCGCACCTGATACCCTCTAGAAATGTATGTTACATAAAGTAAAAACTGGCTAACGGAATATTAGCTTTTTTTATTTCTATATGCCGCTAATTTTAGGGCTAAACTAACATTAGACATGTGTATCCTACATGTATTGTAGAAGCCATTTGAGATGGAGTTTTTCATATCAATTTAATTATTGGGAAAGTACAAAATTTTTTTATTGTCAAGGATAGAGTCAATGACACAAGCGTAGGTACCTATATTAACCTAGGTACCTAAGGTACAAAGAAAATATTTTTTTTAAACTTACTTTATTAAAAAAAACCAAATTATTTTTTAATACACAATTTTCTTCACTATAAACAAAATTGTCGATAACAATAAGATTTACTTATACCTGAATTCATATACAAACTAATTTGAAATTTCAACTTATAAATAAAGTGCATTTCCTTGTATCTACTCTTTCAAGTAAGCTCGCATTGAAATGGAATTGTATAAAATTGATTAAAATCGAAGCCAACCGTCCGATTAAAAACTAACGAAACATCTAATTTCGTTATTTTTTAACAAAGCTCTCTGCACTAGGTAAATAAAATTAACCAAAATCGACATTTGGTTACAGAACAAAATTAAAGTACATTGTTAGATGAGAATGTTTAGGGTATTTTCGAAACTATCTGAAATGTGAACACATAAGTGTGTTATTTATAAGTGATTCTAAAGGGTAGATATAGTTAAATTTTTGAGAAAAAATCAATTGGCCCTTTTACCCTTTGACTGTTAAATGTTGTTTAATGTGATATGTTTGGGTGGGCCGGTTGTTTTTATGAAAAAAATTTATTCTGGAAATTCATTATGTATTAATATTTTAATAAAGATAATTAAAAATAAGACAAAATTGTTTAATAGAAATTATTGTTTATACAAATTGTCTAAACAGGTATCTGTGAAAAAGTTTATTGCGTGTGATAAATTCCAAAACATAGTGATAAAACATAGACCTACGTTACAGTCGTTGCGCGTGTACATTGTTTTTTTTTTAGCTTTTTGGTAGCTATTTGAGCAAACAATACACAGTTTTGCTGCATTTTTCTTCTTCTCGGTTGGTGGAACTAAGAATGAAAAATGTCTTGTAGTAAGTCGCAGTGGTGTGTCGACGGATGTTGACGGCCTACCTCCTTTTGATCTAATGGCTGGTACAAACTATTTCGGTCAGTATAAATGGGAAATACATTTGGCAACACTACACGGCGAGAATTCAAACACTAGTGAAAGCAATCCGTAGATATATGGGAACGGCACAGCGCGATTAAATAAAATACGTATATTTATGGGTTCGGCAGTCAAAGGGTTAATAGTAAATATATATATATATATATATATATATATATATATATATATATATATATATATATATATATATATATATATATATATATATATATATATATATATATATATATATATATATATATATATATATATATATATATATATATATATATATATATATATATATATATATATCCCGTTTATAGTCCTATCCCGCATATAATGCTATTTTTTCGTGGTCCCGGTCCCAAATCGTAATTCATTATACAAAATAATCCGGATGAAACGCTAGAAATACCGCTTATAACGCTCAAAGAATGAATGTTAGATCAGTTAATTAGTTAACTGAAAATGACGATTATTGGGAAAAGTACCTACCTAGGTAAAAGGGCAGACTACATTTGTACAATCTAATGGGTAATAAACAAAATTTTTAGTTTTCAATATTATAATTTTGCATTGAAAGGCGTTAGTGGAAATAAGGATTTAAACTGGACTTAAACTTAAATTGGAATTGTATCGCTTTTCACGTTCGAAACTTTTAATTGGCCGATTTATTGTGCGCAAGGTGTAAATATAAAAAATAAAATCAATACATAGGTAACATCTACCTGTTATCTAAAATAAAAAAAGCTGAAAGTATAAATGTGGATAAGATTGAATTTTATCATCATATTTTTATTATAAGAAATTCCAGACGTTATGATCTAATACAATGTTTTCATTATTTTTACAAAGACAACTCGACAAATCCAAGATTTGTTTTTTTCCTTTGATGCAACTTCAAAATATCAGTAGTATTGAAGTGTTTAAATCAATATTATACAGAACATAAAATGTACTTTTACTTTATTCTACAATAAGTACAGGTATGTAACTGTAAACGTTTATTCACTGTTGTATAATAAGTTGTTATCAATGATTTTTTCGACTTATTTTAATGTTTTAAAAACATTTCAGTTTTATAATCACTTACCTATAGTAATCTAATAATATTGGGGTTTCTCTTGATTACAACAGCATTTATTGTCGTCAATACAATGCTTGATAACTGCACAAATAAGTAATGTGTAATTATCACAATATCGCTTATTCAAAATGTTATTTAATATTTTATATTAACACGGATTTGTAACATTTGTCGCAGTTCCTTTTCTTATTCCTTCCTTTCTATACTTCCGTTTATTGTAGTTAATCTTACTTATTATTTGAGATAAAAATAATGTACATAATATAATATGTTAGTTTATAAATTAAACTTTTTATTGAAAGTCATTAAATGTTTCGTAGTTCGTGAAATATAAAATTTCGGCATACTTTTTATACTGCACTAAAGATAAAAATTTTTAGGAATAAATCACCAAGTATACAATTTTAGCATAAAATCACAGTAATTTATTGTCACGATGTGTTAATAGAAATTCGAACGAGAACGTCGCGACGCCGACGCTCAAAATTTACAAGCTGCTTCTTTATTGCGAATGGTAAATATCTAATATTTCAGCAAATAAAAAATTGGCCAAAAATAATCACCAATTGAAGACATTATTCGATCAACAATATGCGCATATGTAGATATAAAATAAATAATGAACCCTACTATCAAATGATCGTCGGAAGAGTGTAATGAATGCACATGTGAGGGGTCATGCGGGCTCGGCAGGTGTCCCAACGACCCTCTGGCAGATGGCAACCCTCAGTTTTGATCGATACAAGAACTTTGATGCTCTGTTTCTGATTATTTTTTTTATATTTTACTGTCACCAGCGATGGCAATATCTACGTACCTACTACACTTAATTTTTTTTAAAATGTTTACACAATCCCCATTGGTATCTAATTGTTTTGTTAACGTAAGTGCCCCCGCCGCGCTGCGCCGTTATTTTTTAATTATTAATTAAAAATAGCACTACTATAAGTATCTAAAAAGTTGGAGTCTAAAGTAAAAGAAAAAACAACTGTAGTAGTTCGTGAAAATGGCGTGTAATGGTAATAATGACCCGTGGTCATTATTACCATTTTTTTTTATTACCATATTTACATTTTTGGCCGTGCCAAAAATGGCATAATTTATTACTTTAATAGGTACCTACATATGAAGTTTACCACTATTAAAACGTTATATAAAGCGGCAATACCTGATACATATTACTTATTGTTAGATCATTATTTTAGAATAATAATTAATATACTTAAACAGATACCTAAAAATTACACGATTTTATTCAACGTATGACATGGTGTCTTCTTAAAGGGAAAAAAAGATACTTATTGTTAGTGTTTGTATTTTAAGACTAATTTCTAACAATAGGTACCTTACATTTAGACAATTTGAATGCTGATCTCTTAAATCATTCAAAAAATCAGCATAGGTACGTACAAATTGTCTAAGAGCCGATTTCACCAACGCCAGGTAACTTTATTCTCCGAGTTCTTCTATGGTAACGATCTGTTGCCATAGAAATAACTAGAGAATAAAGTTATCTGGCGTTGGTGCAATCGGCCATAAATCAGTCCTAAACTACAAATACTATCATTTTCTCAAAAAAGAGACGTTTTATTTTGAAAAGACATCGTGTCATATATGTACTTTGATTATAATAGGTATAGATTTTTAAACCTGTAATAATCAACTTTTTCAATTAAGTATGCTGCCATTAATAACCAAAACATTATTTTGTAAGCCAGACGCCACTTTATTGTGGTTGTGACGCGGGGGTGTTTTGCAGCTGCTATCCAAATTTTCAACAATAATACGCATTAATGGCACATCTAACACCGCATCTGGGTTATGGGTATATACAAACATGGATTATGTACACATACACATTGTCAAACCATTTCTTATAAAATCCTATAAATTTTAGGATTGTAGTCTATATAAAATGTTCATTTAAAAACCACACCATAAAATAATATTGCGTAAACTAGTTAGGTACATAAAATGTAGGGGATCCTAGAATAATGCGTCATGCGTCAATGCGAATCATGCTAATTTACCCTCGCATCGTCACCAACTTAAACTGGAAATAAGTTTATTATTTTATGATGAAATACTTAAATGGAATGATATCTGGGAAATTTTTTAAATTTATATTTTTTATTATGCAAATTTTGGCAATACAGTTACTATGGCCTATCCAAACCTATATGCAATTTACGTCATCAACAAAAAGTTACTAGATTTTTCATTTGTTTTTTCATTTTTCATTTCTATTTAAAGTTTGGAAAATGACATATTCTATAGATGATTTACTTACGCACATATTAGATGGTATAAAGAAAGACTATAATTCATTAGAACTGTCAAAATACGAGGTACGAGGTGACACCACTGTGTGAAACGTCATCATCTAGTAACCTTGTATTGATGACGTAGATTGCATATAGATTTGGACGAAATGTATGTATCTGCACCTGAAGGGTAAATAGTCGTAATTCCATTTTTGTCATTTACAACTTATTTAATTTTTGGATGCTCAATGTTAATACATATCTGTTAACATAAATCATCACGTCAAACTGTTTTTTAAAAAAATTAGCCATGTGGAAATACAAAGGCGGGTTTTACTTGGTCAATAATTAGTAGTAAAATAAACTTAAGTCAGTTTATGTCAAAATTGGAGTCACGACTGTTTACCTATCAGGTACAATAACGTTTGTAGCCTTTTGCACCATCATTGATGAAATATTTAGGTAAGTCTTTATTAAGTTATGGATTTTCTCTAGATACGATTGCGTTTCTATAGATATTTCGCGAAAGATACTAAGGCGAAGGTTCAAATATTAGGTTGTGCCGGTGCAAACGGTTATTAATGTAACACGTCCTGCATACAACAAAATTTACATTTGCAAAGATATCCGATACGATTCTGGAATGAATGTTCTTTAATACTGATGATTCGAAACCGGTTTGGTACCGTCAATAGTGAAAAGAAAAAATCTATGGAATGATATAATGGACGCAATTAAAAATGTACTTTAAGGCTTTAAATATAAGGACCTAGTTACGGACGTCCGTGAACTTTATGTAGGTACATACCTATCTGGTGTGATATTACATAGGTAATTAGGTATGTAATGTACATCAATCAAATTTCGTGATATTTGGAACACGTGGTTAAAATGGCACAAGACGAACTGAGGTTCTTCAACGTGAACATCCAGAAAAATGCTTTCTGCAGTGGTTTCTTGTTAGACAATATAAACTTCAAAAACTGATTTCTATTTTGATTTTTGTTACAAGTTAAATCTTAATGCACGAAAAGTACAGCACTGAAGATAAAGTATTTAGAAATCGATAGGATAGTTGGACGGCATTTTGAAACAATGGTAAATATAACCCACACCCATGTTTGTTGTAAATGAGAAATCATTTGAACTATTAAAATAATCGTGAGTACTAACTGAGAAATTCCTATATATTTATTTTTTACTATAAAGATACAAGTTCTCATAAAGGAAATTCGTATAAACTGTGCACACAAACAGAAGAGTATGACCTAAACCTAATAAAGGAGAAGGTCAGATCGAGTTTCTCCAGATTCGTCCACAGTGGATTAGATTATTTAATAATAATAATAGCACTATTTGTCTGAAAATGGGCAAGAACATGTTTGCTTGCTGTAGTAGACACCATAATGATCGTTTTAAGTAACAAAACTAAAAAGTGCTGGTTATACCGCTGTTGCAAAACGTCGCCAATTATAAAAAGTATGTCGAAAATATTAAAAGTTTATGACAAACACCTAACCAAGATAAAAATTTCGCCCGCGGCTAAAATATTGGAAAATTAAAGTGACTAAAACGTAGGTAATCTAAGTGATAAAGTGAAAAAAAGCGATTAACCATCATAGAAAAACGCGCCTTCAAATATTTATGTAGTTATTGAAAAATGAAAAAAATAATAATAAACACGTTTTTCAATTTAATCCGATTAAAAAGACATCTGCTCTTTCAAATAATTTCGTACAAAATTTATGTATAACTAAAGGTCAAGCGACCTTTTAAAATTCAAGTAGTTTTTAAAAATTTCAAATTGTCATACTTACGTTAACACTATAGAGTATAAGTTTCGAAGTGTTTTTATTCCTACACGCAGTATTAAAATAATTTCCCATCAAAGAATTGTCGCTTCGCCTATATCGAAAAACGCCCACTAAAAAATTCATTCGGTATTTTTTTGCAGTTGAGACGGTGTAATTTTTGTCATTATTAAAATATGCTTTTAACAATTAATTATAGGAATATTTTTTATTTAGCTTTAAGTTACGTCTGCGCTGTTTCATTGTTGCACGTTATTGTATTGTTCTTGTAAAATAATATTATCACGATACTGTACTTAATACTGCCACCTTAGTAAATTGGATTAATTTGTCATTAATTTTAATGTTTCAAATGACTAATGGAATTTGTGAGAGATGTATTGGAGTGTCTTCAGTACTTAACACGCAATTGTTTATTCATTAGTACGCGAATAACGACGATAGACTTGAAAAATATCACCATTTTATCAGCCTTTACCTATGTATAGTAGTATGACTATATCTAGATGTAAAAACACCATTCTAGTTTTATTTGTAAAGAAATAAACCCTTTCACACTCCAACCAGTCTAGTCTTAAACATCCAACTCTATTGAACATGATGGTGATGATCATGTTTGTAAACCTCGTGGGAATATTAATTTAACCATCTTCCACATAATTGATAGAAAATTTTAAAAAATCCACATGTAACGTAGTTTTAATTAATTTCGAAAAATGAAATATTTTTCACTATTACCTATACTATAGCTGAATAGCTAGTTTGAAGATTAAATTTTTAGGTAGGTAATATATGTACCTATAAAAATGCATATGTCTAGTAGGTATAATATATATTAAACACCCACAGATTTACATTTTTCAAGTTCATCCAACCGCACATTATGGATAGTGCGTAGGTAAAAACAAAATGGACAAGGAGAAAAAAACATGAACGTTTTCTTTCAAGTTTTAAATAGATAGCTAATTCATTTTAGATATGTACCCATTTTGTGAATCAGCGTATAAAAAAAAATCGTACCTAAGTATCAATGTACAGATACATACATAAATACATAGTTATGTATGTATCAGCAAAAACCAAAATCAAATTCCCTAAGGAAAATTATTATTACGCAAATGTACCTATGCAAAACAAAATTAGAAAAATTTTAAAACAGAATTATGTTTCCGCAAAATTAATTTCATAAATTTCCACGTCATTTTAAAAAGTAATTAATACCTGTAATAAAAACTAGAAACTAAACAATTAAGTATGTACCTACTTAATTTTTCTTGAAAAACCAAACTATTTTTCCACATATGTATTTCTCGTAATTTAAAAATTAAAATTACATGAACTTATGAAGGGATATTTCACAATAAACTGAAGGCTAGGAATAAAGGTCAAGTCAACGTGCTGCCCTATATCTCTTGATAGGTAATTCCGTCACATGGGGAAACTGTTACTTTCTATATAATCGAAGGGAATCTCCCTTAGTAATTCAAAACACCTTGAGTAGGAATAATCGCAAGACGTTGAGCAATAGAATAAATGAATACTTCGATATATATATTGGGGAGTCGCGTGCCACGAAACAGCTGCTCCAAACAAGGGGGTCTTTCTTTTGTGGCTGTAGACGTTGCCATCTGTAGAAAAACCACTTGCAATAAACTTCGTCTGAATTTCTTATTTTTGGTCTTGGTCAAAAATAAAATTGATGGAATCAGCAAAACGACAAACTAGTATATTATAAACTACTTTAGATTTTCTTGAAAAAAAAACGGAGTTACAATATAAGTACATATTTGTTAAACATCTGTCCCATTTAAAATTGGGAAATATTTGGTATTAAAATGCTGTAGTTTGTTTTAATTGCATTTATCTGCAAAATAAATAATAAAATAGTGCACATATTTAATATATAAATATTATTGCGGGGCGTCGCAAAATTAGTTTGCAATATTTTATGTATTTTCTACGACAAAAATTAATAAAAAAATACGACGTGCCTATAATATTATGTGTAAACATAATCAATCGTAAAATGTTTTTTATAAGCATCAATGCCCACTACAGTCCCCTATGGAAACGATTGTTACAATTGATTATTGTTTTTATGGAGATAGTCATAGTTTAGTAACGACTTAGGGCCAGTTATACAACGTCAGTTTAAACTCGAACTAAAGTTTAAACTGTTCATTTCCATAGTAACAACAATGATGGTAATCAAAAAAAAATGCATGATTTAAACTGCGGATTATAGTTAGGGCCGATCATTTCATCTTCCATTTAATTTAATTGACACATAGTTATTATAGAATCGTTTGTTCAAACAATTGTTTCTATGGTAAAAATTTGTCAAGTAAATTTATTGGGAGATGAAAAGACCAGTTGTACAATAGTCGATCACCATCATTGACCGTCGTTGCTATGCGGCCCTTAATCTAATTAATTTCATTAATTTCTATAGTTTCACATTTTATTAAATATTTTTAATTTCCTAATGTTTGTAATATTTAATTTTGTATATTTTTATTTGCGCGAAATAATGTATTTAAATAAATATCAATCAAATCTTCGTAGAGGTTAATTTTTTATCTAACATAAGATCGTCACATATATTAAATGAAAATCATTATATGGGTTTCGACTAAATAAATACGTAATTAAATTAAATTAAGAGATAAAAATAACCAGAACATCGAGTACTAAAATAAGCACAAGAGAATTCTTTTTAAACGAATTAACCAAATTAGAATACCTACCTATAATTTAAATAAAAATAAAATGCCGCAGAAGAAAATGCAGTAATACCTATTGACTAGAGAAAATATGCGAGTTTTTCTATAAGCAAATCGGCAAAAAAGCCATTATTTAAAACTACGGTAATGACCTAAACCACGAATGCTAGTATTCCTTGACTCGCGTGGCCCCTACATTTATTTGCATGCCGATAAGAGCGAAACTAAAATGACGACGGTTGGTGATCTCATAATATCTTCTTTTAGATACTCATCTTTTCCCAATTTGAATTGACCAATAGGATGTGGACATTTCAAAAACGACGGAATGTTCTTACGTAACATCGTAGTTTTGCAGTTATAGTTACAACCATAACGAATTCGATAAATTAACAATAATTATTAGTATTCGTTGTAACACATGTCGATAGTTTTTATATTATTCCAAAGAATTATAAATGAAATTCTAACGATTAAATGCGTTACTGTTATTTACATACCTGTAGGTAACCTATAGACTTTGAATGCAAACAATCATTAACATTTATTTCAAGATTACAGTACCTAACGAATTTATAATATTAACTAATTTAAAATTGTAATAAATTGCTCGAAATTATATCTATTTTAGATGACAGTCGGAATACATCCGTAACAAGAAGTAGGTAATAATCTAAACGCGATATGAATAATAATTAAGCGTAAAAAATAAAATAAAGCAACCCAATATGAAGTAGTAATTTATGCGTCGTAAATCGTTTCAATGTAACTTATTCATTAAATAATTAGATATGGCCATTAAGACATATTTATAGTTTGAACAAGTTCCACTCGCAGAATGCAGAAATCCAAGGTAGAAACAATAAAAGTTGAATAACACGTTTAAACGTTGATTTTGGAACCGATATTTGCCGAGAATATTAGTGATTGTTATAAAATATTTAATTTTTCGCAAAAAAGTGTCACGTTTTACTTAATATCCAATAAAAAAATCCCGATTGTGCGCAAGCCTCGGTATCGAATTTTCATGTCGCATATTAAAAAACTCCTTTTGTTAAATTGTTTCCGAAAGAAATACATCTTCTGAAAAATAATATTTACGAGAGAAATTTATAAGAATAAAAAATATATATCGCGTTTTTCGATTATTTCTAAAACAGTGCATTCTATCAAAAATTATAAAGAGATATGATCGGTAGAGAATTTTATGCCAATTCCAAAATTTACATTGTATTTCACATTACCGATCCGATGATTAATAACGGAGATTAGAATTTTTTTCAATTTTTGAACGACCGCCATTTTAAACGGGTTGGTCGATTTGACTGGTTAATGAACTCGTCCTTCGTTTTTAAAAAAAAAACAATACGCTGTCCATATTTCAGCCTCCTACGATCAAAATTGCGATCGGATTCCTGTCCACAAGAAATTGATTATATACATATATAGGGGTCGAGATCGCAGAAAATCCAAAAGGACACGTATGGGTTCCGTCATTAGACAGGCTGCAATAGCTTTATTATCTATGAAAATTCGCTAATAAACGTCCTATGTACTTCTAGATCCTGATATTTCTAAACGAAAGTAAGACGTTAAATATAAAATTTTTGTATAGGTGATACAAGGTGATTTTAAATGATACTTAATTCAATAAGTACTCAACTATATTAGGTACCTACACTTCGTCCAAACCTATATGCAATCCACGTCATCATTGAAAGGTTACTAGATGATGTCGTTTCACACACTGCTGTCACCTCGTACCCTTTGACAGTTCTAATAAATTGTAGTCTTTCTTTCTTTATGCCATCTAATATGTGCGCAGGTAAATCGTCTATAAAATATGTCACTTTCCAAACTTTAAACCGAATTACAAATAAACAATCTAGTAACTTTTCTTTGATGACGTAAATTGCATATAGGTTTGGATAGGTAATACTATAATAATTGCGGTCAAAAAAATTTCAACGCTTTTCTATCAAGGTGTCTGGTTTTCTAAAAATTGCGTTATAGTGTAAAGCGGGATTTTCTTGTCAAATGCGACTGCTAAAATAAAATTATTTTTTTCCCTCCTCTGATCTGGCTATTGCGAAAACTTTTTGATCTTCCCAGAGTTAGATAACGAAAATTCAGAAGAAGAGTGCGTGTACAAGAGGATAGTATTTCAGCTGATAATAATTCTAATTTAGACGAAAGTTATGCAGAAAATATAAATCCAATACACAAAGTTATTTATGGCAACAACGGATATAAATAGTCCATTTTATTCAAAATAAACTCGACTTTCAGAAGAAATATACAGATGTGGCAGACAGGTAAATGTAGATATACCTGATGGATAAGTAAAATTACAATGCAAACATTTGTTGCGTTATCTCCGAAATTTGATTTTATATGTACTAAAGACGTTTTAAAAAAAATATGCTGCGAAATATGTTCAAGTTCTGCAAACCACAAAGGGAGAGAAAAGCGTGTTAGCTGCAAAAAAAAGTCATATGCGCCCAATACTGGAGTCCTTTGTGTTGTGAATGTGCAAATCACTTATGAAAAATGTTGTAAAAATTATTATTATTCATATATAAAATTATAAGTTAAGGTTTTTTTGAAATTGTTTGAATGTAATTGGTGTACTATATGACAACTTGTTACCATTTATGTATAACTTATCCAAACCTATATGATGTTTACGTCATCAACAAAAAGTTACTAGATTGTTTATTTGTAATTCGGTTTAAAGTTTGGAATGTGACATATTCTACAGATGATTTACTTGCGCACATATTAGATGGTATAAAGAAAGACTACAATTTATTAGAACTGTCAAAATACGAGGTACGAGGTGACAGTACTATGTGAAACGTCATCATCTAGTAACCTTTTATTGATGACGTGAACATCATATAGGTTTGGATAAGCTATACTAAATTTTCACGTTACCATTCTATACATACAATCTATACTCTTGTAAGCATTTTATTGTTTTTGTTTAAAAAATTAAAAATCCCTTTTACTGCTAAATTCAAATCTACTTGAATCAAAATTGATTCAAAATCACATATGAATTTTGAAACAAAATCAAGAAAAAGATAATTGTAAGGTATAGTAACGAACGTTTTACTTTGCGTCAGTTTCGATAATCCGTTTACCTGTGTTCGCTAATGACGTGGTTTTTTCGTAGTTATTTATTTAGAATATTTTGCGTAAACTTATTAACGATCTTAGGACCGATATTTCCATCTCTGGGTAAATGTATGATAAGTATTTATGATAGAAACGTTTGTTCGAACATTGGTTTCCATGGTAAATACCCATCAGATACATTTACCAAGTGATGGAAAAATCGAATCTAATCGTAAGATCGTTAATAAGTATCCCTATTGCGCAAAATATTCTAAATAAATGGGAAACGAAAAACTACATCATACTTATTTTATACTTTGAGAACGATTCATATCCGTAATTACTGGTCATTAGGGAACTCAAGTAAGCGGATGTCGAAACTGGCCCAGGTGGCCAGGGGTACATGATGTAAAGTAAAACGCTCGTTACTGTGTACATGGATATTGTTCAATGTTATAATAAGGAAATATATTAAATAGCACTGCAAATGCGTTTTTAGATGAATATTTAGTAATTTGGTTATCTCCTTCTTACCAGGTGTTCTTACTTGGAAAATTTTGTGACGTAGAGTGTAGGTGTTGCTTCACCACCTGTGGTTCTTATAACATTATATTTCTTTCCATCTACTCACACGTTCCATGTCAAAATGAAATAGGTACACTCGACGAATTAAAAAACGTAACGAGTCTTAAGACTATAATTTACTTTATTTTATTTGCTTGAAACGGGATGACCGTCTCTACCGTCAACTATATGTCATTCAAACTTATCAGTTTTAGAAATGTCAACTACCATTTTACCTAATACAAAATCCATATTTACACCGTTCAACTAGATTCATTATGTTCTTTAATTTTCTGAGTGTACCTACGACAAAATGTATATTTAGTCTGTGGTAGCTAAATATAACTCTAAGCCGAAACGGGCAATAATTCATTTTCGTTCCACATAAAAGTTCGATGTTGCTCTTATGGAAGATAGTGTTGCTAAACGTATGTACTTATATTCATAACGTTAATATTTAATACACAAAATAAATTTTGAATACATTAACACCTAAATGTTTTATGTAGGTACTTACAATTAATTAACAGATGTCATTAGAAGGAATTACTTAATTATTTAGACGTTTTTAGCTGTGGTGTCAAATAGGTAAGTATATATGTATATAACTCCTAATCAGCTAGTTGACAATAGCGGCAGGTAAAAAATAAAGTAGCATCGCCGTGTAAATTTTTCCCACAGGAATTTACAACGTCCTGTAGTTATGCTGGCCCTAGTTAACATTTACTGTGGAACACTGTGGCACTATAGGCAGTACTACTTACCTATATTTAAAAATTTTGTACACATTATTTTGAAGCATTTTATTAATTTTTAATACAAAAATGTGATATTTTGCTTTTAAAATAGAAAGGAAGATATAGATATCTATCTATACCTCAACAAATAATTATGTAATTAAATTTTAGAAACTTGCATTTAGCACCATAAATGCATAGAGATGGCGGTTCTAATGTTAAAAACGAGTTTTATTGAAATAAAAATAGGTAGGTATCTATACTTAATAAATAGTAATAATATGTAGGTACCCATTCAAATATAAAAATTACTTTTTTTAAATTCAAACTTACAATTAATATGCTCATAATCCGATTAAGTACCTATAACCGTTAACAGTACCACTACAATAGGTACTTCATAAAGAATTCTTTAGGAAATTAAATAATTTTAAATCTTAGAATTAATTAATGTCTAAACATGATTACCTACTTGTGTTGTTATACATAGGTAGTACATACCTATATCTATTGATTTTATTGCAGCATAAAGATAATAATTATTTACGCTTTAAATTAAATATTAACTATTCTAATAACGAAATCCTAATGTCCCAAAAACAAACGAATAACTTAGTTCGTGTGGGATCTTACTGAACATTTTGTTAATAATTGATCGAATTCGATAATTTAAAATGGTTAAATGGTAATGATAATTTAATGGTAGGACGTGACAATTAATAATAATAATATTATCAACTTTCTTGGACTGTTATCGACTTTATAAATAATATTTTGAGTTACAAGAGAATACGAAGCGTAAAAAAGCGGTTAATCGGGCCGCCATTTTGTAAACAAAGCTATAATATATATATAGATAATTAAGTATGCACTATTTTAACGTTATTTAAAAACTGTGTAAAATAGCATTTAAATAAAGATGAATTTCAAACACGGGGTTTGTCCCTATCGTTCGAAGTGGATTCGGTCAAGGCCGAAAGAGAGTATATTTAAAAGGAATTAACTAATAATTGTTATAAAATTACGTACATTTCAACTTCCACATAATCGACTCTATCGGAGTGGTAATACTGCGACATATCCAGATTGGGCCCCCAAGGGGCTTACGCACTTACATACCACGCACAACAATTATTTATATTTAAAGCACAACACACACACACTACTGACAGAACACTAAACTACCGCATCAAAACCACGAATGGCAAAAACGTTCGTTATTGTTCGTAACTATTCGATTTCGTAACCAGGAACGTAATGAAAAAAATTTGGCTATAACTTGTAATGATTAAACCGTTTTTTAACACGTTATAAATTAAATTTGTTTATATATATATATATACATATATACTTTATTATAAATACAAATCATACAAAATTTGTATTTAATACAGATTTTCCCGTTCCGTTATTTTTAACCAATTCTTATTACGCCTCTGTATATTTTATAGGACCATATGGTGAATGAGTCACGGTTCAATGTTTGGCGGGAGACTGTTTTGAAGCAGGGAATAATAATGTACATAAATTAGTTTTACAAAATTGTATACGAATTAAAAAAAAGTAAAATGCATGAAATAGCTATTTTTGAAATTAAGATACCTATAATTTTAGTTACATGACGCAAAATAAGACAATTTAATTAATGAGGTCATTAAAAAAATAAACAATTTATTACTATAAGTACTATTTTTTTTTTCTTTTAAGTGTAAATATAAATAATTGTAAATGTTTCCAAATCATTTGAAATGTCTTCAATATAAAAATGGTGACATCGCTAAACTCATTTTACAAACAAGATACGCTCTGTAATTTTCGTACAATTTTTCAAAAAAAGTCTTTACTTGGATGAAAATTGCAGTATATGCTATTTGTTTGTTAAAAAAGTTTAATGACGTAATTATCGGTGTTGTTCAAATTTGATTAAAGTAATGATGTAATCGAGGGCACACATGTTTTTTAGAAGGGCAGATGAAGATTACAACTGCTGTCTTTAATCTAAAAACATAAATAGTGCATTTTACTGCTTAAGCCTCTTTTTGTTTATATGTATAACATGGGTGTAAGATATATAAAACAGTTCATTCAATTTTAAAATTAAATTTTGTATATTTTTGTATTAATGTTGAAATAGTAAGTTTATTATAATTAGATTAAGTATAAATTTAAATAATACAATAATAAATAAAACAAAGCTATTGCATTCGCTTAAATCTATCGATTATAACTATGTAAATTGATCTAATTAAGCGCAGTGGAAGTAAGTAAAGCCACACCACGTTCATAGAAGCTATGGGGATCTTGTCCCGGTGCAATTGTTAAATCAACAGTAAACAGCAACTCTGTGCGTGTTGAATTGAGATAAACAGGTAGAGCCAATCGACTTCCAGATATTTTTTCATCTCCAGTTACATGCACCCAACGAAGCAATGTAATAGAAAGCTCTATCATTATACTCGATGTTAACAAGAGTTGATTGTTTTTGCACTGAGCGCCTTGCAATTTAATTCCTACAAAGATATGATTAACTGATAAAATATATAATGGATAAAATTAATTAGTCACCAATTACGGCAAAGCAATCGCTTGGAATATTGTTTCTGTCTGACGAATCAGTTACTGTCACATCTAATTGTAATTCTTCCAAGGACCAACTGTTAGCTTGTGCCACACATTGACGTGTTGCAGTAATGTAAGCTTCGGGGTTTAATAAACCACCAAGCCACACTGGAAAGCTCTATAACAAAATAATGATGTTTAAATACTCTTAAAACAACTATAATTTCCTTTCATTTATCAAATTTTTAGGTAGTATTTATTATACTTATTGTTAGTTATGGATTATTTGTATGTCAAAATTAAACCAATCAAACATTTCAGCATTAATCACCTATACAGCATCCAAAATAGGTTACAATGCACGTCATGTGCCTAAAATTACCTGTAATTCTTTGGCACCTGCAGTAGACACCAATTGAGACACTTGTTGCAATTGTTTTACTCTTTGACTAAAATCTGTAATCCACTGTATTACAGTACAACCACGAGGAACTGTATAACGTCTCCAATTTGCTGGTAAAATTCCTCTGACCAATTCAGACAACATAGTTCTATGATAATTCGTTTGTTTTTTTATACCCTAAATGTGAAAATATTAATAATCGTTGAATTATTTTAATCATCTTAACTTACTTGACATATCAAAACAACATCGTTTAAATCATGGATGACATCCTGAAGTAGTTTAGAACCACAATTAACTTCCCTTTCAAAATATCGATATAAGGGATCCTTTATATTTTCGACAGTTCGTCTAAGAATCTATCGGACAAATTTATACAATACATTTAATGACTATATTTTAGATTTTACCTGTAAAGATTTTGGCAAAAGTTCAAGCCATGTAATAGCAGAATTATGTAAAGTTTTCATCCATGACGGTCTTCCATCTATTTGAGTTGGTCCAGTTGGAGAAGCATCGTCTGAATATGCTAATTCATCATCATCTTCTAATTGTTGCATTTTTAATAATTTACTAACCAAATCAGTGCCTCTCGTAGTTAACAATACCTATAAATAATAAAATATAACGTTTTAAAGAAGTTTAAAATAAGTCGTATAAACCTTTTCCGCATTATTTGGTAAACCGAGCCATGCCGGTGTTTGCCTATCGGCTAACGTTTCGACCCATTTAAGAAAATGATCTCGCCTTGTCCCATCTGGCATAATAATATGCCGATTTCCTCCTGGACCACCGTCGATATTGGCTACTAAAGCAAAATCAGCTTCAAAACTACGAGGTGTAAAAAGCTTCATCAAAAATGAATGAAGTAATCTTTGATCAAAGTCATTATCAATTTTTCCTCCATAAATAGATTGAGATAATAATGTGACTAATGCATCCCATGGAACTTTTTCTGGTGGTAAATTGGTACGTCCCTGCATTAGCAAATTAAAGTAGCAAAGTACATTAAATTTATAAACGAGTCTTACCATTGCAGTTGTGTCAATCCATGTATCAAGAGTGTCGCAAGCAACTCTAAGATCGGATTCATTAAATTCATAATGCTTCGCCCAACCAAGAGGACTGTAACGAAGACGTTCTTGAACGATAGCATGGAACCAAGCCAAAAGGAAATATAAACGAGCACGTTCGCTTGGAACACGCATCATTCTATTAGCCGGTACCTATAAATAAATCTGTAATATAATGGGAATAAATATTTTGTGTTACTTACGGTACTAAACGTCCGCAGCAAGTTTGCTCTAATTCCTGGAGGTGGTTCAAATACAAATATTCGGCCTGCTCTAAGTAAATTAACAGGAACTTTTGGATTTATTTCCATAGTTAAAAATAATCTAAATCCTGTATGTGGTTGTAAGGAATGTAGCTTTTTTTCCAATTGTACTAACCATTGTGGAGCTAAATGTACATTTTTCAACATTACCCATCTACCACTTTTACATGCCATATTAATAGCTCTATCTGCTTGATTAAAACCTTCTGCAGAACCAATAGCAATGCTAGATATCTGTTTGTTCAATTCTGCAGCCAAATCATCTACACGACCAGACGCATCGAAACCAGGTACCGAACATAATAGTGCAGGTACGCTAGCACGCAATTCCTTTTCCACGCATGCTGCAAGATCGAGTTCCTTTTCGGCGCTTGGCATAAAATGTTCACCTAAAACTGACGATACAAATAGCTGAGCTGCTGCAATTACACGATCAGGTCGGAATGCTTGAATTAGTAGAAGTTGATACATTGCACTTCCAATTGGACTAAGTGGTTTTTCTTCCATCCAAAGTCTCGGTACGTTTTGTTCGGGCGTTCCTTGTTGTAGCCAAGCACCAAATTCGGGCATTTCATTAATTTTTTCGGGTAGTTTTTTAAATGGTAAGAGTCTAAAAAAATTGTACATGCGTAATATAAATATGGTGTGATTTTTCTCATGTAAAAACATACCTCGAAGAAAGTCTTGCTAAAGCTTCCAGTTGTTCATAAGACATGGTTTCCATATTTCCAATATTGGAAGTATTAACTACACCTTCTTTGCCACGCAAAAAGAAATTGAATTCTTGATCTAGATTGGGTTCGGTTGGAACACCCTTGAGATGTATTCTACAAAGAAGTAATGCGAATGTCAGACGGTCTGTATGTAACATGCCTCTAGCAACCCTTTCGTAACAAACCTAAAATTAAATATATTAAAAAAATTGAATTCTTCATTTTAAATTCTTACCGAGAATAGATCGGACGTAATTATATTTAGACGAGCTTGATAATCAGATACCATTTCCAGATGTGGATTCATAAGTAAAATACTGCTAAACATATCCAAAAACATTTGTAGAGAATATTGGTAAAGAAAATGAACTTGATTTAAACTATCCATGGTAAAGTACATGTTACTACAAGCCTAAATACGATAGTTTAGATTAAAATATGTATAGATCAAATAATATATATGAAATATACCTGTGATAAAGGTAAATATTGCTGTGAAACAGTTTCAATTTCGGATATCACCTTATCAGTTTCTTCTACTTTCTTTCCAATCTCGGCAGCTTCTTGTTTTAATGTTTCTAACGTTGTAATAACGCTATCGTCATCTAAGATTTTACCTTTAGCATCATTTAATGCTTGTAGAAGAGACTTTTCTAACTGTCTGAGTCTCAAGTGGAATTCGCCTATAATAATTTTACAATTATATATTCTTACATAATTAAAAAATATTTAAATACCTTGTAATTTCAATAAATCAGACCGCTTCTCGTCAATATCAGGTCTTTCAGCTTTCAATACTTGATTCAAACATTGACTTTGAAGTGAGCTTCTAGTAACAGTGAAATTAACAAAGGTAACTCGAGAACAAATATCTGGAGGAAATTCTACAGTTGGATCTCTGGTTGACAAGAAGATAACAAACGAAGGCGACAAGTCTATGTCCTGATCTCCCAGAGTTATTAGGACACGTCCGCCGGTACGACGCAATTCTTTATTTAAAACTGGATTTAAAATTGGATCGTAATTTTCAACATCTTGCACCAGCAATGGATTTCCAAATCTTAGTGCCGATTCTAAATTTTTACGGAATGAATCGTCTAAAAAGCTTGTTTTGGTGATTTTCTTATCTTTAAATTCGTTCATTATAAATTCTGTGGCTTGACCAGATGGATCGATTATTAATGGATAACGGTTGAAACGCTAAAATAAATAATGCAGTATTTTATTTATATTAGCCCAAGTTTCGTTTTACCTTAAGCATTATTGCATTTTCAGTGCAAAGATCATCTGTCGGTAATGCATTTGCTTGCCAACGCAATCTTTCATCTGGATTTGATAAATATTCGGTTCTAGCAATATCGGCACGATACTGAATACTTGCTTGTGCCAAGTGTTGACACCAAGTCGTAAATAAGTTTTGGCGATACTGAAAATTATAAAAAGTAGGTCAATTTAGGTTTAAATTATTAAAATATTTACAGACTTACATGTTGATCAAAGTAACCACCATATGCTATAAAAGCGGCACTTAGAAGAACATCACCAATAATTGTGGACATTTGAGATCTGAATGTTTCACTAGTAGCTTCCCATCTTTCACGTTCGATATTTAGAGATTTCAATAAGGCAATCGAACGATCCACTTTAGCTTGAACATTTTCCAGATCTGTTTTAATAGCTTGTGCTTGGGCAATGAGTTGAGCATATTCTTCTTTATAAGCTGCAATACTATGTTCTAACTGACTTATAAGATTCTTTACTTCTTCCCCGTGTTTCTTATTTTCGTTTGCTTGTTTTTCTAAAGAGTTTAGTTCTTCTCTAAGTGGTTCTACTTTTTTCAGCATATCAGCATATTGGATCTAATTAAATGAATAAATTAAATAAGTAAACTACAAGGTAATAAAAAAAAACTGAGTTCTTACTTGAGCAATAGCCCATTTAACTAAAGGACCACACGCATTACTAGCATGATTAACTTTTTCAAAGTTATAATCTGGATTATTGATGTATTTATTTTTCATTCGTTCACGTACTTCATCGCTATAAAAAAGGCATTATATTTGTAACATATGACTTATCCAAACCTATATGCAATTTACGTCATCAACAAAAAGTTACTAGATTGTTTATTTGTAATTCGATTTAAAATTTGGAAAGTAACATATTCTATAGATGATTTACCTGCGCACATATTAAATGGCATAAAGACTAGAATTTATTAGAACTGTCAAAATACAAGGTTCGAGGTAACAGCACTGTATGCAACGTCATCATCTAGTAACCTTGTATTGATGACGTGAATTGCATATAGATTTGGACGAAGTGTACATATATATAAAAAGCTACTGTTAAATAGTTTATTTGGAAATTTATTTAATGATTGAAAGAACCATTTATTTAAAGAAATAGAAATAAATTTTAATAAATAATTACAATAAAACTTACCTAATATCATCAGTGCTAAAATTGGACACTATAGTATTAATAAAGTTGTCTCTCATAATTACTGCACGAATGGATTTCCAATCACTAGCATTTTCTCCAAGTAGTAAACAAATTGACTCAAGAGCAAGTTTAACCACAGCTGGAGGATTACCCATAGTACGAATTTCAACCAATTGTTGTTTCTTAATTGATTTTACAGCTAAAAAAAATTGTAATTTGAAAAAAATTAAATATACATAACTGCATAAACGTACCATTTTGTGCATCAATCACAGCAGGTTCTACCAGAGCAAGATCAGCCATAACTTCCTTACGTTTTTGGTCAATATGAACAGTTTGTTCAGCTAATTGTTGTTGAATTTCTTGACTCTGTACTTTCTTCTTTTCAGCCTCTTGCTGATCTTTTACCATTTGTCGTAATTTTGCATTAGCTGCATCATTTTTGGCTTCAAGTTCCTAAACAGTATTTGTTGGGGTAAATATTTAATGTAAAAAAGATTATCAATCAAGTACAAAGTGAAATGTCTTAGGTAAAAGGTGTTGAAAGTAACTGATTTAATTCAATGTAAAATAAGATAAATATGTCTCTACTAGCATTTTTTGAATTTCGTGGCAAATTTCTGTTAGTATTACATGTATGTAACTGTCAATGACACGTTAAGAGTCAGTTATTGGTACAGTAGCTAGCTCTTCTTAGAACTAATATAATAAATAATAGTAAAAACAGTGCTGTACTAACTACCATAAAACATTAAATTAATCTTTTTATATTTCAGAATAAAATTTGTTATAAAATAAATAAATAGTGTCACATGCAGAAATTGAAGTTACATCTTGTATAAACACGAAAGTAGTTATTTAAACAGTTAAAAATTCTCCTTGTTTAATTTTCCACTGCTACTAATTAAAAATATTTTAAGTGCTGTCAACAATGCTAAAAAAAATGTGAATTAGAATAAAAACATGTAACATAAACGATATTTGGTAAAATATACGAGTACATGAGTAAACCACCCAAAGTAAATAATAAAAGAAAACATACGAGGAGCTTAATTAAAGAGCTTGAAAAATAAAGGAGAAAATTTTTTTTGATTGATAATAAATGATAATAAAAAAATAATATTTTGATTGATAATACTCACCCGAGATTTAACAGCTAAACTCTTTTGCATTTCTTCAACTTGTTCCACTGTTTCAGCAATCTTACTAAGACCAACATTTAAATGAAGTTGTTGTTCTTCTAAATCAGATCGTTTTTCATTGTGTAATTTTACAAAATGATGTATAAAATCAAGATAATGTCTTGGTGTGATAGCCATTGTTCTACTGCCTCTTTTAATTAAACGAACATTTGCCTTATGTAAGGTTTGATGAACGTACACACAAGCATTAATAACGCCTTCTCTGTGAGACGGGGAGGCAGATATACGATTACAAGCAGCAGGGAAAAAGTCTGGAGCCTTCCAAGTTGATCTATCTAAATCTACACGATTTGTGAATTCCTTGCCTACCTAAAATAAGTTAAAAAGTAGTAAGATGGCAAAATAATCTAATATAAAATATTTCAGAGGATTAAAAAGAATATCAAATACTTAATATAATTAAAGTTTTTGTAGGTAAATATATATCTGAAAAATGTTACTTGGAAAAGAGCTCCATCGGACCAATCTCCAAACCAATTAAGAACACATCTGTTGAAAAGAGCAGGAGAGGTAGCAGCACGGTCTTTAAGTCCATCGGTTGAAGGATTCATAGTAAACACTACATGTAAATTACGCATAACTTGTCCTGTGAACCATTTATATAATTCATCGCTTGAATCCAACATTAAACCTGTAAAATACCTTTATATTTTCATACAACTAACAATCATCAATGATTACCTTCTCTTTGTGCACCTTCTTTGCACTGAGTCATTAATGTAGTATATTCATCACCTTCAAATAATCCCGGTACTTCACCATTAGCTAATAGCGTATTCATTCTTTCTAAAAAGCTAGAATCGAGCATGTTCGATTCATCCAAAATGAAAGCAATTTTTTCATCTTTACAACCACTTCGTCTAAGTACTGACCGTAAATCTTCATCAAAATCTTCCGCAGTGTATTTATTATGTACCTATAATATCATCAATAAATGAATGAAATTTTAAAAAGGTCAAATTTAACCTTAATTTGGAATATAGATAATCCATTCATCCATGCTACAAATCGAGATAATGTGGTTTTTCCAGCTCCCGATACACCAATAAGCAGTAGATGACCTTGAGGTTGTCTAAATATTCTATCTATCCTTAAAACATGATCTAAAACTTCATCGAAGAGTACTAAGGGAACATCCAACTCTTCTTCGTAAAATACTTTCAGTCGTGCTTTAACATACTCTCTTAGGTTTTCTCTTTCAACAGGGATATAATTCTTCGATAACCAATTACTATACAAAATAGGACGTGTTAAAGCTTTATCACAATTTGCAGATGGAAAATGTTTCATTGCAACAACGTCAATATTTTCATTTGTCCACTGACGTTCAGTTTCTTCCACCAAACGGTCTTGAAATAATCGCAGCGCTTCATGTGCCCATAATCGTACTAAACCTTCTACCGATAGATTATCCAAGGGCCTAATACAAATTAATATATTTTAAATTTTTAGTAATACAAAATAAAAATAACGTTAACACCTTATAGCTTCGCAAATACCACGAACCCATCTTGTCATTTCTCGAGGAGAATATACATAATGCGGTTGCATGTCTTGTGTAAATCTATCTTGAGAGGCTAAATAAAATTCTACCATTGCATTGGTTAATGGTTCAGCATATCCACGTAAGTTTGGTGTTAAACGAAGCATGGCTCTACTGAACGTACCATAGATCTAAAATAACAATGAATTGCAATAATGCACATATAAAATAGGTAACTATAAAAATAATGGGTTTTGGGGCATAGAAAGGAGTCTGCTAACCAATATGTCATTCAGGTCGATAAATATAAAGTGTGCAATGAAAAATCAAGGAAATTATTCTGTAACTTACTTGTTTCAGTGATGTCTCCCCAGGATAATCGACATAAATAACAGGAACATGTCTAAGAAATCTGTGAGAAATAGGCTTTCGTCCAGGATCTGTGGGAGGATTGCAAGCTCCCACAAACTGTATTCTTTCTAATGACACCCATGTTTGATCAGATGCACGATAAAAACCTTTTTGCTCAACAAGTTGACGCAAAAACATTATAACTCTTTGGGTTCCATATTGATCCATATCTGGTAAATTGATTTCATCACAGAATATTACTAACCATTTACCCAACTATAAAAAAACAGAATAATTAGATTACAAATATTTTGTAATATTATACCTAATTAAATTATTCATATATCTAGTTCATACCTGAACAGGAGCTAAAACTACACCATTGGGTGTTTTACGATATTCACAGTAATGATCAAAAGTTTTTAATAGTAATTCTGGTGTTGTGGCAGAAGAGAAATTTAAACCCACAATTTCCATATCAGGTAAAGCTCTCAATGCTGAGAATAATGTCATGGTTTTTCCAGAACCAGGAGGGCCGCACAGCACTATATTTTAAACAATTAAATTATATTCATAAAAATAAATTAATGCATATTATACCTAATGGTTTATGTTCAGCTAACCAAGTATACAAAAGCGACTCGTGTCTTACAGTATCAAGAGTGGGCACTACAATATCGGGTGCAGCAACTTTATGCGTTTCTACTTCTATTTGTGGAACTTTGTTAGACCAAGGTGCCCATTCACCACTATAAAAAAAATAATATAAAAAATAAGTTAAGCGTCAGTTATACATAATAATATGATTACAATTTCAATGTGTGAAATTTTAATTTAATGTAAGTTAAGTTTTATACTTGCGATTATTGCTATAATTTTCAATAAATTTTATTTTATTTTATAATTACCCAATTCCTACTTCATAATCGATAATCGACATGTTATTTGGTGGTAAAGAAATTGTGGTAACAGATCGTATAAAGTCTCCTAAATCCGAGCGAACCTTAAGTTTAGAATCACCAGCAAAGGACCATAATAAACCATTAATTAAACATTTTGGTATATAACGTTCTAACTGTTCATTAGGTAATGGAAAATCTGGATGTGTATGATTATATTGTAAAACATTTCTAAAAATCAAAATAATTTTAGTACATTAAGTTGTGATTATTATTGTGGTACCTACCGGACACTCTGATTCAAAATAGAAAACAAAGAACTTAATGCACGTAAACGTGTAAAATCCATAATATGTTCTTGTTCCATCGAATACTCCAAACAACGTACAACCAATCCGTCAGGTGATAAAAACGGTTGGAGAATATTAACTACATCTACTTGTATCTGTATTCAAATGTATTAATGTAATATTAAAAATGAGATATAAAAATAAGACCTACTTGCAAAGTAGGGGATAACAAATCTTCTTTATTTTCTCCTAATTTTTTTCCAAACCCTTCATCGTCTCCTTCCTCTAGGGGGATATTTTTTAAACGTAACATGAAATTTTCAAAAATCATCTCTGTCGATAAAACATCTTCAGAAAACCAAACCATCCCACAACGTGAAACAGTAGCCAAAGTTGCATATTTCAAATCTTGAACCTATTTTTTATAGTTTCAAATTGTAATATTCAGTTTCATAATGTATAATAATAAATTTACCTCAAACATCACCCTAACATTTGGGGGTAACGATAATCTTTCTCCATTGGGCAAAGTGAGTAATTTATTATCATCAAGTACAGAATTCAAATTTTCTACCCATTCAGGATCAACATCGCCATCAAAGATTATCCACTGTCTTTTATTAATTTCACCTCTTACATTGTCGATAATTTTTCTAAATTAAAATACATTAATGAAGTTAATTATTTCTTAATTATAAATGAAAATATAGGCATATATATATATACCTCAAAATATGTGTAAAAAGACCGTCAGTCCATTCCCTTGTGTTAGGATCTAGAACACCATAAAGAGCTTCTTTGCTGATTGCTTTGGGGTCGATAACATGTGCTACACCCTCTATGCCTTCATAACGTTCGAGAGCTTTAAGTAGCACCCTCCAGGCTGAACTTTTTCCTGAACCACTTGGACCAACCATCATTAAACCATGATTCAAATTTGATATTTGATACAATTGTAGAACCTAATTTAACATAGAGCTTGTTACTTTGTAATAATTTCATTTAAACAAAATATTATTAATAAGTTTCTTTTAACATTTAAGGCACATTTTAACTTGCACAATTATCAAAAGTATTCCCATTTCGATAGCATTATAGTAACTCTTGACCTATAATATTTTTTATCGAGTATGCTGTATCTATCATAAATATAATTTGGAATAAAAATAAATGATTACAATAAAAACTATATTAAAAATAAAGTATAATTTTTAAAATGAAAACTAGAATATTCTTTTCACTGTAAGTATTTTATTGATAGAACTCAATAAAATCAATGCATTCGTGTAATCAATTATTTTTTATTACTTTTAATATATTTTTAAATGTATTAAGTATGATTTAAAAAATAACATTTTTTAGAAAAAACTGTGGAGTTTTTAAGCACTTTTCTAATTAAAAATATTTATTAAGAAACACATATAAGTAAACGGCTAAAAATTTTAGTTGTTTTTTTTGAAAACAAAAATTAAAAGTAACATACCTAAGCCCATAAGTACTGCATCAGATGTTATTATTTCAGTAAATTATTTATCGAAATTATTAATGTTTAATGTTTTATTACAGTAAAGACCAGTTGCACAACAGCCGATCGCCACTGAACCTCAGTCAATCACTATGTAAACAATTGTTTAAAAATCATCGGCTGTTATGCAATTGGCCCTTAAGAGATCAAAAGTATTTAAAAAATCAATCTCATCAAGTACGTCTTCTTAACTAAATTTAATCCAAAATATATTTTTTCATCTGATTACAAACAATTTTTAATCAAAAATTACCATCTAAAAGTAAGAATGTACAAAATTTAAATTAATCACTTAATTTTATCACACAGCTTTTAAAAACAGTTTTAGTCATTGTGCAACATTAAAAAGTTTTTTAAAGGTTTCAAACTAATTTTTATAAAATATTGTAATTTTATAAATACAAATAGCATGCGATTCAATAACTTGAAATACCTTTTCGACCCATGTTTCTCCCACTAATGACTTCTGATATGCATGAAATTCAACAGAACATACTAAAAACACAAAAAACAGATTTATAAAGCATTACTTACTTTTTCCATCCATGCAGATCCTTGTTCATCACCTTCGCCACATACTAAATATTCTTCTTGGCACACTCGTTTAATTTGATCTTTCAAGCCTATAGTAATGATATAATTAATAGAAAGAAAATTGACGTTCAAGACATTTTTACCTTTCATTTCAGCTCTCGTGTACTGGACATTAGGGAACACGTCATTTAATAAAGAGAAAAGTAAAGGAATATCTTCTGCTACAAGTTTAGGTACCATAGTTTCACACACCGATTGAATTAAAATTTCCTGTTCTGGCAAGTTTTCAGCAATACTTGCTTCATCGATGTTAGTTTCGCCCCGCTGAGTCATGCCTTCTTTAATTCGCATAATACGATCTCTTTTTACATTACCGGCAGATATTAAAACAGATTTTAAAGCGCGCAAACCAAAATCGTAATGTGATTGATTAGAAAGTTGCTCATCGCATAATCTAAAAGTACATGAATATTTCTATTCGATTTAAACATTAACCTTAATTTGACTTACTTAAAGAAAGGAACAATTTTACATGCCAGTTTTTCTGCTGTACGAAAACCTTGAGAAAATAACATAACTTCGGCGATAAGCTGACGATCCGGTGTAGTCATTGCCAACGACCGGAAAAGTTTCTTTAAATTATCAGGCAAATTGGAACGTCCAGCATATCCAGGATTCATAGTAATAAAAATAGCCATATCTGGCGACACTCGCACTTGCTTGCCCACAAGTTCCACACTAATACCTAATCAAAGAAACAACAGAATCCATGTTGAGACTATATCGATTAGCAGAAAAATTTTAAAAATTCAAATGGAACATGTAAAATTAGAAAATGGCTTTAAATGCTCTTATAGAATATAACACTTACTTCCACCTGTTGCACCTTCGGCACTTGATTCTTTTTCAGATTTAAGGGCTTCTTGTATAGTTTGAATTTGTTGAGAAACGGCCGATAACATTCTTTCTTCTAATCTGTTAAATTCATCAAAACATCCCCAAGCTCCTACTTGACAAAGACCGACAAAAATACGACCCATAGCTTGAAAATCAAAAGTTTCGTCGCAATTAAATACAAGCACAAAACGTCCCAGTTGATGTCCTAGGGCTTTAACGGATTCAGTTTTTCCAGTACCAGCAGGACCTTTACAAAATAATTATTCAAAATGTAAACAACCAAAATAAAAGCGAAACTTACCAAATGGAGAGCCACCAAGACGAGCTTCAAGGGCTTGTGTCATAGTAAGGTAACATCTATCGGTGAGAGGTGTCTGCACAAGTCTATCTTGGACACCCAAATATTCAAAGCCATAATGAAATCTAGCATTTGCCATGTGAATAGTTAGTTGTTTTAAAACTTCCGTTTGTCTTGGATCAAAATAAAAACGCATTTCACACAACCACTCGAAAGCTTTGTTACTACAAACTCCATTTGAAATTAAACGACGAGTCACTGTGCGTTTGTGAACAAATTCATTAATCTAAAATAAATAAAATAAAACATGAAAAATTTACGGTCACGATCACCATCATACCAAATGTTCTAATTTTTTTCTACGTAAAGGTGGTTGTTCTTGTAAAACAGAATCGGCCAGAACGTTCAATGTATTTTCCACATTGAGCAAAACTTTTTCCAAGGGTCCCTTTTGGGGTTCATTATTCATCTTTAGTAATGCCGATTCAACATCCTCGCTCCAAAGAATTTGTGCAGCAAGAACAACTATTTGAGCTTGATATTTATCAACCCACTGTATGAACAGTTGTGGATCAATTGAATCTTTAAACTGTTTTATATCTTGAACGGCTTGTGCTAAACTCGAAGCAAGAGTTACACGCATTTCTTGTTCTACCAAAGTGAGCCACTCATTTATTTTAGGATGATCCGTTGTTGAAACTGACGATACAAAACGGACCTATTTTATATTGGCAAACGTTAATGTGCAATTTTGTTACTTAAAATAATGCTTACTTCTTCTCCTTCTCTTGAAGAAATTCCAGTAATAACGGTGTTATCTTCATTTAATAATATCGATGCTATACCAGCAAACATCTTCTTGAAATGCTTCTGTAGTCTAGCTACATTTTTGCTGTTACCAATAATCTCTAATAAATCTTCATCTCCGACAAAGTAAAATCGTGGAAAAGATGTTCGTTCTCTTTCTAGATATTCTCCCAAGGCTTTCTGTATTTTTCCCAACAAATCGGCCAAACGTTCCAAAGCTCGTTGCACTCCGGGAATATTCAAGACGTCCATAACCATCGGCGATTTACTAACCTTCTTCATCAATCCCAAAAATTCAGAACTAAAATGACCCATATAAAAATGTTTAGTGCACTAATACTAATTATGTCCTAACCTAATGCTTTGAAATCTTGAAGTTTCGACAGGCAAGAGAGTTTTAATATCGGCACTTCCGGAAAAGATGCCTCCAAATACACCCAACGTCGCTGAACGTCTATCCATACATCAAAAAGTGCATTTATTCGATTTAGTTTTTCTTCCCACGTTAATGCTTCCTCCTCAAAAACTTTGTAATAAGGAGATAATTTCATAGCTGCTACCGAATTAATATGTTCTTTAACTTTATTAAACAAATCATCCCATCCACGAATAAGTCTGCATTTACTTTGATAATTAATTAAATCGAGTTCATACGTTTGCCAAGATTCCCTAACTTGCTTTAGGAACTCTTCAAGAGCCATTTCTCCTTGAGCCACTAATATGATGTCCTTAACTATCGATTCATTTTTTTGTAGATTAACATCCCAGACTTGACCTAAAGTTAAATCTGATAACACCCAGTTCACACGTAACTGTTTCATAAGCTGTTTCCAATGCCTTTCCTTTAGAGCATCGGATTTAAGCTCTACAATCATCATGTTTACTTTAGTGTAGTTTTGAAGCAATTTCTTAACATATTCATACGACGCATATTGTCTTAACCTAGCAGGTAATTCTTTAAGTTGCGTAGACATGGTATCTAACTGTTGTCGTAATTTACGCGGTTGCACCGATAGCCACGGCTTTTCTCTAGTTTCATCTATTTGTGCCCAAATACGTGACAATTCAGACCATACACCACGTAAATCTTGCAGTTCCTCGAAAACAACTTGCATACGGTCTTCACTTGTACTAACACCACCTATAAAATAAAACAAAATTAAATCATTACATATTTTTCTAACTCAAAAATTTCTATTCGTATTTTTAACTGAAGAAAATATACAAACCGGGTTCTTGCAATTCTAAAGCTTCTTTAGCTTTGGCAACATTATCTCGTTCTTCTTTAAGTCGGGCAAATTTGCTTTCAAATAGTTGTAATTGAGTAAGAGCTTCGTCAGGTCGAAGTGAACCTTCCACTGGTTTACTTCGTTCCCAATCTACTAAGAAATCGTTGGTGCGACTTTCCACAGCTTTATCTTCGGATACAATTTTCTGCTGTAGGCTAGCAACCTATAATAAAGTATTTTAATTAAAGAAGTTAACTCACGTAATTATTATATAAATGTATAAACTAACCTGTGTTTGTATGGAAGAATCTTTTCGTTTAATTATTTCATTAAATGCTCCCCATTCACCTTCCAAATTTTCAACATGTAGCCAAGAGCTAGGAAATTGAAAACGCTGTCTTTCCAAAATACGTTGTCCTTCTCTATAGACTTCAACGTGTTTCTCCCAAGTCTTATTAAAAATTGATTAATTAATAAAAGCGTATTTTATCGATTCAACATTATTACCTTCATGCTTCGTTTTAAAAATTGCACATAAGTAATAAAGCTAACTGCATCTGATGTACTGGCAGCTTCGATGCTTTGCATTTCCAATTCAGATCTAGACTTTGAAACTTGGGTGTGGAATGTGGCCATTTCATTGCCTAACAAAGTTCCAAATTTGCTTAACACTTCTTTATGCCATGAGTCGTACTTCAAAGAAACTTTACTTTGCACTTTTGCAAAGTCGATCACTATCGGACCAAATTGACGTCTTGTATCTGAAGTATCAAATGTTGTTCTCGTTTTTCTAAAAATAAAATTTTCAAAAATCATTCCTTCTTCAAGTTATTATTGCAATTTATACTTAATATCGTTGAGGCAAACCATCCATTTACTTATATCATCGCCTAAACAACCATAAAGATTGTCGGCTTGTAGATCCCAAAGTGACTGATAATTTAACCATTCTTTAACATATTTTTGGACCTAAAATTATATTATTTTATAACATTGTTTTATTTTACAAAACTATAAAACGCAATCACAACAATTTACAACAATAAAATTTATTAGTAAATGTTATACCTCTTTAATTCTGGTGTCAATTGCTTTGTATGCACTTTCTAAAGGAGTTGAGCCAGCAGGAAATTTGGTGAGAATATTTCTGTATGTTTCAGTAACTGGTTTATCAACTCCTACTTGATAGCGACTGCTTTGTAAACGCTGTTGAGACATAACAATAGCTTGCCACGCGAATAATTGTTGCATGATTTGAAATCGAGCTTCCTCTATACTAGGATATAAGTACATAGTTTGATTTGTAATGCGAAATTCATGAATCAATGTCTGTATTTGAGGATCACCGCCTGGCTTATGAGTTGGTTGAACCGGTGCATCTGTATCCATACTATGATCGACTTCATTTTTAATACCGTTTAAAGAATCTGTCCACGCTTGAACACCAGCTTGCAAACGACGAGCCAAATTTTTTTCCACCTATTAAATAAATCAAAGCGAACTGCGTAATTTGTTTTCATTACAACTTATGTTAGTTACCTCTTCATCTAAACGACTAACCCATATATGCAAATTAGAATACTGTTTTAGAGATAAATCGTCAACAGCATGTTGAATTTTCGATAAAATATCTGCAAAAGTATTAGACGAATATGGACAAGTTTCCAGCGATCGTACATCAACTTCTAATTGTTCTCCTACTACAACGAGTTCTTCCACACGTTCTTGAAAGCTTACAACCGTTTCAGATAAACGCTGAACATATGGATCTAGCTTATAACTTTCCCAAACAAGTTGAACTCCTTCTGCTATTAGTGACTGAACTTCATTACGCATGCCCGCTACTAAAGGAATTATACTGGCCTTGTCTTCAATCTACAGTTGAAATTAAACTAATTAATTTTTAAATCACATTTTCACATAAGAAGCTATATTGAGAAAACATATTCATATACAGTAGTGGCCCCGCATCTGAAGGGAGTACATTCAAAATCCTCCTATGGATTATGTAAAACCACCGAATTTGTAATTCTGATATCAACTCAATCCTCAGGAACCATGGAAAAACAAAAAATATCTGGTAAGCATCGCAGTTTCAATAAATTTTCATTTTGCCGTAAATTGCAATTATCAAATCCACAGATACAGAGGTGCTACTGTAATAGTTACTATTATTGAAGCGTATACTACAAAAACTGCATAACTTGATAAAAATTGACTTGCATTTCTGTTGTATTATAAATTTTTAATAACAAAACATAATTAGCAATTTATATGTAGTAATTCTGAAAATGACTGAAATAAAATATACTTAATAAAAATGCTTTAAAAAGTATTTCATTATTTTTAATTTTTAAAGAATCTCAAAATCATTCTTTGTTAGATTGTTATTGTATTAAACACTTCAATTGGCTTTCTATGTAATATCAAAAATGAAATATAACTAGCAAATACAGTTATTACAAAAAATTGTTTAAGTAAATATATTTTGTATAAGCTGTTGCTGTTCATGCAACACTGACTGTTTTGATAAACATAATTGAGATAAAATTTGTATTAAATATACACCTAATTTTGCAGCTACAATGTATCATAGGTACAAAAAAATAAATTTTAAAATTAGAGACAACTTATATATAAATTGTTATATCAAAATCATGTAAAAGAAAAAACTATGTAGAAACATAATTAAGTGTAGATAAAAATCGATTTTCTGTAAGTTTAAAGATCATGTAGAGAAGAACCTGTTGGACATTCTTTCGACACCTCCCATACGCACCAGTATTTTTAAAGTACGCTTTTAAATGGCCACTATAAAAAATATTTATGTGAATATTTATCTTGAATTCGAGAATGTCTGACAGGTTGTTTTCTATATCATGAAAATATGTAGTAAAACTAATCATGTAGTATTTCTTTGAAACTTTTTTATTTAAATTATTGATAAGGTAACAAAGCAGGTCATTATCCAAACTCGTCACAGTTATATTTGTCAATGTAAAGTTATTATTAATTTACCTCAATAATAATAAAAGTTTAAAAAATATATATTTTTTTTGAGAGAATCCTATTAATCTAAATGGGCTAGTATTTTTCTCTATTAAATTTTCCATGCTAAAAGACTATTACATATAATATGTTAGCACTAGTAAGCAAATATTTACTTTTAAATGCATGCGACACAAATACGACATTTTTAAAAAGCTACCTTCACTGAAGTTTGGATACTATTTCCTTTTGTCAGCTAACATAATTATTAAAATAGTCTAGTTAAGAATCGAAATAATTTTCTACCTGCTTTATTTTCATATTAAAAACAATATTAAAAATATATAATTACCTTTTCTAAAGTCATCTCATACGTTCGTACACTTTCAATAAGTGAAATAGCAAACGGGTAAAGTTGATTAGCTTGATGTGCCTTGTTGACAATAGCAAGTGGTACACGAAATCCTAAACACTTCAAGTTTCTCACTTCTTTCGCTAATGTTATAATCTCTGGCAAAAAGTTGACACGAAGTTTTAAAACATTTCCTCGTCCACTTCTCGAACGAACCGCTTCTATAGTAAAAATACGTCCGGATACTCCCAGATTACGTTGTTGAACATTTCTTGCCCATTCATCAAATATTTCTTGCGTATTTAATTTCAATCGAAAACTATCTCCATCGGCTTTAAGTTTTTGACCTTCAATATGATTTTCCCAACCTTTACCTAATACATCTTCAACTCGGCGCAAGTATGCTGTAAGTTGGTGATTAATTTGACGAGCCCAAATAATGGAACCAGAAATTGGCGGTAGATCCCGCACTTTACTAATACGAGCACTATTGCTTTGCGGGTACTGTACCTAAAACAATTAAATAATTAAATAAAACCACGCAACTTATTAGCGTCTTACTTTAAATTTTTCATGTAAAGATTCTATATCGTCCTTCACTCTCTGAATAAGATGAGTTTGATATTCTCGAATTGCACCGCGTATATGTGGACGAACAAAAAGAGCATTAAAGCGTGAAAATATACGAAACATTTCGTTTGCATTTTTTGCTGTTCCTAATTGATCACGAAGATGAGCAGTGATACGTGTCTCGACTCTATCTATACGTTCTTCGTATCGTTGAACGGCCGCATCCCATGCATCTTGACCATCCTTAGAGATATCAAGACAATCTACTTCTTTTACATTTTCATAAGCAATATTAACTTCCTATAAATAATAGATTTAAATCAATATTTTTTTATATAAATACCTATAAAAAATGTATTTAAACTAGATTCAATGAATCTCTATTTTTTTATTCCAAAGTATCACTTGTAAAAAAAAAAATGGCAGTCCCGACAACCTCGTTGTAACCAAGTTTGAGTGTAAAATGTAATAAATGTTTTTAATAGGCACATTCAGATGCATAGAACCTTAAAACTCAATACAAATAAATGAATAACCTCAATTGCATTAGCATCTGCAGCATCAAGGGTAAAGGTATCTTGCTTAGGTACTTCAAGTTCTTCGCCCTCTATAATTGGAACTGCTTGCCTAGCAGAAGGACGTAGTACTCGCACAATTACAGTGCGTAGTTGTTCGTGTTGTCTACGAAATTTCCGCATATGTTCCATTCTTATTTGAAGTTTTTTGTGTTGCGCCGAAATGCGCCAGACCATTTTCATATGTTCATCGCGTTTCTTTTTAATTATATCTCTGAAAGGTAAACGTTTATTTTCGATTTCCAACTAAATTGATTACAAAAACGTACCGAAGCAAAGCCTGCAATTTTTCATATTCATCTTCCCATGTTGAAAATACTTCAAAACAATGTACCATAACTTTTTCGAATTCATCAAAAGGAATATGCATGAGTCTTCTAGTTCCCAAAACTTTTAATAACTGTGCACCTAGGTCCCTCGAAATTGCCTCAACTAAACGTAAACATCTTTGAATAGGATATTTTGTGCTACGTATTTTTCTTAAGTGCGCAAATATTAATTGTACAGCAGCGCGAATTCTTTCTAACTCTGTGGCCGCAAGTAAATGGTTTATTGGAAAATCCTATCGACAAAACATAAACACTAATATTATTTTATGAGTTAACAAAATCACACATACTTTCATAAGAGGATTATAATCATTAACTGTGGCAATGGCTTGTTTAAGACCGGTGTCAGTATCAAACGATACAGTTGCAAGAAATCTTTTTCCGTGTTTTAATATATCTAAAGTTAATGATACTTCCATGCTTTCTCGTTTTTCTTGAATGCGATGAAGAGCACGTTCCAGATTTAACCAAAAACTAATTTCTTGAAGAGCAGTTCCAGATGAAGGATCCCGGTCTAATTTTGTTACCTAAAAAAACACACAAAATAATATATACATTATTAATTTATAGTATATTATTAATCACCTTTTGTATTTCTTTAATCCATCTATTAACTCCGTTCTGTAACTGATTGAGAAATGTGGAATCATCAACTTTATCACCAAAATCAGCAACTTTTGGTTTACGGGATTCATCGGCACATCGTTTGATAACGCTTGCCACGGTTGGGTGAACTGCTAAAGTTATTTCAGGAATGTCTATATTTTGTTGTAAATGAAGTAACCCCATTTCTAATTCGGCTATGGTTTTTTCTACAGTGGGAGCCATTTTATCTCCATCCCTAATAAGTTAAAATCAACATTAACACTAGATTTATGGACAAAATTACCCATCATATTGGAAACAATGGTATCTCACATACGGATATTTGCAATTAGGGTGGTTAGTGGAAGATGAATAGAGTACAATATATTCATACGAATAAATCACTAAAAGTCAAAATAATCTTGGAACAATTTATATTTAATTGTCTCTGTTTTATAACTAAGAAATTTGAAATCTGTCAAATTGACGAGTTCCGTAAATCTAATGTTAAGAAATTTTATGTGTTTATAAATTTTAGAATTTATTATGGAAATGTTAATTGTGTTCAGTTAAGAGTATCTTACTTCACATTTTACAACGAAGCTGTTTTACAAGTAATATGTAAAACGAAAATGCTAGGACGTTTAGATAAAATAAATAGAAAACTGTTTAAAATAAGCTAATGCAATTTTTCTTGTGACAGAGGTTAATGACTTTTCGTCAATTTTAGTCTCCTGATCACTCACTTCGATAGGACCGAGTAGGTAGGTATATGTAGGATGACTAATGATATCAGATGAAAACAGTATACCGACTCCTGCAGTTAATTTTAATTAACATTATTTATAATGAACATGTAGTATTAGTTACATGTTATTAGTGCAGTATATAAGATAATCAATCAATAACAGTTTAATGTTTCTTTGATATATTATTGTTATATTTCAAATCATTTTGCATAATATTATTAGTACACAATTACGTTGATATAATTTTCATTTGGAATTTTCTAGAAAATTTCCCTAGAATTTCTTAATGTCAAATGGAGATTTCTAGACACCTATACCTAAATTCTGAAAACTCGAAAGTTTTACAAATGATTAAAAAGGAATTATTCAATGTTGACAATTTTGTTTCAAGCTGTTAAGAACAATAATTATTACCGGCAGACAATTTACTAATAAACCAAATATATTGAAATTTGGAGCAATTAATTATTAAACGACTCATGAGTGAACTAAATAAACATATACTAAAAAATTGTACACCTTACCTATCAGCTCTTCCCGATTCTTTAACGTAAGATTTAAAATACGGAGCAACGGTCTTACTAATATACGAATGTAAGGTTTCATATGGAGAGCCGTCACTAAAATTTATAATTCTAACTTGGGCTCGAATACTTTTATCGGCTTCAATTACGGCTCCTCGTTTTATAATAACTAAACTTGCCATTCTACCATTTGTGTAATGTACTTCATTACTAATATGATAAGCTATAGGTTCCTTTTCTTCTTCGCCTTCCGGTGGTTGATCGTTATCATCTTCTATTAAAATCAAATGTTTAAAATTAAATCGTTACTTAAGGGCGTTAACCGCAATTCACCTTTAGAAGAACACCTTTGGACATAAAGTATTGAAACTTGAAAATCACTAAGGAATTTTCTAATACATTCTTGATTGTTTTTATCGTCCAGAGCTGCGTTAAGAGCAGGCGGTTCCATATGTGCATCATCTTCGGGCAGAAGAAGTGTTGCCGCTTTACGAAGATAATTTGCGAAAGCTGTAAAATCTACGATGGGTACATTTTGTTGTTCAGGAGTGTGTTCACTCCCTTCTATTGAATCACCCATAATAACAGTTACCAATGACCTACATTAATACGCCGAAAAAGAACATTTAAAATTTTACAAATATGTAATTACTCCACAACGTCAATACTTTCGTTCAATTACAATCGTTAACCACGAAAAGCTGCCAACCGACTGCCAACGCCAATACGCCTTCAACTTTGCTAATGACTCATTGAAAGTGTTACCAATATCAAAATATACAATTATATACATACACAAATAATAAATACATATTTTATTTAATACACTGAAAATTCACATAGGTATTTTTTCTGAATTCAGAACTTATTTATTATAATTAATACGAATTTTATAAAAAAGAAAATTATTTTACTTTTCAAAATTTTTATTCATTATGTTTGTATATATTAAATTAATTTCCATTGCACTATTTCTTTTTTTATTAATATTGTACGTAATAAATATGCGTTACAAGGATAGTAAATAAAGCTTTTCTAATTTACTCCTTACAAAATACTACACTTATACCTCTTTTCAAATAATTTTTTAAGATTTTAAAACATTTTACTTTTAAATCTTACATAAATATATACAGTACTTGTCCTAAAAGTTAATTCTTACAGTTAAATGAACGATTACTATAATATACAATAAAAAATAGAATATTGCATTTTTATAATTAAAATCGAGAAAAATTATAAGAATTGTTTCAAAGTAATAATTAGTAATACATCAACATAAGCAGACAACCACTATTAACATTAATGATTCTCGATTTCAAATATATTTTATTACATATTTGTTGGTGCATTTAACAAATAATAATCACTTTAACAGTAATATTATTAAAACAAACATATATATATATATACATATGGTATTTTATCAGAATACTGACGAATTAAGTCTAAAATAGATTACTCACTAATTTTATAACATCTGTGATTTTATACCCTTAAAGATGAACGACTATTAACCCAAAATTGATGGCCAGAAATAGCTAATGTTATTATATACAAACACGCAGCTATCCAACAATTTAGTGCATTCTAAAATGGAAAAAGTCAATTACATTTACTTTTACGACTATACAGACTTTCACAGACCTGCAAATATCCCTTATCAACTTGTGTATAGAATTCATCTATAGAATCTATAGATTCGATTCCAGGAAGGTCTTCGGCTAAAGCTACTGCATGTACATAATAGAATATACCCATAAATGACTGTAATAAGAGGACATTAATGTATTATGTATAATTACAATAAATTAGAGAAAAAAATATTTACCAATTGTATTATTCCCCACACACTTAAAATTAAAACGCACAGTGAGAATTTTGGCCCACAAATTGCCATTCTTATAAAAAAATACGTCAAGATTTAATTTGGAAGAATGAGCTAAATACTCCTAATCATATGATCCGAACAGTGACACATGAGCGACACAAAAGGCAGAAAAGAAACTAAGTATAATCTTTTAGGGATTTTAATTTTATAATCAAATGGGTGGCGACATCTATTAATCAAAATGTTTTTTTTTATTCGACAGCAACATTAGTATGTATTCTGTTTTGCAACGATATTAAAATTTCATTTTCTAGAAATTAGGTTTCTAACTATGGAGAAATTCCCCAAAAAAAAGATAGGCCTACAATAGTGTGAACTTCTCTAGTTAGTGGTGTTTGTCAGAAATTTTCGAAATGGTGGATAGATTAGGTATGTTTAAGTCTATATATTGTTGTTGTATTTTTAATGATAATAAGAATAAATACTGGATTTATTTTGTGAGATATAAATTTGGCTTTTAATATTATAAATGTTTGTATTCTTACATTTATTTGTGTATATAGGTTAGAATCATACGTCATTAGTTAATTTTTATGGTCTGTTTAATATCTGTGGTCTGTTTCTTTCGATGACATGCTCTTTATAAAAATTAGTTCACCTTTGAAAATTAAAAAACAAAAAAATTGTAAAACAAATACGAAAACCTAAAGGAAGAGTTACTTTAGGATGATTCATAGTTGTGTGGTTCATTGATAATGACATAAATATTTTATTTTAAAATAATTTTTATTTTATTAATGAATAATCTTGTTAACTTTTAATATGGCAATTTTAGTAAATAGCGAAGCAAACGCGCGAAGAATTGCAATGGTCGAAAGCTGTTTTGGCAGTTCAGGACAGGTAGGTCATAACGTTTTATTCTAGATTTTCTAATTAAAATTAATTTTGCAGCCTTTAGGTGTTCCGGGAAGGGTTTTAGTTGGGGAAGGTGTTCTTACAAAAATGTGCAGAAAAAAACCAAAAGCTCGACAGTTTTTTCTTTTTAATGATATTTTAGTTTATGGTAATATTGTCATTAATAAAAAAAAGTACAATAAGCAACACATCATTCCATTAGAAGAAGTGAAATTGGAAACTTTAGATGATGATGGACGTAAGTTATTTATTCTGTTTTTACCAGTAAAAATCTCTTAACTGATAAATATTTCATGTAGAATATCGCAACGGATGGTTAATTAGGACTGCTTCTAAATCTTTCGCTGTTTATGCTGCCACATCTACTGAAAAACAAGAATGGATGGCTCACATCACAAAATGTATTGAAGATTTATTAAGAAAAAGTATGTTTTATTTTTTTTTTAATAAAAGTTATGTTTAATTAAAATTATAGGTGGTAAAAAAGCAGCTGAAGAACATGCAGCTGTGTGGGTACCAGATGGAGAAGCACCCTTTTGTATGCACTGTAAAAAGACACAATTCACACTTATTAATAGAAGAGTAAGTACCTACTTGCTTAAATTTATTTCTGTAACACTACAAATAATATAAATTCTTCAAGATTTCAACATATCCTTACAAATGATTACTATTTATACTTATATGCAAGTACAAAAATTTAATAACTAAAATTGGCTCTACACCAGTTTAATTTATTTTATAAGGCAATAATTTGTTTAACATAAATTTTTTATACCTTAAAACTAGTTGAGTGTTAAATACATGTACACAGTATATCCCCCATATATAATCAAAATAATTACTACATTTATTTTACAGCATCATTGTCGTAAGTGTGGAGCAGTTGTTTGCGGTCCATGTTCAAATAAACGATTTTTATTGCCAAATCAAAGCTCAAAACCCCTGCGTGTGTGTTTACATTGCTATGATATTCTTACAGTTGTTAAACATCGAAATTATGATTGTTCTCTTAAAGGTATAAATATTTTGAAATTAATTAGTACTTGAAAAGTAAAAAGTATTTTTTAGAGAGGGATCGTGGAGGAAATGCAGATACCTCAGGAGAAGAAGATTCTGATGACGATGATGAAACTACCAAAGGTCAACCCGATTCACATGATTTGGTGAGTAATATTGCTATCTCTTGTTTTTTTGTTTTTTTTTTTAGAATAAAAATAAAACAAATATCTTTTAGTTTCAGAGCCATTGTCTTGGTTATGTATGTTGATTGTAAGTTGCATGAAAATGCATTTTAACTAAAAATGTGTGTTTTGTGAATTCATCTATTTTCATTCTATTATTTTTTATTTACAGGTATTTTACAATAGTATTTACAAACAGATTTGTTTATTTAACAAAATTATTATTATGGAAAAATTATAGAAATTTCAATACCATCGAATCTTTATTAAAGTTGTCTATTATAATATATCAATAACTTTTACAAATAAGCAACTAAATAATATATATTACAGGGTGTTTCAGAATAATTTTCTACTTTTCTGACACGATGGAGGGCATGTAATTAAATACTTTTGCAATATAGTAATTTCCTAAAACGTTTAGTTTCTGAGATTGCAAAAAATAAGGTTTTTTATTATTTTAGAAATGCCAACAATAACAATGATAAATCATTTTGTCCAGTAACGGAGATTTAGGCATATCATTACAGCATAAAGCTAGAGATATTACAGCATAAAATACTGCTAACTTTGCAATAAACACAGTGGCGTAGAAGTTTTAACTGAAAAACTGTAACGGTATGACGTATCTCGGAAACTAAGCATTTTCGAACATTACATTTAAAAAAAGTTTATAATGACATGCTCTCCATCACATCTGAAAAGTAGGAATAGTTATTCTGAAACATATTATATATATTAAGTATATATATTTTATGTACGATTAAAGATAAGTGTACATTATGCCAGCGCAGAGTGGGTCGCATCGTAGCGCATGACTCTGCAACCAATCGTTGTCATACAACAGAGTTGCGCTGAAATGCAACTCACTGCGCCCTGACATAATGTACGCTTACCTTAAAGTTTCATAAAATTCAAGGAAATTTATTATTTAATTGAACATTTTTCAACTCGATATTCGAGTGGTTGCTTTATTTCTTGTTGTTCTACACGGTTTTTCTGATTTTACAAAAATTTATGATATTGATGTTGGTTCATCTATTTTTAGTCTTGTGTAATTTTTCATACTTTCCTTGTAATTTTTCATATTTTCCTTGATATATTATTTGTTTAAATACATATCAATTATTTGAAAGTTACTTAGTATTTTTTTTTATAATGAAATGTGCCGAAATTAGTTTTTTTCATAAAAAACGGCTGTGGTAAGAGGTGATATGCTATACATCCATGTATCTTATAGGTTGGCAAACATGGTAGGTAGTACTTGTTTATTACATAAGCATAATATATAACAATGCTATAACATATTTATTTATCTAAACAATTATAACTGTATTCATTTTGATCCTAAACTAAACAAGTTTTATTACCCTTTATAATGGTTTATTTTTACAATTTATTTTAAGTTTTACTTTTTTTCGAAGTAGATTTCTAAGCCTCTTAATGATTTAGTATAATTTGCACGAAATTATTAATTATAATTGGAGATTAGAAAACTTAAACAATTTAATTGCATCCAGAAAAATAATAGTTGCATATTCAAATTTATGTTACCATTATGTGAATTTTTTCCCATGTATATTCACGTATGTTATATTTTAATAGTACAGCTTTTGTTTGTTGATACTAAAGGTAAGCGTACATTATGCCAGGCCGCAGCGGGTCACATCACATTACTCTACAGACAATCATTGTTACGTAACAGAGGTCACAGTATCGACTCATTTAAAATGCACCCCAGCAATTGTTTGCGCTGAAATGCGACCCACTGCGGCCCGGCATAATGTTGACCTTTAATGAGCAAACATATTTTGGTATTTTTTATTAATAGTTTACAATACATTACATTTATTGAGTTGTGAAGTTTTACTAACCATGATGTTTTATATAGAAAATATTACTTTTTTTATACGATACAGCTTTAAACTTAATCGGTCATATTCAGAAACAGTTATTAAATTTAATCATAATCGTTTCCAATGAGATGAGTTCCAACTGTCTCTGAATATGATCGAATTACATATATTTTAGTCAATAAGTATAGTGACTTACATTAATACAACTCTTTTTATAGCCCAAATTCTATGGAGATAATGATAGATCTGATGAGCAACATTAAAGCTTCAACTTCCAACTTACATATTACACAGTTGTAAGTGAAAGTAATATTTTTTTACATAAATTCTAAATAAGTACAGTAAGGCATGATTTGAATATTAAGAATGTGGATGATGGCTCTAAAATTGTTATAAAGCACTTTATTGTTGCATTCCAACATAGTTGACTTCAGTTAATTTAATTTTATTGTTATTTTAAATTACATTCTTGTAAAATAGTAAAGGATTTTACATTTGACTAAAATGAGTCCTAAGATAAGTATTATTCTTTACTAAATTTTATTTACGCAAGTCATTTAACCCTAATACGATCAAGGTGCATTACCTACATTAGCATTTGCAAGGTACATTAATTACTTATATAAAGAAATTAGCTAAAACGTATTACGGTTAAATTAAGAGACTAACTTGTAAAGATAAATTATATTAATTTTAAACAAAATTTAATTATTTTATTTATTATGTTATATGAATGTATAGATCTTACAGTTAGCTCAAATGTAACAAAGCAATATATAAATAATGTTTGAAGTCCCATTTTGTCAAATTTATTTTGATGTTATAATTTCCAGGAATATTGCAAATTAATTTAGTTATAAAATTAAATCAGTTTTCTTGGTTTGTGCATATTTAATAATGAATTGTTTATTAATAATACTGTAATCATTGTTATCAAAGATAATACTAATTAATTTTAGTAACTGTGATATAAGATGGCCTATAATTAATAAGAAAGAATTTATAAGTTAAAATTACTTTTGAGATTAATTAAATGTAAAATTTGGTTTTACTTGTATAACACAGTTTGCATTAAATATATGTTATATATAGAATACATTTTAATTTTGCCAAGTATTATTGTCTTAGAAATGATTAACAATAAGAAATAGATTGGCCAATTTTTTTTTAATTTGTCTGCTTTCAGGACTAGTAGCACAGTCCTTTTTAAAAATTTGAAAAAATCAAAATGGAATAAATACGATCAACAATTATGTTTCTTTCTTTTATTGTTTGTGTTGTTCTATTTATAATTACAATTTAGTAAAATGCTTTATGTGGAATATATTGGTAAAACCAAATTTTTCACATTTTTAGTTTTTGAGAAACAATTTAATTCTTTCTTATGGCTATCACATTATTTATTAATATTTTAAAAGTATGTAAATTAGAAATATCTAATACCTACATCTAATATTTTAAAATTCAGGTTTTAAAAAGACTCAATAAATACAGTCAACTCTTCTATAACACGATTAATTTGTTCGGTGTTGTAGCGAAACTGTGTTATAAGAAACATCGCTGTAATGAACATTACTAAGGTGTGATGGAAGAATTTGTGTTGTATGAGGGTTGTTCATGTTTTATTAAGTAATTTCTATATGGAAGACGTGTTGTAAGAAAGCTGTTGCAACTTTTGTACTGTGTTATAAGAGGGTCTGATGTATAGATAGAAGAAAACAAAATAGCTATTTATATAATAAATGCAAAGTGCCTTATTGTTGCTTGAATTGTACAGAAGATTTTTTGTACAATTACATTTTTATCATGTTTAATGTACTAAGGTTTCGATAAATTAGGAATTTGTAATTTCTACATAAACTAGTTTTCTACTGATTACAATGGAAATCTAGCATCTTTTATTCGATTTAAAATCAATTAAAGGACAACGTCTCTGATGGTTCGTAATAATGTGACAGCACTAGTAGTATTTATGTTTGAATACGTACATAGTGATTCTGTGTAATTTGCTTTTTCTTTAACTGACATCTAATTTCAATTACCATTTATTTCCTTCACAAGTAAAGTAAAAGTAATTGTAATGGGTTATAAAAGGATAGGTAGTGTAATTTTTATTTACCATATTGTCTATTGTATTGTAATAAATTGAATGGTATACCTACTAATATTTATTTAGAATTTGTTTTATTGTTTAAAGTGTTTGTTGTAAATATTTTAATTAGATTATTAAAAAATAATAGTGCTAATTTATTTAAAAATTAACATCGCTACTATTAAAGGAAAAATTACTTGTTTCTCAAAAATTAAAAAACTACGATAATACATAAAAAATATGTATAACACAACACAATGTATATATATATATATATATAATAATAATATAATATCAGTAATATAACTCAATCTCTATTAGTTTCGATTAATATAGCTTTAGGCTAAAACTGACTTCCAAGACTGAACTCAACATTACCTATAATCGTAGCCAAATGTCACCGGTATGTTGTACTGGTTAAAGTAGTGAAAAACGTTTATAGTAAGAAATGCTTCTTATTATTAGAATACATTATATATGCTTTGAAATTTTATAAATCTTTGTCATTAATAATTAAATTAAACTAATATACTATTCAATTATGAGTTTAAATTGACTTCTATATACGAAGCAATAAATGCTTTATAACATTTGTATTTACAATAAAATTCTTAAAGATTAATATATGCACAAAAAGCATTTTTAGACATATCTACATGTATATAAAACTTTTTTCATTGTTTTAACCAGTAGAATACACTGATTTATTTTGGCTGAATTTTGATTATAGTTATAATTAACATCTTGTACTATATTAAGTACATTTTGTTTTTTTTACTCTTCCAAATTAAAAAAGGCATACTATTCTATTTAAGTCAATCATTGTTCTGTTTAATGTTTTTTGAGGTAGGTATTCTTACCTACCCATCAATAATAGAGCAAAGTTAAGCTTGTGTGTATGTTTAATATTATATGAATTAGTATAAATAAACAGATGGAGGAAAAATTCAAATAATTAAATTATATAACTATTATTTTTATTACATAAGTATATAATTTTTAATGACTAATTTTATTTATTATAAATTTTACGTCTTTATAGTTTATCACATAAAATGTAGAAAAAAAAAAGTTAATTCTTGTAAAAATAAATATATATTTTTCCAGTCTTTTATGTGAACGTAATTTTTAAGAAAATGCATTGCTTTATCTACTAGGAGTAAAATAATCTTGTCATACGTATACGATACGTAGACCATACATATAAATTAATATTAAAATATTATTCCTATTAATTAATTAAATATTATAAAATATACTGTCGTGACGTCTCTGATATTTAAATTTGTAACAAAAACTAGGGTGATTCATACCTACATGTTGGTATCGCTATTAGTGTAACCTATATTTTGCTTATAAGAATTTTCTTTTCCAGTAAATTTTATTATCAAAAATTGCATTAATTATTAATTGTGATGAGTGACAAAGACGATCTAGAAAGATCCGTTGATTGTGTTACAGACCAGGAAAGAGATTTTGCTCAAAATGCTTTGGCAGAATTTCAAAAGTAATTTAATTTAACTATAATTTTACCATGATTTATATTTATATTTTATAGAGGCAATTATGGAGCTTGTTTACAATACATTAATAAGCTGGATAATCGACCGTTTGACTTCAAGGTGGCACATAATAAAATTGTAGTTGAATATTATAAATCCGACTTGAAAAAATTAGAGTGCTTTGAGAAAAACTTAATGTTGATATATCCACAGGTGTGCAGTTATATTGCATTGTACTTTTCATTTTAAAATGGCATTATCTAAATTCGTGTTTCAGTTTAAGTTACGGATAGAAAAGTTAGATGATGTTGATCATTGTATTGCACATTATAATCAGGCAATTTTGCTTTTCCATCAAAAGCAGTACAATCAAGCTATACGAATTATGGAAAGGGTCTACAAGTTTGTTGAACCTATGGGTAGATATACAGTATTAACACAAGTATTGAAATTGTAAATTAATATATTTTTCTTTTTAGACGAAACATTGGCTAAACAAGTAGGTTTGCTGTTATTAGAATTGCAGATATCTACAAAGCAACTGGATAAAGCCGTAGGTCTATTAAGTTACCTAGAAAACCAATTATTTAATAATAATCCTATTAATGTAAAACCAGGCGAAAAATTTTTAAAGTTGCTCGAAAAAGAACCGAAAGAGAGAAAATTAGTATGTATACTAAGTAATATCGGGGACACTCTGGGAAGACAATTTGTACAATTAATAATTAGCTTATATGCAAACTAAGCAGCGGGTGTGTTAAAGAAAGATTCCATATTGGTTTTCTTCCGTATCATTTTTCTTCAGAGAACTGTGAAGTTCCTCGACCAATTGTATGGGGTGAATGTGGTTTAACTCGGACGAGTATACTACTACGTAACTGTCTTCCCAGACTGTCCTTGTCCATACTTATGCTATTCTGTGTAAAATAATTTTTAATTGTAGGTATCAACAGTATCAGATGCTGTAATTGAAGAATTTAAGAAGAAATTGGTTATATATAAGGCTAGATGTTTTCTAATGACTCACTCTCTTGATGATGCTAGAAAAGAAATTAAAAATTTGTTTCTTCAGGATGAAACTGTAAGTAATATTTAACATCGATACAGATCTTTTTAGGTGGTCCTTGCATCATCAATTAATGAATTTAGTAAAGATGAATGTTAAACATTTATATGGTGATTATAGATACAAAGATAGAAAAATATTTGTTAAGCTTTTAAGTAATGACTATGTCTACATCTGTTATGATGTAGGGCTTACCTTTGGCAATTTATAAGTAATGATAAATTTAATGTTAGTTTTTTCTTGCTTTGTAAATATTTAAAATTTTACTTGAATTGAAAATAAAGTAGTAATATTTTATAGTATATTTTCCAAATTAAAAGTTATACAATCAGTTTTTATTGCTATTATAATATCTACTCATTTAAGGATATGCTTGTAATAACTATTATTATAAGCAAATGGTATAATAATAGTGATGTACAGGATGTAAATGAACACTGATGGTTACATACTTTTAAGTCGTGTAGGGGGTTTAAAGTAGATCAAATTCAATAAGGAACTTATGTCCAAAAACTCGTCATTTTATGAGTAACAGGAATTTTAGTTGTAGTGCAAGAAATTCAAGTGATGTTTGACATTTTTGAAAAAGTTTATCAGCATACGCTTCGCAGGTGCAATACTTACAATGAAATCCTTGAAATCCCAATGATCTGACCGATTTTAATGCAAAAGTGAACACAAAAAGATGAATTCAAAAGAAATATTCTTTAAACTTAATTCCTTGTTTAGTGCTAAAATGACAACAAAATTATCAGTTCGTTTAGGCGATGTTTGAAGGATACAGGAGGAGTAAATAAAATCAGATGATCCAATGCAAATGAAATGTAAACCGGTGAATTTGTTCTACTATAATAAATCATTAAAAACTGTTAAAAAGAGGACAGCTATTGTAGCCAACTGTTTTATCATTGCTAAAAATTTTTTTAATGTAGGTAATGTAAGCAAATGTTATTATAAAATTATTTCTCTTATTGAACACATCAACAGTTTTAGTTCGTAGTTCATGAACGATGCGTTTCCGGACACGAGTTCCTTATTAAAAGTTATCTATGGACTTTGAAACTCTTGTATATCCTAGAAGTTTGTAATGTAACGTTTATTTACACCCTGCATAAATATCAATAAAATTAATATTTTGAAAATTGTATAAGAATGATCAAATTTGCAGTAACTCCTCCTATAAACTAGAAACAGATTCTTAAATTCTTAAATTAATTAATCGATTTAACATACTGAAAATATTAAACTGTAGTTTATAGGAAACAGCCCTCCTGCGCTAAATTCAACTCTATTGTGAGCAATCTGTAATGAAAACATCGCAATTTGGTTCTTCACATTATTCTCATCTGTTTCAATTTTATGAATTAATGTACCAGATTTATTTGCCTGTAAATACAAAAATAATATATTAATATTTTCATTTTGGAAAATTTTTGAAGAATTAATTTTATTTTGGCATTAATAAGACTTCTAAATTTAATCTTAGTACTTAACAATAAAGAACGATTAGAACCAGCAAAACTGACCCTAATTTGGACAATTCAATCTTGGTTTTGAGCATATAAGTATTTATGAGGTAAATAAATTTAATATTTCTTGTATGTTTCTAATACTTGGGTAGGTATAACAAATTATACCTTAACTGTTGTATGACAGTTTAAGAAACAAAATATTAATTACCTCATAGACTGTATTACTGCAGACGTAGCAAATATAAAATGTTTCTAAAAAATATGTTCCACAGTTAAGTAAAACTCCACTGATACTAGTTATTTTAGTAGAAATGTCATTGCTATTTAGAAAAGCACTGCAAAGGTATAAATTTATAACGATAATTACGAAGGTATTAAGAAACGACATTAATAGCACAAATCCAAATCGTCGATTAACCATTTCTGATAGTTTAGTAAGTTCATGATGCAGTGTGCAGATTACACTTAACTTTTTCAATTTAATTCCCAAAAATGAATTTAACTTAATTATTTTAATATCGTTAATTAGTAAAGAAGCAGCATTACTCTCTAACGTTGTTAAATGTTCATTTAATATCTCAAATCGGTTTTTTAAAATCAATATATAAGTAGATATTTCTAAGTATAAAGCAGTGTTGACTAAAATCGGTATGTAATATAAGATGATACTTATAATGATTTGAATTGTTTTGAAATTTTCTAAGTAATTGGATTTGATTATTATAACAATATTCAAAAAAACACACAAAGTAAACCGAAATGCAATATTAATATTGATAGTCTTATTGAGCTTATTGTAACTTATCCAAATACACAGTTTTTGCATTTCTTTGTCTATTTGTTGAATTTTTAATAGAATTATTATAGTTTTCTTCTGGAAATATATGCAAATCGTCCAAATTATTATCAACACTGAAGAAGTTACTACTCTGGCCATTAAAGTTATCATTGTTACTAACAAATCATACCAAATATAACCTTTTTGAAAGTGAATCGAGTACGCCAAAATAATTAAATATCCTATTATTGTAATTATTTGATGCCAGTAGTGTAGTTTTGATATTTTATATGTTTTTTCTCTAAACGAAAATGAAATTGTGCCAAAAATTTTACTAATTATCAGCATAGGTTTAATAGCTTGATAAAAGCTTAAACTTTTCATTTTGAATTTTAACTAGTAAGTAATAAACTTGCCAAGAGATATTGAAATATTAAACTATTCAAATGTGTTATTGTACTACCCACATTGGAATTATTGATGTTTTAATGACAATGCTTTATATCTTATTGATGTTATCAGTCAATTGTGATTAGGTTGAGTACATCAGTATTTATTTAAAAGGTTATATATGTATATATTTATTAATTGCTATTACTTTTAAGCAAACAAAATAAAACAATGGAAATATGAGTTATAAAGTTTATTTTTTTTAGTTTGTTATAATTAAAAATTTTATTTGCTTATAAAAAATATTTTTGATTATTGTCAATAAAATGTTAGTTAAAAAATAATTTTTTTATTTAAAAAAAATTGTTTTATTTTAAATGAGCTATATCGGATTAAACGCCCACAACGAGCAAAAAAAACAAAAGAGTAGTTTTAGTAATAGTAAAGTAATAATGACTTTTATGATGACTTACAATCATTTAAATTTATTTATAGTAGGTAATTATTAAAAACGGACATTTCAAATATGTATTACTTCTTTATTTCGAAGAATTTGTTGAAAATTGAATAAGAATAATTAAATTTGTAGTTACTCCTCCAATTATCTGCAAATTATTTAATAAGAGATGCCACGATTAGATTCATTGAAACATTTTATTAACTTACTGAAAATATCAGTGTGTAATTTATTGGAAAGAATCCGGCTGCATTAAATTCCACTTTTTCGTGCATTAATTTTAGAGCAAACCAGTCTATTTCAATTTTAACTTCCTTATTCTTACTGTCTATTTCATAGAGTAATGATCCTGTCGCATTTGCCTAAAACATATATTAAAATTTATTAAAATCTTTCTATCGTTATTTTTATTTTCAAGTTTTTTTAAATTTTTTTATTAAATAAAGAATTAAAAGAAATTCAAAATGTTTAATTCTGATGTAATTTTTTGAAAACATTTAATTATATTTAAGTACTGCTAATATATAGCCACATTGAAACAAGCTCATCGAAAATCATAACATTAACTTTACACCGATCTCCATTAACGCTAACTATATTCTTCATTTGAAAATAGAAATATATTAAAAACTCACCTCTTTACTTGTAGAATTACAAAGGTGACATAGGATAGTGGCTTCAACAATATAAGGAATACAGTTACATATAACTGCAATAAAAAATGGCCATATATGCCATGATGGTTTTTGCAACATCATAATGCAGTAATAAAAGTCAACAATTATAACGACAAAAGTAACACCAAAAGATGATAGTAACGCAATTCCAAATATGTTGTTTATAAAAGAAACAAGTTTGCTTAATTTTTGATGTAGTGGCGGTATTATATGTATTGCTTGTTTTGTTTTTAAAAGTAACTTATTGTTAGAATTTAACTTTTTGTAATGTAAATTAATTTCATGAACGTTTTGCAACTGATAAATGTAATCATTTAAAATTTTGTAATAATCTTTTATTATTATAATGTAGACTGAAAGCAAGTGGCAGAATGCAGAATTTGTAACAATAGCTGTATAAAATGTACAGCGAAATATAAATATAATTAGCGCATTATCTAACTGAAAAAAAACTACAGATTGAATTATGACACTTATAAAATTCATAAACATTCGTACAATAATTAAGTATTTGATTGCATGATTTTTTTTGTTACTATAATTCCAAATACCCAATACTTTAAGTTCTACACTAATTTTATTTAATTTTGTTAAAAGCTTTATGTGATTCTGTTTAAAGTAAATACTCGAAATCCAAACAACAATTACTTCAATAGCTGCCGAAATTACTTGAAGAATGTCGGTTATTACGATAATGGTATTAGACGATATTTTTTGAACACGAACATATATTACAAAAACAATGAAAATTATATATAATACACTTATCATAAAATTAAATATGTTATTACAGTTTGACGTTAGGAAAACACCACTTTTCAATTTAAAAGGTATTAAACCAAACATTTTGCAAACCGTAAGTGTTGAATTTATAGTATCGTAAAAATTTTTCATTTTATCATAAATTTCTTATAATTGTTGGAACCTGGAATTATTGGTAGATTAAACCTTTAATGATTGAAATATAAAAAGAAGAAATTTATTATGTAAATTGCTTACCCATCTATCTATATGTATATATATGTATTTGCTGTAGGTATGCCTTTTATGTTGTTACAGCTGCTTGTCACTTTTGAAATGTGGTTTTTAATCATATTTAGTGTTTTAATTCAATTATACGTATTACATTTACTAAATTGAAATTACTCGAATAATTTTATGTATAGTTTGTTTTATGTTTTAGTAGGTATAGGTATGTAAATATATACCTATAGTGAATTTTAGATAAGCATACTTTCTCATTTAATCTCGCCTTTGATCAGTTTTAATCGTCTTTTTTTGCAAACACATACTGATGAAACAATAATGTAGGTAGATAAAAAATTAAGGTAATAAAATATCTACTAGGTACTTTGCATATCTAATTAAAACTCCACATTTGTTTTAGAAGTCATTTTAAATATATTATATTTAATGTGTTTAAATGTGTACTGATGCAACTATTTAATTTTTTAGAGTATAACTGCATCGTTTGTGAAGGCAAATCTCAAATACCTGGAAGGAAATTACGAAGAAGCAATGGAAATTTTAAATAGTGTTCCAGTTGATTGTTTGAATTACAGGTATGGTACAGTTGCTCGGTGAAACTTCTCAATAACGGATACTTGTGGGACCAAAAATATTGTTCATTAATGGGAAATAGATTACACTCTATAAAACAGCTTTGAGATTTTTTGAAATGTCCGTTAAGAGAAGTTTTGCTGTATTTTGTTTCTCTGAGGATTATTTAATTATTTAATTTTAGCGAAACAGGCGAATCATCTTTGGTTATGCATTGCAATAATCTTGGTGTAATACATCATGCCTTAGGCAAACCAAATTTAGCATGCCATTATTATCAGACAGCTTTAAAAGCAGATATTGCATTTCAGAATTCGAAAAATGAAAATGGTAAATATTTGAATAATTTCTTTATATTAGTTACCTATTTCAGTATTTATCTTTTTAATGAAAATTGGAGACTTTATTCTTAATAAAATGTAATTTAATAACTTTAGTTAGGTATACTATTATTAAAAACACTACGGGTGGGATCTAATGTAATAAATGAAGGAAGGTTAAAAGTAAATGTAAATACTAAATAGTAGTATGTATAAGTAATACAGTTATTATTATAGGAGAAAAGCCTTTATATGCGTTGGGTTCTTCAAAATATCATGAACTAGTTTATAATCTGGGAATATCTATGTTACATGCTGGGCGTCCTGCGAATGCTTTTGATTGTTTAATAATTGCTGTACGGCGATATCATCGAAATTCAAGATTATGGTTAAGATTAGCAGAATGTTGTATACAAGTTCATAAAGGGGTATGTTTTTTAATACTTGTTAATTGTTATATATAATATTAGTTTTATTTAATTTATTATTTAGCATTATTATTTCTGATTACATTTTCAAATGAGCAAAATAATGTATTAAGTAAATATCAGTCAAATTATTAGAAAATGAAAATATTTAACGGAATCGTAATACAATTTAAGCACACAAGCTCATTGTCAGTTTATATAACCAAAAGACTTATGGATTCTAAAATCATTACCTAATGAATATTAAGTATTATCGTTTTAATATCATTAAATATTGTATTTTAGTCTAATGAAGTTGACTTTGATATCCAGAAAAAGCAAAAAGAAATGGTCGTTGAAGTAATTGGTTCAAAAAAACATCAAAAAATTATTCTAACAAAAAATTTATCAAATGACAAAAAATACAGGTTTTTATACAATTTGCTTTGCATTAGATTTTATCATGATTTTATGCAAATATATAATTTTTAGTGTTGAAGGAGAGTCGTACGCTGTTCCAGTACCAACATTAGAATTTGCTTCATTATGTTTAAGAAATGCTTACCTTCTATTACCATCTGACACAGCATCTTCACCTGTACCTTTGTTATTAATACCAGGTGTTACACCTCCTGCTCCTCCACCCAGTCCTGGCCCGACTCCTTCTGTCCCATTATCATCAACTTCTGTAGGTTCTCTTAAGAATGCAATTTTAGCAGCTAGTGCATATGTACATTTATGCTTAGGTGACTATGTTTTATCTTTAGAATATGCTCAGCGGCTTCTAACTCAACCAAATCTTTCAGGAGCTTACAGGTAAATATTAAATTTGTTTAATAGGTTTTTTTAAACAATCTTTTGTAGACTATTAGCTCATTTATATGCAGCTGAGGCTTTAGTTCTTTTAGACAAAATATCGGATGCTTTAGATCATCTAAATCCTGAAAATATTAAAAATATTTCTCTGGAATATCCTACTGAAGTATCAAATGATGAAGATTATTTTATAAAAACTAATCCACCTACAAGTGAGTACCTATATATTAAATAATAATTTTCTTGTATAATTGTATTCTTTAGTACCTATATCTACTTTGCATCTGTTGAAAATGTATTTAATATGAAGAAAAGAACATAATGTATACCTACCTAATGCAGAAATTACAAATAGATAATTATTTTCATTTAAATTACAATTACATATTAATATATGGTCCAATATCTTGTTGGGTTTATGAAAAATTCTTTTTAATTTTATTTTGAGCAGTCAAATGATTATCATTCTGCCTTTAAACAAACCTTTGTTGGTAAATGTTATGGTAAATCTAAATAGTAATAGAAAGTTTGGTTTAAATATTTATTTCTTGTACATACAATGATACAATCTACAACAATTTTGTGAAATTTAAATCTGGATGTATGTTTCTAATATGATCCCTATAATGTTTTCAATATTTTGAAAATTAAGGGCGCAATCATAATTATATATCTTTTGAAGAATGGTTTCCATCAAATTTGGAAAGTGCACACTCTGTAATGCAATACAATATAGCAGTTTGCAAAACATTGCAAGGACAGTTGGATCAAGCAGCTGCGTTACTGAAACAAATTTGGCAAAGTCGATCTTCTAATTGTAAAGTTCCTGCTCTTATTATTATGCTAGTATTATACATCGAACTACAGTTAGGTAAGTTATAGTTTGAACTATTGTTATTTATAAATAGGTATTAAAAAAAATGTATTTTAATAGGTCATGCTGAAGTTGCACGATCATTAATTAAGCAATATTCGCTTCAATGTAGAGTTAAAGGTTAAGAAAGTTGACATAAAATACCTTATTTTATTAAATAAATGTTATGCTATACTTGTACGTTTTTTTATTTACATTTTTTTATACCCTCTCTTGTGAGAGTCGGTTAAGAGGAGCCGACTGTAATTTAATCATGGAAATTCTCTTTCTTTCAAGAATAATGCAATGCTAATGACAATGTTATATATCTTGTATGATTTTGCAGTACTTTTTCACTTTTTTTATTATACAATACATCATTAATTTAAAGCTGCATTTTTCTATTTCCTAATGAATATAAATATTATTACTATTAATTATTTATAAAATAAATAATCATTGATTAATTATTATAGTAATTTTGGTAGGTATATAGTTAAATGTGAAATTTTTCCATTGAAATGTTTTAGTTTTTTCGCCAACAAAATATAATTATGCAATAATTTTTAGTGTTTAATGGTTAATTTATTATTTTCTAATTTAATTTTAGTATATTATAGGTAATTATTTTATCATTTATATTATAATTGATATCACTTAGAGATATTACAGATATTTGAAAGTAGTTCAAATGCACCACCCGAAGGGCCAGTGGAACTTCAAGTTTTTAGATAAAAAAAAGTAGGTGCAATGTAATGTTGATTATTTTTTGACAACTAGTGTTCTCATAACCTATCTATTACAATAATTAGCAATATTGTGATTATCTCAACAAAACGTTGAACGTGCCATTATAATAGTTAATAACGGATAAGAAAGTGTGTTGAAGTTATGTCGGCCAAGCTGGAAATCCAGTGGTCCCCCATTCAAAATAAATTTATAACATGGGGCTCCGAAATTGGCCTGTACGAAATCGTGCAGTTACGCGAGGGCGTTATTCCAAGTAAGACTGATATATTTGTGTTTTATTGATATTAATTTTCTTGTTACAGCCATAAAGTTGTCTAACACGACAGGCGCCAATTTGTTGGCAACTAATTCAACGCATCATTATGTTAAATGCATCGACATTTATCCAAAATCTGAAAGTGACCTATTACTTGCGATCGGGCAAGGAAATGGTAGAGTAACTCTAGTCACTTTTGGACCGTCTCAGTTTGATTTACTTTCATTGCCTGGAAAAGAATTCGGTAAGAAAGTTAAATTTATAATGTATAAATGTAATTTGACCTCTTTGTATGCAAAATATTCATCGTTCTTGTCACAGATTTTAATTGAAGGTCATATGTTACTTTATTTGGGTTGTCATGAAATGTTTCACCTAATTTTTTTAATTTCCATTTGTTAATGGTTTGCAATCGACTACAATTAATTAGTCATATTTATAGAGCTGTTAATAGGTTTCCTATTTTTATTTATTTATTTAACCTATAAATCCCTTGCGTAGGGCGAAGACCTCCTCTTTCTTCTTCCATGTACTATTTCTTGCCTTTTGTTTCCAATTTATTCCAGGCTAATATATCATTTTGTCTGACCAGCATCTTTCTTGACGTCCTCTTGCCATATTTAGTGTGTTTTCTATTATGATTTTGTTAACACAAGTGCCCCGTCATCCAAGACAATGCAACGCAGTAGCATGGAACCCTATAGAAAACAACTTAATCGCGGCAGGCCTAGACAAATATCGTTCAGACTATTCTGTTCTGCTGTGGGATATCATGAAATGTCCAGTAACCACAGACATAAATGGCTCGGGAAAACTAGTTGTGAACACCATGGCTTCCGGTCTGGAGTTGGCTAAACCAGTTATTGAGTTTGGTGTGTCCGAAGTGGCCCACAGTTTAGCCTGGTTCAATACAAACAGTAAATACATCGCAATTGGAATGAATCAGAAAAATATTAAATTAGTTGATTTCCGTGGTAGGTTTAATAATTATAAAACGATTCCAGTTCTATGAATTTTCTTCTAGATTCTAATAAAGCTGTCAATTCAACCCTTACAAAAGCCATTAATGGGCTGTGCATCGATCCTCACAATGATACACATTTGGCATCATTCATTGACAATCAAGTTTGCGTGTGGGATACGAGGAATTTTGAGAAACCCATCGTTACTTTAGGTCACGCAAAGCCTATAATAAAAATTGATTGGTGTCCTACTCGACATAATTTACTGGCATCTTTACAACGTGACAGTTCTGTGATAAATTTGTACGATATTCAGCACACAGTCGTAGGGACCGAGGAAGTAGAACCATCCGTATTGGAACGGGTCGTAGTGCCCGGGTCACCTCACAACATTACCTCTTTTTCTTGGCATAACTGTGATGAAAATAGATTGTTAGCAATTGCTCTTTCAGGTATTTACTGATATAATTTCGAATATTATTTTATTAAACATGTTTGTTTCTAGGATCTGTAACAGATTACATGGTGTTCGATAGAATAACTCTAAATTGGGCACCAAATTCGAATATTGTATGGACTTTTGGACGTAGAACAATGAAATCTATTAATGATAATAGTAGTGCATATATTTCCTTGCAGGATATTTCTCACAAAATTAAGCAAAGGGCCCTAGTCGATTATGGTTTAAAGGTAAATAAATAATCTATTGTTCTTGTTTTGTATGTTTTGCAAGTCTAGGATGAATTTTGGAAAAATGGCGAATTAGTAGATGATGAAATGGTATCAAACGTTTGGAATTGGCTACAATTAAGTAGCAGGCTAGTGGAGGAAGGGATCTTAAGGGGGTATAATTCTAAACACCCTGGTATTCGATCAATTCTAAAAATGGACGGAAGTATAAATAAATCTGAAGTTATTTCAATTTCTTGGTCAGAACTGGGAAATATTAATTGTCATAGTTTTGCAAGGATTTTTAAGTATAAAACCGCCTTTTATTATTGATCATTTTCTCATAGTTCTATTTTGTAGACACGAGGATAGAGACAAAGCACTTCATCTATGTGGTTGGCATTTTGAGAGGATGTAAATTCATTAACAAAGTTCTTAGAAAGACTGCAAAAAGCACATGCTTATTCGAGAGCAGCAGCAATCGCTGTATTTAATTTAAAGATAAAAATGGCTTTGGATATCTTGAATCAGGGCTCTGAAAGTAGCGTGCATGGTACAAACCTGAACGTAGTAGCCATGGCACTTGCTGGTTTTTCTGATGACAAAAGCAGCATTTGGCGTCAGCTTTGTTCAACAACAAGGTCGCAGTTGACCGATCCGTATTTGAGGGCGATGTTTGCTTTTTTAACTGCCGAAAATTATAGCTACGAGAATGTTTTGGTAAGTGTTCAACATTATTATGTGTGAATTAAGGGCAGAAATTTTAGAACGAAGAAGGAATGTCAGTGGATGATAGGGTGGCGTTTGCTTCTATGTTCTTGTCTGATACTAAACTTCAAGATTACCTGAAAAGCCTTACAAATCAGTTAATCGAGGAGGGTAATCTTGATGGGATCTTGCTTACAGGTTAGTTCTAGATGCAAGTGAATAATTATGAAAAATATAAATTTTTGTCATAAAGCACATAAAGTATTTAAGAACGTATTAACTGCATCTTAGACTATTGAATAACTTAGACTCTTACTTCTTACAAAAACAAATGACAACACCCTATATTGCTTTTTCATCAATTCAAGGTAACAATGGAGATGGAATTCGTCTTTTGCAGAAATACCTGGATGTTTCAGGGGACATCCAGACAACAGCCGTAATTGGTGTGAAAGCTTTTCCTGGCGAGCTTTTTGCCAATTCCGTTAAAGAATGGGTGATGAGGTATATGTAAATTACTCGATGTTCCTACATAGAAACTTATAGACGAATTTATTTGCAGCTATCGAAATCTGCTGGACACCTGGCAACTGTGGAACCAACGAGCCCTATTTGACATTATGTTTAGTTCGTACAGGCCCTCAGATAAACCCCCTCAGCAAGTGTATGTTTCTTGTAATTTTTGTGGAAAAAGCATCTCCGCTGTGATGCAGGGATTAAATCGAGGTAGAGGACCTTTCTCGAGAATGGGCGGTACTCCCAACAAGTTAAAGGTTTGATATACTTCCAAGATTATGGTTGCAGTAAAAATGTTGAAATTCATAGATGTCATCTTGTCCAAATTGTCGTAAGCCATTACCACGTTGTGCCATATGTTTGATGCACATGGGCACTACCACAGGATTACATAATAGCGAAGATGGTGATAATCGATTAGCCGAGTTTTCGCATTGGTTTACTTGGTGTCAGACATGCCGGCATGGTGGACACGCATCTCACATGATTCACTGGTTTAAGTAAGCAATGTTGATGGTTATGATTTAATGAAAAATTACATGATTTTTTGTTTAGAGAACACTCTGAATGTCCTGTAACACCATGCATGTGTCGCTGTTTTTGTGTGGATGCTTTTAGTACTGAAGTTACTACATGAACATAAGATTTGAGTTACCATGGTAGTTTTTGGGTTGGCTTTTAATTTTATTTTAAACATTGTTTTAATAGTAGTTATTTACTTTCTGTAATAATAATCGAGTATTCAGCAATGCCACTTTAATGTTTTTTTGTTAAAACGTATTTCATTTTTGTTGATTACGATTATATGGCAGTAGATTGGAAATGTATTTGTTTATATCAAGTTTTAAGAATATTAATTGTAAATCATTAAGTAAATAAGTTTATTTTATAAATGGATTCAGTAAATTAAAGTATATATTGTAAAGTATATTGTAAGTATATATTGTATTGTACTTTATAATTAATATAAATATATTATTTTAAATCAATGCTGGTGTTAAGGTGAATTAGATTAGATAGTGAAATGAATCGTTCGAATGTACCTACCTTTTTATAATAGTAGTAATTTTTTTCTTTGTCAACGATATGTCTTTTATCTTTATAAGGTATTCTAACACCTACAACCTTTATATTCTAATTATATGATGTAGGGAGGCTTAGGTAATTTTGCAATAGTAAATTGTTATTGTGAATTTATTCTAGCGCTGATTGCAGATTTAAATGCAGATTATGATAGAATAGTACCTGGTGAACATAATCCCACAATAACATCATGAAAACGTTATTGCGGAATTAACTATAGTACAAAATTACCCGAGTCTCTGCTATAGTTACCCTTTGATCTTTCATAAATTTCACAAGGGATGTTTAACTGCATGGGTCTAAGTTAAGGCCGAGTGCAATAAAAATCTTATAAAATGCACAGGTACTACTTTATAGTATTTTTTCTATTCCACCCTTTTATGCCCTTTAAAATAAAAGAAATCTTGTAGTTGTGTATTGTGCAAGATATACAGTACCTACATATATATATTTTTTATACTTTCCAGGGGGCCGATGGAAATAAGTATACATAGAACAGAATCAATAAAAAATAACGTAAATTGCGGGAACGTAAAAACGAGGTTTTGCTGCATTTTATATTCATTTTGTGATTTCATTATGATGACAACACAAATAGAAAACATGTTTCTCAACCAAAGTGTATAACCTTAATATAATTTTGCCTTATCCTGTATACTTAACTTTCAGCATTTATCCACCGAAATGCCATAATTGTTATAAGGCCGAATAATATTTATTATAATTTACTTATATGTACGAATATCCAAAAATAACACCTGGGTCTTTCAACTTTAGAAGGACAATATTTAAATAATTATGATCGTGTAAGTTAACATGAATTGTGCCTAACACTATTTTAAATTAACGATGTGTAAGCTTGTTTTGTTGTTACAGAAACGTCGGTTGATTTTTAACTTGATAATTAATCAACATTTAAAGCACAATAGGTAGCCGAAGTAGGAAATTTAGCACGAGGTGCACAATGACTAGGCCTCCAAATGACAATTTGCCAACTGTAAAGCTAGTTGTTGTCGGAGACGGTGGTGTAGGCAAAAGTGCAATTACGATACAATTTTTTCAAAAATTATTTGTTACCGATTATGATCCTACGATTGAAGATAGTTATATACAGCATGTTGAAGTAGATGGGCAATGGTGCATCCTCGATGGTAAATAAGTTAGAATTGGTTAGAAGGACTTGTGTTAATATTTGCATGTAGTTTTAGATACTGCTGGACAGGAGGAGTTTAGTGCCATGCGTGAACAGTACATGAGGAAAGGGGATGGTTTTTTGTTAGTTTATTCTGTTACTGATAAAAATAGTTATGAGAATATTATTCATTTTCATACCCAATTATTGAGAGTAAAGGATAGGTAGGTGTTAATTAAATTTAGGGTCAAATTCATAAACGAACCTCATTCTCATCTTATACTCAAATGGTTGTATTTTGTTTTTAACAATCAATAAAAACAACGAATTTAATAAATAAATAAATAATATAAAATTTTGATCTGTAGTTTAGTTTCAGTATAAGATAAGAATAAGTTTCGTTTATGAATTTGATCCTTAAGTTCGAATTCATTAACGAAACTTTTCTCATCTTGTGCTCAAACTGATTGAACTGAACTGCATTTTATATCACTGGTGTTTATTGGTTGTCAATAACAATGAGTACAAGTAAAAAAATGAATTTTATTTATGAATTAATTTCAATCAAAGTTGAATGACTTAATAAACATTTTAGAGATGCATATCCAATGTTATTGGTTGCAAATAAAGTAGACTTGGTTCACTTACGTAAGGTAACAGAGGAACAAGGGCGAGAATTAGCACACAAATTGAGTATTCCATACATCGAAACTAGTGCCAAAGATCCTCCACTTAATATTGATGCTACATTTCACGAGGTAGATAATTCTCAATTTTAAATATGCTATATTTTGTTCTATATTGAGGAATTTTAGGTTGTTCGTATAGTACGTAATCAACCACAAGCTGAATTAGAGAAACGAAAAAAGAAAAAATTTCAGGCATTCGGTAAATGTGTTTTGCAGTAATATTTTGTTGCATATCGTGTCTCATATCACAAAGGGGCGTATCTGTGTTACAATTGTGTGTAAGATATATGCCTGCATGTGATAAGAGGGACGATATGTTTGTACATGTCACAAGCCTTGCATGTGATTCGTACTAATTAGATGTTATTCAAAAATTACATTTATGGGCTTATCTAAACCAGTTTTGTGAATTAAAACAATTAGGAATACACTTTTATTTTATTGTATTAATATTAAAACAACTTGCTCAAAAACATTATGCACAATCATCTCTTCGATGTGCTCAAAATTGTGAATTTCTATTTGTTTTGTTCATAAACAATGCCACTACAAAATAAATGTGTCAGTATCTAATGTATAATTATTCAAGGAATTTTGTATTTAAAAGAAATAATTTTTAATTCGAATTTTGTATAATTTTGATAATAATATGTATAATTAACGTTTTAAATATTAACTTAAAATGCCAAACAATGTGAATTTAATTGTAACTAAATCAAATATGTGTTGGTATATCTTAACTGTTGGTATATCAAGTAATTGGGTCTCCCGCCTTATTCTGCTTTAAGTTATTACTTCATTAAATTCTTTTGTGGGTACATTCAATTCATCTACCATGCCGTTGTCTCTCCATTCCTCGTTTATTTTGTCCATTTCTTTTGTAAATAAATTTTCAAGTGTGTTTTCCATTCTTCACTCTCTATGTTTGCTGCAGTTATAGTGTCCGTTTTTGTTTCCCGATATACTGGTAGAATTTTACGTTATTCTTGTTATCATTTTGTAGCTCGTCTATTGCCTATTCTTCTAACCATTTCATGCTCTTTCGTTTTATTAACCTTGTATTTTCTTGATTTATTTTTCTTTTTATACAATTCATATATTGCAGTCCGCTTTGCTTTTTACTGTAGATTAAAATGTTAAGTGATATTTTAATGTTTTTATATTTGTTAAACCAGAATTCAGATGGGCCTAATTTATTTATATATTTTTCTGTGATTCTTTCCTAGTTTTAATTACATGCCGACTTTTATCAATTTATATTAAGTATTATAGCGTCAATTATCTATTTGCTATTGAAGGCTTTAATTTTTCAATTTTTAAACAAAGTAATTTTTGATGTTGAAAAAGTTGTAAATAAAATGCCAAGAATGTATTGTTTAATAATAATTGTTGATTATTTATTAATGTAGAAGAATTTGTAATTGAACATCGATTTAAATATAGTGAGGTATGCTAAAACAAATGTAATCACCTGGCTTATTACCTACATATATTAATTAGGTTCTTATACTTATTATTAATTTTACTATTACTGAGAAACTGAAAATAGTAGAACAAAAATAAATTATAGAAAATTAAAGATTAGAAGGTACATTTGTTATCATTATTATAACATGTACCTCGTAACTGTAACAATTTAGTAAGTTTATTTACAAAATTAATTTAAATATCGTGCATATATTATGTAGGTAGGTACCCAATTGAAAATTAACCGTCTCGTGTAATCGTAAGTTCATATACCTACAGGTAAGTGTTTGTTTATCAAATAACTTGATAATTAAATAATATTTTAATACTTATTGCTTTTGGCAAACCCATTTTTTAGTAAATATAATTTAAAATGAGTTTAAAAATAACTGTTCAGGATGAGCGACATCTATTAAGCGCAATGTCGTTATTTCGGCGCAGAAAAAGTTTTCTATTGCACGTTTGTAACATTAAATCTCGAGCGCTGGGTGTTGGTTTCTTTCTGCGCAGATGAAGTGCGGTAACAAATGTGACGTTAGCTTACTAATAAACCTTGTTTGTGTGGTGAATATTTGGATCAAACATTAGAAAACCATTTCTGCGTTTGGTAATGGCGGTTCTCGTCGCGAATTTGTGCGATTAAAAGTTTGAATCATAATTTTTGAATGGAAATGCAATTTAAATATTAATTTTTGTCTAGCGATTGGAATTAATGTTTGATCGTTTTGCCGATGAAGTATTTAATGTTTGTTTTGATTATATAGGTAGACCTCTATTAAATACCCCATACGATTATACACAATACATTTATTGTAGTAAGTGTTGAACTGATTTAAGTGTTTCGGAAATGTTAGTTTATTGACGGTGTTACAGTGCTTATCTAGTAGTGCTTGTACCATGGATAGTCAAATTGAACGGGAGCATGGAGCCCTAGGCGGTCTATTTCAACAAATTATTCAGGATATGAAGGTAAGAGATCGTTTTTTACGCTCGTTCATTTTCGATTTCCTATTGTTTTAAATACCTGCAGGTATTACTTTTCTTTTTAAATAATGGACTTATGTTCTGGATGTATGTGTATAATACAGAATAATTAGAAAATGATTGGGTACTTATTGTAACTTTAAGCAAGAAGGCAGAACTACACTGCTGCTCTTAAAAAACAGAAACACCAAGAAGAAGGTTGCTATAACTTTTATATTTTCCGGATATGTACTTGTATTATTACTTATTATTCAGGATATTAAAGTACTTGCAGTATAATACAGGTTCTTGGTGTAAAAAAAAATAATTCCAAATTCTCCACTTTATGATACAACATGAAATTTTACGAGTATGCATATACTATATTATACTCCATATTAACCATAATAAACGGAAGAGTCCTTTCAAAATCACCCCCAATCCCTAATAGCCCTAATAGCGAACCCCCATTTAATACTTGGGGCGCGTTATAACACAGGGTGCCTTGGAAATTATCAGAAATCTTCTTCTTAACACGTCAAACTAAAACTTTAAGTCTCTATAAACTTTTTTTCCACGACGCTCCCCTGCTGAGATATTCGCCCCCAAAGTTGAAAGGCAAAAATCGACTTGATTAAATAGTTAATACATCATGTTTAGTAAATAACTTCCAAGCCTACCGTTTAAAGCAATCACTTTTATTTGAGACTTAATTTTTAACTTGATACGTAAACTGTTTAATCCACTTTGACGAACTCTGTACTTTTATTTTTTTATTAAAATTTAATCGCGTTTAGTTTACATTCGTAATAAATGAAGTAGGTATTTCAACAAAACGATTTCGTAAATTTTTTGATACCACTTCAGGAGGAGCAAGTATGTAAGTAGTAACTTTTCCAAACACTTTTGTTTCCAGAAGATTAATTTAAGAAAATTTTAATTTCGTTGTCGGATTTCTCAAACATTTTACTCTTGTCCACTTTCCATAAAATGGGAGCCGTATTCAAGAAAATCGTGCTTAAAGAGTAACAGGTAAATTATACTGCCACGCACGCCGTGTACTAAAGATGGGGCTATTCTGAATTCCAAAGAACCCTGGCGTTTATTGTGGTTATTACAGGGTATAGAATATACCCCTAAAATTTCATGCTTGTACCACAAAGTGCCAGGTTTGTGCACTTAGAATATTAGAACATATAGAATCCTAAACTAACGTTACATCTTTTACTCTTTATGTGCGATTTTCTCGAATACGGCTCATTTTGTGGACAGTGGACAAGGGTACCTTTTTTATCCTAAAATGTTTGGGGAACCCGACAATAAATTTAATTTTTTTTACATTTATTAAAGAAATCAAAGTGATTGGACAGGTTAGGGGTAGTGCTTATATCCTTGTTTCCCCTGAAGTGGTATCAAAATCTACGAAATTGTTTTGAAATACTTCATTTCTTAGGAATGTAAACCAAACACGATTAAATTTTATTTAAATTAAATTAAATTGGATATTTTCTTCACTCGTCTTGTTATAGCAAATACGTTATATGTAGTGGCTACTTACATTACAGTAGATATTAATATTGTGTATCTGGTGATGAAGGGCGGATATTTTACTAACGTAAAATATATTTTACGTATTTTACTAACGTAAAGTATCCGCTCCCCACTCCAAAGTATGAAAAACTCTTTATACCAACATATGTCCGCAAACGCACAGTTCGTGAGACAGAGAGAAAATGTTATTAACTTCGTTTATTCAAAAAAAATGCATATTTTAAATAAAACAAATGTACGAAGTGTTATTTATAGCAAACGTTCGAAGTTTGCCATTAGCACCATACATGAAAATCAAATTAAGCGTGAACATAAACATGAAATTAAAAGCGCCCAAATAATATGGGGAGGTTTTTGTTTATCTGAATCCAGGAAGGATGCGATTTGATGAATTCTTTCGATATTAATCATGAATGTTTGTGTAACAAGTTTACGACTATATATATACTTTTGCTTAAAAATATTGATTACTAATGTGCTTAGGGACACAGTGTCCCTAATATGGGGAATAACGTGTTCCTAATATGGGGAGTACTTTTATAATGTTATTCATCACAACATAACCATAATATTTTTATTTTCTATGTGCAATTTATTTTATTTTTCTTGAAAATAGTTACCTAAAATAAACTAACAATAAGATACAAAAAACGTTTATTGTTAATAGGTACTTTTCCATTAATTAAATTGGGAAACTGACTCTTATAAAGTGTCTTGCTACTTTTTTTTTTCTTAAATAATGAAAACATCTAGTTTATGATGAGAATAACAATTAGTTACACCGTGTAAATTTCCTCTGTCCTTTTATTACAAAATAAAAGGCCCGAAGAAATTTGAAGTGTTATAGGATTTATAGATGAAAATTTATAGATTTTGGGAAACAATGAGACAGGGGACTGTTTTTAGTAAAGAAGTGTAAAATTTTATCGAGTATTTTATCATTAAATAAACAAGTTTTATTTAATCATCGACTGCTGACTCGACTCGGTGAACGTAGTTTAGTTATGGGTGGGTATAAATGCTGTTACATGCTGAAATATTGGTATATTTTTATGTTAGCTTATCCTCCATTACCAAATACAAAACAGTTTTTAGTAATATAAGTCCTTATTCGCTATGAGCAATGATAAAATAAAAATAAAAGTATCCATAATGAATATATTGCTATAGGGATATTATTAAATTTCTTGTTGCTATCTATATCTATATTTTTGCTAATTTTATACTTGTAACACTGTTAAATCTAACTTCATTTAACCCCACAATGAATAACCGTACAATCTTTCTTTTTCACTTCGACTCCCTACTTAACCTGTCTCTACCCTTACTCTACTTCCTCACCCTTTATTGTCCGTTTCTTCTACCAGTCCCTATTTTATACCAATCCCATTTTCAATGCATTTTTGATTCTTCGCCGGCTCTCACGAATTCTCGCTGATAATCTGACTCCATCGTCACGGTCTCTTACAAAACTTCCTCTTGTTTGCGAATATCTTTTCCTTCAACGTTGAAGTTTTTAATCCTACGTCGTTATTGCTCGACCTCTTCTTTGTGCACTATTTATCACTTTATTTATACACTATTCTCTCTCTTATTACGCTTTTAACAGGACAATTTTAATTCTTCTTAATAATTTTTAATTTTCTGACATTTCTCTTTGAATTTATTAATCAACCTGTCACCTTGATCTTAATTTTTATTTTTATATTTTTTTCAATATACCCGTTACATAGCAATATGTATCTGACTTTGTTATGTTGATATTATCGTTATGTATTGATTCCAGATAAACATTATGAATACATAATCTGATTCTTTATAATTCAGTTTTTATTCTATAATTTCTTAAGTAGGTATTTCTTACGCTTATGCTCATTGTGAATAAGGACTTATGGATAATAGTGCAACAAAATTGTACCCCATATTAGGAACCTATATTAAATAACCAAAAACAGTAATTAACATTTACTTTTAGCCCTCGTTATAGACGTAACAATGACACCACTATAAAAACTCAATATGGACACGAATATACGTTATGGATAAAATGTGCGAATGCATTTATTTAATCAAATGTGTTTTTGTTGATTTGAAAACACTTATTTCTTTGGGTGTGGAAATATTTATCTTAACGTAACGAACATTGGCTACTTTAATAAGTTTACTCTTTTTAAAGTCAGGTTTTAAGGGGATAGTAGACGCTCGAAAATAAATACTTATATATCATTTTTTTTATCGTTGGTAACAACTTTGAAAAGTTTCTCGATGTTGTAAATGATGTACTTTTTTTTCTAAATCTATGGAAAATTTGTAACATATTGTTACACTTATAGAATCCGTATTGGTTTATCTAGGTGATAATATCGATAAAAATTAAAACTTCCCTTTAGCAATCTCACAATTTTAATTTTTATAGACGTTTTATGATCATACGTCATAAGTAACTATAAAACGTCTATAAAAATTAAAATTGTGAGATTACTAAAGGGAAGTTTTAATTTTTATCGATATTATCACCTAGATAAACCAATACGAATTTTATAAATGTAAAAATATGTTACAAATTCCCCATAGATTTTGCGAAAATATCTAAAAACTTATCTTTGTTATCGTACACGATCAATACATTTTTATTACAGAATATCAAATAATTAAAAAAAAAGTACATCGACAACAACGTCAAGAAACTTTTCAAAGTCGTTACCAACGATAAAAAAAAACGATATATAAGTATTCATTTTCGAGCGACTATTATCCCCTTAAAGTCATAATCGAAATTACTCCTGTTAGGGATGTTACCTATATCTTAAATTGGACTTTTCAGGAATCATGATGTTCATTTCTCATAATTTGTGAAAATTATCTATATGTATGTATATATATCACGTACAACAAAGGTCACAAAGCCTGTTAGAATCCAGTTAGAGTAGACATTGCCCGGGCAATGTCCGTATTGCTTATGTTTTACGATAAAACAATTTTACCATCAATTGTGATTACATAATATAAGTACTTGATGTTAACAAAGTTGATTTCGTCGATACGATTTTGTATAAAAATCAACTTTGTTACTGCAACACGTTTAGGTATATACGCGTACATAATATATTGTACATTAAATTAGTTTTTATCGCACTGGGACGCGTTTATATTTATGCTACGAAAAGTAGAACGACCCAGATAATAAAATAGTACTACCTACTTACTATAATAAATGATACTCCTACAAAGTATTCAATTAATATTAAAATAAGAAAAAATTAATTTATAGAAGCATTTAGGTAATACACAATAATATTATGATGGTTCCGATAATTTATTTTGAATGTTTTTTTTGTCGTATTTTGAATGTAAGCGTAGAAGTGTTACGAAATTTTGTTATTTATAGTTTACGTATCAAAACCAACATCACGAACATCAAAATCAATTGATCGAACCTCTAAATTTTGCAGCATCCTTCATAAAATACAAATAGATTTTCCGCTATTTCGAAACACTACAGTGAATGAGCAGTATAAATAACCTAATGATTTGAGGTTGTCGACCGACTAGCTGTTGTAATTTTATACTTAGCAGATGGACGTGTCCTACTATAAACATTATCATTGAGTTGTTATTACATACTACAAACGGCTGAACATAACGCTTTCGTAAATATTCAAGTAATTTTGTTACTTTTGAACAGTAATTTACGTTATGTATTATGTAATTCCGGGAAATGAATTTTTACGGTACGAGTAAGACGTTTCCGGACGAGACGACGAAGGAGCCGAGTGTGAAATTTCGAAACGAGTATCGTAAAATCATTTCATGGACGTATGACGTGCAGCGTTTTATTTCATTTCGAAAAAGTCAGCAGATAAGTTAAAATATCAAATGTTCGACGCGTTTAGAAAAATATTTGCGTAAAATCTTTGTCATTATTTGTAAAACTCGTTTGTTGACCGTATAAAACTACCTATCGATGCTTTGAAATGTTAGCTTTTGAGTAAAACCTTTTTAAACATGAACTAACTCCTCTCACGTAGACAATTAAACAATTAACAATTAAAATAATGAAAATCTCAAGGTTGTTTAGGCGCCGCTGTTTGACAATCCAATTCTAGTTCTCGACATATTTTAACTCCAGTCCTCGACACCCACGAAAGGAGAGCTTTTAACACAAGTGAAACGTTGTTTTGTTTTTTCGCTTATACATTTAAATTAATAACTCGGAAATATATTTATCATTATTAATATAAGTACCTCACACCTTCGGGTTAAAAAGAATTTTGATTATATATATTAATATAAGTAAAAATAACGGCGCACACGGTGATAATTGCATTAATTTATTAGGAGTAGGTATTATTGATTATATTTATTAGGTAACGAGAATAATAAACTGTGAAAGAAATTATTACTGTAGTTGATTAATTTATTATTAATATATTATATCAACATGTTAATGTAATTTTAAGTTATTAAAGTTGGTAAAAAACAACGGTGAATTGCGAATATTATTCAATAATTACGTTTACGTTTGTAAAGTCCTATTAATTAGATAGGATGTAATGAGAATAACAATAAAAATATGTTGGAAATTCTTTTTGACCTAGAAATTACACATTCTCTTGTGGATAAAATATAGCTGCGTACTCCATATCCTATATACTTGTTTTATTGAAATACCTACAGTATCTATAATAATAAAGAAAATACCTTTGCTTTTATTTTCAACCGTCATGTCGATCATTGGCGAATGCCGTATATACGGATCCAGTTTTCGACACTCCTCTGAACGTCGGTCGTTTTTCACAGAAATTAAAACATTTATAAACAATTAAAATTTAGATCTTTTACAACATATCACACAATAAAAAATCATTAAAAACCCAAGCTACACGAGAAAACATATTAAGAAATCAACACTTAGCACTTAAATCGTCCACTAATATTTTCGGGTTAAACGATGTCAAATGCACTTGTATAAATAAACCGTGTTAGCCGCATTTGCATTTGCATGCCCAGGACTGGTGACCTGTCGGAGACTGGTGCTCTTATCTTAGATATGATAGGGAGTTCCGGCTATTTATAATTTTATTGGTCGAAAAAAGTAAATTAACATTATTTTATAAAAATTAAAATAAAATTACAACTGTCATATTTCGTAGTTTATACCTGCAGGGTGTTTCTGTATGGTATCGTCAAATTTCAAAGGCGTATTGTAGCGGTTCTAAGGATAAAAAAACTTCCTATAAACATCTGTCCTAAAACGCTTCCATTTCGGGGTACAACAATGTTTTATTATTTTTTTAAAATTTTATACGAAAGTACAGCATTAAATACAAACAAAAACAATCAAAGTAGATGTTCGAAATGTCCTCCACCAGTTGCAACAAACGCTTCACGGCGTTATCTTATCGACTGCCGTTCACGCTCGAAGGTACCTGGAGTAGTTCATAATACATAATTTGAAAACTTTGCACAATACATTCTCGTTGAACTTCTATTGTAGGAATTAGGGTCCTATAATGAAAAGGAGGCGTTATAGGACATGTGTTTATGGGAACTTTTTTTATTTTTAGGACCTAAAATACGCCTTTAAAGCCTGACGACACTTTACGGAAACACCCTGCAATTTCGAAACGAGTATCGTATGATATACTATTTACAGTACCTAATAGCGCAATAAATATAATACGGTACCTAATACCGTAATACCTATATCATTTTCTGGTTTAAAATCACCCGTGTAAACATTGAAATACGTTATATAGTATGAAATAAAAACTGATATAATTGACGAAACGTAATGCAGAAAGTTAACTCGTTCGTCAATTTAAAGCATGTATTCAACATAATTGCGATCATTTTTAACAGTTTGGGACTATACATAATATATACACTCTGTATAACAACTTATATTATATTCTTATGATGTTTTCAATGTTAACTAGATGTAAGGCGTTCGTTTTTCTAAATAAGTGGTTTTCCTCATTTATCTCATTGTCAGTTAACCCTTAATTATCAGACATTGATATATTATTTTTACTTTAAATTGCATGATTAATCAATCTTTAATGTTGTATATACGCACTTTTTAAATCACGCTATATATCTTAAAAGTATTGGAGAGACCATGTGGAGAAAATTTGGTTGTCATAGGAACTTATTAAGAGTGAAATATCAGTATAATTTATAATAAATACATCTTTAACAAACTAAACTCTTAGGTTTAAAATCTGTCATTTTTATAAATAGCAGTAGCTCTGTTATGTAAAGAATGTAACCTTAAGCCAATTTAAAATACAGCAAGGTCGTTTCGTCATTAAATTTTTGAATATTAATAGGGTCATTTCACGTTAAATCGTCCAGTCGTGATTGCACGATCATCTTAAATTTTTTCGAAATTTTAATCATAAGTCTCATAAGTGAGCAATCCAAAACAATCATTATTTTTTTTTAACTATTATCTTCTTGAAAGACCTGCTTACTTTGAATGTTTGGTATAGCTTATCCAAACTTATAAGATATTCACGTCATCAATACAAAGGTACTAGATGATGACGTTTCACGCAGTGCTGTTACCTCTTACCTCGTATTTTGACAGTTCTAATAAATTGTAGTCTTTTTTATACCATCTAATATGTGCGCAAGTAGATCATCTATAGAATATGTCACTTTCCAAACTTTAAACCGAATTATAAATAAACGATCTAGTAACTTTTTGTTGATGACGTGAACATCATATAGGTTTGGATAAACTATAGTATATAGTTTTCATTTTGACTATCGTTTTACTATAATTGTATAAAATATCTGTTGGGGCGTGAACGGGTAAGAGGCCGTTAATAATAACAGGTGAATTGGCCTTATATCGGCTGTGGCGCGAGGTCCGACAATTCAGTGTTCGAATTCGTAAGGGTAGCGGAAACGACGTACACAATTTTTTCTGTTACCTACATGTTAATAACATTCCAGTAATAAACATATTTTAGGGAATAAATAGACCTTTCAGAATATATAAAGAAATGCCTAAAACATTTTTCTTTATTTATGATTAAAATGGGTTTAATTTAAACAATAAAAATGACAAAAATCGGCACTTGTTAAGGTTGAACAAAGAGGGTACAAACTCGAACTAATTATATATATATATATATATATATATATATATATATTTAATGAAATTATAACTATAATTACTAAATATAAATATAATTATAAATATAATTACTCACCACCTGTGAAAAAATATAGCCTCACTTTCAGCTCCTTCCTACGTTTTTTTTTTAAGTTTAAAGTTCGAATAAATGAAAAAATGTAAGAAGGGGCTGAAAGTAAGGTTATATTTTTTAAATTAATTTTTAATTTTCTTCTTTTGAATTTTTCAAACTTCGAATAATTGAAAAAAGTCCGTTTTTAGAGTTCAATTACATAAGGGTAATACAAGATGTTTGCTTTTATCATTTAGCTTTTCAATAGCTCTATTATTATAATTTACGGCCTGTGAGTTTCGTTTCGAGTTTCATAGGTATTAAAAAGTTATAGTACTTAAAGCTCTGCAAAAACTAAACAAATGACTGCGTCTATTTAGTTTAAAACGTATTTTTTTGTTATTATTTAGGCATTGAATTATTCTGTTGTACAACTAGCAAGAATGCCCGATAGATTCCACAATGACTTCCTTAAAAAATTTTCGAATTGTTATCACTGATATAGAGGGTCGGTGATAAAATTGAAATCAAGGCGCTTCGTAAGTAGCACGCGTTCTTGTTTGAAAAGTACAAAATTTGAATTTGAGATTATTTTCAATATTGTGAATTAAATAGAGTTTATTTTATGCAGCTCGTGTAGTTTTTAATAGGTTTCATCTGGCAGATCTTCGACGTGATCTTTGGTGATTTATAGTTGAATAAACTTTTGATTTTAAATAATCCCATAAAAATAATCGAGGGGTGTAACAGCAGGCGACCTCTCGGTAACTCTGATGACTGACGTTAGTTTCAGCTGCGATTCTTGACGTTTATTTTAAGATTTTTATACTGTCATTTAGACAATCGCAAGATCTACTTAGACCGCGCAAAATCGGGGGTCGTGATTAAAAAAAATCCCGACAACGTCATAACTTAAAAACTAATGAATATCTTAAGATGATTTTGACATATAAATGTGCATTTAAAAATCAAATAGACGTGTTTCAGGATTTTTACAAAAATGCATTGTTTCAATTTTATTTGATATATTCCATATTTTTGATTCACCATAATTATATGTATTCTGAAAAGTCTATTTATTTTCTAAAACATGTTTTGAGACAAGCAGGTCTAGATTCAAGACTATGAGAAATAATTTTTTTTTTTAATTCAAAAAAATTCAGGATGTTCGCACAACTACGACTGAACAATATCACCTGTAATAATACCTATATCACCTACATAATTAATATATGTCTAAATGCTTGTTCGGCTTATGTTGTCTACCGCGATTCTTAAGAATTTTATTTATTATACTTAACGGTAGGTAGGTACCTATCTAAAATTACCTACATACTTGTTTCATTTGTGAAACAAAGTATTGTTTTATATATAATTATATTTCAAACGTTTTCATTTCTTGTTGTAGAACGGTATGCCACTTTGGGAAGATTTGATTACAAAGGCCACCAAGTTACATTCAACATTAAGGTAAGACATTGTTGTTTTTCAAACTTGATAGGCAATTTTCAGACAAGTTTATTAGGTATTTTTTTTAATGAAATAAGTAAAAAGTTGCGACGTAGATATATTACAATTTGCAATGTATTAAATAAATATATAAATAAATAATATATTATCGCTTACTTTATAATTATATTTTAATGGGATTTATTAAAACACGTATTATAATAAATATGTAATAGGAGTATTTATTTAAAATTAATTTTAACATCAAATAATATCACTACTTAAATGCCATCAAGTTCATCTTCAAAATCAACTTTATATTGTTTAATATCTTTATAAAGTAACTAATAAGTATATCGATATATTCGATTAAGAATACGTTGGATATAGGATTAATAATAAAGCCTTTCTAATCCAAAAAATAGTTAAATTCGCGAACGAATGGAATGGGTATATTTGATTTATTTAAGTTATCTGTATAATAATGCTGGATTTGTAAACGTAGTTACCTAAAAATAAGGATTAGAGTAAAAGTTAATAATAAAGCACCTAATTGCAAAGAATAAAGTTTTCCAGCGCAATTTTCAAAGAATTATAAATAAATTATTATATATTACGCACCGTCACGCACCGGACGCTAGTGGGATTAAAAAGACTGTTTGTTATTAAGCAGTGTCTGTTAATGAGATGAAGTACAAATTACAAAATATTTTTAATTTTTTTAACGCTATTATAATTGACCATATGCATGTTTGGGAGTTGAGTTTTAAATTTGTTGGGTGGTTACCTTGTAGTTTTCCAAATTTTCCACAGAAAAGTCGTAATATTCTTGGTGAATTTGAAATTAATTAATTTGAATAGGTACATATGTACCTATATACATAACATACGCCCATCGCATTTTAGCGAAAGGATTAAAATTATCTTAGTAAAATTTTACTTGAATTGTAAATTAATTATTTATTATAAACTAAACACATAATGTTAACGTTATTACATATACATATATTATAACTAAGTAATGCTTAATGCACCCGAATTATTATCAGTCATTAATTCTAATGGGTCATTCCGTGTCAAATCAACCAATAAAAAAATATTTTTGGACCTTAAGGATTCAGATTTGCAAGATTTTTTTATTAATCATTGAACCTATCAAGAGGATAAAAAACTCAACATTTCAAATTTTTCGGACTCGTAGTGTTTGAGTTATTGACTTTAAAAGAAACAAAAATCGCACAAAATGACTACATCTTTAACTCTTTAAAAAGCTGTTACTCAAAACACGTTTGACCTAGAGAGCTCAATATGGTTTGTTTTTAATGGACTTTAATTTGATATGCAACATAACTATGTTATTTAAATTTTGTAATTTTTTTAACTTTTTTTTTGAAAATCTCACAAATACCCCTTTTTATTTTTTTTTGTAAAAGATATATGTTTTAAAGACATTCATTGATTATTTGTGTGCCAAATTTCATAATGGGACGCGATTGTGTTGCTATCGAAATTAATTTTTTTATATTATAATTTGTTTTTGAGTTACAACTTTTTAAAGAGTTGAAGATGTTGTCATTTAAAGTCGATAGCTCAAAAACTACCAGTCCAAAAAAAATTCGAAATTTCAAGTTTTTGTCATCTTTATTGGCACCGACCATTGTGCCAAATATGATGAATTTCTAGGATGTCGAGGTTCAAAGCATTGGTTGATTTAATATAGACCGACCCTAATGTAAACGGTTAAAATTAATTTGAAATTAATAAAATTTAAATTTATGATTAATAATAAAATTATTCTTATTTAAAATTTAAAAATATCGTAAGATCTAGATTACACCGACCAACAACTTTTACGTTTTTTTCTCCGATGATTAAGATTCAACACTTGTTTTTAGCTATAGTTTCGGTACGCTAATTTTAATGACATTTTTTTTTATTACAGCGAGTTTTTTAACTATTACATGCATGATGCAAACGATTAATAGCACGGTTAACGAGAAATTTGTTGATAAAAAGCTTAAAAAAATATAAGTTGTAATGAACCATTCGATTCTTATGTCGGGAAAATTGGTATTCATATAATTACTGTTGGAGTATGAAAAGAGACTGTCGGAGTTTAGCGTACCTACTCGAGGAAATTTGCCAAGCGAAAATTTCTTTCGCGATAACGTGAGCAATTAACCCACGGAAGGTTATGGCAACTACCTAAATTTTAGATTAAATTTTAAAACATCATTTTAATAGGTTAGGCACCGTTCTTAATAAATTCGTTTACCATGTTTATACCATTAACACAAAATACCTTCTCTTTTCCATTTTTGGTTTCAGTACTTAGGCGCCTACATAAAAATACATTAAAAACCAAATCTTTAATTAAAACCAAAATATGCGTTGAGTTGTGTCATTTTTGTAAGTGTCGTATACGCACGCTCGTGTAATGCCCGCACTTTTTATCCATGTATTTTAGTACAAATTTCCAGGTGCAGACATTACACGGTTCATCCAGTCCCTAAGTTTTTTATTGTTTGTATTAAAGATTCAAGGGGGAAAATAATCTCTATTAGATCGTATTACATAAAAAGATTGCACTTGTTCTTTATGATAAATCTCATACTTTAAAGATGTGTAAAAAAAGTAATTGAAGGTAATTTGTGTAATTGAAAGTATGTACCAATAATTAAATGTTGTGTTTATTTATATACATTCAAAATTTCGATATAGGTACTACAAGTACATCGATTTCACTAGGCTATCTTTTTCGCTATCGTGATCGGGAAACGTTTTTTTCCCACAGTAAACCATCTTCAGACCCTTCAACTGCAGTTAACATACGAGAAGCATTTATAATGTGGATAAACATATAAATTAGAAAAAAGACTAGTGCGGACAATTACATGGGTTAATATATATTTTTTTATACACATATATATTCCTTAAGTACTGAAAATCAAGGAGCGAACGTTACACAAGCGCGGCTATTACATCTACACGAGCGTATACGATAATTGAACTGAATCATAAATTCAATTAATACGTTAATATGTTATTCAGGATAGGCTCTAATGCACGTCATGCATAAAAAATTACTAAATTGTATATTTGTTATATTCAGTTTAAAATTTTAAACGTGACATATTCTATAGATGATTTACCTGCACACATATGACACCACAAAGGAAGACTACAAATTATTAGTATTGTAAAAATGATGGGTTTTATTTATGACGTGGATTGGAACATATCGTGAATAACGTATAGAATAAAAACTTACCTATTTGTCAAGGTTTATGAGTGTTGGGAATCAAAAGAAGGGAAAATCTTTCTCGATAACACTTGCTTTATATTTTGTAATTTAATCGATAGTTAATCGCTCCTTTTTCATTCGAAAAATAACTACACGTAGAGGGGAGACCGGGACATAATGCTCTCTAAGCTTTACCACGTCTCTGTAAGGCAGTAGTTAAAGATGGAAATTTAGTTCTTTGCATACAGATATCCTAACTATTTATTTACCTATACATATATTTAAATGTTTAAATATTTCGCACATAATTATTAAATTCTAAAACCCTAGCAAATGATCATTTTCCCACATAGGTTAGGACAAAATTATCCTCTATATAAATCATATGGGGAATATTAATTTTTGTTAATGATAAAGTATCTACGTAGAAGTAAGTAGAACAATGTTGTTTTAATACCTCATTATATTTTTTTGCACAAACCGTTTTAATACAAAAAATTACATTCCAAAGAATACGATTTTTGTCTCGATAGGCAATTTGCTCACAATCAGACTATTTCTCTTTTAACAAATTGTGCATTGAAAAGTCAACGAAAAATTGATCCGGATAATACGGAAATTCGGATAAACAGGATTTTACTGTGTTATATTTACGGGTCTTATATTTTTTAGGGCGGCTGTACAAGCAATTGCATCCTATTTGGACGCCTTCCAAAAAATAGCAGATTCTGCAACTAACGCTAGAGGTAAGTAGAACATTTTTGTTTTTGTTCGTGCTGTTTGTGCGAAAGTTACGTCAGACTAATAGTATATAAGGTTAATAATAGGGTTTCTATTCTTATAGCTTTTTAAACTTGACTTTGTCGATCTAATTTATTTTTGCGTGTGTAGCCGACATTCTTGTATTAGTATAGGACCTACTCATATTTTATTTCAATTTGGTATTTAATCGAAATTATGGTTAAATAAACAATTTAATTAAGTATAATGTAGTATCCAAAAAATTTGACTGTTAGTTAATTTGGCTATTTTTCACGCTTTTCCTCCACTTCCTTTTAATCTTTCTAAACTTTTTTTTTCCTTCGATCTTCTTAATAATATTGTAAGAATATCGTTTCACAGTATAATTCCTTCCATTTTCAATATGATTTTATAAAGTTCGTCAACTTTCTATTCTCACGGTGCGACGCGAGACCTAAAACATATGTATCGAAGACGTATTTCTACACGATGAACAAGTCTTATGAGACCGTATCAAGAGATTGTCTCATGATACACATCTCTCGGTCTGTAGCAGGCTTAAAACCACCCGCGAAATGATTTCGCACGAGCCACAACGTTTTTGATTGTATTAGTTAACGAGTTTCATTACGCATGGTCGACCTATTTGTTCGCAATGGCCAACTTTCCGTAACATTTAAAGGCGTGAATTTATGTAATTTTCATAGTGGTCGTCTGAAAAATATTTTACTGAATTTAGAATCGAATCGGTATTTGCACGATTATATGAAAATGATTTTTGTTGTTAATTTAAAATTCGACGACTATCTACTTATTATCTAACAAATTTTTAGGAAATACCTACATAATTTCTATTTTACAGTTGTTGATTATCATTTAAAGGTATATATGACGATATCTGATGAGGTAAAAATGTATCTATTTTTGTAGGTATTGTGTAATTTATTAAATGTTATAGTAGTGATACTACTTTGCATACCTACCTGGTTAAAAACAATTTCCACGCTTTTTTAATCTTGAAATATATAGGTACAGGATGAACCGGAAGGAAGCTGCAAAATTTTAGGGGCAAGTTTTGTAATGCATTTTAAGCAAACAAGTTCGATTTCGATTAGTTTCTTGATCACGACTTGTTCAAAAAATATATAAGAATTCTCTTAAATAACAAGTTATTTAACAACAACCGAAAATTTAAGGAAATAAATAATTATTATATTTAACTAATGTTAAACGTACGTAAATTCAAGTCATAAAAAAATGACCAACTTACTGTTTTTTAATTAGTTTGTTATTATTCGATTATTTCGTTAAATTTAATGACTTGAACAAGCCATATAATCTCAAATGTTGAAAATTAGTCAGAAAGTTTAGCATATTTTTTCCTGGACATCTATTGTTTGCGAAATAAAAATTTTAACCAACAATTTTCATTTGATTTATTAAGAACACGAAATGACTGCTTAATTTAAACAAATAGATAGGTAATATACAATAATAAATTCTTACCTATTTCTGATACTTATTTATCTACATAATACGTATTTATTGTTACTTCTGTATTTTTGATTTTATTTCTATACTACGCATTTTGCAAACAAATTATTTTACGTTTAAAGTTTATTTCATTATTAAACGTAAACTCTACCCCGTTGCTCTTCCGTTTTACATTTTTTCATGTTTTTTTTGTATGTAGGTACTAGTACAGTTTCTCAAGTTTAGAATTCATACATTTTCGATTATATCATTTTCTAAATTAAAATTCAGGTTTTCTCGACTTACTTAGAATTAGTATATTTCCATAAATACATAATATAAAACAAAGTAATGTATAGTACCTACCTATTAGGCATAAAAATTAAATTTGCAGGTATAGGTATTAAAGAATTTTTGTTATGCACTTTTTGAATTTTAAAGATTGTTTTCATCGATTGACCCATTTACCTATTGCGTGTTACGATGCGCTTCTAGAGGTCATTGCACCGTCTCCAACCCTTTCTCAACACTTGCTCTAAATTATCACTGTTGAAATTTGCAATTTTTGTTTAAAAGACTATTTTAAAACCGTTATAAAATTCGAAAAACTTATATGATGCAGTAGAAATAAGTATGTTTATGTAAATATTTCGGGTGTGTCGAAATTCGCGCACACGAAAAATAGGATGATATTATTGTACAATAAAAACTGAATAAAAAGAGTTCCTTTACGATTTTCCGATTACACCAATACTTTCCTAGTTATCGTAACTTTAAAAAAATTGGAAAATAGCTAAAATAAGACCATTATGAATATGTCCCATAGAGTTTATTTTGAATTGTAAATGTATAAATGTAGTAGGCCGTGCAGGAAATAACACCGGAGATGATAAGTAACTCGATTCGAGCAATGCAATACCGTGCTGAAACATATTTACCAGCAGATGGTGGACATTTTGAACAAATGTAATAATGTTTTATTTTTCATTTAACTTGTATTTTCTTTAGTTTTTAAAAATTTGTTATTAATCATCGAAAATAAACACCGTTCTCGTTAGTTTTCGAATGTTTTAAAATCATTATAACTAAAAATCGTAAAGTTTTTGTTGTATAATATTGTCCTACTTTTCTATGTACGAATTTCGAAACACCCCGTATAACTACATATCGATTAAATGAAGGTTTAAGGACCCAATTCTCAAACCTTTCGCTATCATAATGTATGCGAAACTGACGTCACAACAAATGCATTTCTATAGAAACCCATTGTTAAGACGTCATCTTCGCATACGTTATGATAGCGAATGGTTCAAGAATCGGACCCCTGCTCGGCAATTCATACGGATTTTAAGTGAATTTTCTTTGCAAATATTTCAGTAAGTATGTTGACGATTTAAAAATTTTTACCGACCAATATTTATGCCATTTAAAGTGTTGTTAGTTTTTCAGATTTGGAAGTGTTATTTTAGTTAATCGATCAAAAATTGAATTTCGCTTTTTATCCGTAAACGAATGCATTGAAAGGGTAAAATCTCTAAAAATAAGAGAGATTAAAAAAATCAAAAAACATTAAAAAAATAAAATCCTGAAATATTTTTTTTATTACTTACGTAAAATGCAGACTAGCACTGCTGCCGCTACGACTGCCACTTGTCTGTAACAGACTATAAAAAAAAATTAGGAACGATCTAAATTTGTATTTGCATTTCGTACCTTTTTCTCGTCATCGTTTGTTTTCCCTCTATCGTCAATTTTCAGTGTCGATTCTTCTGTTGACTGCGAACTTGCATTATTACGTACCTATGCCTAAGCTTCATATTTCACTGTATTTCACCAACCACTGTGACCGCGAAAACGTGCGTAAGATAAAATTTCGTTCGCGAGACTGTACCGTCGAATGTTTGAGGGGAACCCTAACCAAGTCCCTATCCAAAATCCTAACCAAGCTCGATTTTCAGAGAATTTGTGTTAAAACTTAAAAGTCCATGTATTTACAAATACAAAGTCGACAAAGAAACTATTAACTTTCTTCGTCGTATTAATCCTTTTTGTTTGTAATCTTTTAGAGAACACAACACAACATTCGCGCACTCACACGCAAAAAGGTCTTATAAACCGAACGAGCACTCCTCGCACACACGAATAATACGACGCCGTAATTTAAAATTCGAACTACTGAAACAAGCACTACCGCTCTGTGTCACTAACGCGAAAGATCTGAAGCGGCTTTGCCAGAATTCTACACATAAATGCATTCGAGTTTATACGTAGATTACTAGGAAATCCCGCTTTTATTTTAAAAACCTTCAGTTTTTTGTTTGCACTCTGATAAGATATGAAAGTAGGTGTCACATATTTTATTAGTTGTTTTGTCGGTGTATCGGTCGCATAAAAATGCGATTAAACTTTTATCTGGTTTATGATTTGTAATAGGGAAAATTTCAATGCTTAAGGGCACACGAATAGTTTTTAAATTAAAAATAGAGTGAATTTATAATTTTGCGGTATAAAGGGAGTGATTATTCAAATAATTTTATTGCATAAAAAATACATAACTTTAGAATAAATTTCCTAAAAAGTGGGTACATGTTTTAAAAATTTTCTTAAACTTTTTACCGGTATCACACAGTAACCGTTAGTTCGGTTCTCGTTTTCTTTTTTCTTTTTAAAGAGAAACCTTTAATATATCTTTCAGATGATCTTAAAAAATTCCCGATATGCTGATGAATACACTTAGGTTAATTAACAAAAATCGTAACGAGCGTTGTTTTTTTTTAAAGACTTTGGCAAAACTTTTTATTAATCGATTAAATTTAAAAAAGTGTAAAGTAAATGTTTCTTATTTTATTTATTTAAAAAATATGTCTTGTATTTTGCGAACGACGATATAAAATAATTATTTTTCAAATTACAATTCGAAAAAACAGACACTCGTCGCTACTATTTTTGTTAATTAGCCTAAGTACCTATTCATCAATATACCGGGAATTTTTTAAGATCTCTGAAAGAAACTAAAGATCTTCCATTTAAAAAAAAAGAAAACAAAAATCGAACTAGTGGTTTGTATCGAAAGGTAAAGTGTAATTTCTCTATACTATTTAATTAACGTAGAGTTAACCGATAAAATAAACTTTGTAAAGCTGGCACGTCGAAACTATTGACTTTACAGAAAAACGTTTAAAACATGTTTATTACAAATTTTTCTAGCTTTTTTTATCTTATGGGTATTTTTATGGTCCAACCGATAGAAAACGAGATACCTATTCGCGAAAAACCGATTTTTGTGAACGTTTGACATGCTATAACTTGTTTAACTCGCATGCTATCGTCGAGGACTTTTGACACTTTATTTATAACAACTCAATAAAGGTACCTATATACAAAAATTGTGCTTGCTAGAACTTACGTTAGTCAACAGAGAAATGCTTAAATGACTGAACTATAATATTGTGAACTGTGACCATGGAACACAATGGGAAATGGTTCAATACAATATCTAATAATAGATACAATTTGAAATCGAAAAGAATTAAAACCGAGATGATTTATAACCATCAATTTTCAATATAAAATTTTAATGTGAAATTAAATTGTAACGTCTTAATTCTAGTAAACATTTTTGAATAATATTTACGTTAAATTGACCCCATTATTATATGATGAAATCGGGAACACCTATAATGAAATATATAAACTAATTTATTTCAAAATTGATGACAAAATGTGCATATTTTCTTACGGTTTAAAAACGGTCACGTCGCGTAGCGTTCCATCGGCATCGTTTCAAATAAGAATGGTAACTGCAAGAGGATATACATATACTTACCAGTGGCGATAACCGTAAAATAAACAAAATTCGGTTTTAAACAGTTATAACTAACGCTCAATAAACTGAATAACTGAATATACCTATCGAAAATGCTGTTATGGTTTGTTACCAACAATGTTATTCATTAGATAGTCTGCTTGTCTAGATATAAAGTATGTAATATGTAGTGAAGGAAATTGTTTGATATGTATTATTTATGAAATTATACTTACCATTTTGAATTATACCTACAAAATTGTGTCGGGACTTTCTTATTTACTTGAACCTTCTTAATCTTTATAATCAATGGTTGTAAGTAATAAGTCGTAATTTACATATAATTTCTACCAATTAACCAAGTTAAAGTAGCTGAACTAATTATACCTAGGTAATAAAACATTTTTTTTTTAATTTAGATTTTACACGATCATCTGTAATCATTTATTTAAAAGGTAAATAGTTGCGTGTAGACATTGTTTTATTTCTTCAATTAATAGTTTTTGTTAATTCGATAGAATTTTGTTGAATGAATTATGTTACTTTAAAAATGAAGTAAAAACATTTTTATTGTTATATGTGTTGTATTATACCTATATCTATATACATAGTTATTTAATTAAATTTTTGTTCCGTTTAACGTTGTCATATATGTAAAGATACAGATTTTATCTATTACGATTATAAATGACAACCATTTTATGAATTTTCGTACGACGTTTACTGCGTACTAATGTTGGAGCGGAGAGTAGGAAGTTAGAAAGCAACAATTGTCTTTATAGCGTAAATTAAAAATTAAATGTCGTAATTATGCGACAAACGCTAAAGGAAGTACATTTTCACATGACTTTTTGTCTTATCATTTTTTTCCCTTTAATCATTTGACTCATAATTACTAAATACGATATCTAGAAAAGAGGTTCGTCGTATTGTAGTTATTGATAAAATGAAGAATTTTGTATCACTATAGCGATTACAATTATTTTTAACTTTTTTTAAAATTTTTGTTTCCTTAAGTATATGAGAAATAACTTTATGTACTTACTTGTAAAATAATTGTTATAACGTGAATATATTTTTCAGGAGCTACAAAGGACATTGGAAGTGCCCTTACAAGAATATGTTTAAGGCATAAAGCGGTAGAAACACGTTTGAAAACATTTACAAGGTAATAAATAAATAATTTGTTTTTTAATCGATACATTTTTCACTATTACATAATGGAAATTATGGAAATAAATAATAAATGGAAATACAAAGTTGGCGAGAAAACCAAAAACGTGTATTTACTCAACGACGATAACACCTCATTGTTAACATTAGATGCATTTTAAAAATTAGATTTATACATCGTATACTCTTAACTGTTTATTCGATAATCAAAAGTGCGTTTTCAAAAACGGGACAATGAGGCCATTTGCAACCTCAAACACAATAGGGGCGCGTTTAGGAAGCTCGGTAACTACGTAGAAATTGCATGTGATTGAAGGATATGAAGAAATATAAACGAACAGCATGTAATTGCTACTATATAATTGCCGAGTAGTTCTGAACGTGCCCAATGTTTAATTTGGCACTTTCGTCGTTTTTTCCGCCACCTCTTCAAATATTAATTATTGTAACTAATAAACGAAGCAGAACTTCACACCAAAGATCAAATTTGTTTTTCTTCCAACTAGTATTGCTTCAGATTCGTCAGAGTTAATTATCTTGTGGGTTGATGAGTAGGTTCAAACGATTGAAAGCAATTTTTATTACCAATGGACGTGTGCAGGAAAACCCTGCAGAATTAGGTAGTAGCAATTACATGCAATTACTTTATTTATTCATAATCCTTTGATTGTATGTAGTCGAAGATAATTTTTAATTTAATAAATCTGTATATTTGGTTTTTAATTAAAATACGTACATAGATAGGAACCTTTATGTACCTATACTAACATACATTTTAGTTGCTTTCATAATATTTTTTAAAGTAAATTGAATAATATGTATTTCAAAGAAGAAAAAGGTTACCTACCTATCTAATTGTAAAAGTAGGCATTGAATGAATATGAGAATATTTTGATAACGATATTTGTAATTTTTAATGAGTGTACTAGTAGATACCAGAGAACTGAACTATCATTAGATTAAATAGATGACCTTAAATAGTTAAATTAAATTAAATTTTAAAATGAATTAAATTAAATAGGTGATTAAATCTTGCATGCTATGTATATGTACATATTATTTATATATAGGTGCTATGTTATAGATAGGTTTCAATAAAACTGATTTGTTTGTTATTTATACCATCAAATCTCTAATTTTGTAACTATATATTATCATGAAAAATAGGCATAATAGTTGTCAAGCTGACACTGCTAAATGAAAATGATGGGTAAATCGATATTTTTCATATACTACTATTTACATATTACAAGTATTTATCTAATGTACCTACCATAAATAGTATACCTAATTTAATTAAAATTATTTATTTATGTATTGTTGTATTAAAATATAATGTAACACATCCACAAAAGTGATAATATTTTAGATTACGTGGTACAGTTATTCTAATCAACTGTGACCTAATTAAGTTGTAAATTCAAATATAGTGTAATGTTGACAAATATCGCATTTGTAAATAGGTAATTTTTTTTATTACAGTGCTATCATGGACTGTTTAATAGTGCCACTTCAGGAAAAATTAGATGACTGGAAGAAAACTGTGCTTAATTTAGATAAGGAACATGCTAAAGGTGAACCATTAATTACTTATTAAAAGAAATTAATTGTATTTTACTTATTCGTAATAGTATTACTTAATATTTATGCTTTAACATTGATTTTAATGAATTAGTAATTTTTTACGGAAATCCATTATTGTTTAAGAAATATGGCTAAAATTTCCTTAAACGTTAAGTTAGATTAGTTAAAACCATTTTCAAATATCATGTTTTAAATATAAAATTTTTAGATTACAAGCGAGCCAGGTCTGAATTGAAAAAACGTTCTACGGATACACTTAGGTTACAAAAAAAGGTACGTAAAGGAGCCAGTGGAGATTTACAAAAAAGAATCGAATCTGGATTGCAAGATGTTACTGAACGTCGATATTTATTAGAGGAAACAGAAAAACAAGCCGTGAGAGCTGCTTTAGTTGAAGAAAGAAGTAGATTTTGTACATTTGTCGAATTTCTTAGACCAGTCGTGGTACGTATTTTATTATGATAATGTTATTTGTAATTAACATCATAATGCGAATGTGACATAGTTTCAAATTCATTTACCACACAAATGAAGTTTTTCAAAACATTGTAAAAACTTGTACATAACATTTTTCAATTTTTATTTATACATGGATACCAATACTATATAGGTACAATAGAATATTACGCTAAAATTTTGTATAAAAGTTGGAATATATTTAACCTAGTTTAAATGAACCATATGAGGTTGTTTACCAAGTATTATGCAGTTTTTGAGCTACTTTTACGTAGGTATATATCAAATAAGAAAATCTCTGAATGCGAAATATCATTTTATATTGTTACTCCAGTTAGTGAGTTTAATATCAAGAAGACAACTACAAATTCTAACTCTTATAGCATTTATAAGTGAATTTAATTTTTTATGCACTGCTTTTATATACTACATCGTAATTTTAATTATAGGACGAAGAAGTTGCTATGTTAACAGAACTATCTCATCTTCAGGAGGTTGTAGTACAATTAGAAAAAAATACAACCGATCCGCAAACACTACCTCCAGCATCTGAACAAGTAATTGCAGATTTAAAAAGTTCAGACAGTAGCTGGTCCTTCCAAACACCACCTTCATCACCTTCTAGTTTAGGTTCTAGAAAATCTTCCATGTGTTCAATAAGTTCCTTAAATAGCTCTTCTTCAGGCAGTTCTAAAAGTCATCATTCACCAAGCCATCCACATTGGCAACAGTCATTATCTCAGGTATGTTCTTTTTTTATTACAGAATATGCACGTATTTTGGTGGTAAGTATTTCATTGTGGCTATTTTATTTATTATATAGTTTGTGCATGTTTTTTTCTTATTTTGCTTGTTGGTTTTGATGTTGTCTTGTAATTAGCCTGTAGTTCAAAATGGCACCGTTCGTCTTGCATCCATTTCAAGTCGAGATTCGGGGTTTACATCTCAAGATACTTTATATCCTAGACCTTCATCTTCGTTAAGTGTAGCCCAGGTAAAAATACTTTATTCATATTTTTATGGTAGGTAAATCTTTCTAGATATTTTATTTTATGGTGTAATATTTGTTGTAGGTTTCCAATATGTCGGAACATAGTAATAATAGCAGTAGTTCCAGCACACCATGCACTCCATTTTCTACTACCTCGATACCTACCACAACAGCCACTTGGCCTAATTTACAGGAAACTATACAATTTGAAAGAGCTGCTACGGCAATTATGAGCGAACGTCCTCACACTATTTCCTCTGGTTAGTTAATATGTTATATAATAAAGGACATCTTTTAAAACGATTATAATTACAGCATACGAAAAAGGCCATCAAAGACCTCCATTGACTGTTTATACATTCCAAGCTCCAGAACAAAGTTTATCTCAACCGGCTAGTCCCGTGACAGGAATTACGCCTACAACTGAAGATGGTGCCACATCTATAGCTCATAATCCAATTATATCTGTAAAAATACCAAATAAACCGCCCTTGCCAACGGTATGTATTAAACAAATGTTTATTTTTTAATTTCATGATTTGTAATATTTACAGCGTTGCTCATCTTTAGAAAGACCCAGCGGTCCAAACATTCCTGCAAAGACGATGAAATCTGGAGTACGTGTATTACCTCCTGGCAATATTGAACATAAATTAATGAAACCTATTCCTTTACCTGCTCATATAGCAAGAGGTTTGTATATGTTTTTTATTATTTCTGAAAAATTACATTAGATATTTAATTGATTAACAACAAAACTGTAAGTCAATTATGTAGTATCGGTAGTATTGTGCATCTTTATCGGGAATGTTATACAGGGCGACTTTGGAAGAAAGTGCCAAACGCCAGATTGATAAATTTACCAATAACCCCGCCCCGACAATACGAATATAATTGGAAAAACTGGTTGGTTTAAAAAAAATTGTTAAATTGTTTAAAGAATAAAATGAATGTAAATGTGAATATGTATATTTAAAATTAACTGATAACAATCGTTTTAAACAAACCTGAACAATAAATGTGAAAAAATAAAAAGGTACCGGCCTCTCCTAGTGTTATATTGACTAGGATTCATTATAAATTGATAAACACTTTTAAAATAAAAAGTATGTCCGCTATATTTTTAAAGTAAATTTACTAACGTTTTTGGGTTGATGTCGAAAAAAAGTGGTTTTTGGCATTCCATGGTGTTGCTCATTTTTCACACATTTCCTATATGCGCCGATTTTTATACCGAAAGGACGGCCTAATTAATGCTGAAAGTTAATCATGAAATAAAAGATAACATACAGTACCTGTAAATTTGTATATCAATTTAATGGACAATATTAAATTTTCATTTTTGTTTTATTTCTTCATTTTATAGATATGCCACAGCCAACTTATGTCAATATGCATGAACTAGCAAGTATGGCAGCAACTAAAGCGCAAGAAATGAACTTGCCACCACCTCCGGCCGAGTTCATTACTCCTGTACCTACACCGACAGAAAAGGTTTATAATATTAAAATAAATACTATTCAAACTAGAAAATAATGTGATTTCAGGGTTCTAATGAAGGTGAAAAGGATGGTAGTACAAGTGAGAGCTCTGTCGAATCGTCTAGTGGATATGGAAGTCAAACGACTTTTCCAGTTGAAGAAATAACACATGTAGAAGGTAAGTTGTTATAAAAATAGATTGTGTGAACGACGAAGTTTGTAATAATTTATTTATGCATGGTTATGATTTGAGATTGTTTTATGTTGCATTTTGTTAACATTTTTACGTATTTTATATAGTCGATCCAAGCAGCCTACCAATACATGTCGTCAATAAAAAGTTATTAGATTGTATATTTGTAGCTCAGTTCTATGTTTGAAAAGCGACATATTCTATCGATGATTTACCTGCACACATATTAGATTGTATAAATAAAGACTACAATTTATTAGAACTGTAAAAATACTAGGCACAGCACCGTATGAAATCTCATCATCTAGTAACCTTTTATTGATGATGTGTATTGCAATCTGTCTTGGATACTGTATAGAAAACAATTACTTCTATATATCACTATTTTAAATCAAGAAATTTGTTTTAATCTTCCCTACTACTCACTGTTTTGGGTACAAATATTTTTAGTAATTTGCACATGTTCTGCTTGTTTTTATTTCGTTTGTTCCCTATATTTAATATATGAAAGTATATGTACTACCAAAAGTATACAAGGGAAAAGCTATAGTTATTTTCGAATCATTATTTCTATAAAATAAGCTGCTTATTTTAAAATTTTATTTTTATCATATATTTATTTACATCAAGTATATTTTTTTATAGAATAAAATACCAGTTTTTTTTTTAAAGAAAAACTACATTGCCAAAATGCATCTAATGATTTTAAGGAATATATCTGAGTTTTTCAGATACTCTGTACCAATAAAGTGTATTTCAAGGATAGTATGTAAAACAACTTTGGGTTTATACTTATTTTATATGAACATTCAACAATTATTGTACTAATAGCACAAGAAAAACAAAAATAGAGATTAAACATAACAAATAAAATTGTTATTTTAATAGGGTACTTGCATGAATTTTTAAATCTAACAAAATGCAGATAAATGGATAAAGATTTTAATTTATTTTAACTGTGTGAAAAATAAAACTGTGTTTTTAATAAAATTACTTATTTATCACGTTTTCGCAAATTAAAATTAGTATTCTACATTCTACTACACCTAAATAAACTATATGGGGAAAAATGTGCAAGTGCGCTATTGTAGAAGATATGGGGAAGGAAAATGTTTTAACATTTGTGACGTACATATGACCTAATTATGAGGTAATTTATACGAAAGTGCTATACAGAACTGACATCGTAATATTTTAGGATAATGATATATTGCTAATAATTGCACATAATAAAATAAACTGCTTGCTGCTTATAATATGTATTCTATCTGTTTACCCTTACGTACTATTTGGTAATAAATGATTTTAATTACTTAATGTTATTTAAACATGCAGAACAAGTGTTAGCATGTGAGTGCTGATTAGTATTTTGTTAGATATGTTGGTGTCTAATCTAGAGATGGCCGGCAAGTACTGTACTCTTCCGCGCAATGGTGATCATATAAATGCTGTTCGACGCCGTCCGCTATCTATGACAGGTAATTCTTTTACGCATTATTGACAATATTTTTCTAGAATGGTTGTTTGCTTTATTAAAATTTTAACAAAAGACCTACTTTTGCATGTCTCGTTAATTTAATATAGCATTCACGTAATATACTTAACATATAAATTGATACAATCAAATTGAATAATTTTTTTTGATAGTGTATTCGAGTGGTACCATGCGAAATACACTACTCCGTCGTGGATCAAGCCAGATTAATAAACCACTTCCACCCATCCGTCGCACGTCATCAATTACTAATACTAACAGGCCTTTGACTCCAGTTAATAGTGATGAAAATCTACCTCCACCGCCAACTTTTTTACTGGAATCATCACCTCCGAATTTAAAAAATCATACAACAGGTAAAAGAATTATTATTTTAGTGTTTGAAAATTACTGTTAATTATTAATATTTTTATAGTAAATGTAGCAGAAACTGTAAAGGCACTGACTGAACTTAAACACACTCCTGCAAGTCCAAATTCAATTCGTCGCATGTCAACATCTTCTCAAGCTAGTGTTACACCACAACCAATCATTCATACATCCTAGTGGTTTACCTCTTCAATCGCCAATTTTAAGTACCTTCCAACACCCAGGACAACCAAAGCCTTCGTATGTTTCGCAATCGGGGGGAGTTATTTATGCTCATCCTTCTCAGATTGTATCTGGAAGTCCTAGTGAAATTCGTCGTGTTAATTCCTTTCGATCGCAGAGTGCCGAGCGCCGACCTAATGATGGTAAAATATTTTTGTTTATGTTTTACCGAAACATTTAATTATCATTAACATTTTATTGATCATTTTGCAGTTCTTGTTTTATATTTAAATCAAACATATGAGTTATTAAGTATTAATAAAAGTTTGGAGATATGTTTAGTATACACACGAATCGGTTGAAATTTTCTAAATGCACTCTGAACATGTAACCCGACCGTTTGCAAACTGGTTTTGTGGTGTGTCAGAGTATACCTATAATATCTATAAGAATAATCAACATTAAATAAAGATTAATTTATTTTTTTAAGATGAAATTGTAATATTTTATCGTTTTATTAAAATTATGATTGATATTGGAAATATTTTTAGGTCCTGGTGGAGTTGGTTCAAATTTCATAGCAGCATTGAGTGCAAAATTAACTCCAAATGTTAGTCCTAGAACTTCCAGACGTCATTCGGAAGATCTCGCTCCATTAGGATTTACAACAACTCAAACTAAGTTATTACGGGGTCCTGGTAAAAATTTCCTCGATTCACTAAATGCAAAACTTGCTCAACAACATGCTGCGAATAACATGCAACAGTCACAATTAAAAGCTTTAAAAATACGACAAATAATTAATAGTAAAGCACAACCTGATCCTAAATTATGCCACGAATCTCTCATGGATCAAATTAAAAAGGGAGCAACATTGAAAAGGGCAAAAATTATTAATGATAGGTCTGCCCCCAAAATACATTAGATGTGCTTAAACTACTGACTACAATTTAATAAGTTTCAGTATTTTTGCTTCCAAAAGTGTTTTCATATAATGTTTATTTTGTAAGAAAAATTTGTTTTATTTATTTTTGTACGTTAACTAGTTTTTAAAATAATAAATATTTATATTTAATATAAGCACCATGAAATATTCAAATTTGAAGTGTTTTTATTGTCAATATCCATTTATAATCAAGTACTTATTTATAATAGAAGTTGCGAACGTCCATAATATCTAGATTAGAATCAAAATATTTTTACATTGCAGTTTAAACGTAATCATATGTAGGTACTGCATAGAAGGACTGATTATATTAATAATAAGTAAAATATATGAAATATACGTTTTCTGTTAATAAATGTCAATAAATTAACGTTCACTTAATTTAATTGAAGATTGCATATAACATTTAAGAATATAATATATAAATCGGATGTTATTTAAAGTTTTGCACGTTCAGTTGATGTATTTGTTAATATTTTCCAATTTTAAGTTTATAAACAAAGAGTTTAGTTTACAAAAGTAAAATATATATATAGGTATATATATTGTGTACATAAATTAATATAAGTAAAAAAGTTAATAAGGACAATATAGTTCATATATCTATCTAATAAACAAGGAAATTTCATAAATCATAATTTTAATTTATATTTTCATGTATTATGTTTTCATTTAATTCGATTTCAAACTGTATATTCTTCCCTTTCTCGTTTTATGTAAATTTCAAACAGAACTTTCTTTAATAATCAACTGGCATAAACAGAATGTCCATATCAGTGTGTTAGTAATTTATATTTATCGATAGTAATATGTGTAGTTGTGAACTTTTGTACATTCTGAAATAAAATTTTGTTTATGATTATACAATAATGTAAATAAATAAATATAACTATGTAGATACTATATATACAACAATTTTTCAATATAATTATAATCTAATTATTTATGGTCAAGAATTACAGGTTTTGGACATTATTATTTTAAGGTTTTCTAGAATAAAATCTTTATCTTATTATTTTATATAACTTATTTTTAGTTTCTTATAACTACAAAAGTAAAAAAAAAAACAAAATTTTTTTTTCCTAAATCACTTCTGTGTAAACTTTTGACATCTTTGATTTCTTTATTAAAATTTAAAATTTTAATCATAATGTGCAATTATAATTTTAATAAAAAATAAAGTGGTAGGTTTTAGTTGTTTAACTTACATGTTATAGATACTACATAAAAATACAATAATGTTAACTTTGTTTTACATTTGTAATTGATAAATATGCGGTTTTTATTTTCAAAATCTACATTTAAATATAATTTGTTGGCTATAAATAATTCCATTATAATTATTGTATGAAAGGTGTTTATGATGATCTTTGTAGTCAAACTTTAGTAGGTGATATTTGATGCAAAAGTAATAAAACTAGAATTAATGAAATATGTTAAAATAATTAATATCTAGTAGTGTTATTTAAAAATTACACTTTCAAGCATATTCAACATTTATTAAGGATAATTTTTATCTTGTGTTTCTAAACATAAGCCTCTTATTTATTTCATAAAATGGATCTCTTGTACAACTTGTTCAAATTTGCTATTTTGTAAATTACAATCAAATCTCTTCATCTCGAATTATGAACTGTAAAATTAATTCTGGAAGTTGAGAATCAGCTGCAAGTTTGAGAAAATATAGAAAAATTCATAAAACTATTGATAGTGCTATCAATAGAGCAATATTGTTAGACTTGCATATATTTAAAATCATTTTTAGGATTATTTAACTTTAAGTTAAATTCAAAAAGTTTTCATAGTACTTTGAATTCAAAATTGGTTATTAAAGGTTGATAATGGAGATCACAGATAACTTTGTATGTATGTATCTATGTATATTATGCATAATTAAATTTAGCATGGTATTTGATGAAGTGCATGTTGCGAATGTTATTGTACGTTCTAAACGATTTAGACATGTTGCTTTTACATGGTGTATAATAAAAATTGGATTAAATAAATTGAAAAGTACAATACAGTTACTTTAATACCCTATATAGGTAAACTAGAATTTAGGAAAAATTGTGTAATTATTATATAAATAAGTACTTAATTTTATTCTTTTTTTTGTAATTATTACCTATAGCTTATTTCTATAGTTATGTAATTTAATAGTAGTTTTTTTTTAAATAAATTGCAATCAAATGATTGCAATAATTAAAATAATGAGATAATAAAAATTTACTCTTTGTAGGCAAATTATCCCAAAATCGCTTGCTTTCTGGTTAGTAAAATTAGTATTTTAAATACTACGAATTGTCCATAACATTCAACTGCATTTATTTGATGAAAAAGAATATATATTTATCTAGAAAGGACATGTTAAAGAAACTACAATCGGTAATATAAATCTAACATTATAGTCAGAAAATATCTATTATCAATTAGATTCCCGCCAACAAGGTTCGAAATTACTGTTTACTGAATTGCTCGTTAGTTGGCGCTAAAATCGTCGTGTTTGAAATGTCGGTAACCGATTCACTATTTGTTTTACACGAGAGGGGTATTAACGTTATGTTAGACACTATTTAGTTCTTAAATAATGGGCAGTGGTAGAGGTTATTTGTTAATTCAAAATTATATATTAAAAATTATGGATTTATAATGGATCACATTTTTTCAATAAATAAACGTCCTTCAAAAACTAACAATCTACTTCGCCAAATATTTGCTGAAAGGTATTGAATTTTTGTTTTTTTAACATTTGCATCAACTACAATAAGTTTACTTTATTTTAGTTTCGACCATTCCCAAATTTGTTCTATATCTAGTACAAATGTTGTGGCATTTACTACAGGAACTGATATAGAAGATAACTCTCCTCGATCATGGGGTTCTTATGTTTATGTTGCCGATTTGAACACACCTTGGTTTGTTCATAAGTATTTTACCTTTAATAATAGGTATATTATTTTTAAGTAAATGTACTAAATCATTTTAGAGTATTGTCAAATTCAGTGCCAGTCACAGTACTACAGTGGGACTTCACTGGTGATTTACTTTTGATAGCTGATGAAAATGGTAATGTTAGAATATATCGAGCAAAGGACCATTTACTTAATGAATGGAATCTCTTATTAAAAACGGAACTATCCGGCGAACATATTTTAGCTGCAGCATTTTTTCATTGTGGAAAAAGGGTATGATATTTTTCAAATAGAAATCTACAATTTATAAAATGCGGGTGGATCGTTACTTGAAAGTCCGATTGATTATTTGAAATGGAATCATACTTTTTATTTTAAATGTAAATTACTTTTAATTGCCAAAGAATTTTAAAATGAAATTAGGAACGTTCTGGAGGTCTGTATTGTACTTGTGTAATTCCAACAAGTTCCAATGATTTATGTAGGTATTTTAAAAATATAAATTCTGAATTTTGTGTTGTAGAACAACCTTTAAAGTATTTATGGATTTATTGTATTTTATTTATTTATATAATTTAGTTAAATGAAAGCATTTAAGTTGATTTTAATATTAAGTAATATTTTTATAAGTATAATTTATATACAATGGAACTTCTCAATAACCCGGGCATTCGTAAAACGAAAAAAATTGTCTCTTATCGAGAAGTGTCTGTTAATGGGAAATACATACATTCTATAAAACAATGCTGCGGATTTTAATACTGTCCGGTATTTGGAAGTGTTCATTAAGAGAAATTTCACTGTATTTGTAATATAATATTACTATTTCAACTAAATTTATTGAAAATATTGTACTTACCTACATACTAAACTATTTCTTATTAAACAGATATGTTTGAATACAGAGAAGAAAGATTGTTCTGCGTACACCGAAAAATTTCAACATGTTAAATTTGCCTGCTCTGTTAAACAGTTTGGTGGTCGTCCGTCTAATGGAATGTTGTTACTTACTACAACTGGGATGTTAGCTACAATATTACTGCCACAGTCTACGACACAAACGCCAATGATTGTTGTTACTGAAAGTTTAGGTGCTACCCGTATTCATATTAAGACTGCCGATATTTGTTACGGAAAAAGTGAGTGGCAAATTTAATTACAACATCCTTAGTTTAATAGTTATTTGTTTGAAATGTAGATGGCCATTTTCTATTGGCCGTTAGTAGTGGAGATGCCACGATGCCTATTCAGTGTTACAAAGTTCAAGTTCGGAAAATAGACGAAAAATGTATAATTACCAGTCAATCTTTACCGAGTTTTTTTTTATACGAGGGCGGTAAAGAGGTATTAGGTAAGCATTTAAGAATTGATGACATTTTATGCCCATAAAAATTTCAAATCTAGGCGAAATCGTTTCCAAAGACAAGAAGAGTTTTGTAAGTCACTTAAAATGGGTGATACGAGAAGATGCGGATTCGTTAGTGGTCGCTGCAAGTACAAATACTAGCAGTTGCTTGCAAGTATGGGAATTGCGCGAAAAAGCCTTGCCTGTACATAAACTTCTTGCAGGTGCAGAGCCACAATATTTTAATACTGTGGTTTGTATTATTTCCGATATTATTTATTTGTTCTGGAAATTCTTTATTATTTTGTTGTAGTTATGGCAATATCAATCTCACTTCAAATATCATCACAGAGTGACTTCTGTCGCAACTAGTAAATTAACAATTTCCAATAATGTATCTTGTGGATACATTGTTGCTTCTTTCTCTGATAATGCTATTCATTGTTTGTATCGAGATTCATTGAAATCATTTGCAAATACATCGTTAACGATTAACCAACATTCTGGAGAGGATCAGTTTAGTAAATATCCTAAACTGAGTCTTCAAATTTCACAAATCGACATGTCTTGGTTAGGAAATCTCTTGCTAATTGTCGATAATGATGGTTATTTACATTTATTAAAATTACCACCACAAATTGAAAGTGCAACTCCTTTAAGTATTCCCTACGCTACTACTATGTTAGAGTATTGCCTTATAACAGGATTAGATTGGTTAGATTTATTATTAGCAGTAAGGCCTGGAATGTTAGATCCACTTTGCGAAAGACTTACCGAAAGTTTCAACAGACAATCGGCAGCTACACAACAATTTTTTTATGTGCAGTATTTATGCATTAAAATATCTTTATATCGGTATGTGATTTATTAATTGAATTATTTACTTTAAAATGTTTTGTTTTATGGTTGTAGCCTAAGTGCTCAAGGACAAAATAAAGTAAACGATTTAACTCAGTTATTAATGCTTCATAGCATTGCTACCGCTTTTAAAAGTCTATTACGTCCAAGCGAAATGAGCAGTCACGATAAAAGTCCAGCAGATTCTTTAGCCAGTTAGTATGATAAATGATTATTTTACATAAACTTAAATTCTACAACTTGTTTTTTGTTACTATAGGTGTTATAGCTGAAGGTCAAAGTGACGTTGATAAAGTTTTAATGCATTTAGAAGCCAAAGAGTTCACTGTTGAACCATCTACACTTCAAAGTTTACAACAACTTATTCAGTGGATTGCAGATCTTGCACTTAATTTACTTGTAAAGCTACCAGATTGTAGACCTGTTGGAAAACCATACGAATTATTACGTGACGTAAAAGCGTTGAATACTTTAAGGGAAATGTTGGTTTTAATTAGAATATGGGGTTTATTACGGCCTGCATGTCTTCCTGTTTTCACAAAATCTGATGGAAATTTGGATGTACTGGCATTGGTATTTAGATTATTAAGTCGATTGGTGCAGAATACGAATGAACCTGATGACACTCTTATTGGTAAGACTATTATGTAACATATTATTATTGTTATAATAAATATATGAAACTGATGCTCATCCAAAACATCAATAGAAACGGAAAATGCAAACGAACATCGGATAAAAAGTTGCTAATCAATGTGAGGACTTCAAGACAAGAAAAAGATATGAAATTAAGAGGAAAATAAAAATAAAGTTCATCGATAATTATTAAATTAAGTTATCGACGATTGTTTACAATAGAAACGACTAATTTTAAATTTAAATCTTCAATATAAAATTGAGAATGACTATTAAACATTTATTGGGTTATATCTGCTTATCGTCGAGGAAGTGTGATACCCACACCTCTTCCTGTTTTTACGATAGTTTTATGTAACGGTTAGTTGAAATATTTCATTAAGTAATACCTGCCCTACTAGTGTAATCGTAACATTAGTGTTAATAAAATGAATTTGAAAAGTTGTGTAGGATCGCAGAAACTCAAAAATAATTATATACCACATAAACTGCGATCTCGTCCATTAAAATGTATAACTTTGCCAATCATTATATTATTTCTATTTATAGTGTACTGGTTTATAACGTGTCCTTTAATTTTTGTGCGTTTACTAGACACACAGAAAAATTGGCCTAAACAATGGCCATATTACTTCTGGTTTGTGGCATTAATTGTTTTTATTATTTTATTGGCTGTTCTAATTTGTATTTGGAGAGCTTCACCTTGTTCCAAGAAAAAAGAGGATTCATGTAAATATCAAACTGATTTGCTCTTAAATAATACGGTGCCTTTGTTACATAACAATGGTGAATCAAAAAGAGACATTTATACTATTCCCATAAATACAATTCAAATGAATCAAGATAAATTTGACAGCAAGAATGAGCAAAGCTGCATTAATACAATTAACCTAGAGGAAAAACTAGAAGCAACGTCTAACAAAGATAAAAGTGTAAAATCGAAGCCTCGTCCCGATAATCTCAAGATAAATGTGGTTCAGGAAACAAAAGTAGAACTTCATAGTACAGCGTCTCCTTTAACGCCGCGTGATCTATTTTTCTGGGATCTAATTCAAAGTGCCAACAGATCTAGTGACAACATCAATTATAACTTTATCGAACACGAAAAACAACATTGTTCTCTCGACAATTATAATTTGAATTCTCCCAAATCTAAGAAACCTCTAGAGCATTTTAAGAGATCTACACAAAAAGAAACGCCTAGTAATTCGAGTAACCAGTACTTTATTGCTAATGTACCAGATCGCAAAAGCTTAACTACAGAAGCATATTTATACGTGGATAGTGGTAAAGAAGAAAAATATTTAAAAATCAGAACAAACAAAGTCGATGACGACGACGACGAAGTGTTTCGTCAATAAATTTTGTATCTTAATTTTAGTGTTTATAGTTAGAAATTAATATATAGTAAAACTATAGCTTATTTGTTTTAAATAATTAAGTGCAATTAGTTGATCTGTTTTGGATGTAATTTGGTAAGAGTTTGTTATACGAATTATTTGTATTTTAATAATCAATGGGCGTATTCGGCCAGACTTGGTGCCGAAATAGCGGAAAGTAAGCGGTTTAATTGAACCGCCGTTTCAGCACTTTCCCGACCGAATGCGCGCAATGCATCGATCATGAATTTTATATTTTTTGACGAGTTCAAATAACTAATGAATCGTATGTTTAACAGATGAATGCTGTCTTTTACCAAATCAAGTACAAATACAGTCTTTGCAACAGTTAAATAACAAGGTAGCTTTAGCATCACCGCAGCTCTTTCAACAATCTCTGCCGTTGCAGGTATTGCTTTATAAATACTTTAAATTTATTTTTAATTTAATAATTCTACATTTTCATAGATGGAATTTCAAAATGAACCCGAATGTTTGCTCAGCTCTCTTGATTACAATACAGGACAAACTGTCGATTCAATTAGACATTTATTTTTAGGTTGTACTCCACGTATTATAAAACAGTGCGTTAGATGTGGTGCTTCGGCCGGGACAGTACCTGTGACTCGAACGGCTGCTATTCGAGCATGGGATCAGAGATGGTCTAGATCTTGCCAGTAAGTATAATGTAACGAGAGGTATTATTAAAATTAAATCTTTTTTTTTGTAGATGTGGCGGTTTATGGCGAACGCACGTTACTGTTGTTAATACGTCTTATGTATGAGTAGTTTTTTGTTTTTAAACATTTTATCTAAACTTTGTAGATTATAGGATTAGGTACTTTAAATTTTATACGACATAATGTCAATTGTAACAGTCAGAAATTGCTATTTTGCTAATAAATTATTAAATTTACTTTTTTACTTACGATTAATTTTCACTGATACTAATGTTACCAGAAATAATTCAATACCAGATCGTAAATTGTTTTAAAACAATTATTTTAACAAATCTAACGACCTTGGTTTCAAGACCAACATCAATTAATTATCCCCTTTATTGTTGTAAGGCATTGCAGACAATTGATCATAAGTGGAAGGAATGGGGAATATACAGTAGATATAATTTTTCTGTTGTTTTTTAGGTTCCTTTAACAATTGTTTACAATATACTGTCTCTAGTACTTTTGTGCGATTTTGAAATTGCCTCGTGTAAAGATGAATGATTAACTCGACATTGATTAACATTATTTATTATTATTGATGTAAATAAAACAGAACTTCTAGTTATTCTTTTGAAAAATGAAAGGTCACAAATTAAAGTTTTTCATATTCCTTTAACAGGTGAAAATAGAAAACATTCAAAAAGCATTGTTAAATATTATAAATATAAGTAATATTTCACCAAGTTCATACAGTAAAACCTCGATAATCTGAACGCTTGTTAAGAAAACAGACCTGATGTAGAAAAAATAGAAAATAAAAAGCAACATCGACTAAAGGGAACATTTTAGTGAGCAAAATGCACAAACCCATGACTATTTCTAATGTTTTGTTAAACTATTACGACAATTTCAAGTTTTTTTTAATTAAAACATGTTTCACTGTATCTTATCGCACAATATATCCGGATTCGCAATTAGGCATTAGGTACTGTGGACTTAAAAAAGATAAAGCATTGTTGGTTGCGTAACTCCTGTCTAAACAGGACTCTAAACCCGCCCTAAGGCGGGTGTAATGATTCTTTAAAAATGCCATTTTTAAGATGTATTATCTCTTGAAATGTAGTTCAGTTATTCAAATTACTTCGCTGAGCAATTAAAATATACCTAGGTAGCATAAAAAAGGGGAACCTACTACATGAAATGTTTATAACATAAAATTATTAAAAAAAAAACATTAGGATCATTTAAAGTTGCGTTCGTATATTTTCTAACGAAATATCAACGATATCGTTATAATTTACAAAATAAATTTTAATCGCTCGTTTCATTTTTACATCATATTTGTTAATCCTCTAGAATTTTAAAAAAGTATTCTAATTCTAATTGAGTATCCTCAGGTAAATCAGTACAATGTATGGCGTTTTGATATTTGCTAACGCCAAACATGCCTCGCAACGAATTTGGTCTAATTTGTCGTGCAATATCCGAATCGGATGGTCCGGCGAATTTTCTAAACTCTCCGTGTGTATTAATTCCTTCTTGTTTTGCAGAAATTTCCAATGCTACGCACGGTCCATCCAAAAAGCTCAATAAGAGCGTATGAAAATCACTTACGACGCCTTTATAAACTTCCAAAAATTCTTCCGCGTTCGGGGCGGTAAGGTAAAACATTTGCATCGCGGTAATTTTAAATTTTGAAGAGTTTATAATGGCATTCAAAATGAACCCGAGCTTTCCTTCTTGAATTGCGTGCGGTTTTATAATACAGCACGTTGAATTTTCCAATTTTAATGTAGTTACCGGATTTTTTTTATCGAGCCCTTGCGAAAAGAAAAAACAAGCCTCGCGAACGGCATGTTCGTGATCGTCAGATCCGTGAAATCCGTTAGAAGCCATTTCTAAACCGTAAAGGGCGCGTAAACTTTCCGGAGCGGTTTTTCTTGCCTCGGCCGGATCTCTCGGGCCAATTTCGGTGTTCCAACGTTCTATGGCGTTATCTCCGACAAGTTCTAAAGCAACGATCGGACCAGAAACTATATGTTCTAACGTGAATGGAAGAAAAGACTCTCCCTTACGAAAGTCGTAAAAATCTAAGGCCTCTTTACGCGTGAGATTGCACATTCGCATGCGGCATATTTGAAATCGTCTGTTTTCAATTTGACTAAAAACTTCGCCCAATTTATCAATAACTCCTGGTTTTAATATAGCGAATGTGTGCTCTTTACTCTTACCAATTACTTTCTGGGTGTGACAATCGGCGTAATTTGTAATTGTAACTTGTCTACCATAAATTCGAACTTTATTTCCTATGAACATGTCTTTCATCGAAAGATTATCGCATGCCGCTCTTTTCAGGTATATTCGATTTAAATCTTTATCGTATATTTCGACCGTGTTATCGCATGGATAAAAATTAATCAGGAAATTTTTATGCAGTGCCGCATCGTAGTCAAACCAGTCTCCTAGGAAAGACAACCTGTCTTTGTAATCGAAATATTTTTCAGTCGAAGCAGCCATTCTTCCTGAAAGTGAAAAATATATAAGCAAACGATGTGCACGTAACTGATATGATTTTTTAATTTTACTTTGATACGATATCACCGAGTTGTCAAAATTGGCAGGTTACGATTATTTTATTAATTTCAAATTACAAGACGTGCACCTACATTTTCTTATTAACAAAATGAAATTAGGGCAATTACGTCAGTAAAGGATTATTTGCAACCGCAATAAACATGATCAGTTCCTTGCAATAACATCTATTACCGACAATTTTTGGTCTCGTTATTATTATTTTTTTGAATGTCAATTGTATACCTATCTATAATAGCTGTACTATTGAACATTACCTGTTATTATTCACGATAGGTACCAAACCCGCGTCATCAGTGATACCTCTCGTACTTTTACAGTACCTACTACAGATTGTAGTCTTTCTTTGCCATGTCATATGTGTGCAGGTAAATCATTGGTAGAAGATGCCACGAGCAAAACTTTAAACTGAATATTACAAATATATTATTAAGTAACATTTTATTGATGACGTGTATTGGAACCTATCGTGAATAAAGTATATTTACATATATAATAAGTTGCAAAATGAGCATGTTTTCTTATAATAGAAATGTATACAAATACATTTACATGTAAATGTATATTATGTGTATATGTATTTATTATTTATTTGTTACCACGACAACTTTCAAATAAAATAGATAAATTAAATGTGTAGGTATATACCTAGATAAGAATACTTTCTATTTCTTTTAAAGGTTAGCTTTTTGTATGTAATCGCACAATACACGCTCAATTAAGCGTAACAATAACAACTGTCGAAATAATAATACAAGTAATTCGATGACGAACGGCCACTCGATAATTATCATTTGTAAATATTGTTTAAACCGCGTAACAGAGTATGTAATAGATAGATACGTTAAATTGCGTTATTTTAATCTGTTTTATATTTGCGTGTTTTTTTTCTTTAAATAACGCCCAAAAGCGAAATAATTTTGTATTATATAATAACCACAATGTAATGCTTATAAACGTATATATATATATATATATATATATATATATATATATATATAAAGCCATCTGTTTTAAATAATCAAATACCTAGATGGTACGCAGTCAATATATATTATTATTATGTTACTTGCAGAATAAAAATACGCAATTCAAATATCTATTTAATATTAATGAAATATATTATAGGTACGCATGAGGTGCGAAATGGCAAAAAATAATAAGTAATAAAAAAAAGGTTAAAATATCTATATGTTATTCACGATGAGTTCCAACGACGTCAGCAATAAAACCCCGTATTTTTTACAGTACTAATAGATTGTGGTCTTTTTGTATCATGTCACATGTGTGCAGGTAAATCATCGGTAGAATACATCACGTTCAAAACTTTAAACTGAACATTACAAATATACAATTTAGTAACTTTTTATGCATGACGTGCATTGGAACCTATCGTGAATAACGTATATGTACTTATATTTTAAAGAGTTAATAACGGCGTGTAAAATATGTACGCATTTTTTTCTTGGACCATATGTAAATGAAACGGTGTTGAATTGTTGCGATCATTATCGGCTTCTTATCTTCGGATGTTTCTACAACATCGTTTCATTTTTCTACATCCGTAACGTATATGTTGGATTCCTATTGTCTAACATCGTTGTCGGTCTTAAAAGCTCGGATAAAAGAGAAGGGTTATCCCAAGACAGGCTCAGACCAACCTCAGGATAAATATTCAGATTCTAAGCCTAAGTCTGTATTGTTTACTGTTTGTCTTTACACTACTTCAATGGACTGTCTTCAGATGTGAACTGCCAGTTTTCGGTTCACCTTTTCGTGGGTTTCTTTTTCCAATCAGTTTTTTGTCTCGTGGTAGTTTTATTTGTTACATGTTATCCGCTCTACTGACGTGGTTATTCCATTCAATTTGTTGTAGCAATTACTTTGTTTTGGATGTTTCTGCTCGTGTTTCGGTTTCGCACGTTAGTGTTGCTAGTTCACCACTATCACTCTCATCAAACATAAAAATAATAATATTAGTATATCTACTACTTAGGGCGAGTACTGTAATTTGCGAAAAACTAGTTTCGACGACCGCTTCCGCGATAAATTGAAACAATATTAATTACATTTCGCGTGATAAAAGTTATTAGAAGAAGAAAATACTATAAAATGGCTCTTAGAAGTAATAACGCGGTGATTATACGTTCCAGAAATTTTCAAGAAGTTGTTTCGCCTTAAAAATTACCAAAGGAAAATTTATATGTATTTTAAATTTGTAAACGAACTATGGATTTAAAAGGTGCATGAGCTTTACACGAATACATATTACATATGAATACATATGAATAACGTTCCCAGTTTGAAGGTCCAAATCGTTTGAAATGCGGATTACAATAAAAATTGAAGGCTTAGCCGTACATCCTTTTATTTTATTTGTTTGTATATTGATGGTTTCTAAGTCGTATTTATGTTGAATAGTCAGTCTATGTTATCGAGGTAGTCTCAAGAAACATTGTACTTACACAGTTATAGAAATTGACAAACGATTTTCGTCGATTTATAAACTGTAGTTGACTTTTTCGAATATTTTATTTTTATATATAATATTTTACGTTTATTTGAGCTTTTGACAATAACGGACATGACATAAAATTAAACAGATTGTAAGTACGTATCATTGCATCTTAAATAATTAAGTTAGTAGGTATATATCTATAAAAATATAAATTATAATTTGGTAGAAATACCTACCTACAATGATATTATATTTCGAAGAAGCTTTGAAATTGAGACTGCAATCTTCGATTTAAACGTACAATAAAATGTTAACGTGAAATTATAACAATAATACGTGCCTAATGGGTTTAAATTTAAAAAGAACGAGTTCCTAATTGTGGAAAATTTTCTCAATGTGAAAAAAATTAATTTTCGTCGGGAAATCGTGAACTCGTATTCCTCATAATAGAGATACGTAGGTATTTAAATAGACAAACTTAATACTTTTATTTTCTATACAATGAATAAAGCTATTATAAGGATTTAGTTGTAACATTCAGTTTATAGACCTAGCATAATTTTATTGTAAGCAGCTTCCGATGATTGAATTGCTAAAATACCTTTGTTTTCTCAAAAACGAATCGAAACGAAATATTAACCAGTATTTTAACAACGCCTTGTTATTTTTGAAAGAATATTTTATTAGCTTTTAAGATTATTATTAAATAAGTAATTGTATTCGAAATGTCTACTTATATAACAATTTTAACGTTTCAATCGTTTAAAATTATACAAAAACTTAATTATCTTATGTTTTACTTGGCGAGACATGCAATTGTTGAATTGGGTAAACGCGTCGCCGAATTAAAAAAAATATATATTTAAACTACCTAATTATTGAAAGTATTGATACTTATTGTTACAACTCAAAATCAAGTACCAATCAAATGTTTCAATTTTTGTGCTGTCAGTTTATAGCCGCTTATCATTTAACGTGACATTTTGCTTATAGCGATAATATTAACGTTAAAATAATGTCAAAACTAATGGTTACATCATTTATTGTTGTATGTCGACAAATATTTACGATAGTCGTCATAGTGTAATGTTAATCTTACAATTTTGTTTCGTTTGATTTATTTCGTTTTTTCGTTGTAGGTATTGTCTTGGTCAAATTCAACTCGTGCTCTAAACGTCAAATAGTGTTGAAAATAATAATAAGACTATTCGTACTACAAACGACAATAATTGAGTTCAATACAATATAGAAACCGTTTTAAGAAAAGTAACTGAAATATAAAAAGAAATAAAGTGGATTCGGTATAACAGTCCTATTATGTCATCATTGACGTAGAAAATAGCAAATAAAAAATTAGTATGAAGTAGTTTTTTTTTTGGTCTATTTAAACAACAGTGTATTATATTGAGGTGTCTTGCACAAAAAATAAACAATATGTAGGTTACTCGATCCGCTAACCCCTATTTAGATGCCTGGGGTCAATATAAGCCAGGTGACTTCATTTCGCAGAATGAAAAAAGTTTGTAAGATGGACTGTTGTTAATCACCACCACACTCTATTTCGTTTTCCCTTTAGGTCGTTGGGCTACGATAATCTATGGATTATTTTCAATTTAAAAAAAAACTGAATTGTCTTTTGTTTTACTTGGTGAAAAATTAAATAAACTATATAAATATTAAATTTTTAAAAACAATTAAACTAAGCGAAACTTAAAAATTTAATATTTATATAGCTTATTTTAATTTTTATTGAAATATTACAGTTAATTATTGTAGCAAGTAAATAAGTCGAATCGTCACTTCCCAGGCGACACACTGCCGTCATAATGTCGTCAATTATTGGTAATTATTCGTCGGCGACGTCGTGGATCCAATAAGTGACGTACGCACGACGAACATTTGACGTCATTAAAGAACGTCGTTGAGACGTCTTTGTTTGGTCATTCCAAACCCCTGAATCCTTACTAGAAAAGTGAAGATAAAGACGTTTTGAAGCGTTAATTTACAGCGTAAAATATTCGTAATTTTTTCTAACATGTTTATCTTTTAATCCAAAATTTTAACTAAAAAATATATAAATCTATTTTGGAATTACGCACTGTCGCGTCTATGCGATTAATAGTAATAGTTCTATAAGTTATAAATACAGTAGTATACAACTAAACAAGTAAGTAAAATTACATCCAGTTATTTATTCTAATTGTGTACGTCAATGGCTAGAACTAGTTCCTTTGGTTTACCGCCAGCAGTTTTGTTAGGTTAGTGGTTTTACTTTGCAATGAGTTCTACGTTATAAATTTGTAAATTGTAAATTTTGATATAATTTCTTAACGGTAAGTGAAAAATTAATCAGCCTATCGCCACCTAAAGTTAAAACGAATAATTTTAAATATTTAAACAACTGGAAGAAATATTTTTTACAATAATTTTACAAATCGTGGCTTAACAAGAAACAGACAAATTGTACTTATTTCTATAGGTTTTAACCTTTAGGTAACTAGGTTATCTTTGTGGCGTGAGTAACCCCGCTTCCTTATTATTTTATTTAGATGTCTTTTGTTGGTGTGAAATTTTACATTGCGCGACTGTTACAACCAGCAAGCTTTTATCTAAAATAGTTTTTTTTTATTGTTCTTAGTTTGGACTCTATCAAATGATCCCAGAACTCGTGGGCACACTGTATACCTTATATTATATTTACTGCTTACATCTTATCTTAAATATATTATTGTATTACTCGTATATAATAATAATATAGTTATTTGGTTATTAAGTAGGTAAATCCAAATAATTTTGTGTTCATTCTTTGACATATTAACATATCTTGTTTAATTTCTTAGATTTAGGTTCTTTATTTGTACCTTCATTTTTGTAATAAAATAATAATTATATTGAATGTTTTTGTATTTTTTTCACTTTTAGATGCGTCATTAATGCCTTGGGATTACGTCAATGATTACGACGTCTAATTTCCTTAAATGGGACGTCTCAAATAACGTACTAGATTGGTCATAATTTGACGTCGTTGGGCTGTGATATTAACCCGTCATATTGATGTCATATATACGACTTTTACGACGTCCGCATTGGTCCCCAAATGGCCAATAGTTGACGACATTATAACGTCAGTGTGCCGCCTGGGTTGTCATTTCGAAATGTTTAACTTTTAGACAGAATTAACGACTATATTCAGAAAAATATTGATCTTTTTAAAATAGTTTTACTAATTAAACTTTTCAAATTGTTTGTTTAGATATCGTAAACTGGGGCTACTTAATCCTCATTCCCATTTGTATGACTAAAAAAACAATCAGGTATAGTTTTTTTTTAATTCGATGTAAAATCAAAATATTTTTTATTTATTTTCTACTAAGACAGTAGGAATTCAAAGATAATAGAGACATTCAGATCAGTTAATTATGAAAACATTTATTTGCTTTTGGGCTCAAGTTGTCCTCAAGTACCAAAGAAACCCCATCTTACGGTACCTATTTTGTTGATAAAAATATTGAGTATTATTGTACCTCTTACATTTTGAAAATTTTGTCTTACGAAAAAATTGCAATGGTAAATGAAAAAAAATGACTGATATGCCGTTTTTCAAAAATGAACATTTAATAAATTAATAAATTGTGAAAGTTGAATTGCAATTGAAAGAAGAAAACACATAGAAAATTTTGTTTATTACGCCCTTATATGTATACACAAAAGTTTTAAATTATTAAAAACTTAAAAGTAGCAATGGTACCTGCACCAACTCTCAAAATTGATCAATCCATTAATTTAATTATTTCACTTCTTACGATTTTCGAAAATTAACAATAGGGAGAATTAAAGGTGACTCCGGTGTTTAAAAAAAAATAGGTATTACCGTGAAATGTTGCAAATAAACTATAAAAACTTTTTTATTATATATTTTTTAATAATGCTTTTATGCGTACTTAATATTTTTTTTGAATTGTGCAGTCACGTTACTGTAAATCCGATATTTACATTTAATTACTTTTTAAGAAACTCATTACAACAATAATAATTAAATTCGGTATTTAAGTTATTTTGAAAAAAAAATTGTATGTACGAAATTAATTGAATATCTTCCTTAATATTTCGAATACATTTATTACATGTTTAAATTGTGAATAAAATTTTATATTTAAATGTTTTATAAGGCGTCGACATATGTTTCTGAGCGATAAAGAAATTAGGTAGATATTATTGTAAGAACACGTGTTTATCACATTATTTAACGTAGTAGGTATATCAGCGTGATTTGTCTCAACCTGTATATTATAGAATAACGATGACTGGTTAGTTTTACTATTTACGTAAATACTTTTATCGGTAAGAAATTTTAGTAAATCATTTGTTAGTATACTTCAGCATGTCTTACAAATTGGACGCGCTCGCGTACGTGATAAATACGGTTTCATTCATTTAACAACGGTGAATATTTAGAATAACCTAACTAATTGTAAATATGTAATTTCGGTTTTAATTTAATGAATTGTGTCGTGACAATTTTAAGTTTTATTTTAAAGATAACCCAGGTGGCACACTGTCGTTATAATATCGTCAATTATTGGCCGTTTAGGGCCCAATGGGGACGTCGTAAATGACGTATATATGACGTCAATATGACGGGTTAATGTCACAGCCCAACAACGCCAAATTATGACTAATCTAGTACGTTACTTGAGACATCTAATTTCTTTAAATGGGACGTCGATTTGAGGTCCTATTGACGTAATCCTAAGGCATTAATGTCGCATCTAAAGGTGAAAAAAATACAAATATATTCAATATAATTATTACTTTATTACAAAACTGAAGGTACAAACAAAGAACCTAAATCTAAGAAATTAAACAAAGTATGTTAATATATCAAAGAAGGAATACAACATTATTTGGATTTACCTACTTAATAACCAAATATCGTTATTATTATTATATACGAGTAATACAATAATATGTTTAAGATAAGACGTAAGCGGTAAATATAATATAAGATATACAGTGTGTCCACGAGTTCTGGGATCATTTGATAGAGCCTAAACTAAACACAATAGAAAAAACTATTTTAGATAAAATCTTTCTGGTTGTACGAGTCGCACAATATAAAATTTCACACCAACAAAAGACAACTAAATAAATTAATAATAAAATGGGGGTCACTCATGCCACAAAGGTAACCTAGTCACTTAAAGGTTAAAACCTATAGAAATAAGTACAGTTTGTCTGTTTCTTGTTAAGTCATGATTTGTAAAATTATTGTAAAAAATATTTCTTCCAGTTGTTTAAATATTTAAAATTATTCGTTTTAACTTTAGGTGGCGATAGGCTGATTAATTTTTCACTTACCGTTAAGAAATTATATCAAAATTTACAATTTATAAATTTGTAACGTAGAACTCGCTGCAAAGTAAAACCACTAACCTAACAAAACTGCTGACGGTAAACCAAAGCGCGATCAGCATGCACAGTGGCGTGACACTTTAAAGGAACTAGTTCTACCTATTGACGTACACAATTAGAATAAATAACCGAATGCGAGTTTCCTTACTAGTTTAGTTGTATACTAGCGTATTTATAACGTATACAACTATTACTATTAATTCCATTACCTTAATTCCAAAATAGATTTATATATTTTTTAGTTAAAATTTTGGTTTAAAACATAAACATGTTAGAAAAAATTACGAGTAATTTACGCATTAAATTAACGCTTCAAAACGTCTATATTTTCTCAAATTTAATTAAAGTAGCATGAAAACTTCAGTTTTTCCAGTAAGGATTTAGGACTTTGGAATGACCAAACAAAGACGTCTCAACGACGTTCTTTAATGACGTCAAATGTTCGTCGTGAAACTGTCGTCGTGCGTACGTCACTTATTAGATACACGACGTCGCCGACGAATAATTACCAATAATTGACGACATTATGACGTCAGTGTGCCGCCTGGTAAATAAGCTTATTGGTTTTCTCGTTTAAAATTTTTGCGTGGAACGTTCCGGTGGTCGAGCAGTTTTCAAGCATCAAGTAAGTCCCTTATATTTTCTAATTTGATTCTTATCAAAATTCGAATTTAAAATGTAGATACGTATAATACGAATTGTAAACATTAAAATTTATCCCGAAAATGGATAAATTTACCCGATAATTTAAATTTCTACTTTCGTAGAAAATAAAGCTACTGTAGCTTATCTGAGGACGGCACCCAGACGTGTCCTTTAGGATTTTCTCAGATCTCGATCCCTACATCACGAAAATATAGGTCGTTCATTTTGTGTCGGTCATATTTATACGAGGGCCGTTTTTTCAACCTCCGATCGCACAGCGTAAACGTTAGACGAGCGGCAGGTGGTCTGAGCATCTTCCCTACCACACGCTCTATCATTGCCAAGTCCTTGATGCCAGTTTGAGCTGAGTTATAGCCACGTAAGCATGGCTATCTCAATTGATTCTCCCGCCAAGTGCTTTTTGCGTAGTGTTATTCGTTTCCTGCAAGCAGAAGGAAATAGTGCAGCAGAAATTCATCGAAGAATGAGCCGAGTGTATGGAGAAAACTTTATGAGTGATGGTGCACGTGAATGGTGTAGAAAATTTAAAGATGGCCGAATCCGGCATACGGTCCCGACCTAGCGGCGAGCGATTTCCATTTTTTCCCTGAACTGAAGAGGTGGCTAGGAGGGCAGCGCTTCCAAACTAACGAGGAGGTTCAATACAACGCCAAGACTCATTTTAATTCATTGGCATGGGGGGAAAAGGGCATTGGAAAGCTTGTCCACAAGCCTCAAGTGCCTCAATCTCCAAGGTGATTATGTCGAAAAGTAACCATAAGTGTACATAACTTTTAGTAATAAAATCTTTTTTTTTTATATACACTTGTCTTTTTTCTATGGTCCATCGGAAGTTGAAAAAAACAGCCCCCGTGTATACATATATAATCAATTTCTTGTGGACGATTCCAGGATAGGCAATTTTGATAGGAGGTAGGAGGCTAAAATTTGGATAGCGTATTGTATTTACGAAAGCGAAGGACGAATTCGTTAACCAGCCAAATCGACCAACCCGTTTCAAAATGGCGGCCGTTCAAAAATTAGAAAGATTCTAATCTCCGTTATTAATCATCGCATCGGTAATGTGTAATATGTTTTCGAATCCGCGAATAATTCTCTACCAGATCATGTCTCTTTATAATTTTCGATAAAATGCGCCGTTTTCGAGATAATCGAAAAATGTGATAATTTCTATTTTCTTATAAATTTATCTCGTAAATATTATTTTTCAAAAAATTTATTTCTTCGAGAAAATTTAAAAAAAAAAGAGTTTTCTTGACATACGACATGAAAATTCGATACCGAGGCTTGCGCGCGGTCAGATATTTAATATGTATCTACATATTAGGATTTAAAAATCGTAATGCATAAATAAAATATTATTTCAATGAGGAAAAGCTCGTATATTTTGGAGGTCACAGCAGACACGCTTTTGATTTTCTAAAACGTCCATGACCTGCTAGATACATACTCGAAACTAAAATTTCATTATCCCTTATATTATGGCCGGTTACGCCAAAATAAAGCGTAACTTAAATATAACATATTCATGGAAACACAATGTGTTCAAAGAAAATTTCCGACCATTTGCTTAATTTATAGCGGCCTCATTAATTGCGATGGAAACATTGTTAAATTAAATGCCTTTCATATTGTATTTACGAGTAAGATTATTGGGGATTTTATAATTTTTTTCAAATCTTTCAGTTGCTTTTTATGATTAAGTTGCTTTTTTATGATTTTAACCAAGGATTTAACTTCGGTGTTCGCGGACGGCTCAACAGAAAAACTAGCTAGGCTTATGTGAAAGCCTAAAATAGTACTAATTTGATTTTGCTTTTGAATTTTACATTCACACACTTCCCTTGTTAGTTGTAGTAAACCTTATGACTGCTTATTAATTTATTAGATACTTTAATATAGATTGCGAAAATTATAAAATTTGTTTTTACAGTGGCATAATTTGTTTAACTGAAAATAGCCATTTTTTTATTGATGATATGGACACGATCGGAATAAAATTTGAACGACCTATATAGGTATTGTATTCCAGTAATTAGGTATGTCAAAAGTGTTATTTCGTTTTAAAAAAAAATCCAACTTCAGATTAGTTACTTCACTTAATAATTTAATATTTTCGAGATTAAACATTTACTGATAATACCGTAAAGTTTTCTGGATTAAGGAAATTATTGTTTGTCATTTCATACGGTCGTGAATTTTTAAACACATAGGGAAAACGTTGGAAATACATATCTACGAGATATTTACTGTTCGTTTCACACGTAAAGTTTAGTATTGCCCTTTATGGAAGGTGGTGTTGTCAAAAAATGTACCTACTCTTAAAGCTATTTTGTAAAGGTATTTTGTAGGTACAAAAGAAAACTTTTACTGTAATAATTCCTAAAGAGGAATTATATGCATTGTTTACGATGATTGAGAGTTAAGTAGTTATTTCCAAAATATCCGAAGGTAAAAGAAAAGCGGCATTTCCTCCGCAAGAATCGACTTAATTGGCCGTTTGTGGGTTATATGTTAGCTATATATGTATTATCTTTAAAAACAATCGTTTTAAATAAATTAGGTAATAGGCAAAAACTGAACTTTAGAAAAGTAATTGCAAATAATTTTATAATTATACATAACGAAGACTCGTATTATTAGACGTTAAATAGTTTAATTAATTTTAAGCGTGATTAGTTATGAAATATGTATGGATATCAGTTATTGGACATGTTTACATTACATAATAGTTATTTTCTTGTAATTAACTTTTTTTTAATATTAGGTAGGATTTTGGAATGTAAATAACGTTAAAACTGATAATAACGTTGTTTGATAATAGTTTCGAATGATATTAATTATTGTAGTCAAAAAAAAAACAACAAAAACAAATACTAAAGTATAGGTAATATATTATACAGGAACCTAATATTACTTTCGTTACCACCAGTTTTAATACAAAAATGTTCTTCTTTTATTACACACGTGGTGTAAATTACCTTATTACGCGATCACCTATATTTACCTACATTTTTATTAAATTCATTAACGATAATTCGCTGTAATGTGGGGCAGGCAAAAGTCGTACTTAGGGCATTAACAGTTGGCGTCAAAAGGGTAGTAAAATCTTAAAAATCAAAACGGTGTAGATCACCTTTGGTTACTGATAAGCACGCCGCCCTCGAAAGCACGAGAGGCGGCGTGGAGGCTGCGCTTTGCACTACAAGTGGTATAAAATCTGTTGCAGACGTCTTCACCGAGTGGTCTTCGTGCAGTGCCCTTATCAACCATTATCGTTACACGTCAATCCGAAATTACGAGAGTTACAAGTAAGTCGTTTTTTTCTTTTTCGAAAACAATTTTAATAATATGTAAAAATTGCGATTAAACAACGTTGATGTAAAAATTCAATTTTTTTGCAAATTTAAAACGAAAAATGCATCATCAAAATTGACATTTTGAAACATTCAACAATTTTATTCAACATCACATAATGCTTTTAAATTATATTTTTACTTGATTATTTGAAACTACCGGACTTGTATTTTCTGCAACAAGTGAAGAACTGGCTACGAACGTTAACTTTATATTTTCCACGTTAAAAACTTCTAATATGTATTTCTAAATGTACAATTCCCGTAGTCATGTAATAATTGATACTTAATTATTTGTTAATAATTTTTACCATACGCTATTTTTAATCAAAAATTATTGGTACAAAACAAACATGATCAGAAATGATAATTTACAGTAAACTGATGTAAATTTCGCAAGCAAAACATTTTCTAATGCCCATTACTGTAGAAACTTCTGGAATTTCAAGTATTTTATAAAAATTAACTTTGTTATTTAATTAAAAATAATACTTCTACTTATCGGAATTTTCTTTAACAACTTCAACTTTTAGAATCCATCGGTATAGTTGATTGAAACATCTATAAATAACGTTATTTTGTAACATTTATTTAGTGTACACCGGCAATACCATTTACAATCAAAGATTTTTATAATTGTTTAGATATCGAAGAAATTAAATATATTTAACGAACTTTTTATAAACTGTATCCTAATTACGCTAGTTATAAACAACCAAAAAAATTAATTTGCTGTCGTTAATGTAATTTTAACTTTTTGAGATATTTTACCATTTACGTATCTATATAGGTATTGACTTTTAAAGCTTTATTAGCTCGGTGTTATTAAAAGTTGTACGATTTAATTCAAACGATGTAACTTTGTGATGAAACTGATTTATTAGTATTAATTTTGTTGTTGTTGATTAATTCGTATGTATTGTACGCAGGACGCGACATAAAAATAACCGACTTAAGTTTATTTACTGTTTCATAACTAAATAATTTTTAAAAGCTATCAAACTAATTGTAAGAAAAAAGTTAAAACCCAGAAAACAAGTTTTTGTTGCGACAATTTACATAAAATAACATTTAAGTACCTACCGACTTAATATCGCTGGCGTTTTGCCGTTTTTTGTGAAAATGAGATATTCTGACTATCTTTTGCATATAAAGCAAAGGCATCATTTATTAAAATCTCGTAACAATATTCCGATTTTTTCCACCGGAAAAATAGATTTGTATTTCCGCGAAACGCGTATCTTCTTATGGCTACGCGACGCAACAAAAAAAACTGCGTCGATATGAAGTTTAACGTAATGTTTCTAGAATAATACAATTATACGTAAGACATTGATATTCTAGAAGAAATTTATTAAAACAATTTAACAATAAATTACTTTATTATTATTAGGTACCTAAAGAAAATGTATTGTTGTTAATTTTATTTACGTTATATTATTTGTAGTTAGTTTTTGAGTGTGGCAAAAAAAATAAGTTTAATGGATTCTAAGTAAGCGCAAACAAGCATTAAAAGCTTAAGTACCTATAAATGATGGGAGGTCTTAATAAATATTTTTTTTCTATAGGTGCACGGTTTATTTTGGAAAAAATGGTCATAAATATTTAATTCATAAGTATATTAATTGAATTACTATGTAACACGAACTAATTGGGATTTAAATACATAATATGGGAAACAACGTAAATTAATAAACTTAAAAAACGAATTTCTTAAGGGCCATTTGTGTTCACATAACAACTAAGTTTTTTGGTACTAAAAAGATAGTTAGTCAAACTCGCAAAAGTACGTTCTTTATTTACATAGTATAAAGTACATAATTTTAGACGTTTTAATTTAATACATTTTAAAACTGGTAAAAATAATGTAGGCGTGTAGAAAAAATATACAGTTAGTAGTTCTTGTAGATTATTATTCATTGTGGAGAACGTCATGCATGAAATACCAAATAAAGCAAAGTTGATCTTTGAAATTAAACGTAACATCTTCAACACGTGTTCATTGCTTTCAATGTTTAAACTTTGTTTAATATTATAAATTATGTGCAGGTAAAACTTATTGTTGTACTTACTAATTTTAAGACGATGGCTTTTTTACGTAAAAATTGTAATGCATATCTATATAAATATTTACTTACGTCTTACAATATTAACAATACTGATACATCGAAATAATTTATAGTTACCTATATATAAAACATAAACTAAAAGAGTAGGTATTATTCTTGATATATAACTTACTCTTTCGTTCCGTGTCAAAAATAAAATAAACAATAAGTAGATACATTAGATGCGAATGGTGGTTAAAATGAAATTTTAATATGCAATTGATTTCTAAAATTTCAAATAAATTAATATTATTAATTATATTGCCTATTAAACGTAAGTAATTTATAAAATTTCTATTCCGACAATGATTTTGAAAATGAGTTCGTTAAATTTATTACAAAGTTTTGCATTTAATTATCGCGTAAATAATAAAAATTAAATCATTTTTACTTTGTATTTATCTAACGTATGTAGCAATCGAAGCAGCGTTCACGTTGTTTTTGTTCATATGTCCAACGTGTCTTAAATTAAACTAAATTATTTAATATTCTTATCATTTTATGGATATTCAGTTTGAAATATACTTATAAATACCGATTATTACTTAAATAAAATAATTTGTATTACCTAACTAGTAAAAATGTAATTGATTAATAAAACAAAACTTCTTTAGACAACAAAATTTCTTTGTTGTAACTTAATGACTTGTCATTTTTTTACAATACCTATCGAACATTTTTGCCATAGATAAAGTGATACAATTCACGGTTCCATTAAATTCCACTGCAGCTGGAAAAATGTCCATTTATACATCAATTTACTAATCGCGTCTGTATATACAACGTGCCGATTACTCAACAAGCAAAGAGCTTCAAATCAGTAAATATAATAATGAAATCCTTTTTATACTTTCTTTGAATAAAACGTCTTACATTGTATTCTGTTTCCGTATATTTTGATTTTTATTATTTATTTTATTGTTTTATATACGAAAGTATTTTATAACTAGTGTAAAATAATAATCAAACCTAAGACGTTTCGCGTCACATTAAATATTCTCGTCACAATATTAAATCATTTTTCCTAAATGGCAACAACAGTATCATTTACACGTTTGTTTTTCTTATTTCTTAAAAGTAAATAATTAATTTCGAAATATTTTAGTTCACACTTATAGCGTAGTTATATTCAAACGTTAAATTGTCATTTTATTGTTGATGTTTAATATATCTAGGTTTTTATAAAAAAAATAGTTTCAATTCTGAACGTAGAAAATAACCTTTTCACCATTTAATAGCTAATATACTTCGAGGAGCGTACGAAATGCACTGTATATGGATATGCGATATATAAAATTGTTAGTATTCTTTCCATTTATATGAAAGTTACTATTGAGTTCGTTGCAGAATATAAATTAAGAATATTTTAATTAAAAGTATTGTCCAAGTCTGATGATTCGAAATTTAAAACAAACATCTGTAGAAGAAATTGTATCCTTAAAAATAAAAGTCTATTTTGCATTTTAGCATATTAGTAGGTTGTACATATTTACATACAACTATTAACTGTAAGTAAAATATCATATTAAACGTCAACCGCATTAACATTAATTAAAAAATATGATAAAACGCGTAAATAACTCGCGTTTTGTAAAGAAATTGAATTTTTTATTTTATGCCATTATAGGAAGATTTGAACGAGTGAAATGTGAAATGAAATATGACGATTTTTATATGCTCCTAAAGTAAATGTTGTTAGAAAATAACTTTTATCAGTAGATTGTGTACAATTTTTAAACGATGAGACGTCGTTCGAATGTGCACAGCTATACGTATTTCGTTAAATTTACAATTAATTATCGCTGTATTATCAATATCACCTACTTACCTAATTTCTTGAATAAAACACTTTACCACTTTAAGCGAATTTCGATAAATAACAAGGTTACGTGAAACTAGTTCTTAAAAACGGAACAAAATACCTATATACAGGATGTTCCTCGATCGAGTTGGAATAAAATTAATTCAGACTTAAAAACTTAATTTTAGGCGTTAAATCGTTAAACTTTCACTTACATATTTAGTTTACCTGTAGAATAATTTAATAAGATAAAATAGTTTTTTAAACACCATATATAATCAATCTAATTGTAAGTTTTTACAACGACAAACTTTGTTTTTGAAATAGGCAGAATATTTTGAATAGGTAAATTTTTTTCGCACGGTAAACACCCTATATCCAAACAATCTTTGGAATTGTAAATACAACTTTTATTATACTTAAGATTAAAAATTTTAATAAATTTACAAAATTAGATGTTATAGATAGGTATATGGCGATGTGTTTTTTTTTGAACAAATCATTAAAACCTCGTTTTAACGAAATATTTTATTACATAAAATTGGAACAATATATCTGATTTTTATTTAATATAACCCTATTTCATTTTTTATGAGATGTACACTACCTCTACTACATAAAAGTGAGTTGTGCTTCATCTTGAATGTAATATTGATCTAATTAATCGATTTTATTTTCAATAACGAACAATAATTTTAACATAATTCTTTAAATTTTTAATTTAAAACGATATACAACAAATTATAGACATGTTAAAATAATGTCATTCTCAGAATTTGTTGATATTAATAACTTAATTACTAGTTATAAAATGATGTTGTTTTTTATATAAAAAGACTTTTCATCAATACCTAATATTTATTAGTGCTGACATTTCTTTTGTAACTAATAACGTAAGCTTATTGCATTTGGTGAATTAATAATGAATAATTAGTTACTCTAATGTTGAAATAGCGAGTGTCGTTTACACATATAGACGAAAAAATGGGATACTTGTGAAGTTTACGAGAAAGCCTATCCACAGCGACGATTTTCAGTCAAGGCTACTTTTGTAGTCATCTATTATCGTTTTAGATTCGAAACAAGATCGTTTTATTTTAATTTAAGATTTCGTTAGGAAATAAAATAGTTTACAAAAAAGTAGGTAAATAATATGACGTGTGTAGGTAATAAAAGTACACCTAGTAGAAATTATATTTTTTTATAGATTTTTGAATACCTAACTTGTTCTTTTATAAATTATGATTAATTTCTGCACTAAATGTATATTTGTAGAAATTTGAATCAAGCTTAAAAACAAAAAAAATGTATTAGATTAGTACTCGAAGTTTTTTACTATTACTAAACAAGTTTAGGAGCTTGTTTTGAAACTAGTCAAATAACGAAATCACTTAAAATTCTGTTAATCTCTTTTATTTGGTTATTTTAAATTGTTATAAAATAACAGTTGGAGTTTGTTAAATGTAAAAACGAAAATTTAGAGATCATAGCAGTCCGCAAAAATTTGTTTTGAAAGTAGTAGCGGATACGAAGAGTCGATTGTCATTGTCATTGTCATCAGGGCGTTAAAGTTATTAAGTTTTTGACCCAAAGTTAACATGTATCTGGCAGACATTTGCATTTTTGATAAATGCATATTCTCCAGACCAAGAAAGTGTAACTATCTTCGACGCCCTTGGCACTGATTTAAAAAAAAATTAACAGTTCGATATTTAAAATTTTACTTAAGTTGACTATACACATATTACAGGTTTACGTTTATCCGGTAAAATATCAACGTCCTGTGTATTAATACCGGAGAATATACAAATGAGCCCACGCTGGGAAACGTTTTATTGACATTACTTTCACTGGAAGATTCCCTCGAAAATTTAGCATTCATCATTTTTTAATCTCCACGAGGCTTTTTTAAACAATAATTCTATTATTTTTAAAATATTTTCAGAAAATTTTGAACTCAAATATCTCCGCAACAATGTCTGATCCGCAGAAAGGCTCTAAGGTTAAAGCACTTTTTAGGTTAATTGTTGTCTTATAATGCTTGTTATTTTAAGAGAGTTCTTTAAAGTTCACATTTATTTAATTTATTTGTATAAGTACCTATAGCCTATCCAAACCTATATGCAACACGTCATCAATACAAGGTTACTAGATGATGACGTTTCACACAGTCCTGTCATCTCGTACCTCGTATTTTGACAATTCTAATAAATTGTAGTCTTTCTTTATGCCATCTAATATGTGCGCAGGTAAATCATCTATAGAATATGTCACTTTCCGAACTTTAAACCGAATTACAAATAAACAATCTAGTAAGTTTTTGTTGATGACGTGAATTGCATGTAGGTTTGGATAAGCTATACTTTATTTACAATTAGTTTAGAACATATTGTACAGATTTTAATTTATGATATACATATCTATACATAAATGTATAATTTAATTCAAAGTAGATAATTGTTAATTATAACTCCTCTCACAATTATTAAATAATCTGTGTAAAATCTATACCTACAGCTAATTATAGATTATTTATTCTGTAGAATACACTTATAAAATATTAATACTATCAACAAAACACAATTTACAGCTATTTTTTACTTGTTATAATGTTATAATTAATAAGAGTATAATTATAATTTAAAATTAACGGGATATTACACATTTATTTCAAACGAGTTCGGCATAAACAATTTAATTAAAATAATTGCAACGTGCAAAAGGTATCTATGCACGTACGTATTAGTAATTCTAAGTAAGTAATTAAATTTCGAACAAATAATTTATTATAACGATAGAGTGTAATCCTTATCAGTAAATTCGTTAAAAATGCGTGTCAACAACTGCGAAATTAATTCCTAAATGTGTAGTAGTAAGTTCAAAAATAACACAAACATTGAAGTAAAACACGACAGATGGTTTAATTTTATTGGCGGAATTAAAATACACAAGACAAGTCGATAACGAACGGTAATGAATAAAAGATAAATATAAGTGGTTTTGGAAATCCTACTTAAAGCAAGTCGGATAAGTTTTCCTCGGTATATATACCGTGTGCCACGCTTAAAATAGCTTTAGTTTTAGAAATTGCATTTTCTTTCAATGAAAACTTTAAAAGCGTCGATATTTTTACTAGGTAGTAAATACTTTCCCCTTTCAAAACTATTCATGGCGTAAATGAAATCTTGTGATGTCCGTACTTGAATATGAAGACCAAATATTCAAAGCGTATAATTAATTACACTTTTAGCTGGTTAAAAAAATAATAGGCAAATATGTAAATTTCAATCGCTTAGGTATTTACACAATTAGCAGCAAGTTTTATTTTATAATAGGTATAATTACCTATGAGGGTTTGATTTAATTCGTGCATTATTCCATTTGGCTAATTGGCAATAAAAAACCCAAGTACGATAACGAATTAATTATAAGGATAATTACCAGCATCAGTTTTCGTTAAATGTTTCTAATGGAATTATTGGAGATTTTCTTTTTCTCCATTAAGATTTAATAAAGACACATCCGTGATTTTTTGCAACCAACCGATTAACCCACTTGCGTTAAACTTAGTTTATGCACGATGATGCTCCAGCACATTTTAGCTTAATAGCACGTGAATATTTAGATATGTATGGCGGTCGCTGAATAGGTCGAAGAACGGTAGTACCGAACCAACCGGGGTGCTCTAGATTGTGGTATTTAAGTAAATCCTTTGATTTTTTTCTATCAAAATATTTAAAATCATTGACAATTTAGATGATTTATGATTCTATTTATTATTTACTTAAGCCTAAAAAATGTAGGTAGGTTAAATGTGGCTAAATGCACTCCCCAAAAATCATAAATTCACTTTTAATACATTTCCAACAATCTATCTAAAATTATTGATACACAGCATCTCTACTATGCCGACTAATTGTTTTCCAAATATTTCATAAATTGTTCTTGTTTATAACTTGTAGAGTGGTGTATTTACCCAACCAAAGTAGGGTAAACGCACCTTGTGAGCACTAAGAAGCATATGCACAAAATATGGGCATTTTTCTGTAGTGCATAAATTTTGTAGTGCCTTGCAATTATTTTAAGAACCTTTGGCAATTTTATTTAAATACTCTACAAGTGCAAAGCGATTTAAACAAGAAATCGATTTAAAGTCTCCATGTATACTTTTATTTATTTTTTATTAAATTTTCAATTATCTCAAAAGTGTATTTACCCACATCCACTATAAAAGTTATAAGGAAAATTCTTGCTGATCACGAGAAGAGAAAACGATAAAATTAAGAAAAATTCGAAAATTTATTTCGGAAACTAAAAAGATATCAAAAGATAACTATTAAATATTATTGAGCACGAAATTAATGAAAATTAATTAAAAATTGACCTTTGAAATTTCAAATAGTGTAGGTACCTACATAGTAAATACTATTAAATATCAACTAATAAGAATAAATTATCGTTATTAAAATAAGCGCATTAATTCAACTAAAAGTATTTTATTAAAAATATATACAATATTCTATTACGTGTAAGTGTCTGTAGGTACGGGGTGATTCATCTTTAAATGCAGGAACTTTAGGAATCATTAAAAAAAAAGTGAAAATTATGTGTAGTTTGTGATAACACCTTTTTAAAAAATGCTTGCGTTACAATTAGTTTCCGAGATACGCATTAGGTACCTATTAAACTAGGTGGGTATTTTTTAAACGTTTTCTTAAATTTTTTCTATAAAATAATGTATTTATTTCGATTAGATTAGTTATTTTAGGTTAGATAGAATGTTAAAAAATTGATTGAAAATTTTCTATAGCGACGTGACTACAAAAGGGATATAAACTCCTTTTCTACTCGACAACTTTTATATTCTCGAGTTTTTGAGAAAAAGATCATCCTTTTTTTGATTCACCAAAATTTTACTTTTAATATCTTTATAGTTTATTTTTTTAAATAAATTGAACTGTACATAGCTATACTTATACCTTATCCAACTGCCCTCGCGACACGTCATCAGTAAAAAGTTACTAAATTGTTTATTTGTAATTCGGTTTAAAGTTTGGAAAGTGACATATTCTGTAGATGATTTACCTGCGCACATATCAGATGGTATAAAGAAAGACTACAATTTATTAGAACTGTCAAAATACGAGGTACGAGGAGACAGAACTGTGCGAAACGTCATCGTCTAGTAGACGTGTGGCCAGGCCGCTTGGATAGGCCATACTTAAAAATATTTTGTCACTCATTTTTTATTTCAAATATAGGTACTGACCGGCAAAAAAACCGGCCGCCCAGAAACATTTTATAGAAGTTAACTACCTACTAACAATAAGTCGTATTCAGTAGAGCATCGATTATCCGGAAATCGGTCATCCGGATGATCGGTTATTCGGAAAGCTTTGAATCATACATTTCAGATATTTTACTACGCAATATTGTACATATGTTGAATTCGATGTAAATTTTTTTGTAAAGACTGTGAAATATGCGATGGCACCAGTTACCGTCGTATTTGAAGTATTAATCGATTATCCGGAATATCGGTTTTTTGGACACTATTGATCTCCAATTAATCCGGATAATTGATTGTATTTCAACTGTACTGGACCGTATTTCATATTCAGCTAATAATAAATGTTTTCGTTATCGATGCTTTAAGTTGCTTACTCAATCACAAAACAGCGTGGTTTAAATTCGAACATACAAAATTTTTCTTGTTAACAACATTAACGTGCGTCGATAAATGGCAGTTAAATGGTATAATATGGGCTCGAGCAGGACATACCCGCTACTAACAATTACCAGAAGTCCTTGTATTCTGTGCAATGTATTAGTGTGTGTGTGTTACTTTCATTGGTTAATCGATTTCTGAAGTTTTCGTTTTTAAAGTTGAACCACTCTGTATATTTATAGATACTAATTTGATACTGATAAAATCCTACTTGTTACAATCGAATTGAATAAAAATATAAAATAGAAATGTTTGTTCTTTCATTAATTCAATAATAATGTTAGAAGAAATTTTACAGACGAAGTCGTATACCTTTTAAGTCAATAACTGAGGAGATCAGAAGCCGAGAGATCCGTGCCTTTAATCGTATTGCTTATTTTACAAAATAAATAGGTAATTTGTATACAAATACAAAACGCTATAAATTCATTAGCTATAAATCCATTGGCATTGGTCGAAGATTCGAATTATATCATACTCGCGGATGTTTATGTCCGTAATCTATGTAATACTAATTTAAAAAAAAACGATAGTCAGTTGTATTAATTAATTATTTTCCGAACGTCGCTAATAAAAATTTCTGCAAATATAACGATAAACAATTGTGATGAGTTTCTCGTAAAAAGAAAAAAGATTTGAAACTGTGCTGAAATTTTAAGAAGTACATACTTTTTAATATATATATATATATATATATATATATTTATATATAGGTACTTGATAGTATCTGTTCTTAAAGTTTGAAAACCTATATTTCAAATAATAACTGATGTTAAACAAATGCTTTTCCGTTTATAACTGCATGTCAGTTCCTCTTAAACGTAATAAATGTTGTAAAATCATAAATCTAACGAAACCCCAGAGTAACACTTTTCTATTCAAATTGAGACCAATTAATTTAATTAAAATTATTTGTAATCTTCTTATTTACTTTCACTATTTAAGTATTTAAGTAGACGTATTGTCATTGTTACATTTTTTATTAACTTTCCTTTCGTACAGCCAACTATCTTAATATTAAAATTACAACGGCCAATTAGCACGTTACGCAAAAACAATACAATAACAAAAAGTCAAATCAACGAACGAAATATCAAGGTGTTAACAATCGAAGCAACTAAAAAAGTTAAAAAATAAGCCAAATTCACAAAAATACGAAAAAAACAGTTAAAGCAGGAGATATTACAACTAACAAACAAGCTGGTAGAGCAAATGCAAAGGAAATTACTACGGGAAATGGCACGCTGTCACTTCGACATTTTGTCTCTTAATAATGCAAACCGATCTTACTATATGCATTGTAAGTACTAATAACATCCACAACAACTTATTTCACTTTTCGAATAATGTTCTCGATTAAAATTAAAAAGTGGAATTTTCGTCTCTTTCACTTTGCACAACATTTTCGATGCAAAGTCACGGGACCAGCCAAATGAAATTTCTTTTTATTTTTAGCCAGAGTGTTGTAAAGCTAAGAAATAATTTTTGCATTAATAAAATGTTGAAAAGATTCTTTTTTTGTCGAAATACCTTTAGTTCGAATAAAAAACTTATCTTATAGGATGATAGGCCCATTCTTGGACTACCAGCCAGACTATTATCCAGAGTAACGAAATTTGTGGACAGAACCGAAGTTTAGCTAAAAATACATAAAACCTAATAACTTATAAACTAACAAATTTCGAATAACACATATGGGGGGGTCTAATCAATGTGTATTGATGTCCTCTATCACGCTGCACCGGTTGGTACGTTCTTACTGATACACCCTGTATAGGTATAACAATTATGATTTCTCTTAATATTATTATTGCGGTATGCATCAGTATTTCAAAGCACTTAATTAATTAGTACTACTAATGAAAATTTTTAATTAAATTTTGGATGTAGCTGGATTATTATATTAATTCCTTAATTTAAGTTTAGATACGTTGATCTTTTATTATTAAAATCCAGATATGTATAGGTGTTTAGACGATACGATTTGGTTTTAATTCTTTTAGTAATGACGAGAAGATGTATAGTTTGATATTATTCGTTACATATATATTGTATATGTCGAATTACCGACAATTTTTGATATATAAACGTGCAGGACACATTCGATTTTTATCATCTAAGAAAAGGTTTCATTTCCGGATGTCAATTGATTCTGGATGTCAAGTAATTTTTCATGTTTCTTTAATATTATCGTAACCTTTGATATCATATTACTGAAGAAAAGTCTCCATATAAACCATAAGGATTCCCTACAGAGTTCAAATCAGAAATATTCGTGTATTCACATTGTCAGAGACCACTCGCATATTTTGAAATGCGGTCATTTTTATAAGTATTCAACTAGTGAAATGAAACAAACTACTGTTTACTGATTATTCGTTGATCGGTTAGAATATTAAGTATTTTGCGTTTATAAAATTCCACTGTAAACAATATTTTGAGTTGTCTGTATAACTTCTATTAGGATCGAGATATGATATATATATTTCGAAATTCGTCTTAAACTTCTTGCATGTCCTCTTGCTCGGCTGAGCGACGTAAATCTTTCCGAAACGATTTCTTTACTCTGCGAGTACTTTCTTCAATTGGTACAGTTTTCGAAACGCCCTATAAAAAATATCGTTTGCACTGCGAGTATCATCAAATTTGAGTTCCCTGCACAGGGTATGTCAGGAAATGTAATAAGAGTTGCGATTTGAAATTTTGGATGGTCAAACTTCAATATTAAGTATGTCTCGGTGCTCCATTCATCTCCAACCACACACCACGAGGTTCGATTTTAACGTTTTAGATTAATTAACGTTTAAAGATAATATATTTTTCAAAATAACTCTAAAACTATGACATTTAGTTATAGGGAAGTAAATACCTACTGCCCCTAATTTTGAGCGTACAATGTAATATAATTAAAAAATACAATTATCGGTTGCTATTTAAAATTACTAACATAAGATATTGATATTTTTCGGATATAAATTTGGCATTTTCTCGAAACATCCGGTATTATTTTGTTAAGTTTATAATAAGTACAGCACTCGATGCAGCATACTTTCCAAAATATTTACCTAAAATTTTAAATCTGTATATGGATAGATGTCGTCAAAACATAGTTATTTATAATAACCCACAGCTGTCAATTTTTTTTACGTAATCTGAAATAATTCTAAAAGGGCTAATTTTAAAGGCAATATTTTTTAGAACAAAAAGAGATTTGGGAATACAAATCAATTTTTGTTAAATTTTAACAATAACGAAAGGACGAAACCAATTACCATTACTTCCAAAATTTCAAATCGCAACTCTTATTATTTTTCCATATTCTTTTATTCAAAACTCGTCGTGGCATACCCTGCATTTTGGATACTAAATCATTTAGGATAAAGATCTATAAAAGTCTTACTTCATAAATTAATTTAGATAATGTCATTAATTTTCGAAACGTACCCGAAGACCACTCCGTATTAGTTGTAAAAATAAAACCAGTCAAAATCGATACACTTTTTACTGTAGATATTTCTTAATCGGTTTGGCCGTACTATTTCTACAGAAAGGAAATGTTTAAGTCGAATGTTTATGGGAATTTTAAATAAATATTTAAATAGTTTATTTATAAGAGGTAATGTTCTTTATTTTGAAGTTACCTATACCTACTACGCCCTGTAAATTATAGTGCGATATTATACTCTATTAAAACGTTATACCGATGATCATTTATTACATTATAAATGAAAGGAATTATCATTTTCAAAAGAAAAATAAATAAATTTTTAATTGAGATCGTTTTCAATTTCGCATTGCCTTCAATGTTATTTCTTTCCTTAGTCCAATATATTTTTAGTTACATATTCGAACCTGCATGGCAATTTTTTATAGGTATTACTTTAAAATAATCGTTTAATAGGCTTTTAGGTATACTTATAGGTAGGTAATCAGTTTCGGCAAAAAAAGTGTAATCTGCTTGATGTAGTGTGTATCTACCCACTCGCTTTTTAATATCTACCGTGCGCGGTAAAAACGTTTTTATAAAAGATTAACAAAACAAAACGGAATAATTACCAATATAGCCTTGAAAGTTCTTAGAAATTGAATTTTAAAATCGTACACCTACTTCTTAAACCATTTTCTAAAAGCCAAGAATTTCGGAAGCTTGCAGTAGAATACTTACTTGGTGGGCGAATTAAAGTGAAATAAACGCCGGCGTAAGTAGGAAACTTGGCACGCATCATTAATTTTATCAAAAATGATACGTACATACATATATTTTGTTATCAAATAAATATACTTACAACATCTTTGAGATATTCAGCTTGACGCAATATATGTATGTATAATACTAATGTGAATAGAGTTGGGAAACCTTGTACGGAGCTTCAGATGTGTAATGCATAAGCTATGCAAAGTCTACTTATACTACGCCAGCGGATAAATCCGGAAAACAAGAAAAATGCAGACTCGAGGGAATATTATTGAATTATAAATTACTGCTTAACCGTGAATTAACTTAAAATTATAATGAAGGGCGTGATTATATTTCGATATAAAATTATACTATAGTAAGTACCTACCTACGCCTAACCTAAACGTTATCCAAGATAGATTCCACTGCACGTCATCAATAAAACCTATATGTACGTAGTTATCTATTATGTTGTTACTTTCTCTAATTTTAATCAATTTTAATGATTTTCAAAGAGCGATGATAGAAATTCGACAAAAATTTATCAGGTATGTAGGTATTTAATTTGTTATTTATTATTAGCTTACAATTAGAATAAAATCGAATTGACAAAATAACAACACAGAAAATTAGTACCTACATATATTATAAAAATACCTTAATAATGTTTTAATTGCCATTTTATCGGTTTTAATTTATATGGGAGAAATGACAATAGAGATTTTCAATTCTTAAAAGTATTTATTTAAAAATTACAGGTCTTTTTCTTCAGATTATTATTGATCAGCACTGAACTTATACGATTAGTTCTAGTTTAACCGACTTCGTAGATATCTTTTAAAATAACCGATATCCATAAATATAGTTACAATGGGGAATTATCATGATTTTTAAAATCTAAATTGCCACGTTTTTGCGTTTTTGATATAGTCGTATACCGTATTTTACGGACTATAAGACGCACCTTAATTTTTAAGCAATTTAAAAAATAATAACATTTTTACCATTTTTATTATTAGATTGCAAAGCCAGACCAAAAAAAATTCTTAGTTTATAAAACCGAACTGACCTATACTATATTAATTTCGAGTATAAGACGCACCTGAATTTTGGAGGCAATTTTTCGAAGAAAAAAGTGCGTCTTATAGTCCGTAAAATACGGTAATTAATTCATAAAAAAATTAATGAATTACAAATTATTTCGCGGCAGTAATAGTATGACGTAGTTGGCGGTTTCCCCTCCCACATTATTAATCGGTAACTTTTCGTTTCTAATTGTACGTTGTTATGTCATATGGCAGGGAGATACATTCTTATTGAGTTTTCCAATACTTCCCGTGCACTACGTTTCTCGTATATTTCAATTGAAGATAAATTTTTGGTATTTTTTAAATCATTTTTAAACCTTATTATTATTTTTTTTGTTTAAAAACATGCTAAAATATATTTATTTTGCATCTATAATTCGTTAATAATAGTATTTAACAATTTAAACGTTTTTGATAAATCCCCATTAGTCTAAAAATTGTAAAATAATAATTTTTATACACATCTATCAGATTTTTTATATTCTGATTTCTATTATTGCCTTTATATTTTGTAGAAAAACTAATCGAATAACCTTACAATTTTAAAACAACGGCAGATATTCTAATTTTACTATATAATCTTGAAGCGCGCACATCTAATTTACATTCATTGCAAAACGTAATAATCTTATATTATAGCATTCTACTAAAATACAAGTCGGCTTCCAGAAATAGTAGAATATAAAAAGGACGACAATAGAAGTTTAGGTTCTTGTATTACTCAAACAATTTATCGGTTACAAAATCTGAGAATATCTAATATCAAAGAATGAAAATTATAGGCGTATAAGTACGCAACATAATTATCTTATTCGGAAGGTGATAACGTTCAACAGAAATATAACCTGCAATACGATCAAATTTCTTTTATTTCAATTTTTAAAAAAATAATTACAATTCCTAAAGTTCAAAATCGTTTATTATTTCTATTAAAATTAGAAAACAATAAAAACACTGTTAACTGATTAGTACAACTTCGTACGTAATTCTAAATCATAAATTTAAATAACCTCATGGAGAAGAACCAACGCGAACCTCGATTTATTTTGCAATTTCGCCCAATTAACTAAATTAAAGCATTTAGAAATTTCAAATTAATTTTTTATCAACACTTCCAGATTAAATTATAATAAACGTGCCGATTTAAATATTAACTTAAGTTAATTTAGAAATTTGTGGAAAATAACGTAGAAATGCAGAAAGTAATATTATGTAGTATTAACTGATAAATCTTTAAATAAAAATATTTGATGTAGTACATAACATCTACTTACTTAAAATCCTGTTTGTTTTACATCGTTTCGATTTGCCTCGCAGTGTTTATTTTTACACCTAATTGTATTAAAACGTTAATTTAACTCGTTCCGGTAAATATTAGTTAATAATAATTTATTACACATCAAATGGACCGCTACAATTGTTTATAAAAAAAGTAAAAGAACAACTTTATTTTATAAGTAGCTGTAAAAATTTGAAATACGTATTTAGTTTTCGAAGTAAAATTACTAAATTACAAGACGAAAAAAAACAATATTTCGGTTAAGTGTTTATAATAAAGAGGGTAACATATGAAAGTTATTATGAGATGTCATCTACTAAATATACTTATCTATAGGTAGAGGTACAGGAAGTTATTAAATATAAGGAAACAATTTATTTCTGAAATACGTACATTAACGCATTATAATACAATCTTATAAAAGGCGACGAACGATAAATATACGCATATAAATTATAAACGATTTGTTAATTTCGGATTAAACATTCAACCAAACTTGGAATAATTTCATGCACGAGGTAATTCTGAATTAAATTCCTTATCTCAAAGCTCTTCCGTAATAGAAATCGACAACACGTATTATTGATTATAATCTTGATTACAAAGCGTTAACATCTTGGACGAGAATAAAATATTGTTTTAATGAGAATTCTTTTTCGTAATAAATATAATTAATTAACGTTCTTATGAGAAATATGAGAAAACTATGTCGCGTATAGGCATTTATAAATCATTAATTGACGAATTATTTAAAAAAATGTATTAGGAACTAATTTTGATTTTAAAATTAAATGAGTTATGTATCAAATAATAGAATATTCTAAATAGATAGCACGGTAAAATTTTACATTTGTATTTTTTCGACAAAAACATTTAAAGATGTTATGCGTGACAGTTATTTAATTGGTAGCTTTGTAGTATTTAGTTAATGTTTTCTAAAATTTGAAGTTTCGTGATGTGTAATTGCCAGGGTAAGTTTGAAGCTTAAATAATAATAATAGTTTAATATTAAACAAATATGTAGGTAACTACTAACTGAAAACTACCAGTTAAAAATTTAAACATTTCACGTCTTTTTCAAAATTCCTTTTTTCCCAAAAATACTTTTCAAAAAAAAAAGTTGCATTTGGTCAAGTTGAAAATGAGGAAAACCAACTGAACTTGACAAAAACAGTTTTAATGAGACTTCGACTACGAACAATGTGGGATGTTATGAAATTTTTGGTATTTCATATAACCCGACACGTCATCTTGACAAAAATAACCTCCTATAAATACGAAAAGGGTCGCCAGCTAAAAAATAAGCATTGTATAAAAAATGCTACTATTTGAATGTAGGTACATTACGTTTAGTATTAGTGTATAAGGCACGCTTCTAACAATTAATTTAGATCTTTGAAAATTTCGCGAAAATCGAAAACAAATATTTTTCCACAGATCACCACAGAAACATTTAGAAGTAGTTTATGATATTCCACGGAGGAAAAACGTCGGCATTCCATATTACACGACTATTCCATAATACGCGATAGATGATATCTTTGTAAAACAAATTGTATCTTCCTTCTGTATCTACTAAAATTTTATTTAAAACGTTGTTTGTTTGTTTTTTTGTGTAAAAAATCGATAGTTATTAACAATTTAGCGAATTGGCTTTAATTTGTCGTTTATTGCACGAGCAATATTTTATAAATTTTAAAACCGTGTCGTTTTTGTGTATCTGCCTATAAGTAATAATTAACTGATGATTACAAATTATTAATAAATGTGTCTAGCATATTAGGTAATCAGAGATAATCACATTCAGAAAATTACTGTAGGGAATTTAGCGAACCCTTTAACTTCCCACTTCTGACTACTACTGTTAACCAAAAGCAATTAATGTATTTCTCTTGAGACGACATGTTAGCACTTATAACTATGTATAATAATTTTTAACTAATCTAAGTAGTCTAAAGTCTAAAAACGATTAGTTTTCTGATAAATACCTACGTCTATGTTTATTTTGACATTACGTGGAATTTCAAGAAACTCCTTAAATAGGAGGGATAATCATTTTAAAATTTAAAATGTTACGCATTAACAATAAAAAGTAAGCGCAATTACCGATAAATATTAAAAAATAAAATTTAAATATTAATTTTTAAAGAATAATAATAATTAGATTCTTTAATAGTAATCTTACATACTATAACAACTTGGTACGTTTGTTTTCGCGAACTTCTAAATGTTTTTCAAACTGGGCAGTTGTGAACATTTCACGAGTCGGATAGTTCTCGAGTAGAAAATAGTGACATCCCCTTTCAAGGAATAAATCGCACAACGTACAACTGCATTTTGTTTGACATGAGTGTTTCTGCATCGGCGCGTCATTTACTTTTGGATAAAAACTCTAACGACCGACGCTGTAAACACCGAAAATAACTGGAAATAAAAGATACCTATTTTGTCGTGTCATATCGATAGACGTCGATTTTTATAAAGTTCGAAAATAAATTCATCTCTCCTAAAATATAGAAAAAGAATTCTTAACGCATTCTCAAACGGTTTTCGACATATTTTGATTTCACGTTCTGAGAAATTAAATGATATTGAAACTGAAATATATAAAATCAACTTTTAAATAAGATATTTCAATGTTAGATTTTAAATTCGTCTTTATGTCTTTACGCAATCGGTTAGCTAAAAAGTAAAAGTAAGTTAAAAAAAAATACCATTAACTTTTCTGAAGTAGAAAATATAGAGGCATTTCGCTTTACCACTCTTTATACACGGTCATGAACTATTAAACATTTCAAGTGCAAAAAATTCGTATTAAAACATATTTCTCGACTAGGAACGACATAAATTTTATTCAGTTTAATATATATTTACATCTAAAAACGGATTTTAACAGAACTGATTTGAAAAGATCAAAGTAAGTGCATTATCCAGGACTTCGATATTCCAACGCTTTTTCTCGATTCCTCATTAATAAAATAGATTATTTCTAATAGATTCTAGATTATTAATATCGAATAAAATATTAAATGTGAATATCGCAAAGGTGACAAATTAGTTCTTACGTAGACGTAAGAATTGAATAGAAGAAAATAATTAAATTAAAGAATAAAATTGGTCGAGACGAGATTTCGATTTTTAAGTCAATTTCTAACGGCCATTAATAATTTTAAATCGGTTCGCTTTAAATTACTAACATTCAACAACTAGTTAGATGATAAGCCATTCTGAGAAGTTTTTTTACATTTTGTCAGTTCTAATCTAAAATATCCAATTTCTAAATACGAAATATATTTATTGGAGAACATGTTTTGAAAATAAATTATTTGCCACTTATGGAAAAAGTATTGTAAAATAAGACACGCCCATTTTTCATTAAGTAATCTTTTGATTTCTTTTGCAACTGTATAACGCGCCTAATATTAATAAAAAAAATTGATCGTACCGAGAAAATTAAATTTTAATTGCAGTTAATATATTTTTAGGAGTCATAATTATCATACAATAACTTTCAGATGGTTACGAGTTATGAAAATTTGTTTATCCTGCGATTAACCTATATACCTAGTGCGTGCGTATAATTTCATTCTCAAGGATTACATAGAAACTTTAATTGTGAGTTTTTCTGTAGTTATTTAAATTTCAATGAGACATAAATGAACAGATTATATTATATTGATTAAATTGCCCCATCTTATTGTAGGTAAATATTTCACCCTTGTAGTTATGTAGCTATTTACTTTTTAAGCACTGACCTATTTTAATATGGAATACATTCCATGATATACACGTAAAATTGTAAATAGTACGATCTAACGTGTGAATTAAAATAACGAGATTTTTCATATGGTACGTTACCGAAACGACAAATTGAAATAGTCAAAAAATTCTTTCTGAATCGCATTTTCGTTTATAACATACTTCTACTTCATTCTATTTGAAACAATAATCTCTTGTGTGCAACTTTGTACAAGTGTCGTAATTTTTTCCTCGCACATTTTATTGTTTTGAATGTACCTATTATGCAGTTGAAGAGCTTTCAGATATATGCATATGCATATGCATTGTCGAGGCACGGTAATAGTGAGCGAAACCATCATCTAAGATTTTTATATTCCGTGACATTTTCAATTTTGTTTGTTTCCACGACTTTAAATCAATTTTTCTGATTTTTTAATTCAACTTTGTTAAAATTTTATATTTATTCGTTGTAGTGTTATTATCTAGTATCGTAAATCATAACGTTCGTTCTTTTAAATATTAACATTCAAATTTCTTTCCGTAGAAAATTGAAAAATACAGGTAAGAATTTATTTTTTAAATAATAAATACTATAGGCATTTACTTTCTATTTTTCATATAGTGGATAGTTCATATTTAATATTTTATTGAACTTCATTATATTTTTCGATAAAAACTTGAAAATCGCTATATGCCGCGTTACATGTTTTTATTCGATTCAGTTTAACCACGTCGCGTCGTTGACTGAAAGACAACAGGTGACAGTTTTTGAAACATATCTCCATAAATCCAGATCAAGTACAAAATTAATCTTTTTTTTTCGGGATTGTTTACTTACGCCACCGAAACAATATTTCAACGTGCCAATACATAAAGATTCGAATATGAATTTATCATCCTTAGTAAAATAATAAACTATTACATAGAATTGTTTCTAAAATATGTCATTTTCAAAATCAATTCATTTTATGCTCTAAAAAAATATTTTGCTACGCTTTCTTTATCATTTCTTGTTAAACTAATATTCTTCGAACTAAAAAACACGGCATGTAGGAAATATAACGCACAATTTCAGTTGAAAGAAAATTAACCAACGTTACGTTTCGCGACAACCAAAGATATACAGAAATGCGAGATTTATGTAAAAGGCCAATTTAACCAACCACTTGTACTTATGAATTATTCAGTAGTTATTGCGTGATATGAAAGTTATAGAATTACTTTGGCAGAACTTTAGTCAAACATTGTAATGTAAAATACACGTCCCGCTTGTAAAGGAAACATCAAGGATGTCTCATATCTGATTCTTTTAAGTTGGCCAGCGAAGACAGCTGAGCGAGCGTTTCTTGAGGACTAGAAATTAACCGTACTACAATAATGATAATCTGTTGTAGTTCTAATTTGCTTTTAAGATTGCCGCAGACCATTTTACTGATATCAAGGTAAAATAGCCAATGTTCGACGTGCGTAAAATCTTCGTTATCATGTGTAAAACTTGGTTGTTGGTCATCCAAAACTACCAATCAATATCTACTTTAAAAAAATGTTAGCTTTTTAAAAATGAATTGACCCTTTTCACAACGTTTAAAATAATAAAAATCTCAAGGTTGCTCAGGAACCGTTCGACAACCGAATTCCGGTCCTCGACACAGTTTAACTCCAGTCCTCGACGCCACAGAAGAAGAGATTTTATGATATTTTTAAATTAATCGTTCAGTATATATATTTGTTTGTTTGTATTATTAAATAGATAAGTACGTAATGAGAATAATAATAAAAATGTTGGGAATACTTTTTGATGTTTTTTATAATTACAGTTGAAGTTGGTTATAACGAACCTGCATATAGCGAACCTCGGGATATAACGAACCGAGTCGTCATGCAGCCGAAAAAAATCCCTTATAAATTTTGGTAACTATAACGAACTTTCTGATATACTATTCGACAAAATTGTTACCGTTCGTCAAAAGTATCTCCATAAAAGTAGGTAAAAATTTTTTTTCGAGAGAATAATAGATTATTTGTGTCGATGTCAGCGCACAGCTGTTGTCTTTCAAACGTTTGTGTAATTATATTCTTAAAAAAATACGAGACTAATTCTGACTGAGAAAAATTCTAGACTATATCTACTCAAAGCACTTTGCGATTTCTCAATTTTCAGCTGAGAAACTAATTATTGTTTATTGTAAAAATACGCTCGGAAAAAGAGTTTGGAAGTTATGTAAAATTGTAAAAAATTACTGACCTTTCTTTAATGGTTTTTTTTTTAATAAATTTAAATGATCAATTCATAGTCATGTTTTTCATGGTCATTATCGATTGAATTTCAGGAGTACCTACATATGTCTTTTCCTGAAACAAGAAGTTAAGTATTAGGTCTCGCTTGCAGTGTGCTTTGAAGGTATAAACGACTCGTTAAGCAATAAGTCTGATTAAAATGATTGCATTTTCAGTAAGGACGAGCATTTCGATTTTATTATTTTTCTAAAGTGGACGAGCATAATTATTTACTACTTAGAATTAGTAAATTTCTTTTTCTCAAAATTTCTTGCGAGAAAATAAGTACAAAATAATTGTGGAACCATCTACGGTTTGTTATAGCAGAAGTAAAAAACGACAGGTAATTACATTCGATTAACGTTATCTGATTGTGTGATTTTTATTACCGGTGTGTAGTGATTGAGTTTATGAGTGCCTTATACACACAAATTTTAAATCTGACTCTCCGTCGCAATTGTGGGGTTTCTCTTCATAATAGATTTAACTTTTATGGCATTTTTTAGGTGACAATAACAATTTGAACGTTTAACCGTTGCTTTTTAGTAATATTTTTAGCTTTTTACGACTTCAACCGTTATATTCTCGAAGTTCCGATAAACGTTTTAAACGTGATATTGTCTAGATAACCTACATAAGAGATGAGAGATATGTAAAATATAATTAAAATTGTTTATTACCATTTATTTAATAAAAAAAACTCCCAAGTCGTGCAAAAGGCCACAATGAAAAGACTTTTAAAAAAATAATACACGAATGAGGTAGTATGTAGATATATATTTGAATAAATTCGTGATGAGATCATTATAAATGTTTCTAATTAAAATCATTAAAGTATACCTACTTACAAGTCTTATCTCAGTTTTCCATGGAACGTTAATAAAATTATAGCATTTTAACTACATTTTGAATGTGATTTTAAATATTTTTATCGTGTACGCTATCCGTAAACGCTGGCAAAATAAAATTAGACGGGATTAATGAAAAATTATCTATTTTCATATCACGTGATAATCTCAATTAGTCGGTAATTAGATCAATTTATTTATAATTATTTTAATCGAAGTTGTAACACCAGTACCTATACTTAATGTTATTATTTATAATTGTTTAACCTAAATTTCCTTTTTGAACGAAATCGTGTTCGATCTACGAAATTACAACAAACTATTTAATTGCACGAAAACAAAGTTTACATTACCTATTAAATAAATGTAAATTATAATTATGTAGAAAATTTTAATTGAAAACGTTTCAAGGATGATGTGAAGGAACGCCATTAGTTTCACAATTTTTTTTACAAAATAAATTCTAGGTTTAAATAATATTTAATTTTTGTATTTAAATTTCATATCTAAATAATTAAAATCAATATAAAATTGCCTATAAAATGTATGTAAGTGTGTATGGTAGGTACTCACGTTGATAAAGACGAGTGATTTATTTAAATTTATTTGATGCATTAACAGCAACTAATCAGTAAATAAATTATTTAATCAAGAATAATATAATGTGTAAATACATGCAACGGGTAGTAAAAAGAAAAACAATCACAACGCGAAACAATTTTATCATGACGAAAACGAAAATTAGCGCTTGGGGACGAAATAGATGGAGAAGGAAATTTTGAAAAGAATAATCCGGTTACCTACTACGTAACACTTACTTTTCGAACATATTTTTTAAAACGCCTCCAATGTAATAAACAAAATTTTGTATGCATAAAAATTCCATTAGGTACTTTAGTCCATTTTAATGTTGCTTATACTACACATCTGATATACCACTACCTAATTTATATCAATTACTATGAAAACTGACATAACAAAAATTTATACCACCTTTGCTGTACTTATAAAATTTACATTTCTAAAAGCTGATGTGTGAAACGAAAAATACGTTGGCTAGTTGCACTCTAGGTGGCCTTTTATTTAATATACTTCGACGAGTCGTAATATCCACCTATATGGTTAAAAGCACTATAGTTTACCTAATCGTACTTTTTTTATTATGAATTATTCGTGGCATAATTTTAAATAAAATTGTAAATACATAAATGCGAAATGAAATGCATTAACTTATTTAAAAAAATCTTGCGAAATATATTATGTAACTGCCATTACAATCAAACTAATTTAATTTTAATATTGTAAGCGCAAATTATTTATAATATATTTAGGTGGTAATTAGAACGGCCTAACATCAACTACATTAGCCTATTTATTCCCGGAATAAGTAGTAGTCGAGGTTTCTGTTACCTACATACGTTTTATAAAGCTTTGGTTATAATCATCTTTAGGAAAGGCTACTATTCGCTTAATTTAATTTTAGTAGATATTACCTACATCACCATAGTTATTATTATATTATATTATTAATTCTGACAACGAAAAAGATCAGTTAGGTAATACAGTGTCCGCTAAATAGTCTACACCATATATGGAAAACTTTTTTATTGTTGATTTCTCAACAAAAATTATTTTTGATAAAAGTTGATGCATGATCTAAAACTCAAAATACAAACATCAAAAGTTAAAATTTATCAGTCGTATACGGGATATGTCAGAAAATATAAATTTGACTCAAAAGTAAAACCACCCTTATTTTTGATATTATCGAAAATTGTTATTAAAAAAGTTGTTTAGAATTAAAAACTAAGTTTAAATATGCAACAGCTACGGCTGCTGTATATCTTGAAAAATCGTGTTTTGTTAGTTTTTCCAAATTCAACCTGTTTAATTTAAATTAAATTGAGTTTCTTTTTAAATGTTTCCTTTAGTAGAATGCTGTTGTTTTATGATAAATTAATAATTTACTTGTGGTTATTCCACTAATATGTATTAAAATATTTACACGATCAAACTTTATTTAAATAAGTTTAGTAAATAAATTAGTCTAACACAGCTCATACGATTTTGTTCTCTTTGATTACGTACAAGATGAAATATCAACTTTGCACCAAGAAAATCATAATCAAAATAAAATAAATGGCTAAATTTCAATTCACTAGATTATAAAGAGTATACTATTATCACATGCAGATATACATTTTCAGTGTTACAGAGCGAGTTCGGTTTTTCAAGATAGATAGCTGTGACTGCATATTTAAGCGTAGTATTAAACAACTTTTTTTAATAACAATTTTCGATAGTGTCAAAAATGAGGGCCTTGTCCAATTTTATATTTTCTGACATACCCGGTATGAGACTGATAAATTTTGACTTTTGACGGCCGTGTTTTGGGTTTTAGATCATGAAACAAATTTTATCAAAAATAAAAGTATTTGAAAAACCAATGATAAAATAGTTTTCAATATGGTGCAGACTATTTGGCGAACACTGTAGATATAAGACGTATTTAATTACGACATATGTAAATTAATTTAGGCTTTACCATTTTTAAATTTGAAATTTTACGATTTTATAAGAAACATCGCAACAAGACTTCGCAACAAAATTTCCTTAATATCAATCGCCTTGAAATAAGATAATTTATTTTATTGTTAGTATGCTCGACTTGCGAGGTTTAATTGACGTAACAAGGTTTTAACAGCACTCTGTAGATTATTAAAACCTTGAAATAACCGATTTATTTTAAAATTTAACGGACAATTATCGTCCGCTTATTTACTGCACTATTTATTATTTAGTTGAGATGGAACGCTCGTCTATACAAATGCTTATTGGTATACATGGTATTAATATATTATAATAACTATACAAGGTAGGATATTTGAGTGTTCTAAACACGTTCAACTCTGCGCATGACGTTATCCGGAGAGTAGTAGTACGTAGTAAAGTACGTGTAGAAATTTAAAAGATTACTTATTTTAAATTTCTTTAAAAATCGTCATTTTTGAAATGTGTCGAAAAGATTCTTGAAGTGTTAACAACCGGTAACACAAATGAATTCACTTTAATCTCAATTCAGGATTCATTGCGAGGAAGGCAGAAAAAAGCAGTTATTTGTCAGAGTTACACTGCGCACCTCATGTTTATTATGAGACATAACAATAATTTTAACGCTGAAACTACGTTTTATTATACTTGTAAACAACGTACCCTTACCATCGGTATTCGGAAAATGTCTGACGATCTTATTTACTCACGAGTGACGTCAAACAATATAAGCACATCCGCCTCCATATCTTTCCTTCAGTAGTTATTATACCATCTTAAAAATTGTCCTTTAAAAACGTCAAGTAACCGAGAAATTTGTTGAAGAAGATAATTGCAGTTTTATAACGAATTATACCTACATTAACATACGGCGGAATTACAAAAAGGAATAAGTGCAATTGTTTTGAAAAATCGAGTTCTTGTGTTACAAATATTTGATCTTAATAAAATCAGATGGTGTTCACTTTCATGTATGTAATTACATAATAATTGTTGATTTTGGGCTTCAGCCAAACCTTACGTTAATTAACGCGCTTAATTAAAGGAATTTACTTTAATTGCGAAAGAGATAAATGCGAGGACGCACGGTCTAAAATAACAATAAAAATGAACAAACGGTCAAGACAAAAATGACACGAGCGTTTGGATTAATGCCAAGAGGGATGTAAATACCTAAAAAGAGAAATAATGTTAAATTTCGTCCAACTAATATTAAGTATGAACTGTGCATACTAAACAATTATGGAGAAACGCGTTTAGATGATTTCGTGACTTGCGAGACAGATACTAGACGCTTATTTGATGATCGAACCGTGCTATATTATACAATTTAAGGTTTCGTTAAAAACAAAGTTTACGAGATACGTCGTGATAATACGGTTAATTTAAATATTTACTAAATTTTTTGGGGCGTATTTAAGGATTCTCCGTGGAAATAAAAAATGTCGATTATTTTTTACTTTTAATTGAATTTTAATGGTGATTATGAAGTGATAAAGCACTGCATAAATACACTGATATAATCACATTACACCTTTATCTTTAAAAAGGGTTTTTATAAATCTCAAAAATTTTAATATGTATTAAAAAAGTTGCGAGTTAATAATGAAAAATATTGTTTGACATTTTTTTAAATTACATACCGCAAGCAAATGACGTTTATGTACGTAGTTAATAATAAAGTGGAAAAATAATTTATTTTACTTATATATAAAATTATACTGTAGGTTATAAAGTTAAAAAAAAAAAACGTATACGTAACGATAAATTAAGAAATGTAAAATAAAGTAAAAGACAATTTTAAGCAAAACACCATTTCCTGAAGTAATGTGATGAAGAAAATTAAATTATATTTTCAGAATTTATGGCATTCGTGACAGTTTTACTTTAGGACTAATTCGTGTGTGACATTTTCTATTGCATTTAAAACTTTTAACGCGACACCGCCGCCGGTGGTTTGAATTTTTAAAAGCTTTTTAATACCTAACGTTGCATATTTATGGACTTGTGCATTCAGTTGTAGCAAAATATACAGAAATATCCACCAATATTAACCATTTTGTTTATCTTATGTTGTTGATGAAGATTTTAAAGGTATGTTCAATGAACACGTTGTACTTAGTACCAACAACGCATTTATTAACGTAATCTTTAAATTAAGAATCTACATATAATTATACCATATTTCAAATTATAATGTATCTAACTTTTAAAAACCAGAATCTTAAAAAAGAAAAGTATAAAAAGTTAAAAGTCGATGTGCTATAAATAATTAAATATTTTCCTAAAACAAAATCTGGAGAGTTAATTAAACGCTGACTTTATGTACATTAATTTTGGCAAATCTTCACTGATTATCTCGTTTTTACATAATTGATATTTTTTTTACTTATACATTAGTGAATTACTGTTGATTTTAAAAATTTATTTAGGTGTAGATTTGAAACTTTTTTGTTTAGGCATCGAGATTTTATAAACTTAATAAAATACCCATTACAGGGTTTTTTAAAGTAATTACAGTCTGATCTATTCTATATTTCAATGAGTAATTTTATTCCAACCTATTTTATTACGTTTGATAATCTTAAAACTAAGGTCTTTCTCACTAGTTTGCCTTGTTGTTCTAATAACTTAACTACCCTTACTTATCTTAACTCGCCCCGTATAATATAAAAAATGTGTTTTTTTCAATGCTAGTTAATTTTATATTTAATAAATCATTGACGTACAAATACTATAGGAAACACCGTAAAAACAAAATTGCAAGTAAAATTTGAATTGAAAAAATTTCTAACAAAATAAAAAACACACAATTTAGGAGCTTCTGGAAATATCCAAATCTACAAAAGTTCGCCGTGAAATGTTAAAAATGAATTGTTAAATATAGCTTGTATTGACATAATTACTGGAAATAAAATATTATTTGCTTCCGAGAAATAAAATGGAGACAAGTATAATATTGACTATTCCGGTTGTTGTCTTTAGAGAGTAATTGTGGCCGATCGTCTTAATAAAAGTGAATTCCACTGCAGAAACAACACCGCATTTTAATTTACTAAACTTTTAATTTTCCAACGGAACATCGTCATTTCTTTTTTAGAATAAGGTTCCACAAATTATAAATAAAAATCATGATTTCATTCATGCACGAAATCATGCAATATTAAATTAAAAGAAAAGTACTCATCGTTAGGTATAGATATAACGAAATATAGCGATAATGCCGAAATTATTTCGAAAAAGGGAACAAGATAATTTGTAGGCTGTACTTACATACTTAAGCTTTTAAGTATACTGTTATAACTTGCTAGAAAGATTAAACGCAAAATATTAATAGAACACCTCTACTTCTTTTAAAGGGATATTTTAAAAATTGAAAAAGTGTAGCTTTGTTTAATTTTTGTTATAAGCAGCTCTTTGAAGGATATTAAAAAGCTACTCTGCTAAGAACAATTCGTTTTGCAATCATCGTACATGAGATTTTAGAAATTAATTATTTGACAGCTTTATTATTAAATTTTAATTTGAATGCACCGTTTGTAATAAGGATGATAATATTATTGTGATAAAAATGTTTTAAAGTTTTACGTAATAAATCGTTTTGTTTTTTTTTTAATTCACAGATGAACACTAGGAAAGTTTTAGTATTGGCAGCCTACTTCTTCACGGCACTGTTAGCGGTAGCCATCGCAAGAGATTATTATTCGACAGACAAAAGGGCACAAGGTATTTGTAATATTTATTAATAATTATTGAAAAGTAGATACCTAGTAATCGTTGCTATTTATTGTGAAAATGGTTAAAAAAAAATTCGATATAAGTTTAACAAAAATTAGGAAAAAAATTAACAAACTTAGAAGCAGAAGTTGATGAAGAAAAACTGAGTGGTTTCCTATATAGTCGCCTTTACTTTAAATTTTCGTCTTTTGGATTAAAATGTGTTACGACCTCCTTAGGAATTTGTTTTTGTTTACGCCAATCAGGAACGATAGAAAGATCACCATAATTGCGTGTAAACTTTTAAGTCGCATTGGCGTAAACAGGGCAGATATTAACGAAATGCATTTTCTAGGGAGGTGGTAACAAATTTTAATCCGCAAGATGAAAATTTAAAGTAAAGGAGACTATACCTATTTATGTTTTTAAATAAATAGAAGTTAAACTGATTATTATTAACAAGCAAACCATTTACGTTTCATTAATTGTAAAAGCAACGCAAACTGACGTAATACGACCAATTTTAATTGACCTAATTTTAACAAAATTCCATTCATTATTTTAATCGTTAATTTGTTTGATAAAATCTTTCCATAAAATTTTACAGGTTAGGTGTCTATTTATGCATTATTTGAACTCGTCAAGTGAGGTGTGACAATTTTTGCGTAGGTACCTATTTCTTATTATAAATTCTTCTGTAACGTAATAGATATTCATAAAAAGTTCCCAAGGTGCAATATGTTTTCTTTAACTATTTCTGTAAAAATTCTAAAATATTTTCTAAAGTAATATGACCGTTGCGTACTAAACAATTGCTATTATTTGTTTGTAGTTATATCCACTTTAATTTCTGGTTGCGAAAAATATATAGGTAGGTACTTATAATATTAAAAATTGAAGATAAGGTATGATATTTAACTAATTTTTTTAAATGTTTTATATTAAATATGCCGATTTATCACAACTTACCTATATACCAAATTGCATTCTTTTCGAGAAGGAAGACATTATCACACACTTTTTCAAAATAACTTATTAACGACTCAACTTAAAAACTTGATTCACGTATTGCTGCAGTTAAGGCTAACAAACACACCGCGTCTTACTCAAATTAACATACAAGGTGTTTATTTTTAGAGGCCATAGTCTTAGTTATTTACCATCAACTTTTTTATACTTTTATTACTCTTATAAAAATTAATTTCTTCATAAATGGACAATTTTCGTCATGATATACTTGTAACGACATAACAAAAAATGGCTGCAAACGACTGCAAAATTTGAATGGAAAAAGTAATTCTAAAAGCAAATGTTTAAAATGGACACCATATTAACACGTTCACATGGAACTATTCTACGCAAAAAGTTTAAATTAATCTTTTGAAGTTTTGAAAGCTGATGCTGAAATGTTGCAAAGTGTTCCGTTCAACTTTTTGCACAGATTTCTATGCGAACGTGTTAATGATAATCATTTTGAGCATTTGTTTTAAAAAGAATTTTGCCACAGTCATCTAAATTTTGAAGTTATTTTTTTATGTAATTACAAGTAGGTATGTCATGATGAAAATTACTCATTTCTGGAGAAACCATGCAAGACCAATTGTAATTATTATGATAATTTAAAATGTCATCCCTTGTAAAACAAAGCTCGTGAGTAAACAACACTGTCGCAGAAAAATTTTGGTACATCTCGAGCTGTATGCTGCAGCAATAATAATCCAGGACCGCAGTTAGCACTTGGCATTTCTACATTAATATTTTATGGGCATATGCGTAAATATAGCTCAGCCATATTTTGGATTCTGCTTTATTAGTATCATTTGTTGTCACCGTAATGTCTCTTATTTCAGAGGCACCCTGTATATCTACCGTTTCATTTTACAGACTTTTACAATTGCATACCTAAAGATCTTTCGTGGTAGGTTGGAAATACTTTGATTTCCTTTTGATGTGAAAATTCTAGGATATTTTAATGATACTATTAATGGGATATCTACGTATGTAGTCTGCGGTATCATTATTTCTCCACGTGTTTAATAATCCTCGAGTAATCCCATGGCAATCGGTCTTTTCTTAAAAACATTTTTAGTCAGTAAAATGTCGAATTCTTGTGTATTTATGTTGTGACAGATTTTTGAATGAACAAAATAAAAGAAACGACCTGTGCTTGCAAAAGATTTTTTATAATATATGTAGAAGTACTTTTATCGAAATTTAACGTGACTTTTGTTAATGATTGCAAATGTAATTATGTCCTTAGACATCAATTGACTGCGAACGCAGTCACTGTCCGCGAAAGTGTTAAGGATTAGTTTTTCAATTAGCAACTGTTTTATAATTGCAATAGAAACTATTATTGAAAAAGTTGTGTCTACGATGATTTACTGGTGGATAGAGTTAATTGATGAATGAAAAACTAATCCATATAGTTTTACAATTAAGCGTATTTCGGTGAAACAACTTATATTAATTGACCTACTGATAAAATTAATTTTTAAATAAATATAATGGTAGTTTATGATAACGGTACATAAGTAGGTAATCACGTTTAAAGTTAAATTATATCTTTATACCTATTAAAATAAATAACTGTTTAGTAAACATATTTCCTTAGAACCACTAATTAAATAAGAAATGAAGAGTGTAAGCTCACAAATTTTACATAATACAAAGCAACCTAAAATTTGATAAAAGTCGAAACTTTTACTAATTTATTTTTCTTTTGTAGATAGGCCGTTTATGATGTCATCGAGATACGGAAGAGCAGGAGGAGGAACGAACAGTGCAAACGGCGGAAAGCACGTCGTCGTTGCGCCACGAACTGATAAATTCTTTCTGGCTTCCAGGTAAGATTTTCACATTTTCAAATTGAAGTATTAATTTTAATGGAAATTTATAATTTATTTAAATTCGTTATTTATCAAAAAATCCAACTTTAATTCCCGATTGCGCAAAGCTAATCCTGAGTTATGTATCTTTATGAAATCCGCCCGTGAATGACTTCTTTAAAATATCATTAGATAAATACGTATTTACATAGGCATATGTACATTGATGTTCCACATAAAAATAAATTTTAATGTTATTATCGAGAGTTAGAGTCAAGAGACAAGTCGGTCAAACTCCCTTATAATATTTTGTTATAGATTGATCTTATTTAAATTCTAAATTATTAAAGATCTGTTTATTTTATTTAGGACAAGGCTACATTTTTGTTTTATGCGTTCGATTTTGTTTAATAAGTTCAAGCATTTAATTTGGATTAATCATCCATTTTTGTAGAAATACCTAATTCATTTAAAATTATGATTTTCCATTATCTCAAATATTTAAATATTAATTAATTAATTAACTACATCATAAAATTTAACATGCATGACACAAAAACGTCGCGTCACTTTAAATAGTACCTATAAGTATTTAATTGTTTTATAAGAGTTAGAAGCGATTTTTGTTTCGGAAATTCGGATAACGTGTCTGATTTTCCATATGCGTATGTATACGTTTCTACTACTAATATGTTCTTACATAAAACAGGACCTATTTAAAAGCTAAAAAACAATGAAAAAAATTCACATAACAAATTCAACCTAAAAATAGCTTTAATTGGGAGTTAGAGTTATTTTTATATTACGAAAATGTAAGCATTTGTATATAACAAACTAAACAAAAATAACTATTATACAGGGTGTTTAATTAATAATGCGACATGGACTAACTGAAGAATCCTTGGCCCAAAATATGATAATTTAACCTAAAACACTTAGATAAAATGTGTCTTCTTACTGAGATGCAGGGTATTTTATTTCAAAATTTAAAAAAAATTGTTGCCTATTATTTTGACACTGCTTAATATTTGTTTGTAAAATTTTGCAGAAAGTTTGGGAACATTAAACTGTGAAAAAATAGAGTTTTTAACTATTACAGGGGCAAATGAAGAGTCTCCTCGCTCTAAATTCTACGTCACTGATGGAATCGCCATTTTATTATAATTTTTGAATTCTTCAATGTTTTCTATGTAAATAACGTACTCTTGTTTTATGGCCATAAAGTGAATATTTTTCAAGATATCTGTGTTTGAAAGTAGAACTGCATCAAAGACCTGTATAATTGATTTACGACGAGAATATTCATATTTAAACATTAGGTAAATACGAAATTGATTGTAAGTTTGACGTTAATGTTCAAATCGTTTTTCTTCTGCTTGAACGCACGCATGAACGTATCGATATTCAAAATAAACCAGGAATTGTTCTAATCTATCGACATCATTGTTCTATTCACATAACATTCACCTTAAAAATTCATATTTAGTGGATTTAGACCCGAAGAACAATTTGGCCACGTAATCGATCATCTACGATCAATTAAAATTTAAAGTTTAAATAATGACAAATCCATTCATTTTAAATATAGGTATCTTTGGAAATCAATTAGGAAGAACGTTCTAAAACGTTTCTCTTTCTATAAAGCATTTTGGTATTACGAACATACAATTAGGTGTGCAGGTGCGTACGTAGCAATGATAAAACATCGTATAATAAACAACTGTATATGTTTAGGTAACTTCCACGAATGCAACACAATTTGATATTTGTATGCGTCACTTACCTTTGAAGTTAGTCAAGTAATTACACAATTACTCATACTTGTAACTACCATCGCGGATTAATTAGAGGTCGATATAATTATTAAACTACATTTATTGTAGGAATATTATAAATATTAAAATAATAAATAAAGAATTATTCAACATTTATAATGATTAAAATTGTATCGGTTTACTCTCATTGAAAATAATATTGTAAACGGAAAACTAACTTATTGTTAGTTCAAAACGAAAAAACGAGTTATTTAAATTGAGCCCAATTGTCGTTTATTAATTGGTTGATATGCCGCCCAAAATGATGGACATTTAAAAAAATATTATCGTAGGATTATTAAAATGAGTGACACGAAATCGATAGGCGATTAAATTAAAATAGCTTTGATGGACGGTGTCGTTTTAAATAAATACATACTTTGTGTAATAATACTTTTTAAATTATAACTAATCATACCTAATTAGGTACCTAAGTCAAGTAATAGCAGGTAAATGAAATTAATACAATATTGTACGTATTTAATTAAAATATTTAGTTGATTGTAAATTAAATGTCAAAGATATTTTAAGTCGATCTCATTTTCTCTTCATCTATATTAATCTTAAAATTAAAACTACGCCTCTACTACTTTCGAGTTATTTAGTTAGAAAATTCTTAATATATTTTAATTAATTTAATGATTATTATTTAATGAGATTATTAGTTATATAATTGAAAAAATTAATTCACAACACAAAATTTACCCATAGATTTATGTATCAAAATTATAACACAGCAATTAAATAATTCTCAAACGGTTCCTTCAAGTACATTTGATATTTGCGAGTGAGTTTAATATGCAAATGAAGATTTAAAAATAATAATTGGAATAATCGTTAATTATTATATAATAAAATATTCAACAAGCAGAGATTTATTAATCTATTCATTTAACAAAAACATATTTAACTATATTTCAGAAATTTATCGTTGATACGTGTGATATCTTTTGATTTTTAAAGTTTTTTAAAAACTGTAGCTTTCTATAATTGTTATCATAAAAGTTTCGAACTTCTAAATTTTACTTGATATAGATATTAGTATAAATCAGCTTTATTATTTTAATTATAGTTTAGTTCGCTCATCGAAGTCCCGAAGAATGCATTAGGACGATGCCAAAACGTCGATGTTTGATGTAGTACCTAACTAAATTCTACGATCATCATTACCACGATTGCTATTATAAGTTTGTATTATTTATATAAAAATCGGTTGATGAGAATATCTAATTTAAATAATATAAGAGTACACGCGATCGAAAAGTTCGCCTATTTCACATTACTTTATAAATACATACTGTTGTAAATGTACCTATGACGTAAATGAATAAAGAAAATTTTCATTTTAAAGTTACATCTTCAATAGAATCTCTCAAAAACTACAATGTTATTTTATATGGAAAATAAACTTTATAAATAACTTTTCAGATACGGAAAGAGATCAAGTATCTTGTCTACAGCTCCTTTAACATATCCGATCAATTCTTCACCACTTTGCGGCAATGACGAAAACTTATCGTGCGCTTACACTGGATTTTCCAACCTTTATCACTGTGCTCAAAAGTAAGTCATTATCGATTTTTATTGATAGATAACAATTAGGTAACTCGACGTATAACATCAGAAATGAATCTACAAGAAAAAACGACATATTATAGGTTAATAACGCCATATTTTCGCAAAAGTTGTATTTCACATATTGCACATTTGTATTTCAGCAGGAAATAACGAAATACACGCGTTTTCGTCAAGTTTCGATTTAAAATTTTCGAGAAATCTAGAAAAAAAGACGTGTTATAGTTCAATGTATTTACAAAATTTTGACCCGACACGAAACATTCAGAAAGGTCCAGAATTACCTAAAAAGATGTTTTTCAAGGTTTTATAACAAAAAACGACAGATTAAGCGCGTTTCCGTCGATTTAAACTTTTTGTGAAATCTCGAAAAAATCCATTCAGAAAATTTTTTGGCAAAATTTTGACCGCAAGCTTTTGAGACATAACGTTCAGAACAAGTCGAAAACGATTAGAAAACACGTATTTTAGGTATTTTACGTATTTTTATTACGAAGTGATAAATAATCTCGAAAAAATCTCTTATTATAGTCCAGCGATTTTTTTCAGGCAAAATTTTTACCGCAAGCGTTTGAGCCGTAATGTTCAGAATGAGTCGAAAACGATTAGAAAACTCGCATTTTAGGTATTACGAAGCGATAGATAAGGAACCGCCGGCGTTTAAATAGTTTATAATTCTTTATAATCTCGATAAACTGACGCTATCTAATACGCTTAGAACAGGTCCGGAATTAGTTGAAAACTAGTTTTTCGGGATTAACAATGCAAGAAATGAGAATCTAAGCGCGTTTCCGGCGATTAAAAATTTTTGCTAAATCTCGAAAAAATCCCTTATTATAGTCCAGTGATTTTTTCCGGTAAAATTTTGATGGCAAGCTATTGCGCCCTAACGTTCAGAACAAGTCGAAAACGATTAGAAAACTCGCATTTTAGGTATTACGAAGCGATAGATAAGGAACCGCCGGCGTTTAAATAGTTTATAATTCTTTATAATCTCGATAAACTGACGCTATCTAATACGCTTAGAACAGGTCCGGAATTAGTTGAAAACTAGTTTTTCGGGATTAACAATGCAAGAAATGAGAATCTAAGCGCGTTTTCGGCGATTAAAAATTTTTGCCAAATCTCGAAAAAATCCCTTATTATAGTCCAGCGATTTTTTCCGGTAAAATTTTGATGGCAAGCTATTGCGCCCTAACGTTCAGAACAAGTCGAAAACGATTAGAAAACTCGCATTTTAGGTATTACGAAGCGATAGATAAGGAACTGCCGGCGTTTGAATAGTTCATAACTTTTTATAATCTCGATAAAATGACGCTATCTAATACGCTTAGAACAGGTCCGGAATTAGTTGAAAACTAGTTTTTCGAGATTAACAATGCAAGAAATGGGAATCTAAGCGCGTTTCCGGCGATTAAAATTTTTTGCCAAATCTCGAAAAAATCCCTTATTATAGTCCAGCGATTTTTTTCAGGCAAAATTTTGACCGCAAGCGTTTGAGTCGTAATGTTCAGAACAAGTCGAAAACGATTAGAAAACTCGCATTTTAGGTATTACGAAGCGATAGATAAGGAACCGCCGGCGTTTCAATAGTTTATAATTTTTTATAATCTCGATAAAATGACGCTATCTAATACACATAGAACAGGTCCGGAATTAGATGAAAACTAGTTTTTCGAGATTAACAATGCAAGAAATGAGAATCTAAGCGCGTTTCCGGCGATTAAAATTTTTTGCCAAATCTCGAAAAAAAGGACGTGCACGTCTGTGATTTTGCAAAAATTTTGACACAACTTTAAGTTTTTAAAATATGCTGGAAACTACATAACTAGTCCTTTTTTTTTATGACAAACAATGCAAGAAATGACAAACTGCACGTTTTTAAATAGATTTAAAATTTTTGAGAAAACTCGAAAAAAAGACGTGTTATAATTCATGGTTTTGGCAAAATTTGGACAACCTTAAGATTTGAAAGCAGGCCGGAAACTACTCGCATTTAATTCAGTTTAAAATTTTCGTAAAGTCTGGAAAAAGGTCATCCATGGTTTGGATATAATTTTGGCCTGACCTGAAGTGTTTAATACAAATCCAGACCTACCGGAAATGTCATTTTTTATGTGTAACAAAGCAGGTATTGGCAAATTACATGCGTTTTCGTCGAGTTCAAAATGTTGTGAAATCACAAAAAAAAATCACGCTGTATTTGGTCGATAAAAATTTAATTGCCATTATTTGTTTCTAGGAAGGATGGTACTAGCGGGGAGTTAACGTCATCAAACTAATGGTTACTAGAATTAAACTGGAAGTGATTAGTTTAATAAGTATTATTATTTTAAAAATATTTTATTATGTAAATGATGCAGCTCGCCTTTGGGCTGGGGGCGAGTAGCAACATCCTTGGATCTCTTTCCTATAAATATCGTATACTATCTAAATAAGGTAACTGTATAGATGTGCAATAAACTATTACGTATCGATGTTGTTTTACCTTTCCTTTGGTGTTGATACTTGACTTACGAAGAACACGTAACAATGGAAGAAATTGAAGTAGTACGTTAATAAAACACAAAATCTATACTGGCTAGACTTGCAATTACAATAGTATACGAAACTTGTAGAATATATGACGGTCGTTTATAAATCAGATCCTTTAATCATTCAGAAAGATTGACGTCATCTTAGAAACATACGGGGACAGTTCGAAAAGTTTTCCGACAATTTTATGTCAAAATACTTTGAAGACGACCCCCCCCGTATGTTTCTAAAATGTTAAACTTTTTGAAAGATCCTTGTATATTGTAATACCACCATTTAAAATGTTTCTTAAATTAAAATTTTGACAACCATTGTTTAGAAGAATAAGTATACAGGCTTTATTTAAAATGTTAAATGGGGCCAAACATGAAACGACCTGTTATTAAATCAATCGATACCACCAGTTCTGGTGGATTGTTATAGGAAAAAAATCGTTTTCAATTTTCATAGGCAAGTTCCGTCATTTGATTTTAATATCTAACAGATCGTAAGAAAATTTCAAATTTCAAGTCATTGTAATGAATGTATGTACTGCCAGATATATTTGATATATGTTTATTTTTTGTAAATTGGTAATTAACAAATAAATCATAACATTCTTATAAAACAATTCGAAAATCACAAAATATAGTGTGCGAAAATCTTCCACCTAAACTTGCAAATGATTGAAGCTACCTCACAGATGAGTATGTATAGTCCGGGGCACTCGTGGAAAATAGTTCGTAAAATGAAGAATTCACTAACGCAAGCTAATCAACGTGTGAACTAGAGAAAGATTCCATCGGCTTTCATCATAACATCTTCCTTAACACACAATTTGAATTCGTCGATCGTAAGTTATCTATGATTAGCAGTTGTTAGAAAGAGTCTGTGACTGTTTCTAAAACTGCTGTGAGTTAGTTCAGTGCACCTACAACGATTAATTATTATTTGTAATTATTACTTTCGGAGCAGTTTTTTTAGTTTTCTTTGGAATACTGTCATAACAATTTATTATTAAGTACAATAAGTCCACCTACATACAAACCTTCACGTTACGAACTTTCAAAGATACGAACAAAATTTTAGCGTAATTACAATAATATGGCGCTGGCGAAACTCACACTCTTGCCATTCAGATTAGGCGTTTTCCATAAATACACCGGCATATCGAACCAACTTATCACCTTGGAAAATACAAACTTCTGATTATTTATCATTCACTATCAGCTATTGTACTTTTCAATAAAATTAAAAATTTTGTTTAATATCCAGTTATTTATGATTTTCTAATAAAAAAAATAAAGAAGTGATTAAGTGATTTCTTGAACCATAAGCAACAATTCTTCACCTTGATACACTTTTATTCAACTTACGAACAAATTCGATTTACGTACGCGCTGTCGAAATGGAACTCGTTCGTATGTAGAGGACTTATTGTATAAGCGAATTGCAGTCGTTAAAAAAAATTAAAAATACTTATTCGTTTCCGCCATAAATAATAAAATAACGCTTGAGAACAGCAAGTTCTCCGACTAGTTCTATGTAGAGTAGATTTTGCTTTAACTCACAATCAGTAGTAAGATTGTTTGTTGGTTTCAAATGTTTACTTCAATTTCAATAGGTTTATTATGTACAGTTGAACGCGAACATACAATTTATATTTTAAAATATAAAACCTTATAATAATAAATTATCCACTAGAAGAAGGTAAAAGATGTAGATACTAGTTACTATAATTATTTTGTATTTACGAAATATAAATAACCACTTACATGTACTCCAATTAAATAATAAAACTAAAGCGACTTTAATGTAAAATTTAAAAGTCTTATTATTAGGTAGGTACTATTGCAACACGTTGTAACAATGATTTAAAGTCCCTTTAAACTTAAAGTAATTTTAATGTTAAAAGATTACGAAACTGGTCCTATTAATAGGTGTAACGTCGTACCTACAGCATAAACATTACGATAATAAATCAACACAATCTCCGAATTTTAATAAAAAATTATCTCGCTAATGCCATAAATTTATTAATGTAAACAGAATTAGAGACCGCCAATATTAATTGTTTTCTTTTTAAACTGTGCAACGTTCGTTTAAACAAATTTAATGTATTCTACTCGTTTTCGGGGTTGCGTATACTATACGAAACGCGCAGGATATAGTTATGTGCGTACCTATTTAATTTGAATTATAAAATTCGTGTAGAAAATGTAATTGCCAACGTTCATTAGCATCAGAGATGCAAAACATCTGCGATTTTACATCAAATTTTTAAAAACGTGAAGTCTTGTACGTGAACAGGAACAAAAATATAATTTAAAAAACATAAATATAATTGGACGGACCCCCTAAGTAACCAACTAACATAGAAGTATTTCGAGTAGATAATATTTGTTTGAAAGTTTTTTATTTCTATTAAAATAAGCGCCATACGCCACGTCTTTATAAGATTTCTAATTTGAATGATTTACGCAAATTAAATGAACAACAGCATTTTCTTGTGCAAACTTGAAAAACATCTTCTTTAGACCTAAAAGATCCAAGAACTCATTTTTCGTGAAAATGTCGGTTGTTGGTTCCTCGTCGCATAAGGGGGTCGCCAATTTATATATAAACTATAATCTATCACGTTATTTACGTTACTTGACACTATATTTGACAATATTCGTTCTAAATACATTTGAAGAAAAGTTCCAGTTTCAATTTTAATATTTGTGTTAACAATATAATAAACTCACCCTATAGAAAATTACAATTCTCGAATTAGGCAACGTGAAAATCCTAAAACAAAGAAAAAATAAATGTAGATATTTCGAAACTGTAGAAACGTCTAAAAATTAATTTAATTATGTATTCAAATATAAATAATTATAGTAATGTAATTAATAAAAATGTAGAAATTTTTTTATGTAGATGAAATGATAACAATAAGAGTGAATTGCTCTGTTCTAATTGCAAAATATTATATACATATACTTTCACATTTTAAAATACTTTTATTTCTGTAATTAATTATAAAAAAGATATAGGTAGTACACGAAATGTATTAACACGTATAGTAAAAACAAAATTCGAAGTTTAATTATAAATATATATTTGTAAATTCTCGATTTTTAAGTAATTAAAAAAATTGCTGTGCCCAGTAGGTGTACGTACCAGATAGGTGTAAAGCTGGTACCTACCTATACTTTTAACGAATTATTTAGAAAAATTACTTTAATTGAATGTTAAGATTTTTAAAATTTTAGGTAGTACCTATTTCCGATTAGGTTTTGGTGGCTACCAGAGCGTAACATCTCGGTGATATACGATCGTCCGCCACCTTATAAACATCGCAGTCCAACCCCTTTTCCCTTAAAAACTGGACCCTATCCAGAAGGACGACTTCCTCGCATAAGCTTTGTATCCCCATTTGGAAAGCCATTAAAATTTCCACCAAGAAACATCTATCTTCGTATCCCTTCCATTTATTAAATAGTTTTGTTTTAAAATCATCGTCAATTAATGTTTCTTTAATTTGTACATCTACCGTACAAGATTTGGGCATCAATGTATGTGTATGTTTTAAATTGTTTAAGTATTCTTCAATAGTAAAACCGGATTTTAATTTTCCAGTTTTACGTTTTAAACGTTTTACATCCAAGTGTTCTAAAAATTTACATGCGTTACACAAACCGGAAAGTTATTTAAACGTAAAAGTTAAACTAACATTATTTCGTATTGCAAACATAATTATCCAGATATTTATGTAATACTAGATAAACCAAAATTCATTTAAAGAATATATTAAATATCGTAATTTTTCTACTTTAAATATCTAAACCAATAAAGTGTCGATTAGCGCCAAAAAACCCAACTATATTAACAATTACTTACGCATTGTACTGTAATAATAATACAAAAAAAAAACACTTACTTAATGTCAAAGAAAAAGTTCATTGTGTCTTTCAAAATTAATTTGATTTTTTTCACTTTATGGCTTATTGTTAGCCCTGTTTTTTATATCATAAATATTATTATAATAGTTTTCAATATAAGTATTAAAGATTGCTAGAATTTTAATAGACATAAGAATTTATGTGGAAGGATACTCAATAAACGCGTTTTCTTTGATGCTCAACTTTTAAGTGAAAATTGCCGTCTATAATCCTGATTTATCCGTCACATTTAAATGAGACCAAATAGAATACGAATGCTCTTAAATAATATCGATTTTATTGTAGTTAAGTAACTGTTAAAACGTAGAAGTGCAGTATATGAATCGATACTAAAGGTTGCTAGACGACGTTCTGTATTAACTGTTAGATAGCTTTAATTTTAATAATAATTATTAAATTTTAGTAAAAAGACTTCAAATTGGCAAATAGGTGCAGAACTTACGTTTGTTACAATTGATTAATAATATAATAAAAGTTACTTACTTACTTCTGACCGTGAAATGGTGTCGTGAAATTCACGAGAGGAGCGACTTTCCCCTTCTAAATAACTGGCGCCCAACGTGTGGGTCTATGACGCATATTCAACGACAGTATATTTCAAAAATTGATAATCATCAAAAACACACGAAAATTGAACAACATTATTTACTAAAACTCGGTATTAATTGTAATGGAACTAAAACTTAATATTTAAAAAGGGAAAGTATTTGAATAGGTTTCATTATCGCAATTACCTAAACGTAATTTGTAGGTATCGCAGTTATCTTTACCGGTTCAGAAAACATTTTGTAATGCAAAAGTAAACTAATAGACTAAATTATTCCAACGAAAAATTACCACTATGTATTTACAAATATTTTGTATATAGTTTTGTCACCGTTAGCGTGAAAACATTTTGAAACCGATTTCTACGGTATAGTTGTTGATCTATTTTCACAAAAATAATATGTGATTTTTGCTATAATTCGTGTTATACCAATATGTACACACATATATCTGGATAAATTATCTTATTAAACGATATCAATAAACGTGTAAACGGCACGTGCATGTTAATGATAATAATAATTAAAAAAAACATAATAAAACATACCCTCGTCGGCAACTTCTTGTAAAATAGCTCTAAACATACACATTTTTGAACGTTGCTCGTGACATGTAGACGTTAAAGTTTGCCACGAACTACTTGTTCTTTGACAAGCAAGTCTTAAAAACGGTCTTCGCAAAAACGTTTCTCCATGCACTTCGTCGTATTTACTTTTAAAACAGTTACTAACTGGAAATAATTTGAATTTTTCTTCACAACCCGTGGCAGTCAGTAATTCCAAACGATGATAACAGCAGGGCATAATGGCCAAAGATTTAACAAAGTCTAATTTTGAAAATATATCCAATATCGTCACGCTCAAATCGGCACAGGCATGTAAACCGATTATGCATACGTGATCGTTATTTTCTTCAAAATTCTCAAATTGTTCTTTTAAAAGATTATTTATACTTATCGAGGAATCGCGTGTTATAAAATAGTTAACGTACTTGACAAAATCTTTCGAATTCGGATAAAAATTCTCTTGATTTTTTTTCGCTAATTCGTAATTCTTTTTGTTACCCTCTATTCCCAGAACTTTATAATGGTACTTTTCATGAAGAAGTTGAGATAAATAACCCTAGAAACAATTGTATTAAGGTATAGATTGTTTCTCTTATCGATTAGACATCTCTATTATATTAAAACCCCATGAACTTAGCTTTATATGACTAACAATTTAATTTAGGTGGATATTTTCAAATTAACTCAAACACAGTACCATTTAAAGTACTCGGGTATCTATTAATTTATAATTAATGTAGATAAAATTATGTACATTTAATTCAATATTGATACTTGCGTAAATTTAGTAAACTTACTAAGCCTGCTCCGACATCAACAATTATCGATATTTTTTGATGTACACAAATGTTATGAATAACAGCAGCTAAAGACACGATTTCGTGTGCTTTTTTGGCGCTTATACCGACATTTTTTGGTAATTCTCTAACCGTAAGTTCAAATATATGTGCGTAATTATATATTTTATATCTCAAATTGTTTAATTTTTGCATAAATACTTGCAGACTTTCGGGACATCGTTTCTAAAACAAATCGAAAATTCAGAATTTATTTTAAAACAATTGATAAAACTTACATCTACGATACAGTACGGCAAGACATTCAATTCTTCATTAGTAATATTTTGGAAATAATCGATCCATTCAGGTTCAAAATTTTCAAGGGATTTGTTTATTAGTATATGCGTATTAGGATAATTATAAATCCATTGCTGTTCTTTTAAAAAATGAAGAACTTCCTCTAAATGTTCCAGTAAATTTTTAGGAACAATACCTGTCATCTTCCAATTTTGTACTGTAATTTAAAATGATAAATATGAGAAATGAATTTATAAATCAATAATTAAAACATAGGATATTAGTGATTATTATTCTGCAACACCAAAGGACACCGCATATATATAAAGGATTAGATAGTCATTACCAACGTCGTAACGAGGGCGTGGCAGAAGAGACGCAACTAAGTTTGAGGCTATTTTTGATTTGGGGAGGGGGGGCAAGTTGGGCAGTTGCCACAGGCGCTTCGGCTCGGACGATTCATACCCTACTAGACAACGTTTAGAATGTAATTGTTGCAATAAACATTTCCAAATTCTGGTGTTTACTAGCAACATTTACTATTGCACAAATAACAAATTCAAACAAAAGTCTGTACTTACTTGTTATAGTTAGATGTACTTGTTGCCTAATGTAGTATTAATGTAATACTAATTTAAGTGAACTTATTATTACATTTTACAATAATACCTATAAATACCAGATTGTCAATTATATTTTTAGTTACTTTTAAACTTGGAAAAATGTGTTAATTTTTTTTAAATTAATTTTTAATTAATGTGTTAAAGTTAGTATATCTATATTTCACGTATTTCTTTACTGCGACTTTAGATCCACTTTATCATACAGTTGATTAGACAAATTCTCTGGCACAAAGCTGCTCATTATAATAAAAGAAAAACGAGAGTAGAACGAAAAGTTGCACAACATAAAACTATAAACACAACAAGTGATAAACGCACAAAGTAATAAGAAACACCCATGCAATACTGACGGCGAGCAAAACCTCCCACATTAGCAATGAATACGTTACGGTTATCAAATTACTCTAACAAAAATTACAAACAGTTTTTAAATTGCTGCAAGGTAAAATTTACTTTTTGATAACAATAAAACTAAGTCGATTAAAAAAGGAGTGAACGAAATAGTATTAATAAAAATTAAATAATCAAACATTAATTATTGTTAAAAGTGTAATTATTTTAGGAACCAGATCGCTATTAACAATGTGAAATATTATAGTGATTTTTTATTAAGTATGACCACAATTTACCACAACATACACAATTTTTATTAAACAAAAATTCTATTCGTTATCTACAATAGTCCAAAGTTCACCTGACCTTTTAGTAATATCTAAATTATTTCCTTTAGGTCCTAAAACAACTTTACTAATACACGCATTATTTTTAGTTTCCAAAAATTTTTCAGTTATGTTTTGCAGATCAGCATTATCAACTGTCATGACGGCGGCGCGATGTTGCTGAAGAATATCTGGAGTGATGCCTTTTTCGAATTCATCGCCTCCTTTACTTCCAGGAGGAACTGGTGCATCGATACTTTGAAAAACACCTAATTTTGCTTCTAATAAATCTTGCTGTGTAATATTCCTCAACTCTCTTTGTAACCACGTTGTTGCATTATCAAATACATCTAAAGTTTTTAAACTATGAGGATCTCGATAGCTAAAGAAAGTGAAAACTCCATCAGTTCCAATTCTAGCACCACCTCCGTATGCGCCCTGTTTTTCTCTCAATTCTGGATGCAAATATTTAGAAGAAACAAGTCTAGCTAAAACTTTAAGTTTCGCAAATTCTGAATTTGTATATGGTGCAGTTAAAATGGCCTTGCTGCAGTAATAAACTGGTACATTTAGAATGTGATGTTGGCAATGTGCATTCTCTGCTGCGTCCCATATTTTGCTTAAATTGAACATGTTCTCGTTCGGTTTACCAAATACATTTCCTGGAAGTTGTTCTAGAAACTTTTCAAACGTGGAAAGTATCGTCGGTTTACTTGTCGTAGACAAATTCAAAAAACATCTAAAATAATTATAAATCAAAAAATTGTCTTGCACGTGTTCAAAAATAAAAAATGTACAAACCTCAATTTATTCTTATCAAAAAGTATTTTTGAAATATTGTTAAGTTCCGCTAATATTGCATCGTATCTAGATGTTTTAATTAATCTCTTCATATAAGATATATGCTGTAATCCAGTTAGTAATTCTCTTTGATACGTCGTTCCAGACACTAAACTTCCGGCAGCTTGCATAGCATAAATATGACCAGATTCTGATACACCATGGGTTAAATTCGACATGTACAACTGCACCAATGTTTTAAATCTCTCTACGTCCGTGAATTGGAATAAAGAAAATATTTGTTCCCATAAATTCCACATACTTTCAACATTTTCATCTAAACAATAGCTCGATAATAAAATTCCAGGTTCATAAGAATGCAATTGAAACAAACTGTCAGCGACATGTACATTCAAGCCAAGTCCCGAAGTTTTACGACTCATGATACTATCAAAATCGCGATAGTTTAATTTTTGCGTTCCCATTTTTGTTATTACATAACACAATAATGGAAGCAGCATATGTTGTTCTGCTATCAACTCTATAGTGTTAAGTATACCTTTAAAATATGTTATTCCATTACTATTAACGTAATTAACTTGAGTTGCGACAGGACCAAAACGTAATTTTTCGCAAGGCGTTTTCTCAACTTCGCTATTAATATCTTGTATTTGTAAAGTCGGTAATATATTGGTATTCTGTTTTGAATTCTGTTCGTCTAACAATTCTACAGCTTTAGTATAAATTTCTTGTTTATCCAATAACGACAGAGATTTAATTTTCTCAGAAATTAATTTCTTTTCTAAATATTCTTGTTTCGCCTCATATTCTTTATCAGGAGACATTGTTAAAATTAATTTATGTTTATTATTTTTAAAGTGTTCGATAATAATTTTTTGCAAATATTTTTCATCTTTATTCAGTTCTTGTCTTAATCTATCTATTAGTTCATTCACTTTCAATGCGGCGATGATGTTTCCATTATGATTTAAAATTGGCGTTAATCCAAACAGTAATGACAAACCAAAATTAGAAGTTTCATGTTTAATACTTAGTTCGTATTTATGCAATACAGATTCAATATGTTTCTGTTCAAATCCTTCGGCTATCACTTTATTTATTGTTTCATCAAATAAATTTGTTACTTTATTGAAAGCATCTTTAGTAAGCCCTTGTAAGCCGATTGTAAATACACTGTCTCTCTGTTGAGAGTCATAGCCGTGCACGATGTAAATCCACCAGAAAAATTTGGTTCTATCATAGATTTGTAAAATGGAGAATTTGGACCTTTAACCAATAATTCAGTAACAAAATGCAACAAAAATGTTCCATAAATATCTGTTACATCTGTCATAGCAAGTGAAATACAGAGGGTATTCTGTTTTTCAAAGTGTTCACCTAGATTTTCAAAACGACAAACTATATTTTCTTTCTTAGGCTCTTGCCATCTCTTCTGAGTATTTACCAATGTATGATTTGGTTCTTCATAATCATAGTGCGATAAATACTTGGTATTTAGATACTCCAACGTTGGCAAAATCGGAAAATTTCCATAAGAGTAAAATTTACAATTACTCGGATGGTAATGTTGTTTATGAAATAATTTCAGATCTTCCCATGTTAAAAATGGTATTTTAAGAGGATCTCCACCTGATACAACACCGTATGTATGATCTGGTAGAATTAAATTCTGTAATTTTTGCATTAATATGCTTTCATTTTCTGAAAAGGCGCCTTTCATTTCATTGTAAACCACTCCTTTTATTATTAAATTGGAATTTATATCTTTTGGACTTTCATTTTCAAGTCTCCAGCCTTCCTGCATAAAATCTAAATAATTTAAATTAGGATGAAATACTGCATCCAAATAAATCTTTTGTAAATTACAGTAGTCTGTGTAATTTTGAGTACTAAAAGGATAAATTGTATAATCTGAACCAGTCATGGCATTCATGAAAGTCGCTAAAGAACGATTTAACATTTTAAAAAATGGATCGCGCACTGGAAATATTTGGGAACCGCAAAGAACTATGTGCTCCAGAATATGCGGTAAACCTGTACTGTCCTTCGGCGTCGTGCGAAAATTTATGGAAAAGACGTTGTTATTGTCATTTCTATATAAATGCAAATATCTGGCTTTAGTTCGTTCATGATGTAATTGTACTGCAGTTAAATTAAACACCGATATATTTTCCACATTCTCCACAAAAAAACCATGAACATTTGTTCCGGATTTTAAGTTATCAAGTTGTGAATTGCCATAATCAGAAAGAATTTTAGCGGTAACTGCTTTGGAGGGATTTCTTAAATTTGTTATAAGCCGGAAATGTTGTTTATATTTTGATAGGTTGCGGTTCCACATCTAAAAAAATAGAGCAAATAAAAGTATTTTCAATAATATTTTAAAGATCTTACCTTTATATGGCGAATTTTAAACTAAAATTGCATCACTTGCACAAGTAAACAAATCACAATTTAAACCAAGACAATCCAGGATGACGTATCAGTGCACTTATGTTATTTAAATAATTAGATTAGCAAGGATTTCGTTTAGTTTCAAATTTCAATCAAATGTCAAATATATCTACATGGGACCTATTATAAAATTAAAAAAAAGAAAATGTTTCGCATACTTATAAAACAAGTAAATTTTCGTACCTTGTTTCCAGAAAAATTGAGCACTTATTTATGGATAACTGATTCTCTAATAACAGTAGTTTATGCTTCTAGTGTTTTTACACTAACGTATATTTCCACTTATTGTAATTTACGAAGCAATATTTTGAAATATAACCAGTCACAACAAATTCTTAATAACTCATTTAACCTCACATTTTACGTTTGAAACAGAACCAACACACAAGAGTTAAATTTATGAATGAACCAAGAATACAAATGAATGAATAGAACGACCTTGCGACGTTGCCAAGCCGATGATCAATTTAAACAATATAGGATGTTTCAAAAATAATGGAATAAAGTTCAGTCGTAACTTCTTTTTAAAATAAAGTGCATGATAATTTCTAATCGAGTATGTAAAATTTAAATTACCTATAGTTTTGTTTTGTATTTAAAAAAAAAATCAATTTCAAAATGTTATACTTTTGTAATATCGTTTAAAAATTAACAATAATAATGGCATGTTTTACGATTTAGAGTCTTTAAAATAACGCAAGATAAGATAACGCAATTTGGAACGATAAAAAAAAAGAAGAAAATTGAGAAAATATATCTACTACTATGTGTGTTCCCTTTGTCAAAAGAGAATGAATGAGAAATTAGTTAATAATAGGTAAACTATTGGTAGTAATTTAATTAAAAATACTTACCTGCTGTAATTCTAGAAAAACTATGAAGCTTATAGGGCAGATACCCCAAAAATATTTTGTAATTATACCCTTTAGACCAGCAGTAGTTATTATAAAATCAAGCAATCTCCAATAATAAACTCCATTCACATCTAAATAATCCTCTTCGCTTTTGAACTATGATCTTTGTTTCCATTTTTCCTTATTTATTTCAGATAAAAAATTTCCAGTTTTGTCAATTGTTTTGTAACAAAAATCATATGAAAGACTATAGGTACACTATTGAGACCTTATCTTATCGTTAATCAATAATAAATTACTTACAATTAGGTCAGACTTTTCAATCACTAGTTAACTTTAACCACTAGTCGATCACTACTGAAATAATTATTTCTACGGCAATTGACTGACTTCGGTCAGAGTTAAGTAGCAATTGAAAAACTGTCCCTTAAGGGCCAGTTGCACAACAACCGATCACGACTGAACTTCTGTTAATTGCCATGTTTAGATAATCGTTTCTATGGTGATTGATTGACAATTAGCTTCATTGCAACTAGCCCTAAGTGTATCTTATAATTCTGTGCTCATGGGCAATGAAGGAATAACTCGACTTATTCCAATTTAATATTTTTATATAATTTAATTTACTGTGTATAACAAAAAAATAGTTAAATGAAGGGCTTTACGAATAATGTGTTTTATTATACACACTTAAAATTTTCAATAATTTTGTAACATATTGGAATAACTGACTTATTCCCCTTTGTTACCTGTGATCATAGAATTAGTATTTTGGTAATTTTGTCAAAATTATTTCAGACTAAATAATAAATAAAGTTGCCGAAGTCCTGAAATATATTATATAAAAACGTACAAAATGTTGTATAGAAAATATTACAGCTTATGGTAGTTTTTTAAGATATTGTTATACAAAATTGTAATACAACAACATATAAACATTAGATAATAACTGATAACGCTCTACTTATTTGCATTTCAAAAATACAACAAAAGCTTCCACTTACCAAAATTTATTTTTTATATTCATATACAACAGTTATAAAGCAATTAAATATAAAATACAATATTTATAGTAAATTGCATCTACACAATACTTCTAATTAGATTTAATTTAAAAATACAAAATTTTAATGTATATTTTGATCTAGTATAGAAATCACGATATAAGGCTTAATTTATTGCCATTTATAACCATGTTTTTGTACACTTTATATAAACATGCAGTTAATTTTTTAAAGGATCAAGACTTTCAAGCGAAAAGTCTTCATTTCCAAAACTTATTCCACGACTAAATCCAGTCTAAAAGTTAAAAACTATTATTAGGTATTTATATATTAAAAAATCTAAAAAGTGCTACTTATTTCTCAATAGCAATACCTACCTGCTATTTAATTAAAATGCATGTAACATCGGTATTTACCTTCATTTCTAAAATTCTTTTATCCAGCAATCCAATAGCATTTTCAATGTCTTGCGGCGTTGCAGCATTTCCAAAGTCTCCCATTTCAAATGGATCTGACACTTTGGCACTTAAAAGATTATATAGCACAATTAATTTATTCAATAATGACCGTTAATAAACATATTTAAAGGATATGATCAAGAAATTGCAATCCCTATTCAGTAGTAGGTAATGTAAGATAACACATTATTAAAATCAATAACAAAATATATTGGAAAGTTCTAAAAATACATAAATGTAAGTATATTATAATACAATAAATTTCAGATTTGACGAACATTATTTATAACATTATTTTCATCTCAACATCAGTACCTATTTTAAGCACAGCAATTTGATCATATTAGTAGATTGTGCTTATCGTTAGTTATAATTTTCTTATATCTTTTACAATCTAAAATTTTTGTTTTGGTAAGATTTAAATGCATCAATGATTAAATTAACCTCGATCGATTTTAAAATGTACATAAGCTTACCTATTTGCAGAAGGTGTGATGACAGATTGTGATGCAAAAGGAGGAACACCAAACAAGTCTTGTCCGAAAGTTCGAGATGAATTTTCTACATTATTATTGATATTAGCACGTCGAGCTGCTTTTGGTGGTGGGGCCACTATAAGTTCCACATTTTAATAATAGACTAATAGTAAATATAAATATTCTTACATAAGAATGCGTTAAAAAAATTTCCATTTAAACTAGAGGTATGAGATGTATTATTATGATTGTTTTCGTACGATCTAGGATCAAAATCTTCATTATCTAGATCAAATTCATTGAGTAATAATCCTTCTAATTTAGTTCCAACTGTGGGGACATTTTCAAATTGACGAGGAGGAACCGGTGGGGCCATTCCTATCAATATAAACACAAATCGATAATTTTTCTTTAAAAATACATTTCATCGAATCTTACCATTTATATTGTCACAAGAACTACTGAAGTCTACCAATTGGTGGCTGGTGTTTCCATTCATTTGTTCCGAATTTAAACTAGAAATATCACTGCTTGAACTAGTAGAATTAAGAGGTATTTCGAGTAAGTTCTTTATCTCGTGCTTCCTTAAATACTGATCAAGTTCATGCCTAATTGCATTAAAACGAGAAATTTCTAATAGCCTTTGTTTATATATATTATTTTCTTGTTCTAATCTCTTAATTTTTTGTTGAGTTATCATAGCTCGCCGTTGGGATTCCAAATCTTTTCCAGATGTTTCTAGAAAACGTTTATACGCAAGCTCAAATGCTTGTCCTATTGTTAATGTTATTTCTTCTGCTAATTTATCCGATATAAATACAAAACATTCATGTTTTTCTTCTTGATCGCTATCTGCAAGATAATGAATTATTAAAAATTAAACTTCTAGAATTTGGGCGGTCTATATTTCTAATTAGATTCACTGGTATCATTTGTACTACTATATATATATATATATATTTTTTACTTTTAATTTTATAAAATATTTAATTACCTTGATTATGTTGTTTAGCAATAAATGAAAAAAACTTTTTCTCTCCCTTATCATCAGCACAATAGGATATTTGATGAAGTGGAAATTGATGTAAAATATTGTGAGTTCGTGGTTCTTGAATAGCTACACCATCAATACTAACTGTTAATTCCACTTTCCGTGTTTTGGCACCAGTTTCACTTTTGCGTAATTGCTGCGAAAAACGCAATTTTCGTATGGCTTCTTTAACTACTTCTATTCCTATAAAAACAAAATAAAAGGCATAAAAATAAATAAATTTACGAATTATTTTCTCCTAATTTTATATTAGTACCTAGTATAAAACATTTAATCGGGAACGTCCAAAAATATGAAAACGCAGTTATTTATTACAGCAAACAATACAGACATAATATTTTATTACATACAAACTAGGTATTTATTTTTTCGAAAAAATAAAAACTAAACACCTATTATTTACATTTAACTGTTACCTTTTGAACTGTAGATTTTAAAAAATTTTAGTATGGCGTCACAAATTAATTTTTTAAATAGATCTTTATTAAAAAAAAAAAACGTTTCATTCCGTTTAAAAAATTAAATTACTACAATTGTTAAACAAAATTTCGACAATTCGATAATTTATCTGGGCGTTTACAAGTAGTCTCTTAAACAGTTTGAACATTAATACTTTTATGTTAGAACTAATAATGCGGCTTGGTAAAAATACCTAAGCATAATCCTCCTATTATGAATCAACTTATGATTAAAATTAACTACTTAACTGTCGCCTTTTTCGATAAAAGTAAACAAATATCTAGCGGAATTTCCAATTATTACACACTTAAAAATGTAGACATTTTAAATTCATGTAAATTTTATTTAATTATTCATTATTAAAAATTAAATATGTATTAATAAATGTAAGCAATGCGCAAATTGTTCAATATTCGAACAGAAAAATAAACGGTCGAAGACTTGTAAATGTTACAATTTAGATGTGTAAATAATATACAAACGTTTTAAGTCTATTTACTACATCAATTCGTTTTGCAACAAATCGTATTCTATGTACTTACCTATAATATATTTTAAAGTAAACGAGTATACCTAGTTGCAAATATATTTACACACCTTTAGGTTGATCCACAATAGTGTTTCCCAAAAATTTAACTAAATAGGCGATGTGTCCTTTTTGTAAAGCGTCAGGAGGATGTATCCATTTACGTTCTCCATTACTATTATTATTTTTATTATTATTCCTTCCTTGTGTAGTGTTTTGTGCCCATTTTAATAATGTTGACATTCTGGAACAAAATAATTTTCTGTTAATTTTCGAGGTTCAAACAACTAAAGTTAATCATCAATTTTTCGAATTTGACCGGCTGTGAATAAAAATATTAAAAGAATAGATGTAGTGATAGAAGTGAACTTCTCTCATGATTCGAACAAATCAGCAAGGTAGGTAAATGACCGATTAGATTTTCCCTGACTAATATTTAGTAAATTCCTGACTTTTTCAAGTGTTCCAGAATATCGACGCCCTGTTCAAACAAACTGGCAGGGTCGTTTAATCACGTAAAACTGAACACATTGCCCTATTTTTGCTGTACCTACTGATTTTTCATCACGAGACGTGTAGTACTTATAGAAACAGTTTTTATATTTTTCGGGTTCTTTGGGTTTTACACGAGAACAACGCGCTTATGCGATACGTGTTAAGAGATTCGCAAGATTCTCTTGCGATTTTCGTACGATTCGGTATCCGCTTCACTTGTCCTCGTAGCTCGAAAGCAATTATTTGCTATTAATTCACTTAATTAGCTCTGTTTCAACGATTTCCGATAACTGAATTGCTGAATACAATAAAGTATTTATTACCTACCGATAAAACAGTAGCTAATTTTAATGAATTAAAATAAGTCCTTGATAAAAATCAAGGAATTCAAGGAATATTAAGAATTATTGGAATTGTTTCTTAAAAATTCCGAAATTTACGTAAATTTAGGTAAAACACAACGCAAGGGTGTTAATCTCCCCAGCGCGATGCGTCGTGACGGATGATCGGTTATTTTCAAATATTGTATAACGTTGGTAATATCTGCAAGTGTCCTTATTTCAGGGGCTAAAATTAAGGGTTGGGACTGAAATGTTATGGCCCCGTCCGCAAGAGAGGGGAGAGATATCAAGATTACAGTCGATTATTATTAATTATTAAAATAACGAATTTTTTTACTTTTAATATTACAAATCATAAGTCATTTCTCTTCATGTTATTAAAAAGCGGACAAAATACAACAAAATTTAGATAACCGTAAAATTAAATCTGCTCTCCGTCACTGTCAACAACCGAAATTCTCACTTGCGGATCGAATTCGAATTAATCGATAAATTGAAATTACAGAATTTCACAAAATAATGTGTTAACGATAAAAAAAGGATAATCTTGATCTAAAATGAGATTTTTGCAAAATTCGTAATATCATCCGATGCATAATAAAAATAATCGTAAATAGGTATTTACCTATGTATGTAGGTGCACTTTCTTAAACTTTTGTTTGTAAGTGCTACTCTATTATTAATATTTATTATAAAAATAGATAGATTCCAATTAATATACAGTAATACATTAATTTAGATTACTTGTTCTTAGTAACGAAAATTAGAATAATCTCTATGTTACCGGATATATTAATAAGTATAAAGATAAACAACTATTACTTTTATTATGAAAAGTTAGATTTCACCGACTAAAATTAGAACGTTTGAAAGATCTATATATTGTATAGTTTACGTACAGACGTTACATTATTAACGCAGTAAGTATTGTAGTGGTGTGTTAGGTAATATAATAAGTACTGGATGAAGATGAGGATGAAGTTAGCTCGTTGTTATGTGTGTTATCAGTAAAGTCTCAATAAAATTTAAGCCACTCACTTTATTTTTTTTTATTCGTTCAGATACGTACCAGAAATTGAAATAAAGATAGTTACGAGTACGTACATATTTTAATTTTCTTAAAATAGTTGTCAAGGTCCTATTACAATTTTTATTGTTTATAGATATTTTATAAAATCGAACGTCGATAAATATCGTTTGTAGAGTAGAGAACGTTAAATAACTCCGCTATTATTAGCATATTTATAAAAAGTTGTAGGCGTACCTTACAAATCTTATTAAAAAGTAGCATTTCTAGTTTTTACGTCACTTAAAATTAATGTATCATGAGCATCACTTATTCTCGCCAAACTGAATTTCAGAATATGATCGACAAAATTTTCCATTATTTAACACGAATATTTGAAAAAATGTCTTGCAGTTATTCAGTAATTATAGTGTAGTACTCTTATTCCGATTAATTCGGATCACAGCCCATTCGGATATTCGTAAACAGCAATATCTTTCTGTAGGACGCGCAAGGAATTATCTCGTTTGTCTCATGTTATAATAGCAAATGTTGTAGGTACAGCTTATAAACTATAAATTATAGATTTTCACGTAAAAATACAGTAGAACGAAACGCGCTTTTATTTAAATGAACGAAAAAACTAAAAACGCGTAAATGAATTTAAAAAACCTCGATTTTACTTGGCCATAAAAGTACAAGCGATTCGGATAATTGTAATTCTACTGTGCATGAATTTCAATGTACAGTGCAACCTCGATTTATGCAACTCGTTTTTTTAAAGAGCATTTCGTCAACCGTTTTTGTTTTTGTTTGATATGCCACACCGTATGTTTGTCTCTTATTGTTAGACAAAAGGACCTTGCTCGATAATTGCAAAAACTTCGATGCATAATCTTCGTTTTTATTGGTTACCTAAAACAAGTTTATACTGTAGGGCTTTGATACTATAGGTATAATGATTTTTTTTTATTTATATCGTTTGTATTAGGAATAAAATTTTGATTACCAAGATCTTTAATTAAATTCTTTGAGCCACATAGTTCTAAACATAAAATTAAACAATTTCTAAATAGTAAACATATTCTTCAAAAAAATTTACGTATATATCTCCCTGTTTTGTATTATACAATTAGATTATAAAAATACATAAACAAATAGATTCCATTATTCGAAATAATCGAAATCTATTATTTTAGTAGAAGCAAATTATTCCGAATAAAACTATTAATAGTCAGAAAAAAATCTCTAGAAGTACTAGTTGAATTTAAGCTAAATAAAAGACATCGATTATGCAACGTGTTGTGCAGGCGGAAAAATTTTACAATTAAATTACAGTTTCGTGCATGGCATAATACTTGCAAAAATACACAAACGTTAGACATTGCGAAATTTTAATGAAGCAGAATTATCGTAAAACAAGTTTCTAGATTAGGTATATAGTTTTTTTCCACTCTACTTATTTCGGAAAACGGGAATAGTGAAAATTGTCAATAAAAATTGAGAGTACAAAAAGTTCATTCAGGTTATAAATATATAAACAAGTAGTACCTATATAGTAGAGTTTAATGTAGCCTAGTTTAGTAGGACAAAAGAAAGGAAAAGTCAATAAAGAAGAAATCATAACCGTTTAAAGCAACAACGCAGCCAATGAAACGAACTCTAAATAATAATGAAGTAACACTTTCCCATCTACTACTTATAATTTCACCATTATGAATAAGTGTAAGTATATCGTATAATTATACTTAATATATAAATAGAAACGTGAAAATACAGTGAAAACAATGGGCCGATGCGGATATATAAAAATATATAGTAGTATGTATGCACACTCTATTGACGAATATTAAGAATGCACGAACGAAGAAAATGCGTACCTATACATATTTCTAATGCGTTTGGCTTACGGTGAGTTGTCCCCAATATCAATTAGCCTTCATTGTCTAGTACGTAGGTAACCATTTTAAATAGAAAATGTTGGAACTTGCTAAATATTTATTTTTAATTCAAACGCGTACATACCAAAAGTAATGCCTACTTTCCTTTTATTAAATAACATTTAAAATATCAGCAATAACCTATTCTTGAATATTATTCGAGTGCAACGCATTTGATTTAAATTCTAAATCTGAGAACTAGGTAGGTAGGTATAGAAATTGTTTGTGTATGGTGCAACAATCTCAGACATTTTTTATATTACACCGAAAACAAAGACTGTACATATATACAGCAGTTAAACATAGGACACTCGTACGCGGCTCCTTTGATATACAAAATATGAAAATTTGACCTTGGACATTTAAAATTTGAGGTGTAGATACGACAACTACGCTTATAAATCAGCTGCTTATAAAATGCGAAATGAAGGGAGCTTTTAATAAATTGAAATTTCAAACGCAAGATATTCATATTATTTGTCTATATTATGTTTGTATTATACTGTTTATTATTATTATAATATAAACGGCAGATTAATAACGTCCAAGTTCAAATCAAAACAGTGGAGTAGTCGAATTTATTGGTTATAACGCAACGTTTCGACAGAAACTCTGTCTCCATCAGGTACCGCAACTAAATTGTTAACTAACTGCAATTGGATGAAGCTATAAAATAATATAATAAAATATCCACGAATCGTTTCCTATATCCATGTATTACTGTGTGTCATCCAATTGCAATTAGTTAACAATTTAATGTCTGTACCTGATGAAGACAGATTTTCTGTCGAAACGTTGCATTATAACCAATAAAGGGTATTCATCATCATCACAAGTTTTCCTTCGTCCATTCCTGGATATAGGCCACCCTCATTTCCCTCCATATCTCTCGGTTATGCGCTTCCCTGAACCACATCCGTTCATCTCGTTGGTGGGCGACCTCTGTTTTTTTGCCTAGATACGGCCTTCATTTCAATATAAAGTTAGACCATATCTCATCTGTATATCTTGCGACATGTCCAGCATAATTCTATTTAAGCTCTACTGACTGTTTTTGCAATGTCTTTCACTTTAGTTATTCATCGAATCCAACTATTCCTTTTCCGGTTCTTCAAGGAGATACCGAGCATTTGGCGCTCCATAGCCCTTTGCGTCACCCTAAGCTTATACATGGATTGTTTTGCTAAAGTCCATGTTTGCGATTCATAACTCAATACAGGCAAAACAACATACTGCGAATAGTCGAGTACGTATAGGTATTGGATTTTTTTTTGCTTTTCAAGGTTGTTGTGGGTTTTCCGAATGCGCTCCAGGTCATTATTCTTCTTCTATTTATCTCCAAGGTTTGATTGGTTGAAAGGGTATTAATTTAACCAAATCCGACTACTCGACTGTTGTTTGTTAATATCAACTATACTCAAATATTTTAATATAAAAATAAAATAAAACATACCGGGTCGCGGCCAGCTGATAGTGTAATAGGTAATCAGTTATATATAAAATAAACTCGGTTCGAATCTCGCCTCTGTTTAATTTTTTTTTATTGTTAATTCTCTAATGTTTTACAATAATACGAGTTAATGAATATGATTAAAAAAACTTTTTTCCTTTTCTTTTATGTAATTTAAATATCGTTTTAGTAATTTAAAAATCAATAATTTTTATATCAAATTTGTTTATATTTGGTTATGCATGTGAATATGTAAGTACGTACTGATAAGGGGCGTCAGGTACCTTTGTATCGGGGCGCGGCGTCGACTAAATAATGTTTACAAAGCAACTGTTAAAACAACCATTTCAATAAAAGTAGTCAAAATGATTAAATTTAATTACTTGTCTATGAATTTGGCCCTAATTGTTTATTATTCCATTAATAATTATTATTACATTATATCTTCGTTCCCATATAAACCTTGTGCTCGCTCGTATGTGGAAATGAAAGTATTGTCAAATAAAATTAATTAATCTCAATATTATAAAAAAAGAAATAGGTAGATTAGACTACGATACAAACTATATTATTTAAAAAACTTTATCAAATAATGGAAAATTTGAAAAAAATATTAAAAAATAATTGAGTAGAATGGCCCAAACGTCACCTATTTTTATAATTTCCAATACATTTTATTTGCAATGGCAATGTAATTCAAGGAAATTGGCATAATATTTGTGATTTTTCGACTTCTGGAATGTTATTTTTTATTTATTACTCCCTTAATTATTTCATAGTGAGATAAATAATGGCAAACAAATTTGATGATAAACCATTAGTAAATACCGAATATTATTATTGATAGGAAGACGTGATGTAACAAACATGCATAGAACTTAAGCTTAATTCAAACCTAATAATGTCGGTGGGAAAATAAACGAGATTAGTAAAAGCGCGTTGACAACTACCCATCGCCCATAAATCGATATAACAATAAATCGGTGCTGTCTCTCACTAAACTGTATGTAAACTAATGACACGGCACGTATTTGCTTTATATCTACATAAATTGTTAGATTATATGGTATATGAATAAAATTCATTAGAATGTGCTTAAATAAGGAACGCATACCTACTATGTACGTGAATGAGGAGGTGTTCATTGTTGAGCATTTCATTATTCCATATGAATAAAAACCCACACGTTCTCATCAGTCAACCGATAATTAGTAGCTGTTCTGCATAAATAATTATTCATAACAAAACGGAGTACATACTCATTTCTAAAGTACAGGTGGTATTCTTACTCTTTTTTTAAGCCTCTACTGATTTTTAAAAGGTAAAGTAAAAGGTTTTAGATCGTTCATCTCTTCTTGCATCGCATCAGTCACTTAGTCATTCATTAATTTAAATATACATAAAGAGACAATAAATAATAATAAAGTTAAGGTAACTGAACTGTGCCATAAAATTAAAACGAACCTTTTCATAATTCATCGGAATAATTTGAAATTTGTTTACACATCTATTTAACTTTTTTATGTATAAATGCCATTTTGATATGTGTTCGTTCTCACGTATAAATAAATGTGATCCTTGAACGATTTTGAACTCTATTAAAAAATGAAAATTTTATAACAAAAAGAAATATTTTATTACATTCAATTAACCTTGATAACAAGTTTGGTATTAGCAAAAGTCCATAATTTACATATTTTTGTCATTAAGTTTACAGCGTGAACATAAACATAATATGAATATAATAATGACACTTCCTTGTAAAACCTTTATAACCAGAAATAATAAAATATAAGAATGAAAGAAAGTCGTTCGAAAAAGATAATTTTAAGAATCTGTCTTTCAGGCTACTTACAATGAGAACAAACAATAAAAATTAGTTAATCATTCACCACCGACAATGGGTTAAACGAGCTACAATATAAAATGTTATCAAATTGATAATTTATTACATACGTATGTAGGAACCATCATGTGGCATCTACTTGCGTACAAAATGTTTATGATTTACAGAAAACAATGGGCGCATTCGGCCGGGCTCGACCCTGGAACAGCGGAAAGTAAGCGTTAGGCTCGTTTCACACACATCGATTTTGTTGGTCCGACATGCCGGCTCGATTCGACCGGATCGAAAACAAGTACAACGCTACCTATACCGGTTCCGACTGCCATACGAGTGCCACCCGACCTCCGATCACGATCGGTGTGTACGAAAGCTGCGGTATAGTTGCATGTTTCATTACTTTATCCGAGACAAACCGGGCCGGGTAAACCGAAGCCTGCGAAACGACCCTTACGTTATAATAAGTTGACTATCGGCTGAACGACCTTAAGCTATATTGTGATAAACACATGGTACAACCGATATCATACATCAACTAAAAAAATATAATAAAAAAACGTGAAACGTGGTTCAATTTGAACCGCTGTTTCAGCGCTAAGGCAGCGCTTTCCCGGTTGAATGCGTCCAATTTCACATATTCACATTTTTCAACTACAATTACCAAGAAAAACTTTGTATTGCCACTTCAACGATTTAATGAATTATATTTTGAAAATGAGCGTTCAGTTATTTTCGCGTTTGTGATTTTTTTTTTGAAAAAATATAAATCTTCAATTTTCTACATTAAAAAAAAAGATAATCAAGCGATCGAATCATAAACAGAAACAAAATTGATGACTCATCCCATATTTTTGTACAGAAAGAGCGTTTATTTTTATTATTATTTAATGGGCATCCTATGCAAACTCCTCCATACATAAAACTTGTTTTTGTTTATAAAACTAATTTTATTATTTCGCGGAATGTCTGAATGTTTTTACTATGAAGTGTTTTAAAGATTAAGTAAAAACACATTGTAGATTATAGCTAACGTATGGTGGGGGTTTATTCTAAAATCTATTAATTTTAACGACCCGTTAACGCCGATGAAAAAGTATGAAAATCTCGATTGAGATTGTTTGTAAGGTTTTTTACCAGGTCTCTAAAAATAACAGATTTGCCACAGAATAGAACCCTCTTACATACGAACGAGTTCCGTTTCGAGAGCGCGTTCGCAAGTCGAATTTGTTCGTAAGCTGAACGAAGGCGTACCAAGGCGAAATTTTTTTAATTCTAGTTAGACAACAGTTTCAATATTGTTTTCTTAATTTTTTTATTAAAAAAATCATAAAATAACTAGATAAGTATTAAACATAATTTTAATCTTACTCTGAAAAGTACAATAGTTGGCAATACAATGTAGGAACTGACAGTGAGCGATAAAAACGTGATAAATAATCAGAAGTTTGTATTTTCCAAAGCGATAAGTTAGTTCGGTATTTTTTTTATAATTTTTTAAAAACGTTTTGTAGATGTTATGAGGTGAAATATTAAATAAGTTTTAATTATAAGTTTTTCATCACGTGGAATAAAGTATTCGCTTTTAAAAGTAAAAAAATCTAGTTTGTCATTTTAATTACACATGTACAAAAAGAAAAAGTATTGTAAACGCGTACTTTACACACCGTAAGTATGCAGGTATATGATGTCATCGCACATTTTATAAATAATTACAGAATACTAACATAAGTAATATTTGGTACAGTTACAAATTCTATTGTTCACTATGAATATAATAATTATGATAGAGAAAATTCCTCGTTTGTTACCAAGTTTACTGTTACGAGAAACTTCAATATAAGTATTTATATTCATTGCGGTTATTAAGTTTTTGTACGGTGTGGGACCAATTGCAGAAAACAAATTAAATTGTGGATACCTACTTAACGGTTGATTAATTTGTTATTGTCACGGCAACCGAATATCTTAACAGATAGGAAGCGATTATTAATGGATTAATTACTAAATTGCCTAACCAATCGTTTGTTAAATAGTTATGTGCAACCAGACCATAACTAAATGTTTTAAATAATATGACTTTATCAAAAGCACACGTTATTAACTGTAATTTTTAGATAATCGTTAAATTATTTTTCATTAAAATTTATTTTAATCAACTATGTACATAGATAGTTACCTACTAATATCGTTTATCATAATTGAAGATATACATACATACATAAATATCAAGAATTTTTTAATGTCATTAAACTTTATTATTTTAAATCATTATCTAGAAAAATTATTCAACCAAATTATAAACAAATATTTTCCAAAAATGAACGATAGTATAATGTACGAAGAATATCCCCACGTCTCGTACCAGGCAATGTCTGGTACGAAAACCACGTGTGTTCCGGAATAGACAAAAGCAACTATGTATTGGTAACAGGAGATACTGCGCGGGTCGCTGCGGCCTTGAGATTAAAATGACGTTCAATGTTGTTTAGAGAAGTAATTCCACATTTTATTTTTTTTAAAGTTTATAGGTTCCTAACAAACTTTAATGGGTTACGTTTTGCTTAAAAAAATAAACGAAAATTTGTACCTACTTTTAAAATTAACGACTCTTGTTATGTATTTTTGCGATTTTTGAGTTGTTTGAACTAAGCTTAGAGCTTTTTGGATTCATCAGAGTCTATTTTTTTATTGCTCAATTGATTTTCAAAGCTAAATTTTCTTGTACACATAAATGAAAAGTATTATGGTAATATTGATGGTTACAATAACTTTTATGATTGGTTCATATTTTCAGCGATTTAAAAAAAATTAAAAATCATTATTAAAACATTTAATTAGTTCTTTTAAACAATATTAAACAATCCGACAAAAGTGCTGGATTTTCTTAGGTCGATAGGACTGATTCACCAGATTTAAAGTGAAAAGAAATCATGCATTAGTTAATGCAGTAATTATAATAATATAAATATAACATATGCCTAAACCCAATAGATGGTATGGCATATTAATAAATTAAATTAAAAAAATATATATACATATATTAAACAATTTTACGTAACTACGTAACAACTTCCATATATAACGAACTTTTGTGCTGAATACTGTTCTTTTAAACGAAAATACATAATAAAACTGTTTCTAAATAACAAAGTAAAATGTCTATGCATACCAATAACAAATTTTGTACGTCAAACTAATATAAAATTTTCCAGATAAATGTATGTATTACGCACCTATGAGGGCGCTTTTTTAGCAGCAATATAAGATGAAATTTACAAATCTTCAAAAAGGTCGCATTTAAAAATAAAATACTTCTATTGAATGAATGCTGTACAAATGTTAACATATTTTTAAAAAGTACAAACCTCTCAAAATAATTTCTTAAATTTGTCTAAGTGGGAGTTCTAAAAAAAGGATAAAAATCGCACTAAATCGATTTTTTAAATACTTTAAAACTTTAAGGGATTAAAATTGGCATATATTGTTCTACTGAAAATATTCTGCAAAATTTTGTAAACGAAAATCAGATTTGTGTTGCTAGAAGATTTCTTCGGTCGTTAACTTATCTGCTCTCGACTGTACCAATTATACTATGCACTATGTTTATTAGGCACATAAAAATGGAGTTACTTCGATATTTATTTAATGAAGTCACAGAGATGTCTGCAAATAATTTTCCTTTTCTTATTATTATTTAAAAATATTTACGATAACTGTGTTTCAATTTTGTTAATTAGGTATTTCAATATAAGAATTACAAATGCCATTTAGTTCACAACCATTACGATGTTCATTTATAATATTGTCAAAAATAGGCACCTACACACAATCCTTGAACAAAAATCAAAACTATCACTTATACGTTAGAGAAAATTACCGGTGACATTATAATATCAAAACAAACGTGAGCAGTTCGAAGTAAAAAAGAATCGAACGAGCAAAATTATAATTTTCGATTGAACATTTTCAAAGTTAAAAGACTCACATACTTCATAAGAATTAGAAAAATATGTATTAATCCTCTAAAGGAAATTTTTTTAATGTTACGAATTCGACCAATTTAAACAGGTAATTCAAAAATTCAACCCACAAAACAAGCTTAAAATTGAAATATATAACGCACACGTCTCTGTCGTCTTTAGAGGATTAAAATATAGCCTTTTCAGTGTGTAATAAAATGTTATACCGAGATTACAAATTGTCCCAATAATCTAATTAGTGTAACGTAGCGTAATTTACTTTGTAAACGCTTATGTAGGTATTAGGTAAGCCTTTAATATTATACTAGGTACTACTTGTTAGGTATTATACATACAGAATTATGTATAGCTCCATATTTTTATAAAATTACTAATTACGTAATTCTAAAATACAGAACAATGGAAGTCCTCCTTCTGGAATAACAAAACAACGCTTAAAAGTATGTTTAATTCAAAAAAGGGAGGGTAATTAGTTAAACGTTTTTTACACTTTATTGTTTTATTGCCATTATTAATTCATAAAATTAATCTAGCGACAATAAACATTAATTGCTGATTTAAAAACATCAGGAAATTCCACACGTCCGCCCCACTGTCGCTCACTAATACCCTTGAATAAAAGCTAATACGTCGTCGCAACCAGTATCGCAGATAGGCATACATTTAATATTCGCTTTTGTTTTTGCACAGTTAATTTTTTAATGCCTATATAATAATTAAAATTGTTTTTAATTGTGAAGTAGGTAATTATAAAATAAAGAGTGCGTAGTTATCTATACGAAATTTAAATTGCCCACCTAAAGAACTAAAGCTACGCGCGTATAAATAGAGAATAGAACAATGAAATATACAAGGTGCAACAAAAATCGTGCACCAAAAATGTATTACTTCCCAGCTATGACCGATTTAAATTTTGGTTCGCTATACTAACTAAAAGTAGTTAATTACTGAAATGATTAATACAACAGCTGCTGTTAGCGGCTTGTTCTTATTTGGGTTGTCGCGAATGCGGTGAAAAAAACCATTTATTTTACGTAATACGTCTTCATAATTAATTGAAGGTACGTTGTTAAAGCCGTAAGATTATTCTTTTGAAGAGATGTCAGACGTACATTTGATGTATTAGTTTAGACACGTTAACTGCGAATCTGCCGAAAAATCCAGCTAAAACTGCGAAATATCGACTTGGAACTACGACGAAACTTGGGTAAGCGTGAACGCATTTTTGAATAATGGAACATGTGAGGAAATTATCTCGAAAGTACTTCATATTTTAGATATAACAAGTACGAACATCTGCATGCATGATATCCTTGATGTAAATTTTATTAAAAAACTAAAAGCATTGTTGTTATTTAATTATTTTTTTATTCGACGACTGGTATTCACACTTTCCCCAATAAGTGTATTGTCCATATACATATAGTAAAGTGTTTTTAAATTGAAGGGGGTAAGTGTGAAAATGTAACTATTGCCTCCCTGTCCATGAGTGAGATTTGATAGAATTTCAACGATACTTTCGTTACCGACAATGTCTATGTCATTAACCTGGGGCCAAGCGAAGCTCATTTTGTTGCATAAAAAAGTACTTTCACATTTTCCCCGATGAAATGTTCACACTAACCCCCAATTAAAAAATATTAGGGGCAAGTGTGACATAGTATTTTCAAACAAAGATATGGTTTCATGGAACATGCGTTACGCTACAACGTATTACCAATGAGAAATCAATAAATAAACATCACTTCCCTTAATAATTGCTATTCATTTTCAATTTTCAAAGAAAACACGCTGAACTCGCCGACATCAGCACAACACAAAAGTAAATTCAACAGGTTATAACGCGTGTGAAAATGGTCGTAATATAAGCATCTTTAAATGACGTTACGGTCGAATTTCTCGTGGCAATTTTAAATATGTTCACACTTAACACCCCCGAATCACACTTACCCAGATTTACCCTTATACCTTCTGTTAAATTCATCATTCTAACTCCTACTTATTTGAATTTAACATTTTCGGCTACATATTGTTTATAAGCTCCCATCATTTCGCTGCTTTAAAACAACTTAATTGCACTAAAAATTTTTTCTATTTTAATCGTGCGTACAAATACTGCAAGATCTAAAGGTTACAGTGTTTAAGTAGCTCCTAACAAAAATAACGGTGCTGTGCGTTTTTTTTTTAACAACTACATATTAGGTAGATATATGATTAATAATTCTTTTAAAAATACGAAGCTAGGATAAATGTAGTTGATGAAAGAATTATGTGGGCAGTACAAAATTTATCACGTAACAAATTGAAAATATTTATTCCAGAAATTTTACGAAAACCAATTATTTCGGTTAACTGGCTACGTTAACTACTCTAGTTGAAATATGCACATAATATAATAATCGAGACATTTGCCGATTATTATCTATTCTTATTGCTACAAACTAATAGGTAGAGTACGTCATGAATTAGAAAATACGTGTAGCTACTAAAAAACATTGGATGTAAATATCAATCAGCTTATCAGCTGGAGTAACGAGTTTAACGTTCTGAAGGTAAACAGCCGATTACGTAACAATGCCCTTTCATATTACCACACGAATTTTAAATCATTCGTTTATTAAAAGAAGCTACGTTAGAATAAATGCTTATAACTGATCACGTTATACAGGTTGACAATTTTATACTACCTACTGTACAGTGTGTTCACAATTTCGTTGTATTTGCAAGGTAATATCTGTTATTACAAAATGATAGGGAGTTGAGGATTCCACATTGTTGTCTTTTCATTCGATGGTCAAATCAAAAATTACGTGACACCATTTGATTTCGCGTTTTAACCGAAAATCGATTTTTTGATTATTTTAAAATATATACATATATATCGCTCTGTGTTTAAAATTTAAAATATTTTATCAATGTGCTTGATATATTTTTTCACTATAGAATTCGGTGGCGTACTTAGTTGTTTTTTTTTCTATATGGTACTGTTTTTGAGTTATAACACAAACTTGTATTTTTTTAAATGGTAACTATTATCGTTTTGGCATCATTATAATGAGCGTTTCTTAAACTCTTCAAAAATATACAACTCAATATATTTATTTTATAATATTACGTAATTATTAAGAATTAAACAAAATTGATTAAAGTTAACATCAACACGGCCATGAAAACAGAATACTATAAATATTAAAAAATCAGTAATTGCTATTGATAACAAATTTTAAGTGACAGTGATTTTAAGTTAATTTTAAATAATAAGTGTGTAATAGATAATAAACATAGCCAGTCCTTTGACGTACCTAGTTCAGATTGATTCTTCGAAGTTTATTCCTACGTATGTTTTCGTACTTCGTTCACTTCAGCGGTAAAGTTAAATTTACATCATAATTTCGAATCAAAGTTCAACTAGCAGTCTAATAGTAAACTACATAAATTTATTAATAACTCATAACGGCTAATTACAGTAGACTTTTTATACTGATTTATACTTCGAAAAGAATTTTGTTATCCATCTCTATCACTTACTTAATTACCAGCATAAATGCCTTCGTAATCGATGCATCTCTATCATAAACTCATATTTTCTCATTCCCGGTCTGCGCTACTTGAAAGACTAGCTATGTTGGTCAAGAAATAAATAAACGTAACATTTTTTTTATGTTTAAAGTCGTTTAATTTAAAAAATTGATTTTTTGTAGGTTTTCCATTTTCCATTAGTTTTTGTTATTTTCATAGTTGGTGCCAATAGTTTAGTAAATTTTACCCAACCCCTAATAATTACGCTATCTTTTAAAATACATACATTAAGTTAAATATTTTCGAAAACCTTAAGAAACGTCGGTCGATTTGATTGGTTAACGAACTCGTCCTTTGTTTTCGTAAAGACAATAAGCTGTTCAAATTTCAGCCTCCTACGATCAAAATTGCCACCGGAATCGCAAGTAATAATTCAACGGAAGATGACGGAAAAAGGATGACAAAAAAAGGTAGAAAATACAAAGAAAAATTTACAAGTTTCTAATTTTTTTTTATAATATGTTACAGGCAAGTGGCAGTCCCAACGGCCGCTGTATTAGTTTGCATTTTACGTAAATATTAAAAAATACATATTTCAGGATTTTATTTTTTAACGTTTTTTTTGTTTTTTTTTAATTTCTCTTATTTTGAGAACTTTTACCTTATTGACTCTCAATAAAGTGTGGCGTGGACGATGTCAACATGTCATAGAATTTTGGCCCTTTGATACTATGTAATTAAAATGTTATTAGTCGTTTCTAGTAATAGCGAAACTTTAGGTTTGATCTGCTGAATAAATAATAAAAGTGATTTTTTTTATAAACGTCTTTATTTCAAAATTAAAAAAATGGATTTTCGCGAATATCTCGCTTCTTATGAGTTGAAGGCCAATGTAGGTTATTATGAAAGTTGTAGATCTCTCAAAAATTCTCTACGAAAAAGGTCTTAGGTCTAAAAAACATTTGTCAAATAGAATGAACCGTTTTCGAGACACAAAGCCATCAAAGTATCAAATTTACGTTGCATCCGTACATTCGTATCTTCCTTGGATGTAGAATGCAAGGCGCGATTTTTTTTTACATGATTTCTCCAGTAGGAGTATTCATGTTCTGTCCAAAAATTATAATTTATTGAATTAACTTCTCAATATCGTAAAAACGCGACCTACTTGTTAAAAATGTTGTATGTGAGAATAGATAGCGGAGTAAGGCATTTAAATGATTAAATGTCGACAATATTGAAATTGAAAGTTTAACAAAAACAAAAAGGCATGCTATTATAGAAATATATGAAAGTTACTTGCATATCTTCAATAATGTATAAACGGGCAAAAAATATAATGGAAGGGTGTCGATAAGCATTAATAAATCGTTTACTTATTATTTTCTACACAATAACTTATTTAGAACAAAACAATACCTAAATATTGTTACACTCGAATATAGGTAAGTAGGTATACGTTATTCACGATAGGTTCCAATGCACGTCATGCATAAAAAGTTACTATATTGTACATTTGTAATATTCAGTTTTAAATTTTGAACATAGCATATTCTACCGACGATTTACCTGCACGCTTATGACACGGTAAAAAAGTCTACAATCTAATAGTACATACTGTAAAAATGCGAAGTTTTATTGTTGACGAGATTAAAACTTATCGCGAATAACGTACAGGTAAGTCATCAACGACATTTGCTGAAACATCACATTTGTTACATTATTAGTATTCCAGCATTGAATTAAATACCGTTTAGTTCAAAAACCATTTAGGTGTGTACATGATGTTTACGGGGTTATATGGAATGTTTGCGTTTTAATATATTTATAATACAACTGGTTATACTTAGTCCTATAGATTCTAGAATCTAAATTATCAATTTGTGAATTAAAAATTCATAACTTTCTTATGAAAAGCGACATGCGTTCAATGATCAATTCAGTTATGATGAGTTATTTCTATATGCTAGTAAGAATTTTATTATCATGGCATGATAATGACAATTACTAATACAAACCAACACCAAACTAGTTTAGAACGTAAATAATGTATAGGGTATATTTAAATCCACATTGCCACCTCACAACGAGTTGTCGTTATCAAAGTTACCGTCATCTATTTGAATTTTAAATTATCTTTATACACTTTGACGTTATTGCCTACATATCTATTTGTAGTTATTTCATAATGTACATCTTAGAATTGTAATTTAAAATACTCGATTAAAAATAAATTAACCAAAAATCAAAACGGATAAAAGATAAATAATTAGGACACGTGAAAGGAACAAGGAAATGCCATCCTAAATTATATTTCCTACTTTTAAAAAGCAAAATACGCTTGGTCTTCACACGGGGATAAAAATACAGGGCAACTGCTCTTTCGCTCGTTGTTTTCAATAGCTGAACAATTATTTGGTAATCATCTTGAATTGATGTCATTCGTATCAAAATATCTACGTAAATATTCATAACGCCAATATTTTCGAAAATACACAATTTGCACAAGTTATGTCTTTACGGTAGTTCCGCTTTGAAAGAATAGAGGTATATATTGCGCCTTGTCTACATTTTCCCAGCAGAATGTGCATTAAGGATGAACGAAAGTTCAATGTTTCTCATTTTATTAAGAATTTAATCACAGTCTCCGTAGTATATTCATAATTTCAAATAAGTTTAATTTTTTTTTTAATTTAAAGATGCACCCTTTACCCAATAATCGTTAAATGCACCTGTTTGACATATTCATTTAAATTTATATTACAACGAATAGTGATAACCAATTCCCTTTACGAATTACAATTCTTATTACGTTAATAGCGGTGACGCATTACTTATATTAAAAAATGATGGTCTGCATGTGCACTTTTTAACCAACCATATCAACGCAATTTCAACAGAGATTTAAAAACTGCTCATCTGCATCGGGCCAGAACTGCATGACAATAAAAATAAATCGAAACGACTAAACCTGAACACGAAAAAGTTTCATATCGGTACAGTCGTGTGCGAAATTAACGTCGCTAATCGCGAACATTATGCGGGCGCACGCGATACAAGTTCAACTTTGTATTTGCAATTCGTCCCAATCGTCGTAAGTATTTTTCGTTGATTTGTTTATTGTACCGCGTATTGCCCGTACAATGCTTTTGATTTCCGACATTAATTTTGTACCCGACCGAACCTAAGTATGTTCGTTCAGAATTTAATTTATGAATAAACGATACTGTTCAATATTCTTTTATATTTTAATACAATAACAATGTTTGTTTTTGTACGTTTGGTATTCGGAAAACAAAAAGGTGTTTATAAATTTTACCTGCAAGGACATTATTTACCGTTCTATGTACCTAGGCATTCGTGCTTAAAAAAATAAATTGTGCATTAATAATCGCGATAACATCTCAATTAAAATGCAATTAAAAATTAAATAAAATCTCGCCTTTTAAGGCCACTCGGTTTCAACATAAACGACACACCGGAACTAACAGAAGATTTAAAGTAGGTATGCAAAATTTGTTGTAAATGACAATAAAATGTACAATACAGGTAACGTCGACCTGTATAATAACTGCGTTCAATACCGAATTTAATAGTGAGGCATTTTCAACTTACAGAGTTACAGTCAGAGTTCCATAAAGCTTATTGTTAGATTATTTGTTTGCATTAATGGCCATTTCACTGATCACTCAAATATTCAAATATTTATTTGATCAGTGATGATGCAAACAAACAAATAAACACTTCAATAAGTCTTGTTTAAGTTACTATGATTTTTCTTTAGATGCGATTGTTTCCATATTTTTTACCAATTGAAGGAATTAGAGCTTAGGAATTATTAGGAAATCGCCCCAATGCATTTTTAACTTAACTTTGTTTAGCAATAAAACAATCCACTTGATTATTCCGATTTTTGTGTCGTTCATAATCGAGAGAAAAAACCATTGTGAACAACAGTCGAGATTGTTTTAATTCTAAAACCACCCAAGTGCACTTATGCAAGGGAACACGGGCAATTGGAAAATTTAGAAACTCGATAGGTTTGTGAAGTTCCTCGAAATAAGAAGGCTATCTCACGTTATTGGTCTCATTATCTCGCAAACTATCAAAGATATTTAAAAAAGTTAAGACACGATTTGAACTAAATTAAGAGTTCTAAAAGATAGTGCTAATGTATACAACAAAGAAAATTGTCGAAAAAAAATTTTCCAAGTGTCATATTCTAGTGTTTAAGTGCTCTATTTTTTTCAAAAAATAAAGGACAAACAAAAATTTTCGGTTTTTTTTGGTAGTATTAATTTTTGTAACCCTACGAAATAAATTACATTATCAAATTTAAGTTGAAAGCACAGAATAATTTATAAACCAAAAAAGAGTTTTCGTTATTTACAATTAGGTGGTTTCAGTTCTAACCCCTTCTTCAATTAATGACCGTCGGCACCGCTACATACCGATTAAATATTTAAGTCCTGTTTAACTTGTTGATTTTCTCTAAATACGGTTGTGTTTCCATAGAAACTTCAAACTTAACCAAGGGTTAAATTATTAAGTTTTGTGTCGGTGAAATGGTCATAAGTACAATATAAATCGCCTTGACAAATAATTATAATGCTATCGGTGCGAATTAAAATCATTTATACTAACCTGTTTAATCAAACCTCAAGCAAATATATTTTCAGCCAAAATTAATTTAACCCTCTATTGCCATATTACACAGATGGAGTACCTATGTACATACATTTATATTTATTCGTCTCATCATAAGCATGTTATATGAATCTTAAATTTTGTTCGTTTCATTGCCCACCGTTTTATTGCAAAATGCATTTTTAAAATTTTTTTCGATGTGCAGTTGCCACTGTTGTTTGATCATATCAAATTCAAATTCAAAACTGTACATATGATCAGCAAAAGTTGGAAACGATAAAACGAAACTGAATTATTCTAATCCGAATGACGATTTAAATTGATAAAACGTTACAAAACCAAATTAAAAAAAACTGATAGGCTCCGTTATCTACTATACAAATCTACCACATAACTGCCGCATTTCACTGTTACTGATGTCTACTTGCGCTGCGTGAAACGTCCAATTATTTTTATTTAGTATATCTATCGTTAATTAAATAACAAAATGGTAAACCGTTGATGCGAGCATTGCAAATAACGAATAAAAATAACTTTGAAAAGTTACTTGTTAGGAAACAACAACTTGATGCGTAAATATAGGTAGTCAATAAAAAGAGTACACTAACACGTATACGTTTTGATGAGGAAAGTAGCATTTCTATAGAGAAATTTTGTCATGACCGAACACCTGTACGTGTAATACGATTGCGGATTTAAAAAACTTCTGTTAATATTAAGGTCAAAATCAACGTTTTGCTTATCATTACGTTTTTCGCTCGACTTGATTTACATGTCGAGTTCCCCGGGTCACGAAGAAGCTCTCTATACAAGGATGAGCAAAACGTCGACACTGATTATTTAGACAACGAAGTAAAAAAGATATGTAATTCATTAAATAAATGGTGTTTATGACAAACCAAAAAATAAATGCATCGATTAAATATTAATTGACGCATTAACTATATCTACTATTTACCATCAAATAACTTCTGCAAATATGGTAGAATTAGGAAAATAGTTGCACATTTGTTGCGGCGTGTACGTAAATGATTCGTCTTTATCGACGGTTTTCGCTGTTAAAAATAAAAACGTTATTTCATTTAGCGATCGAATAAATTATAAAAGGGATCGTTTAAGTGTATAAGTACCTACAGGGTGCGCCCAAGAAATTTCCGAAATTATTTTTTACCGCCCAAGCGAAGCGCGAGCGGGCGGCCTCTCCTGTCGGAATTGGTGGTGGGGGTTCTCAGGCAACAGGGAAAAATATTCAGTTGCCCCCAAAACGTCGGATAGTGTGGATTGCTTGTACAGTGAGACCCTGTTTGGGTGACGCGTCACGACTCACGATCACAAGTTTTGCGTTAAACTTGGAAAGACTGCTGGTGAAACTTTACAAATGCTTCGGACAGCTTACGGGGACGAAGCAATGAGTGGTCCCGAGCAGGACGACCGAGTTCAGCGACAGCCGATGAAAATGTGGACCGAGTGCGAGCCTTGTTGAACTCTGACCGTCGGTTAGGCGTGCGATTGATTGCTCAAGAGTTAAATCTTTCCAAATCCAGTGTACACACCATTATTAGTGATCATTTGAACATGCGAAAAGTCTGTGCAAAGTTGGTACCCAAGGTGTTAAGCCACACATGCCTTCTCGTGACTGAGCTGTTGATCAAGTACGGTGTGACAACGCTTCCCCAATCCCCCTATAGTCCGGATGTGGCTCCAAGCGACTTCTACCTGTTCCCCAAGCTGAAAAGAACACTCAAGGGAACTCACTTTGGGATCACTGATGCGGTTCAAAAGGCTGTGACGAATCAACTCAACAGCATGTCAGAAAACGACTTCAAGGGCGCGTATGAAGATTGGAAAATTCGGTGGCAGACGTACTACGATGCCGATGGGGACTACTTTTAAGAATTTTGAACAGTTGTACGCTTTATTTGCAATAAATCGTGTTTTATAGCCTCATTCCGGAAACTTCTTGGACGCACCCTGTATACGTATTTTGTTTGTTTCTTGGTCTCCCCTCCATTATATCAAACTTAAATCCACGCGATTTTCATTCATGAAGATTTCTAAAAGATTGTGCATATTGAATAAACCTCGTCGTCAATGGAGGATTTGAAAAATAACATTTTCGAATTAAAATTCTGAAAGTGGCGGGTGGTTTCCGTCAACGTTTAGATATAATATATTATGTATAGTAGACAGTGGTTGCTGTTCGATCTTATGTTAAAAAAAGTTTTACGTATAGAATGAAAAATCTAGATTTTAAGAATTGTTTTTTAGTAAAAACGACGGTTTTTTGTTCGTTTGTGACGGGCAAGACGGCACTTATAAGTTGGGTCAAATTTGTCACATGAAACAATGAACGAGGTAAGAAAATGGACATATTTAATGAGCAAAAAACTGTCAAAAACTGTTTTTTACTTTACTTTAGCGATGTTGTAGGTATGTAAGTATCAAAAATTTGGGCTTTATTATTAAATATCAAGAATTTTAAGTACAGCTTTATTTGAGAACGCAAACTACTAACACGTAGGGCGCTAGGAAAGTTTTGTCACACAGTGTCAGTAAGCAATAAATTCGTATCGTATATTTTTTTCCAAAAGAAGCATTTCTATTTGTACCTGCATGCATCGTTTCACAGAAATAGGTTTAGTCTATGCTCGGCAGTGAATTTATTAACAAAGTGTGATGTTGAATTTGGCAAAACGCGACTGCAGAGTGATTATCGCTTACAACGTTAAGCGAGGATTAAGGGCAAAACAATGTCACGACAAGATTATTAGAGAAATGTCCGTCTGTGAGGACCATAGAACTGCGGTAACAAAATTTCCAATGTGGTAATTTTGAAGTCGAGGACGAGTCTGGTTTAGGACGACCAGCAGACGTCGTTACTGTTAAAAATCATCAATGCTGTAAAGAAATTGGTGAACGCAAATCGTCACACTACATACCGGCACATTGAGGGTATGTTGAAGATTAACTTATCAGCTATACACAATATTCTACATAGTAACCTTCGTCTAGCAAAAGTCCTGTACTCTGCGAGTACCTCACAATCTAAACATGGCTTTTGCACCGTGACAATACCTTCAGCACGTCGCGCACAATAAACGTCACAGTTTGTAAAAGAATTTGAGCTAAAGTTATTAGAACACTTCAGTCCCGACCTTGCCCCTTTTGACTTTGGCCTATTTCCATTTCTCAAAAAACGGCTGAAAGGACGTCGCTTTTCGAACGACGAGGAGCTAATTGCCGCTTGGGACGAAACATGCGGTGCAATATCTTTAGCAAAGTGGCAGGCAGATATTTGATAACTGGTTTATGCGTACGTTGAAATGTATTAATTGAAGTGGAAAATATTTTGAAAAAACTTTTCTAGCGCCCTACGTATCGGCACTAAAGAATTTCCAATGGTCGTTTATTAGGTAAGCCATTTATAGTCAAAATAATGAAACGGTACAAATCGTGGTGCTCCTTATTAAAATACACGTCAACGAAATGTTTTGGTGATTTGAATAGATTTTTGTTTTGTACGCCATTATCTACTGGCCGAGAAGTAACGAGCAAAAAATTGCGTTATTTCTTATTTTAATAGTCTGCATTCAAAAACAGCAGTTCATATAGAATAACAATTTTCGGCCTTTTTCTTATCGCAAACCTGTATGAGTGCCTTTATTTGTCTATAGACTTTAGATTGTTAAATTTTTAACAAAAACAAGAAGACCGGAAGGATTATCTAAAAATTTGAATGCAAGATGTCATTGAAAATCTAATTGTAAGAGGCTTTATATAATAATACATAGGTACTTCGGTTAATTATCAGTTATTAAATAACGCACATGTTTAAATCACACATTATTCGTGTAATGGGATGGGTTTTAATAGTCACTATTCACGTACATACATCTGTAGGGGAACAATCGAGAGAATAATTAACATCTGCTCATCTACAACCTTTTTTTTAAATTGTTACGTAACGAAATGAGAGAGTTGCAAATAAATTATCGATAGTTTTAGTGTTTTTGGGAGTATCTTCGAATCTCGAAGTCGCCTCTCACTTACGTAACTTGAAACTGTATAATTATACTTATAGACAAACAAATGTAATCTCAGAAAAAGTGGAAGTTATTATTTGTTATCAAAACACGTAATTTGATTGCCGCCCATTATCAGTTAACAAACAGGAACTGAACACAGAAGAACGCTTTCAAATAATAAAAGAGATAATTTACAAACGAAAAATTTTACAATATTCAACTTTTTGAACTTACGTTATGGGCGTGTTAAATTTCTAGGTCGTTTTAGAATACTTGTACGTATATGTTATGTTAGATACACTTTATCAGTAGGTACCTGCATTGTGTGAACTGTTAAAGCTCTATAAAACGCACCTTTCTAAATAAACAATAACCACAATAAAAGCGTGACAAAATTCTATCTTGCATGTACCTATAGAAAGTCAAGCAACAAGTAATTTCCTTTTACGTAGGTACACCTTTGATACAGAGAACGGTATGGAATTTTTATATGCATTAACTGTTAGTGAATTCAAAGGAAGTATAAATGACCGCAAATAGATGATCATTCACCTGAATAAACGACTAATTTTAACGCAAAAACGTAATTATCGAGAACATATTGAATTGGCATATAGAAAACAAAATAAATCACATTAAAATTGCAAATTAACGATAATAAGCACTTACTTTCGGTCGTTACTTTATTTAAAACTAAATCGAATTAACTAGCGACACAAATTTCTCGACCTCTCTGCAACAGACAAACGCGAAACACAAAACACGACTGAATCAACGAGCCACCCACTTCCTTTTAGAAAACAGGTTGGTTACTTTACTGCCACCTGCAGACTAAACTCGAAGCACACGGAAGAAGATTCAAAACGTATCGTACCTGCGAAGGCGCTTAAATTACCCGCCAATTTAATTATTTGATTAGTACTTACTCTAATACTTAATATTAAAAACTAGATAATAGCAACGCGATAGCTTATTTATTTCTATGCATAGGTGTAAATGGTAATAAACTACCCAAATATAACTGTACTTATTAAGAGAACTACATTACAAGTACATATATATTTTTGGAGCTGAAATCTAATTTTAGTTCGTCTCGAACAAAATAATTCTGCGAAACATGCCTAGTTATATGCTCGAAAAACGATGTTTAACTGTACTCGCATGTTTAGAAACCAGTCTTTCAATTCTTCGATATTACTTATGTTATTTTTATATCTCATTTACCAATTATCTACTTTTCTCTAGTTTTAAGAAGTCTAATTACTCTTTTTAGTGGATATATTATAGTACCTAATATATACATTATGTTGATAAAATGTATTCTAAACTTACATATGCATAATTAGGTAGATACTATATGTTCCTATTCTATTTTTAAAATTCCAATTATAGCTATGTATTTACTTTTATAATGTACTTAGTATATAATTAAGATTTAATTTACTTATTATGTCGTATTAGTGAATTTATGTACCTACTTATTGATCTTTTTCAAAGCAATTTATTTAATTTCGTTTTGTTATTCGTATAAGTTTGAATTTGTTTTGTGAACACCGCTCAATTACCGATTTTCATAAACAAATGAATATTAATTCATTGACGCTAGTATGAAAAAACGAAATTACCATTTATTAATAATTTTTTATGGAACAAGTACTGGTCGAAAGTGTTAGTTTGTTTTCCTTCTTTCATATTTTAATGTTTTTGTATAAATGATGTTAATGAGCACCTACTACTGGTTATGTTTATTGTAAAATTTACATTTCTTTATTAATAAAATTATTGTTACCTGCTTATTTCCAAGAAATCAGGTTTTTATTGCAAGATCGCGTATTTTCCAACTAATAAAAATTTTTAAATTGAATAAAATATAAACTACAAACAACGAATCAAAGCTGCTTTTCATTTTTATCACGAGTTTGCGTGTAAACTTACACCTATTTCGAGAACTCCGACAATTTCACATACGCCCCATTTAAATGAGTTAGTATAATATGAACATTTGAATAAAATTAAGAAAAAAATAATATACAATCTATATAAGTTTCTTTAATTGAACAATATCTACAGAGCATCATTTACTTACTTTTTTACAATCATATTGCTTTATAGTTTAGACTAGATTCTACTACCACAGATAAAAGCATTAGCAGGTTTTAGTTTTTTAAACTGAACTTGTTTGCTATCAACATTCGTTTATTTGTCAAATTTAGTTTATCGAATTACCCAATTACAAAAATTAAAATAAATAAAATGCGATAACAAACAAGCGCTCTATCAAAATTAAAAAGGCATACATTTCATTTAATAATTCTATTTGTACTGCAAAAAACTGATGATGTAATTCTGATATGATACTAATCCCTATTCTATTATGTAATGGCTTTTCTACTTTGAGTAAAATAATAAGACTTGAACTAATTCGCTTTAAAATATACAAATGTTACAAAAATAATAATAAACCACTTAAGAATGCGGCATTTCAATAATTTAACAAAATTAAATACCCATCGTTTATATTTTCTAAAATACTGAAAAGATTAATACTTTCTTTTCATGTTACTTTGTACAATATTTTATTAATATAATTAAGTTTAACCATTGTTATGTTTTCCAGGTGAACTATATCAAACATTTGTGTACCTTTAAGTTAAATCACAAGTCTATAAAACAATTTTAAAGCACTTAACACTTTCGTACACAGTATACAAGTAATGTCAAATAATGCTAATAGTGCTAATGGTAACGTTGTGAAATTTTGGGAAAACAATGTCGTAAAGTTTGAAATTTTGACCAGTTTCTTACCGATGCGATTATTGCATTAAAAAAGTTTTCCGAATTCTTCACATAATTGACATATTTTGAGATTTATATAATACTGATATCAACGGCCGGATATATATAACAGCCAAATAAATTTATACATCGATTAATAGAAATGTGCTTTACAATATGTTATGGACAAAGGACTTGTTATTTCAAGTATGAGCAAAATTTGTACTAGTATTATGTTGGCAGCAAGAATGCATATTGAATTCCTACTTTCTGTTGAAATTTCATTTGCGATATTTTAATATGTACATATTTTAACTGTATTTAAGAAAAAATGATGCAAAATAAGACAAGGAATTGATAAAAATTGAATTATGCATTTTATTAAAGTGATCTATGGTTATTAACACTCCCACGTATTCAAATATTTTTTACAATGAAGTGTTTTCGAGCTAATAGAAATCTTGAATCTGCCAATATCACATTAATTTTACCGCCTATAACAATTTTACGCCCTTATCCCAAAAGAAGATAATGTTATATTTTTATGTTTGTTTCACCTGGAAAATATCTTTAATTTTGATCGGATTTAAACTGAAAACTAAGACATGGAAAGAAAATGTGTACTAACCATAACACTATCAGCGTGCCTTATAATTGAATTGATAACTAACCAGAAATAAATAATAACACGAGCATTAACATCCTAGCCAATATTCTAAAAGTATTTAAATGACTAGAATATGTTATTGTGTGTATTCATCGAAATGACTTATTGTTAGTAAGAAACGTCCATTTCTAATTAAAGTTCTTTTACATGATTGAATGTAAGGATTGTATTTTATTGCATTTAATTACTGCTACTAATTTAACTTGGAATATATTGGAAAAAATTAATCGATAATGTTAAAGAAATTAAAAGTTATAAATATGAACTTGGTTGTAATTGTTATGCAAAATACTAATAAAATCATAAATAAAAATAGCTAAATATTAGTGCACTATTTACCTAATACATACTATAATAACGAATTACTGATATTAATCTGTACTATTTTAAAATTCTGATGGAATGTAAAAACATACTCCAACCGTGTAAAATCAAATGCTTATAAATTAGCGTTGACTAGAAGTGGAAGGTAATACAATATTTGAAATTGTAGATCCTAATACTTGTTCACATACTTGACCCAAATCTTTATCCAACATTAAAGAATTGATTTGATCTTCGGTAAGCATGTCGACGCTAAAAATAATAATTCTCAAAAATAATCCAGTAGGTAGTACGTAATTGCTTATTAATTATCTACCTTGCCAAACTTTCTGTATCCGACGAGTCTTCTTCTGCCGTAAGATATGTTATTGTTCTTTCCAAAGGGCTAGGTAATTTTTTGGGTCCCGTTTTACCTTTGTCTTCGGTTATCCCAAGTTTCGGTTCGCTATTTCTTCTTTCGCTTAACGAACTTATATTGAGCATCATCATTCCTTGAGAAAATATTTCCTTCACTTTTTCACTGGTAGGGCCTAATATATTATCTAAACTTTGACGACGACCTTAAAATGTAACCGTCGATAATTTTAGGGTAAACTTAACTCATTAGAAAATTACTGTTATTGAGGCTCTCCATGTCTTGTTTTGCGGACGATCTCGATATCCAATTAGATATTGTTGCGTCCAATTTCATTTTGGATTTTATAGAACTAAATTCGTGCTCAATTTTTGGGTTTGGTAAAGTTTTCTGTCTTATTAATTTAGGTTTTTCCTCGTCTTTATCTACGTCCATTTTTTGATAAGGTATATCCTCTTCTGGACTAGATACGTCCAAGTTAATTTCTGTCCATTCGTTTGAACGACTTTGAAGAACTCCGGAATTCCTTATGGAATCAGATTTTTCGCTTTTAGATATGGTCGAAACTGGAGAAATGTTGTTTTCTACATTTACAGTTTTGTATCCATCGACTACTTCCATTTTTGTACTCGCGGGACTCATAACATAATTAAGTTTTTTGGGAAGACTTTTATATTCCTCGGATAAATCGCTTAAATCATCTGAAAGTGTATCGTCATATGTTTTTTGTGTATTTATATTAGTCACAGTTGCAGTAACTAAATGGGATTTATTGCGAGATCGATGGATTTCATCTGATATTTGTTCAAGATTACGTAAAGCATCGGCGTAAGTAAGTTTAGACGTGGAAACTAACGATTCGAGATTTTGAACTTTTTGCTTTTGTTGTTCCAACATATGATTAAATTGTGCTTTCATTTCAAAATAAGGCCTACAAAAAAGTGCGATTTGTAGCTACTAATGATTATTAAATGTAAATAAATAAATATTTTAGTAAATAGTAAATTAAAAAGCAATCTACCAACAACAAGCATATTACAATCTAACAATAGATTATATGATATTCAATAGTAAGTGTTAATGGATTTGTAACTTTATTGGTTTTATAAATTTCTGAAGTTTTTAGAATAATCTCTTATTTTTTAAAAGGGCAAATTAATTTTTTTTAGTAAATACCTAAACAAACTGAATTGTATCTATTGTAATTATGAGTATTTTAAAATATAGTGCAACATATATTATTACAGTTGAGGGGTCCAATGCATAAACCGGTTAAGTCCGATTTTGAGGCAAAATGAATTAGGTGCATATTCCTATGCAAATACCAGTTCTTTAACTCAAACAATATCAAGACTAGAGTGTATTTAGTGGTTGCCTATTGTTTACTATTATACAATAACTGGACAAGTTCAGGAGTTTAAGTTTAAGTAGTCTTGCTATAAAATGTTTTGCTTTCCCTCGACATTTTGATCAAATGGACTTAACCGGTTTATGCGGTAGACCTTTCATTTGTGAAATGAGTTATTTACAATAATAAGATTTATAAAGACACATCCATGCATTATTTTTGATAAATACTATTGCAAATATATGCGGAGACCTTAATATAGATAAAATAGCCATATAATAAAATTAAAATCAATTACTTACAAAAAAATTAAATCATGTTGATATGCTAAACTATTCATAATCATAAGAGTTCTCCGTATGGTCAAACTAAATAAAAGAAATTAATAAAAAAAAGAAGCTAATTTTGTAATAAAGTCAATCTGACCTGCTTTTAGCTATAGCGCGTTTTAAATCTTTCTGCAAAGACTGAACTTTAGCATTAGTGGCTTCATGTTTTACACAAGCAATCCTATGTTCCTGTCCAGCTATACCTCGTTCTCTTTCGGCGTCGTTCACCCTTTGTGTGGCATGATTTAACATTTCTTGCCATGCAGGGTCTACAAGTATAATTTTATTATAAATATATATATATATGTGCTTATAAATGCAAACCTAGCGTTCGTCCTCCTAAACCTTGCTCCGCTAAGTATACCATTTCTCGTGCTGCACTGTGAGCGCTATTTGCACGTTCAAATCTCATAGCAGCAATTTGGGTTTGTTTCAAGGCTTCGTTAGGCACAAAATCGTGCTTCATAATACGGCTTTGCCCTTTCGACGCACATCCCTAATTTTAATCGTAGCGCATCAACTTTTGCCGTGCTCTCGCATAATAACAATCGGAACGCAGCCCGCGATTCGTCTAACTCTACTTCCAGTCTGTTTATTTCGTCAGTGGCATTATTTAATCGTTCTAATTCTATTTGTACCCTGGGATCTACTGTATCAACGTATTCAGCACCATTTTCACACATTATAATACAACTACTTGTTAAATTCGTATTGTCACGTTGATATTGGTGGTTATCATTTATATTATTGCTATTTTGGTTAAAACTTACTATTTATTTGGTTCATTTTAGTTTAAAAGTAAATAAAATTATGCAACTATTATGTTTTGGCAAACATCAACAAATTGTCAAAAGCGATAACATAAAACTACACCACGGTAGTATTAATAGTAAAAGTTCCCATATATTTTTATGCATAATTATTTTACTAGTAATGTATTTTTATTGTAGTACTTTGCATTATTAAACGTAGAAATAATTATAATCAAAATAAATTGTTATCGAGATTACTCACAATCAACGGTATGGATACAACATAAATACCATGGTGGAAAATTATTAAATTAAAAGTGACCTTCATATTAGTGTTTTATACCATTGGTTACAGATACCGATATTATCACGTAATATACCGGATGAGGCAAAAGCATGTACCTCTTTCAGGCTTATAAAAAGTTTATTTAAATGATAACAATTTGCGTCTATTTAACAGTTATTTTGTAAATATTTGTAGCCACTAATTATCTTTTAATGAGTAAATAGAAAACATAATTTATAGGCAACACACTATACATTTTAGGGCTGGTTTTACAACTATGTCCTATTGAAGAAGTCTGGCGACACGTCACCAATAAAAGATTATTAGATGATGATGTTTAACATAGTGTTGTCGTATTCTTACAATTTTAATAAATTGTAATCTTTCTTTATACTACCTAACAGGTACAAGTAAATAATTTATAGAATATATCACTTTCCAAACTTTAAACCGAATTACAAACATGCACAACACATTAGCACTATTTGAACTTTAGAAGCAACTCAAAGTGCTCCGGGCTAGCGTAAATTATACCGAATTGTGGTTTTAATTGAACGTACAAATTCGAAATTTTAGAAAGCACCTAAATTCTGAAAAGACATGTCTGTAAAAAATAAAAGATTGTTTTCTCCGCAGAAAATATGACATAAAGAAAGTGAAGAGGTTTTTGGACTACCTTGTTAAGAGCTTGAAATGTTAGGAAAAATTGTGGGCGCAAATGATAGTGTGCAAGTTGGGCGCGAATAATTAATTAAAGAAAGGAATGATCGAAAGTTCGAATTAAAAACGTGGCGAGCGAATTTTTTTAGCACTATCTAGAGTTTGCGCTAATAGTTGTTTCGCTAACTTCGCGCATTCAGTTATAATTGGTAAGTCTACATCTAAAAGGTCGAAAATTTTTCTTTAAATTTAATTCTAAAACATATTGTTTGAGATGAAATTTAACCCTTTATTGTTCAATTTTTTATGGTCTAAAGATATTCTATATGTTGCTTTACGACATGATCGATAAAAGATTAAATATGTATCGAACAAAATTAAAATTTTAATTGACATTTATTATTTTGATCCAATATTTATTGTATAAACCATACTACTTATAAACAATAAACATATTTTGTATGTAGTATCTATTTACTGAGAAATCACTGACGATAATTTCAAACAATAGCTACAGAAAATTTATATCTGGCAAGTAAACCCTGAGATTATCACATACCTAGCGCAACAATACAAAAATTAATTAAATAATTAATTAAAAATTATTGCGGAGACGCAAGATAATTATCTAAATTGCAGTTGTTGAATTTAATAATAATGAAAATAAATACATTATTTCTATTAATAATATAAATTTTAAGGTGGAAATAACATTAAAAACTAAATGCACGTAGACGTCACCTATTGATAAAACGATTTTATTTTAATAGCCCAGTAAAATTAAATTTTAATCATAAAAAAATTATTAACAAGCTGGATTTTTGTGTGGACTTTTATTTTTATGTTTTGAACTAACAATAAATCTCAAAAGTGTCCATGAATAGAAACTACAAATTTTTCGAACAAAAAAGGTTATTATTATTGACTTTTTTCGTAGAATCAACGGTTTCAAAGATATAGGCTGCGTGATGTCTGAAAGAAAATACCTACATAAAAGTCAATGGGCTACGTATGTGTGTTCCTTATACGCTCTGACTTAACATATATATTTGTCATCCCACTGGTCAAAATATAGATAGGATTTTGATTCGAAGAAACCACCCCTTCTGTTCGGGGAGGCAGAAGTAAAAAAAAAATATGTCTCGACAGATATGGACTGGAAGAATTCTAAGTAGAAGGAGAAAACACCGAGGAAACTGATAGAGAAAACAATGAAGCTGCAGAAGAAGTAGAGGAAACTTCAGAAGTTGAGGAAGAGATAATATATAGCAGATAATTATCAAATAAGCAATGAAGCTCGTTAAATGTTAAGTTTTTGTGAATCAGTATTAACAATAACACGAATATACTATAGAATGTAGATTAGGCCCACTGAAGATACCACATAAAAAAATGCGCCTAGTACTCAACTCTCGTACGGTGGTGCGGAAAGGAATGTATTTTTTCTTCCAACTACAGACATTGCCACTTTGTCACTTTTGATTTACTCTAAAACAATTCATTATATGAAACAAGTCAAAGGACCTTTTTTTGTAACAAATTTTACGAGCTACAATTTCGATAAAAACCATTTTTTCGAAAAATCGATAGTTTCCAAAATCATTACAAAAAAAACTGAATTTTACCTCGCCTTTCGCCACCTATAACAATTTTTGCGGACATGCTATCGAAGGGGACTTTTGAGGTTTAGTTCAAAACATAATAATAAAGGTCTATATAAGAGTCAGCTTGTTAATAATTTTTTTATAATTTTCTCCTTTTATGGACTAATTTTACTGGACATATAAAATATATTTTTATATTTTGAATGCGTAACTTAAACCTTTAAACAATTAGATATTATTCTTTAATCGTGACAGTTAAGTACTGAAAAAAATAATACCTATAAAATTGTTGTTCAGTTAAAAAGTTATTGTTAGTTAAGAAATGTGACGTTTGCTGCCAAATTGGTTCCATAGGACCAACACAGAAACTGTTACCATACGTGCTGTTCCTAGTAATGATAAGTATATTGTTTTCCTTTTTTGCTTAATTTTGTATTATTAATTGAATTTATATACGATATAATAATTTTTATGTACAAATACGGTTACATCGAATAATAAGACTGTTTTAAAAATATTTTATTGGTAGTTAACGTGTTAAAAAGTATAATACTTATACGACGCTGTTCATATCTCGAAGAAAATGTAAAGTTTTATTTTTAACATTAAATATTGTAAAATATATTTTTTCCGAGATCTGATTTTTATGAGTGTTTATTTAAACAATATAGTTTTAAATGCGCATTTATATGAAAATATATTAACGTGGTTAGGTATGAATCTTATTAGGTATTAACTATTAAAAAGTAAAAATAAAGGTCATTAAAAAGTAAAAAGTAGTAACTTTTGACTGTTTGATTTTTAGGTGCCTGACCTTGACAATAAATGATTGGAGATTTAAGACGGAAAGCTCCAAGTTCTAGGCCACACTTTCACATACTTTCTTCGGTGCGCTCGCACCACATTGTCTTACGTTCTTACAAGGAAACTTTCTTTATATACAAAAGAAATTGTCGGCGTATTTATGTGTTTTATGTTACGAAATTTAAAACAAGGTGAAATGGGTAGCGTTTTATTGTTTTTAAACACCCTACCTTCTAATTATTAATTTGCAATTTCACGGATGATTTAAAATAATTAATTTCTACATACCATAATTTATTGTCATACATGTAATGGGTAGGCAACGCCGTAACGAGGGTATTATGAAGCGTCTGACGCGATATAAGTATCTATAACCTTCACCTCCCCTGACCCGACATTGACAAAAATTTAATAACTCTTTTGTAATATGAAATAGCTGATGACTTTGATACAGCCTATTTATTTATTTTTAGTTTTTACATTTTTATGCTTCAAACCTAGATAGTTGCGCTCGTGACGGGCGCCTCTTTCGTCACGTCGCGTCGCCGTTGTTAAAATAGTTCATTCAGGTAGATACCTAAATAATAAATAATATAGGTAATATGAGAGAAACGGGTTTTCACAGGTTACACCGCGAGCGCCCCAATTTTTAATTATCTTCATCTAGGCATATCGACCGATTCCTCTGTATGTTAACAATTTAATTTTTGGTTTTTCAAAAAAAAAATACAGATCTTTAGCACAAATTTCGTAGCAAGTAAAAGCGAGTCATTATAGTATTTAAATGTAAGTATGTTGTCGGAGATAGTGATATGACACAAGTACAAGTATGACACGAAACAGTGAATTTTGAATTTTTTATAGACGTTCAAGTAAATAATCAAATCTTTAATATCTTATATAAAAATAAGTTGTAGAATTTTAAAAATGCGATGGTTTTATACTTACAATAATTAAATACACACACACACACACACACACACACACATATATATATATATATATATATATATATATATATATATATATATATAAGCCAACACTCGTATATTTTTCGGGTTCGTCGTCCACACGATCGTTGAAATCTCCAGCGATTATAGTTGTTCGAGTTGTTTATTTTGATAATAGCAAAGTTTAATGTCTTAATTTAATAATTACAGTACTATAAAGTGCTATAGATCGTAATGTTTACGGTGTTAAAATAGTTAATTCAGGTGAATAAAGGTAAATAAAGAATATGTCAATGAAACGAGTTTTCATAAATATAAATTTATAGCTAATGTTGTTAATCGTCCACAAAATGTCAAATCGTTTTACATCGCGAGAATACTTATTGTATAGGTTTTAATAAAATTGATATTGGCACGATTGCTTTTAAACGTTCGTTAATCTCAATCTTTAATTATTATCTTCAACTACAGCCGACACCTGTATCTTAACAAATTAATTCTTAGTTTTTTTCAAAAAACAAAAACACTTCTCTTGCACAAATTTCCTGGCAAGTAAAAGCGAGTCACTAAAGTATGTTGTGGGAGATGATATTTTGTATAGGTATGACACTAAAGTAGTTTTAGTTAACTTTCATACTTATACCTATAGGTCCCAGGTTATCTAGGTACTTAAAATGTAATGATTTCCTTGCCAATTTTTACACATACGACGAACTTCTAGAACAACTTTTAAATTTAACATCTAGACGATTATGTAATATTTTTAAATCATTTTAATTTAGCGAAGTTAACACTTAAGGCACAATAGAAGTAAATGTAGTACATCTAACTATTTTAATTCACTAAATATTTTTGAATATAGAAAACATCATTATCGATTTTGGCTGTACTGTGTTAAAAGTATTTTGTAAACTTCTTTAGACCGTAAGGTAACTATCGACGCATAATAGAAAATGAAATAATTTGTATTACGCAAAGCATTGATGACATGTTACGCGCAATAACTTTCTTGCGCTACTACACAAAATCATTAAATTAATAGGTGACCACATTGTAAACATCTTTAATTAATCCTACGTACCTAACTATACCTATATGTATATATTTTATGTTATTTTTAGCATTTGGTTATTATTAATTAATTTTATTTTGAAAATAGTCATTTTTTTTATAAAACTCTGTATAAACCTATCAAAATTAATCTACTCTATTTTTGCGTCTTCAAGACACAGATATTTACCTAGATATCTCCTAGATATTTTCTTTTAGTTACAGCGATTTCAAATAATTTTTTTATATAGAAAAAAATGTAATTACATATGAGATGCGTTGACTTACGATGATTGTTTAATAAAAGAAAATTGTTGGTTTCCAAAAGAATTAGAAAGATATAAGAGAAAGAGTGAAAATCAAAAGCGTTAGATATAGTAGTTGAACTATCTGATTTGTTACCTTCCCCAACCACAATGTAATCAAACTAGAAAAATATTGCAGGTTTAAATTTTCACGTTTATAAACTCGTTTGCTCCGTCTGAACTTTCACGCGGGTAAGTCTAAGAAAATTTAATCTATCAGCTTAATGGCGTCGAAAGAATTTTAAAATTTAATTAGGTTTATGCTAAATTAATTGTAGTTTTAATCATTTATTATATCCCGAAAGCTGTCAATTTTATTGGGTAAACTGCGCGAAGCTGTTTTTTTTTGCAAAATTTTGCTTATAATTAGAAAATATTTGCGAGACTTAATAATTCACGATAAAAGTCCGAGATCAAAAGTAAATAAAAAACTTGCCAAACTTTGGCACACGACCTTACGATTAGATTTTATTGACATCTGATAAGTCGCATGTTTCGAGTAAAATTAAAAAATGCACCAAACGTTAAAAGTGAAAATATAAAATAATGTATAGCTAGGTAATTGCATAATTATAGGTAACACAACAATATACCTACTTATTACGTAAAATCATAAATCTTTTAGTTAATCACACTTATTCATCACTGTTTGTTTTAAACGATAGCCAGATTTAAGATTGGAGAATTTAATAGTTTTATTTACCTACAAATTAATTTTTATGTGCAAATAATGTATTTAACAATAAGAAAATAATTTGTAAGTGAAGCAGAATAGGTGACTGTATTAATTATTGTAAACAGAACTCGACGTTTACATCGGTTTCGTTGACGAAAGTTATTTAGAAATTACTAAAGTACCCATTCATATATTGGCATTATTAAAATGAAAAATATTACGAAAACAATACTGAAAACAAAATTATTAAAGTCTAATTTAAAACAGTAAAGTCATAATGTCACACATATTTTACAATAAATTGACTTAACAATTAACACGTAAGAGAAAACGACTAACATGCATAAATCGCCGACAACAATTTGTTTACATATTAGAAAGTGAAGGTAATATACGTTTTAAAAGCAAAAAAAAAACCTAAGTGTATATACTGTGTGAAATTTGTCGAATAAATGATATTTTAATTCCTTATATTTATTATAAGTTAAAAATCTTGCGATAGTTTAGTAGGTTAAAAATTATAAATTTTAGCACATTTTTAAATGAGGCTAATAATGGAAAAAATCGTGACAAGTTCGACCGTTACCCAGTCTAACAAAATGAAAACGTCTATAAACAATTAAAAAAATTTTGAGAGCGCGTCTGCTCTAAGAATTCCGTGCATGAAATTATGACATTAAATTTAGTTGCCTCGTTTAACAGTATCCAGTATTAAATGTAAATTATTATTTATGTATAAACATATAATATATGTATATTCAACAAGTAACTAAACGATTCATTTATTTTTAATTTATAACTTTTTATAATTTGAAAATTGACATGAATATTCAACATTTTTATAATATATTAGATACCTACTGCATTTTAGATTTAATAATAATAAATTGCTCCCAAATTATATTGTAAAACGTATTTCGATAAAGTAAAAGTGAAAACAAATAGAGAAACTACTTAATTAGGTAGGCGTAGGTAAATGGTATACCTACCTCTAGATATGTGTAAATGACAATTGTAATCCAAACTAATGTGAGTACAGTCGGGTGCAAAATTAATGTCGCAAAACAAGAGCATTGGACGGGCAATACACGGCACAATGAACGAATCTACGAAAAGCACTTACGATGATTGAGTCGAAATGCAAATACAAAGTTGCCGTTTTAAATATTCTGTTCATAATTTATACGTTGTATCGTGTGTGCCTGCGCAATGCTCGCGATTAGCGCCATTAATTTTGCACCCGACTGTACCTATTACATTATCCCATAATAAGTAGATAATGATAGTATCTAACAAAGCGTATTCCATTAAAACTATGAAAATAAGACATTAATTTATCGTTAAACACAATAAAATGGAAATAAAACACACAAATTGTATAGTTTAAAAAAAAGAAACATTTAACTTATTGTTAATATTTTTTCCATACTATTATAGGAAACTACCATACATTTGGAGGTTGAATATTTATAGTGTTAATTAGTAGTTCTAAAAAGAAACGATAAATGTGACAAATTAATGTTAACTGTTTACAAAAGACTTAAGTGATAAGTGAAACAGTGCATAAAAAACAACGTAGATTGAAATAAATAGGTTAGTAAAAGATTTAGGTTAAAGATTTTTTTGGTATTGCGTTATAAATTTATGCAAAAGTACTGTCATTTGAATTTGTTTATTAATGCAGTAAAACTTGAATTATTCGAATTGATTGTGAGCCTACATTTTTGTATGATATATTAATTTAAGTGTCTGATATTTTAAGATTTGTAATTTAATATAATAATTAATTAATAATTTAAAATTTAATTTCTATCGTACGCAATTCATAAATATATGGTATTCACTTGGCAAAAACAAAATTGTCGTGGTGTTGTAGTGAAAATGTCCAAAAGTCGCGCTTGTTATGTACCCATTAAAGCGCATAAATTTCTAACAAAAATTAATGTTTACGTAAAACGATCAAATTAACGTATTTACACATCAAATGTGAAGTCAATCGCATAACTATTTGAAAGTTATCATGAGAGAAACTTCTGCTTATAATAGGTATGTTTCACATACCTATGTAAGTGGAAGTAATATACCTTCTCAAACGACCGGAAACAGATTAACTAGGTTATCAAATCCAGAAAATATAAAAATAAAAATAATGCATTTTGAAAAAATTTAAATTAGTGGTAATGTTATTTCTATGTTATATAATTTTTTAAACGGAAAGGGCGCTATTAAAAAATTAATATGATTGATAGGTAATGTATATTTAAGAATTTATAGCAATAATTTTCAAAATATAAAACTAAAATAAAGTCGACAAAATAAATATATAAGGAGGAACAAAAGTAGGTAGTATAATAGAACTTTATTTCGTTCGCAGTCGTTTAATTACGAATTACTAAAACAACGTCTATAGGTAACGCTTTTGTATACATTAATATTAGGGTTATAAAATTAGAAAGCGAAACTTTTGTCAATAAAACTGTGTTAAAATTACAAATCCTTCAAAAGAATTAGTAATTTCAAGTAAAAACATTGATCTAGTTTATTCATTAAACTTGAAGTTACTTTACATTGTTGTTAGAATCTATTGTGTTACTCTTAACTATGTCACTGCTACCTGCACATTGTTCTTTAAAATTATAATTAATCATCACTCGTTATTTACAGATGATCAGTAAAATGAAAAAAAATTACTTAAATTATTTACATTAAATCTTTCTAGAATTTTTTTAAATTTTAATTTATTATATTTATTAATTTTTTTAAATACCTAAGTAAAAACCTCGCGTCGTCTATAAATTACTAGAATTTTAAATTTAGACACATTAATATTTAGACAATATTTAAATGCGGATAGATACTTTTACTTTTTTTCTAACGCAAAATGTTTTACAGGAAAAGAAAAATAGATTATTAAAATAATAAGAAAATTTGGCAAACGATTTAACTCCGATTTCGATCAAATATATGTATGTATAACGTTTTCGTTGCACTTGAAACTATAGAAAGTGATTGTATGAATTATTAATTCGAACACGAATCACGATTAAAGCATATAAGTAAATCACGAACGACAATCGAAAGCAAAAGGGAATTATCTTTCTTGAACGAAGAAAGTAGGCGTGCGAATATTTTATACTAACGATAAGAAAAAGCTATCTGCACATTAATATTAGAAATGTGTTGCTCGAGGTAGTTACGGTTTCTATAATGTACGAAGATGGAATAAATTACATCAAACAATTGTTTTTAAATAAATTTAAAGTAAAGTTGACATCTAATCTAAAAAAAATTATAATGTGAAAAGGTGAATGATAATGTAATAAAAAAAAATGTAGGTATATGACGTACGAGTTGTTTTTGTATGGGGAGCACGGTTTGTTTAAGTGAAAGTGGTGAGTGTGTGAAAGTTTAACTCTCTAGCATGTCTTCTTTTGATGTTTCAGTCGGCCTCTGGCGTCCAAGGTTGCCTGTGATGTGGATAAGTGGTTGTGTTTTACTTAAACGATATGTCGAACATTTAAAATTTGTGATGTAAGTAGCAGAGACTTCGAGAAAAATTTGAAAAAAATGGGACGAAATTATTAACGTTATAGTGTTTCGTAAATAAAATTACAATTAAAAATAAATTGTCGATATTAGATAAAATTAAAAAAGGAAACAAATAATAGGTAAGATAATAATAAAAAGATTTATACTTTTACTTTCTTTCGAAAGATCATGTTTTGTGAATTTGTCTTGACGAAAATCACGTTCGATTTAAAAATGATATTATTTTAGTTACCTATACCTACGTTTTCGGTTAAAAAAAAATAATTGATATACTAATAGATATTAATTGAGTTCTAAACCTTTTTCGAAATATAATTCGACATATTATCGGCAATTAAATTTTGATTAAATGGTATGAGTGCAGATATAATAAGAACCGTAAGTGTCCCACATACACCCAAGTAATAAATTTCGTAGAAGCGAAATTTTTTAAACGCTTCAAATAACATCAAGTAATGTGTCGATGAAAGTGACGTGCAAGCTTGTGCTGACCGCTCACGAGCAACGCGATAAGGGGGAGTTGGGCAAATAAATGGAATGCAAGCAGAATGAGGAAAATTCACTCAAAAGTGTTGGCGATTGTTACGAGTATATTTTTAATTCAGGCTACCGATCCTCCTTATGAAAAAAATACCGGTTTGTTAGTACAAAGAACGAATGTAAAAAGTTTGCCATTATTTAGAAATTCAAGAGTACTCGATTTTAGACGGCCGCAAACTAGAAACGACGATTTTATCATTAATAATAACACCAATTCCGAAATTCTGAGACGGAATGTACCGACGGATATAATTTGTAGAACAGGATGCAAACAAAAACCGAGAGAAAATAACGAAAGCTTTAAATTACTCCACGATTACATAAGTCATGTCAATACTGAAGGATCCGATTCGGCAAATAAAGATAAAACTGTTTCAGATCATTATGACGCAATAAACAAGTTTCTTAGTCGTCGAGGAAAAACCGATTACGAAAAATTACTAGAAAAAGATCTCGTACAGCCTCTGCTACAATTATACGAAAATAACGGCGAGGACGAACACAACTATACGAAAGTATATCAAAATAGCGAAAGAATATCAAAGAAGATAGAATAGAAGATTTGGCTACGCTTTCAAAAGACGATTTGGATAAATTACTATACGATCAAGATATTTATCAACGACCGACTGAAATTAGTGTGACAAATCAACAAAATGCGAGAAGAGCCGATAGTTTCGTGATCAATAATGACAAAGAACATATAGGGGAGATTTTGCCACCCGATTTTCAAGAGACACCATACAACAATTTCGAAAATCTAAGGTCTACAGCTGTACAAAATTTTAGAAAATCGTATGATTACAACGACGTTTATAGACCTACTGGGAATTATTTTATAGAGGATTATGATTATCGTGATTTACCTGCAAGATACAGGCCGTCAGTGGCATTTAAGGACAGCGTTAGATTTAGACCGGATTATGAATTATCGGCGTCTTCTTCAGAAGGTTACGATCCATCGACATATTCACACGAAGATGCTCGATATAGGTCACCATATAGAAGACCCGATAATATAGATCCACATCAGGATCCAACGTATTTTAAATATTTATATCCAAGAAGACACAGAGGTCATAGAGATGTTGTTCAAGATGCCGCTCAATGGATGAACAATTGGGCCAGTTCACGAAGACCGAGAGTAATTTTTCCTTCAGATTTAGTGGCATTTAGAGATCAATCGCAAGAGGAAAAGGACTGGTTATCTGGCGATATCAATTTGCAAGATCTACAGCAAACGGAAGTTAAAGATAGAGGTTTGTTTGTTTTTGATTTATCCTATACCACTTATATTTAAATAATCTACATTTAACGCTATAAAAAATGTTGGTCGATTTTTCGCTCGATAAATAATTGGTCAAATAAAACCTGCCAAATTTAAAAATCACAAGTGTAACTTAATTTAATAGAAGCAGAAAACATTTTGATCGAAACGATTAAATTAGCGATTATGGAAGAATTTAGTTTAAAATTAACGGTTCGCATCGTGCGTTCTTTAAATGTAGTTTTTCGCTACAACTCTTTTTTTTTGTTAAACCATTTCACTTAAAAAATATTTAATATACTTTTACTAATAAAGAAAGTTTTATATTAGGGTCAATTTGAGCAACCGGAGACGATTTTGAATTGTGTTTGGCATTGTGCACGAGCATTTATCAGTAATGTGACACTTTAATGTTTGATTGTTTACTAACAGAGATTATTGACCAACTCGAGGCCAATTTAATTATTGAAATTATTTTTGGTACTATTTATTATATTAGTTATTTTACAATTTTACTAATATATATTAGTTATAATTTGTTCTATAAATGACATTTATTTTACTTACTGTGAAAAATTTATAGTAACATAAGTATTTTGTTGCATTGTATTTCGAACACGAATAGTGATGTGTTATTAAATTAAAATTCGATAATAATTAAAACTAGATAACATATACGTTATTGTTCCCGAAGAAATAAAAATATCTTGTCCTTGTGATCTTTACACCTTTTGTGTTATATTTAGAACAAATTAAACCGCGCGGGACGCTTGTTTTTATTTCGTAAGTTTGAAATTAAGCAAAATTGTCGTCAATTTACTATAATATTATAATCTAAACAAGTCATGAATGAATTTAATTCATTGTTTGTCAATCGCCATTGTTCCATTAAGAAGGATGTGTTAACAAGTAGAAAATAATGGGTTTGAAGAAAATTATTTAAAAATTTTATCATTATAGGTGTCTTAAAATTAATAAAATAAAAAAGTATAAAGCAATTTAATATCTGAACTCGTGTCGTATGTAAATGATAGTTTGGTATATATTTTTACGTTGGAAACTTGTTTTACAGGTACCTATCCTTAAAAAGTAGAGTAAAAGTGAAGATGTTGCCTATGTTAATAGAATTTATGTAGGTACCTATCTAAATTTTATTATTATTAATATCTTTCTTATGGTATATTCGAAACGAAAGTAATTCGAATTATGCATAAATTAATTATAAAAAATTATGTGTTTAAATGTAAAAAGCCTTTTTTGTATTATGTATGAATGTTGCATTATGTTATACTAAAATGCCAAGGATATTATTAGATATAAACAATGATTTTTCAATGCTTTTATATTAAGTTTCATAATAACAGTTGTCCGTTAATTTAATGAGCCGTATCGGCGTTAATCGAGATAATTGTACAAATAAAAGAACATTTAATCACTATACCAATATCAAATAATGTCTACATTCACCACGATTACTTTTTATATCTTTTTGAATAACGGATAAAAAACTGCACGTTAATTTTCTAAATAAACAAAATCGACAGTGAAAGGTTAAGCAAAATATAATTTTCTAAGAAAATTAAATAATATCCTTTGGAAAAATTGAAATTCGAGAAAGTTATTGTTAAACGATTATATTGTAGTGGTTCACGTCCGACTGTTCATCGTAGCAGCAAAATTGCTACCATTTCTATGGTTTTTCCAACAATTTTAAATTGCCAATATCGCAGATTCTCATTTTTTGTCAATTTAATTGATTACATTTAAAAAGTTTTGGAATACATTATTTCTTCGTCGTTTATTTACTTATTTGTTATATTTTGTATTGATATAATCCATGTTTTTACGATGCGCTAAAAGATCAAATTGCTAAAAATGTTTACGGGGCATTATCAAAAACTTGTGACAATGTAACAACTAACAATCTCAAAAATATATTTAAAAAAAGTTAAATATTCTGCAAACATTTCATCGTTAAGACTTTATATGGAAGTATCTACGTTAAACAACAAAATAAAATTTTAACCTGGGATAAAAAAATTGAATAAAACAAAGAGGTTGCAAATTTTTAGTTCGCGAATACTAAATTTGCGCGTAAAGAGCTTTAACTATACTAGTTTTAGAATTTAGAATTTTTTAAAGCACTTTTTAATATATTCTTCGATAATTGACATAAATACAGATAAAATTTTAACTCGTGTTAAAAGAACTCTTAAATAATACGTAAGTAGGTCAAATTAAAAATTTACATAAGAAATACAGTCAACTTCTTATTTATAATAAGGTTAAGTTGAGCTATAATAAAATTGTAAAGCGTTCGTTAAGTTTTTTTCTTAGTAGATAGATATGTGATTTTTCATGTGGATCGAGTATTTAATACTTAATAATTAAATATTTAACCGCAACTGTATATGATTTTTTTTATTATTAAGTCGTAACGTTGGTTGATTTGTTCACGATATTGGTTACGCTTTGAAATGATAAACTCGGATATTTTTGGTCAGATGTTTTTGTTTTAATCATAAAAAATGTTAGCAAACTGATAACAATGGGCGCGTTCATCCGGGCTCATCGCTGAAACAGCGAAAAATAAGCGCTACGTTATAGTCGCTGATTACGGCTGACCTACGGACCTTAAGTTAGTGTGATAAACACGTGACACAACTGACGTTATACGTCAACTATAAAAATAAAATAAAATAAAATAACGCAAATAAACAGCGGTTTAATTGAACCGCTGTTTTAGCGCTTTCCCGGTCGAATGCGCCTATTGAAACATGTTCTAAAATCTCAACTATGTTTGAAATTTTTATTGCTTTCAGTGTTTTGTTTCCAACGTTTTCAATGTCGAAAGAAAATAAAATTTCTAAACTAGACGTGCGTTTCTAAACAAACTGATCTAGATATGAAAACTGTCGTTTCATTCAATTGATTTAAACATCATGTTTAAAACTAATGTATTATAATTAAATGTTACGTTTAAGTTTTTGTTACGCATTTGTTGTACTTCTTAAAATTAGTTTATTACACAGCTGACGTATAATGTGAAATATCGAACCACGAACAACATATTTTAGTGGTTTTCGTAACCAGTATACATGGTGTACATTCGCTTAACCCTTATATTCTGGCGAAATTTCGTCGAAAATAACTTGTGTATAAGAACACTGTGAACTTACGAGGAAATAGTAGTTGAATCAAAAAAATGCGAACGGTCGAGTCCTTTTACACGTCAACAGTCAATAACAAATTCATAATTCCGTTTTTTTTTGGTCGGTTTGTTTTAAATATTGAAAATTTAGGCAGTTAGGAATCCACCATCAAAAACTGGGGCTATATACTGAAACTAATTAGACATTTTTGGCAGCAAAGGTATGTGGATGATTCCGATAATAATCGTGTGCGAGCGTGTTTATTTTTCTAACGTTTTTAACGTGTTTGCGGAACTACCATTTCATTATAAATTATAAATACGTAGGTACTTCTATTCTATTTTTTTGATAGATTAAAACTTTTTACTGTAGGAATATCTACTTATTTTATCTACGATACTGCATAAATATTAAGAAATTTTGGTGTCGAAGAATAGATACCTACATATTATTTCCGTAAAATGGGTTGCCTAACTTGGATAAATACATGATTAATCGTTTTTAATTTGAAAAATATTTATAATATTTAATCCTTTATTAATTTGCTTCGTATTTGGATTTGATTTTGGAAAGGCTAATCGACTGCCTTTCGGAGAGTAGAAATTAAATTAAATTTGAATGTTCGAAAGAAACTAGACGTCGGAGTTTTCTACCTTAAGGGTATAAATATTTTACGTAAAAGCAAGTGAAATCTAATATGACACAAAATTATATGTTGCAAACTTTTAAACATACATCCACTGTTTACTGATCGAAACTAGTCGATTTGGTCTGTAAGACTTATTAATTGTTTTATTTTGTAAGTTCCCGACGACACGTTCGAGTGAGAAATTATATTTCCTTTGTGGGCGATTATAGTGTCGTTTATCTTTCGAATTAACTAATTTAATAAAAATTATTTTTTAATGTAGATAAGTATTTTAAACGATAAATTTTATTAAATGTATTTCCATGTATGAGCTGAATGTAGGTAACTATGTATTTATTTAACAGTTTATTAGTATTAATCGATTTTTTATTAACATTAAAATTTATTATTATTCTTTACGTCGTACTATTTAATTATTTTTAACTGTAGATCGATTAGTTTTGCTACCATTAAATACGGTAACATTATTATTTTTTTAAATTTAAACTCTCGCTCCGTATAAAATGATCTATCCACTAATTTTGTAAAAGGTAAGTTAAATTTCAAGATAGAAAACTGTAAACTAGTAGATAGTGCTAATAATACTATTATGTGCCAAACCATGTCGGCCATTATATTATATATTGTTTTATTTATTATGATCTTCCGAGTCATCTTAAAAATCATCATTTGAGTTTTAGAAAGTAGAACGTCAACACAGTTTTTAAAAATAATTTATGAGAAAATGTTTGACATTATGAATTACTAGGGTATTTAAAAATGTAAAATGAGATCACAGATTAAATCTTAATTTAGAAGAAGGCTATGTTAAAGTTGATGACACAAAATTACAATTTGAATACTAAATCACAATGACTAAATAGTTAATGTATTAAGGATAATGTTATTAATTTTGATTTAGATTAGTTTGTTTACCTAATTATAAACCGCTTTGGATAAATTTTTAGTGTACCTGCACTGTATACGCTTGTTTTACTTGTTAGAAAGCTGTAATTATGTGATTTTAAGGTAATTATGAACTACATATTTAACTTTTTAATGAATAACCGTTAGAAAATATAAATGTTTTTTTTAGTTGTCATATAAAATATTGTTTTGAGTATGAAGTTGAACTACATAGGTACTTTATACATATATTTAAATAGTTGTCAATGAGAAAAGTTATATAAAAATATGACCTTACGAGTTAAAAAGTTTTTAGAAGTTTTTAACTTATTTATATATTAAAAATAAGGGTAATCACACATTTAACTCCGAACGTAGACGACCTACATCCGCTTTTAGGTTAACGTGACAGTACTGAGGTTTGTTAAATTTTTACAAGTGGACTTGATTGCAAATTATGTGTTTGTAGGGCTTAATTTTCCTACAGCAATATACATATGTAGTTTTCGTTTTGTTTTTTTTTTATTGTTACACTATCTTGTAATGATGCGATTCAAAAATCTTTCGATTCAAATAAAAACTTTGATTTTATTCAAAAAGGATCTCTTGGATTTGAGGCAGAAAATTAAATTTAGACGACCCAAATAAAATATTCAGTAGTGTCAAATAAAGAGATTTCGGTAGCCGTGTTTAATTACATACTTGTTGGTAGAAGTAAAATTGTTGACAACGAAATTATACGAAAGAACATTTGAAATTACGTAAGTAGATAAACGTCGCTCAAAAGTTCAATACATATTATGTAAATGCAGTTTACTTACTTGTTAGTTAGCTACTTCGAACGACTTTGCTTTTCTTGTATCACGCACGTATAGTTGTCCACGACTTACCTATAACAAATGGCTGTGTTAATTAAGAAAAAAAAAGTAAAACGTATCTATAATTAATTAGTATAGAATAACATAGGTACTATAGATATCTTTGTTTATCTTTTCAGAAAATAATATGTAAATACGACGGTGTCTACAATTGTTAAACATAAACAGACTTATTGTACGGAAAGATTCTTCTGTTTGTTTTGAAGTAAGCTCTGTATAAAACAATTTTCAGAAGAACCGGGATTACTGTGACAATCCGCAATTCTAAAATGGTGCATTTATTTAAAACATAAATTGCTTTCTGTTTTGATAGCTAAGCTGAACGTTAACATTTATCATGTTCAATAATAATACCAACGTCAATTATTCGAGCTTACGATTTTGAGCTACACGTTTAAATGAGATATAACACGAAAGTAGGTTACAAATTTACAGATTTAAGCACCACCCTTAATTAATTCTCAAATTGAAAACATTATTTATCTTTTATTTTTTACTTTTATAAGTTCTTCGTCAACATCCGTTCTTAAAGCTATTTTTAATTATCTTTTCTAATAATCGAACGTATTTAACAATAAATAATTATTGTAAAAATATGGCGAAATGTAATTTAAAAATGCGTTAAGCAATTAATTTATTGTTGCAACGATTATACCAATATTATTGACGTTAAAATAATAACGCGTATTAAAAAAATCGTGCCAGATTAAATAAGTAATAGGTAAACAATATAATATGTAGAAAAGTATTACACGCGACGTATTAAAAGCAATAAATTGTTTAGGTAACTAAACTAATTAAATGTCTAGTTATCCCAGATTTGTTATTAATGAGTTAGCAGATCCAGATTAGAGGCGATTTTTCTGGTACTACCTACCCAGTAATTTTTACAATTGACGATGAATAATATTATTGTGGAAAAATTATGTAAGAGCTTTTCAATTGTTTTTAACCTCGAAGAGTCGGCTACGAAAATTACACGAGGACATGTAAGAGGAGACGTTTTAACTTTATAAACATAATAGGTAATATTATATCTGTGGTAAAAATTAAGCAGGACTACACGTAAGTATTATAAATGTTCAATTTGGAAGGCAACCATTCTTAAGGGTTTAATCATTCGAAATTGTTTTGAAAAAGTTTTACGTTTTTGGACAGGCTCTGTCAGCGAATGCGCCCCAGATGCTACTTGTGAATTCTTCCTGTCTTGTTGGATATCCGGGGGGGTTCTAGAAGGCCCGTGCGACGGACTATTTCGCGGTTGTTGTCATCGAGGATTTTCCAAGACGGGACACAGCTCGAGTCAGGCGGTCGGTACCATAGAGGCTCCCCGAGAAACGCCCAAAGCTCAGGCTGGCCTACTTGACATCGATGATCGTAAGTGGTACCGACCGCATGGCATGAAGCTGTTTCTGTTATTGTACATTGCTGCTTAATATTCATTATGTAAACTAACGTAATCTTAAGTACATATATTGCCCGACAAAATATTAAACACGCGATGAAATTTTTGAAAGTGAATAACTAGGTATAGTACCTATTTTATTAATTTCGTAATGGTGGTAGAACCCTTGTAAACTGTATACAAGTGAAAAACGAAAGCAGATTTTATCGCATGACACCTCTTTTATCCTTGTCTCTCGTTTCTAACATCCACTTTTCCAAAAGAGCCGTTCTAAAATAATTTTCACTTTTTTGTATGGATCGTTATATTTTTTATACTATGTAGCTGCAAAGTGCGAACGTAATAAATTTCTAATCTAGTCATTTGAGGCCCACTTCGATGAGTAAAATAAGTATTATGTCGATCAAAAATAGTACCTATCTACATATTTATGTTCGAGACGAAAAAAGTTACTTATATGTATGTAAGTTTCAATTCAACATATGTATCACGCCTCTATCGACCCATTCTCAGTTAGGTTAATTAAAACAATTACGAAAATATGCGAAAATGTGATGTTTTGATAACTAAAAGAAAACGTATGCGAAATAATGCTATAAATACAAATATGTATTTGCTTGTAATGGAGCAGCCACATCGAGCTGGATGATGCGCGGGCGGTACGTTCGGCATGCGTATAGAAAATTGCTTTCTTTATTGCCAATGTGACTGAAAGAGTGACCGACACCGAAAATTGTCGATAAAAAGAAGAAATTTTCAGTTCGCATACCGAACGTATCGTCCGTGGGCGTCCTATCCAGCTCGGTGTGGTCTCGACATAAAGTTACTCAAAGAATGTTGACGCGTCTGTAATTATCTAAACTGGAATTTCGTAGGTACGTTATGAATGGTATAGAAAACTTATTTCTATAGATAAATATAGCGGAAAGTTGTACAAAATGACATAGTGGTCTAAAATGACGCAACAACTGTTTTCAGTTCTTCAGCGCCACCAGGGCGTAGAAATCAACATTATCTGTTAAACATATCCATAGTTAACGTTATTCCCCAAAATCAAAGTGGTTGTGGCGTTTATAGCGATTGTGTCGTAGTTTCAATTTTTATGTGGCAAACGAATATGTCTGTACGTTATGATAAACATCCAATTGTCCTCTTTCGTGCCATTCCATACGCATGTAGATATTTGTTATGTTCTAACGAAAAAAATGCTTTTCGTCCAATTGAAAAAATAGTGAATAAAATGATGCAATTTTACCTGCAGTACCTGTACAACTACCAATTACCAATTACAACTATCTTCAGATACAGCGAGCATCGCCAGACAAAAGATGACCACGATACTAGCTGAATTTACTGTGCGTGGAAAATATTTTATAATATTTTTTAAACCCTATGTCATTTTGTACAACTTTCCATCATACCTAATTATTCTTTTATTTACGAGAAATATGTTTTTGGCCGTACCACTTTTGCCATTCGCACATCCCGTCCAACCCTTTTCAATTGCAACGGTATTTATATACAGAAACTACCTATAGTTTGATGAAAACTTTTAATAGAATCGTAAAAGGTCATAATAACTGCACGAAAGTTCTAGAAATATTTCACATGTTCTGACCTACGTCAATAACACCTACACTTCGTCCAAACCTATATGCAATCTACGTCATCAGTACAAGGTTACTAGATGATGACGTTTCACACAGTGCCGTCATCTCGTACCTCGTATTTTGACAGTTCTAATAAATTCTAGTCTTTCTTTGTGCCATCTAATATGTGCGCAAGTAAATCGTCTATAGAATATGTCACCTTCCAAACTTTAAACCGAATTACAAATAAACAATCTAGTAACGTTTTTTTGATGACGTGAATTGCATATAGGTTTGGATAGGCCATATGTATATATATTTTTTTATTTTAATTCTTGTCCATAGTAATCTTTATCGTAATAATTTTGTGTCGGTTGTAGAAATAAATGATGGCGCTACATTGGTGTTCGTCTTTAACGGCGTAGGTACATATTATTTTTTCATCGCTAATTAAGATATTTATTACATTTATTGTTCTGTATATACCTATCTACTTTACTATTATTTGTACTTTAACTTGCATGTTTACTTTCTTTGTAGTTTTAAAAAATTTGCGCGTTAAGCACTGTATATATACCTAATATTTATTCACCACTGTTGCTTTTTAGCAATGCGGGCATTGCAAATATTGATTATCTAATTAAAATTTTATTACAAAGAACGTTATGTTACGTTATAACAATACCTCTATAATAGAAGAGCTTTATTTATTTATCTATTTAGTTTGTAATTTACGACGTCTGAAACGTGTTGAGCTTTTGAACATTTCGGCAAACGAAATTTGTATTGTAAAACTGTTTTTATACTTGATATGTAGCTATAGGTTGTATATAGTATTATGGAGAAATTCTAAGAAGTGCGTACTTACATTTAATTGTGAGATTAAAGTTTTCGGTATTACATTGTAGATAGTTAGTTAATAAATAGATATAATAAATATGTCGGTGTTATTAATCCAACCGTGAGTTTAAGAGTAATATGAATAATTTAAATTTTGTTAGTTCCTAGGAATTTTTATTTTCACCTTAGTAACTAGATCAAAATAAGAAAACGTTTTTAACTCATTTGATTATAGCACAATAATTGATAAGCTCTATAAAATAATACCTATTTAAATATCAGCTGTGTTATTTCTTCACGCGTGTGAAATTTAATACGTTAGAGAGGAATACAAGACGGAAAATAACACGTTCCCCCTTCCTTTTTAAACACAGAGCTTTTCGATGAAGTGGAAAGTTTCAACAGGACGCATTCGAATTTTTAAACCTTTACTTAAGATGGCCTTTACGGGCGTTGTTATAACACTGAAAAAGTGACCAAATTATAGTATAAGATATGAAATAAACAGTTCTTTCGAGGTCCATAATTTTTAAGTAAGTTAGTCTGAATCTGTTTTTTTTTTAACCCAAAAAAATTACTTTTCAAATGCTAATGCTTTGTAAATCGTTATTGGACACCCTGCATATAGGTAGTGGACGCGCGTAAAATGTACCTATTGGAGAAAGTTCAGTACATGTTCATAGTATAATTTCAATATTCTAAAGGCTATAATGTCAATAAACTCCCTAAGTTTAACACAATTAAAACTTTCACTGCACACTGACAACATCGTCGTTTTCTTAAGTTTTCTTTTTTGCGATATCTTCGGAAGTATAATTTCTGTAGTTATTCTTGTTAATCAATTTTGCAATTGTATAACGTGTGTAATATTATTACAGGCTGTGGAATATCTACAAGACAGCAGGCGCAGAGAAGAATCGTAGGTGGAGACGAAGCAGGATTTGGAACTTTTCCCTGGCAAGCGTACATCAGAATCGGTTCTTCTCGGTAAGGAGTTTTGTTTTTAACAAATAAAGCCCCTTTAAAATAGCATTCATATAAAAATGCAAATAAAAATCGATTCGTCTTTTACTTAATTTTACAACTTGAAAATGTGTATAAAAATCTTACTATAAATATTTAAAACAACAAAAAAAAAAACACACACACACACAGGTCTTAATCAAAATTTTTGCAATGTTCTGCGCTTAAAGATTGAAAAAAGAGATGAAACATTGTAATAGCAAATAACTTGATAATCATAATAACCGTATAATTATCAGAAAAGCAGTTTATTAGACCGTAACATGTATTCATACAGTTAATTAAGCAAATTAATTAATAATAAACGGTTCCAAAAGTTACAAATTAAATGATACCTAACAATAATCTTAGCAGTTTTACCTTTTTAAAGCGTTTTAAGTTTTACCTAATTTTAACCTTAAAATGAGTACCTATGGGTCGTATTATTTATCTACTTATAATTTTTACATTAATTTACTTATAAGTATTTTGATATTGGAGTTTATTTTATAAATATGCTTATAGCAAACTAATTTGATTAATATTATTAGAAAATATAATGTAGATTGGTACTTATAAAAAAAATAATTTTTTTTCTATATCATTTATTTTAAAACTAATTTTACATGAGTACCTACTTATTAAGAATATGTTTAATACATAACAGTAACTACAATGTTTAAGCTGAATAATATTTAATTTTAAAATAATAATTTCCTTTTAAATTTAGAAAGGATAATTTTTTAATAAGAGATCCTTCTCAAAAGTGAAAACGAGAATATGAAAGTTATACTTGAATACATATCTTAACCATTCATACCCTACGTTAAATTTTGCAATAACTATCTACCTAATTGTAAATCATTTAAGTAAGGATTAAGTTTTTAGGTATCTAACTACCGTTAATACGGATAGGTAATTAAGTATTAATTTAGGTAGGTACGTACGTACTTACGTGTGAACAACAGGCATTTAAAAATAATTGTAAAATATTAATGATTAAATTTTAAACACTTATTATAAAACAAGAAATCTTGTTACCTACGTATCTAAAAAAATACATACAAAGGTATGTAATTAAAAACGAAATACACACGTTTTCTTATATACAGGATAAGTCGTAAGGAAGCGTCAAACTTAGACCTGATACAATCAGTTTTTTATTTGTTTTCGGTTTTCAGCGTTTTAAAAGAATAAATTAACGGCGTTAACGACAGGCGTTTGTTTAAAAAATATAACTTCTTATAATAAGATGTTGTAATTTTAAAAACAAATAAAAATTGTATTACAGGTTTTTTACTTATATATAGCAAATAGGGGATAAGGGGAAAAGAAAACAGTTTTCAGTAAGTGGCATGCGTTTGGTCGTGCACCGATACAGTGTTACAGTCGTAATATTGTGGCTATCTGTCAAGAACAGATGGGCAAGTTGAAGACAAAGATGGACCTGTCCTGGACAAGTTCCTGATCCATAATATATCCTATGTAAATGTTCATCCCAGGAAACTAACTGACGTTAAAAAGAGATTTAAAAATTGTAATTTTCTATAATAATCATCGCTTTCAAACTATAAACATAAACAAATCGCCAATTGCAGCATAACAACAGTAAATTATCCTCTTTCTGTGGAAAACTTTATGAAGTTGCTTTAGTCACTTTCTGATGTATATAAGTACCTATACTTTTTGGAGTTTTATAAAATACTGATGCGCCGAAAACCCAATGTTAAACACTCAAATTATTCGGTAGACGAATGTTTATTTATAAACAAATATTGATATGGTACCGAAACCTAGATATTTTGTTTTTCATAAATTTTCGTAATCATAGTACGCTAGGTACACAATTATGCAAATTAAAATTACACCGTAAACTTTCATGTAAGTAATTTAAAATGTAGTAGCTGTACACTTTGAATGTTTTATTCCTGGCTTATAACTCGTTTTTTTTTTACCTGGGCCCTTAAATAACATTACAACGAGGTTTTAATGAAAATAAATAGGTATTCGTCATGCAAATATTTACATAAGTATGTAAAATTTAAAAATTCAGTTTTTAAATAAAATTATATGATTAAATGAATAATTGCGGCACGTTATTTAAAATTATATGATAATGCTAAAGCAAAACTATTTTATGCGTTTGTAGTGGGTATGTAGGTAAATACGTGATATGCAAATTTTTTAGTTCAAACAATTATTTTTAAACTTCCTAGTTCGGCTTTAAAATGTTTCCCTGTTATGCTTGACGTCTAAATATTATGCTTTATACCTTTAATATGTCAGGTAATATTATGATATAATACACCCGTATTTACGTTTAACAAACAATAGGTAAATGTTTTAAATTATAAATAATTACTTTTTGAACTTTTTCCGGAAGTTAACCGAATATAGTTAATCAATGGTATTAAACCTATGTCTTAATACAAATTTTACAACGATAATAAAATAAAACTGCTTACATCATTATAATTCAGGGAAATAATAAATTTGTCTCCAATTATTATAATGAAGTAGGAAAATATATTGTCAGAACTAGTTAAATTTTAAATAGTTACTTACGCACAGACGACAATGGCTAAGCTGTTTCTTTTGTAATTGGTGCGGTCAATAAATTGAAATTATTCATTCATATACTACATCATATTGTCGCTTTCTAATTACTTAAGTTACCTATCACTTTCTTTTAATGTAAATATAACTGAAGAAAGTTAAACTTTTTATTGTTTTATGCTTTAATTCACCGTTCAATAACTTGTATATAGTGAATCATTAGAATAATTCAATGCGATTTTTCGTTACCGAACAGGGATAGTTTAGTTATTTAGGGTCAAAAATAATACCAAAAGTGTAAACATTGAATTACTTATTAATAGTTTATTCATTACTTTATTCGGTTTTATAAATTTGAAATTTTTTGGCTTATCGTTAACTATATCTAACATAAGCAGATAAAGTTTCTAATAATCTTACAAAACTCTCGCGAATGCAAAATGTAGGTACTTTTAATTTTAAGACAAATGTTTTTGATAGATTTCTATCACGATCACGATGGGTAATTAACCTATTTTATTATTGTGGTTCTATAGCTAGTTTTTGTACATAGATACACATAATTTAAGAATTTATCGAATAATTAACATATCTATATATTTGTACTTTTAGTTGCTTTGTTTCTTAATTGGCATGATATTCTTTCAATAGATATTTAAATTACCTACAGGTGTGGTGGATCTTTGGTCAGTAGAAGGCATGTAGTAACTGCAGGACACTGCGTAGCCAGGGCATCCCCTAGGCAGGTACACGTCACACTTGGTGATTATGTTATCAATTCTGCAGTGGAACCTCTTCCGGCTTATACATTTGGAGTATCACAAATCCAGGTTTGGTAAACATTTTCTATTAAAATTTTGATTAACATTTTAATATAAGTTTACAATTTAATAGTTGTTTATCTAGTTTAAATGACCTCTTAAAGCTCAACAATCCGTCAGTATGGACAATAGGCTTTTGTTTAACATAGCACCTATGTACAGTGTGTTTTAGCAAACACCGTGCCTAATTAATCATAACTTAAGGTTCCTATGATCTTTACATTAACAAATATATAGTTAAAAATGATGATTTCATTAAATAAATCTGCATAAAAGGTCTGAAGTCTGTGCACACTTCATCGTTTGTAGCAAGTATTTGGTTAGCACAGGGTGCACAGTAAATTGGCGGTATTTAATTATCTATTTTTATTGCTCCAATTTAAGCAGGATTACATGCGTGGAATGTGTAAGAATTCCATTCCTGATCCTCAAAGATTGACCTACACATTTTTAATTTCTATCAAAAGAATGGAACATCGACCGTTATTCATGTTGTTTATTTGAAAGTGAGAACTAAATGATTCAGAGGAAATCACATTTTTAGAAAGTGCTTAATTTATGCGCATGATTGCATTTTTATAAAGGCAAATTAAAAGTAAAGCGTAATAATCAGATTGTTTTTATTAGCCTATAAATGTAGATACCTATCTAGAAGTGTAGTATCTTTGCATAACTTGTGGTTCAAATTATCTACTTACACTGTTGATTTTTTTATTAAAACTAGAGCCTATTTCACAGTAAAAAGTGTTTATTAATACATTAGTAATAATTAGTTATCAATAAATAAAAATTGATTAGTATAAAATTATGTTTAAATACTTATTTTGAGCGATTTTGAGCGAAGAATCTATTAAACGAAACCACATTTTCAAAATATTGAAACTATAATATTTGTAATGAAGTGATTATATCTATTTAAAGAAACTAAAATTTTAAATATTTTATATAAACATTTAAAAAAGAAATAGTGACTGAAGTTACCTATTTACCTACAACAAACAGTTTGTTATTAAATTTATTTTGCAACAAAATAATTAAACACTTTGAAATACAAACATCAAATTATAATGTAGTCAATACTAAGGATATGTCTCATACGTAATAGGTATGGAAAGGGGTTGTGCACATTTAATTAATTATTTTTAATTTTTCGACGTCCCTCTATAATCAAATATGTAATAGAATGTGTACAACCACTCTTTCGTACCTATCGCGAATGAAATATTCAACCTTATAATATATAAATAGATTTGTGAAACGTTTTTGTGAAACGTCGCCATAGTAATGTTGAGTTAGGCTGTGGTTACGGTACAAGCGACTTCGTGCGAAAAAGAGGTGGTTTCTTGTATTTCCAATGTTTGCGGGATTCAAAGCGATTTGATCTAAAAGCGTCGGGTGCAAGTGAAAAAGCGATAAGGCTGTCGTTACGGTGCAAGCGACTTCGCGCGAACCAGTTGTGTTTACTTTTGTGGGTTTGTTTGTTCGCGCAAAGTCGTCCGAATTTGCGCGAACAAACAAACCCACAAAAATAAATGCAGCTTATTCGCACGAAGTCGCTTGCACCGTAACCATAGCCTTAGAGTCTAATTTCGTTTTTTTCAAAACTTAAAGTGCCATACAGTTATTAACTACTGTTCAAATGCCTATTTTATTATTGTATTAAAGATGATCTTAGATTATTCTATAATAATAATAAAAGTAATTGCAAATACTCTTTTATTGCAGACGGCTAATGTAAATGTTAAAGTGTAGTTAAGATTTATTAATCGTGACGACATTGCTAAAAGATATTCGTGTTAAAAATTAAAAGATTTAGAGAAATCTGCATTATATTAACTAACGAAATAGCGGTCATCCTCATTACTTTTTTAAAACCATTAATTTTATTACTCCGCATTTCAGTTTTTGAGCATGGGAAATGCATAAGTATCTACCTACAAGTTTTATGCAAATCTCGACGTCAAAATCTCGGTCATCTAAAGTTGCGATTGTAGTACAAGATAAATAATGTCCAGAAGATTTGTATTTTATTAACTACTTTGTATTAAACAGAGGTCCTAAAATGTAGTAAACATTTTACGTATTATCGTAATTTTTCTCATACCCCATAACTCGAAATATATCAGTTTTCGAAAATATAAATTGTTTCATTTTTAAACTAAAATTTCTCCACAGAGGATTTCTCTCACATAAATAATGTATAAGCGCCAAGAAGCTATTGGTGATGTTTTAATAAAGCGATTTATTTTATTTTAAGCTACTTAATACCTACATTTCAATTGAAATTGTTGTTCTAACATTAGAAATTAAAATTATCCTGTTCTCGAGGTGAATTACACCTTTAAGACTTTTAAAACATTAAATTAAATTAAAACTTTAAACGAATCGTTTTTATAAATAAAACTTGTTCAATAGTACGATTGTTTCGAAGAAATATTCTGTAGTTATTATTGTTTACAAAAAAACTATTCAATAAACACGATCGATCATAAAATTCCGAGCTCGCTGAGAAATGTCGGGGCTCTGTGAGAAGCTCGGTCCCTAAATGTCTGTACCTGCATTATTTATTGAAGTAGAGCAAATAAGATTTTTCGGATGTCCCCAAAGGTAAAAATCAAGCGGATATACATAGATCAGGAGTATTAAGTAAATTCTTCTCAAACAATCTATCTCTCGTACTAGGTTTCGTCATAGTACGTACTTAAATGATTATAATTCTTAACATAAGGAAAGAGTGTTTGGTCATATGTGTACCTTAATTAAAATACCTTTAATTTATGTTGGGGTGTAGAATATGTCCTGAAATCTTGTTTTAAACTCTGGTTATTAACAATAACGGCACTCTAAGTGGAACGAGAAAAATTTAACCAGAAGTCATTCAAGAAGTTACGTGTGTATGTCAATAACGCAATATTTGACATATTGACATTTTAAACAATATCTCAAAAGTTCCCAACGATACCATGTGTGTAAATTTTTTTACAGAAAGTTACAAAGGGTTTACGAAGAGTTTTTGGTAAATATCTCCAAAAATATTGATTTTTCTACGAAAATAATTTGAAGCTTATAAAATTTAGTACGGAACACGACAAGTTAAGTTATTTTTTTTCTTAAGACAACAAGTAAAATGTAACGCGAACGCATGTTCTCAAGCGAAATGGCTTACGAAGTCATTGATCAAATGCATTCTTTTCCACGCCGCAGTCGAGGAAGAGTACTTGACTTTTTTCTTAAATGTGATATTGCCCATAGGCCTAATCGACATTTTGATTAAAAGTGTTACATTAATTTTCTATTTCTTTTTCTACCGGAATCTATTCAATCTTTATCGTGGTCACTGCGTCCGTTTCTTCCGTTTCTACAGCTTCCGCTAATAAATCTATTTGATCGATATTTTCATCGGTGTCAACGGGAAATGTCTTCGATGATATTTTCAGTTGGAGTTGCGTCTTGAAAATCTCTGCACCTTTCCGTTTTTCAAATTTTAAGAGATATTTGCAAAAAACTGCTCGTCGTCTCCTTTCACGCCCTATAAAAAATTTTGCACACATGGCGTCGATAGGGACGTTCGAGAGATTGTTTAAAATGCCAATATTTAGCCGTATGCAAAAATTCAACCGGGTGGGATGGGAATTTTTTGTTTGTTATTTAAAAATGCACATTAAAAACAAATAATTTTCAGTTTTTTTCTGTAATTAATTCGAAATTTGTATTTTTCTTATTGGCGATGTAACAGTTAATTAAATTTAAATGAAGAAATTTAAATAAATTAAGTTAATAATTGTGTATTATTTAAGTTTTACGTGATTCTGTTTGAAAACCATTTAGCGATTAACCTGCAACCTGAGTTGCTGTTTAATTGGTTTTTTCATAATTCGTCCTTTGTCGAGAGTAACTAACGCGCATTGTAAATTACAGTTTTTAAAACATTTAGCTGCGACGAACTTTAAAATTATTTTAATTTGACCTAGAAATACGTAGCGCGTATTATTTGCTATACAAAACTTTTTTCAGGTGCATCCTTACTTCAAGTTCACCCCTCAAGCCGACCGCTTTGATGTGGCCGTTCTGCGCTTAGACAGAACGGCACATCAGTTACCGCACATCGCTCCAATTTGCCTACCACCTCGAGGGGAGAGCTTTTTAGGCGAAGTAGGGGTCGCGGCCGGATGGGGAGCTTTAAGTCCAGGATCGAGGTTGCGTCCGCAAATTTTACAGGCCGTCCCCGTTCCCGTCTTGGAAAATCGGATTTGTGAACGTTGGCATCGATCGAAAGGTATAGGTGTTACAATTTATGACGAGATGCTGTGCGCTGGGTACAAAAACGGAGGAAGAGATAGCTGTCAGGGAGATTCTGGCGGACCCTTAATGTTGCAAAAACAAGGACGATGGTACCTTATCGGTATCGTTTCGGCTGGATATTCTTGCGCGCAACCGGGACAACCCGGTATTTATCATAGAGTAGCTCACACTGTCGACTGGATTACAAGAGCCATCGGTGCTTAGTTACCATTACCATAGAAAGTGATTTGTATTTTAATCGGCCTTTTTGTCGTTAAGGTACATATTTTAAGTTGTTTCGTAAAAAGAACGTGTCCTTTGCTTATTTTCGTTTGAATAAAAAAAGAACAAGTACTTAAGATATCTGGTTTAATATTTTTAAATTTTATGTTCGTAAAAAAAATGTCTGTAATAAATATTTTTTGGATTTTTAGAACAGAAAACGTATAGATATCGAAAATCTGTTTGAAAAATAAAATATAAATTCGAATTAATTAAATTTTAATCGAAGTTGATTTCGTCGAAATTAATTTCGCGTTAATAATATTTGTAATTTTAGGTAGGTAATCCTAGACTTATAACAGGTAAAGCAAAGGCATATTCTTAAGGTTTCTCTTTAAGTACGAATATTTAAAGCTTTTTATATTAAGTTTTTTTTCCTAAATATATTATATTTCGATGCATTCCTTCAAAGCCAAATTAAGCGACGTTTGTCGTTTAAATGAAGTTTTATAAAAAGCAATAATTTTAAAATGTGAAAATTTGGTTAGCGACACAACGTTTAAATTATTTTTTATTATTTATATTTCCTATTTCTGGTCAAAATATAATTGTAGAGTTTAGATATTAATTAAATTAGCTTTTTAATAGAATTATCTGTGACTAATTCATATTTACAAAGTACGTTTCTGTTTTATTCATAATATGTCGTTTTAATTCGATCCTTCCATATTTGTTAATAGTAGTCGGTAATAGATATATAAAAATAGTTTCCCGTTTATTGCATTATTAGATAAATTCGTCATAAAATAATGTAGGCAAACAAATACAAATTTCATTTACGTGTATACTATATATTTATGTTAAGGAATTGTGCTGCGATATTTGGCTTACAGTAATCCGGTGATGAAGTTTTAATTAGTTTAAATATGTACGTCTATTATTAATTTGTATATATTCTAGAATCTAAGATAATCTTGTAATTCAAACGTCCGACAGTTGTAAACTATTTAAGTTACTGCCAAAAGTAGTTAAAAGTATTAGTGCTTTTATCAAATACTATTTTTAAATAATTCTATTATTTATGATAAATAATACTTTTATTTTTATATTATGAAGTTAAATACTTTTAATAAATTATTTCAGTCGTTGTTTTTTTTTTGTTTATTTATGTAGATGTTATACTGTTTTATAATAGATTAATTGATTATAAACAAAAATACAAAATTGATACTATATACATCTTTTTATTTATTATTAAAAACATTCTTTTTGTCAGATATTTAGGCATAAATTCGAACCTATTGCGTTAAACGTTTTTGTCGGCCGTTTTTTATTTGTGACTCAAATAATTAATTAAAAGGCAAAAGTAATAAACTTTATATGCTTATAGTATTAAACGCGCCGAATGTGGGCCACGATACGTTCTGACAAGATTCAGGTGCCGTTATCGTCACGTTTTTACGGTTATACGCCATTTAGTTAGTAACAGCGGGCGACTCGTGAGGACATCTTATATAGAGCAAAACATAAAATGACTTCGCGAAAGAAACAAGACGACAAAGGTATTTAAAGAGCTTGTGCCAATAACAATTTTAGAAATAAGTGGAACTGGAACTTACGCTTATAACAGATATTTACTAATAAAATCTTAATTAGTAATAACTGTGGTGTCGGAGATGGTGAGCATGTAGAAGCTGCAGAATGGAGATTTGATCGAGACATGCTTTTCTTTTTTATACTGTCGTTTTACGGTGTATGTGTTAACACGTGGAAAATTCCGAGTTGGTTCACTTTTGATGTTAAGAATGATGGTGTTGAACATCAAAATTTTAATAAATTTCCGCAGAAACTTAGCGATACAGGTACGTACATTTTTCGTTAATATTTGATTATTAAGTTATATTTCTCAAATTATTTTTTTCATTTTGAAACGGTATTTCAATATTGCAGTTATTGCATTTTATGAACAATGTTCATCTGTTGTAAACTATTCATATAGTGCAATTCACACGGGGACGTTTACCGAATTAACGACTGCTATAGAGTTATACGTTTTGGCATAATTTATTTCTGGTTTAAGATTGTAAAAGTTGTTCTCGGTAAACCTATATAAACTTACTTACCCTACATTAAACACATACATACATACATAGGATTATCTGTCATGAAAGTTATAAAGTCGTAATTAAAATTGATAATTATATACTTAGTTTGAGTTAAAAGTAAACAAGTGTGCTTTTAATTTCAATCCATAAGAAGTAATAGAAAGTAAAGTATGATTTAAAATGAAATATCGACAGAGATTAATAAAATAAAATTTTACCGTTCCAAAAATCATATGTAGGTGCATATAGCGGTTAATAATTAATGTAGGTATATGTTTACAGGTCGCGTGTTTGTTACGATGTTGGGCTATCCTACGAAATGTCAACGTAAAGGATCATCACATGCTTGCACGTTATCTGTTGCATGTTGGTGGATAGGAGGATCGAGTCAAACAGGATGTGGCGCAAATCCATGGTTAGTCGCCTGCTGTGTAAAATTAAATCCCAGCAAAGAAGAAAATCAACCAAATTTTGATCTCATTTACCGCGATAGATACCAAAACTTAGAGTATGTAGATTTTTAATTGCCTTTTTCTTAATTTTATAAACTAAACCAAGATATAAATAATAATTATCGATATTTATTCAAAATCAAGACATTTTCTTTATCTGCAATGAACCGTTTATACATTTACTTATTTAGAAAATACTACCTATTACGCAAACGTCGTGTAAGAATTTTTAACGTGAAAGGAATGAAAAGTCAAGTAGGTTACTTTGAAAACTACAATTTTTCAATGAAAACATGTAAGGCAACCCATTCAACAGAATCGCGTTAATCTAAAATTAAGTGAAAAATCTTATACGAGCGTTTGTTTAAAAATTATTATTATTTTTTAAGTAAGTAAAAAAATTGATCTAATTATGAAGGCAATGTCACGGACATACAAAATCGAAAAGAAGTCATAACAGATTGTAATTTCCGAATTTAATTTTTCATTTAATCAGATTTGTTCCTTTCCGAAGTCTTAAATTATTTTTACTTTAGCTCTACGAGAAGTAATTTAAGTTCTTGTAATCCAACGAACACTAAAATTAATTAAATTGGTACTAAAGTTAATGTTGGAATATAGATTTTCATTTATTCCCAACTATTTTGGTTTTGAAATTCTAAATTGAAACTGTAAATTCCTACTTATTTTAATAAAAGCCGCTTTACTAAATTAAATAGGAGTATTACCTACATATATATTTTCATTAATTTTTCTAAAAAATAGCTTAGCTATAACCATAAAAATAAGTGCGAATTTTGCGAGTAGATTTTTCAATAAGCGATATTGCGTTTTTTCATGTTTCAATTATCTTACAGGTAATTTATTTTAATCTTCTATAGTAGTATAACACAGCGAACAGTTCAAGTCAAAAAATGTTAAATTACACGGCGATGTCGAGGCGTTTAAAAATGTAGTTATAGAGGGTTACCTATATGTTTTCAAATGACATTTAAATTGTTATTATTATTTTCCAGAACACAAAACAACGCAATAGCAGTATTACAGAAAAGAAACGACGACGTAGAAGATGAATGTGGAATATCTTCGGATAGATTGTTGTTGAAACGAATTATAGGAGGAAATGCAGCAAAATTCGGACAATTTCCTTGGCAAGCGCATTTAAAAATTTCCACGTACCAATGTGGAGGTGTATTAGGTACCTATTTAAAATATTACATAATGGGATAGAATATCACAAAAGAAACTTAAATAATTTCAGTGTCGCCTCGTTATGTGGCCACCGCCGCTCATTGTATTGTTAAGGCAAAACTTAAAGATATTACGGTTTATTTAGGAGAACTAGATACTCAAAATACGGGAAAAGTATTAGAGTTAGCCCCATCCGAGCGACACAAAGTGAGTATATAATCTTCTCGTATCGATATTTCCTTAACATTACATTTTAATTAAATTTAAATTATTGAGGAAAATGTATTCGAGAATGTGTTCGTCATTTGATATACCTATGTACATATATTTATATATTTTTAAATTCGTGAGATAAGTTTATCTACAACTTGAAAGGTGTTGCTCAATAAAATGTACCGTGTAATGTATGTATAACATGTAAAGCCGAAACAACAGTTTTAACCTTCATAGTGTAGGTTAAGTATTGATAGCGAACATAAGTATTATTTATACCTATTTAAAAGAAATATAGGTAAGTGTGTAAATTGTGTTTGTCAAGTTCAAAAATAACCATAAAGTTGGTTGATTAAAGAAAATAAAATATTAGCGTTTCAAGTTTCATAACGATCCCAATTTTCCGTCGATGTTATCTCTCTTCGTATTATAGAATGCACGCAGCCTGAGCTACGCTGTCCTTATCAAATTAAACTTTTAGGTGAAAAAGAAAATTATTCATCCCAAGTTCATGTTTCGAACAACTCAGCCCGATCGATACGACTTAGCCTTGTTAGAACTCGAACAGATGGCAGGACATGACTTTCACATCCTTCCAATTTGTCTTCCCGAGCCGGGTTTACGTTTGGAAGGGCAAAATGCGATAGTGGCCGGTTGGGGAAAAACTAAAGCTTCAACCGAACTTACTGGTACGAACGTATTAAGGAGCGTCGAAGTGCCAATTTTAGGTATGTACCTATATAAACCTGGGTTTCTTGGGTAGGTATTTATATTTATTTTTATACAATTTTTAATCTGGGTTAAATACATATATTACCTACGATTTTATTAAAACCAATTGAAATACATAGGTACGGTGCTTACTTGCAGTTCAAGTAACAAGCGTAAGAACACAGTTTGTCAATGTACACCTACTCAAAATATTACCTGCTATTATAATCATGAATTTAACAATTTGAATTTTTAGCAAGTATAGCGCTTGATGATAAATAAAAACAAAAATATGCGACTCGAAGGTTTCTTTAGATTGTCTTATATTTAATTTTACAACTGGTTTTTAGAGACATTTCTCATGATATTTTATTAATAATCTGTTATTTTCTTTTCTCAATAAAATAATTATTATTGTAAAATTGAGCAAAATTAGATTTTGCATTTTTATTTATGACAAGTAGACACTTATACAAAGTGATTTAATTTTAAATACAGAACCTTTAACGAGCGTTAAGTATAGACTAGTAAAAAATTAGTGTAGCTCGACTTATGTACCTATTGAAAAAGTGTTTATTTTGGTTTGTGTAGAAATTGTTAAGCATAAAAGTATATCTATGTCATTATAGAAAACTTGTAACAATTGTTTAAGCAATTTAACAATTCTATCCTAAAATAATCAATTCCCAAACGTGAACTGTTTGGATTAGAAAATTCAACACTTTTGTATCTCAGAAATTAAGCGATTTCGGTATCTATTAATACTTAAAAAATGTTGTATTTAAAGTAGGTGTGTACGTCGAAACGCCACTGTATACGTCTAAATTAAATTGTAAATACGTAAACAGATATTTATTATTTTTTTAGATATCGACGAATGCATGTCGTGGCATCGACTTAAGGAAATAGAGGTGGAACTATACGAAGAGATGTTATGTGCTGGTCATAAGGATGGTTATAAAGATGCTTGTCTTGGCGATTCCGGTGGACCGCTTATCGTCTTAATAGATGGCCGATGGACACTGGCTGGGATTATAAGTGCGGGATTTGGTTGTGGAGAGCCACATCAACCTGGAATTTATCATGCTGTGGCCGCAACAGTGAATTGGATTAAATCTGTTATTTACTCCTGAATTGTGATATTACATTAAAATACATTTTCCTAAATAAAAGGCATTCTTAAATTTAATACAAATATCAAAAATAAGGAGAACGAAAGCTTTTATTAAATTCGTTATTTATTTTAGTTTTTTTTTTGAAGCGATATCTTTCGGATTTTGTCAGTTCGTTGAAAATTCCTTTTTGACATTTTGCCGTTCGTGTACCTACCGTGAGTTTCGTCGAAAGTTTTCAAAAAAAAAAAAAAAACTTCGGCCTTTAGAAATCTTTTGAAAAAGTTGGCAGTATGAACAGCAAAACTTCAAAAAAGAAATTTTTAATCAACACGGCAGAATCTGGAAGATGCCCCTTCAATAAACGATCATGGCCGTGAAAGCCTGCGCTCAACTATTTTGGTTTTATTTCAACAAAATTGTTACTTACATAGGTACCTACTAATATTTGGTTTTTATTATATTTACGTAAATTTTAGAATCTTTTTTCTAATAAATTCAGTTTTTGTGATTTCACTCACATCAGTTATCTCTGGGCTGCGGATGTATTAATAAGCTCTTATTTACAATGATTTTAATTTCTATTAAACTCTTGAAACAAATATTTATAGCTACGGTGTAACGTGAATTACATCCTGTAATTTTGTATTTAATACTATTGATTCATGTTCTCTATCGACGTCGCTTGACTTAAGAAAATTCAAATTTCAAAATTATATTCATTGTTAAATAAAAGTTTAATCGTATTTATTTTATCTACAGCAGGTTATTTTGAATTTTAATTTGATAAACTAATATCTTGTTTGAGGTTAAAACGGTTTTGTAGAAAGTTCGCAGTTTCGGCTTATACAATGAGTTCCAAAAAGTCCTTTCCATATGGAAAAGTTTTTTATTATTAGTTTGTCAAAAAATTTCATTCTTGATAAATGTTGGCGCATCCTCGAAATCTAATAATGTCTCCAACGAGTATTATCAGGGATATAAGCATAAACGAGGAAATGAGGATTAGTAAATTTTGCTTAAGAATAAAATATCATACTCAATACTTTCGTAAAATGCAAACTAATACTGCTGCCGGCGGGACTGCCAAAAAATTATAAATTTCTAAATTTTTTTTTTGCATTTCCTATTTTTTTCTCGTCATCGTTTTCCCTCTATCGCCGATTTCGAGCGGAGATTCTTCCGTTGACTGCGTACTTGCATTATTACGTACCTATACTTACGCTACATATTTCACTGTATTTAACCAACCATTGTAATTGCGAAAACGCGCGTAAGGTAAAATTTCGTTTGCGAAATTGGACCGTCGAATGTTTGAGGAAAAGCCTATCCAAGTACCTAACCAAGCTCGATTTAAAGAGAATTTGTGTTAGAGCTTAAAGGTCCATGTATTTAGACTTTATAAATACATGAAGAGTTAGTCGACAAAGAAAGATCCTACCTTTCCTCGTCGTATTAATTCTTTTTATTTGTAATCCTTTTAGAGAACAGAACACAACACAACACAAAACAACGCAAAAAGCCATAACTGAACGAGCACTCCTCGCACACACGACTAATACGATGCCGTAATTTAAAATTCGAACTACTGAAACAAGCACTACCGCTCTGTACCATTAACACGAAAGATCTGAAACGGTTTTGCCGGAATTCTATACATAAATGCATTCGAGTTTATACCTGATACTAGGGAATTCCGCTTTTATTTTAAAAACATTCAATTTTTTGTTTACTCTGATAAGCTATGATAGTAGGTGACGCACATGTTTTATTAGTTGTTTTGTCGGTGTATCGGTCGCATAAAGAACTTAAACTTTTATCTGGTTTATGGTTTGTAATAGCGAAATTTTCAATGTCAAGGGGAACGCGAATAGTTTTTAAATTAAAAATATAGTAAATTTATAATTCTACGATATAAAGGCAGTAGATAATGATTATTCAGATAATTTTAAATTGGTAAGTATTAGCGAATTTTCATAGAAAATAAAGTTATTGCAGCCTATCTGATGACGGAATCCAGACGTGCCCTTTTGGCTTTTCTCCGATTTCTCTATATATATATATATATATATATAATTCAATTTCTTGTGGACACGATTTCGATCGCAATTTTGATTGTAGGAGGCTGAAATTTGGACAGTGTATTGTCTTTACAAAAACGAAGAACGCGTTCGTTAACCAACCAAATCGACCGACCCGTTTCAAAATGACGGCCATTAAAAAAAAATTTTAATTTTAATCTCCGTTATTACTCATCGGATCGGTAAAGTGAAAATATGTTTTGAAATCGGTATAAAATTTTTACCGATCATGTGTCTATAATTTTCGACAAAATGCACCGTTTCCGAAATAATCTAAAAAAAGTGATAATTTTCTTTTAATTCTTATAAATTTCTCCAGTAAATATATATATATTTTTTAATGTATTTCTTTTTAGAAAAATTTTAAAAAGGGAGTTTTTTGACATGCGACATGAAAATTCGACACCGAAGCTTGCGCCCGGTCGAATTTTTTTAAATATCTTTGATAGTTTGCGAGATATTGAGACGAAGAGAGTATAGGACAGCCTTTCGTTTAAAGGGCGCTATAACCTGAATACCGGCGATTGGACCGTTGCAATGTTCTTATCTCAAGGAACTCTATAATCTTGTCGAGTTTCTGAATTTTGTAAGTGCACTTGGATGGTTTTAGAATTAAAATAATCTCAACTGCTGTTCATAATGGTTTTTTATTTCGATCATAAATGGCACAAAATCGGAATAATCACGAGGCTTTGTTTACTACGTTAAACAAAGTTAAGTTTCAATTATCCAATAAGATGCTTTTAAGCCATTTTGAACTAAAAATGCACTTAGGCGGTTTCAGCGGTTCCAACCCTTTCATAATATGACACATTTTTCATCGATTGGTAAAATTTCAATCTCGCAACTTTTTTTGACGCAGGTATCTACTTGTTATAAATATATCAAAATTCAAATCAGTTTTAATTTCATGCTTCACGTTCTACGTCTGATTTAAAATAACGACTTTGAAGAAAAATGTAATGTAAATGGGAGAACATCATTCAAACGAAATTCATGAATAACAACCTGGGGCACAATTTTCGAACCGCTCGCGCTTACAAACGAATACTAAAATGACGTCATAACAATGGGTTTCTATTATAGAAATCTATTTGTTTTGACGTTATGTAAGCGAATGAATCGAGAATAGGACCCGTGGTTTTAGAAATTACTTTTTTTAAGTATAATCTTTCTAACTATTTTCGAAGTTGTAGGAGATAAGTAAATTAATAAGTAAAATACTCAATGTTGTATTTAAAAGGTGTACATGAATAGCGTTCGGGCAAATTTTTACCGAGCAGTATTTAGATCGCTAAGGTGAAGATTTAAATAAATTATTCTCGAACTGCTTTTATGTTTTTAAATTAACCAGTTGCATATAACAGTTCGGCCTTCAGTAGTAGGGGTGTTATTTGTGTCAGTTATTCCAATGCTAATGTAACGATACGAATAAACAATGAAAAGTGATACAGTGAACGTATTAACAAAAAACGTCTTTTAGTGCGCATTTGTCGGCGGCGTATCTAAAGAACGAAAAAAAAAATACGCAAAGATTGTTCACGCTTTAAACTTTTACTTTTATCTAAATTAATACACCCAACGCATAATAGTGAAAACGGGTAAAATCGTTTTTGTTTTTTTTAAAAAGTGAAACATCGTAAATAAAACAATGTAGGCAGGTACTTAACTTTTAATATTTTTTCGATAGTGACGTTTCATGTTTTTTTTTTAAACCATTAAGCTGCCGGGGAAATAATTTTCTTAAACATCCTTGTCGTTTATTACACTAATGTTTTATCGGTGCGTTGCACAGCAGCCGTCTGTGGGTTAAGGTTAAAGCAATGGCATACTTTCTTTAAGAAAGGCTTTAATCATAAAAAGGAATGTCAAGAGAAAGCAGAAGTAAGAATTACACTAGCCTAATGAGAACCGGATATACTTATTTATACTGGAAATTTTGCTAATGATTTACAAGAGTTAATGATGGAAGATTTGATAAATGATTTGTTAACGTATTCTGTTTCCTTTAAATAAAGATATTACGTTAAATTATGTATTGTACACAACTTTATTAATGTATATAATTATTACGAACGTTTCATTCAGCCCTTTTATAGTTACGATTGTTACAAATAAAATTGAAGATTTTTTTTAATTTAGAAAACTTGAAATTTTATTTAAACTGTCCATGTAGAAAATTTACAATATTAGAAATATTTAGGTAGGTAAGAGTGTAAATATTGGGTGAGTTCTTCTTCAATTTCTTTCTTATTTCGTGCATTATTTACTATGTACAATATTTTCGTTGATTCAACATGTTTTGAATTGTTTGCCGTTTTATATATTATTATTATGTTATTCTTAGAAAATTAAATATTCGACAACTTTATAATAAATTTGATCATTTTTATGTTGATATAGGTACGTATATAAATAGCTTTTTTACTCTTTAACTAAATATATAATTATGTAAATATCAATTACATTGCACATGTAAAAGAATCGAGGAAGTCAGTTTCAAAATTAAACACATTTTATTGTTGACCCGACGGGTACATTCGCAAGTAGGTGGGACTAAAAAATGTTTCAAACAAACTTCTAAAAACAAAGTATGCCCTATATCTACTGCTTTTCAGTATTCACAAGAGAATGGTGTGTCAATTGGATTTCGGATAGTAAGGTTGTGAATACTTATGAAATTTCTCGATTACGTTCTTCCAACCTGTATTCTGAAAAGACGAATAGCGACGCTTCTCAATTTACAGGTTAATTAGGGAACGGAGCTGAAATTTTAATCGATTTAACGTGTTACAGTAAGTACTTAATTGTAAAATGAACGTGATTAAAGCTAATTAAAAAAAATTCTTAAATTTATAATTAATGGGTATTTTGAGAACTTCTACTTGCATTATCTTATTTGGAACTTAAAACAATACACACGTTAGTTACTCGGGCACACTTCTAATAAATTGCAAGATGAAATCGAAAAGAAACATCTAAAAAAAATATCAAATATAAAGGGCCATATCGTAAAGAAGTAATTCGCGTTATCTATATCTGTAACGGCAATAATTTGTTTTGTTTACAATACAGTGTAATCTCTATCACGTCCCAACATCCCAATTAGTGTGAACATCCAAAAATGTGAACGTCTAATTTGATATTCTACATATTCCAAAACGTGAACGCAAAACTTTTTATATTCTAAAACATGAACAACGGAACAACATAAACAAATACGAAGAAAAATCTGTTGTTGAATTGGGCGTGTTGAAAAAGAATACAATCAATATACAATCAAATTAAAAGTGTAGTTACAAAAAAAATAAACACACTCACATTGCAGCTATTGTATTCATTTCCAAGCAGGTTCAATAAGTTATTAATTGTTTAGACCTGTGAGTGTAACAATTTAAAATTCCCGTGATAAGTAGGTATTGTTATACTTATTTATTGCGGTATCTAAGAAAGAAAACAACACCAAGCTTTTATCAGATGCAAAGAAAGGACTCGAAATGACTTTTTTTTAATCAAAACAATATGGAGTTGCTAAATCAACTGAATGTGCCCTCGAAATGAAACATTTTTCAAGAAATTACACATTTTTTTGATTCTTTTATATCCTATTCCATAAATAAATGTTATTTCAACTGTTTTTGACGTTTGACACTATTCAGTGTGACCACGGATGTACCTAACTATACTTGTAAACTTTTTTATTTCTCGTTTTTTAGAGAAAAGGTAAATCTTTACAAAAAGTTGTGCTTAATTTGAATAGTCCTTAGTGATAGTCAGAATGTCGTTATAACATATAGGGTTGTTTAAAAATAATGATATATTAAATTGATCAAAAGTAAAGTACCAATTATTTGTGTAAAAATGAGGAAAGAATTACTCCTAATGTCAATGGAAGTTCAAATATGAAATTTCAAAAGTTTATCTCAACTTAATTAGTGACCAGAAATAAACTACGAAAGTACAAAACCGTGCTCAAACCCATTTAATTGTACATAGTTCGGTTAAGGAAAAAATAAAAAGGTTGAAGAGATACTTACTGTTCGAGTGAATTACTAGAACATCATTAAATGGAGAAGCAAGTACATACCTACATTAAGAGGAGCACCTAGTAAAAGAGTCATTTGATGTTTTTCTGACAAAATTGACACTTTTAATTATATAATATACTTTTAACAGTTTTTGTTATTAATTTATTTCAAATCCTATAGGCTTTTGTTATAATTTTAATAAATATAGAATTTGTGCGAATTATTCCTAATTAATATTAAGTATAATCATTAAATATAGGTCGGTATAATTAATATTTAAATAACTAATTAAAAATATGTATAATTAGTACGTATTTATTATTTCTCGTGCAAATAGGTACCTACCTGCCTGATTATTTTCTTTTCATTTCGTTTAGTAATTATCACTTTTATATTAACTATACCGTATCCAATCGGCCGCGTCCTGGTGATTCAGTTATCAGAAAGGGTAGATTGTTTACTTGTAATTCGGTTTGAGGTTCGGAAAGTGGCATATTCTATAGATGATTTACTTGTACACATAAGAGGGTGTAATGAAAGACTACAATTTATTAGAACTATAAAAATACGAGGCACGAGGTGACAGCACTGCCTAAAACGTCATCATCTAGTAACCTTTTATTGATGATGTAAATCGCTTATACTCTTGGATAGGCCATAAACCAACATTTTTTATTAAATGTAAGTAAAATGCAGCCGGAGTATTTCATAATAGATTTTCAGTTTTATAATACTAATGTAAGAAAAAAAGTTTAATTCTGTAATGGCCATTTTAACGGTGTCGTGTTTCTTTAATGTACTTACTTATATATTTTAAAGTTTAATGTTTGGGAAAAGAAAATTTAGTTTAGTACCTATATATATTGTACTAAAATATATCTACTATGTTAAAATTGAACTTCCGATCTGACTCTAGATGTTTGAACGTAATTAATTTATCACAATTTACCGAATAAAACCTCAGCTATTTTAGTTATTAAGAGTTTTAACGACTTGCAAAGTTAGGACACGACCTTTTTAGAACTATGCACCATCAATCATTATTTTCACATAAAGACCGTTATTTCTCTCTTGAAATTAGAAAAGCATAATTAACCGCTCCAATTCTATATTGATTTTTAAAAAAATTTCCACCCGCATTTTCAAATAAAATCATCAACTTTAATGCTACCTACCTGTTTATAACAAAAATTTTAATGTTTCGTTTAAAATAATTTATTTAACTTCGCAATAAAAGGTCTTAAATTCATTTTACCCCGAAATTGTATTTCAGACAAATTTTTGCATTAGGAAATAAATGAATCTCCAAAATTTATTTTAAAATTGTCGTAGCAACATTTATGAATTTAGTTAAAATGTAAATTGTATATAAACTGTGTTAAATACAGACAAGTACAAACTAAGTTATACTAAGCAATAAAATTATTAACTATCTAATGTTGTTTAAATATAAAGACTATTATAATTAACTTTGGTGTGCATATCGAGCAATTTTGACAAAACATCTTAACCCTCATTTTTTTGCGAAAGTGAAGTTGCTCAAAATGAACTGTCAAAACTGTATGTAAGTAAAAAATGTATGTAAGTATGTAGGTATCTATGTATGTATATTTACCAAAATAACACAAAATTAATTAATGATAAATGAAAAACGATAGTATTTATCGTAACATCAATGACTTATGTTCGCCTGGGGTAAGACCGAATAAATCGACTGAAGATAAAAACGACACCAAATCATTTTGTAGCATGCAGTACAACATCACGCAAATTGATAAGCGCCAACTCAAATGTTTTAGTGTGAGATAAAATTATTTACTACAAAACGCCATTATGAGTACTTCATTACTATTTTCATAAAAATACTATGTAACAAGTTGTGGGGATATTTGAGAGAGTCATTAGTGCATAGCTATATTAATTTTGAAGCCAAAGTCATTTTATACATGTAAGTATTATTGTACGGATTAAAAACGCCAATAGATAATTTACCGGAAAGTTTTATTAATGAATGGAACTCCGCCCAGTACATTATTTATATTTTACGTTCTCTATTAAATAATACGTAAAGTGATATACAGCTGAATTTTATTGAGTAAAATGTATGTTTAATTTTGCTTTTTCTTCAGTTTATTGGTTAGTTTGTGTATTTCTTTTAAATTGTCAAAATTTCCGTAACAAAAGTATAAAAAGTTACTTAATATTGCAGTGGATTGCTTGTTTATCAGTCCACGATTGTAATATAAAATATTTTTCCGACGACCACTATTCCGACGAAACTCGTTAACCAATCGAAAACGTCGTAGCCCGTGTGTAATCATTGCACACGCTACTCGGCCTTCTAGCCTGCCAAGCAATGTCTTTACGCACAAACAGTTTTATTACCGGTTAATTGTAAATGGAGGTCGCTTTTAAAGTGTCAAAGTACCTAATCCAAAGTAATCGTCAAAAATCAAAATTTTATAATAAAAACACTTGCGATCGTTGGAAAAGTATAGTGCATAACACGTGCCGAAAGGACTTCGTTTCGTCACTCAAACTATCGCACTCGCGTGAAATATCCGCCTTTCAGCACTATAGTTATTATACAATTTACTATTTATTTTTATCATTCTTAATGCTATTTAAGATGTTTTATAAACTAAATTAGCAATTTTATTCTTTCAATCATAATGCAGCCTAAATTTAAATACATAATAAAATGTTTTCCACATTTTTTTAGGTACCCAACTATCTAGATAAAATCTGATTTAAGATAAACGATTGAAATAGAATAATGTCTTCAATCATTGTAGGTAAGTAAATCCAAATTTAAGTTTAAAACAATTTCAAATATAGGTGAAAAGTGAAATAACTATTATTTGTTTAAAGCTTAGAATTAATGACCTGATTGCTTGAATAAATTTTAAAGAAATCGGCCTAGCGTGCATAACTGTGTTACTGCACTAATTCCAAATTATTGTGAAGTGTTGTAGAGTAAAAGTAAGTTCAATTAAAGATCGAAAACAACTATTTTTAGATAAAAACTGAAGAAAGTAAATGATAGATCTGCAACTTTCCTAAAGGTAACAAAAGAATTTCAACGTTTTTGTTTAATATTATAAGGTACATATCAAGGAACGTCGCTCTAAGCTTATTTGATTTTAATTAACAGTGCTATTTAATAATACGGTAACGTTTTTTTACGTATTAGTTTCATAATTTCACTTTAACAATTTATTATCGATACAATTTTTTTAGTACCTAATCATTGGTTCACATTAACCTAGTACATATCTGAATATTTGTTTTATGTGAATAATTTACTGTTTGTTTACGTGTTATTCACATGTTTAATTACCTATTGTTGAAAATTTTTCACGTTAAATAATATCAGAAAGATGGACAATTAATTATAGCTTTAAGAGACAAAAAATAAATAAATAAATTAATAAAGTTAATTAATTACGAAGAAGTACCCAATCCTGTATTTAAAGCACGTGCAAATAAATAAATGATTAAATGAAAGTTTTCCTACTTGCTTATGGCTTATATGGCTTTGTGCACATTATATCCGGAACCGTTTAAAAGGAAAATTTCGTTTCTATACGTTGTAAACACAAATGAGTCTATATTATTGCATCCGTCGCAGTTATACTTAAATTACATTCCTTTTTAGCTGTTTAGGTATGTTTTATTAAAAAAACAATTGCATTAAAATCGACACTAATTTTTTAAATATTAAAAAAGTCTTTATTTATTCCATTTCGATTTCATTCAAGAGGTTAAATAATAGTCTAGGTCGATTAATTGATGAAAGACGCTAAATACCTACAAGTTATAAGAATGATTTATTTTTTTACCTAATTAGATTGTAACGATATATTATTTTATTACCGTCTATTGTTAAGTTAAACTAAGTTTACTTTTAAACTGTTCTTGACCTTGTGTTAGGGACCGTCCACACGCCACGTTTTGTTTGCACGGTTTTTTGCGCAAACCGATGCGCTCGCAGTAGTGTCCACGCAGTTCCGTTTTCTGCTACGTTTTGTTGTTCGTAAGTAAGTCATACAAGTCACTCTTTTGATTTGCGCAAATCTCTGTTTTTCTGTCCACATGCTACGTGTTATCTATGCAAATCTGGTTTGTACCGGTTTTGGTAGGTTGTAAAAGGCACAGCGTATGGGCGGCCCTTTACACAGCCAACATTATGAGTTATATAATTATACATGACACTTTTCAAGCCTCAACAAATTTAGGGTCTGAAATAGGCCCTAAATTTAATAACAAATCATAAACTGTCCAAATTATAGAACTGAACAGATTGTTTCAAAATTTTTATATTAATACACACAAAACAATAAATCGTTTAAACTTTTCATTTCTACATTCCATTTTCTTATATTTTTTAACTTTTTTTAACCTAATATATGAAAGTGCATAGAGTACAAGATAAATAAAATCGGTTAAATCTTAAAGCTGAGGATATAAAGTCTAAGTTAGAATAACATTGAGTGAAATGTTTAACATGAACATGTTCTGATACAGCTACTGAACTAAAAATTGAGATTAAAATTTCTCCGATGTAAGGCTGACTTTTACTCTCGTTGTCGCGTTTCATTTCAAATGAAACTACACTGCAGTGTCTCTCTTATATTTGGTTCTATTAATACAAAATTACTGCAATTTTTATATAACTGTAAACGGCAATTTTACTTACGGTATCGGACTAAAGTTTGTTAAATGTTGTACTTCTGACTTGGAACAATAAGTGAAACTAGGGATACGCTCTACTTACGATTAAAAAAATGTACATTAATTGTTATAAACGATTTGTGTTGTGTTTATTTGTGGTGGTAGTTATTGAAGGTTTAGAAAATGAAATTAAAGGTGAGAAATTTACAAATTAATAGGAATTAATTTAGTAATTTTTTTTAATTCGTGCATCATTTTACAGTTACTGAAAACTAACAATATACCGTCTACATTTTACAATTAATGATAATAAAACAATTAGAAACGTAACAGATTTTTTCGGTAGATATGTAATTTGCAAATTATGCTATTAAGAGGATTAAAAAATGTGTTTATAGCCATTTTAAAGTTACCAATTGTAAGCGATTTTATCGATAAAAGTTAATTTTTGTGCCGAACGAAAATATGTTAAAAAAGTGATCTACTTCGAAAATTACACCTCACGATCAACTTAATTTATACAATAATATTTACTGTAGGGAATTATTTATAGAAATTCGACATTTGAAAAAAGCTTATTTATAGGTAATAAATGCGTAAAAGAAAGCAAAATTTAGCTTTCGATTTTAAGAACGGAGAAAAGGATGTATCGTTGCTATTTTGATTTTAACATCAGATAGAACTCCACCTACTTACTACTTCAGAGTTTAGGCTTTTACTTTTCAAACCGGAATTCGACGCATTGTTTATACCCGTATCAGGTAATAACATCATGCTACGATCGATTTTACTTGATAGATTATTAATAAATAAGAGTATAAAGTACCTACCTACGTATTTCAAAAAGCAACATTATAAGTATACAATTATACATTTATGTATGTAAGTACCTACCTATAAATTTTTTAGTTTAACATTATTGTTTTAAGTGAGACAAAATTAATTTTTTAGTTAGAATGAAAGAAAGTTTAGTTAGATTGTGAATTTAAAAAAAAATTTCAACTGCAAGATTTCTAAAAAATAATTGTAATGACTATTTTACATCATTAAAAATAACATATTACCTATATACGTGAAACCACGCATATTTTTGCATATTCATTATGTTCAATAATTATTTTATTACAAGCTTGTATAAGCTCATGGGGTAATTTCTTTTAAAACTTTATTTAAATTATTTATACTGCAATATTTACCTACGTCGACGTGTTTAAGGTAGAACAACACAAACACCAAACTGCATGAAAATTAGTTAAAACTACAGTATTGTATGGCCTATCCAAACCTATATGCAATTCACGTCATCAAAAAAAAGTTACTAGATTGTTTATTTGTGATTCGGTTTAAAGTTTGAAAAGTGCACATATTCTATAGATGATTTACCTGCGCACATATTAGATGGCATAAAGAAAGACTACAATTTATTAGAACTGTAAAAATACGAGGTACAAGGCGACAGCACTGTGTGAAACGTCATCATCTAGTAACCTTTTATTGATGTCGTGGATTGCATACAGATTTGGACAAAGTGTAGATAATATAATTCTGCTCCGAACCATCTATATGTGCCATATTTGCAAAAAGAATGCTTTAAAGGAATATCAATTTAAAGTTTACATCAGAGCGAACTGTCAGTCTTCTAGTGGTATAGTTCTTTTTAGCTCTCCTGCGAAATTTACGAAACGACGCTTGTGTCGTTTTGCCTTAAACGCGTGGATATGTAAGTAGTTTAAAAATATTTGTTTAATTTAAATAATTGAAAATTCGTCACAAATGACAATTCAAAATTTACAAATTTTTGTAAATATATGATCAAGGAATTGAGACATCAAATATTAATAATAAAAATAAGAACTATAAACAAAAAAAATCAAGCTAATTTAGATGAAACATTAAGATATATAAATTATTAATTAAACAACTTTAAAAAGCACTTTACTCATTTTAGCGCTTAGTTCTCTTCTAGTATCTTTTGATGTTCTAGTAGCATTTGTCAAAATATTTATAAATCGATTTTTACTTCGTCTTAAATATTTTTATATTATCTATATTAACAACAATCCACGAAGAAGTAGAAATTCGTAAATGTTTCGAATAGAGCATTACTTATTTACATATTTGCATCAGGAAAAGAAAGTACATACCAATATATATTAGTTATTTAATTAAATAGATTACTGTCCTACTTAAACTTGCAACTTTACAGTCCCGAAAATAGGATTTCGCAACTTTTCTTACTTTAAAATTCGTTCCACGTTTGAACATGAGCCAGTTAAATAAAACAACTACCCATGTGTCAATTATTTTGCAACATCGACGGTAACTGGTTCAACTAATTAAAATTAAAATAATTAAAAAACTTCTTTATTTTTCAGATTACAAGAAGAAGTACGTATTTCCTCCGCCGAAAAATAGATTTTTCGACGACTTTGGATGTAAGTATCTTAACGAGTACCTAACTAATACCTGTGTATTTATTAATACCAAAACAAAAAATTAGAAAAACCACTTATCTTCGTTGACATTAATATTTAATTATCGAACAATCTAAAGCAAAACGTACATAGATGTGATCTAAATTTTTTATTTAACACGTAAGACGACGAAACAAAAAGAACGATGTAAACTAAATTGGCCTATTTTATCGTTTAACGATGTTCTCAATTTTAAGGGTAATTATTTTATGTGTGCCAACGCGATGACAGTAATATTACGTGTTTTCTATTGTTCCTAACGAATACATTGTTCTTTAATATTCTATTCTATGTCATTTACTACTTACGAACTTAAATATTTTATTGTTCTGCATATTTTGTTAGATAATAAATGTTACTAATTTGCATAACTATTTACATTCCGTGAATCGAAAACTTGCTTGTGACAATAAGCAGGGCCAACAGAAGGAAGTAATTAGTATCTCCCGTAATAGGTTTCTACTCTGTTTGAAGTAAATGACTTTAACGAATTACAGATTACTCGTGTTTAACATGTTTTTGATCTTATTAAGGTTTAATATAGGTCGCGTTTTTATGAAATCTATGTTTTAACGTGTTATGACATCAAAAATTATTTAGTTTCTAAAATAATCTAATTTAAAAGTATTCGATTGTTTAAATATTATTAAAATCAAAATATTTTAGCACAAGTAAATGCGTTGCGGTTTGTTGTTTGGTTTATGATGAATATATAATCCTAATTTATTCTAAATTAATTTGTGTTTGTACTTTACTAGATTTTAATGAGACTAATAATAAGTATTTTTTTTACATCATGATGGGTACCTACAAAACTTCGTTTTAATTAAAACTTTTGGCTAGCAAATTGTAAACATGTTGTATTTAATAAGTACGTAAGTATATCTACATATAAACAAAGTAGGCATATAAAAATATATCAAACGTTTTAAGCAATAAAGTTCAGTTATCAAATTTATATAAAGTAAAATTATCACTACTACTCGAAATTAAATCGAATCGATCGATTTAACGATCATCATTTTGTTAATGACGACGGTGTCCCTAGTTCCACTACACGCTTTCGGTGTTAACTGGCACAGAGTAAAAGTGAAAAAGCTAAATTAACTAAACAAACAAAGCTCGGCTTTCACTGCTATACGGAGTAGCGTATTAAGATAATATATCGTATTGCCAAAGATGGATGCTTACAAATTTCTTAATAATTTACAAAAAAAAATGTTTTACCTATTTATTCATTTTAAAAGAAATTGTAGACAGCAGTAATGCCTGTACGTGTTGCAGTGAGATAATATTACTTAAGTAAATTAAAAAGATCAGTTTCGTACGTAGGTAATATACGAAACGTTATCAAGGTCAACTGTGTGATTTCTCTAAATTAATTTAATAAGTTACAGTTATGCAACTTCAAGTAAATTCTAAATAACTAATATTAAATTAACCGAATTTGTTCAATTTTTTTTTGTATTAATAGCTCCGTATCTTCACATGCATATATTATACTCCATACTGTTATTATTGTGATAATGAAAACAATATTTAAATCATGTTTGTTTTGCTCTAAATTATTCTGATCTTTTAACCAACATTATTTAAAATATTTTTTTAAACAAATAGTTTATTAAATTGTTAAAAAAGTAAATGATCGACATCTTAAATACGATTGATTTATACAAAAATAAAATCGACGCGACGTTTAATAATAAAATTAAAGCGTTTTAAACATTACAGTAGCCTTTTAACACAAATTTTATTTACCTAATTTAAAATTGCTTAAAATATGACTTCGTAATCGCTGGTGATATACCACTAATTACCTAATAAATCAGAATTAGTTTAAATTACTCATCTATTATTACAATTCGTTAAAAGTATGTCGAGTATAAATACTGATTATAAACACTGGCAAAGCTTTCACTTATTTGAACTGATGCCATCCATGTCTTCAGTAAAGACGGCCAGTGTCTTCAGTATATACTGATGCTCGTAATATCAGAAGCTCGAAAGTGGTTTCTTGTGCTCCACATGTTGTTAGTAAGGAGGTGAGTGTAGTGTTGTGAACATGCGTTTCATCTTCAGGGAAAATCGGTGTGTAGTGTTGGTGCTAGTGGTGCTGAGGTTTATGAATTTAGCCGGTACTACTCCGAGTCAAAGACAAGCTCAGGAGTTAATGCTACTAGATGCTTTAGGACGAAAAGGAATTATGGGATCTTTGGAAAATACACCGGGAGCTCTTCTAGACATGCTCGGAAGAAGTAGGTTTTTAATTTTCAAACACTAGATATTATATTTAGGTATTTTAAAAATGACAATTAAAAATCGATTAAGTAATAAAATGACAAATTGATTTCTCAGTAAGCAATTCATTTTACATAAGGGATCTACTATTATTACGAGATATTTGATAAGAAATGTCGATATTCAACTAAATAAGTACAAAATAAATGCCTTCATTATCGAATTAGTAATCACTACAATAATGCAATATTTACGTTGAAGTAAATAAATATAGAATTTATTACTTTTAGCTATTAATCATTTTCGATCATATTACAGTGATTTGTTTTATTTATTGATAATTCAAAAAATATCGATTGAACTATTTAAATAAAATATTTAGCTTTTAATAATGCTATAGGTACTGTTATTATGTAAAAATAACTTTGTTAAAAATAACTATTTTAACAAAACGTTTATCTATTATTTTCTGTTAATGGCGAGTAATTAGCTAAATCCCCCTTTTAGCAAAAATATGTCGTGCGTCGAAAATATGGAGGCGTTTCTTATTACACGTATAGTACAAAATATTATCTTGAAAGTTGCGTATAACCACCCCAAAGTTGACTTTTTTAGAATCGCTAGTTAAATTTTATTCAAATGCACGTCATCAATAAAAGGTTACTAGATGATAACGTTTCAGACAGTGGTGTCGTACTTTTATAGTGCTAATATACTCGATTCTCTAAAATCATGCTGCCATTTAGCAAAGTGCTGTTATTGTTTATTTGAGAGTTATTTGATATAAAGGGTTATTCAGAATTCATATATTACATAATTATATGCGTAAACTAACACAAGACACTAATAAAAATTCACGACTGTAGCGCATAAACTGTTCCATGTCCGCTAGACATGGTTTCGTTAAGCAAATATTTATCTATTACATTTTCTTTCTAAATCCTAGAACATTATAAATTAATTTTGAATCACTCTGTATAGGAGACAACTGTCAAATAGGTATGCTATAAGTATGGAATAAAGCTTTTAGTGAATTGGACAGGATAAATTGTAATCTTTCTTTGCTATGTATAATATAATATATGTGCGAAGGCAGATATAATAATAAAACAACAATTCGTTATCTTTGATCTATGTACACATCAAAAATGTTGTATCTATGTACGTATAAGTACCCACAAAATAATTTCAAGCTAAAAGTAAAATGAATATAATTAAACTGAATTTTTTGTAAAAGAACCGCATAATGCCATATCTGGAGACATTAAATGTTGATGACGTCACGTGCTTGCAAATATAGCACGTGTATATTATGTTCGAGATAGGAATGCACAATATATGAGAATTTTTACTATTTTTAAATTAATGCAAATCTTCAACGGTAATGTTTAGTCCATCAATTTTTACAATTTACTAAACAATTAATGACGCATTTCCCATATGGAATAAATAAATATTTATGCATAAGTATAAGCAAACTAAAATAAATTTAGTTAAATTTATAAAATTAAGAGACCAAATTAAGAGACCTACCTTAATGTAATATAAAGTATAAATATTACAATAATATTAGAAATTAAATGTTCATTGTTCAAAGTATTATATAATAGTTATGGGTTTAAATTCGATTTTGATAATAATAATAGGAAATTTAAATTTAATATACTATAAATGCTACTAAAATATTTATAAACGATTATTATCTACATTTTATATTTTTCGAAAAATATAAATACGTATAACATTATTAGTGCCATTTTCTGATCACACTTTAATCTCATTACTGTAAGATGACTCAATCTTTTTCTCAGAATTGCATCAACCTTCATGTGTTGTTAATATTAATTGTTAAAATAGTTAAAAGTAATAAATAAATACGTAGTACACTTACAGCGGTTTTAGAAAAAAGATTATGAAAATACCCCGGTTACCTATAATAAATTTTAAACATTTTAAAACGTCCAATGTAGATAAAACACAAGGCGTCCAGCATTTAAAGTTTAAATGAGTTAATAGATAAATTATATATAATTATTTAGCGAAATAAAAACAACCATTTCAAAAGTGTATAATAACGAAAATATTTCATTGTCGCATTAGAACGATTAGTTAAATTGGTAAATGTTTTAAATGTAAATTTTAGGAATTATGAAGGATTAGGGTTCTTGTACAGAATTAAGTGACTCGAAGAAATGACGTTTTAATTATCTAATTGTAAGCCTTGGATAATATAAAACGCAAAAATACGACTTTAAAACTCGCGACACAAATTTCTAAAATTTGCATTATATGCATAGGCAAGAGAATAGATGTTTTCTTATCTATGATTATACAGTGCAATTTAAAAGGCGTATAGACAGACATAACTTTAGGAGTTGATTAATATTATGAAATTTGGAGCAAAAAAAATAATAATTGAACTTCTATTAAAGAAGTTCGATTTAATTTTTTTATAAGTTCGAAAAAAACAATTTCTTTTAAATTAATATCATTTAGTTACGTCTATATAGTTACTATTAAAAACGAAAATTAATTGGTTTGAGTCAGGCAATTTGTGAATAGGTTCCTATTGAATTTGTTTAAATAATTTTTATAGCTATTGTGGGGATAGAGTAGGCGAGGAGGTTGACAACAAATAAAATATATAAATAGATAAATATTTTTATCAAGATTAGAATTAGAAGTTAAGATTTACCCATTTCATTTTGCCTGTTAAATATAGTCGTAGTGGAATTTATTTTAATATAATTAATAAACATCAATAATTTCATACATAAAAAACTATGACCATTCAGCAGTCATCTTAAGATCTATAGGTAATACATTATAATACTGTAATTATTAAATTAGTTTGTTAAACATTGCTGTTGTCAAAATAGGCAACGCAAACAATTAATCGGCTGGAAATTTCAACGATTGCGTAAGCTACGTACCCGAAAAATATACGAGTAACACTTACAATTAGATAACTATAGCTTATCCAAACCTATTAGATGTTCACGTCATCAATACAAGGTAACTAGATGATGACGTTTCACACAGTGCTGTCACCTCGTACCTCGTATTTTGACAGTGCTAATAAACTGTAGTCTTTCTTTATGTCATCTAATATGTGCGCAAGTAAATCATCTATAAAATATGTCACTTTCCAAACTTTAAACCTAATTACAAATAAACAATCTAATAACTTTTTGTTGATGATGTGAACATCATATAGGTTTGGATAAGCTATATGTATTTAATTATTGTAAGTACAAGGCACATTTTTAAAATCCCATCTCTTATTTTTGTATAAGATGATAAAGATTTCAAAATTCATTGGTTCGTGCCATACTTAAACCCTTTTACTTGCTACGCAATTTGTACATGTACCTACTAAAGAACTGTTTTTGCTTTTTGGAGAAACCAAGAGTCAAATTGTTAACTTATATAGGAATCGGTTGTAGTTGAAAATAATTATTAAGGATTGAGGTTTACACAAACATTTAAAAAACAATCTTGTCAATATCAATTAGGTAGACTAATACATACATAGAATAAGCATTCGCGCGATGTGAAACGATTTAATCACATTTTCCTAAAAACATATTGTTCTTTGATATTACATTCTTCATTATTTTCCACCTGAATGAACTAATTTACGTAACACCGTGAATATTAAGGTCTATAACACGTTATAATACTGTAATTATTAAATTGATTCGTTAAACTTTCTTATTGTCAAAATATGTAGAAAACGCAAACAACTAATCGTCGGAGACTTCGACGATCGCGTAAACGCCGAACCCAAAAAATATAGACAAAGTAAAACTTATGTAGGTATGCATTTACTTATATTCGTCATTAATAATAATTAGTCAAGTTATTTTTTAAATTTTAAATTAAGAAATCGGAGGGCTGCTACGCGAGACGTGGCTAATTCTCCTTAAGAAAAATTTATGATTTTCTTTTAACTTTAATTAGGTACCTCTACTATTTACCTATGTTTAAATAAGTACGAATTGCGTGGAATTCTTTTTGGAGGAAACTCATATTTCTAGTGGTAGTTTTTGATAGATATTTCATTTCAGGAATTGGGGAACAATTTAAAAAGTTTCGAGGAAGATTATGCCCTTCTTAAAATGTTGTAATGCAGATATGAGGTTTAAGTAATTATAGGAAGTGAAGCAGATCGAGATAATCGCCAACCTTGTTTAAATGCGAATCGAAACACAATGGGTGCATACTTTCACGGTTCAAATAAGGCTCGAGTGAAATTTAAGTTCTTGATTGTTTTAGTTAAGTTTAGTGCACAAGATAGGTATATTGTAAATATACAGACACGATTTTTACTGCATTTTGAACTGTTTTGTGAAAATTGAAAAACAGTGAATTAATACAATATATGTAGTACCTATATGATTAATGTTAATATGATGTAGGTACCTACCTAATGCACACAATTACATTTTGTACGATAAACATATAATACTACATACCTATTTATAAACATCGTCACTTCAGAGTGGGAAAGTTTTCTCGTTTATATTTTCTATTGATAATAAAAAGTAAGCTACAAGTAGGTATATAGATAGCACAATTAATGAAGTAAGTTAATTTATGTGAATGTGAAAGTCGTTAATTGGAAATTTATTTTAAATAAATATTTATTGTTAGATAAGTCGTTATATCAAGTTTAAAAATTCGTTTTTAGAATTTTATTAATCGAGTGAATAATGATTTTTGAAATTGTTTGAATTACTTAATTTAGTAAGTTTGTTTTGAAATTGTTTCCACTAACCATAGATTTTTAGCAAAACTTGTTCAAATTGCTGAAATTCTTATAAGTACCTAAGAATATTTTAACTTTATAGATATCAGTATTAAATCGTAGTAGTTGAATTTTGATTGAAATACAAAATATACAAAGTATAAAAGTAAAAAGTTGTTGTTAAAAAAAATATTTCAAGCAACAAAAATCGAATTGACATATATGTAAATGTGTAAAAATTATGAAATAAATATTTAATTGAACTTACAAGCGACACTGAAATGTAGTGTAATAAGAAAGTTGTATTAAAAATATGAATAACATATAATCTACCTATACGATTGGTTCCAATCCACGTCATCAATAAAACCCCGTATTTTTGTACCCCGTACTAATAAATTATAGTCTTTCTTTGTCATGTGTCCAGGTAAATCATCGGTAGAATATGCCATATTCAAAACTTTAAACTGAATATTTCAAATATTACAATATGCAATTTAGTAACGGTTTATGTATAACGTGCATTTGAATCTATCGTGAATAACGTGTATCTACATACACACGTTAATATTTAAAAATTTAAAATTGATACGTAGATATTATACAATAAGCATATTGGGAATTCTAAAATTTAAAATATCAATTAAGTACAGAAAATTTTTGTGTAGGCGCTTATTGTTAGTGCATTGTGGGCACTAAAATCATTATTCATTACGGGGACTAGTTTATTAGTCATATTAAGATTAACGTTAATATCCTAATAACGTATATTTGGTATATTTACTATAATAAATTTAGTGTATGTATAAGATAGGTACCTACAATTTCTTATGTATTATAAGCACAAATATGATGTTTTCAATTACCTACTATAAGAATATTATAAGAAATACTAACTTTTAGAGATCCTTAAGCAATTCTAAATTAATCAAAGATTGCTAAATTTCTACAAACACGAATGCCTGACCGGTTAACATAAGAATGAAATCTATTGCAATTAAATTGTTTCTCGTTCATGCAATACTTATAGAATCAATCTTTTCACCTCCGGTTTAATTTATTTCGTGTACTTTTGCGGAAACAATTATCAACACAAATCTTCGTTAAATAATTGACACTTGTGGAAAATATATGACTTACTTCTAAGTAAACTAATAATTTCAATTCATTATAAAATAGTAACACGTTTATTTATTTGTTTAAAAAACATAAATTGAATTAATATTCAAAAGTAAATCTAGATGTCATAAAGTCGAGTTTTATTCGAAAAACTTTTGTATTTCTTACCATTTCTTTATCAAATGCTATTAAAAATTAAAATATTAACGACTATAGTGATGCATCCAAGCCCAATCTACATAACAACCAATATAATATAGTGCGTTTCACTTTTTAATAAAGACTTCTTTATTTTTATTCAATTTATTTAAGTAGTGCATTAAGACGCGTTATTCAGTGGAAATAGAATGTTCTTAACTGTGATCAAAATCAAAATTAGCTTTTCAAATTAAGTTATAGTAACGATTAAGATAACGAGAGTGCCATGAAACAAATAAATTGTTGGAAGCACAAATATTTGCCGAGTAATGGCTGAACAACGATCGAGTATTCCTGAAAAGGTAGAAACTATTCGAGTTGTTGGGGATAACGCGTACATTACACCACTCGAGTATTTTGTTTGGGGAAAACTATTAAAAATGTTGTATATTCATCTAGACCTCGAAACAGATAAGAGTAACCGCGCCTAAGGATCCAACAAGTTCACAGAGAAGTTTCTGAAGAAAGACTAGGACGAGTTGTACTGAAATAATAATGTAGGCTTTCTCAGGTTTGTTTAGGGTTTTGGTGGGTGTTGGATAAATAATAGAACTTCAGAATACGGAACTTTATTTCACGAACGTCGCCTAATCTTAAAATTTAAATAAATTAGAAATACATGTATGTAGTCCCCATTTTAATTATCGTCTTTAATTATCGTTTCACTCCCTACTACTTACTGACTCAAACACTCCCCGCCGCCAAAGCCAGCGTTCGCGCATCTGCGTCTCCTCTACCCACTTATATCTGAATGAAATAATAATAAAGCATCCCTACAATAGAAAAGTGGAAAAATGTATTCGTCTTCAGGACAACATATTGTTAGTTGAAGAAAGGCGTTATTTAAAATATCGTTCGTTAACCTATTATCTAATTAGCTTATGTTAAAGTTGAATTAAAATTTTTTACTTGTAAACTGACGTTTTTCCGCAACAATTTTTAGTTTTTGTTGCTTCATAAAACTCTTATCGTTCTTAAGATAACACATTAGTACTGACTGAATAAGAATGTTGAAAAATTACAAAAATGAACATTCTTCAACGAAACTTTGTTATTTAGACATTTTTTATGATTTGCAACAACTTTTTTTAAATACTTTTTCGTTCTATCTTAATTGCTACTAATTATGTCGTTACTTAAAAACGCTAATTTTTATTTTCATCACAGTTGCTTGGGTTCATCTTTTAATGGACTTGTAGGAATTTACATCTATTTATTGCTTTAAAAATAAAAAAAGTTATTATAAAGCGTCTTCATTAAAAGTGAAACACTCTGTATAATTTATGACCTACATACAACGTTCAGTAACTTTCTCCATTACGAATACATTATAAAGTTTGCTAATATTTTCTCAAAATATCCTAAAAGCATTGTAATATGATAACAAGTAATATGATAATATCATATTTAATATGATAATAAGTATTTATAAACAAAATTTTTGCTTACAGATTTGATAATACATAAATAAAATTTGCCGTAATGCTCTATAATGAATACAAAGATTTGTATTATTCGTGAATACTGGTACTTTTTGTTAAAATTCTTGTTGTTTGTACGTAACGTAATTACGTAACACAACGCTACACTTTAAATAATCACATCGGCTTTAGTTCTACACGAAACTATCAATATTAGGTATCAACAACGCAAAGGTTTCGTTATGGCAGGGCCGAAAAAATATTCGATTTGTTTGAAACATTTTTATAACCACGAGGTACGAGGCGATAGCACTGTGCGAAACGTCATCATCTACTGATCTTTTATTGATGACATGATCGCCAGACAGGTTGGATAGGCCATACGTAACGAAACGGTTTTATTGTCTAATAATTGTTTTCGGGATCTAGAGAGCTTCAAATTGTTTTTAGATTCTATTAAATTACTTTCTGATATGTACTTACATATATGTAGGCGTATTAAACGTTCTAGACATGTTAGACATTCTGGTAATGATTTTGCTTGGTGTTGATTTGATGCCTTTGTTCGACTTTATATTTACTTGTATTAAAAATTTCGAATTAACCTTGATAAAGTAAATAAACTGTTTCGCGTGTACCAATTTATAATTACAATTATTAGCTTATTTTTAAAACAAATTAATTGTCTTCTATTACCAATAACAGTAAAAAAAAAGAATCAGACAGTAAACAACTGAAATACGTTTTACCTAAATGTACCAATTTATTACATTTTTTTATGTAAAATTATTAATTAGCCGCATTATTTATGTTTCAGTGATACCTCAGTCGTGTCGATATAAAGGATACAAATACGAATGCGGATTAAGCTTCAGCTGCGTCATAGGTGGTGGCCGCCCTTTAGATTTATGTTCTGGTGGAATGATTTGGTCGTGTTGTATAGACAACAGTAATCATTATCCTACGCACACGCCCGAGCAAGGAATTTTAAATAACGCCAGTAAGTATTTAACAATTAATTTTTAACTTAATATATTTTAAATATAAGGTAAAATAGAAATTAAATTTTAAGTAATTTTATTTATGGGCCAATAAAAAAAAACATCCAGATTAGCATTTTTTGAACAAGTACGAGCATACCGACCTAATTGAATTTTGAAAGTGGTCATTTGAAATTCAAATTTGCGCCATTATCTATGAAAAATGTTCAATTCTCAATTCAGAATGTTGCAGACGTTCATGTGTTTATTTATTAACAAAATAATTCCACACTTTGCAGTACCTATATAATTATTTATAAGATTAATACTATGTAAATATTTGATTAACTAAATATGTAGTTATTATTGTATAGGTATTATGTAATTAAATATTAGAGTAGTGCTTCAAAAATGCTTCACTAACCTTTTAATTTAATATTAATCGTACGAACAACTGTCTTTCCTGAGTGCCTTCGACATCATTTACGAAATTGAATTTTACAAAAGTTTATAATACAAAACAAATGGCTTTTCACATACTACTTAATTAATAGTGCCTTATCAAGGCACTAATCGATTCAAAAATATAGGTACCTACTTTTAAAATTACATTTCTATAGTGCATTTCACAGAGGCCTAATATAGGGCAATGTTGGTAATTCTTACGAGAAAAATTAGGCAGCGATACCACTTTCGGTGCCGGTACAAAACAGTACAATAAATATTACATTAGTCAGGTTAATTTTCAGTTGTTTTGAGTGCTGCCACCGGTAAAAGCATCGTAAACAATGTAAGTAACCCTTTTAAAAACATTTATTATACTTTTGAATAAAGAGATTTATAGGTGCTATTCATTCACCTGAACTATCACTATGAAATGCACAGTAGAAATGCATACATCTATATTGTAAGTAATAATCAGTCGATCTAGAAATGACACCCCCATAAAACAGACTTTCGCTTTATGGGTACTATTCCCTTTAAGAGGGTTCCTTTTAATTTAATATTTTTTTTAAATAGGCAACAAAGCAATGAATTTTACATTTAATTTGCAAGAATACGATCCTAAGTTTTAATCACTTGATCCCTTATGGGGGCCAGACGGCGAGAAGCATCATCGTCGCCATACATTTTAGAATGTTAAAATTTTCATTAATTTTTTATTAACGTTGACTTTTAAACAGATAGTCTTGTTTGTTTACTGAACATTCAAACATTTACCTATAGGTAAGAAGCAACAGGGTCGAGTTTTCCTGCGTTTTATGAAATTTAACAAAAAAAACGAGGGTCTGTTTTATAAAAATATAATATATAAAATATTCAATTAATTTCGTACTTACACATTTTGTTTAAAATAATTTTTGTAATTTGGTTGTTATTGTAATATAGAGTAGGTACCTAGAAGTAACCTGAAACGTGTAGGTGCTTATATCATTATTTAAAAGAACATGTTTTAGTTTATTTGTAATATTTTGTGTTGCTTTTTTAAATACAAGCATTAATTCTCCCTATTTTTAATTAGGAGACAAAAACTATAGAAATTAAAAGGGTTAAATAAAATACCACTTTCTTGGTAAATATAGGCATCGAGCGCTGTATTTATTACCTATCTACATTTTGAATTTGAATTTTGAAAACAATTAAAAGTCACTTACTTGATGTTTAAAAAGCGTTCGATAACCAGAATAACGTTCCATCACATAACAATTATTTATTATAAGACGGGAAAGCGAACAAACTTATTTATCTTTAAAATGAATCTTGCAACACGTTGTTTTAACACAGCACGTTTTATTAAAGTAAAAACAAATTCTGAAATTCGCCGATGTCAGAAAACTGAACACTAAAATAAACTAACAAAATTGACTGCGAGCCCGCCCCTACGTACGTTTGTCAAAGACTAATAGTAACAAGTACAAGAAATGAATCATTAAAATTTCTCACCGATAAAACGATTTACGTAAAATTAAACCAATAATCGTAGGTATAATTCTATCATATGCACGTTCGCCCAAAGCACATAGATAATACGCCTACGTTAAAGAGGTTTTGTGATAAACACACGTGTCTTTACGATATTATTGTCTTATCGCATAGTAACATACGGCGTATAAAACTTTTAAATATAGAATTCTATTCACAGTTTAAACCTAGAAATAAATTCGAAATTTCAAGGGAAATATTCAAGAAATTTCGAACCCATTTTTTTTTCTTCAAAATAACGTGTAGAACCTAATATTAATTATTAAAAAAATAAAATGTTTCCAGTTTATTTGCAACATTTTACGTTGTTTTAAATCATAAAAAAATAAAACGGTTAAATTAATTTTTGAAGTTTCAACTGCAGTCGATCGAAACGCGATTTAGTACCTACATAGCTTGTTAAATGTTCCACAAATTCAAATTTTTAAGACAATTACAGGTGTCGCTTTATTTTAATTTTAAAATTACAATTTTTTATATGTGAAAAATTAGCTATTTGCTTAACATTTTGTCGATTTACTGATCTAAGTAAAATTTTGTGTAAATTTCAATGAAAGCTCTGACAACGATATGCCAAAAATGGGTTTAGTTGCAAATAACGAATGACGCGGAAATTGTGATGTTAATTATCATGTAAAAAGAAAAGGATATAAGCTTAAAGTAATTAAAAGTAACAGTTCTGATTGACATTTAGATAGATACGTACCGCTCAAGACCTGAAGAAAGTTAATATTTGAGGGGGAATGATTGAAAACAAAATTTGGGAACCTTACATTTTTTAAGATAATTTACTTACTTAACAACGGATATTTAAATCTAGATTTTAAAATTTGAATTAATTTCTATGTCTTACAATTAGCTGCTTTATTTCCGAACGAAGCGTCTATAATGGAATATATTATGGTTTCAGCAAAATGGCACTCTTTATTTTGAAACCAATGTCCGCTAAGTTAATAAATAAACAAAAGATGTTTGCCCGGCGTTTAAACGCTGATTTTAAGACCACTAGATTTTTTAGTAAGTTTACGTAAATAAAGTGGAAGGTACCTATTGAAGATTTATTCTAATAAAGACAAAGGTTGTCGCATTTGCAATGATTGTAAATGTTATTATACATATATTTAGTTGGTATATTCGATATTTTGTACACGTATTGGAAAAAATGTAGCGGATAGGGTTACAAAAATATGTTGAAATTCTTGACATATTTGTAGAACAGTTTTAATTTCCGTAAGTAACAATTAATGATCATTTCTACTGTTGACAGAAGTAAACATGATCTCTGAAGGAACGTGGCAGGCGTGGCTGTAAATTTTTGGATACAATTATAGTAAAAAATATTTATGTTGTTGCGAGGTTATAGTTTATTTATCAAACAAAAAAATATTTATTAATTATTATACGTACCGTTTTATTCAAATCAGGTAACAGAGAATTGAAAAGACTAACTTCTAATGGAATAAATGCAGAAAAATAAGAACTAATGCGAAACTTATTGACAAATGTAGGTAAACAATCACGACGGCTTGAATTTGCGTTTTGTGGAGTTTACTTTTCGTTGAATGTTGTTGAACGAATGTTTCGCCGCTAAAAATTATTGAAATTAGTTGGCACATTTTCCGCAGATCATTTTTACGTCGGTGAACTGTATATAATTAACTATATAATTAGCATTTTATTTTATTTGAGAGCAACGCAACAATAATAATGTAAAAATTCCAATTATTTCTTTTAATGGATAATTCATCGTTGTATGGATAAAATGTGTACTTATCTAATATACTTACTTAATATTCATAATATAGCTGTTTCAGATATCCCTATATATTTTTAAGTTACGTAATTTTTCAGCAAATATATTTAAATGCTGTTAAAATACATAAAAGCGACAGGAGTATTATTTACTAGCGTATATTATTTCTGCTAATTTCCACTTATAATGTTTTTGTTTTAATTTACTCCTGAAGGTATAATGAACATAATGCCCCTATAAATTTAATGTAGGTACCTAAGTAATGGTTTTATAAAACATTTTTCGTTTTTTTAAGAACCGATTTACTGCGTTAAAATTAGCCAAGAGTTAGTTTAAAGTTAAATTTCAGCCGTAAAATTTTGTTTAAAATGAAGACGCTAACTAAAACAAAAGTTTTAAGGCGCTTTTTGTAAAAATAAATTCTTGACTTAAAATTTTAGGAAACGCGAAATTAAAATCATAATGTAGGTAGTAGGTACGTAATTTATAGCTTTCATCACCTTTTATTAATATGTGGTAAATCGAATTTATAAGGGCCTAATATAGATACCTAAATAATTTTATAATTAAGTATAAAACATTATAATTAGGTGTTGACACATTTTCAGTTGGTTAAAACTCTTCCAGAAAATACTATATTACAATTGTTCATTGATGTTTAAATGTATTAAAAGACGAGCGCAGTTACGCCGATTGTCGAGTCCGAACGAATAGCCTCGTTCAATACCATACCCACGCAGTGGTGGGCAATAGACGATAAAAGAAAGGAAGCAAAAAAAATACTAGTTTGAAAAAGGTATAGGTAAATAAAAAATCGTCTTCGAAGGGCCGAATAATGAAAATCACTTCTTTTAAACATAAGAAAACTATTTTATAGGTAAATTAATCTTAAAATATCTAGTCGATAGCTTTTTAAGCATGAAAACTGCTCGAAACGTTGACTTGATTGAGAAACGACAAGATAGGGTGGTAATTTACTTAATATGGAATGCTAAACACTTTATTATATTTTCTAAATCATTTTTCTTGTTTTACATAATTATGTTTTAAACATTAAATATTCATAGATCAGCTTTATCCACATATTTATTACGTACCACACACACACACACACACATGTATGTATGGCCCGACGTCGTAACCAGGAAATTCGCCATGCACTTATTTTTCACACATGAGGTATCTATGCATAGTGGAAACTAGATATTTAAACGACCTCGAAGTTTTCGGGCAAATTAGTTTTCGAATTTTTTCAACCACAAACGCAACTGTTTTTAAAAATAGCTTCGGTTTTTGAACAAGTAAACTGGCAATCATGAACTTTACATGCTGAGATTTATGATGCACTGAGACAGAGAGGGAGGGAGGGAGAGAGAGTCTGCCATAGCCTCGTGTTTGTGTTTTGTATTGCTTTTTATTTCCTAATTATTTTTTTACTTTAATATTGCATTTTCATTGTATCTGCTTTACGAATAATTTTTCTTTTCTATTTTCGCTGAATTACAGTTTTTCTATGACTTAATAGACCTCCAAGACCGTAAAAGAGATAACGATCTCTTGTTTAATTTTATTGTAAACCTATCAATTTTTAAATGATCTAGTACTTATGGTAATGATAAAAATTTCCAATCAAATTTTTTCGTAACATACACAGACCTTTTAAGCTCGATTTAATCGTAGAAATTTTATTCGAACTCAATACAAAATTCTATTTCTCCTAATGCTATTCTTCCGTGTGTGTTGTCAAATTAATACTTAATCAATAATCAACCGAACAAACGTATCGAAACTTTGGAAAACTTTATAGCGTGCCTGATAGTTATCGTGCCGTATTGTATATAAATAATTCCTTGAAAATATGTTTCATTGAACGTTGGTATTTTAGAAATAACAAAGACGAGTTTCTGATAAAATTCGAATTTTTAAGAATTGCTTTATAAATGGTACAAAAATATTGAAATATAAAAATTATTTCTTGAAAATATGCAAGTTGTACTTAATCATTGATAATTGAACAACAATTAAGTTTAATACCTATTTAGTGTGGTAGATTTTATAAAAAAAATTTATAATATGTATATCTATGCATACATACCTATAATATTATATCTATAATTAAAGATGGCAATACATGTTTTTGTGAGATAAAATTTTAATAACTATAGTTCTTTGATCTATTTATTATTCATGGTTCCATTAATGTAGAGTACCTACCTATTGTGCGTATTTCATAATTTTTAATTCTGATTTTCATTCTACCTTCGTTATTTTATATGTGCACATAATAAAAGTAGTTAATATCATGTGACTATATTTTATAAATTTTAACGAGTTATCTATTTTAGTAATTTCTATCTGATGTTCAGTAATCGTATTAGTAGAAATTGGCAATTTGTGGTTTTTGACCGAATTCATCGTATCGTTTTCCTACCAAAACAGTTTCCGAGTTTACTGACAAACATTAGGTAGAGACGATTCGTCCCCGTTAGTCGCTTTTTACGACTGGCCGGATTCCCTGGATTTATTCTAATACGGAATTCAAACGGTTTATTTTAATTATTATCGGAATGAAAATGTTAAAATATAAAGTGCGAAAGTTATGGAGTTTAGTTTTTATTTCGACATTGGCCTTTAAACAAATCTACTTTTCTGATTGCGATTTTTCAAAGAAAATATTTAGTCACCCTACGTATGTTATTATTCAAAAAAGTTCTATATTTCTGTCAATTGATTTATCTCTCATCTAATATTTATTATAGTGGCAATAACGTACTTAGTTGTTTCGTTATAATTTTTTCGTCTTAGCGAATTTTCATAGAAAATAAAGCTATTGCAGCCTATCGGATGACGACATCCAGACGTGTCGCCAGATCACGAAAATGTAGGTCGGTCATAATCAAATTTTGTAGACACGATTGCGGTCGCAAATTTGATCGTAGGAGGCTGAAATTTGGAAAGTGTACTGTCTTTACGAATTCGACGAGTTCGTTAACCAGCCAAATCGACCGAACCGTTTCAAAATTGCGGCCGTTCAAAACTTTGAAACTGATTGTGAGTTATCTTAGTTATTAATTATCGCATTAGTAATATGGATTACGTTTTGGAATTGACATAAAATTCTCTACCGACCATATCTCTTTGTAATTTTCGATTGAATATACCATTTCCGGAAAAATCGTGAAAAAGTGACAAAAAAATTCGAATTTTTATAAAAATACTCTCGAGAATATTTCTCTGGTAAATGTAATTTTTGAAAAGATGAATTTCTTTTGAGGAAAATGAGAAAAAGATGTTTTGAGGCATATTCAATACTGAGGTTTGCGCGCGGTCGGATCTTTAATTTTATTATTGCAACTCATTGTTTAGATATACTTGTGGATAAATAAATTTGCAATACTGTTTATGGCCTTTGAATTAACGTTAAAAATCATGCGATTTTATTAAAAAGTATGCTGTTACATTACATATTTAATTTTGATCAAGGTGGTGAACATATAGATGATACTTATTTTCCTTCTATAATTTTGACATTTATTAATTTTACGTTTAGTGTAATACCTATATTGCGGTATTGATTTAAATGGCATATAATTTAATATAGGTATCTACTACATTAAGTTTTGTATAAAATGAATACTACTGATGCCGTTTGTTCAGAAAATATTCAATTTACATACATAGATAACATACATATTATGTAGTTTATGATTTATAAACCTACAATAACTTTATTACTGTTATTATTATTACTATTATCGAATACTGTAAAAAGATTATAAATAAATTTGAATGTACAAGAGTAACTAACCAACTAACAATACCAAGCAGACACGTTCCATTTGGTGGGGTATTATCCACCGGATCTACATCCGGATGCTGATTCCAACAGCGTAGACTTACCACCATACGAGCCAGGCTATTTTTATGACGATTCCGAAGATCCTTTCATTGATCAACATGATTCACCACCACGTGATCACGATATCGATTTCAGGGGTAACATCTAACAAATTTTTGTTCGTATCGCACCGCTTTGCTTTTGCACAAATAACTATGTACTTATATATTTATTAATAGGTACTGGTTTATTTATAAAAGTAAAAAATTAGCTACAGCAGGTGGTGGTCAAGTATGTTATCTGCACGAAAATCTTATTCGTTACTAGAATATTTAACTTATTAGCTTTTAAGATAAATGGAGTGCTGAAAGTTATGTAAGTAATTCTAATTATCTGGACATTCAAAGCCTGAATCTACAAGTACGTTACATAGTCAAAAGACAAGCGTCGGCGTAACCTAATTAACGTAGTAATAAAGTTAGCATAAATGTAAGTTTTCCGATTTACGCTTCTAATGATCATAAGTTCTAAACTCCCTGTTCTCGTTAATATTAGATAGTATTTTTGGATTCTAAGGTAAGTGAAGATATCGTATATTATCAACAATCGTTCAGGAACGTATAGTTCTGTTCAATGTCAAATAAGTAAAATTACTTTCTAAAATTTTTGTTTCGTGTCGACCATTTGAAATTCCAGTTTTTAATAATTAATCTTTAAATGTTTTCTCGAGAAAAATATCGATGTTGGGTCCATATAGGTACTTACACTATAAGACTGCTTTCATATTGACTATTTAGCGATCGCGATTTGACCGCGCGATTCGGCAGCGCACAAATCGCGAACATCGAGCGCATTCAGTCGGACTCATCGCCGAAACAGCAGAAACTAAGCGCTACGACATTATAGTAGCTTACTAGGGCTTAAGGACCTTAAGCTATTGCGGTAAACACGCGATAAAAAAACGCAAATAACTAACGGTTCAATATTGAACTGCTGTTTCAGCGCTAAGATAGCGCTTTTCCGGCTGAATGCGTCCATTGTTTTGTATGTAAAACGCCGAGAGCTTTACAGAGGGATTTACAATATTTACAATACGAAAATTTACAATATCCTAATTAGATTCAATTTATGTTTTGTTTCAACAATTTAATAAATGCGTAAAAATCCACACCTACTTATAAACGATAGACTTAGGGAGGTATACAGAAATATTGATCTAAAATAAATAAATAAAGCTTGAAACAGCGTAGGGGTCTTCGTTTTTAATGTCAGTTGTTTGTCGAACAATTACGAAGTGACATCTAATAAGAAAATAAGAAGGTAAAAATATTTATTCCTTATATAGAAAAGTAACCAAGCATTTAAAATAATCTACTTATGATTAATAACCTAATAAACGCATGAAAACGAGTTTTCTTGAAAGCACAAAGGTTTTCTCTGAAATCTAATTCTTGTTAATTACGATAAAGTAATATTTTCAGAAAACATTTTATATCTTTAAAAATAGGGGATACATTTTAATGGAAAATTAAGATTCTATTTGGAAGCAAAATTACATATCGAATCATGAGATTAGAAATTTTCGGAAAATCAAAACGTTTTCGTAAATTTAATATTTTGACTAAAAAACTATAGGCAATTTTTATTATGGTTACGAGATGTTGATTGAAAATAATTAACTGTTGGTGCCTAATTCTATCTTTAACCTGCTATTCATCCGATAATTTAAATCCTCGCATTTTCCCACTTCGTTCTTAGCGCGGGCGGGGCAGCGTGATTTGCGTCTATAATGAGCGATGTTCAAATATCAAATTACGAAACTTAATTTTGCCTAAATCGTTTTGAATATCTAACTACCTATTTCAAATTGCTTTAAAAATAAAAATTTTTTCTTGATTACATCGGTTTTGAAAAAGTAAATATTTTGAGGATTATCTACTTGTAATTATAATTTTTCAAGCAAAAACGTAAATTTTATAAACAATTATTAAGTCGATATCGATTTTAAAATAATGTATTTCAAACATTTTCTTATATAATTGTTAATGTCGCGTCTTTTATGGGTCTATTCTGTAAAAGTCTGTAATTTTATTACCACGGTAACGTATGAAAATTTCGATTGTGATTGGTTGTTAATTGTCTTACAGTTCTATAAAAATTACAGATTTGTTACAGAATAGCACCATTAAATTTCATCGATTTAACTAGTAAATTGGCGTTCTCTGGAGTTATTCGACATTATATTCACAATAATAGATACCTATACATAGGTATTTATGTTAGTAATAAAAGATAAGGATATATATTTATGGTTTTGGTGGCATATTGAGGTATAAAAATACGAATTTGCAGCTAAAACTGATCGATCGTTGGCAGGGTTACGTTAAAAGGGTTGCCCAAAATATTGTTACGCGCCTTAATTTGACATCCAAAAAGCGTCATTAACACTCCCATTATGTTAAAATGTGGGAAATTGACAACGAAATTCTACATAAATATTAAACACGCTTAGGCACTACTTATCTAATTCCTGTTTTAACCAAATTAAATGTAATTAATTAAGTACAAGACACCGATCACTATATTAATTATAATGAGTTGAGGGTAACACAAATTTAAGATAATTATTTGAAGGTAAAATGAATTTAATTCAAACGAAACAAAGGATAAGTTGGGATAGTTTGTAGTTTTATGATCGAAAAAGTTTTTGTAGCTTAAATATTTTCACGATATCGATTATAGTATTTTTTATTCAATACCTATACTACTAATAATAATTTCCATAATAAGTAGGTGTAGAAAAGTTTTAATTTTTCAAGTTTATCTCATTTGATTACAAATGTTTGTTTATCGTTGTGCCGAGTTTTAGGGAAGTCTTATTAAAAATTTATTACAGTAAAATAAATAACACATTTCTAATGAGAAAATGAATAATTACTAATTAATTACAACCATACCCTTTCACATATACGTATATAAGTATAGCTGAAGCTCAACAAACAGGCCGACACATAAAATATGCCACCTACTTTATGCGTATGTTTACAAACCTTTACAGATCTAATAGATTATTTTATGGCTAACACATGAATTTTAAATATTACACCTATTTTATTAAGCACCTCAAAAAAAATAAATGTAAGTTATTGTCTTTCATTATACTAATTATTATTGTTAAAAGGTTGACGAGTTGCTTTCGAAGTCGATAAGAAGTTTAGTTGTTCTGAACTACAAACGGAACGTTAGAAAATACATAATATATAAATGTCTTGATTAACAGAGATGTATCTTTGTAGTTCAATAGAATACGCAACATGCTGATTAATTAATACATTTATTAGAGCTCGACATTATTTACGTTAAGTATATCTATACTTTTTTCTAAGTACATAACCTTTTATCTTAGATATACGTTTTATCACAAAAGAAACACTTTATAGGTAGTTTCTGTAACTTTCTAAACGAAGTTACTGTATTTTGCATTCGCTAGTGAATGAATTAAACAAGAACTAGTTACGTTGATAGAAAATACGTTATAAGAAACGTTATAAGTACCTATAATTACATAGGTATCTACCATTTTATAAGTTTGCTTTTTCTTTTTTAATGTACTTGTTGTACTTTTAATGTTCTTGTTTCATTTTTAATTTTAATGTTAAATTATAGTAATAATAAATATACATGTGTATAAACACTTGAAAAACTTTAACAAAATGACACTAATATCAAGCTAAACAATGTTTATGCCAATTAATATTAGCTTCTATTTACTGTTTTATCGAATTTAGGCGAAAAATGATTGAAAAGCGGTTATATTTTGTTTCGGAGTTAATTACAAATATGTTATCTGGTAGGCATAAAAATATAAAATTACGTCTTTGTTAACGGAGACTATAAAAAAACTATATTTACAAAACGTAACCTTAGGTACTTATTGCTAGAATTTTTGTAGATAATATACTGGGTTTTGAAAAAAGGATTAAATATTTTAAGGTCATAAAAAAAATTAAAAAGTCTTAATATACACGAATTTGCAAATCTACCGATTTCCAGATAAAAACAATTATTTTTCTCTTTTTATAGTTTATATAATTTTTATTTGGTTAGATCTACATGAAATTTAGCGTATGTAACAGTTGTATCTTGCCGATTTGGAATAGCAAAATAAACAAAGTTATCGCGCAGTTCGATCAAGACCTGCATTTTTTGAAAATTTGCCAAGTTCCTTCCTGACATGTAAAGAGGGCACATCTTCTTTAATAATCGTTTTCTGAGATTAATTTATTTCAAAACTAAACGAAATGCTTCTAATTTATTTAAGCTGTCGAAAATGAAAATCTCTCTTAGCTGTAAAACGGTTGATTTCCCTACGCATGTATATTAAAACTTTTTAATTTGCTTAACTACTATACTACACCATTTATTATACGTTCTACTAAATACCCCTACATTGCCTTTAAATATTTAACCTTTTCTTCAACACCGCGTATTAGGATAAATTCATTAATTCAATTCGTAACTTTAGAATAGCAACGTTGTTTTTATAAGCGACACCAAAACAGTAACAATAAGTAATCTGTAATTAGTATTAGGTATCTATTTCTAAAATATTATATTGATGGCGTTTTGGCAGAACATCTTAAGCACCACTTTTTCAGAAAATGAGTTGTTTTGACTATCTTATGCATCAATCTGTTAAAATCTGGTAACAACTTTTCGATTTTTTCCACTAGAAAAATTGATTTGTATTTCCGTAAGAGGTATTTGTTTATATGGTTATGTTACAACAGAAAATGTGCGCTCATAGGCATCACATTGCTTTAGCTGCTTTTATGAACAATGATTCATATATACAACTTGATTGTCTTCGAGGGCCAAACACGACTTGGGCGATCTGACCAAGGGTCAGATCACTTCGGACTACCTTTAGTGACGAATTAGCACGTTGCCAAATATTATCGCGTAGCAGGGGTGATATGGCAATTTGGTTTTGCTGTTTACTTGGTTGCCAGTAAATATTTGTTCAGAATTGTTTTTATTTCGTAAGCCTTAACATGTTCGAGGAATCGTATGAAACTGCGGTTGCTACCCTCTATACACCGAGCACACAATTATGATCACTTAAAAAACACGTTTCCATATTACCCCACTTTACTCCTTAAGTCTTACAAATTAAAAATAAATTTAGCTTTCAAAAATTATAGGTAGATATCAGGTACCAGCCATCAGGTATCAGCTATTTCTTAAAAATAAAATTTTCGCATCTTCTATTTAAGACCGTTAATGAAAATGACTTTATAATAAACTATTTAAATAATATACATACGTATGTATACAGTTAGGTACACGTGAAGTTATGGTTTTTGATCTAATAGAATTTTTAGAAAGTCGTTACGGAGATATGTACGCACATACTTTTATTTAAACAAAGGTATATTTTAAATTAAGACATTATAATTTTAGATGTATTTGTTAAGAGATGAATTAATCTTAATAAGTGAAGTTGTCGTCATGAAATAATTTGAAAACCGTAACAAACAGTATTTCCTTCCCAAACAGTCATTGGTCATAGTCATTATTATTTTATACCTACTTTTATTTTCAGCCTTTTTAGACTCATACCTACGTATATGTAATATACAATTATTAAGCATTCGGGTACGTTTTGTATTTATGTTGTAAATTGAAAAATCATACACTCACACACACACACACACACAGTAGAAAGCAAATAGACTAAAAGTACTTAATTAAAAATCACGGATATGGAAATCAAACGAATACGGAAGGCAAACCGGAAAAAAACGCTCGAAAAACGAAATGCCCGCGTCCCTTTTTATTATAGTACAAAGATGCGTATCTTCAATAAAGCCTCACACTTGAATAATGCTGTTGAATAGTTCATACGTTTTCAATGAACGTTCTTTCTTTATTTTAAGCTACGTAGCGTAACTGTTAAAATATATTATAATGCGTCTCCGTTTAAAATTTCAAGTGGAAATTTATTTAGTATGGAAACAGAAAATGAATAATGAGTAGCTTGCGAACGTTGTTTCTTTCTTTTTTGCCATTTATATAATGGTGCATCATTATGAACTTTGAGAATAAATGATTTACGCATGAATTCGCGTGAATTGATATTAAATTGTTTTCTAAGCTTTTTTAAAAATTATTTTAAGCTAAAATGGCCAGATTTTTATTAAATATTGGTAAATACCTTAATTAATTCTTCGACGTCTTCCAATTTCGCCAACCATCGATTCCTCGACTAGACGTTGTGAGGGCACGAACTTCGCAACTGAAAAGAACGATTTAAAAATTAATACAGTGACAATATAATTTGGTTTGTTATATTGTACATATTAAATATTTAAATTTAATCTTAATTAATTTGTTATCAAGCGTTTCTTCACGTTTTGTGAAAAAATAATATATGTACCTAATAGGTAACTTCACGAGAACTAAATTGTAACTAATTTGAGTAGGTTTGAGTGTTGGAGGAATTAAATATCTAATATTTGTATTATTTCACGCGTAGAAAGGAGAAAAGAATACATAAGAATAGTCTTAGAAATTATTAGGAAATTAAAATATGGTATTTACGGCACCTATGTGTGTTTTGTTTTTATTAAAATCCGGATTTATAATCTGAATATTATAACAATAGGATTACGAATTTAACTAGAATATATGTTATTTTGATACACTTTGTCAGTTTTAATAGACAATCAAAAAATCATGTTTTAGTAAACGTTTTACTTTTAATTATTTATTGAATCGAGTACCTAAAGCAATAAATTAGACGATTTTTAGTTTATCTTTACCTATATAAAATAATAAACATTTTAATTAAAATCTGGATATAGGTAACATCATAATCTGAAAACGCTTGAAAGCTTAAATAACCTTCAAACATTATGACGCGTGATTTACAAAAAAGAAAGAAATTGCGGTAATGACACAGTCAATGTCAAAATTAAACAAATTAACGTGTTCAATTTTTGAAAATTTGAAATCGGTGTCTATTTTTACTAAGAAAATTACAATTATTTTAGTGTTTATTCTTAAAATTTTAATCGAATTTAATGTAAATACCTAAATACGAACAAGTTACACTTTTAAAACTAAATGTACACAAACGTGATAAGGCTTATTCGTATCTATATAGAAGTTTTATTATACAGCAAGTGAAGCTTTTTAGTATGAACTTTATTATTTAATATTCTTTCAAAATCGTCCTCAACGTCAACTATTATTAAATTTAAAAAGATCTTGTCTCTACTCTAGTTCCTTCAATTTATACAATTACATGTAAAAAATACGATTTCTCCTTCGCCGGGACTGCTTATATGTTACTGTTTATATGTGCTTTTCCTTTATCATCCCTTACCTATAGAAATTTAAAAAAGATATTTTGAAGTTATCGCTCGTAATTAATAAAAGTGAAATTATTAATTCTTTATGCTAAAATTCAAGCGACACATACCTACCACACTTAATTCGATTTTGCATAACTTTATTTTCATTAACCACCATCACTTTATATTACTTATATTACACCTGTAACAAACTTTTTATAAAATCTCCTTAGATTTTATAGGTTGACAAATGCTAAAATTCTTTTTTCTGGACAGTAAAATGTTGCAGGCTGCGGAGAATTGCACACAAGAAGTAATCGAATAGTCGGAGGACATTCTACAGGATTCGGATCGCATCCTTGGCAGGCAGCTCTAATAAAAACGGGCTTTCTATCAAAAAAATTGGCTTGCGGTGGAGCTTTGCTTAATGAAAGATGGATTGTCACTGCGGCGCACTGCGTTGCAACGTAAGTGTTATTTCACGAAAAACGCAATTTAAATATTTCAATTTATACTGTTTTGTCGCTTTAGGACGACAAACGGAAATTTAAAAGTAAGACTGGGAGAATGGGACGTTCGCGATCAGGAAGAAAAATTGGCGCACGAAGAATTTACTGTCGAAAGGAAGGAAGTTCATCCCTCTTATTCGCCTTCCGACTTCAGAAACGATGTAGCCCTTGTAAAGCTCGACAGGAACGTTAGATTTAAACAGCACATTATTCCAGTTTGCCTACCTACACCAAACGTACGTGTATTTACTGTTTAATTGAGAAAAATGAGGTATTCGTTTTTGTTTTCCGATCATTATTTGCGCTTACGATATTAATTTTTAAACAAATTAAAATTCCACTTTTTTTAGTAAAACGAGTTAATAATGATTTAATCGATGGCTCATATTAGTGTTTACAAATAAAAAGTATGAATGGAAAAAATGTTTGTTGTCGAACATGTTTCGCGCACTTCCGAGCCATCACATCGATTGCCGATTATATTATATAAACTTTTAGTTTTAACGACTATTGAATAACTTCTCATTAATTATTATTATTGTTGTACTGTTACATTTTTATTTAATAGGGTTAAAAATTAATTAAATATAAAGAACTTATGATAGTATCTATACGTACCATCGCAGTTTCATTAAACCACAATTTTTTCAGCGCCCTACATATTCATAATGGATTTGTTAAATATGTAGGTGCCTGAATCTTCAAATTTATGGAAGCATGTACGCATAAGTATTTTAAATAAATATGTAGGTACCTACATAAAGAGCGGGTGTTCTTAAAGTCTTTTAGTCGTGGTTGGCTGTAGATCAATATCGGCATGCCTAAAAGTAATTTTATTACGTACTTATTTATTTACTTTCTATGACGTGATATAAGTTAATTCCATCCAACCAATGAAAGACGTTTTAGACACCCGTTATTATTATTTTGTTCGTAGGTAAATGTAACTATAAAATCTAGGCAACACACCATTCTGCATTTGTCATACTTATACTTATTTACGGCATACTTATTTATGTATTTTACTATTTTGCGGATAATAAATTTTGATTTATCAATAGGTAGGATGTGTAGGTTCAAAAAAGTATCTAAGTTCTGCAAAAACATAAGCTTATATACAGGGTAACGTAAATGAAGATTAATAATTTACAAAATATTATACCTACATAAAGACATTGGAGTTTCAAAACAATCATTTTGTTGAGTCATATTAGGAATTTATAATATGTAGGGATGTGTGGGACCTTCCATAAATAGACCCCTAATCTTCGCGTACTTATGTATAAGGAATATCAAAACGAACAATTTGTTTAAACAGTTAATATAAACAGTTTTTCTCTGTAAGTTACGATACATATATATTTCTTAAAATTCGACGAATTTCAGGTGAAACTGTTAGGAAAAAAGGCCACAGTAGCAGGTTGGGGTCGGACAAGGCATGGACAAGCGACCGTTCCATCAACTCTGCAAGAAGTCGACGTGGAGGTCATTTCTAATGATAGGTGTCAAAGATGGTTTAGAGCTGCGGGACGACGAGAAACGATACACGACGTTTTTCTTTGTGCTGGCTACAAAGAAGTAACGTTTTTATTTTAATCTCGAAAATTAGTCGTTATCGATTTTTTTTTATAGGGCGGAAGGGACTCGTGTCAAGGCGATTCTGGAGGACCGTTAACGACAACGATCGAGGGTAGAAAAACATTGATAGGCTTAGTTTCTTGGGGCATCGGCTGTGGTAGAGAACATCTTCCCGGTGTTTATACAAATATACAAAAATTTGTGCCTTGGATAGATACTGTAATGAGTTAAAAAAAGCTGTGCCAGTTAGTGTAAAACATTTAGATAAATTATTTAAAAAAAAAACAACATATTCGTGCGTGACTGTGAATTATAAAAGATATTATTTATTTAAGTTTTATTACTATTTCTTTAAATGTATACAAAAGTTTTTTGTGATTAAAAGATTATATTTACAAATAGTAGTAGGTATTAGGAAGAATTTTGTACTTTTGTATAGTCGAATTAGTTTGTTTTCATTTTGTTTATTGACGTTTTCTTTTATTTCGATAAGAAAATTAAATGCAACTGCCTCTGTTTTGTTTGTTGTATAGAACATTCTTTAGGTGCACATATTTCATTCAATTTAATTACCTATACTTATATTGTAATATTTTTATATACCTAAACTACGTTCACCGAGTCGAGTTTGCAAGTGACAACACTTTCATATTATTTATTAATATATCGTTTTGCAGAGTTCACACGGGTGGTTTTTAAATACGTAGAGCTTATTTATAAAAACTACTCGTAATTGTTTAACAGTTAAACTTAAAATCTAATTGATTGACAATTACATATTTACATATTACTATCATTGCTTATTAACTCGACTCGGTGAATGCAGTTTAATTTGCTAATTAAACCAAAACATATCAGTTGAAAAATAAGTATTTTCGTATATATGTTGTGATAAATTGCATATAATTTTCCGTCGATATAGGTTATTTTAAGATATATTAATAAATTATATGAAAAGAAAACTAATTTTTTACTAACCCTTACAATTATACATACACGAAGGTTGATTATTACAACAATAAAAATCTAATTACCTAATATGTAGGTATAGTTAATGAAATTTAACAGAAAATTTGTAAAAAGGTCACCACCTCATCTACTGCCCGTATTTAATTCAATTTTTCTTTGCCAGAATTAAGTATTTTAAATAGAAATCGAAAGCTCCATTGTAACAGTCGCAAGTTAATAACATTGTTCTGCGTCAAAACTCTCCCGTTGTGTCGGTGAAATACGCTTTTCTTATGTTTTCAGGTGTGCCAAATGCGATTCTGAATTCCAAAAGTTTCTATCACGTACAGTTTTTGCTAGAACACTATTTTTTCAGCAAAAAACCGTTTTAGGCGTAAATTTTAGTATAGCTTGGACCGCATTTGAAAATGTGCGCTCAAATTTTTTGAGCAACAAACGATCTACAGACTACAAGGAGACCATAGAAGAATTGCTGGCTACGTACAATGTGTTGGGATGTAATATATGTCTCTAAAAATCCATTGTTTGCTTTCCCATCTGGATTTTTTTCCTCCCAACCTCGAAACGGTTTTGGATGAACACGGTGAGAAGCAGTGAGAAAATTTTGGTCCACTACTGCTGGACACCTAAACGAGATACTTCCGAGGAGGAATACAAAAGAAACAAAAAGCAAGCATCGACTGCCACAAGTTTTCTACTGCATTATGTATATCTTATCATTGTATTTATATTATTTAGCTGTCAATAGTGCACCTAAATAAAATCAGGTAAGTAGGTATTTGCATTGTAGCGCAATTGATTTTTATCTTTAACCACTTATCTCTCGGAAACGGTGCCCGATAGAAAATGTTTGGCCTCAAATTCGAAATCAGCACACTTGAAAACATGAAGTTCAGTTAAATTGAAGTTCTTTTTCGTTCGCAGAACAGCGTAATTAAACGAAAGAAATTAAACTATCAAAATTAATATTAGATTATTAGTGAACTATTAGGTTATTAAAGGTTGTATAAGTATAAGCGAGTATAACTATGAAATAGGAATCCAAAACGGATTCAAATCCGATCGTCGTGCTGGCCACGATATACTTAGGATCCACATAAGTCAAGAATGGGTTAGAAACCGGAAACGAAGAAGAACAGTTTCTATTGTGTATAAATTACATTTCCTTTTTGGAACGAAGCGGCACTGAAAGTGATACCAAATCGTGAGTGATTAGTAAAAGATTGAAATCAAAGCTGTATCACCGACTTGAATCTGTTTTCTTATTAATGTTTATAGGTATCTATCTACTTAAATGATAATTTTCTGTTTTGTAAGCGTAAAAAAGTTACATTAATATATGTATGTATGACGAATTCCTAATTTATTTTTTATTTGAAGTACGTTTAATTATAAGAAATGTTACTTTGAACAACTTTACTTATAATTACATTTACGGAACATCAAAAAGATTAAATATAATATTAGCTAATTTATGAATTTCAAAATAATATTTATATATATATATTATATTTTTGTTTAAATATAAAGTCGTGGCAAATTAAAAAGTTTAAAAACCCAAGAGAAACGAAATGGCTAAATCGTTTTAGTCGGAAAGTTGGCGACAATTTAATAATGTTATAAGAGAAATCTGATTTCTTATTTAAATGTATTAAAGGAACTTATCCGGGCGAATAACTCAAATATGAATCAACGGTGTGCTTTCATCCAAAAGATGGTGGGTGTTTGACATGAATTACATTATAATATCCGGCGATGCCGTGGCTTGTTTCTGAGAAAATTGTAACCGAAAGTAAGAGCTTCAGATTCCGATCTAGTTAAAGTTAATTTCTCAAAAAAATACGTACCTATATGTTACCAATCAATTTATTCAAAAACAATGCAAACCCCCCGAACTTGTAAAAAATTATAAATGAACGAAGTCTAAAGGTTTGTTTTAATCTTATTGTTAAAAATGGAATATTTTTAAAAACGTTAAACGCAATATGAAATGAGTTTCCAAATAATTTTAAAAACCATTTACTTGATGTTTTTCTTTTCTATTTACGCAATTTCATTGTGGCAACATTATATGTAATAAAAAAATTTTAAAACAAAGTCATTAAACATTTACAGAACAAATAAAAGTTACAAGAAGTCGATTTCAAAAATAAAATTTAATAGATAGTGGCTTTTAATAGTTTTAGTTGTTTATTTCTTGATGATTTTTGAGCGACGCGCGAGTGAAAATGGGCAATAAATGGAATAAATGGTCTTTGGAAAAAACGTAAAAGTTAATCAAATATGATAATAGGAATAGTTGTTTCAATTGATTTATTATAAAAACAGTCGCATAAAACCCATAGAACGAATTATAAAATATTTTTTCTATCTAACGTATCGTAATTTTAAAACGTCTTTATATTTGCAAAAAAAAACAAAATTGTGGTAAAGGCTTAAAAATGGCTTTAACGATCAATCAACTTAATTTCTTAATTAGTGTAAATTTTCAAAATTTTAAGTAATAAAAGTAGTCTACGCGCCAGGCGCTCCAGAGAATATCCAGAAACCACTTGCTCTGATACCTATAACTTCTTCCTTCCTATAACACCTGACCATTCGTCCGTTTTTCAATTCGATCATTAAAGTAAAGAGTACTAACGGTATATCCCCTCCTGAATACCTGCAACAACACCAGCACTGCGCTGCTGAAAGAGGTCGACGACCTGGATGGTACTCCAAGATAGCAGAAGTCTTCTTCTACCAGTCCTTCCTTAACACCTGCTTGGTGATGACCGCGACCATGAGGATGACCTCCACAGATTAGCGCGCGAATATTGAAATCGACTTCGTAAAAAAAAGTAACAGTTTTTTTATTATGCGAATAACGATGACTATTTTTTAAATCGATTTTTGCCGATATTACTTAAGACGTTAAATTTACTTTTAGTCAATTTAAAATGTCACTGTGACAAATCAGTTATAAATATTTAGAATTTAATAATATTGTTATTAATTTATTTTAATTTATTTTTATAATTATTGTTTTTGCTCGTTGTGAAAATAATTCTAGTCTTTAATCAAGGTAAGTAAATATATTTATTAATTTTTGGATAGATATAGTTATAATAATATAAAAATCTGATAACAATTTCAAAGTTAGCTGGTGAGTGAACACTAACGACCACGATATATTTATCTAGAGACTATTAATTTACAAACTGGTCAGACTACATGATTACTTGTTTGTTTTTACAAAAACATCCAACAACGTTGATTAAAAATAATGAACGCAGCTTTTTAATCGCATCGATCAATAAATGTTATTATTTATGTTAAAATTAGACGCCGGAAAATTCGTATAATCGTAATATATTTTAACCCGTTAATCATTTTTCACCTGCGAGTAAAATAAAATCGAGAGACGTTCACCAATTGGAAACGGATTAACTATAACTGTTCAAGTTCATTACTCAGCAAATTAACAGTTGTATATGATAATAAACCCGAGTATTTCTTAACGTATGCCTACTAAGATTTGACCTAGATCATTTAAAACGATTATCCTAACGAAACAAACTAATTTAGAAACCTTGGGTTTCTTAGGGCGGAAGATGAAGGTCGTAGCACTATTTTCAATTTCCAAATATGTGACCTAGCATTACATTTATGAAATTAGGACTGACCTACACGACAATAACTACATATAACGGTTTCTGCTATCGAGTTTTGAAGAGTAGTACCCACTATGTTTGCATATTATACAGGTTTTCCATCGCATAAATTCATTTATTATTATTTTGTTCGATAAAATTTAAAAAAAAATCAATGTTATCAACGATTATAATGACATAACAACATACCTATGAAGATGTTTATAACGAATAGAAACTAGTATAGCAATTAATCTTCCATTTACTTTTTAATTACAGTCTAAAAATGGAAACAACATACTACAAGATAAAGTGAAAACGACTTTTATGTTCGAACGTGCATGACATTACTTGAGTTTGGCTTATTTCATTAAAAATTATTAATGATGTGTTCGTATTTAAAATAAACAATCATTTTTCATCGTATTAAGCGTTCATGTATGAATTGTCAAACTGATTTAACGTAGGTAATATCAGTATTTCCAGATGAAAGGAAATGCGTTTTCCTAGTTTATTATAAAATCGTTTAAAAATTTAACCACTATAACTATTTAATTTGCGTAGCCAGCAAAATTATGTAGTCTACTGTCAACAACAATGAATAAAATTTTAACCTCATATATTTAGAAAATACCTAAGTACATACAGTTTGTCTTATCTGCAGTAAACCGTTAGGCCACTAAAATTATAAAATTATTACTAAACATCGAGAATTCTATCGGACATTTTTAATTAAAAAATTACATTAATAAAAATAATTTAAATACCACAGAAAACTAAATCTACATTTTCATCAGAAACAGAAATATAAAATGTATAATTTTAGATATAAATGCCCATAAAATTGTTTTCCAATAGGTAATCGGATTACGAAATTCCTCTACAATAATTAATATACCACTCCAAATAATATACTTTTCAGACATTTTATAATATAAACAATAAAAATTAAAAAATATCTACTGTTGGAAATGTTTTATGAAAAACAATTGTTATCTACGCACAAAAGCTTATTAAATATTAATTAGAAACATTCAATTAACTAAGTATAAGATTTTTAAAAATAAATAAGATTATAAATTATAGGAAGTTTATTTTCAGACCGCAACTTTCTTCTTTTTTAATTTAATTTTGAGAAAACCGTTTCGTTTCGTTATTTTAAATATCTGCCATTTCTAAATGAACGTTTTTGCTAAAATTAAATTGTCTACTTATAATAGTAATGCATGAGTAACGTTTTTGTAGGAAAACTTTGATGTATCTACGGTAAAATATAAAAGTGTAAACATATTTTACCGCCTAAAGCGAAATACTATTTAATTTAAAAAAACTCATCTATTATTTGTTATGATTCTGAACGGCTTTTTCAACTGATATTTATACACGACCAAATGTATATAATATGTACATACAATGTTACGACGTTAGATTTATTTTCTTTGTATTTTACGCAAATGAAAAAGTAAAACATACGACTCAAAAATAAGATATCTTTCTTTCTTTATTTGCGGGGCAGCTTCTGTAGATTTTCCCGACTACGAATTTATTCTTTACCGGCATCAAAAGTCTCTTTCATTTGTAATATATTATGTCAACATTATCCATTACTGAAAAGAATAACAAATGTGAACACACAACTACAGATAAGTGGTCATTCCTGTCTTCTAAGGATATTTGCTAATAGATTTGTAGTATAATATTACAAAATTTAAGTCCCTTATAAATAAACTTAATCTTCTGAAATTACTATTGTATATTGATGTTTCATCGTGATATAAACATTTAAATGCATTACAAGTACAAATTTATTTGATTTAATCCTTTCACGCCTACATTTCTAAAATTTCTAAAGGCCATAGCCAGATAAGCATTAGAAATATGCCTTTGCTGTGCTTTGGCTAATTTTTATATGGTCGTCGGAAAAAAATAATTTATTAAAATAATATTCATCTCTTATTCTTTAATATGTGTAATTTTCTCGAATATAGTTTATTTTATCGAAATTAAACAAGAGCATCTTTTTTTATTCTGAAATGATTGGAGAATACGAAAATGTCCTTAAAATTTGAAAAACTTAAACCACTGAAAAATGTTGAGGTTAGAAAAGTTTAGGGCAGTGCACCTCTGGCTCGTCTGAGGTGATATCAATAAACCTATTACTCCATTTTAAAGACCGTAATTTATTACCGATGTACGACAAAAATTATTAAATTTCAATTAAAAATAAAAACGATATTTAAAAAAATTGATTTTTATTTTTCAAATTTGAGTGTTAATATTTCAAACAGTGAGACGTCGCGCCGCGCCGTAGGGAAAAATTATAGGATCTTGTGGCATTATTTTGACGTGGTTTATACGATCTCGAGAGATTCTCCGCTATTTCCTGGACTCTTGTATGTAGTAGACTACCATAGAATTCAAGTGACGAACTTTTACAAATATTTACCTGTTATACCAGGAGTAGGTACGAATATTTGATGAAAAATTGGCGAATGTCCCCCGAGTATAAGATATAATTTTAAATTATTTCAATTTAATATTCTCTATTTTCCTCATTTACTGTACACGGAGTGGCCAAAAAAAAAACAAAAAAATACCACTGATGAGCCTTTAGTACCTTTACAATATCATACAAGTACCACAGAATTCGCGATAATAGTTTTTGAGAAAAGAATTTATCTTTTAATTTTGAAAATAATGAATATTATAAATTTTTGGAAGCTAATATTTTGCTAAAGTTAAACTTACATCGAAATAGACCGTCGAGAAAAAAATTAGCCATATTCGAACAAAGGCACATTTCCAATGCTTATCCAGCTATGATCTTTAATATAAATTCAAGTATCGGTCTATCAATCAAATAAAGTTCGTCTTTTAATTATTGTTTCAGCATAAATTCTTAAAATAATGTTTGGAAATTTTTAATCAATAATTTTGCGGAAACCTTAACCTTAACTATGGCTACTGACATTTAAAATACTCCTAATAAAATTAAAATAAGTCGCGGTATATTTCGGACGGAAAAATTGTTTTTGATATTCTCAAAAACGGACGTACTTTTAAGTGTTTTCGGTTAAAACTGATGCTGATAAACATCCCGTCATAATTACCTCTATTAAATTAAATGGTGGTAATATAAAATTCCCATTTATTGCTTATCTTTTGACACGTACTGTGTATTTTTCTAGTATACATAATGTACAATAATAACGCGTCATCTATACTTATTATGTTGTAAGCTTTAAGCGTAATGAATATTTTCTCGAGAAATTTTATTGCAAACAATAAATTACTACTCTACAGGTGGTGGAGTGTTCGTGTTTGCTTTTTCACTACCAAGCTGTGATCGAAGCAGTTTTACACGATTGCGAATTATAAATACTATTTATAATTTTAAGTTAAGAAAATATTTTATAGAAAATAGAAATACCGATTAGAGTTAAAAATTTAAAAATTACCCATCTATAATCTAAATGATTAAACGCCTACGGCGATTGTACGTGTGTATTATAATGCTAATTTTCTTCGTAATAATTTTCTACATATGCAACATTACACCTACGTTACTATCGCACTTATAAGTTACCCACAACAAAAGATTAATTTAATTTGATCTTAAAATTTTGTATCATACGTAGGTTATAGTGATTTACACTTGGATTTAAAAATTATTATAAAGGAATAGATCGAAATTCCTACAAAAATGACTTTTAAAATAGATAGGTACTATAGTAAAAATAATATCTTGGGTATCGGTAAGTTTGGACAGATGCGATGCCAATTACTTGCCGATGCTTTTACAAGAAAATATACTCTCGAAGTTTCGTTAATAGGTTTTTATAGCCTCTATATTTTTATCTTATCTTTAAAAATGTGTAAGCATTTCAGGTAGGTTATATTTTCGTTCATTTTAAATTATTTCCTAACCCCAAACTTGGTTAAAACATTATAAATAATTCGATAATAAAATGATAATAAATCTACCTTTTAAATGCCTATTTTAGGCAAGAATATTATTAAACATCGTTTCTTTTAAATTAACTGATAAATTAGTTGGATTATACTTGCACCGTGAATTAATATAATGAAATCCGCCGAATGAATAATTATAATAATGTACTTATAACTATAGGTATTAAATTTGTTATTTACGCTTAATAAATATTTTATTTAAAAATTTGGACTTTATAAATAAAGAGTTACCCACCTACCTACCTACTAAAAATTATTCTACATAAATAATAACCACTATACAGAAAGGATGACTAAAAAATAATTTCAAATGGCCTATTAGTATTAATGGTATAAAATTTCGGAATATTGGAGTTAAATAACAGTCAAAGTAACTGTAATTAGCAAGGTAAGTTTGCGGACATCTTGCAATATATAATGCCAAAGACCTCTTGAGGAGAGAATGTAATTCTCACGGTTTTAAATAAAAACTGCGGAAGAACAGCGCATTCTCAGAGCTATAACTTAAAGTTGTTTTTAAAAATAACATTAGCTCCGCGATACTTTAAAATTAGTGTAAAGTAAAGTAATTAATGGCTCAAATACTACAGAATCCGTTAGTTATTTATTGCAATATATTTTACCGTGTTATTAGAAAATAACAATTTTTAGAATTTCGGTATTTGGAAAATCATAAATAATAATAAATAAATAAATAAAAGACCAAATTTGTAAAGTTTGTTAAATTACCCGAAGAAGACATATATTGCAAAATCAGTAGGTTACTTAATCATACAAGCATTAAGTGATTTTTATTGTACCTAACCATCTTCATTATGAATTTATTAGTAACACGTGGAATCTAATAATTAATTTCGTACTGAAGAAGAACGCAAACGCAATAGAAACTCGCACGTGTCCAGTCAATTAATTTTATTATTTTTTTAAGTCTAATACTTTATAAAAATTAAAATATTTAAGCTGTCCAAATTATTATTATTTATTTATGTAAGATTATATTTTCAATATTTCGATATTTATTAATGTCATTTTCGAGATACGAAATGTTTAATTGATATAAACAGGATCACAGAACTTTGATAAATAAATAAATTAAATTAATATAATTTTAGAACACATTTAAACAACATACATAAATAATTATAGCAGAAAAAGAAAATTTATTTTTATAATTTTGAAGCTTCTAATACATAATTATTTGTAAATATAATAAGTACCTATGTATTGTATACCTACATTTTGAATAACATATCTGAAATTGATATTGTTTTATATACCCTACCAGAATAATTTTAATATAGATATGTAAATAGGTGGTTCAAGAATAAAAACAATATTTTCGCCACACAACAATACAATAAAAAAGTTAAATTATTTCAAAATTTAAATATATTTAAGAAGTACCTATTGACTTAATTAATCCTTTACTCTGACAGTTTTTAAAACCGTTGACAATCATATGCACCTACACATTTCATCGATTACAAATAAAGAATGCATGTCCCTAAATATTTTACTAATAACATTAATTTTCCGTATTAATTTAAAATATAGTGTATCGGTAAAAATCATATTATTATGTTTTGTATTATTAGCGTCATGCTATTTTATTTAATTACTTGCAATTAGACTGTTAAATGGGCATTGTGTTTTAAGGGTAGTTTTTGTAATGTATTGTAGTAGATTGCGCGGTTGCTTTATTTTTTTTTGATCTATTTTCGCTCGCGTATCTCGGGGTTGCAAAGCTCGTACCAACACCCACCGATGTCGTTGATTCCCGAACGACGATAACCAATATTGATTTAAATTCAAATTTAAAAACGCAGCGACCTCTTTGAAATTATCAACTTAAAAGCACCAATAAATACAATAGAAAAGCCCGCATTAAAAATTTCGCTTTTTACTGCGGGCGATAATAAAATTTCACTTGTTACACATAAGTACACTTATCGCTACGGGGGCCGTATTCGGCGTCATCAGAAGATCGGATAATATTTTTATTATTTAATTTACAATTAAGTATATTATAAACAAAATTACTTCGTACTTAAAAATAGATATTTTATTCAACGGCGATACGTTTAACGTAGGTTACACTTCAGTTTAAAACAAAAAATGTTAAAATAAAACAAAACTGATTATTTCTCGTTTAAATTAATTTTCAATGATATCTGCTTAAATTATTTTATATTATACCTATGTAAAAGTGATACTTATGTTAATTTATTATATGTGGATTAATATCATGAACACTCGAAATTATTTTATTTGTATAAAAAAATTCTAGCATTTAAAACATAAAGATGTGGAGTTTTAGTAAAAAAAAATTTGCTAAGCAATGTTACAATTACCAAGTGACTACGAAACTGTTTAAATGGAGGAAATGTAGACTTTGTAGTAGTTAATTTTGCGAAACAATTACTCGGAATATGGTAATGAATTTTATTTAATATTATGAGATGTAATGGCCGTGTATATCCCTACCGTTTATGTCAAGTATTATCAACTACTGTTTACATTCATGTTGAAGTAATAGTAGTTTAAGGTTTATAAATTTATTGTAAAAGAGGAATCGTTACAAAAATTTATTCCGAAGAAGACAATGAACTAAGAATGAAGAGTAGAATTAAAAAAAGAAGGGCCAATCCATCGTAAGCGGTCCAAACCAATACACATATTATTTTTATTCCATCTTAATTCATTTAAAAATGACGGTCATTTTTGTTTCACGCGTACGTTTTTGGAGGTTTGCAGAAAACGTCGTATTTCAGATATGATTTATCGCACAGCTCTGAAATTAAAACTATTTTAAAAATTATTTTTGGCACATTTCATACTACATTTTTGTCGCGTATGTTATTTTTTCTATTTTGTTTCTATATGTCCAAAATTTCATACGAAACTTGACATTTACAATTACAAAAAATTCAAACTTGGAAAATCTGAAAATGCTGTTAAAAATGTAAAAGCCTGATCCTTGAAAAAAAGTTAGTGATTGGCGCGATTAGGGGTAATGCAACCTTGGCTCTTCTAAGATGATGATATCAAAAAAATCGATTATCTACACTATTTTAAAGAAATTCACTTGCTACGAATTTATTCCAAAAATTATCAAATTCTAATAAGAAATATCTAGGTACCTCTAAAACTGTTATTTAAAAAATTGATTTTTATTTCTCAAATGTAGGGACGAATGTTTCGTCAGGGATGCATCGTACGAAAAATGTTATATGGACTTGTAGTATTATTTTGACTAACTCTCCTGAGAGATTTTTCACCATTTTTTTATACACCTACATAATGTCAGTTGCTATTCTGATTTTTTTTAAAGATTTTAACCTAGCATAACTTTGCTTGCGGTGGATTATTAAAGTCAAACATTTTACCGTAGTTTACCCTCATACAATGGGGATACTTTAAAGCGTGAAAAATTTAAAATTTTTATCAGGTCGCCCATTTCCCGGACAATGTCGACTCTACCCGTAACATAATACATATCACTGAACTTTTATTAGGTACTTGTATAAAAAATAACAATAGATAATCCAATAAAGATACCTATTCAACAGTTTTTATGTAACATCTACTACTATATTTTTTAATGAATTTATTTTAAACGCTCATGACAATTTCCGTGACAATGACGAATTTCATCGATAAAAATCTTTTGATTATGTACGCATCAAAGCAACGTAACGTGTGGTTTTGTTTATCATACGTGCACGCTTCGCGCCATTTAAACATGGAAACACGTAAAAGACGTTTGTTTCCAAATTGCGCCGGAAGATGACAAGAAATATGAGAAGCTTCGATACCTTTAGCGTACAATTTAATAATAATGTATACTGTGTAACAGAGTTTACTACATCACTTAACACCTTAAGGCTCACATCTGTCATTATTAATTCAAATAAGGCAATCGCCTCGATAACACACGAAAATAATCCCTATCATTTAAAATAAAATCACTTACTAAAGATCATCTTTAACAGTAAATCAAAAAAATTAACACGAGTTTACCTGCTGCAAATTAATGAATTTCGATATCGATTCTTTTTGTAAAGATAATATTACAGAAAAATTCAACACGCTAATACGGCCTGTTGACAGGGGTTTCCCCTTTCGTCATGTTTCAAAACTGACTTCAGCTTAATATTATATCAAATATGATATATGACACATAGAGTTAGTGGTACACACAAAAAAATATGTAATTAAATCAAACAAACACGTTTAAATGTGAATAAATTTTAAATAATACTCCTAAGTATTAATCGAAAGAAAAATGCAAGTATGAAATTTAAGTATACTTATTTAATTTCAATTTAAATTAAACCGATCATTCTTTTGCTCATATTTAAACAAATATGTTTGATTTAAATATATATTTTTTTCTGTGTAATTTGTTTTAATTTTTATATCGCAATCTCTACTCCAATTTTGTTGTACAACAGTATTTTTATCAGAAAAAAAAATCGTCAGTTCTATAAAAGGGTTTTTTCTTTCACAAAATACGCGAGAATCCCGACGAAATTCGCAATTCCCGTCATCTGTCGAAGCGTCGGAATAATCAGACATGTACAAAATGACAATAATATAACCGTAATCCTAGTATATATGTAGATATCTCGGTTATGTAATATAATAGGAGTTTCTCTAGTTAAATTCGATCCCACTTTAAGGTGCGTTGATCTCACATTAACGTTTAACCTTAACGTATATGTTTACTTCTAAATTAAATCAACTGTTTTAACAATTGGTTTTTAGAGGTAAAAGTACAGAAAAAATTCAGATCAAATCCGTGTATGTATATATATATATATATATATATATATATATATATATATATATATATATATATATAGTATATAGATAGGTATACTATGGATAGGTATATAAAACGGAATACAAAGAAAATTTTAAATTCTCAGAAGACTATTTCTCTGCAGATGAAGGTATTAGTAAGTAATTTTTGATAGAATTAATTAATCACTGACAATCACTGGGATTCTGAGAAATTGCTTGTTGTCTTTATTTAAGTTGTTAATATCTATTATAAAACATGCTTTATCCCCGATGGATTTCTAATATAAATAAAGCGACTTTAAAAATTAAACTCGGTTTTTATTATGTCAACACAGTAGTATTTTAACAAATAATTTAAGATTCCTTTAATTCAAATTAACGGAGGGGTGTCCAAATATCTTTCAGTCTTTGTTGGCTGTGGAAAAGATAAAGGCATTGTGTTTTAGCTTTCGAATCACGTCATAAATTATTTCTTTTCATGTCATACTTAGTAACAAAATTACCTAAACCAAAGCATGTCCTTATCTTTGCACGGGTAACCAAGACGAAGTCTTTTTGGACGTCCGTTATCTTTCTAGTTTTATTATGAAACCGACTCTGAGTTTTAATAAAGCATGATTCGTAAAATTAAAATAAGGATCATCGATAAAAAATTACTCGGTATGATTTCATTACTCGTGGCGTTTCAACTAAAATTGTTTAAGTTGAATCGAAAGATTGACTTTATTGTTAACTATATTACTGTAGAAATAATAGATACCTCACGGTATCGTTATTAGGTACTGAAACTGTGAATTATTTTGTGGTTTTGACAAATGTTTTAAACGCGCTTTCCATCTGTAGTTACTGTTTCAAACATCCATCAGTCTTAAAATTCGCAAAAACATTCGCCAATTCGTCAAGATTCGTGTATAATTTATTTTTATCGATAACGTTGTACCTACATAACATAATATATTTCGTTTAAATATCGAATCTTAATACATTTGTAAGAACACGACGCAGATGTCTGTCGTAACTTTTTAAGTACGGTTGTAAATATCAGTTAAATTTGAAATTCGTTTGACAATGAAAAGGTGTGCAAGACGTCGATGTCGCGTTCGTCAAACTATACGCATGAAGTTTATGAATGGTTTATGGTATGTATTAACATTTCACATACAACACGCAATATAGGACAATATACTTAAAAAGACGTGTGATAAATTAATGCAGCAAACGTATGTAGGTAAGTAACTATATTGGAGTTACTTCATAAGAGTACATAGCTATGATTTTAATGGTAAACGACCATTAAACGTTGTAAACGACATTAAAACAAGAACTGATTTCTAATTTATAAAAGTCGAAATAATTTAATTTTAATTACTAACGAATAATATCTGATTATTTTGCCTTGAAAATTAGTGGTTTTGGACGAAGCAAAATTTATTATAAAAATTACATTTTTTCGTAAAATCAGAAATAAACATTTTCGGATTATCCGGGGACACATTGTATGTATTTTAATGTAGCATTATCTTTTAATGGCCCCTTTATTAAATTTAAATTTCAAGTACTAGTTAATTAATTGCTTGAGTATAACTATTAAAAGACAGAAAAATTATAAATATAACTGAAAATTTTAATATAGATAATTTTAAAAGGTGAACGAATGACTAGTTTCGATGAATGTCTAGAATGGCTTGATTTAGTGTATTCAATTTGTTTAAATATGTACATTTGGCATAAATATAAGAAGAGCTGCAAGAAGTGGGTATTGTACAGTAGCTGTTTTTCCAACAATAGTATTATTGTTGAAAGGCATTAGCTTTACTTCTGACGTTTCGTAAACTCAAACGGTAACTTTAAGTAGAAAAGTAAACCATTCTTTTATTTTAAATAACACCAAGATATGTGTATACGTATGTAGGTGTTATAAGTAATAACTACTTATCGGTTTTTTTTTATTTACTATGTAAATAATGGGTTGTCACTGAATCGACTAAACTGTTGGCCGACTAAAAAATTCACAGCCTTACAATAAGGTTTTACAAAATAAATTAATTAATTTCCAATCTCGTGATATTTAACACGCTTATATAATATTATTAAAAGTGTTGTAAATATATGTACATACCTACCTATAGGTATGATTTTGTTAAAATCCGCAATAGTAGGTAAAGAATGGAAAGGTTGATTTTCAGTAGAACTTTATCCATTCTAAGTTTCTCAAGAACTTATTGTATTATAAAGTTTATTAATCCGGCTTATTTATGAATAAATTTTGTTATTCTGGAAAAGTGGTAGGTAGGTAGTTGAAATTTGCATAATTTGTCAAGATAATTTCCTCTATAATTTATAAAATCAGTACATATATACCTACTAAATATCGAATTTATTTTTAATATAACGAAATCTGGATTAAGTATATATATATTAGTTGATAGCATTTATTAAAAGAAAATAATAACGTATAAGTAGATAAATAAATATTAAGATTTTGTTAATAAGAACGCGTAACAAATTGAACCGTTTATTACTGATTACATAATTATAAAAAAATATTTTTTTCAACGCCTGTTTCATGATGATCAACTGAATAACATTCGAAGTGTATTAGACAAGAAACAGTACCTTTGTTTTTGTTAGCTGCCTAAATTAATTGATGATTAAATATGTGAAACGCCATTCTTTATAAATTACTTACTAGTAATAAATAAAAGCTTGTGTTTATTTTTTTAATTGTATCTATATAACGGACCAGTTTTTACACGTATTTCTTTTTATAATTATAGATAGAATTATGTTCGATTTAACATGGGTAAATGAAAATATTGTGAAAAAGAATTACAGTTATTGAGCTTAAAATTGTGAATACGTGCGTTCGTTTACGCTGTACTGCTACGAAATTTAGATATTGATAACAGAGGAATGATATTCCAAAAACATTTATCTATAAGAATAGGTTCCAATATACGTCATCAATAAAACCTCGTATTTTTACAGTATAATTACAATAAATAATAATAAATTAACGATTTCATTAAATTTTATGTAGGTATCTAGTATTAAAAATCATAATACTTACATATTGAGTTCAATGGTGTTTACGTATAAGTAACTCTCAGTACCTACTGATAGTTAAGAAAAATTGATGGATTAATAGATTATAATTGCAATAAACAACGCGTAATATTATTGGCTAAAAATTAATAAACAATTAATATGAAGGTACGAAATTCTGCAACAATTTTTATATTTTTTCAGTGGTTGTCTGCGGAATGCAAAGAAATTTGCATATCCCCAGGGCAAGAAAACAGTTGGTTTGCCTGCAATTAACAGATCAAAAGGAAACGAAGTTGACGTTGGAAGTAGAGCTCGAAAGTTTAATTACACTATAACATCGAATATTAACTTGTTTCGCTAAATTTAACAAAATCAAAGGCATCTAATTTAGAGCGCTTAATTGCTGTTTACTTTTATTGCAATTAAAAATTACTAAAATGGACCTCTTATCGTTTCAGATGCTGCCAGTAACCTTTGTAACATTTGTCAGCTTATTATTGAAATACTCTAGTACTTCACCTGTTTACAGCATGCAGCCAGCATACATCATTGCAAACATAGGTAAATAAAATATAAATTTTCGTTAAATTCATCATATACCTACATTATACTTGTGTGTGTATCTTATATTTGTAAATAAAAATATTTTTTACAACGCAACGTGCTTGGAAAATTGTTGAAAAATTGTATTTGGAGTTACTCCAAAATTATTTTTAATATTTAAATAAATTACAACCTTTAACGTGCTAATTTAAAATTATAAATTGCAAATGTTAGTTTTACAATGCACGTCATAAACGTGTACCTACCTAATTATTTCAATACTGCGATAATTTATTTATATCTGCTTTTTAGTAGTTTTATTATAATGTATGCGTATACTTACACAGATTCAATAATAGTCACCTCGCTCGACACGAATCACGAAACGAGGTAAACATAACTAGGTGCCTATGTAATTCCGGTACGCTATTTAATTACCGTCTTTTATTGTTTTTGGGATTTGTTTATACGTATGGTTCAATTTTAAATAAATTTTTAACGAAAACGTCTTTAAAATTAGAAAGTCAATTTGTTTTCCACTTTCGTGTTTCTTTTCATAAAAAATAGAATATTTTAAAACAAATTGACTTTGTCAATCTTGAATTTTTAGCGATAAAATTAACCCTAATAGTTTATGCTCCGAAACATTTTTGATTTTAATTTATGTAGGTAATAATTAATTTTTTTTTAAATTAAAATTATGTTATAAAGTCAAAGATGACGATAAAAAATAATTTCTGTTTATGTTTTATACGTAGAATTTTTACGTTTCTTATAGGTGGCATTTTCTTAAAATAATTTGCTTGTTAATTTTATATAGGTATAATATATAGGGCGATTCTATAGTAAAGCGGGAATCTTATATATATATATATATATATATATATATATATATATATTATATATATATATATATCTATATATATATATATATATATCTTATATATATATATATATATCTTATATATCATATATGTCTTATATATATATATCATTATCTCCATCTAATTATAAGCTAAATCATTCATTAAGAGAATAAACCCCTTGATATTAGGGCTGGAGTAGCGAATTCACTTTTCGTCTTTCAATTTAAAGCATTAGTTTTAATTTTTGTACGACTATGAGGTTATCAAAATTTCGTTTAAAACTATTTGAAATCTTGTGCCTTTAAATTTATAATAATAACCAGCAAATCGCAGTAAATTAATATCCCATAATCTATTCGAACGCCCTGTCCTTAAAATTAATAAAATAGGTAACAAATTCCTGACCTTTTTATTGTATATAATTGCATGGTTGAAAGCTGCTTCCAGATAGTCCTCCATTAAAAATTATTAAAATGTGGATACATATGCGTCACACACAAAAACATAAAAAGTCTAAACAGCAGTACACACACCCAATCGCGATTAATAGGGAGGCACAACTAAAGGGAATTTTTATAAAACGTTTACGCGTAGGTACCTATGAATCATCGTTAATCACATAAATGCCGAATAGTTTTGTTTAAATTTTATCACACCGTATGTTGCATGAAAGCTGTAATAAACAATCAAAGACCGTGACCTCGAATTTCGAGACCTCATACACACTCTGTTTACCCAACGTTTTAACACAAATATTAAATTGTACATATTAAGTCGACATGGTTGATTTACAAACATTATGTGCAGCTACTGCAGCCGTTATTTTAATAAAAGAGATGTAAAAACGCATTACAACTGACAATTACACCTGTACTAGTAAACCGGAAGGAAAGAAGGATGCGTGTCTATGTCCGCCCTTATCCTGGGACCCCAATATCTAAAAAATATTCAAAAATCAAAACTACCCGATCGTCGGCAGAGTAAATTTACCCTGCTACTGAACTATCACGATAAATATCGAGCAATTAAATAGATACATATAATAGCCACTTTATTAAAAATAGAAGGTTTATATTTTTAATACTTGTGCCTACATTCAATTTTAAATCGATCTTTGTATAACTTATTAAGCTTTCCGTGAATATAAGAAACTAACAAGCAAATTATTAACAAAATTCTATAAAAAAATCGAAAATAAAGAAAACGCTTTCAAAGAAATAAAACTTAAAGAAATGTTAATATTTAGTGTCAAGTTTTTTATACGTAATCGCCTGTATTTAAAGAAATTAATTCTGCATTTTCTATATATAAATATACAGCGTTAATCAGGACAATGGTTACCTAGACACATATGTTATAAAAACTAAAAGTCTAAAAATTACGTCGCTTTTGTGAATAAACCCGAAAGAAAGTTATTTGAAAATTTTAAAACGGAACTGTTTGGTTCGAGAGGATATAATCTCTATTGAAAATTAGACAATAATTTATCCCTCGAGTTAAATAATCAACAATCTAACGGTGGTGCGAATAAAATTACATTTTTAGATTTGAATATTGTTCACATTTTGAAGCAAAATTGAAAATTTTTTCTTTACATATAAAGAGAAAAAAGTAAGCAGGCAGTTAATGACAATGATATTCTAATAGCTTCTAAAAATGTACTGTGCAGACTTTTCCTCCAGACAATTATCTACAATTACAAAAAATCGATGACCACTTTTAAAAGCAGGTGAATGTCGAGAATTAATGTAAAAAACAGGTTAAATTTTGTTGGAATTTAAAAAAGTGAATATTATTCTGTAATAAAGTTTAAGTACCTTTATTAAAAAAAAAAAACAAAAAGCTTTCAAGCTTCAGAAGAGCACGTCTCGTTAAATCGCGTCAATTAAAATTAGCCGTGTATGTAGTGAACATTGTTTATAAATAAAACTGCTACGATTAGAGAATTAAAATTAGATAAAATTAAATTGTTAGATAAAAAAACGAACTATAACTTTAAAACAGTATTCCATCAAAATAAATTATTGTTCAACTCTTATTAAAAACATAATAAGCAATTATTTAAGTGTTAAGGACGGAAGAGGTATTTTACTGATCGGGAAAAATACATTTTGAGACCTCAACCTCTCAAGACTTGCAACTCTTTTCCAATCAAATGATTAAGTTAGGTTTAAAATTTGTAATTCTCAGGTCAATTTCGAAAATAAAAGCTACTACCCACAAATTGTAAACAAACGTTGAACAATTGTTGTAGTTAAAAAGTCCTAATTAGATCACGAAAATTATAATTCAGTAATCAATCTACGTAATCCATTTTGAAAACCGATAGGAATATATAAGTATTTTCTTCGTTAAAGTATTTTCTTCGCTATATATACATTTTTAAATTGCTTTTATAATATCTACTTAATCGTTGTTCGTAAGAAATTCTAAGAAGTTTTGATTAAGTTCCAATTTACCTACTCGTCGGCATGTTAATTGGTCGACTTTAATATATATTATAACTTATTTAATATAAGCAATTATTACCAATAATCAAATTTTTGAAATTAACTTTTAAGATCCAGTTTAATAATTCATATACCTTGATCGGTATATCGGTATATGTATATGATCGGTTAATTAGTCGTTATTACAAAAATTTAACGATTTTATCGAGGTCGTATCTAGTTTGAGCGCACTACTATGTAGTTCGATTTTCAGAAAAACAAAGGAGGTGCACAACATTTTATGGGCTGTAAAAATCATAAATTTTATATAGCTTCTCTATAACGCTATAAATATAGTCTTAATATAATTAATGTTATAAAGAAACCGTGTGGTCGTAACCAAATCGTAGTTTAGATACTAGTTTGTTCGAGAATTACAAAAAGGTATTAATGATAAAAAATTATACACTTTTATATGTTACATCAGTACCTAATCATCATCTAAAAATAGATAGTTATTAATGTGAAGTTTAGCGTGTTTGATGTGTTCAAACGCATTCCCGCACAGAAAATTTTTCGACCAATTTCGAAAAAAATAAGAAAATAATTACCTACCTACATAATGTTTTAAAGGTCGCTTAAAACGTGAGTAGAAAATAAAATTGATAAAGAAAATAAAAATGCGAAAACCTCGTAACGTTCGTATTACGATTTTAAGGCAATTTGTACGACATTTTCGTAAAAGAAATACGATGTATTTGACAATACGATTTACGACTGGTTACTCTCGCAAATTAAAATTTGGACCTTAACAATTAGTGTATAATTGAAGGTATCGTACTATTTATAGGCATTTAATTAAACTTAAGTAGATCTACAATAAATAGACAATATTGAATTAGAACCAGTGAACAAATTTAAATTTCATCTCGTTCGTTATCACGATACATGTGTATACATATAGGTAGGTAGTAGCTAACTTTATAAACAATGCATTGCATACTCTGCAAGTGAAACAAAGCAAGAATGTTTAGTTATAATAACGGTAAGTGTATTTATCGTATATGGAAACTTACTGCTTTGTTTTAGTAGGTATTTGGTCTCAAGTTTTCATATTAAAAATGATGGAATTTAATTGTTTTGCAGTTATAAGGTGCAGGTACAGGTACAATCAAGTTCATATGTATTGTCCCGTCGCCTGTGTTAGTTTTATCGTAAAAGGCTCGAAAAAAAATTACTGTCTGTTTTTATTTATTATCTGACGTGTAGACGATCACTTACAATTAATTAGGTAGTCAGCGGGTTCGTTTGACTTAAAGCAAATTCTACCGCATGTAATTAGTCGGAGAACTTGCAGTTCTCAAACGTTGTTTGATTATTTATTGCGAGAATTAATAATCTATCTATTATTTTTTTTTCAAAAACTATTACAATAGACTTATAAAAGAGATTGCGGCAGTATCGAAATAAAAAGTACAAAGTTACTCCGAAAATAGTAATTACAGATTATTAACCTTTGTGGGTGTAGGTACTGGAATTAAGTCGCAACACTTTTAGCAACTATAACCACTTATTTATAACACCGACTCTTTCTAACAAATGTTAAACAAAGACAGCTTATTATCTTTCTCTAGTTCACTTTGCGCTCTAGCTGTATCTTTAGTTTGCATATAAGCTCCAAACTTTAAATGATAGTTTAGGCTAAAAAAGTTCTTTCATTGACACTTTTTCATAAAACCAAAGAAGGCGGAGCTGTCGGCAAGAAATTATTGGTTTAAATTTAATCAAATTTTAAACTTATATTAAAAATACGTAATGGTAGACGACTATTTTTAATAAAGCAAAATTAAACGAAATTTGAATGTTTAGATGTAGGTAAATATTACCCCCTTTGGTTTTATGAAAATGTGTCAACGACAAAACGTTTACCTTTTGACCTAAATTATAAATATGGCAGATAAATCGTTTTTCTAGGACACTAAGCATTTTTCAGTTTAACAAACACAATGGGCGTTCAGGAAAACTGAGCGATTGTAGGTTTATTTATTCATATCTTTTTTGCATGCAATTACAATGTAAACGTTATCTACCCGCTGAGCTTCCTGAATACGTCCATTAATTAACTAGGTACATAACCCAATATTTACTTACGTAATTAATTCTTAAACAATATTGATTTAACGAATATTGCTCAAATATTATACCACCTAATAAATGATACCTCTAGATATAACGAATAACAGGTAGTTGTTCATAAAACGATAAAATTCAATTATTCACACGGCTAAAGATTTATTTATTCTAGTTAACGTGACTCGTATTTATATGTTGCAAAACATTTACCAATAGACATCAAAAGCCATATTATTTTAGAATGTTCTCTCTTTGCCGCGCATTCATTTACCTGGCACAACTTCCCCACGGACATAAATATATTTTACTACTATCTTGTAAAATATCTTTTAATAAAACAATACAGAAATTAAGTTGTTTTATTAAATACGTTTTCAATTAAGTACACTTCCAATATTGTACTAGATACATATTATTTATTTGCTATATATGAGATTAAAATCTTCTATTTTAATAGACGTAGTGTTCGAAAAGATACAATTGTTAATAATACGTATATTACTCGTAAACAAAATAGTAACAATTTAATTTTATAGGAAGTTATATAAAAGGCCTGCGTTTCATAACAAAACAAACTAATAAATAGAAAAATTATGCTCTAATTATGTTGATTGATACATGTATGTAGGTATATTCCTGACTTAATTCCTACTCTTCTAATTCTTCCCTATATAATCTGTCGTTACATCACTTTTAGTGCCAAAGCGAGATCTATAAATGCGTATTATTCATCATATTTTCTATGAAAATTCGCTAAATGTGCCTACAGTAAACATTAAATTGTTAGGAAGTTTTCCACATCACCTTCGAGGTACCCCCCAAGGTGCGTTGTCCGTGTAAGGGTCGAAAATTCGCCTACAGACTTATCGAATCTTCAAACTCTCCTACGTGGGTTACTACGTGTAATCCACGGCAAACAAACCAAGGTCAATTCAAGATCTTGACCTTCACAACACACTCAGTGTAACTTGTTTACAATTTTCAAAATTATACTATTTTATGTACATACATGAATAGTCTGTTCTTCTTCATCCAACGTATGGCGCGAGTCTACTAAGGTCTTCTATAGCACTCCGCCGACCACTTCCATGTCTTCGTTTAATGTGCTTTCCTTGAAGATCAATTTCCAAAAGAAATCCATTAATTTAACTTGAATTAAGCCTAGCTTAACAATAAACCGTAAAAGTAAAGATCAACTAAACCTCATAGAAACTACTATCGCAAGCGCTAATTGCAGTTTTGGCGGTAAGTTCAGAAATTTTCCTTATATTTGAGTATGTTGAGTAGGTAAGTAATCAGGAAACTAACCAAACCGTATCTTTACTCCAACATGTTGCCTTACATTCACTTTGTTAGTAAAGTAACTACAACAATTGCATGAAAGTATTATAATATTTAGTAAAATAAGGGAGCAATTTAGAACAAAGAGAATTCAAAGAATGCCACGAAAAAACTGGATTTATCAGAATATATTTTTTTAAGTAAAGAGGTGGCAAAATAAAAAATTAATCAATCAAATTTTATCTCCTTGTCAACCTAAATTGTTTAAAAATTGTTGCGACAATCAAAACTTTGAATTTTGTTTTTTATCATTGAATGCATTGAAAAGGTAAAATCTCTCAAAATAAGAGAAACTAAAAAAAATCAAAAAACATTTAAAAATTAAAATCCTAAAATAATGTTTTTAATACTTACGTAAAATGTAGACTAACACTGCGACTGCCACTTGTCTATAACAGACTATAAGAAAAAATTTGAAACTTCTAAATTTTTATTTGCTTTTCCTACCTTCTTCTCGTCATCCATCAATTCAACCATTCTCATCAATTTCCAGCGTAGATTTTTCCGTTAACTGCAAGCTTACATTATTTCGTATCTATACTTACACTTCATATTTCACTGTGTTTCATCAACCACTGTAATTCGCGAAAACGCGCGTAAGATAAAATTTCGTTCGCGATATTGGACCGTCGAATGTTTGAGGGAGCCCTAATCAAGACCCTAACCAAGTCCCTATCCAAGAAGCCTAACCAAGGTCGATTTTCAGAAAATTTGTATTAGAGCTTAAAGGTCCATGCATTTACACTTTATAAATACAGGGAGAGTTAGTCGACAAAGAAAAATCCTACCTTTCCTCGTCGTATTAATCTGTTTTGTTTGTCCTTTTAGAAAACACAACACTCACGCACTCACACGCAAAAAGGCCTTATAAACCGAACGAGCACTCCTCACACACACAATTAATTCTGCGCCGTAATTTAAAATTCGGACTACTGAAACAAGCACTACCGCTCAGTACTACTAACGCGAAAGATCTGAAACAGTCTCGCCAGAATTCTATATATAAATGCATTCGAGTTTATACTTGGGTACTAGGAAATCCTGCTTTTATTTTAAAAACATTCAGTTTCAATGTTTGCTCGCGTTCCAATATGATATGAAAGTAGGTGGCGCACATGTTTTATTAGTTGTTTTGTCGGTGTATCGGTCGCATAAAAACGCGATTAAACTTTTATCTGGTTTACGGTTTATAATAGAGAAATTTTCAATGCTTAAGGGTACAGGAAAAGTTTTTAAATTAAAAATAGAGTAAATTTATAATTCTGCGGTATAAAGGATAGTGATTATTCAAATAATTTTAAACTGGTATTTGGTTTTTTCTATTTGGATGCCGAAATTTTTATAAAGGGTGGTGGTGCGAAAATTTTTAATATTCTTTGGGTGGTACGCGTAACCCAGAAGATTGAGAGTCACTGTAATAGATTATTGTCAAAAACAAGTCACTGACAAAAAACAATATCTACACGAGATTTTCTAATAGTTTCAAAGCCGGTCATCATGACCAGGGCAAATCTTTATACGTAAGATCGAATAATACCAAAAGACAACAATAAAAACAATTGACAAAACGTTTGATATCTACTATTTAATTTTTATGTTTTCTTGAATTTTGTTTTGTTTAAAAATTCCAATAATATTTATTACAAGTACCCCTACGCTGTGCTGACCACTCAATAGCACTTGTGAGATCGGTGTCGGTCTATGCGGCGCGCGTAGACAACTCACTTATACGTTACACGCGCACATTCTTGGTGATTTTTATAGATTTCAGATAATTTAAATTAAAATTGAAAGTATGGAGAATACATTTTATTTGAAGCATTTTGACGGTAAGATAAGTGAGATAGGGCCTTTTGAAATATTTACCTTTTAAGAGATGATGGAGTTATAGAATGCGATTTTAAAGTGGCAAAGAAGTGATTTCGTATTCTACAATTGACCCTCTATCAAGTAAAATAGGTCGCTAAATTTTTTCAATCAATGCACACGACAAGCATAATATTAACACACAAGCGGGTCTACTATATAACAAATCAGAAAATAAGCAAAATCGGAATGGGACACGTTAGGTACGTTCTTTATCAGATGCTACTTCAGCTACTTATTATATTAGATACGAGCTATGTACTTACAATTAAATAGAGATATAATTACTTAGATATTATTGTGCCATTTATATGGATTTTAGGGGAATTTAGGTATGTACTAATAATTCTGAATTATTGAGCTGCATTAATATAGGAGTTCAACGAATATATTTTCTCTACGGAAGTTTACTTCTCGTTTCAATACTAAAAGCTGCCGAATTATTGACTTATTATTCTTCGTTGTTCAAAATAATATTTATGTACCTACAATAAATTTTCTTACCCTGCCAATACATAAGTAGGTGATTACATTAATTTAAAATTACTTATAGGTGCATTCACATATATTAAAATCTATTGTTGACAAACCACATTAATTTAATGGTTCTTTAATTATATCTCTATATTATATAATTATATATGTTTTGTTATCTCTAAATATAATTTTGTTGATTAGGCAGTTTGATTATAATCACCATTTATTTAAGTCTTCAATGTGTACGTCTTTATATGTTTACGTATGTATCTATATAGCTAAATAAATAAATTATTAGTTAAGAATAAATAAATTTGAATGTACCTAGGTACTTACTTATATAAAGTTGGATTTTATGTATAGGTAGGTATATAAAAGTATATACATAGATACAGAGTAATTTTAAAGATCAATGTTAAAACGGAAAATTTTGAATCAAGTTTTGAAAATTTACTGATTTTATGACTTTCACTAGGTGCATTGTCAAAGCTTACTTGACAGTTTTGCATTAGTCGTTCATTGCGTGTATCTTCGTGGACCTTATTTGATTATGTTTAAATATATTTATATTTTTCTGAATTTTCCATAAAAACGATTTGTTTTAGAACTGTTCTATATTACTTGTTTCGTTGACAGATAAGGATTACGACATATTTTATAGGTTAAAAAATAAATATGTCGCAATTATTGCTACACCAACTGGAAATCCTAGAGATATTTTTTATAGAAATTATTAGTACCAATGTGTATATTTAGTTGCCTAAATCAGAATCATCACACGCTCAGTACATCAACACGTCTCACGTTTTAACAAATAGTACTATTATAATTATTTATTATGTTACAGTTCTGTAAAAAGAATGAAAAGGTCTTAAAAAGTTTAAGGGTCATTTAACTTTCATTTACTTAATTAAAATTTAAAAAAAAGTAACAGTGTTCGTGTCATAATTTAGGAATATACAAGTAATAACTATAACATATTTAAACTAATTGTAAGTAGGTAGGTATAAATATGTACCCTCACTTGAATTGTGAGATCCTTTAATGTATTTAAAGAATATCGGCGCGGCACGGCGGTGATTAAAGCTTTCGTAAACTAAGCATAAAGCAATAATTGTAGGTAAATTATAAAATTACGTTAATGATCGTTAGTACATGATGCACGTTGTTTAAGTCTAGACACGTTAATTATACATATTATAACACGCTACGTATTTATTCATTTATTTGACGAGCAATTTAACTATGTACTTATTTATTTATTTTTAAAAAAGTCTCGATGTATCAGGTTATTAATAATTTCGTATGGGGCACATAGCACCTACTTACTAAATTTTTATATACTTAAGTATTTACCAAGATTTGTTCGTTTTTCTATTTTATAAGGTGCATTTTGTTGTAAAAATTTGCTAATTACTACTCTACTATTTAACAACCTAATAATAAATAATAGTAGCATCTAGTTTCTATCACTTAATGTGGCCACCTCTATAAGATTACATGTACTGCGAGTTGGTTGAGTTCGGAACGCGACGACCAAACTGCTAGATGTGGTCTTAGCTTTTAGGTGTTATTTTCATATCGACATATGAACGTATCTTTAGATATCGACATATCTAAAGGCAATATTGTGATCAATGTGTTATAGTTTAGTTTATTAGTAATTTAACCGTATACATAATATATTAATACTTATACGGGGTGTCCAGAAATTCTGTTGCCTAATGCAAACGTCGAATTCTAAAAGATGATTTAATGTCGTTTTGAGTTAAATTACCCTTAAACAAAAACGCTTTTTAAGGGAGTTACAGATGGTGCCTTGCCATCAAATATATATTTCTTTATCTATATCTAATATCTATTTTTTTTCAAAATCTTCAAAACCTCGTTAATAACCCACAGTTTTTACTTTGTTGATTTGTCAAAGCCAACTCTTATTATTGATACTGAATTCAGTAATATTGGGAAATTTATGTGTGCGCAAGGAAACACGAAAAGTTCGAACTGATTTTTCTCGAAAACGATGCGTTATAACGATAATAAACAAAAGCACCTTAATTTTACAATTAGAAAAAACGCCAAAGTTTTCAAATTTGACGTAAGAAATGTCAAAAAGATAAAAAAATTATGATTCATAATGTCCGTTAAATCCCCCCCCCCCCCCGCGCAAAGAGACGTTTACGATCGCAATAAAAAATTTATATTTACACTGACAGATTGAACATTTACAAATTAATTAATGTGCAACATTTGATCTTTTTTATCAACGACTTTTTGAAGATATTTGACAAAAATTTGAAGGCAAGGCGCAATCTTTAAAGGGCCGTAACTCCCTTAGAAAACGTTTTTGAATAGCTCGACAAGTCTTCTCTAGAATTCGACGTTTTCATTTGGCAGGAGAATTTCTAGATACCCTGTATACCTAGGTATCACTAACTTATTATTACAAACCTTACAACCAGTTTCACGAATTGTATTCGTATTATTAATAATAAAATTAATTAACTGCATATAGGTCCTAAAAACATGCTAGATTTTGATTTTATTATAATTTTACAAGTTAATAAACAACGATGTATTGTCGCTTCTTACGTTCCTTTTCTTATGCATGCGTTTAATTTCAAAGGAAATAAAATGTATATTGATCGCCACGCTATTTACAGATACGACTCGTTAAAATTTAACACGCACCACCCCCAGAAAGTCATCTATAGTTTAAAACTGGAATCATTTCGTGTAGGTAAATATAACAATTCAAAAAAATAATAATAACGGTGAAAATTTGGTCACAGAACCGTTTAAAAATGAAGTTAATCCTTTTAAGGAACTTCAAACTGTATATTTATTACCAGTATCTACCTAAATAAACTAGTTACATCTTATGCTATATTAGTATATTTAATTAGGTTAGAAGCAATCTTTCCAATCTGTACTTAGGCATACGTGCTCATAATATTATTCACATACAATGATTAGAATAAATTTTACTAATGTATAACTTCCGTAAACATATCACAACGAATTGCTCATTATTTTTAGGAAAATTCGTTCTAGTATTAGGTAATTATAATATGATGAAAATCATCTTTGTTGTAAGCACCTACTTAAAATAAATATTCAACATACAATTTAAAACATCAAATATTATCTTAATATTTAATGCAGTTTTCGATGCATTTTTTGTCACATTCTTCTAGCTACTTTTACTACTTTTTTCTTCTATTGAGGTAATGCTGTATTACATTTTAACATATTGGTCATTTACATGTTTTAATAATTCAGTATCAAATTCATTACACCATCAATCAAATGTTTTCGATATGAATTTACCGGTTTATTTATAATTTCTTATTACTTCTATTGTTTTATTTCTATTAAATGTAAATCTGTTGAAACTTTGATGTGTTGCCGTGTTATCCGACCGTCAATTATGAGTTACCGCTGCGTTCGCATCACACCGACCCGACCGCCCGCAGTTCGACCGTTATCACATCGACCCTCTTGTTCACTCGATTTCATTTTGCGTCACATTCACGTGCGTCCCTTATCACAACACGGTAAATATCGATACCCTTCAGACCTCAAATAATAATGGTAGATTTACTTTAAAAAAAAAGTTATATAGGTAGATATTTACTTTTTTGTAAAAGATAATTAATGACCGTAAGCTTCCGTCGGAAACGTTTTCACAATGTTCTATAAAGGGTTTCCTTTTTCGTAATTAGAAAAGGGATTGAATAAAAATGTTTTTGAAAATCCTTTGTTATCTACAGTTTTAAAATTGAAATCGAATAATACGTTTGATACTATTGTTATTTACTAACATATCTTCAGGCATTCATTAACTTTCATCAATACGCTGAAGAGTAGATATACATATTTAGCGCAAAAAGATTAATAGGACCATATTAGTTAGATAATATTTCTAACTTTATACTAGTGTTGATTATCACAATTTCAAACAAGAAATCTTATTTTCCAAATGCAGGAAAAACAGAAAAATACGATAATAATTTTTAATGTCGTCGAAACCAATGATATTTAGTAGAGATAATAATAATTATTTTAACGTTAAGTTTAAAATTGTTATTTAAGCGTAATATAGTCACCAAATTAATTACAGTAGGACGTCGATTATCCGAACGTCGGCTAACCGAAACGCTAACACCGCAGCGGGCAATCAGAACAAATTATGCGCTCCTGTAAAATTTACTTTTTGTGGGTTAAGTCGTTCTGCCAAAACTGCGTCGAAATGAACATGTTGTGAATTATTAACAATAAGAATTTCCTTTTTCATTAAATGATCGGTTGTCCGAAACTCCTATTGTCCCAATTATTTCAGATAATCGACGTCCTACTATAAATTGAATTAGCCAAACATTTTAAATATTAAATTTAACCGGATCGAACATTTACTTCTGTTTGTTTTAACAAGTAAAATTTGTTGCAAGAAAATTTAACAAATCTTTGATTCATTAGGTATGTATCTATTCCATTTATTTAAATATTATTATTTTTTAGTTAATTGGGCTTATTAATTAATAAGTATTATACTAATAGTAATACTTAGCAGTATTATACTTATAATAATATTTAATGAGTAGGTACCTAACTCAAAATTATCTTATTAATTACCTATTAATTAATTAATTCTAACAAAATTAGATACTTATATTGAATTAATTTTACACAGATCGTTGTAGATTTTATTTTATCAATTTCGGCAATGTTGTTATAAACTTTGTAATTTCATTTTTGAAAATGACACGAATCATCAACCTTATTAAACTTTAGAAATATACACTTTTAAATACGCACCACAACTTCAAGTTCTTAATTTTATATGATAGGTAGATATTACAAAAAATACAATAAAAATTTAGACATTAATTCTCGAGTACTTATTTTAAATTTTCTAGGGCGATTCTTTTCTACAACCTCCGCCCCGATTATGTAGGTACTTGCCGAACTTTAATGAATTCTCAGGAAATAAAAGTATAATGAGTTGGCTTACTCATTACGTTTACCGTGTTTATTCAACACGGCTTTCAAAAGCAGACGTTTCAATTTTCAGTATATTTGTTCAGTAAAAGTCGTTTAATCATCAATAGAAATCAATATTTAAATATTTAAAAAATATATATCGCATAAAATAGATTTAAAATAGTACATTACGTAGGCATTTGATTAACACATTTAAACAACAAAATTACTAATTTAAAATTAGTCTACATACGTATAGGAAACAGAGAGCGTTAACATACAAACGATCTGCTATAATATCTCAGTAAACAACGCAACTTTTATACATAACTGCTCAACAATGTTTAAACCTATATTATCAGCCGTTATATGACATATTTACAACCACGCATGGGTAACAAAAGTTACCTTGAATTATTTGAAATGGTCACATCTGTGCAAAAATGTATTTATAAATAATTTTAAGAAAGCACATTAAGAAAATTGGAAATGTCTCTGCATTGTGATAGATCTATCGTGAATATAAGCAGTATTTGAATTTGATAGAAAAAAAAACAACAATTTATTTCATTTTCTTATTATTATCTACGTGCTTGCCACTATTAAGACGTCTAAAATATTTATTTAAAAAAGTTAATGTTTTTTAGGTAGGTACAGTTGACGAATTAAAAAACGGAAGAAGTCTCGAGACTAAAATGTACTTCGTTTTAGTTGCTTGAAACAAGCTGGCCCGTTTCTCCTTTCAACTATTAGTTGTTATCATATAACGGAACCAATTACTTACTTAGTTTATATAATTGCCCGCTTATCAAGGATGTTTACAAAATGCGGTCAATTTTGCGAGTTTGAAGAAATATGCAATGCAATCATTACATTCGTATAATTATGATAGTAGATCGTCACAAGAAACAATGTAAAACAAGAAATATAAATTTAAAATCCATCATCTGTCATTTTAAATGCAACGCACGTACAATTTGTAGAAAAACTTTTACAAAAATGTTGTTTTATTGTAATTATTGTAAAGTATATTTACATTAATATTTAAATTGCAACGTTATTATAATCTATTATTAATCAAGCACAGCCAGAGATTTAAAAGAAACATACATTAAGAAAAGGAAACTAAATAATACAACGAAGTGACGTCGGCGCGGAGCGGCGTTGAAAATGATTAAATATCCACTTATTAAAATATGCGTTTATATTCACACATATATTAATATCTACCTGTTTATAAATTTACTTATCAGTTTCAGAAATACCAACTGGGATTTCTAGAAACTGCACTCGTAATCTCTACTTACGAAAGCCATATTTACGCTGCTCAACTTGATTCGTTCCAATTTTTAATTCGTTCAGTGTACCTACACCTTAAATTTAGACATTTATACTTAGATATAAATGAGTTTTTGTAACAAATCATTAAATAATATTATTTACACGTTAAAAACAAAATTTTAGTGTGATTTTAAAACGGTTAAAACTAAAAATTTTCACAAAGCTTTTCAGATTCTTATGAAAATTAGATAAAAATTTAAATATCTACATTAATTGACGCTTGTATTGTAATTAATTGTAATCGAATCAAATTCGCGGAAATAACATAAATGAATTAGTACGTAGGATTTGGTGCGTTGTTAAAAAATAGAACTTAAACGGTATAGGTATACTTATTTCTATAACGTACTGCTACTTGTTTGAATAAATTGTTGTCAACAAAACAATTCGGTATTCTTTTACGAACGCTCTTCTAAAGGACGACTTAAAATATTTTTCAAATCGTTTAAGTAGATATCTACCTATCTACGAGATTAAATAATGCCTTCGTTGAAATTAAATTCATATCATTGTAATTAGGTACAGACAAGTGCATTGATCAAAGGCTTCTCATTGTCAGTTGTATGATACTTCCACTGGGCCAAAGTAACGGTACTACGACGTCACAAGAAAAGAGACAGATACTCAGCTGTTTAATAAGGAATGTATGCACCGTTACATAACAAGCACATCAGCTTTAGTATTTAGTACATGCGTAACTTATTTGAATGTGACACTAAATTGTTCCCTTTTGCAATTGAAATTCCTGTTTCTATACTTCCTGGCAAAACATCCTTTTTAGTTGAAGGTCATGTGATATTTATTTGTAGGTTACGGAAATTTCGTCGTGCTCTAAAACAATTAAATTAAATTAAATTAAATTAAAAGTAAGGTACCCAATAATACGCGAGCATGAACAGACGATTATTTTAGAAATATGTAGATATCGTAATTTAAATAAAAAATATAGTTGTGGCAACGGAAAAATGGCCTGATAAATTAACGTTATTGACAATTACAATAATAGAGTGCCTCTAGTTAAAACATATTTTCACTGAAAGCAAGAGGAAGCTCTTACAGCACGATTTAGATAACAATGCATATTAAATACGCTCTAGAGAGCTTCGTATGTGATTCTGTTCGACTAGAACATTCACGTGCTCACATTATATCGTTCAAAGATAAACATTGCACAGTTAACGTTAGATAACAAAAAGTAGGTGGAAAATTCCAAATTGAATTGATAATTAAAATACCTTAAATGCAAAACCGTTAAGTTAAAAACGATCTCTGAAAATATGCTAAATTCTGAAATTAGTTAGATACTATCTATGAAATTAAAATAAAGTTTCACTAAACTTGAACTAGACCTGTTGGCATCCATTTAAGGAAAATACAGTTAAGATTAACTTTTCCCAAGAAGAATTAATTTATGGGAACAAGGTCGAGATCGTTAATAACAATACTAGCAGTAAGCTAATCTTATAACAAATTAATAGATAAGACCGGTAGTTTATGCAGGGAAAATATTTATTTAGAAATAAAACAAAAAAGTTATTAAGTATTTTTTCTATCTTGATAATGTAAAATTTTGTTTATGTATTGTACGTAATAGGTAATAAAAAATTTATTGCACCATATAATAATTTTTATAACAAATATAATATATAAGGTATAATCGTGAAATCAATTCGCTAATGTAAGGTTGATAATAGGTACTTAACTGCCTAAAGTTGGGGATAACGCCCTATAGCGAGTTATATAATGCTTAGGCAGTACAACTTTCGAGTTAAATGTTGTTGTTCAAATTGTTTAATGAATATAAATAATGCAAGAAAAGGTAACAAATTTGCTCGAGTACTTCGATTTCGATTGGACACTTTTACAAAACTTTAGATTTGTTTTTCTAAATTTTATAATTTGAATTGAAAATTTGAAAATCATATAATTTGTCATTGGACGGGAAGCTCAGCGGGTAGGTAGCAATTGAATGTGATTTGAGGATATAAAAAAGTGAACTAATTGCAATGCAATCGCTATCGAGTTTTCCCGAATGCGACCATTATCGTAGATTTCTACGATGACAAGTTATATAAAACGGGCCCCTGATATAAGTTCATAATGTACTTAGACTTACATGTAAACGTTAAAACAGTAACAACAAAACAGGTATTGTATTTAAAATAAGGAAGTTAAGGTAGTTTCCGGTAAACTCGAGGTGTTAGAAAATGGGAGATAGGTATTAAAATTTTTAAGAATCGAAATATTCAGTGCACACTCGATTCTAGATTTTCTTTTGAAAATAATAAACACTTAAGGAAATCTTTTTAATCTTACTCAAATTTTGAAGCTTACGGGATTTGCTACTATAAAATAATAAGTGACTTCTAAAATCAAGAGCACATAAACCTCAATGAATCATTTCTAAAAGAAACAATTATGGAAAAACCTACTTAAACACTAAGGAATTTCCAATTTAAAATTTCTAAAGATAATTTTGACACCAATGACGACAGTTCCGAAAATACAATGAAATTAGAAATACGTCATGCATCTAATACAGCTGACATTTTTAAGATAAGGGCGGCGTTCGTATGTATGTAGATGAGTAATGCTTCTCCTTCTAGATCTACTTTAAATAAACCTAAAAAGGACATGTTCGCCAATATTTTTATTCTTTCAAAATAGGGATTCAACGAGCAAACTGTAATCGATGGCAACTTTGCAGATAAGTATTATATAAATTAGATTTTACTGATAGTTATCTACCCACATACTATCAATTCATGCGCAAAATCGTACGAACCGTTAAAGTATATAACATTAACCTTGATTACTGATCAAGGAAGTATGTATTTCTATCCTCGCGTAATTATGAAGTTGAGCTTAATTGTTTCCTAGTTCGTATTTAAAAAAAAAACACGCAACCCTCTTAGAGTTCGTTTGCTTTTCAAACCAAATATAGTTAAAAATAGCAAAGTGATTTTAACTATTTAGTTAAATTTTAATGTTATAACCTTAATGTAAATTAAAGATTGGCACAAAGTCAAAATGAAATACGAACTATGTATGTACACATAACCAATTAGATTTAAATGAGCTATAAAAAACATCTCAATTTTCTTTAACGAATCATTGTAACCGATATAAATTCGTTTATTTTTAACAATGGGCGCATTTAGGTATTATGTAAGCGGCGTTGGGATAATTTTGACACTAAATAATTAATTTTTAAATTATATAAATACTAAAATAAGTTTCAATATTTTACAACTTTTACAATCATTCATTTTTTTAACTGTAATAATTTATTGACATTGCAAATCGCAATCCCCATTTATGTAGCTTTTTATAAGTATTATTTATATAAAATAAATCATTGCATAAAATGCTTATTGTTAGATATACTTTAACGTATCCTTTCGTTAACTAACTGATGCTTTATATTTAAGTGAATTATATCGATTTAAAACAAAGTTTCGTGAAATTATTTCCGATTATCTCTAAAATAAACATTTCTACCAACATATCTTGCAAAGAAATGTTTGATTTAAAACGATCCCGTTCGTAATATTAATATTATTTATTACCTAATTATATTAAATTATTATTTTTTGTTTCAGGGACAACGGGAAGAAATATAAGGAATCTGCCATGTATATCAAGAAAAAACAACGACAGGGGCATATGTATGTTTGCAATAGATTGTTTGAAAGCAAACGGTACTCACTTGGGTACCTGCATAGACAGATTCTATTTTGGTTCCTGTTGCCGTATAGAACCTATGCACGATATCGTCGGAAATACAATAGATACAGCAATAATTCCTTCGCGGCAACCACCTAGTCGAATATCGAACACTACTCCAAAAACCACCACCACTACTACTACTATTACTACAACTACAGAAAAGACTGCTAATACAACGTTAACAATTACAACAACGACACCCAAAATAACTCAACCGACAACACTTACTTCGTTCACACCTACAACTCAAAGTATAACCAATACCACCGATCCCATATTAACTACAGAAAATTCGAAAATTCAAATAAACGCAACGCAAACGAACTTAATTACAACACCTAAAATTCCTGACGTCTCTAGCCATTTTAGTGAATATATTAGCAACGTTTCATCTCTTGAACCAGTCATTTTTCAAACCACAGAAAACTTCTATAAGCTCACAACTTTTCAAACGGTCGAAGAAAACTCCGTAAACGTCGAAACTTTAACGAATAAACCAACGGTAGCCGCTGTTACGACATTAAAACCTGAATCAACTACGAATAAAGTGCTTTACAAACAATATCGTATACAACAACTCGACCATCACCTACACCATTTAGACCAAGACCAACATATCACAAGTCAACGACTAGACCGCGGCCTTCTGGAACCACCAAACCGACAAAAGTTACAAAACCAACCAGCAAAGTCACATTTCTAAGCACAAAGGTAACGAAACCGGTAAAGGGCTCTACGAAACCTTCAAAAGTTACAACTAAAAAACCAGTCGTGACAACTTTGTCTACAACGCCGTTTTCTAAAACTACCAGAAGACCGGTTACGACGAAAACGACAACAACCACCAAAGAACCTGCTACCGTTAAATTAAAAACCACAACTAGACCTACAACAACAACATCAAAATCGACAACTACTACTGTTGTTTCAACAACAACGACGACGACGACAAAACAATCGACGACCGCTACAGCGTATAATTTGACAACGCAACCGACCGTTAATGTACCAACAACGCCATCTAACGAAGTTGTTGTAATTAACTCCGGAATAGGAGCGATTAGTGGTAATCCGGTGACGAACGAAATTGAGCAAGTAAAACCTCTACAACCGCTTACAATCGCAGAAACAACCACGCCTTCTTTGATCACTTGGACCGTTACAAATGAGGAGAGTACTTCAAAACCTACAACTTTAAGTGAAGGTAAATAGAACGCGATGCATAAAATGTATTTAAAAAGATATGTGAGTATAAGAATATTCAAAATTTTCGATAATTTTATGAATTCGACCCTAAGGATATGCAGGCTAAAATCTCGAGTGTGTCTTTTATTTCGAACATACCTAATCTTTGCATTATTAATCTAACAACAAATTTAGAAATACGATGAAAATTTATTGTCGATTACCTATTACAAAGTTTAATTGTAAGAAAAGAACTTTTAATTCAAAGTCGGTGTAATTTTCTTTAAATTATTTTTCCGTTAAAAATATAAAAGAACGTTTTCGTTCGTTTTATTTTATTTTATTTGTAACTAATAATAAAAATATGTTTTTGAAAAGAGTGGATGCCGATAACAACGCCAGATGGGTGGGTCCTATTGCCAAGTTTATCAACCTTATTTCCTGGAGTTACGACGCCAACCGTGACTACGTTAATTAATAAAACGAGTAATAACGAAACTTCGTCTGAAAATCCTCTGGAGATTGCTACGTCAACTACAACAAGTGCTTACGATTATTCAACCGAAATTACTACGGTTAATAATTCCGTAACAAACGCCGGTAACACCTCGGCAGTTTCTATTACAACTACAGCTTCAATGGATGCCGTATCAACAATGCAACCAAGCGCCGTAAACATGAGTGACTTTACAGACGGTACGTTGTTAATATTGATTAGTTAACTTAAACAATTGAGAACTTTGCAATTAAACAAGTAATAGGTACATGGAAACAATCTGAAATAACTTTTAATAGTCGTAAAGTTATCTACGATATCGTGTTAATTTATAAATTGATATTCGCAGGTACGAGTTTTCACAATCACATATTTTCTTCCTATTTTTTTTTTAATTTGGTCTAACCAATTAGCTAGTCGAATTTTTGTTTATAGTTTTCCGATTAGTGTCAGTATGATGTTCACAAATCACACGATCCCTGGTTGTACTTGTCCTCCGATCTCCGCCTACAATTTATGTTTTAAATTCAAAGAATATCTGCAAAGAACTAAGTTATCGTTTATTGACGATCGAAATGCAAAAAACTTGAAGTATTAACTTGAAAGGAGACTACATACCTACTAAATAATAAAAAGTTAAATTCATGAAGTAATTATTTCAAAATTAAATTCCCAATTTGTGATACAAAACCGAAAAAAAAACGAAAATTTGCGGAAAATGTTGAGAATACGATCATTTTGTTCGGAAGCGCACGCATTTTTTAAACAAAACATTTTACCAACAAATCAAAAGTTAACAACGTGATTTTTTCTCGAACAGATTAACTTTATTTAGATTGATTATTTTTAAATCGAACACAAGTTATTTTGAGTTAGATACGTAAGAAATATTGTTTTTAATTATGAACGTCGCTAAATCAAGTGTAGGTACACCTATGTGTATATTATTAAGCATTTAGGTATTTTAATTTAACGCCCCGCATTTCTGTATTATTTTACCCCTTTTAATTCCATCGTGACACTTATTTTAGTTGAAATCTCTCCTTTAATATTCACGCTTCTGTAAATGACTGAACTAAAATTGAATAAATAATTCCGACACAAAATTTGAATATTCCATTATATCTGTTGTTTTAATGGACCAAGTTTTGTGTAATAATTTAAGTTAAATAGTTTAAATTTAAAATGAGAGTCGCATAGAATAATTAAATCATACTCATGTTTTCTAATCGTATTTGATTTCAAAATTTTAATTACCTAATCAAAATAAGACAGTCTTAACATTTCGATTAGTTATCCAAATTATTTTGCTTGCCTGACTTCTAGTTTATATTCACTTCCGTTTTTAATAAATTAAACTTATTAATCACCACTCGCTGGCTCGGTTCATGAACTTTCAAGGTAAGATAAATCTTTTCACCTACGTTACCGCTTTAATACCTGAAAAATAAACAATTTCAAAGCAAGTCTGTATTTTAGTCTTCAATAAGTGCGCAGACGAAGAAGTTTTTATTTCCACGAGCGAAATATAATTTAAGCGTTTCGTGCTTTAGTTTTTTTTTTAATTCCTTTGTGATGTATGTTCTCAATTGCTTTGTGATTCAAATAAGTAACGATTAGCGATACGTTCGACCAAAACGTTATTCTCGACTACCCTTTATTTTCAACTATAAAACATCCGCGTTTAAATTAATCCCAATGGGCGAGAGTGGGATTTTAAACTGTAAATTACAGCTAAAGTTTGACAAGAATAAATCTATATCGGAATAAATTATTAGCTACGACTGATTTATTCAGTAAGAAATGAAGATAATTAATTTTGCCTAAGTACAAGTTTGTAACTTTCAATTGAAAAAAGTGACTCTGGAAAAGTTCGATTAAAGATAACGAAATCGTCAGTATAAATTACTTAATTAAACGCGTATAATTTTTAAAAGTCGCAGAGATAAAAAGCTGTGGATATATTAGTTAATATGTTTTTCTGAACAGTCGAAAATGGTTATGATAACTTCTACTTTTTTGTTGGCGACAGTATGTGGGAGAAGGATGTATCCTGAAGCTAGGATAGTAGGTGGTGAAAGAGCGACATTCGGAAAATGGCCGTGGCAAATCTCTTTGAGGCAGTGGAGAACTTCGACGTATTTACACAAATGCGGAGCGGCCCTTTTGAATGAAAACTGGGCTATTACGGCCGCCCACTGCGTCGATAAGTAAGTTGTGTTTTTATTTTATTGATTTAATCTTGTTATTCTTGTCGTATCCACGTATCTTAACGTATCCACAGTAATAAAATAGAATTTAGTCAAAAATTGATTTGTTGTAAATAATATTATGGAATAAAATTTGGGAAATACGTTTTCGGCTGTTTAAGGTTAAAAGGAATTTTTTCAACTTCGTAAAAGTGAGCATTTCGGTTCGTAAAAGTAACGACAGTCTCTAGAGTACCATTTGTTAATAATGTCACCGTAAAGACGTAATTTGCTAAAACATGATGCTTACACTCTTATTTAAGAGTGTTTTTACAAAATAATCGCAATGATCGAAAAATTTATTCGGGCAAAAGTTGCTCGACGACGACAAGCATTTAGGTACATCAATTAGGTTATAAGGTTAATTTATATAATTAAAAATGAAATTGATTTCAGTGTTCCTCCGAGTGACCTTTTGTTGCGTCTCGGCGAGCACGACCTTTCTACGGATAGCGAACCATACATTCATCAGGAAAGAAGAGTGCAAATAGTTGCTTCACATCCACAGTTTGATCCGAGAACGTTCGAATACGATCTAGCCCTATTACGATTTTACGAACCAGTACAGTTTCAACCAAACATCGTTCCGGTTTGTGTTCCTAATAGCGATGAAAATTTTGTTGGACGAACTGCTTACGTAACCGGATGGGGAAGACTTTATGAAGGTTCGTTAATTATTTCACGAGAAGTCGAATACTTCGATCATATAATTATGTTATAAATTGTCCAAATTGCCGTAAGAGATAAAAATGTTGTGGAACAACTGAAAACTAATAGAAAACGATTCGATTACAAAAAAAAATGTTAAGAATTAAATAAATATTTATTCAAAAATGAATCAAATTTTGCAATAAAAATTATGCATACCTACTCTTCCATTAAAAAATTAAGTTGATAGATACGGAACTAGGTTAAGATAGCTACGGGTTTTGAGATACTTATTTCTGCGGAAATTCATTTAACTGAATCACAAGAGTATTAAAGAGTAAGTATGGCCGTTTATATTATAATTACTTTAAAAACGGAGGAGTATTTAAGTTAATTACAACAAGGTGAATCATTTTTGACGTATGCGATTTTACAGTTGAATATGTCTATAATAGCAATCGATTCTAACGTTTTATGCAAATATCAGGTTTAGGTAGATAAGTGTAGGTTTGTTGTCGCACCGCACTGTCAATAATACGATTGCCATTTGCATTTCAAAGCCATAGTCATTGTTAATACTATTACATTCAGGATCGTATAATATTATGGAAATAATTCATTTTCATAATTAACTTGCAGTTAGAGCGTCACATCTTTTGAAAATGTCAAAATACTACTATTTGACACTACGTATCTGTAAACTACTATTCTTATTACTGGATTGAACGTGAAATTGTAAATGAATTAAATTGACCACATATAAGGCAATGGCAATCGAAATTATTTTAAGCAAAGCCCACTAAAGACAACTAAGCAAGACCCGAAGGCGCAAAGGCCCGAAAGTTTACCTCGAGGCGCTCAAAAGGGTTTCGCCACCGGTGCCGTTTAGAGATACATTTTGTTACAGTAATTTTTCAAAAGACGACTTGTTTAGGTAATAACTTTTTTCCTTAAAATTTAATTTAAATAATTTACGCGAACCAAAACTGATTAAGTTAATGTTATTTTCTAAATAAACATTATGTACTTAATTTATAAAATCTGAACGAAACCCTACAGTTTAAAAAAATTACAAGGTAAAGTGTATGGTGTAAATAAGCGCAGGTGTACCTAAACTTAATGTTTAATATTGCTATTTTAACATTTAGTATTTTACGTCGTGCTTAAAATTAAGTAAATAAACTTGAAGTTCCAAGTTTGTTAATTCATTGTTGTTTAAAATGTGAGAATGAATGCCTGCTATTATTTCTGCGTAAAAAATAGAAATTATAATTATTCCAATTGACTAAAACTTTAAATATCTAACTAAAACAAATTAAAAAAAAAACGGTGTGTATTTTCTGCATTTTTTTGACAAATAAATTTGATTTCTTAGGTCCCGTTTGAAAACCTATTTTTATATCCTGTTTTTATTTTTTTCGAACGAAATACATCTTTCGAAAAATTGCATTTAGTAATATAAATTGTTGTAAAAGTATTTTTCTAAGAATTTTAAATTTTTTTTATCACTTTCTCGATTATCTCGAAAACTGTGCGTTCAATCGAAAATTACAAAGAGAAGTGGTCGGTAGAAAATGTTATGTCGATTCTAAAACATATTTGACATTATCGATGCGATAATTAATAGATAACTCACAATCAATTTAAAATCTTTGATCGGCCGCGATTTTAAAACGGGTGGGTCGATTTAGCTGGTTAACGAACTCCTTCTTCGTTTTCGTAAAGACAGTACACTGTCCAAATTTTAGCCGATCAAAATCAAAATTGCGACCAGAATCGTGTTTACAATATATTTATTATATATTTGATATATATCTAGGGGTCGAAATCGGAGAAAATCAAAAGCCGCACGTCTGTGCCTCGTCAGCAAACAGGCTGCAATAGCTTTATTTTTTATGAAAATTCGCTAACACGCAGTAGGCACTTAACTGAAAACTGTTATCTCAATGCGTTACGATCAAATTAATTAATAGCTTACGTGCCATTAAATGTATATGTAAAGTTTCTTTTTTAGTTAAGTAGGGCACCTATCTACCATAAATTAATAACATAAATATTTTTCAGATGGTCCTTTGCCAAGCGTTTTACAGGAAGTTGCGGTACCGGTAATAAATAATAGTGTATGCGAATCCATGTACAGATCCGCCGGCTATATCGAACATATTCCCCACATTTTTATATGCGCTGGCTGGCGAAGGGGCGGTTTTGATTCTTGCGAGGGAGATTCTGGAGGCCCGATGGTTATTCAACGGTCCGATAAGAGATTTCTCCTGGCGGGTGTTATTTCGTGGGGCATCGGATGTGCAGAACCCAACCAACCGGGCGTTTATACCAGAATTAGTGAATTTAGAGAATGGATTAATCAAATACTACAATTTTAAATATTGTAGTAAGACTTTTGTGATTAGATGTAATAACATCTTTATAGTCCGCAATACAATGAATAATTTAATTAAAAAATGATCTACCTTAGACGATGTTTATACGTATAAATTTCCTTGTGTGATATAGTTTCGGTTTTAAAGAATTGCAATTATAACTAATATTTAAGATTTAAGATTAAAAGGTTTTATATGTATACCCTGTATATAGTTTTTTTTATTGTTGATATTTTAGTTTGCAAATTAAATAGAATAACTTAAATTTGTTCCTTATATAAAGATTAAATTAATTTATTTTTTGAAGTTTTTGATGTAAAATAAGTAAATTACGTATTTATTTAAAACTAAACGGCCTAAAAGCCGTTTGCCGATTCCCGCCGATTTTCGCGGATTCCCTAAATTTCAGATTGTTTTTTTTTATTATTAATGATGAAGTTTTCAAACTCCGAAATTTAATTAACAAAAATTACACAGTCATGTAGAATTCCGAACTCCTACATAATTTAAATTAATGTATGTATCGTATTGTGCGTACGTACCAAAATTTTAACTAATGGAAATTCGTTTGTTTTATAAATATTAAAAAAGGTCTTCATTTAAATATCTTACATTTTGTATAAAGTTGAATATTATCCACGACTCTCGAGTGTTTTTATATATATATATATAAATGTAAGTTATACATACTTAAATTGCCTAAAAAAAATAACGTTAAAGTCTGTAATTTAATATTGTTAGTAAGTTAATTTTTATTGTACTGAAAACAACGAAAACCGCGAATTTATTTGTAAATTACCTACCTACTAGATTATTTTTTTTTAGAATTAGGTTGTATAATGTAAATATTGGGAATTTGTATTTTATTTTTATACTTGTATAAATAAAATGTATTTATTAATTTATTACATAAACTTCTATAAGTTAATGATCACATACCGTAGATAGTTGTCACTAGAATTCAATATTGGGCGTTTGATTAATTGTTTGTTATTTTATTACAACTCTATGTTTGTTCTTAGTTGGATAGAAAGTGAAAAAAGCACAGGAACACTCAAAACTAACATTATTTTGTTTTTATTTATAAAACTTCTTAACAAAAATAATTACTTTCTGCACTTGTACCATTATTTATCGTTCTATATTCAGTAGTCTACCGAAAAACAATGCACGCCGATGATCGTTAAAATGATCAACAGCACATAAAAGCTTTAATGAAATAAATTATTTGCTAACAATAGACTTAGAATAGAAAGTCACCTTACGTTAGTTTTTTTGTAAATCAAGACATAATTATAATAATTGAAACTTGTATACAAAAATATTGATGGTATTCACATCAGTGATAAAAATAAATAAAGATGATACCTATAGCTTAACCAAACCTATATGATGTTCACGTCATCAACAAAAAGTTACTAGATTGTTTATTTATAATTCGGTTTAAAGTTTGGAAAGTAACATATTCCATTTCCATTTTTATAGATGATTTACTTGCGCACATATTAAATGGCATAAAGAAAGACTACAATTTATTAGAACTGTCAAAATACGAGGTACTAGGCGACAGCACTGTGTGAAACGTCATCATCTAGTAACCTTGTATTGATGACGTGTATCATATAGGTTTGAATAAGCTGTATATTACCTAGTAACGTCTAAAAATTATAATTCTTGTATACGAACCTTGATCTTTATTTACTCTAATTAAAAATAATAAAATAGAAATAATTCGAGGGAGATAAAAACGATCTGTAACGGTGCTTAAGAATCCCACGATTTTTTGATTTAATCATAATATAGTAACATACTATACCTACTATATTAACAAAATTGCTTCCTCGAAACAAGAATTTTGTTTTTAGAAAGGAAAGCAAAATTTCTATCGGTTAAAAATTGTTTTATGAAAGATATCTTGGTGAAAAAATGCCACTTTCTCCGTAAATTTGATTATTATTACTTGAACGTCCAACTTGAAGTCCTGTTAGATCACATATTAAGTGATCAATTTCGTTTTGTTTTTATAATCTATGAACTACGTACACTGATGTATTTATATCTTGATAACTTGAAAACTTATTTTTGAAACTCTGACTTCCACCTAACACAATTTAAGAAATTTTTATTAACGAATTTTATTATTCAAGATTATATACCTAGAGAAAGTTAATGATAGTGCCTACAACAGTTGTTTACCTATTTATTAAACAAAAGTTCGAAAACGTAACCTAAATTCAATTCCTACGTTATTTTTTTGCTCCTGATACGGGGATAGACAATTTTATAACTTAGTTTTAAAAGAAAATTTACAGCCGTTTTCCGAAAAACTTTCCAATAATTCTATTTATAAACTTAACTAAGGCTTGTGAAAGGTATATCAGTATAAGTGAAATTCACACATGGGCGTTAAAAATTATTAATAATAATGGCGAAAGCTAAGATAGACCTGCTACAATAAAAATATGGTATTTATTCAAACTTAACGCGCCCCCGAAAATGTCGTGCACCCCCCAACTCTATTAGGCTGCGTTCCATTATTTTCCATTTCCATTATTTTTAGAAGTGGAAGGAACCAATACAAAAAATGAAAGAACAAACACTATTTAACTTTAGACAAGAAAACAGATGGTGAATAACCTAGAAAAATTATTTAGGTACCTACTTCGTCGCGGCGCGGCGTATGAAAACGTGTTGTTTAACCTTAATTTTTATACTTACCTACAAAAACGGGGATGAAAAACTGTAATTTGACGGATCTTAAATCAATTTTTAATATCCAAATATATCCATTAACATCTAATATCAATTGTTCCAGATATTTTAGAAAATAAATTAAACTTATCGAACAAAAATAGGCGTTAGGTAATTAAATCTTCAAAATCGTCATTAATTTAATAACTATTTAATACTTAACTATACAAAAGTCTATTAATTATATATAGGTAGGTACATATTATATTGAATCGTTACCGTAAGTTTCTATTCTCGTTTTCATGTTTTATAACATGTTTTTATTGATATAGGTATATTCTACATAAATAGGCACATAAAACTTCCTTATATGAAAAACTGTTTTTAATTGACAATTAATAATCAGCCACTTATCAATTGAAAATTAATACAAAAAAAATATTGTGAAAGAAATTAAAGTTAATGGAGAGAAAAACAACGGTAATAGATATACATACAAAAACTTACCGATACCTACAATATTAGTGTTTATAAATTGATCTGATAATATATAATCTGATAATAATATCTAATATCTAATAATATCTATTGTATGTATATTTTTATAATAAAATATCATTATATCAAAGTTGCTTTTGAATTTGTTTAGATTTATTATACGACCCGATCGCCTTCATTCCAATTTTAATTAGGTAAAACTTATATTTCTCGAAGATCATGAGTCTATACATTTCGCACTATCAATACAATGCCAACGCAACTCAAAAAATGGCGAATTTGAGTTAAGGCGGAAAATATATGTAAAAAGTACACAAAATTCAGATGTAACACAATTTTACACACATTCATTGTATTCTATTCAAAATTTAGACTATAATTAATTAATCACTAATAATCTGCAGTAACGTAACTCAAAACAACTTTAATCCTTTTACAAATTTCAGTAGACCTAAAAATTGCATATGATGTTTATGAAGATACTTTAATAAAAATTACCTATCTACAAATATTATAAAGGTAACTGCATTATTTACAAAGATATAGTGGTATTTTCATCGATCAACAACTTTAACAGCGGTTTTCTAAAAACACCTATTTTCCACTTGCGTTGGTATTGTATCGATAGTGCGATTTGCATACATATATGTCTTATAGGGTGATTCGGTAATTCATTTACAAACTTTATCCAAATAAAGTAGAGATGCAATTCTACAAAAAATATAGTAACGTAAGTCCGATTTTCTCCTTTTTTCAAATATTATAGGGTTTAAAAGATTTTAAAGATTAAAAATCTAGTTAATATAGTTTAACGTAATAACCGAATAATAGAGAATGTTGGGATCACTTGCAGTAACTTATGCATGAGGCGAAAATAAATGCAATAGTAACTAATTAATACAGAAGATTTATGATGAAAAAAATATGAATTTATTACGGTTGTAAAATGTTTAGTTCCTCGTTACGAATTTCAGATAGGGAACGAGCTTTTAAACATTTATTATACCTAATCTTATTTTGTTATAACTAGTGTTTTGTATGGTTATTTAAAATACAGGGTGGCCGGGAAATGGTGGCAAATCTCTAGGGAGCGTATAAATCACGTCAGCATAATGCCACAAGTTTCTATAATTTTTTTTCTAAATATTCACCCCCAAAGTTGAAAAATAAAAATCAATTTTTTATAAATGACATTTTTATTTTTCGTCGGAATTTAATAATTTTTGGTATATCTGCGTAATAAATTAAGATCTTTAAAATGGCGAAATAGATTTTTTTTAATATCACCTCAGACGAGCTAGAGGTGAACTACCCTGAACCTTTCTAACCGCAACATTTTTCAGCGGTTTAAGTTTTTCAAATTTTAAGGACATTTTTGTATTCTCTAATCATTTCAGAATGAAAAAAGGTGCTCTTGTTTAATTTCGATAAACTGAACCATATTCGAGAAAATCTATATTTATATTTAAAAATGTAGGGCGACTGACTGATATATCAACGCCCAACGTAAACCACTGAGGTAAACCACCACAGGTTCTTTTTATGATTCTTTTTCTTTCTTTTTTGACCCACTATAAAAGGATTTTCTAAATACTACTTGTACTTTTACGCTCCCGAAAGATTCGCCACTATTTCCTGGACACCCCAAATGTATACGTACATATTTTCAATTTTTAAAAACTTTACAACGCTACACGTAACTTTGAACAAAAATTAATCGATCGATTAAACGGCATTTTTCGTGAAATTATATTTTCTTATTTTTTGACAAAGTTTGTAAAAACAGTCCCAAATCACCGCACATATACATTCCTATTTATAACTTTTGGTGCTTCAATGGGCGTCATCTATAATAAATAATACGAATGAATCTGTGACGTAATTGTGATACATAGGTACTTGTTTTTGCACTAGGTACCGAGTTCTGGTTCTTCTAATGGTGTTAAATGCCATAGTTTTAAAGGATATCCTGAATCGCCTACGGAAACAAACCGCTTTTACTTCACTTTATAACACTAACGAAGTACCTATGTACAAATTATTTAATAATTGTGCATTGGAATTATTTCATACAAACGTATCATTTGTACTGTGCATTATAGAGAATTTACGTTAATAATAAAATTGTTAAAATTAAGTAGATAATGGTGCAACCTAAAAATTGTTTTATATTTCCGTTAATAACGTGCCAACCACGAGTTAGGTATACATACAGAAAAAAAACGCGCCTGGAATTATTGAAACTATAGAGGGCCAACACTATAGAGGGAAATGAAAATTATAAAATCTAAAAACATACCTATATCTTATTCATTTTCACTAAGCAGTAGACATAATCAAGCGTTACTGCATGTAACGTGTAATACATACTTGTTATATTTTTACGTGGTTGTTTCAGAATCTTGAGGAGATCCAACCCCGTATAACAAGTTGTCGTAAAGATGACATTTTGATTACGCATTCTCTGCATGCATTTGTTTATATCTGCTGCATGGGTTCGGTGAATGGAGTATAGATACTTTTATTCGAAAAAGTGTCAATCACAACTACTGATATTATTTATATAAAACGCAATTCGGTGCAGTTGAGTTCATGTTTAGTTTTTTTATATTTTGAAAAAATCGCATTCGAACTACTTCGAACAGTTCCCGAGGCAAGTGTTTGTAATAATACATATTTGAAAATAGTGCATAATGAAAATAGCCTATCAGAAACTATAACTTATTTATTTTTTTCGTCCACTAGACATAAACAATCGCTTATGTATCTACATGATTTCGTAGCACACACTTTCGTCAGCATCTGTACTGTATCACACATTCTGTATCTATTTTAACAGCAACTTATACCAATGTATTTTTCTAGAGGAGTTGTGATACTAATAATTATTATTGCTGTTATACAACAGGCTTCATAAAGTACCTAACTGATATTTTCAAAGCATTTCTCGTTAACATCGACTATTATGTAGGTACTAGACTTATAATTTATTTGATAAAATCTTAATATTTTTGCATATAGGATATTTAAAAATAATATATTATATTATATTATATTATATTATATTATATTATATTATATTATATTATATTATATTATATTATATTATATTATATTATATTATATTATATTATATTATATTATATTATATTATATTATATTATATTATATTATATTATATTATATTATATTATATTATATTATATTATATTATATTATATTATATTATATTATATTATATTATATTATATTATATTATATTATATTATATTATATTATATTTATATTATACTATACTATACTATACTATACTATACTATACTATACTATACTATACTATACTATACTATACTATACTATACTATACTATACTATACTATACTATACTATACTATACTATACTATACTATACTATACTATACTATACTATATTATATTATATTATATTATATTATATTATATTATATTATATTATATTATATTATATTATATTATATTATATTATATTATATTATATTATATTATATTATATTATATTATATTATATTATATTATATTATATTATATTATATTATATTATATTATATTATATTATTTTATATTAAAAATAAAATGCGTATAAGTAGTTATGTATTATTAACACTTAATAGCCAATGGTAAGATTCACTTTCAAATCTAAACACTAAGAAATTCTCAAATGCCGTGTGCATAAGAAGCGGGCAAAATATCTGGGCAAGCATGCGGATGTAACTTAATTAAGCTCGACTACACAGACAAAAGACGAAACAGTAGTGCTACCTTCTGGATAAATTAATTACGTTAACTAGATTACTAGTTTAATATGCATAACCGTTGCCAAATAAACATAACGTTGAATTAAACAGGAAATTTGGTTATACAAACTTCATTATTCGTGTAATATTATAATGTTTTACCTGGAGAAAGCTCTACGATCTTATTGCCCTGTCTTTTACTTTCGTTTCTTAAGAATGTCTATACTTTAAAATTTACAATCGGACAACCATACTATTAAAAATTAAATGGTCCATTACAAAAATTCTGAATATCAGAAATTTAGTCATAGAATATTAACTATAGTTAATATTTAACGTTAATATAATGTTGATAGTTAATCATTCAAAATTAAAAAACTCGCATATGTAGGTAAATTCCATTAATATGTATAAGTATCTCATTAAGTACACAAAATTTAAGTATTTACTTAGCTATGTAGGTAATCGTGATATACTTACACTTATTTACTGATAAATTCGTTGTCGAATTTTTATAATGGATAAATCATAGATACCTATGTAACTACTTTCTAATAGGCATATTAAACGCTTAGTTATAAGAAACACGTACATTTTAGAATTGTTAAATTAATCGAATGCTTTTAACCACATGTTACGGTCAATTTGGGACAATTTAATTGAGCGTTAAAAATTTTTTTTGGAAAAAAAACAATCGGAAAGTGTTACCAATTTCTCCGATGATGCACAGTGAAATTTAAGTACGGTCTTTACATTATTCGGCAATAAACACAATAACAGCGTGGCATATCGTGAACATAAATCTTCCAGGATATCGTTAATGTACATACATTAAATGGCTTCGACCCCATAACGAGAGCTCCGAGGCATCGCCGATATTACCAAAATTTAATTCCACGTAAATTGATCTATTTTAATGTGTTATTCTTTATGATCTGAATTAAAACCAATACTAGTAGGTTAGGAAAATTAAGCAAAAATTTGACCCAAACTAGTCGTTTGGGTCAAACCTTGACGCTTGAATACTTGTTATAAATTATTTCTAGGTCGAACCCCTAATTTTACTAGCCCATAATGCAATTTTTAACTTTATAATCACACTTTTATAGATCAATGGTTACATCAGATTTGTCTGCGCAAAACTAAAATTTTTGTATTAAAAAAGATTTATTTGCCAATTGGGTTTAGTTACAGTTCAAAAAACTAAATTTTGCAAACGATTAATTGACAATATTAATATAATTAATAGCGATTTCCTATTCATCAAACACTTCAGGAGTGCACAATAATTACCTAATCAATCGTTAAAATATTTAATTACTTTTTCTCAATCGTCCCCGAAAGGTTTTAGTTCAATTAAAAACGCTTATTAAAACATTCGTCCAATTTGCTTATGTAGGTACCTACTTATTTATACGAAGTGAAACAATTAATTTAATTTTACAAGGGGAAAATTTGTACGAGAAATTAGAAAGCTGATATGGAATGTGAATGTTCTCTCAAACTTATCTGAATAGATACTCTAAACTACCTAAAAGCCTCACACTGTGAAGTTAACTTAGTTTTAAGGGACGAGGTCTACAAAATAATAAAATCAACCTGACGTATTTTTAGAATCCGACGAAAAGGAGTTAACGGATAAACATTTAAACAGCCATATATCTCTAAATATTGTGCTTTGAATTCATCGAGATAAAAATACTATATTTTCAATGTCAGATTCATAACCACCTACTTTTGTTACACGGCATAGATTTTACTGGTACAATTCTTTAATATACTATTTGAAGATAAGAAAGGCCTACCAACGCCACTTAAATTTTATTACAAATCAATTAGTGTAATGATAAAAGAAGAAAGTTTTGACCACATCTGTAAAAACAAATTGGCCTAAAATAGGTTACAGGTAGTTCGTTAAAATTTTATAAAATGTTTTCACAATCAACGCTTAATTTACACAAGAATTGTTTTATAGCGAAACAAAAACTAATATTAATAATTTTCTAGCTTTAAAAATAATAATTAGAACGACGCTTATTATTTTATACCTACACGGTACAAAAATAGTACACGATCTCTCATTATTACAATTTACTATAGTTGTTAATGCTAATTAAACAAAAATATATATGGGGCTATTTTATTAAAAAAGTGAAAATAAAACTAGTTTTTAATAATCAATTTAGGAACACCTAATTTTTTTTTATTGATGATGTTTGATTTATCTACCTATGTTGACTTAACCAACTGGTGTTTTTGATCACGTCGTAAATTTAAAATTCACTACCTTTTTTGATAGCGTATTGGATTCGCTTTAGATGATATACTTTGTAGGAAAGTATTTGTATAGGGGACGATGTTTCGCATTGACAGTTTCTAACGTTTATTCGTCGACGTAGGTAGTATAAAAATGTGACAAAAACAGGCAAAGTTATTTGGACATCATATGGATGATGCAATTAAATCAAACTACACTTGTTCGAACCCTCCTAAGGTATCTTACTCCCTATATTTTTTTCAAGGCCATGGTTTTATCTGTTCCGGAGAAAAAAATTCGTTTTAATTTTTGAACTTTATGCCATACCTCAGGAACCACACGGATCGAGGGGCTAAAATTATAGGTAATTTAGTGTTACGTCATGAGGTACCATGTGTGTGAAAATCAGCCCGATATCGCTGGGGGCATACGTGCCTTAATTTGAATATTATAATTGGTCAATTATAGTTGTCAGGCACTCTACAGAACATTTTCTCTTTCGAGTAGAAAATCCTAAATAAAAATAATTTAGAGAAACTAAATTTGGAGATTAAATTTAAGCAATACAATGCAATAGACAATTATTGAAGTTAAAAATAAAAAAAAAAATTGTTGGCTTCTATGAACACTACTCATTATGTTATCTACTCAATTTACCCAGCGATGTTGCAAGCGGAGATATGTATTAAATACTGAAATAAACATATAAACCGCATGGAAGAAGAAATGAAGAAAACAGATTACACAGACTAACCCGATTGAAAAAAAAAACAAGAAAGGGAATAGACCGTCGAAGAGATGAAAAGAATGTCGGACATTCAAGTCACATAGCATGGAAACACAAACATCTGCTTCAACAAACATCGCGTAATCGAATTCGGAATTTTAGAATTTTAATTCTTAAATTGTAGACATTTTGCATGATTGGAAATATATTTAACATTATGAAAATCTCGTGTTACTGTTCTGTAAAAAATCGCGGGCTTTATTTAACTATTATTTTTACTGATTTGATATTTTATGACGTATAGGTACCTAAGTATCGATGTAGGTTAATTACACTGAAATTAACTTTTCACAAAACTAGTTTTACCTACATTAACACTTTTAACATTAAACTTACGATTACGTCGCCGTCGACGTCGCGTCGTTACGTTTCAATAATCGACTTCGGATTCGATATTTTATATTATTTATATTTTCTTGCTTATTAGTTACATATTTTCAAACGTTTTGCAATTAAATTTGAATTTCAAATGTTATGCATGTTGAGTATCAATTATTATTTCCATATCACACATCTCAGTCGTGTTATTACTAAATTCGCTGAAAATAGAATTAATTATAATTTAAAACGTAGATACAATTACATTTTAATAAGGAGATATGTAAGTTTTTATTAATTTGAATTTTTGTGAACAACTTCTTATGTATTTCCTTTTTATTATCTATAGCGTGTTTTTCACTTAAGTACTTTTTTCGGTAAAATTACATAAATTAAGGAAAAATCTGGCGTAGCCAATACATGTATGGGTAATCATTAAGAAGCTCTAGATACCGATACAAACTAAAATGTGTGTCACAATAAAATGAAAAATGAAATGCAAATTGAGTATTAAACGTAAAATACGCATACACTGACGGGATACACATACACATGATTTAATGAAATTATAATGAGACAGCTTTTGTTGTAAAAGTTTCACAAACTTGAATGTACCTAATGATATCTTGTTCGATTAAAAAAATGATGAAAAAAGTCACATCGAGTGCGGGTATTTCCTGAAATTTATTAATTGTATTAAATTAAATATTAATCGACGTTCCTTTTGAAAATCGAAATTAGGTGGGCACATTTTTATTTTCTGTTCAGTTTAAAATTTGATATGGCTTTTAATGTCTATAAGCTAACGTCTTTCTAATATTACCAAAACAAATTAAAACGACATATAGGCTTATATATACAAGTATAAAGTTCAGAAAAGATAAGATGCCCGAAGGTATTCACGTTTATATTTGAAAACTGTTCAAATGCGTAAATATAAAATTGGATATTTATAAAAAGAAATTAATTTAAACCGATCTTGCATTATGTCGAACGACTCAAAAAATTTTCCAAACTAAACTTACAGTTTTGCTATTATAATGTACTCCAGAGATTTACGTCGGTATTGACAATTTGAATGTAAAATTATGTGAATCTGTAGTTGACAGATTATAAAAAATACAGTTATTTTAAAAAATGCTTTACCTCAATAGACTTTTTTAAATAATTTGTACACGCCTCAGCCTCATTGTCTGATATAGGGTAGGTGTATTCGTTAAAATGAGGTGAGGTGTGCTTACAGGATCCATACAAAAATTGAAATTACACCGATTTTTCTAGCTTTTGATGAAACTAATTACAAGGGGAGGTCGGTCGCGGTTGACACGTCGCCGATCGTGATTTCCTTTCACACGGCAAATCAACATAAAAAATAAGTAGAGGGGTGTACCAGCGTTTGTGCCTTGGAGTAAGTAGTACCTAGCACTTTTTGATGTTTGAAAGTACGTATTCAACGAGCGCCCTGGGATCCGGTGATTCACCATTCAACAAACGACGTCGACAATATTTAGATAGATATGTTTTTCCTGTTTTTACAATGTGTATCATTTGAATAACTGTTAAAGAAGTGAAAATACACATAAGTTTCGGCATATATGTACCTATTTATTATAATAGATAACAATTCGACAATTATGAATTAAAAAACCGTTAATGAATGATACATTTTACAGTATCTACCTACATCAAGTTTGTACAGTTATTCGAATGATTTACACCATAAAAACAGGAAAAACATAAATATTGTCAACGTCGTTTGTTGTATGGCGAATCACCGAATTCCAGGGCGCTCGTTGAGGACGTAGTTTCCACACATCAAAAAGTACCCACTACTAGTTCCAAGGCGCATTCGCACAAACGCTCGTACACCCCTCTACTTATTTTTTATGTAGATTTACCATGTGAAAGGAGATCACAATCGGCGACATGTCAACCGCGACCTCCCCTCGTTAGTCACATCGAATATAGTTTCACCAACTGCAACGAATACTGATTGATTTTCAAGTATTTAACAAGGAACATCAAGAAACGTTTTGGCATGAGAGAAACATGATCAACGAAAAGTAATTATTAAGTATTAGTAAAATTAAGTATCGACGCCCACGTAGAACTCACGTAGAGCTCACACGGATCAAATACGATTAAAAAATGATATCGAAATGGAATGAAAAAAACGTACACTTGAAGTGATCTCCATTTATTATTAACAGAACTGTAGAGTGTTGGTCTATTAGCACTTACAAAGACAATTTATGGTAATTTAGAAAGAAAAGAAAACCAAAGAAAATTAAAGATGCCTAGTAGAAAACATAGTTACCTAAAACGTACGTAGTGGAAAATATTTTGCTAAAAAACAATCAATTTTCAAATTATCGCTTAAAAGTAAAGGCTCCATTAAAAATAAAGACTAAGACAACTCTAATCTACGGTAAATAGCGTCCTTGTCCTTGCGTGGCACTACTACGCAACGAGCGCATAAAGATTTAAAAAGATAGAGATATTAGTGTCTTTGTCTAACTGCAGAAAAAAGCGATTATTCGTCATTGATAATTTCCAACTGAATCTGAAATGTAGGGTATTTTTAATTAATCGATATTCACGTGTAAAATTACCATAAACTTTTGCATAAATAAATTTTTAATGTTTCGTATTATAATGTATAGTCAGCCTAATCCAGAAATATTTGAATTGTACATAATACAGGCACTTTTGTGTTCCGTTTCATTTGATCTAATCTAAATCCACTAAAATGGATTTAGGGTTTAATTCAATTAAAATAGCGAGTGAACTTACGGGAAACCAATTTATTTTAAGTAGGTATCTACTTACACACTTGAATAAGTCAAATATTGCATATAAGTATTACAGTCGAAATGAAAATTTCGATTTGTTTTTAAAAACTGTGAAAATAGTACCTATCTAACTATAAAATATTTTATTTAGGTACTTAATAATAAAGTTGTCGTTTTAGTTGATGTTGATGTTAAATTTTCTTTAGTGTCTATTAAATAAACTACGGTTATTATTTTTGTCATGATGCGGCTCTTGTAAAGAAAGTTATTAAGTCCGTTACTGAAAGTGGGTGATTTCTTTTCGTCTTGTTAAAACCAGGATATATTTTACGTATTATCTACTAAGTAATTCAACTTTTACTTTACAGATTTAATAATTGTTTCGTCCGTTTTTTTCGGAATATTATTGTAGAATTTTGTAAGAATTGCATTTTAACGTGTAATAGTGCTAATGATGTCCTTCTTAATCGATTTTCCTCGGTAATCAACGACAACGACACTGAATTAGGTAAACTAACAAATTATTATAAATCACGCATTTTATGATGATTCAAACGTAATGGTCATTTGATATGAATATTTAAACTTACGTATGTAATTATCTACATGAAAATTTTAATTGTGTGACGCATTTTTACTTGAAATATTAAAGGACCACCTATATTTGTTATACCGAAAACTTCAATGATTATTCGTTAATTATTTATTAGCGATTATTCCAGGTTCGCTTTGATTTTTAATTATTAACAATTATTTTTCATGCAAAAAAATTGGTAATTTGGAACATTGAAATTTTTCTACCGATGATAAAACGCTTTAAACCAATCACATTGCGAAATCTAAACTACTGAATTTTATGCAAAATGTCTGAAGTGGTTAGCCTATCTATAATTTATTAAATCGACATTTTTATGTTTCAAAAGTGCATCCACTCCTCCACATAATAAAAGAATTAATTATTATAGTGGATGGAAAGAGGTAAGACAAAAGATTATAATTACTAAAACAAATTACTTGTATTACCAATTTCTATTTCCGATTTTCTTTAAAACTTCCCAGATAGCACATGATATCTTATGGACGTTTTATGTCCATTGCATATCCTATGTTCGCGAAGTCTTTTTTCGCTGCTTATGCGCCCATTCAGTTGGAAAATTACGAATTTTAAACTAACTTTCATTGAAGTTTAAAATATGACGTAATAAAAATGATCTATTAATAGATATACTCCTAAGTAGATAATAATACCTATACTTGTATCTCGTATCTATATTTATCTCGTTTGTATTCTATTGTCGCATTTAAATCACCGGCCGACATGTAAATTTCAAGCAAATTAAAAACGATTTTGTATCATTTTAAAGTGGAATAAAATCTAGTTTACTTTCTTCGAAATTATTCGTATAGTTTTCTATCGCGACGACAATTAAATTAGTAAAGGTTTCATTGTATATTTTATACTTTAAATACTATGTAATTTACGGTAAATAATTCAAAGTCCTACTTATAAGAAATAATGGAAATAATAAACAACTTGCAGTATATAATGCAGTTCTGCTTAACCGCAAATACTCCTACTAACCTTAAACTCTAGCGAAAGCAAAACAACCTCCTTATGCTCGCGTATATGTAAGCATCGACCGAAGACGTCTTTACCCAATTTTACCAAAGCACGATAATAATTTTCATACCTGCAAGTACCTGAAAAAGGAACAGGTGTATCGAGGGGTAAGAGGCAATAGTAGGAAGACCGCTACACTGTCCCAGTAACCCACTTGAAGTGCTCTGGTAGCCGACAGACCAGCATGTCTTCAGTCACTTACCGGCTCCTCGCCGATAACTTCTTTACCACCGCGAATTTTTCTTTTACCCCTTATCGTATATATATTAGTATTCCAGTTAAATATTTCGGTTACTCGGTTACAGATTGGGAAATACCTGCATATTTTTTTAACGATCGGAGTTGTCGCAGTGACTTCGTTTAATAAACGTATCTAATAATACTTACTTAATTAAAATAAACTAAATAAAATCAGTGATTGTTTATTTAACCCAAATTATTGTTGTTCTAATTTAGTTCGAGGTAAAAATTACCGGCATTCCAAATAGAGAGACAATTGCAGGATGAGAGTGAATTTTATAAATGTTTCTACGTAATAGATTTTGACAACTAACAAAATATTAGTAATTAACATGTTTAAAATGAAATTTAATTTAATTGTGAGTTTCTATGTGCTTCAGGCTGTCTGCAGTGTAGAAATAGAACATTTTAGTCGACGTACTAGCAGTAATAGAGGTAAACTTTTTTTATCATTTTTTTTTGTAAAAATTGTGTCTACAATATTACCTAGGTAGATATTGTACCTACAATACTGTTCCTATAAATCGTGTAGATAAACGTTTTAAAATTGAACTAACGATAAGAATATGATAAGTATCTACATTAACGTTTTACTTGTATGTGCGATTTACGTGGTCATAACAACCTATATAAACAAAATTGTCGCAAATATTCATCAAACCATCAAAATATAACAAACAGTTAATATGTTAGTTGATCCCGTTTTATGCGATTGCCACGATTTCTATTTAAAGTATAAGTTCCGATACGTTTAGACCCGCATTTTCTGTTTTTTCCTTTCCAATGGGAAAGGGTCCCTGACATTTCAAACGACCGTCCAGCGTTCACCGAGAGCTATACTTCAACTGTTTAAGTGTAAATAGCAGAAAATGTGAAAAAGATGTTTTAAGACGGGATCAACGAAAAATGACGTAAATCGTAGGAAAACGTAAATTGCGGGGACGTAGAAACGGAGTATGACTTGAGTACATGAGTACTCAAGAACCAAACATTATCCTTTGCTTATTAAATACGTCTCGTTTTGTGCGAATTCGGTATTCGCGGCGATTTCGCGGGACGTATCTCTCGCGTATAACGAGATCGACCTGTAATTAGATTACAAAATTCCTTATAACATTAAAATTATAAATCCACCGATATGAAAAAAATGAAATTTTTTATAAACCTAAATACAGTCAATATTTCATTTATTTTTTTTTAAACGCAAGCTGGCTTAGTGATATATGTATACTGTCTTTAAGCTAATGTAGGTGGGTACTACTTGTTTTCGGAGGAGCAATGTAATATTTTAAAGTAACACTAATGTTATGCGCCTAAATATAATTTATTAACACGTAACATAAAATATATTAAAATTTTAACCGATGTAAACGTCATAAAAGACAACGTCTCAACATATGTAATAAAAGTAAAAGCGCCAATTACTCTGTAAGTTTTTACGGCCGAAAATTATTATATTTTAGGCAAAATTAAAATAATCATACACTTCCGTTTGCGACTTAATTAAACGTTAAACGATAAAATAAATACGTACCTACCTAATAAATAATTATAGGTATAGCTTTGTATAGGTATGTAGGTACCATTTAAAATTGAAACGCGCCTTATAAGTGCGGAAAGTATACCTATTTATTTATTTAAAATGAGTATTATGTTAATAAAGGTGCTGTGGTTTATTCAGCATCTAGGTAATATTACTAAATTACGAAATAACTGTTATAATAGTGTTATAATAATATCTAATCCTCTTAAAATAGGAAGTTCACTAAATTTCTTATTAAAAATCTGTTTGTAATATATAAAATGTTAATTTATAGCGCACACACAAAGCAACGAAACTGTAAAATAACGTGCGATTAATAATTAACAGTAGTTTACATGCAAAACTTTACATATAAAATTTTTAAAATATTAAAAAAATAAGAAATTAATAACTAGTAGGTGGTACTTATCTACTAATAATTAAATCATTTTTTTTTAATTATTTTGCTTCTTAATTTTTCTATAAATATAAAAAATTAAAATAAATTATTTGTAACTGTTATTTCATTTATGTAACTGTTTTCTAATTAATATTTTAAATAGCATTCGTTATTATGATTTCTTATAAACGATAAATTATTTGTAGAAATGAGTCTACACGCGATCTTTTATACTTATTGAAAAAATAAGCGAATATTATAACTTATTATTAATAATAATCATAAGCATACCGTCTTATACAATTAAAAGAAATTATATTAATTAGGTTGTAAGTGTGTATGCATTAGGTATGCATCTACTATGTAATTGATGATAATTTAAAATTACTCGATTGTACAACCGAGACAGCTTCTTTAGTTCAATTAAAATGACGATGAACATTACTTTTATCAAAAGATTTACAGTTCAAATTCCATTTAGTAAGTCTCATGTAATTGATCTATTCAATTTAAAATATTTTAGGTAGGTACCTATAGAAAGTAAAAGGAATAAGTATAATATGTAGATGAAAGGAAATTGTTATAAAGCATAATAAATCTAACAAACCTAAACATTAATTTCAAAAATACTGCATTTTTACATTTAAGTGGTACCTACATATTTTTTCAAACGTATAAGATTTTTTTAGATAAATTATGCGGTCGTTTTTTAAATCAAATTTTGCAGTAAAAAGGCCCATTTTTCCACAGAATAGAAAAACAAAATTGTAAAATTAAAATTGAATAAATCGATATTATTGTTATTTTGAAATATAAATTTACGCAATTTCTATAGGCAAAATATTTAATCACTGGAATTTCGTTTTAATTTTATATTGAAAACATCTTATTAATGTTTTTATATTGATTATTACCAAAAAAATATATTTAACTGTTAAACGCCAACAATGAAATAATTTAATAATAAATGTGTCGTCAAGTGATCTAACGTAATTCTCAGACAGTTAGTGATAATTATAGGACTACAATCGTTATACATAATTTTAAATTTAAAGATTAAAGATTCAGTACAAATATCGTAAAATCGATGTTTTGTACATCTACAAGACTTTGCTCAAAATGTTTGAATGTACCTACATACGAAATATTTTATGTAAATACAATTACTAAGTAAATAACAATTATTTTTACAGCAAGAAAACTTTTATAACGGTTATATTCTCACAATTAGAAAATTTAATAACAGAAGAATTTTGACTCTTATAATTAATTTTTTATGCGATCAATAACTATCGATAAATTATTTAAATTACGATGTGATGTATGTACATGCCTAAACGATATTGGAAAACGATCAAATCATGATCAAGTCCTTCTCGAGGCATTCGAAACCCTGCGAGATATACATTAAAATTAAAATATACTTTTTTTGTTAGCTGTCACTTTTAACAGTTGATGCTCACTTTTATTATTGAAAATAATTCTTAAAATAATTAATTAAGTAATTTATATTGTTATATAAGAATTGAATCGACAAAATCAATTATTTTAGTATAATTCTAGAATATAAAACAATAGGTATTTATTAAGTTTAATTAAAAATTTAAAAATCGATGATTATAATTTAAAATAACCGGTGCTCAATTGTTTTTCTGTTTATGTAAATAAATTATAGGTACAATGATCATTTTATTTAACGTTTTCTTTTCGTTCTTCCAATAATTGTGATATCGACTGTAAACACGCGAAATCAAACAGACTGTATTATAACGATGCTACCTTCTTAAAAACGGTTAATTTAACAGACGTTTAAATTTTCACATCTGTTACTCGACGATTTTACATCATACCTAATAATAAATAAAGTAATAAAATTTGTTTATCGTGTTACGTTCTAAGATAGTGTAAAATACAGCTTGGTTGAATTTTAAGGTTTTTGAAGGCCAGATCATAGTTGACCCCATGGCACACTTACTGCCCCATGGTGAACATTAACGGTGTATACACATTCGCTACTTGTTCTTGTCGTGCAAACCAGTTACCGGTATTATTATTATTACACTATTGCGACCACACTTTGATATTATTATTAATACGTTGTAAATAACAGTTTGTCACATTAACTGTCTTAATAATATGATGGAAATTCTATTATGTATTTAATTCTGGGGTTAATTTGAATCGTGGTGGCCTCAGACAGATGCACTTTATTACGCATTTAAAAATAAATTGTAGATACATAGGTACTTTCTGTTTGCAATTTATAATAGATAAGTAAACATACCTTAAACTAATTAAGGTACATAAATGAACTTATTTATTAAAAAATGTCGTTAAATCTCACTACTACCTAAAAAGGTTAAATTAACAAAGAAATTATTTCTGAAAATTACTAGACACTGATAAAAACGAACTCGAGAAGAACGATTTACATAAAACGAATTCATTACACGTATATAAGAAACTCAAATATAGACATTATAATCTTGCTATAATTCCTTGGTTTATACATACTATGTATCCGCTTCATACTATTCCTTATTTTATGAATATTTAAAATTAAATTAAATTATAAAAATTATAGCAGCATCAAATATGCGATGATCACGATAAGTATTCCATTAAAATTAAATTAAATTCTTGAAATCATTAGAAATAATAAATAGCACTAAGTGAGGGTTCGTGATTATAAACGAATGTTTAAATTAACAAAATAAATACCACAATTTATACCGAACAAAATAAACAGAAAAACATTGAACTTGGAGGAAAAATGTTGACGTAAATTTTGGTTAATAAAATGCAAGGACGCAAGTTCAATTACCTATACCTACTTGTTGATCGAAATTTATAATCATCAGCTAAATCTACATTTCCATTCCAAGATTTCAGGTAAAAAAACTTCAAAACCAAAATAATTTATTACAATTTACAAAAATTAACTTAAATAAATGGTCGTAACAAAACTCTAATGTAATTTTTTGCTTACAAGTAAAAAATAAGTTGAATAGTCGCTTACCGATCTTAAAATTTGAATATTTATTTGACTTGTATCGAACGTTATTCGTTTACTTATTACCGACATCTTTGTTTAAATTAATTAATAAAACGTAAATAGAAGGAGTTCGGATTAAAGGTAACTCGAAATCACTTTTTATAACATCTAAATCGACATTATTTCATCCTTGTAAATTAAGATTGCAAAATGAAGATCTTAAAATCTTTGCGATTTCAAAAATGATATTACTTTATTTGCCCATTAACGAAACATTTGGGGAAATGCGTAAAATAATATCTAGTAGTATGGGTAATAAAAAAGCTCTTTATATTTGCAGAGCTTTTAAGTAAATTGTTTTTCTGTATTTAATTTGATTAATTATCTTTGTAATCTTTTAAGCGAATCGTTTTAGAAGTTCTTTAATTAAATTAAAAGCTGATTTAATAAAGAATGATTGCTAAGTAAGGAAGTTTATACTTAATTGTTCGTCATTATTACTTATTAAGTATAAAGCTTGTGTTTAGTACCATTACAATTTTACAAAGCATTTCAACTTTCATAATATTAACTTTATTACAATATTATAAAGTAGTTTTGCGCAATTAAAAATATACAAATTGTACCTACTTATTTGTGTTGGTAAGTTTTCTCTTCGTGTTTATATAAAGCACACAAAAAATATGTTTTCTAATAAAATGTATTTCAAAAATATTAATTTAGACGGATAATAACACATTAGTAAACTCGGTAAGCGCTATTTACTATGATCTCAAATTCAGTCAACAAAATTATGGAATCATTTACTGTTAAACTATCGATAGAAACGATCTCTATTTTGAAAATCAGTAAGAAACAGTGCAGTTCATATACGTGCTTATTTTTAGAAAATATTTATAAAATACATAATTATAATACTGATTGCTATACTTATATTTTAATAATATATAATTATTACGTACTTAGGTGCTATTTATTTATGTTAATTAGTAACAAAAATTTAAAATGTCTTGTATTCTATAATATAATAATAATAATATAATCGTACAGACTGTGAACCGCTATTAACATAATTTAAACTTAAGAAAAACAAGAATGTAAATTAATTGTCGTTTTACTAAAAAAAAGTAACACACACCACAATATCATCGACATTTTTTCTATTTAATTGAACGTAATGGATAACTTCCTTCGTTTTAAAGTAACCGTTTATCTTTTATTAGATTTTTATTCTTACGTTTGTAACTTTTTTGCATTACCTACGTAATTATAGGTTACAAAATAGTACTTATTTTCGCATAAACTTAGTTTATTTTCTTGTTTGATAAAATAAACTTTTACAATCTATAGATATTTGGAGCAGTTCGCAAAGAACTCGAACTACGAAAATTGCGATGGCCAATTTGAATTTATTTCGAATAACATTTATTGAGAATGCCGATTTAACGCCATTGAACATTTATTGAAATTTTTATATTTAATAATATAAAAGTGAAACTCATTATAAAAACTATAGGTACTTACACAAATCCATTAAAATGTATATTTATTTATTTATTTATATACTATAAATTCACTTTTTGCAGTTAAAAAACACAAATATTGCTTTTGCAAAATGTAGTAGATATATGAATATTGAAATAATAATTTCACCTATTTCTTGTCAAATGTTTGCTAATAAAGGCTACAAAACTCGTATTCGTGGTAAATAACGCAATATCGATGACCAAAAATGCCTATATTCATACCTACATAAATATAGGTACCTATCTTTTCTAAAATCGTATCGTTTACAGAATAAGTATTGTGTAAATATCACATCCAAGGGATGTAGTCAAATTTTATTGAAGACATAATACGGTACGATTAGGATCGTGAGCAACGATATAAATAAGACAATCGTTTGTGATTCAGCGAAAATGTACGTGTCGACATCGTTCAGTTTAATTTCAACATGTTTTAGAATCACCTACCATTTGGAGCGGAAATTTTAACAACTAAATGTTTGAAACGACATGACAGTTAAATAGTCTATTAAAGATATAACCATTTGTAGGATCTCTAATTAACAGATTTTCTTATTTTTATTAACTATCCCACAGTAAAAGACAGGCAACTACGCGATTACGTCTTTATTATTCTAATCGATGCCACGGGTGCAGCGACCATTAACTTTTAACCTGTAATATTCTCGTAATAGTACCTATCATAAAAAACACGCTCTTTAAATAATTATTTTAATCACTTTATTTCGTTTTGTTTTTTTTTTTAAATAACTTAATAGTAAATTTACGAATTTATTAAAACTTTAATACAGCTTTGACCTCTTGTAGTTACGTACAAACTAAATAGAACAGGGAATGAATTTATTAAATTTTTTATGTAAAATAACCTCCCTAATAAGCTGTCAAAGTTTACCCGTTCTAAATCCTCGCGTATCCAATTACTACACAAGCTGATTAAATTTTAGCTTCAACATGGTGATTTGTTTTTAAATACATGTACATAGAAACGTACTATGTAGTTGGCGATTATACGAATTTATTGCCTATCCTGGTTGGTTGCTGTTTAAAAACAATTATACAAACCAATATCGAATATTCTAAATAATTTGCAATTACCTGAATTAATAATGGCCATTATTTCACGTTATAAATTTCGAATGATACGATAATAAAATTATAGAAATGCGAACAATTAAAATTCCGTGCGAATTTTACGATTTTATGATGTAGGTATAGTCTATCGCAATTTAAATGTCACTCGAATGCCTTTACAAATGCTTACGAATTAATAGTAAATATGCTTAACATTAATTTTGTTACATCTTTACATTATACAGAACAGTTATTGCTCTTTGTAAGAAATAGAATACGACATTTTCACAGCCTTCTAACGTAGCTAATCGAGTTACTAGAAAACGGTACTAGTGTCATTTAAATTGCGATAGACCGTACCTGCATTTGATCGTTGATATGTTTCAATTATTATGTTTTTAAAGAAACTTGTTGTTTCTTTAGAAAATTCCTTAAAATTTTAAAAACATACGATAAGTAAATTAACAATTAAATTAATTTTACAGGTAATCGTCCTCACCTGCAACCTAACAAATATTAATACCTACTAGGTACTCACATAAACTTCTAACTTTCTTTAACGACCATATAATCTTATGTTAAAATTAATAGTAAATCTAAAAAAGTATAATAAATTTAAAAAAATATTAAAACACGATTAGAATATGTTTAAATAGTTTAAAAAATAATAATAATTTAATCTATCAATATTATCTGTCAAATATAGGTACTACCTGCATACCTATGTATGCGTTAGATTTATGAAACTTCGGTTTTGGCGATTGTCTTATCGAATACCTGATTTTCGTATTAACGCGTAAACTTCACTGAAATTTTCCTTATTTGTACCGTATTGTTACCGTATTTGTTACCCTGGAAATAGTACCGGTGTGCTGATGCATTTGGCCAATTTTCGTTATAACAAGCACTTACGTGACAAATCGAATAAATTACCGGAACTTTTCTTATCACTTGAGACATTGTACCTATATATCTAAAGATACGTTAGTCACCATTAACAAAATTTTGAGTGTGAAAATTTTTAATAATATTAGAATATAGTCGTTTTTGCGAAATTCGAAAATTCTTACTGACAGTGTTGAAAATATTTAAATAAATTAATTAGTATTTTATTAATAATCTCTATAAAATCGTTAATACCTACGTTCTTTTCTTTTAAAATTACAAACACAGAATAAAATTTAACCTTAATAATCAATGAAAATAACGAATAGAATATAAAAACGATAATAAAAACATAAAATATAATCTTCGTTTTATTGGCTGATAAAATTAATAATTACTGCACCGAATAAACTCAATACATTATATACATGCATCCAATGAAAAACGTTAGTAACTGAAATCAAATTAATAAATTTCAAGTCATGGAACTTCGCATTATAGTTTGGTGGCAGTTTTACTTATTGTCAAATATTAGTTTTTACATGAAAAGTAAAAAGTGAAACCTTTTTAAAAACACCCTTTAATATTTCAATCTGTATGATAATTTTCATAAAAAATTATTTGCGTCAATTTCACGAAGAAGAAAATTCTTCGTCAATTTCTTCAACGATTTGAAGATTTAAAAAAAAAACTAAAAAACACCTATACACGCCGAAACAAGTTTTGTTCAGAAATTAAGCGACGAAAAAAACAAGTTGACGCGAAACAAAAGTGACGAAATTTAGAAACGTGATAATAATTGAAAATCGACTTGATTAAAATCAAGGTAGCACTGCTGCATTTAAACCTTTTTCAAAATGGTTATTTTTAAGCGAGCCAGCAGACCTATTATTAATCGATATAAATACATCGGTAACTGTATATTTTTTTATTACAGCACTTTCTATACATGTAGTGCATTTTTTTATATCAACAGAAGAAAGTGCAAGGAAGTTAGAAAATTTGTTAGAATGATATTTACTAATCAATAATTTCATTAACGTACATAAGAAGTGAAAGAAAGAATTACGCACAAAAAGCCATAATCCTAAGTCGTTCTCTTTTTGCTTTCTTTAAAGACCATTAATATATTATGAAAGTTCATTCATCATAACTTGAGCGGGACGTATATTATTTTAATTAAATTACTTTAAAAGTTGGTATCAACTAATAAGCCCATCATTAGTCATGATTTTAACAAAATCACAATGGGATGACTAATAGACTAGACCAGAAATAACTAATAAAAGCAGATTTTTTTGTAACAGCTGTTTAAATATTAAATAGTTATTCTAAAAACAATATTGTTTTTTGATGTCAACATCATTTAAAAGTATCGATTTGTATTTTCATTGAGTAGGTAATGTAATAAAACAGGTTGCGAAAGCGGAGAATTTTCGAATACATAGGTACCTATTACATATTTTAAATATGCCCCTACTAATAACTTAATTGAGATATATGGGTCAAACCACTTAAGTTTCCTTTCTTTTGTTATTCCGATTTCAGATTATTTATACTTATTTATCTATTACATGATCATCAAATCATTACATGATTTATCTATTACAAAAGTAGCTAATCGCACTGAATATTCAATTAGTTTCCTTCGTAGAAAAGTCATTTGGGAATAAAATTAAAATGGAATAAATTTGGTAAGCTGTATAAATTTTTCACGATTCACGTGAATAATCGTTTTAGTATACCATTGATAAAATTATATCACGTGTATATAATAAGATATTTGAAAAAAAATCTTGTAACACACAATTATTGAGGCAACGAATAGGCCGCGTTGGATAGGCGGTAGCAAATTGTCCCATTTTCATAAATATTAATTACATTTCAAACTTTCTAATTGTAAGACACATTTTCAACGGAAAAATTGTCCCTCTTCCAAAAGCTAAATTGTGCTAGTTATTTAGAGAATGTTTGAACACTTACTCAAATTAATTGAAAGCCGTATTGTAATTTTAAAATCATTGTGGTTATCTTTACATTGTAATTTAACGTCTTATAGAATTTTTGTATAAAATCTTTCTGAATGCTTCTTTAAGTCGATATTTTACTCAAATATCCAAAGCACGAAAATAAGTTTCCTTACATTTTCACTGTCTCGTTAAACAAAGTAAATTTTAATTGGACTGTTCGTCTCATTATGAGCCGTTGATTGTCTTGTTTTTATAATTAAAAATTAAAAATTGGACGTTAAAAGTTGTTTCTAATTAAAACTCCTTTAGAGAAAGAGTAGGTAACTAGTTTAAAATTACAAAATTGTTTATTGTTAAATTTAATTATTTTTCTCTCTTCTGTTCATTGAATGGCGAAAAAACTATTTTAATTTTAAAAGTTTTAGAATAGGTTGTGGAAAAGAATAATATTGAAATGCTGTTGAGTAAAAATTTATTAATAGATTTTTATTCGTCACAAATCGTTTGTTAAATTTAATTTCGTGCAACTGGACATTATTCTCTCGCCACTTCGATAAAATATAACTGAGAAAACGATTAACATCTAATTCTTTGCAAATTGAATTTTAATAAATCTCGAATATGCTGTATAAATATTTTGGTATTCAAAATATTTGTAAATACCTATTACAACAATCATAACTTATAACGGAAAAAAAATTTATAACAGCACGTTTGAAGCTTAAAAAATAATCACAATAACAATGTACCTATCAACATAAAATGGCCTAACGTTTCGAGAAGGCAAAAAACTGGATTTTTTTTTCTTCGAACGCGACACCTTGTTCTATATTTCGCATAACTAAACTTGTTTCGATCGTATTTTACACTGAACCATAAAACTAACAGCGGTCAAAAAAGTAATTAAAAATTCAATAAATCTATATTAATTACATATTATTAATAATTATTTAAATTGCTGCATTTATAAAGCTTATTTCAATGCCAAAAATAACAAAATAATTTATACCTACAATTAAAAATATCGTACGTTAGAAATGCTTGTGAAGTAGCTTTAAATTTTTTAAGAGAAACTGAGTACTTGTTGTACTAACAATAAGTACAACAAATAAATAATAAATTGTGGAATTCTATAGGCACATAATATAGAACTTTGTTCTGCCTATTGCGTTCGAGTTTGATTTTTGTTAACGTTTACCGCGACTTAATAGATTATATTATTGGATATTATATATTTTGGATATGTTCTTATCTTATTAAATCGTGTGCTTGCCTCTTTAAGACGTACTTTACATATCTGAAGCAGGTAGGTATGCATGTACCTATACTTAGCCCTTGAAAACCTTTAGCTTCCTCTTCTGTTTAGAGTGCTTCCGAAGATTAAGGATTATATCTTCTTTACTTGATATCATGATAATTTAGGAGTTAATTAGGTAACTTCACCTTGTCTTTTGCATCGTAGTCTTGGCAACTTTATGTGTCTAATGCCTTAAGATCTAGTCACTTAGGACTGTAAATGACTTCCTGGCAGCCACGTGCCACTTACGACACTGCATTACTGGTATTAATATTAAATTAAAAATGATTCTGTGTATAGTATCAGGTAAAATTGTCAATTTCAGATTTTTTATCTTTTATACCGACATCGGCACAAAAATAATTATGTAATTGCGTTAGATTTAATAAAAAGATTACAATAAAATTGTACGAATAAACGCATAAGTACGAGTACAATCTACTAAAACCGGCTATGTGTAATAATATGTTTAAATCCCAAAAACGTAGGTAGCTACCTACCCTCCAGCGCCACACTGGGAGTTCAACGAGACATGTAAATTATTTAAATGTGTGCATTTATTCGCATTCCGAAAACCTTATTTACTTTAATGAAATCTTACATATTTATGATTTTACATAATGACTGCGTGTAATGCAAACTGCGACAACAGGAATTTTGCACGAAGTGCATAGGTTATGTACCCTAAATGGTTTTTAACTTCCTTCTTGAAAAATATCAAATTTAGATACAATAACTGAGTAATTTTTTTATTTAATTTTAATAAATATCTATAGGTCACATTTTGATATAATTCTTTGTTTGTTATTACCTACATATCTCTAAAAAAAAATGTTTTTCTTATACACCTACAAAACCGTATACCTACAAATCAAACAAAACATATTGAACTGATGTTTGCGCACAGTAATTGGTTAACGATAAATTTTAAATGATAATGGATACACGGTAAATAACTTTAGCACAGGCCATTTAAGTAACGATAATCGATGCAAACGACCTACCATAAGTTTGGATAATAGGGTCCTCGGTATTGATAAATGTTCCTACGTTAAAGTACCGTACAATTGAGTAATTATGACCTTTACTGTTCTATAGGTACATATAAATTTGACAATTAAGACAAATTGAACAACAATAAAATAATTGAATATAGAACAAAATAAAATTATATACCTAATTAAAAATTGATAAATGATTAACAATTTAAGTCATCCAAATTAATTATAGTAGTAATATTTAATTATTTAAATAGGAATAACGTACGTGCAATTTTCGCATTCAACAATTTAAATAATTTGTAGAGTAGTAGAGTAGAGTATAGAATAGTAGAGTATTTGTTAGTGTATTGTTCAAATTTCCGCCAATAGTTGATGATAGAGGTGATGTTTATTTCCATATAGGCTAAACTATGCTTATTTATTTCGATAAGATTAGCGTAAAAGAACTAGTCACTTGAAAAAAAATAACATACTCTAATTTATAAAGTCATTTTAATTTTGTTATTAAATCTGAACTAACTTATTTATTATAACAAGTAGAGAAAAGCACAACTTATTACCGTACAATAAAATATTTGAGAAATTTTCTATCGGTTTTCATGTTAGTCGACGGCTAAGCTTCAAGCATAGATTTTCCCAAAAATTGTAGAGTTTCATACCAGTGCAAGTTCATATTTTTTACACTGCACGATTGAGTGCAATATAATTCAAAAAGATAAATATAAATAATAATTTATTTTATACTATCAAATTAGGGGCGTTTCAATCTTTTGTTTCATATTTAAATTACCGGGTTTCTTTAATTTTTTTATTGTTATTAAAAATTGGTGTGCATTTCGAGAACTTAGGTGTCGTAATATCGCATAGCTACTGCACTCTTAATATCGTATACCTACGCAACATTAAAAAATAAATGATTTTAATGTTAACGAAAGTTGACCATTACAAACAACTAGGTCGACCGTGCGTAAAGAAGCTCGTTAGCCAATCGAAAACTTTGTGGCCGGTGTGCAATCATTGCACACGCTTCTCGGCCAATCAAAGACCTTTTAGCCTGTCGTGCAAAGTCTTTACGCACAAACAGTTTTTTGCTAATTGTAAATAGAGGTCGCTTTTAAAATGTCAAAATACCTACGTTAAATGTCGAAAATCAAAATTTTGTAATAAAAATATTTGTGATCGTCGGAAAAGTACGGGGTTTCTTTTTTTAAATAGTAAGCTCGAAAAAAATAAAAATTTAAAATGTAAAATTTCCTAAACTTTAAGTATATATTATCTAGTAGTAATGGTAAAATCCGATATAAACGCAATAATGGATTGTTTTAATAAAAATTCAGAAAACTACAAATAATAGTTGTTACCTATTAAATAGTACATATAGTAGGTAACTAAATTATTGACAAAATCATAATACAAATGTAAAAATTTACTTTTTCTTTATGTTGAATATTTCACCCTGTTTAACAAAATCCCTATCTTATCTAATAACCTATTAGACATTGAGAATGTCACGGTAGACGTATAACAAAATCTATAGATTTTATTATTATATATTCTTACATTTTAAATAATTTGAATTTAATATTTTCAGTTTTATTCAATATTGTTTGAACTGTTACGAAATAAATTAGAACTGAAACATTTTAACGTTCGCGTATCGACGTAGATATTTCAATAGGTATTAATTAATTTATCTATAAATGAATGATAGTTAACTGCATTGTCTTTTAAGTAATATAATCTATATTTTAGATACATAGAACTCATCAACTGTGAATAGTTAGAAATTAATCGAAAAATGAGAATCGTTGCGCATCTTCGAATGTATCGTCAATCTCTATAGGTCGAAGATTTAATCAATATATTATAATATAATAGTAAAAATCAAAACTGCGGTAACTTCCCTTTCCTGTGCTAGATTCCATCGTGACTTTTCATGGCCTAGTACGTGACCGCATCTGTCTACAAGAAAGTGAGCATAAGCAACCCATTCAGAAAAATTCGTGCTTTGTTTAAATAAATTTGTCACAGCTGGCGCACCGCTAATAATGTTGTAAAGTACGATCCGCGACCAACGTATTAAAAAAAAATAATGACTTCATTAGCTACAATACTAATTCATGTATAAAGTTTTACGCTGTCTCTATTAAAATATAAACAAGATGTAGGTTGAATGTAGGTAAGAAAATGATGTGTTGTTTATACATTAATTACAATGAAGCATTCCCGAGCACATTTTACATATTTAACATTAAAATAAAAAAATGTGGAAGTTACGTTAATATTGCAATAGAAACAAATCGAGTGTTTAAAAAGAACTTAATATCTACCCATATTATTTGAATACGTTAATTAGAAAAACAAACTGAAACTGTCTGCTTGTAACGTAGAAAGTTCCATTAAGCAATGTGGTACAGGATACCGTTAATATGTAATTTTTAAATTCCATACCTATGCATCTGCGTATAACATACATACAGTATAAGTAAGTATACTTAGGCGTAGGTGTAGTGTTTTAGAAATTTAAAAAACTTTAAAAAAAAAGACAATAGTCGTTATGGTCATTTTAATTTGCACGTTTTATGTTACAATGGGCAAATGTCGAAAATTAGATATACATATACATACTTATACAGGAACATGATATGTACAATTACATGATATGTAAAATTTTCAAAAAATCGAAAACAATTTTTTTACTTTAAAAAATAATTTGAAGCCTGTAAATCGGGGATGAAGATGATAAACTTCTTATATGTTTATCGAATTTTAACAATTTCGGTTGAAAATATCAAATAATAGTTGTTTTTAAAGAATTTAATATTATTTCGCATTGGAAAACATCACGAAAAAGTCAACTATCTAGTCGAACAAAATCAAACGCACAAACTACTGCGAGCAATAACATGCTGATAACTTGCAACTGGTGCTTTACAAAAAGAAAATTAAACTTAAATTTGCATTAACCAACCCTACAATAAAATAAATGTTGTCGACAATAATCATAATAATTAGGTACTTAATATCGGATTTCCAGAATGTGTACGTCTTGCTTATACTTATATATTTACAACGATGTTTGTTTTGCCTTGACACAGGACAGGGTCGTAGTTAAAATTTGGAATGCGATTTTCTCGGAAACTATCAGTAAGCAACCGTATGTTGATAAGAAAAATATATTTTAAATCATTACAACTACTTCCTATTAAGAGGTTTAGTCTTTTATTAGTTACACCCTGTATTAAGTACTTGAATAAGTATAAACGAAATAGCACTTTTATGGATTTGTATTTTTATGTAATTACAATAAATTGAAGGCGTGGTTAGTCAACTAACAAAATAGATGGGTTCAGGAACAAAAATCTAAACACGCACGCACGCTATATAATACATATAGTACGTATCTACTGTGTCATTGGTTATTTCATTTCAAATTCAAAGAAAAAATAATAAGTATCCAACTATTAATTTCTTCCAGTGAATTTGAATAACGTTACAAATATAACAATTACAAAACTTTTATTTCGTCGTACTTTTCCTGTTATATTGACGATATTTATTTTCTTACTTTTATACTTGCAATAAACTACAAAAAAATTTGCCCAGTTTGTCGCTTATAACAATAATAATAATAATGTTGATTAAACTTAATTTTTATTAGTTATACGTTATACTTTAGAGAATTGTGCATAATAATATATAGATACAACCATACCAGTTTTTCTTTACAAATTAAATCGATTTAAATGATTTACGTTTTGTTTAAAATTGTCTTATAAACGATATAAACTGCGTGGTTTACTTTTATAAAATATATCTACATAGCGCCCGTTCCTCACAATATTCGTGTGGAAATGTTAAAATTGCCTTTTTTCCAATAAAACGTCGTTTCGCACCTCGCTGTGCGGTATAGTAACCAAATTGACTTCTCTGCATTTGTTTAGTTTTCATTTCGTTGGCACAAACGCGGTAGAATAAGACTACTTTCTCAAGTAAATAAGAAGAACTTCTGTTCGCTTGACTAAACAGCCGACTAAATCTGTTACTTATTCAAATATTAAACGAAATTGTTTACATGTCACGTTTAGTTCTCGATTTAATAACACTCTTAAGCTACTACTACATCTTCCAACAGGTTCTCGAAAAGGACTAACAATTCCTTGTTTAATATCTGAAGTGCGCTATTTGTTTTAATTGAGTTTGCTCGTGTTGTGCAAAGACTTAGTTGTTAGGTTGCCTAGATGTAAACAACCATAAAACATTTAAGAAAATAATATTACATTTAAATACCTACACATAAAATTCGAACCTTATTTAATGCTGTTTTAAATGTCTATAAGAATCATCTTGATTATTGTTCAATCACATTGGAAATATAATTTTCGGTGGAATCATTCTAAAATATAAACACGTTTATTACCAATTACGCCAACTCAACCTATCAAACTGTGCAGAATTTTTAGGCCTCTAGAAAATCGAATGTATATTATCAACTTCATTCCTAAATGGAGTGAAATTGGAGTTATAATAATATTAGGTACATATATATACGTATAGTACGGATCGGCCCTAAGAGATAGAATGTGATTAACTATACAAGTATAAGAAACCTATTATAAATTGAAAAGTATGTACTTATTTCAAGAATAATGCCCGTATGTTTCTTTACAAAAACAAAAGTAAACAACCTATTTGATTTATGGCGATATCTACTGTTTCAGAAACTCGCAATAATTAGAGTTAAAGTTAACTGACGATTGAAAAACCGACCCTAAATTAACTATGATCAAATTCAGTTTAATCTAGCTTTAAAAAATGAATGGTGCTGATCATTATTAGATAATTATCAATTCAATAAAAATAGAAAATTAAAGTTTAAAACTAAGAATTAGTTTAAAATAGGTACATTATAGAAAAATATATTTGATATCGGCTAGAAAAATGATAGGAAGTAAAACGTACACCACGATCTATTTTTTAAAAATTAAAATTGTAAACAATGTAAAAGTTACCTATTTATTCAAAACAGAATTTTAATTTATTTAGTCTGGATATAAAAATTCCATAGCTATCGCTTTAATAAACTATCACAGCAAAAGTCGACATTAACAGCTATGGCTTACTTATTATATTCATGTAGAATATTATTAACAACTTGTTGTTTTGATCTATCACGTACTGTTGTTTTTTTTTAGCGAATTTCATAGAAAATAAAGCTATTGCAGCCTGTCTGATGAAGGGACCCAAACGTGTCCTTTTGGTTTTTCTCCGATCTCAACCCCTACATTACGAAAATATAGGTCATTCTTTTTGGGTCGGTCATATACATATATATATACCGTGTGTCCCAGGATGGAGTTGACAAGAGGAAAAAAATCTTTATTATTGATTTTACGACAAAAAGTCATTCTTTATAAAAAGTTCTGCTTGTTGAGTAGATAAATTAACCATCGGAAAATCTAAGTTAAATAAATCAATAAGATAAAAGAATGCTAAAGAAGATCATTTATTACATTTAGATTTATTGTTAAAGAAAAGTTTTTAAAACCACAATAATCGTTGGATAAATGGAAGGAAATTGACCAATTAAGATTATCACTGCTTCACCGAATATCACTTTGATTTACTTTGTGGAGTAACTTTAACAGCAAAAGTTTAAAGACCTCATTAAGAATCTGAAACAGAATACAGGATCGGGAATGAATAAATGGACCATAAATTTCCATACTAAATCTATTGGATGACATTTAATATTTTGTATGAAAGGCAAATGTAGGTAAAGTGCCAGATTTTTTTAGATAATTTTAAAAACGTTAATTACATTTTGAAATTGATTAAATTATTAAAACATAGCAAATTAATGATACTTTATTAAAGCATTTTCATTTGTGACATTAAGTTTGTGGTACATTTGTTACATTTAATAATTAAATTTTGTGTTAATTTATCTACTTCAATAAGCAGAACTTTTATAAAAGAATATCTTTTGTCTATAAGGGACACGTATTAATTAGATTTTTCCGATCTTAACTAACTCACAATGCCATTTTGGGAATACAGTGTAATATATAATATTATAATATAAATATAATATAATCAATTTCTTGTGGACACGATTCCAGTCGCAATTTTGATCGTAGGAGGCTGAAATTTGGACAGCGTATTGTCTTTACGAAAACGAAGGACCCGCTTCAAAATGGGCGCCGTTCAAAAAAAAAATTAAAAAATTCTAATCTCCGTTATTACTCATGGGATCGGTAATGTGAAATATGTTTTAGAATTGGCATAAAATGCTCTACCGATCACATCTCTTTATAATTTATAAAAAAGTGATATATATTTTTTAATTCTTATAAATTTTTCTCGTAAATATTATTTTTCAAAAAATGTATTTTTTTCGAGAAAAATTTAAAATAAAGGAGTTTTTTGACATGCGACATGAAAATTCGATACCGAGGCTTGCGCGCGGTCGGATTTTTTTAATAAATTGCCGAGCAGGATAATTTAAATCTTTTTTACTTTTGCACGTACAACATACATACATGTAGATTACTAACCACTAGGTGTTTAAGTAGTTTTATGTAACCATCCGTTCCGAAAAACCTATACGCTTTTATTTTGTTACCGCTCAAAATAATTTGAGTATTTTTTTTTGTATTCGCTACAACATTAGAATAGTCTCGTACTTTATTAATATCTGAACAATTATTAAGTTTAAAGAGCAAAATAAGAGGGGCATTAAGTAAAAAAATCTTTACCATTTCAAAATTTAAGTGAATTTAAATAAATCAGTCGTTGAACGTTATTGATTATATCGATATAGAAATAAATGAACAAATTAAACTGATATAGGTAATATCTGTAATATGTATTATAGAATTCATACGTTAATCTAACTTTCTTAAAAAAAGACATTTTATAGTACAAAAGTATTCACATAAAGCCAACCGTTCATAGAGTAAAAGAAAGTTCTAGTTATGAATGTATGTAAGTATATGGACCTTTAACAACATGAGTTTAGGAGAGTGCCTAGACAAGAGCTTATTATAAGTTTTCAACTCTAGGAAGACTCGTTATCGGTAAAGTGACCTAGAAATTGTAGAGGAAGTTGCTCTGTATATTGCAGTTTTAGCAGGTATCTTATGAATTAATTATTCTACTTAGCGTGTCTAACAGCAGTCTAACAAAAACACGAGTTTAGGACATTTAACCGCTGCTGTTTCGAGGAGACCATTTCAATATCACCAAGACGTGAGATTTCACCACAACGTCTTTTCGACAATATTTCTTCCGAACACCAAGAATATTGTTTACTTATAAACGAAAATTTACTGAAAATTTGAAAACCACCATTTTTCGAAAATTAATTTTCATTTTTTGTGAACATATACCTACTAAGTATTTATGAAAACTCCTAATTAAGTCAAAGTATTTATAAATATCATCTGTTAGGTACCTACACCATAACGATGAGTAATAATAAATCTAAGTATTTCAATCGATTATTACTCTTTTGATACGTTAGATATCTTTACGTCGAAATAGCCGTTTTAAAACGGCTTTACGTTGACACGTTCAGAATCTAAATATCTGACGTTAAAGTATCTTTAGTATAAATTAGGTCTAATTATAGGGTTCTAATATAATTAAATCCTGTATAAAAATTTCTGTTAATGACGAATTTTAATTTAAATTTTTAACAAAAAAAAAAGAGTACTCCTAATTAATATCACTTATTTCTTATTTTTATTATTTAATATAAACGCTATTAAAGAAACAGTAGATAATAAATCCTAATATAACTCTAGTTATAGGTTAAACATAAATATACATAGATACTACCTATAAGTATATAAAAAGTAAATATATCTCTACACATCTTATACATTATCTTTTATCATGAATAAAAGCAATCAAATCTTTGACATTTTTCATTTTATCGAATTTCAGAAATACGACTGAAAACAAAATAAAGTTTTCTACCTTTATAAAAACTTTATGGATAAGTAGTTAAAAAGTTATAAAAGTTGCGGAGATAAATACGAAATTTTTGTCCTAATAAAATTTATGAGTCATTGAATGAGTAGGTGAATCACGTTTCACTTTCCACTTGAAAATCTAACGTGGTATTTTAAAATCTGTCACAGAAGATTGAATTATATATCCTATATTTTTTTTTATTTCTCATAATTTCGGTTTTCAATAAGACATATTTTAGATTTATTTAATCAATTGTATAGGTAAGTCTAGGTATTAATACGCGCCTTCCAACCTTTCAAGTTCAGGAATATATTCGGCAATATTTTATCGAGTTTAATCCTATGCTTAATCCGCGTTTTAGCTTTTTCAGTCTAACGATTTAAACTCTACAACCTTAATTTATTCACTTTCAAATATTACCGATATTTGTAACAGTACGTATAAAATATAATTTTAAACTTCTGTAACTTCCACATCACTCTTGATATAATTTAAAACTGAAAACAAAAAGTTATTACGTTAACTTATCGAAGATACGGATTGATAACAATAAATTAATTAAATGTTACTGAATAAGATTTAATTTTCAAATAATTAAAATGTACTTTTTAATCACACTAAACGTACTTTCATTGCGGTTATTTTTCGAAAGTAAGCACTTATAGATATGCAATGAGCAAAATTTTTTCATTACTACCTATTCGAAGTTTAATTAATTACGACAATTAGTTATGTAAAAATTTTGTTTGCAATGATTTTTACGTTTAAAAGCAGTCCTTTTGTTATATTAAATAAAACGTAATATTTTAATATAGCGAGTAACTAATTGTAAGATTCTATGTAATATAATTCTTTTAAGTGTTTATTACAAACTAGGTTAAGTTTTACTGAAAGATTGTTTTTGCATCGCTTTTGTGTCGCGTTCTCTTTATCGTTCGCCAACTGGCGTTTTCACTTCGGATTATTCGTACAGAATCCATTTGTGTTACTTTCGTAGATACTTTAATGCTTCGTATAAAGCAATTTTCATTTGAATACTTATAGTTGTTTTAAACTTATTTGAAATAGTAGAAGAAATCGCGCTCGTACGTAAGCGGAAATACGACGTTCCAGTTAAATATAGCGTTAAGTAACGAATTTTTATTTCTATTGTATGTATTTATTCACATACGTTATTAGTACCATATTTAAAAGTTTCCGTCGATTTGGTGGCAGCGCGTGGCCCTAAGTGGTTTATAAGAATAGGTATAATACCGTAAGAAGTTTGTTCAAGTTTACGTTAAAATAACTTAAGGTTGGGTTGCATAAATAATTATTGACATAAATACATGGGAATGCTTTAAAAATACACAAGCACAGTTCTTTTTACCTACTTTCAAAAATGTTTAAACATCGATTTTTCTTAAGTATTGATGGTATCATCTCCGGAACAAAATTTGTACTAGTACTCGAGTAAATAAAGTCGAAAAATCGTCAAAACTTCGGAACCCACAAGAACAGAACCGATTTTGATGAAACTTTTTTTTTAATGTTTGTTATACTACATTATATGAAATCAGAAATATTCCGGTAGGCGCATTTAAGTATTTGAATTGATACAACCATAATAAATTAATATCTTAATACTTAAATGCGCCAACCTGAATGTTTCTGATTTCACATAGTGTAGTAATAACAAACATTTTAAAAAAGTTTAATCAAAATCGATTATTTTCTTGTGGGTTCCGGAGTAAAAAACCTAATTTGAGTCGACTGTAGGATTGTAATTTAGTTCAGGAAATTATGTGACGAAATAACCCAAATACTTGTAGGCAAATTTAAGCAAACAAGTCTCGCTTTTTAATATAAAAAACGCATTTATTTACCTGCATACCTATGTAGGTACATATATGGAATTCAATTTCCATATTTATAATTTTTTAATCATTTTTAAATAAACCGTTAAAAATTGTCGTTTGAGGTTTAATTTCTTTTATAAGAACTTACTCGCTTACAATTAGTCAAATTGAACCGTAGAATATTAAAAACAAAACATTTTGTTTATTATGTGTTAAATTTTTGTTTTTAGTACGATGTTGACAGAGCTATTATGTGTAAATAATTATTAATCACACTTTTTAGTAGTATTTTCTAGAAAAATTACTTAATAATTTTTAATAGGTAGTTACTAATTAAAGAAAATTATTATTTATTGTGCCTATTCTAAAATTTGTTTTGATAAAAAAGTCGAAGCTCTCAAGTTTAATAAACACGTATGTAGGTATATTATTTTTTGTAATAATCAAGATTATATTTTTACGTGAGCAAGCCGGGATAAGAGAATTTTCACAGGTAGATATAAACAGTGAATGTTTTTTAATACACGCAAAAAGTAGTTTGGCAAACTATTATGATTTCCTTGAAAACGCTGATGTCGGTGATCGGATAAATAATTAACATATGTATACTTAAAACAAAAATTTAACTATTTGGAAGTGAATGTAATCGAACTCGTCCAAGGCCTTATTAAAATCAAACCTTAATAAATTATCTCCCGATAACATTGTTTTCTCATTTTTAACCTTTCCCTAAAATCCTCGAACATCTGTGTGGTTAAAAATGATAAATGCACGTCATTAATTCCTAAAATGTCGTCCTTAAAATGTTTTCACCAAAAATATACAACGCCATAAATTAACGTTGTTCATCATGGTATGTCTATTTAGTTTTTTTTCTTTTAACACAGTTTAGTAAAAGTTTTATAGCACTGATAAAACAAAAGTAGAAAGTATTTAAGTTGCATGTTTACTCTCGATTTTTGAAAACTGTCGACCTAGTTTTATATGTATCTTCGTATTTAACTTTCTTTAAATTACGTTTGATTTTAAAACCATTAAATTCATTAATAGATCTAGACTATGTTCAATCTTAAAACTATACTCATGTTAGGCAACTTACGAGCTCTTGTTTTTCTTATAAATTGAAACTTCAAAAGTATGTGAGTTTTCAGTATTCAGATTTTAAGATTTTTTTGGTTTTAAGTAAATCACACAATAGTTATTTGCGTACGTTTTAAGAATTAAAATTGGACCTAAAGAAGCAACACATAACAAATTATCTACAAAAAATGCGTCCATTACTGTATCAATTAAAATTAAAACTTAATTAGAATGACGTTTACTTTAGAACCATTAATATTGAACCAATTCATTTTTTATCGTTAGTTTTTCGACGATGCCGAAGCTTCTTCCACTAACTCGGTTACTTTATAGGTATATTGTTACGGCCTTAACGGATAATCGATTTCTAAGCGCGTTGACAAAATCTAGGTCGAAAAAAATAAAGGCAGGCGTCTTGTTCTCGTACAATTGATACAAAAGATCAAGTTAGATCAACTAATCGGCCATTTTTATATTCTAAATGTATTTGTAAACACTTAATGTAAACTATTTATTCTTTTACATACTAATTTTACATATTTTGAAAAAATGTTTAATTATTTTTATGCGAAATGCAATTAAAAATAAACGTGAAAAAAGAAACGATCCATTTTATTTCCCCTTTCATCTTAAAATGGCGCTAGAAACTTGAAGCGGCGTTTAAAACCATTTGCTTTTAACAGCATATAAATGCTTATAGACACAAAATTAATTTTCGTTAGCGTCTTACCTACTCGCATTCATAAATAATAAATACGTTTTCCGCACGTTCGATTTATTAGATAAATGCTTTTCTATATTCAATATTCCAGTTACCTAACTTTTGAAGATTGTACCCATAGTTGAATAAAATCTTTTAGTCCTCGTGTTATTATTGAAATAAACTTGAATAAACTACGTACTTGGATGTAGGTAGTTCTTTAGAAATAAGTACATAAGGATTTCGCAGCTGCGAATATTTCCCAAATTAGGTCGAATAATAATCCCTTATTTATACTAACTATTATTAGTTAAAAGATTTAAAGAAAAAGAAAAGAAATGGCCCTTCTTTTGAATTTTCATGATAACAATTTAGTTTAAAATAAATTATTATGCACTTAAATTAAATTTGTTAGTTTAGTTCATCAAATATAGCGTTTGGTATTCTAACGTAAGCTGCTGGAATACATATCTACATAAGCTTGTTTTGTGAATAATAAAACGTCTCGTTTTATTCTGTCACCTAATTTTCCTCGCCAAATAGAGGTCCGCATACTAAATAGGCATGAATCGTATCGCTCTCATAAATTAATGCAAAAATATTTGCTACTTTTTTCAAAGAAAATTGTATTTCGCGCCAACAATTAGTTTACAAGGCTAGTAGATAACAAATTTTTTATTACATAGAATGAAAATCGATAACATAAGGAAAAGGAATAATAAAAAGAATATTTCTATCAAAATAGTGAATTAACTGTGTCATGTAATATTGAAACGGGTTTTATCTTTAATTGAAAAATTACATATTCGTCTTGAGGCAGTTCAAGATCAACTTTTTTTAATTCTTAATAGTATTACCATAAGTAGAGCGTGAGAACATAAATATTAAGTAGCCACGTCTGTATGAATTTTTTTTAGGACAAAACGTATGTGTAACGTAGAATGAGTAGGTATACGTTTAATTATGAGAATTGCGTATAAATTTTTGTATTAAAACTAGCTATTTTCATTGTAGTAACACGCAATAAGAAAATCCTTGAAAAATATTTAAAGTTCTAGTTAAATCGTTAAATTTATTTACAGTCGTTTATAAGCCATTTTTCAGATAACGAATTGTGTTAAAGCATGGCAACTTAATTTGAATTAAAAAAGATACAAAATGAATACCTATACTTTCCTATTCATACTTTTATATGGTATTTAGCCATCGAAAATTGCAATAATTATAGGTATGTGTAATGCAGCAATAATTAACAATAATTTTTAGGTAAATTCAATGAGTACACAAAATGGAACGATTATATACCTATTCTTACTAATTATTATACATTTTATTAGAATTTAAAGGTAGGTACAGGTAAGATAAATAAATTCGCAACTATCTATTCATATAATATATATGTATTTATAATATTACTTGATCGATTTTTCTCGATGCTAAATAAGTTGTTCTAAATTCGCCTTATTCGGGCCATAAATAGTCTGGTGATAAATAAATGTTTCTAAACGATAAATCTGTATCGACTGTATCGAATAGTATATTTACTATATCGCTATTTTATAGTTAAAATGAATCCTCGTAGTTTGTTTTACACCTCCAAAATTCTACATTGAACAACGTATAAAACAAAATTCGACTCGTTAAAGGACGATGCCAACGCATGCTTATGATTTTAGACCTGCAAGTATCAAAATCAAATTAGTCATTATTCTAATAGCAGCTTTTACGCTATTTTCGGATATTACTACATTTTTACTTTGGTTGTTCCCAAGATATGCGGATTTAAAAGTACATCTACATTAAATAAATAAATAAACATTTAATTTCATTTCACATTTCATTTCAATTAAATAAACATTCTATTGATTATTATAATTACAAATGTTTTAGTATTTTGTTCGCATTTTGGATTATAAATGTGGGTTCTAGGAACATTCGTCGCCAGCAATTCATCGCCAGCACTTATGTATTATCCCAATAATTCATCGCCAGAAAATTAAATTGTCCCCCGGTAACCCACCGCCGGAAAATTCATGAATTTTCTGGCGGTGGATTACTAGGGCGATGAATTGCTGGCGGTGTATTTACCGGACACGATAAATGTGATGTAGCATTTTAGCTTATTTTTTTATAATTATAAGTATTCTTCTTTATTATTGTGGTATAACAATTGAAAATTACCATATATTTCGACCCTGGCCCTATCGTACAAACAGATTAACAATTAAAATGAAAATACAACATTTAAACGTCAAAATATTAAAGCTTGGTAATATGACATAAAAAACAAAATTGAAAATTGAAAACGAAGCATTTCTGATAAAAATCTTGTGTTATAATTTTTTTCAACGTCCAAAATCTGAATATTGTCGAAATTAAAATTAAAAGGTTATTTTGTTTCAAATGAATGTTTGGATAGTGTTTTGTTACATCTTACGCAAGAAATTCGATACATACTTATTACTGCGTTAGTTGGGTTTTCTTTCTCAATTTTGTTTTTTTAATTTTCTAAATATTAATGAATCCTTTATTAGTTGGTTGAAAAGCTGGTGATAATTTAAATTTTTTTTTAAAGAATTAAATTTTAGGTTTTTTTAAAGATAAGGTAAAGATAAAAAATTAAATGTGTCATTATTATTTATCTATATTTTGAGTTTTTACATTATTATAGAGATTACTCATTTTACGTTTTATGATTTCGTATGCATAAATTTTTTTGGATAATTATTACTTACAAGAGCTTTAGTTAGTTTTCTTAAATTTAATGGACGAAATTTTGGATTGGATAAATTAAGGCATTTTCCTATAATATTACCGACGACATTGACCCTCATTTTCATTGGGCGATTAGAATGAAAATTTATATATCGCCAGCTATGTGTGTGTTTTTGATATTAATCAAAATAAGTATAATAAATTATAAATGGAGCAGTGGGCGTTTCTAGTATTTACCTAGCGTTCGGCACATTATTCCTATTACACATATGCAACTTACAATTAAAGTCAACCCAGTATCGAAAGTCATTGTGCCACATAACTATATTTGCGTATTGCACATTTAAAGTCGTAAGTATTTACCTATATCTCTTAAAGGACCTAACGGACGAATTAAAATGAGCATAAAAGAACTACTAGAAACAACTAATTTTATTTTGATTGCTCTGAAAACCAATTCCGACATCATCTTTGGGCATAAATTGTTACTTATTATTTTCATTTAAATATAATGTTTTTGATTGCTATTCATTGTTGCTCTTAATAATACTTTCGAGTGTAAAAGTAATAGATAAATGCTGCAGTCCTAGATATTCCTCAACTTTTGGTTTTTCCGAACAACGGCCCATTCCTTATTAACACTAACACTATTATTTCCATCAAGCTCCGACACGTAACCAACACTCTCACCTCAAACATATCTTGGAATACCAAAAGCGGAGACAATGTTTCTATTGTGAAATCCTTTTTATTTTTAAAATCGCCGTACGGAAACAAAGAAAATTGGTTTTAATTTGATATAATACACGTTAAAGTTTAACCTGTCAAAGACACGTTAAAAGAGAATAAAACTCTCTAAATAAAATATAAGAGTATCTTTTATTGCCGTTGTATTACATTTATATTTTACGTGGATAAAAATGTTTACTCAACAATTCCAAAGAAAAAGTCCTGAATTAATTACTACTAGGCATTAGGATTTAAAGTTTGTTTACAATCGTTTTATTTCGAAACGCATAAAAATAAAATATTAGCGATAAGTGATCATAAACAAGTAAAACTTCTTCGGATCGTATTTATGAACTGTTTAAACGCATGCTTGTAATTTTTGGTGGAGATTTTCCTTGTTAATTCGATTTTATTCGCAGAAAAATAATTTACGCGTCTGATTTTTAATTTTCAGTTTCCTTCATCGCTAGGTACAATTACAAAAAATAATTTGACATAAATTACTTTTTCTACTTGTCAACCAAATTCCCGTAGGCAATTTCTTGAATATCACGACAATTTATTTCTGTTGCAAAGACGATTTACTTAACACCTTGCTACGGCCATAGTTCTTTAAAATCACTTTTTCTAGAGAAATTCAATTCCTAACTCAAACTGTTAGCATGCAATCTACACAAGAATTGCTTTCAAGATACATGTTTCAAAATCCAATATAGGTACGTGTAAATACGACTAGAATTTCGTAAAAATATTTTCATAATTCTTAAATGAAACAAGTAAATTGTAAGCCAGACAACGAAAACATATTGTTAGAAAAACATTAAAAAGCTAATGTTAATATGTATTTCATAAAAAAAAATTACCCATGTTATTCTTTGCTTGTTTACTTATTAGCTTCAAATTGCCTACCACGTTATCAAAAATAAATAATAATAATAATACCTACTTTTAAATAATAAACTGTTGAATAAACTTTCCTTTTGCAAATATTTTACATTTTCAAATTTTATCTCGTTGCAGAAAATTGATATTATAGTATTTATTACTAAAATGGTTTTAAGATAAACACAACGCCCACAACTTTTAAACAAAATACTTACAATAGTAATGGATCTTTAAAAAATATTTTTTCTTCGAATATAGAAAATTTAGAAATTCAACAGACCGAGAAAATCGACCAACAGGATACCTACGTATATTTTTAAATAGGCTTCCACTGACTAACCCTGCTTCGTAGTATACAGAAATTAATAAATATACTTTTATAGAATACGTTCCAATCGAGAAGGTTACTGAATCATAAAAATATATTATGTATATAAGTATATACTATAGGTATATATACCGGTGAGGAATATTACTATTTATTCGTAAAGAATGTGCCCACACTAATTTTTATCGTAAATTAAACTATTTCAAAATGCAGCGGTTACATAACATTTATCTTATTTAAATAGTAGAGGAATTTTTTTATTACAAATGCCATCAGAATTGACAAAAATTTACGTTGAGCAAGTAGTAGATACTTATTATATTTTTATTTGTAGAATGTGAGAATTTTCTTTCAAATAACAAAAAATACCGATAAAATACTTAGGTATGTAAAGTGAGAAATATTATTTTAATTTTTGTTCAGTTTTATTTGTTTAATGTTTTGTGACATTCTGGATTAGGCAACCCACCTTACGATTGTCGGTAGAAAATATTTTGCTTACTCGAAGCAACTTTGATTGTAAAAATGCTTAAATAACACGAACAGAGGCGTCGCAAAAAATTTTAAATACTAAAGTACGCACCGATTTCAAATGTAATTCAAAAATTGAATAATAAAATTAGACGTCATGTTCAAAAACCATAGGTACAATTGGTACTTTCACACAATTTGGTACTTTCTGAAACTAGAAATCTTTACTTTTAAAGTGCGTGTCCGAAATTAATAATTAAACAATAACGAATAATTAATTAATTAGTGACCTTAAAATTATAATAATTTTTTTTTTGCTTTCAGAATCAAAAAAACTCTTCGGAGGATACAGAATAACGCCACGATTTTGCATACCTACGAGAAAATTGCAGACAGATTTGGGAGGTCCAAATATTTGCATGTTTAATCATGAGTGCACGCAAAGGAACGGCCAAGTTGTCGGTGCCTGCATGGACGGTTTTCTCTTCGGCGCGTGTTGTCAACTACCGGCTGGCGTGGTAGGAGAGCTTTTAGAAAGTGACTTACACTCGGTCAGTAATCCAGATAATAATTTACAAATGAAGTCTACTTCGACCACAAGAACTCCTTCACCTTCCAGCATGCGGCCGCCCACTAATCAAATTACGCTTAACGGCTTATCGCAAATTACTCAAAGTTTACTAAACGACGAAATATTAACGACGGCTCAGGAGAACGCGATGATCCAAATTGGCGGAGTACACGAACATTTTAGTACGCCGGGTGTGACGCATTCAGTTGCGCCGGACACTTACCTCTTACACCACGACAATAATGACATAAATCCCGAAGAATTTCAAAAAATATCTAGTTCTCTACCTACCATGGAAGATCGAAAAACTACATCGAGGGTCGAAGGAACTACGGCCGGTTACAGGCCTATATCGTCTCCCGTTATTCATATTTCTGTCGCAAATGCGCCAGATTATTATACACCAAGACCTACGCTATACGATAAAATAAGCTTTAGACCGAAACCGTCGCAATCCTCCAACGGGAATAAATACGTCCTAGTTCCAACGATAAGCCATACGACAAAACCAAATAAAACTCAAGAATTTGATTCAATAGTTAATATCATACAAATGTTAAATGATTCTAGTACGACTAATGCACACCCGACCACCGGTACCTATACGTATTCCCCGATATCGACAAATAAACTTCCATCGACGTCGTACGTATTCAGTTTAACACCGTCCAGAAGACCTGGCACCGAAACTACGTACGCTCAAACTGTTACACAAAAACCTCCATCTACATCGTACGTTTTTAGTTCTACACCTTTGTCGCCAAGGCCAGGTTCGAAACCGCCAACAACGGTCGAAACAGAACGGACAACCACAAAACCGACGAAACAAACAAACTCACGCCCATCTTCGTTATACTTTTATCCAAGCAGCACAACAAATAATTATATTTATACGTCAACAATAAGGCCTGGTCACTCGACTTATGCAAATTCGCCAGGTGCATTTATAGGAACTTCGCACAGGCCAACCTCGACATCTTACATTTACGGTTCCACCAGCAATAAACGACCAACGATAAGCTCCAACACGGTGACTTCAAGTTACACCTTAACCTCGTCGCCACTAGAACACCCAGCGGCTTCCGGATATCCCACGACATCCTCCAACTATGCAAGTCCGCCACCGACCATAATTATTTTGGGACCCTCGACTAGTTCGCCGCTATCTACTCCGTACGTCGTAACTCAACAGACCACCAAAAAAAAGCCCGTGGCACACGTCACGATTAATAACCACGTGACCCATCATTTATACAGTACGGAAAATCCCTCGCCGACAATATTAATCACCCCTAAACCAAACCTATCGAGCCCTAAACCTATCCGGCCGACGACGGATTATTATACGCCACAAATAGAAGTACAAACTTCCGTAAACGATTTAATTAATTTCCCCCCAGTTAGAAACCCAAATTTAAACATATCGGCTTCGTACGACGAGGAATTTACAACCCCGGAATTCTTAGAAGACGAAGCTTTAAATATTAAAATGGAAGTCGTTCGTAAATAAGATCGTGCAAAGTCTACAGGAACCGTTTCAAGGGCTTCAGGATGTCGTTTATAATAGGAATACCTCCATCTTCGTTGAAGCCACGACGAAAAAGCCAACAAAGAAACCGCTAAAGACGACATCTAAACCAGGAGCTAGTTCGTATTCTAAACCGTCTTCATCGAAGAAACCACCAACTAAACGGCCATCGGCAACGTTTACGTCCAGAAAACCTACGGCTCCGTCTAGAAAAACTACGCCTACAAAAAAAGTAACGATTACGCAACAATCGTATATAGAAACGAACGCGACAGCTATATCGGACACCGATTACAGAAATCGTAAGTACACTTCGATTTGATCTTGATAAAATATACATGCGATAAGATTGATCGGTAAGTAACGTTATGAATAAGCTTTTCTTTAACATCCGTTACATAAAAAGCGTTAGTACAATAATGACTTTTTGTAAAGCTTATTTACGCTTTTGTAAAGCGTATTATTTATTGAGAAACGTATTTTTATGAAAATGCCAGAAATAAATCCAATATTTACATAGATTTATAATTGATACTATTATAGGTATAAGTTTGCTTTAGAAAAGTCCGATACTACCTATACTAATAGCAGGTAGTATGTATTTATGCTTACATTTTTATTATTTCCATATTTGTGTAGATTGAATCAATTATATAAATAAAATATAGGTAAGTAGATATAGGCACTTTATTTCCTTAAATATAAAATTTTAAACAAAATGTCTAAAAAAAGTTTTTTGGTTAATTCGACGCACACGAACAAGTCAAAACGACATAAAGGCATTGGCAACTTATTTCACCTATTTATATATTTTCTTTCGTATAATTAAAGTAGGGTTTATTTTAAGAATTTTGGTTTTTGTCCGAGTTTTTTAAGATGCATATTGGCGGAGATATTCGTGTTTCAAGTAAGCAAAATTGACGTCATAACCGACTAACGGTTACATATACATAATTTATTGTTTTCACCATATTGTTGAAGTGGTCCGTGCGTATGCCATAATGAATAAATAACAAAAAAAAAACGCCCAAATGATACTCCGTATTACAACGGTAATGCAGTTGTGACGTCATACACGTCGACTTCGAAGCTAATTAGCTCGAGGTCACTTAAAACAATTGAATACAACAGATTATAATTAAAAAAGTCATTTTTTAGGTTGCCAATACCTTTAAACGCCATTTTTTTAGAAATTGAAACTTTCGTGGTTCTAAGCAATTTTAAATTGGTCGTACCTGCTATTTATAAAACTGCTGTTCTAATGTCAAAAAATGTTTTTTAAATCAATTGAATTTAAAATTGGGTAAGCGCCATTTTGTGTTGGACTGAGGGTCGATAAAAGCGATCGAACATTCTTATCAATTGTTTGTTTGCAAAGGTGACTCAGGATATGTGCTTTGTATTACTCATTTAGGGTTTACCCTAATTTAGTTTAGCTAACAACGTTTATACTACAAAGTGTATAAAGGAGTAAACTATTTTAGAACTTAAGTGCCATTTAATCGTATACATAGATTACCTAACCGACATTTGTTTCGTTGAAGTTATAAAGAAGACTTTGTCATTCGGAAAAGTTGTTTCAAATTGTTCTCTCTTAAGTGCGTAATTATCGCTCTACACGAATCAGAGTCTCGTAATATATATTACATAACATAAATCTCTTAATATAAATTATGTGAAAAAAACAATTTTTGACATTTGTTAAGGAAAAATCACATAAGTTTCTTAAATAGTTTCTATATAAAGAAATAAAATGTCTATTTTATTATGCATATGTATTTTAGCAACCCTTATAATATCATTAAAATTATAGGTAGTTGTTAATAAATATTTTTATGCTGTATTATATTATAATCATACAGGGTGTTTCAGAATAACTATTCCTAGTTTTCAGATATGATGTGGGCCATGTGATTAAGAAAAAGAAAAGAATGGTCGGTATACTAGTAACTCGGAAACGAAGCATTTTCGAACTTAAGTCTACACAGACATTTTTTCTTATCTTGATGCCTAGTGTTACTTGCCAAAATTTGGAAACGGTGTTATGAAATAAATTTTTCATTAAACCCAGTGACGTAGAAGTTTTATCTGAAAAAAACTAACGGTATGACGTATCTCGAAAACTAAGCGACATTATTTTATTATCAAATTTGTTTAATTACATGCCTTCTATCGCATATCTAAAAAGTGGCAATAGTTATTCTGAAACGCCCTGTACTAACGCCCTACCTATTTATTTATTCATAATATGTACAATAAAACTGTAGGTAAATTAATAAGGTAGAATATTAATTAGGTATGTAATTATTATTTTGTGTAATACCGATTAAACATGTAGACCCAAATGTAAAGGGTGTTCAGTATTTTAAATTAAAAATTGTACTTATGTAATTGCATTTTATAAATATTAAAAGTAAATACAATAAAATGTAAACTATTCACCTTTATAGCTCATTGTCAGTGTTATACCTACTTTTTTTTTAAATCTAGAAATCACAATTTAATATGTATAGGTAAATATGATACACCTAGATATAATATAGATATAATCGCGCTTTTAATGCATGTAGGCCGTAAATTACTGTTAGATAAAAATTTACTATCACTTCCGTTTACAATATCTAATAATTAACGTTAATTTTAGTTTGCGGAATAAGGCCCCTACTGAAATCAGGAAGAATAGTAGGTGGTAAGGGGGCAGCATTTGGAGAGTTTCCCTGGCAAGTATTAGTTAGAGAATCGACATGGTTAGGATTGTTTACAAAAAATAAATGTGGAGGTGTGTTGATCAGCAGTCGCTACGTAATGACGGCGGCCCATTGTCAGCCCGGATTTCTTGCATCGTTAGTGGCAGTTTTTGGAGAACACGATATTTCCGGAGAACGTGAAAGTAAACGTTCTATTAGTAGAAACGTGAAACGAGTCATAGTTCATCGACAGTACGACGCGGCAACTTTTGAAAATGACTTGGCACTTCTCGAACTCGAACATCCTGTACAATTCGATGAGCATATAGGTAAGTTTTAAATAACCAGGACCTAAATTTGGTCATATTTAGTATAGGCTATGATAAATTTTTCACTCGATCGATAGCACCTAGTAGAAAGTTGCATGACAAAATTTATAAATCAATTTGGAACAAGTGATGGCCATCTACCTACTTTCCAATTATTGCTTCCGCTTAAAAATGTGCTAATTATTTTTATTAGTGAGATTCTTATACGTAAGTCACTTTAACGAAAAAAAAAAATCGAGGCGTAAATTATTAGAAGTTATGGGCGAACATTCGCATGTAACGTCGTAACCATTTTTTACCGTTCCTTTTTACGCTTAAAAAGGCGATTCTCTAAAGATCAAGAAAATTGCTATATATTGCAAATGCCAGCAGTAAACTATTTTACGACAATATTAGGAACCTACCTAACATTTGGATTTCATGCAAACAAGGCCTGTTTATCCGTTTAAAGGGTATAACCAAAATATTTAGTATCTATGTACCTAAAGGTACATAAGTGTTACCTTTAATAAGGCTTATGCCTATTTCCATAAATAACGCACGTTTTATAGTGGTCGTCGGAAAATCAAGTTTAAAATACCTATAGGTATTAAAAGACTAAAAGGTACTCAGAAGATCATCTAATTATATTAAAATTACATTAACAGAATATCGATTTTATAATCTAATACCTATTGTAAAACAAAAGACACACATTAAATTTGACAGAAATGCGTGATTTAAAAGTTAATTTACCTATATCGCAAGTAGGTAAACTATTTTGAAACGTAAATGTTCTTAAATTAACACTTTAATTTTTTACTAGCTTAAAATTTATGCTCATCATAGGGTTTCTATAATATTAACTGCAAACTGTGCCTAAACTTTCGATTTTGGTAATTTTGTTTAATTAAAAGTGATTTTTCAGTGATTTTTCGTTACGGCAACTCAAAAAAAAATGTTAACTATAAAAAATAATACTTAAAAGGGCTTTAACGCGATTCTGACTGATAGAAAATGAAAGCTAAAACGACTTTATTACAAAAAATATATTACACCCACGCATTATCATACATATACACATATACTATAGGTAAACACCCTTAAAAGTATGCAACAGATATTTTACTGCCATTTAGACAATATTTTAGACTTTTGATGATGACTAAAAAGCCAACATTTTTTTTTATTTTATGATTACAATAAAACTGTACTTATTTAGAGCGTGCTATTTTTAGGCTCCTTCATCGTAGGGGTGTTGATGCTCGTGTAGTTTACTGTAGTCGCATAAATGTAATAAAAGTTTAAAGGAAAAAAAACAGATTTTTTTAGAAACTTTCAAACGGATGAAACGCAACTTGTGCTTAATCACAAAGCTTCCGAATTTGCCTAATCAATAAGTAATAAAATATAAAACTGCATAATATGTGGTTTATGCCACGATTAAATAATTAATGATTATCAAAACTGTGAGGGTTATGACTGCGCACTGAAGGTACAATATGAGAATTTTTACAGGTGTTATGGCGGTTAATGTTTAATATATTATGTACTTATAAAAACTTTTCCACATTTAGTTTTTATGAAATAGCTAGTATTCGTAAAACTGCTTTAACGAATTTCTGAAAACGAAAGTATTATTATGTTGCCTCCATTTTACATTTAAAACGATTGACAAACATAATTTAGGCAATAACGATTAATACATTAACAATTAAAAAATATATAAAACCAAAAGTGCCAATAAAAATTGATTTTGTTTCGATTACTGGATTGCTAGTTAAATATATTTTTTAGTGGCAAATACGTTAAAAATAGTAGTATTAAAAAGGCGATTTTCCGCATATGATTCATTTCCAAAGAAAAGAGTTTTTTATAGGTAAGTATACCTACAAATGATTAATTTATTATCTATAAATTATATAATTAATTTCTTATTATATAACATAAAGATAGGATAAAGATTAACAAATTTATTTTAAATATTTGTTACTAGCTAAGTTAAACCTTTGTTATAATATTATATTTCTTTGTCGTTCGCCAACTGTCGTTTCGCATCGTATTACTTGATCAAATTCATTTATATTTTTGTATCACAACATTTTATACAAAGTGTTTTTTATTTTAATTCTTATTTCTTTGAATTGCATAATTGCAACGACGGAAAATCTCATTTATGTAAACGGAATTGCAATGTTCTAGTTAAATGCGTAAAAATAAGATTATTTTAATTTGCTACCCCCACAATAATTTATTCTTAATCATACAGCTGCTACAATTAATTATCGTTATTACCCACATTATTTGAAAAACATTTACATTCATTTGTAACTACATAAAGTGTAACATAATCAAAGTTTGTAGGTAAATATAAATTATTTAGGTATTTATAAAGATGTTCTAAATTCCAATGTTATTGTCGTCGGTGTTATAAAATTATAGTGTGCCTACGAACAAATTTTACTCGGTGGAGAAAACATGTTCAACAATGAGTGTGTAGTATTTCGCATTTATTACAAAACGGTTGGAGTTCATGATTTATTCGGTAGCCATAGGTCACCCTTGTTTGTCCGGTTTACTAAGTAGATAACATGATGGCGATATATCTACACTTTATTCACCGAATCCATGCAGTAGACATAAACAAATGCATGCGGAGAATCAACGCCGTCACGAGGGCGTCGCGAGAGAACTAGGTTTGGGGCGCAAAAACGTAAAAAAAGTAAAAACTAAAAATAAACAGATAAATATAAAAGTCCATTATTTTATATTGTCTTTTGTTATTTTTGAGTTAGGGGTGGCGCAAATTAGACACTTACCAAAGGCGCTTCTACTCTCGTTATGACGCGGTGTTGCGGAGAATGCGCGATTAAAGTGTTACCTTTACGATATCAACATGTTACACGAGATTGGACCCACTCAAGGTTCTAAAACTACCGTGTAAAATAATAACATGTAGATAAAGACTCGAGATGACAACGAAATTAAAGTACATCATCACGGATTTCCATAAGTTTCTATTACTGTTTAATTCTTTAATAAGTTATTAATATTAAATTTGTTCAACATTTACTATTTAGGTAGTATCTATTTATTTGAACTTTTGTTTTAAATACATATAGGCATTTATCTAAAAAAAATGAAAATGAAATGTTTAAATTTTTCAGGATAACAAGGTGATTGCTTACTATTAATAAAGAAATAAGTTGATCAATTTCTGGTAAATCATATTTTACCAAATAGGTGCCAGTCCTAAGCTAAAGCTTACAAAATTATTTAATGACGAAGTTTATTACACTTTAATTTTGATTCTTTTATGCACGTTTGTTATTAGATTTAAAAAGTTGGAATAATTGATTACATACAAAATGTAAGTAACTAATTAAAGTAACAAATAATTTTAGATAGGTACCTACTTAAATGTGTATTTATGTAATTTAATTAAAATATATTTTAAATTATATAGATATAAATTACTTATAAAATGCTAAGAAAAAGTTTCACTACGTTTGTACTAAAATGACGGCAGTTTCTGTAATCTTTGTAATTCATAAAAGAAAATCTTCTATTTTGTCGATGACAACGAATAAAAAATTTTCATATTTCAGTTTGAGTATGAGATAAAAATAAGTTATATATTTACAAATTTAGATCTTCAATTTGTCTATTTTACGAAAAACATCGATAGAACAGTTTAGGTATTTTAGCTAGTTGAAATCAAAATAAAGTGATAATAGTTACCTATGTACCTATCTATGTTTATTAATTGTTATGTCATCATTGAATTTTATTTAATTACTAACCTTCAATTAGAAATGACAAAAAATATAAGTACTTAATATATGTAGATATTGCAATTTTTCACGATAAGCTTCGAGAGAATTGTGCTTGAAACGGCGCGACGGTTATGGTCTCAGAAAGTGTGGAAAATAAAGTAACATAAATGTCAAAAACCAAACTAAATAAAACACGGTATCTAATAAGGCGAATATAAGAACTGCAGATGCTTGAAAGTCTATAAACAGCACATCCAATTTCTATAATCGGCATTGAAAATTGGATAAAATATACGAAAGCAAACTGACAGAAAAAAACAAAATCGTTATAAGACAGCTACCAAATAAAATTGCAAAAATAACAATCACAATAAAAGTGACTTGCCAATTTATCATCTCGATGAATTCATACGACACCATTCAGAATAACTGATCGATTTAATAAAGAAACAACATTCTAAGTTTAGATGCGGGTGTCCATTTTTTATATAAAAATAAACAATATAACCGCCTTCTCTGTTATTGAAACAATTAAAAGCATCACAAATCTAATACATTATTGAAAATCGTATTAATTTTTTTCTGTAACAATTTAAATTTGCAACCTGTTGAAGTAAAACTCAATTTACATCAAAATTATACAGTAAAATTTTTACCGTTAATTCAAAACCGAATTTCAGATGACTGTAAAACAACACGAATTACGTAAAAACAAAAGCATTTTAACAATCCTAGAAAATGCAATTAAAAATTAATCAAAAAAAATGATTTTATGAAACCAATAAAATTCTGATTTCAAGCAGATACCGCTATTAAAAATAAAAACGAACTAGGTAGGTATAAATTATGTGTAACTCCACATAAACTACAAATCAATGTAAATAAATATATTTCATTAAAAGTGATTCATAGTTTTGTCTTTTTGATTGTCAAACTAATATTTACATTAGATAATATCATGAAAAGTATATTCTTTTTACCAAAAATCTCCAATTAAATGTGCTGTCTACCTTTTTTTTTTAATTGAAAATTTAGTGAAACGAACAACAATGACGTGAGATTTCATCTAAAACTGAACGTAACTAATATCTTCAAATTAAATCAGATTACTCGAGATATCGACTTGATCCTTTTTTATTCGAATGCTACGCAATAAGCGCTGCTGTAAGTGATTTTATCTGGATTTGCGAAAATTCATTATTTTTATTGTAATACGACTACGGCATTGATACTTTATATTTGTCGGGCTAGAATTTTTATTAAGCGACAAACTTATTTATTCATCAAAAGAAATGTTCGCATTTGGCAAATTAAACAACCTATCAAAAACAATGTTTAACAAAGAGAAAATCATGAATTATGGATTCTCCTTGATTATTAGTTTTTTTAAATAAGAAATGTCTACAGTTAATACTTTATATTATTTCAGTAATTTATCTAAAACATACGAAACAATTGCCAAAATAGATAGGTATTATGAATAGTAGGTATATTGAAATAACTGTTAAATTATAGACTGAATGCGAAAATAAAATTTAGAATATAACATGTTAGCAATTTTTTGCTAGAAAATTTTAATTCGCGAAAAATGCTTATTAATAAACTTTAATTTTGAATACAATGCAAAATAATTTATACAGGATGATTGATTATACATGATTTATTCAACTAGCCGTGTTCTCCTACGCTTTCCGAACAAATAACCTAAGAAAAAATTTGTCTCCAAGGCTTAGTTTTCTCCTGCGGGCCTCTCAAATGTATAATATCTTTAAAATCGCGTATATTCAGTTAACAGCCACACAAATATTTTAATGAAATAATTCATTTATCAATAAATAAGCCGATTACAACATAAAATCACAATCAAATTATTATTTAAAGCTTTAATAAATTTTCCGAAAAAACTAACAAAAGCAATAAACTTTCAAGAAGCTTAATCTGACAATCGTGTTCATTCAAGCAAGTAAAACGGGTATTATGATGATGAAAACTAATTCCAACTTGTGTTTTTGCTGTTGTCGCCCAATGTGACAGTTATTGACTTTGAATTTTAAGCAGTTGTTGTAGTTTTTAATCAATAAAATAGTAATTTCAACGAGACTTTTTAACATACGAACACTATTTACTTAAAAATAACCTCCAAAATTATTATGTATTAATAACCGTTGATTGATGTAACGAATTAATAGTTTACTATGTTTATTTATTTTTCTTTTTTTGACTCGTGACCAAAAACTAAGCTTCGCAGACGAATTTTGTTCTTAGGTTATTCATTCAGAAATCATAGGAGAACACAACTGCTTCAAGTTTTAGTGGAAATTCTGGAACATCCGCCTGTACACTATTATTTATCAATCTAGTTTACATTACAGATTGTTTACAGACAAGAAAAGTTCCAACATCTACGATGTATTTCTCCACGTTCTCTGTTTGTCGAAACTGTCTGTTTATGTTTCAACAAAAAAAAACTAGAGCGCAGTTCAACGTTTTTGTTTAAAAATTAATCAATGAATAACCATAGCCTACATTTTTTATTAAATTTTCTTTAAAAATTCATCATTCGAGTCGCTGTATTACGTGTAGGTTAGTTAACGTTCACCGCATCAACGTAAAGTATAAAGGTCGTAATCACTTTACGACAAAAATAATAGAATTACGAAAGGCGAGATAAAATCCCTTGCAGCGCAGCTCTTATTTATTGGTTTTCAAATAAAAAAGCAGTCAAAGTCGACATCTTAATTCAATATTAAGATATTGCGGTGGGTTTTCTAAAGTTTTTATAAATAAAAAATTTGGAAAGTACCGATCAAAAATGGCCACCTACCTATTTGGCACAACAAATATTTAACACGAATATGTTACCTTAATTTTCATCTGTATTTAATTTATTTTATAAACGTTGTATCGTTTCCAGTAAAAGGGATACGTGTAGCTAACCTACGTTTAAATTTAATTTTGAAACGCCGAAGCAGATTACTATACCGGGTTCGTTCTCTATATTAGAGAAAGAAATATTTTATTCGACATTTTTGAGATGGTTCCTTCTTTTTTAGAATTGTCCATATACTTGTATTATGAAGTGCTAGCTACTGACTTTCTTGGGAATATAAAAAATAGTTAATTTAGGTAATATACTTTCGCCTGTCGCAATGTTTAGATAAGGTATAGAAAAGGGAAATAATAGGTACATAATTTTTGTATTATATAGAGAGTGGATGCACTATCTCCAGGTGCTTCGCCCCTTTTAGCTCTGCCGAGTTCTGCATCCACTTCTCCCTATAATATAAAAATTAATTATTATAGTGGATGAAAAAATAGGTACATATTACATAGGTAGGAAGGATCGAGGTAGGGCCGAGATTCCCCCGGAACAGGAAATAGGGAAACCAAGTGCTCGCGTGGGCAGGGTCGCTAGCCCTGAAGTAGATTTATCATTTGCCGAGATCGCAAAAGAACATCTACCCGTTACCGCAATTTTATTGAACTAAACGATAGTCAATTTTTGACATTTAATAATAATTTATTTTTAACTTTTAAAAATTATATATGTATATCCTGCAAATTATCGTCACCAACTTTCACACATGCTTCATTTCTGCATATAGATTTAAAAAAAATGCATAACACGACAAAGTAAGGACGGTTAAGAAAACGGCCGTGCCTTTTTTATAATTTCTATCGGGAACTAGAGGAATTTGTTTTCATATTCTGTTATCACAAATGTCTAATATAATCTCTCGTTAAACAAGAACGAGTTGTGACGGCATATTTATTAAAGCGCAACGTTTCCGAGTTTCAGTTTCGAATGAAAGCGTAGGACAATAATTCATTTTCATATCGCACACCTGCCGTTTAAAGCAGAAATTTGAATTGTTATAATTCGTTAAAGCCGTTATTTTGTCATTTTACTTCTAGTGCCAATCTGTTTACCAAGAGAGGGTGAAGACTTTACGGGACGAATGGCTACAGTCACGGGATGGGGTAGATTAAAATACGGCGGAGGCGTTCCATCAATTTTACAAGAAGTCCAAGTACCTATTATGGAAAACCAAGTGTGCCAGGAAATGTTTAGAACTGCAGGCCATTCCAAAGTAATCTTAGAATCATTTTTATGCGCAGGATACGCAAACGGTCAAAAAGATTCTTGTGAAGTGAGTAAACTGTTGACGTTACAGTAGATCATAAATAATTCTGTTGATCTTTCAACCAATCCTTTACGTCGTTCCTTGAAACCTTATCGGGAGGACAAGTAAACTTTTCGGACGTGCTTATTTAACTTTGGAAATAAAAAATAAAGTCAAGTTCGATTTATAAGCAGAACGTTATAATCGATACTCATTTTTTTAAGTTGCAGTTAAAGAATAAAGCAGACGATTTTTCTCTCTAGTTACCAGTAGCAATCAGAATATTAAATAAGCACTTGTAGTTAACTAACGGCGTTATATTTCGACACATTCAGCCGCCAGGCTTAAACTTTCAGCGCATCCCGTCCTCGTAAATCAATAAGTATACCTAATGTTTAGTATTTCGTTTTTGATTCCTTTAAACATCAATAATGGCCTGTAACGGCAATAATAACCAAACGTTATTTTGGCAACAATATAAGATATTTTAAACAGTTCGTGATATCGTTTCGCAAATATTTTTAGTTTCCTAAATTCGAATCGTTAAAACAAAAAATATGATATACAAAGAGATAAATTAACCGGATTTTTCGCAACAGAACGTTAAACACAAAGTTTGTGATTCAACAAACGATAGATAGTTATTATTAATTTTCCTAAAGCATTTTAAATTCCTTTTTTTATTTCTTGGGTTTTTGTTGTTTCTTTTGAGCATTACACCTACAGTTTTAGTAGTCCATTTCCACTAAATCCTATAAGTGAGGAAATCCACTCGCTCAACGTACAACCAAACAAATGAATTATTTATAACTTTTCCAACAAATAAGTAGGTATATGCTAAAGCAAAAGTTTTTACTTTTCTGTATTGATTTTTATCATTATAAATTAATTAATGTTATCATTATTTAAGTTATGTTACCTGGGAGGGGGGGGGGGGTTATTTTTGACCATTCGCTTACAAAACGTACATGCGAACAAATGTATTTGTTGTGACGTCATTTTCGCATGTACGTTTTGTAAGTAAATGGTCAAAAATAGCCCCCTTGTTGTACTGTGCCGAAAATAATCGTACTTAACGTATTAAAAAGATCAAGTTGTCTCATATTTGAAATAATATTGATGTGCCTAACTTACTTTGTTATTTTTAATGGGATAAAATAAGGGTATTTTTTTAATGCAGGGCGACTCTGGCGGTCCTTTAGTACTTCAACGTCCCGACGGAAGATACCAGCTAGCGGGAACGGTATCGCACGGAATTAAATGTGCAGCACCTTATTTACCAGGGGTGTACATGCGTACAGCTTATTACAAGCCATGGATCGAATCTATTACCGGTGTGCACTGACACAAGTGATGCAGTAATAAACTTCTAGTGCCGTTGTGATTATAAACTTTACCTGATAAATGAATGTTAAATTAATTGTATTGTATATTTTTGCTATGTATGTATGTGTATGTAGTTGTAAATTATTTATAAATAAACTTATTTATACATAAATAATTTAACTAATATAATACCTACATTGAAAAATCTCATAGGCAAGTAGATACTATATCGGAGAAAATATAAAAATAAATAAAAATTAAGAAGAAGTTAAAAATACAATGCAAATTTAGTAAAACTTCAATAGCCCAAAATAAACAAATTAATTAATACAGATACTTGCAGTAAACTACGTACGTATACTATGGGTGATTGCCTCGATATCGGCCAATTATCAATTATCCTGCGAGGTAGAAAAGGACTACGCATAAATATATGCAAATAGTGTTAATGAAATTTTACTAGGTATTCTAGTGTTGGAATTTATTAGTTACGCCCTTCATTGTAAAGTGACTGTAGAAAATTAAAAGGTCCATTTAGGTACCGTTAAGAGCCCAGCCAGGATGACCGTTGCAAACCAGGTGGTTCGGTTGTCTTGTATTGATCGTCATCATTGAAGAGTAGGCCACCGTGAGCTCTCTTACAACTAATAATAAGTTATGTACCTTCGTGTATGTAAAAAATAATAAAGGTATATATTGTTTCCGACGCCAGAGTCTATTTTAAATGTCAATCGCCGATCTTAATTCGGGTGTGTAGCCACCGCGATATTTCGCAACACTAAATACTAATACTAAAATGGTAAGTCCAAAAATTCCAGAAAAAAAACGAATAACTAATTAACGGTAAAAGTAATGTGAAAACTAAAAACAGTTTCAGAGGTTTGAAATCAGGCAGGGAAAATTATGTAGAATAGAAATTTTTGAGAAATCAAAGATAAAAATTTTTTTTCCCTCTTTGTAACCCCATCCGGGGTCATACTGTATATATAGCTGCATTTTACGTATACTAGTTGAACAATTTATTGTTAATAAAAAGTTTAAAAAGTTAAGGTGGCCGGTACTAGGGCAATCTCCCCTATAATAATTGCAAAATCTGTTAACGTAAATTAGAATTTTCTTTCAAATTATACGTAAGTGCTTAAGTACACGTATTACACATTTAAAATTCAGCACGTATTCTTCTTTGATGTAACACGGTGTGCCATACATACCTATTCAACCAAAATTTATTTTTTAGTACAAAGGAAAACTCGCCGTAATGATGCTTAAACCTTTTAACTTAAGCGTTACAGGTGTTATTAGGAGGGTTTACGTGCATTGTTTACGATGCTCGAAAGTTACCTACTTGAAGAATAGCAGCTAAAAAGGCAAAGTGACTTTTTGCATATGATTTTCAGTAGATTCGTATGAAATAAATAGTAGTTTTTTTCTATAACACTTTCAGTTTTTCACTTTTGGTGTCGATCACTTAATACGATAATAATACCAAGTGTATTACTTATTTATAAAATTAACCTAATTAAAATGCATGATCGAATTATTTCTAAATTGTATCTGAAAAGATTTAAAACAGTTTTCACTAATTAATGTTTAGGTACATATCTATATCCTTATATTTCTTTTAAATTTATAAATAATAATAAAATTATTAAATCTTACTGTTACTGTAACGTTATTAATCTACTTAAACGTTTACTTTACTAGCCGAAAAATTACATTGAAATTAAAAACCGATGTATGTACATAATACGGGGTGTTTTATTGAAGACGGACCAGCCGTCGCAGGACGACAGAATTCCTCAATACACATCGATTTAACCCCCATACATGTCAGGTGAAATTTGTAAGTTTAGAAGTTATTTAGGTTTTATGTATTTTTAGTTAAACTTCGGTTTTGCCCACAAATTTCGTCATTCTGGCTAAACTATTAGGAAAGAGTAAGAGCTATAGTATTACACGCTCAATAATGGACCTATTATCCTGAATAATATTTTTTTATTCTAACCAAAAGTGCGGCGACGAAAAATGACCTATTACAATTTTTATTACAGCAAAAATTATTCCTTAAAATTAATATTCATCTTAAAAATTTCTCTACTTTACTAGCAATCAACCATATCAATTTCATTAAGCTAATTTCATTGTGTGCCAAGTGAAAACGGCCAAAATTCCACTTTTCAATTTTAATCGAAAACATTTGAAAAACTAGATAAGTTGTTATGTATGTCATTAGCACTTGCAGTGCAGATAATAGGTGTATTAATTTTATTCCAGTTTGTTTTACTTGAATTATAATGTTTAATTGTAAGAAAATTTTTAAAAAACTATTCCTTTAATAAAGCTAGAGTAAGGCCTGTTTCAGACGAGGATACGCGTATGCGATTCCGGTATGCGATTCACGTATCGCGTACAAAATTCTCTGCGATACTTTTCCAATTAGGCTTTTTCTCGCCAGTTCTTGTAGTTAGACAGAAACGGTAGTATACAGCGGTTCGTTGTTTATAGAGAGTGCTCGAAACTCCACAAAATGACTTTCGAGGGGCAGTCGGGGTTACAAGATGACACCTCGACAAATCGAAAGGGTGTATTTATTTATTTAAAAAGCCAAAAGCCGTCAAAAATCGTCCAGTTAATAAGGGCACTATCTTCACCGAAAGAGTTATTCAGCGTACGTATAGAAGGAAACGTGAACTTTCTTTTGCCGTAAAAGTCGTAATTGGTTTTGTGGAATTAATAGTTTAAAAATTTTTGAAAAAACGCAAAATACGCGGGCTCTTATGGAGAAAAATAACTTTCGGGGTAGATATCTAAGTTCGAACAGCTAAAAAGTTCACTTCAATTTCGCGTTTTTGACCGTTTATACTGTCATAACTACAAAATAGTACGACATATCGAAAAATTTTATTCTTTAAAAAAGTTTGGTTCGTCCTTGTAGCATCCGACGATAGAAGAATTATATTTTTGTAGGGCTTCATAATTAAGATAAATAATTAAAAGTGAAAACATGCGAAAATTACATTTTCGAGAGTCGCATTCTCAACTGGTTGCAGTATATCTCCCATCTCATTTTTTCCCGTAGCTCCCTCTCATTCTATACGTAATTCTAAAATAAGCCAACATACTATTATTACCCATCAACTGTCACACATGTAGGTAAACATAAATTACCGGAGATTTAATAGCGCGTACGGCAAATTACCCAGCGTAAACTAATCTCGCAAGTAGCCAATCGGTGAGCACGTTTTTTAGGTGGAAATTTTAATTTACTCCTCCTAATTAAGAAACAGAGTATAGCATGTTGTATGTTTCTAAAGAAACAGAGTATAGCATTTTGCTGTCGCTTGGCGGCCGACGTTCACGAGATACTCAAATTTAGTATGCGACGCTGTAAGAAGCGAGTATCGCTGTCTGAAAGATCCCATATATTGTAATGTTAGTTCTGTATCCATCACACACAAAGAGTTTTCGTATTTTCCGACTGACACCGATCCTACAGTCGACGAGGTCCGAACTGTCGTGATTTTAGAAGTCTGTATGCGATACTGTATGAAGGCTGTATCAAGCGTCTGAAAGCTTACATTTACTATAATGTTAATTCTGTATCGAGCAGACGAAAATCGCATACGCGTATCGTCCGTCTGAAACCAGCCTTAATAACACTAACCGATAGTATTGGGTTACGATCGTAAAAAGCTAAAGCTAAGCAAAAAATAGCTAAGTTTAGCTAAAAATACATAAAACCTAAATAACTTCTAAACTAACAAATTTCGTCGAACATGTACGGGGGTTGAATCGATGCGTATTGAGATCTTCTATCGCCCTGCGACGGCTGGTCCGTCCTCGATAAAACGCCCTATATACATACATACCTGCATACAAAGACAAGTAAGTACGAAAAATTACTGAAAACCTGGTAAAAATTTCAAATCAATACTATTTACAATTACTCGCGAATAATGAAAATAACAACACCTAAATTTTCGATCTTTAAGTTCGATACACCCCTCCTTTATTTTAAAAATAGATAGTGTTATTAATCGAAAAGTAAAGTTATTGCGAACCGTTTTCGTACGGCTTTTAAACGTTTCTCTATTTTGTCTTTCTATGTGTATATAAGTTCCATTTTTTCTCCTAGATTTATCGAGTTTTCAATTAAGTAGTAACTATATTCAAAACGGAATAAGTACTAGGTGGTAAAATTATCAGGCGCAAATGAGATTTTCCGTACCGTGTAATTTAGAATCTATACTAACCGGTGACAAAAACAACTAGCAAAGCACTTACTCAGGTGTAAAATCCACAATGCTTGATATGTTTAGAAAAATATTTACGTAAAATATTTGTTATTCAGTATAAAACTCGTTTGTTGACGATTTAAAACTAGCGATCAATACTTTAAAATGTTACCTAGCTTCTAAGTAAAACCAATTTAAAAATAAATTGACCTATCTCACAACAATTAAAATAATAAAAATCTCAAGGTTGTTCGGAAACCAATACCGGAAAACCAACGCATATCACTCCAGTCCTCGACACCCACAGAAGAAGAGGTTTTAATTGGTAAAACAATTATTTGTTTTTACGATTATATTTTTAAACTAATAATTCATCGATATATTTATGATAAAACAGAGAAAATGCGCAATAAAAAATATATTTATCATTATTAAAGTTACTCCATATACACTTCTCTTAATGAAATACAGTATAATATAAAGAGAAAATACGTTTGCTTTTATTATCGACGATTATGTCGATCATTGGTAAAGGTCATATATACGGAACCAGTGATCGAAACCCCTCCGAGAATCCGTGGAATTTTCACAGAAATTAAAACTTATATTTTCGAGTTAAACGATGTCAAACGCACTTGTATAAATAAGCCATGTTTGAAAAAAAACTCCGCAACCGAATATCGCAAAAAGTGGCAGATGTAATCGGCAAACATCTTAACCCCCCCCCCGCCCCCAAGGTTAAAATTATAACACTTCAATCATCGGGAATATTATTAAATTTGCATAATAGTAGGATCATGCCGAGAACTACTGCTTTTACCTTCTTGTGTTAGATTTCTAATGTAGTATTATTTTACAAAACTTTTAATTTCGTTTTTAACTACCTATCGAATAAAAATAGATTCAAACGGGAGACGTTTTACTTTAATTTTTCTTTAATTTTAAAATACCTACTCAACTAAAACGTGTTATTATCTTATCTATTTAGAATATTTTCTGTAACGTTAACAATATTATCCCTTCTTTTTTACATAATGAACTGTTAGAGAGTTTTTTTATCTGAATGTCTTTGTTCTTTCAATTTTCAATGTGCCGTCACAATTTTCCATCGTTAGAACTTCGTTTATATTTAAATAGGGTGTACCGCGAAAAGGTGCGGTTGGTTATTATTTGATAGAGGAATTCCATGACTATTATGATACCTCTTTTACGCTTTATATAAAATAGGTACCTAAAAATGATTTGATCGTCCAATAAATTAAAACTGTATGAACAAATAAAATTTCTTATTTTTTTAAAAATAAATCATTGCAGTGGTGTGTTGACGCACGGTAACGTGTTTTTTTAGGAAATTTAATTTAGAAATTTAGAATTCGAAACCTTATTATAAATATTTCAGCGAAGGGCTGCCTTTTAATCGCAACAATTTTAAATAATAATTGAATCAATATACCAATGCGAATGAGCGCAAACGCAACGCATGCAAGCATATACCTAAAAATGAATGGATCCAGATCATACATAATTTGAATTTTAAATAAATAGAATTGGTTAAGCAGTAAGGTCGTAAGTTCGTTCTATATCCAAATTTTGTCGCACGCCATTTTCATGCAATCCAAAAATTCAGTAAAAAATCTTTTTAAATAAACGAATTAATAAACTTATTATCATTTGATGCATTTTGTGTTATTACATGATATCCGACCATTTGAACGCAAGAATTGTTCGCCATTTTTGAGGCATTTCTGTTCAAATACATTCCAGTGTCGTTCATTATTATTTATTAGTATTGGTGTTATTCAATAAAATAAATCATTTAAACATTTAAGCAGGTATTAAGATCTTCGTGTTTCATACTGAATTTTTTAATTTTAACAATCAAAAATTTGAATTTTACCTTTTTCATGTGTAAAAAAATTAATAAGTAGATAAACGAAGAGATAAAATGAACCAAAATAACGACACAAAGCACTGCATTAGAAACAACATCAAAAAGAATTAAAATAGCACATTTTCCTATTTTCCTGAATTTCGTTAATTTGCTATTTTTAAATTTAACTATTAAAACCAAAAAAGAAAGTTTTATGAAATAGCTGAAAGCTATTTAAAGCAACTAAGCTGTTAAAGCAGTTTAGATGAAATTTCTATTTTAATATTAAGTAAACGTTAGTTGTTGTATACAGTCAACAGAAATTCAGATTTAATTAAGATTATATTAAGTTTATTATTAAGTTTAAGTTTTTATTTTAAAAAGTTTCTATGCTTTGATTTTCGAATTATAATAGATACGTAAATTACGAAAGTATATATATACGTACGTATACATGTTTTATTTACTACACATATTTATGTTAAGTATTATCAGTCCCACATAAATGGTTACGAACCATGATAGAAAAGTTTGCGATCGCAATTAAACCTGACTTAAACTAGTAGGTATTTACGATAAAACTAATTATGGCTTTTTAAATAAATATCATATAGTTACACTTTTTTATATTCCAGCAAATATTCATAGGTAACTATGTAGGTACATATATTCAGATGTATTTGCATACCGACTACCTATTAAAAACATTGATCTGCCACGAAAAAATTACAGCACAGGCAACAGGTAAGATTTATTAGTCGACCTTTTGAAATTACGTCCGCATTTAATATACCGAAGAATTTTTAGTTAGTTTTTATTTAACTAACTATTAATTTTCTGCATAAATTTCTATTTCAATATTAAGTAAATGTTAGTTCTTGTATACAGTCAACAGAAATTCAGATTTAATTTAATTAAACCACTTTTGTAATCTTCAAGGGATCAAACACTTCAACTTAGTTTGTAAAATAAACTTGGGCTTGGAGATACGTTATACAGATTCATCGTTAATACCTACAAATAGGTATATTAATAAGAAATTAAAACGATGGGCGCAACACTGTACTAAATAAGTACATAAAATACAAAGCCTAGACTCGTAAGATAACTGCGACTGTTAACAAATAGGGACAACATTGCTAAAAAATTTAACTACAAATACACGTTTTACGTTTTGATAAAAAACAAAATTAATTTCACAAGTGTAAACAAAAATTTAAGTTGTCTTATTCAATATCCAGTTATCATAAATTCTAGAGGTCGTATTCAGTGAATAACTTTGGTTATATCTAGGTTCAATCGTGCATATTTCGTTTAACGTGTGACTAAATTTAATCCTGGCCCTGAACATGGTTCTAATAGTTTTATAACCCTAAAATTTCCATTTCGTTAATTACCAGGATTACTAAGACCAATTTTCTAAACGTTGTTTAAACATTCTTACTAATAAGTAATAACTGTAAGTAAAACAATTCTGATTTTTCGATTCTGAAAAATATTTATTATTTTCCAAGCTTTCGGATAAATAAAATAAAGCTCAAACAATTCTAATTGTGACAGTCTTCTCTTTCTAACGTACAAAGAAAACACAAGCGAAAAATACATTATTTTAATATTCGACTTTTATTTAGGTAACTTGGTTTTTAACTCCTTAAAAAGAGGACGCCATTGCCTGAGACGCAGCAGATGTATCCATAAAATAACATTTTTAGTAAATCTATAGTAACAGCCTCACGATTTGATCGTAAACATTTTATTATAGTTATGACTTCATTCAAAACTTCCCGTGTATACAAAATGTATAGAAAAATATAAAAAGTTGCATAATATATTCTTATATACCAACCAGTCGGGCCTTGCGGCCTCCGGCCGCCGCGTCCCTCCTTTGACTCGCTCCGCGAGTCTAAGAGTCGCTGCGCGACAATGGGTCGCTGCGCGACAATGGGTCGCTGCGCGACAATGGGTCGCTGCGCGACAATAGGTCGCTGCGCGACAATGGGTCGCTGCGCGACAATGGGTCGCTACGCGACAATGGGTCGCTACGCGACAATGGTCGCTGCGCGACAATGGTCGCTACGCGACGATGGGCCGCTGCGCGACGTTGGTTTCGCTAACCGAACTATTACGGTTACCGGCGGTCGTTTTCAAAGTCGGTCGTCGCGAACCTACCCATCTTTTTTTTTCATCAAAGAAATCGCTATCGCTTTTAACGTTATCTAGTAGGACCTTGGCTTCGACAATAGCGAAGTGAACTTTTTGCGTCGGCCCTTTAGAATCTTACAAATTCTCGCAGCACACTTTCGGGTAACATCTAAATGCCCCACATATATATTTTGGTCACGTTTGGTAGATAAACAGCGACATGGCAGATCATCTTGCGTCCGCCATTTTGAATTTGTGAAATTGCTTCGGCAACTTTTTAGGTATCGCTAATGAGACTCGTGAATCGATTTGAGACGAAATCGTTATCAAAGGGCGTTAACCCGGGAGGTTATTTTGTAGTTGCCTGCCTCTTAATGCGTCTACACTCTGTACTCGATAAACACCCCGTATATAGCAGTAAATCGTATTAAGCGTATTAATAAATTTTTGTCAGCTTTATTGTAAAAGGTTCTACCGAAAACGAACAATCTTTTACCTTTCCCATAAAGACGAAGCAAAAAAAGCGTCGCGACGCCTTTATTTACCGCACGGTAGTCTAAAAGGGATGTTAGCCTAACGTAAAAATTTAAATGCGTGTCTATTAAAACAATTGGTGAAACACGATGCATTGTTATTCGAAACGTGTTTCGAACGAACTATGGACGATGTTGATGACGGGACGCATACAAACTGTACATTTTCGGATGGACCATTTCACGTACTACAAAAAAGACCATTACGATTTTATTTCCATCTCGTACCCCGTTCTAGACATAGTGGCGTAAAGTACAGAAACTTTAAGATTTTTTACATTGGGAGTCCCCGCGGGCAAAATAACGCGACCTCCACCACTGTCGTAGATGTTTTTTCATCCCTTTATCGTCCCGGACACATTCCAGAAACCGGCATTCGCCCATCCCTATTTTCAAAAATTTTAGAAAAACGGAGACCGAATCTGAAATCAACATCTCCCCTCGCAGTCCGACGCAGGTAATTCCTATGATCTGCCGTCGCGTGTTATCTTACAGGCTCTTATGGAACGAAAATAACCGCCGTGAGTCTGTCTGCCCGTCGATTTTATGGAAACGGCCAAAGTCGGAAATTTCGCGATTTTTTGCCGGAAATCGAAAAAGGGGCACTCGAGAACCTATCTACGTCGAAAATTTCCATCCCCGCAATTTTCCAACTACCCTAAAAAAATTCTGGAATTTTCGACGCGACACGCAATTTGCACATAAACGCGTTCATAAAAGACGCCCCGAGCGTCCCACGGACGCCGCCGCCGTCGCGATCTGTTTGGAAAAGTTACGGGAAGACGACGCCATAAGCGAAACAACCCTTAACCGACGCGTCCGAAAGATAAACAAAAAACTGGAAGTAATGTCAAAATCGTCGAATCTCCCTTTAACCGTTCGGAAGGCGACGCCGACGTCGAAGCGCCACAATTTATAAATCGACAGATGCAACCACTAACGGCCTACAAAAAAGGCCGTAACAATTTAATTTCCATCTCGCACCCCGTTCGAGTTATAGAGGCGTAAAAAATAAGAAACGTTGCAATTTTTTACATTTTGAGTCTCCGCGAGCAAAATAACGCGACCTCCGCCGCTGCCGTAGATGTTATTTCATCCTTTTGTCTTCCCGGACACTTTCCAGAAAACGCCATTCGTCCATCTCCTTTTTCGACGATTTTGGAAAAACGAACCCGAATCTGAAATCTATATCTCCCCTCCCAGTTCAACGCACGTATTATCTACCATCGCGTGTTATCTCATAGGCTCTTATGGAGGCAAAATAATCGCCGTGCGTCTGCCCGTCGATTTTATTGAAACGGCCAAAGTCGGAAATTTCGCGATTTTTTGCCGGAAATCGAAAAATGGGCACTCGAGAACGTATCTACGGCGAAACATTCCACCCCCGCAATTTTCCAACTACCCTAAAAAAATTCTGGAATTTTCGGCGCGACACGCACTTTTGCAAATAATCGCATTCATAAACGACTCCCCGAACGTCCCACGGACGCCGCCGCCGTCGCGGTCTGTTTGGAAAAGTTACGGGAAGACGACGCCATAAGCAAAACAACCCTTAACCGACGGGTCCGAAAGAAAAACAAAAAACTGGAAGTAAATGTCAAAATCGTCGAATCTCCCATTAACCGTTCGGAAGGCGACGCCAACGTCGTAGTGCCACAATTTATAAATCGACAGATGCAACCACTAACGGCCTACAAAAAAGACCATTACGATTTTATTTCCATCTCGCACCCCGTTCGAGTTATAGAGGCGTAAAATGCAGAAACTTTAAGATTTTTTACATTTCGAGTCCCTGCGGGCAAAATAACACGACCTCCGCCACTGTCGTAGATGTTTTTTCATCCCTATATCGTCCCGGACACTTTCCAGAAATCGCCATTCGTCCATCTCCTTTTTCGACAATTTTAGAAAAACGGACTCCGAATCTGAAATCTACATCTCCCCTCGCAGTCCGACGCAGGTAATTCCTATGATCTGCCGTCGCGTGTTATCTTATAGGCTCTTATGGAGCGAAAATAATCGCCGTGCATCAGCCCGTCGATTTTGGTAAAACGGAAAAAGTTGGAAATTTCGCGATTTTATGACGGACAACGAAAAAAGGGCACTCGAGAACCTACTTACGCCGAAAATTTCCATAATCGCAATTTTCTAAATATCCTAAAAAAATTCTGGAATTTTCAGCGCGTGCCCTTTTCGACACAAAAACCGCTACAGTTGACGTCTAAAGCGTCGTACAAACATCATCGACGTCGCCATCTGTTCGTGAAAATCGCGGGAATACGATGTCCTAAACGAAAAGATCCTAGATTATTCTAGATTTACAAAAAAAAACTGCAAGGAAATGGCAAAATCGTTGTTTCCTTTTTAAGCGCTTATGCGACGACGACGATGCACGTCGTAGCGCCAAGAATTATAAATCGGTAGATAGAGCAATCGATGTCCATCAAAAACGGCTCGTGAGATTTTTTTTTTCTATGGAAATCTTTCACGAATTATAAGGGTCGTAAAATACCAAAATGTTACAGTTTGCAACGTTCGAAACACATTTCGAACGAATTATGAATGACGTCGATGTCGCGACGCATACAAACTATACATTTTCGGATGGACCATTTCACGTACTACAAAAAAGGGCGTAACAATTTTATCTCCATTTTGCACCCCGTTCGAATTAAAAGGGCGTAAAATACATAAACTTTACAATTTTTTACACTGCGAGTCCCCGCGGGCAAAATAACACGACCTCCGCCACTGTCGTAGATGTTTTTTCATCCCTTTATTTTTTCATCCCTTTTTTCACACTTTCCAAAAAACGCCATTCGTCCATCTCCTTTTTCAAAAATTTTAGAAAAACTGCCCCGAATCTGAAACTCACATCTCCCCTCGCAGTCCGACGCACGTAATTCCTATGATCTACCGTCGCGTGTTATCTTACAGGCTCTTATGGAGCGAAAATAATCGCCGTGCATCCGCCCGTCGATTTTATCGAAACGGCCAAAGTCGGGAATATCGCGATTTTTTGCCGGAAATCGAAAAAGGGGCACTCGAGAACCTACTTGCGCCAAAAATTTCCACCCCCGCAAATTTCCAACTACCCCAAAAAAATTCCGGAATTTTCGGCGCGTCCCGCGCTTTTGCACATAAAAACGTTCATAATCGCCGCCCCGAGCGTCCTACCGATGCCCATGTCGTCGCCATCTGTTCGCAAAACTTCCGGGAAGACGACGCCATAAGTGAAACATCCCTTTTCCGACGCGTCCGAAAGTTACACAGAAAACATGAACAAAATGGCAAAATCGTCATATCATCCTTTCGGCGATCGGATGGCGACGCCGATGTCGTAGCGCCACAATTTATAAATCGACAGATGCAACCACTAACGGCCTACAAAAAAGAACGTTACGTTTTTATTCCCATCTCGCACCCCGTTCGAGTTATAGAGGCGTAATATAGAGAAACGTTTCAATTTTTTACATTTCGAGTCCCCACGGGCAAAATAACGCGACCTCCGCCACTGTCGTAGAAGTGTTTTCATCCCTTTATCATCCCGGACACTTTCCAGGAAGCGGCATTCGCCCATGTCTTTTTTCAATAATTTTAGATAGACACAGCCCGAATCTGAAATCTATATCTCTCCTCGCAGTCCGACGCAGGTAATTCCTATGATCTGCCGTCGCGTGTTATCTTACAGGCTCTTATGGAGCGAAAATAATCGCCGTGCATTAGCCCGTCGATTTTGGCGAAACGGCCAAAGTCGGAAATTTCGCGATTTTTTGCCGGAAATCGAAAAAAGGGCACTCGAGAACCTACCTTCGACGAAAATTTCCACCCCCGCAAATTTCCAACTACCCTAAAAAAATTCTGAAATTTTCGACGCGTCCCGCACTTTTGCACATAAACGCGTTCACGAACGCCGCCCCGAGCGTCCCACGGACGCCGCCGCCGTCGAGATCTGTTCGCAAACCTCACGGGCAGACGACATCTTAAGCGAAACAACCCCTAACCGACGCGTCCGAAAGTTACACAAAAAACTGGAAGAAAATGTTAAAATCGTCGTATCTCCCTTTAACCGTTCGGAAGACGACGCCGACGTCGCAGCGCCACAATTTGTAAATCGACAGATGCAACCACTAACGGTCTACAAAAAAGACCCTTACGATTTTATTCCCATCTCGCACCCCGTTCGAGTTATAGAGGCGTAAAATACAGAAACTTTACGATTTTTTACATTTCGAGTCCCCGCGGGCAAAATAACGCGACCTCCGCCACTGTCGTAGATGTTTTTTCATCCCTTTATCGTCCCGGACACTTTCCAGAAAACGGCATTCGCCCATCTCTTTTTTCAAAAATTTTAGAAAAACTGACCCCGAATCTGAAACTCACATCTCCCCTCGCAGTCCGACGCACGTAATTCCTATGATCTGCCGTCGCGTGTTATCTTACAGGCTCTTATGGAGCGAAAATAATCGCCGTGCATCAGCCCGTCGATTTTGGCGAAACGGCCAAAGTCCGAAATTTGGCGATTTTATGCGGAAAACGAAAAAAGGGCACTCGAGAACCTACTCGCGCCGAAAATTTCCACGCCCGCAATTTTCCAACTACCCTAAAAAAATTCTGGAATTTTCGACGCGACACCCGCTTTTGCACATAAAAGCGTTCATAAACGACGCCCCGAGCGTCCCACGGTCGCCGCCGCCGTCGCGATCTGTTTTTAAAAGTTACGGGAAGACGACACCATAAGCGAAACAACCCTTAACCGACGCGTCCGAAAGAAAAGCAAAAAACTGGAAGTAAATGTCAAAATCTTCGAATCTTCCTTTAACCGTTCGGAAGACGACGCCGACGTCGTAGCGCCACAATTTATAAATCGACAGATGCAACCACTAACGGCCTACAAAAAAGACCCTTACGATTTTATTCCCATCTCGCACCCCGTTCGAGTTATAGAGGCGTAAAATACAGAAACTTTACGATTTTTTACATTTCGAGTCCCCGCGGGCAAAATAACGCGACCTCCGCCACTGTCGTAGATGTTTTTTCATCCCTATATCGTCCCGGACACTTTCCAGGAAGCGGCATTCGCCCATGTCTTTTTTCAAAAAATTTAGATAAACGGAGCTCGAATCTGAAATCTATATCGCACCTCGCAGTCCGACGCACGTAATTCCTATGATCTGCCGTCGCGTGTTATCTTACAGGCTCTTATGGAGCGAAAATAATCGCCGTGCATCAGCCCGTCGTTTTTGGCGAAACGGCCAAAGTCGGGAATATCGCGATTTTATGCCGGAAAACGAAAAAGGGGCACTCGAGAACGTACCTTCGACGAAAATTTCCACCCCCGCAAATTTACAACTACCCCAAAAAAATTCCGGAATTTTCGGCGCGTCCCGCACTTTTGCTCATAAAAACGTTCATAATCGCCGCCCCGAGCGTCCCACGGACGCCGCCGACGTCGCAACGGGTTCGTAAGATTACGGGGGAAAAGATGCGGAGCACGGCCCCCGAATCGTGGTCGAATCCAGAAGCCCACCGTCGAACTTTGGCCGACCGCAAAGTCGACGCTTCGCATTTCGAACGCTCCCGCTCCCGACGCCTCGCCGACGCCGTCCCCGCGACGCTCGCGTCGAACGCCCCCGCCCTCGGGCAACGCGCCCCGGCGATTTCGTTCGCACGCCACCTCGGGCTTTCGAGTTTCGAATTTTCGAATGTCGAAAAATCGCCAAAATCGGGGTTATCGGCAACGCGCGCCGCCGCCTTTCGTCGCAGACGCCGCCCGCCGCCTCCCTCGGATGGCGGCGAGTTTCCCGCGTCCAGCGCCCCCGGCCTCGCCCCCCTGCGACCCTCCCGTCTCGCGCCTAATCGGGCCCGAACGGCCGAAAGTGCGAAATCGGCAATTTTTCCCGTTCGTCGGTTCCGCGCCTCGTCGCGGGAAATTTTTTTTTTCGCAAAGTCCAAACGACCGACGAAAACGCGTTCGGGCGCAATCGAGAGCCCGATAAACGGCCGTTTTAGTGCCGCGGTCGCCGATCCAAAATACCGTTCGAGAGCGGAGCAAAACGGCCTCAAACTCGAAAAACGTCTCCGTTTCGCGCGTCTGACGATGCCGCGGCCGCGCCGCCTTCAAAATTGCAGACCAAAATTCGATTTCCTACGGCAAAATAAACGGGGAATTCGAGGACCTAGTCGTCGTCGATGCCAATTTGTCGCTCGTGTCGGAAAAAAAATTCCAAAAGTCGAACGCCGAAAAACGGGAATTTTTAATCCGCCGCCGCGCCGCCGCCTCCAGGCGTAGACTTGCGTTTTCCATCGCAAAAGACGCGCCCCGACTTGCTCCACGTTACGCACCCGGTCCGCTTCCCCGCGGCCCCGAAACCCGAAAGTTATTGGTCAAAAACGGGGGAAAAAATCGTCGATTTTTGCGAAAATCGGCGTCGCGACGTCGACGCCGCTTCCCGCACCGATCCTCACGCTGCGCGCGGTGCCTCGGCCCGTTCCACGGCACCTGTCCGAAAACGGGCGCCCGCCGCCTCCCGTAGACGGTCCCAAAAAATTGCCGACGTTTTTCGAGGTAATTTCGACCCACTTTTCCGTTCACCGCGACCGCCGCCGCGACGTCGGCGACTTCTCCCGGTAGGCGAGGACGCCCGGCGTCGGGTCGCTTCCGACGCCGCGTTTCGCGTCCCCGCAAAGTCGCCCGTCCGCAACTTACGGCCCTTTGAACTTTTAGATTTTGGAAGGCGAAAAACGTACCGGGCCGCGCCGCCGCCGCCGCGACGCCGACGTCGGATTCGGCCCGGCAGTTCGAAGCGGCCGTCGTCGGCCCTCGACTCGCGGCAATCGGCGTATTTTTGGCGGGCGCCGTTTTCGCAAAAAAAAATCCGAAAGCTCGAAAAACGCGGGTAAAATCGGGTTTTTCGCTCGCCGCGCCGCCCCCGGGCGTCGCGCGGACCCGCGCTTCGGATACCGCATCCCGGACGTCCCCGCGCACCCTCCGCCGCGACCGCGCCGCCCCCCCCGCCGAGCGTCGCGAAACAGCGAGCGAAAAACCTTCAGCGGACCTACTTTAGCGGGCACTGCGGCGCGGAGCGTCGCGACGCAGAATTTTCGCAAGGTGCGGGAGAAAGGGCGTCCCGCGCCGCGTCGGACGGCGTTTAGCGCGTCAGAAATTTCTTTTCCGTTTTCGAGTTACGGGCGTTTAAAGTTTCGACGACGCCGCGCCGCCCCGCGCTCCGGGCGAAATAACTTTCCCGAGCGTCGAGCCATCGGATCGCGCGCGGCGGCGTCGGAAAGCCGACGAAATTCCGCACAATCTGAGCCGTGGGTTTTTCGATATCGGTCTCGGTTCGGCCGCAAAAAATTCCCAAACCCGCGAAGCGACACGAATCTCGCCGCCGCCGCTCGCCCGCCGCCCCCGTCCGATTCTCCCTATTTTTCCTATATGCGCCGATTTTTTTGACGATTTTACAAACAAACCCCGTCCTCCTGCGACCCCTACTTTTCTCAAAAATAAGCTTTAAGCACGTTTTCGCTTAAAAGTTTCTTATATGTGAAAAACTGAACAAGTGTTAAATAACAATTTCATAAGTTAATGAAAACTTATAATTTATTGTTGTAGTATAAAAAAAAGTTATATCGGTGCGTTTATAAAATTAAATGCAGCTGAGATGTTTTAAACACAATAAAATAAATGTTTCCATATTAAGTTGTTTATAATAATTGTAATAAAAAGGACGCGTATTATTTAATTCTTAAAATAATCTTTTAGCAACGATTCCTTACAGTATAAGGAACTTAATGAATGTTATTTCGAGCTTTAAGAAGCTTTCCTACTAGGCTAACCCAGCCGCCTACGACCCTAGCACGATTTTCCGCCGAGCTTTTCCGATTTCCAGCGACTACGCAGCATATAAGCTCAAATTATATTCCGTATAGATCGTTGAAACTGCAGTAGTGTTCTGGGGCTATTCTGAAATCCTTGAAATAAGAACGAAAAATTTCTACATTGAAAATTAAATTCGGTTATATAATTATTTATTTTTACTGGACTTTTCTAGGTAAGTTATTTTATAAATTTTTAATAAACATATAGATATAATATACAGTGTAAATGGTTTTCGTTATGTAACAAGTTACCTCGTTTTAACTATGACTCTTAGCACTTTTCGCGCTTTTTCTTTGTTGCGCTCTATTATATTTAATTCTATATTATATATTTTTAAATGCGAATCAAACTATTATTTATAAAGTAATTAAATATTTATCTTATGTTAAGTAATACAATCTCAGTCAATTTATTTTTAGTATTTTGAACTTAAAAAAAAAAACTTTACGGAATGTTTTATGGAAACTAAAATATCTTTTGCTCAAGTTTTTAGTTATAAGTTTTTATCGAGCTTTATTCTGATCTCTATGAAAATAAAAACTTTTATTTGATAGCTCAAGGAAGATGAGCCGAACATCGTATTTGAATTTTAACAAGTTTTATAAAATATATATTTTTTAAATTGAGTTTTAGATTTTAAAAGTTGCCTTTTTTGTTGTTTAACGAATTTTTAAATCGTTACCATATTTTAAGAATGCCACAAATAATAGGTAACACAATAAATAAAGAATCTGATGTGTATACCTAATTATAAAATTGAAATATCTCCCAAGACGTAAAAATGCTACTTTAGAAATCGCAACGAAAATATTATAAGTATTATTCGCGAACGATCGTAATTTATTTAATTCCATTCGAAGAAAAAATTAAAGTAATTTTAAGATATAATCAACGGCGTGACGCTTGCACCTTAGGCGATCGAGTAAAAATTTCACAAATTAAAATTGTAAAAATGATTGAAATATGTAACTTGACACGTGCAATACAGTGTTTTATAACCTTTTTGTAAAAAAAAACAAAATAAGTAAATAATGAAACCAAAAGTTATTGATGAATCTAAGCTTCGCTCCCCTACAAAATTTTCTGCGAACATCGTTGAATATAATTGCTAGAATTTGTAATTTTAGACAATAGAAAGGGCAGAACTGGTTTTATACGGTAGATAATTATTACTTATCAATTTTGTGGAAATCAGATAATATCCAAGTTTTCCAAATAAAATTTCCGTACTCGTTCTAGTATTATAACGGCGTAATTACTACGTGTATTAAATTAAACCAATTAATTTAATTATTACTTAAACAATTCATGTAGTCTCAAATTGGTTTTAATATAGATACTACCTACTTACAAAATTTAACAATACTAAATAAATTTAATTTTGAAAATCTATATAAGTACCCTATTAATTTCATTAAAGTATATATGATTCAGAGTAAATCTGCAAATAAAACTTTACCTGATTTAAAGAACAGATTTGGGGAGCGTTTTTCCAAAAACGGCCATGTCCAAAACGTACGACACGCGAATCGGTTTTACGCCGGTTTTCGTATCTTGATAAACTTTTAAACATATAATAGTAATATTATTTTTAAGTTGACCAAGATGCGAAAACCGGTCTTAATTCAATTTTTATAATTTTTGGTTAATACATTTTTTTGAAAAAACGCTCCTCATTTGTTCTGCTATACAATCACAAATTACCAAATATCTTTCAACCATCGACTAACTAATAAACTTCATTCTATATTATATATGTATACAATAGTACTTAATATCTATGCATTTATGTACTTGCATGTTAATGCTTAATAAGCATATTTTTTTCGTTGCAATATTGTATTATCTACTATAATTAAAATTTCACAGAACTTAATCCCCCTTTTTACTGAATATTCGCAAATTTGACATTCGCGAGTATTTCCTGGAACGTAACCCCGCGAATGTTAGGAGATTACTGTATTTTGAAAAAATAAATTTCACAACATTAACATAAATTTATTAAATATAACCCTTAAATTCTCATACAGTATTGTCAAATAGTAGGTACATATTTAATAAGTAACATTGTAATTTGATATATCTACTTGATCTAAATCAGTGTTTCTCTGTCCTTTGTGTTTTTGTTTTACCAAGTAGGTCAATCGAAAAAACTTTTGTTATCTAAAATATTGTTATAAGTTTCTAAAGGAAACTCATCAAACAATAAACGTATTTTACATAATAACCTAGGTAGGGACCCGAATAACAATAAAAACCTACTCAAATACAAGACCGACTTCAGAAAATGTACGCCACAAATGTTTTCTTTTAATGAAAAAATTCAGATTTAGGTATCGTTCGGTACAAAATAAAAATAATAAATAGTAGGTACCTATAAAATATTTAAGTAGCACAATTTTTCTTATTGTTAGAAAAACAGCTTCGAATCAAAACAATACAAAGATAAAACAAAAGAGCAATCAAAAATGTTATTTTTCTATTTGTTCAATCGCCTTTGAGTACTCGACCTTTTTCCTGCCTAATACAAGTTTGATTAAAAGAAAATATAAGAATGCGCAATTTGACGATTACAATTATATACGTGATATGTTAATAAAAATATCAGATTTATCAAAATCGATTGATTGTAATTATAGGTAGATAATTTAACTCATCAATACATAGGTTATAATGCTCGATATTAAGCATATTTATGCATTATTATAACCTCCGACAATCATAGTCTTGTATGATCACTGTATAATACATTACATAGATGCAACATTCGATTCTTGCAGAAGATTTTACAAAATAGTTTCATTCAAAGAAATTGCGGAATATAATATGTTACATGCATTATGATTCAAACCCCTACTAGAAAGTGCTTTCTCAAATTTAAATTATTTACCTTAGCACCTTCTAGTCGTATAATAGGCACGAATGAATACATTCTGTGGAAGTGAAGTAAGATTCAATTTGTACTTCACGCCTCAATCCAATCGTAAGCTAATAACATAAAATTGAAAATGTAGGTATTCCCTAGTAAAATTTATTCGATAATATATTTTAACATCTACATAACTATAAGAATGTCATCAAACACAATATGATCGACCAGAAATGCTTATAACGCGAAGAACGTGTAAATTAACTATTATGTGAAAATTGAAATTAAAATGTAATAGTGAAAATTCTTTTATATTTTAATTTTTCTGGTCTATATATTACGTATGTAGTATGTATATATTAATATGAAGAAAATTGGAGAATTAAGTAAGATACCTGTGTGATACCCCCTCTTTTATTAGTATAGCAGATACAGTACATAGATTCCACTTAATAAAATTACGTTGGGACTAGCAGCTTTGATTCCAATATCCGGCAATTACATTAAATAGCGATAAACAAATTGAACAATTTTTCGTCTACGAGTTCTGACTTTTACGTTTGATTTTTAACTTAACTCTTCGTTAACTCTCAACTTTCAGTACTGTATGAAGAAATATCTATACGGCTAGGGCTTTATATAAAATGTAATTTAGGTATGCGAATTATTTTCCACATTTCACACCGATTCCATCTTTGTTATAACAAATAGTACAAAAACAACTTAAAAAAAAAAGATTTGTCGAGTTTTATAAGAAATTCAGATCCAAACGCTGTACATAGTGTTTCATTTTCAGTGTATGGATTTATTATTTAGCTATTTTAAAAGCTCTTTAGAAATTTAAAAGTAAATAAACAGTTTATTGTTAGCGAGTTCACAAAAATAATAATAATAATGTATTGTAGTACACATCAATTTGTGTTGAATTATTTTTATTGTATTACTTGTAAGCTTTCTTAAATAAATTAGGTACTTACTAATTTTTTAATACTGTCTATGTCGGTAACAAACATCAATTTTAATCAACAAAATTCATATAATATTTAATATGTAGATACGCTTTCACAAACCATCTATAGAAACGAATTGCTCACATACCTATGTCTTTTATTTCTAATATTTATTCATTAATTTCTCAAACTTGTTCTAAAGCTATCTCAATTCGCATAAGAATTTGTTTCGAACAATTTCGTCGGTTCATTATTAGAGCAGGAACTCGATTAACATATTTCCTTGGTAACTTCCTTTTCCAATAACCGTGCAATAGTCCGACTAACTTTTCGAACACGGCACCTCTTAATGACTTCCTTAATACAAATAAAATAATATTTATTTAATAACCAGAATTACAAATAAGAAGTTGTTAATTGTGAACACGTTCAAATTTAACCCTAACGCGTTTTACTATTTTATGATCTACTAGTTTTCATTAGTAGGTATCATTTTTTTTACGGAATCGACGCATTTAATACAATAACGAAGAAATAAAATAACTACCTACTTATAAATTATAAGATTTATCAAACAACCTCTAACAACAATGAAATACTACTACTACGTCGTTCGAAAAAGTGTTGCCAATTTTACGAAAGCACGGCAGAGTTTTCATTGATTTTCCCGGAATAAATTGAGTTACAACCCTTACAAATGACTTACGTAGGTACTAACCGACGTGTAGTGTCGTTAAAAAAATCGATAAAGTATTTGTCAACTTTAAGTTGGTAGGGTAGTTTTTATCGATTTTCTCGGAAACGGCGACTTACAAAAATAATGTCAGTATAGGTAAACGAGTGGACTCGAATAATAAGAATGGGCTGTCCCCGCTTGGCCACCAGATTCACCAATTTTACTAATTAATGTTAATTTACAATATCTATACAACATCACGTCAATCAAGTTTGAACGAAATTTATATACCTACTTATCTAATTATATATATATGTTTGTTGAAAGCGCAATTTGCTATCGAATACCACAACTTAATTGGTTATCAGTATAATTTATTAGTTATCAAGCATTACGACTGCTGTAAACGTATTTGTTGATGTTCATCTCTCATGCCTACAATAGTCTTGATTATTTGAGATTAGAACAGCCTGTTCTTTAAAAAACTTATTAAAGGTTTTCGTGGTACAATTTCCTAGCGTATTTTCTTTTGTAAAAGCAGTTGTCGCGAAATTTTAAACCAATTTAATTTTTACCCGAGTTTTATTTTTGTATAATGATAATTGAAAACAACTGTAACATTTTATACTATAATATGGAGTTCTATTTACGTAATCCTTCAGTCAACGAAAATATGCTTATACATAGCTATAAGTACCTAACAATGGAAGGATTTTCAGGTTAGAGCTTATAAGCAACTTTGCTGCGTGCCTACCTACGTATATTATAAATATTAATACTTAATTAATAATTAATATTAATGAAATAGTAATGTTTATCATTAACAGATTTACCTAATAAGTAGATAATATTTTGACCTTCTCTACACCGCACATTTTCGATTAGAATTGACAATATTTAAAATACTGTATCTATCCTATTCTTAAAATCTTTCAAGAGCATTCATTTCGAGATATCTACATTCTAACTTTGTTCTTATTGTTTGAAGGATTGCATTACAATGTCGACGCCGATTGTTAGAACGACGGTTTAAAATCGTTATTTTTTCATAGTTTTAGAATAACGTAGTACACGGTTTTCAATACAAGTTTAGGCATTTGGACTTTAGGTTTTTTTCTAAAATCACCAGACGTAAGAAATTTGTATCGATCGGCGACTCCGTCGATAGCGTGCGTCTTAAATTAGAGGTAGTATCCTACTTTACGTTCGGTAAAATTGATAAGATATTTGCCATTAAAATACATTTTATCTCTAAGTTTAAAAGAAAAAAGAGTTGCAAGTGCTCAATTATTACAATTATTCACAATTTATTCTATGGTCAATCAATGCTCCTGTGATATGTCACAATTTTATTTTATAGTGCATTATAAGCATTAGTTGCTTAAAATACATAGTTGTAATTACTATATACCTAATACATAGAAATAAGTATGCACAGATTTTCATAACTCGTTTAAATATACGTACATATTATTTTGTATATTACCTACTTTTTAAAATATTTTTTCGTGAAGTGAGGTAAGTGTTTAATAAAAATATTAAAATTCAAATTAATGTAATTATTAAAATTTCGGAGCAAAAAGACATAAAATAGACATAGTTATATTCAATAATGTGTAGCTCCGCCGTTGTTTCTCAAGACTAATTGTAAGAGAACAAGTGTGGGATGTTGTTAGCAAATCATTAAATTTGCAACAAACCCCCGCAAAATTTAATCTTCGGCTTCAATAATCATGGAACAAGATACCTCAGACTGACATTGATCATCTTATTGCAATTATGGCACGACGAGTAAATGAGTGCATAAAAAACGACGGAGCTACTCATTAATTATTAAACAACTTGTTTGTTTTATAGGTTCTTTTGTTTTCAAATTTTAATTATTTGTATGTATTACCAACCTAAATCGTCGGTAAAAATTTTAATAAAAACTGCCAAAACTATTGTCAAACACTGAAATTAGAATCAAACGTATTAATACCATGCAGGTATAATTAAATTACAAATATACAATTTTGTAACTTTTTATTGATGATATGTATTGGCAGGCCGCTTAGATAGACTATAATGTGTTGAATGTTACACATATTTTTGTAAAATAAGGTTCATACTACACTTTCCCATGAGTTTAAGGCAAGTGTATAACGAGTTGATATTTTCTATAGAACTGTAGGTAGAAAGATAAGTAAAATTGCACTCGCAGCAAATCAACATAGGTGTGCTTTTGAAAGATGACTACTATGGATGACAATATGTAGGTACTTATTTTAGAATAGTGTTGAAATAATGTTTGAAACTTTATTTCGGTAGATATCACACCTATTTCTTAACGAAATTCTTATTTACCACCCGTTTACACGCTCGCCCCGCTTACATACTCACCCCATTTCACCCTACCTACCTACTTATCCAAAAAATATATAAATTGCAATAAATAAAATAAGTACGTAAGATTTAATTTACGATTTTCGAATTTTTAATAATTTTTTTAAATATGTACCTTTTAGTATTAATGTAGGGGCGAAACGTCTACAAATGCGTTTTTTTTTCATTATTAAATTATTGGGTGTCATTATTCTCCTGTATTATTATATTTATTCAATGGAAGCATCAAGTGTCTTTTACAAATTTTATTAACAAGTAAAATTGCGTTCTTAACAAAACACTTAAAATAAAATATCGCTAAATAAGAAAATTTTATTTTAATGTTAACAAAAATGATAAAAATGAAAGATTAAAAGTAAGTACCTAACAATTGAAAATAATTTCCTGAATTGTTTTTCTAAATGTAAACTGATTTCAATAATTCCTTATTAGTTTCTTCCTTTGCGCCTATAATGTACACAAAATTGGATGGAAATAGTGGAAATAGTTATTTTTATTAATAATATTGTGTAACTAAAATTAATAAAAGATTATTAGAAAAATAACGGTTTAATTTAAAACAATAAGAAGTCGATGGTAATAAATTATTAAGTAGAAAAGTAAAGTAAACAAGACAGTAGTATACACGTTAAGGTCTCGCAAATGAGAAATTCCTTTCTTTTAAATTATCAATTAAATTTCAAATCAGAGGGCTCATAAAATTTTTGCAGTTTACAGAATATTTTCGCAACGTAGGTGATGAACATATGATAAAAAACTATTATTTTTTTCTAAAGTTCGATACCTATTAATTTTTAAAACACGTAACATTTTGTTTTTAACGAAATTTCAAAGTGATAATATTAGATATTTTTATTTTGGATTTAACCTTTCCGTGTTACTTCTCAAACAACAGCCTTTTGAAGCGTTAAAGGCCATTTTTAAATGATCCTATCTCGTTTAAAAGGGATGTTATTAAAAGATTATAAAAATTTTACATTATAATTATAAAGAAAACTCGCTAATCGCGTTCATCGATATCATAAAGTACTGTGACGTTATTAAAGAGATATAATTAAACAATAAATGCGAAATAAATTAAAACGTATAATTCCTAAAAATAGATATAATTTAATGCTTTAAGATGAACTCAAAGAGAAAACCTTTATCACACATCTACCTACAATATAAATATTATGTAGTTATTGATTAAATGATCAATGATAATTAAAAAAAAAATACGTATTTAAATGAATAATATATGTTTCAGGTAGAAATAATGAAGGGCTTAATAATATTAATCGCTATCTGCTTTTTGGAAAAACGAACCTATGCGTGGGGTGGACTTTTCAACAGATTTTCTCCGGAAGTTCTAGCTAACATGGGATATGGTAGCCACGGCGCCGGCGGTTTTATACAGGTAACAATTTTTTTGTATAATTTCGCAAAATTAAATTGATAAATTATAAAATAATTATGTACATACAAAATGAACTACTCTATACCTAAGTACACAATATAATAATTATCTATTAAGAAATCGAAAAGTCGATCACCGTCTGTGTATATTTTCATTTTATTATTAAAAATGAAAAATATTATAGTGTGTTAAGTTACAGTTGCATAACGGAAAATTATTAATTTTACGTTCGCTTTCTTTATGTTGTTCTCTCATTAATTATATATTGCAGCGTCACAAAGTTTACGTATATTCCACTTTACTGCGCTAATTGTGATTGGTTTTTTGCTTGGTATATTGCCTAATAGAATGTAAAATCGCTAATAAAATTCCATATACTAAATGCGAAATTTTCACTCGAGATAACATTCCGATCTCACTTTATTTTTATAAGTTTAGCTTCATTTCAAAATTTCATACCTATTTCAAATATCTCCACGACGTAATGGGAAGTTGTTAAATTCGATGAATATTAATGAAGATTAATTCACAACTAATGGCACTCCTCGTAACACTAAGCAGCGTACCTATTTATTTACGAATAGTATTTCATAGTGGTTTTATTCTCAGAGCATTCACCGCGTTATCGTTTTCTGTATGTAATATAACATTTACAAGTACATAACTTAGTCTATGTTACCATTAACTTTATTCGATGATTTCCAATAAAATAAATTGTCCGTGCATGGAATTAAAAGTACAACAGCCGTTCAAAAAAAAAATCAAAACAATTGACTAGAACAATAAATAAAATGTAAGTCGAAAACGTAAGCTTTAAGTCCACAAACGCCTTATTCCGCAAAAATTTATTATTCAATTTATCGCCATTTAAACAAACAAACCAAAGACCTGTCGAGAGCGATTCCGTTAATTTAAATAACATTTAGTTTAGGAATAAACCCTACGTTTATTTCAATAGAGTAATCGACAAAAAAATAATAGAAAAGTGTGGTAACAGAAAAGTCACTTTCGGAAAAAGCGCAACAACTTTCTTGCGGATCTATGTATATCAAATTACTTAGGTACCTACTTATTGTTAAATAAATGACGACCGTTCATTAACGAAAAGCGTATTTTCCTGGTATTTATTTATTGTTTATTTAGATATCGTTAATAAGATTTTACTAACTGTAAACTTTTGTAAGTAGGTATTTACGTATTTGAAACGATATTGTATACAAAGATAGAAATTGAATTAAATCAAATAAGCTCTTAGGTAGGAACTTAGAAAAGTGAAAATAATTAATTAAGTACAATCAATTTAATTACCTACCAATAAAACAATTATTTTTCTCAATCTTTCTATACATGATATATATTACAACAATCTGTCTTTAGAAAAGATGATTTAAAATATAATTTCGTTTTCTTTGTGTATTCGTAAAATAAATTAGGTAGTTACTTACGGTTATCTAATAATTTTACGAGTCTACCTATAATTATAGGAATATTATTAATATTACCTTTTAGTGCTATCAGTTCGTGAGATACAAAATTAATATAATGTTACTTCTTTCTGACACAACTCACATTCTGGCAATAAAAAACGGATTTATGCCATATAATTTTATGTAATTTATTTTATTTTTGTTTTGATTAAACTTCAAATGGCATTTTATTTACATTATCGATTATTACGTATTAAATAAGTTTAAAGAGCTAAATAAATAATCGTCAAATCAAATACAATGTCAATAAGCTTTAGTAATATTGATGTTCATCAATTAATGCCTATGTTTAATTTAAATAAATATAAAAGTAACAATTTATACCTACTAAATTTCGTAATTTTAACTTCGTAACGTTCGTCCGTAAAAATTCATATTATTATGTTTACAGAGAGTCGGTGACGAAGGAATTTTGGAGGAATTCGAAGGAGAAGGTGATGAAGAACCTTGTTACGGAAAAAGGTGCACAGCTAATGAACATTGTTGTCCGGGATCAGTATGCGTCGACGTAGATGGAGGTGAGTTAAATGAAAAATGGAGATAATGGACATTTTCTTTATATAAAAACAAAAAACTAAACTATTTTTTAACAAGGTCTCATACAACCAAATCAAATGAATTGTGATTTTTTGATTCAATACACAAACTAGTCACTTTTCCAGGTTAAGTGGAGCTTTCATGTCATTTAAAATGATTTCAATTTCAAAAATTAACTAACATTTTTTTGCCAAACTTCACATAAATTTTCATTAGAGTCCAACCAAATAACACGTAAGTAAAAATTAAGCCGCAAAAACGAATAAATACGCGAATACGCCGGTATGAAAACTTAGTTCGATTTGGTGCTCGTAAGTTCGCAGGTCGTTCAGTTTATAACAATTTGTTACGATAACAAACGTGCATGTATTTTAGCTATTAGGTACGTACCTATAGATTAATCTTTTGTGTAAAATGAACAATTTTACCAAATATTAGGGGCAGAACGAAACTCCTTAATTAATTATTGTCAATTGAAGTTTGACACGCAAATGTTGTTAACGAAACGGTTTAAAAAAGTGCACTAAAACTTTGTAATGTTATTGACATATTGATTAAATTTTTAACATTTATATTTATACTTATAATTGTTTATTTGATATTATGTAGTAGGTAAATAGTAAATTTTTGACGTGAATTTAAACGGGTAACTAACATAAAAACCTACTTTTTTAAATTTAAATAAAGAATTACTACTTAAATATAATTTTTGACAGGAATAATAAGGTAATTCGTAATTAACTAAAATAAAGTATTTTTTTTAATTTAGAAAGTGATTTTTTTTAATTTAATTTATTAATAAGCCATACCATCTATCGGGTTTAGGCATAGGTTATATTTATATTATTATAATTACTGCATGATTTGTTTTAACTTTAAATCTTGTGAATCAGTCCTATCGACCTAAGAAAATCCAGCACTTTTGTCGGATGGTTTTTCAGAAGTTCAAGCAGTTGTAAACTGTTTATCCGATTTGTTGATCTTTCAAGGGAATATTTTATTTTTAATTTTTTTTTAATTGATTTAAGTGATTTTAATTTTCTTAATTCACAGAATAATAAAAAACTATAGACACTCAAAAAAATATTGTACATCATATTAATGAACACCAGTTATTGACTTTTTGATCATTGATACAATGAAAAGTTCATTAATACTACTAATACACTGAAGAAAATAAGTGCCTAATTATGCAATTAATACGATCGTTAATCATTTATAATTTTTTACTTAATAACTTTCTTCATAACTACAATGAAAATTTTTATCGATGTAACGAATTTTTCATTACTTTTTAAGAGTTATCTAATGTACGTTTGTAATGTGCTTTTATCTAATGTACGTTAATGTACGTACATTGGACGCGTTACATCGGATTTTTTTTTGAGTGTATTAATTCATAGAGAATCACTTCGTAATTATTGAATTAAACTTTTTCTTGGTTATGACTGTGATCTGACCAATTCGCCAATCAATTTTTGAAAATGTTTACTAGATTGTGTTAACAAATACTTGCATAAACGTCTATAGTTACAACGGGATTTGAACCCACAACCGTTTGAATATTAGAAAAGCGTAAAACTAGTGCACCACGGCCCCGAATTAAACATCGATTTCTAAAAAAGTTTATTTTTTTTAACATAAGGCACATATAAAATGCCACAAGGTGATTCCAAATTATAATAGAAAGTAATCCGAGGTAAGTAATTTAATTACGTATTGATCGGCAAAAATAACAAAAAAACTGTAAAAATGATATTATTTTGGTTGTTTTGGTTTTGGCCTTGTTAGAAATTATAAATTCAAAACTAAATATTATTTTTCAATTACCTATCTTGTTTACTGTCGCTTAAAAATACCGACCTAGGTAAAACAAACCAAAAAAATTAATTAATTAATTAATGAACATCAATTTAAAAACCAATCGCATATAAATTCAATTTAAATTTATTTAGATTACAAATGAATATCCCGTAGGACTCCTTCAATTTAAATAGTTAATTCTAAAAAAAAAAACGTTCATTGATTACAAAGTACCTAATACTTCGTTTATATTGGCAATAATTGTTATTTTCTTGTGGCAAGTTATAAACTGACGTTGCAGGGGTATATACAATTATTATAAGTACCATATTTTAAATGCACCTCAAAGATAAAAAATATATATTTGTTCGCTAATATAAGCGAGGTTTTCATGCAGTTACACCACCACGTCCTAAAAACTTAACTTAAGTATTATTTACTTCCCTAACAATCTTAAGAGAACGAGCAAAAATGCCATTACGCATTTAAATAACATCTGATAAATGACGACGTAAAAAAAAGAAGCATTTTCCCAAAAGGAAAATAAGGACGCGCTGCTTCCGTCAGTTTAAGAGGCGAAATTTATTAACTAAACGTTCTAGGGTTTTTTTTTCAATTATTTGCAATACGTTCAAATGCAGTAACGCTAACTTTTACTGCCGCACTTATTTTAATTTGTAATAATCTGTCTAGTAATCTGTAAACGCTAATGAACTTAACAACAGATGAAAATTTGATTTGATTTCCTGCCATATAACGTTTAAATTATAGCTGTTCCCTATCTACAAAATACATTTTATCACATTTTAATAATTACAAAGCAATTAGCAATTTTTTAAAAACAATAAAAAAAGGTCCGTTTACGGTTAATTACAATATAAGAGGCAATTTAAATAATTCATTCATAAAAAACAAAAATAGCATGTGCTCCTTTTAACAAATGGATGTAATAAAAAGTGTGATTAGGATTGTAGAAATTATCAGTGGGGCACGACCTTTTTCCAACAATATTAAAATCATTTTTGTCTATGTTGCTTACTGTTAAATTAGTGTTAAACATAGTTCTTCAACGTAAATATATAATTAAAAATAAATACATATGTATAAAATTGGAATAGATCGAGTTTCTGCAACTCCATAAAAACTAATAATAAATAAATGAACATTAGAAATTTTAATTTGGCTCGTTTTAAAAGCTATTTTAAACATGATTCTGCGGTATTAATTACAAATTTATATAAAAAAAAGAATTTAATAAATAGTGAATAGGTACTTATGTTAAAATATTAAAATTTTAATCGTTGTATTTTATAGTGTACCTATTTATAAAATTAAGTACCTACTTTATTTTCAGTAGTTGGTACTTGTTTATTTGCATATGGACGCAGGGCTGGAGAATTGTGCAGGAGAGATAGCGATTGCGAATCTGGATTATTGTGTGCGGAATCGGAATCCGGAGGATCTGCTAGAGTATGCCGACCACCCGTTCGACAGGATAAACAATATTCAGAATCCTGTAATATGTCTAGCGAATGCGATATTTCCAGGGGATTATGTTGCCAGTTACAAAGGCGACATAGACAAGCTCCACGAAAGGTTTGTTATACGAGTTATATCTACGACCTTACTGTTCAAAGTTTAAAGTTTATTGTCGAGAGGAAACTTGGCAATTTATTAATTAATATAATTAGTATCTATATTTCGAATGATATCACTTTGTATATAATTGATAATTATAATAATATGTACCTACATACATTATTAATTTTTTTTTGATGGTCCTTCTATTAAAGCAAATAAATTGAAAGAGGGAATTGTCTACTTTATCGCTATTCAAAACAAAACAGATTGATTAAGTTCAGTTTTCATTAATTCAACAAAGAAAACGTTTCTAACGTGTCTCCGATTCCTACGCTCAAACGATAAATTATTCGAGGTACAACCGAGTAATTTTCTTCGTCAATAGGAAAAAGACGGTTTGACGATATTCTCAGGAAGAAGTTCGATTTATTCAATTATTGATAGATGATGAATGTTCGCAGTTGTTGATTTTACGAAAATTTAAACCTACGTTCCTGAAATTATAAGCACGTCAACTGTTCCTTCGTAGATGTACATAATTAATACCGACGTTTGTTTGTTTTTTGAAAAAAGTTGTCGTTGTTGCGCACCTCGGCCGCAGCATAAATGGCCGCAGGTCATAAATAGCTTTTTCGCGCCCTACGTGCATAAATAACTTTGAATCTTAACTTTTTCAAAATAACTTGAATAGTTTACTAACAATAAGTAATAAATTATTGTTTTCGTTATTAACTTTTCATTTATGTTTTTCATACCTGTAACATACAATATAGCTCCTGTATATTTTTCAAAGTATTGTTCAAAAAATTTTTACTCGTTGTTTATTCATTTAATATGTTTTTTTGTTGGGAGGAAATTTGACGGTGGTATGTTCAATATTTAATTATCGTAAATAGATAGTCGACAGTTTTAATTTAACTAATTATTAATTAATAGCAAATTTGAGAAGTTTCGTGCGTTCGATTATAATCGAATCGTGTCGCTGTTTCATTTGCGATAATTTTAATTTATGTATTTTAATTTTGTTTGTGTAGACTAAATAAATACCATCGAAACGGAGCGGCGCGGTGCGACCCCGACGTTACAGCTTAATTGACTGCCCCGAGTACAAATTATGCTTTACAGGAAATTAAGTGTACAGGGCGAGTTAAACGGACGTAACAAACTTTGGCAGTATGTAAGTTACGGAGCTGATGGACAAAATAATACGTAAATGATTTGTTCATTACCCACGATAACATATAATGTAGTTTAAGTGTATGTGAATCGGAAAATGTGCCGAAGACGCTTTTTTGCTAAAAGAATTTCAAAATTGCATAAAAATAATTTGTTGAAAACAATTTTTAACAAACAAATATATCACAAAATGGCCATATTATGATCGGCAGTAATTAACATGAAAATTTTACGAAAACTGACTAGAATGTTGACTTTTTTACAAATAAATATTTGAAAAAGTCAAAAATTTAACCAAAAATTCTTTTCTTCGGCATACCGACAAAGTTTGTTCCACCCTCTATGATTCGCCACGTATAATTGCTCGACAACTTCAGTTCTATTTTCAGAAATCACTGAAATTTCGAAGGAACGTGATTCTAAAATGTATGTAGGTACTTATTATGTTGTAATTAACGATTGTCGTTGAACTAATTTGAGTTTAAAGTAGAAAATTAAAACTTATTTTAATAAGTAGACAAAATTTAAATGATTCTTCTTCTTTCAGGTTTGTTCATATTTCAAGGATCCTCTAGTATGCATCGGTCCAGTCGCTTCTGATCAAATAAAGAACGCTATACAACATACTGCTGGAGAGAAAAGGCTCACGGGTTTTACGGGATTTAAAAGACCTATGCACTAAATTATTTTCTGTAATCGGCTCCAAATGTACAAAACTATTTGGACTGTAAACTGTAAACTTGTCAAATGTAAACTAAAGTTAATGAAGTTACACCATAAAGGAAGACGCATCGTTAACATATGCGCAACAGCATTATGATTTATCAATTCCGTTCTATTTACCGACATCGTTCATGAGCCCTTAACTTATTCGATAAAGTATGTGCGTCTACCATTTTGTGTAACTTCCCCTATATTTATTTACTTATAAAGAAATATTTAAAATATAGGTATACATTGTAGGTTACCTCTTAAGATCATTCAAAAATCAATGGCTGAGGCATTTTGTAGATTTAAAATGTTTTGGAGACAATTTTCTGTCTGGCCTAGTGATAGTATTAAACATATCGTAGATTAGATTGATGGATTCTAAAGAAACATTAATAGGCGTGCTTCATGTAGAAACGGATACGATTCCGATATTTCAATTTTACTGTCTAACTGTGATGTTTTTGAGAACTACGCTTCTGACTATTTTTAACACAAACAGTGCATAAGTCCACACGAAACATCATTATATCTTCATTAACAGCGTGTTATGTCTTGAAAATCGTCAGAAGCAATCTATTACACTATATCGAAAAGAAACTACATACATATCATGTTATACATATCAAATATTAATGTAACCAAGTAATGTAATCTCTTAATAAGTATTAAGAATAAATGTGTCCAGCAAACTAACATCGATAACCAAAACACCGAAAAAGCATAAGGTAAATAGTAAGCGCTTTAGGTAATCTTCGTCACGTCGACATTTTATGAGGGCGTATTGACAAAATAATCGGCGAAGGGATAAAAAGCGTAAAACAAACACGTACGTACATAGTTACTGTGGCAGCTATTTTTAGAATAGTGCTTTCGTGGACCCTTATAAAATTTCTCACTATCGTCCTTTTACATTAAAGATTTGAAATTTATGGAAGCTTTATAAATTTTCCGGAAACTGTAATAGATATGGGTTCTCCAAAAAATATTACAATAATAGACTTTGAATTACTAAAACATTCTTACTATATATTTACTAAATCTTACACTTTTCGAAATGTTTATCCTCAAATTAAAATAAAAATAAATGTTTAATTCAAGTTTAACCGAGAGACTGCAGGGCGAGAATTTAAGTACAAACTGCAAGATTATTATTACAAAAGCTGTTAAAACGGATGATATGTAAAAGCAAAACAATAGATTTGATAACTAATAAGTTATGATACAGTACACCCATACCTCGCTATACAGCCGCTCTTTATACGGCATTTCGCTATAACGGCCCTCTTCAATTAAGGCACGTTTTCGATTTACGGCCTAAAATGTTTCGCTATAACGGCAAAAAAACTTTTTTTCGATGTCGATATATCTACATGTTGCCAATCTTGCGCAAGCGCAATCTCGATGCACACTCTTTTCTATTTCTTCTTGTTTACGAACGTTATTCAGTGTGTGCTCATAAAGCGGCTGGCTTAGACTTGCTGTGAGTGTTTTATATACATATTTATTACTAATTGTTACACATTTACTGAAAAAATTTTAAACAATTAGGGACATTTTTGGTACTTAAGTACATATAAATACATGTACAAATTAAAAATTTTTAATATGTATTTTTTTATTAAGCTTATTTTATAGTTCATTATTTTTAGACAAAATGCCATCGAAACAATTATCGACTTCGGAGACTGATAAAAAGAGATGCCGAAAATCAGTCACGCTAGGAACTAAACTAAAAGTATTACGTCGTATAGAAGCTGGAGAGAAAATTGTTGAAATTTGCAAGGCAATGGGACTTGCGAAATCTACAATTCAAACTATTCGTGATAAAAAAAGAAGACATTAAAACATATTTACAATCTGCTGCACCTTTAAATGTCTCGAGATTAACACGCCAAAGAAACTGGATTATGGAAAAAATGGAAAAACTATTGATTATATGGATTGAGGACAATAACAAACGAAGAATGCCAATGAGTCAAATGACTATCCAGGACAAAGCTTTAAGTATTTTCGAAAATTTGAAGAATGGAGATACCGATGAATCTGCTATAGATGTCACATTCCAAGCAAGCCGAGGATAGTTTGAAAAATTTAAAAATAGATTTAATTTGTATAATTTGAAAATGAAAGGTGAAGCAGCTAGCGCCGATGAGACCGCATCTAAGGAATATCCCAACATTTTAAAGGGAATTATTGAAAGAGGTGGTTATAAATCTGAACAAGTGTTTAACGTAGACGAAACAGGGCTTTATTGGAAGCGAATGCCTGATCGCACGTACATTTCAAAAACCGAAAAATCTGCGCCTGGTTATAAGGTGTCTAAAGAACGATTAACTTTGCTACTTGGTGCAAATGCCGCGGGTGATTTTAAGCTAAAACCACTTTTAATATATTTGTCCGAAAATCCAAGGCCTCTTAAAGGACTAAATAAAAATCAATTACCCGTCATATGGAGATCCAACAAGAAAGCTTGGATGACTAAAGCTACCTTTGAGGATTGGTTCAAAAATCACTTTTGTAAAGAAGTGAAAAAATATTTGCGAGACAATAACTTAAGCAACAAGGCTTTGCTAATTTTGGATAATGCACCAGGGCATCCTACTAATTTATCCGAACTATCTGAAGATGTCATGATTGAGTACCTTCCGAAAAATACAACAGCTCTGATCCAACCAATGGATCAGGGTGCAATAGCCACTTTTAAGGCATATTACCTACGCCGAACTTTCCGACAACTTATAAGGGAAACCGATGGTAAATCTTCAATTAAAACATTTTGGAAAAACTATAACATCAAGGATGCTGTTGACAGCATCAGTGAATCATGGAAGGAATTAAAATTAACAACAATGAACCATGTTTGGAAAAAATATGGCCAGAATGTGTAAAAAGTACTGATGCAGAAGTTAATTTCCTCCCTGAAATTAGGCAAATCATTTTGGATCTAGCACATGATCTCGGCTTTGAAGGTTTGAACGAACGTGATGTGCTCGATCTACTTGAAGCTGATAGGGAATCCCTTTCATATGAGGAACTCATTCAGTTGCAAGCAGAACCGGCATTTGATGAAGAGACAGAGCCTGTTGTATCCAAACAGCTAACATCAAAAAATTTGTTCAAAGCTATTTCCTATTTCGAACAAGGAATAAACATCCTCCTTGAAAATGATCCTGACATCGAACGTAGCGCTAAAGTTTCTCGAGGAATTAACTCAGCCATTAGCTGTTATAAATCACTGAAGAACGAAATAGACAAGAAGGCAAGACAAATAACGTTGGACAATTTCTTAAAGCCAGGCCCATCCTTACCAGTGAAAAATGATGACGACAGTGATCTGCAAGTTACCATTTCTTCATCGTCTTCAGATTAAAGCCATTTTATAAAAAAATTATGTATGTATACATACACATATTTTATGTAACATGAAGTTGTTTCATTTTTGTTTATAGATTATTGTTGGTTTTTGGAGTCTGTTATTATTTTATGTATAAATGTATGTACTTGTTATGTATGTATTTTTTATTTAAATGAAATAAAAAGATAAAATGCATTTTGAATTATAAACCATGTTACATATTTAACAAATTTGGAACCGATCCCATTGAATTTGTATTAGAATAATTGATTCCTTATACGGCTTTTCACTTTGCGGCCAAGTTTCGTGGAACGTATCTAGGCCGTAAAGCGAGGTATGGGTATACTTACAATATTTTATAAGTATATATTAATATTACTAAAACGTAAATAAAATGGCAATAACTTGCAACAATTTATTGCGTAGAGAATTAACTTAAAATATTGAAATTTATCCTTACTTGAAAATAGGCTAACCAATTAATTTAAAGAAATTGTGTCGGAAGGGTCCCGGTCTATTTAATGGACCTTTTTTTTTGAAAGCACAAAACAAAATATTAAGCTAGTAGTCGGCTAAAAATTAAATAACAAGTCTCCGAAAAGGGTTATTTTATTTATATATTTTATATATATTTATTTATTTTATTTTATATATTATTTAAGGGAATAACAACTGTGTATTTCTAAAAATATTTTCAAAAATATAACACGTTTAATAAATCATGATCAGGAAGAACCCGAGTTTACAGTTACTCTAAATCTACTATAATTAACTTTATTAACTATAGGTGTTACAAGTACCACTACAATTCAAAATAATAATAAATATTGACAACAAATTTGGAGAGTTTTCCACACCACCCGCAGAGGTACTCTCCTAGGCGCGTTGTCTTCGTCAGGTCGAGACATCGCTTGTAGCCCTACTACACCGCCACCCAGTTTTCACTTTAACAGACCAAAATCTTTACAGCACAAGTCTACTACGCCGACATTTATATTTCTTCCTTCTACTCATCCATCACACATTTTCATGCTTCGTTTGTAGTTTTCCAAATTCATCAATAATTGTAGTTATTCTAGATTAAATTCCTAAGCTACTGTTGCACCTTATTCTTCACAAAGGCTCACCATCTCTCCTCGTCAAATTCAAACTTCTTAATGCTGTGGAAACTTTTCTTTATGCAAACTCTTCTGCAGAATCAAAAAACTTACGATGTTCCAGTTTTAAGTGTAAAAATGCAAAAACGTTCTTAGCTTGGATAATCTTCAGTATGTCCTAAAAGAAAAACAATTATATACATATATGTAAATTGATGATTATTATTTGATTAAAACAAGTAATAAGAAAAAATTAGATGATTCTAAATTTTTCTTTTTGATTTTATATACCTACCTATCGACCTTTATTTTATTTCGACACTTACACTCCAGTTAAAAAAAACTAACGTCCTGACGCGACGCGCGACGTCAACATAATATTAAAGTAAAAGTAACAGCAATTTCGACAAAAATGCGGGAGGCAAATGACATGTACCTTGTTCGTGTTGTCCGTCTTCTGTGGACTGTGAGCTTGCAACGTTACATCGAGTCGTCTACACCGTCCTCTTCACTTTAATGATCACTATCACTTATCAAGGAAGCAAATGATCCATAACGTACAAATACCTACACGTTATGGATCGTATTTAAGTTGTAATTTTTTACAAGCGGCTTCCGTGCGTGTTATTTAAAATAAGTACAACACAAAGTGCACTCTATAGTTTGCTTTGATAAGACCAAAGCAAAACGTCAAAAACGATAGTCAGTCAAATTTCGGCTAACACGCATTTCTGCCACTTCTAAAATATTATAACTTTTCTGGTACAAAAAAATGTACGAGAAGGACTGTTTTGATCTTTTTCGTCGTGAAAGCGATCGCGAAGGATACCGCAACGTAAATGTATAAAAAGAAATTAAGATTGCGTCATAACGATATTCTAATTTTCTAGAGATAGCATATGCTTATCTAAAAGTTTCGGTTTCAAGACTTTGTCATAGAGAATTGGTTTTAATACTCGAGGCTATTTATGATTTATATGATATATGACATACACGTAAAGTGTATGTAAATATTATATACATACATAAATAGAAGGGTTAATGAAATACGAACAACAGTTCCCTACCTTTGATCGATGGCTACAAGCTCAACAGTCCCACATCCCTTGTAGATTTACCTACGATTTTATCCTATATTTTACCTATGTTTTATAAGTGAACAAATGATCACTTATTATAAAAAAAGAAACAATGGGGAATACATGTATGGCGTTGCTGTTACTTTAAATTCGATGACGCATATTAATAATTAACCACCGTCGTTTCTCCGACCACTAACGTATAGATATCTGCATGAAAACTCTTCGAGATAGTTAAAAAATTAAAAACAAGCATCTAACTTCATTACTTACGTTGTTATGTTAATGAAAATAGTGACAAAAATTAAAAATTTCACGTCGCGATAGGAAAAACGACGATAGGCGGGGCACATTTTTGTTATTTTTTTATCTAGCTATGTACCTATACTCTATACTTATTTACCTATACCTATTTTATTTGCGCAAAACTAATAATCGGCGTGTTTAATAACTGGTTGATCTACTTAATCAATTTTAAAGATTAATATTATAGTGATTAATGCAAATGCAAATTTATTTAAAATTAAGCGTAATTGAATTTCAATTTAAATATGTAGGTAGGTACTACATTGTTTGTTGTAACGTCACATTATTTCTTATTATTTTCCCGTAAAATTATTATCTACAGGTAAGTAATTATCATTTTATATAAATATTCAACAACTTTTATAATACCTACACTTGTAATTATATGATATGATATATTTGGTAATTTTATTTTTTACCGTGCAATTGCATACCTAGTTCAACTTACGGAAATTAAAAAAGAAATCTCACCGATAAACATGGCCCCGCTAAATAAAACAGAAAAGTCCTACCTGTAACAAACAGAAAACGACATTAGATATAACATGTTCAATATTTCGTCTGATTTATAAATATGTACCTTAATTCTTCGACGTCCTGACGCTCTCCAATGTTATCCCTCGGCTTCTCAGTTAGAAACGATCTTAAAGGACACGCACTTACACAACTGTAAAGAACGATTGGAAAATTATTAAGCATGCCAATATAATTTGTGTTAAGTATTTTTTATAAAAGCGTTTTTATAATATAATACTATATTAATAACTGAAAACAACATTAACTTTTTGTCATAAAATGTACGATACGAATCAAGAAAATATTTAAAAATTGTTTAATAGATCGTAGGTACCGAAAAGATAGTCGTTTCATTTTATCAAATTATAATGGAAAATTCGAAACTATGGGTACGTTTTTGCGTTAAAAACTAATTAATTTTGCTTTAATTTTTTTTTAACACCGCATATCCTGAATATAAGACGAGGTATTTTCCACAGAAAATCATTGAAAAACAAGAGTCGCCTTGTATTCTAACCTTTCGATTAAGTTACTGATGCTATTGGTGTAACATTTGGCAATTAAAAAGGATTACCATTGTGGATTTTGACATATGTTTTTGTATACATATTTTTCAATATCTATTTATACTTTTTATTAAAACGCAAAATTAAAATGCACAAGGATTAACAGTTTCAAGAAAGATAATTAGTGCCCAAATGGTAATTGCCTGAAAAGGAGTCGAATCTTAACTTTTCCTTCCTTTAAAACAATATTATAATTTAAAGAGGTACCTACATTAATTTTATACGAATTAATAATCAGATTTTTTACTTGTACATGGCTGAAGGCCCATTTATATAAATCAGCGACAATTACATCGATAAAACACAGCATGTTGAAATATAAGGGTATTCACGTTAAAATTTGAATAACTATAGTGCGTCGCTTCGAAGGTAATTATTTTAAAATTTCACGACCAACAATAACTTTTCGCTTGAACACAGCCGAAGGTACGTATTTGCTTTGCTTTATAGGTATACATTTGGTAATATCAATCACTTTGGTAAAATACGGAATGCCCGAAATATACAGGCTTTTGGCCCAAAGTTGTATTCGAGCCCATTTGAAGTCAATTTTACGGGCCAAAACAATATGATTTTTTGCTTGAACACGGATGAAAACAACCTACTTTGCACAACATAATATCATTCAAGTCGTTGAAATAACGAGTGCTCAAAATATAGCATTTTTAGCTAAAAATTGAACAGCGGCCAAGAAGATCTCGATTTACATCAAATAATATCCATCAATCAAGTTCTTAAAATACTGGGTGTTCTAAAATTCATAATAACGATATTTGAATCCCCGACTCTTTACGGTCGGTGAATGGAAAATTTCACGGGCCAATTATATGACTTTTTGGTTGAAAACGGTCCTGAACCTTAGATAAAATTATATCGATCAAATTGTTAAAATTCCGAGTGCTCAAAATATACGTCCTTTTTTCGCTAAATATCGTGATTTTATTTAACGTCGGTTATTGAAAAATTTCACGGGCCAAAGCCAAATTAAAGCCAAGTTAGCTTAACAATTGCAATTCTGCACTTCTATTATTGTAGATACATAATATATAGATAAATAAATTGAATAACTAGTCAAAATGACATGTCGAAACCCCCAAATTTGAACGAAAAAGGATTATATTTATGATATACAAAGTCTGTTACTGATGATACTTTTATAAATAAAGCCCAGTTAACTGAATAACAAAAAATTTATTAAAAAAAATTGTATGTACTTATATATATATATATATATATATATATATATATATATATATATATGTATAAGTAAAATCTCGATTGCGATTGGTTGTTAATTTTCTTACTATTCTATAAAAATTACAGGCTTGTTACAGAGTAGACTCGTAGATATAAAAAATGAAATGTCGAAGATGGCAAATTTAAACGCAGGCTGTTTAAATTTTCGATTTGTTAATTTTTTAACGAAATTGTTAAGTATCCCGTACAGTAATAAATTAACTTAGATGCCCTAACATAGGTACCTAGTTAATTGAAGGTGCTTGTGTCATCAAATATAAATCGATTATTTTTAAATAGCATTATAAATCGCTTAAGGGTGCGTTCGAAAACGCCAGTGCAAATTCGTAGTGAGCAATTATGGAAGCTTTCGTTAGGTATTGGACTCAACCGAACTCGATCATTCAATAGGTTTGTGTATCTGCTAGTAATTGAACTTCTGTTCGTTAGAGTGTATTATTCAAAATAAAAATAACTCCTCACAAATAAATACAGCTTCCTAGAATAGAAACCTTATCTCGTTCCGATTAACATTGAGTGTTGAGTTTGGTAATTTATGACAGGAATTAAGTCAGTATTCACAAGATCGTAAAAGAGACCCTAAGGTAACCGGCTCGCATTTTACCCTGTTGTCGAATAGATGGTTGATTTAACTTGACCGACTTGAAAGAATTATTTTTGTTGTTGACTATGTATCGCATGTTTTCAAGAGCTCATTACTGATACATATTTATTCATTATCCAACTTTACACTGAATTACTCAAAAAACCGATAATCTGATAATTTACTACATAATAATTATTATTATGTTTATTCAAAACCAGATTTCGCTTTGGTAAAATAACATTTTCCTAGAACCATAATTAACCATAATAAAAGCTTTGATCCCACAGGTACAACTCTCTAATCGCTTATAAAAAAAATAGTAGAAAAAGGTAGTTTCTGGAAGGAATTTCAAAATTATTGTCGATGTCTTAGTTATCTCCTAGCCAGGTACCGGTCTTGTTTGATATTTATTGAATTGTTATAGCGCTTTTGGAGAGTTATCCATACAGTATTTTATAAGTGTTTATTATTATTTGCAAAATTTGCAAATTAAAAAATCACAAATACTGCAAATACAGTAAAACATTTGTTGTATAATACACTGTCAATACATTTTCCGTCACTAAAACATGTAAATACATACGAAAATGTTGCGAAGAAAGAACTAGAAAAAAGCATTAATTTGAAAAGAGAACCATGTAGATTATTTATTGACCCAAATAAATTTTATCTTGGAGCATCACCGAATGGTATTCAGCAAGAAACTGAAAGTATCGTAGAAATTAAATGCCCCTTTGCTACTTTTATGGTAAATCTTACACCGGAGGAAGCCATCCGTTAAAAAATACATTTTGGAAATACCAAAAGGATGGTAGTTATACGATTAATGTAACCCATTGAATAAAAATTGTTTGTATTTGTAATTTTTGGAATTTATGAAATAAGTTTTTAAAAATATTTGAAAATTTCTGAAAAATGTTTCATGGGTCATATTTTATTGTTCACGCAGTGACGTTACGATAGAACAGATATCTACGTTTCTGCTAAAACGCCGCCTGTACCATATTGGTAAGGTATTGTCGTTTTTAAGTTGCAGTTGTGATTTTATTCAATGAGTAGTAGTGTCCTTGTAGGTAGTGATTTTGTAAATTATTATCAAATCTACTACCACACGCTCATAAGTATAGATATAAGTAATTTATTCCTTTTGTTTCTTTGCGTGTCTTCATAATATGTTACTCAAATCTATGTTGTTTCAATATCTATATCACAACTGTTTTTATGAGATATCTATTCAAATTATGAAACCACATTTCTAGAACAAAGCGAATTACTTAAATTATTATCAGCATTATAATTTCATATTATTACAGAAATTTCATTTAATTGTACGAGTAAACATTAACTACAAATTACTAAATTTTTCACTCCCAAAGGTATATACCTATAAATCATTTTAAAATTGCATGACTAAATAATAGTATTGAAGGGGATGGCAAAATTGCACCACGTGCGTTGTGCCGTTATTCGACAACTCGGCAAAAATGGTACGAATTTCAAGGTTACGGTCACTTCGAAGTCGTCGTCCCTACTTAGGTAGCCTAATATTTCCGTCTTACTTAGAAAAAAATGTGCTCTCTCTAAGATTTTTTCTCACGGTACTACTGAGTCCTCTAAAAGCGTAGCGTGCAGCCTGCTATCGTTTTCACGCCGCATTTATCCGGCAGCCGGCTACTGTGAAATGGGTCTTACTGGCACCATTAATGTTTGCCACAACAAGAAGCATGGCAGGTATTTACCTGTCGCATAAAATCATAATGCCAATAATAATTTTATTTGTGAAGAAAGAGCATGACTTCAATCGGTTGGAGAAGTTATGAGTTGTTTTATTTCTCGTAACGGTGTAGTAAGCATGTATTCTTTTGCAAACGAAACCTAATAAAAAATTCTATATGAGTGTATTTTTCACAATAGATAATAGTTCTAGAAGAGAAGCTACACTGCCGGTTAGTTTGAAATGATTACACAGTAAAAAATATATTGTTAATTTAACTCCAATTTTTAGTTCCAGCAGGTCCACTCCTATTTTTAATACATTTAGCTAAAGCTGTAGAATTATAAAACTACCTAAACTAACTAAAAAATGCAGTTGTGTTTAACTCTAACTAAGTAACATTTAAAATGTTGTTAAATAGTCGTGAAATTAACAAAATATTTTTTACTGTGTAGGTATATAAAAAAAATGTGTAGATATCTTTTTCGAAATATTTTGGGTTTTAACCCTGGGATGAATTAGTTCTTCAATATCATTATCTGATAATTCAAATATACGAACTTTTTCATAGTAAAACGGACTGACACTATAACAAAACTTTGTTCGTTTCAATACGCGTGCTATCACACAAAATGTGAAGTTATATTGCGTTATACGTAGAATAGCGGACGCTATACGTTCAAAAACGACGGTATAGCTAATACCACGATTTATTCTGTAGTTAGCACTATTCGGAGAATATAGTAATATTGTAAAACTCACTTTTGACATAAACCTCTGTTTATTCTTAGAATAGCTATATTTCACATATATCTTACGTTTCTACCGGGTCTAAGAAGTATAATTGTATGTTTTATTTTCGAATTTACGTATAATAAATATTATTATTTCTTAAGTGTGCCATCATTTCGCTTGCGGTAAGCATCAAGGACAAAGTTTAAATTTATATGTGCTTCAATTTTTATGATTTTACGATGTGTTTACATACAATATGTCTTATTTAGGCATTTATGCAAGCCGTCGGTCACAGGACGGCACGAAGTCGTAAAATTCTAAGGGCACAAATAGCAATGGGTCCATTTATGCACGGAGGTCGCAGCGGCAAACGGTCCACGTAAACGTATTCATGTGTCTATGTGTGCCCTTAGAATTTGTGCGGCTTCGTGTCGACCTGCGACCAACGGCATGCATAAATGCAGCCTTAGCGAATACCAAGTACAAATATGTAAACCTAAATATTTCACACGTGTGCTATCATTTTGACCGGGAGTGTATAAGAAATCCTATTAGCGAAAAAAATAACAAAAAAAAGTTACAATTGCTAAAAAACTGAAAAAAACAAATTTGAACTGTTAGGATACTACCATAGTAGATTACTGTACGACAAATAGGTAAAAATTCTGCTAACTTACTCTAACGCCCCCTTTTACACAAAAGCTGAATTAAAAATATAATTTCTTGCAAATAACCGCGAAATTTCCGGATAATTTCCGTTTACATAGGTTTTTAAAAACTATACCTTCAAACAGTTACTTTTTGTTAGTTTTAACATCACAAAACTTGGCGCAAGAAGTTGACAAAGTTTTATGTCAATATGTTTAGAAATAATATGTTTATTATAAAAAAATATGTAAATTCTAAATGTGAAAATTTTTATATCATTATCAAATTTTGTCCTGTGGTAGTAGTACTTGTTCTGAATAATATTTGTTAATGGCAAATGTTTATAAAATCAATACTTTTTTTGTTATTATGTTAATGCTAATTATAATTTTTAGGCAACACAGTATACACTTCAAACGCACCCTTAAAAGAGTATTAGATGTACATAAATTCTAAATATAATTTTATTGGACCCCTTCTGATAATTGCACGTAAAAAACGTACGTAATAAAATTACTGACAATAAGTTACAAAAACAATAATTAGCATAACTTACGTACTTTTAAAGTAGACTAAATTTTCCATTACCGTTCAAGGAAACACGAAAATTTAGAAAATGATCAAAAAATAAGTCTTTAATTAGGTATTATTGTACGGCGCCGAATTAAGACTCTCCCGTATCGGAATAATGTACATTTTTAAACAAATTCTTTGTTTTAAATTACCTATATTCGAGTAAACAACGTAAAGACACTGTATTTTCTACGACCGACTGCCGACAAGTGACCGCCTGCAGACAGATAAGCTTTATCTGAGTCGACGTCACAGCCCACATGTACTTTATAGTAAACAAATACGTACACACACACCTAACTATTCTGCAGATATGATGTTCTTGAACTGATTCATTGTTACATTTTTAACGTTGAAGTTCTTTTAAACGTAATAATCGTTAAAAATTGAAATTAAATTATTAGTACATAAATGACATATGGCCAATTTTCGAAAGCTATAAAAGTAAATTTTACTCACGCAATTTTGTGCATTTTATGATTAAATTGATTATTAGTAACCTACCTTGTCATCGCCGAGCGAATATCCCCATCAGAGTCCTGGAAAGTCCGGAGTCCTTCCCAGTCGATCACGCAAAGAACACTCGCGCGCGTATTATCCGTGTAACTAAAAAGATAGATTAGAAATTAATAAATTAGTAGATATTCATTACGTACATCTACATAAAAATCAGACTTTATTTTTATTTTAGAATTTTTTATTAAACAAGTGTATTTTACTTTGCTTTATGTTATTATCTATCTATGTATTATTGATTCAGAAAGCTATTTTGAATTAAATCATCTGCTTCGCATAAGTGTAAATGTAATAAATATGTTACCCGAAATTTAATAAACAAATATGAATGATTAATTTTGATTAGGTAGGTACCTACATAATATTAACGTGAACTCGAATTAAAACAAAAATTAAACATCTAAATACCTTATTATCGCCGATCGAGCATTCCGAAAGTCTTTCCTATTGACAGTCAATGGAAGTTAACACTGTAGCCCCATAACACACGCGACGACACTCCCGCACGCTTATTGTATCTATAACTAAAAAGAAAAAATTAGAATTACTTACTTATTACATAAACATTACACCATATTTTTACTTTCGAAATTCTTATCAAACAAACGTGCCTACGTCAATATGTTATCGACGCAGACAGATACAGACCTGAATCGTCCGATTGCGAGTTTCATATTAGGTAAATATCTATACACAAATGAAGATTTGAATATTTCCAGAAACGCTTTAGATCTAATAATAGACACTTGTGTGCCTATTTGATTAATGCGCTTTTCAAATAGAAATTTAAAATCTTAAATGCAATAGGTATTACTAAAAGAAGTCATTTTAAATTATTCCGTTTGAACAATTTGAGCTGGCGTTGAAGTACAAAATTCTTCAACTAACTTACATAAACTACCTAACTAAAAAAGTACGTGCTTGTTGCTTTAATTTAATGTAAATAACATAAACAAAATGTGACGAAAATGAGCGTACCTTATGTCGGTGGATTCGTCTTGTAAAGTTGTAGCAAAGCGAGTCGAGCCACAAAAACACAAAACGAGTCACCACGAAAACGCGTCCATCCGCGACCGCGCCGAATAAAGTACTAATCGCATATAAAATAATTTATTCTAATCGTTAATTTTCAATACCTGCAGTTACGATAATGTGTTTACGTAGGTATTACGTTAGATAAGCCCCGCTTTCAGACACAAGCGTTATCTTCACATGTGGCACGTTTTCGAGTAAAATGTGTGCCTGCACCGTTCGATAACAGATAACATATCTAGAAAAATACTGCTTATTCTTTTATATTTTTATAATGTAGATATGGATTTAAAATTAAAATATTCTATTACCTCTTACGTTCAAGGTAAAATTTGTTGGATTTCCAGGGTTGTCGTAAAGCATTATATATTTCATATTTACGTGTATGTTGTATATCATGTTCTAATACAAAATGAATTCTATTCGGTTTATAATTAATATTTATTTTCAAATAAATATTTTTTGTTATATATTATTTTTAAATATACCTACACGTTTTAATTCAATTACTATTTTCTTATTATATCAGAAATATTTAAAAGGACCTACACATTTAAACATTTAGTACCTACTTTTTCACAGAAATATTGGGAAAAAATAATTTTGTACAATTTCTTTTTTAACAACTCGACAACAAAACTCATTTTTATAATTTAAAACTTTGTAATTCTAAAAATTTCGTAAAATTAAATTACTCGTCAATAGTTGTGGAATTTGGTCTCATTTAATATACATATCAGTAAAAGTAAAGCATCGAAACAGGTGTAACAAATAATAATTTATTATTAAATATAAAATAATTTCCTAATGGCCGAGTAAATAAAGGCGAAAAATCGTGAAAACTTCGGAACGTTTTTTAAAATGTATGTTATACTGCGTTATTGGAAATCAGAAACATTCCGGTAGACGCACTCAAGTTATTTGTATTATTGTTTAAACAATTTATTATTACTATAAAATACTGGGTGTCAGAAAACGTTATGTCAGGTTATATAAAATGGTAAAAATCTCCCGGAAACATATAAACCACGTCAAAACAATGCCACGAGTTCCTATAAATATTTTTCCTACGGTGCTTCCGCTGTTGAGTTATTCACCCTCGAAGTTAAAGAGCAAAAATCAATTTTTTTTTAATAACATGTTTATTTTGGGTTGGAATTTAATAATTTTTGGTGTACATACGTAATCAATTATGATTTGTAAAATGAGCCAGGATATAATAGATTTTTTTTATATCACTTCAGGAGAGCCAGCACGGAGGCACAGCACCTAATCTTTCGAACAGCAAAATATTTCAGAAGTTGAAGTTGTTAAACATTTAACTACATTTTAAGATTCCAGTTATTTTAGGATAAAAAAGTTACTCTTGTTTAATTTCGATAAAATGAACCATATTCGAGAAAATCGCACTTAAATAATATGTAGGATACTCTGCATCTCTTATTCTTTACGTTGATTTTCTCGAATATGGCTCATTTTATCGAAATTAAACAAAATACCTATTTTATCCTAAAATGCCTGGAGAAATCCGAAAATGACCATAAAAATTTAAAAACTTAAACCTCTTTTTAATGTTCTTAATTTATCACGTACGTACACCAAAAATTAGTAAATTCCAACGCAAAATAAACGTGTTATTTAAAAAAATTGATTTTCGCTCTTCCACTTTGGGGGGGGGGGGTGAATATCTCAACAGAGAAACGCCGTAAGAAAAACATTTATAGGAACTTGTGGCATTATTTTAATGTGGTTTATACGTTCCCAAGATATTTTTTATCATTTCCCGGACACCCGCCCCGTAATGAATTGTATAATCGTTTAAACAATACAAATACTTGAGTGCGCCAATGGGAATGTTTCTGATTTCAAACAAACGTATTATAACAAACATTGAAAAAAAAGTTTCATCAAAATCTTTTTTGTCATCGATATCATAATTATTTTCATTTTATATAAAAGTTATGTAAGTATCGCGTATGAAAGATATTGAATCCAATGAAAAACATTGACTTTACTGACTAAATGCAAAAACTACGTTTGAATGACTGATGTTACATCGTTATAAACAATAACGCTAATTAACTAACCACCAAATAACGTAATTTGATTGAAAATGTAATTTAAAAATTGTAATCGTTTAATAAAATATCAATTTATTGTTCATTTTGGAAATTACATAGTTTTTATGCTCGTCTGTCCTGTTCAACTACAACTAAATTATACTTCTGTTAATTAAGTTGCATAAGATGAATTTTTGAGGGGAATAATTACCATTTTCAAAATTTTGCAGAAAATTTGTCATTGACCTTAATGGTATTAATAGATACATATTTTTCTATCAGAAAAAAGTAACGAATATAACAGTGAAGGAAAATATGTCTTAATAAAAGTACAATTTTAGGTATTGAGAAGTCATTCCTTCATGTACTGCTGTTAATAAAATATAGGTATAAAAAACGGGCACATATCTAAATGGCCATTTTACCTTTGAAAATTTAATAAATACCCAAAAATATACATGGACAAATTTTGAATTCTTATTCTACAGATTTTTAACATAAATCATAAATACCTACAAATGACTTATTACCACAAGTCGTCGCATACCTACGAAAACTAAAATATAAAAAGTTATCAATCTTTATTAGCACTTTTCACGTTACACAGAAAACTCGGTTTTATAAACATTATGAAATTTTAAATATGTATATAAAATTGGAATGAAGGCATTTTTAAAATAATACATGCTCTAAATGCAAAAAGATTAATAAAAATTTTTAAATACAAGAATAAATACATGATAAATCCAAAATTTTAATTAAAAATTTAACCAGACATAATCATACGAACAAATTCTTCATAATTAACATTTCCTTGAGAATCCTCTTGACCCTGCAGTAACTGTTCCACCTACAAAAATATACATATAATAACTGGTCATTTCAATATTTATATTCCATACCTCATCATCCGTTAATTTTTCACCCAGTGTAGTTAATAAATGACGCAGTTCAGCAGAACTAATGTAACCATTGCCGTCTTTATCGAAATGTCTTAACCCTTCAATAAAATCATCTGCGGTGTCTGCACTTCGCGATTTTGAAATTTGCTAGAAAGAGAAACCCAGCACAAAATAATATTAGTTTTCTAACACATAATTGCTAGCTGCAAAAAGGTATGTTAAGTTTTTTACATAAAATACAGTTTATTCTACTAAAGTTTTCATTAGTTTGCTATAGGGAAAAAAAACTATTTTGAGGCTAAATGCCGTTTTAACACAAATATTCCCTTCCTTACTTAAAGACGATTAACAAATTTGAAATAATCAATTAGTCATACAATCGTCGGCATAATTACTAAATTAAATTAGTGCAATATTAAATATTTTATTAACCCTGTTAAATTAAATGCACAAGCTTGTGCTGCAAGGCTTTGAATTAAGTAAATAAATAGACACATCTTTGTCAGCCATACAAGTTATAATACTTCAAATTATTAAAAATGTCGTGGAAAATATATGCTTGTGAAGATGTCATTGGAAAAAAAACTAGCAATTTGTTACTTTTTATAGATTAAAATGTTCTCTACAAAACTTGATAAGATTTCATTCAATTATACAATTGGAATGTACAAGTGGACAATTTCAGTTTGATTTTAAAACACTTAAAAGTGGAATGACAAAAACTGCTATCAATAATTAGGTAGGTACTCACTTGATAAATGGGTAAAAAAACTTCAAATGATACTCTTTCGTCTGGTTTATGTTGATGTGTGTATTTCTTTACATCTGATTCTGTAGGATTTTGTCCAAGTGCACGTAGTGCATCTCCAATTTGAGCTACATGAATTTTACCATCGCCTCTATTATCGAACAATTGAAACGCCTCTTGGAATTCTATAAATACAAAATTAATATAAACAATAGGCACTAAAATGTAGAAATGAAAACACCTTCAACCGAAGTTAAAATAAGTTTACTATGTTCATAAAGATACATTGTTAAAGAATGAGTAGTGTAGTCAAGTCTACTTTTGATAACTGCAAGTTACCCAAATCAACACTTTCAAAATATATCCATATATAGATAAAAACGAGTAATGAGTCATACATACTTACTCAACTTTTGCTACATTCTGTTTTCTTTAACATCATTTTTAATAAATATAAGGTAAAGAATACGCTTGATAATGTTGTTTACAATCGAATAAAAGTATCCCTTTAAAATTTCAACATTAATTTGACCCAAAATATCAATTAAAGATGAATAAAACTACAAATATATGTAGTGCAAAGAAGAAATCAAGGAGGGGCTATATAACCTAAATTTACATTTGTTTCACTTACCGGCCATCTGGTCTTCGGTATAATTTGCCTGCAAGAACACACAATAATTATTAAGACAACGTCGCCGCCTTTTTAAAATAATCTTAAGAATCTTAATTAATTTAATATAATATTTACGATACATACCATTGTGTAGTTTTCACACCTACTGTCAGAATGAATCGTCGAGTACTTTTGACTGTACGATGTCAAGAAGATTGTACCCGCTTTTAATTTGAATTTGAATATCTATATAAATATTAGTAGTTCCGTTGAATTAAACCGCACGTATAAACTTTTATCTTTCATTTTACTTAACATTATCGGTCATTCCATATAAGGCGTGCATTTTACTTCAAATTTTAATTTAGTTTTATAATGGTCGCAAGTCCAAATTTAATGTTCGATTACTTATTTGAGGTAGATGATAGCAAGTACGTAATTATCTACCATTGTCAAGGGCAATAAAATGAATATGTTTTTCAATAATGTTCAGATTTTCACATTTTTATTTAGTCGGATGTTGTTCAGATCGTGGCTTGGTTTTATGCAAGTGGTTAACCTACATAAAGTTGATTTATGTAAGAAATGATTATGCTACGCACAGTAATGTGATATAATCGTCGATTACTTTATCTAATGCAATATTATAGTATAAAAAATATAATTATTTATAGCTATTTTATTATATAGACAAATTTTATATTATAGTACATATTTCCTATTATTTTTTTTTAATTCTGATTAACGATATGGAACGTATACCTACAAAATAGGTATCAAAATATTCTACATAGACTATTTAGTCGATTTTGGAATTAAAATAATTAATAAAGAAAAATTTAAGCAAAAACAATTTTTATTAAGTAAATGTTACCATAGAGACTATTTTCATCGAGAGCCTAGTATATCGCATATAATATGTGACACGTTACATCTATATATTTACATTTACTTTTCAGAAATTCAAAAAATAAATCGTAAGCTGTAGGATAGGATTGCGTTTCCGCGAACGTTGTAACGAACGTGTTAAAATAGTTTTCTACCGCCTAATAAGTACACTTGCAAAATATTAACATATATTATAGATATCTCTATTGTATTCATCGCTTAAATTATAGATTTAAATGTCCCATAGATAAACATCTAGTGATTTTAGATCCAGAAAACGAACTGGTCCCCGTTACAACTAATATACCCCTATATGAAAAGTATTTATTCAAATAATTTCTCACGCCATCGCACCTCGCGCGAAACTTCCTTTAATAAAACATCTAAAATTGTTATACTACTTGTAAATGAAAACAAAAATCTTTAATTCGTCATTTTATCTTGATATTTACTCAAAATGCGACGAACAGTTTAATAGGGTTACATGTTGATACCTATATAAACTTATACGTACATAAGTTTACCGACAATCCAGAGAACACCCTGTTTATTAATAAATTTTGTTTGTCTTAATTTTTAGGCAGGTAATTTAAATATTTAGGATCATATCTCTTATTTAATGAACGAATTAAGTCAGTATAAAGCGAATTCTCAATGATTTGACATAAATATTTCATTTATAAATGTCAACAAATTAAATTTCACCTTACAGATTAAACGATTAATAATAGACATTATGGACAATTAGTTCTAATTAGACCAACTATTAATTTATTTTAACTGTACTTTTATATAAGGAAGACAGACTACTTTTGGACAGCCCCGCGCTCTTCTAAAATACTATATGTTAATAACATTCCGAATTTAAATAATAATTTTATTGTTTATACTTCCTTATAATACAGGCTCTTGCACCGCACAGCTTAAGGTATGTCATGGTCTCTCAACCTTGATATTTCACTCATTGTCAGTTCAATTGCGCACGTTTAGAATGTGACAATTATTAAAGGTGGACAATCTATAATTGAAAATTAACACATGTGCAATATATTATATATAAACATTTGCATTAAGGCGTAACTATTGCGGTTCTAAAATATTACATTTTTCAATGATAATAGATTTTCATAATAAAACGACACTCGATCACGCGATTATTTTACCTACCTACCGATGATGTTCATTCCCCAAAGATGTAATTTCTTTTAGCAACTTACCTACTAATTCATTTTGTTCTATAGGTAGTAATAAACTGAAAACATTGTTCATCATCAAATCAAGTTTGCAAATATGCGAAATCATCGAATAAATTTGTAAGAATAAAAAGTTTAAAAACGCACTTTCTACCATGTATGCAAGTATTTGTAGTAAGTGTTATTTTTCTTTGATGCGCAAACTTTATTTTACATAATTAATATTTTGTTTACTTCGTCTACATTTTATAATTTTCTCATAAATTAAATCTATATAGGTACGTACTATATACCTAACAGAAAATAGGAATTAAATAGTGAATAGTAATTACATTAATGGATTTTCAAAATACTTCCAAAAATATAATGTAGGTAGGTATTTCGAAATTATATACTTATACAATTAAACCACAAAACAACAAAGACTTATTCTTAACCTGAGAATATACAAGGCTATTTCACTATATTTGAATGGGTACCTACCTACTGGAGATAGGTACGGTTGATAGATTGTAACTACATAATGCAATGCTAACTTTATTGTTACAATAAACGTAATAATGAAAGGTAAAAGATTAAAAAACAAAGCAATCACGTGTACTTCAAATTGTTGTTAGACAAACTATGTGAGGTCACAGTCTTATTACAAAGTGTGCGAATTAAGGAAAGCCTCACCTAACACAGGTATTTCAACTATATTTTTTATCTTATACAACCCATTTTTAAAATCGATCAAATATTTACCATGGCAATGAAGTGCAAAACCTTGAGAGCAATGCGACAGAAAGCAATCTTGAGAAACTAAAGATTGTACACACCCAGACTTTATTTGCTTATAAAGAATAAAATAAAATACAAAAACATACTTCAATGCCTCAAAAGTTGGTTTCCTTTACATGTGGGATTGGTACTAAAAATTTTCTACTATTACATTTGCGTTAAAATGGGTGCAAAGGGTGTGGTTTTGGTATATAAACAATTATCTTATACTTGCTGTCATAGTGAACTTGTACTCTAAAATAACAACATGTTTGTAAAATTGGTAAGTTCGCTTTGGTACAAAATGGCATCATCAAAATAATGTGTTTAGTAACAAGGATTCATTTGTATTACGGATTTATTACTACAATTAAAGAGTGCGTGTGTGTGCGAGATTAATTTTGTGAAAAAAATGTGAATCGTAAAAATAAAGATTGTGATTATCAAATCTACTTAATATTAATTCGAAATTATATATTTAGTTTAATATTTTTTTATTTTTAGGCTGTAATTGCTAGTGCAGTGGCAGTAGCCATGGCTGCCTACAATGGACCTCTAGCAGGGGGTTTACCGGCTTCCCTATATCCAGCCGGCGTTAGTCCACAGGCCTGTCCCAACTTTCCACACTGCACAAATCCCGCCGTAGCGGCAAATCCAAGTGCTCCTGCCCCTTACGCCGCACCTAATGCTTATGCACATGGTCAATATAATCCTGCACCTACTTTCAACGGAGGATACAATCAAAATACCTTAGACAGTGGAACCTATACTGGAGATGGTGACTACCACGGTGAAGGTTTAGCTGAATCTGGAGCTTATGGTGACGTTAGTCAAGGTAGTAGTAATCCTTTCGAGTATATAAACTAATATATGCAAATTATTAATTATTTTTAGGATACAATTCTGCCCCCGCGTATAATCCAGCACCAGCCTACAATCCAGCACCAGCCTACAATCCAGCACCATATGGGCAACCTGCTAGTGTACCTGCCGGAGTAAATCCTCAAAGTTGTCCTAATTACCCATTCTGCCACTAAATAGCAAAAATTTAGAATCAGCAAGACAGCCAGCTGACAAACCGATGTTGTTGCAAACGACATAATGTAAATACAGTAGATATTATTAAATTTCGTAAAAACGTTCCAATTATATAAAAATATAATTATTATTTAAATAATAAATTATTTCGTATACTTGAATGTCTTAGTTTATTAGTTGAATCAAAAGGTAGATAAACGACTGATGGACGCGCGCATTTCGCATTTTACTTGCACATAAAAATAAAACTACACAAAAATTATATTAACAATAAGAACGTTATTAGTTATTTATACGATATCGCCGCACTTTTCATTATTTTAATGAAATGAGTAAGTTAGGTACCTACCAAAATGAATTATAAAGGCTGTATTTAAGATTTTGATCAAATTGATGTAAGGACGATTTTCACTTAAAGGTAAACGTACATTTTTCCGGGTCGCAACGCAGCGAATTGGCTCATTTAAAATGCACCCCAGCAATTGGTTGCGTCGAAATGCGACCCGCTGCGCCCCGGTAAACTTACCTTAAAAAGACAATTTCATTTTTTCTCGAGAAAAATGTTAAAGATCCAAATTTCATAAAACCATCGTTTTTTTTTGGTTAATTACCTAATAATTAATATTCTACACTTATACGTATCATATTTGAACTTGGTCATGTTTAACTATATAATATAAGTAACGTAACATAATAAGAAGTACATATGAATAAGGATAGGTATGTAGATATTGTTAAATCATTTGTAAAGAAAATGTTGATTATTTTTTCTTCGCGTATAAATTGTAGCTCAAAACATCCGACGAAAGTAAGAAAATACTTCTTAAAAGCCATTTATTTTCCCTAGAATTAAAAATAAATAGGTATTACCTATTTTGGGTTGTATTAAAAAGAGGAAAAACGCACATAAATATGGCCTATCCAAACTATATGCAATTTACGTCATCAAAAAAAAAGTTGCTAGATTGCTTATTTGTAATTTGGTTTAAAGTTTGGAAAGTGACATATTCTATAGATGATTTTTTGAAAGATGAAAGAAAGACTGCAATTTATTAGAACTGTACAAATACGAGGTACGAGGTGACAGCACTGTGCGAAAAGTCATCATCTAGTAACCTTTTATTGATGACGTGATTGCATATAGGTTTGGACGAAGTGTATTCGTATATTGGAAAAATTCTTTAATTTTCAATTAGTAGGTTATTGAGTTACACTTAAATTTTAAGATACTTCGTTGCAAACGAAGCCGCAAAACCTAAAGTATTAATTTCAATTAGTAAAGTTATATAAAAAAAACTACTTTGCACCAAGCGCCAAATACAGTTACTGCGGACGGCAATGTAAGTGTAATCCGGAATATGCGAGAGAGTCGACAAAGACTTCTTGGGCATACGAAAATAGTTTAAAACATTGTTAACAAACATTATTTGCACTAGTATACGATGTTTATGTTAGTTCACTGTGATTGTTGTGTTATCACTGAATGCGGTTATGTGGTAAAAACATTGAAAACTTTGTGTATTTCGAATCTTATGTATAAAGAAACGTATCCCGTTGCGGTGAGTTTTTAAATATTATTTTGAATATTTATTAATATGTTATCGTTCAATTAATAATTTAAGTATTTGTCTCAAAACTTTAACTAATTGTTATCGTTACTTTTTAAAACTGTAAGTAAGGTTAAGTGGGCTGCTATTTTGTCAGGTATTTTCTTATATGTAGTTATAAACATCTTAGAATTATCGAGAAGTGTTTGACACAAGGTAAAATTAAATAAACATATAGGTAATAGTTACATCCAATTTATTTGATTTTTAAACAGTGCTACAAAATTAATATTGCATTACGTAATGGTTTCAATAAGCACAATTATTACTGTGAATAATTATGTTTCATGTTTAACCCTTATCACTTCAAGAATATTAGGTGTATTATGTCTGCCAGCCAATTCCGAACAAAATGCTCCAAAATTTTTATAAGACCATTGTTTATCAGTAAAAATCTTTATCAATACATATAGATAAACAGGACAGTATAAAAGCACAAAAGTTCTGGCAGCAGTACCCCACCGGTTGAAGTGATAAGACTTAAAAGTTATCTTTTTAACAAGTAAATGTTAAAAATTGTATATACCTATAAAAAGTACATAAATTAAGGCTTCCGATATGTATGGATATTTAAAAATTAATGCATTAATTTAAATTTTTATAGTTGTAAGTACATAACTACTTTTTTAAAAATCTACATAGAAATTTAAAATTGGTGTTTCCATATTTCACAAGCACATCTATAAGAAGTAATTAATATAATATATAAAGACTTTAAAATAAAATTGGTGATATCCTTAATTGGTATACCATTAATTTTAGGAAATTTCCACAGGAAATAAAGCTGTTTTGTATTATTCACAAGAATACCTACATGTAAGTGTACCTATATCTTCTTAATTAATAAGATAAATCATGTTTCACAAGCCTACATAAAATAGTTTCTGTTCCGTAGATTTTTATTTTTCTTTTAAATAATATGTTTAAACATTTAAAAAATATCAAAATCCCCAACTACGACATCCATTAAAAAGTAACTAATATAAAAATATCCGTATATGGCACGTATTTCATTGCTTCATTAATAAGCATATCAAATGGGAAAATCATTCATAAACGTGTCCCCAATTTATAAAAATAAAATTATTTACTTTTTTCGAAATTACACTATTACAATATTTACTTTCAATTACATATACCTCATATGCGTCATAGATATTTTCAATTATTAAATAGATAGGTAGGGTAAATTCGTCAGTTTACGGGCCCTTATTTAATGTGACCTCGACAGATATTTTAGACAATAATAATAAAACCATACATAAACAGTCAAAATGAAAAACATGCTCTTAGTATACTTTGTATATTTGTATGCTTGATATGTTTTTCATTTTGATTATTTCTTTTATCGTTTTATTGATTTATTATTTATAGTTGTTAGGGGTCGCGAATAGGTAAAGGGCCGTAAACAGGCTAATCGACCCTATTGATGATTAATATTAATTGAACAAAAGACAAAGTAATGTATACAGGTGTTATAGATATAAGCAAGGTACACCAGTGAAATATTGCGTAAATTTCCTACTATTATCATACAGAAGTAGGTACTTATCTGTAATAATTAAATAATAAAATACAATTAATTTCCAAATCAAAATTAAGATCAAACTAAAGTGAAGTGTGTATTTTAAAAATTTAAGTTTTTATTCTAAAAATGCGTAGGTACTTATTGTTTTGTTACTTTAGTTTAACCACAATTTTTTATTTCAATAGTTCACATATAATTTTATTTCAAAATATCTTCATTTTCTAAACTACGAGTTGTTTTGTTAAAAGCAATTTCAGTATCTTGTCACATCATAAATTATTTTTAATACTATCTACGTAAAAAAAGTTTTAACGTTTTATATGTATTTAAATAATAGGTATAGATACATATTTAGCTTAATTTTGACTTGGAAATTTGCTGTATACCTAACTTATCTCTCATTTTGTAAATCGAATATACAGGGTGTACCTGTCTATAATGAGTGTACAAAACGATACCACACATTTTTGTGACCAAAATAGAACGAATACATACAAAAATTTACGATTTCGAAGTTTTAACTTCTTAAAGGTCAATTTTGAAATTATTTTTTTCTAAATTAAACGGAAACAGTTGATGATAACAAGTTGAAATTTGGAACGTATATATTTTTCATTGCGGGTAATTTTCACAAGGCAGTAAAAATTTGTTTCTTTGCATAACAAAGATAGTTTTCGGGGTAAGTGGTTAGAAAATGTTCGAGAAGTTTTTAACAAGCTGGAAAATAACAAAGGAATTAATCCGTATTAAAGCCAATTAAAAAGCAAAACTTTCTCGTCTCTCGATACGTTTTGGTATTTCTTTTAGTTTTGATACTAAATAATAAAATATCACTCGAAGCAGCAGGCGGATTTTCGCTAACATCATGTAAAAACGAATCTCGATAAATAATAAATTAAATAAAATGCATCAAAAAAGGTGGTAGCTATTTTGAACAAAAGCTAAAATAATTTTGTTGCTGTTACATTATTCTGGTAATATTTATTTCGTTACAGTATATTTTTTAAGTGAAATTATTTTTCTAGTTTTATTTAATTAATAACTTAAAAACCTAACAATTAACAACTAGTTTGTTATCTTTAGTGTGTTTTTACCGATGTCCGAGTAGATGAACCAATTTGTAGAGTTGTTAATTAGGTGCCGGGTCGAGTGACAAAATTTACATTTTATTTTTTTGTATCAAAACTGAAACAGATATTAAAATGTATTAAGATAGCAAAAAATTATGCCTTTTAGTGGGCTTCAATAAGCATTAATCCTCTTGGTTATTTACCGGTTGGTGAAAAAAAATTGAGAAGTCTCTAACCCCTCACTATTCAAACAAACAAATTTTTATTACCTTGAGAGAATAACGCGTAATGAAAAATATTTAGGTAAGTTCCAAATTCCAACTTGCTATCATCAACCGTTTTCGTCTAATTTAGAAAAAAGTAATTTCAAAATTCACTTTTAAGAGACTATAACTCCGAAACCGTAAATTTTTGTATATAGGTAAATTATGTTAAATCGATCTATTTTGATTCCAAAAATATGTGGTAGCGTTTTGTACGCTCATGAGATGCATCCTATATACAATATTTTCATATCTCAGAACAAAAAAACATAAGAAGCATAATCATAAACTAAAGATAGGTGTATTATTAGTACCCACATTTTGGTAAAACTGCCATCACAATACTATATCGAACTTTGAACGTATGGAACATATTATTAATTTATCTGTGGTTCTATTTTAAAATAATATTACATCAAATCAAATTACATTTATTAATTTAGTACATAAAAATATTCCTAATAAGCATTCACAGTTTTTAACGTAGGCAATAATTATTTTAAAAATTAATAGGAGTAGGTAACTACTCGACTGCTTAAATTAAAGCAATGTTCCATAAAAAGTATCTATATAGATCTTAATATTACAAGATATGGCAGTATTATGATCGTCATATTCAAACTGTAGGTACTTCTAAATGGACGCCTTTTATATATTCCATGTTCTGAGACAAATCTTATACAATAATAACAACCGCACTAATATTATATTATATAACTAATATTATATTCTAGATCGAAATAGGTACTTACATAATACTAACAATAAATATTATATTAGATAAAACTGTATCACAGTGCAGTTAGTTAATACAAACTAACTTTTAAATAGTTTAAACTACATATACTTCTACAATAATCTAATTATGTCATTAAACATAATTTAACTAATTTTACTAAATTAAACATTTATGTACATATTATCACCAGCATTTCATATTTGGCAGCAGATTAGCCCCTAATTCAGAAACGCAACAATTGGCATTTATAATTAGTAGATTAATAAATTGAATATGTATATTTGACCAGAAACAATTTAAATTACAAGTGAAACCTTTTTGACTATGTATAAAAACAAATACAAAAACAAAATAAAAGTTTAAAATTCATTGACATAGGTGCAAACAATTATTCAGTAGGTATTAGCAGGTAGGTAAGTACTTACTGAAAAAGTTAAAAAATTACTAATTATTTCAAGTTAAGGCAATCGAATATAGACATTGTCAGGTAGAATATTTACCTATTTTGCATCTCTTGTTAAGAATAAAATACAATAAAAATGAGTCACAATATAAATCTTACGGAATTATTTATTTTCTGCTGTTAATTCTACATGATTGTATGTGAGTGTCGATGTTTGAATCGTCCTTTTAAATATATCAACATTTTAAAATGATACTGCGCTCTCAAACTAAGACACTATAAGTAGCACAGAAATAACACGATACAATTAAACAAAATCTATCATCCTGCGTGAAAAGTTATGAATTTTTAATTTAAGTATGTAGTAGTATCATTAAGGCACTAATTTAGAATATAGACTAAGAAATTAATGTTTTTACTATAGAAAAGTAATAATTTTTAAAAATTAATTCTACACACCAATAATAATTATAGCGATAACTATTAATAAGTCCGGGAGAGTTCGACGAGCGGAAGAGACCGACCACTGTCGATATTTTAAGAACAAAGTAAAAGAGGATCTTGTGTGTCGTATGAACGAATAAACATGTTAAACTTATGTTAGTGCAGATATCGCATTGTCACGTGCCGGAAAACTATATTTAAACTTCAAATTAATTATATACATAAGTTTAAAGATTTTTGGGAACCCGAAAGCTTTTTGACCTACCCAATCACCTTTTGGTAATATTTTTAAAAACATCAGGTAAATTTATTAATTATTATTTATTAAAATTTATTAAATTAAATAAGATGATGCAGAACTAAAACTAGCCCAAAAGTGACGTGTCATTAGAAGAGTTACGTTATTTTTTAAGGTCGGTCTCGCCCATAGTTGGTGGACGCTCCAACCCAGAAATATGGGCGAGACTGGCCGGTTACAGGGTCGATGTTTTTTACTGAAAATAAAAATAAGTATTTTACCATTTCAAAATTATAATTTTTATTATAATCTAAACTATGTGGGCTATGCTTTAATAAATTCGGGACAAATATGGCACAGTTGAAAAACAAAACGGACACGATGTCTTTTCTAAAAAGTAGTCGAACTACACCGGACTCGCCCTACAAATATAATTCACGCCACTTTAAGAATTTGCCCTTAATGTACCTATGCCCTTAATGGTAAAATAATTTGTATGTAAAAGTCACAACTTCACAGAATAGTTTTCAAAGCTCTCATTGTTAATTTGAAACCTACATTTATTAAAAAAATAAAATAATTTATTTATTTATATTATACCTATTGATACAAATACAAACAAGTCATTCCTTAATATAGGAGGGATGACGTAAAGTCTCTTATCAAATGCTTTTAAATATAAAATCATACGATTGTTCATGTTTTAATAAATAATTTTAAGTAACGTTTAAAAAAATATATTTTTATTGATATCTATAACACATTTACAATTTCAAAATAGTTAGGCTCGATTAGAAATAAAATTGTTAATAAACTTCTATAAAACAGAGGGGAAGAACGTAATAGGTAGACCAAGAAGGAAATGGGAGGAACAGGTAAAAATAGCAAAAAATAGAAACATACAATGGAGAGAAGTAAAGAACCTGACAAGAGATAGAAAAACTTGGAATAAATTAATCAAGAAATGTTAATTAAGTTTAATAAGTTTTATCAGATAATGTATTATAAGTATTGTAAATTGGGTTATAATCCGACACCTAACGGTAAAAGGATTTCAGTTTAAATAAATAAAATAAAATAAACTTCTATTGTGACAAAACTCAATGTTTCGTTTGTAAAGGAGACGTATCTACATCTATAATATCAATAATCAATACTTCTCTATAGGTACAAAATACCTACTTAGATATCTAAAATCAATGAACAAACGACTTTAATAAACTTTGAAAAACAAAATCTTCCATTAGTGTATCCATTAATGTTAATATGAGTCTAAAATTATGCTTAAATCAAATTTTAAATCAATAAAAAAAATTATTTAAAGAACATTTACCTAAGTACTAGATACATACATGATATATGTATGTACATATCCAGGTATATATATTACCACAAATATTAGAAGACGAGAAACAATTTTAACGACCGTATTAAAAATAACAATTAGTTAGAAAGTAATATTCTCAAACTGAAGTAAATTGAAAGAAGTAAATGGTATTTTTACAAATAATTTGATTTTGTATTGCTTTATATACATTAATTTGTAATTACTTGATTGCCTTAAAATTATTATGCATCTACTCACTTTGTTTAATATTAATTGATTTCATGTCGATGCCTAAAACATTGAACATATTATTGCGTATCCAATATTGAATATAAAATTAAGTATTTACTGTACTTATAGAACCTTACGACCAATTCTCATTATTTTAAATTATTCCAGATGGTATATAAAGCTGATTGTGAGTTAATAACTTATCCCGGTTTTTTAACTTTGTTTAGTTATACCATTCTTATTATTTAGTTCATTTTATAACCTTCACTTTCGATTTTTCAATATTTTTAATCGCAGCAGTGCTTATTAGAACGTTATAATTGTTAATCGAGAAATTTTTTAATCAGTTTTGTAAATTGCTTACAATAAAATACATAGGTAACTATATATACATGGTGATATTCGCTTTCCAACATGTTTAGTTGTATACATTGAATAAGAACACGGTTATAAACATATAACCAAAACTGTTCGTTTCAATTTAATTTTTTATAATTATTAAAAAAAAAAATGCCGATTCAATTTCACCGAAGCATAAGTAAATTATTACGAAAAATATTTTATTTTGGTACTTATAAAGGGTACCAGCTGTAAAATTTCTTATCACTATTTTATCATATTATAAACCGCTTACTATTTAGAAAAGTCTAATTTACAATAATAGTTAATTTTAATAAATTAAGCTGTACACACACGCGGACGCAAATGGGAAAATATTTTACATTGCATTTACGATAAATTACGTATTCGCGCGTTCGCCTTCGCCTTGGTCTGTGCGCTGCTTTAAATAATCAAAAATCAACACCAAATAAGTAAGTTGTGCAAGTAATAATACTACTGATTCTAATACAGACAAAAATAAGATCAAAGATAAAATCTGCAGGTACTATATGATAGCTTTGTTTAATTTTAGGCACACGAGGTTAATAAAAAAAGTTAAAAAATAAATAGCAAATAAAAACATGTACCTACATTTTTAGTATAGGTACTATACTTTTTTTTTTCTAATTTGGTAAGATTATTATAACTAATTGTAAGATTAGAAATCATTTGTGACGATTAAATGTATAAGTCTTCTAAAGAGTAATATTAAAAATGCATGCAAACGTATAATAAAGTACTGATAACTTACAAAATTACAAAAATATATATGCCGCGAGTTTTCAATAAATTATTTGAACAACAATAACTCATTCTAACTTGAAATACGCGGTCGTTTTAATTTTAGAAAACAAAAAAAAATATGTAGATATTTGATAAGAAATTAATTTTCAAGTAAACGCATAATTTGTAGTACTATATGTTTTCATATAAAAATATGTGTGTGGCATTTCGTAATTCCTGATCCATTACATAATCTGTATTAATTAGAGTTTGGTTAGTCATAGGACTTGTGTATTTACCTGACATGAACCATTCAGTAATGGCTTGTTTTTCGTAAACAAATCCATCACTACATCTAACAGGTTCTTTCATTATTTCCTGTGTTATAGGACACAGAAACTCCGGCGGAATTTCTACTTGACGATTATCTGGTAAATTATGGAGTTGTAGTTCGTCTAATTTAAGCCACTTTAATTCTCTTGTCAGCGTTTCTGTTTGATCACTATCTAATAGGTATAATTTATAAATGAATAATTTTATATAAAAAATAAATAAGTAGATACGATACCTAAATCTAATCCAGAACAAATTTGCTCCTCCGACATTGTTAAAATCTTTTGACCATTTAACGAGGTATTAATAACATTTGGTAATATGCTAGTAAAATCAATTTCGTTCAACCATTTAACTATATCTTCTGTAGTCCAGCTAATAATCGGTTTTCTACGATAACTCGATATTTTATTCATAATTATGGATCTAATAATCTAGAAATAGTAAATTTTGATTATCTAATTGCAAGTAAAACCTAAAAATACCTATAAATATAGCTGAACATGAAACTGCGCAAATCAAATTTAATTTTTGATGTAAAATCCGACTAAGCATGCGATAGGGAGTATCCTATTTATTATTACAAATTTTCAGTGAATTTCTGTATTATCAGAAAAATAGATAATTGTCACGAAGTAAAATACCTACTTAATTTATTTTGATTAAAAAATATACAAAGAAATAGATAATACTATATTTTATATTTTGTCCTTAGTAGATAAGTAGGTAATGGTACTTTTAAGAATTTTTTTAAATTTTGTATAATTATTATCCCTTTCGTAGGTATTATATTATTTAAAATGACTTACCAATTGTTGAGGAAATCTCCAAATCCACAAAGTTTTATCTAAACATCCTGTTGCTAATAGAGAACAATCTAAACTAAACGAACAACACGTAACAATGGAATCATGATCCAGTACGTGTAAACATTCTGCGCTATACACAGACCACAATCTAGTTTGCCGGTCTGTAGCCGTAGAACAAACTATTTCTCCAGATTCTGGAGATAAACGTACACATATCACATTTCCTCCATGTCCTTGTAAAACACGCCATAACTTTACTTCAACATCATCAGCTTTATAGTCTTCAGAGTTGTTCTACAAACGATCACACTTAATAATTTTTATTTGACACTGCACATTTAACATTACCTTCGGCATCGCAATTTTCCACAATTTTACCAAACTATCGTTTCCACAAGTTGCGAGCAAATAATTTTGTTTATTATTTACTGACAACATGGGCAGAGGTTCCAAATTTTGTGAGAAGTCGCAATTTTGAATTCCTAAATCGTGCGCATCATCTTGGATGTGCAAATTGCTTCCAGTTAATGACCATAATCGAAAATCGGAATTATTACACGTTGTTGCAATTATTTTACCATCGGGAGAAAAACACGCCGACGTCACTGTATCAGAATGGCCTTCGAATGTTCTAAAAATCATCTTTGTGTAAATATTCAAATTACCTCTTATTAAAAAGTAAAGTGATTGCATGCTGTGCATTTTAAATTAACCTACACTTTTAAATCCCCAGTTTCGAGATTCCATATTTTAGCAGTTTCTTCGTCTCCAACTGTGACAAGAAGATTACCGTCTTGCGAAAACCTGCAATCTCTTACTGCTAAATTACTTTCGGCAAGTTCCATTACTTTATCTCCCGTCTAAAAATTTTAAAATATAAATATTATCAGCGTTAAAACAATAAATACGTTTAATACGTATGGATCCCAAATAATGGTACAACCATCTAAAGAACAAGATGCCAGTTTACTTCCGTCCTTTGAAAATTCTACGTGATTAACCGAATACGTATGTCCATCTAAAGGTGATGAAGTGGTTTCTTCTATATTATTATTCTCTTCTAAATTAAATAATTTTACCATTTTATCGCTAAAATGTGTGCATGAAAATGGCAAGGAAAGACGATAGTAATCGTATTATTTACCTAGAGCCAATAGCTAATAGGGAATTTCCAAAAAAATTGCAGGAGTTAATAGCGCCTTCGGATATATCATCAATTTTTTCTATTAATTCAAATGTTTCCGAATTTTCCGCATTTTTTACCACCTGTATTTCTTGTAGGTTATTCAAAACATTTCCTATGACCGCAAACGGTTTTAAGAGATTAGAATTCAAAGTAATGTTGTTTGTCAAATCCCAGATAAGAATCAATTTATCATTTGAACCTGCGGAAGCTTTAAAATATATTATGTTTAATTAAATTTTATATTTCTTAAGGCATCTACCTGATGCAACTAGTGCGCCGTCTCTTGAAAACGATACACAATTAACATATCTAGTGTGTCCTTTTAAATTGGCTATACAAGCACCATTATTGTCCCATATTTTGACGCGCTTATCTAAACCTGACGATATTAAATAATAACCGGCGCTGTTATATTTAACACAGGTAACAGCAGATTTGTGACCGATAAAACTGTTAGTATTTTTAATAGACACTTGATTTCGCTCTAGTTGATGCTTTGCTATTGGTTGCGAAGTTATTGTCCAGATTTTGATGTCGTGATTATTTCCACTTGTTGCCAAAGTGTAAAATTTTTCTAAAGGATTATGTTCTAAAACGTAAAATTAAACATGAATTAAGGGAGGTCCAACATGATCCAACATTACCACTATCTACATATATTATCTTAATCTCTCTCTACATTTGTAAATCATGCGAAATAAATAAATTTTACGTTTTACTTACCATTGCTTATTATTACATTTGAAACGTCCATAGAAAGAATACCTAGATCGTGAGCATTATCTACAATGGCTAATGAACAACAATTTTCATTTCCAATTGTATCAACTACATCTTGCAGGCACCATACCGTTAATATTTCTAGAGAACAGGCACTTATTAAGTATTGACTGTCGGGTGTAAAAGCGAGTGCTTGAGTTGTTCCTTCATGGTGAAAAATTGTTCTAAAATAACAAAACGAGTATTTTATCTATGTACAAGAATTGTTTTGTTATCGATTATAAAGGGCATAAAACTTTTATTTTGTGAATCACTATTATTTGCCGAACGAAATTGCTTATTTATTAGGAACAAATTAAAAACTTGCAATAACCTAACGTAATAATATTATGTAGTACTACGCTACCGCAAACAACATGTAAAAAAATATTTTTCATAATTTTAAATCGTCTAGGTAACATAAGGTACTATTAATAGATTTTTTTTAGAGATTTAATTATATTAAATTACTCTTTTGCTTTGATCAATAAAGTCGTATAAATAAATATGTATTTATATATAATAAAGGCCACGAAACTTTTCCACGTCATATTACACGTGTCGTTTACTTTAATTTCTATTGTTATGTCTACTGAAATTTGTGTACTTTTTATGAAAAAACCTGAACACATACATCTATATATGAAAATTACATCAAATAATTCATTTTTAAAACACCGATCATTATTAAACCGCCACTAACTGCAAAAAAGGTGTTCTTATTTCTTATATTCGATAAAACACGCGTATTTTTTGAGAATCAACGAAAACACATATAAAGACAATTACCTATAACAATTATTATTCTAATACAGTCAGTTATACAATTTTATTTACGAAACAAATTATTCGATGTAAAATATCTGAAATTATTTAGTTGGCGATGATTAAGTAATTATCGACGAAACATTTTGTCGTGGCTAATTAAATACATATGTACAGCCTATCCAAACCTATATGCAATTTACGTCATTTAAAAGAAGTTACTAGATTGTTTATTTATATTCGGTTTAAAGTTTGAAAAATGACATATTCTAGTTGATTTACTTGCGCACATAGTAGATGTTATAAATAAAGACTACAGTTTATTAGAACAGTCAAAATACGAAGTACGAGGTGCTCGACAGCACTGAGTGAAACGTCATCATCTAGTAATCTTTTGTTGATGACGTGTGATTGCATGTAGGTTTGGACGAAGTGTAGGTATTAATAAAATTAAGATATAAGACTAATATGGAGTTTTTTCAGTTAATTCTAATTGTACCTAAAGATATTTATTGTACATATAGGTTATTTTGATAACGCATACATATCGAAAGTCAAGTTGTTTATTAACATCCAAATAACAAAGAGCTCATTGTTTCCCAATTTACCAAAACTGCACTCTTTTTAAATTTAAACAAGTACCTAACTTAACACCTTCTTTGTGTCAAGGTCATGTTGTATTTCTAAAAATCTACGTCACCGAATAGTAAGAACATTTCCTTAAAAATTTTTAAAAGTCGGTTGCTGTGTAAATATCGTAAATTAATTTCAATAATTAATATTGAAACTCACCTGATTAAACTTCGATGTACTAAATCCCAAATGCAAATTGCTCCGTTATCTCCAGCAGTTACTAAAACTGAACTGTCGGGTGCGAACCTGTATAAAATTTATTTTGCGATTTTTTATAAGAATAAAATAATGTCTCTAATTATTTATCTACCTACAAACCCTGATGGCATCTCCATTCATTTGAACCATATTATGAATTTTTGTGCCGGAATGAATATTCCACAAAATTGCGACGCCGTCAATAGACGTTGATGCTAGCATAGATCCTTGAGGCGAAACTCTTACGCAAGTTACCCCGTATTTATGACCCTTAAGGGGGGAATAGGAATGTTCGGTATAACCCGAACCGGGAATCCATTTCCATACTCTCACTGTTTTATCGCTAAAATTTATAAGGATAATAATAGGATTCGGAAGTGAGATAATTGCATACCTGGATCCAGTAACTAATGTAAAATTTGGTGCAAAATCACAACAGGTTACGTCGCTTGTATGACTATTTAAGTTTTGAATTATTTTAATATTTTCGGATAATATGTTAAATGCCATATTTCACTAAAAAAAGACATTTTTTAAAAATTACCTACACCTTAATTACTATAAGTTAGGTATTTACAAAGGATTTCTATAGAAAAATTAAATTACCTATCTACTAACAGAAATTAATCAAATCGTATACCTACTTATTAGAGATTGAAGTTAAAATTATTAAAAGAATTTTAGAACATTAAGCGATGTCTTAAATGATTAAAATCCGACAGTGGGCAAACCTCGTTATCGAATTTTCATGTCGCATGTCAAAAAATTCCTTTTTTAAAATTTTTCTCGAAAGAAATACATTTTTCGAAAAATAATATTTAGGAAAGAAATTTATAAGAATAAAAAAAATATCACTTTTTTTCGATATTACTTTATTTTTGTTTTATTTAACATTATGCAGGATTGAGCTTATTAAGTAATAGAATTATATCTGACGAAATTAGCAATTTTAAGGTACCGTTAAATGATCAGTTGCATCGAGTAAGTGAGTTATAGGTAATGAAAATTACCAACAACTCGAAATACTTACACGAATGCAATACTTGCAATCCTATTGCAATACCGTCAGAATAAATAAATCCTATATATCTATTCCTGCTTTTACATTCACATTAATTGTCGCTATTATAGTCTTTGCAATTAATTATTTTATTTTATCGCTAGGTGCATCGTAAAAAAATCGACGTTGACATCTAATAAATTCCAATTTCCTATTTGAATTTCTTGTGTTGCTATATTTGCACATATTCGATTTAATCTTATTATATATGTGTCACGACGAATTTGTAAAATTGCGTATTTCACGTAATCTGCAATATTTTGCGTCTTTTATGAAATAGACACTCTCTTCGCCGATTTCATGTGATAAACTTAATTTTAAAATGTTCTTGCCGATTTCATCACGTGGTACGCTATTTTTTTTTCGTTCTATAGAAGAAGCTGCGTGTTAAAAATCGGTACTCGCCAGGTTTTTATTTTGTTTAATATTTGAACAAAATTAATTTGTTTTACTGTGTTTTTATCTTAAACGTATTATCTATTGTGTTTAATTTGTTTATTTAAAATGTATGTGTATTTTAATAAACTTAACAATTTTTCATGCAAAAATATTGTTAGGTACATGCAATTTAAATACATTCAAAAAATGTAATTTACTGCTGCTTTTAAGTGGTTCTACCGGTTGCTTGCGGTACAACTGAGGAAAAGCTTGATTTAATTTTATATCTAATTTTAGTGAAGGCGAGATTAGTTTAAATTAGTGTAGACGAGACAAGGTTAGATTAGTGTCTAAACTAACTAAACTAGTCTAAACTCACCTCATCTACACTAACTTTTCCATTGGACTCATACTTTGTTATTAAATAATAAACTCCCATATGTGTCGAACGATTTGTGAAGTCTGCGAATCGTGTAGGTACCTATTCATGGTATATTTAATAAAATGTAACCTACCTACATACATAGATATATGTAACTCGTTAAAACTAATAAAAACGTAGGTAACTTCTCTTGATAAGTAGTTGCTTATTTTATGTAATCGGCAAGATTTTGCTTATTATACATAAGTTCTTATTTCACGAAATACGCAAAATATTTCCAATTACGTGAAATGGGCAATTTTACAAATTCGGCGTAGCATTTGCAATAATACGAATAACTGTCGTTCATATACCTACCTACAGATAGATGCATTTGATATACAATAAAATAAAATAACAATTGAAACACTTACCTTATTATTTTACCTCGTAAAATTAAAATCGAGCAAGTCACATGACAATATTCGTATTCTATTGCTTACTTTTTATTTGTTTAAATGATTAATTGAATTAAGTATTGCACACGTCGAACAGTGCTATAATATTACACGCGCACTTACGATTGTGAACGTTAAAATAACAATTTTGATCCCAATGGTATGAAAAGTAACGTATCTCTATGACAACAATTGAAAATAACTTTTGTACACGTATAAAGTAAATGGGTTGTAGAAATATTGGTCTCATCAAAAGTTATTTTCATATCGATTATTTAACTGTCATGACGTGGATATCAATAATTATATAGTACACTACTCTACTAATATACCTATTAAACGTACCTAGGTAACAAAAATAACCAGACATATTATGATCGAATTTATTCATAATAAAATTAAATATAAAAATGGTAGAAATAATGTATACGAGGTGGTTTTACCATTAAACAACAATTTTATAAAAGACTAACGTAATAAGGTAATGACGTGCAAGTACTGCGAGATAGAATTATTACGGAACAACTACACTTTAAACAGAATTTCTAATATTGTTCCTAAAAGAAAATTTTCCAAATAACATTTTCGTTTATCTTGATAAATAAATGTAGGTACTTTACTTTTGAATCAATTTCTTATTGTTTGATCTGGTCTGTATATAAATTTTTAATTTAAAAAATGCAGAAACATTTTATCGAAATTAATTTTTTCTGAGAGATGTAGATAATAAAAAAAGTGTTTCCATAGTATAAATGTCTAACTTTTCGCTAGACGCTGTTATAATAATTAAAACTTGAAATGTTTATTAGATATAAATTACAAAAGTCTTAATCGTTATTATTTTACATAAAAAATAAAATTCAATTAGTTGAGCATTATTAACGTAGACATTGCAGTACTTCAGCTCTGCAAGTTGAAACAAATATATGAATATTAGGTATGATGTTTTATTAACCTTATACTAACAGTAGGTACTACGTAATTTAGATAATTGTACATATACCATAAAATAATTAATTAATTTTAAGAATATAGTCCTTGGTTTATATTAGTTATTTTTAAGTGAAGTCCATATTACATGGTCACCTTCTTTGATACAGTTTGCATGACAAACATTAATAGTTAATGACGTTATTATTATTATAGTGTTTGTCAACTAAAACAAAACATTTTTCTTTGTTGGAATTCGAAGATTACCCGAGTGGTCGGTTCAAGTGTCCTCGCGCCATAAAGGAAAGTTGGACAAATAATATAATTAACAAAAAATAAAAACTTATACGTAGGTAAGAATTAACAGAATAGACGCGGAATTAACTTTTATCGTCAAATATCTTACATGGTTACCTATAAAAAAAGTTCTAAGTCTAAAAAGTTCTAAAAAAAAGTATTCTAGTTCTATCCATATTTTTACTTTTATATTCTACTTCTTAAAATTAGTGAGATAACATATTAAATAAAAAATATATATAATATTATTATATAAATAATATAATAAATATTAAATTATCAATAAAACTTGATAATATAAAATAAATAAATAATAATAAAACAATAAATGTGCAGTAGATTACAACTCGCTTTCCACAACTACCGCGAACGAGCCAATTCAACTTGATTCTGTTGATCGCGTTCTGAATAATGTGTAAGTATAAATTCCCCAATTTAAAACGTTCAATAATAAGCTTTTAAATCATTAATATCAACTCGCGGTTAACGTTATTGATTAATCTAACAATGAGTATATTTTGTCCAGTTTCGAAGTGAATCAAAAACAATTTATATAAAACTAAAATCTTCACTATACTTTTATAGCAGTCACTTGAATTTAAAAATGTACATAAGTAATAGATAATAACATAGTGAGTTCAAAGATGGCTAAATAAAAAAGGAGGCACTTACTTTAAGCATAAAATCGACATTAATTGCGGTTTCTTTAAAGGTTAATCGTTGAGTTTTATCTACATTTCCAATAAAACGACAGTTTTGAACTATCATTAGTGTTTTTGTACTGAACATTATGAACTACCATTATTTTGATTAGAATATTAAAACTTGTGTCCGTTAGTAACTATAATTAACCCATTCCGTAATGGGTTATTATTATTAAGTGCCATATAGTTATAAAGTTCAGCAATATTTGCACATTTTAGCTCATTCACTTGGTAGCTTCTAAAAGGGTATTATTACTGTAATTGTAAGGGTCGAATTCGTAAACGTTACTTAAGTTTCTACTTATAATCATTTCATTTTCATTTGAGAATGAGATTACGAACCTTTATTTATTTCATTCTTGTTGCTTAGGTATTTATTTTGATCTTGTTTGCTCGTTTTGAAATTCGTAAACAAATACCTTGTTTAAAAAATATTTAAAATACGCGATAAGTAAGTAAAAGTTATGTATCGTTTATGAATTCCGCCCTAAATGCAGTGGATTCCGTTTAATTAGGTCAAATCTTAAACAACAGAAACCAGTTTCTATTTTATTTGAACTTGGGATGATTGGACCAGTCGCTTAATCGAATCAAGACGTGCTGATCCCGATGTGGTCCGATTAAGCGGAATCCACTGTAATCAAATTTTTAACTAAAGTATAAATTATAGATTTTTATAATTTGAAATATAAAATTACGTTTTAAATTTTTCATAACTCATTGCCAGTTAAAATAACAACAATGAATAAAGGTCTAAGCCTCTTAAGTTGGTTTTTATATTAATTAACTATCGCCACTAACAATGAGAGGATATACAGGGTGCTTAAAAAAGGTCAGGGCATATAGAACTAACCAAAAAAAAACAAACAAAAAGGTCTTAATTAACATGGGTCCGAAAACCAACCGTTACTTTACCGTAATATTCACGAAAAAAAAACAGAAAAATCCTATGCATTGTTTTGCTTAGGGATACTTAACCCTCTCGTGCATAATTTTTTTATAAAATAATTCAAAATTGTTTTATGTAATTTAATGACTCAATTTTTTTTATACATTAAGTGACCTGTCCACTACAGTGGACACGATGCGCGAGATAGTTAAAAACCTTAATTTATGCCACTTCAATTTACAGTTTAGAGCACTTACAGCACGCGTAGAAAATGCCTGACAATGTATTAGATTGAAACCTGAAATTTCAAAAGGTTCACAATTCATTTATACAAAAAGGATTGAAACTTGTCTAGAAATGGAAAGGGGGCATGTGGAACACTTCTTGTGACTATTCTCTATTTTAAGTAATTAGTTATTTTATTGAAACTGGTCTGTTTTTTTGCACGAATAGTGCGATAAAGTACAATGCAAAAATCGCCGTAAAAATGCGTAACGGTTGGTTTTCGGAACCTTTTCCTTTTAGTGAGTACTATATGCCCTTAAATTTTTCGATCTCTTTTTTAAGCGCACGGTATAAATTTTGAAAATTCGTTCCTGTAAAAAATAGTAAAGTAAAGTACTCGACAAAACCTCGTATTTTTACAGTACTGTCAATAAATTGTAGTTTTTCTTTGACATGTCATATCTGTACATCGATAGAATGTCATGTTCAAAACTTCAAACTGAATATTACAAAAATATAATTTAGTAATTTTTTATTGATGACGTGCATTGAAACCTATCGTAAATAACGTATACGTATTTACCTACCAGTATTGAATTAAATGGATTATTAGATAGTACAACGCTACTATATTTTGACTGTTGGAGACTGCTCTATTACACTTCCGGTTATGTCGGAAATGACCTCAACTTTCGATTTTTAAATGGAATCCTTTCTTTGGAATCCTATATCGAGTTTTACCTCGATTACCTACATCATTTAAAAAAGCTTTCCACGGACTCTTGGAAAATAGCAATTAGTAAATTATAACACAAAAAAAAACGATGTAAAGAGATTATATTCTACTCGATTTCGATTTCAAATAAGTAAGTATAATGTTAGATTGCCATTTGCAATTTTTGAGTAATATCGAAAAAACTGATTTGTTCAATTTTGAAGGCCTAATGCCGCATTTACATTAGTCAAGTAACTTGAATTCGAGTCGCTTAAATTCAAGTAACTTGACTAACGGGAACTGATTATTTACTTGACTTGAACGATTCTTTCAAGGTACGTTCAAGTTTCAAGTAAAATATAAACATTTTTAACTTTTTGTCTACTTGAAAGACAATAAAATTCGATACGTTTTACAAATTAATTAAAATAGGTCAGTAGTCGTTAAAATGGCATCAAAGGAGTTAGTACGTGCTGGAATTTCTGTAATAAGTAATGAACTTGTGAACATATTAAAAATTTTGAAAAACAGTAATCGGAAACGATCTACGTGGGAATAAAGTGGATTAGCAGAAGGAATTGATTGGGTGCATCTGGGACCCTGCTAAAAGAATTGGCTGCAGAAGACAGAGATGCATTTCAAAATCTTCAAAAAAAGAAAAGGATATTTATCTTGTTCTGTATTGAAAACAAACAAAAATCACGTACCTAACTTTATTTTTTATAATTTCGAAACATTGAATTTTATAAAAAAATTCTTAAGCCGATAATACAAATCATAAATATAGGTACTCACGTGTATTTTTACATGTGTTTAATGAACAATGGGTCTTGTAGCATATCTTATAGTAAATTTAAAATTAAATTTTACGTCAAATATAATTGTCTGATTTTCCAAGGCCATTCATGTTTAATTCTAATTCTTTAATTAATAACAATATAATAATAATAATAATAATAAAAAGACATAAATAATGAAATTAAATTATTGATAAAATTTGTTAATTGTCTACAAACAACGAAATTTTTATAAATATAAACGTATATTATTGACATATCTTTAATTTTTTTCCCGTATGTAATATATACAAAAATAATTGAATACGTGCAATACAATTTACATCGTAGTGAAAATAAACTCACTATAAATATGTAAATACCTTCTATGGGAAACATCAGTTTTTATTATATAAGTATAGGTATTATACTTTGATACTTTTAATATCATTATACTATTATATACTGCTATACTTATAATTTGAGTTTGAACTTATCTCTTAATTCAAAACAACTTATTTTTAATAAATTTTTTCGTATCTTGTCAAATAAAGCCAGTTTTCTCTTATTTTATTTCAAAACTTTGCCCTCGAAACGCCCTGTATATGCATGATTAAACTCATTTTTATTTTAACACTGTTTAAGGACAAGCGGAGCCAAATCCAAAATATCAAAATTAAATTCGAAAATTTTTGCTCGATTATATGTATCTACTAATCAGTTATTCGTGGACACATTGTACATGTTTATTGATGTATAAAATGTTTTTGACATTTAGTAATGTTTAATATATCATTTAAAACAAGTATATGCCTTTTGAAAATTGTGCCCTCCTAAATATCGCTTTCCGATCACTGTGTGTCGTTTCGTGGATGATCACAACAGAGCTACCCTTCACGTTTTCACCATTTGAACGTGGCGCCAATTTTACGAACGCGCTCTTTATGAAAAACATACGGTTGTCAACAAATTGTCAAATTGTTTATTCAAGTAAAAAGGCAAAAGTTGAACGAGGTTCTACTTTACTTGAAACTTGCACGCAACTTGAAAGAATCCTTCAAGTCAAGTGAATAGCAGGTTTATATTAGTCAAGTACAAAGATTACTTGAATTCAAGCGACTTGAAGTCAGTAACTTGCCTAATCAGAACGGGAATTTACGTATTTCAAGTTACTTGAATTCAAGTAACTTGACTAATGTAAATGAGGCATAAACATCTTATTACAAAAAATGCACTCTTATCATTTTTCTTTTAAACTGTATACATGTATCCACTTATTTATATCTATTGCTGCTTTGGTAATTTTTTGTTTTAATAGGTCTACATTATTGTAAAATTGAATATTGAGAGGTCCATCTTACAGAATCATACTGTTTAATCAATTTATTATGGAAACAGCTCTCCAATCACAATCCCGACGATAACAACATTTATGTATACCTATTTCGTTTTAGCGATCAATAATAATCGTAAAATGAAATCAAAAGAAAGATGTTAAATATAAACAATTATTTTAATATATTTATTCAAAGTTATTAATTTAAAAGTATTAAACAATTACAAAAATCATATTAAACTTGACTTATGTTAGATAAAATATAGGTAAATCTATATCTACAAAACCGATTTCGAAGACGGCAAATTAAAATCGGGTTGTGCGCTGTTTTATCTAGTAATTTACGGGACATTTCTACAGCTGAAGCAATATCTCGCTTCTGAATTTTATAGAGAATTAACTTTTTAACCTGTTAATACTTAATTCGCGAAACGCTACTACGTATAGGTACTAATGGGCAGTACGATATGTATGCGACGTACAAATTACACAAATTGTTTGAACTTTGTACTAAACATGCGAAGCAAATGGTCGTAAAAAAGAAGTTCTCGTTTTATTTTCTACTGCGCAAGGATGTAACTCTTACTTTTACTTTAATAGAAATATTGTTGAGGATATTGATTTAATGGTGGACACGATGAAATTTAAAGGATTCGTGTGCAATACTCATCATGCGATGATAATTGTTATTTTTTTGTTTATCGTCGGCAAAAACCATCAATCCGTCGAATCGAAAACGTGCAAAAGCATTTTTTTTTTGTTAAACGGTAAGAGATATCGATTTGATGTTTGTTCCTGTGGATTGTACGGTAAATTTCCGTGCGAATTCGTGTGTAATACATATGTATTTGGTCGAGAAAGAATATTTTTGTGCGATAATGTAGTCGTTGCGCTGTGAGAACGTTGTCCCTCGCACCGTCTCTTTATGTTTTAGGCTGTAACTCACGATTGGTTACAGATATTGATCTGCCGCCTGTTTATTCGTAATCTACGTCAAATTTCCGTACGGATTCGTGGGTAATACGTCCATGTTCGATACACAAATAAAGATTTTGTAAAAGGAGCCCAGTTCCGTGCAGCTCATGTCTATTAGGAAATCAATTATCGTAACGGGAATGCATCATCGAGCGCAATTTGGGGGATTTGTACGGTTTTTTCGACGTTTCTCAACTATTCAGTACATTCTGCCGGGTCGACGACGGTGGGCTGGCAAATATCGACTTAGGATGCTTCCATTTTATGCGATGCTAGCGTAATATCGCGGATAGTGGAGTCGAGCGGTTTAGTACACGACAGTTGTTTGAGCGACCGGCCCGAGCATTTCGGCTGGAGGGAGTCAGGGGGCCATAAAGCCAGGTTTACGCCGCTTAATGTTTCGTATCTTCGTTTGTTTTTTTTTTATTATCTACCGTAATTGATTTCTGAAGGAATTCCTCCCCTTATTCGTAATTTCTTAACGAAATTATGTTATTCGGTAGATGTGTAATGTATGTAGGTATATTATTATGTCGAATCCATAGGCAGTAATTATACAGTTCATAAAAAGGACACTTATCCATTTCGGGAAGTGGCCGCACATGCTGTAAATTAAAATTTTTACAACACAGAAACCAATCTTTTTCGGATAATGAAATTATGCAGGATTACAACTACTGAATGCACAAACAAATTGAAATGGTAGAAACTATAACATTTTACTGTAATAATTAAACGGTCGTCGATGTAAGTACCTAGATATAATTATTTAATACCAGATTCCTCGTTTTTATCGCGTCTCTTAATCAAAAATTGTCGTTAAAATATTCCTAAAACATCAAAAAGGTTTTTAAATTAAAAAAAAAGTAGATAAGGTGCAATGAGGCAAACTGAACGCGTGAAATTGTAATGGATATTTGTCATACTAATAAAGATATTGTGTTTCTAATGTTTATACGTCAAATACCGGTCTGTGTTAATAAATCATGAGCGACATAGGACAGAAAAATCGACGACAAATTGTTTTAAAAAATGTGCATCGTGAAGGAGGTGCGATTTTCATTTATCACGGATAATTGGGGTAAGTGAAAACTCGAGCGAGAAATCGCAAAAATTGTTATGCCGAACCTGCTTGGCGAAGTGCTACACACTTGAATGTACAAGCCGCACAAACCACATTAAATAACTTTTCCACCTACAAGTGTTTGTCTTATGTTTGGGAAAATAGCTTTAATGCATAGGCGTTTGGTAACTGACAAAGAAAAACGACTGCTATATGTAAGCAAGGTAAAATTCTCAACAACTACTCTTGTAGAAATTTAATGTAGTTAATTATAACTATTGTTATTGTACCTAGAAACATATGGCTTTTTCATTTGTCCCAGAGCGGCGAATTTACGGCGCAAGCGAAAGATCGAGTAAATAACGAGCTTGACGTTGACTAACCAGAATTTGATTGGAAATTACAGAACCTCACTTCATTGTTTATAACCAAAAGCAGGAAACAAACGACATTCAATTTGATATCAAGTTATTTTGCCGCACTCGCACTATTTTCAAATATTTTCAATTACGTACTATTTAGGTTTAGTTATAGTCCAAGAGCTAGCGGTCAATTTGACTCGGGTGTTTCTGCAAATCTAAAATTTTGTAGAATGATAATTTAATACTAATATAATAACCTACCCCGATTGCGTCATATTATATAAGCAATTTTAATCACTAAGTAAGTATTGATTGTTATGTCAATTTTTTTTTAAATTTTGGTATCTACATTTTTAAATTGTAAATATATTTCAATACTCTTATAAATACATAATACAAAGCCATCTGTTTTTCTTTTGCTGAGTGAAGTAGAAGTTACTAAGAAATACCTATCTAGTTATTTTTAAATAAATGTTATAATCACAAAGTAACGAAACCAAGAATTTAAGTTGAGGGATACGGGCCATACAAAATTCTTCCCGGAGGCATTGTTATTAAGGAGGCAGTTTTGTAAACTACCTGCAAAAATGAACATTCATGCCGGTCTAATTCGAGCGTTCGAGAAATATTAAACAGCCGTTCCATTTCATAAAATAATAAAGTAGGTAGGTAAAATGAAATAAACATTTTCGCACAAAATTATGCCGACCCGTTTAGTTAGTGGATTTTAACCTTTAAGCGAAGTAATGCCGCCATGATCATTAACTAATTAAAACTGTCCATAATTGGTGGCAATGGAGATGCAAATACTTGGTTAACTATCCATTTATTACTTATTACGCAAGTTCACATAAAAATTGGAATAAGTTGTGAAAATACAAGAATATAATATATCTAATAGGTATCGAAGTTAATTTAAACTTAAAATCAACATTGAAATGCACGAATTATCCAACAAATTAACAGAAGATAGAGTGAAAAGGGAATCAAGTGAAAACATTAAGGTGAATTGATATTTACGTATTAAATTCAAGTTGTTTTAGCTACCTAGTTAAACAGGGCGGATAAAAAATAAAGAATAATGATGCTAGAGACTTTATTAAGGATTTTAGAAAGTGAGAAAAAGGTTTTAAGAAAAGTTTAATATCTAGTTTTCTGCTACAATTTGACGATCTTGTATTAGAAATGTTTTTAGAAAAATCAAATTTATTGTGTGAATATGTTATTCGCGCCAATCTTAAATACGTGTACTTTTATTATAAAAATTGAACAAATATACAATAGTACATAATTTTTACTGATTACGTGCATTGGAACCTATCTGAATTATTTAATTGCTCGTCCGTCAGATGAACGAAGTTCCACTTTATCTAAAAATTTATAATGTTTTTCTTAAACTTCTATTTTCTACAAAAACTTTTTAAAGTATTTATTTAATTCGTATATTCCTATATCTACTAATATTCCGCTACTTCTATCATTAAAGAACAGAAAGAACATCTTTAACGCCACCGAATCGATACAAGCTACCTTACAATTTGCCGAGCACATTATTATCAATATAATATACATACATAAGTTACTAACATAAAATTAACCACACAGCTGTAAATTACGGAATATTAGATGTAATTAAACAAATTAATACTCTCAAATTGCAGGAAACGATGTTCGGTTCGGTAGGGGGAACATTAATTACAGTCAACTTCTACGTATTTAACGAAGTCACTAAATCTCCCAAAAAATCATTATAAAGACATTTTTTGTAGGTCATTTTATTTTTAAATACTATTCGTGCATACATTTAAGGTATATTGTTGTCAAATTATTACTCATATTATTATTTATTGATGAAAAATAATAGTATTTTTACAGAATCGTTAAAAAATTGACTTTTATATAGGTACATATTATTTATTAACGACGCTATTAGAAAATTATAGCCTACAACGAATTATTATTATCACTAATCGCTGAAAAAATCACTCCTCTTGTTCGTGTTCTTGCATAGTCGCCTGTACCACATTCATCATTAAATTAAAATCTTGGAAACCTCTGTATTTCTTAAATTCGTAATGTTGATATTTTAAAATTAATGTTTTATTGTATAGTTAATTGGATTCCTACCTAATTAGACTGGTAATTACTTACTATTTTTATCACATTCATAAACACACTTACGGTACCTGAAATTAAGTTCTGGTACCTATAATTTTTTGTCGAGAAAAATAAGTGTACCTCTTAGGAGAGCTCGTTTTAACGTTCAAATTCGCAAGTTTTACGGAACTTTCGCTTAAAATTTACAGAAAACGTTAAAAAACAAACCGATTAAAACTCGTCGTTCGTTATTAGGAAACAATTCAGTACCTATACGCATTTTAACTTTATAACGTAATGTTTCTCAAGAACGGTACATAATTAAATAGAGAAATTCGTTATTTGATAATAAGTACGTAATACGGAAGTTGTATACACCTAAGACGTTTTAGAAACTGCTTTTTAAATGGAGCATATCTGGGCAATTTTCAAAAAGTGGGACAAACGCTGTCCCGAACTTATAAAATTGTCAGATTTCATCTAAATTAAGTATACTACCTAATTAAAATTATTAATAGATAATTGATTGTTTTATCTACAGGGGTTACTTACTAACCGACATTCAATAAAAAATCTGTTTACTGTATTTTTCCCTTATCTTATATACCTACCCCAAAGGCCCTCCGATGACGTGTCCCGGTTAAATTTTCCCAGTGAGTGTCGTCGGTTTTTGGTTAATAAAAATAAAATAATGTAATGTAAAAGAAATTGTATTTTGCATTGTATGCATTATCGATTAGCATTGATTATTTGATATTAGCTATACTTATCTTCAAAATAATTTACGATTTAATACAACAAATCGCCGACAATTGGCGATTTACAGCCTAGTCGGCACTTCGGCGATGTATTCGAAGTGACGTAAAAACTATATTATTTTATCCATTGGACAAAATGTGCAACTTGTATTCGGGACAATATACGGTAGTTTGAAAAAACGTCTTGTGAGCGATGCTTAGAATATCTAAAATTTTCCAATATAATTTATAAATATCAAAAATAATCAATATTATTTTGCTGAACCCTTCGATAAAAATAAAAATTAAATGTCGCTAATTATAAAAAATTACTTAACTATACATATATCGTAATGCTCGGTTTCTCTCGCTTTGTGAAAAATGTCCATCCATAACAATGACCAAATTTGATTTGTGTCTTTTTGTTAAACCTACGTAAACTTAAAATCCAAAATGTAAAATCCAACGAGTTTCGGAATAGCATAAAAATAATTGGAAATTAGGAGTTCAGTAGCCTCTGCAAATTTCAAAGCTACATATAACAAAATACCACCTACCGCAATATCTACATACGTATTTACTTACATAGATAGTTATATGTACATAAACGAATTGTGAAGACACAAACCGTTTGTAATTTAATTTTAAAATTAGTAGGTACCTACATACTAGATACTAAATAATGAGTTCGATAAGTTATTGCAAAATACGTTATTTTGTTGCTTCTTTTTTATACTACCGATAAGTAGATATAGTTAATTTTAGTGGTGTATACCACCTTTATTTAACAACTTAATAATTAGAGCGCTTGTAATTTTAAATTAAAAAAAATAATAATACACATAATCGAGATAATAGGGAATTAAGAGAAAGAGGGTAAACTAACTAGGTACATTTAATCGCGTTTCATGATAGAGACTGTCAGTGGGAACACGATTTTCTTGAAGTGCGAAACGATATCTTCAGAAAACGTAGTACCTATTAGTCCTTATTCACAATGAGCGTAAGCGTAAGAAATAAAAACTGAATTATAAAGAATCAGATTATGTATTCCTAATTTTCGTATATGGAAACAATAGTACGTAACGATGATATCAACATAAGAAAATCATACATTCGTTACGGATACTTTTACGAATTTTCTATAATTCCGTTTTTATTTTATAATTTCTTATGTATTTCTTACGCTTACGCTCGTTGTGAATAAGGACTTACTTATTTTTAATATATACCTAATAATTCGATTAATGATTATTTTAAAATTCAAACTTGATCTATAAACGTTATAAAATGTATAAAACGCACAACAGAATTAGTCATGTAGAGTATTATTATTAACATCTTGATAATCAAATCCTATTTATAAATGAATTACACCTATAAATAAACTCTTGTTTTATAACGATACAAAAATTATTTACGTAGATTATTTAAATTAGTAGTTTTGTTTTAATTGTTTACTGTGAATTAATTTTTATCTACTTGAAATTTGAGTTTCGTAAAAACGTAATTATTCATAAATATATAGTATAACGCAATTTTTAAATACATATACCTACCTACTTAATTTTTAACATTTTTCTATTTTATTTTAATAATAAATTATCATTAAGATCCTATCACATTTTTATGAATAAATATAGGTAAGGAATGAAAACATATTGGTAAAATTACATAGCTACAAAAACATAACGATAAGATAAGATAACTGTGCTATAAATATTATTTGAACATCCGGAAAAACGAAACTTGAAGCACGTAAATAAGTAGCAGTTTAGATAACAAAACCAATTTTAACTATGGTCCCTTTATTTCCATCAACTTTGAAAATTATCAGGGATTTAATCGACGGAAATCACGTGTTACGTACATTTCTTCAGTAGGTATTCTCTCGTTAAAAATATTTCAAGGACATTAAATACTACCTACTCTTAAATGTTAATGTTTATATTACATTTTTAAGTAATACAATGCATTTTTGTCGTTAACAAGCTGTTTTTAATTTATGTTCTTAACTGAAATATGTATAATCATAATCGAGCTTGGCTAAAAAGTTAATTAATCCGCCAAAAAAGATTGCTTTCTGACATAAATATAGGTAAACACCTATGTACCTAATAAAATGGCTAATAATAATACGTAATAATAATAATGTGCCTGTTTGTCTGCCATGTAATAAATAAATAAATATGTTTATAGTGCACGTACTAAATATAAAATGCCTAGATGTAATTTTGGTTTCTTATTAATAATTTAAAAAAAAAACGGTATTATTCTCATCAAAATATACTTATTTAAATTTGAGTGTTCGTCAATTCTACAATTACCTACATATTAATAATTTACTTATCTAAATTATATTTTTAGAAAAAAATTGTAGTTTTAGAAAATCAATGTTTAAGGTTAGACCCTTAATTTCATTGGAAACATTTAAAAAATCAACGTAAAGTGTAGGTAGGTATGTTTATGTCTAAGGGCCGGTTTTTTCATCTCCCAATAAATTTATTTGACAAATTTTTACCATGGCAATGTTTGTTAAAACAATTATTTCTGTGGTTAATATCTATCGAATAAATTAAATGGAAGATGAAAAGAGCGGCATTTTAGCTTTCTTCTAACGGTTTTCAAATAAAAAAAAATACTCGACCTAAAATATTAGGTTTTATGAATAGAGTGCAACAAATGCTTTTATTTCAATTTATTGAAAATTTTCAGCTCGTGTGAATAAAAGTAGTCGAAGTAGGTAAATATCTACCTATGTGCTTTCGCTCATTTTGCCTATACAAGCAAAAACAAATATCTTCTTCGTGTACTTTTATTAATATGAGTAGAACCAAGTTTAATAAATTGATATAAAAGCATTTGCCACGCTCACTTCATTTCATAAACCTATTGTGTGGTTATTCATACTATCGTTTCCAAAAATGTTACCGACAACAACTCATAGGGACTCGAGTTATTTAACAATATGTAACAGTAGATACAAAATAGTCGATACTAAGCCGCTGGTAAAATGAAACGATTTAGGCTAATACGTATCTATAACTTTTTGAAAACTTGTTTTCAACTGAATGAAAATACAGTTTTCTTTACTTTCTTTTCGTTGGGGACTTGTTTACGAATATATTTCACTTGGTTGTAAATTAAAAAAGGCCACAATATATCCATAACGGTGTTGAGAAATTAATTACCTACCTAATATTCGTAAATTTGCACAATTTTTTTAATTTAAATTTAATTTAAAATAATTTAGACATAATTTCCTTCGTCACGTTTCTACAAACAACCAATACATATAAAAAAAAAAACAAAAACAAACAAGTTAATGTTTTGTGGGAAAAACACAATTTTGATGTCAAAAAGTGACGTTTGATGAGTACATGAGATGTGTAACAGGTTTGAAAATTTTATCTTTATAAATAACAAAATTACGGAGGTTCTGTTACGCACGGTATAGGTATCTACCTAGTATAAATTTAGTATTAGACACATTAACTAATAAATAATATTATCGACACCAACCTACCCTTAACTCAATTACATTTTACTGCCTAGGCCTAAATAACTTGAATCAGTTCGCATTTAATCTATTTTTATAATAGAAACTATAATTTCATATTAACTTATTGAAATAAAATTGCGTGTATACCTATATGTATCTATCCAAAAACAAAGGAGGATGTATTCAAACCTGTTAAAATTAATGACCTATATTTTCACTATCAAGAAACTGGAATCGGTGAAAATACATGCATAGGTCGTTGCACCGGTTGCCTTCATGAGATGGATTATAACAGTTTATTCCAATGGAAATTTGCTAACAAATATAATAATAAAGTAACTTATGCAAAAACAATTTGTGAAATCCCGGAAGTACCAAGACTATTTTTAATTATTTATTAAGCGTATACCTTATGTATCTTTTTAATGACCGCCTTATATTAGTTGCTCTTATCGATTAATATGTAATTCAAGATTAAATTTTATCATTAAAGCGTTTTCACGCGAAGAAATCTCCGGTAAATGTATTTCCACATTTTTATTAATATCGCACTACGTCCTCAATATAAAAAATAAACTAGTACCGCGTACAAATTGGTCTTTAGGATTAATCGGTACCTACGTGTGTTACGTTAAAAATTGAGTTCGATATAAAGAAAGTCGGCGATGCGAACATTTGAATGTTTTAAATAGGTACCTAGATATTCAAATCCTACCGTGAGACTTGTGTTATAGTTATTATTTTTGATACTGCATCCTCGACGTGGAAAAACAATAACAAACAAAAAAATTTTTTTAAATAAATTTTGAATTATACCTAAATATGTATCTATCCCTATATGGGATATGGATAAAAAATTCAGTCATATTTGGAAAATTTCCATATAGGAAGAAATTTATTTGAACTATATATTGTAGTTTACATCAATTTGTTTATAATATGCGTAACCACGCGAAATGTGACAACACATGAATGCGGGCAACGGAAAAAATTAAATAACTGTAAAATTTCCGTCAATACAAAATTGTACAAGAGCTAAAAGACAATATTTAAGAATGTGCACTCTTTAATTTTGAAACAATGAAAATCTAAACAAAAAATATTTGTCGAACCATAACGATATCAATATTAAAGGCGAACATTGTTTACAACATTTACAACAAAGCAATGGTGTGTTTATTGTTTGTAAATATCATATAGGAATTAAAACGTTTTTATTTATTATCATAGTTGTTTATGTATAACTTTACGATTTTTGGTTGAAACGATTAAATACCAGTTAACGTTCTAATAAATTAAAAATTCGTCGATATGTCCAATATGAGACATAATTTGAAAAGTACCGGGTTAAATAAGAATTACTAGTAAAACGAAAAATCGAAAATTCATACCTTGGCGTTGTGTTGCGATCACAAACAATTATTTTGATAGGATTATCGGTAATTAACGACGGAAACTATGATCTGTAAAATAATTACATAGTATTCTGCGTAATTACACGCCCACATCCCTAAATGTAAACACAGGACACTCGATATCCTTTAAGAACATCTACTATATACATAAAGCACACGTGTCGTTCTCGCACTTTTGTGAAAGACTTTCAAGCCGCGTTCTTATCAGTGCACGCAGAAAAATGAGTAATCAGCGTAATTTTTCTAGTGTGTACCCGTCTGCGATGTAACTGCACGTACATTGTGTGACGAAGAGGGCAGAGAAGCGAGAATGAAAACCTTTGGACGTTTACGGGGGGTTCCGTGCACAGCGGGAGGGGGGTTGGCAAGCAATCGGACTGACACCAAGCCTAGGTCCGGCCATCTTGTGACGGCAAGCGCTCTTGATCCGTAAAACACCCCCAAAATCGCGTAATTTGCACCCGGAATCGTTCATAATCGCAGCCAAATCATCCCTAGTAGTGCCGAGAGTGCGTAAGACTCGGAAACTCACGTGTACGTGTCGTAGAACCCATTTAAATAACGTTTATTGTTAATTGCTTTTTGTGTAACATTTTTGTGAGTGTAGACGTCTTCGAATTCACTTCTGTTACTCACCTACTCTTCGATGATCTCATTGGATAATTATATTTGTATTCGCACGTAAGTATTAACTTTTTTTTTTCCTTATAGTTGCGAATGCTCGACGACCAGTTTTACCGAAGTCTAGGTAATAATCGGTTTAACGATTTCGGCAATTTCGATTAATAAATAAATTTCTCACGGAAAGTCGGTTAATTTGATCGTGTGATCTTTTAAAAGCAAAACGTTAAACGACCCGTTTAACAACCGAATACTAAAAATAGTAAATAATGTTTACTATATAAACGCTCGCGCATTGTAAACATAGGCCCCGTAAAAGATAATGAGAAAATTAGAAATAACGAGAAATATTTTTTTTGAACGAACGCGTAAGTAACGCTCCGATGCAATTAGGTATAACAGCTGGGTGCATACGTAGGTATCTTTAGCGATGTATTTTTGTACAATAGTTTTTCTTTAAACACGTTCCTACATAAAGATCTCGCAAACGACTACACGCTCCCTATGTAACTGTTAACGTTACTTTAACTTTTATTAATAGGTAAGTATGCATTATACTACCTACCGCATTCATCGGGCACAAGTAAATGTTGCCAATTTATGGAATATATAAAAGTGCTAATAGTTTAACGACGATAATCGATTTCATTAATGTAGTTAACCGATTACTTATTAGTACATTACAACGAGTACCTAATGAATGCGCAATAGGATACTCATGTCAGTTACGTAAATCCATTTTATAAATACCGAGGTGTGATTGGATTAGAATTTCAGGAATTTCCTTTGATAAACGCACAAGAATGTAAATTGATTTTTCGACAAAGATTGTCACGCCGTTACAAAGAAAAATGTACCTATAAGGTCATTGATTAAAAAAAAAAACGCTCGTTAAAATCGCATTTCGTTCGAATTTATAATTTTATCGTGATCACAAGTAAACACCGTCCGATCATAAATATTTACAAGGAAATGTCCGGTCTAATTTGTAAAAATAAATTATTACTAAACAATCCATTTTCTAAATTATTCTCTTGTTACCTACTACCTACCTACTCGCTTATAGTAACGTCGAGGGTAATGACCTAATTATCTGCATTTTCAAGCTGAATATGCTGCTTCTTTTTCTTATTTTAAGTGTAAACTGTAATCGCGTTTAACAAATGCCGCTATTTATCTTGGTTATTAATAAATTTATGCAGATAGTAATTAATTAATTATAAAAATGACAATTACGGACATTTGTTAATAGGTTTTTATTCGATTGTCGTATTTTACTTCGTGCTAAGTTCGATCAAACTACCGAAATAAGTAGGGATTTTTTTAAATTTAAAGTAATTAAACGACTTATCTACCCTACACGAAATCGATAGCTACCTACTAAAAAAGAAGCAAATTTTTAATTTATATTCCAGTTAAATAAATTATAAACAAAAGTAGAACGAACATCCGGTTAAACAAATTCGGGAGTAGATGTAGATTACCTATTCTAGAAATAAATTCTCTCCTACAGATGTTACGTCAATAAAATAACTACCGATCCCATTAGTAAGTATGTAGTGCATACTTGTAGAAGTTAACTATAGAAACTTTCATTTCAGAGGTTGTTTTGCATTAGTTTCAAATAAATGTAATTGATCGATTTTACGTAAATGCGGAAAATAGTACATATAGGTCAATAACCTTATAACAGGAACGTCTATAGGTAAAAAAAGTAGGTGGATGTGGTACAAGCGTTACAATTCCAACTGTATTTCATGATAACAATAGTAGTACTTTTTTCTAATTTGACAAAACAGTCAATTTTTTGTGTACAAACTCGGGAAATTTCGATAAAAATTTAAAAAAAAAAAGAACGCGATCCATCTCATAGCGCAATTTATATCGCCATTCTCTTGATCGCCTATTTTTGGAAAACTTTTCGAGGTTCCACATTTTAATTGGAGGTCGTCTATTTAATCGTGCACAAATACCTAATATTTAAAGAGTTAAAGTAAATATGTAAAAACTTTAACAATTAGTTGAATTGTTTTCGCCCAAACATATTTATTTGAATTCCAATTTAAATTGAACGTTACATTCTACAACCGTTTGTTATAAAAAGGATTGTTCTGTAATTGAAATTTAAAACGGCGTTTGTTTTGTTACATTTATCGTCAAATTTTAAATTCATTTTTCTAATATATTCCGAATTCATACCTACACGAAAGGCCAAATATTTTTTTTATTTGAACTTTGCTGACGACAGAATGCAAGAGATGAAGCTTATCCTACAAATACCTACCTATTTACTGACTTCTAACAATAAGTTTTGTTTTGCAAAAATGGATTACATTAGTAGGACATTAGATAAACTTCTCTAAATTCAAATTTGTAGGGGGTGTCAAGTTGGCATCCCGACTAAGAGTTCCGATTAGAGTTCTGGCAGCAATTTTCGGTAAAACTCGAAGAGTTCCAAAATAAATAATTTTGAGAATATGTTCAGTTTCGAAATCTGTCGGTGAAGTGATTATGATATTAAGTTTCTAAGTGTCATTTTGGCCAATTTGGACTGCTTCCACTATCTTGTGCACAATTGACTGTATTTTCATACGCTGCTGTCAGATTTTCTCTAAAACGTAACTACATAGTCGAATTCATTTTTCCGTTACTACACGAATGCTCATATTTTTGCGCAAGAAATCCCTAAGTCATAAAAAATACCCAAATTTTTTATGTATTATATGGTAGCAAAAACAGCTTCATCGCGTTCGCGTTCTTTGTCGGTTTAGTGCAATAGTTACGTTAACTTATTTTTATATCTTAATACAGAATTAATGTGAATTTGTACTTGAATACTTGTACTTTGAATACTTATCATTAGAATAAGTTTTTGATGGATAATGGGCATTAATATCAATCCTGTTTTTTATTCGCGCATAAAAACTAAGAATGTTTTAATGTTTCTATCATTTTTTTAATTTATTGTTCGTGTATTACTGGTTCTTTTTGATGACGAATAATAAGTAACGTGTAGTATAAAATACGTGCTTTTCACTAAAAAGTCCCTAACAATAGGTCAAAAATAATAATTCCTAATATTTAAATGTACCTACACCGTTATTTCAGCATTATAAAATTAAGGTCTCTATTTAAAAAAAGTTGTAAAAACAACTAGTAACAAAGATTTGCCCAAAAGACCAAACAAGAAGTTTCAAAGGCACTTTTTAAGTGAAAATGTTAATTATCTCGAAACGTGAAAAAGTAACATAGGAACTTTTTACACAAAACCCATCAATTTTATTATATGCGTTTGAAAACGTGTGCGCTGCAATAATCGGTGCGACTTAGGTCTTGGAGAATTGAATATCGCCATGTAAACATAATTTTACTTTTCTATCATTTAGATAGAAATTAAGTATTTAATTTTTAATGGAAATGGCTCGTAGAAGACTCTTAACTGAGAAGGAATTGTTTTTAGAAGAAATATTGAACCTATCCCTTAGTGACGATGAGAGATTACGGTTGGCAAACGTTGAATTGTATCGTTCGGAAGTATGTGAACTTTTAATTTTTGAATAAATTATAATTTTAAATAAAAATTCATGACCGAAAGGATTAAAACCCATTTTTTTTAATGTTAAGCGGTATTTTTATAAGCGTGAAAATACTCCTATCCTATATGTTTTGAAAAGAAGCCGGAACTCTTAGTCTGAGTGCCAACTTTACACCCCCAAATTTATAACTGAAAAGTACTTAACATTTAAATACGTACCTATGTCGAAGGCCTAAAATAAAATAGAGCGTATTAGAGCATTTATTATGTTTTTAGTAAAAGTACGTACATGTAGGTCTACGTTGTACGCACTTGTGCCGTAATAATAGTAAGAAATTAATAATCACGTAGCCCGTCATGGTCATGCATATTTTATAACCCAACCAACAGCGTTCTAATTTTCATAGGCAATTTGTTGAAGTTCTTTTTCTCCTTGCTGATAATTTTGTCTTTAAATATATCATAATCTATTTATTGTAGTTTGTCGAATTAAATAGGTACATACTTATTATTATTTTTAAATAAGTAGGTAATTTACGTTTAATGTTTATTATGTAGTTTAGTTTTTTGTGCTCCTATTAATAATTATTTTCTATTATCTTACTGTTTAGCATAGGTAGTTAAAACGTGGAGGCTTTTTAAATATGTTTTTGTGTGTAATATGTACCGTAGGTTTCTGTAAACTCGATTTAATTGAGGTCAGATTATTCGAGTAACGAATATTTAATAGAACCGACTCGCTCTTCTATTTTATCAGTTTTCGCATTTTTTCCTTACAGTCAGTTCAGTTGCGATTCTAAACTAATGTTTGATATTAAGTATAGATAGACATTTTATTAAAAATAAACTAAAGTCAACGAGAAACGACAGGTTCAGGTTCAGAAGAAACAGTTTGGGTCCTGTTGTGTTTTATTACATTAAAACATCCTTTGGGGTTCTCTTATGGCTTTTATTAAATGGTAACATTAATATAGATAAACACGATGTACACTTAGACAGTTATATAATAATAATCTATCAGTGGCGTACCAAACCGTGGCTCCAGTGGCGTGGACACAACAGGTTCGATATGCAGTGATAGAAGATTTTGTTGGAACTCACAAGAGGTCGACATAACGTTTTTCTTTTGTTTTAACTTTAAATTTTCACAAATATGCTAAGAATACCTACTTCATACTGTATCATTGTCATAAAAAATTTATATTGTTATTCGTCTCATTTAATTAGGTATGCGCGTATTGCAAAAGCAAGCGAGATTGGTGGATTTTCATTTCTATTCCATTATGAAGGAAGGACGGCTTGCTTTTGATGAGGAATTTATAGTCTCCATTTCTCAGGATTCTACTTATTGCTGTGTTAACGCATATAATAAAAAAAATTTACATCATTTCAGTAAACGCGAGTCATCTCATATAGAGAATAAGCGCTTTAATTCTTTCTACCTTTAACGGAATAACATGCATGTTTGTTCCTTTTTCAAGCAGATTCCAACCTGTCTTTTCGAATCGGTTTTATTGAAGCGACATCTATTGATTCTTACATTTATAACCACTTTCTTTTAAGGTTGCTTCTAAATGAATCCATTGTTTTACTAGTCTAATTTTAACGTAAACACCGAAAGTGTTGCGATATAGAAAATATTCACTACTTTTCCACTTTCCACAAAGATAAAATGTGCAAATATACAACAAACGTATTAACTAACTGTCTAATAATTTAGATAATTATTGGAAATCATATTATAATCGGAGTTCCTTAAATACCACAAAAACCTGGAAACTTTGCAATTGCTTTTTAATTTAGAAGTATAAATGAAGTCAAATCACGCTATTTATCATTCCTTTGTTCAACGACCATCGTACTAGTAACAAAATGATTTATGAATTGTTAAGTTTTTTGCTGTAGATTATTTAGTGCTTCGATTCTTTTTTGTTCAAGGCACTTAGAAATTAAAACGATGAACTCGATTCGTTTACTAATGTAAGGTCACGTTAGCGAACCGCTTATCCTTTTTTATAAATTTTTATGTAGAATCAGATAAGGTAAAATACCCAATGCTCGACATATTTAGAAAAATATTTGCGTAAAATCTTTGTCATTATGTCTAAAACTCTTTTGTTGGCCATCTAAAACAACCGATCAATACTTTGAAATATTGGTTTCTAAGTAAAACCTTTTTAAACATGAACTGATCCTTCTCACAACAATTAAAATAATAAAAATCTCGAGGTTGTTCGGACACTATTGTTCGACAACCCAATATCAGTCTTCGACATATTTTAACTCCAGTCCTCAACACCAACAGAAAAAAAGCTTTTAACTGTTAAAACGAGAAACGTACCTAAACAAAGTACCTAAGTACTTTCTTTTCTACTGTTTTCACTATAATTAATTCATCAAATTATTTAGCGCATGTTCTTTCATCGACTATAACGTTACTTACTTTGTATATGCCGTTAATGTAAAAATCCGTTAACGTATATCCTTCCACTAAATTGTAAGATAATATTATTCTACACAAATAATAACAATGATGTGTTAAATAAATATAATTCATGAACTGTCGAGATTATAAGATAAATAAAAACAAAATAATATCTAATAAAACTGCGAAATATTAGAAATTTTATTTAAATAATACAGTAGGCAATACATAAGTATTAAATTATTGTTTTATATGAATTAATAAACGGCTGGTGTTTGAATTTTCTTCAATTTGACTAAACTATTTTCTGCCGGCGTTGATGTTTGAATTCAAATTAAATTAATTTTATGTTTTTCAACTCTATGAGGCTGTCGAATTTTTACTATGTACCTATCATAGAATTTATCCATTTATGAGATAAACTAGCTGATGATCGTGATTTGTATAGATTTTTTTACTTTATCATGTTTGGATTATAATAATAGGTAAGTATGTTGTATGTATCTACTATCAAGTTTTGTGCCCAACAATGTTGGCCACAAACTCCCCAACCGTGTTGGGAACTTTGTATGTATGGAAACGCTAAAGCAACTGTTGGGAGCAAATTCTTGTAACATGGACACGGTGAATATACTGTAACTTTTCGTCCAACATTTACATTTGCGTCCGCAACAAAGTTCCACGTAATGTTCCGAACAATGTATGAATAAAAACGAGACTTAACAATTAGTAATTTTTTTATACAGTACATTCAAAGTAAAAAAAAAGAGATTTTAACAAAGTGAAAGATCAATCAAATTAACCACATTAAATTGACAATGTGACAACTTTTTGAGTACCTACTATCAATTATACGTTCCTATCATTCCTATACGTTAAACTATCGTGAATAACATGTAGGTATATACCTAGATAAAACTGCATTCCACATTAATTTATCAAAAATGAAAGTCAGGTTTCTAACATTAAAATTTAATCTTATAAGTAAGTACCTACATATGTATTATTAAAGTAATCCAATATTGTCGTAAATAAGAAAGGCGCGATTAATTAATTTTTAGTTGAAAATTCAGATGTTTTATTACGATAACCGTCACGTTTAATTTATAATTTAATATTTAATTTATGTTTTCCAAAGTCCATTTTAGTCCATACACATTTTAGAAACATTAATACAGTATAACCTCTTTAATTCGTCTTGCTCGGGACCGAAAGGGTAACGAATTAACTAGAGAATGTACTTAAATCTGTACATTGTAACAATCTGTAAATTGTCAACGCAAAAGTACTTAATTTAAATAACTTTTAACTTGATTTAAAATGATCACACAATTAATTTAATGTTTTCAAATTCTTAAATCAATAAAATGTTTAATTCAAAATAATAAACTAAAATTTTAAATTATATCAAATGAGTTAGTTACCTATCATTTTTAATTTAGTACTTGAATTAATTTTAAAAAAACATTTGAAATAAAAATTATTGAATCAATTAAAATTTTGTTAATCGAACAGTTTTTTCCTCTCCGTGTAGGTACTTATTCACCTCTCCTCTGGAGGTGACGAATTAAGGAGGTTCTACTGTATTATAATGAATCTAAAATGATGCACCTGTGAAGTGCACAAAAACAAACAAAAAAAAACGCATCTTTCCTTTTGTAGAAACATTTTATTTTAAGAACTTACTTAACGGTAGTTTTCAAAAGTATAACAGATTAACATAATACTGTCCTAACCCTTATCGGTTTAATAGAAAACGTGTCACTCGACTTTATAAAATAGATGTAGGTACCTACTTACTTAATATCAGCGCGACGGTAACCTTTACGTTAGGGAAGATAACCAATTAGGTACTTGTTAAATGAAAACGTTTGCAATTTAAATGAGTTAGACTTTTATCGATTAGACTATATAAAGCATCTTCTCTATCTAAAATTACTGCACTATCGGAAATGATTCAAAATGCAACGTAACTACCTCTACATAAGTATCTGATTATTATAATATATCAATAATAATTTCTTTTATACCGCCGGACATAAAATGCTGCTACTTTTTAAACTTAAATACATCTCGCCTCACTATACATATATCCTGAATATTTCAATAAAAACAAAATATTGCATTCCAGTAAGGTATTGAAAAGACAATAAGGAGCGTTCATTTTACTAAACGGACAACTTTAAGCATATGCAAAACGTCTAAATTTCAAGAAATGTTTTTTTTTGTTCTTATCACCTATGACGAGACCAAATGACGTCTGTCAATTGTTACTTTTATTCATAAAAACTGTCAAATATTTGTGTAACAATGAAGCGAATAAATCGCGAAACTAGAAATTAATTGTGCAAAAGTGGTGTTTAGAAAAGTTATCGTTGCGGAATCTCGCGAAAATTATAAAATGTTCAAAGTCGGCGACGTTTCAAATTATTAAAAATTTTGGTGCTCGTCATGCACTTGATGATTTACCGAAATTACGGCACAGAAGAGGTCCAGAAAATACATCAACCGAAGAGAAAGTTGTGAAGTTGTTGAAGTCAGAGAAATGCGTGAGTGTGCGTGAAATAGCTAAAAAGCAAAAAATCCAGAAAAGAATTAACTACGGTCGAAGAAATGTTGTGGAAGGTTGTACAAAACTCGTTGCATTTTAATGGTTGACAAAACATATGTAAAAATGGACCAGAGCATCAATTTTATAATACAGTTGTGGGAGAGAAGGTACATCATAGTATAAGAACGACTCAGATTGGGAAATTCGGAAAAAAGTTCCTGTATGACACACTATTTGTTTTTGTTGCCTCAAGAGTTCCACACTTTTTACAACTGCAAAAATTGCCGACGACGTTTACTGCCTATCTATCGGAAACACAGTGTTTTTCCCTTGTTTTGGCCAGATTTACCACCCGCTCACCACGCTCATACAACACTGGAACTCTTGAATTCTCGAAATACCGATTTCGTGAAAAAAGAAGACAATCTACCAAACTGTCCAGAGCTTCGCCCCATTAAGCGCTACTGTTAGTATACATTGTAATTGTAATTTTAGAACAACATAAAGTACTACTTGTCGAAACTCTTTAAAATAACAACAATTTTAGTGTGTTTTAGTAAAAAGAACACTCCTTATTATGTCCGTGTAGTAGCTCGCGGCTACACGCCTATCAAAATACATGCACACATGCAATTTGGCCATTCGACGACAATCCGCAGACTTTTTATAAATAATTTAAAAACAAATTACGAACTGAGTCCGTTCTGGACAGTTTTCGACAGACATACAAAGTTACGTACCTTATCGAAAATATCAAAACGTTTTCAATTTGTTTCTGTTCGTTCAAGTCTATTGTTTTATTTAGTTTGCGTTTTGTTTACGATTTGTCTGTTTATTGACCAGAATTCATATTTTGTTTCAAACGGCCGCCAATTTGCGTTTTGTTTCCTTTGTCATATTTAGCGTGTTGCACTGATACGTACTAAAACCGTAAGTGTATTTCTATCCTTTGTTGCTGGTACATAAAAGAAAGAGACAAAGATACACTAGTGCAATCAGCTAAATACGTCATTAATGTTCGTAAAGTGTGTATCCGGCCTAACGCTTATTTTACACCTTTGATAAATAAATAATAATTACGTATTACCTTTTAAGATTACTAAAACAACTTATGGTTAGATAGGTAATACATAATATACATACACGTACACATCAGTCATTTTATTATTTAAACTGAATTTGATTTTTTTGAGTGAAAAGATCCTAGAAATGACAAAATCTTTTTGTTATAGGAATTTGGGGAACCTTCGGTCGTATGGGACCCTGCTTCTGCGCTTACCGCGCATTCCTTTAAATCGGCCTCTATGTAAAGGTAGTATATTTCAAAGAATTTTATTTATTATAAAATCCAAAAGATTAAAAAAAAATTAAATTAAAATTTAAGTTAATTTACGTTTTAATTTTAAATTAAAATGTTGGCTTATGAATTTATATGATTTATAAGTAAATGTGTAGGTACTCTGCGTCATAGCAATATATTTATAGGTAGGTAATATTTAAATAATTTTCAATAAATATAAATATGTACGTTACAGGTAATTACTTATTAATTATGTACATTTAACAGGTTGATTCAACTAAATATCTTAAGCTTAAATATCTATAAACTTGATGTTCATCTATCGTTAGATTAGTAAAAAAAAAACGTTGCGTTTTATAATTTAAATACCTACTCATCTTCAAATAAATACCTATATGTATGTAATATTTCAAAATTGGCTATTTTAGCTGACTGACTTTAGATAACTGATAAAATGTTAAAACAATTTTCCAATAGCGTAGATACGGGGCGTATTCTTCTATTCAACCCTTAAGCCCTTTTGTATTCTACTTGACAATTTTTACGTTTATGAACTTTCGAGGTAGAAAATGTCATTGTCAAAGAAAATTCACCCAAAGATTATTTTATACAGATATAGGTTATAAGTTGTTTTCGATTTGTAAACAAAAACACTCATTTTTTGAAAAAGTATTTTAAAACAAACCACACTTAAAATTGCATCGCCTTGTATTACTTATATCAGCTGTCAGTGTTACAAAAAGTTATCCGATGTTAAATTACTATTTTAGATAGCGTAAGGTGAAATTAATTATTAAGTGCTAGGAATAAAAAATTAGATACCCCCCTACAATTTATTAAATTTGAGGGTTAGATATGTCTGAAGGGCAAGTGTGCTCCGAAAACACATTTCCACATTTCCAGACAACAGAGGCAAACAGCAACCATCTAACAATAAGTTAGTTCTATTTTATAATGCACTAATAGATAATTAACTACGATAAAGACCATATATGAGAAAATTGTGATATGGAAATCTTTTCTCGAAATACTAAAATTTTAATTTTTTTAAAAAAGGACAAGGCGCAGTATAATTACACTAGAAGAGAATATATTCTAATAATTAATAGTAAATAAAATAAATCTTTTTAAATTGTGTTGTTACACGTATGTAGTATGAATTTAGTAAGTTTATGAATTTTCATTAACGTTTACTGCTTGCTTGAAACGGAGAGTACACTGATGCGACAGAAAAGAACCATTTTAATGTAAATAAACCAACATTTTATAATAAAACCTATTTTAAATAGCTAGCAAGACAAATAAATCTTTTAATTTGAATTAAAAATTGTTTGATACTTATTTCAAATGATCAAGATTTATTTTTAAAAGCTTTTCATTGTTCTTTTAAAATTCCAAAGTGTTGTAAGAAAAATATTTTAATTTTTTCTATAGAAAATTTGTTTATTCTATCTATTTATCTTTTTTTGTGTAACTGCTACTTATATTTAATACATAGGTACGTTAAAACATACCTAAGTAAGAGTACATCGGCGTCGCGTCGCCCTTTATACTCAATTTGACGATTCGGTCGTTGCATCGTCGTCGTATCGGCCCACTCTTCGCAACGAAGCGCCAATTCTATTTATTCTTGCAAAATCGTTAAAATCAATTTACTGAAAGTTCCCCATTAAAAGCGGCACAGAGGGTTTCCGAAAATAAACTGTGATGCGGTTTCGTGAGATCCTTTTTTGAAACATTTTAATAGACGCGTGCTTTTGTACCTAAATATTTTTATTTAATTATGAACTCAATAAGATTGTATACGTACAGTTAGTATAATTTGTACGGCACACGCTACCACTTAATCGATATTGCATTATAATCGCAATTATTACCACTTCGGTGAATTTTTCCGTGACTAAGAAAAATTTAATGAGATCTAATGGGAGCCCGTTTAATCTCATCGATAATTAGGACGTCCCGCATTTAATGCATCACTCAAATTGTTAATAAAATTCGGCAGCGCTTCCGCGTAGTTAAAAGGTGATTTTAAACTCCTCTTTATTGAGTTGTAGATACTGAAAAGTTCTCAAAAATCTAGGTAAGTAGTTATTATTATGACATTGTTGTTTTTTGTAAATAAATAAACACGACCCTTCAGTTCTCTTATTCATATGTGTTTTTTATACTTTATGGAATTTTTGAATCATCCGAATCATGTTTTGATTTTTTTAAGCTTTAAATTTGATAAAATACAAGGAATTATTGTATTATTCTTATTGTTAATAAAAATCTACTAATAATCTGGGTAGGTACCTAATCAACTTTCTTTTGAATGCGGACTTTGGATTTCGATTCATGCTATTTCCTGTGTTTCTTTCCGACATATTAGATATTTATTAGCTTAATTATTTTTTTAACAATTTCTTTCTCGGCTCGTACGTACAACCTAATAAGTAAATAAATTGCCTGCATGAAATTTATAACTCTTATCTCGATAGTTTTTGGAGCTTTTTTTCTTTTATTATCAAGTTTTATTTATATATCGAATGAGAACACATTTTCAAAATCGCACGGTGCTAAACAAAACAATACGGTGAACAATATTTATCAATTTTGTGGGAAAAAGATCGACGGTCACTGAAATATACTAGTTGCTCATATAGTACGGTTGTACGTTTCCGTTTATATATTATAGATTTGCCACCCATTTACGTAATAATTCCCAAATGACATTCAATTTATAGGTTTACCGTCGTTATGACCTAATTCCTTTATAGTCAAAACGAATTTCATTCTCGAAATGGATCATCTCGTAGAGACTTGTAGTTTTTCTACGGGGTGTCACTCCCCAAGCCCATATCTCGATTATTTTTGAGAATTGCCCCATCGAACCCTATATGTATACTCAAGAAAAACTCGCGATTTGGATAAAAACGTGTAAATATACAATATTTATTAAAAAATTGAGTTTCATGTCGGACGTCAGACGAATATTGGATACTTTTTTAATATACGTGTTTTTCAACAAAATTTTAACAAAAAAGCAATCTTTCATTCCTAGAGTATACCAATACTTTTAAAACATTTCAAATAAAATAAGTATATATTATTCCAAGTTTAAATTTCAATTTGTAAAAAAATAATCCAAAAATCGAAATCGAAACGCTTACGATTTGAATTAACACTCCGATTCAAAACAAACCGTTTAATTAATTATTTATTTGGATATTTATAAATAGTAAGCATGTACCTACATATTTTTTAAATCGTTATTATAAAGGTTAGATACTTACTTATTTATTTTGAGTTTAAGAGCCAGCTGTACCGATTTAAAAATTAATTTTAAGTTTAAACTGGCATTTTACTATCGGCCCTAAATCGCATTTTTAAATTGTATTAATGGTTTTTCTTATTATTAAGTAAGGTTATTATTAAGTATTATTTTCTTATTATTAAGTAATTTATTGTTTCTAAAATAATCGCATAATTGCAGGATGATTATGAAAATTTGCTTAGGATCATTATTTTAATGAAGTACTACAAAAAACGAAATATATTTTTATTTATTTAAAATTATCTTCACCCTGAATTCTTAATGATATTAGTAATATGTTAGTAAAAACCACATTTTTATATTCATAATTATAACCGAGCAATTCGTGATTTCGTTTGACATGGGGTATATCGGACAAGAAAAAATCAAAAAAGTAGCTACTGATTGTACCTGAGTATAATATGTAGGTATAGTTTTCTTGTGTCATCTCAATTCTATACTTCATACCTATCTATAAGTTCTATAATATACATACATTATGTAAGTAAGTATCTATGATACCTATTTCGAATGTTTTAACTTTTAAACGATGCGACATTTGCGTTAAACTTTAGCAGTGATTTTCTATATGAATTTGAAACAACACTCAATATAATTGTAATAATTTACTGCTATTTTCAAAATTATCAATTAAATTTACTTTTAGGCGGGCTTTTAGGTCATATATTGAGCCATACCCCTATATAATAAACAGATACGCTCATAAATGAAAACAATTTCATTTTTATCACTGTCCAGCTATGGGGATACGTTAAGATCGTTCAATACCTTTAAAATGTTGCGAACAAAAATGTAATTTCTAGGTTTATTGTTTTATTTGCAATAATTCGCGTTGTTATATATTACTTAAGGATGCATGTAATTATATATATTTACGGAAAAAAATATTATTTTTAATAACAAAACTAGGTATCTAATTTTTTGTAATTAAGTCATAGGTACATACGCTGGACGTGTAGAAAAAATAATTGACTTAAGTGTATTTATAGTCTCGTAATTAAATAGTTTTTATATTGAATTACCTAATTTTTACAATTACTATTACAACAACTCGAATTATGGCAAATAAAACAGTAAACCTAGAAATTACATTTTTGTTCGCATCATTTGAAAGGTACGGATCGACCTTAAAAAGTAAACTGCAATTTAAAGCTGTATCGCTCGAAATGGATTTGAACATCGATAAATATAAAATTTATAGAAAACCTAATTTACGAAAACCCCCATTTATTTATATAAAACCTACATAAGCAAGTAAAATAGATATGCTTTGTTAGTTTCAAGCATATTTTATTATAAAATACCACATTTGAATACACACACTGTAATTATTAATCCAAGCTGTAATCACTAAACTTGAAAACGAACGTTATCTAATCCCCTTTGTAAACTGTTCTTGCGAAAATTTGCTTTTCAACTGTGATTAATAGGAATTTGAACCAAATAATATTCTCGATATCTTATTTATCGATACCTGCAATGGTTAAATCTACGTTAAAATTAAAAAAAAAATGTTACAAAAGTTACATATAAGACGTTAAAAATTTTTTTGTTAAATCGATAGTTTTTCTTCTTTTGATAAAATAATTTTTAAAATTTTAAATTCTGCTACAGTGTTAAAAACCTGAAAGATTCTGTATTTCTATTTATATTGTTGAATATAATCAATGTTGATTTCTATCACTCGTCTTTTTAGTAATTAAATTAACTAAAACAGTTAAAACGGCGGATTACTTAACCCTGATCATGGAGTAAATCCCAAATAGTGTTGCACCTTAATTAAAGGAATGGAAGAAGGGAAGGTCCAAACACTGATCATTAATGATTAGCTACTTATGTATATACACGATAGGTGTTGGATACAACACCTATGTATATGTTTTAACGACAAACTCTAACTATCTAATTACCTTATTTTAAAAACTAAAACTGAAATGTGCAAAATTAAAAATGTGATAAGACAGGCAGGTAATAATAATTCTAAAATGCGAATTGCGGCCCCATCTGCGAATGAAACTATTAAACATAATATTTTGTTTTGCAGATGAGATCTACAATTTTAAATTTTAATTATAAGGCGTTAACAATCAATAAGTAGGTATTTTGTTACTATACATACCATCAGAATCAGTTTTGATTTCTTAAAATGTTCTCCAAAATTAAAATTTTTGAAGTTCAACATGTCCAACAAGTTTTACGTTAAACTGATTCCGGATGGTAACTATAGCAACTTCAATCTGGTTGCTTACAACCCTTTGATATGATTGAAATTCCCCGTTTGGTTGTGTAATACATTAAAATTAATATTTAACTTCAATTTATTTACAATGTGATATTACACAAAATGATCACATAATCACCTTTATAGATATTATAATTTCTAACTTTGATACGTTATTTACTAAGTACTTACGTTATTGTTTATTTTCGCTATTATAATAAATGCAGTATTTTAACAATTATAATTCTTTTACAGATCCGTTTTCGTAATCATAAGAAAACTATCTAGGCCGTGTTGATAAAATATGGTAAGTAATTTTTGGGTAATTTTTTTTTTGAATAATCGAAAGGTTTTGCTTGGGTATGCAAAATATTTGAAAAACTATAAGTAAATAAGATTTAATCGCTAACTGACCTCTTCAGAAATGTGAGCAATTTTAAACTTCAATTAAATAAGTCGAATTAATTATTGCACTAGTGTATTATAGTTGCTACAAAAAAGGCAAAATTTAATTTCAGCTATACCTATAGTTTTTATTTTAAAAAATGTTACACGTGCGTCCCCCTAATATTGCAACACAGTGAATGATGGGGTAAATAAGTACCTACACAGTAAGAGCGCTTGTATCCGTTGAATATGTTAAGGGTGCAGTAATTGTTCGTAAACAATTCTCAATGTAAAAGGAGTAAGCGCCGATATTCATTCACTCCAACGGCAACGGAAACTCTAGGCTAGTATCTAGATTTTTCTCTACTCTTATCAGTACGAAGAGTTACGTATTGGAAGTAGCGACGAACTTGGGTCGCACGTGATTATTCATACGTATATAAAGAGTAACAAGCGAAGTTCACATAACTGTTAATGTACTTAGTAGCTTATCGTTTTATACCTGCATAATTTATTAAAATAAAACTCGTCGTGACTAATTTTTTATTAAATGCCACAAAAATGTACCAACTAACCATTTTTAGTAATAAATCGCATTGTTTTGTTTCCTCGTATTTTAGTTCTTACGGCCAACTTAATAATTTATATTTTATTGAAGTGTTCAAAGGATCGATTTGGATTCCATACTTATTGAACATTTTGATTAATTTTCGAGAATTTCGGATTCTTTTTTAACATTACCATATTATTAACGTCGTGTGTGGAGTTTAATAAGTAACACTATAAAATATAATTTTATTGTTTGTGTCGCTGTTGCTGCTTCAATTTTTACCAAGTTTAACTCAAACGAAAAACAAAAAAAAAAGAAAATACACACCCCTTCTCTGGTAAACCCAAAATGCACCTTACCTACTTAATACAGGGTGAATAAAAAGTAAGGAATAATGATGCTAGAGACTTTATATGTAGAAAAAATAAAGGTTTTAACAAAAGTTTGATATCTATTTCTTTGCTACAATTTGATGAGGTTCATTTATCTTTTTTTAAGTTATACCTTCAAACTGTGACATCATCGATATTTTTTTTAATTGGCAATTAATAGCATTTATTTTCCTCTATACGCCCCTCAAAAAATATCGTACGGTTGTATAAGAAATATTTTTAGAAAAATCAAATTTAATGTCTGAATACCCAATATGGCCTACCTAACGTTTATGTTTTTTTTTAATGATGTTAATGTAAAAATGTTGTACTTTTAATTAATACATGTAAAAAATCAATGATAATGTCAAAAAAAAGTACAACATGAAAAAAATGTATTTAGGCCATAATAGGTAACCCATATACTCAATATGGCCTATTACATTAAAAACAAAAATAAACTTAAAGGTATGGCTGGTTGTCACATTTTGGACAAAAAGTCTTCTTTGTCAATCCAACGCACGTTTCATGCATATAGGTCGAACAGACAACGCACATACGCATGTCTTTCACCACATCTTCTTTACAAATATTGAAATACCAGTATTCTATTTTGGCAGATGGTTTTGCTCTCTTTTTGGGTGGTTTCTTAGGTTTAGTTTTTGAAGCTCTACGTCTGCTTGCATCGTCTTCGAAAAAGATCGATTTGTTCAATACAATTGCTCTGCTGTGGCCTACTAGACCATATTGCGTCCACCTTACGTTGTAATGAATTTCTTCTAAAAACTAGACATAAAAGAAAAATAGCAAAATGTGGTTTCGTTCATCGGAAAACACTATAAACACGCTACCCTATACTGGCGCAGTATATGTTTTTAATAAATAATAAATAATTATTATAAACTGTTATCCTTACTCGCACACATTTATAAGTGACGTTGGCAATTGAACATTTTCACGCAAACACCTCATTCTAAAATTATCTGTGCACTTGCGATGACGTGTGATTGCATCAAGCGCGTCAGTTGAACGTTATTGACATACTGGTGACACCATCTCACTAATTAATTACGTAATAACAGTGATTTAGTGATTAGGTTCAGGCACCTTACGTTATTTGCATCAGTCTTAAATATTTGTACTTTTATTATAAAAATTCAACAAATTGCTTTATTTAAATTGCTCAAAAAATGTTTAATATTGATATCACAGAACGTGTTCATAACGAATGTATTTTTAAACGAATGCTACGGCAGCCTCGTTTGCCATTCGAAATTCATAATATTCTTGATTTGCAAAATGGCACCGACAATACCGATGGAATTTAATTTATGACGGCAACAGTAATGATATTCATATTATGTACGATAATTTGTGCAATACTTACTTTAAAATACACTGTTTTGTATGAGTGAACATGACTATGGCAATGGTCATGTATTTGGAAAAATTATTATAAAATTGAAAATTGAACTAAACTTTATTAGATAGATTTATTGTATACATATATTATGTAGGTACCTAATAGATAGAAAACGGAAAATCGAACGTTTACAAAAGTTAATTGATAAATTATAGATCTATTACGTTAATTATTCACAATAGAGTAATTTTATTTATAATGAAAATCCTTCATTTACTCTACTGTATCGTGGAAATGTTCAAAGTTTCTTAAATGTCAACTGTATCATCGATAATTCATCTACAACGACCTTATTCAGTTCTAATTTTATACATGTTTTGGAATATGACGAGGGTAAGAAATTTACATAACAATTCTAAATCTAAATGTGAAATATGTGCAAGGGGAGATGACATTTTTGGGAAAAAAAATGGAATGTGAGCTGTAGTTATCTTTACATAAACTATTCAGAAATAACAATCTCCGAGAGTGGGTATGGTATGAGTAATGGAAGGTGTCTTATCAAACGAAATATTATGTTTATAATGGAACTACACTAAATTTAAAATATTTGTTAAATTAAGTGAAATATTTTATGTGTGCAAGATAATTCGTTTCTATATACTAAATACAACAACTCTAATTTATATTGTTTAAATACAAATTAAACTTCTCATAGGTAAATGATAAACACGCTCACTTGGTCCTTCACGACTTTTTGTACTTTCTGCCCCATTTAAAATGTAGGTATACTGGATACACTTTATGTTAGGTATGCGTAACTTATTAATATTATAATTGCCAATTGCAACGTATTAATCATTTTTAGTAGAAAAGGTTGGAAACAAATTGTGTGTGGACGTGCACAAATAATTAAATGTTTGTTCGCCTACAATTATGAACACCTTCGTTGTAGCTTATTTTTGATTTCTCTACGTCCTCGACATCATTTTTTAGTGGCGCGTAAAAAATGATTAATAATATTTTTAAAAGTAATAAACGAAAGTAATCTCTTATTATTTGTATAAGAAAGGTTTTTAAATTGGAAAGCTCTCTAGAATAAATGTGGCGCATGTTCCATTGTTTAACTTCGGGTTTGTTCTGAGGGAATATACAATATTAGGGTCGTCTATTCTTCACTACCGAATGCTCTGTACGTGTAGATACAAATTCAGTATAATATGGATGTCGTATCGCGGCAGGCAGTGCGGGCAGGCGATGGGGTTACAACCCCGTCTTTTGCCCGTGTTCGTTCTATTGATTTTCTATCTATATAACTCTGCCTGTCCAACTTTGCTCGGGTGATCATTTAATAACGCCCTTAATGGTCGTGACAAACAATACATTCTCGGTATTGACGAAACGTTTATTCCGTTCTTTCATTGTTATGCAAAATTTGTGGTATCTACTGGTACACAATTTAAATAACCCCTAAACAAAGATGTAAAGTGGAAATTATTAAGATTGATTTTCACTTTTGCGTTAACTGTTGCATTTTAGATCACACACTGCTATACACAATCGTAATGTTTTTAATAAAATTAAGGTCAATTATCTGTTACTGTCGTACGCCTACTTACTTATACGTATAGGTATAAAAAATTTCATATAAGTAAGGACTTTTTCCCGTGTTTTTAAACGATATAATCTTTGTACGAACGATAAGTATACAACCTTTGAGATGACTGTACGAAGGACCACGCACACTTTATATGGAAAAGTAGGAACCATTCAAATAGATTTTTTTTATATCAATCGACTCATCCTTAATGTGAGGAATAATTATCATCGTTGCCCCAATTTTGTTAATTTATAAATAAAGCCGCAATCTTTAATTAACGCTCTTATGAGAATTTTGTGAGAGCAAAAGAGAACCAACTAAAATCAAATTTGTTTTAGTCCATAAATCAACTTTGTTATTTATTGCGGGGTACTTAACAACGACGGGTCGGTACCTACCTACTTAAACTGGCCAAAGATTCAAAACGATTGAAATAATTCTTTAAATAGGTATTGGCTTTGTGCACATTAAAAATGTATACAAAACTAAGAGATTATTTGTACCTATCTATAAAAAGATAATATCGATGGCGTTTTGTCAAAAGGGCGTAACCCACTCTTTCTGTTAAAATGAATTATTGAATTAACTGAAAAGACATAATTTGTTAAAATCTGGTAACAATATTTCGATTTTTTCACCGGAAATATCGATTTGTATTTCCACCAAACGTATCTTCTTATGGCTGCACGACAACACAACATGTGTTCTCTGGTAAAATTTACTTTTTGTGGGTTACGCCCTTCTGGAAAACCTGCGTCGATATTTATATCAGTTTGCTTTTTTACAATTGCTGTTATAATACAGTTGCTGTTACTGTTAACGCTAATAATTAGAAATAGAGTCTATTAATATATTAATAACATTAACAAAAAATTCTTCAATATTCAAAATTGTGACTCAAATAAGAAATAATAAAATAATCCAATATAAGACAAAAATACACATAATGTAACTGTTTATTTTTCTACCTCTATTAAAAATGTTCACCATAAAATATCTATAGATAACTCCAAATTATTTATTTTATTTTAGTGGGGGTAGTAGTGACTAGCCTCATTAGAGGTCTCCGTCAAGTAACGTTAAAATAACTCTGTAACGTAATAAATAATTCAATAAATCACTAATATTGAAAAATCGGCCTATGTATATTCGCCAAAAAAGAAATCTTCCACATAAAATTGTGGCTATTATAACATTTACGGTCCATATGCAATTCACGTCATCAAAAAAAAGTTACTAGATTGTTTATTTGTAATTCGGTTTAAAGTTTGGAAAATGACATATTCTATAGATGTTTTAGCTGCGCACATATTAGATGGTATAAAGAAAGACTACAATTTATTAGAACTGTAAAAATACGAGGTACGAGGTGACTGCACTATGCGAAACGTCATCATCTAGTAACCTTTTATCGATGACGTAAATTGCTTATAGGTTTGGATAAAATGTAACTAACAAAACTATTAGTTTTTAGGCAATTCTTTTATTCCAGGTTTTAAGCTCGCTTACAGTAGGTACCCTCCTAATTCTATTCTAACGACTCTAAAATAGTAGGATTGAATTCAGAATTGAAATGCTACCGTCAATTCAATATGAATACGGGTTTAAAATTCTTAATTACAACAAGGAACCGAACAATATAATAATACTCTATGAGCACTATTTTACTGTTTTCTACCTGCTACTTACATTTGTGTCGTTTCTTAGAAACGTATTTACCATGACCCCTCCATAAATAACGAGTGACAGATTTATTAACTTCCGACATAATTTAAAGCCCAAATTTTTTCAATGAATTGTAAATTAACAGGTTTAATAATGAAATTACAGATTTGGCGCAATGGTAATAATTATTCGTCACATTAAGACGCGTCGATTGATATAAAAAAAATCAATTTGAGTGTTTCCTATTTTTCCATGTAAAGTGTGCGTGGTCCTTTTCTCATAGGTCTTGTAGGTAGAGATCAGAATGATGCAACTTTCTAAAACGATGTGAGTAAATAAAATACCTGGCATGCGTCCTTAGATTTTGTACATGCGAAACCATACACCTACGACCCGTTTTACAGTAAGATTTCTGTATACGGTCTCTAGCATAACACAATGTAATTCTTCTTATGGGAAAAATTTAGACAGCAATGCCACTACACTTTTACCTACGTCTTTTCTTTACAGCTACTAAAAATAAAGAATATCCTTGTATAGATATTGATAAGTCGTAGATACCTAAATAAGTAAAAGTATATTTTTTAATTAAATATTAAAAAGAAACATTGTAAATAACAATGAACCATCCTAAACTGCAAAAGGCATAACGAATTTTTTCATCTCGGACAGGTTAATTTAGAACTGTTTAGATGCCACATATAAAAGCATCGCAAATATGTTTGAATAAAGAAATTTAGGCGTTGTTACATTCGGTATTTTCTGTTGTGTATTAAAAGCAACTTTAGGAATACGTGTGGCAACGTTATCTTCTATAACAATTTACTGAACTCTCACTGAGGAACGTACTATAGATGTACCTAGTTATAGTCCATTATACTATGCACCTACATATACGAAACAATTTGTTTACGGCCCATCAGCCAGTCATTTTCAATTAGTATATTCTAGGTATATTGTTAAGTAAAAGCGATCACAAACATCCATGATTGCAGGTGGATTCGAACCCTAGACCGTTGGGTTATATGAAACACTAAATTAAGTCGTTCATATGTCCATTCTGGTATGTTAATAGAATTACGATAACTACGATAAAAATGGAAGTTCGTCCCAGCACTCCTAAAAATAAACACAAAGAAATCGTCACGCTCCGACTCTTTAAAGCCTAGCCAACGTATTAGAACTGTGCAGATAATATTCTTTATCAAAATAGACGCTGAAAACCGTACTGTTTTTTAATCCCTTTTAATAGGGTCGATTTCCTAATCACCTGTTAACGTTCACCACCGATCAGTTGTCATAAAATCCACATATTGACAAAACAATTTTATCGATGGTTAAATGTTGACCGGCGATTGAAAAACCATAAATTACCTACAAATTATTAAATTTGTAATAAGCACTTTTGATCTGTACTCGCAATCGGACAAAACCGGAAAAATCTTTAGGCGAAACTTTTGCCTTATACACAACTGTAATCATAATGTTAATTAATAAAAGGAATTTAGATACAAAATTTTATACAACAAATAATTTAACATAATTATTATTATTAGGTTTCAATTTATTTGATATGAAATACATATCTTTACGCATTTCTAAAATGCAAGACAGATTGGGAAATTTATATTTATTTTTTATTTATTTATTCAATGCAAAAAAAATGCAGGATAGTACACTAACGTGATAACATAATTCCTAATTTTAAGCTAACCTCAGAACCTCCGAAACGATAGTAAAAATAGCAACTAAACAATACAACTAATAGCAAATAAAATTCTTTCAACTAAATTGCCCTTCCCCCTAATAAAATTGAATAAACTGAAATATTGATATATCATACCCGAATGATGTTTTATGCCGTCAGACAACTCGTTTTATTTATTTTTTAAATGTTCTTAATTGCGATGGTTAGAGCTGAAACTACCTAAGTAACAAAAGTCAGTGTTGAGATATAAGCCTTGAAAGTTTTGAAATTTGATCGTACAATTTACTTCGTAGGGTTATTAAAAATTAATACGAAAAAAAAATAAATCGAAAATTTTCGCTTTTTCTTAATTTTTGGAAAAAAGTACTAGAATACCTGACATTTTTCAAAAAAATCTCTTCCCTAGGTTCAAATCACGTCTTAACGTTTTTCAAATATCTTTGATAATTTATGAGGTATTGAAACGAATCGCGTATTCTTTCGTTTAAAGGGCGATATACCTTGAACGACGATTGAATTGCTAAAAAATACCTTTGCAACGTTCTCATCTCGACGAACTCTACAAACCTGCCGAATTTCAGAATTTTTCGATTGCCAGTATTTCCTTGTGGGTGGTTTTAAAATTAAAATAATCCAAACTGTTGTTCACAATGGGTTTTCATCCGGATCAAAAAATGGCGCAAAAATCGGAATAATCACGTGAGCTGTTTTATTACCAAACAAAGTTACGTTTCAATTATCCAATAAGATGCTTAAGTCATTTTGAACTAAAAATGCACTTAGAACGGTTTCAACCCTATTCCCCTTCAATTGTTTCGATTTTACAATAATTCATGTATTTTAAGAAGCGTTTATTTCTTAATCCGTTTCAGTGACAAATATTAATCAGAAAATTAAAAATCGCGTGTCAGGTTTTGAAACATTTTCAAAACGGTAATGTTTTCATTAATAGCATATTAATAGTAGTTATAAAATCACACTTATCGTCATTTCCTCATACAGAATTTTATTAAAATCTTATAGGTGATATTTAGAATTCCAAGCAAGTGCGGATATTATTTATTACATTAATTTATGAATAATAATATGTATGATGGAATTAATAAATAATAAACAATTTTTTTTTGTTCTAGGGTATAATCCACGGATCTTTGCTAATAAACAAATTACTCACTATTATTCTACTAGTTATTTCAAGTACAGCGTATGCGAATGTAAATTCACTACATAGATATTATGTAGGTAGATAGGTAGGTAGGTACACTAAATGAGTAAAATTTGTTCCAAAATCTATCTGTCACTTCTCTCAATGAAAAGAAAATATATGATTCTGATGAGCATTGTAATAATTTAACTAACATAAGTTCTTTTAACGTAAAAAAAGATAATTTTGTTTCCTATTAACGACACTGTGTCTCAACACAGAGGTGTGTACACTTTTTCCATTCTCTTGAAAATTAAATATGATCGCTTTGTGTAGGTATAGGGCAGGGCAGCAGGTATATGAACAGTAAATATTATCGATTAGAAATTGTTTAAAACGTCGTCTCCAAGATTTTTATTTGATTTCGTATTGTTCCTCTTCTAAATTTTACTTACGAGGTTATTATCACGTACTTATCAGGTACCTAATATGATGAATTTAAATACGTAACATGTGAATTAATGTATTTTCAGTAGTAGGTACGTTAGCGGCACACTTAGCTGGGAACACACTGCCGACACGTCACGTGCCGGCATGGAATTTTACATTAGTACACATAGGGCGACACGTGACGCATCTATTCAGATTCAGATTCACGCAGCACGTTTCAAATAAAGATATATTATCTGCTCGCCGCTATTTATTGGCTTGTAATTGGTATATCAAATAAACTTAGATAGTGAATTCTTATATATTTACTTATTATTATACTTTTTTTACATGCCGGCGAGTAGAAATCAGTGCCATAATGTTGCGTGTCGTAACGTGACGTGTCGGCAGTGTGTTCCCAGCTTAATGTCTTTATTACTTTGCAAAATAAAATTTTCAATGAACTTTTAATTCGCAATATTTGTGCTTTTGTATTATGTTAAAATGAAATGCCCACATAACAATCGACGAGAGATTAAAATATACTTGCACTATATTATGAAATGGAAAGCAGTCATTTTCGTTATTTTTAATTTTTCACAGTTCATAAATTCATAGGTGTGTTAATCAGTAATATATTTCAAAATCTAACAAATCCATTCAATCGTAAGATTCTTTACTCGATGAAAAGTTAAAATTGGTGGAAATTGTTTGCGTTGTTGCAAAAGCTGGCACAAGTTTGAAAAACAAATACGGCGACGTTACAACATAACTTTTAAGTCGTTTTCCGCTAATTTTCATGAGTTCATAATATAATAAGTTTGTACTATATGACGGGATTAGAGCTGAAACAATAAGGAACAAAAAGTCGATGTTGGGATGTTGCCTTTAAAGTTTTTTTTTAGTTTATAAATTATTCTGCACTTTCGATTTAAACTTGATGATGTAATTTATTTCGAGGGGTTATTAAAAATTAATACGAAAAGAAAATAAATCGAAAACATTTGTTTGTTTTTTTTTTGAAAAAAATAGAGCACTAAGCACTAGAGTACGATATTTTTCGAAAAACTATCCTCAAAAAAAATTTGTGATATACATTAGCACCATCTTTTAGAACTCTTAATTTAGTTCAAATCGTGTCTTAACCTTTTTTAAATATCTTTGATAGTTTGCGAGATATCGAGACGAATAGCGTAGGATAGTTTTTCGTTTAAGGCGTTGTTCGATGGGTTTAAAAGGATGCGAACAAAAATATAATTTCTAGGTTTATTGTTTTATTTGCAATGATTCGCGTTATTGTATTTATCACTTAAGGATGCATGTAATTATATACATTTACGAAAAAAAGTTAATTATTTTTAATAATAACGAAAATAGGTTTCCAATTTTTTTACGCTTTCAACTCGAACATAAAATGACTTATATGTTTTGTTTTTGTAATTAAGTCGTAGGTACCTATGATATATACACGCAGGTCATTGCGGAAAAATAATTGACTTAAGTTTATTTATAGTCTCGTAATTAAATAGTTTTTATATTGAATTACCTAAATTATTATAATTACTATTGAAAACTATTTAATTACGAGACTATCGATAAACTTAAGTCAAATATTTTTCCGTAATGACCTGCGTATACTGCATAGGTACGACTTAATTATAAAAAAAAGACATTGAAATCATTTTATGTCCGAGTTGAAAGCGTAGAAAAATTGGAAACATATTTTCGTTATTATTAAAAGTAATTAATTTTTTTTCCATAAATATATATAATTACATGCATCCTTAAGTAATATATATAATAACGCGAACTATTGCGAATAAAACAATAAACCTAGAAATTACATTTTCGTTCGTATCATTTTAAACCTACCGAACAACCTCAAAGGGCGCTATAAGCTGAACACCGACAATTGGGTTATTAAAAAATATGCAATGCTCTTATCTCGAGGAACTCCACGAACCTGCCAAGTTTCTGAAGTTCGAGTTGCCCGCGTTCCCTTGTGCACTTGGGTGGTTTTAGAATTAAAATAATCTCGACTGTTATTCGCAATGGTTTTTTTCTTTCGATCATAAATGGCACAAAAATCGGAATAATCACGGGGATTGTTTTACTACGTTAAACAAAGTTAAATTTCAATTATCTAATAAGAAACTTGATTCAGTTTAAACCAAAAATGCACTTTGGGCGGTTTCAGCTCTAACCTCTTCAAATCCTATATACGTATTTAATATGGAATTTGGGTTTTGCTTTTTATTATAATGATAATTTATAAAATGTAAGTAGATTCCAAATAAATAATTTCCAATAAGTATTTGATGACAAATTATATGACAATAGGTACGCTAGTACCTATAATTTTAGCTTTATGTAATTTTTTCGATATTGAATAATTACCTAAAGAGGTACCTATGTACCTATATATCCTAGATGAGATTTTTGAAGACTCGCAAACATTTTAATATTGATGTTGATACTGTGGCGCCTCGTTTTCAAACGTAGATATTATTTGCCGCGCATTCAAAGCGGGACGCTTGCACTAAAATAAGTGTAGATAATCAGCTTTTAAAGACATACTTATCCACGTTAAAATTGCATAAAGAATACCTACAGAGGAAAAACTTGAAGATGGGGAAAGTGTGTTTCAAAAATTAAAATAATTTCTTTTCATAAAAGTCACCATATAATATGTTGCTGGCAATAACAGTTCTGACCAATTAATTTAAGCGAAATCAAGAGCAGAAGAATTTCTTAAGTAAGAATTGATGCATTCTAGTTCTATATAATTTTTAATTTTTGTTAACGACTAATTTAAGTTAGCTTGGAGGACTAAAGTGTTTAACTTACAATTAGTTTGAGACAGTTCGGCGAAGAAATAAAGATAAATATGTGTACTAGGTGCATTTTAAAAAGTGAAACATTTTTTGTTTCTAAGATACTTTATTAAGTATTAAGTTGTTTTATTATTCCTTTGGTTTATTTGACAACCAATTACTTATTTTTTTATTTGCATAAATAATGTTCATTTAAATTGCTCTACAATACATACCCATTGTTTACACATACTTGCCCGTTACAAATATATTCTAGCAAGTCACATTTTTCTATACCTAACTGTTTATTTTTAATTCCGCATACTCTTCATATACCTTCCAATTTAAAACATATTGATGAAAAACGAAAGTATTAAGTAGGCAATACCTAAACTATCGATGCGCGCTAGGCCAGGTTTCGAAAAATCTGGCCGAAACTCTAAAAAATGAAACCTAATAAAAAAATTATTGACGTTTTTTTTTAAATGTTCAGAGTATTATTTCCCACGAGCTTTATCTTTTTTTTTTTAATTTGTAATTATCTGTGGAGAATCTTACAAATAAAGCGATTTAACAATGAATATAATTTCGCACAATCGTCTGCTACGTTACAGAATATTTTATTTTGTTTTGAATTTTTAAGCAAATAATCTTTAAAGTAAGAAATTTATCTTATGTATAAAAATTTGGATAATTTTTTAATAATCGGACCTATTATGTATCCCAAACTTCAAATATAATATGCAGATACGTTATGAAACTCGAACGTTACATTGTTAGATAATAACCACTACATTACATTTTTTATGGGTTATTTTTTCAAATTAATGTTTTAAATTCGGTCTTTAACATAATCTAACTGTTATAAACTGACATATATATGTGTCGAACAATATAAGCACAATAAATCTACTATTTTGTAATGATTAATATATTTTTTAATTTGATTTTAATGATGATTTTAACGTTTTAGATATCTACATATTCGGTCCGATTGTCGAACTATTCAATATTTAACTACGATTTAATACGAATAATTTCTTGAATTATAAAAATCCCCGCGTGTCCGCGCTCTATCTTTTTTATTAAATAATTTCCTCGGTTGTTTACAAATTGCGTATCAAAATTTGCGGTTTTTATTTTATTATAAATAATTGTGAGAGATGTGACGTAGGTATTTAAAACATCTGGTTTAGCTATTCTTTTGAATTGATATTTTATAATTAAAATTTATATTAATTGCTATATATCTTTTTGTTAAATAACGTTTGTACAATTTCTAACCACATCTATAAAACGAAAGGTATTTCTTGTATTAGACCAGAAAACTGTAGTGAATGAATCATTCTGTTTAATATAATATTTCAATAACCATTCAATAAATGTTTATTAAGTGCAGTAAAACCTCGTTTTACACATTTTTGAAGGGAAATTAAAAAAATATACGTACAAGTGAGAATAACGTTAAAATGAAACTTTTGTATTTTTAACTTTTAAACGATGAAAAAAGAGCACATCGAGCAACAGTAATTTAAAACAAATAAGTATATCAAACTTAACAAATTACGGAAAACAACTACAAAAATCTAGAGTTATTTAAAGAAACGATCTGTTGATTCGTACAACAAGCGTTCATTTGCAATTACTGCAACGATTTTTGATCTGATGGTGTATCGGCCAAACACTCGTTAAGTGTAAACTAATATGTAAGTCACGTAAATATTAGAGTATGAGAATAAATGGAAAATTTCCGATAGCACACTGTTCTGTTTTGAAAGGATTTACACGGAAATATGGATCTGGATTACGTGTAAGAGCGACGAAACGACTAAGCGGGCCTAAAATACATAATGTACAACCGCGAAAACGTATAAATGAAAAACGTACGTAAGTGGAATGATTTTATATGAAAAATCGAAAGAGCGTTCACGTACGTTCAAATAGCGTACCTATGCAAATGCGAAAAAAAATATAAGTGAGAAACGTATAAATCAAAAAATTTCAAACTCTCGTCAGCAAAATAACATCAAACATTAAGTTCTAGTATAAATCCCACAACGTAATCGATAGTTAAATATGTTCTTGATAGGTACCTATCTTCAAATGCTATAAATTATTTCTACATATAAAATAAATAGTTGTTACAGAAGAAAGTACAAACCCTTTTCGAGTATATTATGTCAATAACTTCTTAAAGAACCAGTTGTGAAATGAAAGAAACTGAAAAAGGATCAATTTTCATAACATTTTCTGAAGATAAAGGCAATTTCGTGATGTCGGCCAATAACCACAGTGATCAAAATTATTTTTGTAAGTGTACATTATTATCTGTATTAAAAATTAAATGTTGACTGCATATAATTAATTAAAATTATTAGATAAAGGTTATTAATTCATATTAATTAGCGAAATTTTACATATACGTTTACTTTCATACATTTCGTATAAATTGTAGTGATAGTACTCCCACTTAAACCTTTGGCCGGTTGAAACTGTAAAAAAATATTTGTGCGTGGAACTAAATATGTTTGTGTAAAATATAAATTAATATAAAACGAAATTAACTACATTCTATTGTAAGCATGCTTCCATTAAAAACAAAACACCGAATAAAATTCAGTTTCTATAGCTTAAATGTTACCCAAAGAACCATATTCGCGTCTTCTCGTAATCAATAATTTATATAAAGCTAGAGAAACTCGAGACACAATAGTAGCATCAAGACGAATTTTAGTAGCTTAACGTTTGGCTTTACTTCCCTCCCATTTTGTTATTTGCGCAACAAGGGACTACAACGCCATTCTGAAGCAGACTTCATTGATTTACGTGGTTGTCATGGAAATAGCAAGCTCTTTTTGCAGATTCTACAAATATCAATTGATCAAGCTGAATTATCTATTATTTCAAGAAATTACTAATTAAAATCTCGAGTAAGTACTGTTAAATAACGACTAACGATAAGTTAAACAAAATTTAACATTTCCAAGTGTTTCATATTATTATGAAATAGGCATTTGTTTTTATCTGTTCTTAATCTTCACACGACAAATTTTTATTAGAAACTTCGCATCTTACATTTAAATATTTATTTTTTACATCGAAAACGTTGGATTTTGGTTTTGATTAACCGTTAATGTTCATATTAATAAAAAATATTCCCGACTGGTATTTATAAATAAACGATTTATAATAAATTATTTAGCAAAGAAAAGCTATCGAATAATTCTTTATAAATAATTAGATATTTAGATAGGCATACTGACATAGTTTATGTTGTTATCGTTAGTCCTTCGATTCCTAATTATTCAATAATATTATTATAAAATATAGGTAAAACTACATTTTTGCAAAAATTTTGAAATAAATGGGTATTTAAAGTCATTCAAATTTTATTCCAATGTACGCCATGAATAAAAGGTTCTTACTAGGTGAAGAAGTTTCACACAGTGGTGTCACCTTCTACCTTATATTTTTACAGTACCTATTAATAAATGGTAGTCTTTCTTTGCCATGTAATATGTGTGCAGGTAAATCATTGGTAGAATGTCACTTCAAACTTTGAAGTGAATTACAAATATGTACAATCCTACAATCATGTTACTGATGACGTGCATCGAAATAAAATTTAAATGACCTATATATAGCAAACCAAAATAAAATTTCAAGAGTTACAATTTACATGTCGTAGATTTTGGAAAAGTATTATTATTAATACTTATCGTAAGGCATTATAATTGGTGGTCAAAAATACTTAATTTCAAATCATGAAACATATTTACGTCATCAATACAAGGTTGCTAGATGATGACGTTTCACACAGTGCTGTCACCTCGTATTTTTACAGCTCTAATAAATTGTAGTCTTTCTTTATACCATCTAATATGTGCGCAAGTAAATCATCTATAGAATATGTCACTTTCCAAACTTTAAACCGAATTACAAATAAACAATCTAGTAACTGTTTGTTGATGACGTGAATATCATATAGGTTTGGATAAGCTATATATCAGTTAGAAATTTTTCACACCTTATTTTTTATTTATATGTTTCGATAATTTATTATTTATAATATAGCTCGATTGTAATTTAACGGTTGGTCGTAATAGTAAATGTTTTCTTAATAAATTTTTACGGAATCGGAATTATTCTCTAAATATTTAGATCGGCAATGATGACTACTACACCATTTACTTAAAGATGAAACATTACTTAAAGCATTTACAAACATTTCGGGACCTGTTTCCGCTAAAAGAACCAATAATTCTTTTTCGATTTCAGAATTTAGTGAATACTATATACTACAGGTAGTTTTTCATTTTAGTACTTGCTTTAGTTATTTATTGCTCGACTATTTGTAAAGTGCCTACGCTAAAAATCCCCTTAAAATGTAATTTATTTAGTATTCATCAATTTTATTGCTTAAAATTTAGGTTTTTTAAACGGAGATTATGTATTTTTACTGATACTGTTCCAAGTTTTTGCAAAAATATTTTTCAGTTTTAAATTTTCAGAAATTACAAAAATGTCGCAGGAAAATAACTTTTGACTAGGTAAATAGTATTTGCCCGAATTCTTTTTAGGCAAATACAACATATCTGAATTATTATGCAAAATACTATAAACATGTATTATAAATTTGGATGTAGGAAACAGGAATCGGAAAGTTCACCGATTCTAAAATTGAGCTCACCTTGCTTGCACTAGTCCGAACTCACCCCATCTACACTAACCTAAGCTCACTTTATTTACACTGAAAACATCACTCATTTTACACTTAAAATTCATATTGAAACATAAAATTTAATCTACTTTCTACTCTACTGTAATCTATTCTAACCTACACTTTTTTTAAATTATAAATATCACCAAAATGCTATTTGCCCAACAACGGTTCCGTGAAATACTATTTGCCTAGGAAAATAGTGTTTAAATATAAATTAATATTAAAAACTCAATATTAAAATCCCCATATAGTATAGTACAGTGGCATATAGTACTTGCCTAGCCAAAGGTTATTTCCTGAAATAACATTATTTACTTACGACATACATATATTGCTCATTCAAACACTTAAAAATGTAGGGGAAATATTAGAATTATCCATATTAAAGAAGAAATTTCATCCAGTTTCAAGATTTTAAAGTAAACAAATTAAGTAATGAAAAATGAGACAGTTACCCCGTTCACAAGACGGGTTACCCCCGAGATGCATTACATAATAACTCAAAGCGTTTAGTGATAGAGGATGATAGCAGTCATTTTCTATAGATATAAGTAAATAATCCTCGTTTAAATTATCGGTTTTTATTTATTATAATTTTGAAGTACCTGTCGAATAATCACTGTGTAACAGATAATGGAACGAATCACATATTTTAATTTCTATTTTATTTTAAAACTTAAAAGCCATTAATTTGTAGTTTGAATTTTGGAAGACCATGTCCATTTTTAAAATTGCTTTAACGCAGATTTCTAATTCTTATTTTCTGGTATTTTACATTTTTTAGATCTTCATTTAAAGTATGAACTTTTCTTTTTATTGACGAATTTTTCTTAAATACCTACCTATGTAAGTGTAATGTACATAATATTATTTAAGAACAATGCAGATCGATTGGGTTAGTTTATTTTATTTTTTAGCGTGTTTATTCGCGGCCCCCAACAGATTTTATACAATAATAGTAACCAGAAAAAAAAACAGTCAAAATGAAAATATCCATGCTATGCTTTGTATGTTGGTTGCTTGATATACTTATCGTCTTATTATTATTTACCTATATTTAATAGTATATTTATGTAGGTATATAATAATTACATAAGTAAGTATAATTTTAATCTTTATTACTATTGATTATTATTCCATAAAATACCAGTTGAGCGCCGTGATACTTAAATAAGGGACTGTAAACAGGCGAATTGGCTTTACCTACTACAAATTAAATTTATTTAAACACCCCTTTTCTATTTAATACACCTTCATTTTATAAGGCACTTGTTAGAAATTAACTAATAAAAAACTAATAGGTAATATAAAAATTACCTATATTTTTTTAATTAAAATAACGACTGGCATCATAATTTATAATAGGTACTTCTATCTACTAAAATCTAAATAAATTGTATATAATAATGTTTTATTAGTAAATATATAAATATTGACATTTTGTTTCGTTTATATGTGTATATATATATACATTTTTTTTATTTGTTTTCCTTTCATAAAAATTTTAACTAACGACTAATATAGCGTGTGCACTGTGTTTGTGAAAATTATGCTATTAATTCGTAAAAATGTTCGAATAGGTAAATTTACATAAATGTAGTATTAATATAGATCATATTTCGATAGATAAGTTTAGATATTGAACAATGTTTAATAGAATTTCATAATTTCTTATAATCGATTGGCCTCAATTTAAAAATGCATAAAAATGTTCAATTAAAGGGAAATGCATTCCTCTCTCCCACACTGTAATATCGAAGGGCGAGAATCTGGGCTAAAGGTCACGGTCGTTCGTTCGTAAAGGTCAAGTTCAGTTCAAGCTCTCCCCCACCTTCTAATCTCGATTCATATTTAGAATTCTAATTTTAGAATAAAAGCAGATTATACAAATTTATTGTTATTCATAAAGTAAGTTTGTTATTCGGCGTTTAAATAGAGCTATTAACAATCGTGAAAATTTACTCTTTTTTTTATATACATAGGTATCAACCATAAGACCTAACATGTAACTTTATAATATTGGTAGAAAACCTATTAACTATTAGAAATTTGTTGATCCGGATTAAAATACATATGCAGTCTAACTACTTGTTTATTTATTAACTATCCATTTTATAATACTACATAATTATGTAATGGGTACCTACCTATATGTAATTATCATCAATGGTACAATCAATAAAATATAACTTAAAATTTCAAAACGGCATTCAAAACCGAATATAAAACAATCGATTTTCGTTACTTTACATATTATATTCCCATCCCATCTTAACCCATCAAGCATGCCTGTTACCATATTTAACTTATAATCATATGAAATTTTTCAAATAATTTACTAATTTAAACACTACCAACTATTGGGATAAATGTTTTCTAAAAGTACAAAATTTTAGGAAAATTTTTGGTAAATAATAATAATAAAAATTAGGTACCTATAGCGCATTTCGCAGTGAAAATTCGGTATTGTTCTTATGGAAGATAGTGTCGTCAAACGTATTGCTAAAAGTTATTTTATAACAACTAACACAAAAGAAAACTAAGAAATGAATAGCACTTATAGCTCTTTATTCACCTATAACAGATGTTTTTAAAAGGGTTACTTACATAATTTACGATGCGATTGTTTTGTTTATATATTGTTTACCTACTCAAACAACTGGAAATTAACCTGACTAATGTAATATTTATTGTGCTTGTTTGTAACGCCTAGTTATTTAAATAATCAATTTTTGTGTTATTTCTATAATTTCATTATATTATCGTCAAAAGAACTTTATTCACGACTAACCCGTGCCCACAAAAATATTTTTTATTTTCTATTAGCAGGTGTTTAAGAATACCTGAAAATTCAACTATTGAAAGTGACTTATTGTAAAAATATGCAGTCGCTGGTAAAAGTAAAGTGACGTCGCCTTTTTTGCTGCAAAAAAAACAATAATTTGTACTCGGGAAATGGTCTCCGTATTGTCATAATGGGGAGGACACTATCTACTTAATTTATTCGCGTCCTTTAAATAGAAAATTAAAATCAAAACAGTAATATAAATAAATTCAAAATTATTAATTGTAAATAAAATAAAAATAAATAAATACAGATAACACGATCGCGGAATTTTGATATTTAGTTTATCGGGGAAGTTTTGTTACATGCCTGTTATTGTATATCTAGTTATTGTTGGACTAAATGATGCCTATACATATATATTTAAATAATTAAAATAGTTAGGTGGGTACCTAAGTAATATTTACACTTTAAAAACAATACATTTACAACATTTGTAAATGTAAATATATCGAATAAACATTCAGTTAATAAATCAATCATAGATACATTTTTAAATGAAATTTAAAAAATGGACAGCCCACGTGACGTTCACATGCCCCATATCTGCTCCGGCGATAATTAAATTATAGTACCTACAGTAAAGTATGTACGTGTACCGGGAATATTTAGAAAGTTATATTTCTGGCCTGTTTATACACAGCCTTCATATCAATCCTCACGAAATTATAAAGAGGTGGTAAAAGTTTTTGTCTTTTTTCTTTGTTTCCTAACTTCTCAATCCCGGACACTCGCGGAATCAGAAAATTACCCATTATTATTAAGAAGTGTTAACTAATGGGAAAGACTACATTCACTCGATAAAAAAAAATGCCGGGGACATTTGGAAGTGTCCGCTAAGAGAAGTTTTACTGTAGTTATTATACTTAGATATTAACGAAACAAATGTGTTTATGGCATGTTTAACAAAACGAGTTTCATTGCCAGAACGAAGCGGCGCGGCGAGCCAAGTTTTGTGGCAATCAAACATGTATTATTCAATATTTTATCTTCATCGGTGTAAATAAGTTTTTATTTTATTATTATGTGCAAGAAAAATTAAGATTTCAAAAAATCAGAATATTTGACGTAAAATTCAAAATTAAAATAATTATTTTGGGGTGTCGATCTTCTGGAAAACCTGAAAAAGTCACTTAAATGGGAAGAAAACTATAATGATTGTTCTAAATAAAAAATACGTACATAGAAAAAAACTTACTTATCGTCATCTTTCACCTCCTCACCCCTACTACTGAAAAACCCGGCAATGCCTGGGAACTTAATAATTTAAAAATAATCGACACCCCGTTATTTTCAGGTTTTAAACAAATAAGTGATCGTTGTGCTTGTTGTTATGGCAACGGTTTGTTTCCAAAAAAAAAAGAAAACAAAAAAACTGCGGTACTAAATCTGTTAACAACCTCAAATTCGTTTTTTAAACAGCCTATGACACCGACGAAGATAAAAATATTCAACGTCATCGTAGCCTATTTACTTTATAGCGTTGATTTTTATTTTAAATATTAATAAAGAATTAGCGTTCAGTTTTTTTGTAAATAATAATGAAGTCGGAATAAAAAATGTTTTCAACGTTAATAATACGAGTATGTATTAAGATTATTAATATTCGTATATTTTTTAATTCTTGGATATTACCAGTAGTAATAAAATTGAGATTGGTTCGATGAATGTAAATTATTATTTCTGTTTGTTTAGTTTATTGTCTATTAGGAGGTTTATTATAATTAAACTGCCATCCGATATGATTAGTTTTTTTATTTAAGTTTGTTTTTAGATATAGGTAGGTATTATGAGCCTTGTATGAGCTGTTTATAATTTACCTACATAATATATTGTTTACACTTTATCCAAACCTATAAGCAATCACGTCATCAATAAAAGGTTACTAGATGATGACGTTTCACACAGTGCTGTCACCTCGTACCTCGTATTTTTACAGTTCTAATGAATTGTAGTCTTTTTTTTATACCATCTAATGCGTAGGTAAGTTATCGATAGAATATGTCACTTTCTAAACTTTAAACCGAATTACAAATAAACAATCTAGTAAATTTTTATCGATGACGTAAATTGCATATAGGTTTGGATAGTTTAGTTTGGATAATATATTATCCACCTGATATTGTTATATCCAATGATACAATTAATCTAGTGTAAGTTAATTAACTACCAATGAGATTAATTTGCTCATAAAATATTGGTGAATAAATTGTTTTCATTTTAATTAACGTTAGATTAGATTAATTGAAATAATCTCCATTTTTATGGAATCGGACTTTAGATAAGCAAGGTCACTTCCTATACGCGGTTACGCCACGCTGTCTAGAATACGTTAAAAAGGAAAATAATATAGAAAAACATAAACAATCTAAGGATATAAATTAACTAGAATTTAATCAATTTTAAATATTTTTGGTTTATTAAACAATCGCAAATAGGTAAGAGTAATAGATGGTATTGACAGACTGACAGTTTTGTTTGAAAAATAAATATATACACCCTACACTTTTTTACACGTTTTTTGCACGATTTTGCAATAACACGGTCCCGAAAAAACGCTTCTCTTTTTTACACGGTTTATTTCCTCTTAACACGATTTCAAAATCGTTTCCCTTGAAGCGGTCCTCTTTGTTAAAATGTATTTGACGAAAGAAAGTCTTCTTTTGGGCGGCTCCAGACTGCTGCGAATTAGTTTCAGTATATACCCACAACGTTTAATAATTTGTAATTTCTACTTTCGAAACAGCTTTGTATTTTTATTTTAAATATTGCCATATCAGTTTATTATTATAAGCTTGTTATTGTCGAATTGATAATCAATATTAGTCATAAAAAAACGTTAAGAATTAATTTTTGCAAATTTTAATATTCAAATTTTGTCTCGTTGTCAGTCTAAATTGTTGCGACAATTTGAATTCCGTTTTTTATCCGTAAATTAATGCATCGAAGCATAAAATCTCTCAAAATAAGAGCAATTAAAAAAGTCAAAAAACATTTAAAAAATTAAAATCCTGAAATAATATTTTTTTTAATACTTACGTAAAATGCGGACTAACACTGCTGCCGCTGCTGCGACTGCCACTTGTCTGTAACAGACTACAAGAAAAAATTAGAAACTTCTAAATTTTTCTTTCTATTTCCTACCTTTTTCTCGTCATCGTTTGTTTTTCCTCTATCGTCAATTTCCAGCGTAGATTTTTCCGTTGACTGCAAACTTGCATTATTTCGTACATACCCTTCATATTTCACTGTATTTCACCAACCACTTTGATCACGAAAACGCACGTAAGATAAAATTTCGTTCGCGAAAGTAAATCGTCGAATGTTTGAGGGGAGCTCTAACCAAGACCCTAACCAAGCTCGATTTTCAGAGAATTTATGTTGGAACTTAAAGGTCCATGTATTTACACTTTATAAACACATGGAGAGTTTGTCGACCAAGAAAGATCCTACCTTTCCTCGTCGTATTAATCCTTTTTGTTTGTAATCCTTTTAGAGAACACAACGCAACACACAATACTCGCGCACTCAAACGCAAAAAGCCCTTATAAACCGAACGAGCTCTCCTCGCACACACGAACAATACGACGCCGTAATTTAAAATTTGAACTACTGAAACAAGCACTACCGCTCTGTACCATTAACGCGAAAGGCCTGAAACGGTCTAGACTGGATTCTATATGTAAATGCATTCGAGTTATTACGCGGGTACTGGGAAATCCCGTTTTTATTTTAAAAACATTCAGTTTCCATGTTTGTTCGCACTCTGATAAGTTATCTTACGAGTAGGTGGTGCACATGTTTTATTAGTTGCTTTGTATTTTATCGGCCACATAAAAATGCGATTAAACTTTTATCTAGTTTATGGTTTGTAATAGGGAAATTTTCAATGTTGTGGGGCACACGAATAGTTTTTAAATTGAAAATAGAGTAAATTTATAATTCTGCGGTATAAAGACAGTAGATAGTGATTATTCAAATAATTTTACTGCATAAAAATACATTATTTTAGAATGAATTTCCTAAAAAGTAAAGTAAAAAAAAAGTAAACATTTTCTGTCATTATTCACATATTTTTTTTTATCAAACTCCACTACAACCCTTGAAATTAAAACATTAAAATTTTGAGATTGCAAAAACACCTTAATTACAAGTTTTTTTTACACTTTCATAACTTTAAGGGTTGATGACGCAACCGAGGTAGGTTTGCCATTTTTTTATTATATTCGTATTAAATTATCATTTTACAAAATTTTAGCTTTAGGGAAACACCTAATTGTAAATCAAATTGATCACTAGCTCTTGAACTATTATGGTTATGTTTGTTATAAAGGAAATAACTGGATTTTATGTAGGTGCCTACAATTTACCTATCCCCTTTAAATTTCATAATAGCAGCACCTGATTATCAATAAAATAAAATACTTTCTTAATTACAGGTTTTGCATGATGGGCTAGACATCGCAGTCTTCACGGTCAAAGACCTCATACAGTATTAATATTAAGGTAGGTTAATAGCTTTCACTTTGAATATTCATAATTTAGTAACAATTTGCATGCTTTTCGTCATTATATCTGTAATAATTTAAATTAGGTATTATAAATTTATTTAGATGGGATGATTTTATAAAAAGTTGTATTCAAACAATGCGAAGCAACAAGTATTCAATAAATATACCTAAAACTTTCTCGTTAGCGGGTGTTGTTAGGACGTGGAAGAATTTAGTGAGATGAGAAGATTCGTAATGTAGAAAATTTACGGATCTAAGCGGATTTTTCTATTTTGTTGTTAATTAACTAGGTGGTTTAATTACTAATAGGTACGCACCATTGCGATTTTGTAAATTATAAGATAACAGAAGGTCCATTAAACTATTATAAAATAATACATAGGTAGTTGGAAAAACGCTTTTCATATTTCAAACCGTTCTTGAAATATCTTGAAAATAGGTATTTCTTACAATCAAAAATCTGGTTTAGTAACTGTTGTGGACGGTAAAGATGAATGCATAAAAATATTTGACAAAATGTTTGTTTAATGCAACGTTTTTGTTATTCAATATACAGTAAACTCTCGCTAATCCGGGCCTGACGGAACCGTCAGAACAACTAACATACTTTACGATTATGACATATTAAATAATAATCCGAGTAGATCTAATACATAAGCTAAAAAGTTGTAAAAGCAGTTAGTTGTAGCGGCCTTATACTTTTTAACGTATATATTACATCTACTCGGCTTATTGTTTAACATATTGTAACCATGTTGTAATACTTAAATGTGGGTAGATATACGTTATTAACGATAAGTTCTAATCCACGTCATCGTATTACCTTTATTATCTCAATAAAACCTAGTATTTTTACAGTACTAATAGTCTACTAGTAGTCTTTCTTTGTAGTGCTATGTGTGTAGGTAAATCATTTATAGAATATGCCACGTTCAAAATTTTAAACCGAATATTACAAATATACAATTTAGTAACTTTTTATGTATAACGTGCATTGTAACTTACCGTGAATAACGTATAGGTATGTAAACTCCTATGAAATCATTAAAATTATAAACAACTGGAACAATTTGAAAATTTCGCATAGGTATTAAGTAGGTGCCTACCTACAATAATTATTATATATTTAATTGTAAATTAATTTAAAAATTCTTACTCGATATTATAGATATAATAAATCAAACTAATAATATAAATGTATCGTAAATCGAACATATTTTAAAGATGGTTGCGTTAATGACGCTTTTAAAATCCTGGACATACATACGCAGTTAGTGGTTTATTCAAGTGCCGCAATTTACTTAATGAGACTTTTTAGTAGCCGTTCAACACAAAACCAGTAATTTAGTCCAGTTTTAGTAATTCAATATACTACCTATAGATACAGTCGAATCTCCATTGTTTGCCAAAAAAGATTCCAATTATGGAATAGTTGCATAAAATGAGTGAAGTAACACTTCGAAATGCGTTTATTGCCATCAGTAAATATATAACTGAACTAATGAGATTAGCAAACTTTATATGTAGGTGGTAAGTTTACAAACATGTATAACAGGGTCTCTACAGGTCACGAAAGTCCAAAAAAAGTGGCAAAATTGGAAAATGGGTCACGAAAATTCAGAGAGTCGCGGAATTAAAATTTCGTCACGGAAAAAATCTGGTTACTCCGTATAAAATTCTCCGTAGGTACAATGGTCGCCGCAGAAACTAGGACATTTTAAACTAGATTTTAACAAATATTTAGTGGTGTGAAACTCTCTTGCTTATAATAAATAATTTATATATTCCGAACGTAGTTTTACGACGCTACTGTTTACCTACAATATTTTTCTTATTTTTCCAGCCAAGCAAGTCATATTTCTATGATTTTCTGTTTTATTTATAATTTACGTAAAAATCACATAACATTATCGCCTATCCGACCTGTCTGACGATTCACGTCATCAATAAAAGGTTACTAGATGATGATATTAATTGTCAGGCCTATATGTCAAACCTCTATGATGTTCACATCATCGATAAAAAATTACTAGATTGTTTATTTGTAATTCGGTTTAAAATTTGGAAAGTGACATATTCTATAGATGATTTACTTGCGTACATATTAGATGGTATAAAGAAAGACTACAATTTATTAGAGCTGTAAAAATACGAGGTACGAGGTCACAGCACTGTGTGAAACGTCATCATCTAGTAACCTTGTATTGATGACGTAAACATCATATAGGTTTGGATGAGCTATAGGTATTTAAATAAATTAATATAAAAATGAAACAATGTGTTTTAGCTATGAATAAAGCTATATAAATTAAATTGAATGAAATATCTACGAACTTATAACAAATTAAATGAGATTCATTAATAAACAGTAAGTAATTACGTTTGAAATCTTAATGAAATCTTTTGATTATAAATTTTTTACTTTTTATATTTAAATCATTAATTTTGTGAACTGTCTTTCTATTATAATATCAAAAATGGCAATTTGGCGGATGCGTAAAAGAAAATACACATGTAACTTTCCGTGTCATCAGTCATTTTCAAACATTTGCAACAAGTTGTTGAAGTTTTAAAATTTCAATGTTCAATTTTAAAATGCCTAATGTTGTTATGAAAAATTCGCGAATAACCAATTTGCATCCTCGCGAATAATTAAAATTCTTGAATGTTAAGGGATTGATGTACCGCATTACCTAATAATTTTATTATACTTTACTTATTTTTGGTGTTTTAGAGAAAATCTTTAATAATATAACAAATATGACGGTCATGTTTTTTTCACTGATAATCTTACAATCTGATCCTATCATCAAAATACAAATCAAGTTTGAATGTAATTAAAGTTATTCACAAGAAAACAACAACGCGCGTTTGCAGTTTATTTAGGTACTTCAAAATACAATGGCAATATTACAAGTATCCACAACAATTAAAATGCATTTATCAAATCGTAAAAATTAAATTATCGAGATTATTTTTGCGTCCGATATGTAGGCAGGCCTACGTTTTTTATGCATTATAATTCAAACATGCCAAAAAGTGGATTTACGGTGTTTCTGCAAAATCTGTGCTTCGATTCGAAAAAAGCACAATTATTATTATCATCCAAATCGACAATATTTTTGGCATTAGGTGACGGCCAATACAGCCAGAATCAACAATTAGAAATTCTCATTTCATTGTTTTAAACTGTCAACGTGCCATTTAGTAAATTCTATATTGATATTTTTTCAATATTTCCTTAGCTTACTTGTATTACGTTTTTGTAAAATAAATTGAAGGTTATTTGCAGGTATTATTAAATAAATATAAACAGCTCCTTGAATTTATTTTTGACAGGTCATAAAGTGTCTAATAAACGTAATACATATTTTTCATTAGCCCTGCTAATAAAAATTATCCTCTCGCAGAAATATGCAGTTGTAATAATCTGCACAAGAATCTGTGCTTTATTAACTTTCCATTAATTTGTTTTGTACAGTTATTGCATATTAAAGCGTATAATCGTTTTTCAGTGGAGTGGGGTGGAAATGGATAAGGAAAATGGTGAAAATAATGAAGGTGGTAACAATTCCAATAAACTCTCAAATCCCCCTGATCCCTCGACCCTACTCGATGCTGCTAGTCTCTTTGGTTAGTCTTACATTTATATTTTAGGTATTATATTTTATTGAATTGCATTTATAATAGCTTATTGGCCTCGAAGTGAAACCTCAAACACGGCAAATGCAGCTAACCTCTTTGCAGCAGCAGGAGGAGCATATGGATTGGGGGGACATCCATCCATGCCATTCGGTTTGCTGTCCCCAAGTCCAGGACGTGGTGTGTCGCCATATCCTCCGGGTACTACGGCAGCTGCTGCCTACAACAATGCATACACGAATACGCTCTCTGTTGCAGCAAGTCAAGCGGCTAGTCTTGGTATACCAGCAGCAAGTAAGCATAAATCGCTCGTGCAAATTTTACACAAAACTTTATTATCTACGTCTTTTTTAAATTCTTTTTATTAAATATATATAAAACCCAAACTTCTGAATTAATGCAATTGCGTTAATACCATCTACAATAAATGGGAAATATTTATATATACATAAATGCAAATCAATTTCTAATTATGTGAAGGAACAACTAACAAATTCATCGGGGGAGAGCTATTACCGTACCTAAATGTGTAATTCATTTATTGATCTACCTTACTCCCACTCCATTTCAGTGGCAGCACAAAGACTGAATAAAGAGGTCATAATTTTACTCCATAATAATTACGTCTTCTCTGCCAGAGAGAACATCTAAATAATTTTAAACATATTTAAGATGGTAAAGTGCACAATTATGTTTATTTGTCATTAATGTTCTGTATATGATCATCAGACCTTTTACAGTTTTGCACACTTTTATTGTAGGTGTATTTGCACACTTTTAAAATGTACCTAATATTTATGTGCATGTACTTTATGAATGGTTAATTAATTATTATGGATGTTTTTTTATTAGAAATAAGCTACAATTTTTCTATTATCATTGCTTAATAAAAGGTGTTTAAAATAACTGAATGAATTAATCACAACAAAAATTTATGAAAGTGAAAGTAAACGTAAATAATTGGTTTAAAGTTTAATTTTATTAACAGTTGTTGGTACAGATATTTAAACTCAAAATTGATTTAATAATGGTTAAAAATGGGAATAAATATGTTAAATCTTTTATGTAACTGTAAAAATTTATTTTAGAATTATACAATTAGGATTAGGTAGTTACATATGTAGGTACCTATAGGTACATGATTCATTGACAAATTCTGTCTAATAGCTCGCCTATATTTATATATTTTGTACATACGAACAATAAACAAAGGAATTAATTGCAACATTTTTCATCTTGCAATTAAGTAAGTAAATTATTTACCTTCAAAAATATCTTGCATGCCATGATAATAAAATGAATTTGTTTGTTTCACAAAAAATATTTAATAAAATAGGTTAATGTTTTATAATAGTTGTAAATTAGATAACTATTTGATGTTAGTTTTTTTTTTTTAATTTGAAGTTGTCAAATGTTGAATGTTTTAAAATTAAACCCAAAAATGTTTAATGTTTAAACAACTTGTGCTTAACGGATAGGTTTATATTAACTTGTATTACCTACCTATAGATGGGATTTTTTAAATTTTTTAATATTTTTTATATGCACTTGTACAAATACTATAATGTTTATATAGATTCAGTGCGATTTAGATTGTGCAAGTCAGTCAATCACATTAATAATAATTGATAGTAATGCTGTAGTTAAAATTTTAGGGTCAAATTCATAAATGAACTTATTCTTATCTCATTATTTATTTATTTTTTTGACAATAAATTAAAATCTCCATATATCAGTTTCAGTATGAATTGAACTAATTCTTTTAAGTTTTCTTTATGAATTTAAAAATCTTATAATTCTAGTAATTCTTATTCTGTTTAATAAGTAGTTTTTAATACTTACAAATCACAAATTTTTCTCATATATTATCTAATACGATTATATTACAATAATTTTATGAATTTCTATTTGATATGATTTCTTGGATAAAATGAATTGATAAGAATAAGAACTTGATGATTAATTGAATAAGAAATTTATACAACATTTTAACACAAGTTTAAAATTTAGTCGACAAAAATAAGTAGATATATAGGTATACTTACAATAAATTGTTCTACAACAGTTCAATTATTATTAGAAAATTGTGCACTTTAGTTAGGTCCAGCAAAAGATTATTATTCTCATAAATACAACTGTCCACAATAAAGAATTGACTTAAGAATTCCAAAATGCAAGGGCATTTTTTCAAACTTGAGATTGCAGTTATAGATCTTTAAATATCCTTAAAAACAGAGATTTTACTAGGTATCAGAATTGAAAATTAATTAAATATTGATGAAAATTAAATAACATCACTTGCTGATAAAAATTATGAATTCCTTAGGTGCGGCATGGTGGTCAATGGCATCTCATTTGGCAGCACAAGATTACTTGGCTCGCCTGCAAGCTTCAGGTCTAAACTTCCCGAGTCTTTCCAATCCAGCCGATTTGTCGTATTCGCCGTTGGGTCTTTCGTCCCTTTCGGGATATCATAAGTCTACGAAAAATTCAAAAAACTCGTCCTCTTCACTGCCAAAACTTCAACAAGGAAGTAGTAGTAGTAGTTCAAAGACAAAAGCCTCATCTCATCATTTATCGAGCAATGTAAAAACTGATGGTCGTACTGATCAACCTTCCATTAGAACCAGTTCTCCAATGTCATATAGTAAAACAACTACTTCAAGTACAAATGCATCAAAGTTTTCATCCAGTCCTAGTGTAACGATTCAGCCTAGTATGAAATTGCCTAATTCAAATTCACATGTTAGCAACAATAGTGATAGAAAAACACCGAAAACTAACGATTTGAATTATTTATTAAAGTCCGTGGAAAAATCTAAAAACCCCAGTCCAAAGGTTTCTCAATCTGTTTCTAGTATTTTTACAAATCCACTTAGCTTGGCCAGTAATTTAGAGAAAAATAACCTTAGTACTACTACTACTTCTGTTAATAGCAGTATTTCCAGTGGTTTACCAGCTAGTATTTTAAGGTAATAATTTATTATACATTTTATTAAAGAGGGCATATTAAGTTAAATATAGTAAGTGTCGATTAACTTGGTCATCTCTATTTTTTTTTATTTGAATTCATTTAATTAGATAAACATTTTCATTAATTCCATAATATAAATTGTTATTTATGTTCTAATTGTATTGAAAACTGGGGTATATATTTAATCGAATCGATTTTTTATTTTTTTTAAACTTATTAAAAAAAATTACATAACTTTAAAAAAGGCATTTTTAAATATATAAGTACTTGTTCTTTTATTCTTATTGATTGGTATTTATATATTTTCTTATATACAGTTTGGTTTATTTTCTTTCATTTGTGAAAATAAAAGTAAATATCTCTTAATTTTTATATAACATTCAATTAAAATTATTCATACATTTATAAGAAAATATGATATTGTTAAAGCTCAAAAAGTTTTATAGCACTTTTATTTAAAATAACTATAGCTTATCCAAAGCTATATGATGTTCACGTAATCAACAAAAAATTACTAGATTGTTTATTTGTAATTCGGTTTAAAGTTTGGAAAGTGACATATTCTATAGATGATTTACTTGCGCACCTGTTAAATGGTATAAAGAAAGACTACAATTTATTAGAACTGTCAAAATACGAGGTACGAGGTGACAGCACTGAGCGAAACGTCATCATCTAGTAACCTTGTATTGATGACTTGAACATCATATAGGTTAGGATAAGCTATATATAGAAACATCTCTTTAAATAAACAATCTCTAATGAAATAATAAAACTGCCTATAGTAATATGGTAAATTAATTTATCGTTTTCTTAGTGCTGCTTTAGAAGGAAACAAGTAAGTAAATCGTTATAGGAAATTTTTATTTAAGGAAAATAACTTTGCATTTTACAATGCATATGTTTAATTTTCAGCGACCCCACCACAATACTTGGAGGTGTGCGTCTACCTCCCGATACTGAAATAATAAAATATACCTCATCGATCGTTGGACCAAAAATTCCAGGCACGACAAATCGAGGACGTAAGAAAACCATTTCTCTTGATCCTCCTTCAGTTAGTGTTCATCCTTCCTTATCGGGTGCTAGTATGCATATAGAGAGAGCAGCCAAACGTCCTAAATTAAATGTAAATATATTTCTTTAATAAATGTCCCATGTTCTTGATGTAAAACTATTTTGTAGGATTCGCAAGACTTAAGCGGTACAACAAATGCTCCTAGTGATAGAGTAGAAGTTATAAAATTAGCCCCTACAAATGGCAGCTTAGGTATTTCAGTTCCTTTGTACAGTAATAGCAACTTTTCCGAATCATCGTCAGGTGATGCACCTTTGAATTTATCCATGAAACCAATTACTTCTAATTCAGCGAATCTGACTAGTTCTTCATTAAATTCACTTAGTAATATGTCTGCTAATTTAGGAGTAGATAGGATATGTAAGTATTAAGTAAGATAAAAGCTTTTTAACATGTACATTTGTGAAGAAATTTTGAAATGCACAAATCACATGGTTTGCATTGCTTTTACTTATTTGACTTAGATTTTAGTAAAAACTCCTATTTTTCAAAATTATTCGTAAAAGTTTGTTATGTTAGTAATTAAATTGAAATAGTCAAAAAGCTTGTGTTACAGCAAGGAGAAAGCCTGGCCCTAAACCTCGTAAAGTAATTCAACCATCTCATCTACCTCCAGGGGCACCGAGTGCATCTTTACAACAATTATTTGCATCTGCAGACTCTCCAAGACCTCCAAGTCGAACAGACGACTCTTTCACTACTGCTTCTACAACGACAATAACATCAACTGCTTCTTCGACAGTTGCATCTCTTCCACTTCCAATTCATAAAGATGGAAGACCCCGAAATCTTGGTAGGGGAATTAGTAAACCTAAGAAAAACACTGTTGCTTCACTTTTGGCCCAAAGCAGAGCTTTAGGTAATGAAGCCGTTGTGTATATAAATATCAATTTTTTCTTATTAATTTATTACATTTGTTGTTTTTCTTAAGTTTATGTATATTATTTCTTTAAAATCTATTTTTGTTAAATGTATTTTTATGTTAAGTATTATTTTAAGGTATAAAACCAATGCCAATATTGGATCCCAATGTTTCGATGAATCAGCAGATATCGATATTGAAATCAAACATACTGGCAGCACAGCATCTGATGGTCGAAGCAGGCGGCGATGAAAAAACTTTGAACAAACTATTGCAGGAAAAATTCAGGGGTGCCCTAAGTGATTCTAACTCGAGTACCGTCGACGCGTCTACAGATTCCGATAACCTTACAGATTCTAATCAAACAGACTCCGAGATGGAAACTGAGACTTCTGTATGTGTTAAAAAACAAAAATACTTAGACGAACGTTCTTTAAGAGTGCCTCTAGATAAAGGTAATTTTAACTTGCTATACTTGAATAGTCGATATTAAATATCTTGTCGATAGGTTGGAAAAGGGAAACAATAATAAGAGGGCTTGGCAAAAATGGTAACATTAAGGGCGATGTAACTTATGTTGCTCCAGACTCCACAAATAAATTTAAGCAAATGTCTGACATTACACAAGTAATTCATAATAATTTAGAAATTGACTGTTCTTTTTAATTTTGTGTTTTACAGTATTTGGATTATCAAATGAGCACAGAACTTACAAAAGATCATTTTACGTTTAGTAGTCGTGTAATTTTAGGAGATTACTTGCAACCGGTCCCATCAGGAATGGGCACAGAAAGTGGAGAATTCATTCACTTAACTGAAGATGATGTTAGTAGAAGGTAACTATTTTATGTTCTTAATTCTCTTTATAGGTAATATAAGTTTTTTTTTTATCTATATTTATGGCGTGTCTGTTTAATCTTATCCATAAATAAATAAATACATTTTTTTTATTCTAATACAACTTGTTACTCGACAGTCCTTCTATGTTTACATTAAGTTGTAACGATAGTTTTTATTATTGATAGTATTGATATATAGTTGAAATTGTTTGATTGTTTTTAGATTAGAAGAATTAAAATCTGCAACTCGTACGAATTTAGCTGTAGAACAACGAATAGAAGTAGCTAGACGACAACAAGCTGCGCGTGCTCAAGCTAGAATTGAGAAGGAACAAGCTCGACTTCAGAGAGAAATGGAACGGTCTGAAAGACAAGAAGCGGCTAGACGCGAAAGAGAAGCTAGATCACAACAATTGTTAGAGGTAAGCATCTGGAAATTTGTTATATTTTGAGTTATTTGTGTATTTTAATGTTGCTTTATGTGATATATCGTTTTGTATATAAATAGTACAAAGGAATAAAATAGTTTACTTTTTCCAAAAATTACAGATTAAACTAAATTCTATTAAATAATGGAATTATTTTTCATACAAAAACATTGTAAAAAAAATATATGATATTATAATGAAGCAAAATTTAACTCATTTTCACTTTAATTTTCACAAAATATTTCACTGATAGGGTCGCAAACGTCTAGCGTTCACTCTCGAACAGAAAATACAGATAATATCAGAAATAGAAGGCGGAAAAACGAAATCTGACGTATCTCGAGAACTTGGCTTGGCCAGTTCGACGGTTGCTACCATTTGGAAGAACCGCGATAACATTGTTAGTGCTTACAGCTCTGAAAATTTTAACCAAGATTCTAATAGAGTCAGCCCCAAAATTAGCGAACTAGAACTTCTTAAATCTAAATGCCCAAGTCTCATTGAAGGTGCTATTACTTGCACCAATAGTTTAATGGTAGGTTTGGTAAAGTACAATGGTGTCAGGTTTTACGCAACACTGTACTAACATGCTTGCTGCATTCAAAATTTATTGAAGTATTTCAATAATTCAATTTATATTTTATTATATGTATCATTACTTTAAAAGAATCTTACTTTTGCTTAATAATATTTTTAACAAATCTTGTCGTGCAGTAGGCAATTTACTGATTAAAAACTATTTAAAGCTGGTTTTACATCTCGATTATAATTTTACAAACAATTAATATATAATTGTTTGGGGCTTAGATTTTAATTTCCATTTTTAAACTTTCGAATTTATCAGATATAATAAAAGATTAAATTAAAATTGAATTGAATGGAATTGTTAAATTAAAATCCAATGAATTTAATTTCCTGATCGATTAATTACATCACCATATAAGGACAGATGTAGGATTCATTTGCATGATTCATATTTCATTATTAAATGGTTTTAGAGATTAATGCTTTAAGCGCATGGATATATCATAATTAAAAATATTGATTATTATAGTTACCTAATTTTATTACATTTCATATCTCTTTAATCGTTTAAGTAAAATTGTCAAGGGATATGTAATGTTAGCGATATATATATATGTTGTTATTGTTATGAGATGTTGTGATGTTGCATGGCAGGCTAGACGCAAACGACAAGAAGATTTGGAAAGACACAGACACGAAGAACAACAAAGAAAACAACAGGTAGGTGCAAGGCCAAAAATTGTAATGCAATTTTTCCTAATTAATATTCAAATTTAATGTATTTTATACATAGATTGTAGTTGTCGATATTCTTATGGGAAAGTTATTTGTAATTATGATATAATATGATGGAACCAAACAAAATTTTTAATTTCTGTAAATTAATTACAAACATCGAAAATGATGAATATAAAACTATTTTAAATTTATTTAACTTTAAGAAAGATTAGATTTGAACCCGGTATATTTACGGTATATTTTAGTTATATTTCAGTTGAGATACAGAAATGTCTTGTTTTTAGTGTGCTTTAATATTAATTATCATTTTTCTAACAATTCATTACACAGTAACTACTATAAATATAAATTCCCAGTTGGTGCACTCGCATGTTCATAAATTACTATCTAAATACGATATTTTATCAACATGAAATACAATTTAAAATCCTTCATTTAATATTTCTTCTCTTTTGTAAATAGGCACATTAATTCCTATAAATATAATTTATGTTAATTTAAAAGTTTCGTTCTGAAAATTAAACTTTATAAAGAACAACAAAAATTCTTTATAGAATAATGTAAGAAACTATTACTTTTAAAAATTGATTTTTAATTTTCAATATTTTTTTAAGTATTAAAGTTTAATTAAACTGTAGATTAATTAATACATTGAATTCAATGTTCTAACCAACGTGTAGCACTTTTTATACTCCCATATAGACTTCATTGCCCTTTAAACTTCATTAATACAGCTTATGATATTAGTTAACAGGCATGTAAATTATTCTCCTAACAACTAACTAACTAAATGGTGGTGGTAGTGGTGGTGACGGTTTGATTTGGGAAATAAATGACACCTGTACCTACCCTTCAAATTATGTAACCATAATTTCAATAAACTGCTAAATTTTAACTGCATTAAGTTTTTAAAGGCGTATTGTATGAAATGAAACGCTTTGATATATGCTGTTGCATGAAAAACACCTAACTTGCCTAGAAGTATTTGCTTTATAATTCCTTTACTGGCTTTTAATGTGCATAATTTACAAATAAAAATTATCAATAATAGTAAATCGGCAAATAAAATAATTAATAATCCAGTTGTAGGAAATTTTAGAAAAAATATTAAAGTAATAGGTAAAAATCATTGTATTACTCTTTGTTACAGGAAAGAGAAATAAAACGTCAACAAGCAGCAATCTTGAAGGAACAGGCAAGTTTTTTTTTTCTTTAGTGCGGTCGCTAATTGTTGTTAGCTAGATTATATGTTTGTAGAAAATTTGTGCAGTTAGAATTGTTTTTGCTTTTGTTCTTTGTATAAAGCAAATCATACAATCTCATCTATCATTTTCGAATGTGTACATGTCCTTTCTATAAATTATTTAATAGAATGTATCTGAAAAAATGTAGTACACTTTTCAGGATGGTCGTTTTTTAAATGACAGTGAAATAAGTCAAAAATTTAACATATGTTATTTTAAACAAAAACAAAAAATAGTTTGTGTTGGCACTGATTGTAAAATTATTTAGCGATCGAGAAATCTTTTTAAATCAAACGAAAGTTACTAAATAGTAGCGATAAATTTTTGTAGAGTATTATTTTGCAGTATTGATTTTATAATATCGTGTAATATTACTTGTTGCTTGTGTAAATACTGTAACGCTGTTTCTATTCCTAGATGTACATACAGGAGATCAGTAAACAGCGAGAAATGCTCTACACTGTCGAACTGGTATGGCTCTTAGTACTTTGCTCACACCTTTTCATTGCCATTTTTCTTTCCACGTGTGTTTAATGTAGCTTTTGTGTTATGCATAGTTAGTAGTTGGTTTTGTAGTCCTTTTATGATAATTTTCGATTTATAAAATTAATTATTAAAAAAACGTTAGAGGCAATTTTTATTTAAAAAATATTTATTCTGAAAATCATTTAACAAAATTGAAATGCAAATTGAATAACAACATTAATAATGAGGCATTTAATAGCAATTTAAAAAAATATATATCGCTTTGTCTTTCTGATTTTTAAATAACGAAATTAATATTATTTATCGGCATGAAATATTGTTCTACTGGAAACTTAATTATTAAAGTATATATATTTTATTCAGGAGAGAGAACGAAGACGACAGCATATGGCACTTGTAAAGGCACTGGAAAGTAGAAGAAAATTGGAAGAACGCGAACGTAAAAAACAACAAGTGCTGGCAGAGAAACAAGCATCAAAAGAAAAGAAAATGGAACAACGACGTATAGAAATGGAAATCTTAACGGAACTTCGAAAACCTTGCGAAGATTTAGAGTTGAATCAAAATCCTTTACCCGAATTTGAACGGATTCCTGAGCTTAAACTTTCGGGTAAAGCATTTGCAGATGTTTTAATGGTTTTTGAATTTCTACATAATTTTGGAGAAACACTTGGCTTCGATATGGAATCTTTACCTACACTAGATTCTTTACAACAAGCCTTACTATATAACGATGCCACTTCTGAAGCTGAAGAGGAGCTTTTATCTGTAATGACACATTTGCTAGTATGTGCCATCGAGGATCCTGGAATACCTAATCCTGCCCGACATACAACTAGTCTTGGACAAACATTACGGCAGGCCGATATTACTCATGCTAATCTAACAGAAATACTCAGAATTTATTTGTACGCTAATGCTACAGGTGAAGTTAAAGCATTATCAGGTATCTAAATCATAAATCATTTGTAAACTGTTATTGATATAACTCGTATATTTAGGTGTACATTTTGAAAGAGAAAGAGAAAGACGTGTTGCGGATCACCATCAAAGCGGTTGTGAAATGTTGCAAACCATGCAATTTGGAAAAAATGTTACATATTATGAACATCTTCATGACAATCCAACTTGGAAAATGTCAGATTTGCTAAAGGTAGATAATTTTGTGTGTATTATAAAATTGGATATCGAATTAATTTTAAATTTGTTATTTTAATTCTTACAATTAATTACAAGCACATATGCTTATATCAACTAATAAGAAGACATCAACAAGTGAAATATTTTGTTTTTAGGATAAACCATTTTTAGCATTATCGCCTACAGATAAAGCAGCTATGTTAGCTTTTATATGTAACGAATTGTTACAAAACAAAGCTGTTATTCGGCAAATTGATGGCTCATTAGATAGTGTAGCTCAACTTAGAAAAGAGAGATGGATCTTGGATGCTAAAATACGAAAGTATATGCATTACACTTAATGTTCGATTTAAATATTAATTTGTCTTTTAATTTAAAGATTAAGAATGATGCATAATCGTAAAATTCGTTCAGAAGCTGCTGAAAAGGTTCAGCTAAAGCCCGATGGGTTAGATACTAGCGAAATAGGGGTCGATTCGCCAGCTTTACATAAAGATGATCTTTTAGACGATGAAGAAAATGAAATGAGCGAAAATGAAAGTGTAGGGACGCAACCTGAGGAAGTACGACAAATTATTTTCTATTATATTATCCCGTGTAATGTTTTATTTTATGCATCAGGAAGAAGATAATAAATTATCTGGAGAGGAATTGGGCAAAAAATTGGAGAAATTAATAAAACAATCTGAAACGCAATTGCAATCTTTAAATGGATCGACGCATCAGTTGAGGGCAAATTGTTATGGTCAAGACCGATATTGGAGGCGTTATTGGTCCTTGCCAAAAGCGGGAGGTATTTTTGTGGAAGCTATAGAGTCCGCAGATCCTGATATTTTAGTGGAACAAGGAAAAGCCGGAGATATCTCAGAATCTGAAATAAACAATGTGGATGATATAAAGCATATTATTGAAGATGTTGAAAATTTACAAGATGCAAGTGTTGATAAAGAAGTGCGTAGTATTGTAAGCTGTAAAGACTCTAGTGAAGTATTTACTGAGAACAATGATAAATTAACAAATGAAAGTGAACATAGAAAAACGCCAAATAGGTTAGATGTTGTTGAAAATGGTGACATAAGTGATCAGTGCGAACGAAGTTTAGATGAACTTAGAAAAAGCGTGGAAAAAATTGTGCAGAGCTTAGATAGAAATATAGATTTTGGACAAGGTAAAAATGTAGAATCTCCCGATAATAAATTGTACAAATTAGAAATGAATCATGTCAACGAAACCCAAACACTTAATCATTTCGACGAAAATAAATATGGAGAAGAGAAGACGATTCCAAAGAAATTAAATATTTTTGAAAAATTAGGTGAATGCATGGAAAGAGAAAATAGGACAGAAGAAGAATTGAAGGAAGTAAAAGCTGAAGTTAAAGAAGAATTGAAAAACGAAATATTGAATGAACTTAAGTCCGATATTAAATCTGATTTTAAGCACGATTTAGATGATGATAAAATAGAAACTGAAAATAAGTGGTTCAGTATATTATCTAAAGACGGTAATACCTGCGAAAACAGCTACTTAACTCAAGGCAATCGTTGGGATACAGGCGTTGGAATCTGTTCTCGTGAAAATTTGACCGAATTGAAAATTCCGGTATTTCCACCACCAAACAGTTCGTCTTGTTATACATTAAATTCTTGCGATAGTCCAGGTCCATTACAAATGACAGCCGAGGAAAGTATACAACTGGAATATATTAAGAAAAATGGTTTACCGAAACCTTGCGAGCGTAAATTAATTCCCATAAATAAACGATACGGATGGTGGCGCATAGCAGATATAGAACAGTTAAAAAGTGTTTTGGAAAATTTACACGTTCGTGGTGCTAGAGAAAGGGAGTTAAAAAGAACTTTTTTGAGTACTATGCAAAGTATGTACGAGAGGCAAGGTAAATTACATATAGAAGAAGGACAAAAGGACGCTACCCAGTTAAGTTGTCATAATGTGGAAGATGTTCGAATGATGGAAGATAATGTTCCATATCCGGACGAAGTTGGTTCTTGGAGTGTTTCAGTAGCACATCGAATTGATACATTTTTATTTGAACAGGTATCTACTACACGTAAAATATTATTAGTTTATTCTTGAAATATTTTTATTATGCGCAGGTAGAAGCATTGGAAGACAAAGTAGCAAATGCTAGTATGCAAGTGAAAGGTTGGAGGATACCAAGTCGGGACGAACCTGAAGTGCCTATAGGACAATTAGTGCATGTAGCAAAAGAACGTTTAGCTTCATTAGAATTGGCTATTGAAAGGCGATATTTAAAACCACCATTAGGTGTTAGGTAAAAACTTTTAACCTACTATAGTGGCAATTATTTAAAAAAAACTACTTTCTTATTTTAGTACGGGAGATCCTAATTTGGCAGCCATAGCACAAGAAGCGGCAGGAGTTTCGGTTCCGGTACAACCAATTCCTACTGTAGACGAAATTCCAAAGGGCTTAGCTATTTGGCGCGAAGCAGTTAATAGGGCTCAAACGTCGGCACAGCTAGCTATGTGCCTCTATTCCTTAGAAGCTTCCATCGCATGGGACAAGAGTATTATGAAAGCTGTGAGCCACTCTCATGTTCTTACTAAACAGAGAGCTCGCAATTATAACACCAAGCTCAGTGTGGGTGCTTGCGCTTTTTATGGTTTATTTCTTTTTTTATAATGCAACTTTTGGGCTTAAGAAAATTTTATTTTTGCTTCTGCTTTGTTTACTAACAGTTTGTAAGATATTTTAACTTGCAATGTTATGGATCAAAAATTAAATTTACTTACATAAATTAATACTATCTAATTGTTTAATTTGTAGTCTTTATATATTTTACAAATTAATTTTGTTTTTAATCTATGTGTTTCTTGAGTCCACAGTTCTTTTTAACTTATTAATCTTACGTTAGTGGCTTTTGATCAGATTTATTATAAATATTAATTTAGAGGCACTTTTTATTTTAATATTTATTTACGGGCTGTTAACTAATTTTTGTTAATTTTTATTATAACATATTAATGATATATTAACTGTACAGTTTTATTTATGCCCTTTAATCTAATGAAATGCTGATTTTGCAGAATTGCCAGTTTTGTCATAATGGAGATAATGAAGATAAATTGCTACTATGCGATGGTTGCGATAAGGGTTATCACACATATTGTTTCAGGCCAAAAATGGAAAATATTCCTGAAGGAGATTGGTAAGTAATTTTTAAATTTTATTATAGTGTATTTTATCAATTCTACTACATATAATTATTATTTAATTAATTACAAATTGAATAAATAGTATTTTATTTCTAGGTATTGCCACGAGTGCATGAATAAAGCTACAGGCGAAAGAAATTGTATAGTCTGTGGCAAAAAACAATCATTAAGCAATACAAGACTGTTGTTGTGCGAGATCTGTCCTAGAGCTTATCATACTGATTGTATACGACCACCACTGAATAAATCTCCTAGAGGAAAGTGGTATTGTTCGAACTGCATTTCTAAGAAACCCCCAAAGAAAACTGTAAGAAAAAATAATTCAACTAAAGCTAGAGATAGTGAATCATCAGATCACCCTCCTGCCAGGTAAATACGTAAGATTTTGAGGAAAGCGTATGATTTTTTTAAATAATTTCATTATATATAGTCCAGCACCATCGCATAGTTCTGCAACAACAAATGAAGATCAACTGCAGATAAATGATCTCAATAATTTAAGCAATGCTGGTTCTCCGTCCACTCAAGTAAACCGTAAAGAACGAGTCTCAAAAAAGTTACTTAAGGAATTAGCACCATGTAAAGCAATTTTAGAAGATCTCGAATGCCACGACGATGCCTGGCCTTTTCTTCTACCTGTAAATACTAAGCAGTTTCCGACATACAAAAAAATTATCAAGAATCCAATGGATCTGTCTTCGATTAAAAAGCGACTACAGGAAGTCCAGTAAGTTTCAGTCATTTCTATGCAATATTAGATAGTGTAACTACACAAGACATGTTATGCATTACTTACATTTGAATTTTTAAAAATTTATACTGTTATTATTTTTGTTAAAGCTCTTTTTGGTGCACTTGGTACAATGTAAATATTGTTTGACTTAAAAATCACGTTTCGCCCATATTTTTTTGTACAGCTGCTCATATGGTCTAATTTCGGTTTACAGTTTCAAATCTCTTGTGTGTCTCATTATATATATATATATATATACACGAGAAACTATATTTAACTGTTCGCCATTTGGTTATCTTAATTACGAACAAAAAATCGAACAGCTGCAGTATAAACTATAAACGTGCTCGTGAGAATTTGTATGAAAATAAATTATTCGCTTTTTAATCAACTTTTTCAGAATCTTTAGTGGCCATAAAGCAAGTTATAAGTGTACTAAATAATTTATATTTTCTGTGAATTTTTCAACAGAAACGCCTTCATCTTTCCTTCAAGTTGTCTTAGAAATGCAACGTTTGTAGATATAGTGGCAGAAAAATTCCAAATAATATAAATTTTATGCCAACTATGTGCTAGTACATTTTCTTTTTATTTAGGTACAAATCAAGAGAAGAATTTTGTGCAGATGTGAGACAGATTTTTAACAATTGCGAGACTTTTAATGAAGACGATAGTCCTGTAGGAAAAGCAGGACATTGTATGCGACAATTTTTTGAATCCCGTTGGAATGAACTGTGTTTATCGAATAGTTGAGGTTTGTTCTTTCCTAAAAGACAATATAATCGACGTGGAAGGCCTCCAGGAAACAGTGATTAGTTCAATTAATTAAATTACATGTTTAAAAGAGTGAGAACTGAAGATTAATCATGTACAAAAGCATTTTTGACAAAACTTGATAATAAATTTGGTGACAAATTGTGATGTTATTTGTTTAAATATTTTAATGTGCTTAGAACAAAAGTTCCATTTTCGATTAATTCTTAAAAACTACCTGCTAGCATTAAGTCAAATTAATTCTGTTTTCTTTGTTAAATAAGCAAGTGATAGAAGGTTTCTAACGAAACATGTAAAAATCTAAAGCTTTCTATTGTTGTCTTCGTATTGTACTTGTAAATTTATATACAGTATAATATTACAATGCAATGCCGCGAGTAATTACATACTTAAAAGTCTGTGAAATTTTTGTGATTTTGCTTTTTGATATTACAAAGATTTTATTGCTTTTGTAATATAAGTGCATTTCTGTAGGTCATTTTTATTATACTTTTTAAAATTATTTAAACTTATTTATTTAGTCGATGGTTACTTATATGTAACTGAGATTATATTGTAGCTGTAATTTTTTAATTTATTAAATATTTTTTAGAAGAATTTGCCATTAACATTTCTTGTCAGTGGAGATACGAGGTAACTGTTTGTAAAAGTGTTTTATAACTTGACATCTATTATTTTCAGTTTTAATTTAGATCATTCCAAATTATGATACGACGATGTCTGTTTTGTATTAGACGGTGATTTATACTTATCAGTTTTGTTTTTTTTTTAAACCCAGTATTTATGTTAGCCTAAGTACTTAATAAATTAACTTTGTATTATTCCAGGATTTACAAATCTGAACAGTGCTCAAAACTGAGTTTGAGAATACTAATAATATTAATAAATTGGTGTCCTAGTTTATTTGAGAAATGATTTATGTAAAAACAAATGAACATAGTTCTCAAAATGTATTTAAAATCATGTATGTTTTTCGTAGGCTAGTTCAGTACAATGCTATTTATAGCATTTGCGATGCATAGAACTAATATGTATTGAGTGTAAGATATTTATATTAAATATATTTAATTATAAATGGATATTATATCGATCCTAAATTTGATGCTCTTTTGATATAAAAACTAATTTGCAACCAATTATTCTTTAAGCGACATTTTATTGTATTATAAAATAGGGCTACATACATAGGTATTTCTTATAATCCTTGTACTGCAGAAGCAACAAATCTATTTACTTTTTGTAGTAAGTTATTTTAAATCTTAATTACTAAAATTTGACTACAAAACGTTGTTACAGGTTTACTGAAGTGTATCTGACAAAATCGTAAGTGTGGAGACGTAAATGTCCACAGTTAGAATTAAATATCTAAAAGATGGTTTCTGGAATTGGACTACATCATTCTTGATGAAAATGTATTTCATCTACCTACTATTATTGTAAGAAACTCTCTCAAGTCGAGGAACTTTTCTGGGAATTTTCTCATTCGAAATGAGAAGAAAAATGCCAGCAAGTGCATTTACACATGGAAACAGTTAATTCTTTGATTGTGAAACGATTATACTCTTTAAATAGTGTTTTATAATTAATAATGTGTTACCTACCTAAGAGTTTTTGCAGCATCAAGACATTTAAGAACTGCAATTACCAAGATAAGCTAGTATTTAAATTTAGTGTGACTAAAAAATAACGGTAATCCATAATAAATATGAAAAACTGACAGCTTATTGGGGAGATCATTTTCAATAAGATTATCATATACAAAAAAAGTAGTTTATATAGTTACTTTAAACCTCAATTATTTTAAACAATTTTATTATTATGATCAACTACTCCAATAACATGTCAACTTGTAGGTATATACATATACGTACATGCAAAATTATTATTGGTTGACATGAAGCTCAAAAGACAGAAGCCAGCTATGAATACAAACTCAAAAACAAAATTATGTAATAGTTTTGAATTATGTCATCAATAATTTTATTATTTATCTAATAGTGTGTTACTGTATTGCATTTTAATTTTAAATGAATTTAGAATAATAGAAAAACGTTATGGTATCTATAATACCTATAGTTGTAATATTTACCACTAGAGATTGTGGTAATTTGTAAATGACAAGAAAATAAATTATTAAATAAATAGGTAAAAATAAGTTTGACCCTTAACTGTAAAAATGGAGCAACAAGATGTTTACAAAAAGGTATTGGCAGTATCAATTTCAAATATCTTATTGGAAACGGGATTTGATTCTGTTGAAAAAGATGCACTTGGAATTTTAACAGAGATGCTTCAGTGTTGTAAGTAAACTAAAGGAGATCCATCAATTCAATCTTTAATCGATTTGATTTTCAGTTCTATGCAAAATAGGTTTAACGAGCAAAGTTTATTGTGAAATATCGGGTCGCAATCAACCAATTATATCCGACATAATTTTAGGTTTTGTAGAAATGGGTCTGTATGAAAATGTTTATATAAATAATTAAATTAGCAAAAGTCTAAATCAATCTTAGGAATCAATTTCGGTGGATGCCAGCAGTACATTAAAAACTGTAAACGTACAAATTTACCTGTATTACAACTACAACGACCTTTAAAAAAATTAAATATGTTACAAACTGGAACAAAACAAGTATTACCAAATTATATTCCTCGATATTTTCAAAATTTTCCCGATCCTCATACGTATATTCGAACACCGGTATAAATTTAATATTAATCGTTTACGAAATAATTACACAAACTTTTTAGACTTATAGACAACCTGTAATTGATTACGAAACAATTAGAGAAAGGAAAGCGATTCAGAAAAAAAATGTAGAAAGAGCTTTAATAGAATTTCTCTGTAAAACGACTCCTTCCCATAGCCTATTTGGTAATGACGAAACGAATATTTTTCCACGTATGTTCATAATGGACTAAAATCGTGCGATATATATATAGTTCATAATTTTAGTAATTGCTTGCAAAGAAAATTTTCCCCCATATTTGAGTGCTTTATTGCCACGAGATCAAATATTTGATGAAGAAATTGAATACGACGATAAACATGCTTCAATTGAAATTCCTAAAAATCAGTTAGGAGTAGAATGCGATGATAAAATGGAAATTGACCAGGAAGATGGCCAACAAGATATTAATAAATCAAAAACAAAATCTTTAAATTGCGAAATTGATAATCCTTATTTAGCCGATATCAAACTTCCAACAAATAAAGATGTATAATTAATATGTTTTTATTTCAAATATTTTTAAAATTGTAACCGTTTTAAGCAGGAAAGGAACAACAAATGATTCTTATATTACAATTAAATAAACAAATATAGCCGCTCGTGAGTCTTTTGTGCCTTGACGCAAATGTAAGTATAAGTTAACAACCAACAAGTTAAACTTGCAGAGTAAAATACCATGAAAATAATTACTTATCTATTTCGAATGCCAATTTATTTATTTTCCATTTCTGTTACTTTTAGGGCCGATCTTTCCATCTCCTGGTAAATTTATCTTACAGACATTTACCATAGAAACGTTTGTTCGAACAATTGTTTCCATGGTAAATATCTGTCAGATAAATTTATCAGGAGATGGAAAGAACGACCCTGAATCTGTCATAATAAAGTAAGTATGCTTATGCTTTTGAAGTCATTTCAAACTCTGAAAAAAATATATGTATTTTTCCGAATCTTCAATCATCAATAGTTTACCAGGCGAACACTATACCCTCTCCCAATTTGCGCCGTAGGTACATATATTATACTGCTATAATTAGCATTTATTTTTCATAGGTCATTTGTAACGAGGTTTTAATACAATATAATAATATAAACAATACATATAAACTATATTTCAGAAACGTTAACGGACGAGAAAATGCCATTACAAAATTAAATATATACCATATTTTTGTTCGCGTACGATGCGCATCTTTTTTGTAAAAACCAACACGAAATTTGTGGGTGCTCATGATACGCGGAGATTTCCACTGGATTTTTTGAAAAAAATTCGACTCATATTTTCGAGCGCATGTACGCGAACAAATATACGACGATACAATCTGTTAAGTAGATATATAAAATGTGAAGATCGGCTGTTGATAATACCTACATTAGGGATGCTTATTTAAATAACAACAAACCTAGTAATAATTTATGCAATTAGAAAACTAAGTACAATCAACAAAATTGTACATTCATTATATAATATTATAGCGGAACGAGAAAGAAGTGGCTGAAATAACATTCTATCTTCCTCAATTGTACTCCAGCCGATAGTAGCTTCATTTCTGTTTTGAACATGTAACCACAACTGTAATGGTTTAAAGTATTTTACCATAGAATCCGCAGAAAGATTGTCGGTTTGACCCTTCGTCAGCATTCTTATAACGTCCTTCCAATGTCTTGCTTTTCCAACTTGAAGTGCTTCCCTAAAAATCCATTTCCAATCAAAAGTCCTGACGAATAAGAGCTATAATTGATTGAACTAATAGAGAAAATACCGAAGCGTTGATACATAATTCACGATTCGCCTTTTAATTTGAAACGCGGATGATATCGAATCTTGAATTACGAAGTATTAAATGCCGGAAATTAAAAAAACGTGGGGGGGGGGTGAGAGAACGTACAATTAATTTTAAATTTTAAGAAAATGACAGAATCCATCCCACCCTCCGTCCTCACGGAGAAATCGTATCCTGGCATTTTAAATAACTTTTGTCTTTTTCAAATTGTAAACTGAACTAGAACTATAGCCGAGTATTTACAGAGTTACCTCAAAAGTCGACCGGCTTCTCTTGATTTATATATGTCGCAAGTGTGTAATTGTCCAGTATGACCGGATGCATTACATAAAGCTTCGAATATTTGGAACTCTAAAAGTAAAGCTACGTAATAATTTATGTACGGTTTATCAGCGGGAATGTGCTTTTTAGAGGCAGCATCCAAATGTTGTTCTGTTCGAATTATTGGTGGTACTATTCCTTGATATCGTAGACGTAATTCCCACCAAGCTAAGTTCATATTTTGGACTCCATCCCGAAATATTCGATACCGCCACTATCGGGGATTGTTTTATTATTATTAATTGTAGTAATTAATTGATACCTACTTGATCTACTAAATATGCAAATGGTGCATACGCTAATTTCTGTAAGGCCATTTTCATAAGGAAATTTATATTCATTTCGTAGGTGTCTGTTTTATTGGCGAATAAACCGATTTGATGTAAATGAGTAGGGTTTAAAACTGATAGAACAATTGTATTTCCTATTGCTTCGTGGAATCCTGTAATTTAATTTTGATTAGTAAGTAGCATATTTTCAAAATATATATATATATATATATACTAGTATACTTATAATCATAAATTTATAAATAAAAAAACAAGATCTAATTTCGTTATAATTGCGACATATCGAATATAACAACAACTCGGTTATAACATCAAGATTAAAAATTAAAAAGAATTGTGCATATCGTTATTATAAAGATATTGTTTAAAATTTTACTTGAATAAATTAATATAAATCTACTGTTTACCTCTTTTCGAATTTATAATAAAAATCAGAATCTATATAAGTAGGAATTTTTACTATATATTTATGTTTATGTTTTATGACGTATAACAATATTATGTATAATAAAAAAGTAACTCTATACTATAATCAGTTCTTTTTAGTCCAGGTAATAAAGGATTTTACCTGGTAGAATTCATGATAGTTCTGTAAATAAGCTTACTTTATGTTTTTTGGATCGCTGAATCCGAATGTTTAACTTTGTACCAAACATTATCCCTGCAACCTTCCCAAATTTTGAAAAAAGTCCAAAAAATAGGTTTTTTTTAAAAAATCGTTATTTTCTTTGTTTTTGGGGAAAAATACCTAGCAATTCAGAAAGTAGACAAAATTTGCAACAAAAAAGGTCCTATGATATTTAGACGTAGGACGAACAGGGGGGGGGGGGATAGCGCGCCACGCAACATGCGTCTCGTCGCCGCAGGGCTACATGCGCTAAGTTACGCAACTCCGCTGAACCGCTCACGTCGGTTAAGTTCATTTTCCCGTTTCCCCCCCTCATTCTTCTTCTTTTTCAGCATCCGAAAGTCCCCAAGCCCGTGCCTCCTAAAAAAGACGTAAGAGGACGAAGAGGTGGGGAAGTACTTTCCATTGTAAAACCCCAGAAACAGAACGTTTTTTCAATCAAAGTTAAAAGTCGAAATTTTGAAATTTACGATAAAGACCAAAAAATACACACGTGCAATAATGTTACAAGGCATGATTTAACAATTCTGAGCCTAGTTTTTTGCCCGAATCTAACCGAAAATGAGAAAAAAAAGGAGAACAGACATGTATTTGTTGTTCGTATTATTTATTTCATTTGTACAGGTCAGGACCCCTATTTTCGGGGAGCTGAAAATTTTTTTCTTTTAAAATTAGGAATACATACAAAAACAGAGCTGAATTTCTGATTGTTACGTCATAGATTGGAAAAGATAAACTTTCCCCTGCTAATGAAAAGTTTTTGAAAAAAGAAAATACAAAGTATTAAAAAATTATGATAAATCTGATGAGTCTGTTTTTTTTTATTTCGGGATAAGTGTAAATTCTTCTTCTCCGCTTGACTCCAGCCGAGGGCCCAGATTCATCTATGTCAGTTTAAGCACTATCAGGTCCGTTAAATGTTGCTCCCGTGATTGTCGTCCGAGTCTGAAACATACGAAAATATTTGTCAGTCAAGCTGAAAATTATGTTCATGCGTGACAAAGATATAATTTGTTTCAAGTCCCGTTTTTAAAGCGAATTGATTGATTGATGGATTGATCAATCGGTCGATAAACCAATCGATTTTATTGACTACACAGTTGCCAAATCTTGCCGGAAAAAAGCAAAAATTACTTGAATTATGTTCGGAAAATGTTTAATTTTCCACCAAACCTGACAACTTTGGTTTATTGAGCGATTAATTCGTTTGTTTAAGGGAAAGAAAAAAAGAGATAAAAAAACGACTAACCTAACAATTCGTCCATGTTTTCTGGTTCTGTATAAGATGTATCTTCAGGCTCACATGATTGCTCCAAAATGCTCCATCACCTTGATCAATCTTCTAGTTGCTATCAATTCTACACAACACGAGACACTGACCGGAGTTCTCGAGCAAAATATGGTGGTAAGTATGAGTATGAGGTCGGGAGCAAAAGAAAAGGGCCCATTAACAACAGCAAGGTAGCTTCAGGCGATGAGGCGCGCTGTCACTCCCCCCCCCCCTCCCGTTCGTCCTACCTCAAAACGTCATAGGGCCTTTTTTTGTTGAAAATTTTGTCTATTTTCCGAATTTCTAATTATTTTTCCCCAAAACCAAAAAGAACAATTTTTTTCAAAATTTTGGGAGGTTACGGGGGTAATTTTTGGTGGGAAGTTAAAAATTCGGATTCAGCAACCCAAAAAAACATAAGGTAAGCCTATTCCCAGGACTATCATGAACTCTTCCAGATAAGGTCACTTTATGGTGTATATTGCCTGGACTATTTGTAGTTCTGCAGCAAAGTAAGTCGTGTAAAATGAAAAAAAGTTATTTGTGGAAGACAAAATAATTGGAATAGTTAATGAATTTCGTCAATTAATCTGACATTACCTATATCTACATAGATATTAGATATTATGTAATTAGACATATTAGAGGAGAGTGGGGTAATCGCGGTCACTTAAGGGAGATTTTGCTGTATTGAAAATACTAAAGTATTTATTTAATTATTAAATTTAAGTAACCGAATTGATAGTTTAAAATATCTACATTTAGATAGATATACCTAAAAAATTATAGGAGTTACACAAATTAAAATAATACATAAACAAGAAACAAAAATAGTGCGGTGACCGGTATTTCCCCACTGTGCTGGCAACAATGGTGGTCAGTATTTTTCCCACAAAAAAGACATTCCCATAAAAACATTAAAAACCAAATGCTAAAATGAACTTTTACTGTTTATTACAATACCATAAATTATGAATGTTACTTATTGTTCGATTAATAATATTATAAACTAAAGAAATATGTATAAAAAATAATTGAATTTAACAGAATATGTCTACTGCAATCAAAAACATTATTAGAAATTGTGGTTGAATGTTTATGTTATGTTGTGGGCATATTTGACAATCTGAACAAGTCTTCTTCGAGCGCTGAATCATCTTCTAAATCATCACAAAGCCAGTTTCAGTTTACAGATTAGTTACATGAAGGGTAATACCGGTCACCGTAAGAAACCATCCGGAATTATCTGCCATTATCCGATATTAAGAGACAAAACAAAATATTTATCGCCAATGCAATATGTACAGTTAACAGTAATTATGGTTTTATGTATAATGATTTCCGATTTGCTAAATGAAAGTATATGTATGTATGTACATATTTTCAAGTTTGTCACACTTGCTGTTATACTACCGGAAATAGAATTTAATAACTTTGTTATTTTAAATAAAGTATAGGCTCTTTTTATTGCAAAATTAGGTAACATCTAAATAAAATTCTCAGTCTATTGATGATACCATTGCCATTTTCTCATATCTATATATTTTCAACGATATATTTGTTATATTCTACTATTTAAATGACATTTAACGTTTGCACGTCCTTTTTTGAAATTCTGAATTTATGTCAGTGTGATAGATAATAACAACCATACATTTTTTATGGTTAAAAATGTAATTTTTAAATCATCACGTTTACTAATTATTTACAGGACGATCAGTAACTGACGATGGTCTATTGGCATAACTTCGAACCAAAAGATTTTTTTTTTCTTAAATGGAACGTCCTGTAGTATATTTTTGTACTAATTCGATAAAGAAACAATTTTTGCGACGATTTGTATAAGTACCTAAGTGAACATTTTCTAACTTTCATAGGGATTTACAAAGTACCTATATCTAATGCAAAAGGGTCGCATATTATTTATATCTACATAATTAAATAATATAAATTACTAATAGCTATCTAAAATTTGACAATAAGGAAAATGTTTAATCTGTGAAAGTATTTTAATGAAGTCATACCCGGATTTGCTCCATCCCTATATAAAAACGGTTGTTCCGCATAATGTAGATAATATTGAACGTGTGCCATTTCGTGATGGGCAGTTATTAAATTTTCGACATTAACCTCGGCGCATTGTTTTATTCTGGATAAAAAAATAACACGTAAATTATTTACTATTGATACTATAAAAGAACAAATTAAATACCGAAAATCGATTCCATTACAAAAATCCCAGGCACTTGCTGTACATTGAACTTTTCGATCTGTTGGCTTATCCAACATTGAATGTTTCCAAAATTCTGGAGGCATCGATTTTAATCCCAACGAGGTATAAAACTCTTCTGCGATTTGAAACATTCTATTTAATACAAAACACGTATTTTAATATAATATATTATTTTTAAAATAAAGGCCATTCAAACTTTATTCCGATGAATATCATCAATAAAAGACTACTGGATGATGACGTTTTGCACTGTGATGTCACCTCGTATTTTTACAGTACCTACTAATAAATAATTGTAGGCTTTCTTTGCCATGTGATAGGTATGTGTACAGTTAGAATACGTCCGAATATATACATACAATCTATAGCCGTCTTTTTATTGATGGCGTGCATCGGAATTAAATTTGAACGACCTAATAGAATTAATGTGGTAATTGGTAAATAATTTCACGTAGATAATATTGTGTGACTACTATATTCTTTCACCCCTCATAAAAAATTGAATGTGACGTGAATTTAAAGTAAAAGACATAATGTATTTACATGTTTATATAAACATAGGAGTATTATGAATGCCTATCATTTATGGAACGCCCTGTGGTCGCCTCAAATTTGTTTGTCCCGTTTTTGAAAAAATGATAATTTCCGGTACGACTTTTTAAATTCAAACGTTTGAAAATGGTTATGTAGGTAACATGTCTGTATACATAATTATATGTATTTACAAAATACGTATATATGTAAGTATTTCACAAAACAAATAAACCGAAAGTAAAGAGTTTCGTCAAAAGAAAAACTTCATCAACGGCGAAACTAATTCTCAATCAAACTTAATTACATTTTTACAGGAAGTTAACTGTAACAGAATTTTTACCTTAAAGGTGTAAATCCTTGACGCAACATTTCGTTTGTGACATCTGCATTTTTATAGGAATCGTAGGGCAGTAGAATTTCAGAAATTTTACTCCAATCTTGTGCCCATAAATCTCCCAGTAAATGTGCGGGAATAGGACCATCTGGCCTTATAAATTCGGGACCATATTTCACTACAAGTTTACGTCGAACATATGTAAATAGTTCTTTGTACAACTCTTGTAAATTTTTCCACGTTTCGGCCAGTTCATAGCTAAAATCTTTATCCTCGTAAACGTAACGCATTTGCTCTCCAGCATTATTAAATCCTATAAAATATTAATTTTATATTTACTAAATAGATTATTCGTATGTTACCGATTACCATTCAGTCTTGCAGCTTGGTTAGCAAGTTGAACGTATCGCATAAATTTATTTTTCAACGGTGGTCCGGTTTTATCATGCCACTCGCTCCAAATATGCAATAATTCCATGGGGTTGCGAGAATTAGCCATCAATCTAATTATGTCCGGATCTAAATCGATATTACAAAATTTTGGATCGTGATTGTTAAATGGACAAATTTGAACATGACTGTAAACATCTTTCATTTCAGATATTAAGTGATATATCTAAAATATTCTGTGTAAAGAGCGGAAACAATATTGCAACTTCTATTTTAAACCTCATTATATTTTTCATCTGTAAGACTCGCTCGTCCTGTAGTTACAAGAAACTTCAGATGACGCTTTACCGTGGAATCGGGCAAATTGAGCCAATCGTAAGAAATTGCCTTTTTCCAAGAAACTTTATCAAATTTTGCTTTACGCATTTGTTCTTCTACCATATGCCTTTTGTAATGGTCAGTCATATTTGTCGCATAATTCCATTTAGCGATATTCACTCGAAAACATATTTCATTTGCTTCACTATCGTACTCTCTTAGAAATTGTCGAGCCTCCCCTAGATTCACATTTGAACCCTAAAATACAAATGTTGCATAAAAAAATGGTTCGGAAAGAATTTAGAAAACTTCAGCATAGAAAGGCACTTTTACGGCCAAATAAGAAACATTATTACCTAAAACATTTCATATTTGTAGCTGCTCAAAGTGTTCACTTGCAACTTAAATTCACGTTACAGTATGGAGAAAGTAAAGCTATAAGCTTATAGTGTAATAAAAATAGATAGGTAATTTTTTTCCGAATTTTTTTGTGTTAATATAGGGAAGAGTGGGGTAATCGTGATCAATCAAGGGAGATTTGCTGTATTGAAAATACTATTATTTAATTTTTAAGTTTAGGTAACTGAATTAATATAATAGCGACTGCAATAAAATTGCATGCAATAGAATCGCACGACTTCTAAAACATGTTTTAAATCTGTGCAGTAATTGCATGCAATTTTAGTAATTTTCTTATTGTCAACTACACCTGAAAAAACATTCGGTAATTTGTGCCGAGTGACAACTAATTTTTAGGTTAGTTTAATTACATAAATGAAAAAAACCGTAAAAGTATTTAAACTATAGGCATCAAAATTACATGGGCGCGAATACCATCGATTTCGTGCGATTAGTTGCAGCGACTCAAAATTGCATGTAATAAAATTGCAGCGACAAAATTGTCTAGGTATGAACTCAACTTTAGGTATCATAATAAAATGATCTATTAAAACTAAACTAAAATAACTATTTTTAAATTAAAATACATAAATATTCTGCAATAAATTAACTTATAACAATTGCGATAACTTGATTAATTAACTTTTTAAGAAAGCGTGTATAGGTACTAAAATTGATACGTATGTATTTACATTTACAATAGGTAATTATATATTACAGATATTATATTTACACTTAAACATATTAAATTCGACCGATTAAAGTTTTCTAACGTGTTAATTATCAAATAAGTTAAATTTTCTTCAGTAAAAATGGTTTAATATTATGCCGAAAAATCAAGCAGATCGCACATGATTATATATATTACGTATATATATATATATATGTATGTGTGTGCGTGCGTGCGTGCGTGGGGGTGTGTGTGTGTGTTGGCGTGTGTGTGTGTGTGTGTGTCGTATGTATATATTAGAAGCAAATTTCAAGAACAGTTAATAACAATTACTTACTATTAGGTACTTTCGATTTTCCGTTTTAATACTATTTCGTTGTTAACTGATTTTTATAAAAGGATTAAAAAAAAATTAATGTATGCAAGTAATTAAAGTAGATTAACTGTATATAAGTACTTATACAACGTTAGACACTTTATAAATGACGTATTAATAATATAAAAACATAAAATTTTAAGAACTAGGATTTTCTGATTTCCTCAGCATTAGGTAGCCTCAGGTTGACAAAATTAACTAATTATCTAATTTCGCTATTTCTAATTAAAAGTACATTTCTATTTCAGTTCCTTCACGTGCGCTATTTTTTTTATAAGCACCTGTAATTATTTATTATAATTTATGAAATACCTAAAGGTTATTACAACATATAATTATATTAAAATTAAAATAAATCAAGAATAGAAATAGAATTTAATTCAAACATACATAATATAGGTAGGTACCTACTATTTAAATATAGAAACGGATGATTATTTAAAAATAAATTAATTTCACGTTTTAAAAAGTAGCATATATTTATTTCGTAATAAGGAATAAAACTGTTAAAAATTTAAATAATTTCTAACTGTCTTCTGTTCCATTGAATGATTTTAGGTCGCACCATTTCTACTATCAACATTGTTCTAATTTAAATGGCAGAACAAATTATTTCACAGTTATCTTCGATTTCAAAAAATTTATAAAATTTTCAAACGAATTCTTAAATAACGCAGTACATATCTATTTACAGTCTTATTTGTAGTATAGACGCTTATCTTGTAAAATACCTGTATCAAACGGGCGTCGGATACGCACAACACTGATGGAAAACCGAACGTAACATAAATTACGCAAAAAAAACTCAAGAATTTACAATGCGCGTTTTTCATTTTTTATCGAATTTGATCGCACCATAGAATGTCTTTACGAACTTATGTCTTAAAAGGTACTATAACCCGAGAACTAAATTAAGGTGCGTTTTAAATAGTGGCGTGACAAATTATTGTAAAATTACAGTACACCGAGCGTAACATAATGTCATACACGCGTTCTACAGTAACTACATTTTTAAATTAAGCGCGTATTTTACCCTACTTTTGTCTGGTATGAAGAATTTTATTCCGTTTACTTTCTCTATTTTAAAAACTTAAGGTTGTGCCAAAATTTTGCCAAAACCAAGGACTATAACACGTCATTTTTTCGAGATTTCTTGTAAATTTTAAATCGATTTAAAAATGTAGTTTGTCATTTCTTGCATTGTTATATTTGAAAAACGATTTTTTTAGTAGTTTCCGACATGTTTTAAAATCTTAAGATTGTGTCAAAATTTTGCTAAGACCATGGACTATAACACGTCTTTTTTTCGAGATTTCTTGAAAATTTTAAATCGATTTAAAAATGTAGTTTGTCATTTCTTGCATTGTTATATTTGAAAAACGATTTTTTTAGTAGTTTCCGACATGTTTTAAAATCTTAAGATTGTGTCAAAATTTTGCCAAAACCATAGACTATAACACGTCTTTTTTTCGAGATTTCTTGAAAATTTTAAATCGATTTAAAAATGTAATTTGTCATTTCTTGCATTGTTATATTTGAAAAACGATTTTTTTAGTAGTTTCCGACATGTTTTAAAATCTTAAGATTGTGTCAAAATTTTGCCAAAACCATAGACTATAACACGTCTTTTTTTCGAGATTTCTTGAAAATTTTAAATCGATTTAAAAATGTAGTTTGTCATTTCTTGCATTGTTATATTTGAAAAACGATTTTTTTAGTAGTTTCCGACATGTTTTAAAATCTTAAGATTGTGTCAAAATTTTGCCAAGACCATGGACTATAGCACGTCTTTTTTTTCGATATTTCTCGATAATTTGAACTCGTTAGAAAGACATGTATTTTATTTATTACTTTGTTTTAGCTGCAAATTGGCGTTTCTAGTAGTTAAGTTTCATGTCGGGTTAAATTTGTTCGAAAGAGCCTTGAATGATAATAAGGAGTTTTATCGCTTTAATGATTTAGATAACAGTTTCCAGATGATTTGCCGCAAATTACGAATAATAAGTTAATGTATTTCAATATAATGCAAACATCTGAAATTCCTTCGCCTATACGTCAGCAACCACTCATACTCGTAGTTTGGGTTGCTGACTGCTAGACGCTCACTTTAAAAAAAATTATAAAAATTATATTTTTAAGAGGTTTTATCAAATGTCGAATAGTAACACATAACATTAAGGATTTAGGTCCGATCACAATTATGCCAAAACCACGTACGTTTTTTCTTTGAGATTTTATAAAAATTTTAAATCGATTTAAAAACGTGTAAAAACGTCATTTCTTGCATTGTTATATTTGAAAAACGACTTTTTAAGTAGTTTCCGGTATGTTTTGAAAACTTAAGGTTGTGTCAAAATTTTGCCAAATTTACGGACTATAACACGTCTTTTTTTTCAGATCACGACCAACAAGGTTAAGTTTAATCAAGGTTATAATAAATAATGTTCTTCCGTTTCGTTATTTAAGTAACAATAACAACATGAATACTCTAATATTACAATTAGTTTCACTAATTATTACAGCGTCAGCATATTACGAAACATTAATTTCTTTTAAGATTTTTATCAAATTAATTAGGATAATGGTCCCTTCTTAAAGTTATGGTATGTACGACAATGGAACTTTTGGTAAACGCATGCGCCAATATTAATCACAGACATACGTATTTTATTCCTTAGATTGATAAAATATAAGGATGGTACTACTGCAGTAATTGTCTGTGATTACAAGAAATATATAATTTTGTCATTTTCAGTCTGTCAAAAAACAATATGGCGATTAATAATCTGTAATTTTACATATAACTTTTATAAAATGTTTAAAGAGTGAGGGGTACTCGGAACGAAGAATGTGGGTTTATTTGATAAGCTTGTGATGAGTGGAATGTTACCTTTTACACCACCCGTTGTGAAGCGATTGTTAGGTTGGAAAAAAGGATCGGACGCTGATGATAGATGGTGTGAGAAGGCAGTGAAAAGTTTAGTGAAAAAGCTGAAAAAATCTGGTGCTTTAGAGGAGCTCGAACGAGCAATCTCTTCGCAAAATCATAACACAAAATGTGTGACAATTCCTAGGTAAGTGTTCGTCCTTTTGTTTGCATGTCCGACCGTAGAGTGTAAGGTCAGATTATGGATTTGTTGTGACTGTCCCCCCTCCGCCTCTCTCTGTCTGGTTGGCGACCTACCCTAAATGTCTAGTAATGCGCTGGACCATTTCGTGGAAAATATATAACTTCACATAAAGAACAAATAATTTTAAGTGACTACAAAATCTTAAATAAATAAAAAATATATATATATTTATAACTACCTGCAAAGTGATAATTATAAATTTTATTGTTGTTTAGAGCACGACCTTGCTCAGATTTAGGATCCAATGTGCAACAACGTAAAGGCTTACCGCATGTAATCTATTGCAAACTGTGGAGATGGCCGGAATTACAATCGCACAATGAATTACGGTCGTTGGATCACTGCGAATTTGCATTTTCGATGAAAAAAGATGAAGTTTGTGTTAATCCTTACCATTATACACGAATTGAAACTCCCGGTAATAATCTTTAAACGTTTTTAGTGTCTTTAAATGCATCTAGATATATAATATTTTCAGCTTTGCCTGCTATCTTAGTTCCACGGCATACGTTAATAGGTGACGATGGCAATATATTTCCACATTCATTAGAAGATTTAAGTACATCGGTACCAGAAAACACTTCGTTTCCACATAATACTAATATAAAGTATGTTGTTAATTGAACATTACATTTGTTGTAAATGTAATTTTTAAATTAAATTTTAGTCTTCAGATGCAGCATTCAACTGGATACATGGATACAGTAGGATTGTGCCCAAATACCCTTGAATCTCCACATAGTGCTGCTCCCCCAACTGAAACTCCACCTCCTGGGTATATATCTGAAGACGGTGATCCAATCGACCATAATGATAATATGAGTATGTAATTTTACTTGATAACATTTAAAAAGATAAGTCTGAATAAAAATGTTATAGGTTTATCACGATTAACTCCTAGTCCCCCTGTCGATGCTCAACCTGTATTGTATTGCGAACCAGCCTTTTGGTGTAGTATCAGTTATTATGAGCTTAATACAAGAGTCGGCGAAACATTTCATGCAAGCCAGCCTTCTATTACTGTTGACGGTTTTACAGATCCAAGTAATTCTGAAAGGTAGCAACTAATTTTCAAAGTAATTAGTTAAATGTAATTAATGATTGGCAAAATAGGTTTTGTTTGGGACTATTATCAAATGTAAATCGTAATACTGTTGTTGAACAAACACGAAGACACATAGGAAAAGGAGTTCGACTTTATTATATAGGTAAGTCAATTTATTATCTTTTTTTTATTATTATACAGGGCATTAATAACACTAGACAGCAATAAAATAGTATGGATTGAAAATGTTTTAACAGGTGAGAAAGACTTTGAGTTTATAATAAATAATTATGTCTAAACATATTTACGGTACTAGAACTGTACCAACCTACCATCTAATTTTGGCCAAATTTACGATTAGTTATGGCTTTAATTAAAATACAAAAATGTAATTTTTACAGTTTTATTTTTTTTAAATTACCTATAGGATTTTTATTCTTCAACAGTTTGTAAAAAAAAATTCTATAGTTCTTTAAATATTAAAGTCTCGATATCAAATTTTTTGTATATGGAAATCTCTTTATCGGTGAAAATTAAGATACAAAAAAAAATTGATCATAATCAAATCACTTTTTGTCAGTAACAATATTTATGTATTACAAAACATTAAGAGCTTGGTGAAGAACATTTTATTCTGATTAAAGAAGCAGCTAAAAACCCCTAATAATTCTAAATTATTTTAGTGTATGTAAATTAATTGAATTTTATTTCTAGGTGGGGAAGTATTTGCAGAATGTTTGAGCGATTCAAGTATTTTTGTTCAATCTCCTAATTGCAATCAAAGATATGGTTGGCACCCAGCCACTGTCTGCAAGATTCCACCAGGTATTTTCCATGTTATTTTAAAAGTTTCTTTTTTTTTAATTAACAAAGTTTTATTATTATGGTTATTTTAAATCAAAAATATCTTACATATTAACAATAAAAATTGTAGGCTAACATTATTTAAAGGGAAGATTGATGGAATTAGTTATGACACAATTAGTAGGTTGGTTTTCATATAATAAGTATCGATATATAGAGTGCTCTAAAAATCTGGTGTTATAAAAAATCGCAAGAATGGAAATTAAACACAGATGAATATTTATTGAAATGTAATGTATGAATGGGGTCTCTGGACATCACCCCTTAGATTTTTTTGGCCGAAGTCACCTTAAATTCGTCGTGTACAACACACGCCCACATTCATTTGTGAATTTCGAACAAAACATCAATGTTACGTAATGTATAGGTATATAAGTTTACATAATTGTATCTATGTGTGCATGTGATGAGCATCAATTTAAACTTCTGGTGCCTTAATGGAAAATGGATGTAATCTATGTTTCATTTTCATTTTTCTGATTTTTCTAAGACCGAACTTTTAGGGACACTCTGTATATGTGTATAAATATATATATATATATATATATATATGGTGATCTTTGGTATCAATAATTCAATAGGGATTCTCAAGTTCTTTGGTAGTAATTTTTTTGTTTTCAGGAAAACTGATACACAATGCAATAAGTTAGATAGGCTCGCATGCTAATTTATGTAATTAGAAATCATTTATTACTTGTCTTATCTTACTTCTTACAAACTATTAAACTCTATAGTTTTAAACTGTTATTTTTTTGTTAAATTTATGTAAACTAAAAAATATTACGATGAATTTTAAACAATTAAATTGTGACTGATTTCCCTTCAAGTAGTTTAGGTGTATAACACTTTGGAGGATCTGACGAGTTCTTTAAAGATAACTGCTGTGGAAATGCAATTTATCCCTGTTTGTGACCGACCTGACAAGTTTTTCAATGTTTTATTAGAGAATAAAGCAAGCGGGGCAGTTTAATTCAAGAAGTAGCCAAGTAAAATTAAGCCTCTTTTCTAATAAATCACAAATCAAATTACAAATTGTTTAAATAAAATAATACATAATCTTTCAAGATAACATTTCATCATTAGAATCCTCGGGAATCACCTTCAACAAGTGAAGTCAACATCAAATCCAGAAAAAATTTAATATTTGCCTTTATGGTCAACCAGGACCACAATTGAATATAATTTGAATTTGAATATAATTAATTGAATATAATAAATTTAGATGTTGATTAACTTATCATTCATTTTTCATTTATTTAAAAAGTAAAATGGTACTCAAATTTCATATTCACATAATTAAGATTCAAGCAATAGATTAATATTTTTTTTACATGTATTATTCTGCTAAAATTTTTAAATATTAATCGCCAAACTAATTGATGTGTAATACGCATCTATACTCTGTTTCTTAATTACGAAGAATAAATTAAAATTCGCACCTAAAAAAATTTGTTCACTGATTGGCCATTTGTAACACAAGTTTATGCTGAGTAATTTGCCATATTTGCTATCAAATTTCTGGTAATTAATGTTTACTACATGTGTGACAGTTGACAAGTATTGGCTTTTAAAATGTTTTAATTCTTTTTTTTTATTCTATGTATTTAAGTGAAAATAGGGCCTAATTAAAAGTAACTCTCTTGGTTTTGATAAATTTAAATTTGTCACCGTCTAGCAGCAAGATCGAAAATTGTTCTAGTGTAATTGTGTCTTATGTTTCTACTCCTTCGAATTATTAAGAAACGGAGAATAATAAATGTAATTGCATATGTGTAGTTCACTAATTGTTTGTATAATAAATACAGGGTGCAATTTGAAAATATTCAACAATCAAGAATTTGCAGCTCTTTTATCTCAATCTGTTAGTCAGGGTTTCGAAGCAGTTTATCAATTAACGAGAATGTGTACCATCAGAATGTCATTTGTCAAAGGTTGGGGTGCTGAATATAGGTAAGTCGTTATAAAGGCTGAATTTGACTTATAATATTTTTTTGTAATTGTTATAGACGACAAACTGTTACATCAACACCCTGTTGGATTGAATTACATTTAAACGGTCCTTTACAGTGGTTAGATCGAGTTTTGACACAAATGGGTTCTCCACGACTGCCTTGCAGTTCGATGTCATAATTTGCACAACAAATATTATAAATTAAGATTCGATGATTTTGAATTATACGTTATAATAATATTTTGAGAGTTGCTAAATTATTGATTATACTATTACTTTTCTATGTAAAATTTATATATTAAAATTGTTTTATATTATATTGTGTTTATCAGCAAATGCGATAATCTTTTTGTGTGAATGATAATAATTATGTTAAAAACGTAAGATTTTTAAATGTGGCAATATCTACATATTAATTTTAAAACAAATCTGAGCATTTTAAATAGTTTTTGAAGTGCGGATTAAATTATTAAGTGTGATATTTATAAATGGTGATGTATATAAATTAATAATTAAAGGTAATTAAACAAAAAGTAATTGTCCAGGCTCTTGATTATGTATGGCAATTTTACTTATATTAATAATTTTGTAAACTGGATAAAATTACAATACTTTGTTTTGTGCTGTATTGTAAAACAGTGTTATATACAATAATTAATGTTTACTATAAGTAATTTTGATTAGCATGCTTTTTATGATATGATGTGTGCTATATGCTCACAATGATATGAAATTATGTGCCATCAATTGAACTGAAAATTATAATGATTGTATTAATAGTTTATATGTTTTATATTGAACAATTATTTTGCTGATAAACATAAAATATAATATAAAATGAAATCGTTCATGGTTACTACTTTAATTTTATTTTTAAAGTCTATGTATTTTATTATGGAAATTTTTGTTCTAACTGTGTTTTTTAATGGACGTTGTTAGTGTTGCAAATTTTATTGGATTGATTGTTTTAATATAGTGTTGTATAAGAACTTTAGAAATGTTAGCTGAATGTATTTGTAAAGAAAGTGAAGGTAGTTTATGATGAATTTATATAAAAATCTTTGCAGCAGTAACAATTATTTATGTTACTGATATGTAACCAACTTGTTTACCATCGTAAATCTGTCAAGTTGCATTTTACTTCATTATTTATCATTGCTATTTTACATATTTCGTTGCTACTTTTATAAAAAAAATTTTTTTAATATTTAATTGTCAGTTGATATTGCTGTGCATGCTTAATTCTATACTTTTTTATTATTAATATAGGTAAAATTTTATAGATATACAGTGTCACCAAGCTAGCAAAAGCCCCAAGAAAGCATATCTTAGGTCGCATAGATTGTAGAAAGTACACTCGGATATAAAAATATTTTGGCACAAACTTTAAAACTTCCTAAATTAGGTAAATCGTATTTTACTTGACAATTTGACGTCAAATACAAAATAAAATTTTATTATCAATGTACTTTCATTTAGTTTGCCTAGTAGTAGTTAAGAAATTGACATCTAATTTAGTTTACATGTTTCCAGGTACTTTGTAGGCTTGTTAGCGCTGTAGATTGTATGACATTTTACCAAATTTATCTTATTTTAATTTTTAATAAAAATGTGTAATCTTTGTTTGGTTTTAAACGAGCCATCCCCTTTAAAGCTTGAATTATTAGTATTAGACAAAATTCGGTTTAGTTGTAAATTATGTTAAAAATACATTTTACTACTGTAGTTTATTTTTAAGATGTATAATCATACCTCAAGTTACATAACATGCGACTTGCGTAACAGACCAACTTAATTCTCACGAGACGTTTTTTTATTTGAAAAGTAAACATTTTAATTTCTTTTTATATATTTTTCATACTTTTACATAATTTATATCAGAGTAAATACAGCCACATGATGTCTGTTTTATAAAATACCAATATAAAAATTTGACCATAAAATTCAAGTTATCTAAAGGTTTAAGGAACTTATGTAACTTGAGGTATGTATGACTACAAAAATAGTGTTCTTGACAAATTAAATATTTTTAACAATTGTTTGTTAAAAAGTAAATTACAATATTATCAGTCTTAAAACATTTTCAATTTAATCACAGCAGATAAATGTGATTTTATCATCTATTTACAAAATTATTTATAGAATTAGATAAACTAAATGTGAAATTATATGATGGATATAAAATAGTAATAACTTTAATATTACATCAATGAAGAATGTTTACACATCATTTTAGATATTAAAGTCATTTTTAAAATCGGACAAATTTTATAGCAATCGTTTATTACAAAGGACCTAAAACCGCCAATTTATTTAGAGCTTATAAAAATATATTATTTATATATATGTATATGGTATCCAATATACATGGCATCAATAAAAGGTTACCAAATGATGATTCGCAATTGTGCTATCGCCTCGTATTTGGTATTTTTACAGTTCTAATAAATTCTAGTCTTTCTTTATACCATATATATAATAAATAAAAGTACTTTTGTATAAAAATCTAAATGTCAGAAAATTATCTAAAAAAGTAACTATGTAATAGTCACTTCTATATCTTTGATTTATTATGTAAAAGAAAAGGTATATATTCAAAAATTCACTATTAATTACACATTATTTGAAAGGCTTATATGATGAATACTTAAATCGTTTTAATTTTTTGACAAGTTTAAATTGCATCAAAATATTTAATTTGATGATACACAATTATAAAACACACAAGATTGAATTAATCTATTTTAAAGAATTAAATGCATTTTAAATTATTTACGTTATTCACATTATTGTAAAACATTTTACTGTTTGTTTAGTGTTCTTGATTTTTATTTTCATAGAAAACTATAGGTTACCAAAAGAAAAACAAATTAAGATGAAAAAGTCATTTATTACGACTTATTACTTATATAAACAGAATAAAAGTTTATCCTGGAGGCCATTGGAGCTGTCTTCCTGAAAGAACATGAATATGTAAATGGTAAACGGACTGAGCCCCTATCGGTCCATCGTTGATAACAATTCGAAAACCATTTTTCAAATTCCTTTTTTGAGCAATTTTTCTAGCAACCAAAAGCAGGTGCCCAAGTAAAGCACTATCACTATCTTCAGCTTTAGATAGTTGAGTAATTGGTTTTCGAGGAATCACTAAATAATGCACGGGAGCTTGTGGATTAATATCATCAAATGCTATACACTGAAATTAAAAAAAAATTATTAAAAGAAAAAAGCAACCAACCAACCAAATTTTAACTAATATATTTGACAAATACATTAAAAAAATAAAAATTCACTTCTTACCAAATTATCTTCATATATAAAATTACATGGAATTTCTTTGCGTAATATTTTACCAAAAATTGTATCACCACCGGCTTGAACAGTTTGTGCCAGATGCACTTCGTTCGCCATTTTCCGACTGATTTGCTGTACCAACATTCAAAGATTAAACAAAATTACTAAAATTTTATTATTTATTGGATCGATAACATTCTAATTAAAAGACAGTAATATTTTTGATTTCATTTATAGGAACAAACTTAATACAAATAATTGGTACGTAATACTATCATTACTGATAACATTAGATGAACGTTACCGATAGGTTAGAAAAAATTATTTATTTCCGGAAGATCCAAACCCACCTTCACCTCGAATTGTCTCCGAAAGGTCCTGTAAAAATAAAATTATAAAATTTTAGTTGGAAAATATTAAATTCAAACCTTCACTTCTTCAATTTCTGGGTAATAAATTTGTTCACAGATTAATTGAGCTATACGATCACCTTTGTTAACAACGAATGCTGTTTCAGAGTGATTAAATAAGACAACTTTAATAATACCACGATAATCTTCATCAATAACACCAGCTATAAAATGATTATTATAATCATTGTAATCGTTAAAAGTAATAAATTTTCACTTTTACCTCCTACATCTATAAAATTTTTTGCTGCTAAACCAGACCTGGGTGCAATTCTTCCATAGCAACCTTCGGGTAATTGTATTTTTAATCCAGTATCTACAAGTTCTTTTCCACGTGCAGGAACAATATAATCGAAAGCACTTTTTAAATCATAACCAGCTGCTTTAGCTGAACCTTTTAAAGGTGTAAAAGCATTTGGTACAACTTTGGCAAATTTTATTATTTTCTTGGATACAGGCATCGTTAAACCACTTTTTTCTTAAATAATGATAATTAACTAACACAGAAATACGTTCAATATGATCTAGTTCTTTATGGTCGTACACTGTGAAGTATCGACTATAACACAGAAGTTTTGGCGCGAAATAATGTTATTGGTTATATATTAACGGTTATAATTTACCTGACAGTGGCGTAACCTGCATTTTTTGTTGTAAAATTTAATTTAAAAATAATCGTTTTATATAAAATTAAATATGAGGATTACTGGATTAGGATTAGGCAAAAATTGAGTTTCTATTATATAAAATATAATAATAGGCATAATATAAAATTAACAATAAATTTATTCGAACTACAAACAAGTTAGCAATTAAACAATTTGCACATTACCTTTGTTGCATAAAAGTTGTGTAAATTTAGCTAAATTAAAACAAATGGTTGTTAACAAACGTGCAGTAATACATTCGTAGCAAATTATCTAAGTTAAAGAGAAATATAAAACAGCACATCCTATGTTGGGCCATTAATTAGCTTGACCAAACTGACTCAGACAGGTATACACGTCTTCAACCATCGGTACCGTCACACGCGCACTCGACTTTGCACTGCATTTAACCCTGAAGATTAACGTAGACGAAATGTGCATTTAGGACGAACTCGCGCGAAGCCTCTTGCACTGTAACCGCAGCTGGACATCCATATTGGACATCGAAAATGGACCTCGAAGTCTCCTAACTTGCTTTTCTCCATAATCCAACGTAATTGACACCATCTTAGATGAAGTTCCTATCGCGAAGCCCTTGTCCCTGTAACCGCAATTTCAGCGTCCAGCAATCGAGAGATCCGAGAGTGGGCGATCAAACGATGACTGAAATCCAACTGAAAAAAAATGTTGTGTTACGTAAACACTCCCGAATCGCGATCCAGACGGGTATACACGTCTTCAACACCATCGGTACGGACACACGCGCACTCGACTTTGCACTGCATTTAATCCTGAAGATTAACGCACACGAAATGTGCATTTAGGACGAACTCGCGCGAAGCCACTTGAACTATGACCGCTGCTGAAGACATAGGTTTGGACGAAGTTTAGGTTTGGATAAGCTATACGTATACCCACCTCTTTTTTTTAATTCCGAGGAGAACTTTCAGAATGTATGTAACGGCAGTTGTATTTATATTTTAAAGGTAGTAATTATAATTAAAAAGAAGAAGAATAAGTAAGCTTCGTCCAAAGCTATATGTACACGTCATCAATAAAAGTTACTAGATGATGACGTTTCATACAGTGCCGTCACCTCGTACCTCGTATTTTTACAGTTCTAATAGATTGCAGTCTTTCTTCATGCCATCTAGTATGTGCGCAAGTAAATTATCTATAGAATATGTCACTTTTTAAACTTTAAATCGAATTACAAATAAATAATCTAGTAACTTTTTTGATTGTATGTAGGTTTGGATAGGCTGTAAATAGATAGATTTTTCAAATAAAATTAAAAAAAATAAACCGGGAATGATGGGATAGAGTATAAAACTCGTGGTCCATTGGAACTAATAAATGGTAGTCACTATAAAATTAAATGCGCTTATATTTATATTATATTGTTTTGTGTCGATATGTTTTATTTATACAAAATTAATTTATTTTTAAATAAACTAATGCCTATATTATTTAGAATTAAACGTGGCAACAGCGTAATTACATTTAACATTTGGCTACAGTGTAAAAGTAAACTAAAGATTAATATGGCGTTTTTGTAATTTTAGGTTAATGTAAATTCAACACTAAAAGCGGCTCTAAATATTTAGTTGGGTACTAAATGGCTTAAACAGATTGTTGGAACAATCGTTAACATAGAAATAATTGGAAAATAAAATTATCTAGCGTTTGTGAAATCGGTCATAAGTTATGTTTACTTATACGTGGAAATATATTTAAACGGTAAAAATAATAAATAAATGTTTATTTATTCTTTTTAATGTATAATTTTAGGTCTACATTTTGATGGAAAATTATTTCCTATTTATGTTAATATTATGGTTATTATTATGGTTAATGTTATGGTTATTTATGCTTATTATGGTTAAAATTACCCCATAAAAATGGCAACAGACACTTTATTCTATTGAAAATAATAATAGGAACTTAGGTAATAAAATAATCAAGGAGAAATACATTTTAAGAACTTTATTAAATATTGTGTCGAAACAACATAAATTAAAGCACATTTCAGATAATGTTTATTACATTCTAGTATGATCTATCCAAACCTATATGCAGTTTAAGTCATCAAAAATAAGTTACTAGATTGTTTATTTGTAATTTGGTTTAAAGTTTGGAAAGTGACATTTTATAGATGATTTATCTGTGCACATATTAGATGACACAAAGAAAGACTACAGTTTATTAGAACTGTAAAAATACGAGGTACGAGGTGACAGCACTGTGTGAAACGTCATCATCTAGTAACCTTTTGTTGATGACGTGGATTACATATAGGTTTGGACGAAGTGTAGGTAATGATTATTAAGCAGATCAAGGCAAACACGAAATGTTGGTGAATGTTTTAGCACACACCAAAGCACACAGTCCACATGGCCAAGGAACTAGTTTCCGATCAATCATTGTTCAGCCTTCATCAAAACAGCCTTATTTAAAGAAGAATGTCTTCTTATAGCTGCAGTTTTGGATGATGATGGAAAGGTAAATAAGTAAGTGTGTTCATTTAACAAAGGATAAAGGTATGCCTTTTTCTTGATATATGAAAGAAGAAATTATGGGTGCTTGAAGTTTAGGTGTCATGTGAGTCGAGAAGAATTTAACAAAATCTATAGTTGAGGTAAGATGAGGAAAGTTTTTATACAGAATTTAGGATAAAGTCTGACTGTCTTGATAAACTCCTAGAAATGATCAAAAATTCCACAATCTGCTTAAAAACTAAACGATCAATCCGATATGAGTGATCTGTTTGTTACCTGCACAATCTAACCACGGAACTTATTTAATTGCACGAACTGCCTGCCAACTGGTGTGTGTCTTTACACTAAGTATTCTATGTATGTTGAATAGTTCGTGTCTATACTTGCAATTGCTTTGGTCTGTACACTACTTTATAGAATAGGAAAGTTGTGGAAAGTAATAGACATTCTGCAATACCTATAAAATTTTGTTAATTTTAAGTAATTTGTGTTAACTGAAAATATTCGTTTATATTGAGCAATTAAAACTGGTTAACTGGTAAAACTGTCTCTTTCTGCGACACAGCTATTATTTTTTATTTTAATCGATTTATGTACTTAGATTTAAATACATTCACTTTTGATTTTAAAATAAATATAGCGAAACTTAATAAGGGACAACTGTGGTGTAGAAAATATTGGTCGTTGTTAGGTGTCGGCTAAAAGGAGGGTTAACTAAGGTAAATGTTAAATATAATTTTACAAAAACCTTTATATTTTGAATTAAAACATGTATGTAGGTACTTAATACACATTGGGGAGTATTTATTTTTATCTGAATTATTTAGCCACATCTTTTTTGTAAAATATTGATTAAGGGTTACTTACTTTTATATTTTTAATTTTATTTAAATTTTTTACAATTGCCGACCATATGTAGATCAAAACTCTCCAACTCTAGCTAACTACCAAAGACTAGATATTTTGTTCTTTTCTGAGCGCTATTATGATGATTTTTCTTCTAATGTTAAAAGTTTTCACATGTAGAGTAATCCAATTTAAAATGTTTTTCCACAAGAAAGAGAACTAAAATTGAAGGGCTTATTGCAAGAACATGATAAGCCACAATAACAAAAGTATAGAATAATCAACATTGATGTTTAAAAGTTACGTATAAAATGTATTTTTGAAAATTTATAGGCTAAAAGTTAAAAGTATGTTAGTACTGTTCCCTTACTTTAAGTAAATTTAGTTATTATTACAAAACATAAAAAAACAATTTCTGATTTTGTGAAAACATATTATGCATAATAAAAAAAAAAAACATTGGCTTATCATGTTTTTGCAATAAGCCCTTCAATTTTTCCTAGAAAAGTAAAGTAAAAGTAAATCATTCAAATTAAAACATTAAAAACGTTCATTGTACAGAGGTAATTATTAAGCAAATATGAAATAAATTTATTAATTTTAATTGTCTGTGTCTACAGGGGGTTCGTGTCTAGAGGTTTTGTTATATAGTTTTAGTATGTAATAAGTTTGAGGAATGAGAAACTGTCCTTTAAAGATAGATGTTCATTGTTAAGAGGTGTCTGTTCTAGAGGTTCCACTGTATTTAGAATTTAAATATGAGTGTGAAATATGTTTAATATATTGTATACTGCTCCTGATATACAATTACAAGAAATGTTAAACAATGTGCCAATTGAAATTGTAAATGATTCAATAATACCGTATTTACTCGAATCTAATGCACACCCCAATTTTAAAAATGCTTGAAATAAAAAGAACCAATGTTTACTGGCGATTGTAATGTGCAGATGTAAAATAGGTGCAAAATTCGCTTATATAAAAATGAGTTAAAATTATGGACTTATGGGTATTAATAAAATATTAGGGTAGTTAGATAGTTAGTGAATATATATATATATATATATATATATATATATATATATATATGTGGGAACAATTACATACCTTATAAGACTATAGGTTTATGTTTTGATTTTTTACATACAACAATAAGTACCTTAATGTTTCATTTTTTTAAACTAAAATTCAGTAAACTGTTAGAAAAATACTGAGCTATAGATAATCAAATCTTAATCATTGTCAGTACTGCTGCTTCTATCATAGGAACCTTAGCAGAATTTTCAAGTTTGTATAATAAATCTAGTGTGCATTATATTTGAGTATTATGCGGTACATATAATGCCATTCAACTACTGAATATAATATTTTAATATCAGTTGATATAAATCTCATTACAGTAATTAAATTTGAATTATGTACATTGCTAAAAGATCATATACTTACTTAAAAATACATATGCTTATTTACATATTGCTAGTAAGTAAATAAATAATTTCTATTTAAAAGCTATAATTTTAGGAAGATAATAAGCTTACTTAATAGGCGAATTTTTAAATCTAACAAAATGTAGATAAATAGATAAAGTAAAAACAGTTTTTGATAAAGTTACTTATATTCTGCATTATATTACTGCATTTTCGCAAATTAAAGTTTGAATAAATTCAAATAAATATTGTGTGAAGCAGAAGGCTCGCCTATTGATGTGATGTAGGTATTACTGCATGGGCTAATCGCTGCAAACAGAGAGTGCCTACCATTTCATTAGTATTTTAATTTTTGTTACTTAACTGACACTGCTGTAACACATCACAGGCTATTTTTGTGCACTTGAAAATAGTTTGAATTTCGAAGCTGAATAACGAAAATATTATAATGCTATTAGGGACCTTAACGATAAGTAATATTGTCATTACTAGCAAAATAATAACAGTATTATTGAACATGATTGTAAGGTCAATAAAAATAACGAAATTAATTATGCTGATCTGTATAGCCCCATATCGAGCATCAGTATGATAATAATAAACAGGGTGTCAATTTTCTAGAAAACCTGGAAAAGTCGGAATTTTATTTTGACCTTAGAAATCAGGGAAAAGTCTAATCAGTGAACCTGTTCACCTAATGAGGTCATCCTACTTGCATATGACAAGATGACGAATTTGATATCAAGTCAAAAAAGTAAAAAATAAACTAGTAACTTTAAAATTTATGAACACTAGAAAATTAGTACGTAATTCTGAAGAAAACTATAACAATTATCCTAATAAAAAATAAAGACATTCGAAAAAACTCGAGGATAAAAAAATTACAAAAGCTTAATATTGTCATCTTACCTTCATTTTCCCTACTGCTGAAAAACCTGGAAAAGTCAGGGAGTTTAATAATTTTAAAATAATTGACACTCTGAATAGAATAATGATGGCCTAGTATTAGGCCGACAGTATTACTTATCGTGTAAGTTCCTATATAATTTAAAATATGTATATTTTTGTATTCTACCATGCCTAAATAAATTATATAGTGAAAAATCAAAAGAAATATGCAAGGAAATTTAGGCAAATGATCATTTGACTAAGCATACCAAAGAGCCAAAATAACTTAAAATGAATACGATTTTGTTATTCGCCAATATCATGTCAGTCTTTTGACAAATGCTGACAATAAATGGCTATTTGATCAGCCAAATAACAAAATGATTTTAAAACAAATACGATTTTGCTATTTGCCTAGGCATTTTACATTTGTCCAGCTGTAAGTTAGTCATTTGGAAAAAACCAATAATAAATAATTAATCTAAAAAATTTAAACAAAAAAGTTTATTATGTATCATAAATGTAAGCATCCATTTTGTCGGGACATAGTGGGTTGCATTGCAGTGCATTACTCTACAACCAATCGTTGTCACGCAACAGAGATCCTGACATTCAGTCATTTAAAATGCCCCCCAGCAATTGGTTGCGCTGAAATGCGACCTGCTGTACCCCGACATAATGAACGCTTACCGTAATATAACAAACACTCTCGATGCTCGAGCTAATATACTGCTGCTGCTGTAGAATAGTTGTGCCATTTTAACACATAAATTGCATGATGTAGTAGTAGTTTAAGATAGTGCTTTAAATTTATTTTCAAGAAACAATTTATGATTACCAATTTATCTGAAGTTAATGTGTTTATTTGCATTTCTTTTTAAGATTATCTATATGGAAAATGATTTATGACTACATTGTATGAAGTATAATGTATAAGTACCTAATCTAGAAATTATTTAAAATTTGGATTGGATGTTCTTAAGTAAAAGTTATAATATATGCAAATACTATGCCGTTTTATATGTGTAAGGAACTCGAGCATCCATGAATTTCAGTATCTGTAGAGTTTCTAGAATAAATCTCTTGTGGATATTGAAAGATGAGTGTATTGTTAGGACAATAATTAGTTTATTATTTTTTGAAGAAAAGTAAATTGAAAAGAATTGCCGATGTAAATCAAGTATCTTTTTAAATTCATTCAGTGAAAAGTGCTTTAGCTTGTATCTTAAAAATTTCAAAAAATTAAAGCAGATCATAATATTTGTCTACCTGGACATTACATTTGTATATCTGGATATTTTAAAATTTCAATAAAAATGATCAGAACAAAAAGTGAAATTAACGTAATAAATTTTTAGTCTTACATTTTATCTCAATATGTTTATTAAAGAGGTACAACTGAACTTTCTAAAACTGCTTTAATGGGTATGTATAAAAAGAACATTTTATTAATGCCCGTACTAATGGTTGTGGATTGATCTGAAATCGAAGATTCATTCTCAGATTAACATTAAACTCTCCTATACGAGGAGACGTTTTATGTCAATTATTTCAAATTATATAACATATATTCTATATTATAGTATGTAATTTCTTTTAATTAAAATATATAGAATTATTATTTAAAATGTATTTACAGTTATCAAATAACCTATTATTGAATTTAATATAATGCCGTTTTATTGTAAAGTTATAATTTGACTATTTTAATATTATTGTTCAATAATTAAAAACGTTTATTGAAGGAGATCATCATTTAAAGAAGCTGAAGATATATGAAAAGGAAATGATGATGCTAAAGTTGTAAATAACCAACTACAATACATGATGGATGATCGTAACGGTATGGGTTTTCAGGTAGGTTATATATTGGACGTATTACTGATGATACGTGTGAAGAAGAAATGGAGAAAAATATTATACAAGTTAACACAATGATCGATAATCTTTGTAATATGAACTTGAAAATTAGAACCGTCGAGTCGATCATATTTATCTAAAGGTAAAGTTATTTATTATGAAATGTTGTTCTGTATTGCTCAAAGTTATTAGTATTTGAAAGTCAATTTACTATTACTAATAAACGTTTATGTTCTCTTAAGCTGTTTAGTTGCTTTTCTGTATGTATGTTGTGCTAAATAGTCATTTTTAACCCTAGAATGCATATTGGGAGCCTTTTAGGCCCTCGGTGAAATAATTAATTTTATATAGCAATGTTAAAAAGTAATTTACATTAACAAAATTAAAGGGTTAATTCAAAAAGTTGATGATCGAAACTGTTATTGCTATTTTTAATATTTTTGTATGTAAAATGTATCAGTTTTTTTTCTTGTAATGTTTACTAATTTAAATGTGGTTTGTTTGTTGTTTCAACTTGATTGACCACGACACCATTCACCATCTTTACAACGTATCAACCGAACATGTACACATATCCAGGGCGAGCCGAATAAGATGTGGAATAGAAATGACCAACCAGCGAGTCCACAACCTGCTCAAGTAGACACACACCGCACCACTCGGTCACAGCTACTTTGGCTAGCCCTTAACTGGTGTCTCTTAATTATATACTACAATATCGATATTCAAACATATAAAATTTGGCTAGTTTTAAATAAAGTTCTTGCATGTGCAGATTGTTAATTAACTGTCAGGACAGGAGCGAGTAAGTAGCATTGCATAATTATTATAGTGCATTGGTCAAATGTTTGTTGGTTAGGGCGAGAGCAACGAAACACGTATTGCAGTGGCTAATCGGAAAGCCAACAAGCTACTTAAGTCGTAAGAGATTGTTCTATAACAGCAGTAGCTGAAGTAATAAATATAAAATTTTAGAACAATTTTCAAGACTGTCGGTTTGTCTTCTTTTTCTGGTAAATAAATGTTACTAGTTTTCTTTGACTTAACTATGGTCTTGTCTATAGCAATATTGTAAATTTGTTTAGCTACCTTAAAAATATCAAATATTGCATTCTCTTAATTGGTTATGGAAAGAAGGTGAGTTATTTGATTATCGCTATACTCAGATTACAAAGAAATTAATAACAAAATTCAATAATTTTCTAATTATTTAAATGCATGAAATGAAGATGAATGATTTTTTTAAAGGTTAGTGAAAAGTATAGGAATATGGTACATACTAAAATGGGTTTTTTATTTAATACTTTCTCTCCTATTTTTCCTAAAATTTTTATGACCGGATATTGCAATAATTTTCTACACTATTAATATATTGAAAATAAATGATCTTCCTTCTTATAAAATAGGTCTGGGACCTGTTTCTTCTTCAGTTTCAGCCTCCTCTAATATTTATATTACCACGCCATCTTTTCCTTGGTTGACCAATGCTTCTTTTGCCTATAGGTGATTTGTCTCTTGCATTGAAGCTCCAAAAATAAATGATACTCTTATAGTATTATATAGTTAGTTTAAACTTCTAGGTTTTATTAAGTGTAGTAGCTTCTTTCATATCTGGACTGATCTTTAGGTTTGTTCTAACAGGTAATCCATGATTAGTTTAAGATCTTTATCCAATAAAATTTTTTAATTTTAACGAGTACTAAAATTAAATATTAATTAAAAATTATAATTGGAAACTGTCAGGGAACTTTTATTGGAACAAACTTATTGTATTCTGATATATGTAGGTATGTATATGCAAGCGCACATGAGTATAAGCTTAAGATCATTAAAATGAATGTCCGTGAGTCAGTAAATAAGGTATATTAGTCCAGATATGAGAGAGTCTACTGTATATTACAATATGTTTAGTGTTGGAAGTTATAAGCTCAATTTTAAATAGTTCCATATTAAAAAATTTCCAATTTCCATATTAATGAATTTTACTCTATTAACATTAGAATTGTGAAGAGATTAATGTTAAAGTAATAAAAAAAATTCCAAACTAAAATTTTACACAAATAATATACACTACCGCTCACGGAAAGTATGGAAACTTACAATTTAATACAAAAGTTTCTAAATTTAATGGAATAAAAGTCAATCGTTTAATAATTTTTTTTATTACATTTCTAGATATTTTGTGTATTGAATAAGAATACAAAAATGTATGTAAAGTAAAATTAATTAACAAGTTTACATTAAATTTGTGTTTCATCAAAAAATCCTCCTTTGGTGTTGGTAACAGCTTGTTCTACTTTTGGCATTTTTTCAATGGATTTGGAGATTATTTTGTGGGAAATATAGTTCCTTTCAGTTTGTAAAATGTTCCACAGTTCATGTTTGGATGTCGAACATTTTGTCCTTATTCTTCTATTGAATTCGTCCCACAACAACTCAATAGAATTTAAATCGGGACTTTGAGATGGCCATGTCATTACTTGCGATATTTTGTCACATTCGGCTTGTAAAAGGTATTTTTAAACAGCAACAATGTGTGCTTTGGATCGTTATCGTGCATAAATTCAAAATTATTCCCAAGAAAACGTCTTTACGGTAAAGCGTGTTGCTATAATGTGCTTTTGAATGTTTCTTTCTTCATTATACCTTCTATTTCTGCTAAATTCCCCATTCCTGCTAACGAAAAACGACCTCACACTACAACAGAACCACCTCCATGTTTAATCGTGGGACTAATACACTCTCACAACAGTTTTTCTTTTTGAGAACGCCACATGAATATTTTCCAATGTTGTCCAAACACTTTAAATTTGGATTCGTTGCTCCATAGAGTATTTCCCCATTGTTATACTATCCAATTTTAATGCATTTTAGCTCACTGTAAGCGATTTTGTCTATTACTGTGTTGCAACAAAGGCTTTCATGTGGCACTAAGGCCATGTAAGTATGCTTCTATCGTACTCACAGAAATTTTTTTTTCATTATCCCGATTGATTTCGTTAGTTATTTCTGATGCCGTTAATCTTCTATTTCTTTTGCTAAGCAACTTAATTCTTTGATTATCCACTTATCGTCTGTTCACACCGCCGAGTTGTTACATGAACTATAGATTTTTTTTACAACTAATTTTTTATTAATGGCATTTTTATACACAAACCTAATCGCTGTTCTTGACGTGTTAAGCAAATAAAATGCACTCAAAGATGTCTACTGACAAACTGTTGGTGTAAAGATGTGCTATTTACAAATAAGACATCCATACTTCCGTAAGCGGTAGTGTATGTATATTCATTATTGCAACACAAAGTTGTATTATTATTTTATTTAAAACAAAACACAATCAGAATGTTTGGTATTTTTGAAAGGCTTCGAAAATAATTATCAATAAAAGTAGATTATTTATAATTTTTGTAAGTAATGTTAGTTTATTAGAAATTCACTCTAAGTAAAATAACAGCTCTATGCTTACAATATTTTTGTGAATTGTTTCAAATGTTATAAATAATTGATAAATTTGCTAAGGGTTGATAGATCTAATTATTTAGTATTGGATAGTCATTCCTACATTTAATTAAATGATAGTTAAATTGCTCGATTAAACCTACTTACCATTCTGTATCAAATCGATTATTACATCTGTATGAAATAAGTGGTTAATGATCAGGAAGTTGGATGATTTTTTTATAACTGTTCATTGGTGTAGAAAATTTTGGACATTTTAACTAGTAGTATGTTTTAAAAGTTGTAATTAGTTAACATTTAAACTGCCAGTCACATAGTTTTGTGAGGTGGCAGTTGAAGTGCTAATATAATCAAATGAGACTTTCGACTAAACTTTTAGAAATTTGCTATCAATGAGCACCAAAAACATTTGAATAATTTTTTTCTGTTTTTTCTGTAATTTTTTTCGTGCAGTTGAATGGATTGCAAGCATCTGCAATTCGTGCATGGATTTGCTGTCATGCTTTGTTTATTTGATCACTCAATGAAGATCCACTACAAGCATTACTTACAACCACAGTAAACGCATATGATAAACTACAGCTAGCAACAATGCAAATAATTTAGCTTGTATATGAAGTCTCTTAAACATTGATAAAACAGTACTATAGCAAACATATTTAGCATGTGTACACTTCGTCCAAACCTATATGCAATCCACGTCATCAATAAAAGGTTATTAGATGACGTTTCATGCAGTGTTATCACCTTGTACCTCATATTTTGACAGTTCTAATAAATTGTAGTCTTTCTTTATACCATCTAACATGTGCACAAGTAAATCATCTATAGAATATGTCACTTTCCAAACATTAAACCGAATTACAAATAAACAATCTAGTAGCTTTTTTTTGACGACATGAATTGCATATAGGTTTGGATAGGCTTGGCACTTTATTTATAAAAACATAAAATATGTCCTATGTTAATTGATCAAGTTGTATAGATAATTGAACAAATGGAAGTTTTCAACTGTAATTAACATTGCAAGAAGTCACAAAAAAAAAGAAATCTCGACTTTCTCACATTAATTCAAAAAATAATGAATACTCTAAAATAAATTTTCATAAAATAAGATTTAAAAAAAATATATCATGTCGAGAAATTCCAGTAATTCATCTTTATATACGTAATATCCATTTACAACATCAATGTCATTTATTGTATATATTTTGGATATACAAGTAGTTAATTCTAAAAGAACATTTAAATACATTTCTATTAATTTAAAATGTATTATATAATTTTCATTTGGTAAAAAGTAATCATACCAAAGTGAAACAATAATAATTATAAAATTAAAATGATAAGGAGTTAATCCTTATTAATCAATAAGATTGTACAAATACAACTTATAAATGAATACCTGACAATAATGTGCTTGTAAAAACAATACAAAATGATGTACTTATTTATATACTTGGTTATAATGTCAAAAAATCTCAACTCATTTACTCATATCGTTGACCCTTCTCAAACTGCCTTTGTTTATTACGCCTTGCTGATCTTTTTTGATTATCTTTTTCGCTTCCAGCCAATAGTCCTCGTTGTCTCATGGCTTGCAATTTAAAATTTTTTGCTTTCATGTTGCTTTTCTGATCGGGAGATTTCTTATTTCCACCTTCTGAGTACAAAACATTTATACGCCGACCATCCACAAAAGTATGATTTAACGATAATGCTTTCTGAAAAAAAATTAATAAAAATACACATAAATTTAATAACAGCTTAATAAATATTTCCATACCTCATACGAAGTTTGGTTGGTAAGTTCGACATATGCAAATCCTTTGCCCTTGTTTGTATTTTTATCGGTCGGTATTCTAATATCTCGAATGTCACCTGCTTTTTTGAAGTGTTCGGCCAACTGTTCAGTAGTAACAGTGTATGGAAGATTTCCTACAAATGCAACAAATCTGGTACTTTTAGAATTAGTGCCATTCTCATTTTTTAATGGTTTTGTCTTTTGTTCTATCGAGTTTTTATTAATGGCCACTGTACTTGTAGGAATTTGTTTTTCTTGCTTCATTTTTTTTTGGGGGAAAACTTCCTCAGAATCATCGGATTCTTCATCTTCATCTTCGCTATCTTCATCATCCTCTTCATCAGAGGCCTCTTCTTCATCATCATCAGAATCCTGTTCCTCTTCACCAGATTCGTCGTCATCTTCTTCTTCTTCTTCTTCCTCCTCCTCCTCTTCCCCCTCTTTAATAGAAATCTCTTCTTCATCTACCTCTTCAGAATCACTATCGAGATCATTTTCAATTTTTATTATTTGTTCAACCTTTCCCTGTTTAGAGTTTTTAGATCCTTTTTTTTCATTTTGTTTTTGAATTGGAGGCTTTAACAACTTATTTGTAATAGTTTCTCCCACTACATTACTTTTCATTTGTTTGTTTAAAATTGCTTTCTTGTCTGTCTTTTCTGATAACTCACCACTACTTTGCTTATCTGATAAAGTTCCTTGAAGGAATTTAATTTGTTTCAAACAAGTTTTACTCTTCTCTTGCTTATTTTGAAGGAAGTTCAACTTTTCTTCAACTGTTTTACGTGCTTCTAAGTCACCTTCTGCAACTTTCACTTTTAACTCTTTGAACAGAAGTCTTACTTCGACTCTTTTATTTTTAGCCCTTAAACGACGTTTTTCGTTTCTTTTCAATCTCTTCGCATTTTCATCAAACTTAGTAGGGGAAGTTGATTTAGCATCGCTTTGATCACCACTCAGCTTTCGTTTGCGACCATTTTTATTAAGAGAAACATTAGCCGATAAATTTAAATTTTTGGTTCCACCAAACATTTTCAATTTGGGAGACTTCTTATCAGACATTGTAGAATCCGGTTTAATATTTTTTTGTTTACTTGGTGTAATATCTACACCCTCCAAATTTTGTATAGCTTTTTTCTTAATAGAGGCAGGTTTTTGCTTTTGGGTAACATCAGGGGTGCTTTGAGGTGCCTGATCTTTCCACGAATTATTTAATTTCGGCTTTTTAGCAGAATTTGGAAGTTTATTTAATTTCTTAAGTCCAGTAAGAGGCATGATCCTGAAATAATCGTTACTTATTCAGTATTTGGAAAAATTTACCAAAAACAAGCATGCGTTCAATAAATGCAAAGAAAATAAGTAATTTTGTCGTTATAAAAAATACATAATAAATCATTAAAACGGAATCATATTTTAATATTACTTACAATATAATATAATTATATTATTACTTGAAATTGCACGTGGTATACCAATACACAATGTAAACGATAATGGTCGATTAACCGTAAGATTGAGGTTATATAAAATATGTAACAAAGTCAATTTCCTGTACTCAGGTGGTGGGAAATTCAATTTTATACTATACAAAGTAATTCATAAGTAGTAAGTACATATAATACTTATTGTGCATTATACCATATGTTATAATATATATATTATTTATAATATTATATTATTATTAAACAAGACGTTAAAAGTATTAGAAAATGCTAAATATAATAAATAATAGTTCTATTGGTTGAAAAATAATAAAGAGTGATTTGCTCGCTAGAGGCCGTAGGTGGCAAATGGTTCGTTTAAAAGCATTTTATATTGAAATTAGCGAGAGGTGTATTTTTAAAATGTTTTGTAACCAGAAACTGATAAGAAAGTTAGAAAACAACTGGAAGCTAGTCATACATGGCATTCTGTAGGCCGGAAGTTGAAGAAGACACAATGCAGCATATTTTGCCTATATGTAAATGAGCGATTACTCTCTGGCGTCACCAACAAAATCATTTTGCAAAGACTTTTCAAAGAGACTAGTCTTCTTTATTCCGTACCTATACCGCGATCGTGTGTTTACTTATTGTGTATTATTCAAGAATTTCAACTGATGAACTATAAAAAACGAGGGGAGGATCATTTTCAGCATGGGTTATGAGCAGGTCCTGATGTTTCACATTGTTGAAGGTATGTGCATGTAAATTTTTAAGACAACCTTTAAGTACTTACCTACCTAATTTACAATTTTGTTAACAAAAGTTTGACACTATATAGGTAATATTCCTACATAACGAAAAATTATAATTTACCTTTAAGAAGTCTGCAGATATACTATAATTTATCGGGACAACCAACAGACCAACTAGGTGCCTTATATTGTCTGTAGGCTTTGTCCGAAAAATATTGTTGTATTCTCAACTGTAATCCGTTGGGAGGTAAGATCCATCCGATCTTGATTACTCACATCATATTTTTAACCACACGTCTTCTTTCCTCGAAATACTTTTATGACTTCATAATGCTGTTAACGCAATTCCAGTTTGCTATTTATTTCTGTTAGAGGCTGAAGCATATTGAGATGGTGCACGTTCCTTCTAAAGTATAATAATAGCTGCTGATAAATCGGGTACTAGTGCACGTGGAGGTTTACTACCAATAAATTTGTAGATCTTATTATTTTTAGATGTAGGTACCTCCTTCATACAAAAGTCAACCAATGTTTTGACGTTTTGAAAACCAAACTTTAATTATTAGTTTTTCATTACCGATAAGACATCTTTTATTTATATAACCAGTTAATTGGATCACATTGGATAACATTTTTAAAAATCAATTGTTGCCCTCTTGGAGATAGCAATAATCATATCCATTTATTTATGATAACTTTGTACAAGGTGTTGAAACGACAACAAAAATGTTAATACCTTCTTTTCATATTTTTATTAGTTGTGACAGAAAAAATTCAATGCACCATTTCTGCTATAACTGTCTTTTGATCGTCTAGTATCTAGTGTTGTTTGTTTAACGAAACTCATTTTTTCAAAATACATTTTTTAACAGGTAGGTACTAAAAATAAAATTAAACAAAAATAATGTTGGTGGAACCTGTCGTTTCTGTAGAAAATATATTAGGTAGTTACTACATTTAGATCATCCTGAAGTTATAGGTATACCTACATCACTTAAAAATAATATTCAAATATAAATATCTACTCAGATTTATTTTTTGTAAATTTACATAGGAGTCATATACTTACAAGTGTTTAACGTAAATAAAATATCACCAATTTGTAACAGTACCTACATAATTTTTTAACATTAATAAATTTATAATGCTACCTAGATATATAATTTCAACAGTTACCTAATTATGGAAATAATTTATTCAACTATTCAATTTACAATATGAGTTGTATATGAGTATGTATATAGGTATATACATACACAATCTATGTAGGTATATAATTATGATATCTGTATAATTATAATATAAATTATAGGTATATTTAATATATCTAAATATCTACTAAATAATTTTTTGTAAATAATTACACTTGATATTTACTTTAAATATAGATCATTTGTTGATAATATGTATATTTAAAAAACTTCAACAGTTAATCTTGAATGTATGAAAAGTATTTAGTTAGGTACTTTACCTAAGTACCTAATATTTTTGAAAACAGGAAAATGATGAAATCATTTATTTTTTACACAAGTGCTATTAATGAAAACTAATTATATCATAATATAGTTTCAGCATCTAATTAATGTTCGACATTTGCTATAAATAAATATACCGCATTGTATGTTATATGATACCATGTTACACTACTCCACAAAATTGAGACTCTTTAAACACTCTAAATTTAGAAAACTGTTAAAAGTGTAAGCCAATATAATTAATCTAAATTGTTCGGTTACCTACCTACTATATTTATGTATGTATTGTTTTATTTAAACATTGATAAACCTTTGGGAAATTATTTATTTAATTAAAATAACCATAAACTGCTCTCTTTTTATATTTTTAATTAATTTCTATTAGTAAGAAGATCACTGTTCCAAATACGTGTAAGTATTTTATTCTTTGAAGCAATAATTTACTTTCTGTATATTGAATTAAATAGGTTTTGATAAATGCTCTGTTCCCATTTCCTTCTAAATTTTATTAAGTAAAGACGTTTTTATATAATATTTTCTGTTTATACATATTCATCTCGCTTCTATATATTTTCAAACTAATAGGTACCTATCTATACTTATTATTATTAAATTTTGTTTCAATGTATTTTTATTTTATTATTTCATATTTTTAATATTTTATTTTAAATAATGATTGGTTTTGATTATGTTAAGTATAGCTTATCCAAACCTATATGATGTTCACGTCATCAACAAAAAGTTACTAGATTGTTTATTTGTAATTCGGTTTAAAGTTTGGCAAGTGACATATTCTTTAGATGATTTACTTGCGCACGTATTAGATGGTATAAAGAAAGATTACAATTTATTAGAACTGTCAAAATGTGAGATACGAAGTGACAGCACCGTGTGAAACGTCATCATCTAGTAGCCTTGTATTGATGACATGAACTTTATATAGGTTTGGATAAGCTATACGTACTTTAAAATATTTAAATTAAATTTGATGATAAAAAAATAAAGGTAAATTAATTTTATAACATGTAAATTTTACAATAGAAAAAAAAAAGAACATAAGGGTGATGGATATGTGCGTCAAAAATGTTTATTATGTATGTAGATAACTACGTAAAGCTTAAATAAATATTGCAAAAAAATACGCCAAATTATACAAGAAAAATTGTATAAGAATAGTGAAGTTAAATATATAAGTAGATATACAAATATAATAAATTAATAACTATTTATAAACATTTTTTATGTCTAATACTATTTAGGCATTTTTATACTCTCTTTTAATTACATTTTTACACAAATAAATTACACCTAAATATTTACTAGGAATTAATAATTTATACCTTTTCTAACATTGGTAACTTGAGAACTTCTGGTATTTCAATGTCTTCTAAACAAATAACAGATGCATTAAATTGAAATCGAACTGGGAAATTAAATTTGATATCCATCAATAAAGTCTGAAATGCAAAAAGAGTTCATGTATCAATTAGCATTGTATCTTTACAAAAAATAATAGTGTTCTTGCCTTACCCCTTTCCATCCACAATTATTAGGTATTTATTCTTTTAATGTGTGGAGATGTGAACGCATTTTGGCTCTATGTATATATAAGTATGAGAGAGCCAAAAGGGGCAAAGCACCCGAGGAGAAAATGCTTCCACATCTTCATACATTAAAAGAATAAATAATATAGTGTTGTATTAAAATATAGTTTTTGAAACTTATTGGTTCGATAATAACTAAGTATAGGTATAGATTATCAAAATAGAGAATAAATTTTACCTGTTGGTCTTGCGACGTAGATCGTTGTTGAAGTTTCGCTTCCACTTCTCCAATAAATGAACTTGGAACTCTTTCTTCATAATCATCTATTGGGGTATATAAATTTAATATCTTGGAAATTTGACGTGACGTTAAAACACTACACATATCACATATACTATCTACATTTTCTTGTGCTTTCCGAGCTTGTAAGAGGTGTGCTGCTTGAATAATTGGTTGCAATGTGGCTTTAATTCCTTGTTCCTACGAGATTTAATAGAAATGTAGATAATTAATACGAAAAACTATCAATACTTACATCCAACTGTTTTTCACGAGTCCACATCTCAAAATATGACAGATTATGTCTAATTTGAATACCTTTAGACCAATGACATAACTCTTTACGTAAGAGCAAATTATTAAGACTAGATGCACAAATAAAGTAAAATACTTGTTTAAATATTTGCGACGTTACGTCCGGATCGATACCATAAAATGTTAATATCTGAAAAATTAATGTACCGAAATGATGTATAGGTAGGTAAACTTATATATCCATGCAGGTACTACCTTATAATGAGTCGTCAGTTCCTGCAATAGGGCATCGATGGGCTTTTGTTTAGTACCTGGACTGTCTAAATCACGTAAGCTACTTGTCCGGCCTCTAAAACCGCTCAATTTATTTCCACTAATTCCTGGAACTTCTTCATGTTCCAAAATTGCAGGTACAATCAGAGGTTGCACTTTTTCTGATATACAACGAATAATACCTGTACATGTACAAAGAATGATTAGTTTTGTGGACGGTAATAAGCTGTATCTATCATGTTTTTTTCGATGCAAATATTATTAATCTTAAAAATGTGGAGGAGTTCTTCAAAAAATCACTGCACTTTTGATATCATTCTAATAAATAGAAGTAGAATGGGTCGATAAGAATTTAACAACGAAAGAGATTTACATCTAGGAGAAGTACCTTCAAGAATTCTATAAAAATCTGTAAATGCATACCTTGAAAAACCCAAACAGCAATATCAGATAATAGTTGTCTGTATTCTGATAAATCAAAATTTCGTAGGCTTTGTTCGTTTTGTTTTGACGTATTCTTCTGTTGGAATGTTTTGTCTCCACTATATTGCTTCATAGAATTAATTAACCTGCACAATTTGATCACATTAAATATATTATGAAAATAATTATACATACAGATTAGGAAAACTAATTTCGGAATATATAGGCTTCACAATGGATTCAAGCGACTGGTCTAACAAAACAGTTGGCCAGTTGAAAACATAACAGATGTACCGTAAAGATGTAACCGTATTATATTACCATTACTTACCGTAAAGTATTTGAAAGCCACAAAACCATCGATTCTAAATCTTCGTGCCTTTTCTTTATTACCTTCTTCACAGAATTTATGAATGAAGACAATAATCTTTGAACTTTATCTTCATCGTTAATAAAGTCAGTATGTCGAATGCACATGAATATTATGTAAGCTGGTAAACCCGGTAGCAGAGCAACAGCCGTTCTTGGCTTAAGTTCTAAAAATATGTTTAAATTGGATAACTTTGTAAGAAACAATAAAAAAATATAAAAGAAAATAATTGTTTGATTACACTGTAAATTTTGTATATTATCTATTCCTATAGGTACCGTGAAATTTACTCTGATTTCTAAAATAAACTTAATTCTAATGGAAAATTATCGCGAAACACGTAAAATATATGAAATACAAGATGTAGTAATATTGACGAGATCAAAAGGTAGACACTGAACAAATAATATTTAAAGAATTAGAGATAACGGATTAGTGAAAAAAGTTCGGGCGAAATTTCAGAAACGAGACAACTCTCAGGACGGTCACACAAACATTACTACCAAAGCTGAATGCTAACATCACAAGATGATGAGGGTCCATAAAAAAAAGAAACGACGAATAAACACGGCTAAGGCCTAACGTAAGAAGTAGAGGAGAGAAAATTGAATTGTAATTATAACGCTTACCAATAACTAATTGCTTCATTATTATATCCTCCTCGTCGTTTTTAAATGAGAACATTGCGAGAAAATCTTTTTCCTTTTTTCTAATAGCAGGAATTGTTCGATGATGTACAGTAATATTATCATCCACATTTCCATCGTTTTTGATTGCAGCTTCTGTAAGTGTATCTTCAAAGTTTAAACCGTTTTCTTTAAGTTTTTTTGTTAATATTTTAATTTGCTTCTTAAGTTTTCGAATGGTTTCATTTATAGTATCATTTTTATCGTGCAAATCTAAATTTTCTTTCGTTAATCTGGTAATTTCATGTTGCATAAGGGCCTCGGTTTGTGATTGAGGAGTTGAGGATAAATTTACCGCTAACAACCGTTGTTGTCGTTCATTATCTTCGCGCAATTTTTCAATTTCCAATTTAAATTCTTTTTCGTACGTTTTGTATTTGGCCTTTTCATCTTGTAATTCAAGCTCTAATTGTTTATTAATGGTTTTCTGCGTTTCGTACGCTAAAGCTAACTCACCATCTTCGTTTATATATTCACCTAGAACGCAACCGTTTAACATAAATACAGAAATAATTTTAATTTACTAACCAGTTTTTGATCGACAATTAACGATAAATTTCATATTATTCGTTTGGTTAGCTAATACACCTTTCAATTGCATAATTTCGTCGTTTCTTCTTTCTAATTCAGATTGGAGATTTTGTAGTTGCGAAGATAATTGCTTTTGTCCATTTCCATCTTCGACGCTATCGCTTAATTCGAATAATTGCGTTTTCAGTTTCGAATTTGCAACTTCAAGTTGAGCGATTCGAATTGCATCCTGTGCCGCATTTTCTGCTTTTTCCGATTTCGGTGACAATTCTAATTCATCTAAACGTTTTTGAAGACGAGCCTTTTCCCTTTCAGTGTCCGCGAGCTTATGTTGTAATTGTAAAATTAACCCTACATCCTGTTTTGGTTCGATTGCTGTTTTTTTGTCTATGCTATTATTTTCAGTTGCACCTTTAACAAACAATTATGTAGATATATCATTTGTAAAAAACTTGAAGTCTCTTTGTGTTATAAAACCGGTCTAAGTCACTTACGTCACAGTCTGGCTGACGAACCCTGCTGCATATTAAAAGGGCAGGCGCCCCAATTTTCCTTAATGACATAATAACTTGTCATATATTTCATTGGTGTAAAAGTCAAGCATAGCTACTGTGAAAGCTCCAATCAGAACATTTTAGATCAGAATTTTTTAATAGTATTTCGAGCATGTATGTACATATTTTTATTTTTATTGAAGCTATTTTTTTAATAATTTTGCGTGCTCTTTAATATGACACTATTTGTTTTTCTTAAAATTCGTTTATTCTAGGCTAATATAAAGTAAAAAATTAGAATTTTACTGATAATTACAAAAATTGACCTTTCAGGTTGCATTTGAAAACAACTGAACCGATTTGGCTCGAATACTATTTTGATTAGAATAAAGATTGACTTTTGTAATTATCGTTAAAATTCTGATTTTTTATTTCAAATTAGCTCAGAATAAACGAATTTTAAGAAAAACAAAGTTTCATATTAAAGAGCACGTAAAATTATTTAAAAAATAACTTCAATAAAAATAAAAATATGCACATAGGTATTATACGCCGTGCACAAAATATGTAACTCGAAATACGATTAAAAGTTTTTAAACGCTAGCGCTTTAAAATAAACATTCCGATTGGAGCTTTCACGGTCGGTTTGATTTTTGCACCAATGAAATATATTATAAGTTATTATGTGATTAAGTAAAATTAGGGCGCCTGCCCTTTTAATATACAGCAGGGCTCATCGGCCAGACTGAGACGTCATTTTCTCAGGACAAAAATCTTAAGGTTTTGATATTACTAACTCCCCAACTATTATAAATCAAATTATTAAAATAAAAATAGTTACTGTGAATGTCGGTAATTTGTCTTCTGTTGATAATAAAAAACGAATGACGACATACACACGGAAGGTTTGTTGAATGTTAGAAATTTAACACGAATGAAATAATTTTTACAACAATCATCAGTGTATGACGACAATCATACATTACGTTGGTGAATGTCGACATTCTAATATTGCCGTTGTGTATGTTAGAAATAACTTATACGCAACATATTACGTACGTGTCGCGCTATAACAAATGAACTGCATAGTTAATAGTCCAGGGTTCTTATCGTTAGTGAAAAACAATACCGAATTCTGCACTTTGTGATACAAGCATAAAATTTTAGGAGTATATTCTGTATATCTAGCTTTTTGTTTTAAAATTTCCGACATTCACCAAACCTCCTGTGTGTATGTCGATAATCGTTGTTCATTGTTTTGTATGTGTTGTTCGGTTTGTGTACCGATTGTTTTTTCTATTGTTTTTTGAGCTTTTTATGTTTATGTTTTCTTATTTTAATATAAATATTAATTAATTTTTGTCCTGTAAATGGATTTGTTTTGTTGGGCAAATAAAGCTATTATTATTATTACTATTATCATTACATCGGCGGCTTCGTTATCCACGTAACATTGCAGTAATAAATAACGAGAGATTAGTGTTTATCTACTTACCTACAAACATTCTATAGAACATTTCCTTAAGCTTCAAATAGTCAAAACACGCACTAATTTTATTAAATTTGACGATAAGCACGAAGAAAACTGATAAAGTGGCTGTTAAGCAAGCTATTCGAATGTTAAGTAACATTTTAACACTAAATTAGCTTATATACCTACCTTCGGTCCAATCGATATTTTCAAGTTTTTTCTGGGCAGTTGAACTTGTCGATCTTATAGAACCATAACCGAGATCTGTGTTTAAATCTGTGGTTGAAAGAGAACTTTCATCAATCATAGATATACTGCTAACATCGCTGACATTCCTCGTATGAGAATTCTGTTTATACTGATGACTATCGATTTGTTTCTGTAAAGTTTCACAATGTAGCTCTAGGCAATTATATTCTTGTAAAAGTTTCTGATAAGCTTGCCGATCATTATCGTGTTCGTTCAATAAAAGATTTTCTCTTCTTCTATTCGAACTTTGAGATTTTCTTCGGCTCCTTTTTGATTCATAAGAGCGATTTCGTTCATGTTATCTATTTCTTTACGCAGTTTAGTTGTTTCTTGTGTCCATAAAGCTTGATTCATTTCAGCTTCCGATCTGTATTTTTCCTGTTCATTTATTAAATCCATTTTTTCGTCTCTTTCGATTTTTACGTCTTCTTCTAATTTATCGATTAATTTATTTTTTTCTATAAGAAGGTTGTTGAGATTCTTTATTTCTATTTCCAAAGCTTTAAATGTTGTCAATTTGTTACTGAAAATTTAAATGTTATTTAAATATTAAAAATACCTATACTAAATATATTGCCTATGCAATATTAAATAAAAAGTGATAAATAACAAAAATATCATACGTGATCTAGCTGATCGATAATTGGAAGAATGTGGGTGTGGCAGTGATACCGTAACAGTCTGAATAATAATTATTTTGAAACGTGATTTAAAAACATTATTAGATACAAAAATGTTCTGTGAATAATACTTATGGATACATATTAAAAATATTGTTCTTACCGTAATTCGATAACTTCATTCTGATAAGTTTTTAATCCATTATTATTCTTATTAATCTCTTCAATTCTTTGTTGCAAACTAATAATTTTATTCTCTAACCCTTTATTAAGTTTTTTAACATGTTCAATAGAGCGCGCTTCGATTTTGAGTTTTTTATATCTTCTTCTAGCCAAAAATCTCCTAATAGCCGACTGACAAATAATAACTTGATGTAATTGTTTTCGATAATGTTTTCTGGCCAACCATCCTCGTACATATTTTTGAATAATTATAGCCTAAACAGATAACGGGGTTTAATTTATTGCAATTTAACGTAAAATCAAAGAACATACCTTTGCATTATATTTCATTTCTATAAATCTTCTTCTTGCTAAATAACCTTTCGAATAGCGTTGTAGTGATTTTATGATCTTTCTTAAATTATTGTACTGCGTCCTCTTCACCCATCCTCTTACATATCTTTGAATAGCGATTGCGGCTTTATTTCTACGTAGATTTTCGGCAAGCCTAAAATGCCACGTGCAAATTCGAATCTATACAAATTGATAGTATTAATATTCACCTTCTAGCCAAATAGCCCCTGCTGTATCTTTGAATGTTATAAACCGATCTTTTAATTTTTATATATTTTTTCCTATATATAAATGCGCGAATTGTACTTTGCATTATAATACAACACTGCTTAAGCTTTTCAGCTCTGAGTTTCTCTAAATATGCAACTTGGCCTGCTCGAAAGAAAATTTTGGATTTACCAAACTGGTACATATCCGGAATTTTTATATACTGTTTTAAAATTTTTTCGCATGTAAGTTTCATATCGTTTCTGTTAATATCTGTAAATTTACACAATACTCGATAACGGTAAAAGAAATCGACGTAAGCCCAACGACTCGGAAAGCCTGCCGCCGATATTCGTATGGTTTCCAAAACGCCACACGCTCTTAATTGCTGGACAGCTCGCTGAGGATTGTATTCAAATGCCTTTTTGGAATCGTTCGGTTTAATGCAACGTACGTAATGAGGTGTAGTCTTATTTAAAGTGTTCATCAACAAGTTTAAAGAATCCCGAAATTGAGAACCGACGGTCTTTTTATGTGTTTTTTGACTATTTACTATTGGTTTTGCAGAAACGATTTTTAATTTAGGTCCGGGTACTGATAACTTTTGAAGGTCTTCACAGAACAGTCTACGTATAAAATCATTTTTGCTGTACTTTATTACTGTTATCTGTTCTTCCATTACGGTGTCCCTGTTTTTTTCCAAGAAGCCATTGCTTTCGTATTGTACCTTGTCTGCAAAATGATTTATAACAAATGCCGTGGTTCCGAAACGCGCTTTATTAAAATGTTTGTACTGTATACATTTTAGATATAATTTTTCTGTCCATGTACCATCGCTTCCTTTAGGCATCTGTAGATATATAGGGTTAAATTAATATTACTTATTCGTGTACCGTAAGGTTTACAATAACAAAATAGGCCCCATTCGGTATATCGTATCTATTGGTTTTCGACCTAACCAATTATATAATATTCTATATTAATAACGAATACCTACCCAATTTATGAGTGTTATTAGTTATTGCCAATTGGATAGGTAACCATACGTAATATTGATTTTGATTAATAAAGTACGCAACGTGGATTTCGTAGCAATTATTTTCGTCCAGATTTTATCGAGTTATTTATTATTTCGCGCCGGAGATGCTAGCATTTGTCGTGAAATGCGTTGTATAGTTCCTTTGACGTCTATAATACCTATGGTAAAAGTTTTACTAAATTAATATAAACGATATCACTCACTATTCATTACAAAATGAACAATTAAAAACTTTAATCCTAGTTTAATCCCTGAAAAGAAAATTCAATGGTAAGTAGATGCCGGAACTGAAAAATATGTTTTAAAAACTTAGACGCTGCATCAGAGTATGTCATATGTCCAAATAGTATTAAAGTACTATAAAAGCAATAATGGGCAATAAGATAAGCCGAGATTTGCCAGGTTTAAAATAGGTAGGTAAGCACTTATCTAAAATTTAGAGGTATAAGCAACCTGCACATTTGGGTGTGTACAATGTCAGCTATTAATTCAAGTTTCATATAAATTAAAGCCGATGACAAAATTCCATAATTGCCGTTAGTTTTTTTCATTAAATCTTATTAAAAGTATCAACATAAAATACATTAGGTATAGTAGCCGTCCCGGCAAAACCCAATATGAAGATTAAAGATCGGCAGGTAGTTAAGTAATTATTGAACAGGTGTTAAAAAAATTTCAATAAGCGTTGGTGTAACTTTCTCTGTCTGTAAATTTCTGAATTTCTGTATCTCTGAATTTCAGAGACTAACTTTAAACCCACCTCAAAAGCACAATGATTTTAGTTAATTCTTAACTGCAGTCTTGCGATATTTCTTGTAAATAAGTAAGTGTTTATTAAGAATCGAATTTGTAATAAACCTGTTTTCCTGACGTTCATGTTTTTATAATTAATGTCTTATATTTAAATGATCCTAAGTACGACCCATCATGTTTGTTGTGTTTACAAAGTTTAAATGTTATTAGTAATTTGCTGAAGTGCGACAAAGTTAAATAATCTACAAACACCTATTGTTCAATAATCTGCTACCTGCCCGTTCTTTGGTCGAATGTTGAGTTTTGCCAGGGCAGGGACTATACGTAGTTTAAGGTACAAATGAGGTAGAAATAAACAAAACGGATAAGTTCAAAATGCAGTAGGTATTTACTTAATAGATAATATCCACTGAACATAAATTAAATATGTATAGGTACATTTAAAAAGTAAAAATTTAACAGAGAAAATTCGAGAAACCGCGAATAATATGTTATTTTATCTTTCTTTCAACCACATTAAATTGAATTGAAGGTGTTACTTAACCATTCTTATTTATTTGTTAAATCACAAAACAGTTTTTTTTTAACCTTTACTAATCGTTTCCATTTTTATCCAAAATTTTATCTAATTTTGCGGGCGACCTTTGGGTTACCAACAAAATTAAAGCGAATCCGTGTTTATATAGCTAGATAATGGAGCGCATTCGGCCGGGCTCATCGCTGAAACAGCGGAAAGTATGCGCTACTTTATCTGACCACGGCTGAAGGACCTTAAGCTATTATGATAAACACGTGGCACAACTGATATTATACTATTCGTCAACTATAAAAATAAAATAAGAAAACGCAAATAAACAGTCTTTCAATTGAACCGCTGTTTTAGCACTAAGACAACGCTTTTCCGTCTGAATGCGTCCAATAATTATGTACATTGACAATGGGTAAAAACGTCAATAAAATTTGTGACGATGCGATGTGAATTTGATGCTATAGAGTCATTTTTAAATAGGTACTTATAAATAATTAAGGAGACATACGGCCTACTATTTTATAGAAATATCAATTTTTATATCAGTTTTCTCGAGACTATTCTGCTCTTGAACATTTTTTTTTAATTGTCTTTAGGGCAAATTTGTTTGAAATACATATTATATTTAAAAGCTAAAGAAATCTGTTATTTTGGTTTATAACCTTATACATAAGTGGTGAAAAATATTAGGTACCTAGGTAATTATTAATTTCCGTGAGTTAAGATGTTCCTTAAAGATATTAACACAATTTACTCAAATTGATAATAATTCGAATTAACAATTAAATAGGTACCTAATTGGAGAATGCGAATAATAACGAAATAGTCGATTTGAAAAATTTCGAGCGTCTGATGTGAAAAATACCGTATGTTTAATAGATATTTTTGTGGTAAATTATATGTTCTATAAATCAATGTATGTAGGTAATTAAATTTTTAAGTTGGTTTTCGAGTCGAAAACGTCAGAGAACATATTTTTGATTAGGTAGGTACATATTTCCTAAATAGGTATTTTTTTAATTATGCCGAAAAGAGCAATTTGTGAAAAGAACAGTATTGAACAGAGTACCTACTTATTGAATAAACTTGAAAATTATAGCTGTTTAAAGCGCACTCTGTTTTCTGCTATACAACATTTAATACGACGCACATATCCATGATATTAAAGCACAAATTATTATAGCAGTATGTTTTTTTTAGTGCTTTAGTACTAATGATAGCTTTGAAATAACTGTTTTAGCATATAAGTACCTATGTATGGTTATTAGCGGTATTTTTTTCTATTTTACATGCAATTTAGAAATTCTTAGGTGTATTTCCAAAAAATATTTATAAAAAATTATATACCTCGTCTAGAATTATTTAAATTTAGATAACATTTTTCCTTATTGTCATAGAGGTTTGTTGGTTATTATTAATTTAGATGAAGATATAATTGGTTAAGTTAAAAAAAATGGGGTCTACCTTGTAGATTGGACAATATTACTGTTTTAATATCAACTACTTATTAAGTATGTATACCTAAAATGTAAATATCAGATAAACATACTTTACATTCTTCATCTAGTAGACTGAGTATTCCCAATTTGGCTTCGATTAGATCTATACATGGTTGATTATCATAAAAATCTATCATTTTCCATTCAATTTCTTCCCTAATATATTCCTCTTGCTCCAATTTAAAAACGTGCAGATTGAACTGTTGTTGAAGCTTTTCATTTGCATAATTAATACAAAACTGCTCGAATGAATTAATTTCGAATGTTTCAAATCCATATATGTCAAGTACTCCGATGAATTTATGCCTAGGAATATCAGTCTCTAGAGACTTATTAATTATGACTACGATCCAATTGAAAAGCTCTGCGTAGATATGTTTAGCTAACGCATCTCTGGACATAGCTGCCTGTTCCGTGGACATTGGTTTTAAAATTACGTCTCTCATCGAAACAATTTTTTTCGTACACAGCCACTGTCTCATCTGTTCTTTATCTATTGAAAGCAGTTCTGCCATTATTTCCAAACTTTTATCGTTCTCCTGAAAATGTTAGTTTTAAACAGAAAAACTTTAATTAGTATGAAGATGTATTAAACTAGACCTATTGGGTCTATTGGCAAGTGAAAATAATAAGAATTACAAATTTTAATCAAATTTAATAATATCTACAGGCATCACTTACAGTTATTTTGCTCAGTGTATCGATATCTACTAAATAATTTTAAGCAATAATCAACAGAAATGAATTCATTTGGAATATGCTGTTTATCTTGAAAGTCATTATTGTCTTATACAATCGAAATACACGATGTTTTAAACTATATTTTTAGTTAAAATACAAGTCATAAGTTCAAGCATGTATTAATAATCGCCAAGGAAATAATTTTGTACATTTTGAAAATTGTACATACAAAAGTGAAGCAGCTAGAAAACTATTTATATTTCATAACGTGTAAAATCAACGGCTTCTTTTGAACTTTCCAGTATAACCTTTTTATAGTAAACATTTTAACCATCTTGTACTCGTATATACGAATTTAAAAAAAATACAAAAGATATAAACGCGATAACAACATTTATATTGTTTTCTTTTAAACTTTTAAAAAGAAAATTAGTATTAAATACAACTGAAAATACTGTAGAATTTATTGCGTTAATCCTACGCTCGTCAGTCAGACACCCCTCGTGATCCGACGTAAATACCTCGATCGGGAAGAGAAGTGCAAAAAATAGACATATTTAAACCCTTTTTAAAATTTTAAAAATTACTACAATACGTATTAACTTTTCTTAATACATAAACATATTGAGCTTTATTTGTAATCTTATTTTGCATAAACTTTTAGTTTTTACCTAGTAAACAACCCTTAATTATGTGTACCTATATTTCCATTATATTTCTATCCAAAATATTGAATTTACAAAAGTGTACTCGATTTATATTTTTTATATCGAATATCAAGTTTGTTACCTTTGAGAAGTTAAATACTCACATGTACGTCACTTCCTTCTTGATCCTGTTCATTTTCAGAAGTTATGATGGCTTCGAAAAATTTAATATTTCCTAAATGAAGTATAGCGGCAATTATTTGAAACAATTTGTTTTGTTCCGATTGCGAAAATCCGAGTAACGTCAAAGCGTGAACCGTGTCTTCAAAAGAATTTAAATCACTAACGCCATCAATTCGTGGGCTATTACCTTGATTTAAATAGTGAAAATATGTTTGTTCCTCTAAAAATTATTTTTAAGTTTAATAAAGGCGATGTAACGGAATTTCAATAAATAAAAACCTACCAAGTTGTAAATGTGGTAGTTTTTGTCGAGCAGCGCATAACTGATAAAATATATGATAATTTCTTTCATCGGGAGCTTGGAAAACTACTCGCGATTTTTCCAAAAGATAAGTTCTCATAGAAGCCCCAATTATATGATACTGTTTATTGAACTGAAGCTCTATAAACTTGCCAAATCTCGAACTATTATCATTTCTAGTGGTTTTGGCATTTCCAATTGCCTAAAGTTTTTAAGTGTGAAGTACGTAAAAGTGATTTCGATTTAAATAAAACAATACCTCCATAATAGGACTGCTAGCCAATATTTTTTTTTCAATTTGAGTCTCCGTCGAACTTCCTCCTACAGTTGCAAAGTATCTCATAGCATATTTAGCGGATACTGTTTTACCTGCACCACTTTCTCCAGATACAATTATACTTTGGTCTCTCTGTTCTCGTTCTAATTTTGTATACGCTTCTTCAGGCTACCGCAAAAACGTGTGGATCCAAATCTCCCATCGCTTGACCTCTATATGTTCGTATTGTATCAGTATCTAATGAAAACGAATAAGAGGTCGGTAAAATAAATATATGAATGAACAATTGGCATCTAAACGTTATTCACGATAGGTTCTAATGCACGTCATCCATAAAAAGTTATTAAATTGTATATTTGTAATATTCGGTTTAAAGTATTGTACATGGTACCGATGATTCTACCAATGATTTTTCTGCACACATATGACTGACACACTTTTCTGACATATGACAAATAAAGACTACAATCTATTGGTAGTATTGTAGAAATACAAGGGTTTATTGATGACGAGGTTGAAACCTACCGTGAATATACGCGAATAGTACCTATACCTCTAATATTTTTTAGACATTTAAAAATGGAATACGTTGTTGAACCTAACAATAAATAACAACAAAATCTATCAGTTATTGATATATAATGAAAAGCATACGACGTTACGAACAATTCCTACGTCAATTTGTTTTGAAATTTTTATTTCTGTCGATCGTCCTTTAAATATTAAATTGTTACCAAGACTAACAATTTTCACAATAATTTTGTTTTATATTATATATTCTTTTTTTGTACGGGTATCTTAATACAATTACGCAATTTGTACTTTATACATAATTTTGCCTCGTCTCCTAGGTTTAAAGCCGATCTTTTCATCTTCCATTTAATTTAATTGACACATATTTACCATAGAAACGTTTGTTCAGACAATTGTTTCCGTGGTAAAAGTTTGTCAAGTAAATTTATTGGGAGGTGAAAAAACCGACCCTTAGTCTTCATACAATTTTAAAATGTACCCAAATATACAGGGTAATTTGGAGGCAAAGTAAAATATTTGGAAAATGCGTTTAAAAGATCAAAATAAACAAATAAATGAAAAACATAAGTCTAATTCTCATTGTCAGCCGTTACGGAGATATTTAATTGTTATTAATAAACGTTTTCACCCCAAGTCAGCTATGGACAATACTATCGCAATATTTTCGTATTGTAAATATGTATCAATTTTTTTTACGAGTACTAAAGTGTGAACGCTAATAGTATGTACCGTCAAGTTAAGTTCATATGCTTTGTCCCGCGAGCTGTGATCGCTGGCCAACGAGCGACAAGAGAGGAACAAGAGAGATGAAGGGTAGCAGTTGTTTTTGAATTGTAAAAAGGGACACATCAGATAATAAATAACAACGGACAGTAATCTTTTTTTGAGCCTTTTACGATAAAACTAATACAGGCGACGGGACAAAATATATGAACTTGACTGTACATATGTAGTTATTAAATATCGGAGTCGTTGCATACAAACAGAAGGTTTTTCTAATCGACCTTAATATTGTAATCGTTTTCTTCGGCGTAAGCTTTGCCGAGATTGGTTCACAGGCTTGGTCGCCTAGCTCACTGAACCTCAATTCCACTGATTGCTATTTTTAGGGGTGGCTAAAATATTTATACAATAAAAATGCAAACGAGAGAGGCATCATTTAATCGTATTTCGGATTTGGCACTTGCTTACTTATAATAGAAAATTGTTAACTTTGACATGTATTAAAAATGCATTGACGTGAAGGATGGTATTTTTAAAAATCATAATTAAAATATTTTATTAACTACCTACCTACTTATTGTTATTAAATTTATTATAATCTTATAAATTATTTAATATCTACTAAAATATTCAGAAATTTATTTTTTCTTTTTGCAATTTATTTTTCTATAACTTCTACAAGTTCATATATTTTTTTTAATGTAGAAAATATCTTTTCAGATGCCTACGATGCATGTGGATATGCAGCGAGTTCGTTTCGATTGCTGATACACCTGCACACTACGACCTGTTCGAAATCTTATCGTACATTTGAGAACGCCGATCGGTCAGTTCAAATAATATACTATTTGGTGATTAATTTAGTGTGTTGTGCCGCGTCGCGTTAATTGTGAACTTTGTTTTTTGTAAAAACTTGCCTTTTTGGTGGCGAAAGAAAATAAATGGAAAACTACCTATGGGTGTTCCAGAAACCTCTACATATGTACAGAGAAAAGGTCAGTGATATATTTGTTTATAATTTTGAGATTTTGCACTAGGTATTTCATAGATATTTCATAGTCACGTAAATATCTAAGCAATATTTTTATGATTGTGTAATTTCGGTTTCGTATTAACAATGTGAATTTGATACTAACAACTTTTAATAAATAAGAGTAATTTTAAGAGTAACCTTACCCGATTAATGTGCAAGGTTTGATTATTTTTGATACTTAGATACTCCTAAAAAAGCGTATGAAAACGTATTTACAGAAATCGTGATTAGACGCCAGCTAATACTTGCCAAAAGTGTTGCACATTTACAGTAGCAGAATGTTTCCTAACCTATATAACTTAAATAATATTGGTGAAGGTTAATTTCTATCAAATAAATGTAATGTAGATAATTTATTGTTTAGTTCACAAATACAAAATGTCGAACAAGTTGTAGAACATAAAAATTTCAAATTTATTTCTAATGATTGAGTAGCTATATCTACAATAAAAATTTAGGTAATTAATTATTATGAAGATACTATAGTGTTTTTACGCCATTTGAAAATTTTATTATTCATCGATTAAAACGTTCAGTTTCTGATAGAATATGTGCCTTAAAAAATATAATTTTAGATTCATATAATTAAATTTCAGAATGCAATATCGCTTAATTTTTGTACAGTAAAGGAAAGAGATCTTCATTAAAGCCCTTTATAAAATGTAATGTTACGATATTAAATTATAAAGTGATTTATTTGTTTCCATTTTAAAGCTTTGACTCGAATTTTGCTACAAAAATTGTTTTATAAAGACATTTAAAAATTATTTAAGTAGTAGATACACTTTGTATATATAAGCAGTTTATGATAAAACAAAATTAATTTCCGATTTTCATTTGGCAGTTGCACTTTCACGTCTCCAATTTAACACACTACGTAGTTTAAAATGTTTTCATCAAATATAAATTTTATTAAATAGTAGAAAGGCATATTTTCTATTTAAACTTTAACTTAACTTTTTTATAAAACATAGTAAAATAAAATAAAATAGTAAAAACCTTCCTTTTCATTTAACCAAAGTAACTTCCAAATTTTTTTGACATTTTCGTTAAAATGAAAAAGAGGTTGCCTAATTTGAGATAGACAGGTATCCTGACAGTTATCTGGTATCTGTCACAATGGGCACATTGTTTTTGTATGTTTTTTACCTTTTAGAGAGTTAAGCCAACTCATTTCTCAGCTCTAACGGAAAATTAGTTTTCGACCAATTGGTAAAATGACAAACAGTCCCTTTAGGCACTCCAAAAACTGTTGAAGCTTTTAAATACCCCCATTTACATATCACAGCTTTTATCATATCACCAAGGTTCCATTTTTTGTGTTTCGGTGGCATCTACACACAAAAAAAACAAAATATTCAGTATGGAATTCTAATCCGAAATACTCTTAAATTGGAAACCCACTGGTGTCTCAAATTACGAATTTTCGTTAAAAATTTACAATTTTTTTTTAGATTACCTACGCATTTAATAGAGGTAAAACATTACTGCTTTAAATAATAAGACAACATTTCACAACCATATAATTAAGATAAAACTGTTTAAATCATCTTACCTTAATTGTATTTGTTGGTTTTTCAAAACCACTAAAAAACTACCAATGTTAAAGGTTATAGCCAGGTAAGCATCGGAAATGTGTCTTTGTTCGGATTTAGATAATTTTGTTCTCAAAGGTTCATTTTGATGTAACTTTAACTTTAGCAAAATATTAGCTTCCAAAATTCATACTTTCTGTTCAAAATTTTAAAAATAATTTTTTTCTCAGAAACTATTATCGCAAATCTGTGGTACTTGTATGATATTGTAAAGGTAGTAAAGGCTCATTAGTGGTATTTTTTGGGGTCATTGGAATGTACAGCAAATGAGGAAAGTAGAGAATATTAAATTAAAATAATTAAAAATATATCTTATACTCGGGGGCACTCAACAACTTTTCGTCAAATATTCCTTGTACTACAGTGCTCTTCCTCTACAGTTCCGCAGTTGGGCATGAGGGGAATAACTTTTCTTAGAAATTAAGTCGAACAGAGTTCCCCTACCAAGCGCCTTTCGTAGCGCTCGAACGAATTCACTTGCGTCTTTCTTAATAGTTCCATCTTACACTCGTCCTAATAAAATGTTTTTCTTTTGTTTTGATTTCCTACTGATGGTTTTCCTCTGTTCGACAGTTAGTTGTTGTTCGTACGCTCGTGCTAATCTATATCTTTATAATATAAAATGTCACAAATCAACGTAATATATTTTGTTTTTATACTTCTTTTAATAAATATAAATAAATAATAATAATAAAATAATAAATACAATATAAATTACTTAATTTGTGCTATATATATTGGATACACTCGATTTTTCAAGCCTTACAGCGCGCGGAACTGTATGGAGAGAGCCATTTGAATCTCGAGGTACGCGCTGATGTCTTAAGAGTGGGGGTACTAGTCGAGTCGAAAACTGGGGAAGCGGAACTGTTGAGGAAGGAACTATAGAGGAGAGCACTGTATATATGTAAGTATCAAAATTTTCCAAAGGATACAACAGGTAAATACTTGAACAAGTTCGTCACTTGAATTCTATTAGCAGTCTGCTACATACAGGATGTCCAGGAAATGGTGGAGAATTTGTCGAGAGCGTATAAACCACGTTAAAATAGTGCCACAAGTTCCTATAATTTTTTTTCCTACGGCGGCGGCGCGGCGTTTCCCTGTTGAGATATTAAATAATATTTAATTAAAAACAATATCTTGGATACTCTGCATCTTTTATTCTTTATGTATGATTTTCTCGAATATGGTTTATTTTATCAAAATTAAACAATAGTATATTTTTTATCCTAAAATATCTGGGAAATCCAAAAATGACCTTAAAAATTTAAAAACTTAAACCTTTGAAATATTTTGAGAATAGAAAGGTTAGGGGTAATTCACTTCTCGCTCGTCTGAGGTGATATCAAAAAACCTATTACGCAATTTTAAAGGCCTTCATTTAATACGTAGTCATACCAAACTTTTTTAAATAGGAATACCAACGAAAAATAAAAATATAATTTAAAAAAATTGATTTTTATTTTTCAACTTTGGGGGTGAATATCTCAACAGGGAAGAAGCACCGTAGGAAAAAAATTATAGAAATTTGTGGCACTATTTTGACGTGTTTTATTCGCTTCCGATAGATTCTCCACCACTTCCTGGACATCCTGTATGTAGCAGCAGACTGCTTTAGAATTCAAGTGACGAACTTGTTCAAATATTTACCTGTTACACCCTTTGGAAAATTTTGATACTTACGTATATCTGTAGTAGGGGTAGGTAAGGGGAATTTTTGACGAAAAATTGGTGAGTGCCCCCCGAGTGTAAGATATACTTTTTAATTATTTTAATTTAATATTTTCAATTTTCCTCATTTGCTGTAGATGGAGTCTCCAAAAAATAACACTGATGAGCTTTTAGTACTTCTACAATATGATACCTACAAGTGCTGCAGATTCGTCGATAATAGTTTGAGAAATTTTTTATTTTTAGTATTTTTTTTTCGGAAAGTATGAATTTTTGTTAGTTAATATTTTGCTAAAGTTAAAGTTACATCAAAAAGAACCTTTGCGAAAAAACAATTAGCCAAATCCGAGCAAAGACGTATTTCCAATGCTTACTCGGCTATGATCTTTCAAACAATATTCGTTCATATAATATTATGCAATAACAATAAACCACGTACAGACGTGAACGACGAAGGCATTTGTACCACGATTGCACCCTATTTAAGAAGTTTTTAGTAATCTCGCAAAATGGCATATCGTATGTAGCAAAAAATAAAGATCTGTCTCAAATTAGGCTCCTACCTCAAATTCAGCGCCTTTCCTCTACTTCATTATTCCCAGAAAAGTGAAAGTGAGAATATAAAAAAAACCTTTTTAGTTTGTTTACACATCAATAGTAACAATCCCTTGATGAGATTAAATGAAGATATTGTTTCTGCAAAATTAAATGTTTGTGTAGAAAAATGAAGATAAAAATAGTTTTTAAGATTAACTAGTTTTAATTTATTTACATTTCTAATTGATTTCTTTTCTCGAATAATTTTCAAGACAAAATACAGTGAGGGTTTATTTAAATCTGAAAAATTGACGAAGTTATTTGACTGTTAATAATTTTAATTCCTTTACCGGTGGTGGTGTTGACCAATAATTAAACTCAAAATCAAAAGATCAGTAAATAGAGATGCATTTAAAATTATAATTTTATTGTAAGTTATTTTCAAGTTACTCGATATTTTGAACATCCCATAGGATATCACTATATACCTACATATCTAACAGTACACGCTGCTTTAACGGTCCCATCTTTAAATCCTCAACACGTCCTTATAAAAAAATACTTAGGATATATTCACGATTTGAAAATTTAATCCGGAACAAATAAAAAGCACTTGATGGTGTTTAGATAAGAAAAATTAACGACTATTTAATACTTTCAGAATCGTTGTTTGATTCATGCTTTACACTGTTATCTTTTTGTTAAAATGTGTTCCATTGAATATTTTTAAATGATTTAGAAACTCTCGTAATTATTAGGAGAACATTTTTCTCACATTAAACAAATATAATGGCGTATTTACTTTTATATGTTACCGAATTCATATCTGTAAAGGTTGAATTTTTATTCACATACATTCCATAGGTACTTAAAAAACTATTTAATTATAATATGAAATCACCTAGATTCAAAATACATAATAGGTACCTATAAACATTTTTAGGTAGTCATGACTTTAAATTGATATTTATAGATAAAATTTTCAAAAGTTACCGTAAATTGAGAGATCATCATACGGATTGATGGCAACCAAAACAATCCCGCAGTACGTGTAGATATCCTTATGTTGACAGAATCGAACTTGTAAATTGTACAGCACGGCAGGTTCATGTAAATATGATAACGATGTGAGATCATTTTCGCCAATCAAAATACTGGGATTCCTTAAATATGGTAGATCCTTTTCGGACTTAATCGTCAACGTTGTTAATTTTTTATTTTCTTCCGTTTGCACTTCCAGAGTTAAACGAGAAGGTAGATAATTTTCTGTTAATTCCGCAGTTTCCCACACTTTTTGTGGATGAGGAATCCATACCTTTGTTCCCTAAAATAAATCTACAATTAGTAAAGTATTAAAAGAAACTACAATAACGTTTATTATTTTCTTAATTATAAAATTAACGTCGTTTTTAGATTAGGCATGCTTACTATAAAATTTATATTCTTACTGGTATACGGTGTTAAGACTATTAAAGAAAAAAATATATTCAATAATTTTTTACATATTTTTACATTTTTATATATATATATATATATATATATATATATATATATATATATTTTAATTAGGTTGTCATATTACCTTGAGGTGTCGAGGTTTACGTAACATTAAAAAAAAAAAAATAAATATATATATTAGTTTTGCGATCCCAACTACAATGTGAACTATAAACAATGCTTATATATGTAGACAGGAACAAAATAATGCATGGGATGAAAATTTGGGTACAAAGTTTCGCATCTACTCACAGTACCTCTACATAATATTTCATTTGAATCGTTTCAGTACCTAACTACTATATGATATAGGTAAATAAATGTATGGGAAATAAAGTTAGAAATGCATGCATTTAATACTGGTGCTAGTCAGGTCGTGGCATGAAAAAAAGTGTTCATAAGTAGGTAACTGGTTACCGGATATTACCTGTATACAGGTACACTATAAAAATACAGAAAAGAAAAACTGTATACATTTAAGATAATTACGTTTATCATTTGTTACTATCGTTCGTCACTGTCGAATCCTTTTACGGTTTAGATTTCATACCCAAATTCAGTTCCTTGTTAAGAAGTCGAGCAACTGCAGTTCGTATCCGTAATTTTTATTGGTTGTGAAAAACAAAATAGAATTACATATTATTATTGAAAATAAGCATTTATTATTTACCTACTTATAAATAAGTTTTACGGCGCTCGCATGAAGTTTTGTTTATGCATTTGGGCCTAAGGCCCACGTTCACTTGTTCTACTTAAAATCACTAAAAACTGTTAAAAGAAAAACGACTAATGTTGCCAATTGTTTGAAAACAAAAGCCCTCGGATCTTCAGAAATTCACGAACTAACAACACTTGCGTGTGGGTTAGTTGTATGAAAAATTCAATTGTTTGCCAATCGAAGACTTCGAAAAAACTTTTTTGATTTCGTGGTACAAATTATTTAGAAATACTACAAAAATTGAATAAATCTGACCGATCCAAAATTTTATAGGTCGTAGCAAATTAATATTATGCTTTTCGGCATTTTGTTGCGATTCAAATTGTTTATGGGAATCAAAAATTTGGAGTGGTGGAAATAATTTCGAAATTTTCTTCGTTTAACGCGTTTACAAAGGGTAACAGCTTATTGTTTGAGGTTCGCGAACAATCTTATGGCCGTTTGTACCGTCGCCGATTAAATGTTTAAGTCTTGTTTAAATTATTGATTTTCTCTAGATACGATCGTGTTTCCACAGATATTTCATACTTAATTAAGGGTTAAATTATTATGTTATGTCGGTGCAAACGGTCACTACATTACCTAAAGCAAAGAGATTAAAGGATTCTTTGACTATTAAAGAAATTCAAAGTCCTACAATGACATTAATTAAAATAGTTCAAAATCAATCATTTTATCAGGATATAGAACATTTAAAAAATTATAAATTTTGTGAACAAATTTAAACCGACAGTGAGAATTACCTAATTAACAATATTGCGATATAAATTCGTATAACTAGTCCTAAACTAGAGATAAAATTATTATTATTCCTGTCGAAATAAAACAACGAAAGTTAAAATAGACACGTTAACAATGTTTATGATGTATAATTTTCAACATGTTAATTCGTTAACTTGTTTAACTTGTTTAATTAAAAAGAATTTAAAGATTCTAAAATTAAAACACTTTTATTTCTTTCCATAAACGTTATAGGACATAACGATTATGTTAGCTTAACATTATTAAAACATTGCCGTTTTTATTCTAATTAAATAAATTCTTATAAAAAGATATTTTAGATGTCTATATGTGGTTTAACCACCACACTAATTTCCATTTATTAAAGTTTTAGAATTAAATTTGATAGGTATACAAAATCTTAAAAAATATAACCCGTAGGTATTATTTACTACTTAACATCTTAATTTGTAAATATTATCGTGAATATTGTAGGCTGATATTTTCTTGTTTCTACAGGGTGTTTTAGAATAACTATTCCTACTTTTCTGATGTGATGGAGGGCATGTAATTAAACACTTTTTTGCAATAAAGTAATGTCCGTAAACGCTTAGTTTTCGAGAAATAGGGTGTTAAAATTTACCAAAAGATTAGTCAGTATACTGGTAACTTGGAAACGAAGCATTTCCTAACTTAAATCTATATGAGCTCCTTTTCTTATCTTGGTGCTTACTATTACTTTTCAAAGTTTGGAAATGGAATTATGAAATACATTTTTCCATTGATGCACGCTTTGGGTATGAAATCGGATTTTGTCGTTTATCTTGAAAACGAAAGTCGCACGATAAGAGTGCAAGTGGTCTTATTTTTGCAAAACGCACTGAAAAACTTTAAAATGTCGCCAGTTTTGCGATAAACCCAGTGACGTAGATGTTTTAACTGAAAAACGCAAAGGTATGACGTATCTCTGAAACTAAGCGTTTCCTCATATTAGTTTATTACAAAACACCGAGGTGAACACTGGGTGGCCACGAAACCCGCGCCAAGCTTATAACGCCTATATTTATTTATGAACCGATTGTTTTGAAATTTGGAACATACATATAAGACAAAATTTTCAATTTATTGACGTGTAGAGTCAAAATGACCAATTTCGAGTTTCGATGAAAGCTTCGAAGTTTCAAATTTGATTTTTGAAATAGAACACCCTGCATATTTTACTATTTTCGGAATCTATCGATCAAATTCTATCTGATTACGTTGCCGAATTGTCGGCTTTTTTTTCAAAAATAATTTCAAAATTTTTAATTTTATTTTTCAACACAGAAGGCTGACTGCGGTACAATAAAATTGTTCTATCTCGACGTCGACATATAACTGTAGGTAGGTATTCCTTTTATTTAATTATTTTCAGGCTTGCAAGGCAGGTATGCTTGTAATTCAATTAAGCAATACGACAAATACATTCAGACAATGAAGCGAATAGCTACTTATTTTTTTTAAATTATTTAGTGTTAAATGAAAATGAAACTACACATGTCGCATATCGTTGTATTCGCAATAAAATTTTCTATCTAATGATACGAGTGGCCCCATTCACTTTAAGTTTTCGCCTAATGAAAATTCGTTCACCCTTAAACACTAAGATCCGGTTTTAAAACATGATTTATACTGCAGAATATCTATTCCTGGTTTCCATGAAAATTATTCCAGGTATAGCTTATCTAACGTATATCTTATAATTGTAAAACCGGTTCTAATTCGGGATCTTTGGATAAACTTTGTAATACATAGATAATAGGTATTTATTACACACCTATATTACAACATAATATTAATATTTAAAATGTTATATAACTATAATTGTAACATCAAAAGTTCATCGATAAGAAAAATAGGTGGCAATTTTTTGACTTATTAACATTTTTAAAAATAAATAAGCAAGTTATCAATAATTAAATACCTATAGGTATCTATTTTACTATTTCACAAAAATGTCTTTTGTTTATTGTATTTTGGTAGATACCTAAGTTTTTGTTACATAAAGTCTATGTTTATCATTTTTTATAGGTCTGCCCATACTCGTCCTCAGAATTTGACACATATTCTACTTTTCTTATTGAAAAACGTAATAAAAGTAAAAAAGTGTAATAAAAGAAGAAAATACGTTTGCCTTTATTATCAACGACTACAGCGATCATTGGCGAATGGCATATTTACGGATCCAGTAAACCCCCCGAACCCCTCTGAAAATCGGCCGTTTTTGTTACAGAAATTAAAATTTAGACCTTTTAAAACATTACAAAACACAATACAAAATAATTTAAAAAAATGGAGCTACATGAGAAAACATATTAAAAAATCAACAATTGGCGTTTAAAAGACCCAGTAATATTTTCGGGTTAAACGATGTCAAACGCACTTGTATAAATAAACTGTGTTTTAAAAAAGAACTTCGCAATCGAATGCCACAAAAAGTGGGAGATAATCGGTAAACATTTTAAACCATCCCCAAGATTAAAATTATAACACTTTAATAAACGAAAATATTATATTTGTATAACAGTAGATCTATATCGAGGTCCGTCGAATACTGCTTATTTAGAGATTGTGCTGCATTGTGTGAAACCGAACTTTGGTGAAACACAAATAATTACCAGTTTCAATGTTTACACAAAATTACTGTCCATTTAAAAACTAAATTATGTGTTAACAAAACGTGAACTATTCCTCGTTTTTTCTTTCGAACAAATGACTTCAACATTGTTAAAACAATTCATTAAACGCGTACTTAGCCTCAATACCTTCTCAAATTTTTGAATATTGTAAATTAATTAATAAATTTTATTTCAAGATACTTTAGTAATAATAATTTTCAGTAATGGTAATCAAACTAATTCATCTAAAAAAAGTAGAATATGTGTCAAATTCTGAGGACGAGTATGGGCAGACCTATAAAAAATGATAAACATGGACTTTATGTAACAAAAACTTATGTATCTACCAAAATACAATAAACAAAAGACATTTTTGTGAAATAGTAAAATAGATACCTATAGGTACTTAATTATTGATAACTTGCTTATTTATTTTTAAAATGTTAATAGGTCAAAAAATTGCCCCCTATTTTTCTTATCGATGAACTTTTGATGTTATAATTATAGTCATATAGCATTTTAAATATTAATATTATGTTGTAATATAGGTATGTAATAAATACCTATTATCTATGTATTACAAAGTTTATGCAAACAATTAAATTAATATCTGGAAAAACGCACCGTTTTACACAATTTACACTATTAAATTACTAGCAGTAAGTATACCTACCAGAGTTTGTAGGTATGTTAATATATAAAGTCGAGAAATACCTGCTACGTAAGCTTACCTACTTATATGCATATTTCAAAGCAGTAAACATTAACAATTACTACATATAGTTTGTTATCTAGTTTACTAATTATTATTTAATTTCGATCATTATTTTATCATATCGATGCAGTTTTTCCAGAAGGACGTAACCCACAAAAAGTGAATTTTACAGGAGAGCACATTTTGTGTTGTCGCGTAGCTATTTCACGGAAATACAAATCGATTTTTCCGGTGGAAAAAGTCGAAATATTGTTACTAGATTTTAACAGACAATGCCCTTGCTTTAGATGTATAAGATAATCAGAATAACTCATTTTCACAAAAAGTGTGAGTTACGCCCTTTTGGCAAAACGCCATCGATATAACATTTTCGATTTCAAATAATCTCGCGTGTGATAGGTAGGTACATACTGAAGAGAATGTTTTTTAATAGTTTAATTTTATCGAATATTTTGTAATCAATATAAGTAAGTATCAATTTAATGCAAGCGTATAATTTCTATCTTAAAAATTAAATACACACCTACATACATTATTTTACTCTAAATATAACACAAATAAGATTGCGTTATTGTTAAAAGCAATTAGAATAATAATAATTACCTACTTACATAAGCTTACGTAAAAAATGTTTCTGCATTATACAGGACGTCTGTATGTATAGGTAGAAAGGATCAATAAACTTTCAACCTAGATCAAAATTTATCAGTAGATATATAATGAAAGTACAATCCTGAGAAAACGTCAAGACTTTCACTGATCGCAGTATTAAAATACCCACCCACATGTAAAATGTTGAAGAATAATTTTTAATGTCTACGAAAATGGGTCGTTTTATAATTTTGACCGAACAGGCCATTGCTTTGTAGTGGATAAACTGATTACGGGGTTCGGATAAAAATTAAATTATCATATGCCAACATAAATTTTATTCGGGAAAATCATCGTTCAATAAAAAACGATTAAATGTTTGGCGACGATTTTTTTTTAAATCCAAATCCGTCACGTTATCGTTTACCGACGAAGTGACGAAATACTATTACTAGAAATAACTGTTTATGGGCCTAGGGATCGTAATAATCTTCGTGATACGGTCGAAAGCAATTCTCAACCGTAGTTTATTGAGTATTGAGTATAGTATGTGTCCAATCGCTGATGCCTATTTTATTGGAAAATTAACCATGACAACTGTTAGAAGTTCTTGTATAAATACGACCGACAATTTATCTACCACAAGATGGCACTCCTAGCATCTATTTTCGAAGAAATTTATTACTACTTTTTTATTTAATTTACTATATTCCTATTATAACTTTTTTTTTAATAATAAGTAGGAATGATTCATTTTTTTAATGGAATCACTTTTATAACGAGTAATCAAATAAATAAGTGGCCTACGATAACAAATAAATTGTTAAATTAAATTGCTAAAAAGAAGACTTAGAAGAAGCCATTTTCGATCAAATGCAGGGTTTTGGTGAAAATTGAAAGAATTATATTTGACCGTAAAATTCGATAGTAACGCAGTTTGTGTACGATCAGATAATTGTTATTTTTTAAATATTAGGAAGCATTATGTAACATACACTTATTAATAATTAATAACTTATCTAACTTTATTTATATTTCATTCAATCTTTTCATGAAGATTAAGATGAGATTAGATAACGTTTTTAGAATTTACAGTGAGTTTTGTTACAGCAAAAAAGTATATAAATACTAAAATTTTGAGCATGTTTTTTATGCAATATTGTATAAACTAAATTAATTTTGTAACAGAATCTGTTAGTGAACATTATACAATATATTGACTATATGAAACATTTATTTGCATGATATTTTATTGGTTTTAGTTTTTCAGAATTTCGATTAGATTTTTCTTTGTGTTGGTGTGCATTTATTACAAAAATTGCGAAGACCTAGAAAAGGACACCTGAATTTAAAACTTATAGGATTATAATGAAGGGCAAATGTTAACCGGAATGTCAAAAAATAGTTACTTATTGTTGGTGTAAGTTACGTGTTTACGGTTTTACATTTCATTTCTAAGGTAATTTAATAGATCAAAATCTAGGAAAACGAATGTTCCAAAGATTTATTATTATGAACTGTTGAGATTTTTAAAACTGCCCTTAATATTAAAATTTTATTCAGACTGAATTAATTCGATCCTCAACGAAGACATGTACCTGCTCTTATTTCTTGAGTTACGCTTTTACTTTTTGCCTAAGAAAGGCTACTTACAATAATCAGATATTACGGTATAAAAATATTCATAACTTTCCTTGAATTATTATATCACAAATTAGGTATAAACTGCGAATGCGTCAACCATTACCTACATTAACGATGTAAACATGGATGTTTAGAATTTTATACGTTTTACAAACGTTTCAATTTAATCAACATGTGTATTTTAAGGATCGTTTGTTACGTGCATATATTATGAATAAAAAAACATGTAAATTATATGTATTTATAAAAAAGAATTACAACTTTGTAATTTAAAATAACACTTACATACATATGCAGTTATTCTAATTTTATTTATTCTATTTTTATGGGAAAATAAGAAATAAACCGATAGATATTTATATCTACAAGTATAGTAGGTAGAAAACCAGACGTTTCAGATTAAAGAAAATAAGTACCTAACTAGAAGAAACTGGGACACGTCGCGACACTGAAAATTTTAAGGGAATGGTTGCTGTTAGATCGGTTACAACACGATTATAACACTTTATTTTACAATAAATTAATTTAGGTAGAAGTTATCATGACCATATAAGCATATGATTTATTAGTTAAATTTTGCTGTTATTTAACTAGTTAAGTAATGTTGTTTTGAATTCTCGGAAGTAAATTTTGCAGGGCTAATGTAAATTAAATTAATTTCTTTATTAGGTATAATTGTAGATATTTTACAATTATTACTGAGTGTTAGCATATTTAACTGTGTTTAATTACGCCGAATCACTTTTGTATTAGATATTTCTCAGAGTAAGTTAACTTTAGCATACTGTATGGTTGCGAATTTATTTAAAATGTCAATTATTTATGGACTTTGGAAGATCTCGTTGCAAAACCCTTGGAAGATGTTTAAGCAAGGCTCCCAATTGTCCTGATAAAGTCCCTGTATCGGAATTAACATTAGAAACCTGCACGATTATAAAGCACACAGCCACGATCGATCGATGAAAACTCAACCATAAAAATAATAGTAACGAAGAATTCATTGGTTTCTAATAGTAAAATCAAGCCGGGCAAATCTTGTTTTCCGCTCGTGTAGGGTTTAAACGAAGCTAACTGATAAGCACTATCTTCTTCTTCCTCACAATTACTTAACGTGCGTTTTATTTAAAATGAATAAAGTTAAAGTACAAAATAACTAATTTTTTAGGATAATTATTATCCTCACAATCAGTATACAGGATGTATACAAAATGGCGCATAAGTTCTCCAGCAATATACGTTGCAGAGGATCTTTCAAGAAACTCAAAAAAAAATAGTAAAAATATTCCACCCTGACGGATTCCTCCTCTAGTTCGGAGGGGATGCATTTTCGGACACATATTTATGCATTAAAAAAGTCTTATTTTAACGTCTATGAGACGCCTTTAAAGTTTTAGTTACACCCTGTATTCGACGCAGCACTGTGTAAGATCGATAAACAGTACACGCGGTACTTGCTCGTGCTCTTCGCACAAAGATAATAATTGGTGATTAACTTTTAAACCGTATTTTGTAATAAATCGCTAAATAATTCTTCTACGATTACCAAAAATTAATCTGGCAACGATGATCTGGCAACTGCCAAAAATATTTTAATTTGTCACAGGTACTTTGATAGCTTGATTATCAACTTAATAATTTATTATTTTATTATCTTATTGTTAGATTTATATGTTATTTCGTCCCAGAAATAAATTGTGTGCAAATCAAAACAGAATTATCAATGCTTTTTGGGCATTATTTTCTTATACTATTTCAAAGTACCTATTTTTTGGCCAAAAATAACTTTTTTATTGAATATAACATTTCATTACATATTTCTATTTTTTTTAAATAGGCAGTACTACATAATACAATGTTGGTGCTAAAAATTAATGTGATCTACAATTGCTTTTTATATAAACTGACAGAAAAAATACTTTATTGAAATATCGTTTTATTTTCAAAATAAAAATTATAATAAACTGTAGATAGCTTAGCTACATTATATGTATATTAATGTAAGTTTTTCGGTTCAATTTGTTCTTTATGAATTTGTCAATTCTATAAATTAATTGTATTTTTAAATCAAATTATATACATATGTGTATACTTATTGTTAGCAGGTTTTAAATGTTTCACGTCATGAAAAATAAAAAATGTAGTGTATCAAATTAAATAAATAATAAACGTGTAATGAAAAGGACTGTTAGTAGGTGCCTAAAACACGTTTTATTAAAACAATGTGTAAAATGATAAACCCTTTTGGAATTATAATAGTAGCGCAAGATTAGCTGGTATAAAAGAATAGATCAAGGACTCCCACGTCCAGTCAATAATCTTAACAGTTCCCAACAGCTTTTGTAAAATTTTATGACTATAATAAATGAAACTAGGTGAATCAATTTTAAATATTACTAAATTTTACCTTAGTATACAATTCTACAGTTGTCATTTTGGTGGAAGTTTATTAAACAAGTTTTTTCCAAAACAGCTGGGGTTTTTAAAGTTCACCAAATATATTTCGACTGAAAACTCAAATTTTACTTATTGAACGCCAATTAGCTTTGAAATATGAAAAATTGTTAGTTTCGAACTGTTTATATCTTATCATATTTTACTTAAGTACACAGCGTATCTAAGAAGGCCGCGTAAAACGTTGACACAAACGAAACAAAAGATTTCGCGAACTGCACCACACTGCGCACCATGCCGCACTAAACAATTCAGCGCAACCTGTGTAAATGCCATGTGTAAAAGTAAAGATCGTATTTTATAAACAAACCATTGCGGAAATTTCGTAGTATATACCTGTAATGCGGAATTTATTAAGTTTTATACAGGTATCAGATGGCGCTGCAGAAATTCCTGTAATTTTTTTTTACATAAATGTAACTACCAAATGGTAGATGGCTATAGAAAAAAGACTGATAATTTTATAAATCCCGTATAATAAATATTAGATAACATTATTCGATTAAAATAATATTAATAATATGCTTCTTAATTTCGATTCGACATAGTATTACAACAAGAAGGGCTATAGAACACACGAAATATATCTAATTTTTAATTATTTATTACAGATTAGAGAAAACAGTACCTATATCTCTGCTATTTAATGAGAGCTTTCCTTCGATTATTAAATCATTTTTCTATTTCGATCAATTGATAAGAAACTTTAATGTACTTGTAACGATCATGGTAATTAAGTCGTTGTATAACGAATACATACAGAGATTATTCATAATTGACACAATAGGTGTTCATTATGGTATTCATCTTCAAATATTTTAAGAAATCAGTAATTACCTATGTATATAATTAATATGCCTAAGGTAGGCCTGAATAATATTTATTGTAAAATTTTACGACATAAGCCTCGAAACCTAGATTTTAACTAAAATAGCTTCGTTAACAGTTAACATGTCGGTAATTTGTTGCATTTTGTTTAAACAGTTATATAATTATAATTTATTATAGCCCTAAGGGGGGTTATTAATTTATTGCACCGAAACGTAAACTTTCATAATAAATTGTAATAATTATTTGATTATCCAAAATCAATTTATTCCTCATTATTATTCTATTGAATCAAAGTGTGTTAATATTTAAAAATCAAATATGTAAATAGAAATAATTATATACATATTTCACTTGGTTATTATAAATAATTACTTTTGTGTTGTATAATTGTAAAAATGCAATAGTTAAATATATAGTTATAAAAAATATGTATGGCCTATCCAAACCTATATGCAATTTACGTCATCAAAAAAAAGTTACTAGATTGTTTATTTGTAATTCGGTTTAAAGTTTGAAAAGTGACATATTCTATGGATGATTTACTTGCGCACATATTAGATGGTATAAAGAAAGATTACAATTTATTAGAACTGTCAAAATACGAGGTACGAGGTGACAGTACTGTGTGAAACGTCATCATCTAGTAACCTTTTATCGATGACGTGTTGCATATAGGTTTGGACGAAGTGTAGATAGGTACAAACAGTATTAATCTATTATAAAGTTGAAATTCAATTGTAGGTAAGTTAAAAATTAATAATGAATAATTAAATATGTATTTATTAAGAAAACGTTTCCTGGAATAATATGGTATGCTTTTTTTATACAAAGCGATTCAACTTTAAAAACAGAAACTACTGGGAATCGATGGAATAGTAAAAATTAACTGTAATTTGCAAAAATTAAATTTTTTTAATTGTTATAATATATTGCAATCTAACATGAAAAAAAATTGATGCGCGAATGGCAAAATGCCGGAGTCATTAATTTAAAAAAAAAGTATCCACATAATCTAACTGGATTTAAATTGTATTTGTTATTTTTAAATTGCATTAGTCAATTAATAAACTTCTGGATTTCTTAAACATCGCATTTTCAAAGTTACGTTAATGCTTTTAAATACAACTTTGGTTAACTTTCAAAGTTATGTCCATTATTGTCACTTTAATATAGCTTTTTACTGACCATTTTACTCGAATTTATATCACTAATAACTAATAAATTGAATAAATCTAAATTTGTTTAGGTACTAATTTCAAGGTATTTACCTAGGTATTTATAATTAAATTAAATGAACTTTTCTAACTTTCGTCTCATGAAACGTACTAAAGAAGTACAATCCAACTTTAAATGGAACTTCACTAATTCGTTATTAGGCCTGATTAGGTCACTATTAACAGATATAGGTACGATGCACGAGTGAAGGGAATGTTTAGAAAACTTTTATTCACGTTTGTGATCGCTTGTTAACATAAATACCGGACTACCTTATTTATAATTTAGAAAGTGTTATCGGGTAAATGTTTTTGAAAGTCGCGATAACTAAAAGTTGAATTCAAACGAAGTTATCGAGTATTTTTTAATTTTTTGTCCCCTTATTAGTTCAAATACGTGTGTACTATCATACATACCTATCATAATTTTACAAGTTGTAATAAATAAATATTATATAATACAGTCCGTTTTACTTTACAACTTGTAGTAAAATTCATTTTGAAAACAAAGTTCATATAAACATATATGTATGGAGGCCTCGTTTTCGATTTACAGGGCGTCGAAATTAAAAAAAATTGGATGTTTTATTTGTAAAACAAAATTCCTTTTGATTTTTGTTGAAACTTGGCAGTTTTGTTTGTAATAATAATAATACACATTTTTCACATCATTGAATTTCCTACTTCTTCCAGTGCCGCCACAACAGGGACCAGCTTGATAAAAATAGAAAAAATATGGTACTGCTTTTTGTAAGTTTGAAAATTTTTCAGATCCAGCAATCAAAAATAAAACTTTTCTATTACGCAACTTTTTCCTATCTCGCTTCGTTTAGAGAGAAATAAAACTTATTTTTTACAGAATTTATTGTTTGATAATAATTTGTATGTCAAAATCAACCACACGGTATGAAAGGAAACTTATTCAATAAACAGAGACATAAAATCAAAAGAGCTGTTCAAAATGCCTGCCATTTTGTTCAACACATAAATTACAACGACGTATTAAAGACTGCCGAACGTTTTCCAAATGATCTGGAGTTATTCTAAGAGCAGCATTTCGGATTCGTCGTTCAAGTTCCTCTTGTGAATTGACAGGCGTAGAGTAAACTGCTTCCTTAATAAATCCCCAAACAAAAATCCAAGGGTGTTAGATCAGGCGATCGAGGAGGCCACCCTACTGGTCCTCCACGACCCACCCATCTTTGCGGATATGCTGCATTCAGCCAGATTGCACCACCAAAGCATAATGGGCAGGGCATCCATCTAACTGAAAAACGAGTCTATTATTTGTTGGATTGGTACATCCTCCATCATGTTATGATACTCTGCATTTAAAAATTCCAAAAATAATTGACCGTTTAATCTATTGGGCAGGATTCATACCGTGTGGTTGATTTTGACATACAAATTATTATCAAACAATAAATTCTGTAAAAAGTTTTATTTCTCTAAACGATGAGATAAGTAAAAAGTTCGTAATAGAAAAGTTTTATTTTGATTGCATGAAATCTGAAAAATTTCAAACTTACAAAATTTAAGATGGCGTACCATAATTTTTTAGTTTATCAACTGATTAACCAGATTATAGGCTACTGGAAGAAGTAGGGCAAATTCAATGATGTGAAAAATGTGTATTATTATTATTACAAACAAAACTGCCAAGTTTCAACAAAATCAAAAGGGAATTTTGTTTTACAAATAAAAGCGTTATCTAATTTTTTAAATTTCGACGCCCTGTAATTCAAAACGAAGTCATACATAATTTTATATGAATTCTTTGTTAATTCAAAATGTAATTTATACTTACAAGTTGTGAAAGTCCTGTAAAAATAGCGACACCCTGTATAGTCCAGATTTTTAGTGTAAAATAATGTCGAATTCTGCACTTTTTGATACAAGCTTGTTTTAGGGATATATTCTATATCCCATACTAACCATAATAAACGTCAGAGTCCTTTCGAAATCATCCCCTAATTTAAATAATCCTCTTTTAATACTCGGGGCGCGTTATAATACGCGTTTATAGTTTCTATAAACTTGAGAGTTGAGCGTTGAATTTCTATAAACGTTTTTCCTAGGACAATCCTCTGCTGAGATATTTACCGCCGGAGTTGAAAGAGAAAAATCAAATTATTTAAATAATATCTACTTTTATTTTTTTATTAAAATTTGATCGTGTTTGGGTTATATTCCTAATAAATAAAGTAGGTATTTCAAAACAATTTCATAGATTTCTATAAAATAAGCCATATTCGAGAAACGTGCATAAAGAGTAACAGGGGTATAAATACTGATAATTATACTGATACGCGTAGAGGAGCATAAAAAATACCTATAAAATTTTGAATGCTTATCCATAAAAATATATTCTCAACTACAGTAGCTACATAATAAATAAACGAAAGACTTTTACATTTAATTCGGGATTTTTCGGCACTTCTTTTTTAATAAAACAGATAAGGAGAAATTAATCTGCCTTTTTCTACTACCTACCTACACAGAAATGAAAGAGATGCGTCGCTAATAAAATTTGGTCTTGCGGGGTTGCTTGTCGAAATTCGTTGCCAAATCTTACAATAATCAGACTATTATTTATTTCTACTATACTATACTACTACTATTACTATAAAAATAGATAATAATTAAATAATTCTATTTTGGGTGCACTATTTACCATCAAAATACCAAAATCACAATTTAAGGTAATTTTTCAGAATTCAGTTATTTACCTGTTTAAGATCTGGTATTAATGGATATTAAAATCGTTAATGAAATTCAAATATTTCTATAATTTTACCGGACTCGTGGCAGGAATTCATAAATTAATGTACATACAAAAATCATGGCAAAAGCCACATGGCAAGCCACAAGCGCTCGATGAAACTTTTTAATTGTCATAATAACAAAATTTTATACCAAATTCATATTAATTGAACAAGTAAAAAATGGCAAAACAAAAAATGCCTATATCAAAACAGTTTGGTTATTTAAATGTTAGTTATCATGATTAAACAAAGATCTACAAGAAAGAAAAGGCATACATTTGAGTTTTTCCAAAGTTGTTCTTGAAAAAATAGGCCAAGAAAAAAAAAGCGGTTACTGATGCGAGCGAGTGAAACGAGATGAACATTCTACACGTTCATTCTACATTTAATAGTTCTTCGAAATTAACACCAAATCGTAAAATTGTAATATTAAAGACCGTTTGAGATTATCCTTTCAAACTAAACTCTGTTAGTTCGACATGTGGGAATAAGGGAATTTCAGTAAACGTATTGTGTTGGCGTTATTTTTGTCATTGATGTATGTTTACGTAATTCTAATTTGTTCAAGCAGTAAATAAGCTACATAAAAGCTCATCTTCTGTGTTTGTCTGTTTATTCGCTACAAATTCCGTCGTTTATAACAACAAAATCGAACGATATTAGGTTATAGTATCTAACATCTGGAACTCATCCCCAGGTGTTATCCCAAATGTTGATATGACAGTAATGTTATTAGGAAGTTTAAATTATAATAGAGGTTATGAAGTAGATACGTGGGAAAGTATTGTATGTAAGGAGATTTGTCAAGTGTGTCTATTGATCGTATGCGGTTGGTTATTTATAATAATCGCTAAAACTAATAAATATATTTATCTTTACGTAAACTTTGTTCATATAGCGAGCTTAACAATTACACTACGTAATAGAGAGAACTACACATAAAAAACCTCACGCTATTTAAACGTTAACTATCATAATTAAACTAACAATAAGTAAAACCACAAATCGACATTTCATTGTAGTATAGACATAGCTCGTTTTAACTTTGCAGTATTTACCTATAGTTCATTTATTTTTTATAGTCCGGTAAAGAATTAACCCCTCCGTATATAAGGTTCGGTCAGTTTTCTCTTTCCACTATGAAAAGGTACTACCCTATTGTTCCTTTCGAATTACACCTACGTTAATCTTATTCTGTTATTGCACGAGTCAAATAAGGGACGCGTATGCTCACGGAAACTATTTATATTAAAACAAACTACATAAATCAGTTTAGATGCGAAACTGATTTTTTAAAAGCGGGAAAAATAAATTAAATAAAGGTGAAAGTTGCTTCATGCAAGGTAACGCAAATTGTGTCATAATCGTTTAAGTATAATTCTAAATGAAGATTGGGGTGGCACCTTTTCGTAGTGGAAAGAGAAACCAGGCCGAACCTTATTTACGGAGGCGTTAATCCTTTAGCGGACTTTAAAGAAAAAAGTACATAGATTGTACATTCGTACATAGATATAGCTGTAGTCTCATATTCTTGTGATTATTATGACAACAGTTTTTTAGCACAATTTCAAACAATTTATGAATACTTACTTAAATAAAAATAGTTTGATACATTCGAGATTTTATCGATTGAATTTACATTCAAAATATAATTAAAATTAATCTTTTTGTCTTTATTCGATTATACATATCTACCTATTACCTAACTTAAAAGTATTTTAAAGATATTCTCGTATTAGTGTAACTTTTTCAAATATTAATTTAAAAATAAAGAAGAATTTTTCAAACATGCTCGACGTGGAAGATGCTAATATTTAAAACATGTAAAAGTCGTGTCAAATACGGTTGTAATAAATGTTAACTATATAGAATGCTGCTATTCGATACTTTCAACTAAACTGTGAAAATTAAAGAAACGATTAAATTTTGTTAACTTATCGAATAAATTATTCTATTAGTGTAGGTAATGATTAATAATATTGTAAAATATGTATAAATTATGTAGGTATACCAATTTTAAATAGGCAGGTACTTATACAAAAATAAAACTTGTTATTTATTCGAAATATAAATTGTAATTTAAAATTATAAGATTTATTAATGGAACCTCAAATTATTGTGCTTTGTTAATACTTCTTAATTAGTTAATATAATCGCGAAGAAAACAATAACAAACGGTAACAATATATAAACTATTTATTATCGGTTTGAAAGTCGTCGAACTGTATTGTACATTAAAAATTATAAAAATGATGAGTTTTAAAATTCGTACCGCTATTATATCATACAAAGTAGGAGTAAAGGAAACATTTGCTTAACGGATTTATAATTTTAGTCGTGTTTTGTTTATTCCGGTTTACAATTTAAAATTCCCAACAATTTGTACCATAGATAGTAGGTATCTATATTATTTAATTTTGCAGAAAAATACATAAGTATATAAAGTAAATATTATATACCTATCTAATTATTCAAAGCTTATTAATGCCGCACTAACTTTTGAATACCTATAATCAAGTTTTCCAAAAACCTCTCTAAATACGTATTAGTTGAAACAGTTGTCATTTCACGTATTTTTACATGAGAAATAGATAACTTTATTTTACAAAAGTATTTATAGTTAAATAAGTATTTAAGTGTCTTAATTTAAAAATATCTATAAACTTTTACCTACGGAAATGAAAATGATAACCATTTATTATCACTATTAGGTAAGTAGGTAGTATATTATACCTATTTGGTATTTTTTGATTAGTACGTGTTATTCCAATGCCCCTTTTTAAATATAGAACTACCTACATCCGCACTTCCTTTATTAGATATACCAAGCTAATTCATATTTATATAAGTTATTTACTCCAGAAATTTTTCAATCCTTCAGGTGTATTTTATATTCATAGGTACCTACCGTGGTATAATAACTAATAAGTTAGTAGTCATTATACCAGGGGTACCTACTACTGAAAATTATAAATAGTTCTAATTTTATGCTTTTAAAACTGTAACAGGAATATAAGGATAATAAAATTAAAAAGTATTTCATTCAAATAATCTAATAGTTTTCATAAGTCGCGCGATGTTTTCAGTAGGTACCTATTGATTGTTGTTAATTGATGTTTTTTTTTGATAAAAAACCGGTCGAAGACAGAGGTTCTCAAGGAAACTCAAAGAAAATGTTTTCAAATAATTTGTACGAAAGCAAGCCTTTGTTGAAATTATAATTAATCATGTACATGAAGGTTAAAAGATATTATATTTTGTTTATCTAACTTTTCTAGGCTCGTCTAAGTTTTTAATGTTCAATTTAATTCTGCTTAAACTACAAGTATTTAGTAATTCGGGAATTTTATCAAATACTTAATTGTTTTTCTAAGCCAAAGAACTTGAAATTTCTATCTATATTTAAAAAGTTACATTTTTATTTTCAGGTTTCTACGCACCTTCCTATTCTTAAAATCATTTACTAATTCCGTTATTCACACCCAAAATCGATATTTGCTCTTTTGATAACGATATAGGCACGTTGTGATTTTGTTTCATGAAAACAAAACAAAAATGTAAAATGAAAGTTACCTGTACTATATTACCACGAAAACCGCCATAATTGTAGGATATAATTACAATAATAATTAGATCTTGTTTACGAACCATCCCTTTTGTGAAAAAAGCAACAATAATATATTATACATAGTTTCAAAAATTGTTTGATGTATCAAAATCGGAAGAGTCATTATTATTTTATCATTAAGTACACTTATTAACAATACGTATAATATGGAACAAAGTAGAAAAGTGCATAGGTATACCTACTTAAAAATAGGGATCGTCAATTTAAAAGTCGTACATTTATAGTTTTTGATCTTAATTTATTTTTTTTATAACTAAATTGAAATATGATTATTTTTTAAGTTTACTTAATTTAGAGTAAATTACTATTCTGGAATTTTTGTAGGAGATACCATTTTTTTCGTAAATCGAGTTTTAAACGGCTTCTCGGTCGCAAATACATGAGGTAAAATACCTATACATACGTTTATCTATACAATATTTTTGGAATGCTGCTGTCTTTCTTCGAATTTGATTTTGTTAAGCAATCTTTTTACATTTTTTAGCAATTGAAAAATCAATAAATCACTATCTGTTTTTTGCAACAAAATAGTTAACATTTACATCTCCGTGTGCGATGTACTGTACGGGTTGAATGTAAGTACTTACGTACCTACATAAGTGCAATATTCGTGCATCTTGCGCGAAATTTCTCTTGAAATCGTTGTTACCTTGCCACAAACAGTATATAAAAACGGCGACAATGCGTAATTATAATTGATTAGTGATGTAAGTGTTGACGCGTATTTTCAATAAAATAAAAATTGAATTTTCGCTATGTTACTGCAAAAATTATACCGACTAATATTAATTTAACAATTATACTGTGCCTCCTCGAAAACATTAATTCACGTGCTTATTATTTTTCACGGCAACTTCCAGTTTGTTAAAAAGCGTCACATTTTAACTAATTTCTTTAAAAACTGGTCAGTCTTCTTGATTTATATTTTTTTAATTGGCATCTAGCATGTAAAGCTAAAGCTTCCTGGGAAGTATAAGCTATAAAGAAGCTATTCATCGAGATGTAGAAATCACGCGGGTCAACTTGGGGCACTTAGGTCAGCGTACTCCTCAACGTTTACGGTAATCAAACATTAAAAACATTTAAACACACATTGTTTTCCGTTTTATGCGTTCATTAACGGCCTTAGGCGTGAACAACTTGATTTTAACATATAACTAACGTTGTTGTAAACATATTTCAGTTTCGGATATTTTCTTGTATTTTGAATATTGGACGTTAGAATATTATTTTTCAACTTTATCAAATAAGTGTACGCATCGACATCATGAGAAACTTTATCATAATAACAATTAAATAATATTATTCGATTATTTAACATTACGTAGTACCTATACCTAGAAAATAAGCTCGGTTGGGTAATTAAGAGAAAGCAAATATAAATTTTGAAAATATTTTGATTGCATAACGAAGTACGGAATGTTACACTATTTTTTTATTTCTATTTTTATTATTATAGGTATTTGCCACATCGGAATACCAGCTTCTGTATGTCCTTTTCATAGAATGATGTCGCCTGCGATACGTGATAAACAGCATCTTTCACCTCCTCGACTTCGTTAAACTGTTGACCAGAAAAAAAAACGATTTAAGGTGCATGAAAAGATGGAAATCACTACATGCGAGGTCTGGGCTGTTAGGGGGGTGGTCAAACTGTTTCTAGCCAAAGTCCGTAAGGAGCTGTTGCATCACACTCTCAGTGGACGGACATTGTCATGAATGACAACAATACAATCCCCCTTATAGCCCAAAGAAAAGCCTCGAGGCTTCTATCAGTTTAAGAAGAATGAAGTTGTTTATCACATGGTTGGCATCTTTCTATGAAAAGGGCATACAGAAGTTGGTGTCCCGCTATGACAAATGCCTAAATAATGGTAGGAACTACGTGGAAAAAAGTGTAGCGTGTACGATTTACTTCATTACGCAATAAAAATGTTTTCAAAATTTGTATTTGCTTTCTCTTAATTACTTCACGTAACTTTCTTTCTGAACATACCATGTATGTATATGATAATAAATAGCTCAGTTAATAGTACTTATTTTTTATAATTTTATTATTAATTTTAAATAAGTACATAATATTTGATGTACCTATCGACTTATTCGATTTCATTATTTTACCATAAAAAATTAAGCATAGACGTTTCTTCCGAAAATATCTAGGGTAAAGCGGGATAATATAGCAACATATTTTAAAGGTAAGCGTACATTATGCCGGGTCGCAGCAGGTCGCATCGCATTACTCCACAACCAATCGTTGTCACGCAACGGAGATCCGGGCATTGACTCATTTAAAATGTATCCCAGCAATTGGTTGCGCTGAAATGCGACCCACTGCGGCCCGATATAATGTACGCTTACCTTAAGTGATCATAATTGCGTGCTCGCAGCAACCGTAGTTTCATACGATACCTCGACTATAGCTTATCCAAACCTATATTTTGTTCACGTCATCAACAAAAGTTACTAGATTGTTTATTTGTAATTCGGTTTAAAGTTTGGAAAGTGACATATTCTATAAATGATTTACTTGCGCTCATATTAGATGGTATACGATTAGATGGTCTAAATATGCGAGATACGAGGTGACAGCACTGTGTGAAACGTCATCATCTAGTAACCTTGTATTGATGACGTGAACATCATATAGGTTTGGATAAGCTATATGAGCATTTTAAAGTTTTGAACGTGGCATATTTTACCGATGATTTACCTGCACACATGTGACATGGCAAAGAAAGACTACAGTTTATTCTCAGGTATCTATTGTAAAAATATGAGGTATGAGTGACGACGTACATCGAAATATAATTTGAATGGCTCGTGTCACGATATTATTCAAAATTTGTTTGGGCACCTAACCATTAATACATATGAATCGTTTCTTACAAAAACAACCCATATCCATATTTTAAAATGTTCAGAAAACGAGAAAAACAAATAACTTCTTTAAATTTTAATTGTCGATCAAACCATTTAAGACATTAATACATATTTATTTTAGTAGGTACATCTAAAGTGATACCTTAAGTCGCACCTTATGGTGTGAAATTCCAAAATTGCGTTTTTTTTTGACATGGGTATTGTTTCTGTAAGAAGCGCTTCCTATGTTATACATATGTAGTAGGTATATCTAATAGTAGATATTTTAATATTAACGACCAATATCTTTATTCAAACTTTTTCGATCATAATTGCCAACAATGTATAATCTTTGTTTATAACACGTATCCATACACCTATAAAACTTATAAAGAAACTTTCTATTTTCGTTGTACTTACATTAATTACCTATATTTTTCAACTACCTATCATGTTTACACACACGTGCACGAAGAATAGTTGGTAAAAAGAAAATAAATTATACCTATAACTGATTTGATTGATTGTTAGTATGTAAGTGCACAATGTTATGTAGTTACCTACCTTTTAACTATAAGTGCCAAATGGCCAGTAACACGATTTTCTAAAATTTAATCGTAAGTTTAACAGTTAAGTCAGTCACTGATATACTCTTATCACTTTTGCAACAGTTTCTTTTATTTAATATCCATATTCATATTATCCACAACTTTTAAAGGTCTTTGATAATCAAACACTTTTGCTTTACCACATCGAACCACTTGAGACACCATTAAAATAGTAACTGACGGTAAATACATGCGCAAATAGTAACTATAGACTTATAGAGGTAAATTAAGGAAAACCAAAGAGCTAGGCAGACTTTCTTTAAAGACCTTTTACACGATTAGTGCAGTTATCAATTCAGTCTCCGTTTCAGTTCAACTAAACTGGACGCTTCTGTTTTTACGAGTCAGTTCGGTTCTCAGTTTACGTTTGCTACATGTTGAACCGTTGCGTTCCGTTTCAGTTTCAGTTTTAGTTTCGATTTCAGGTATCAGTTTTGTGTTTACACATTAGTTTGGAATTGAAACTGATTGTGAGACTGATCTGAACTGATCATGTTAAAGGCCTCTTAATAATAATGTTTATTTTTATAATTTACCAAAATAGTAATGAATGTAAGAGATAGTAAACACCGTGCACGAAGCAAAAGTTTTTAAGAAAAAAACAGATATACCTAGGTATGTATGAGTATGAAATTTTAAATGACTAGCTGATGCATAAGGAAACAGTTTCTAAATAAAACTTTATGATATGGCAATTTTTACGTACCTAACAATATAAAATTAAGGCCATTTAAACTTTATTTCTGTGCACGTCATCAATAAAAGGTTACTAGATGACTATAGCATCGCGTTTCACACAGTGGTGTCACTTCGTACCCGTATTTTTACAGTGCCTACTAATAAATTGTAGTTTAAATGATCGGTGAACTTTACAAACTTTGAACTGAATTACAAATATTCAATCTAGTCATCTATCTTATTGATAACGTGTATCGAAATAAAATTTGAGTGGCTTATATTATGTAGTTCTACTTGCGATTAGTCTAAAAATTAAATTTTTGATTGCAATTTGAAATACATATATTTTTTAAAAGGTTTTTTCTACTATGCGTACACTAGCGTGTAAAAATTATGAAACGATCAGGGTTTTAAATACTTACATAGGTAATGAAGAAAACAAAATAATTACTAATATCTAGCAATTTCTTTATTTGCACTACAAATTAAAACTCACTGAACGTATGTAGTGATAATGCTCACAGTTCGGATATTTGCACAAAATGTAGGAATTTTTACAAAATATCGTTTTCCGACCACCATTTTGAAAAGTGCATAATTTCACACCATTAAATGTTACCGAAAGTTGAACATCACAAATAGGCCGACTGTGCGTAAAGAAACTCGTTAGCCATACGAAAACGCCAATTGCACACGCCACTCAATCAATCAAAAGTCTTCTAGCCTGTCACGCAATGTCTTTACGCATAAGCAGCTTTATTACTAACGCTCGCTTTCATAGAGGGAAGTTTATTTTAACTGTTGGTTTAAGATTTAACTAACCAATCACTTACTGTCAAAATAATTCCAATAAATTATAGACCAATCAGTGTTGAGTAATAAACCAATTTATTGGTTAAATTAACAAGCGGTTAGATTTTAGAGGTCTTTATTTTAGATAAATAGAGGTCACTTTTAAAGTGTCAAACGTTAAACTTCAAAATTCGAGCATCCGCTTGATGGCGGATCATTTTATAAACACTTGTGGTTGTCGCAACTCCACTTCGTCTCTTGGCTCAAACTATCACACTCGCATGAAATATCCGCATTTCGTCATTACGTCGTTCTAGCAGCTGCTTCGTTACTACATACGTAATACCTGCCTGACGTAATAATAACCCTATCAAATCTTACCGTGGAATATCTACAGTGCGATTAAAATACAAATAGGCATTTTTTCGTGCTTAATACATACAACAAGGTGATTTTTTGTAATATTTCGTACAATACTTTTTTAACGCATGGCAAATTTTTACAGCAACATGGGGGTATCTAATGAATTAATTCTTATTCTGTAGAACATATTTTTAATAATAAATGATATTTTTTCTAATTTTCTTGCTCATATCAAAATATATTATCTAATAAAAAATAAACGTGTCTTATAGGTAAATCACAGATAGGTACAGATTACGATGCAATTATTATTTTCAAATCTTTTATTTTGATGGATTGTTATGTTCGATGGTAGTGTTATTGTGCTATCGTCCACATCGTCCATTTTTCGTGTGTTTTATTTAATGATTTTAGATATTCTACAATTTCATCTCTAAAATAGTTTATCTTTAGTCACTCCAGTTCATTAATCTATTAAATTATACCAACAATAAAAATATTAAAATGTGAATGATATTAATATACGTAATATTATGGAAAATAATATAATAATAATAATAATTTAATTTAATAATATAATAATATTATTAAATTAAACCAACAATAAAAATATTAAAATGTGAATGATATTAATATACGTAATATTATGGAAGGAAAAAGAAAACAACGTGAAAAACGAACCTACTTATTTCGTGATCTGGTATAGAATATGCAGAAAATATTGATAGTACCTAAGTAATTATTTTAAATTTTATTCAACAATCGCGTCTATTGTTGACTAAAACGGGAATCGTAAAAATTGTAGATAAAAACTAAAAAAAAATTGTTATTTAAATATCACATTTAAATTATTGTTTTAATAATACTAACTATAAATAATTATTTATCTTATTCTTCATTCTTTACATACCTATTTATTTTATTTTATTCGACTATTTATTTAAAACCAAATACCTATTGAAGAAACTAATGGTTTAAGAAGAACCCGTTATCAAATTAACAACATTTTTATAGTCAGTCACGTCAAAATTGATGTTAAAAAGTCGATATGTACATTATGATCAAGAGAGCGATTATTTATTAAACGTGAAACTCGGTAACCTAATTTTTAAAACCATTTTCGATGGCTTAAAATCAAAATGTTTCAAATTTAAATGTAAAATTCCTTACATGATAAATTTCGAACTTCCGGTTCGGTATCCACCTTGGATAACAGTCATTTTATTTCGTACTCGCCAGGATTCAAATATACGGAAATGAAAACATATTATAAAACTGCTCGATTTCCTTCTAAAATCTTCTTCGATTTAGTTTCTCTCTAAACTATATGTCAAGGTTTTATTTTTTGCTGTTAAACAAATCTGGATTAAACTATATAGGTATACAAACATACATTTTCTATGACTTTTTCTTTTTATTGTGAAGAAATTTTTTTTGGTGAACATACAAATTAACAAATATTTTACATGTGAATTGTTCTAATAGATAGGTACTAATAACCTTACAAAACGTCCCTGAGCATTTGGGAGATATGAAGAAAGGTCACGAACTATTGACATACATTTTAGTGCTGTACTTTAAAAATAAAATTTAAGTTACCTGCGTACCACTTTTTTAATTTCAGTTAATATATTTTTTGTTAATAATATATGTGTGATGTGTGTGTATAATGTGATCCAAAATAATGGTTAGTTTTGAATACCTATACAGAGTGTCTACGAGTTCTGGGATCCTTTGATAGAGCCTAAACTAAACACAACAGAAAACAATATTTTTAATAAAAGTTTCCTGGTTGAAAGAGTCGCACAAGGTAAAATTATTTGCGCCTATACGGGGTGATCCAATATTACGGTAAAACACCTAACTTTATTATTTTAAATAGAATGTCCTACTTTTTTCGCATATTCTACTTAAACATGTAAATTTAAGTCAAAAAGTATTAAGGTGATATCCACTTAAAGTTTATAGTTTTTGAGAAAAAAATGTTTTTGTTTTGAGATTTTGTTAAATGCAACCCTGTACCAAAAAAATGACAATGTTTTCTGACATTTTGTGAGATAGTTCTTATTTACCAAAACCGAAAAATGACAGTGATTAATGAAACAAATTACCTACTAAACACAATATTTTTAACTTACACAGCTTAAACATGAACAGAAATAACTTTATTCTGTTATTATGATTCAGTTATTATGATCATGATAACCAAAGCTTTTGAACAATAGAAAATAATCATTAATGGATTTAATCTCGAATTATTTAATCTTTGGTTTAATTTAGTTTTGTTCGACCAGTCCTTAATGAATTAGTTGTAAATAACTGAATCCTGGATTAAATAATTCATTTATTGGGTGCAAATGGGTTTAAATGTTCAAAATGATGTCCTTCTTCTCGCAAGAACAAAAACTAAAAATATCTTGGAAACGTTTATGTTTAGGTATAAAAAATGTAATATTCATTTGAAAGAGGTTGTAATTCTACATCAGCACATGTAACAAAAAAATGTGACGTTCCATTTAAAATAAATAAGTTATTGTCGTTTTAATTTTGAAAACATTTTGTTGAAAAACTATAAACTTTAAGTGCATATTACCTTAATACTTTTTGACTTAAATTTATATGCTTAAGTAAAATATGTAAAAAATTTTATTTAAAATAATAAAATTGGGTGCTCTACCACAATATTGGATTATCCTGCATAAGCGAAAATAATTCTACCTTGTAACCGACAAACTTTTATCTAAAATATTTTTTTCTATTGTGCTTAGTTTAGGCTTTATCAAAGGATCTCGGAACTCGTGGACATACTGTATATGTATTTTTTTTTATTTGTAAATTTATTAATTGTTTTCTTGAAAGATTTACAAGTAATTTTTTAATTTTAAAATACAACAACTAGAGTTTAATCGGTAATTGACCATCGAGTTAGCAAGAGAATAGCTAACAAATAGGTAACAAATTCTATCACCGTTGATCGTGACATCAACAGTTGCAGCTTCTTCTGACGCGGCGGTAATCGAAGAATCGTGGAGACTCCGATGAGACGTAGTGACGTTAACGCATACACACAGTCCTGTAAGTTAACTGCTCTTGTACCGCTAGTCCATGATCCGTTAGCCGGCGGTGTGTCAGTGACCTCTGTTACCTTCTCACCTGGCTCGCTCAGTCTTTGGCGCACCGTGCAACAACAGGTGCGTTTTGGACTAGTGCGGCCCTAGTGAAAACCATTGGTGCTTAATAAAACTTCTAAAATCGCGTTCTAATTTTAATTTACATGCACGTCGGTACGTGGATTTTGAAATTCGCGATAGTGTATATTCTTAGGGGACGTGCGCGTAATTACCAAAAGGATATTGTCATAACCAAGTAAGATTTTACTCTATTACCTATACCTAGTTCTGAGGAAAATTTTAAATTGAACAATCTGTAGTACTTTTGCTAAGTGTATTTTTACCGAAGTGATCTGTAGATGGTGATAAAATTTTCAAATAACCCCGGATACTTGAAGGAATTTAAAAGTTATGAAACTTTATAGTTAGTTACCTTGCAGAGGTTACGAACGGGAAGTCAAGTCCAAGTTCAATGCCTTGAATTCCCTTAGTTGCCCGATCTCGAACTTTACATGGACAGATACATTAATACTTTATCTTAGGTAACTTATTGTTACCTAATTAATGCAGAAATAATATTTTTGAATGTGATTTGTTACACAACATGTACCTTTCGATAATATTGTTCTTTTTTCTAATCGTTCAAGTACCTACCTGAACAGTTTAATTGATTATTGAAATTAAAACGGTAATTTTTATTAATCACTATTATTTAATTGGAGATTGATCGTTACAGTTGACCATAAACGAAGCCATCTTTTCAAGGATGCTGTTATAATCGATCTATTTCGATTCAAACTCTTTCTAAATTGTACCCAAAATCGTAACTTTTTAGAATTTTATCGATTCTTGTGGTATTACCCTCGAAAATATCACCTATTGCTTAGTAAATGTGCTAATGGCGAAAGAAAATTTTATTTAAATATAGTTACCTAATATAACAACGTATCAACGTATAATAATCGTATAACAATGAAAACATTAAATGCTCCTTAATTTTTAAAATAAACCTGTTAAAGCTTATAACGTATAACTGCATATGTCATCTACTCGGTAATGTCAATGCACTTAGCATAAGTACGTATGGTAATATTGAATAATAAATTAATAACCGCTGATTTTTATTTCGTACATGAACATGCACATTATCATGGAGCTACTTGGATGGTGGTAACTTGATTTCATAAACATGTTTCGGGCGAAATTCGGAATATTTAAGAAAAAAAAGACTATAAAATTATCCAAGTGACTTGTGAACGAACACTTACTTAAAATACGTACCTGTAATAATAGCTACTTTAATCCGTCCAATTTAAATAATAGTTTTAATATTATATTCGTCGCATAATAAATGTGCCGTCGTATTGACGTGACGTATAAGAAGACAAGGAATTGACAATTTTGCATTATAGTAAAAGTGCAGGCAACGTTTACTTTGAAAACAGTTTCAATATTATTTGCATGAGGAAATGCTACGATGCCCAGCACCATAAGAGGTGAGTTTTTATTATTTTTCCAGTAATTATCGGATTTATCGACATGTGGATAGTCTAAATGCCGATAGCTACGAATTAATCAATTTTGTGTTAACAGTTATGATACATCGAAAAGATGCGTGTAACAGCGACACGCTGTATAATCATGTATCGAAATTGTTATGGTTAACGGTATATCCTGGTAGGTTAAGAGAGGTGGCGGTATTTTGAAACTATCGTTTAATTTCGGTTACGTTCGTCTATAACGGATTACCTGTATTTTGGTACCTTTTGAAGGTAGAAGGTACCGTTTCGGAATTTCTATAGCTGTAAGCAGACACACCTTTGCGTCTTGTATAAGACAGTTGCAGATTCATTTTAACGAAGGATGCGTAGAAATCACGTCACCATTAAATTCGGTATAGATACGCATTATTCCCGAAAATTTATAAAAAAAAACTACGCTGATAATTGTGCTTATGTTGGATGAACAAATATAAAATGCAAAACGCTCGCATTTTAAAACAATAATTAATAAATAATAAATGTAATTTGCTGCCACTGCTAGAAATACATTAAATATATTGAAATTTCATACTGATACTACGTATTGTCTTTGGGACTACATAATATTATGTAATTAATTATTTTTTGCTGAACTTATGTAATACATATATACATAACCTATACTACGTATACATATATACTACCTACGCATTCGATCATTAATTGTGTTCGAAAATTTATTTAAAAATTGGCACATTATAATTAATTAAATTGGATTTTGTGTTCAAACTTTATTTATGCAGGTATATAAGTTAAAATGTAAAAATTGATTTTTTAATACGATTCTCTATTAGTAACGTAAATATCTGTTAAATTGTTTCGTTGGTAAACACGAAGTACTAAAATTATCACATGGCAATGTTGTATCGCTGTTATTTTAATGTGTGGGTAAAAGAAAAAAATGTTGGTTTACTAATTTTCATTTAGAAAAAGTGTCACACATGTGACACGCAAATCATTTTTTAACACACAATACATAATGAACAAGCTAAAAATTAAAATAAACGAATGTTTTGCGGTTGTTCTTGTGGATATTAAAAAAAAATAATAATAATTTTTTTTTATGTATGTATAATATTATTCGTACTACAATATGGATCGAAGCTTAATGCTGCTCGACAGCAGCTTTGTTGACGATATCGCTTTCCGATATTCAAATGCGTGAAACCACCCGTAAAGTTCTTTTTGTTAGAGGTACTGACCTTTTATCTGACCCGGAAAACTTTTACTACTTCCGGGTAGCAAAAATGGAACTACATGGCTTCGGCGATATAAAGTAAATGCAAATTACAACTAGTACACAGTTAGTGAAAACAAAGTGAATGAGCGGAAAGTAGTAATAAAAAATGTATATATATATATATATATATATATATATATATATATATATATATATATATATATATATATATATATTTTTCAAAAAAAAACATGATTAACGCAATAGGTTTTGGCAGTTATTTTTTAAAATATTTGATATTTATAGGTAGCCGATAATTTAACTGGCGACAAATTGGTATTTTTTCGGGGAGCCTTTTACGCCTCTTAAAGTAGGTGGTTACCATCATCCTTAAACATAAAATTAAATAAAATAGACAAAAATTAAGCACGTAAACGTTAAATTTTGTCATATAAAATTCTCATCTGTAGATGCCCATATTTGGAACCATTTTTTTAAGAAAAAATTTAGGTTTAAATTTTTTTCACTCTTATTTCAACGTACCCGTGTATATTTGATGAGGACGTTAGCAATTTCTTAAATATTGAATCTAAATTTTGAATTTAATTTTAAAATTGATATTATAGGTGTACCAGCTAATGTATTCGATTTAGACATAAACATTTTGGCAAAAGAAATTTTCTTTTAGTGTTGAAATGTCTTCGTCGAAATGATAAAACGGTAAAACGTTCATGGTAAAACATTGTAAAACGTTCTCACGTTGAAATTTCTACAGTTGGAAATACTATACTGTATACATATTGTAATATACAATTATAAATTCTGATATTATACTGATAATCATTTTTTTATCCTTAGACACGTTCGTATCTAAAGAGTCTAAGGTATCGCGGTTTTTTATAATGCTTTGCCCACAATCTATATATCTTAAAGTCTTCAATTAGGCTATTGTTATTATTATTATACAGATACCAGTAACTTTTACACGGTATCCATTTAATTGCTTGAATGCAGTATTTACAGATTAGCCCTTACATTTGCTACAAGCATCTTCTTGAGGTCGATCAAAATGTAAATAAAATATTTTAACATTTCAAATGAAATTTAGGTGTAAGTATTTAATATTGTCATTGGGATATCTGTTTGAGAAGTGGTTATACGGTCTTCTGAGCAATAAGTATAATTATATAAGGGAACGACTTAATGTAAAATTTTATTAATTCAACAGGTGCTAACGGTTTTGCGTTTTTAGATCTTTGTTTTCCTTTAATGTCTTTAGAAGCTTTCCCTATCAATGATAGTGAACTAAAACATACTTGGGGTCAAATTCATAAACGAAAGTCATTCTCATCTCATCTTATTTGCCTATTAACAACCAATAAAAACAATGGATTCGAACTGTTAGTAGTTTGACATGAGATGAGATGAGAGTAAGTTTCGTTTTGAACTTGATTCTTATTCAACTTATACGGTATTTATAGAGTACCGTGAGTTTGCGATTTTGTTCTTTAGTTGCTCGTAATTATGGTTTTAAGTACATACATATGTATCCTTTTCATATTTACTTTAAAAGCAGAAAAAATTGATAAATCTTACTCGATTAATTTAAGAACATGATCATTTCCTTTATACGCGAATAAATGAATGTTTCAACATCGTACACATTTAAATAATTTATTTTAACTTTAAAGTAATATTTTCAAATTAAAATAAGTTACTGATTAAATTAAAAATTTCACTTGGTAATTATGAACATTCCTTGTTTTTAATGAATACAGCTTTTAATAAAATAAATTCAAATAAGTATCTATATAGGTATTTGAAATAAAAATGAATAAAATTAAAAAGCTACATGTAATTTATTAGAGTGTATTTTCAGAAAACTGTTTATATTTATTTCAATTTAAATGTATAGGTGTGTACCTTAGTCGTTTATTACAATCTAAAAACTACGGTGAGAAGGGACATACCTACACAAACAATAGTATATACGAATTGTATTTTGCTAAAACAACCTAAGTAAGTCATTTTTTTGCCAAAAGGAGTTACCACATGCTTCCTACTATTGACACAACTGACGCGTTTGGTGCTAAAAACCACTAAAGTTAGCATATCGCTTATGGGAAATTCATATACAGGTAATATCCAATGTAGTGCTAAAACAACTCAACTCGTTCGAGCATTCAATTCAATTTCGTGCATTTATTTTCAAAATCCGGTTACGTTAAAAGACTAGCGAATTTATTGATGATTGGTTATGGCACACATTTTCGTGAAGAAATGTTAGAAAAGCTGACAATATAAAGATTCAGTGGTCAGAAGAAAAACCTTCTGATGCTGAAAAGTAAAATTGAACATCTCCAGAAATTACTGCCACAAGTGGATGAAGTAAATAAACCCTTTTATTATTAATTCTGAATCTATCATTAATTCTAGCAAGACTAAAAAAGGTAAAGGAAAAGCTTCCGCTCAAAAAAATAATACAAGTTTTTGACGTATTACTAAAATCAATTTTTTTTGTGTATTGTAAAAAGACCTTAAGTTAGAATTTTTAAACGCATTTTTTTTTCATTTGTCTATTTGTTCTATTACATGAACACATTTACCATTTCAGATTTTTGACAATCTAACCAGAGTTTTTTTGGTTTTGTTATATAATATAAAATGTTTTTTTTCATTTCTCGAAAACTTGTAAAATATGACTTACGTTGTTTTATGATTCATACCTAAAAACTTTTCTGTTCAATTAATCAATGTTCATCTATGTTCATTTTCTATCATTTACCTAGCTAGGTATATTCTGTAGAACCCGAATGGCGATTATCCGTCACCTGTTTAATCGTCGACTATGTTCTATTATCCGCCAGGCCCCCGAGGGTATCATTAAAAAATGAGACCGAAACTACGATATTACAATCGAAAACTATTGAAAACTATTAGATTGTTTTTGTCTCGCTTTCTGCTCTCGTTCTGCATTCCTTGAAATGACGCGACTTACTTCTTGGTCTATTAGTCGGTAGTCATAGGGAATGGAAGAGGTGCGTGTTTCTATTATCCGTCTATTCACTCATCCGTCGCACTGATGGATAATCGAGATTCTACTGTATTTAATTTTAATTACACATACGAGTTTATATCAATAAATAAAAACAGGCGAGTACCTAAATTAATTTATCATTTTTTTTAACATACCTACTCATTCGGAAAAACTCATTTTACCATCTATAACGGGTATTTCAAACTCTTCAATGTTACATTTAAAACGCGGTTAAAATATTATATTTTTAAAAGTTTTGTACAACATATGTTAATGTGTGGAATCTACATTGTACGAAAACTTCTAAACACACGAGCTTATCGCAAAACTTTGGTAACGCGCAACTGTGATTAAATTCTAACTTAAAACGTTCTTTCATAAAATAATATCTGTGGCATTGGGTTTATAGAGTTTGTGTCGATCGCTGATTGGTTACAATTTTGAGAATTAGTAAGAAAAGACGATTTACCTATGTATGTTTCATTAGTACTTTTTGAGCGGGCCTTGACGAAAGATACGCGAGCGTGCTTTTGTCGATTTCGGATGGTTTTACCCGTTTTTGATTATTATTTTTCTAATAGTGGTGAATTCATAATAATTTAGCTAAAATTTCTATTTAAATGAATCGTGTTATGGTATGTTAAACGAAACTGCTCTGGATTTATTTTAAAGATAAAAAAGTTTATTCTCTCTCTCTCTCGTTTAAAATTTGTGTAGTTTTGGCAGGTCAGTCGCTTCTTCAAAAACAAGTAAGTCTCACGAATTTGAAAATCTAATTGTAAGATTGTTTATAACGAAATTAAATATAAAGATTTTGACATAATTTAATAAGTAAATTGAGACATTTTATTTGAACATGCGTAGTAGGTATAGGTGTTTGTGTTGTAACGCCGCGCCGGCACTGCACTATCCAGGACCCTGGTTTTTACTATTATAAAAAATTGTTACGTCGATGACTTCGTATAAATATTGCAGATTTATCAATAAGTAAACGACCTTTACAATAAAACTTCTTTGCGATTTGATGATATTATAAACGGTAGGTACATTTTTAACTTACAATTAGATAATTCGTTGTAATTCGAATTTGGACTTCGTCCAAACCTATATGCAACCCAAATCATCAACAAAAGGTTACTAGATGATGACGTTTCACACAGTGCTGTCACCTCGTACCTCGTATTTTTACAGTTCTAATAAATTGTAGTCTTTCTTTATGTCATCTAATATGTGCGCAGATAAATCATCTATAAAATATGTCACTTTCCAAACTTTAAACCGAATTACAAATAAACAATCTAGTAACTTTTTTTTGATGACGTGAATTGCATATAGGTTTGGATAGGCCATATATATCGCCGGTATCCCGACAATTTCTACAAGTATTCGTGAAATGCGATTAATTTTTAACAAAATGTCTATTAAATTACTTATGTTAGATATTAAAACAGTAACTGCTTATTAAATATGTAAAATAGGCAATTTCATATATATACGGCATAATATACCTAAATACAGCCTATCCAAACCTATATGCAATTCACGTCGTCAAAAAAAAAGTTACTAGATTGTTTATTTGTAATTCGGCTTAAAGTTTGGAAAATGACATATTCTATCGATGATTTACCTGCGCACATATTAGATGACATAAAGAAAGACTACAATTTATTAGAACTGTCAAAATACGAGGCACGAGGCGACAGCACTGTGTGAAATGTCATCATCTAGTAACCTTTTATTGATGACGTGTTGCATATAGGTTTGGACGAAGTGTATATACTTACATAAAATGGTTTTCAGCATAAAAAGTTTGAGTTCGTTGATCATAAAAATTAAATCACTCGTTGATTATCGTCCTTATTATTAAATCATTAACATAAAATGATTATGTTTTAAAGTTTCCATAAATTTTCGTATCAAAAATGTTTCTATAATTTTTTTTATAAAACGTGAGGTTTTTAAAAAAAACTATAGCTTATCCAAACTTATATGATGTTCACGTCATCAATACAATGTTACTAGATGATGACGTTTCATACAGTGCTGTCACCTCGTACCTCGAATTTTGACAGTTCTAATAAATTGTAGTCTTTCTTTATACCAACTAATATGTGCGCAAGTAGATCATCTATAGAATATGTCACTTTCCAAACTTTAAATCGAATTACAAATAAACAATCTAGTAACTTTTTGTTGATGACGTGAATATCATATAGGTTTGGATAAGCTATAAATATATAATGTACTTGCAGTGTTTTATAAGCGTAGGTACTGTAAATGTTCCAACGTGAACTGTTCACAGCCACATATTTTGAAAACGAAGAAATTTACATATATCTACATACAAAAAAATAGTCGTAACTCCATTTTTGTTATTTGTTTTCAAGAGATAGGAAGGAATGGAAGTTAGGTACCTGTCTAATTTTCGTATACCTACTCAATATTAATATACGTAGGTACTATATAGATAAACTTAAATTATTACATCAAACTATTTTTAAGAAAACTAACCATGTAAATTAGAATGGAGGATTTTACTTGGGCAATAATTAGTGCTTATGTTAGTAAAATATATTAAAGTCAGTTTTTCAAAATTGGAGTTATAATTTTAAAGATATAAATTCAACAAATATAGTTTGCTGATACGGATCCATTGCCTTTTTTTTTCTTTAAAACCCGCGTATTTTTCTACTGTAATAATAATATTTTAGTATCAGACTACTTAAGAAAATTAAAAACATAAATAAACGTTTACCTAATTTCAAATAATTTAAGTAAGTAATTGAAAGGAATTAAAGAGGTATAAAAATATCGTAAAATTTAATTACCTATAGATATATAATTATGTAATAATGTTTAAATGTTAAAATATACGTTGACACAACCGGCAATAAGCGTAAAAAATACTACAAAACCACTTAAATTAATTGCATAAATTGCACCTTATTACTAGATAATATTTTTAATGTTTCGGATGTCTTTTACATATTTGTTATCACTGAAGATATCTAATTTAGGCAGTTATTCGCCCGTTTTAGTCTTAAGATCGATAATTAATTTTAAGATAATTTCATAGAGAAAACATAATGGTGTTCAGTTTAGTAACCCTCGTTTTTACCCTTAGTACAGAACACATAGCAATGAACTATGACACGTGCCATACGTCATACGCGCGAAAATCATGAAAAAACAACGTAATTACGAAACGTGGTTACAGTAAGTTTCATTCTCTGTACGGAAATTGTGTTGGTGGTCCCGCAAAAAAAGCAAAAGCGTGGTACTTACGCTGTTCTGTCAAAATCTCGTTCAAGAATAATATCTAACCTCCGTACAATTCCGTTGTTCACACAAATCCGTGACTGCATCGTAGAATACGTACGATATTTGGCACAAACTTGCCCCGAATTACGCGGTTTCCGGGAGATATTTGCTTATGGTAACACTGCAACACAAAACGTCCGCTGCTGTAAAATTTGGGTTTTGTTACTTACGCTGTTCTGCTAAAACGTTGTCGATATGTTCTCTTTATCTATAGTTTCTTATTGTTAATGAATAAGTACCTATATGTTTTATTGGACTATTTCCTAATAACAATCATATAGAGTGGGATGCCCCATCTTGTTAAAACTATATCTTGCTGTTATAATATTAAACTAGCTTTAATGGCTTTAGAAATACATTTAGTACCTACCTAATACATAATTCGGTCAAGTACGTATTATCAAAACATTAAGAGTTCACTAAAAAACAAGGGTACCTCTGAAATAACTTTTTCAGACAACACATTTTTTTCCATCTAGAATCAAGTTTCTATAAACTAAAATTTTAAAATTTCTTATATAAGTATTTTTAAAATTAGCATTAACAATTTTTTAAATATATTTAATAAATTTTATTTTTTAGAGTTTATAATTTTAATTATTTGGATACATAATTCTTATACTAATTAATTATTTAATATTAATGTATATTTTTTTAATGGGTAAATATGTAAACTATTTAAAATATACATTTTTATTAAAGAATATTTAAATTTTTAGGTTTAATCCTTAACAACATCGTATTAAAACTATTTATTTAATTTATAAAATTATTTAATTTTCTCAATTAATAAGTTTTCAAATTTACTAAATATGTTTTTTAACAAATTTTATGTAAAAATATTTAATTTTTTCAAATAATTTCTTGAATAAAACTATTACATAAATTTTAAATTTTTATTTACAAAATTATTAAATTATAACTCTTATTAAAAGTAATTTGAGTAAACTATACATTTATATAATTAAAATTTTTAATTTAATAAAATTTTATGTGTAATAATTTTAAAATAACTATACTAAATTTTATTGTAATTTATATGTAATTATTTAAATTTGCAATTAAACTAATAATTTTTAATATAAATATTTTTTTACAATTAATCATATAAATTTTTAACTTAATTTTAATATGATAATTTAAATTTTTTAATAATTTTATTATATTACAACATAATTATATATATAACAACTTTTAAATTATATAATTATTTTACTAATTTAATGTAATTTCTTAAACTACTTTTTAATTATAATTTAAAATTTAATTTAAGTTAACGTTTACTAACTTCATTTTAAATTTATTTAATTATTTAAGTTAATTTTATTTTATATCATTAAGTTATTATCTGTTTAATAAGATTTATTGAAATTTTAAATTGAAATTTTATAATATTTTTATATTTAATTACTTTAAATTTATATAAGTTAAATTATTAATATTATATAATATTACAATTTATTACTTATTAATATTTATGATTATATATTTATTGTAAGTATTCAAATGTATTATAAGTAATATGTTATAATGATATTAAAAAATTTTTTGACTTATATTTTATATTTACACTTAAAATTATATATAAATTTAACTAATTTTATTTAATTAATTGTAATAAAATTTTATTATTTAAACAATTTTATTAAGAATATTTAATATATATTTAAATTATATTATTATCTTGAAATAAACATTGGTAAATAAATTATTTTTAATTTTAATCAAATTTTATTTATTTTACTATCAGATTCGAATATTTTATAATTATATTAAATTATTATCTTAAATTTTTTAATTTTAATTATTTAATTATATATTTTTTTAACAATAATAATATTTACAATAAATATATATATTATATATTAGTTTTTAAATTCTTAATATTATTTTTAAAATTTCTTTTTAACAAATTTATAAAATATTGTATATTAAATTTATCTAAATTTTAATAATAATTTATTTATTTAGATATATTCTTTTTAAATTTAATATTTAATTTAAATTATTTTTAATTATTAAAATATTTTATAATTTAAAATTTTTTTAATGAAATTTAATTTAAAATTAAATATAATTTTTGATATAATTAATTTTTTAAATTCATAAAAATTTATTATAAATAAATTATATTAATAAACTCATTTCAATGAATATATAATTAATTTAATAAATTAATTTAATAAATTTATATTAGAAAATTTTTATATTAATAAAAATTTTAATTTCATTTTTTAATTTATTTAATATTATTTAAAATATATTTATTTGTACATATTTTAATTAATATTAATTTTTTAAAAAAATATTTTTAATTAGAATATTTATAATTAGTAATTATTTGAAATTTTTATATAGATAAATTTTATGAATCAGAATATATATGAATAATTATAAAAATTATAATATGTATACTCATACATATGAAATCATATTTACATGTATTCATTAATATGATTTTATGTAAAAATTTTATTTATTACTTAATTGTAAATAATATCTAATCATATAATAATTATTTATTAAGTAATAATTTACTATATGCATTTTAATTTATATAATATTATATATTTATTATCTTAATGTCGAATTTGTTATATAATTTAATACTATAACTTATATGATATAAGTATATATTTATTTACTATTAGTATCTTGTTAAATATTACATTAGAATATTTATACATTAATATTTCATCTATTCATTATGTACTTTCAATATCTATAGATTAGTTCATATAATTTATATATAATTATATTATCAATATCTTAATTTATATCATTTAAAATTACTATTTCCAATAATATTCAATATAATAATAATCTATTATAAATTATAAATTTTTATACTAATTGAATAAGATCTATAAATCTTGAATATACATATATATTAGTATCATTAAATGTAATTTTATAACTATATGTACTATTAATTACATTTATTATAAGATATATTAAGCAATATATTATAGTTTAACGATATTAATGAATTACTATTAGTCAAATATAATTTTAAATATGTTAATTAATTATTAAATGTATTATTATAGTAAAATTCATAATATACTATTAATATCTTAAGTTCTGATATAATTTATATATAATTATAAATATATTATTAGATAATTTTATTATGTTACATTATTGTACATGTGACTAACTTCAATTGAATATTATTTATTAATTAAATAGTATATTTTATGTAATATTTTATTACTTATATATTAATAGTATAATATTATCAATATTATTAAATCTAACATATTTAATTTAATTTGATAATATTAAATTAATTAGTATTTTAAATAATTTTACTATAATACATTTTTATGAAATCATTATTTGAAATTATAATAGATAACAATTATATATATAATTATATACTATATACAATAAATATTTATATAAATAACTATGATTTCATACTTACATTATTGTCAGATTTAATTTAATATAATTTAATTTTATATTTAAATTATATATAGTTAATTAACATATTTTATTATTAATAATCATTTATTAATTTCTTTCATTTTAGTCATTAATTAATGTAATATTCAGTCATATTACATATTAGTATATCTATTATTTAATAATTATTATTAATTTGAATGAATTATTAATGTACAAATACATATATATCTTTAAGATATATTATATACATTATAATTTATATTATATAATATTAATTCAGTTTGTAATAGTTATAAAATATTAATTTAGTACATAATAAATTAATAACTAAATGTAATTGATTTTACAATGATAATAAATTATTTATTATTCTATATATATCGAATCATATTAATTATATTATATTAAATTAGTTATATTATTATTTATATATTATTTATATTTATATTTATATAATATATATTATAATTTTAATATAATACTTATATTTATAATATATTTATAATAATTTATATACTATGTATTATTATAATAATAACATTATAATATAATAATAATTAATAATTTATTATATATTATATATATTACTATATATATTATAATGATATATGATATATAATATATAATATTATTATATATAATTATTTTATTTATATATCTATACTTATATACTATTAGATATATATATGTTTAATAATTATATAGTATTATATAGTAATATTATATAACATGATGATATTATAAATATGTATAACTATATAATAATTAATATTCATTAATATATAAATATATTATTATTATTAATAATTTTATTTTATTTCTGTATACATTTAACTGTATTATATTAATTAATATTTAATCACTACAATTTATTATGAATATATTAAAATATTATAATGATTATAATTATATAATATATATAGATAATATATTATATATTATTATCATTATATATATAATATATCACATTTATTTATTTATCATTAATCTTATTATTATATTATAAAATTAAAATATATAATATATTATTATAATTTTAATAATTTATATATATATATATATTTATATATAATAATATATATATTATATATATATATATATATATATTATATATATATATATATATATATATATATATATATATATATAAATATATATTATATTATATTATAATATTATATAATAAGTAATAATTAATATATAATTTTAATATATATTATATATTATTTAAATAATTTATATTTATGAATTATAATAATCTATTATATATTTATTATTGAATTATTTAATTTATAATTATGAACTTGATTATTTATCGATGTTATCATAATTTTATATTAATTAATATTATCATGATTATATCTTATTTATTTAATTTTGAATTAATTTATCTTAATATTATCATTATAGTAATTTATAATACTAAAATTATCATATTATAACTATTATTTAATATTATTATTATTCATATATTTATCGTATAATTTATAATTGCTACAAAATTTGATTGATCATAATTTTGATTGTATAATTTTATCAGATTCAAATTCAAATATAATATGTTAGAATTAATTATCTCTAGGCTTCGCAGAGATACATCACAACATGAGGTTAATAAAAGTAACGTAATTTTAAGAAATACAACATTCGGTACATTCATTATCGAGCATAGTTCGAAATTATATCAATCTAATAAATAATTAGTAATTTAATTTAAATTTATAATGATTCTTATTAAATTTAAAAGAACTTTGGTATTAAAAATGTAAGGATAAATCGGTTTAATCGCATTACACCTTCACAATAGTTATCTACCAAGCACGTGTGTGAGCTGTAATCACTGTTGACGTCGACTCAGATAAAGCTTAATCTTTCTGCAGGCGGTCACTTGTCTACGGTCGGTTGTTCTATATTCGTAGTTGGATGATACCTACTTATTCGAATATAGGCAATTTAAAACGAAGAATTTGTTTAAAAAATATATTATTACAGTATGGGAGTGACATAGGTAATACAGTGCCGTGCGATAATTAAAGACATATTTTCTGAACATTTTGTAAATTTTTGTGCTTCCTCGGACTTAATGGAAAATTTAGTCTGCTTTATAAGTAGGTAGGTACGTAAGTTATGCTAATTAATTTTTTGTGTAACTCGATAATTTTTAGAATAATTAAATTTGTTGGGCGATTTATAACGAAAACTTATAATTATTATTAATAGAAAGTGGTCGATTAAAATTACATTTAGAATTTAAGCGATTTAAAGTAATATTTAAACAGAAATTGATTTAAGTAATATTTGATAATACTTTAAACGTTTTCTGTAAAATTTTACTGAAATATAGTTCAGCATCGATTAACATATTTGCGATTTTCGACACTTTAATTTGTAGATTTAAAGAATTATTTTACTAATATCGAACTAAAATGTCCAGTTGTATTAAAATTGGAAATTACTTTATTATCGGAATAAATAAGGTCGAAAAATCGTTAGAACTTCGGAACGCATAAGAACAAAACCAATTTTGATGAAACGTTTTTTTAAATGTTTGTTATACCTCATTAATTGAAATCAGAAACATTCTGGTTGACGCACTCGAGTATTTGTATTGTTTAAACAATTTATTACAACTCGGGAGCGTGTAAATCACGTCAAAATAATGCCTCAAGTTTCTATAAATGTTTTCTTACCGCGCCCCCCTATTCAGATACATATTTCCCCCTAAATTTGAAGAATGGGTAGTAAAATCAATTTTTTAAATAACATTTTTATTTTTCGTTGAAATTTAATAATTTTTGGTACACATACGTAATAAATTAAGATCTTTACAATGGTCCAATAGGTCTTTTGATATTACCTCAGGGGGAACTAGGGTGCACTACCCCTAACCTTTTTAACCCCAACATATTTTAAAGGTTTAGGTTTTTACATTTTTAAGTACATTTTCGGATTTACCAGATATTTTAAGATAAAAAAAGGTACTCTTGTTTAATTTCGATAAAATGAATCATATTCGAGAAAATTTTCTTAATTTTTCTGTTTTACATCATTTAAATAAATCGCAAAAACGTAACTGGTTAATGGTGTTCAACCTACAGCAACACATTGAAAAGCGTTCTGCAAGTGCAAATAAAGAACAAATTAAAATAACAGGTTTTTGTTTAAAAAATTGAAACGTAAAAAAATCTTTTTTTTAAGTTTTAATATAAAACATGTCTTGTGTAATAAACCGATCTTGCAGTAATATGAGGTAATGATTACAGTAATAATTAGTAAACAAATGTAAAAAAACAACTAATATTAGTTTAATTTTCGTTAAAAAAATTCCTAACATAAGCATTATATTTTATTAAAATTTGTTTTTGATACCTATACTTATGTGTGAGGGTAGGTAACACAGCGAGTCGAAATTTTAATAATTATAATAGGGTATTTTATCGAAAAAAATTGAATTATTTCACAAATTGGACAGTTAAAGCCTAAAGTATAAAAATTGATGGCAAATAATAAACGATTTAAGTCATCTAGTTATTTACAAAGAAATAGTTGTACAAACATATAGCTACAGACAATAAAAATGTTTTTATTTTGCTTTCACCTTTCCAAAACATACTTATGTATACATAACTTATGTATAACATACTTATGTATGTTTAATAAGGGACAGTTTCATCCTGAACGAAGTTATACGTCTACAATAACTAGTTGAAAGATCTTCAGTTTCCTGAACAAGTAAAATGAATATTAATAATCCACGGTTTGCAAATTTTATTACTTTTTTCCAATAAAGTCAATTTCTGTTTAAAAGTTTATCGTTATCATTATTGGTTAATCAAATAACTCGCATTGGAGACGTAACCATAACCGTATACTTACACTAACTGTATTCTGTATATATATATATAGAACGATCTGGTTTTAGTAAGTTGGCGGGACTCCCCATTGTGGTGTTAATGTTTAACGGCATTTCGATGAAATTTATGCAAATAACTGCATAGGTTGAAAAGGTCATATTTGGTGTCCATTTCGGTATCCATATTATAGATACCTACCTACCATCGATTTCATTTTGTAAAAATAAAATGTTACATATGTAGAATATCGGTTAATGCAACTGAAAGTATACTACATAGGCATCCCTTCATTAACACGGTTAACTAATTATTCGATGTTACCGCGTACAGTGTTAATCAAATAGCTACAATAAACGGTAAAAATACTTACATTTTGTTATGATCGATTACTGTATCAGGTAACAATTCTTTTTATATTGTACTTTTTTAGGCGCGTTAATTAAAACTTTTGCCGCGTATATAAAGGTATTGTTGCAATTAGTTTCGTAGCGTTAATCAAATTCCGCATTAAGTAGGACTGCGTGAAGTAAGTGATAACTGCATTTAATTGGAAATATATATATTAAAAGACAATTGATGATTTTAAAATGTTCCAATGAGGCAAATGACACCTTACCATAAACAACTTGGATTTAAAAATTTTTTAAATCGTATTTAATAAAAAATAATATCGAGTAGGTTAATATCAAATACTTATCACTAATAATTTTTAATAAATATATTAAAAAGCTTAATCCATTCGACTGATCAGCTTATTCATTTGATCGCCATCTGGCTTTCCCTCGAAAAATTGTAAGTTATATACAAAATTAAATGTTCCATTGTAAAGGAAAATTCTGTTAAGTAATAAGTGATTTTGTACTATTTAAAACCAGTTAAAGAAATTAAATGAAATATGGTTAAACAATAATAGCAAAAAGCAGACAGAAATTGTTTATACCTCGAAAACGGTTGGTTTACGTATCTATCTCAATCGAGACTTCAATTTATTAAATTTAAATTAAACAAAAAAAACTTTTTAAATAATAAATAAATTGAATAACCAATCCTGTTAAGTAAAATCTAAAAAAAAAATAATATGAGGTACATCGATCTGTCCTAGTCACCACAATTGACGACGAGTAAAACTCCAAATTCGTTATAGTTATCCGACATTCCATAAACCAATGAACATCGTGTATAACGCACAGAAAAATGCAGGTATAATAAAAACTTTACCGTTATACAAAAGTTGATTATAGAATTATTATATTATGTTATATATTTTGAATAGGCACTTTTATATATAGTAAACTCTCCACATTCGCGGGTAATGTGTTCCCATAAAATACCGCGAATACGAAAATGTGTTGAAAATCCACGAATAAGGGGAGGACAATAAAAAAATACCGTTTTATAAGAGGAGCTTTATTGAAACATTAAAATATGTAAGAAATCGTTAACAATAAACTCAAAATGGTGTTGGTATAATCTGTTATTTTACATTGTTTTGCTTTACAATTCTTGATAAATGTTTTTGTACCCATAACTAAACTGCGAATAACCAATTCAACGACCGCGAGTATAGAATTGGGGTGTACAAAAAAAAACGCGAATAACGAATTTCGCGAATAGAGAGAACACTATCCACATGTATTCATAAATATTTTACTGTTTTTAATAAAACAAACTATCTATTGCTACCAATTCAATTCGTTCTAGAATAATCTTCACTTATAAGCTTTTAACATTAAGTACCTACTACTATTATTTTTTAATTAACTGATTTTTAAATATAAATTTAATTAATTTTTAATTATATACTACACAAATTAAAAGTCGTTTCGTTAATCATAACGGAAATTTTAACTTTTGTTCAAAACTGAAAAGTAAAAATTTTACAATGCAACTACAAGTTAGCGTTTTGTAATATTGGCTAACAAAGGGGATTCCTGTACATCGTACTGAGTCATTTTCTTCAAATTTGTAACCGTTAAAATACCGTACAGTTGAAAGAACTAATCTGTCGGCGGAAAGAAACGATAATTTTTGTAATTCTAAACTTCTCGAATTAAATATTTTAGAAATACGGTTCACGATAATACGCAATTATATCGCATAGAAATTTCAAGCATTAAATTTGTTCTTGCCATTAATTAGTTTTTTATTCAAATAAGTAAATAATTTACATTTTGATAGTATCATTTTTAAATAATTTTATTAAGTAGAAATGACCAAACGTTTTATTACGTAGATAATATTATGTTAAATGATATTTTCGAAATACTCCAGAGATATCTTAATTATTAGCGTCGAATGTTTAAATATTACTTTACTCTATTTGTGAATATTGTGGTACGTACCTACCTACTGTAAAATTATTGAATTATTGTAAACACATCATATTAATTATGATACAATAATGAAACTAAAATAATTAACGTAACGCCAATTAAATTCTTATTATCTTTGTTAACTAACACCAAGCAAATTTTCAACAATTTTTTTAAAACATGTTAATCTAATTTAAAACATTAATTATAAGTAATCCTTAACACCTAATCGGCAATTAAGGTTTTTGATTATAAATAAATAAATTATAATTAATACTTATCTAAATCAAAACAAATATTAATTCTAAATTAATTACAATATGTATATTAGTATTAACGTCTGCATTAGTGCAAGTATGTATTCTATAATTTATTTATAAAATTATACCTATGTAAAACAAAAATACATATAAGAAATATGTCGAATATGGTCAGTCGGAAAATATGACCACACGGAAATATCTAGAAATCTATTAGGTTGCGCTATGATCGTGTTGTTTTATTTTTGATTCGGGATGCGGATGCGAATTTCACCCTAAATTCTGTAAAAACATCATCGGTTGAGATAAGATGAGGAAAGATTTTACAACGCATTTAGGATTAAGTTCGCGTACGCGTCTGCGTTCGCGCCCGCAACCGCGTAAAACTCATTTTGTTTGAATTCATTTTGTAAATACTTCGTTAGAAATTATCTACAATAATAAGACTGGTACTGTAAAGCAGATAACTACGTATGGTTAATATGGTCATATGGTCACTTTCTCACTTTTTAAAAAACAACAAATAACTTAAAAAATAATTTAGGAGTGAAATCTTTTTGCCTTTAACATGTTAAATACATACACTACGAATACGTACACTTGAATTGGAAAATACAGATAAATGGTCTCGTACCTTAGAAAATACGGTAAATTTGATATCAAACGTTTAGGTGACCATATTGAGGTTCGATCCAGGTACCTTAATATTTGATGTATTTAAATGCTAGTATTGATTATTACAATACTATTATTAGATCCTGCTTCTGCAGTGTGCTATTCTAAAATTGTAGATATTTTTTTAACGTTTAGAGTTACTTTATATAAAAAAATCTTAGGCCTAACTATTCATTTTTGAAACTATCGAATTTCACGAGGGCCTTTAAAAAAAGTTCAAAGAACTATAAATTAAACATCTTTTTAATAGCATAGGTAAAGGTATTCGGTCGGTTCTCCCACGCTTACGGCAATACTCTTCAGGTACATAAAAATCCCTAGCAGATGCTTCATGGATCATATGTCATGTATTGTTATAAGGCATTTACAGTTAGGTCGTGATTCTACCCCGTTTATATCTGGTGCAATTTAGTTGCTTGATATTAATAGCGTAGGATTTAATATCTTTCAGAATAATGAAGATGTTTGTTTAATACTCGAATGAAAAGAACTCATTGGTCACCTACTTATGTGGGTGTAATTTTTTAACGTTTAACAGTAGCTGTATAAAAAATTACTACCAGCATTGAGGTACTTAAAAAACGAAAGTATTAATAAATATTTGTTTAACACCTTTCATGGTTATGCATATTATTATATACATATACCTACGTAATTTTGAAAATATTCTACACGTTCTATAATAGAGAATTTAAAAAAACATTAAATTGTTGTATAAATTACGTAAAATATGTTTCTAATATCTGTATTTTGAAAAATTCATAAACACCGTTATTATACATAATGTAATAAACACCTAAACCTATCGACAAATAAAATCAATGCAGGTGGTTGAATTTTCAAGATTTAAATGTAGGTATATGTTGTTATTAGGTGTTTTACGGTAATAAATTGTAAAAATGAATAGGTACCTAACTATTCATAACAATAAAATTTTACAATTAATTTTTGATAACACAGTTTAAAGTTATTTTGTCTTCGGAAAAATTATGGTTGTAATAAATTATATTAAAGGATAGATTAAATCATTTTTATTAGGTACATAAAATCATCGCACGTAATACGCGTTGTATTACATTTCGAAATAATTCATGTAAATTATAAAACGGTGCAAAATCCACGTTTCAATCACTTTTATTTTAGTTCACTTCAATCACGGTGAGTGTATTTTCTTGTTTGGCGCTTCATTTTGCAATGGCAGCGGAACTATGGTTGGCAACTACCGTTTGTTTAAGGCTGATTTCTTTTCCTTAACTGGTCTTGACTATTTTTTTCTTAGTGCGTGAAATTTCTCTTTGCAGGAAGTAAATTGTAATCTAGATTTATTTTCAATACTAATTTGAACTGAATCATTAATCCAACAATATACACATAAGTAGGTAGTAAAGTGACTAGACTTTTAGAAACATACCTATTTATTAGGGAGGAATCATTATCATTATGCATATAACAACGAAAGTAAAATTGAGAATATAAAAAAAAACAATTTATAAATAGCATAAGTTTATGACAACGACGGATAGGTGTTTACCTGACACGTACGTTCTTAGGACATTCAAGAAATGTTTTCAGTTAACAACTACCATTATTTTTGTTTGAAGAGTTTTATTAAATGTTCTTTTAAATATTTTACCAATTTAATAATTTCCATTTGTTAGTTCGTACTGATATTTCAAAAGTATGTACCTACATAAATATATATTTTTCACTTTTAAATCATTGCAATTAAAAATAAGTTGAATGAATAAGTTGAAATTGATCAGAATTGATAACTGACCTACTTACCCCAATCTTCTATTTTACAAAAAGTATAAATGCATCGACTCGTTATTTTTGAGAACCTTCGAGTAGTACCTTCGAGAACCTTGAGAAGTATCGTGCAGATCATTTTATGTTAGTACCTATATATGTACATCCTGAAAAAAATTCGTTTCGCTCTTTACCGGTTATTGCGCCATAAAAAGAAATTTACCTTGTAATAAAATTAGTTTCTTAAGAATGCCTCCCTTACACTAACTTTTATTGTAGATGTGAATCGATGCAAGAGTCGATGATTTTCATTATTAATAACTTGTTAAATGTAAGCGAGCTTCGTTAACGAAAGATTACCAGTAACATTATTTTAATAAATTAATAATAATAATCAATCAACCAGTAGCAATTGTTACTAAAGTTGAATTTATTCTTGTTTGAATGCTAGGTAATTAAAGATAACCAATTTTAAAACGTATTATTCGCCATATTAAATCCCAATTATTATTATTGATGTTAACTGTAGCTGATGAATATGAATTTTAATTTATAATTTAATTTATATTCGATGTTCATACTACTTAGCTAGATATAGCTTATCCAAACCTATATGATGTTCACGTCATCAATACAAGGTTACTAGATGATGACGTTTCACACGGTGCTGCCACCTCGTAACTCGTATTTTGACAGTTCTAATAAATTTTAGTCTTTCTTTATGTCATCTAATATGTGTACAGGTAAACCTTTTATAGAATATGTCACTTTCCAAACTATAAACCGAATTACAAATAAACAATCTAGTAACTTTTTGTTGATGACGTGAACATCATATAGGTTTGGATAAGCTATAATATTATGAACAATAGTTAATGTTTTGATTATAACTGGGACTTTAGTTCTTTTAATTTTTTATGAAAATTTATTTTATAAATAATATCGGTATGTAAACAATTATTTGAAATCTTACAATTAGGGTCAAACTCATACGTAAACGGAACTTATTATGTATTATCTATAAGAATAAGTTCATCTCATACTGAAACTGATATTCGGAAGTTCTTTATTAGTTATCAAAAAGTAAATAGATTGAGGTAAATATAAGTTTAGTTTATGAATTTGACCATTAAATATTTTGAAATTCCTATCTACTATTTACCTATGTATTTATACTACATTGTTAGAATATACGGTGTGGGAGAGGGGTGGCGTCAACGGAAACATGATCGGCTTATTATTTTGTTAAATTACTAAAATAAAATTTTAAAATTTAAATATATAATATAAAGGGTAGCTTATTGACTATATTTTTAAATATACAGATCTTTAGTTACACTTCCGGTTAATCTGAAAGTAACGTCATTGAATTAATTTTTTAATAAAAAAATGCAAGTTATCTTTAAAGAATATAGGAGTATTAAAAACTGATAAATACTCTCGTTAACACCCGGTATAATTGCGAAATATTGATTCTTTATTCAATAATTTTTGACGAAAACATTTTTATATAAGTAGTATTAACAGCATTACACACCTGTTTCTGCAAATAACTTTGATATATTTAGTGGAACCGCTTTCCATTCAAACTTATAGATATGTCCTGTTCTGTGTGACCTACTTGTAACGTTTCATCTTTATGTATGCAAGTTTTAATATTAAAACGATTAATAATCTGGTCTCTAGATAGGCATGCTTCACAACTGTGTCGAAAAAAAATATTTCTACTTGATTAGACATAATTTCAAGAAATATATCAATGGATTTCTGGTCCTACCACCAAAATAATTTTTTTTTAAATAATTATCGGTTATTAATACACAAGAGTTTGATTTTTATCGGGTAAATTTCTTTTTAACGAAAACCTTTTTTCCATGAAAATTATTCGAGAATTTAGGACATGGAAAAATCGCGACATGAAGTGGATAGATTATTCGTACGTCCCTTAGTTCGAAAATAATTTTCTTATGAAAAATAGGTTCGAGTCACTAAAAAAAATTTACCAGAATATAAAATTAACCTCGTGTGTATTACAGAAGATTAATATGATTATTAATCTATCAAAAATTATTATTATAGGTACAACAACAAATTCATTTATTTAGAATTTCACTCATTTTTGTACATTTACCATTTCATATTTCGGTGACATTTTAATTTCAGGCATGCGCACTCCGATAAAAGCAAGGTAAAGAATTATCGATTGGTTTTACCACCTATTAATAGCCTGTTTTCTCTGTATAAAAGATTCCTATTGGTCGATTTTTAAAACGTTTTGATTGGTTAATATAATAAGAATATATTAATCAAAAAATATAATATTGAAGCGAAATATTTGAACAGTATGTTGAGTAGGTAGGTACTTATACGTACCTAAATACCCACGTTCTTGTAAAATATTTTTCTCTGTGTAGACATATAAACTTTTATATCACTTGATACTACCCATTAATAATATAATGTAATGATTGTATTTGAAATTATAGAATATCCTACAATTTAATCTTAGGAGATAAAACTGCATATACATAAATCAGTCATAAAAGTGTCAACAGTATTCTTTAATAAACGACTTATTGATAGGAATTCAAAAACTTAAAAAAAGAATTAATAAAAAAATTGATTAAAACTTAAAAGTTAAAGATGATTGTACCTACTTATTATCTCGATATTTTTGAAAAAAAAATGTTTAAAATAAGCATTTTAGGTTTTAGGAAATAACGTGCTTAAATTATTAATTCAGTTCGTAATATTATTATAATGGATAATTTTTAAAAGTATCGAAGTGTACATATTATACATATCAAGTAGTTATACCTATACAGAATTATTGCATAATATAACCGGGGATACCTAAGCGTACTAGGTAGGTAGGTACTTTAAATTGAATGTGAGGAATATAAACTTTTTTATAGCTCAACGCAATGATGGAACACATTCTGCGTGTTTATACTGATTTATGTTATTAATAAATCTCTGTGGCGGTGTAACGAATTGTTTTTATGTAGTAACTTCCCTCGTACGAGTTCGAAACAATCTGTTTTAACGATTAACTCGTATTTAATATTTTCTCTTATTATAAACAATAATTATTATCGTATATAGTACTAGTGGTCTGATTATTTACAACAATATTTGATGTTCAGAGAACTCGTAACACTACGAGTGCCTGAACTCTATATATTTATAATACTATAATACTCATGGTATAATAATTATACAAGGTAAGATATTCGAGTGTGCTAAACACGCTCAACTCCGCGCAATGACGTCATCCGTAAGTAGTAGCACGTAGCATACGTGTAGAAATTTAAAAAATAGTAGAAATTATAGCCATGTAGGATAGTTCATATTTACAATTTCTCGCAAAATCGTCATTTTAAAAATGTTTCGAACAAATTCTTGAATTGTTAACATTGAATTTGTCCGATCGGTAACACAAATGAATCCACTTTAACATCAATTCAGGTTCATTGCGAGGAAAGCAGAAAAAAAGCAGTTTTTCTGTCAAATTTTTAGATTGGTTGTCAGCTTTGCAACCAAACACCGCGCACCTCCCGCTTATGATGAGACATAACAACAATTTTAACGCCGTAACTACATTTTATTATACTTGTGAACAACGTACCCGTACTATCGGTATTCGGAAAATGTCTGACGGTCTTATTTACTCACGAGTAACGTCAAACAATATACTCAGATCCGCCTCCATATCCTACCTTTAGTAGTTATTATACCATGTATAATTTTTATGTAATGTACATATAATATATATATATATCTACTCACAATAGTATCCTTCTTTTGAATTGCAAGAATAACCATTGAAAGCAGTTTTAGGTAAACTGATTCATTCATACGCAAGTAATTACGGTAGTCTTTGGATTCGAATCTCAATTCTTTTAACAAATTTATATGAATGTATCGTTTTGGTTCCAACAGCCACTCTTTACACAATTTCTCAAGTTTTTTTCTTTGCCGTTTATTACGGTATTTCGTAGCGGGTAAAAAGCCCATTATCGCCAATCGTCTTGTCACGATGCCATGGTTACAATTGAGAATTTCTACGGTTTACCGTAACGTGTGTCGACTCTATGATATTTTTATTCACCTGAACAGTTTTGTCTCCTCCACAGGTAAACCTCTAGAGTATGCCGCAAAATTCAAGGGTTTAAGGGTTAAAGTTCAATATTTTTTTCTAAATGATATATTATAATATGGATTTTTCTTAAAATATGCAAGCATAACATCATTATTTGGAAATTATTTTTTTTTAATATTTTTATATCTACAATGACTATAAAAACTATTAGAATAGATATGTAATGCCTTATATATACAATACAGCTTCTGTAACATAAAAAAACATTCAACATATTCATTCTTTCTTCATTCATATAGTTATTCATTTTTACCAAAAATAGGTTATACCACAAGCTTGTTATAATGGCAAATAATATACCTATGGCAGTTTTGTTATTGTAGCGTTTTGTTAATTTTATTACAACCGCGTAATATCAATCGAAATGTGTTTTATATAACTGCCGTAACGCTGATTAGATAGGACTTAACTACAAATATGTATATCGTTTATTATAAGGCAGGTAGGTACGACCTGTAAATGTACCTACCTATTAGAGTATAGTTTTTTAAAAAGAATGTATTAAGCAGTAAAACTATTATAAAAATATAGGGCGTTAAACTTTAAAAACCAAATATGCCAGCTGTTCCACTTAAACAGGAAGTTGATCGTTTTATTTTTTATATCCAAAGTAATTTTATTTTTTCCTACTCTGGCCAATAAAGGATAATTTAATGGCTACAAATTTATAATTAACTTTATTTTACTGTTAAATCTAAAGAAATTATTTTAATGAAAACATTGTTAGATTTTTTTTTAATATAGCTTTATTAGAGGGTGAATAAAATTGATTAAACATAATTTTGGATGAGAGTATATTATGTTTATATATATATTACAATATTATTATACGGGGTGTTTTATTGAAGACGGGCCAGCTGTCGATGGGCGATAGAAGACCTCAATACCCATATAACTGACCTGTACATGTATCAGACGAAATTTGTTAGTTTAGAAGTTATTTAGGTTTTAATGATTTTTAGCTAAACTCCGGTTTTACCCACAAATTTCGTCATTCTGACTAAACTATTGCTACTAGTTCCATGTTTTTTTTTGAATGATCGTAGTCCAATAATGAACCTATCATCCTGAATAATATGTTTTATTCGAACCAAAAGCATCGCGATAAAAAAATAAACTTTTAAAAATTTTGTTTAAAGCAAAAGTTATTCCTAGCGAAACTAGGAGAACACTCTAGCGAGAAATAAAAAGATAGAGAAATATTAGTATTCATATCAAAAACTTATCCACTTTACTGGCAATAAAACCTATAAACATTGAGCTAGCCCTATGACTTCCCATCGAAAATTGTGTGCAAAGTTAAATGGCGAAAATCCCACTTTTTAATTTTAATCGAAAACATTATTTGAAAAGTGAGATAAAACTTGTTGTGGATATCATTATCACTTGCAGTGCAAATAGTACCTATATTAATTTTATTCTAGTTATTTTACTTCATTAAATGTCCAAAAAATTAAAAACAAAAAGTATTCCTTCTATAAAGCTAAAGTAAATATTGTCTCTTGACAACACTAATCGATCCTATCATCTTGTAACCCATTATTTGGCAATTTTTTACTATAGTTTAAACATTTTAAAGAATGATTTATTTTAATGATTGTTCTATAAGTTTCTAAATCTGTTTTATATTTATTTTTACTAAAAAACAAGGTTACCAGTAATTATAATTGTAACAATCATTCTGCTGTTCTTGTCAAGTTCTAATGTTTAATTTTGTCATTGAGAATCATAATTTATTACTATATATATAACAAATTTTCTGAAAGTTCGTTTTGTAGTGCATTATTGTCTATACACTAAATTATTTAGGTATTCGTGTTGTAAAACTTTAAAGTAATAAAATAATTCTTATGCATTGTAGTTTTCACGTCTTTATCTAGTTCACTTTGAATGCGACGCACGTATTCTGGGTTACGTTTAGAGCTTGGGTTACATAATGTTTACTATTACTATTATTATTATGCAGTAGTTGTTGTAAGTTAACTATTTGTACTCGCACTAATGGAATTTATTATTAAAGCGGTGAACGATGACACATCATTGTTTTATACATATTTAAGTATAAATATTTAGATTTCAACCCATTTATTATTATCTATAATTATTTTTAGTATTTATCTATAAAATATTAGAAGAACCTCTTTATTCCGACTAATTGGGGCGAGAATTATAAATTGATTCGAATTAGCGAACATGTAATTGAACACTGTATTTGAAAACGTGATACTATACAGTAAGGTACAATAATACAAATAATGTATACTAATTATACAGAAAACTGCACTGTATACTAGAAAACTACAAATTGGCATAATAAAAATTGTGTTATGTTATTGTTATAAACAAAAATTAAGTAAACGTTGCGGTAGCGCAGTGTCGGCGTCGCGTCGTGACGCTGGGAGCTTGCGTGTTTTGTTCAATAAAAAGTTGATTTTAATTAGCACTGTTTCCTGTTTTCTACTTTTCATACGTTTGCGTACGCGTTATTTTACTTAAGATGCGTTCAGATAATCAAAAGTTCAGATAAATATTACAAATCAAAATAAGTAATCCTGTAAAATAGCTTGAATCTGTCTTTCAATGTTTCTTTTCAGTTTATCAAGGGTTCGTGGTTTTGAAGCATAAACTTTATCTTTTAAATAGCTCCCATAAGAAAAAATTACGTTGCACTTGAATACATAAATTAACTATAGCTACTTAATAAATTTTTCAACAGAAATAAAATTCTTTGTGGAACTGACCATTTTCCCATGTTTACAATCGTCTATGTCAGACGTACGTTGTTTAGTAAATAACTCCCAAGCCTACTATTTAAAGTAATACTAAATAAATTTAGTATTACTACTAATTTACTTATTTACTAATTTAATATTATTACTAATTTTAAAAAAACAATTACTTTCGGATTTAATTTTTAACTTAAGACATAAATTGTTTAATCCTTTTTGACGGATCCTGTATATCACTGTATAAAATAGACTATTAGTCAATCATAAAATCAAATAGTATTTTTCTTACAATGAGTATACGGCACTTAAATGTAGCAATGCAACAATTTTAGTGATACAAAAAAGTAAAAAGTGAAGAAATAATTAGTGTTAGAAGTAAAACTTCTATTTTCTATTGACAATATCGAACGCGGTAATTTTCGTTACGTTCTTCTATCTATTGAGATCTTCTGTTTTATTGTATGTAACGTTGCAAAAAAGGAACATCGAAAATTTGTGGAATGATACAGTAATAAACGTCAATTTAAATTCCTTTTAGAATAACAAATTATATTTATTTATACCCAAATGAGATTGTATGTAGTGGCACGAACTGAATAAAAAAAGGTAAAAGATCAAAAGGAATGCGGATGGACGCTAACCTGGGAACTTTGATAAGAGAAAGCACAGAACACTCAGAAATGAAGGCATATAAAATTTATGTACCTACGTTGTTTTATCTTTGATTATGTTTTATATCTAGGGCAATTAAAAATACGAGTCTTTGAAAACGAAATTCGCACATCAAAACAAACAGGTTCTCGATGTATTTTTATAAATTTTTATTAGGTATAAACAAATTTTCTAACCGTAAGTAAATAAAATCTATTGTAATGTCCTCTGATTTATTCATTCCCGTCTTGTATTCTAACTTGCCCAACATGTACGAAGGCTCCTGGATTATTAGGAATTTTGTTATTGCAAACAACTACAATTTTATTCACCGGTGCATTAACGTCACTGGCAGTCTTTCAATAAATTATAATTCTGAGATGACCCAAGTTAATAATTCAGTAAATTTAAATAGGGTAAGCGTCAAGGACGCATGTCAATGCTTTTTTACCTATTTATTAGTAATTTCGACGAAAAAATGAAGTCGAAATCATATGCAATACAATATTTATTGTAAATTGTTTTTTTTTTTAATTTAACAGTATTTTTCAGTACCTACCCATATCTATATTTTTTATTTATCTATGTTTTCAAAAATCTTGTTATACTCGTCTCACTTGGTGTTTATTCAGCAGTCGTACTTATGGAATACATGAATAAAATCCCAAAACATCGATTTTTATCTTTTGAAAATTGTCATTTAAACTGTCAACAAATCAATCTTTCAGATATTCATTTGTTTTAAGTTATGCTATTTATATATATATATATATATATATATATAGTATATAATATATATATATATATATATATATATATATATATATATATATATATATATATATATATATATATATATATATATATATATATATATATATATATATATATATATATATATATATATATATATATATATATATATATATATATATATATATATATATATATATATATATATATATATATATATATATATATATATATATATATATATATATATATATATATATATATATATTTAAATAGCAACAGTGATTTGGATAGACGCTTCGATTGTCTAATTGAGAGTATAAAAATGTTAATACCTCACATAAAGAAATTTTGAGAAATAAATTATTAAAATATTTTTATGCAAGGAAAGAGACGAAAAATCTAATACCTTAGTAATTCTTTGAATTTCCGTCAAATCTTTGACGTGATCTTTTGTGATTTAGCAGAATAAACATTTGATTTTAAATAACTCCATAAACAATAATCGAGGGTGTAAGATCAGGCGACCTTTCAGTAATCTGATTATTGAACTCTGACTGACGTTATTTTCAGCTGCGACTCTTTTCTTATTGTATATTTATTGTTTAATTTAATTGCTAATTAGATTTTCAGTCATTTTGCATTCTAATAAAAATATCTTAATAATTTATTTCTCGTAAATTTTCTTATGTAAGGTATTAAACATTATTATATTGTCATTTAGACAATCGAAGAACCTACCCAAATCGCGAAAAAGAATCAGGGGTTGCCATTTAAAAACAAACGTTGATGACATTATAACTAAAAACGAATGAATATCTGAAGATGATTTTGATATACAAATGTACATTCTTAAAAAATTAAATCGACGTGTTTTAATTTTATTTGATATACCTACATATTCCATTCTTTTGACTCGTTTCGTATAATATATTTTATATTGTTTATATATATTTTTTTTCACTTATTTTTTTAAATTTCTTTTACCGACACGTTTCGCAATTAACTATTGTATTTTCAAATATGTATTGACAGAATTATATGTGTATATATGTAATAATTATATGTATATTCCTATATACCTATGTAGTAATTAAATAATATGAAAGAAATGGCGAAATATTAATTCTGTCAATACTTGAAAATGCAATATGTAGTTAATTGCGAAACGCGTCGGTTAAAAAATTAAAAAATGTTTTATTAAAATTAGTTTCTAAACAGTAGAAAGCACTCATAAAACGAAAATTAATATCTATGTAAACGTCAAAAATGAAAAACTCGATACGGTATAATAATTGAAATATTTTTATCATTATAGTTTCGTAAAAAATGTAGATATTAGTTTATAGAAATTTAAATAGATACTTATAATTTTTTTTCGTCATTATTAAAATTTTTCTAAATGTAATGCGTGCGAATGTATTTATGGAAACTGAACTTCTTGTTCCTATCGTTATTTTATTTACTTCCTTATTTATGTAATATTCGCATATTGTATAACTCTTCAAGCTTTGCAGTAAGATAAACAAGGATACGGCAAACAAAGGTGGTACTAATTGTTAATTTCACAAAATTAGGAAGTAGATTACAAATAGTGTCCGATAGCACTCAATTACAGTTCACGGTTTATGAATGACTCCTGAAAATACCGAAATTGCCTACTTTTATTGATATCTATTCGTATATTACAACCTTTTCGTTATGAAATTGGCCCGACAGGTAAATGCCAGCAACAACCCCCGATCGAAATTTGCGGATTCACCCCCATTAGAAGCGCCTGCGTAGGGGGAGAGAGATTTACACAGAGACAATTTACTTCTTACGTTCCTCAATAAGTTTATATTTCATTGAGCATTTTAAAAATAGAAGTTTTATAATTCTGTGCTATTCGTATTGTAAGTGCGATATAATTAGGTTAAAATCAATTTCGGAACGTCCTTTTTTTCTACTGTATTTCGTTATAAAAGTTATCGGTATCGATCGTTAATAGAAAGGAGTGTTTAATTACAATTCTTGGAACGTAAGAATTTGAGATTTAAATAAAAATTAAAATTTCTAGAATATATCCGTGAATAATTTCAAATGTAGGAATGTTTTGAAATTTTCTTATTGTAAAGCGGCCTTTATTGCAGCGCCATGGTGGCGTAATATAGAAGTATACTACCTACAGTGTTTTACAAATAGACTCTGATTATAAAATCCATTTAAACACGTAATATTTAATAAATTCAGTAATAAATAATGAAATAGTGCTTAATTTATATATAAGTATTAATAAAATTCGTTAAAGTTATTACAATAAATGCTCATTTAATCTTGCGGCGGAATCGATTCGAAAATATTGATTAAAAGCAAAATAATTCGTGTTTATAAATTTCTACATTTTAAACCCTAGTGTGTTCTACATTTTGTGATGTAAAATTTAGTGTTTTCACTTTAGAATTAGAAATATTTAATATCCGTTATGTGTTTTTATTAAAATATAGTTTATTTATGTTACTTTCGGAAATTGTTCGTAATATTATCTATTAACATAATCTATTTACAATATTAAAGCTGTTTATGTAGCACCTGCAGTTCAAATTCGATATTCTTTAAAAGAAATGTAGTTGACGGCCCCGTTTTTTAAAATAACGTCTTAAAACAGAGGCCTTGTACATAAAGTTTAATCATCTTTAAGGAAAACAGAACCATTTAATAATACCTGTAAGTACATAAATTGTCTGTCATTCTAAAAATTGCCATAATATCACTTAACCTCGAATAATAAATCAAAGCAATATCCCTCTATTGAAGTAAATAATCACGCAGAAAACAACTTTTAAGACTGGGACAGACTGATTTCGACTGAGCCATCTTTTTTTCAATCTGACTAAACTGACTGAACACCAATCTTGGTATCGAATCAGTTCGATTTTGGTGTATTACTTTTTAACAGTCGAAACTCACATTGACTGCTGAGATAGGATAAATTGACGTGTTTTTAAATAAAAAGAAACAAATTAAATTTGATGTTTTTCTATACCGATGCATTTATACCGGACCGTTTTTAAAATTTCGCGTTTTCTACTTTCTTAACTATTGTGAACGTACGTAAATAGTTAATGTAACAAAGAGTAAAGCGTTTCGTTAAATTTTTCGAGTTTTAACAATTACAACGACACGCAATAACCGCCAACAACGGTTTAAATTACATTTACGCGTTTTATAAATTTTTCGAAACTGGAAAGTCAGGAGATCATTACGGTAGACCTACAGGAGGTGGATAATGGTTCGCCACCTCCTGAAACGCGTGTGGAAAATCGCGTGGAAACCACCCCGAGCACGAAGTCGCAACCGCCACCTCCACCTTCATCGCCGTCACATTCGGTCATGACAGGTAAAGGTAAACAATACAGAATTAAATATTTTGTGTACGCTTGCTTTGTTAGAGGTAACTATGTGTGCGTTTTATGCCATTTTAAATAGTCATAACATGTAGACTGAATTAATACACAACCTTACTTTCAAGTTTACTCACCTTTGCTGGCTATTTATCCGGCAGAACACGTATATTCTGATAATTTTTATCAAAAAGTTGCATGTTTCAAACACGTACCTAACCTATATTTTTAACATTTTCATCGTTTTGATGTAACTGGTACTTAAGTTTAAAATTTTTGCGTTAATTAAGATTAATGTCCATTATTCACGTCAGTATTAAACAAAAAGTTACCTACATTCAACTTTTTTTGTATTTTATAATTTTATTTTCAATTAATAAGATTCATTTAAGTACGGTTAAATTTAATAAGTGCAACTTTTCATAGATCGATTATTTATGGAAAGTTTAATGGTGTTTTAAAAAATATAATCTATGTCATTTATATGAAATAGAGTAGGTACCTACTTATTATATGCATAAATAGCCAAATATGTATGTATATTTCTTTCTTTGCATTAATTTGTAATATATTTCATATTCTAAACTATAGCAATTATTAGAATAATAATGTCTATTTATTAACGGTAGAAAAACTAAAAGAACTCCCCGAATTATAAATGAAGGAAGTCGTACAATTTTAGAGGACTTTATATGCGTATTATAGGTACCTATACATTTTATGTTCTCGTTGACTAAGATTTAAAAATTATTTTTCTGCCTTTATTATGATAAATAAGCGTTTAATTAAGGTATGTATATCAAAATGCTAAAACTTCACATTGCCTTTTATCGCGTGTTCTCCGTTATTTTTTTTTGAAAAATAATTATATCTATGATATTCATAAATTAAATAAAAATTATATTTAGATACTTATACGTACATATATTTTATTTAATAGCGGAAAACCTTTCAAGTTTATAAATACAATATAAAATAACGAGAGAGTTATTCTGCGGGCACAGAATAATAAGTAAATGTTGTTACGTATATAAATATAAAATAATATGCAGCCTATTATTATACAAAATGAAATGAAACAAAATTATACGCTCTCTCTAAAACAAGTAGTACCACCTACAGCTGTTATTAACGAAATTATTTCCATTAGTATTTATACGTACATCTCTATATTATAATGTGCCTAGGCGAACTATTAATTTTATAATTGACTCTATCAACATTAAAAACAGACACGCATTTCGAACGTCGCTAATTTTTTGACAATATATCCTGGTAATTAATTTTTGTTAATAATGATTTTATGTAAAATGCACGGATTTATATAATTTTACGTTTAGCAACATACCTATCGTATTTGTTTTCTACTGGGGATAAAAATATAACAGGTAGGAATTGTTAGTTTTGTTCAATATGAAGATTAACAGTTAAATTCAATTAACGCAAATTTTTTTAGGTGGTTACACGTACCCTTTGTAGCAAAGTAGCGTGAAGAAAACAAATAGAACATCGTTTATTAAAATTTAGATCAGGTTTAAATGGTCTTATTGAAATCCTATGCAATTGAAGTACAGGGTGTCTAAAAAGGGTTATTGTTAGTTTAAATGTAAAATAAAATAAGTAAATACTACTACAAAATACATACCTACTTAAGATGTTTATTGTGTTACCTAGCATAAAATTAGAATTTACGGAAAGGAGCCAAAAATAATGTTATCTAAAGGTTTACCGTTAGGGTTACGATAATCTTAGAATCCGGAGCGAAGGTTAATTACGTGAACGGGCAGAACTGTCGATATTGGGGTGTGAAAAATTCACGACTGAAACATGGACAACTAGTTTCTTAACCCTCAATTGTATCCGCTAAAGGAATTGTTGGACCATATGTTTTTGTCCGAATATGGACCTCTGTTTTGTTTTTTCTTTATATTTTTTATAATTTTTGTTATTTTAATGTAAAAATTTGCATATGTATATAACCAAAGTGTAATCTTTAATATTCACAGTTATTTGTTATATGGAAAATCCAAAGAATACGGTGGATTAAGATAAAGTTATCAAACTGGTGATTACTTGAAAAAGCGGCATATTGCATAAAATATGAGCCCTTTTAAATGTAGTATGTAATGTAAAATTTTACGTTGGAACTGGACAAATATGAAAAACTGACGACAAAAATCGCAATTATAATAATCTGTTTCGGCATGTGTCGCTTTTGGAAAAAACAATCGTTACAAATATGTAGACAGCATCGTTATCATCAGGACCGAGCTCATATTTGAACCTTTTATAGATGGTCTATATTATTAACATTCCATCTTATACAAAAAAATAACAAAATTAATTTTCGATATGAAGTAAACGATAAGTTAAGTGACATAAGAACAGTCGGCCCAAAAACAACAGCTACATGCAAATATCACAAATGAATTCGATTCCAATTTTGCTTAATTTCATCATAACAACTTAAGTACTTAAAAAAGTAATGAAAATTCTTGGAAATGCTTTCACAAGTATCACTCAATAACGCATTTAGCAGGAATCTGTGTAATTATTGCAAACTTTGTAAATTACTTACAAGCTTACTTTAAGATACTGACGACGGATAATGTCATTAGTCTCACTATAGATTTTTATTGATGGTCTATATTATACGCATAACTCGTGTTCGGACCACTTCCTCTAATAATAATAATTACCTTTTGAGCGATACCTACTGCCAAATGATAAGCGATTTAGCGCCAATTTTTCCATTCATTTCAAAAATAAATAAAAAGAGATTTTATTGTAATAAAATCTGTTTTTTTATTATTTAGCTTTATTTAAAGGTTTGTAGCAATTTTCATTTACTTGATTACTGCGGATAACCTACATGAAGGACTCCACGGAGAAAAATTTTATTTACAAAAATTCGTTTATCAAGTATCGCATTTTAGAGAATGTTTAGCTAAACATTACTAAAGAATTCCCCTTAAGTGTAAGTTTAACCCAACCACCATCTTGCGATATTAAAAAGGAATATTACCACAGTAATTGAATCAGCATCAAGAGCAATATGCGAACAATTTTCGCTGTCGGTTCGAAGACTGTTAGAATCGTAATGGTCAACATTTCGATAATATGTACTATATTTAGTTCATTAATTTTCATTAACTTTAGTTATACATTCAAACCACTAATAATTTTTCTGGACACTCTGTATAAAGAATGCGACTTTATAGATATTTAATAATCGGATATTATTGGCAATTTAATATTTAATTTAAATTTCCCACTAATTGTAAGTTGCCAATTATTTATTGAAATTTTTAGTTTTGGTTACTTCTATCGTTTTAAATTAAGTAATTTGTAACACCGTATAGTTAGTTCTGTCAAGTAATAAATTACAAATAATAGTTAGATATCAATGACAAATTTTCAAGTTTTTTGTGTAAATACTTAGGTACTTAATATTTTATTTAAAACGTTACTGAATCGGGAATGCTTATCATAGCGTCATCGACACTAGTAAACAATATGTATTTTATAGCCTTCCTTATTTTTTTTTACAAATATACCTTATATCGAGTTGAATTATTAAAGATATAGGTACAACGATATATTACTTTGAACTAATAACGAACAGTTGTGATGTAGGTACATATTTAATAAAAAGCAAGTCCTGATTAATGTAGACAGTACAAACATCCCAAATCGCAGTCTAGTAAACTGAAGATAAGATTTTACATGGGAGGGACTTCCTCTGTTACATCTCACGTTTATTTGCGATCCGGATAATTAAGATTTAAATAACTGAAGTTTTATTATATTTAAAAACAGATTAGGTATTCAAAAGATTCTATACTTACTGTTAAGAATATTAAAAAGTATTGACTTAAAAATGCTGTAGCGGTATTGCTTTCTTGATTTATTATTATTAGTAAAGTATTACAAAATTATTTAAAAAACTCGCTATTTGCGACGTAACAAATTTTTTAGGAAACGCGGAAAGCGTTTATTCAGTCAGACGAATTATACCGGAGTATCATGTTTCGTTGATGCTTTTTAGAGGCGATTTTTTCATCATCTCATACATTTATTCGACAGATTCATAGACATTTAGGTACCATAGAAACGTTTGTTCGTACAATTATTACGTCCATGGTAAATATCTATCAGGTTTTATGGAAGATGGAAAGATTGGTAGGTAGTTATAGGTGCTAAGGAAGTCGTATTGTAGAAATTCGATTTCACCATTCTTTTTTTTTTAAATCAGATAACCTATGCACCAAATATATCTATACGTTATTCCAATCCACGTCATCAATAAAACATGGTATTTTTACAGTACTAATAGATATTAGTGTTTCTTTTCCATGTCATATGTGTGCAGATAAATCATCGGTAGAATATTCCACGTCCAAAACTTTAAACTAAATATTACAAATATACAATTTAGTAACTTTTTATGCATGACGTGCATTTAGGTACTTATTTATAAAGACAAAAGTAAAACGATGTAACGAAAAGAAAACGGAAATATTTATTCGATTTCCCAAGCAAGTCTTCCAAAAAAAAATCTAGAATAACAACGTTGAATTTACTGACTAACAAATAAGTATCTGCGTTTGTCATTATTTTGATTTGACAGCAACTGCGATAAAAAAAGCGTTTACATTCTTATTGTTAAATATTTCATCACTTTTATTTCTACAATTATTTAGAAATAGGTATATAAAAGAATTACAGTTAGTTACCTACTTCTTATACTGTCGCCAGCGAATATGTGTAGATTTCGGGACATTTATTACATAACAGTAAACGGTTTACAATAATTGCAACAAAATTTTTGTTTACATTGTTTCTCATTATAAATTTTATAGTTTACAATTAAAATGATTGAAGAAAATTTTATTTGTTTACAAATTTAAAGACTTTATGCTTTTATACAGCACTTTTGAAAACAATTTTCTTAACTTTGAATAATCTAATACACTTAAACAGTTCATGCGAAATTGTTTTACGTTAAGAAAATAAAAGACTAAGATTGCTCATGTTTGAAGTTTTTGAAGCAATTATTTTGCAAAGGCAGCTCTTAAGCAATTTAAAAAGCTTTTAGTAGAAGCCTTTACTTATAAATTTGAAGAAAATAAGGTTTAATTATTTCGTTTTTATGCGTCATACTAATATTGTCGTTCAGACGGTAACAGTAAAATAATTCTTGAGATCTCTTCGTCCATATGAAAAGCACGTGCACGCACGACGCGATTCTGATTGCATAGCGGTTCTGTACGGCATTAGGTTAGCAGCGCTATGGTACAGTTAGTTTGTCGTACCCGTTACTTCTTCGGCAACAAACTGTGGCGGTTGAGGAGGATGTTGATATTACGTCGACTTGCTTGTGCGAGCGTACGGATCATCACATTCACCTCGTGTAGATACCGTTAAATTATCCACTAGGTAAATACGGTGTGCCTACTAATCGAACACACCTTCGTTTTATAATAAAGAAGCCGCTGTCCCCGAAAATTGCACCTATCATTTTTAGCAAGTCACACTATCGAAACATTAATAGTGTTTCTGTCCGCTGTGCTACTTGTAACAAAATATCTTCATTCTTGCTATTAAAATAGGCATAATTATAGTTAATGGCAATATTTACCAGGTATTTATTTAAAAAGTAGGTACTACTATTAATCGTTACGTCAATTAACATTATCCGAAGCAGATAATAACTGCTACCTTGAGTTATCCTTTTCTTTTACAGGTAATTGGTATTTATTGAATTTAATATAAGTAAGCCAATTTGACGTAATCAAATCACAAGTGATTTTATGCTGCATACAATCAAATTATTCTGAACGTGATGATAATACTTGTTTAAATATGTATTTTTGAAAATACATATTGTTTAAACAATTTTTAAATACTTAAGTAGGTACCTAATGTGTAGATGCAATATTTGAAGAAAATAAAATGATAGGTAATTTAGTTTTTACTTATTTCATAAAATTTTAAACTGAAAATTTTAGAATTAATGGCTTTTATCGAATAACGCACATTGTAGTCTTCGATAAACATAAAGTCTGTAAAATAAAGTTAAGGTGACTAATTAAAAATTATCCAGTACAACGACAATAATCAATAGCAGTAGGAATATATTTATTATAACAATGACAACGTTTAGGATAAGATTTCTAAAAACGTAGGTAGATATTGGGATTCAAAGTGATATAATTTCAAAATAAAGTAGTCATCTATTAACAGGTCTTTGGTGGTAATTTTTCGTGGGTAAAAACCTTAATAACAAAACAATTTTCAATAAAAGAAATATTTAATACCTAGGTAGATTATTTATTTAAAAAAATCAAACATTTATAGGTAGTGTTATTTAAAAAAAAAAACGGACGTCTGCGCATATACACGTACATTTTCACCAGAACAGAATAAAATATTTATTTCCCAAGTTAACATTAAAAAGGAAGGTAAAATGGGTAAATTTTCTGCTGTTAATTAACCGATACCTATAGATTATTATAGCCGTTAAAAAACCAAACTCGTATCTATTTTAATGAAATGAATTCAAATACGATAATTTGATGTTTTAATGGAAGGACCGTTAAAGAACTGCAAATTATAAAAATTAAGTTATTAGGGAAATGGTTTAAGTCATTAAAAAGTAATAGGCTATCATTCATAAGTTAACTGTAAAAATTATAAGTGTAATTATTTTCATCCTTTTTCATTCTGAAAGTTTTATGTAGCTGTAAGTAGCAATGACGTATCTTTTCATTAGATACAATAAACAGTTTGTTAAGAGTTATTCAAATTAAACATCAAATTATTTAGTACAGTGTAGGTACCTACTTACTCAAGCTTGACTTGTTGAGGTCTCAATATGAAAACAATGCATAGTACTAAAATTTTCAAGGAATTTTCTTTCCAAATAACTATAGGTACGTAATGCGAAGAAAAGGTATATTCTTCTATATTAAATTCTTTAAAGGTGTACCAAAACATGTAAATTGTCTCAAAAATTAGAACTGATAGTTTAAAAAATGAAAACCGGAGATTATGAAATAGCTACCTAGTTTAAAAAATTAATATGGCAATTGTTTATTTTTTCGATGTGAAATTAAATATTATTTTTGTTAGAAATGCGGCAATAATCATGTTTAGTAAACGTTTAGGCAAAATAAAATGGAGTAACTTCTGCGTCGATTATGACTAACAAATTAATTGATCTAATTATACGATTACAAATAAATTATATTCTAAGTACTTATATAGGCAATTTCTGTATCTACATATAACTGATTCAATTTAAGACTCAATAATTAATAATTTCTTATTATACTAGAAAATCGAAATTTCTAATTAATTGATTGAATTAATTGAATTAATTTCTAGTTTCAAGTCGAAATAACTGCAACAGTGTGCTTATTGTTAGTAGGTGTATTCTACGCATTATACAGGTTATTTCAGGAGGGATAGTACCTAAATATTTTTCGAGATAATATGGACTATTTCGAGTAAAAAAGTTTATATAAACAAGTGTCCAATTTTCAATGAATGTGGAGATACAGCTGTTTGAATGTTACGCGCATAAAACTCGTACAAAATGTATGAAGGACGGACAAACGACTTATTGATTGCGTTTATTGATTATTTAAATTCGTTTATTTCATCCCCAAGGAAAAATTTAACAGATTAATATTTGGCAACCCTTATGACCAATAAACGTCGCCATCGTGGCCGATCCATCGTTCAGAGATTGTTAGATTTAGATGATGTGCATTTATTAATATTATTTAAATAGTTAATAAATGCAAGCAGTAACTTTTTACTGCTCTACACCTATTGAAAATTAGGCACATGTTTATGTGAACGTTTTTACTCGGAATAAACCATACATCTCCTAAAATATTTACTATTCCTCCTGAAACACTCTGTATAAATATTTAGCATGTTATTATAACCGATTCTACATAATTTAATTATTTAGGCAAAATTTCGTTTATTATCTTGTAAACATACAAAAAACAACATATATGTAACTAGGTATATCTTTCAGAAATGAGTGCTTCTGGCTTATATCAAAAATACGGAAAAGTTTACGTAGGATATACATTAAATACGAAAAATAATGCTGTGGAATATTAGAATAGATCGTTGCCAAAATCATTATTACTTGTAAATAATTAACAATAAGTAATTGTCAGCTTCAAACAGAAAATTTTAATGATTTTGAACAAACTCGGCTTCTTATTCTAGAGAAGATAAAAATACATTGTCAAAATTTTAGCTTTCTAGGATCAAGATTGCGACTGCAATTGTGTCCACAAAAATCCGCCCGAGACGAAATAAAATGAAAATGAATTTTACCCAAAATGAACCGTTCAAATTTTCGTGATGTGGGGATCGAGATCGGAGAAAATGTAAAATGGCTTCTCTGGGACCCGTCATCAGATAAAGTACAATAGCTTGTTTTCTTATGGAAATTCTCACTAAACACATAACAAATGCCTTCATATGAATAACCACCCTACCCAATACGGATTACATTATACACATACTTACATCAAACTATTAGTTGCTACACACGCAGTAATCAAAAGTAGATACCTATCTACAGATTCTCGTAAGTAGGTAATAAAAAAAAAGAATTGGTGTATATTTAGGCTCCTAAAATTCGAACATTAGTCCTTTTTGTAGAAAAAAAATATTTTGATTGACCCCTAGACGATAAGAGTGTGTCCTTGTTTTTTTGTTATAAAATTACTGGTAGATGGTTAATGGCGTAAGCCCCCATAAAAAAAATTCGAACAATAAAGTAGTCGATGAAACGTTAACGAGGACATTTAAAACGTCTAAATTGGTTCTACGTGTGGTTAAGCACAAAATTTAGATAAAGGTGAAAACGGTTAAGGTAAAAATTCAGGGTACCTACAACTAGAATTTATATTCCTATAATATTTAAACGCCGATTCATGTGTTGAAAAATTTTACGATTAGGGATTATTCGATTGAAAAATCGTTCAGTAACGACGCGATGACGTATAATCGCGAGCTTACGGAACATCACCGGACAAACGATCGCGCATTAAATAAATATCGCCATATTCAGTAAAAGTATATTATATCAAATGTAAAAGGTATAAAAATAAAATGCAAAAATCGTAGCGAGATAAACTCGAAGATTGTTAGCCTAATGTTGCCCTTTTTATTGCACCTTTATAGCTGCTAAAAGGTGTTAGACGCGATAATGAAGAAGTGATTTCCGTTTTATATCTTTGAAAATAACACCGGAAAATTCGTTGTACTTAACTTTGTATTTTATAGAAAAATACGTAAAAATAGGCAGGAACATACATTTTTTTTAATGAACTTACGAACTTGTCCATTATCCAGCTGTGTTGGTAGCAACGGCATCGGTATGCATATGCGGTGGTGTTCCGCTCCTGGGTTGTATTCGTTTCCAGCACTAGTTTACTAAAATTTAAAATCCACCTACGTCAAAATTAAAAACCTATTCTTTTCAAAGTTTTCATATTATAGAAAAGTTGGGGTAGTTTACTCTCATTGTCAGCTAACTCGAAGTGTTATTAATGTTACCCAAAAATTACCAACAATTCAACGAGAAATAAACACGCAGGTAATTTAAAAAATAGTAAGTAATATAATTTGAGGACGTTTGTCCATAAATTTTTAATTAATACATATCTAACTTAATACTTACTTAATACAAAGCGTATAGAATTACTGTGACATTAATTATTACATTCAACTACTTCAAGAAGGTTCTAGAATTTCTTTCATACGTAATAGGGATTTTCATAACTTCAACCAGTAACGCAGATAAATTACGTCTTGACAGACTGGATCGTACACACCACGTTTCATAATAACTTTCATTATATACTATCAAGAAACCGTGCATTTTATTTACATAATTACTTATGACGTTAAGTTTTTAAATATACATGCATTAAAAAAATGTTAAAAATGGTTTTAAAAAAAATCTTTTTAATCAACCTTATTTCTATCCTTTTCAATGGCAAAATTTTAAAAAGACATACTTAGGCACATAAAAAATTAAATAGAAAAATTGTTCATCGAATATCTTTAAAAATATGGCCAGGAAATTGTAATTATGTTGTCATAAAAATTAAATTTGCATGAAATATCTTCAAAACGTTAAAAGTTTATAATTATAGCTATTGAGATTTAATTAGCATATTAAAGAAGGCTCCGTTTTTTAGTATGCCGCTCCAATTAATTGTAAACTAAAATTAAACAATAAGTAGAGAAAAATCAGTTTATTTAAATGCTATTTACACGAACATCCACAATTTATTTTAGCAATCTATTTTTTTCAGAAGGAAACCATATTGTAATAATATTTGTAAAAATATTTAAGCTTTTCTACATCTTACATTACGCTATGATAGATGTTCAAAATGAACATTAAACTGAATTAAGAATCCGTATCGCGTAGAACATTAAGTTATCCAACCTGTATATCATCTGTCGCAGTCACATACGCGTTGCTATAAATGGGTCAGTTTTCTCTGTAATGGGGATTGCTAACAACTCGTAGTCGATGATTTCGTAACGTATACGGAAGTTACGTCACGCAGGTCAATAAACTGCCTTGAAAGGTCGCGAGTTCGTCTGTAGTTATGCTATCCACTATCGTGTGGCGCTTGCATGAGCCGTGGCTTGCTTGGTTGAAGTGTTTTGTGTTGGTTGGTCAGGAACGATATCCATAGCAGTTCGTTGGTTTATTGATTAGGGTGGCTTTTGTTATGTTTTACAATAATAGATGGAACATTACGGGCAAACGAAAAAATATTCAAACTATTTTGTGATTATTAATTGAATTTCATATTAGAAAGAATTTTAATTTAAAATTGAAGGTAGGTATAATGTATAAATTTATAAAATATGTATACAGGGTGTTTCTAAATTCTCGCGTACAGAAAGTAGGACGATATTAATACAATAAAAACTGAATAAAAAGTTCCTTTACGATTTTTCGATTAGATCAATGCTTTTCTAGTAGACTTTAAAAATCAGAAAACAGGTAAAATAGAGCGCCCATAGTGTTTATTTTCAATTTTAAAGGTACAAACCTAGTAAGCCTATTCTTAATCACAAATTTCGATTCGAACGAGGCAAGAACATGCCGAAGAATGTTCAGCAGCAGCCGGTGGACATTTTGAACAAATGGCGTAATAATCATTTTTTTATAAATTTAACTTGTATTTTCTTTTGTTTTTAAAAATTTATTATTGATTGATTTTAACTGCTTGATTCATAGCTACGTTTAAAATTTCAAATAAAGACTGCGCTCTCGTTCGTTCTCAATTTTTTTTAAATCATCGTAACTAAAATTGTTGGTCTGATCGAAAAATCGTAAAGGAACTTTTTATTCGGTTTTTATCGCATAATATTATCCTATTTTCTGTATGCACGAATTTCGAAACATTCGTTTCTTTTTGATGATTATGAATTGGATTATTTCATATAAGTACTTATTTTATTCGATACCAAATAACGCCATTATAAAATATATATGTATGTTAGACATTTATAGAAAATGTTTCAACAAGTAAATAAATCATGCAATATTTTTGAAATCATAATCGATCTAGTGAATGTAGTATTTTGTATTCATCAATTGAAATTATATTCATATTGTTTTAATATAAGATTTTCAACACTTAAATATCTCGTAATAAAGTCATTTGTACCCGGTATCAAAAAGCAATTACCTACCTACTTAATAACTTTCACGAGATTTCATTTGCCTACTTAATATTTAATTTAATCTTGTTAAAACATGGAATTTATTGTTTGATCTTATTGTAATCCCGAATTGCTTAATTTGTTATTAAAGTTATTTAATTTACTTTCAGTTAGCTAATTTTTATTTTATGCATTATATTTTGTACTTCTTTAATGAAATTAAACATTTACATACTTATGACAGAAGACTAGTTTGTGTCTGCTTATATTAGTATGAGCTTTATAGAGTTTAATATTATAAAAATTTAGTTGTCAAATACTCTTCGTTTTCTGTTTGATTTAATAATTAAATATTTTATACCTAACTGTAAACTACTTTACATAACTGCGACAAAATTTGGGTCTGTTTAAACTGTTTTATAATGGCGCATGTAAAAGACATTATGAAACTCTTTAATTTTACTGTTAGCAATAACATACAATATAGGGGAGATCAGGGCCTAATGATCTCTCGTGATAAAACGATTTCTCGCCTTTACTGCTCAAAAGTACAATGCAAGTTGACATTTTCACTTTCATTATGTACATATCACGTGTTAGTCTTTACCTATACAACGATTAGTGAGGGTAGGAAGTCGCGTTAAAATGTTATTACAAAAAAAAATGTTTTTTTTACAGTCTTATTTAACAATAATAGTTAAACTTATTCTTCGAATAAGTATTCATATAAATAAGTAATTACTGTAGTTATCGAATTAATTCTATTTATTCGAATTCTAACTCGGTGCTTAAATTCCCATTTAAAAATAATATTTGCATGGAAGAAGTGACAAGACAAATGCTTGCTTTACGGAAACTAGGTTTTATTTCGCAAATACCTACATTTTAAATTAAATTATTGCCTTAAGTATGTACAAATACACACTGTCTCCCCACATTGAGGTTATCGTTAGAGAAACAAAAATATATCGCTAACATCTCACCCTAGCAAATCAAATCGACGTGTTTGAGCGTTTTTTGAAAAAAAGTTAATGTATATACCTCAATCAACTTTAACGTCCGTAACTTCGGTATCTGGACGATTAGGCTAAATTGGTTAAGCTCATATTAAAGCCCAAAGCCTTCCGTGTCTTATAGTATCAATTCGATTGATTTTACATTCGCGCACTTCCCTCGTACAATAAACAATTTTGATTTCTTGTTCGCAACGGTGGCGTCATGTTTCGCCATTAGTAACCATCTTTGACAAAAAAATGGCCACAGTCATTTGTTTATCGGATCGAGTACTCTAACAACAATTTTGCGCCCAAATTTTTTTTATCTTCAATAAAAAGACACGCAATACAGCTTTTTACGGTGCTATATACATAAATAGGCTAGGCAGGTATTTACAAATTTTGCAAGGTACAAGTATAAGAAGTCGGCATACATAATATTTACATGGGCTTACATAATAGGGACGATGTCATAATATTTAATTATGGAAGATCGAAAAACTGAGAAATTATGGGATCCCATGAACAACTGTAAATTAATTAAACCTTAACAGTAAATTATGTATAAAGGTATAAAATAATTTCTGCTGATTCTTACTAATTTATAAGTTCTATATCCCCACAGTAAATTGATTATACTAACAAATATTATAAAAATATAAATACGTATTTTTAAAAACGAAACCGATTTTGTACTGCGATGTTATAAATATACCCTATGTGATAACCCACATATGTCGAACTAAAATCCTTTCTAATGCTGTTCTTACTTTTTAACAGAACTTGTTTACTGTAAAAATTGCAACAAATCTTATTCCATGTATGGTATTACGTTCAGTATATGATGTAATAATCTTGAAAAGAAGTATGGTTTATTATTGAAATCATTTACGTTATAATTCATAAGCAATTTGCCTGTCGAGAGCAGCACCGTACAACTTTCAAATTCAATTTAAGTACCTATGTATATTGACGTTATATGTTTATATACATTTTAATAATTAGTTATTTAATATTTTTTAACACATTTACAATTTGTATGTACCTACCTGTATGAAAATTAACTTATATGTTATTGTCATTAATCTAAATCTACCCAAGTACCTACTTAATCATTATCTAATGCGAAACATTAAATGCTAACGAACTAATAAATTATTCATTAATAATAAAATTCGGTAAAATAATAAACGTACAATATCTGTGGTTTCTCAAATGAATAATCATATATTAAATATATTTAATTAATTTATATACATTATTATTTCTAATACTTTATTATATTTTCATTTTATTTATATTTATTTATATTTTATTATATTTTATATTTTAATTTATTTTCATATTTATTTATTTATATGTATTGTAATATATTATTTAATATATGCATTATGTTAATATATGTAAAATGATATTATTATATATTAATGTAAGCATTATAAAATTGAATTATTAATAGTAAATATTCAATAATAGTATAATTAGTCATATGAAATGTAAATTATATAATATATTAATAATTAAAATATGTATATATGATGTAAAATTCATTAATATAATGAATATTACTTATTATATTAGTAAATAATAATTATAAATTAACGTTATATTATACAATTATATTATAAATATTGTATCTTATTATATCTATAATGTAATTTAATATATCAATTTGTATACATAGAAATTCAAATGATGTGAATTAATCAGAAATACTAGTCTCATATTATTAATTATTTATTATTGACATATTTATTATTTATATAGACTATAATTTAATAGATAATAATTAAATGTAATTAAATAGAAATACGGAATAGATAAATTTTATATTAATTATAGTAATCAATGTAAATATGATATTAATCATTAATTTATGAAGTATTATTGTATATTAATAAATTGTATTGAATCTTAAAATTAATCTATAATTATAATTGTTATAAAGATTTAAATAAGATATATTTAGATAGTTTAATTCATTTAATATAATATTAAGAATTAGATATAATCTAGTAATATTAATTATCTATAAAGTTAATTATTTAATTTAATACTATAAGTATTTTAAGATTAATTATAACTATACTATATTACTATCTAATATTAAAAGATTATAATCCAATATTAATTACTAATCAATTCTATATACAATTAGTATATTAATATTTTAAAAAATTGATTTTATTAGATAATAGTTATAATGATTAATTAATATTCGAATTATTTAAGTGAACATTATTAACTAGTAATACTAAATATTGATATTCTAATGTAATTTATAACATTTAAATTATAAAGTTAATGATCATTGATGAACATTTATTCATGTATACAGTTATGTATAATAACAATCAAATGATCATTTATATATATAGATTAATGTTATAGAATATTATATTTTATGTTACCAGTTTATTAATTTACGATATGTACATATATTATACTGTTATAAGTAGATAAGTTAATTATTTATTATTTTACACTTATTTATTATAGTCGTATAATATTATATTATCATGATATAATAATTGTATTTACATAATAGAATTTAGTAAATATAATTATATACGATTATAGAGTATTATAGTAAATTTAAATATATTAAATATTAATACTAATATAAATTAGTAAAATATTGCATTTTACTAATATAAGAATATTAATTATGAAATTTGTATAATATTTCTAATATAATGTATATACTTATCTAATATAATGTTAAATATATTAAATTCATAATATATTATTTTATGATTTAAAATTATTTAATTAATTATATTATTTAAACTTATAAATTAATAAATTATTACAGAAAAACTTTAATATACAGATTCATTTATAATATATTAAAATTATATTTAATATCATAATTTTAATAATTTAATATATCACTTAGATTTATTAATAACTTTAATTAAATATCAGAAATTCAAACTATCTAATCTTGATTAATTAGTAAAATTTCAGTTATAATATATCAAAATATTAATTTTATATGTACTATTAAACTTAAATTTTCGTTTAATAATACGTTAATGTAGATTGCAATTATATTTAGTTTAAATACCTTGAAAATATTATGTAAAATAAATAATATTATTTAAGTTATTATGAATAATACAGTAAGCATATTATAATATTAATATAATTCTATAAAGTATACATAAATTTTTTATTAAACTATCAAAATAATTTACAAAATTTATTATACGATAATTAAATTAGTTAATATTATAATGTTGAAATAATTACGTATATAAACTATAATTATTAATCAAAATATTGTATAATGTTTAATGAACTTACTAAATAGTATTTGATTAATATTTATTATAGATTTATTATTATTACATCATTATAGTAATTAATTTAATAATTATAAATATATTAAATTGTTTCATTTATATATTAAATTTATATAGTACTATTAAGAATTAGTTATACATATAAAATATAATTACGAATATATATCAATAATTTAACTAAATTCATTTTAAATGTTAATAATAGAAAGTAATTAATTTACAAGTATTAATCATTATTATGATTATATTAATTTTGATATAATGATATGATTAATGAATAATAAAAGTAGTAAATTAAGTATTAATATGTACTAAAATGAAATGTATTTATTATCATATTTACTTATTTATAATTAATTACAAATTAATTATAATAATTATAATATCATTAAGTAATCAATTAACATTAATTCTAACAATTTATGACTCTAATAAATTTATGATTAATATATAATTAGATTATAATTTATGTAATGCTTAAAATAATGAATTTGACAATATTAAAATAAATCAGATTTAAATTGAAATTTCAAATTCGATTTGAAAAATTCATTTAAAAAACTTATCAAATATTAATTAAAAAATAGCTAAATTTTAATAGTGAAATATTAATAATTAAAATTAAATATATAATTACAATAATAATAGTTTAAAAATGCTAATTTAATAATAAAATTAATAGTCCAATGTTATTAATAATTAGAAATTTAATTCTTTAAATATTAAAATTATAAATTCTTAAAGTTTAAATAATTTAATTAAAAATTTTTAAATTAAATTTTATATTCATACTAATTAATTAGTTTAATGTTATAATTTAAATATTAATATTAAATTTAATTAAATTAATCATAAATTCATATTTTAAAAGTAAAACTGTAGTTAAAATTATATAATATTTAGAAAGAATAATATATATTATAATAATATATATTAATATATATGTAAAGTTAAATTACGTATATCAAATATATATCACTATAACTTATAATAATAAATCAAGCTGTATTTAATAATAAAATTAATTTTAACAATTTATCGTAATAGAACTTAAATTTGTTTTTATTAAATAAACCATTTATACTTATTTTTAAAGCATTTATTAATTATTTAATATGTATTAAAATGATTTTAATTAATTTCAAAAGTAATTTCAAACAATAATTTAAATTTAAATTATAACAATTTTAAATTAATAAGTAAATTAAGTTATAAAAAAAATTTAGGAATTTGTTTAATCAATTATAAAAAATATAAAATATTAAATATAGTTTAATTTTTAAAAGACAAGCAAAATCATAGGTAATCAGAGCTATAAATTAACTATTAATATGAATATGTAAATTCATTTATTTTAAATACAAAAATTTTATTTAAGAATAATAATAATTATAAACTTAACAATTTTAAACTAATGCATTTAATAGTTACATATTATTTAATTATTAATGAATATTAAATAACTACTTATATGTTTTACCATTTTATTAACTGTAAAATTATTTTGTAATTATAAATTAATACTTAACTTTCATACATATTGTCTTCGATAAAATGCATCTTTTTCAAGAAAATTGATAAAATTTGTTCATCGTAGTTCAGTTGATAATTTACCTATTAACACTTATTATTATGTTTTCTATAAAATGCACTGTTTAAAAAAGGAAATAAAATAAAGCTGCACTTTGTGTTCACTGTGTGTGGGAGATGTAGGTACACCAAAAGCCATAATTTTAAGGCGCACCCTTTACATTCATAAAAACATTCATCCATAATTATTATGAAAATATGGTTGCCATATATTAGTTGTACGCAGGTGGTATTAACGGTGATAAAGTTTAAATAGACACACAAAAATAAATCAAACCGTATACTGTTTCAAGCTGTAATCGTTGTAATATTACAGCAATATGAAATAGTGTGTGGATTATTTATAAGTACGCATAATTTATTATACGTCTTTTTAAAAAATATATTGGAGGTTATAATGTCATTTCCAATTTACTAATACCAACTGCATTAAAACATGTGTAAGTTTTTATGATTTTTAACGTGAGGTGATTTAAGTTCTACATATTTATTTTATAGAAAATGGTGCATGACAGTCAAAAGTCGTTCTTCGCGCATTTCAAGAACCACAACTAGATGAATAACTAATATTTAATAAAAATTATGCAACTTTCTGAAAACTAGCATATTGGCATAAACTATATTTTTTTGCTATGTATAAACAATAACTAATTTATTATACGGGAGTGTCCCACAACGTTTCAACCAGCCGATATCTTGATAATTATTAAAATAACGAATGTGAAATTTGGTGGTTTTATAAGTAAGTACCTATAGTCAGCAGTGTTGCTCTATTTGAATTAGTTTTATTAATTATGCATTTTTGTGACTTTCCATTTTTAGTCACCTGACTGCAACTAGGTACTTACCTATATGCGTTATTACATTTTTGGAAAACTTATTAATATCTAATTACCTTTAGTCACCAAAACAAAATAACGTTGTTTATTTCTCGCAAATGTTTAAAATTACCTTCTTTCTGAGGTCGAATACAGTACTTGATATCGCAAATTAAATTTTGTTTGTTGTATTTAATGATACCTAATTTACGAATGCATTTTATGTATTTTATCATTAAACGTCAATCGCATTTTGGGTAGGTACGTGACGCAAATACTACAAAAATAATATACACTCTTTTTGTTAACTCTTCGTTTAATTTGAATGACTAATGGTCACAGTTAAAAACCTGAATTACCGGTAAGAATTTACAGTAGCAATTGCAGTAAAAGTGTAAAATATGCTGAACCGATGTGGACAGATGAGACGCCCAAGGGTCGATTTTACAATTACCTACCAAATAAACATCAGATAAGCTATTCTTGGAATAACTAATAGAAAAACGTTTCTTGAGGCAATTGTTTCCATGGAAATTATTCCAAAAATAGCTTACCTGCAGTTTATCTGAAATCCAGCCCTTAAAACTCTTTTGTTGATTATTGAAGTTATGGAAAATTACTCTGAAATCGAAAATAATTTAAGATTAGATAAACAAACAAATTAAAAAGTGTACTTACCTACATATTTTTTTATTTTTGCAAAAATATTTCTTACATGTTAAAGCTGCGTACTTACCTATTTATTATGATAGGTACTAATTGTATAAGGACCGGTTTTTCCATTTTTAGCTTCTATGTAACAGATATTTGTCAAAAAAAAAAACTTACTGTAACCTACTTGTAAACGTCTGTATTAACTATTTATTAGATAAAATGCGAAAATTAAAAGACCGACCTCAAACCTAGAGGGAAAAAAGGTCGGTCTTAATGAAGACGTATACCGAATTTTCCATAAGTAGTTAATTAACAATTATTATAAACAATAGTAAACGTACGTTTATTAAGCATTTTTTCTTCAAACTATTTACTTTCCCAGGAAATTATCAATTCGCTTTATCCGTGTATTATTGAATCATTCTTAATAATTTTCCAAATTATCGTAAGTCGCAATTTTATCGAAAATGAGCTGTTCTGATTATTTTATGCAACTAATACAAAGACACGATTTACTAAAATCTGATGTTTGTTTAGCATAAAATACGTATTATTTGTGATTTTGCTACAGCACAAAATTCTCGATGCTGTATAATTTGCATTTTGCGGCTTAAGATAATTTGGCAAAAACGTCTCGAATTATAATTTTGCTGTTGCTAACAGTAACTACTAACTCTAACACACATGTATATACACATCAACAAGTAAAATAGTGTTGATGAAACGCGTATTTTTTGTGTATTCCGATGTATTTTTAAATTTTTCAAAAATAATTTCGATAAGTATATACTAATATTAAATATTTTTAGTACATACCTATATACATAAAATGTTTTAACTATTCACTAATTTCACATTAAAGTGTATTGAAAAAGGTAGGTACCTAATCAAAACATTTGTAGATTTCGATCATTTCATCGAAATTTTGACGAAAATCGTAAACACACATTTTCAAACAGATTTTCAATTTGTTTCAAAATAATTTTTTTTTAATTTTAGCTTATAAATGGCGCACCTCCTCAAATAGAAATTGTAGAATAGAATTGATTTACTTTATTACAAATAATTTTTACATACGCCTACTTTTATTATTTATTTACTTACAGTCAGCGTACATTATTGACAAATAATAATTAATAATAGGTAATTGACAAAATACTTGTATGTTGACTTACTTATCATTAATTTTACTTATTAATATTTGATATACAGGTGCTTATATTAGTATGTTCCTACCTACTTATTATTTACTTCTACAAATTTTTATTGGAATGGTACATAGCATAATTACGTAAGAGACATATTAACGATAAGTTTTTGTATTAAATAAGAAATTATTAACAATTTAGAAACATTTATAGAACATGTCCACATAAAGTAGTTTCGAGAAAAACTCGTGGGGCGATAAATAAATTTTAATAAATTTAAATTTATTCAATTTATATGAGTAGTAGTGTTTCAATTTTGAAAATGTCATTACTATTACAAATTTTTGAATGAAAGAACGTAAAGAAACAAATGGACATGTCTGGTTTTGTATGAACAAACGAATACGATCAGAGTTGTTCGGTGTCGTGTTCAGTGCTGATTCTTTCTTTATAATGAATGTCACTTGTAACTATCAGCAATTGGTTTATTGAAAATAAAGCTAAACAAAATATTGTGAAGTTCTAGGCGTTTGCTTCCTGGTCCCAATATTAATACAACCCGCACTAGATTTATTGGTACATTCATTTTACATACACACAACCTCGACAACTTTTATTAGACAACTCAACAGGTTTTTGACGTTTAGCGACACGTATAATTATTAAAATTACGTGCAATTGCTGACAAAATAGATAACAACAAAACAAGTTATCTTTTGAATATGTCTACTTTTGTAATATTGCACGTATCCACCACAATGCTAAATAAACTTGGATATGTCTTGTTTTGGTCGATTCATTTTTTTCACGTGGACATGTCTATTTTTGATCGAATTTGTAATATTTAGACTTAAATGACTGTGGGAAAGATCTCGTTTTCAGTACATTTCAGTGCAGGAATTGATAGACCTTATCGATAACTCTATAAATCCATCAAAAAATAATTTTGAACGATCCTCATTCGCTTTAATAACTTAATAAAATATCTTTACTCACGAAGAAGCCACATAGGTATTCGCGGTTAGTTCCTACAGAGAAATACGCGAATGGCGGCATCGTCACATAAAGCACACATATGTGCGAATATTTATATTTTTCATTTAATAACATATGGTGCAATATGGGCGACGCATAGGACAGACATCTTTTCGAATATGGGTCAGTAGCTAAAATTAAATCACTTTTACCTGGGTTAACTACCTCCGCTAATTATAAATATTATTCTGACATGCGGGCTGCTGAAACTGTCGCATTTACATTAACAACCGCCGCAAGCTGATTGCTTTTATTTATTTTATCTTTGAATAATATTTAACTTGGTAATATATAACCACATACATACATACATATTAATAAATTATTTATAATGTAACATTCGCACGCCAAATTCCGAAAGTCGTCTGAAAACTGAAATTCGTAATTGTTTGATTGTTGATTTAAAATTCTCCAAAATACCCTTTGAACGCATAATTTACTTTATAAAAACAGACTAATTCCTTTATATATGTACGTACACCTACATTATTACAAAACATTTATAAGCATGTAAACGATCACGTCATCAGTAAAAGGTTACAAGATGATGACGTTTCACGCAATGCCGTGGCCTCCTACCTCGTATTTTTACAGTTCTAATATGTGCGCAAGTAAATCATCTATAAACTACGTCACTTTCCAAACTTTAAACCGAATTACAAATAAAGAATTTAATAACTTTTTACTGATGACGTGATCGCTTATCCGCTCTCATAGGTCGTACACATATATGTAATATACTAGAGACAAGTCGATGAATAACATTTTATTTATACAGGGAAAACATTTAATTTATGCTTTTTTGTTAAATATTGTATTGGATTCGGATAAATTCGGGTAAAATTATTTTTAGCGATTATACAGGGTGATAGAGGACACCGAGATGGTTCTAAATAACCCATATTTAATGGGTTTAATTAGTTGTCTGTAGTAAGGGAACAATTTTGAGGTAAGGGTAATGAGGTAATGTTGATGATTTTATTGATTAAAGCTGAAAAAAATCATTAATTTGAAAACAAAATTTATTTTTTTAAATTTTATACTTTTATATTATCCGAAGATTTAGATTTAACTCAAACTAATCACTAGCACATTTATATGTGGAAATACCAAAAATATTTAGTGTAACTTAATTTTTCTTACTCTTTTCAAATCACATATGCAAATAGATTTTTAAAATTCTGAAATACACGGTGTTGTTTTGAGGTAAATTAAATTTGTTAATTTTTTTTAAGGTCGGACCTGAAATACAACTTTTGTTTATACGTTATTCGACACCTTAGTGGACAAAGTACATATGTAGCGAATATTAAAAAATGTACGGCGTGGTTCGTAAGGTATGACTAATTGAAGAAATGGGCAAAGTTGATAAATTACCCGATATCTTGGTTATAAAGAATCGGAGACTCATTAAATACGGGTTATTTAGAACCACCTCGATGTCCTCTATCTACCCCTAAGGTATGCGCATTTCTCAAAGAATTACCCTGTATAAGTTTAAAATGAATAATCTTCTTATTTTGTCTTTGTTAGGTACACGTTTGTTTTAGTAAAAAGTGCGCATTTTCTTACGTAAAAGATAGTCTGCTAATATGAAATATAGAATGCGGAATGTCTGATAATGTGGAATAGAAAAATTCTTCTGCATGTTATCAGCTGACCAGCAATTGTTATCTTTTTGATATAGAAACGCCAAATAGTTGTGTAACAAAATAATGATTTGTTTATACTTTTAACTCTCATAATTCAAATATAGGTAGGTAATAATCAACATAAAAATTACACATAGGTATAATGACACTATACCACATTCACCGTCTTTACTCTACCAATAAAATTATTATACCTACCTACTTAATAAATGTTTGCTTGTTATTTATTTTGTAGTATTATTATTAACCAGGATTACCTGCTTATGTTCAAGTATTGTTTCACGCCAAATAATTATTTTAAGGCCGCTTTATTAAAATTATCCTTTTAATGTTATTATAGTAAGCTAAATTGTCCTGAAATTAATACGAACAATGTGATTAGAATTTTAACGTTTAGTAATTAATTTATAATAGATACATTGTATAAATATTTATTACATAAATTAAGAGTTGATGTATATCTATATCGCGCAAAATATTTAAATTCTTTCATCGATCAAAAAAAATATTATTCGTAAATGAAGAACTTTGCAACTTACATTAGGAATAATATAACAATGGTGCTCCTTGCTATTACTACTAAATGATTCTGTTCTGCTATATTTCAGTACATGTGTAAATATCCGTTTATATTCGACAACTAACGTGCAATTTCAAAACTCCAAAACAATAAACAATAGGGATCCGCTGGAAATGTCGTGTTGTTTCTCAGACTTACAATCTCACATTTGCACATATGCATTAGTTATTGTGTAAGTACCAGAATTGCTACTATATGCATCATTAGTACAACTATAAATTAAATGAGTTGAAATAAATTATAAAAATTTGTTTAACGCTCTTCATATTGACAATTCAATTGCCCACTTAAGAAACATGTAATGAATTATCACCTTAAATAAATATTTCTGCAAATTTCGTGTTTCTGCATTTAAAGAAAGATTAAACATTAAATTAATATTGTTGCGGTAGGTATACGAAACTAGTTTATTATACAGATTTAAAGTTTTTACGTTGGACTACACATTTTTCTATTTATTTTTATGGAAACTATTTTCAATGCTAAAACTACTATTTCTAGTAGTGTTTTATAATAGGTATCTACCTGTAAGGTATAATAAATTACCAGTATATCAGGTAGTAAAATAATTTATTTAGATAAGTTTTAATAGAATTAAAATTAGTTGTTATTTTAGTTATTCGGTTTCGATAACTGTCGGCTACTAAAATAAAATTTGCAGGTTGCCGTTTAAAGTAGTATAAGTAGTGTAGATATTGTAATTATACAAAGGGACATTTTTCGCCTTATGCGGAAATTTAAAAATATAGATATAATTAATTATGACGATCCTGTATTTTTAATAAAACTTAATTTAGCTTATTGTTAAGTACTTTACAGATCTGATACAATTTAAAAAATACTGCAAAACACAATTTAGAAGGTAAACGTTACGTTAACGAATACGAATAAATTAATAAAACGCATAATAGTAAAAGATAGTTTAATTAAAGTTCAAATATAATAATTGTAATGTTTATTAGTAGATAATTGTAAAGTCTAAAGCTGCAAGTTTTCAATAATATTTGTTGATATCAATCAATCATAATATTATATAACTTTACGAGCAAGTTTTTATAACAGATTAATTAGCTTAAAAGATATACCTACCTATATTTATTTTGAAGTAGCTTGGAATTATCTTTGACTTACTCAAAAAAAAGCGTAGGTAAGCGAGTCAAGTACTATTTAATTAAATATAAAAAAAGTTGACGGCTTAAATTAAATATTAGGTATGTGGTGTTGTATTAGACATTCCAGTATAATACATTTATATTCTCGGTATGAATTATAAGTTATGTAGTATTTAATGTAAGTTGAGTCATTTGACACAGATTTTGTTAAACCTGTACACGCCATTATTTTACTATCTTGATATAGACTAAAATGGTAATATTTCCCATTTATGTACTTACATTCATAATGCGGTTTTTCCGACTTTTGTGAGCTTCAATCAGTTACACTTTTGTACGAAATTATAATGTAACGTAATTCTTTATATTTATATTCAAAAAAATAAATCTACATAACTAAATATTAATATAAAATTGTATTAGAATAAAATAGCCATGTTTAACTAGTAGACGCTTCAATGCTTCTGAAATAATTAAAGCAGAAAGTAATATTTTAAAACAGAAATCAGATATAGATATTGAACTACATATTTCGTATTGACGAGAGAATAAGTCCGTGTAAACGATAACCAAAAATCGAAAAGAATTATTTTTAACATTATTTTCTTAAACGTTTAAGTTAAATTCATATCGCGAATTTTTCTAAATATATACATACGCCATTAACGACTTTATTTCAAGCCGTAAAAATCATATTCCTACTTACTTGATTTTGTTACATAACAAACTTGATTTTGGTTGCTCATTATTTTCATGTGCGACTTTCACCTTTCAACCAACTTCCTAGAGTAAGAAAACCTCATAAGTACTTGTACACGCTTATACATTTTGCGCACAAACACCAAGTAAATTGTAAACCCTAGCGATAATGAAGGTTCTAAGGTTCCCGTACCCAAATATCCAAAACATTTAATTGTTTAATACCTAAATAATAACTTACTTATTATCATAAGATTTTCGCTATTCTTTAGAGAGAGGTTTAAAAATATAAGTTGAAATTTAAAAATGTATCTACCTACACGTGACTAACTTGGACTGATTAACAAAATTCGCGAGATAATCTTATTTTCCCTAATGTAAAGATTATACCTATAATTTTCTTAGAAAATTGTCATTTAAAGGAAGATTATCCTGATTTTAACTGGAAACTTTTAATTACCTTTAGCCGTACGGTGGTAATAAAATTAGTCGATACCTTCATCTTCCTCCTTCAAATTATATTTTAAATAAACTTCCTCTTGCTAATAACAGTCAGTGTAAGTTTACGATAGAGCTTATATTCTTTTCCGATTGATTAAAACCTGTTTATTGTTTATTAACAAATACTTAAGATGCAACTGTATATCAAATTAATTTAATTTGTATTTCGAACAATTTATTAACGTACCGATTATTTTAGCATTGCATATTTAGATAAATGCCAAAAGCTCGCAAATTTAAGACTTTATGCCAAACAGCCAAACTTAAAATAGACACAATAATAAAGTACATAGGTTTAAATTAAACTTCTTTAGCTTTCTAATAGACAACGTCCAAAAAGAAAACAATTTCCCCTACAATTAATTAATTTAAAAAAAAACAATCTAATTTTAAACAAATTGTGGAAATAAAATAAGATATAATGGCCCCTTCCCGATCGACTGACGTAAGTAAATCAATTTGCTAAAAAATTGCATGCAAATAAACTTATCTACTATAAATTAATAATTAATTAGTCAATACACAAATATTAGTTTTTTCCGATGTTAAATAATACCACCATTATGCGCATCTGGTTTAATTTTGACCTCTCCAATAAGATACCTACATACTATAGTTCGCGTCATATAGAAATGACTTGTCAATCGTTCTCGAGTTCAAGAAAACTCGTTTGATTGAACAATGAACGGGAACAAAATATAACTATATCGAATGGCACATGAATATTTAGTAATTATCGAAAAACATATTATTATAATTTGTTTCGCTTCAAAAATATTGGTGGATCCTGTTCTATATGGCACGAATTATATTATATAGTAAGATGCTACTTTCGGCTGCTAATTTCAGTCATGTGTTTCTCCGTTGCATTGCACTAAACTATTATATAAGTTGAGGTCTTCCTATATTTATCCGTTCTTCCGGTTTCGATAGTAATACACACTTGTATGTGTTTACATCTTTTTTTTCTTGTTAGATGGCCAATCCATATAATTGTAAGTCTTCCATTCGTCATTATTTTTATGGTATCGATGTATGCAAGTTTTTACATAATACTAATATGAAGCTATAGGTAGATAGGTCAGAAGACACGACTTTAATGATTTCTAAAAGTAGGTACTTCTTTTAATGTGACAACATAATAAATAATACATACATTAAGTCCATGATAGTACCAACCTATAGTATACATATGTATGTAAGTAATTCATTCCGTATAGATACTTAATAAATATTTTGTTTTCGATTGATTACTTTATAGTTCTGTCTCTCTCTAAACTAATTAAAGATACTATCTGCCAGTCTTATAATATCGATATCATTCGGGTAGGCGAGTGTCTGTATTGATTTTATAAATAAATTTGCTTGTAGTTTGTGTTCCTGAATTTTATTAATTATATTTTTGTTCTAAGATTATTATGCGGTTATATCGGTTTTGTAATTGATTTATTAATTTTTACCTTTACAAATTACGATATGTTTATAAGTACCTACTTAGAGTACCTATATAAGGCGTCCAATGAACTTTTGCGGTTTTTAAAATATACCTACAATAGGTAAGTAATGTTAAAGTAATTTTTGTACTCTAATAAAAAAGAGGTGCAATATATTCGTTTAAGGACAAGCAGGAGCTAAATTCAGAATATTGCAACAGTTTCGGTCAAAAACAAAGGTACAGGTAGAGTCGAACTATTACAGAACTGATATAATTATCCTTATATTTCTGTAATTCTACTTGTATTGAAAAAAAGTTTACTATTACTGTTATCTATTTTAGCAATATTTTGTTAATGTAAACTCGGCTATTTTTTATTGTTATTTGGTACTTAACATTGAATTATAAAAAGTAGTTATCATTTATAAATTTAATAAATAATTTGTTATAGAAATAATGTAAACATTATCCAATTTATAACGTAAAATATTACATATGTAAGTACGTAAATACCTATAAAGTACATATATGTACCTACCCAAATAGGTACAATTATTTTAAAATGCAAATATGCAATACATGCGTTGGTTTTAAATAAACTAATAAAAATACGTTTACTTTGATTTAAAACTGTTTTTAAATAACTTTTCAATATTTCAAATAAGGATTTTATTAATAAAGCAACGTAGGTACCGTTTACGTTCATTTTAATTATATCTACAAAAATTATTTTTAAAAGCTGTTCACATCCATCCTGATATACCTTAAAATTTATTTACAATACATTAAACGTAAAAGAAAATTAAAAAGAAATGACTAGCTTTTATAATTTGCATTTACGTACTACTTAGGTTATAGTAGAGTTAATCGAGCATTAGACCGTGCATTTTGGGTACGCAGGGATTTTTGTTTTTGTTTTTGGATATTGTAGGGGTAGTAGATATTAAGTGTAAAGGTAAGTTTTCGGGACTGGGGGGGGGTGTTGAAATTCGATCGTCATTTTGAAAATAAGGGCCGTTTAACTCCATAACCGTGAGTCTGGTAAAAAAATTATAAACAGAATTTTTGGAGATAATACAATTCTCTACAATTTTTATTAATAACTTTTCGGCATAACATTAATAATTAATTAAAGAAACTGTGGAAAACTGCTTTGTTCTTAAATCGGTTTCGAGGCCTTTTATTGATTCACCATTAAGGCACATTCAAAAGTACATTCCGATCACACAGTTTTCATCTGCAGTGAATTTTCCAAGTACAATCTTCTAAAGCACGTTTCATAAAACTTTATTTCATTGGAAACGCTGCAAAATCAATAAAAATAAACCGAATAAAAAAAAGTAAAAAGGTTCAATTGTAGAAAATTGTTTTATCTACAAAAATGCCTTTTACAAAATTTTGTCCGACTCGCGGTTGCGAAGATAAATCAAAAACTAATTGCACCTTTGCTTTTAAGATGGCGGTCGAGTGATGGCGGCCCCCAGTCGTGGAAATTGAGTTTTACGCTCACGACCGACCCCTCTACAAAAGCCAAAATAAAAATCGCTGCTTATGCAGAATGTACGGTTGACCATTTTTTAACGTCGCATTAACTGGACTATAACAATTTAAGTACCTGCTACATTAATGAATAATAATTTGCACGTGCCTCACAGAAATTTTAACTACAATAGTTCTTTTTATTTAAGTACTCACTACTTATACAAATCATTCTATCAAAGTAATTAATGTAGATTTATCACTTCGTTTATTTTATTATACGTGCTTATTTTAACTTACCCTTTAAACGCAGATCAATTTTGCACATTCTATAATTAGTCAGCTATCAACTAGAGTAGGTATAGGTATCACTTTATTTAATTGTGCATTCGATTGATTGATTATTACAATTTATATTTGGATATTTATATTCAAGCAAAATGTTAAGTAGGTATAAGTACTACAAAAAGTAATTACATCTATCGTAATGCATTCTTTAATTTTACTATGCATATTTAAATCAATTGTATAGAACTTCTTAGTTTTTAATTTAACTGCTGGAGATAAAATTAATAACGGTGAATATGTTTATTTGCCTTCTCGCAATCCGACGTCCTTAGTTCCAAAGCGTCTTGTTCGGCGCCGTTGAAGTTGCCATGGCGACGTCATGCTTCCTTTTATGACGCAGTTTATTGCATCAATATAATCGTACTACGTTTCTGCTGCAGTTTTCGTCTTATAAAATAAATAGAATAAATGTATCTTTCAGTTTTCATTCATAAAACTATAACAATCGGTATTAGAATAGTTTCTACAAAATAAAATCAGAATTTCTTTGCACTTAAATATTACTTGAATTAAGATTTAATTATTCATTTGATATAAGATAATAATATACATAGGCAATGTTCTATTGTATTTATTAATGTTAGATACTATATTTTGCTAATGTTTCAACTTTGTAAAGTCCATCTATTTCTTGTCCAACGTCCAAATTTTGATACAACATACATTTTTTGTAATAAACGATTATCTATATGGTAACTGTAATGGTAATGTTGTATGGTAACTCTTGTAATACTTTTGTTACGTGTGCGTGCGTATACTTACGAACGACGGACACTTCCCTTCAAAAATCAAAAATAAAATATGTCCAAATACATTGCTTAAATTTACAAGACTAACCTCGCACAGATACTTTTCTATTTATAACTCGTTTTTAAAAATTATTATCGGAAGATGAAAATAGGTGCACCAGCCATCAAATAAATTAAAATCGTTGTATTTAGTTAGCTACCTTTTGATATTTTGTAAAATTTAAATTTAAAGTCACAAATTAAAATTACATAATTTACTTCATATGAAATTATTCTCTATTGAGCAATAATAGAAGAGCCACCTCGCCTCTCGTTTATTATAAATAATAATTTAAGCGATCAAATAAAAACATTTCTTGTTGATTTCGGATATAGACTTCACTATCAGATTATGAAATCAATTTAAAATATTACACATTCAGATACTCGAGCACTAACTGCATATATTTTTTTCATATTTGTATGTATAAGATATAGGTACTATATACAGTGAAACCTCTCTAAGACGACCACGTCGGGTACGACTTAAAACTGATCTCCTTTAGAGGTGGTCGCCTAAGGAAGAACGAGAAAATAAAAATATGTATGCATACAGAACCTTGTAAAACAAGGAAAACGTCAAAAATTTCTTGTTTTATTAAACGAACGGCATTAAAACACATAAAAAATGTATGTTTTATTAAATAAGTGTTTTATACACAGTGACCGGCATAAAGTTGGATAAAAATGTAAAACATTTTTATTTGAAATTTCTCAAAAAAAAAATTATTCTATGTAAAAATCTTTATATAGTTCCACATTCAAAATACACATGTCAAAATTTGAATACAACCTTTCGTATACGAGAAACATTCAAAAATATGAAATCGGCTCAAGAGTAAAGTACCCTTATTTAAAAAAACACAAAAATGTAATTTGGAATGTCATTTTAAATTTTATCATCTTCATTAGTTTCAATATCAATATCGAGATTTGCTGGTCTCGATTAAAATTCGCAAAGACCCAGATTTTAAAACCTTAATTTTCGAAATAAGTGGTCGCTTATGCAAAAATTTGACGGTCGTGGTTGGGTTAGAGAGTGGTCGTCTTAGAGAATAACAAACCTTAATAAATAAACTATTTTAAAACTGTTCCTACAAATATAGGTCGTTTTTAGAGGTGGTCGCCGCCAGAGGTTTAACTATAATTATAAATTGTTTAATAAGTTCTTAATGAACTTAAAAGTCGTCCATTTTAAACTTTTTTCATTATATTGTAGGTACTATAAAGGGTGTTAAAAAAGAGTTACCTAAATATTTTAAGGACGTGTAGTAGATACGACCAAAAACATATCCGAACTCATCAATTATTTCTAAAATAACATAAGAGCGATTTTCTCCGTCGGTATAACTTAAATAAATTAATATTTCGTTTACTTTTTAAATGTGCAATTAGCATTATAAAACACGTTGGTTATCAGAAATATTCGAAGCATGCTCCTTCCACATCAACACAGGGCCACATCCTCTCAGGAAGGAACTCCGCAACTTTCAAAAATACCAGGTCGCTTACTAGAATAAATTGTTTAACAAATTTGTTCAATTCGCCGTTGTAACTTGGTAACATTATCAAATTTACAGGTTTTTATTCTTATAATTAGCAGCAAATAAAAATTAATTAATTAATATTTTATAATTAAAAAAAATTTAATATTTCAGGGTAATCTTAAAAAAATTATTTTATCTCAATCTCGTATAGTAAGATTTTTTAACGTGTTTTTAATCGTGAAAAATTGGAAAGTTAGTAGTAATTATCAAGAACAAAAAGCGGGGATGCACTAAAATATAATCAACGTAGAATAATCTACGTTATCATTTATCAGATGCATTAATAAACAGTAAAAATATTTTTTATTGCCGTTTAATTGTATTTAATTTATTTATCCGATTATTCGCGTTTATCAACTATTCTAAGTACTATACCACATCCTTGATTAGCACAGATAACGGAGGTTCTACTGTATAACCTATAAATAGTCACGGTATCATCAAAATTAGGTAGTAGGACTTTAATCATTTAATAATAAAAAATCTAACTCTCTTGTTGTTTAAAATATAATTTTGCATTAATTTAATAATAACCATAACGAAATTTATTAAATTACCATAGATTTATCATAGGTTTATATTTTAAAAAATACAATAATGGATTTTCAGGTAAAAATTTTATATTGAAGAATATAAAAAATGTTTTTCGACCGAAAATGCGGGTAAATAAAACAGTTAAGTTACTATAGCTCGTCCAAACCTATATGATGTTCACGTCATCAATACAAGATTACTAGATGATGACGTTTCACATAGTGCTGTCACCTTGTACCCCGTATTTTGACAGTTCTAATAAATTGCAGTCTTTCTTTATACCATCTAATATGTGCGCCAGTAAATCATCTATAGAATATGTCACTTTCCAAACTTTAAACCGAATTACAAATAAACAATCTAGTAACTTTTTGTTGATATTGTGAATATCATATAGGTTTGAATAAGCTATAACCAAATGCATTAGAATAGATAATGTAGGCACCTATATTGTTATACCAATATTATTAATCTAGATATTCAAACAAATTAATTTTCTAATTATTCATTATTTTTATTTCAAAATGAAACATGGGTTATCTAATATTACCTAAGTTTTATGAATATCATCTACGTCTTTTAAAATAATTTTAGAATTTATTGCATTTGAAAAGTTAATGTCAGCTTATAAAAACTTTTATAATCATATTTTGCGTTTCATCAAAAAATCTCAATTTACCTCCAGAGTATTTTCTTATTTGAAAGGGAAATGAAGGTTGTTTATTAAAAGTACTGAAACCTATAAATGTCAAGATACTACCACATATAGGAAACATTACAGAAATGGAAGTTGATTATACTCCACGTAGTGGTTTATCTAAAATTAGCACAATAATTACACTCTCGGATTTTATTTTAAATAACCGTAGAAGCTGATTGTGAGCACAAACAAGAACGTTCATAAAAGATAAAGAAAATTGAATCGGCACAATGACTTTCAGCGTTATTTTTCAAGTAGGTATAATTTGTCAGGATTTCTTACCACATCGTCCACAACATTACGATCAACACAGCTTACGTGTTGGGAAAATTTTAGAAAAAAATATTTATTTGGAATATTTACAAGTTTTCAAGTCTCGAGTCTTTCAATATTTGTTAAGTTTTAGAATGTGTGTAATTATAAAATTCTTCCACATCTACAATTTGTATTAGACTGAAGGCTCGTGATGTCACATAGAGTAATAAATTAATTTTTTTTGTATAGAATAGTAGAAAATGTAAACCTAATAATGTTGAATTATAAAATTTCAAATTTTTATCTTTTTTGTTCTGTAGAGAGGAGGGCTTCTCTCTCAGAAACTCACCCTTTATAAATACATATGTGGGTATTATATGCTTATTGCATTTCGATCAATTTCGAAGGAAAACACATTATCGTGTAATTACATAATTAAATTCCATTAACTATTTTTATTATTCAGGAAGTATTTGTATAATGTAGGTATAATACGAGAACTAAAAATAACCGCACACATGTATTTTTTTCAAATCACGTAGAATAGAATTTAGTTGATCTTAAATACGTAAACTCTCGTACAACTGTAGAACTAATAAATTTGTTTAAAATAAACAAATGTATAGTTAATTAATTAATTTGTTTTTATTAAAAAATTGCATCGTTATTTTAACGCTGAAAATCGTAATCTACAAAATTTCTTGTTGCCTCTTTGCATCATTTTCTAATCTCGACAATCCGGATTATTTTAAAAAGTCCAAACCAATTTGTACGGCATTGAACTCACATTCAACACTTACCACAGGACACGATTAGCCTTGGGTTCGAATCCCAGCACTGGCGGTGAAATATCCCCCTGGTAGGCATGAGCATGGATGTCGAAGTAGAAGTAATAACCGCTACAGTTGAAGTTTCAAAATCCCTATGCTAGGGTGAAAAATTTTTTTTTTTAAATTAATGTAAAACCGCGAAACAGTCATGTATGTAACACTCGCCTGCGGCTTGTGGTGCAAACTCCTCACTCGTGTATAAACTTTGACTTCAAAAACTAGTTGCACAATATACCTACAATTTTTAAATCTAGGGTATCTTCTTATAAATTTAAATTTTCGATTTCGACTTGCACGTATCCGGTAGTTTTTGAATAGAAAATTGAAGGATAATTAGAAAGAAATTATATTTAAAAAAAGTTAGATAAATTTATAAAAGATCGACCGACTACTAAATTACGTATGAATAAAATACTGGTTGTCACAAAAAGAACAGACTACTCGTGTAGGTAAATTATGAAAATGTTATCGAGCTTGTAGGTACATTACGTTTATTTATAGAATAAATTTAAAAATTTGTGTACGTACTATTAAATGTAATTCTAAAAAAAACTTCTAGTTTATTTTCTTTAAAATATATGTAAATAAATTAATAGTCAAATTTTACGGTAGCTAGTTTATTTGATGAAAATTATTTTCATGGTAGATAAGTGCTTGCCGAGTGCCAAATACTCACGCTTTTTGGTAGGCAGCAGCGCCACGTGGTGTATTTTAGACAATTTCTCGAACACGTCGATAACGCATATAATCCATAATTAAAACTTACATTTATAGGCAATACTTTAAAAAGGGTAAAAATTGGTTAATTGTAAAACCAAAATTAATACAGACAATTTTGGAATGCCCACTCGATTTTACTGATCGATTTATTTATTTACTTCCGGTCGAATAGTCTGTTTTCTCCGATCGGTGTGTATTATCCCGGTTTGCAAATATTGCTTAGGTCCCACGCACACCTATCTAGTTAGACGAAGAATGTGTTTTTACGTGATATAGTCACACCGTTAGAATTTGAAACTGATCACCCTATTACGTATAGGTACCCAAAAAATAATTTTAACCGAAGAGGAAACGATATCTGCCAAAAACGGATCTTTTCGGGACAAACCTTTTTTTGACATTTGAAATTTTTCGAGAAATACCATTACATTGAAAGCAAAAGGTCTTTACGCCCCAGGCACACGCTGGTTGTTAAAAGTGCGTGTATGTGTCACAAATAAAAATAGGCGGCATAACACGAACGTTATTTAATTTATTATTTACCTAATAAGTCTATTTTATTTATCGAGTTAGACTGGCGTAAACTGGGTATATCTATCATACTAAACCTTTACAATATTTTAATATGGGTAACGTGAAAAAAGTGTATTAATTGTTACATCGAAAGAATCTCTTGGGGTTTCGACTACCGCAGAGGTGACGTGAGACAATCGATATCGGCTTTTGTTGTTCCATTATAATTCGCAGTATCTCTCTGAACCACGCGACGAAAATCATAAACGGTCACGACAGTCCTCCCAATTACAATTCAATTTTTATAGTTTACGTCATCGTTGTAAATCAGCGCTCGTTTATCTCGACCAGTATAAATCATGGTAGGTATTTCTTAAACGTGTAGTAAAATGACGGACGATTTCGACCGGTCGTCTGCATAGGTTTATAGTAGAATGTCCAGTCGTAAATGGGATTTTACAAAAGTTACCGCCAGTCCCACCGCAATAACATTTTTGGGTGCAATAAAAACCAAAGTCGCCAAAATGTAAAAGTTTTGACATAATAAATATGTTACAATGCGGAACGGACAATCTGGAGAATCCTGGAATATTCAAAACACTTCAGTTGTTAAGCAAACAATTTAAATAGGATTTACAACGATTTAAAGCATGTAAACATTGCCCAGACGTCATAAACAATGATCCCTCGCTTGCCGACAGGTAGTAGCCCCGGTTTTTATCGAAACATCTTCCGCCAGAAAGTACAGTTAGGTAGAAGATGATCGGTAGGCCACATGGCTTTTTTCACGATATGCGGCCAGAAATGAATGAGGTTAGATGCGTACTTTTTTTACTTTTGATAATAATTGTCGGATAGCGTGGGAATTTATAATGATTTTGGGGCTGTACTACTACCTACTCCTATACGACAAATGTTACAGTTACGTATTATTTGAAAAGACGAGGATCACATATGTGATACCAACCTATTATGGCGTTTTTTCTTCTTCTTCTTCTTTCTAATTTAGAAAGTAGTACAACGCGAAACCTTTTGATTGAAATATTTTAAATGGTGAATATTTAATTAATTTTATAATTTTTTTCGCACGTATTTTCGTGCAACTGGAATAAAAATTGTACATTTCTAAACTTTAATAGTTCGAGTTACGAAAGCTACTCATAAAATATTATTAATTGGTTGTCCAATTACTAAATATCAGAGGAAATACAAAGTTGAAGAATTTAAATTTTAAGTTATCGTAGTTAATAATTTATAGGAGTATTAAGCATAGCGTTAGACGCTGGGTATGAGAGAATGACGTATCGGTAGATATAGATAAAGTTTATGCAACTTTTCCCTGATTTTTGCACGTTATATAAATAAACGATTCTTTAACGATTTCAATTATTAATTTAATAGTAAGAAAAGACACTATTGTCTTAAAATTTATTAATTTCGAGATTTTCATAAATTTAAGAGCACAAACTTCTTATAAAAGGAAAGTAAAACACTTTATCGCTTATGTAACTTAATTAAAATAGTTTCATTTGGCAATACATTTAATACAACATCAGTTCGTTAGCGGTAGATTAAAATTAATATATAAACTTGATAAATTTAGTTTAAATTATTTATTTTATAGGTAATAGGTATTTATTATAAATAAAAAATTATTAATTGTCTCGTAAATAAGTGATTTCAATATTTGTAGTGATCTTTGGGTATAGGCCAAATTTATATTTTAAAGGTTAACAACCCTCCACTAAAAGTGTTGTAAAATGTGTACTTAGAAGACTTGCCATCACGTTTAAGTAGATACTATGGGCCTTACTTTATTGGGGTTTTTATTGCTCTTTTTCAAGACGCATCGAGCGAAAGATATGAATATTGAAAATGGCAAAGCACGACCGGTTTAAAACCACTGGCTCGTTGTAATTTAAGTAAAGTTGCGGTGAAAATTTCTACTTAAACAGTGATAAGTGTATGACAATAACTATTAAAAATTATACTGTATGCTGAAAATTCGCACCAAAATATAATACTTAGATGTTATAACTGTCAGTTTAAAACTGTAATTGTGTTCATACATATAGGTACACTATCCATCATAAACTTGTTCGAATAATGGTGTCACATTACTGTAAGAAAAAGTTAGACGTAAACAAAGTAAGTTATTAACCCGCAGCGCCTATACTTTGGCAAACTTTGCTTCCTAAACCTTATATATTTTTTAAGTGACGTGGCTCGAATAGATTCGTGGTCAAAATTTTGAAAAAACATCCTAAACAATTAAATTATTCAAGTTCGCCTTTGTAGTGCAATCTTTACATTAGAAAAATGGCTTATTTAATCCTTCGTGCGCCAATTCTAGAAAAAATATTTTAATTGTTTATATTTATCATTATGGTCGTTTTGGTCAAAGATTGTAGAATGAACGACTACTACCCTGCACGTTACACAAAGATCGTTTAAACGGGAACGTGTTTAATTTTAAATAATTTATATAGACGAGCAAACTTCGCTGTTTAATTGGTATTTATCTGGACAGAAGCAAAGGATATTTGCGAAATGTATGTGTACGTATCAAATCAAGAAGAGTTAAAATTATAGTAACGAGTTTTGGTGAAGGTGGTCCTAAAATGGAAAGTAAATATCTAAAACGGTATGTACACGTACCTTTTATAAGAAAACGATTATTATTTAATCGTTTTAAATATATGAATCTAGTTATTATTTATTTACGACCAAATTATTTCAATTCTCCTTTCATTATTCGAAAATCAGTTCCCAGTATTTTCATGAATTGTGAAATACTTTCGTTTATGAACGTAAATTATATTATAGCTACTAGATAAAAAAGGAAATGATACAGAACTTTGCTTGGAATTGGTATCTATTCGTGTTTCGATTATACTAGAGATAAGCTTTAGGGGATAGATTGATTATATCTACTCGCGATGTTTTTTTGTATCCCGCTATTCGCCAAATATCGTATATTACCTACGACACGAAGAAAAAAAATGAACCGTACCATCATATGTGTAAAAGTACAGTTACATTACTGACTTAACGTAGCATGCGCCGCACAAAACTTAATGCCTACTTTCTACTATACACTTCGATGGTGGTTGAGTTTAGTGCCAGCTTAGAGATCGCACCGGGAACATGCTGAATTCAAAATCTTAAGTGAACTTTCTTGTGTTTACTTACGATGCCCAGTTAAGTGAAAACCTCCGGGCGCACGTTTGCATTCGAAAAACAGTTATTCGTTCAAAGTAAAACCCTCTCGCCGGTGCGGTGCAACGATGAGGGCAAAAGAAATATTTATAAAACAAACGACGAACTGTAAGCATCGTTAACGATGATCCTATCATTAAATAAAATGTGTACGTAATGTGACTGGTCGTGAAAATCGCTTTATTTACGAACTGTCAGTGCGCACGTGTTTCGCTCCCTCTTGGAAAATGGATTTTCACAGGAAGTTTATTATTAAATGCGCGGATTGTGAACGCGACGAGGTTTTTCAGTTTTTCTGAAACCGGAGTTTACATTTACACAAGATAATTGGGATTTTACTGGTGTTAATTTACGTGGGTACTTGTTGACTTAGGTTAGTTTTACAACGTTATCGACATGGTTTGTGATTATCTCTATGCCGGCTTTCGATGCGTTCGTTCCATTATCAGCTGAAAATGGCGTTGAATATAATTTTTACGAGGATTACGCAATTAATTATCATTCCTTTCGAAAAACTGTTGGGCTCGTCAATTTAAATTAAGCCAAAAACGCTTTTACCCTACAATAAATTGCCTTAAAATTTACGTTTTCGTATTTTTCGTTTATAAGTAGGTACTTATCTAACGATTATTTATAAAATTAATTTTTATTTATATTTAGGTACCTATCAAAAAATTTGGACACTTGTTAACGTGGTTTATTAAATGTATTTAATTAATCATTAGTTACAAGCTAGCTAATTACGCTAGCAACAATATAAAATTTAAAAATATTACCTGTAATACGATTATAAATCTTATATTCTCGACGTTATTTTTTATTATCTCGACACGTTCTACTCACATGTAGATGCACATAGAGTTGAGAGAATCAATACTATGCACTTTAAAGAAGATAGGACAGAATAAGCGGCTTCTTTACTCTTACGTAATGGATGTTGCATTGTTGTCCTGCCAGTTATTTCCGCACTCGCTGTTGTATAAATACTACTCATTCTAATACAGCGTTTAGGTTGGTTAGCCAATTTCTAGATATGCGAGTGACATGTTTGAATTCCTTCATTATTTAAAAATTTTAAATTGAAAAAAATTCGCGTCGTCTTTGAAAAATAAACAACAAGCTATAATTATTATTTCGGTATAAATAAATATTTCTTATACTGTGATGTTTAATGGCAATTGCATAACTATGGATATGATTAGCGACGAAGCAAGTGGTCCTCAACGTAACCATTTTTATATTAACGTTCAAATGTGGTGTTTTTTTCGTTTGAAAATACATATATACTTAGACGTCGTTTAAACTACATGGTATATTTCTACAAGGTAATCTTCCAAGGCCCTTTTGTTTTGTTTATTTAAATTATATGGCATGTTTGAATTTTGAAAAATGCGCTATAAAGAATTTTCGAAATGTCGTTTGAATAAACGAGAAAGAGACAAGACTGCTTTTATATTATTACCGCCAATTTAAACTCAAAACTAATTATAAGTAAAATATGAACGATTTACAAAATTTTCTTTATAGTAGTTACGAAAAGTGATATTTTTCTTAATTTCGTGTTATTGAAAAGTTACGAGTTCAATCTGCATTCGTTGTGTCATACGAGTACATTTTCAACTTATCAAAATTAAATAAGTCAGTTATATCTATATGTGAACTTTGTTTTATTTTCAAGCTTATGTGAATAGACATCAACAATGTGAATAGATAGGTCGATCGAACCTCCAGGTAATCGTTGTCAAAATCGTTTACGGACACATTAATTATTAAAGAAGCTAATAATTTATTTAGAAATGATATTTATGACGTTATTTATATTTAATGATATTTGTGTTATGAAAATATTATTAAGTCATCGATTTAAATGATATAAATGGCACAACATTAAGATGATAAAACATAATTTTATTTCTTTAATAATATTATTAGGCACGTTTACACATAAACCGCTGTAAAACATAAATTCCTTATTTCGTTAATAAATGTATTTATGATTAAGTGAATATTGTAGAGTGAGAATTGACAAGCCCAATGAATAAAATGTACACCTGTACCTACCTACTTGCATGAATAATTTAACTGTTTGAAGAGTAACAATTTATTTATTAGGAGGCCTATTCTGTAAGAAATCTGTTAATTTTAACGTTGTTAACTTGTTATCACCATGGAAACGTACAAAAATCGTACGATTGTGGTTGGTTGTTTTGGTTTTTTAGCAAGTCTTTAAAAATAACATATTTGTTACAGAATAGACCCCCATTGAGAACCATTCGAATACCTTGGTTAATGTGAATGTCACGAATTTATTTTCCAAAAAAAATTCTTAAAATTAAATTCGTAAACATCTTCATTATTTTATTAAATTATATACAAAAACTAAGTGTTTATATTTGAAAGACGCGTCACAAACGAGATAGTCACAAATCATGATTTTAGTTTAAAGAATACCTTGAAGTTTAGATTCGTACATGTGCGGGAAATTTCCAAATGAAGTGCTTCTTTGCAAAAATCCACTAATCACGTATCTAGTATGAAAACATGGAAAATATACTGCTTCAAACGTACAAAGAACAGGGATAATATGGATGCACGACCGTTGCCCCATATCGGACTTGGTTAATTTAATCATTTTCATTAGGTAAATAAATTGCCGAACACACTTTCATGTAAATATTTACACCAACGTTTCCTTCATCAACCTGTGCCTGAAGTGAACTTTCAAATAAAGTGAACGCGGTAAAAAAACGTAAAATGAAGTGCAACATAAAAATATATGATTGACACTTAGTTTCGCTACAAACAGGGTTCTAAATATCAAAATGTTTGATATGTGGAATAATGTTACATCGAAATTGGAGCAAGTGCAGCAGTCTCAAAACCAGACTCAACAACCACATACATCCAGCGGTTCAATTAAAGGTACCTATTTGAAATTTAATCGTGAGCAGATTGTAAGTGAATAACATTCAAAATTTAAATATCTTTATTCTATCACATTTCTGTCTGATCCAATTATCCAAAGATTTAAACGAAAAGAGCTCGTTAACTATTCGAAAAACTGTTTAAAATGTTTAAAACTACGTAAAAGTACACAGTTAATGCATCAGAATACATTTATAAATACATACTTGATGATTTACGGTACTATAGATAAATGTGGAAATGTAGGTTAGACGATAAAAAATAAATTAGGAAATGCAGCGTTTACGCAATCAAATTATCATACGTTATTTTTTATACATTTCCAGAACACTTTAGACCGTATCTATTTGTGTATTATGACATTATTTTAATTTGTCGTGTAAAATTTTAAATTCATTTTATTAGGTGTAGTTACCACGTTGATTATTAATTCAAATCGTGATTATATTACGTATGCGTGTATCGGTTAAATTGTCATACTTTCATTCCTAAGAATATAACAGCTATAACATTTTTATTTTATTCTGTTTACTTATAGATGTCATTTTATTGTTATTTCCGTTATAAACCTTTATTTATTTTAATCGATATTATGTAACATTTCCATCGACTATTTTATTATAAAAACGTCCAATAGATACCAAGATCGCATTTATAGATTTCATGAAATTAAATCGATAGATACCTATTCTATTATTTTAAAATTTGAGGATTTCTCGTCGTTAATTTTAATATTTAATGAAATCGTTTAACATCTTGTTTAATTCAAAATCAATTTTCTAACACAAACGTTAATTTAATATAGTAGGTAATATAATAGCAATTTTATCTGATATTAGTTCAGAAGATGATTAAAAGTCAATGGCTATTTTAATTTTAAAATAAAATTACGCTTAAGATGAGTGTTGTTTTGAATGAGATCAAGAAAAAACAATATTAGAGATATGATGAGGTTTTTTAAAATGGTTTTAGTGATCTTTAATTAACGAAGTAGGCTTTATAAATTCTACTAAATGAAAATCTTCAGATTACTTATAGCTATTTAATTATTGGATAATTGTATAAAATTTAAATTACTTAATTACTAATTAGAAATATTATCTCCTCGACACGAAAGAAGTATAATTTACAAAAATATATGTACCTACTTAATTAAATGCCTATACCAAAATAAAAGTAAACGCGGTTTGAAAAGCAATAAATGCACGTTAATTTCAAACATAGAATAATATTAGTTAATTTTAGTTTAAAATTATTTTGACGTGCCTATTCTTTTTTATTCAATCAAACGATGAAAAACGACCGTTTGGTATTGACGACCGACATCCTGAAATATATCGAGGGGTAAATTAACGAAACGAAAAATCAGTAGCCACTATTGGTTTTGTACGTTTAAACTCCTTGTTAATGCAGAGTTCGGCTATTTAAAGGGAAGTTAATTTTATTTTATAGTAGATCTCGATAAAATCCCTTTTAAATGTTTTTCACTGCACTTGTAGTTCTTTTGTAGCAGAAAAACTGTTAAGTGCAATCTGCGAATATGGAAATAAAGCCAAAATTACTGCTTAACGATTTTTGATTAATAGGAAGCTTTACTTTTGTTATTATTTACTTAAAAAAACATTTCAGATTTTCTATGATTGTATTATTCTAATAATAATCGAAGTGCATTACTTTGTTGAAATAGGTAATAAATTTTGGTTTCGTTTTTACGTTAAATATAAATACGGTACCTATATTTATTTTTGAATTTTAAAGTTGTAATAAGTAAAGATAGAAAGATAAAGTGTTGCTTCGAAAATTGAAATTGTTTTCTAATTTCCACATAATAAACAATTACCTACGCCATCTTAAATCCTATTATTTTTTTAACTGAGACGTTATTTCTGAAAATCTAAAAAAAAATTATACATATTCGAATGAAATGTATACATAATAATCTAAATATCATTTTGGCAATATCGGTAATTTACTTGAAAATTGGTGGGGAGTATAGTTATGGTACGATATTAGAACGGTAAAACATTTGTTTCAGAGGCCCAAGGGAAAACCCCACAAAAAAAACTCTGAAATACCGTTTCGTTATTAGTGAACAAGGATCTGAGCTGAGAAAAGTGACTTTGTTCTCGATATAATATTTAAAAAATGTATAAATTGTAGATACTAAGTATTTGACAATGTAAATAGAATAAAGATTTTGTAGTTACAAGTTTTTGATAGTGAATAATAATTAGATTACCTATTGCATATGTATACTAAGGTTGACACAATCTATATATTTTCGTGATCTAGAGGTTGAGATCGTAGATAATACGAAGCTCCTTTAGGGTCTGTCGTCAGACATGCCACGATAGCTTTATTTCCTATTGAAATACGCGAAAACGCTGCATTAAAAAGTGATACCAAACAGTTCCATAAATTATTCTTAGAAATTGACGTAAAATTAGCTTTTTAAATCCCTTATTTTTTATTTTATACTTTATTATCTTTATAAATTTGTATTTACCGAGTACGCCAATATTTTATAAATTACTAATGAAATGCAATGATTTTTTTTGAAACGTAGGTAGTTTATAGGTTATACCTACATAAATTCCATTTATGGTGCAGATTGGTTAACTTTGGATTTACAGAAAATAGTTATTCGTTTCTTTTTTAAAGAATATTCGATATTTAGAAAAACAATGACCACAATGTTTCAAAAGATAGGCCTAACACAACTCAAATCGCACCTATGGGAATTTAATCTTGGACGGTAAATTTCCACGTTATTTTTAAATCGGATCCATTTACATATTTACAAAATTTAATATTAATTTATTACATAAGTAGGTGCTACAAAAAATTCAGTTGATAATCACAGAAATAACACATTACCTACCACATTGTTACCTACATTAAATTTTCTTTCGCACACGTTTCCCAAGAATTTACTATGGTGTTTCATTATCAATTGTAATCATACACCTTGCTCTTATGTAAGAAAGGAAATCTGTCATGTGCCTAGAATCTCCGCGTAAACTTTCCGTTATCACTCGTGAATAATGAGGTTTTTAGTGTTTCTTTTAATTTCTTGAGTAATCGTTATCTTTCGTAGTTTATTGAACTGACAATATATAGGTCAAAATGATAGACTAGAGTGGCAGAAATATTTTTATACGTGTTTGCGGAGCCGCATAATATTCGTTATATACATAATATGTCGTGTATAAAAAAATATCTATAGGTACTAACTAAATTTTTTGTTGCTATATAATTTCGGTTTATGCTTTTCATTTTATGCATGAGGGACAAAAGCATCCTTGATAACGAAACACTCGAGTTTGCATAACTTTAAGGAGAAAGCGTTTGTAATTACAAATACTGACTCTTTTAATTTTCAGTTCTATTGTAGTATTGTTGTAGTATCATACTTGGTATAGATAGGAATTAAATAGGTAGGTTTACGTATACAGTTTTAAAATGAAATATAAGCAATGCTACGTTAGGTATAGTATTAATTTGAAAATAATTGAGATTTTCTGTACATTCAAGTTATCTTATCGAATATTGAAAATTGTGAGTAAGTAGGTATATACCTATTCTTGTTTATCTATATGTCTATGTTTTTAAGGTACCTACGCATCTAATGGTATTTTTATAACCTTTGTAGCTTTTTTGACCTAAATTTTTTTATCTCTGTTGTTATTGAAAGTTGCAACTGAATGAATCTTCGAGTTGATAAATTGTTATTTTAATTCGTAAATTTAAAATAGTATAGGTACATATTAACAATCACGTGGACATTTAAAATGTGGGTTAATAATATATTTTTACTTTTAAAATTATTAAAAGTTGGTAATAAAATTGTTTTAAAAATAAATTTATTTTATTTGAAATTAAAATAAACGTGAACATCAAAATTTTATTTAAGTAATAATAAGATAGAGAAAGAAATTAATTGATTAAATAAGTTAGGCGCCCACGTTTTTATAAAACGATTTCGCTCATATATTAAGGGAATTTGAGAACAAATTTTATTTTTGGATCTTCGCGACATGGCTATTAGTTGTGTTGCTTCATCCGTTGCAATGAAACAAAAATGATTTGTCCCTCAAATAGAGCTTCCGAGTTACTATAGAGTTTTATCGTAATTTAAGAACAATTTGTTTATAAAATTAAACCAGTAATTAAGTTTCTACGTATATTCGTGAAGAGTATTGCAAAATAAATACATAATAAAAGCTCTTGTATTGAAATAACAAACAAAAAAATACCTGTCTACATTATTTTTAACAACAAAATTTTACTGTAGGTAGTTCAATTATTTGTATTTATTTTACAATTTGAGCGTACCTGACCTAGGTCAGTTAAAAATAATCAAGTACTACAATATCCTATGGAAACCATTTACCACTATTGAAATTGTCGACCTAAATGATGAATACAGGTTGTTAGATAAGCACTACAGATTACAGGTTAGGCTCGTGGGCTTGAACTCAAAAAAAAACAAAATAATAAAAAATATGTAGATTAGATATAGGTATATAACGGTTTTTTTAATTAAATCTGAATATAGACATCGATGTTTTCTGCGTTAGACACAATACCCAAAGATTCATTTATTAGCTGGCTTGCCATCATGAATGTTTTAAATTATTTGATGCAATGATACAAAACTTTCTGTTTTGTATAATTAAATAATTTATTTACAAAAATAAAATATATTCAATTACTTATTTAATATAAATTAGTTTTTTTACCCTTAAAATTGGATTATTTACAGTTTATCTATGTCAAGACAATAAGTAAACAAATTACATGTTAACAATCACCTTCCTCTTATAATGGAATTGAAAACAGCTCTAAAGTTCTTTATAATACCTTCCCAATGGTCGAATTGAAATGATTAAACATTTGTTTCAAGAAAAAAACTAGCAATAGGTATTATAATGGGTGTTCAAAAAGTCTTTCAGTCTTGGTTGACTGTGAAATGATAAAGGGGCATATCTTGGTTTAAGTAATTTTCTTACCTACTATAACATGACGAGAAATAATATTTATGACGTGATTTAAGCTTAACACATGTCTTTACCGTTCCACAGTCAACCTAGACTGTAAGACGTTTTGGACACCACCTTGTTTAACACCGATATCACCATAGTTTTTTCGCTGGACTTAGTGCCATTGTCATGATCAACACTTATATAGCACTTCTCGATGGTATCTCTCGGCTTTTGTCGTGTTCGTCAAAAATTAGAATTTAAAATTAAAACTGGACAGCGGTCGCAAAAGCCTACATTCAACTTATACACTTTTTAAATCAACTAGAAATTGATATAAGTAATATGATGCCATTAACATAGGAAATTTAGTTAGGACTTCGATAAACTTACAAAATCATTCCAATTGTTTTATTGATAATGGATTTTGTGTCCAACAGTTTGCATGAGAAGCCGTGGTAAAACAAATTTTATAGATAAATCGTGAATATTTTGTACCAAAAAGAACGTCAAGTACAATTTTCTTACTTCCTTTACACATAAGTATCTTTTTCCGCGCCTATTTGGTAATGTCATGTGATACAAATGTCGGAATAAATTACCAATTTTAAGTTTATGAATGAATTTTTAATTATCCTGTAATTTTAATAGTCGTGGAGAAAACACTCGTCTTCGACTCGTGCGGTAATAATTCTCGTGAATAATAATCATTATATAATCGTTGAAGAATTAAGTATTATGGGTATTAAGTACTATAGATATCGTACTGATTAAGTACTGTATAGATTTAGATAATTTTCTAAAACATCTTCATCCATAACTTAAGGGTTAAATTTATAAACAAAAAGGAAATTATGCCGAAAAACTCATTTTTGAATAAAATTTATTGCAGCTTACCACCATTTATTTCCGCAATGGTCTCCTAAAAACGACTTATATATTTCTTAATGATAAAAATTATGATCATAAAAAATACCTACGATAAAAACAATTTTTACTAAATTTTTAGAAAATGGAGTAGGAAATTATTAAAAATAAGATACGAACATGGTAGATATGATTATCGAGAGGATTGAACGAAGAAAGGATTTTATGTTTCTAACCAGATAAGTAACAAAGGAAATCCGGGTATTTTAAAATTGAATTGATCATCTTGAAAATGAGCAGGTTAATTTTTGCGATTATCGAACTCGTTCAAGGTCTGTCTCCGTGAATTATAATAAATAGAAGTACCACCTACATAAAATTGAGCTCACTAGATTTACAATTGCAAATAGTATTCTAACAAAGATCGAGATGGGTTAAATACGTTGATGGTTTCCGTTATGTGAAAAATTGTAATAACTTATTTCCTATGACGATGACGATTCGCTAAAAATTCATTAAACTACTTTCGCCGACGTAACAGGATGTAAAGCTTATAAACCCAAATAGGTAGGTACCTACTGCAGTCATGGGTTAGATGGTACGAATCAGTTCGAAGAACTGCAGCTACCATCCCACAACAAAGAAAAATGGGCTGCTCTGCAATATTGTCATATCGAGCACAATAACGCGGTGAAAAAAAAATCAGTGACGGTGTAACGCGTCCTGACGAAATGTACAATTATTACGAAGTGCTAAGAAAGCAACTGAAGCTTCCACGACACAGAAACTATCTTCAAAGAGCGAAGAAGCAATTAATCAGGTCATTCGCTTTTAAAACCTACCGGACTTTATAAACAATTATAATTTCACCGTTAACTACAATTCCGTGTTCTTTTTATTTTTAACTAAATATTATCTGTCTAATTTGTTGATGTTGTATTCAAGAAATTTGTTTTTGTTGAAATTTGTTGTTCAAGAAGTTTTTATTCAAAAACTTGAGCGTGGAGACCACTTCATAAAAAACAACACACGTACTAGAAATTCTCGTATAGATAGGTGGTATATAAATAATTTTAACAAAAAGAATGGCATTTTCAGAATTAAAAATTAGTTTTATCTTTTTCGATCCACTACTATTATTTATAGTTTTTCGATTCCTCCAGGTCTCATAATCAGTTTATAATTTCTCGTAAATTTGCGTGTAAATCGATTTAAACATCATCGTTTTCGTATTAAACGTTTCCACGCTGACTGATCCAAAAATCATTTTTATTTCTAAAGCGTTGATCTATGAAATCGTTTTCCGGTGTAAAAAATGTTGTAATATATGTTCCATATAAATATACAAGTGCGTATTATAAAGTCATTGGGAAAGAACTCTCTTGAACTTTCGTAAACAAATTTGTTTACGTTTGCATGTCGAAAAGAAACTTTCGACGGTAAAATATCCTTCGCACGTACATGATTCTATAAAAAAACCGATTTTGTCATCGATGTAGGTAAATCGTGAAACTCGAATTTCTTTGAATTCCCCTCTTAAAAGCGGTTGTAATTGACAAGTGCATAACGTCCTATATCACTTTACAGGCGTTACGGTGATAACCAAGAATATAATATTAGTAAAGGTGATTTCGTGACAGGTAAACGCGTATTCGTTTAATGGCAATTATCAAGTTATGTACCTATTTACCTTTTACACATATTGCATGCGACTTGTATGGCATATGGTTTTATGTCACAATAGCTATGATTATTTTGACCGTGTGTTTGCCGAGCGGTATAAAAATACATAGGCTGTTGACGTGTTTTGTGTACATGCCGCTTTATTCTTAGCATGATCAAAGTTTAGCAGTGTGTAAGTAGGCCAGAAGTTGAAAGACTTATACCAAGGACATCGGGGTCCGCAAATGTACGATTCACCGTAGTCTCACAGATACAGTTCAGCATAATTACATAGGAATTAATTGTAGGTATTCAACTGTAATGTACCGGTCACACTCGACTAATTTAACCGATTCTTCGGATTAAAAACTTTTTATACTTTTAACTTTTTTCTTATGTAATACAATACAAATATCTCACTAAAATGAATTGAGCCGAATTTTAAATACATATGTGTCCAAATCCATATTCTTCGTGATATTTATCATATAGTAAAAATAGAAATACATATTATGTAGGTACTTTGTAACGTAGAATATTATCTATGTAGATGTAAAAATTTAGAATGCCTACATTTTTTTTTGTTTCGCGGTTTCTCTTATTATTAGATATAGCTAGATATCTTAAATTCGCCTAAAATTTATTAATTTAATTATTTACAGCATTTACTTCTTATAAGTTTAACAATGATGTTTGCTTTTCAATAATGTAGATAGCACGTGAAAGGAATTAAATAAGAAAAAATAAACAGTTCTTCGTTCAAATAAATAATTTGCAATTATTTATTTTTAGACCATTTTTAAAATAGAATCGTTATTAACTTTCGAATAAATTAGTAACAGGCGAATATGTAGAAAAAATACTTTTTAAAATGTTCGATTCCCCGCATTTATCGTTATGTTATTTAAATAACAGTTTTTGTATTTTTTGCTAATTTCACTTTAGCTGTTCAATGTACTACTGTACAGTGCTTTGCAAAAGTTTAGCCGCACAGCTATAAATACAAGAAAAATATATAAATTTAAAAAAAAAATTAATGAAAAATGTCGTAGCATTTATAAAAAATAAAATAAAAATAATATAAAAAAAAAGAATACAAAAGAAAATGTAAACAAAAAAATAAGAAAATAAAAAACAACGAAACTTTTTTTTTTTTTAGATACCTAGATATCTACAGCTTTATTAAGATACTCCCCCTGCCGGAACCGTCGTTAAACATTACTTCGGCAGGGGGGCTGCAATTTGATGGCGGCTGTGAGACATACCTCACGCCGGCACAAAACAGATGTCCACAAAAGAAAATAAAGAAAACAGCATAAAACAATAAAACAATAACTTAATTCATAACACAAAAGTAATCCTAAAAATAATACAGTAGAAGAATAACTTAATAATTACAATATAATGATAATGATAAAGTAAAATAAAATAACTCCCAAATAACAAAAATACAAAATAAAATAAAACAAATCGAACAAACAAAAACGCTACCCTCTCCCCCCCTGGGATACCTGCTGGCGGCCCCGTTCTTCCTCGCACCTGGTGCGGATCACCGTCTCGAAGAACGAGGCCACCACATCCCACTCCTCTCTGGAGCACACCATGGCGGCCACCACACTATCAACCGCCATGGCTCCCCCCAACGCCTCCACCCCCTCCCGTAGAGCGGCCCATCTGCGGCAGACGAACAGGGCATGCTCAGCGGAATCAACTTCCGCCTCGCAGTCCCTGCAGCAACAACGAAACTTAAGAAAAAAATAAGTTCACCACCATGACTAGGCATTGCAAAAAATTAGCCGCACCATATTTAAATACTAAAAAAAATATCAAAATACTGTTGCACATTTTGAATCGCAGATTGATCAAGTTTTTGCCATTTTTTGTTTCACGAAGCTCTAATTTAGTTGTAAATTGACGACCAGATGCATAAACTTTACGAGCCAAAATTGACCAGATATTTTCTATTGGATTCAAATCAGGACTACGTGATGGCCAATTTATAACTGTAACATTTTTAAACAACTCCAACATTTCTTCATATTTAAGAGAATTCATGTTTGTTTCAATGAATGCGATGTCAGTGTTACCATTAAAGTTAATCGTGGCCCAAAACATTACACTTACACCTCCGAATTGTCGTCTCGAGAACACTTTCTTTTCCTTTCGTAAATCATTAAAAAAAAATGATTTTTGACGTTTAACACTTTGACATTTTAAAAGCGATCTCTATTGACGATTAGTAATAAAATTAATTGTACGTAAAGTCTTTTGATTGGATAAGTAGCGTGTGCAATTATTCCGCACGGACTACAACGTTTTTGATTGGCTAACGAGCTTTTTACGCACGATCGGCGTATGTGTTTGTAATTGTCAACTTTCGGTAACATTTAATGGTGTGAATCTGTGAACTTTTCATAGTGGTTGTCGGAAAACTTGTTGATGCAGTCAAGCCCAAACTTTTCTTTGTGTTGGAACTAGAAAATTTTTTGTTGACCAAAGTTCGTAAAATTGCCCGCTCGTCTCGTTGCGTTAGCACTTTTGGTCTTCCAAATCGTACAAATTTTCCGTAATTTTCACTTTTGGATAGAAAATTTCGAACCGCCTTCTCACTACGATCCAAGATTCTTCTAATTTCACGATTAGATCTGCCTTTGACATGATAGGTTTCGGCAGAACCTTGGCTCTTTCCACAGTTCAAAAATTTCTTATAAATGGTATACAAAACACTTAATAATTGTTTATTTGTAGCTCGAAGTATACACTAGCACGATCAATTCTGACACGAAAGTCTCTAATTATTGTCTTCAAAACTCAATTATCGATAATGCGGCTAAACTTTTGCAATTGTTTTACTGCGAATTCCAATACCTGATAAGAAAAAAATCGTGTTGTGAGCCAAACCTTAATTACTCTATTGTTACGGATTAACTAATCCGATAAACGTTTATTTAATAATTGTTTTAAATGCTTTCTTACACACTTAAATTTAATCGTTATTTAATTAATTTTATTGTAATTTATGTGTGCATCTAAACTTTTCAAAAATACTGTACATATAGTTAGATACACAGCCTACTCAACGTGATATGCGTAAAATTACACCCGGATAAACTTTTTTTTTTAATAGAACGTCGGCATCTTGTATATTTTTGCATATTATTTAGATTTCCCTTTAAAAGTTAAATAAACAGAGTAACCTCTCTGCGTATGGTTTGAAATGAATTAAGGACAAAGTTAAAAGTAACGTTATGTTTCAGGAGATTCTTCGATAAAACGCCTTTTTGCAAGATTATCAAGTTGTCTAAACTAAATATCTATAGAATCTTAACTCACTCGGCGTACAAATTAGAGATGTAAAAACATATTTTTTTATAGTATTAAGTACCTATAGGTGGTTAATACTATAGTACTATAAGCACCTATATGTAGTTTTATGAATTTATTCAATTATTCGGCTGTGCTACTTCCTCTATTAGCACAGATAATCAAGGTTCTACAAAATCTGAATTAGAAAACCAGAACAATAACTTATCATTTTTTTGTATATGTTAGATGTTTCTGTGTTTCTGATCCATCTTGCACATCTATTACCTACATAAGTTAATTTCAAAATTATTAATTCAAATTAAATGTTAAACAGGGTCGAGAAAGTATGTGTTTTTTTAATGGAATATTTTTTCTACAATCAATATTTCTTGAAACATAAATACAATTTAAAAAAAAATTCCCAGTATCTTGTACCTACATAATTTAAACATTTTTTTACAATCAATTTTTACATAAAAATTGAATTACAGTAATCCCTTAACATTCGCGGATTTAATATTTGCAATTTTAACTACGCGAACCTATAAATGAGGAAACATTTGATATTCGCGAGGACGCAACTTGGGTATTCGGGAATTTTTTTATTCTAGTAGTAATTAATAGTGCATTGAATTGGTTTATTCATTGAAATACTAACACAGATCATAACAACATGAAAATTTTAAAATTGAACATTGAAATTTTAAAATATTAATAATAACTTGTCCAGAAAGTAATAGAAAAAGGCCTTTCGCTGGGAAGGAGCCTTAAATTCAAAAGAGGAATCGATCACAAATCACCAAATATTTTCAGCCATCGCATCGACTAGCAAATAAACTTCATCTGTAGGTACGTATACTATAAATTAATAAGTAATTAATATCTATGGATCTATCTATATGTTAATGTTTAATTAACACATTTTTTTCGTTCCAATTGCTTTATCCAATACAATTAAAATTTTATAGATTCTAAGCCCCTTTTTTACGCAGGAAAATAGCCTCAATATTCGCGAGGGTTTCCTAGATCGTAATCCCCACTAATGTTAAGGAATTACTGTACATAAAAATATGTAAGATAATTTTAAAAAAACAAACGAGTTGATCTAGCATAATAATAGATTTTCTTTATGATTTTTTTTAATATCTACTTAGATATTTAAAAATTATACCTTAATACTTCTTAAATTTCATTACATATCTACAATATTAATATTATAGATAAAACGAAAGCGAATTTTGTATTGCCATTTATTTAAGAAAATTAAATAATTAACTGCATATTTTTATCATAAATCCAGAAAGTGCAATTTTACGAGTATGAGTGTAATTTGTAAAACTTAACACGTTGATTTTTTTGCCGACTTTTGTTTACGTTATTTTGTTTGATAATAGCTATTTAGTTAAATTCTCGGTAGCTATATCGCCAAAAATAATATAAATAGTTTTAAAATCAGCATCTTTTGTTTTTGATGTTTATTGAATACTTATTTATAATTAACCTATTTCTATAAATTGTTTCTTTTTTTTTAGAAACTGATTACCTACATTTATCTATAAATTGGCAATGACAAGTAATAATAATAATAGATACACTTCCGCGTATAAAAGAAATTATTACTCGAATCTATAACATATGTTTTATCATCTTAGAAATCATTGTTGAACGTGTTCCACACCTGTTGAATATTCATCAAATTTTATGTTTAACTGATTTCCGTCAAGAAACAATGAAAGTATGATATACTCATAATAGATTTTTGACATCGGAACAGGAAGAACAAAGATTTGTTCCATAGGTATCTGTTTTTACACAAAAACTAAATTACTAAATTATATTCATTAAATACACGTAAGTACATTCCTAACTTAAATTAGGTTTGAAAAACGTAAAACGATTTTACATATCCCTAGTAGTGATAAAAAAATGAATGTGAAATTATAATACAATGACTGAAATAAGGACGACAAGTTTGACTTATTGTTAATCAACGATACCTGTGTATGAATCACGCTTTACAGTTGTTTTTTTACCATAGAAATACACACTTGATTCTTTTTTTACGCGTATTTTTTACACAATTAACTAAATTTACACGATTTTTGACCGCGTGTTATTAATGTTGACACGGTTTTGGAACACATTTTTAGCGGTTTTACTTACTGTAATTGTTCCATCACTACAATTATATTGTACAGTGTAGCTGTTATTTTGTTTTTTAATTAATTTATTACACCTATTTTACACTGTTCGTTTTTTACATTGTATAGAAAAAGAGTCGGGTGATTTAGCAACGACTAAATTGAATCACTGTAAAAAAAGTAGGTGCAGCAGACGTCTAAGTAGGTACGCCCGAAAAAACGGATTCTGTTATCGCATTTTGAAGCACTATATGCAATCAAAATTTTGCAGGCGTGAATTAAAAGTCATAAATTTCTATAAATCTATTGAACAAATCGTAAATTTAAACAAGTTTTTGCGTGGACTCGGATACTAAAGCGATAAAATCCTAACTTCGCAATTTTATGCCCGCGGGTTCCAATCCTGCCCTTTCCCGTGAATGTCGGTGCATATTCTAAAAGTGTAATACCTTACTTATGGTTGATAATCTTGTCTTTGATAGCGAAGCTAATAAAAATGAATTTTTACCAATCTTTGATAATTAAATCGAGTTAAAATATATAAATTGCTTAGTAAACTTGTATTTAGAACCTATAATATATTCAATCACAAGGTAAAATGTTTTGTGGAAATTCATTGAACTTTGAATAGATATTTGTAGAAATAAATACCTGATCATACAAAACAATTTTAAAAAATATTTAGTGATAAAATTTGTATCGTACAACGTTCAAAATCAAAAAAAAAATTTTAAATTAAAATCTTGAAATACTTATACTTTAAATATTAATACTTACATAAAATGCAGACTAACACTGCTGTCGCTGCGACTGCTACTTGTCTGTAACAGACTATAAGAAAAAATTAGAAACTTCTAAATTTTTCTTTGCATTTCCTATCCTTTTCTCGTCATTGATTTCCTTCTATCGCCAATTTGCAGTATAGATTCTTGCGTTGACTGCAAGCTTGCATTATTACCTACCTATACCTACGCTTCATATTTCACTGAATTTCACCAACCACTGTGATTGCGAAAACGCGCATAAGATAAAATTTCGTTCGCAAAATTAGACCGTCGAATATTTGAGGAGAGCCCTAACCAAGACCCTAACCGACTCCCTATCCAAGAGCCTAACCAAGTTCGAAGAATATTTCAAAAAAATTGTGTTAGAACTTAGAGGTCCATGTATTTATAAAGTATAAATACTTAGTTAGTCGACAAAAAAAGATCCTACCTTTCCTCGTCTTATTAATCCTTTTTGTTTGTAGTCCTTTTAGAGAGCACTACACACACACACACAACACTCACGTACTCACACGCAAAAGGGCCTTATAAACCGAACGATCACTCCTTGCACACACGAATAATACGACGCCGTAATTTAAAATTCGCACTACTGAAACAATCACTACCGCTCTGTACTATTAACGCGATATATCGGAAGCGGCTTTGCCGGAATTCTATATATAAATGCATTCGGGTGGATACATGGATACTAGGAAATCCCGCTTTTATTTTAAAAACATTCTGTCCTTTGTTAGTTCTCCGATAAGTTATCTTACGAGTAGGTGGCGCACATGTTTTATTAGTTGTTTTGTCGGTGTATCGGTCGAATAAAAATGCGATTAAAAGTTTATCTGATTTATGGTCTGTAATAGGGAAATTTTCAATGCTTAAGGGTACACGAATAGTTTTTAAATTAAATATTGAGTAAATTTATAATTCAGCGGTATAAAGGATGGTGATTATTTAAATAATTTTAAACTGGTACCTATTTGGTTTTTTTATATTTTTTATTTGGATACCGAAATTTTTATAAAGGGTGGTGGTACGAAATTTTTTAATATGCTTTGGGTGGTACAAGGAAACTCACAAGATTGAGAGCCACTGCAATAGATTCTTATCAAAAACAAGTCACTGACAAAAAACAATGCACCAGGTTTTCTAATGGTTTCAAAGCGGGCCATCATGACCAGGTTAAATTTTTGTACGTAAGATAAAATAATACCAAAACACAACACCCTAATCAGTTAACAAAAACGTTTGATACTATTTAATTTTTATGTTTTCTTGAATTTTGTTTTGTTTAAAAATTTGTTATTATTCTTTATTTTATACCTGACACATATCTAAAATTATAGGTATGTATCTACATATAAATACCTACATAATTGGGTAGGTCATATCAAAATTAAAAATCATTAATTAATATGTAATATGTTATTCATAATAATATTTATTACAACTACCCCTACACTGTGCTGACCACTCAGTAGCACTTGTGAGATCGGTGTCGGTCAATGCGACGCGCGTAGACTGCTCACTTATACCTTACACGCGCACGTTCTGGATGGTTTTTACATGGTTCAGATAATTCAAATTATACAATATACAATATATATATATATATATATATATATATATATATATATATATATAATATATATTAAAGCTGAAAGTGTGGGAAATAAATTTTATTTGAAGCATTTTGACATTTGGTAGCATTTTGGTAAATTTATTAGTTTCAGAAAGAATTAGTAATGTTTATGGAGGGTTGAATTTTAAAGTGCGTTTTTCGTAATATCTCGTTTAATATTGAAAAATCAGCTCATAAGACTTTTATCGTATCTATATGACGCACAGTGTATATACAACTTACGTGGATTTTATATAAGTAGAAGGTTTCGATTAAGTGCTTACACTGATAAAGGTACTTGTAAAAGTCTGGAGCTTCTTTATCACATGTTGACCAACGTTTAGATAGAGAGATAGACTATTACTAAATACTAAAATTAGTTTGTGTAATTTTTGTAACTGATACTGTTATAAGTTTATATAGATGTATGGCACTGCACAGTGGAACAGATTTCGAAAAAGCTGGCCAAAACTCTTAAATATGAAAATTAGTATTGACGTCATTTTAAATGTCCAAAACACTATATTCCCCACAGATTTTTGTTTTTTTTTAATGTGTATTTAATTGTAGAGACTCTTGCAAAGAAAACCATATTTATCAACGATAAATTTCGCACAGCCACTATCGTTTTATTCTTGTTTTAATAATAATAGATGTTTTTTGTAAGTTTTTAAAAGAATAATTATTAAAGTAAGAAGTCTAATTTGTGTATAAAAATTTGGATAATTTTTTAATATTTTCGAACTATTTAGTTTTTAACTACTTACCTTCGTTATTTAAAATACGAATAATTTCTTGAAATTTTGTGTTTGTTTTAAGTTATAAAAATTATCACGAGTCCTTGCTCATTTGTTTTTATTAAATAATTTTTTCAGTTGTTTAGAAATTGCTTACCAAAATTTACGATTTCGTACAAAGCGGTCTTTATTTTATTATAAATAATTGTGAGATGCGAAGTGGATTTTATAATTACATATACCCACATATTATGAATTTTTGTTAAATGACGTTCGTGCAATTTTTAGTGATACTTACAATACGAATGCTACATCTATGTAATGATGTTAGGTCAAAAAGCTGTAGTGAATCACTCTGTTTAAGTATAATGTTGTAATAATCACTTAAATGTTTATAAATTATATAAATACATACAACTTCTATATTTTGATTAGAAAAACCATGCAAACGCACCTCCGGCATTGTGCGCCGGCCAGCGTCTTTTTTTACTTTTTTTAGATAATAATACCTAAAAGTCTGAATTATCAGTCACTTTACTATAAATTTGAACTTACATCTCAGTATTAAAGTTAAAGTAAAGTAAAGAAATGTGTAAAAACTGATTGAATATCATTCTTAAAATTCTGAATACATTTATGTTAGAATGAGAATATATTCTTATATTTCAAGGTTTATGTAGCATAATGTTGCTGTTGAGATAAGGAAATTATCGAAAGAACACGTGTTGCCGTAAAATTTCTTTAACGTGTACCTATATCTATGTAATTTATTCGAAACATGTATATTATGAAATTATACGGTGATTAATTCAGTTTTACGGAAATATTTTTATTGGTAAGAATTTTTAATGATTCATTTCTTTATTCGCAATCAGTGTATGGTTTAGTTAGACTTTGGCGGACGTACGCGCCGGCTCGCGGACGATTTTGCTCGCTTTTATGATGTTAATTTTTCTAATATCGGCGAATATTTCAAAATAACTTAACTAAATAAACAATTGTGTCGTGTTAAACAAAGTATCCTTAGATTTAATTTAAAAATAAATAAGTTTATTCGCTTTCTTATTTAAAATATTGTGAATTTTGGTTGCCAGCATTTATTTTAATCGAGTAAGTTGCATGGACTTTTTTTTTTAATTCGTCTGCTTTTTTTTCACACCGCCCAGATAATCGAGAGTCTATTGTAATATTACACTGTTAATGATTTATAAAGAAAATCAAAGGCATGGCAAAGAAGGGCCAGTATCGACTAGTACCTACTGTAAAAATACGAGGTTTTATTGATTACGAGATTGGAACCTATCGTGAATAACGTATAGTTATAAATTACAGGTAAAAATGATTATATTGAAGGAAATTAATGTTTTACATATAACTATCTGTGCTTTCTTAAGTTTTGACTTTAAATTCATTTAATATGTTACAAGATAATTTTCCGTAAGATAATTTTACAAGTGGTTCACACTCGGTTATGCCTAATAAGGTAATGAATATGATAGTTACGTACTTATATATAAATTATATTAATTAATATAATCCAAACATGCTCATCAGAAACAGAACATCTGGACGAGAATTATGTATAATTGCTTAAATACTTCGCCTTCATCACGAAAATGTCTATATTATGTCACGATAACCTCACCTCACTATTGTATATCAACTATGATTAACATAAAACTCCTAGCTATCGTGCAACTAATAGTAAAAATCGTACTGTTAACTATTTTATATACTTTTTTATTTTCTATTATTGAAACTAATTTTATAACTCATTATTTAAAGTTATGAAATTAAAATTGCCCGATGCATTGTAAAATTTTTATTTTTATCAACCCATATGTTTATTGACGATTTCACTTTTTTCCATAAAATGATATTTTATATCTCGAACAAGTAGAAATAATAATTATTAAAACTGCTAAAATAAAAGTTAACTTATCGATAAGTAATAATTAACTTTCTATCTTCTATAATTCAATTCTATAAATTAACATTTATAAGGAATTTTTTATTATGGTAATACACCTACTTGTGTGTTATAGAAGTTTTACATAGAATAAGAGTTTTCGGTTTTAAGTAGGTGGGTGTATAAAGCGTGATTATAAAATCATGAAATAAAACTTAAGCCCGATTGAAACTTAAGATAGTGATGCATAGTTTTGTCTCATAATCTATAAGTAGGAATATTACATATTTTGACTGTGTACATAATGTAATAATAAAAACGACTAAAAGTAAAAATAAAACCATCGATATATTAAGTAAATTGCAAATATTCGTTTCGAACAAAACAGTTATCTACTTTAAAATCGTACGAGCGGATTCCTACTTATTATTTTGACATTTACTTTGTTTTATTAATATTATGGTCGATTCATACAACAGGTACAAGTTAAAAGATAAAATAAATCGAAAGCAACAGGTTTACCAAACTACATGTGTAGGTACTATAAGTATGTGGGTATATAAATAACCAAGTAAAAGTAGCTCAAAAATTCGCGCAGTAACGAAAAAATGTGTACTCGCCCCAAAATTTATATTTATATGTGTGTTTGTTAGTAGTGTAGATAGAATGTTGTAAATAAAAATCGGACGCGATCGGAAAGGAGATATCCCTCATTTGGGGAGATTAAACATGTAGTGAAACGCAATTTTTTTAAATACTTCAAAATTGAAAGATTGTATTAAAAATTCTTCAAATAATAGTTAAACAATTATCTACAATTTAGTGCTTTTATCGGCTCTTATAGCTTTATTAGCTCTTTATCATAAAAATTGACACCGAGTTATGAATTTTTGAAATTTCAGTAGGGGTATGTGTGCGTAAAAATTTTACACTTTAAAGCATATAAAGCTATTAAAGCTGTACGTATGTATCTAAATAATATGAGTTTATTTTCATTGAATGTGATGTGGTAAATTTTTTTAAAGGAATAAATTACGATTTTGTTCAAATAATTTATGTTTAAAAAATAATTACGTTTAACACTTTCCAAAAGTTTCATTAAATCTTTTTCAAAATTTTAAAATCTATACCTACCATTTTCTGTATTATTATCTCGTACGTAGAACACTCGCATAGCTTTTAATTATCATTCAATAACAGAAAAAGTAATAATAAATGAAAACTATTGTAATTCTTGTATATTTTAAAATTCATTTTATTCTAAGTATATTTTAATCGGTCTAACTGATGTCGCATTTACACGAATCGTCGGGGGATTCTTTTGTTAATGTCTTCTATCGATGCTTCTCATAAAGTTGTGATAAAGGTGGGTATTACCACTCTTCAATTACTAATAATATTTGCTAATGATGAAAATTGAGATTTGAGGAAATGCTAAATATATCATTAAATATAATAACCATCGTTATACGCTCGTTGAAGAATATGTTTTATAAGCTAATATGGAAAAATAATAGAAAACCTAAGTCATTTTCGATGCAAACCGTAGTTACGTAGTTCCGAAGTTTCTCCAATATACTAGTTCCGGCAAGATATTATATTTACATATTCTAGCTTCGCACTTTAGATATTTAACGTTAGATAGTTTAACATTAATATAAAAATACCTAAGGTCCTCATAATAAGTATCAATAAGTATTAACTTATTGACTACATATTTAATAGGTACGTAAATACTAGGCCTTTTACTGTTGCAATATTGAAAAATTCCTACATTTTGTTTTATTGTTCCGGATTTCTAATTCTTAATTTTCTAAATTAATGGATCAGATTGGTGTCACCGCCCGAAAAAATAGGTAAATTTTTAGCTCGTCTATTAAAGTGTTTATAAATTGTAACATTTTACTTATGTTAGAATGATTTTAGTGACATACTAGATATGAAGCTCGGATTTTATTCTAAATTCGATAAAACTATGACCGCGCGAATATTTAAATAAAATACCGTTGTAAATGTGCAAAAAAGCAATGGGAGAAATACGTTTTATATGTAGAATTTATTGGGTCGAATTTTAAATATTTTTATTAGTAATACCTACTTATAGTAGCGAAATTGGTCAGTTTCATATTATTTGAAAAGAAAAGTGACCCACATGGCGGCTTTAACAAAAAAGTGTCATCTCTGAAAAGTAGTTTTACCAGATTAACTCTGCCCTGGCAATGGATAATTGTGACTGTTCTAGAGTATATTTCTAGAAACATTTTTTTTAATCGTTAAATTATATACATTACAAATATTATGCAAATAATTTTCTGTTACACTAACAAAAAATTATATTCAGAATGAAAGGTAAATTCTTTAGAAATAAAAAAACAAAAAACCTAGGTATTTAAAATGCAAAAGTTACTATTAATAGTAAAGTTAATACTGAATAAGTATACCAAACTGGTTGGTTGAATTTTATTAACAACAGGTGTAAAAATAATATCGTGGTATTCGCCATTTATTCCGACAATTTTCTTGGCTTGCGCCAATTTTTATTTGTATTTTTTAAACGTATTAGTATCGACAAATCCCTAAAACATAAAAAGTAGATACCTAATCAAGTATCGATTAGGTATAAAATTTTACGACACACTTAACTATCTTCTGTGAACAAAATTAAATAAACAGCCAAGTAAAAACATCGGGAAAATTTTCGGACATATTTTCAATAAATACTTACTATGTTGCACGACTAAATAAAAATTAATGTTAATTAAAAAAAATCAAATTTTGCGCAACCAAACCCAATTTTAATAATTTTTCCAGGTAAAGCTTTGTCGACAAAATTGTTTACATAATATTATATCTATGTAATTAAAATCGTTATACTTACTTATCTATATACTTTGACTATGTCATCAGAAGGTGTCACGATAGTAAGATGTAGTAAAATTGGTAAAATCGATTTACATAGCCTACTGAGATATCCTATTAGACAATAAAGTTTTGTTTAAATAACTTTACTCATGAAATTAAATGTGGCCTAGATATATATTTAATTTTAATATCAATGAGATATTTTTATAAATATTAGTGATATTTTTTGAATGCCCTACCTATTATTTACTTATAACAAAATATGATATACATATATGTATATGCAATATCATTCAGCCATTAATCCTTGAAAATGGCAATTATTAAAATATTTTTTACGTTAATTGTTACAACTTATTAATTAACTTGATATTAGTTGGAATATTTTATTTTAATTTCTATTATAAATGTAAAACAAACAGTGGGCTAATTCAAAAGGGCCGCATTAAAAATCTAAAACAAAATTCTTCAGGACGGACTTTTGTATGCAGTAAACGTCATATGAAAATTCATAAAATTGTTGTCATAATATATTCGCGTTACTTGGATAAAATCTGGGAATGTTTTGTCACTTATTGTAAGTACGTGACAACGTTAAATAGAACAAGAGTTTAAAATTATCTACAAGATTTTTTTTTTAGATTAGATACTGTATACTAAAGTTGAAACGATCTACGAATAATTCGTATTGTATTCCTTTTCAACTATTAAAAATAAGCTTATTGTTGGTGCACTTTTAAATTTTTAGGTATTAATTTATTTTTAACCATTCGAATGTCCAAAAAATGCGCTTTTTGTTTGCCTCATTTAATTTAAGAAAAGTATCGCAGGATAACATATTTTCAATTAAGGGGAGTATGAAAACCCTATTTTGATAACGTTAATTTAGCCACGAACGTACTTATTCCTTTACGTACTTATCTCTTACAAAGCTAGCTACAGACAGACACAATTACCTATAACATGTACACTTTTTGTGCAAGTTTACATATACGTTTGTATAGCTTATCCAAACCTATATGATGTCACGTCATCAATAAAAAGTTACTAGATCGTTTATTTGTAATTCGGTTTAAAGTTTGGAAAGTAACATATTCTATAGATGATTTACTTGCGCACATATTAGATGGTTTAAAGAAAGACTACAACTTATTAGAACTGTCAAAATACGAGGCACGAGGTGACAGCACTGTGTGAAACGTCATCATCTAGTAACCTTGTATTGATGACGTGAACATCATATAGGTTTGGATAAGCTATACTAAAATATTGCACTAGTATTTGAATGTACAAGTAACATCAAAATGTTTGAATTTCTAAATTGTATACTTGCACATGTGCGACATGCGCAAGTATAACGACGTGTGTAGTACAGACTTGCGTAAGTGTGAATCACATAGCGTTATTAATCTATCGTGTGGCGTTATTATAGTTTTTCTCATGACCGTATCACGCTTTAAAATTAAAAGAGAAACGTGTGCTAAACGATTTAAATATACGTTTTTTCATTCATTCTTAAATACATAGGATCACGGGGATATATGTAGTAATTTATTAGGAAGTTATTGATATTGTTTGTTTGTTTTTTTTTTGATATTGTCATGTGAATATTTAAGATTTTTCAAGCTCGCCGTTAAATGCAGTATTTAAGCAAGGGAGCAACTGGATCTATCGCCGTTAATATTGGTACGGACATAATAAAATTAAAAATTCATTTAATAGGTTAGTGTGAGAGTAGCGTTTCATTTTTATTAACCAATCTTTAGACACATACTGCGCTGTTTTCTCTTCAGAACTAAAACGAACTAAGTCACAACGAACATCATGGTTCAAACGTAAACTGGCACTTGACAAGTCTTCTCGTGCCGTGTGGCGGCTATAGGACAATCATGTATACTTGCACAAAAAAATACCTACTTGTATACTTATATAAATGTATACCTACTTGTCAAGTTTACATCTAGGCATGTCTGTTATCCAACTTAAGAGGTAGAATATCATTGACAATTTTACAGTAGCTGTTTTTGTCATGCTTACGGAAACAATAACAAATCAAATAAATTGAACTATCTCAGTATGATTTAATTCGTTCAAATTTTATTCCGAAGCACGTCGTATATTTGTAATGTAATACAAAGTTTGGAAAATGACATTTAAAGCTCCTTGTTAGATGTCAGCAAGACTAGTGAATCGAACAGATTGTCTTTAAATTAAATGTAATTTTATTTAAATTAAACATTCTCTTTATCGTGTTTTTTAAAAATTTGTTTAGGTAATTTAAATATCACTTTCCTTCGTTTTGAGCTTTTAAGTTAGTGGGATTTTAGTATACGAGACTAATACATAATACTGTTTTTAACGATAAAAATCCATTTAAATCCTTAAAATACAAACACTCTTATAAAAGTTATTTTTCGCTTTATTCTAACAATAAGTTCAAATATTGTTCAATTTCAATAAGTTCAATTTTGTTTGTTCAGGTGTTTCTCTATTAATTTCTCCGCAGAAATCAGGAATATCGTGGAGTTAGTTCATTTCTCAGTATAATAGCGCTTTTCCATATAGGTACGCAATTTATATCTCGATGGATTACGACAACAAAATTTTCTGGAAAAAATCCAAATTAATACAAGCGCAAAGCATGAATTTTAAATACATACTTGGTACCTAAAATGCTTGGTGCCTACGAAGAAAGAGCTCTCGTATGAATTCTTCGTAATTCTCCGTTCTTTTATTTCCAAGAAAATTGCAAGATACGTTTTCGAATACCAACCACGCCCTTTTTACATACTCAATAAGCTTGCTTTAAAAATTGAATCCTTTGAAAACTTACTTTGAGGTCTGACAGATACGTTTTCTTTTATTTTTTCGCTACGTTGTCTTTAGATACCCCTAAATTTACAAAAATATATTTGACAGAATGTTAAATAACAATAAAAACGATGATATTTTTTCAAACATTTCGTTTTTTTTAAATATTAATTAAGTAATTCAAAAACGTTATATGATAAAGAAATTTTGTATACGTATTTGGATAGAGCGTATCAAATTCGTTTTTTTGTTTATTCTGAACGAATTATGTTGCAGACCAGTGTTATCAATATTTATTTTATTTTATTTGCTATTTAAATGAATTTATCGATATACGAGTTCCGAGTGTAATTTAAACATTTTTCGTGCGTTGCTACGGTAAAAGAAAGTTGTCCGGTGTCTCGTTATTGCGAAATTTGCAACTTGATATGCCACTCGTATACTTTTAAAACGCTTAGCGATAGTGAATAAAAAAAAGGATTATATAACGTATAAAATCCCTTATTACAATTTGGCAATATTTCCTGTATTTGCATTTTTGTTAGTTGAGAACCACCGCTAGTTTAGTAATTCGAATAATTATTTGTGACTTAAGTGAAAATCAAAAATATCGAAGAGCAATATTTTTCTCGCGCGAAATAAAAGACTACGTTTTACATATGAAAATAAAATCCATTCAAAATAATTAATGTTTGCTTACATATTTAATTTTTTTCTTTTTAATTTATGGAATAATCGTAAGTAAGCGCCAAATATGGTTTATTATATCAAAGAAATCGTCCTTAGCCTTATTATAGACTACTAATAAGTTTCAACATAATAATATGAAAAGTTCTTTCCACGAAGACATTTTTTATATAACCATAATAATTAAGAGACCGATACTCCAGAGAAAGTGGTTCAATTGTGGAAAACAACAATTAAAAATAAGAACTCTTGTAAGTGGTGCATTGTCGATTTGCAAGTTGTTTTTTTAATTTTTCATTTTTGTTTACTACATGGTATCTATAGAATGTCCCATTTTCGTTGAATTTCTGTTATTACAAAATGATAGCGAGTTGCAAATTCCACAGTCTTATCCTACTTCTTTGTGCTGATTTCAATGGTCAAATAAAAAATTATGTGTCACTATTTTATTTCGAGTTACAGCCTAAAGTCAATTTTTTGACTATTTTAAAAAGGTTTTATATCTCATTCCGTGCTTATAATTTGAAATATCTTATGAATATTCTTATTCTATTTTTCATCGTAGAATTCAGTGACGTGCACAGTTTGTTTCTGTAGGGTGCCATTTTCAATTTGGCATTATTTAGAATGGATTTCTTAAGCTTTTCAAAAATATATAATTCAATATATTTATTTTAAAGGATTGCGCAATTATTAAGGATTGAGTAAAATTTATTAAACTTGACATCAACATAACTATGAAAATAACAAAAAACTAAAGGTTTTGAATGAATTAAGGTTTTCCTTTAACTAAAGGAAAATGGTAAAAAGTTGCAAATAACTATTTTTTTTCAATTAACCACCTTTAAACATATAAAAATGTCATGTTTGTTTATTACTTGACCAATGTAGCTAGTCTTCCCGGTTGCGCAGAATAGGAGTAAGAAGACATGTAAATAAATCGGTGTAAAAACGTTACTGACATAACTATTACTAGGTTTATCCTTATATTGTTTATACTAATTGAACAAATTTAACTTGAAATTATGATGTAAATTTAACTTTACCGCCGAACTGAAACTAAACAAAAACATAGGTAGAAATAAACTTTGAAGAATCAATCCGAGTTACGTCAAAGGACTGGCTATTATTGTTTTTTTATGTTAATGACTGCAACTCCTTGGCTATCCGCACGTTTATTCCGAACGTTGGATACTAGCAACGACGTCGGAATGTTTTGTGTGTTGTTCCCCAGGAAAATAACTCCAGAGTGCTTAATCGGTTAACTAAATAAAATTACAATTTGATTGATATTTGTTTACCTATAAGTTATAAATTTTTTATAGGTATGTATGTAGATATATTTTGTCAATTTTATATTTCCAGCACAGTTTTCTAATAAGCGTTATTCCAACTTTATTATGCCCATCTTTCACTAGTGCACCACATTTCTTGCAACTTTTCTTGAACCTTTACTTTTATCTGTACTAATTATCATATCGACGCGTCTAAAAATTGATTCATAAATAATGCGAAAAACTCGAAGAGACCTTTTATATAAAGGTTTTTTTCCTAAAATGTCTGCTTTCGGAGTTACTCTTGAAATAATTAGTGACAAAGGTTACATATTTAGTTGAATAAAGTTATCCAAGTTCTGACAACGAATAACTAATTAACTATAACTATTAACTATTAACTAATACAATCAATATCGGCGAATACGTATTGAAATGTTTCAAATCTCAATGTAATGTACGATCACTTATTTTATTTTTTACTCAAAAACTGTAGGTTTTGCGGGAAAAATAGGTTTTAATTGAACCAAGCTTTCAAAAGGAATTTTCTAAATTGCAAAATTTTAACCCTCTAAAAAGATATTTAAATGCAATTTTCAGCTCATTGTGAAGATGATTGAAAAAATTACGATAAGAAAATCATCCACTAAATGTCATTCCTATATATTTCTCCAAGTTTGAAAAAAAAATGAAAATTTAATTTTACCCTTCCTCTTTTGAGGGACGTAACTCCGAAAAGAAACGTTTTAGTTTTTAACTGTATTGTTCTTTTTAGTATGTTTTTCTTTAAAGGACCACGCACACTTTATATGGAAAAATAGGAACCACTCAAATCGATTTTTTTTTATATCAATCGACTCGTCTTAATGTGAGGAATAATTATTATCATTGCGCCAATTTTGTTAATTTATAAATAAAGCCGCAATCTTTAATTAACGCTCTTATGATAATTTCGTGAGAGCAAAAGAGAACCTACTAAAATCAAATTTGTTTGAGTTCACAAATCAATTTTGTTATTTATTGCGGGGTACTTAACAACGACGGGTCAGTACGTACCTACTTAAACTGGCCTGAGATTTAAAACGATTGAAATAATTCTTTAAATAGGTATTGGCTTTGTGCACATTAAAAATGTATACTTAACTAAAAGATTATTTGTACCTATCTATAAAAAGATAATATCGATGGCGTTTTGTCAAAAGGGCGTAGCCCACACTTTCTGAAAAAAGGAGTTATTGAATTAAATGAAAAGACATAATCTGTTAAAATCTGGTAACAATATTTCGATTTTTTTCACCGGAAAAATCGATTTATATTTCCACCAAACGTATCTTCTTATAGCTACACCACGACACAACATGTGCTCTTCGGTAAAATTTACTTTTTATGGGTTACGCCCTTCTAGAAAACCTGCGTCGATATTTATATCAACTTGCTTTTTACAATTGCTGTTATAATATAGTTGCTGTTGCTGTTAACGCTAATAATTGGAAATAGAGTAATAATATATTAATAACAATATATTAATATATTAATAACATTAACAAACAATTCAAATAAAAAACAAAACACATTCACGAATAACAAATCAATAAAAAAATAATAATTCTTCAATATTCAAAATTGTGACTCAAATAAATAAATAATAAAATAATCCAATATAAGACAAAAATACACATAATGTAGCTGTTTATTTTTCTACCTCTATTAAAATGTTCACCATAAAATATCTATAGGTAACTCCAAATTATTAATTTTATTTTAGTGGGGCTAGTAGTGACCAGCCAGCCTCATTAGAGATCTCTATCAAGTAAGGTTAAAATAACTCTGTAACGTAATAAATAATTCAATAAATCATTAATATTGAAAAATCGGCCTATGTATATCCGCCAAAAAAGAAATCTTCTACATAAAATTGTGGCTATTATAACAATTACGGCTTATCCAAACCTATGTACAATTCACGTCATTAATAAAAAGTTACTAGATTATTTATTTGTAATTCAGTTTGAAGTTTGGAAAGTGACATATTCTATAGATGATTTACCTGCGCACATATTAGATGGCATAAAGAAAGACTACAATTTATTAGAACTGTAAAAATACGAGGTACGAGGTGACAGCACTGTGTGAAACGTCATCATCTAGTAACCTTTTATCGATGACGTAAATTGCTTATAGGTTTGGATAAAGTGTATCTAACAAAACTATTAGTTTTTAGGTAATTCTTTTATTCCAGGTTTTAAGCTCGCTTACAGTAGGTACCCTCCTAATTCTATTCTAACAACTGTAAAATAGAAGGATTGAATTCAGAATTTAAATGCTAACGTCAATTCAATATGAATGCGGGTTTAAAATTCAAAATTACAACAAGGAATCGAACAATATAATACTCTATGAGCACTATTTTACTGTTTTCTACCTGCTACTTACATTTGTGTCGTTTCTTAGAAACGTATTTACCATGACCCCTCAATAAATAACGAGCGACAGATTTATTAACTTCCGACATAATTTAAAGCCCAAATTTTTTCAATGAATTGTTCATTAATGGGTTTAATAATGAAGTTACAGATTTGGTGCAATGGTAATAATTATTCCTCACATTAAGACGCGTCGATTGATATAAGAAAAAATCGATTTGAGTGGTTCCTATTTTTCTATATAAAGTGTGCGTGGTCCTTTAGTAAAAGTGATTTATGATTAATAATTTAAAGGAAAAACAACAGCTAGGTATACTACACTAGCAGCACCGGTGTGGTATAATCGCCTAGGAAACAAGTACTGGAAACGATCGGTATCCAGGTGGATAACCCCTGTAGAACTCCACACCTCCACATACCGATACCGTGACAATAGTAAAAGTCTGTAGCTAATGGGCTAAATTCCCGAAGTCAAAAAGTAAAAAAAAAACACACGATATCACAAATTATTATTATCCTATATATCTACTTAATTTTTTTATATTCTTGTTATGGTAATTGTTGATAAGATATTCTGAAATACTGGCTTATAAGGTGCAGAATTTGTTAGTAAATTAATTTCAGTTCGAAACAGACATTTTTCAGACGGTTGTTTAATATTACTTATTTTTTTTTAGAATTTATGTGGCTGTCCGTGTATTATTCTGCACTATTTTAGCTTTTTTCCGTTATATTTAAAATTTATCAATACATTCCAGCGATCTCTTTCTCCAACGTATTGCATTTGTTCGATGTTAAAATATATATGACCATATTTAATATAAATTCAATGTTACATTGTTGATGTAATGGTATTTAAAAAGAAATAATTTTCGTAGATTTCTGCAATTACTGAAGGATTATTTCAAATAACGTAAGCAGTTTGACATTTAAAAATATTTACCTAAGTATTTTGAAATCGACAATAATAATTGGAAAATATATTTTGGGCTTACCTCTATGACAATTGTAACTGCATTCTTTTGGTCTATTATATAGAAGATATTTACAATTCATTTTTTATGCTAATCTTTATAATCACTAATTTGATTTATCTTTTACAGGTAAGTTCGTTATCCTGATCAAATACTTGTAATATATTCGAAAAGAAGAGGTAAGCGTTCATATTATTATTACATAAATATACATACGTAGATATTTTTAAACTGTATCGGTCGGTCTAAGAATTATTTATAATCTACTGTTTTACAATTGCAATATTTAAAGTTCGACTTCGGTTAGTTTTCGCGTTAAGCAGAAACCCACATAGTAAGCACTTAACAATATACAGAAGAACGAAAAATTCGTTTCTAGCTGCAATTGTAATGCGAAAAATTCCGAACTTCTACGACTTTTAGTAGGTCAAAATACCGCTAGACAGAATTATAATGTAACCTGTCGAATGAAATTTAACTTTGTCTCAAAGCTACGTTATTGCCAATATTGCCACCACATTAATTTTGACACAAGATTAATTTACACGTGTTTTCTTAAAAATTAAATTAGGTTAGTTATTCGTATAGTAAAAAAAAGGAATACACATTAAATAACAACTTATTACACCTAATAATATATATTATAAAATCATTTTTTGACAATAGCTTTTAATTCAAATTTTATTGGAACGTGTTCCGTGAATTCTGACTCTAAGAGTCCGCTGTACCCCATCTCAAACGAAATCACGAATTACTCGGTTATAATCATAAATATAAAGATGGGACTTTTAAATTAATTCAAATTAATTATTTTTAAGCAGTTTCGATTTTCTTTCTTTGCCTTCTCTTTAAATAAGTACGTACGTAGGTACTTTTTGATTGACATTAAACGCTGCAAGGAAAACAAAATAAAAATACCTACTGTTTAAATATCTGAAATAGAATTAAAGAAATATCTTGCACTTCTATTATTTTCTTGATATAGGTATTATCTATAATAAAAATTATAAATAACACATTAATCATAAACTATTTTTATTCATGTTTCATTCTGTTCGGTACTGGATTCATGCGAATAATTTTTGCTTGATTAGATATACAACATTGTTATGAATATTTTTAATTAAACGATATGCTGATGTTACGTTTTTAATATAAATTTCAATGCAAACATAAAATATTATCCTTTACGATATACGGATATAACGCGTTTAGATCCACGATCCGGAAAAACCTTGTAATACAAAACTGTGAAAACTAATAGTACCTATCAGGTAGCTTTCTTTGATGTCGCAAGAAATTGGAAAACCCTTCCCAAGGGTCAATCTGTCAAGTAGAAGAAAAACCAATATACTAACATAAGCACAAAGGGATCGTCAAGAAAAGTAACGGTAAACTAGAAAAGATTTGTTTTGTGAGGATTTATACACTACTTGATCTGAAATAAACTAGATGCTTATTTTTCTTACCGGTACGAACCCTGAACCTAATTTTATTTACCTATATTTTGTTGTTTGTGTTTTGAATTAAATGTCGACAAATACACTATTAAAATATCTTATAAATAAATAGGAAATCAAAAACAGTGTTGTGTCTATAACGTGAACATCCCATAGTGTGAACATTCAAAAACGTGAACGATTGATTTGATATTCCAAGCCAAGCTTTTATCACATGCAAAGAAACAACTCCGAATTCCTTTTTTTTATCAAAACAGCATGGAATCACCAAGTCGACTGTATGCGCTCTCAAAAAGAAATATTTTCCAAGAAATTACATATTTTCTTATTTCTATTCCACAAATCAATGCTATTTTCCACCTATTCAGTTACGTGAACGTCACTTGTTACGTTAGTTCACGTTAGTGAGACTGCACTGTATTACTGTATCACTATACTATTATATTTACTGATTTCATTCCACTATTCAGGGTAACCATAAAGAAAAAACATTACATGCTTGGAGAAGTAAAATAGTAGAGATTGGTATAAGAGATAAGCAGTAAATCCTACGTGTGATAGGGCGATGACATTAAAACACGTTAATTTCGGATAAATTACAACGGTATAAAACCACGAAAAATCTCGAGAATTAAGAAAAGTTGATGTATAACTTAATCATTTCAATTTTTTCTATTTCTTTAATGATAAGCATATATTTTTCTGTTGTTTGTTTTTAATTATTATCAATTATTATGTTTTAATATTCATTATTTATTTGTTGATATTTTTTTTTGGTTCTATTGACTACTTCAAACATCCACTTATGAAATGTGTATAATATTTTTGACAAAAATATAATGTTTGTTTTTAATCAACGGCCATTTTTGAAATGGACAAGATTGAAATTTTCTCTAAGACGATCGCGGCACTTTTGCTTTTAGACCATCCTGTGAAGCATTTTAATAACCACCGCTAGGTGTAGGTATTTCAAACTTTTTCGACAAATTATAAATGTTTTTGTTTATTGTCACAGATATGTAATAATATATTTTTTTCTACATGTCTTTATACTGTTGCTGTGATAATCCAATTAATTTTCTTTTAAATATCGCTCTATAGGTATTTTTTTAATTTTTAAAAAGAACACATTTTCGACTAAAATAACGATAATTTTTTTTTGGTAAGTTGCATAACAAAAATCCTGAGAGAAATAAATATTTAGGTCATGTGATGAGAGGCCTGTTGAATGATCAGCTGCCTGTTGCAGCTGATGATTGCGGGAAAAAGATCTAGAAGTAGGCGTAGAATGTTTCATTTGTTGTTAAATTAACATTTTCAGTAAAGCTTCCATAACACCTGACTCAATTATTCACCTAAATTTATTTTTTAATCTATTAAAAGATGAACAGCTGATGGTGTCTAGTTGTAACATTGAAATACGGGCTTCAAGAAAATGGGGCACCTTACGCTACGGAATTCGCATTAGGTAGTACTGAAAAATCGATAGACAGGTTACCGAAATTGATTTCGCATATATTTTTTGTGTTGGGCCATGCCAAAAATATGCAAAGAGCAACATCGTAATTTAGAAAATATGATAAATAAAACCATTTTTGCGGGCGCTGACCAAATCTAACCAAAGTGGTATAAAATGAAAGCTGGTACTTCTAGATATGTGCGTCACAAATATTATTTTTTCCGCAACTCTTCATTTGACAGACTTATGTCAGACGTGTATCATTATCGTACAAGGTAGCCCATTGACAACGAAACAGATAAATATGCTGTTTGAAATATAAAGTCCGTCGTCATAGCGTAACGAAGCTATAAAATATAGAAAGAAGAAAATATATCTGCTGCACTTACGCGACAATCAACGAACCAAAACGCTTTCATTAAAAATAGTTTTTCGTAAAACCACAAAATTAAAAAAAAATTATAGCAAATGTACGTATACACGTTTCGACACCATAATGAAAAACTCGTGTGATAGAACTTAAAATTATTATTGCGTTTAGTACATTCCAGTTATATTATCGATCACCTACAATGTTTTTCCTGTAATTCTTATACCACCATAAAATTATGTGGCATCAAAATTGCTGGTTTAAGTCTTCTTAGGATTATTTTAATGTGGGTTTTTCAAGACGTATAATCTTCCGTTAGCGAAGTGAAGGTAAAAAAAACTTTAAGATAGATAATAATAATATGTAGATGAATTCGTACTTAAAAACGTATTTTTCAATTTTGAATTTAAGAACCAGGTAGATAACATTAATAGATCGATCGTATTTAAATTAGTCTCGAATTATACAAAATTCCAAATATAACTGGCGCAGTTCATCGCCTTCATCAAATTTTCTATATTTACTTTTGTTATTGTTTACTATACGAATAAACGAATAAAACAGAAAAAATAAACTGAAATCGACTAACATATGTTTGTAGCTCCATCTCATGGTAGAGTCGTTTTCATTAAAAATATTTAACGACACACAATATACCACTATGATGTTTATGAATTTAATTAAACTTTTTACGTCCGTTTCTCAACTGGGAACGTAAAAAATAATGTTTTTAGACATTCGCGAGAAGCATTGTCACTATTCATTAAAAAAATTCGAAGGTCGTAAAATTTCAACATAGCATTAACCAAAACTATGTTAATAAATCTGGCAGTTCGATCGTTCTTTACAGAACTGGCAACGGAATCGTTGGCCAACAGGCGACTCAAAGTCCGGCAAGGCAAACAGCAGGCACTCGGCAGTGCATTGACCGAAAGCGAGTCAGAGTCTCAGTGACCCACTTATGGGACATGTGAGAGTTCGGTAACCTTCGACATTTCCCGTTCACACGAATGTGTAGATGCATGCTTTGTTTATTATTGTTACGTGCTTTTTTTTACACATGCATTTTGTTTTGATTGTTTTATTGATTTCTCACACGGTTTTACACAGGAAATTTGCAATTTTTGCAATTTTACGTGACGAAATAAGGCAGTTTGCGGAAATAGGACGAAAAGTGTTGTGGCATTTCTGCCTAAATCCGGTTTCGCATTTCTAGTAATAGGCAACTTCTTGAATAAATCGAAAGGCTCTGCGAGGTGATACGGTATAAAATTATCGCGATTAGTATTTTTGGCAATGTCGAAAATTTTTAATTATGTTTATGCACGATCAGGCGTCGTCATTTTGTGTATAGATCACGTTAGTTGAGAGTTTAAAGTGGTCACTTTTTGGATTTCGGACCAGTTTCATAGACAACACTAAAGCTACTCTAAATGTAAAGGGACTTTAAATCGTTGTTACAACAATATGTTGCCATAGTAATAACAAATTTTAACTGTTAAAGTCACCTTAGTTTTATTATGAAACTGGGGCACTTACTTATTTACGTCGTCCCCGTACCTAGTTATTCACATTGATTTCTAAATTTGTATCCAAAATAAGTATAGCGCCTGTCAATCTAATATCAAACTTTTAATCTTCATAAAATGTCATGGAAAATGCCAAGTTTTCAAATTTTACTACAAGCGTGGTAAAATATAATCACCGGTCGTGCAAAAAATGCGCTTCAGGCATAACTAGCTTTTATGTCCCTCGACGTGTTAGAGCCCTCGGGGGCCCAAAAAGCCCCCCTTATAACATAAATAACTATAGCTATAACTATACTTGTAGTCGAAAACTAACAAATCGCTGTACCCTATAATGGCTTTAATCTTTTAATTTTATCGATATTACATAATATAAAATATGTATAATACAAAAATAAGTACACACCTACACATTATAAATATCCTACGACTTTTATGCAATGTTTTTCAATTTATTTAAAACGTTTGTTGTGCGTTTAAAATCGTTCCGAATTAGCAATTATTTCAAATTTTACTGCCGCCGAGCGTGTCATTGAACTGAACTGTAGGTACTTTAAAGTTTTGTAATAAATTTTTGGATAACGAAACATTTTAAAACGTCGATTATTGGATTTTAATTTAGTTCGTAATTTCGTCCAATTTTTTATCAAAATTAAATAACGCTTAAAAATGTTTAGCTAGGTATATACATATAAATATATATATATATATATATAATATATATATATATATACACGCCTATTTCGATAGTGGAATGACACTAATTTAAATAAAATTACCTGCGCTTCCAGTTTTAATGTCGCAATTACTATTTATGGGAGAAATTAAAAATTGCGGTTAATTTGCCGCGCCTACTTACGTAATATCGAGATTATGATTAAAATCGTATATTTTGCGAACGAATTTAGCGGCGACGTTAAATTGCCGGGGAAGGATGTCCTCCTGCTTGATTTCGATACCTCAATAGCTTTAACGAAACGACAAGAGGCATACGATAAGAAGTAAACTAATCTAGATAATTTTAGGTAAATTCTTCCGGTTTGAACAAACGTGCGAGTTACGTTTAAAAATATGTTTTTCTAAGGTCATTAAACTCTTTTTGTTTTCAGAATTTGTTTAAGGATCGTTTAGTTGTGCATACTTGCAGCTGATAATAAACGTGTTTTTTTTTTGTTACTAAAACGCCATTTCTCTCCCTCTAAAACGTAGTGCAATAGAAATTTGTTTGCCTCGTATTAATTACTCCAATTGGTTGCATGCTTATCGTTTCAAACAATAAACCCGCGCACACCTGCTACACGTAACTCTCGAGACTTTCGTTTAATCCCATTATCCGTCGCGTACCTCTCTACGAAGTGTTTATTTACCTTAATTAGTCTTTGGATATTTGTACGTTTGTTAAGAAATAAAACAAAATGCCTTTAAAAAATTGCGAACCGTATCGATAATTTCCGATCGGGTCCGAAGGGTCCTTATAATCATCATCATAGTATAGGGGTCGATGAACTTTGCCAGAGTGGGGATACCCCTACGTCACGATTCCGGGGCTGCGACATACGTTCGCTTTTCGCCACAGCAGGAATCCAGCAGGAATTGTAGGAGATAAAGATACCAAATGGATAACACGTCGGAGCCTCGTGTACATTCCCGTATTACTACACAGATACATGGACAATTTGCTGCGACAAGACTTTCTTAAAAAATGCCCAAAATATGTGCTGAATTTTCCGGGATAACGTACGCGTTGCGTGCTAGCAAATGACTACTGGTATTTGTGCAGATTATTGGGCCGGATAGTGCCGGAATGTGGGACTTAAGTGAACGCGAAATATGTGATTCTGATTAACAAAGTGCTCGTCAATTTTTTTTTTAATATTACTACTACAAGTGCCTGAAGGTGGTGTCGGTTACCATTTATTGTAAATATTCTTTTCTATTTTTATAATAATAATTAATATTAATCGGTAGCTTAAAACAGTAAATTACGGATGTAGTTTTATAACGTCGTGTGCTCGTTAAACTAGTGTTTTTGAGGTGTACTTTTTTAATTTAACGTTAAAACATAAGTGAGACTTTTTATATTATGCACGTGAAATTGCATAGTTGCTTTCTGCCGAGGATTTCGTAAACGTTATTACAACTTACGTGTCCTGTAGTAACAGCCGATAAGAGAAGTATAACAAGTTGAGCGAGAGAATTTATATTGAAAATTAATTCGCGCGAATTGGAAGCGACATTTTTTTTATATTTTATTAGTTCGAGTACTTTGCTCTTGTTTACAAATATATAATATGTAATTAGTTGTCTAAATTTTACCAGATAAGCGTGTATTGTTGTAGCTTTATCGCACGTCGGTCATTGACATTTATCTAAAAATAAATGTTTATAATGAATGTTTTTATAAGTGATTTCGGTATGAAATCTTCACAAATTTTCTCATTTTGAAATTAACGTAAAATTCGTAGCCCGACACGAAATTCCGCTAAGTAAGTAGCCGAATCAAGTATCGCACGTTTTTATTTTTTATAGAAATAAATTTTATAGATATCTTCGCTAATTATAAATCCATAAATATACATATATTCGCTCGCTCAACGCGGTTATAACGATTGCATCTTTCGTTGAGCCATATTCGGCGGTGAACAACCTCGAGTTCAATGGCTTTGCCGCGCCTCCAAACAGAAACCGCTTAGGTGCTCTTGGGTTTGCACTAAATAAACATTTAATACGGCCTTGTGTGCCGCTCTCTTCATTATCTTGCTTGCTATAGCAAATGACACATGATATTTTTAAAATGCGTGGATTTAAGATGCCCGGTTTTTTATTTTATTTGTGATTGACGTGAATGAGTTCACGTGTTGGTGTGTTAAATTATCAATTGCCAAAACGAGAACTGTTTATCAATTTTTTATTCAAACTTGTTGAATTGTTTTAAAATACTAAAAATAAATTTGCAGTTTATTAATGGCACTTATATACTATTTCATGTTGTGACTCGAGATTTAGCAATTTTACGATGAAATTCGTACGCTAATATCGATTACAGTTTTATTACAATTACCTATTTGGTTTACATTTGGATAGTAAAAAAGTAAACAGTTTCGTTAAAAAATTGACATATAACATCCTATTCCTTCTTGATGCGATTATTTCGGCGCTAATTCTTAGGTTATCGACCTTTGTAAATTTTAATGGAAATCACAAAAATACCAAAACTTGGATACAAAATATTTTCCTTCGTTCCAACTTTGTTCATTATCTAACCGATTTCCCCAATTAGCGAATTTTATTTTCGATAATCTACGTTTTGCGAATAAGATGTAATAAACGTTTTAAGGCAACAAATGTTTTAATAGTTAATTAACACATTTTTAAAATATTCTATTATGGACATTTTCATATGTATACTACTGTTAATGTAAGGGGTCATTGACCCTACAATGCTTCATAGCAGTCAATATGGAAACTTTTGATGTAGAAATTTTTCCGCCTGAAAGCATAGTTTAGACTGAATGGCAGAACGTACGATATAAAAATTTAATGGTCTTTTTAATGATTGTTTTAGAAATCGTGTGTTATTTTAAAGGTGTGCGCTTAAAAAAGTTTTTATGTCAACAAATACTAATATTGACGATTTTTTGTGAAATTTGCACATTTAAGGTATTTTTAAAAGGAAATGGCCTTTTTTCTGCAACAACCTTTTATGGTTTTAACCGGGCAATTTTTATGTTATACGAAAATACTACCTACCTACAAATTAATTTCGATATCTGTTTTCCATTTCTGCATTTCTTGGTAAAATTTCGTGCGTTATTACCTACTTTTAAAATTTCAAAATTAATTTCCAAATTTACATTTAGCATTACATTTTTAGCATCGAACTTTTAAAATTATTATAGGCAAAACGCAAAAACATAAAAATAAGTATCACAAACATAAAAATATAGATAAATAATAAATATTGTCACACTATTTTAGAATTTATTGGATAAGTGATAATAGGTAAACAACATCAGCTTCATAACGATTTAAAAAAAAATTATAGATGTATACGTAATTAATATTAACGAGACTCGAGCCACGTCGATGAACAATACATGCAGTATCTATTTTTCCAGTTTATGTTAAAACAAATAAATAAACGTAAGTGATTCTTGAAATCCATTCAAACTTATAAGATTAATAATAGTAATTTTTAGGCAAATACATATAAATATTTTGGGCCTCCAAAATAGCCGCGCGACCGATTGTTTAATTATTTTATTATTTTTTAAACAAAAACTACATTTTTTGACCAATTTCTACAAAGAAAGTATTATTTACGAATCTACCTACATATTAATAGTAAGTAGACATTTTAAGATTTGGCAAGATAATAATTATTATTATTAAATATTATACTATTTATATTACAAATATTATTTCAAGAATAATAAAAACGCGAACGCGATTTAGAAGTTTGGTATATAAAAATTTATGTAATATTTTATTATAATTTAGGCATGTAAATAATTTTGTTTTTATGCATTAGTGAAATGCTGTTAGTTTATTCAATGCAATTCTAATGATTAGAGGAAAACCAATTGCTAGAAATTGTTTTAAAAATATCTGCAAAATATAGTACCTATAGGTACCCCCCTACCTAGGTAAGGTACCTATGAAAATTTTATTTTTATGTGTAGACATACAAAATGGGTCGAGAGTCATTTTTGCAACAGTTTGATATTCGATTTAAATCGTTTTTCCCTTTGACGAAAAGTAAAATTTCGATTCGTTTCTACTGTTGTTTTTCTGTTTGACTTTCTTAATCAGTGCGTAATGAAGGCTCAATAAAAATTGCCACTCATTTCTCTAATAACCTCGATTTTTATATTTTACATGTTTTTGGAATTTTGATTAGCTTCTGAATAGGAACCTAGTCGCTTTCTTGTATAAAGAAAAAAATTTCAATACCTACGTATTTATTTATTAATGTAGATCAGTACAAATTCTCTTAGGTAATTCATGCAATAAATGGTTTCGGAAATTTAAATATTTTTATTTATTTATTTGGGTATTTTATACATGTGTATAAACTCTTATTTCTTAATTGTCGAACTTTTAAATGAACCATCTGTGAATAATTTTATTAATATACATAAAAACGAATCATTTAGGGTATTTACTTACCTAAAAAAAATAATATAACGTAATAATGCCTACCTAAGAAAATAAAATATTTAATTCGAGAATTTTCCAGTAGTTTTTGATGCCCTTATTAAAATTAAAATAACTCAAACGCAAATTAAATATGCAAAATTTGTATTGTTATAGGTGGGTTTATGAACTACTTACTTCGAATTAAATATAAATTTTAGAAATACGAAAATCGGAAAGTTGAGATTTTTCTTGTGAAATTAGAAACGTTGACATATTTTGCAAATAATTAAAATTTTACAATATACTTATTGTAAAGTTATGTAGGTATCTCAGATAGGCGAACCTAAATATCTTTTACTTTATTATACTTTTTAACCTTTTCCCTTTTTCTTTGCATTTTTATTTACATTGGCGTAATGGATTTATGTAAATATTTCTTATCGCACTTCTTTTAAACATTTTTTAATGAAAATATTCTTAGGAGACCCCAATTGTTACTGATTTAAAAATAAACACTAAGTTTAATTGAACTACCTACAACTGTTCCCATAAAGATTGTAAGAAATAAAAATCAATTATTTACTTTACATTTTGTTTGTAAAATTTATATTGTAATTGATTCCAAAAAAAATCGTATAAAAAAAGAAAACATGTACCGTGAACAGTTAACAGAACTGAATTAAAACACAAATGTTAAAAATCTGAACCATGTTAAATTAAAATACATATAGGTACCGCGTAAAAATAGTATTAGGTGTATTAAATAAAATGATTTCCTTTTAACGTTAAATATCTGCATATTTTATTTCTTATTGATTCTCATAACACAGAATATTAGACCTTACGGTAAAAAAATTGCTACTACTAAGCTATTAAATATTAAAGATAGTATGTACGCTTTAACAATTCCACAAACCCATTTGTAGCTGGTATTTGAGTAGTTAATTTTATAAATAATAAGGGAATGTATTTTCACTTTAATGGGCTACTCATTCATAATTCTGCTGTAAGACAATGACCGAAAAAGCGATTTTACTGTGGGTGGATTGGTCGGATTATCCCTCTTATTGATTATTATCCACGTTTCACAACCTAAATCGCCTGGGATTATGTTTGAAGCAAGATTGAAAATAAGGTATAGCAAATAATCAGAAAATTTAGAAATTTTTATCGGATGGCAGCTTCAATTTTAGTTTGTAAATTTCTCATTTTTATTAATACTTACATATAGTTTGTTATGTTTTGAGATGCGTTTAGAAGAATACATATAGGTAGTATCGAAATTTAGAATATAACAATTAAATGTTTAGTGATTTTGAACTAGACTTTATGCAAACATTTTAAATAAAAAGCGTCAAATATGATTTTACGTACATAGATATTTTGAGGGTCTTTGGAATCATGTAACCTTTTTTAAATAAGAAATTAGAACGCAAAATAGGGTCACTTAACAGAGCTTTTCGAGCTTATGGTTAGTTTAAAATTAAACAGAAAATGTAATTATTCATTTAATAATTTATTAATAGTATCTATTAGGCAACTAATATTTTGGTTTGATATACTTACTTATATATTTTGAATTTTTTCATTTCTAACTACAGCCGTATATTTTTACTATAATAACTCCTAACAACTGTAGTTCTTTAAAGAAAAAAGTAGAACTAACAATATCAGGTTTACCTATGCATATCTGTTAAAATATTTTTGATATATCACCTACTGAATTTCTAATGATACGACATAAATATGAATTTAAACAATAAAACCTTGTTCACGATTTTTTAACAGGTGCTTTTTGTATAATAATTATGTTGCAAGTTTTACTTAACTGAGAAATTAAAAATTGTGGCTTTATATTTCGCAATTCTATTAGGCCACTATTAAATTTACAATGTAGTTTGCAAATATATCAGTATCCTTGTAGAATTTACGCAATGTCTCTTTGTAAATAGGAGAAATCACTCTTTTAACAATCTTTAACTTATTAAATTTATTCTTCTTTCATTAATAACTAAACGATAAATATTAGGTAGGTAACTTATTTCGAGGAATAACATTTCATATATATACGAAGACTAAGATCATTAAATTTAATTATCTATAGATACGTAATATGTCCACAATACTTTCAATAATAATAATTAATTTTTCCCTGTTTAACCTAATTGTACAAAGTATGTTCGTATAAAATTACTCAAGTTTGTATTCTGCGATTAAGTAGATATGATGTCATTTTAAACGATTTATTAGTAAGTTTTTATCTATCGGCTAGATAGACTTATTTGTTCAATGATATATTTATTTTCAATATGACTTCCTAAATAGTTTATAACTAACCTCGATATCATGCAATTATAAAAAACTATTCCTCTGCTATTCTATTGTAATGTAAAAAAAATGGTGATAATTTTAGGTTACTAACACCTATATTACTGTTCGTACGTAAACGTACTTATCAGCAAGCAATTCGACAAAAATCATGTGTGAAGAGAGCGACACGTATTCTAAAATCGCAGATACTTCCACCTCCATGTTATGCTGTTCTTGATTTTTCCAGGATAGAATGGAGATTGACGTATACGAATTGAGACTTGTTTTCAAAAGTTTTCAAGAATATAATCAAAACTCGTGTGTCAAGTAACTGTTATGTAGTAACTCTTCGCAAAGGAAAATTAAAATTAAGAACTTTGATGCAAAAAAGTAACGCGATAATTCCGTCCTTAAATTATCTTAAAAACTTTATATTATTTTATATGTACTTAATTTGATCAGTTGTGTGGCTTACGGTTATTATTACGTTTACGACTGGCCAATCGGGCCTCTTGGCCATGAAACGATCTGCTACAATTAGTAGCCGTTACAAACGAACGTTAGTGGCGTACAATGGACTCTTTTCAAGAGTTATTCAGGGGTGAGGATAATTGGTCAGCTGGTTCGGGCAGAGAAATTCGGGGTGGTGGTGACATCTCTTCTTCTGAGTCGACCACACCACCCCCACAACCTCAACAACAACAACAACAACCTCAACAACAACAACAACCACCACCACAACAACAAGCTCAGCCACAACAACAAGCTCAGCCACAACAATTGCAGCAACAGTTACAACAACAACAACAACAACAACAAGGCGAGGATCGTGTTAGAAATGCAAATTCTATTAGAGGTTTGTTAATAAAGGAGCATAATAGGTATAGGTATATTTCTGTAGGTATAGTAGATAATACCTATACCGTATTTACTCGTGTATAGACCGCACTTTTTTTCTGATGAAATTATGGTGCGGCCTATAAGTACCTACACGAGATATGTTGGCAATTATATTAGATATTTTTTTACAAATTATCATGTTAATATTTGTTAGTGCGGCTTATACACGGACGCGGGTTATATATAGGTACACGAGCAAATACGGTAGGTACATATTTTATAAACAATTTTGGGGGCTTGGCGGAACCAATTGGCCAGTCTATTTTTGTTTTGATGATTGATGATGAGTTAGTAGGGATTTACAAATAGGGATTAGGATAATCACAAACATCCATGGTTGGAAAATAATATTTACAATGTTTATTTACATACGAAGAATATACCAAAAAAATTTCAAAGAAATGTTTCAAAAAGAAGCTGATAAAATGGGACATAAATGTAGAAAAATGTTATTTTAAGAAAAAAAGGAGAAAAGTAAAAGAATCAGATTATACAAAGGAATTATAGCTGCATTTTACTGGGCACTGAAGTCCCGTTTTGTGTGATGGTTTTTCACATTCAGTGTATCCAAAAATTCTTCTTTCAATTTCTTTTGAATAGACTTGTAGTTTGTTGTTGTGTTGTAGCTTCTTTTTCTGTTCTTTCCGCTTCTTATCTATCGCCTTTATCAGTTTAGTCATCTACTTTTCAGGAGTGAAACCCAAATGATTCAAAATTTGATATCATCTATGATGTTATGCTCTTCATTGAAATAGTAGACATAAGAAAACTACATAAATCCAAAATTTAAGAGCTTTTAGGTCAACGAATGCTTTGTTTATATGATTTGATATCGATATAATTTGTTTGAGGACCGAATAGGATATAATTAGGTGCTTATAGAGTCTTATGTAGCACTTTATTTTCTAGCGGTTATTTAAGCAACGAGATTATAATGATAAGTATTAATGCACGAGTAATCCATACGAGTTATCAGTAATTTGGATTTTTTTTTTAATTGTCGAAGCGATATTCCTTTCTAGAATTAGATAAAATTCATTAGGTTGTAAGTACATCTACCTACGTATAATATTGAGGTAACGGAAAAGCTTCTGCGAAAATATCTAATAACGCGATCTAATAGGGTATTTCCTCATTACAGTGCCTTTTACCGCAATACACTAAAAGCTATATAAATTCGAAACTTTCGTATTTGAGCGTAATACCTATTAAAAGAAATCTAAGAAGTATCAAAACTTTAAAATTGTCAAAACCAATGAACTTCTTATTCATTAATTTATTAATTTGAGAACAAATTACAATCCTAATGGTGTTTGTACTGTAATCACCTACATAGTAATATACGCAAACCAACATTGAATTTAACAACTGTAGATTGAATCATAATTATTATTAAGTATCTAACTGAATTATATGTAGGTGCATACGTACCTGTAGCTATTGACACAAATGGTATGTAAATATGTAATATGTAAATATGTAGGTATTGTGTATGTAAATTTATTTATTATTTAATATATGTGGTAATTATAAAAAATAACAAAATTCTGCAGTCCTTTTCAAAGGCATTTGAAGTTATACTTATGTTAAAATTATGAAGTTTATTACGAATTTAATATTTCTATTTATTATAGGAACTTTCGAAATTATATTTTCGCCACATTAAACCACCTACGGGTACCTACCTAAAATAAACGGATTGCTAATAAAATAGTTTATAAACTTGTTGAGATTATAGAGGTAATTAACGGTATAAATAAAAATAAGAAAACTGTTTAATAAATGTGGATATAAACTTTGTAGTTTTCAAGATATACTTAAAACTTTTAAATTAAATTTTAAAAACGTCAAGTTTAATTCAAGAAAGGTATTTTATTTAGGTATATAAACCTTTGCAATAAAGAAATATAACTTTTGAGAGATGGTTGAAATAGTCATAAGGAAGGTGGAAATTTTGTAAATTTGTCATCTTATCCGAAAGTTTCGAAATATGGATTGATTATTTTCCGATCAGTCAATCAATGTACAAAATCACGATCACTTGCTTTTTAACGCACAATTTGAAAAAGTACGTAATTGTGAAAATCTTATGATTTAAATATATATATATATATATATATATATATATATATATATATATATAATTATGTATTATAATATAATTCAAGTGTAAGAATGTATACTTGACGCTCCCCGTTTGCAGCTTAAAGTCCGTAGTACACATACATACACATAAATAAATGTCTGTATTTGACTATATATCGTGTTTTCAATCTGGATGTTGTTAGTTCATTTGCTTGTTAACCTCATGTTTTATTCTAAGGTAGGAATATTCGACGCATTTTCATTTTTTAAATGTCCAGCCTAATAATCTATTTTGAGTTTCGTTTTACTATAATGCTTAAATTGAACGACTCTAAAAGTGATCGATTTTAGAAGGTACTAATTTTTATAGTAGATACCAGAGTATTTTTTAATTTTTTTTAAATCAGTTCACTTCGTACATCTTGTCCCATTACAATATGTGTACTTTTTACATGTCTTTGATTTAGTTTTCACTATCAATTTTCGAATATGTACCTATTATAAACGATTTTTATAGAAATTATATAATATCCTTACAGTTTAATAAAAGCTAGTTCAACAAATCTATATCGACTAATTACCTAAACGTAATTCTGTTTCATGGAACATTAAAATAAGTAAACAAACAGATAGTATTTAGGATCAAGTGGGATAATTGTAAATAGAGTTTGTATGTTTTCAGTAAAATAATGAAAAATCTGCAGTGTAACTCTAGTGCACATAGTGTTTTTTGCAACATTTTCTACGCAAATATATTATTACATTTAGACAATTTATCATTTGCAAAGTAGCAAACGTCAATTTACAATTACCCCGTGACATTCATTCGATTGCATTTACTCCGGATAAATGGGATAAATGTAAATGCATATCTTCAGTTTGATAGAATATATAATATTAACTTATAGTAAAGAGTAATAGTAAAGAATTATGTTTGGTCTAAACTATTTATAGTGCTTGCAATTTAAAATCAGAGACATTTAACATAAATGTTGAACTTTTATCTTATAATTTTTTTAATTAGATACAAAATAAAAGGTAGGCAAGTAGGTATAATAAAGTAGGTACCTATAGAATAATTAAGCAAATAGAGTAATAATTTATTAGTTTTTATTTTTCGAAAACACCAACTGAACCTTAAAAAAAGATAAACATTGCATCTAAGATAGGTCTTTGATAAGGGGTCAAATTTAACACGATGGCGTTACAATTTTTCTGACAAAAATTAGTATATAAACATATATTTCATCCTAATCAAGATTTAAACTTGGAATTTCTTCAAGTTTAAATCTTGTTCAAGATCAATTGGTCTTTAACGGCCCCCGTTACATCTGTATTGAACAATAACGATTTTAAAATATACTAAATTTAAGTTTTTTTTTTTAATTTAGGTGGATTTACAATTATCCCAAACTATCATTTACATTTGCCCCAACACTTTTAGTCGGGGTGATTGTAAATGCACTAAATTATGGAAGACAAACGTGAGATTAATGTATATGTCTGTCATAAATAGTCTATTAATTATACATCAAACGCAAATTCAAGAATTCAAACGCAAGAGTTCACTTAAATTATAAAGGATACTACACACACTTTAATGACGACATCTCAAAACTGATACACTTTTCTTACTGTTACACCTTACGTCCTTGCCTGACACAGGACGGTTATAAACTGACGGTTTATAACCGTCAGTTTATTTCCTTTATTCGCGGAAAATTTAATTTTTTTCGTTTTTGATGTATGTAGCTTCTTAAATTAGTCATTTACATTTATCCAAATTTATCTACAATTACCCCACTTAACCCTACTTAGGTATTTTTACGCTAACTAAACTTTTATTTTCAGTAGACGTAACAGAAAGTTAGTTAAAATTTATTTGACAATAATAATACATTAATAAGTAATCGCGGTGCTAATTTATGAAAGTACGTCCGGAAGTTCGTGTAACCACCGATCATTGAAGTCTCCGACTGTTTCAGCATATTTTAAGGCCGGTTATAATAAATTATTACTAATGTGGCGATATTACTGATTGTATTAAAATAGTAGAATTTAAAAAACATTACACGAACAGTATGTGGACTAAAATCTTAAAATCTACCACAAAAGTGTTCTGGTAAGATAGATTTGCTGGATTTACAACAACGTTTGCTGTATAATTGAATTCGCGTAGCCTTTTTTAATTTTTGATAATAATGTACCTACTCCTAATAAATTATCTAATATTAGGTAACAATTTTATTGCACCATCTACTAATAATAATTACGCCACAGAAGTTATTATGGTAATGTTGATGCTGCAATTAGGACGGTGTCGATAAATTCCAGTAGGATTTGGTTTAAGTTTGCTTTATTCACGCTAACAATCCATAATCAATCCTTCATTCGATAACATTACTATGTATGCGAGTTAAAATGGTACTTACTGACATGGGTCTTATCTATATAATTTGTAAAAATAACTTAAAAAGTAACCTACATCTAAACAAATTTAGTAAATTAAAAAATTCAGTTTGTTCGACAACACTGAAATACAAATCTAAATTGTAAAAAAAATAATTACGTACTACAAAATAGTAAATAATAAATATCTACTACTAAATTTAGTTTGGATTACGTCCAACTTCTTAAGTAGGTTTTTACAGTATGGTCTTTCCTATAATACAATCTAATCGATGATAGATCAAATTGTTGCTATTTATATGTCGCTAGATTTTGAAGGATTTGCCCCTTATTGATATCGCCTATCGTTCTTTATCATCACGTGCCTTAGTTTCTAAAACAGACTCATTATGTATTTTTTTTCTAGGTTATCTAATTGTATGATAGAGGGGTAAGTTATACGTTGTCTGCGAAATGTAGTAGCTGTAGTTTAATTTTTTGAAACACAAAAACCTCTGTCAGATTACTAAATACGCGAAAGCTTAAAGTTATATCCATAACGTCATTTTGCGTCTATTCGACGCAGTACAAACAGTTTTCTATTCAGAAATATGTATGTATTTTTTAACAAATTCGCAGAATTGCATGCTATTTTTGTCGTATATAGTAAAGGTCGAGTATTCCGCCTTGAGGTAGGTCAAATATTTTTTATGTTTCATGTTAATTGAACAATTTATATTTATTATATAGGTAGGTACTACATATATAAATATTATGTAGTATTTATGAGTAATCCGATATCTATTAATTCATAAGTTAGGTAATTATAAACAACTTATAAAATATAAAATAGTGCTTTTAAAGGTTTCTATATCCTCAAGTAATTATCCATTTTAGATTATTCCATCATGATTTATTTCGAAATTTAAACTACAGTTTAAATATTAAATTTGTTTTAACTAATAGCTATCATTTTGTGTTTTTAGTAGATATATGCACGATAATAGAAATACCTATTCGTTGGAGAGAATCGATGTTTGTTTCGGGTTTGTTTGTCTTCTTAAAATAACAACCTAATTCTTCAAGATCTCGGAAAGATTTCCGTGTTTACACGTCTTTAAAAATGCCTGTGCTTTATTTGTATTTAGTGGAAATCTCTATATTATGTATCCACTAATAAAAGATGCCATTTATTTCCACTGCTAAATTTTTCCTTCCATTTACGTGTTTGTTGTGTAGTCGAAGGTGACATGGATTGTTAGGAAATTTTATTCAAAGGCTTATTTTGATGTTGGGAGTCAATTAGTTTATGTTCGTATTTTCTTGACGTACCTATTTCAATATTTTCGTTATGAATATGAGTTTTATTATTATTTTTTACAGGTACTATAAATCACACTTTTTTAACCTCTAAAAGTTGTTGTAAAATTGAATGTTTTATAGGTAGATATATTTTTCCTTAGCTATTTTTTTTTTGAAATTGCATTAATAAGTACATTACTTGCTTCGTCGTTTGTTTTCTAAAAAAAATTGTTATCAAAGTAATTAACTTTATTACCTATATTATTATTTTTAACAATTTTTATGTATTTTAAATTAAAATATCGATATTTATTATTGAAACGTATTCTGAAATTTTTTGTTTTATTTCCATAATTAAAATAGATGCTTAAATATTTTCAAAATAAATATAAATAGGTAGATGATTATAAAATAAATGTAGGTAATTGAATTTGGCCGGTGTTTACGTTATTTATAATATTTATTTTTTCAAACATAAACGTTTGACAAATTGTTAATAGAGTAGAATATTGACGTATCCGCTAATCGCAGCGGACGAATAAACACTACCAAAGTAATTCCTAAAAGCATTTACAATTTCTTGAGATTCAGTAAAAGTAACATTATCGAAATGAGTACGAAGACGAGAAGAATTACGTTTAGTAATTAATTTAGTAATTAAAGTAGTAATTTAGAAAAATTTAAGATTAGTAATAATAATAATTTTCAACATCATAAATACATATACTTCTTATAAGCCATACGTATTTGAGATTTAACCAGCTTCCTAAAACGTTTTTATATTCAAACAGATCACAATCAAGTTTATATTTATTATAACTCCTTGGGGATTTTAATTTTGAATGATATCAGCAGTAAACCATTTAGGATACTTTCGAGCTATATTTTTGCGCAGCGGAACGAGTAAGTTAAAGATGGATTCGTGGAACGTAAGATTTCGTAAAACTTATCGCAAGGAATATTAACATTCCGAACATCCTTCAAAAATAATGGTATAAATTTATGTAGGTCTTCCTGAAGTTATACTGCCTGTTTGTTGCATTTACAGGGAATCGAATTGTGTCCCTAATCTTTTAATCAATAACAATAAGAAGCGCAGGATGATAGTTATCTTCGATCACCGTAGGTACTTTCACATTCCAAATTACTAAATCAAGATGGTTGGGGCCAAATTAAAAAAAAATCAATAAACTCGTTTATTACAAGATATTTATTGTCCAAAACAGTAGGATTATTAAAATTAAGGATGTTGAAGTCACCCAAAATAATGACGTTACTCTAACACCAACTTTCCCTGCTCAGGTAACTCGAAAAATAATTTAAAATCACGTAGGGTCAGTTTTACAATTATCAGATTATTATTATCAAAAAAGTTTCAATAGTAGTTGTTCCAGGAATAGCTTATCTGACGTTTATCTGGTAATTGTAAAATCGTTCCTTGGAGGGAATACTAGAAGGTAAATAAATTACGGTAACAAACAAGCCAATTGTACAATACAGCTTAACCTATAATTTGGAGTTTAAACCATACATCCTTAGTTACTACTTTAGTTTGATTTTAAACTGACATTGTACAAAATTGGCCCTCTGACACCTACTATTTATATTGTTAATTGGTACAGTATTTATTATGTTGGATAAATTCAATACTTCACAGGCCCATAAAATTATTTTTAACATCAGACAACTAACGTAAGACAAGGATACGTATTTCTTACTTGTGCCTACACACAGAATTTACTTTGGAACATATCTCGATAACATATTTTCTTAAAATGTTCAAGTCAACATCCTGTCAATATACCTACCGTAGGAATTGCCATTTATTAAATATTAATAAAAGGATAAAACTAACAATACCTAATTTTAATAAATTATTTTGTCTATATACTGGGATAATAATAAATTAAAAATCAACCACTAATATTAATATTTCTACTTGTATTTAGAAAATAGTTCGCGATCTAATCGGTGTCGTCGTTATGGTGCACTCGCTGCACCCAAGTTGTTCATTGAATAACGTCGAACAACAATCATCTGGTCATTATATAGATAAGGATTCGTCAACAAACGGTGGCGATCGCAGAATTTATTTAAAATGGTTATAAATACACATATTTATAAGTAGGTACGTGTGAATACTGATTTATACAGTTTTAGCCTTATTTTACCCTAGTCTTTTTTTAACACTCAAAACGATCAGTAATTAAACATTACTATTTTTCTTACAGACGATGGTTTACTTTTATTGTTCGTACTTCTTTTCTTTTCTTAATTGTCGTGTTTCCGTATATACACATAGTGGCTAATTTATTAGTGATTCATAAACTAAATCTCATAAGCTATTTCCTCGGCACAGAGAACTTTATGTTCTTATTTCACAATTTACTGGATTCTTTTTTTTGTTCTTTCTATGTGGTTTCCTCCTATCTTGTATCATCTATTTGAATCAAATAAAAAAGAGTAAATTATGTTTTAAAAGTAAAATAATGTGTCCTATCACGAAATGTTATGATTTTGAAAATTTGTGAAAAGCTCTTTAAAAATTGCGAATCAAAAAAACTTAGATGAAATAATTATTGGAAATAATTTAAGGTGATTTTGAAAGCGCAATTTGATTCGCTTGGGTAATTAAAACAAAAATCTATCTATCGTATTAATATGCAGGATGTTTCAGGGGGAAGAACAGTGGGTAAATGTTTTAGTTAGTAGTATAAACTATAAACTATTCCGAAAAAAGAAGGTCATACCTATGCCCAAATTTATGTAGACATGTGTCTTCGATGAACTTTTCAGCTCTTGGCAATAAGTACGTGTAGCTCTTCTCAGGTTGTATTGGTGTCCTTTTACGGGGACAGTATCATTTATAATGCGATTAAGAATTTCGTCTCTTTAGTTTTCTTTGTAGACTCGTTGACGTAATCGGTCGATTTATTGTTCGGATAATGTTAGATTTAGATGACGTATATGTATTATCTAATATATCATTAAAATGATCAATTAATTGAATCAATAAGTCATTAGGTTTTCCTTTATACTTATCTTTTGTAAAGCTACGTAACATTCAAACCGTCCACATCCGCATTGAAAAAAAAATGGTGGATACGTATGAACTTCTTTACACGGAATAATCTATACCACCATCGTCTAAAATATTTACTGTTCCTCTTGAAACGTTCCGAATGAAAGTTAAAATGTTAAATAACAAAAACTTGCGCTGCGTATCTTCTTATTAGCTGCAATTTTTTTTTAAATTTATATTTATGATAAAGGCAATGTAAACAAATGTCAATTAAACCATAATTTTCAATTATAAAATTTTTCAGTTCAATTTAATTTTATAATAATTACTGTAAAGAACGGCGAACCATAAAATATTATCATAAAAATTTTAAACATAATTATTAATGTGTACGCTAAAATACAAAATTCAAGGAAGATGTTAATATTTACATAAATATAGAGAACGTTCCAGTAAAGGTGGTTAATTTTTGAAGGGCGTGTAAGTAAATACGTAGTAGATAGGTAACATACCGTAATTTTTATGTAAAAGTTCTCATACAGCTCACCGCGTTAAAATATTCACTTTTCGTTTTAAACGATATAGTATATTTTTTACAGACTGCACTGATATATCTATACTAAAATTTAAGCTAATTTATGGGCTTAGAGAAAAAGTGGTACAAGTGACATTTGTTCAAATGGTGACGTAGATGTAGTATAACGAGAATTATGAAGTGGAAGTTGCTGAAAATAACACAATTTGTAGAAAAAGCAGTAGTATTTAGTCCAAATGACACCTATATATCATTAAAAAAAACTTAGAAATATTTTTAATAAATGCACTTTAAGTTTAAAATTGCACGGAATATGCACGGAACACAAGACAAATTTAATTAAATAAGTATCAGTTTGGTTTCCATATATGTACCTAAAATGAATTATTATTTTAGAGAAGATACAAAAATAAACGTAACGCATTCGAGATTTCCGATTTTAATGTCACCTAATGCGTTATTTCAAAAGATACAAAAATAATTAATATTATTTTTCTATTATGTCAAAATTATGTATTATTGGTGTATTACGTCATATTTAAAGATATAACATTAAAAATAAATGTAAAATGTAAGTAATGCATAAGAAATTCACGTTTAAAAATAATACTTTTACCAGAACAATTTCTAATCAACATCATAAAATATATAAATACATGTACGTATAATTTTATATATATATATATATATATATATATATATATATATATAATTACTCTCTGTTTTTTCTGGTATCTTTTGAATAATGTCGGAATAAATTAAAAACCGGAATTTTGATGCATACTTTATTATTACCTTTGAATTTTCTTGAATACAGTCCATTTTATGAAATACACACATAGTTTGAAATTAAACAAGAAGACTGCATGTTTTTACAAAACATAACAATTTGATAGTTATTCACCTCAAAACTGAGAAAATTTATTTTCTTTATAGTTTTGAGATTATAATGGTTAGCAGTAAGTATATAGGTAATTCACTTTAGTTATTAAAATATAAAATAAGTGTAGGTACCTATGTAAATTTATTTATTTCGGCTTTGTTAAATTATTTACGGGGTGTTTCGTTAAGGACGGACCGACAGGCGCAGAGTGACCTCAATACGCATCGATTTGACCCCCATATATGTCAGGCGAAATTTGTTGGTTTAAAAGTTATTTAGATTTTATATGTATTTTTAACTAAACTCTGGTTTTGCCCACACATTATAAATGAAGTAAAACAACGGAATAAAATTAATATACTACTGCCATATTATCTAATGACGTCCACAACAGCTTATCCCACTTAAAAAGTGAGAGTAATCTCTTACAATTAAAAAGTGGAATTTTCGCCTTTTTCAGTTTGCACGCAATTTTCGATGTGAAATCGTAGGTCTAGCTCAATGAAATTTATAGGGTCGATTGTTAGTAAAATAGAGAAGTTTTTAAAATGAATATCTATCCTATTTTTTCTATCTTTTTATTTTTCGTTAGAGTGTTGTAAAGTTAAGGAATAATTTTTGCTTTAATAAAAATTTTAATAGGTCACTCACTCGCAATACTTTTGGTTCGAATAAAAAATATTATTCAGGATAACAGGCCCATTATTGGGCGATTACGGCGTATCCAAACCTATATGCAATTCACGTCATCAATAAAAAGTTACTAGATTGTTTATTTGTAATTCGATGGCAATTAAATATTAATATTATCTAATATTAATTAAATATTAGATGGCATAAGAAAAGACTATAATTTATTAGAACTGTAAAAATACGAGGTACGAGGCGATAGCACTGTGTGAAACGTCATCATGTAGTAACTTTTTATTAATGACGTGAATTGCTTATAGGTTTGGATAAAATGTAATATTAATAGTTTAGCCAAAATAACGCAATTTGTGGGCAAAACCGGAATTTAACTAAAAACCGCCACCGGTCATCTCGCCGCCAGATCAAGTCGTCGCAATATCAACCGCCGCGAGAGGCAAATTTTCGGTTTATTAAAATTATACAAACAGTTGTTTTAAATGTGTTTTTATGTATTCATCATACTTACATATAAAACGTATAAACATTACATATAAACGTAAAAACGTGTGTATCTCAAATTGGTTGATAAATCATAGAATTTTTATAGTACCTACGAAACATTTAAAAACGAAAAGGCCGTTGTCTTTTAGCCGTTTTGTATGAAATTCAATGAAAACGAGGGATTTAAAAAATAACTAAAACGTTTGGTTATTATGCATAAAAACTAAGGAGATTAACCTCTCTTTCAACTTTAACCTAACCTCGTGTACACAGCCAATTGTGTCCCGTGTGCACAGTTTTAAATTTTTCCATTACAAAAAGGCCAGAGCTGCATAGTCATATTATAAAAAGGCCATGATTTATCAGCCAATTTGAAATAAGTGCATTTTTTTCTACAATAAGGTGGTGTTTTGTAAAAAGGCTGATTTTACAATTATCCTACTATACATACTCTCAATGTTATCGCCAATATCTAAATTTAGCTAATATGGATAATAACTAAAACATATGGTTATTGTGCATAAAAACTTACGAAATTAATTTTCCTTTCAATCTTAACCTAACCAATTAATTAAAAAGACAATTCTGCATTAAGACTGCGCACACGGGGTTATGCTAAGATTGAAAGAAATGTTAAGTTAATTGTAATAATGTGTAGGTTTGAAAAACCATTGCGACCTCGACGAGTAACATGTTTCGAATGTTCGCAACATTTATTAATTTTGAACGCTTCGTCGTTGAGCGTTGAAGTTTAAGAATGTTATCCATGAGAAGCGTGAAAGTTCAAAGTGAAGTTGTGTTATGTTTTATTGCAAGCTAGTATACAAAATTTTTTGAATTAAGTAAGAATTCGTACATATTTCTAGAACGAAATGTTTAATTATTTCACAATAAATATTCATAGTTTTGAAAAACAGGTTGCATTATAACTCTTTTAAAGAAGAAAGAAGAAGTTAACAAGAATTGAACTAATTACGTTCAATTAATTGAAGTACCTATATAGATATGGGATAAAAATATTCGGCCATACATGCCCATATAACATAACATAAAATAAGTGAATTGTTTATCATTGTTCTATTTTACTTTTTTTTGTTTCAGCGCAAATAGAAATAATACCATGTAAGGTATGTGGAGACAAAAGCAGTGGAGTACACTATGGTGTAATTACCTGCGAAGGATGCAAAGGTTTTTTTAGAAGATCACAAAGCTCTGTTGTCAATTATCAATGTCCCCGCAACAAGAACTGTGTTGTTGACAGAGTTAATCGAAATCGCTGTCAGTACTGTCGCCTTCAGAAATGCCTTCGATTAGGAATGAGTCGAGATGGTGAGTCTTTGCATGTCTTTTAAATTCAAGCTACACTTATTTATAAAACTACGGTTATTAACATTATAAAGCGTACCTATTTAATTTATGTGAATAAACAAATCCAATTTCAATTTTTAATAGATCGTTACAGAAAATGGGAATTAAATTCGTCGATTGTTTAACTAATTCAGAACGTCCTAGCCAGGCATTATTAAAGTTAAAAATTAAAATCGTAATCGGAAACGTCGAGGTCTAATAACTCGAAAACGAAGTTCGTTTGGAAAATGTTATTTAGCATTTTTTAACGAGAATAATATGATGCTGTACGCGCCTGTTCATTTTGTTCAACGAGAATCGAATCACCCTTCATAACAATAAGCATTATTCGCTATCGGGTTACGACTAAAAATTTGCGCAAAAATTATTATTAGACTGTTTATATTGAAAATTTTGGCAATTCATATAAAATAGTGTGCCATAACCATAAACAATGGAAACTTATCTGACAATGTCAGTAACTAGCAAAGATGCCGTCAAAGTAAAAAACTACGGTGTTGTAAATTTTTATGAAAAACAACTCTCGAAAAAGGTTTGTGTGGAGGACTTTGCTTTGAAATGTTTATCGCAGATGACTATTTATACCATAATCAAGATCAGTTCGAACCGAAAGTAATGCTGTACATGATAATATCAAACAAAAAGATTTCAGAACAATTTGTTTTGTCGACCAAAATGTTTACCAAAACGAATGTTCAACAAAACAATCTGGAGGTTTGTGCAAATTTTTCATTCTCTCTAAAATCGCAATAAGAATAATCTAAAATCTAGTTCTATATTATCGGCGTTAGTAAGAAGCTTCAGCTAAATGCAGTCACGCACGTGTTTATTGCGGATATATTCATATTTGATGATACACAATCACAGTCCTTGTGTTTTTTTTTTATAGGTAACTTTATTATCATTTATAATTTAAGATTAGCATCGTCGGCGATATTAAAATTAATATACTATTAATTATGGAACCCTTCAAATCCTAAGTGAATAATTTTTTTTAAACTTTGTCGCATAAGTATTGGATTTCTTTTTTGCCAATAAATAATAACAAAAATATTTTAATACCTACTTGATTTTGTTCTTATAATTGTATAACCTTGCATATTTCTATTTTTAACAAAATATTGTTTTATAAATTACAAAAGTAACTTGGATATTGCTACATACTTATCTATTTCATAGTATTTAACGTTAAATTTTATTTTGTATTTATAAAAATTATCTGGAGTTATTTGAAATTGATATTTTTATTATAATTTTGAGTTTTATATTAATCTCAACACAATCCTAATTTTATTGTAGGTATGTATAAAGTGCATTGCACGATGTTACCATTTTCGTTATACGAAACATATAAGTAGGTGATAATATCTAAAATTAATATAACCGTCATTGATAATACATGCTTAATACATAATATTTCTTTTCGCGCCGATCCTGCGATGTATAACATTAAATATGACGTAACAAACTACAGACACCTGAACATCCGCTACGTAAGTTCACCAGTACAAATGAGTTAGATTTACCGTCTACTATAAAATAGAAAGATTTATCTGAGTCACTTTAGTTTCTACTACAACATTGCTAACTGTAAATTTAGAGAAAAAGCGATGCGTTATACGGCAGTTGCTTGTGATATACTGTTTTCCATTACCGTTTGTGGGGCAACGGTATTTTGGTTTAAATATTTGTATGCATATAGTAGGCGCCAGAAATTATGAATAAAATCATACCAACCTTGAACTAATTAATGAAAAATTTTAAATCGTTCTTTTGTTTATCCTACTACGGGTAAATTGTATATAAAACAAATTTTTGAAAATCAAAGTTTTTGAAAATCAACTAAAATACGCCTACTTACTTGAAACTTTGTGGAGAATTGACTTTTTATAAAAATATTAGATAGGTACACATAATAAAAAATAATTTCTTTTTTCTTGAACGTATTAATATGCATAATTATGTATATATGTATATATATATATATATATATATATATATATATATATATATATATATATATGTGTGTATAATATTACTATATCTCTTTTTTATATTTGTCAAAGAATTAAACTTTATTTAAATTAATAATTAGTAGATGAAAGATAAATATAATTTTCCTAGATTATTTATTTGCTCATCGTGAAAACTGCCAGCTTTTGATTAGCAGTTTAATATAACGCCCTCGATATGTATGTACAGTCAAGTTCATATGTTTTGTCCCGTCGGCGTCGCTTGTATTAGTTTTTATCGTAAAAGGTTCAAAGAAAGTTTACTGTCCGTTTTTATTTATTATGACGTGTCCCTTTTTTGTAAAACAACCGCTACCCTTCATCCCTCTTAATCCTCTCTCGTCGCACGTTGGCCTGTGATCACATCTCGCGTGACAAAACATATGAACTTGACTGTGCGTACGTATGTACCCTATGTAGGTATTTCTATCCCAATATTTCTATGTTACAAATTGTTCTATGTTATTCTATTTAAAATTTCGAATTTCATATTTCGCAAATAGTTAGGTAATAGTAAAGGTGATTAACTCTAATAATCAATTAATCACTATAGAAATAGTTATTGATACTATATTGTTTCTACGGTGATAGTTAAAGTTAACCAACGATTGAAAAATCGCCCCTTACTTATTGATAGTATTAAGTTTACATAAATGTACTAAAAATTTGCTTATGAAAATTCTTATAAAGAATCTCTGGAAAACCCGAAAAGGTCAGGGAATTTCATTCTTGCAAATCAGTGGGTACCTTGTTTAGAAAAATTCTTAACCCTAAAACGTTTACTGAAGACTTACACTGAATATTTTGAAATAAAACGACCGTTTTTATAGCATTTTTCTTAATTTTTAATTTTCTTTGAACGTATTCTCTACATTTCCATACATTTTACCATTCCATATTCCATATGTACTTAAGTATTTGAGCAACTTATCTTCCGCGAATAAGAAACTTCGTACATAAACCTTAAACCTTGACTACTTGAAATGAAATAATTATTTAATCCATTCAAGGCGTCTTTTTTGTAGTTTTGTAAGTAGGTATTTAAAAAATACGGATTCGTATAAAGGTTTATGTGAATATCTCGAGAGAAAAGTGTTTTCCTCCCTTGTGCGTTTAATGCGTTAAACTTCACACGCACAAGGAAATAATAACGCCTACCTACACTTTTCTCCATTATTATTACCCTACTTACTAACGCAAATTAATTTTAATAGCAAAATAAAAGTGTACATTTTAAAATGTGTAAAAGGAACTAAAATTATTTGAAAAAATCTAATAAAATTACTTATGTCATTTATTTATTTATAGGTATTGTTATATTGAGCTTTGATATCTTTTATATGAGTTCAAGAGGCTACTTTCGCTATCTACAGTTTTCGAAAGAATTTTTGATCTATCCTTCATTTACACTTTACAGGCGCTTTGGTGTTTTTTCTCGTTAAAATACAAGGTACAAATTGTTACTATTATTTATTAATATATTATTCAGTTATAAAATAAAATTCTAGAATTTTGTGAAAAGTAGGTATTTGAAAGTTTAATGTTGTACTCGTGTTTATACGTGAAGAAAATTGTCAAATTTGTCAAAATGCACTCGCTAGAAATTAAACTACAATGAAGGGGTATTACGCACACCTTTCTTTAAATGTTATTTTACGCAACATGGTTACAAAATTTAAATTAGACTTCTGGTGGGGACACAAGGCTTTCAAATAATGTTAAATTTAATAGGAATTGATTGTTTTTAAGTAAAATATTTGCCTACTACGATGCATTGTGTTTCCCATTCTAAAATTAGTGGAAGTAGCCTGTTTATTTTTTAAATAGATATTAAATTTCAAGAAAGTCATAATATATCTACGTTTGGAGAAAGTTATAGGTAGATAATAATACGGCTAGCATCAATTATAAAAATCGTATATGTATATGCTTATGTACACGACAAATCAATAAAACAAGTACCTAATGAAATAAGATGATTAACTAGTATTAGGTACCCTGCGGTGTTTCAATAGTGCACGATAAACTTTCGTAATTGACGTTAGGGTGCTTTTCCATAATTTTTTTTACATACGTATATAAGGCGATCGTTATGCGGGACCATTCTACATGTTAACACAATTTAATTTAAAGTTATAAATCCGAAAGTGGCTGTGATCTAAAAACGTAAAGGACTGCAGGTAATTTATATTGTAAAATGATTAAACTTACAATTAATTGTTGCAACATTTGTTTCTATAAAAGTAAATATGATCTACAAATAATTAAATTTAGATAATAACTGTCTGTGAATACGGTTCCGAGCCTTTTGACATACCCACGTAGTTTTTTTCTTCTTTTTTAAAAATTGCTTATGTCTATATTACAAAATTTTGCACAAAAGCTATGTTGTTGCAAAATCCATTAATGCAAAATTTCATTCTTTAGTTATAGATAATATAGTTATGATTTAGTTTAGTTCCGTTATTTAGTTTGATTAGCCAAATATCGTTAAAATTAAATTATTTCATTTTTTTTATTCTTATTGGAGATACTTACGAACTTTTCTTTCGGCATTAAAACAGCATTATATTCGACATTATATTAATACAGTTATTTCGATACATATACAACTTAAGTTTAATTAATAACAATGAACATATCAACATATTAAGGCACTTGAAGAAGGAGAAAGAATTCTTAATAATCGGATATAACGAACGATTCCAAAATTTCCTCCACGCAACCCATAAGATCCTTTATAAATTTTGGTAATTATAACGAACTTTCGGATATAACGTTCGACAACATTTTCCAGAAAAATAGGTAAACATTTTTTTTCGAGACTAATAGATTGTTTATGATGTTGCCAGCGCACAGATATTTTTAAAAAGTTCGTACAATTCCTTTCTTAGAAAAATACGTTTATCAGTTGACCTTCCCAGCGGGTATTTGAGCCTATTAGATGCAAAGTGGGTCAATTCACATTTAAGTAAAACTGAGAAAAATGGACGAAACAGTTTTCTCTTACACTAGCACTAGCACTTACACTGTAGAACTCATTTTGTAGAGATAATTTTCTAAGTTTTGATTGACGCAAAATTTTATAACAAATTGGCTGATGTGCATAACTCACTTTTTTTGGACTTGACCCACTTTGCTAAATGGGCTCATTTAAGCTTTACTAGATAAAGGACACAAGGGGTAACTAAGCACAATAGCTTTAAATGTTAACAATCGTACATAAGACAATTGCGTACCTATCTGGTTTAGTTTTCCCAAATCACTTTCAAGCTGAGAAAGTTTTTTTTATCGTTTATTGCGAACTTTGGATATAACGAACTTATGTTGTGGGTCCCTTGTGGTTCGTTATAATTACTTACAATTACTAGTAAAATGACGAAACGTAAAAATTTTATCAATTAGGTAAATTATAACAGTTTCAACATTAGAACAACTACATTTCAAAATACTTGTAGAAATATTATCGGTCGTATTTTTTATGAATATTTTTTAACTGATAAAATATAGTTACGATAATGCCATAAACGCGTAGTCCTTCTCGCTGACTATTTCCATCAATTTTATCTCAACGTTTTATCAACAATAAAATATCTACTGTGTAGGTATTATACATTTTGACATAGATTGTGTATAATTGCTCAAATAGCGTTAGGGAACATGCTAAATATTCTGTCAGCATACTTACAAGTGCCCACTTCTCGCCAATAAACTCAGATTATGTCTAATCGAAAAAATTAATATTCTTTGAGGAAGTAACAAGAATCATGATAAAAACACTGTGGGAAACAGCAATTTTAATTTCCTGAAAAGTCAAAAATAACGGACAAAATTCTTAAATACAGTATTAAACATCTGTAAATAAGGATATTATTATACCACAAAAAAAGTCTAAGTTAAAGTAGATCCTCGTGAATTGAGTGCGCTTTTTTAAAATCATTTTTGAACTAACTTAACGAAAAGTAATCCATTGTTTATTTTGCACACAAGAAACGTTTATAAAAAATAAAATAAGCACGCCCCTCAACTTTACTTTGTAGTTTAATATCTATATAAAACTCCTAATTTCCAGGTCCAATTTACGATAGGTATAATTGACCAAAAATTTCAATGTAAGTACGTAAAAAATAGGATTTTTTGTCAAATATACTGCTTGTTTCAAAAACAACATTTGTCAAGTTAAAAGTCGATATATTATTATAAAAGGCGTTAAGGTTAACTTTATTATATTGTTCAGATAACAATTGATAATTTAATCGGGTACATATTACGAGTTATACTAATGATTTGTGATTCAATAATCGCCAACGTCAGTTGTCTGTTAGTTTAACATTAGCAAAACACATTTTTATTGCGAATTTTTTACGAATTAAAGAATGTATCTTATCAATATGCGAGTACAAGAACAGTTTAAAGAAAAATTAAAAGCCTGCATTTCGATTAGTTGCGTTTTTCAATTAATTTTAAAATTTAATACCGCCGGATGTGTAACGGTTATATCTATCGTAAACTTTATCCCGGGACACCCTGTATGCATGTATTCATAATAACAACTACTATTCTTATCGAACGGCGTGAAAACGTGAAAGATAAAATGATTATCGGTGTTAGTCACCTATACGTAATGGTCATTTACACCGCAATTTCTTAAAATATACCATATACATGTATTGCATAAGCACTGAATCGGTATCTGTATCGTAGTGGTTTTATAGCCGAATAAAAAAGATAAATTATCTAGTCGTTTAAAATTGATCGGAACCTTCTACGTTACGTTATTTAACAATATTTCGTCATTGTAAAATTTAAAAAAAAATCACATCACGTTTGCAACTAGTTTGCTTATCATGAATAATAAATACTAAAAATTTATATAAAAACTTAGGTAGTCGAATTATTACTCTAAAGGTCGAGTCTAGTTATGTATATCAGATCCTCGTATTGTATCCTCGACCAGTATGTCGAACACGGCGGTCTAGACAAGACGATCGTGCAATCATAAGTCCGGTACTACTACTCCACGTATTATATCGCCGCGGTCTGCTTTTAGTTAGTACTCTTTGTTATATGTATAAAGTGATGTACATATGTACATAGAAGGTGCTTATACTTGTCTGTGAAAGAATATCGTTAGTTCGGTCTCTTGTTTGTGCAGCATAATGAAACCTATAGAACGGTACAATGTTCGTAACAAAACAAGGATCGCCACCCGTTCTCGTTAAAAAGATAACTGTATGATGATCTGATACAAAAGTGTGAACCTGGCCTTATTTTTCACAATAAATTTTTTTTAATATTCGTTAAATGTAAGTTACCCTATTATTATTAATTTATTTTCTTCCATATCGATTTTCTATTAGTTAAATGTTTGCAAGTAAAACATATCAATTTCAGTAGAGAAAGTAGGTACGAGGGATATCTATTTGCGGATATAAGATTTAACATAAATTTGCATTATTACACAATTTATTAGCATTGCAGTTAAATGATTGATATATTTCGCGCGTATTTTTATAATTATTTTATATTCTAATTAATCATTAATTTTAATTAAGGTGAGGTAGCAAGTCGACGTTCGTCCAAAGATCGATTTTTGGAAGTATAAGGTCTTGTATAAATTAAATCCGACAACTATGTATTAACAAAGTTAGGCGTTTTCGATAATTGTAGTACCACTCAAACAAGCACAAATACAAACAAGCAGAAGAAACAAACTCTCCAGTACTTATCACGATTGAAAATCGTATCACGTTACTTATACAATTTTTTTAATCGTTTAGTATGGTTTTTAAACGCGATAAATATAATCAAAAGCTTGTATTTTATGTTTGTAATTATCGGAAACGCCTGTTATGGAACTTTGTTTAAATTAACTGAAGTTTTTAAACATAAATATGAAACTTTGAATGCGTTTTTCTCGAAGGTATTTTTATAATTATTGGTGGTAAACCTCATAAACTACTTATTCAACAGATTTAGATCTACTTTTAACAGCATTTTACGTTAATTTATGTTGTCCACGTAGAATTTTGTTTAAACTGTCTAGTTTTTGTTTTATTAACAATAATAGTCCGAAATCTTTGACGAAAATTTCATTTTTGGTTTCAAACGACCGTTGTGTTCTTAATAATGCATAAATTTAAAATCCCTTACGCGGAGGATAATATCAAAAGCCTCCTCTTTAAAACGATTACGTCTTTTTTTTTCTTTCTGATCATCTTATGAGATGTTTTAATGACCACCATTAAGTTTGTTTCGAAAAAGTAAGATGGTGCGCTGACAGATGCTATTTCGATGTTTATAGCCAAATTTGCATAATCATGACTTATTTATTAATAGTGGAAGTGCGTCGAATAAGTTCCTAAAAAAGGGATGCTTTTTGATCGTTCAGCTTGCTACCGCCACTTAATACCACATAAATTCGTATAGGTACTCCTATAAATTAATACGAGAAGGTTTTACTAAAAACTTTATCAACGATACATTTAATGTAGGTTTTCATTTAATTCTCCCTCATATGCATATTTTTTTTCAGCCGTAAAGTTTGGTCGTATGTCAAAAAAACAAAGAGAAAAAGTAGAAGATGAAGTCAGATTTCACCGAGCACAATTAAGGGCACAGAGCGATTCGGCACCCGATAGCTCCGTTTTTGAACAACAAACACCCTCCAGCAGCGACCAATTACATCATAATTATAACGGAGGGTGAGTACTACTTAGATGTTTTAGATGTTTCCATTATATTATTATTTAACGATATTGAACAATATGATTTATTATCTCCAAACTCTATAAAATAAGGTTTAATTATTTATCAACGTAAATCTGTACTACTTATTTGTAAAAAATTCAGATAAATACCTATACATATTTTAACACTCGTTTAATTTAAGTTTATGATGAAGCCTGTGTATATTTTGGATTTATTAAATAGATTAAGTTGAATATGTAATGGGACGCGACTAGTATATTTTTTTAGTTTTATTTATAAATGTCTATTATGAAATTAGTTATCTAATGAAAATTTATAATGCGACCTACCTATTGAATTATTATTTTTACGAAAATATACGGTATTAGGCGTGCGATTAACACGATACAAGTTACGGATTTTATTCATTTTCTTTTTAAGATTTGGTTTAATATTAACAAGAAAAGTTACCCGAAAGATGATGTTATTTATTTATTTTTTATTCAAGAATGTTGGTACATGCAATAGGAAGTGATTTGCAATATAACAATTTGCCCGTTGCCGTTGGACCAAGGGAGACAAGTATAAATTATCTAGATTTTATTGTTAAAGTTACAGCTTTAAAATATGCTATGTATCTACCTATTTAACAAGTTACGTCTGTTTGTTTATTATTTTTGCTAAAAATAAGTACTAGGATACTACAGGGTGTTTCAGGAGGAACAGTAAATATTTTAAAATATAGTAGTATGGACTATTTTGAGTAAAAAAGTTCATCTTTAAACATGTGTCCAATTTTCAATTGATATGCAACTGTTTGAATGTTACACATAAAAAGCTTAGGAAATATATAAAAGACAGACAAATTACTTTTATACATTTTGTACAACAATTTGTACAATTATACAATTATAATTTTAATTATACATTTATTTTAATTATACAATTTATACAATTTTGTACAGACAAACAAATGACTTATTAAATGCATTTATTTAAATGATATTGAGAATCTGCAACAGTCAAAACTAAGTGTCCAAGAATTCCACTGTGCGCCGATTTAAATATATAGGTAGGTAACCCTCCTATAACACGGTAGATAGGTTTCTACAAAATGTCGTGTTGTGTGAAATCGTGTTATATGAGGCCCTTATATCGGGTCTTACCACTTTTCCTACTGGGATAGTGTGCAATGTAATTTACTAAATGTGTTAAATAAAAATCGTGTAGTCTAATGTTGGAGATGTACCGTATTACACGAGGGATTTTGCAATTTTCTTATCGTATTAGTGCAAAACCGTGTTGTAGGATACTATGTTGTAAGATGGTTACCTATAATTTTCATCTATTTCGGCAGTATAGATAGCGTAGTATTTGTAGCTCTTCTGATGAGGTCGTTACGTCATTTTTTATGAAGGCAGCACTATTTATCATGCGAGCGGGCAATTTGCCTCTCGCGCTTTTACTTTAGCTCTGTAGTAAGGTAAAATACCCAATAGGGGAACAACGCTGAATGTTGCACCAATAGAGGAACGCTGAGAAAAAATGATAAATATGAGAAATGAAATTGCTCTTTATTCATAAGTAAAAAATAATTTAATATTTTGCGAAGTCTAAGGAATATGATTCAATATTTTCTATATTTTTAATAATCTCATAATTGGGAAAAAAATAATAAATTGTAACTTCCCTCGCAAAGTGACGAAAATTTGGACTTATTGACGCACAGTGCGACGAAAAAGTCAATATTGTCAATGCGTTTTTTTATCAGAATAAAACAAATAATCTTAGCGAAATTTTTTGACATGATTAGAAAATTATTCCTTTACCTATTTTTGGAGTAAAAACTTAATTACGTAGATTATTTGTTTAAAAAATCAACTGTTCCCCTTTACCAGCACATTTGAATTTCGTGCCTAATAGAGGAACGGCTGGATAACACGCGTTCCCATTTACCTGACGTGTCTCAGCAGATGCACCCGTAGAGGTACAAAGAAAATATTTGCATAAATAAAGTGACTGTGATAAATAATTATATATTCGAATACGTAAGTATTGACAAATAAGTTTAAATTGAAAGTCAGAAAATACATTTAAAATACAATCAATCTAGTGATACTGTAGTTTCCGTTGTGGATGACGTTCTCCGTACACTTCAAAGAAAAGAAGATGTAAGAATTTTGAAAGAGAAGCAGATCATTTTAAACAGGCAAAAGAAAGAAGAAAAGAAAATACTCCGACAAAAAGAACAAAGTCTGAATAAGACTTTCGCTGAAAGAAAAAGAAAGTTTGCAGAGAAGAAAAAAGAAATTCATGAGCAGATTAAAAAATTTAAAAAAACTGATAATAGAGACGATACGACAGTGGAGACAATAAAAAATCTACAGAAAGAAGTAGACGATATTGATAAGTCAATACTCCAATTAGAAATGGACGTACTAACGTCTAAAATCAAAATTAAAAAAGAAAAACTGTAAAATATTTGATTATTGCACTCACTATTTTTATAAAGTTCTTGTTGATTCGTTCTTACTTATTGAAATTGTTATTAAAATTATTAATTTATGTTAGTTATTTATTACTTCTTGTGATCTCAATGGTTATATATTCAAATTATATATAATTTAAATAAAAATATATCTAAAATTGATTGCTTGTTTTATATTTTGTCTTTTATCCCTATAATATTTATAAAAATTATTTTGTTCACTTTTGCCTTAATCATTTTCATTGTTCCTCTTTTGGACCTACGGCGTTCCTCTATAGGGGCTACCGCAAACTCAATGTTCCCTTATTAGGCCATTCAACTACTGTATTAAAAACTTGATATTTACATGAATAAGACGTAAATACAATTAATTTTTACTTGAATTGATTGATAATGATCATGGCTAAATAATAAAAACAATAATCTTATGATAATATTGAATTAAATGCTTTAAAATATATGTATTCAACTTAAGTTTTCGTATCCGTTCCCCTATTGGGTATTTTACCTTATTCTCTTTCGTTCATTCCCAGGGAAAAATCTAACACATTAATGTTTGTCTACCTTTATGGTCAATAAACGTGACCACCGCGACTGATCCATCGTTCGGAGATTATTAGATTTAGATGATGTGTATCAATATCATTTAAATGATCAATAAATGCATTCGATAGGTAAGTTATTTTGTACTCGATTCATACCTTTGTAAAGCTTTTTATGCATAATATTCAAACAGCTGCGCCTCTGCACTTATTGAAAATTGGACACGTGTTTTTACGAACTTTTTTACTCGGAATAATTCATACTGTCGCCTCCTAAAATATTTGCTATTTCTTCTGAAACACCCTGTGTCCCGTTTAGCGAACCTCGACGGTTGAGCGGTACCATATATCATCTTTTGGGTAGTAGTTTTCGTGTAAAATTTTTTATCAAAAGTGGTGACCTTGGTCACCTCGGGTGACCTTCCTTGTGGGAATATTTAGCCTTTTTGGTAATTAAACGATTGCAAACGTTAATGGTTTACCTTGTGCTTACCCTGCCTTGTATATAAGGTCATTTCTTTTATATTTCAAAATATGTTTTATTTATGATTACAATTTTTGCATTTACAATTTACAAGAACATTTTTGCATACCTTATAGTTACATTACACGTTTCATCCTTTTACCCTCCAAAGCAACTCCTTCAAAAATTTTAATTACCGCGAGGAATACTTCGATTGAAAGGTCTTTGTATTACATACATTTCGGCGTTTTGTTTCTTGAAATCGATTTATTATGCAGTTATCGGCACTCTCGTAGCAAAAAAACATACTCGAAAAAGACACAATTTGTTAAAAGTATAGTTGTTCCGCACCATGTAATAAATTACATCTGATGTGTATCACGCTGATTTTCAATCATTTTAGTTATTAGTGGATTAATAACAGTTTTCATCACGTCCGAACATATTGCATTGAAAAAAGCCGATTACCTATACCTACATTAAATGTTTTATCTTAAAAATTTGATACAAAGAATCAGTTCATTCTTTGAATAAAAATTTTCATTTTGTGTATGAAGCAAGTTAAGTATTGGATAAAAAATTATAAATTATTCATAAATACAATGACCAAATAATTATTATTATAATTATACTTTCGTACTTATTTTTTTAATGTACACTAAACAATAAGTCAAAATTTCTTTCGATAAACAAAATTAAATCACTTGTCCTCCTAAAATGAATGCCTGCACTTCGATTCAGGATAAATAAAAAGAAACATTTCATATCAATGGAAACGTATTAAATTAATTGCGTTCGAAAAGCTCTCTTTATTTAAATACATGCAAACACTTTCACTTTAATATCTCAACAATTAGTGAGTCGATTTTTAAAAACATAACATCAATGTGTAAGTAATACAGTATGCGCCAAAATATACAGTACTGGAGCTGTTATTTTGTATTATTTTTATTTTTATTCTGTATTATTTTTATTTCTATAATGTAATAAATAATAAATAAAAATAATAATAAATGTTCAAAATGTGCGCCACTGTAAGCACTGTTCATAATGGTCACGCAGATTATCAAACATATTCTCGAACACAGGTTGCTGCAGATTCCTGAAAACCGTAACGATCTTCTCACGTAATGCAGGCACAGTTCTGGGTGGATCTGCACAGCTGAACACTTTATCTTTTAACATTCCCCATATGTAGGCGTCAGGTGGTGTAAGATCAGGGGAATGTGATGGGTAGTTGAAATCAGTCCCATGGGAAATGATTCGTCCTGCAAAGATTTCCTGCAGCATTGTTAAAGACTGTCGAGCGGTGTGGCTGGTCACCACACCTCAATCCTCAAGGAAATACGAACCAATCGCACCGAGTGCTGACACTGCACACCATATCGTCACACGCTCACTATGTCACGGTTTCTCGACGATAACGTCTGGCCGCTCGAAACCAAGGAAGCGAGTTGTTTGGCGGTTGATGAAACCGTCCAAGTGAATGTGGCTTTCGTCGGAGAACCACACATTGCGCAAGAAATCTGGATCCTCGTACACAACGGCCAAAAGTCTTCCACAATACACGACCCTGGCATGCATATCTTGGTTCGTCAATCGTTACCCAACTTGAATTTTGTACGGAAATCCAACAATCGGCGAAGCAACAATATTGCTGATGTTCATTTTCAAGGACGTTCGTCGAAAATTTCGTTTAGGAGACTCCAAAATCTGATCGGGGACGCGTCCATAATTCTCATTTGTTGACACAGTTACTGACCCATCAGACCTTCCCTTCCGTTGACATAATCCACTACCAGTACGACGATATTTCGTAACGATAGATAGCATAACTGTATTGGTTGGTGCCGTCTAATTAAATTGTTCGCGATATTGTTCCGCCACTAACTTCAAACTCGGCCTACCTTGATTGCCATTTCCATACGAGCGCAAATAATACTCGACAATGAAAACGTTTTCCTCCGTCGTGAGACCCATTTTCAACTCCAATCTCACAGCACAATGATTTTTGCACTACTAACAACACGAAATGATGATGCAATAGTACGTCGAAATCCAGTACTGTATATTTTGGCGCATACCGTACAAAGACCTTTCAAATGAAAAGAAAATGTTACGTAACTCTTTTGCTATTTAAAATTTTTGAGGGGATAGCTCTAGACTAGAAGATACGATGATAAAACTTGTGATGTGGGTAACTATTAAATGTAGAATGTTGTAGATGTCTGCGAATTTATTAAAAAAATGTGTACATGCAGATGTTGGGGGTGTGAAATCTTTAAATGAACATCTTGTGCCATAGAACGTACACAATATAAACATTGCAAATATAATAAAACATAATATTTTAAAATATCTTCAAAAACATCTGTGTCATAAAATAGGTTAATATGACAAGAACAAAATGAGTAAAATGAAGAATAATTAATCAATTATTTCAAATAATATCTATCCTACATTATGAGTCGATTGTTGAACCTTCGAAATTTATATCAACTGAAATTACCTTACGTAGTACCTATATCTGGACCTCAGAACCAGAGGATATTAAATCACATTTTAAAAATTTATACGACCAAGATCTCGTATTTAATATTTCCAAGTCATTTGAACATTTAGATCGATTAAGATTGTAATGGTACTTAATATACATAGTTGTTATAGTACTTCACAAGCGAATGATGCCAGCGACCCGACCTATTACTCGGGAAAAATTGTATAAAATGCATTCAGAATCCCTTAATATTAAAAAAGAATTTAATGCTCACTGGCTCTGAGGTCCAGATATATACATATTTTATATTAGGTACCTATTTATTTACCTACCTACAATATTCCTTCAATATGCAATATGCAATTCCTTTCATGTGCAAGTTAAAGAAAAACGCGTACCTACTGCTGTACTGCGTAGTTTCTAAACTTGAAATTGAATAAAAAAAATTTTAGCCAAACAGAACGTTTCCAATAAAAATATTAGGTCAATAATGATTACTTCATTCACTCGCAGTAAATAATCAACGCCTCATCAACTAACATTTTTCTGCTAGGAAAAAATGGGATGGATACTGCATGCGCGATAAAACTATTCACTGAAGCGAAACTAAAGATTTAATCGTACGTAAAACGCTTTTCATGAATTAGAAAATATAACTAAATAAGGCATTTTCAAATTAAAAGGAAAGTTTGGAAACAAATTTGACATTGTCATTTACACGCAAAATTTTTGATCAATAAAAATCGATATCTTAATGGAAATAAATTACAGTACGTACTATACAATAACGTTCCATGAATTATGAATAAAAGGTAAAAAGTCGAAGTACATACTTACTATTGAATTACCCGGGATTTGTTTGAAAAAATTACTGGTTACGTTTGCAGATCTTGTTCAATAAGGAACTTGCAGAAAATCGACGATTTTATTTTTATATTTACGCTGTTACGTAGTACGGTACAAAGCTGTTTCGCCTCTGGCGACACGATGCTTACTACATAGAATTAGCTAATGAATGTAAATTCGATTATCTAATAATATCGGAAATTATCACAAATATAATGTGTGTTGATAATTTAAGTGTGTCGAACAACTAATCGTAAGCGAAAGCTATTTATAATTTTGACAACGCAGTCCTACGTTAAGTTAAATAATACAGTTGGTATTAATTTTGTCTAAAATAGCTAGAATTTTCGATTCGTTGTATTTAATAAGTCTTTCTGATCGAAAAAATTTCGGAAACTTTCCTAAAAAAAAGTTAATTTTAAATTAAATTTGCTCGGTTATACAATACTTAAATAAAAAAAATGTGTACTTATTGTTCGACTTGAACAATTTCCTAAAAATATTTGGTGAAAATTTGGACATGGAATAATTTGAAGAAGCGATTGAATTATTCGTGGTCTGTCTTTTTTATAAATTTTGGTTCAGAAATGTATATCATCACAAGTGACGTTTGTCCATGCGTCGCATCGAGTCGTGAAAAGTATACTTTAATATTGTGTTCCGTTTGAAAAATACAGAATTGACAGGTCTTTTTCTATATGGCACGATGTCTAGTGCTGCAATTCAAGCTAGTAGTATTTTAGTTGGCAGACCACATACGTGCCAGTAGCACTGCTAGTGGCATCGTTTAGTGTTACCTCTACGTTTATAATATTATAGACATCGTTTATTTTACATAGATATGCAGAAGTGTATTTTTTTTAGATATGCCTATAATAGTGAGGTCGGTACCTACACACCTACATATTACACAAGTACAACACAAGTGCCAGCAAATTCCATGGGCTATGATATATCTGCAGACTATGTAGATAGTACGACGGCGTATGACCCACGGCCAGGTCTTGATGCTTTAAGCGACACGGGAAGCGTAATGGCTAATGTTGTTACAACAGGTAATTATTTTATAATAAAACTATGTTCTGTTCTAACGATAATAACAATTAGTTGTTTCAATTTAACACAATTACCTAATATGCATCTACCGTAATTTTATTTTGTTAGTCTAATTCCTATACAAACTTTCTACTAATCTAATATGGAATTACATAGGAAACACTAGTACAAATAATGGTAGTGGTAGTGGTGGTGGGGAGGCGGCGGTGGTGGCGGTGGAGGGGGTGGAGGCGGCGGAGGTGGTGGTGGAGGTGGAAAGTCTACAATTTCTCTGCAAGAGACGCGTGCTTTTAAACGGGTAACGCAAACTTCTTCGAATACCACATTATCGGGTGGTACAATGGTGACCATAAAACAAGAAGGTACGCTGCAAGAAAATTTGGTACCCAGCTATGTGGATAGCACCACTTTTCTTAACTCCCCCAATGTACAGCAGCAAACTAGGCAGCAAAGTAATGCCCAAACTGTCCAACAGCGAAGTAGCGACGATTGTGAGTCCGTTTCACTGCCCAGTAAGTCGACATTAATTTACCTATAATAAAAACGTCAAGTTTTCTTTCAGACATAATACATATTCATAAATCAATACCAAAACGATGCCGTTTTACTTGTTAAATTACTCAAACATTAAAATGCCGACGTTCCTGGTTGGAAACAAATTCATGCAATTCATTCATTCGGTTTAAAATCATAAAATAAAATTTCCGACCAGTCTGTTATAATTATGCTTGTGATATGTAGTCAAATGTGGCAAAATATTTAACTTTATACATACATGTATTGATGTTTTTGTTATAGCGCGTTCTCGTTAAATCTGGCAATGAGTAGTAAAAAACTGTACGTAATCAATTTTAATCAGCAATGTTTTCAAAACAATGCAAAAAATATTTTCTGTCGAGTATCCTAAATCAGTTCGATTGATAGATACAGTATTTAACTGTAAAATTTTTGATATCTTAAGCTTTCAACGTTTTCTATTGAGAACATGTAATAACTTCGTAAAACTGATAGAAGAAACTTTATAATATTTTTATTTTTCTTTTAAATTAAACTATCATATGATTTTCCGCACGAGGCTTTTAACTAACGCATTTATAACGCATTTAGTTTGATTTTTACGTTACAAAAAATTTAATATTTGAACTGTACGTCGTTCATTTATATATTTTCTATGTACTTACTACCTAGTGGATTAGATTTAACAGTACTAGTTGTTACATGATTGTTCATGTTGATTCGATTTTTACACGTTTAAGTTAAAAATGTGATAAAACTAATAATATAATGAATTATAAATCATCAGCACGTTACAAAATCAACACCCGAAGAATATTATTGACGAATTACCTATCAACTCCATCAACATTGAACAAAATACACAATCAAAATTTGGAAAAAGTGGCTAGGAAAATTTTAATTAATTTTGTACGTTTTGTACATGTTCTAAATGTATAAACCCTGCACTTTGTGCAAGAATATACTACCCCTAAACTTTCTAATTACATTTCCTTTTAGGTGATTAATTTTAAAAAAATTGAACTTTATTGTCGGATTCCCCTAGCATTTTGGGATAAAAAATACACTGTTGCCCACTTTCCATAAAATGAGCCTTATTCGAGAAAATCGCGGTTAAATAGTAGCAGGCGCATTACTGGTAATTATACTGCTACGCACACCGTTTACTAAATAGGGGCTTATTTTGAATTTGGGGGTAATTTCGAAAGTGTTTTGATGTTTATTGTGGTTAGCATAGGATATAGAAATACCCCTAAAATTTTATGCTCGTAAGCAAGTAATATCCAAGTACGATTTTTAAAAGCATTAGTACAAAGGAACAATAAGAGGTTATTAACATTAAATCTACTGACAATTAATAATTTCTTAGAAAATTAATAAAAATCGATCGCGAGGGATACCTACATTAAATAGGTTATTGTAATATGTATATTGAGTTTTATAGATAACAAAAAGATCTAATACAAAATCTAGGTAATGTATAGAAAATTTTGTTTACGAATCAAGAATTTTAGATCATAATAAATATTTTTTTAATTAATTACGTATTATAATACTTATTATGTTTGAGTGCATATCAGATGAGAGGTTAAATAAATTACCTTGTTAATGTCAAAAACAGCACTTTGCTTAAGGAACTTTAATTAGAAACTGACTGAAAGAAAAGAGGGAAAATTTAATAAAAGCAAACTGTAAACGTATCGGTTTGAATAATATCTTCATCGCTAAAGGTCTATCGGATTGTTAAAAATAATAACGTAAATTGTAAAAAAATCTAAAAAGGTTATTCCAAAATATAAAAAATATAGTATATGTTACTAAAAGTTTATCTATTGCTAATCTGTGTATGTGAGACAGAAACTACTCTCAACTATCAGCGTTATTACCTATTATAAAAGGTACCTATTAAGAATTAATTTGAACTGAAAGGTTATACTGCAACGGTTAAGAACGAAACTGGAAACGTAAAAATTGTGACTTTACAACCAGAAATTAATTGTAACGTAAAAAGTGAAGGATCGCTAAAGAAACTTGTGAAATTAAATACGGTGTTATAACAAAAGTTTTCTTCTGAACGTTAGACTGGTACTGGTCCCGTACATTTTTGCTTGTGAAATGATTTAAAATCTGTTTTATACGAGTACAACACGGAATCCCACGTATTGCAAGAGTTGAAAAATAATTGAAAAAATTGTGCATATGATAACTTATTATTAAGTGTATGAATATTTTGTTATTGTTTATTTAAAGGTAATTTTTTCATAATAAATTTCTTTTGTTTTAAATATTTACTTAATGGTATGTACTATTGGGAAATACAAGGACGGTCCGAAATTAAAGGTACAAACCAAAATTACACTAACATGTATTTAATGAAAATATTTAATACATTCTATAAAAAACTATACATTGTTGTTTATTTCTCGACATAATCTCCGTAAACGTTGAGACATTTATCCCAGCGTGACGGTAGTTTGAGCATCCCTTCGCGGCTTGTTAAGTCTAAACTTTACCTAAGTTTAGGCCGCATACGATTTCACGAACATAATTCTTAGAAATGTCAGTCATTTCAACAATTTCACGAACTTTAATGCGACGACATTCTCTAATCAAATGATCGACAATTGTGCGGTTGTCGCAATTTTCTACTCGGGATCATCATTCAGCTCCATTCCTCCATCTTTCAATTGTTTGCACCAAACGCCGACTTCTTTTCGACTTAAAACGTTCGGGCCATAAACACCCTCTAATTAACTCCTTCGGCTTGTAAAAATCTGATAACTCCACGCACCTCACACTTCAAGTACTCTGCGATTACACACGTCACGTCTAATAATGCATATGATGGCGATATTGCGCATACGCAATTTGTATAATAGCCACCTGTACCTTTAAAATCTGACCGCCCTCGTATGTAAAGGTAAATTTAAAGCTTAAATCACTAATAAAAATTCGTCTTCACCTGAACTACATGTCTATTCCAATATATTTCTAATAAAAATTACTCATTTAAACGTATTGTTGTTTAGATCCCAGTCAAATATCTGAATTGTTGGCAAAAACAATATCAGACGCACACGCACGCACATGCCTGTATTCTCTAGAACACATACACGAAATGTTCCGAAAGCCAAACGATTTATCACGGCTGCTGTATTATAAAAATATGGCGCACGAAGAACTGTGGCTTGAATGTGCTCAAAAACTTACCACCGTCATTCAGCAAATAATCGAATTTGCTAAAATGGTACCTGGGTTTATGAAACTTTCGCAAGACGACCAAATAGTACTTCTTAAAGCAGGTAAGGTTGCAACGATCGCTATTGCAACGATCTCGTTAATATCGATTTTATTTAACAGGCAGCTTTGAATTGGCAATTCTAAGAATGTCGAGGTACTTGGATTTGTCACAAAACTGTGTGTTGTACGGAGATACTATGTTGCCACAAGACGCCTTTTTTACATCAGATACTGCTGAAATGAAATTAGTCACATGTGTATTTGAAATGGCTAAAAGTATAGCTGAACTTAAATTAACAGAGACTGAACTTGCCCTTTATTCAGCTTGTGTTCTTCTTTCTCCGGGTTAGTTGTTGGCACGCGATAGAAATAAATAAGTAAGGACAATTTTATTGTTTTAGATCGACCAGGGTTAAAAGGTGTAGGCGAAATCAGTCGACTTAGTCAGGCAGTTATTCGGGCCTTAAGAATAGAACTTGAGAAAAACCATTCACTTCCAATCAAGGGCGATGTTACTGTTTGTGATGCCTTGTTGACTAAGATACCTACGTTAAGGTACGTGTTTATGCATGCAAGATAGTAAGCAATGTAGGTTTACACATCTCCAATTTTCGTTTAAATGTGAAATACTTTTAAATATTTTGTAAATTTATCGTACCGATCCGCACTGATCGATTTCCAAAAACGGTCACGTTTTATTATGACCTCAAATTTTTGTTTAGTTAAGTTCTATGAAAATCTGATCGAGGAAAAAATTTAAATCTTCATGTTCGATTACTTTTTTAAATTGCTAACAATAGGTACTTCATTCGTCAAACTAAAATAATAATATCGTTATTATCGTACGTGCTTTAGCATGAAAATATTTCATTTGGGGAGGTAGCGCATCGATTAAATTGAAATTTTGAATTTTAATAGTTTCCCGTTCATTTAGATGTGTTACTTATTTGGTGGCGTATCATTGTGTGTAAGTTTATTTTTCATGTTTTCATGCGAGTTCATTTTTAGATTTTTTAAATCACGAGAAACTTTCTTTTTGAACAACCCTTTTATATGTATATAACATCGTGTGTGCTTTCATAATAACGATTACCTATATTATATCCATTAATTTAAATCTTCAAGGTTTTTTCGTGTTTATTTTTTTATTAACATATTAATGTTAATCGTGAACTACGGATCATGTTTTCAGTGTAGATTTGCTATTATTATTATGTAGGTACTATAGATACGAACACCTTTTACTACAAAACAATTGTGAGCCCACACAAATTCTTCACAAAATCCGAGCCAATCTGTAATTTATTTATTTGATGAAATTAAGGCCCAGTTTTTCAATCGCCAGTTAACTCTGACCGTCAGTAAATTACTATAGAAATGATTACTAGAAACAATTGTTTCCATGGTGATTGATTGGTGGTCAGAGTTAACTGGCGATTGAAAAACCGTCCTGCGTTTATCATTTTTCAGATCGTGGTCGGCAACTTTAGTGTAAGTGGGACACCCTATATTATTAAATATTTGCATAGTTTCGCCTTTTAATTCCAATTTAAACTCCGACCAAAGAATTGTAATTTAAAAAACGCGTATAATTTTAATTACGATCTACAGTTAAAACTGCACCGATCATGAGAAACCGGTTCAGAGACTCCACCCATTTAAAATAGCTTTAAAATGAGCCCGCGTGTAATTTTTGTTTTATTACTTTTTAAACAAGTAATTTAAATTCAAAATGTATACCTTTTTGTTTCCTATCCGCTACTATTGTTACGAGTTTGTTCATACCTATTACGAAGAAATGAAACTAAATATCTATATATACTTACCTATTTGTTAATTTTAGATCTAGTAACGTTGGAGCTGTTAAAAAATCAAATATGATGCAATTAGGGAGTTTTCACTTGATATATTTGTTAGTTTTTGTAGGTTTTTGCGTAGTATTTTTGTTTTCATTAGGAAAATATCGTGTTAACATTTTGATGATTGGATTGGATTGTGATGGATGTCTAGTGATAATGGTGATGATGATGGACCCCTTCATTTCTGTTTTAGCTCTAAATAATGTTATCCAAACGTCTAGTCAGTGAGTTCTGCAAAAAAAAGGGCCATTCCACGTCAAATCGTCTAGTCATGGTCGCTCGATCATGTTGAATTAAAAACAAAATTACCGTAGATAGCCTCACTAGTCAGTTAGTTCAAAATAATTTTTATTAAATTGTAACTCTCGTCGTGTTGAATCCAGACATCCAGGTATCGGCTGCGATGGCTCATCAAAAACACCGTGCAAAATTTGTTTATTACCCACGTATAACGTTAACGTTCTTCTTTTAATTTTTTGTTTTAGAAAACCTTTCAGAATATGTAAAGAATGCCCTTTTCCTGCACATCCGGCAGAGTTAAGGCTTGACTAATTGTAGGTAGAGTTCGTCCGGTATAGAATTAGTTCTGTCAATCATTTAGATCGAATCCCTATTGCGCGACACAGTGCTGTGCCGCTCGATTTTAGAGTGGTTTGATACACATAATTTATATTTAACGCTCATTGGTCGCTAGGTCGAGTTTATACACGACTGGCACCTCCCCGATCCTGTTTCTACGCCAGACGAACTCTAGGTAGTGATAGCCTACAAACTGATTTTTTTAGAATCAATAAAATTATACTCTGTGAATTACACAAAGCGCCACACTTCTTTCGGATATAATCTATAGATACTTATAAATGAAATACGGCTTATCCATGCGTATAAGCGATTAACATCATCAATAAAAAGTTACTAGATTTTTTATTTGTAATTCGGTTTAAAGTTTGGAAAGTGACACATTCTATAGATGATTTACTTGCGCACATATTAGATGGTATAAAGAAAGACTACAATTTATTAGAACTGTAAAAATACGACGTACGAAGCGACAGCACTGCGTGTAACGTCATCATCTAGTAACCTTTTATTGATGACGTAAATCGCTTATACGCTTGGATAGGCCATAGTATAAAATTATTAATGTTTTAATTATTACAGAGAAATAAGTATGTTGCATATGGATGCGTTAGGAAAGCTGAAAAGATCCGCACCTCATCTAGAATTCCCAGCACTTCATAAAGAACTTTTTAGTGTAGATAGTTGAGAAACTTCCACCTAATCTCCTAAATTGTAGAAATCAGCCTTGTGCAGACACGGTAAGTGATAATAATAGATTTAAATTTAAACAAAAGAAATTATACCTATACCGTAAATTAAAACACAAGTGATAGATACTTACATATAAGTACCTATTCTCCTACTTATTAATGGATTAAGAACCCAGACGTGGTAGTTTATAAGTCAGTCAAATTTATTTTTAGCCAAAATTATTGCATTACTACGTTGAAAAGAAATAAGCGCGTAAATAAAATTAAATGAATTGCTTTTCGCACTTTTATCATTTCAAATTGGTACAGAGTTGAATTTGTGTATTAAACGTGAGATTTTTCCGACATTTAAATTATTACAGAATATTTATAAACTAACAGCAGGGTGTGCGATACGAGAGTCTTCAGTTTCAGATTTCTCTGACAATATAAATGTATATTCGCAAACTTGCGTAAATAAAATCATACGCTTCGCAACCATTATCGCAAAAGTAATGGCGAAAAAGCAATTAACTAAACTCATGCAGAAGAAGAAGTTTGGTTCAGGAAGTTTGGTGATTCGTTTTCTTCATTGTCATGTCTTTTTTAAATGTTTTTGAATAATCATTCATTTTTTTAGTTTATAAATTTAATTTGTTTTAGTTATGAAATTAAAAGTTTAAAGAAATATGACCATTATTAAACAGTACAATCACGATAATCCAGCCGTTCGCTAATCCGGCAGGTCCAGTAATCCGACCATCGGGCGCCCACCAGGCAGATACGGCCATTCAGGCTCAACTTGTCAATAGATGCGACAAAACCGTTTTCTAATTATTACAGGTGAGAGACGATCTTGCGATCCTTCAGCTGTCGATCACTTCACGTTTAAAATTTTCGAAAAATAACTTAAGTCTTGCGTTAAATCGGGTATATGTAACGTAATCGAGAACGTTTCGTTTCGGAGGCTTTTACTCTAAAAATACGTTTATTCAAAAGCATTTAAAATATATAAATCCTTCGATGGTGTACGAACTAAAACTGTCGAAAAATTCGTATAGTTATTACAAAAATTTATTAGGAAGCAAAAGTCACAAAACGATTGGACAAACGGATTGGAATGTGATAAATACTAAATAATTGGTAAAAATCAAGTTATTAAAAATCTCTCTCGCACCGTAAACAATAGATTAGATGATATAAAATATACACAAAATAGAAACACACAGCAAACAATCAATTATGACCATCACACCTATTAAATCCTAGTTAAACTAATCACTCATTAAATCAAAAAAATAAAAATGGGGATTCCGTCTTAAATTCTTGATTTTAACACGTTTACTGCTTTTTCGCAATCGTTTAAAAACTATAATTAATTTAATTTTATTATATAAATAATTAGTAGATTTGCATGTCATACATCTAGAAAAATTACCCATTAGAAGTAAATTAGGTAGGTACCTACCTAAAAAAAATATGTAAATAGGTATAACGTAATTTTTGATTATGTTTACTTAAAGGAATTTTTACCTGGAAATTAATTCCATTTTAAAATTTTATTATTCAAATTGTTCAATAAAAACTAGTTTATTTTTAACTTTCTCTTACCCTTTCTGGACGTATTTTACCTTTTATGTACTGATTCCCAGATTTGTTAATTTTTAAGTGGTGCTGATTATGTTATGTTTGTCAGTGTTCCTTCTTTTTGATTATCCCTATAAATGACAAATTTCCATCCAGATTTTTCTGAATTGCCAAATAATTACAACTGTAAATATTATTATGATAGAGAGATAGGGTACTTACCTGTAGTTACGTAAAATTTTTATTAAAAAAGTGTTTTGATTTTTTTCAAATAGGTAATTTGATTGATTTCTATTTTGTAAAATAAAAATCGCATTTCACATTATTTTATTAATAAAAAAAATGTAGAAAGCTTTTATTTTCTACACCATATCTTCGAGATTGTTTTTCGTTTATGACTATGTAAATCACTATCTAGAAGAGTTAAAACTTGTCAAAATTGAAATTTTGTCCACTTATACTTTGCTAATTTTCGAAATTTTTAGAAAACTGTTTGCTCTAATATTTTTTCGTTTTATCTGTGTTTCTTTATATGACATATTACAATTTACGACCGGCGGTGTTATGAAAAATAACGGGACAGCGCTACAAACGTTATAATCAGATTTTGCTGTATTTTAAACATGATTATTAGAAATATCAATGTTTCGGTAAAACGTCTCTGAAATGTGTCTAATAGTTGATTGTGCTGCATGAGTTGTTTATAATTTGTCTTATTATTTAAATATTATTATACCTGCCTAAATATTTTTTTAAAAAAGCGTTGTGTTGTATTCGCGATTCACTCATTATCGCTTATATAATAATATAGGCGCACCTAATGAAAGATGCAAGTACCTAGTTGAAATAATAGCAAATGCAAAACGACAATGGACAAACTATATTACAACAATAAAAGAAGAAAGATCTGCAGATTAAAGACCGCAAGAAGAAGAAGAGAAAACTGAAGCAACCCCAATTTACACCATGTGGTAGAGCTACATAAGAAGAATTTTAACCAGAAGATGAATGTCAATTGCCTAACATATACAAAGGATGCTGTATAAAAACTGAAGAAAATATCTTAAGCACTGTAGGAAAACTACAAGATTTCATAAACTCTCGTAGATGATTTTGTATCCTTTTCAAAAATATTCTTTATTTGCAAATAAGTACCAACATATGTACTGTATATGCTTATGGAGTTTAATTTCTCAATCAGTATGCACACCTTCTTATGTAGTTTTTATAATTATTTTTGTATTGAAAATTCAATTCCAATTTTAACCATACAAATGCCTAAAAATATATTTTATTAAATCCAAAAATAAGTGGAGTTTCAAATTATACCTATTAATACACATTTAGTTAATATTATAATTTTGTGTTTAAGAACTATATTACCATTTTTGTTGCAGATTCCTTCATACTGAATGTATCGGCCTTACTATATAAATAATATAAACTACGTTAATATGAATAAATTTTATTGTTGTGACATAGCAGTTAACTTAAGAATTGCAGATCTCTATTAGTATCGTTTCAAAAACTGCAGAGGCTCTAGAACCAGGCCCTGATTTCAAAGTACAACTATTTGTTTGTTGTTTGTTATGACTATTCAGTGTGTTGTTGTTGTGGTTCTTTGAGTTTTGAATCCTTGGTGCTGATTTGTGTTGATGAATTTGAAATTCTGCAGTTTTTCAAATGACGAACTTACCTATCGTAATCTGCCACTTAACATAAAGAGCTATACACATAAGAGTTAAATCTAAACATTATATATATATATATACTTATATATATGTATGTATGTATATATATGTATGTGTATGTACATATAAATATGTATATGTATCTGTGTGTGAATTTATATTATATGTATACATACATATGTATATACAGAGCACTGTTATAAAAATTAGCGCAATGAAGCAATTAGAGTTATATAAAATAGCTTTAGACTGTGTCTATATACGTAAGTATACCGAAATATATAATGTCATTTTAGTTTTAGATTTCTCCCTAGCTAACATATACAATATAGAAGACTGTATGCTTAAATAAAAAGTTGCGCTATTTTTATAACAGTGATTTTAGTTAAGTTTTACTTGGTGACACATGGTTTTATAAATAAATAAATATATATAAATATATATATAAAGAGATGTATATGTATAAAGTATATGAGAAATAGAAAATAGAGTATTTATGAAATATATATATGTATATATATTTATATGTATGTACCTATAAACCTATACGTATGTATGTATATCTATATATATGGAATGTACGTTTATTAAGTTCTGTTTTATTTTGGACTATTCATCCATATCTTTATTTCTTTCTTCAGTTTAAAATAAAACAAAACAGTTTGTGATAAGATATAATTTTATTTTAATTTTTACGAACTTTTTTAATTAAAGTTATTATATTAACAATTCTGTCAAAATTGTTTACTTAGAAAAAATACTGTGATTACAAATTGTAGAAAAATATAAATAAGCTATTCAAATTTCATTCCGTATTCTTAAAATTCTTGCTACTAATTAATATAGTATTTTTTGACTAAATAAATAAATAATTCATTTAAAGTTTTATATGCACGATCGGGGGACAATCAAGGAAGACAGTTTGTTAGATTAATAATTTGCTTATGCAAACTAATTGTAAGCAGGAATGATTTCATATAGGCTTTCTACCATAACATCTTTCTTCAGAGAACTGCAACTGGTTCATCGACTAATTCCATGCGGTTGACTATGTTTTTAAACTCATAATCGCATAAATGCGCTGACTACGCAGCTGTCTTCCCGGAGTGGCCCCAACTATATGCTACATATTTTTCCAACACTCAAAATTTAATGTTTAGTAGATTTTATGATATTTTTAAATTGGGGTAAATCCATAAATTTAATAAATAATTACTTAATTGAAAATCTGTTGATGATTTCCTATTTAGTTAAAAACTTTGGTTGCACAAAACTGTAGCGTAAGTTAATTAACCGTTCTGTATTTAATTTCCTTTCTTTAACCGGCTCTTAATGTGTAGTACAATTTTTTAAAACTTGAAAGTGCTTTGTGACATTTATACCTCAAGTGATTCGTACATTTAAAAATGTAAATTGTTCATTAAATATATCTTTCTAAGAATAAGATGTTTTTAATACTAAAAAAATCTTTACAATCAAAACCACTAGTGTTCGATTGTATTATTATTTTTGTAAATTATGGCAGAATTGTTATATAATTTATTGATTTACATTCAAAAAATGTCAAAAGAAATAGTTTTAGTTTAATTTTAGTGCTTATATTATGTTGACCATTGTTAAATATTTAAAAAATTTAATAGTAGTGTTAAATATGTAACTCCGGTGTTATAAAAAGATCATATGTTATCTTTATAAGTATTTAAGTATCCGTGCAAGTTATTAATTGAACATCACGTGCTATGATTTGTATAAATGTTAAATTTTGTATAAAAGTAAATGTATACGTTTTGTATTTTTAACAATGGTTAACATAGTATCTTTCCAATTAGTAAGGCTATGGGTTCATTTGTATTTAACAATCCATGTAAATTCAGAAATTATTGCAAATACATGGCTGTGTTATATACATAATAAACTGTTTACGATTTATAGCCTGCCCTACAATGTTAACTTTTTGTTAAATAAAGTTTATTAAAATATTTTTTAATGTATGTGTTCATTTTTACTGCCAATTTTACGATATTTACACATGATTTAATAATAGCGAACATTTCAATTTCGTAAAGGAAAGTTTAAAAATTTAACGAAAAGTTGACAAGCTGTCGGTGGTGAGTTATGACTTGTAAAGTAGCCCTATTTGTAAATTGAGGGTATGGTAAGAAGGGTAATGGTAATACTATTGTTAATCATTAATTGATTAAAAAAAAAATGTTTTAAAAACATATTTCAAGTGTACCTTGTGCCGCAAAACTGTACATTATATTAATTTATTAGACTTTCATAGTTTTTTATTATTATTGTCGAATTATTTTAATAGATGTTGCTAACATTTGTTAATATATTTTATTTCTATTCGTTAATTAACCATTTGTTATATTTGATGATATTCAGTGGCGTCGATCTTTAATTTTTCTATTAGCTTATATTCGTAATTTGATAAAATATTTTTTTATCTAATAAATATAAAATAATAGACTCTATAGATATTAATTTGATAACAATTGCCTTTTATACTATCTTAGTATCTACAAATATAATGAACTGGTTTTTGAAACCAGAAATTATATTTTTTGTAAGGAATCTTTTGTTGTATATTTCAGAATTAAGAATACCCTTCCTGCATATTTTCACATTACAATAGTTTTTTCTAACATTAACTTGTCACTGATCATTAATTTTAATAGTTTCATACATGAATTTCTTTTGTTATCTGTATTCTTTAATTTGGCTTTGCTCACTATTGTTATGTATTAAAAACCAATGTATTTTTTAATACCATATTCCTTCAATTCTAAGATTCACAAAATAGTATTACTAAACAGACAAAAGATTAATAACCAAAATATGTTGGCCAGTATTAATATCCATATTTGGGGCGTTACTAAACCATATTTAATTTAAAAGCAGTTTAATAATCACTAAATTTAATCATTATCTATACTATTACATTCATTTTCTATTAGCTATTCAATTTTATTACATTTACACATTTATTTTTAGATAAAAAATGAAAACAAAAACTCATCTTAGTGTGAAGGAAATATGATCATTTTTAATATCTTTATTTTGCGTTACTTAATTAAATTTTTCAAATTCTGTCGTACAGCAACATCGAGTAAAAACTATTTTTAACTTTTTTTATTGTAATTTCTATGATGATAAAATCTAATGTAAATTAATTTTCAAATTAAGAATTAATTGTTTACGAAGAAGAAAACAAGATATTAAAGAAATGAAGGCGATTAAACTGTTATATTTAGTAGTAAAGTATTGTACCATATACCGTATTAGCTCGAATATAACACTATACTTTTTGACTAATTATTTCCCGTTAAAAAATTGACTCACGCTAAATTCGAGGTCTAGGTAAGCTTATCTGATTGAATTTTATTTTCTTTGAATTTCTTTATGAAAAATGAATGGATCACGTTAAATTCGGATTATTTTTTTTCTAAATATCTTTATAAAAAATTTTGGTGTCGTGTTATATTCATGCTAATATGGTAGTTGGTATCGACGATTCAATGAAACTTTAAACATTCTTAATAATTTGCTAAGTAATGATAATTGATTTAAAACAATTTTATAATACTTTCATAATTTCATTTACACAAAGGTAAGACACTCAGCTCTAATACAACTAAACAACTTGATGTTACAGTGCTTAGCATCGACCATCGACAATGGATGCTGCGCAGTAATACATAACAGTAGTACAATTATTCTTTTTAAAGTTATCATTGTTTGAGATTTATCAGCTTGTTAATTTCTTTAAAATAGGCAGTAGAATTGTATAATTTATTATTATTAAAATCAGTTGAGGTCTTACATATAACTCATATAAACTATAAATTTTAATTTAATTACCCCAAAATAGTAGTACAATGCAGATATACATCACACACACACACACACACACACATATATATAATTTGAACTACAACTCGATGCAAACAATGTTTTAGAGTGTTTTCTAGTGCTCTAATATGATACAGAATATGTAAAAAAAAGAACTACTCATCAGAAATAAAATATTGAATATGTATGAACTATATGAGAAGTGGAACAAAAAGCATGGGAGGTAAATGCACATGTAGATAGAAACGTAGCTAATATTTTATATGCAATTTACATAATACAGAATGAAAATTTTAAAATATAACTACATACATTCCCGCTAACAAACACAGCATTTAATAATGCTTCAATACCTCCGTAATTCCTTTTTAAATTTTTCATAATGATAATCGTCCGTTGCCTTTTCCGTCCTTTTACATTTCGACTTTTCGTCCGCTTTACCTTCAAATTTTTGTCTTTTTCTAAGTCCATCTGTGTGATCAACATTAACTGCAATTTGAATTCATTATATTAAATGACGCATTATCTACTCTAATTAAAATATCAAACTTACATCTACTATGATGTGCAAAATTTACTGCCATGTTTGTAGGTACAAATTGAGAAGGAGCATCCTTTTTACTATTTTGTTCGTATAATAATTTCAACTTTGCTTCTTCTGTTGCTTCGATGTTTTTAATTTTTGCTTCGATACCAAGATCAACTTCAGGAATGCCGCTCAACATCTGATTTGATAACATTTCTTCATTTTTTCTTGTCGATGATTCCCGCAAATGATTAGGAACGGCTTGCAAAGCTGCCTCTTCAGGACTAAGATATTTACTTTTTTTTGGCTCGTCTCCTTCGTCGGCTATTTCTTCTGCTTTGTTTCCCTTACGTTTTGCTAACTGTTCTTCTATATATTTCATCATTTCTTCATCTTCGTCTCTTTTATTAGTTTCCACTGAAAATTGGGTACCGATACCTGTATCGTATGCATCATCTACTTGTTTTAATTTTCCAGTACGTAATGCTTGCATATTTACCATGCCACCAATTTTAACTTTGAATGGATCTTTCTGGATTACAAAGCAATACATAATATGAAGAGAAGGAGTTTATTAACAGTGTAACCTACCGATGTAGTTTCATCTTCAACTGCATCTTTTTTTCCCAAAGCTAAACCAACGACACTCACTCCATTTGGTCTTTTACGAAGATTTTGTAACTCCTTGGTTTCTTCAAGTTTTATACTACAATAGAATATGGAAGTTTTGTCGTAATTCAAATTATAAACATACCTTAAGTCATCTTCGTTATCAGATTCCGAACTATTTTCCGATATTTTTCTTTTTCTTAACGGTTTACGTTTGTATGTTTTAAAAATTGAGGGTTGTATTTCTGTTTGTTCAATTGCTGTTTCTGTATTATCAATTTTTATAATATTATTTTTTAACATTATGATATATAATTTAAGGTTATAACTACCAAGAAAAAACCCTATTGGTATAACGTTGGCGAAACTGATTTAGTTTGACGTTAGTGACCTTGGGTGCAGTAGCAGCTGTATTGTGCTCTTCTTTTGTTATTTAATTTTATAATCAGTACAGTATTGTTGGTTCCTATTTTTAATTAGTGTAAACAATTAAGGTGAGACGTGACTCTTTTTAGAATATCAATTTTGATTTAGAAACATCTTTACCGTTTCTATTATAATGTCGATTTGACTATTTAATACTTATTGCTCTATTCAATAAAGGTGATATTAAACTGTTGTGGTTGATAAACATTTTTGGAAGGATGACACACTCAGCTCGAGGTTTAGCGACCGTTTGTAGTTAGTAATACCCAGTCTACAAACTTATAGAAATTAAAATCAATTAGTTAACCAGTAGTTTTAATACAACTTTTTGTTAAATATTTGTTGTATTCTTAAATAACATTGTTAATCTTGGTGTAGTATAAGTTGTTCTACAGCAAGTTGATTTTTCTCGAATTAAAACATTCTGTGTTTTAATATTGTTGTTTTAGATGGCCGCTGTTGGTGAACTGTGGGTTTCTTGGTTTAGTTGTTGCATTCCACAACCACAGAAAAGACATCGACATAGAATCGATCGGTAATAATGTATTAATGTTGCTTGTAATTTTGTAAATGGTGTTTATGTAGGTCCATGATTGGACATCCGATGAATTTTCAACATACGGCACATATAGGCAGTAGGGATGTAGAAATGCCAAACGATCAACTAACTGCACTTCATATACAGATGAGGAGCAAAGGTGGCTACGAAAGTTCTTACAAAGTAAGTCCTACTATTAGATAGTAGATCACATATTAACGTAGTTATTATAGGAGACTGAATGGTGCTGATAATTCTATGTTTTATTAACCGTATGTAATAAACAGATAATAGTGAGTCATCTTTGAGTGTAGAGAAAAGTGCTAATTGACTTATCAATTATTGCATGTATAAAGAGATTTAGTTAAGTTAAACTTTAATTTTTATAGTTGATATTTATTTGAAATTAACGATATAAAAGAACTCGTCTTTTGCTATGTTTTAGCGATTTTTATATCTAAAACGTATTCACATATTATTGTAGTTGTATTTATTCTATCGAAAAGCCAAATATTATTTATACAGTATAAAAATATGGCATTTTATGTATTGTAAGGTAATGCAATTGAAGTATTTATAGGAAGATAGAGAAACGTGATGTTAATACAAATAAAGTACAAAATATGTGCCTGTCACTGGGTTTCATTACTCAAGCCCTCCAGTAAAGATAACATCAATCGTTTAATTACTTAATCTAGATACAAACCTAAATTGATTCATGAATTATATCAAACTTTAAGCCAGGTTCACGTTACATATTTGTTATTTTTCTACTCGGATTTAATTGATCGTGTAGTAATCACAATCAATCTAAAATTTTGAATCAAATTGATTAAAAAAGGCCGCGATGTAAAAATTAACTGTTTATTTTTGTGACTAATGGGGCATTTCATAGACAATTTATATAGTCGTAAAATGTACAACTCCATAGAAATGATTATTTCTAACAATAAGTAGCTAATTAAACAGGGTTTAATTTATTCCATAACACAAAAATTCAGTGTTTAAACTATGAATTTAAGACACTTATGGCTGTGTGCCTAGTAAGCTTGAACATTGCCCTACACCTCGAAGCGGGCCCTATTAAGGCTCCCAGCTAAGTGTTTTGTTTCTTTGATACCACAATTGTTCTAGAAATTTGACACTCCTACTACGCCTTACAAACGTAACATGTGGGATCCATAATGAACCCAATTAGATTATTAATATAAAGTAAAGGTTTACATTTGTCAAATAGCTTCGAGGTTCTAGGTTCATACTTAAGAGTGAAATAGCCAATTTGTGGAAACACAATCGCACTATCTCAATCATATTACATATAATTATGTATCCTTTTTTGAAATGGTAATCAATAATTGTTCTGCTGCCTAAATAGGTACCTATCTTGCATGTACTGAATCGACAGATATAAACATTTGAACCAAGTGTTTCAAGTATTTGTCGATGTTTGTCTTTTTATGAAACTTTGGAGGGTTTTGTTAGTTCAAGAATTTCTATGCTTGCATGTCCATAATATGTAGTACATGTTTGTATTTCTTTTAGTCCCACACAGTTGTCTGTCTTCCTCGTAAATATTTCATTAACAATAAAATTATAAGTATGTTGTACTATAGTGATCGTGTACCTTTACTAAACAGTGCATATAGTTTTAATTTAGTTATTTAACTTTGGTTGTGCCTTTGACTTTTTCTTTTTAAGTGAATTAGTGCCAAATTGATATAAGTTATTGCAAATTTAATATCACGTCAGATCTTATTTATTATTTCTATAATAGTTTATTTTATATTGATTATTTATTGATTATAATTAGGAAGTTGCATAATTGTGATGATATTGGGATATTAAAGCATAATAATGGTTTATCCGAGTAGGCGTAATTATATAAAAAGAATTAAAAATTGCGTTTTGGTTGTATAATTTTTCGGGGTGTTTATTTTGTCGTTTACTGACCAATCAAAAATACATTTACGGTTGCATAATTTTATTTCAAATTCTCATTATTTTCCATACAGTTTGTTTGATTGATTAGTTTCAATTAATAGAACCGTAAAATACTGTTAAAAAAGTACAAACTCGATAAAATTAAAACTATTCAATTTCCTAATTGTATCTGCTTTTATACAATTGTTGAAATCAACTAAGACAGTTGAATTATCGTGAAGGCTTTAATTGACTATAAAATAAATATAGAGATAAAAGTTATTTTTACTACAAAATATGAGCAATATTTACTGGGGTTTTTCAATAAAGCAATAAAGTTTTACTAGACTAAACTAACAATAAGACAATTGCCATTCTAAATTATGTGCTCCTTATCTTGCCTTAACTGTAACTTCTTGAAGACTTATGATAAAACTATTTTTGCACAAATTCATACTGCTCAGCACATGTACTTATGCTAAAAATTTCAACCCTCTTTTCTTGAAGAGGTATTGTACTTAATAGAATAGTAAGTATATATATATATATACACAGTGGAACCTCGATTATCCGTCACCCATTTAACCTTCAACTTCTAATAACAGAGAAAAAGTAAATTAAAAGGTGAGACCGAAAATATGACATTACAATCGAAAAATATTGAATATTAGACTGCTTTTGTTTCTATTTCGTTTTATTCAATAATTAAAACCTGTACCTATGTTAAATTACTACATTATAATATGCTTAGGCCTATTGTTTGATAGTCGTAGGAAATGGGGGGATATGTATTTCTATTATCCGTCTATTTACTTGTTCATCACAGTGATGGTCCCGACACTGACGTATAATCGAGATTCTACTATATTTATATATATATAATATATGTATATTACAATTTAAAAATATTGTTCATTTATTGTAAGTATGTAATATGTTAAGTAATAAATGTTATAACTGCTTGATATGAATTTTAGTCCTGCTAGTATAATAACAACTATGTACCTACTAATCTTGTAGTGTTTACATAAATATTTAGATATATCAAGAATTACTTCATTTCTTTTTATTAAACTTCAGTTTCTCGGTAAATTACCTATGTCTACAAAATATCTGCAATCTTTTTAGAACAAGTAAGGGTTTGTAAGACTCCTTCATTAATTTCATATACTTTTTTAAAGCCTATAATCTTACAAGTTATTCCCTTTATTGTTTGCATGACAGAAAATACTGTAAAATTATAAATCCATTAGATAGTAGTTAAAACTGTGATGTCGTCATGTCATTTTCTCTAACTTGATTGGTACATTGATGGTCAGTCGAAGAAAATGAGTAGCTTAATATTTAACTAATGTGTTCTAATTTATTTAATCTATACATCTAAATATTCATACAAGTTGTTTTTTTTTTGTTTTTTTTTAGTACAGTATCATAAGTCTATACTTTGCTTTCTTATAGAAAACTAAATTAAAAATTGCAAAATTAGTACGCATCTGTAAGACCATTAAGACAGTTCTTCCAATTGTTGCAGTTTCTAGCATTTTGTGCACTTGTAACGTTATACTACTTTCGATTCACCGTATACATATATGAATAAAATTGCGAGTTAGGGAATTTTACCGTTACGATTATCTAACTAAATATTTTAAAAGGATTTATTTGTAAACTAAAAATATGGCGCAGTGCAACGTTAGTAGGGCTTCTCAGTCTTCTCAAAGTGAATTATTTAATTACTACTTAACTATGAATATAAACAATATTTGTCGGATATGTTTAGAGAAAGGTCCAAAGCTTATGCCGATTTTTGATCCTATAAAACCACCACATTTTTCAATTTTAATTATGGCTTGTGCCTCTGTTCAGGTAACCTTTTTTAAATTGCAAATTATATAAACTAATAACTTTGTTGTAATGTAGGTTCTTGAAGGTGACGGTTTGCCTCCGTATATTTGCCAAAAATGTATTTCCAAGTTAAATGTAGCTTTTCAGTTTAAATCCCAGTGTGAGGGTTCGGATGCAAAATTACGACAATGTTTCGAAAACCTACATCATTTGCCAACAGCTCCAGATTTATCGGGATTTATAGAATTAAAAAAAGATTCATCGGATGGCATTAGTTTTCAAAGTGAACCTCAAATCGATAATCGCCACTTACACAATAATTCTCAAGTAGAAGTAAGTTCTAGACTTATGGAGGAATCAAATGTACAAGAAGTTGATAATGCATCTAACATTCAGGAACCTCAATTACAGAATTTAGAAAATGTGCAGTTGGTGGCTACTACAACTTTAATAGAGATAGACAAAAATGAGTTAAGTGAACTAAAACTCGAATTTAGTGATTTAAAACCGGGGGATGTGGAATTAAAAGTTGAAGATTTGTCGCTTGTTAGTTTAGAACAGTCGACCACAACTAAATCGAAGAAAGCTACAAAACCTCATCAGTGTGATACGTGCGGTAAAGTTTTTAGAACAAAACCGGGACTTGTTCATCATATTCGTATTCATACCGGAGAAAGGCCGTACGTATGTCATTTATGCGACAAGCGTTTTATAAATGGAGGACACCTGCATACTCATATGCGGACACATACAGGTGAAAAAAATCATATTTGTGCTGCTTGTAATAAAGCGTTTGCAACAGCGCAACAATTAACTAAACATACTATAGCTATACATACATCGGAAAGGCCGTACGGATGTACGTATTGTCCAAAACGTTTTGCAAGTTCTAGTAATCTCAATACTCATGTTAGAATTCATACAGGTGAAAAAAATTATCACTGTCATCAGTGCACAAAAGCTTTTTCTACTAAAGGACAATTATATCAACATATGTTAGTACATACTGGTGAAAAACCATTTCTATGTGAATATTGTAATAAGAGATTTTCACAAAAAGCTCACCTTATTAGGCATTTGAAAATGCATAAAAATTAAACAAGTACTGATATTATAAGTGTTAATAATAACTTTTTATTGTATATAGATACATATGGTGATTTTTTCTATAAAAATAATTTTAATTGATATTAATATTATAAATAATCTACATATCGATGGCGTTTTACCAAAAAGGCGTAACCCACACTTTTTGTGAAAATGAGTTATTCTGACTATCTTATACATCTAAAGCAAAGGCATCATCTTTTCAAATCTAGTAACAATATTCCGATTTTTTCCACTGGAAAAATCGATTTGTATTTTCATGAAACGTATGTTCTTAGAGCTATGCGACGACACAAAATGTGCTCTCTTGTAAAATTTACTTTTTGTGGGTTACGCTCTTCTGGAAAAACTGCGTCGATATTATATGGCTATACTTATGTTCGTATTCATCAATATTTTAATACATTAATCGAATTTTTAGTTTTAGGCTACTACGAGTATACATTTTAAATGTTTAATCAAAGGAGTAAGTACATTAACGGTGATTATCCATTATTCAAGAATTTTGGTCTTAATCATAGTAGTACTGTATGAATTTCTTCGTCCTTTAGGAATTTAATTGACAGGATTGGCTTTTTAAATTAATTTTCATGATTTTACAAACCGTTTTAGAATGATACCGGGATCATGTTGCTACATAGTTATGAAAGTTAATAAGATTTATTTCGATTTATAAATTTAAATTTATTGGAATAATTTTTAAAGTATTTAAAATGTAATTAAAATTATATGCGGTACAAATTATTTGAAAGTTACGAAAATCGCTCCAAATATAGCTTACAATTAGTATGATTTTTTTTAACTATTGAATTTTGATGAATGCGACCATTATATTTAAAATTATCGAGAAATTTGTGATAATATGGAAAACTATAGATTTAATTCATAAGTTTTCCATGTGTAAATATATGTTTTCCTTTAATTTATACCTTTAAACTTATTAGAAAACACTATACTTTTTTATTGTAAACTGTTTAACAGTAGGTATATATTTACAAAGTTTTTTAAAGCCGACGTCGATGCGATTTTTCAAGTAGAAAAAATCTGAATGTATATCCTCTTCTCGAATAAGGAAATAAAATTATAGGCTCCATGTTAAGAACCTGTTGAGACAGTTTAGCATCTTGAGACACCAGAGAACATTTTTTAAAGTTTCAGATGACGACATCAAATATTAAAATAGGACAATTGAATCAATTATTAAAAATAAAATTCAGTTGATTCTTTCTATTTATTTCTAAAGAAGTACACTATATTTTTGAAATTAATTAACTCTTAAATGACCTAATGGTAGATATTTTATTTACCACCATCAAATTCGGAATAATTGATGAATGGTTAATTTTCTAAATGTAAACAATCGAATATTGTTTTAACAATTTTAAGTATGATAAACTCTGTTATAAAGTTTTCACAACACTTTTGTTTGTAATATCCAACTAAACCCTAAACTCAGGCTCTCTCTTGTATGGAAATGTTCTCTTACAAAATTGGGATAAATTTGTTACAGAACTTGCAAGACGAATTAATTTTTGCAAAAGAAATTCTATAATTTTATATTTAAATAAGTGTCAGGTCTGTGATTTCTGTGATTTTACATACACCAATAACTAAAAATATTTTGAACCTGTTTCAGTTAAAAAGCTTTCCTTATATAGTACATACTTAATATCTCGCTTAACGATAGGGATGTGTTTCTTAAAATCGTTGTGGTAACAGAATTATTAGCAACTGTAAAAATAATATGTAAATTAGAGTAATAGGTTTTTAAAATTTAAATATTGACTGTTTTTTCAACTGTAAAAGTGCAATTTAAAAGTAACATACAGAAATTTACAGAGATTTTAATTTGTTTGATAAAACCAATCAAGCGTCGTAGTTACTTTGCTTTTTTTCTTCTTTTCATGTAACAGGTTAAACATTTAATCAATTTCTTGTTATGACATAACTTTGCTCAAAAGCAATTCTATAACAGTTTACAGTAAACGTCTTAACAAATGAAATAAGTATGTACTTCGCTGTGGTAATAGGATAAAATGTTTGCCTTTGGTAGTTGCTAAAAGTACCAACTAAAAAATTCTGATTTTTTTAACTAAATTTTAGCGAAATATCGTTTTCAAAGGTAACATAAATGAAGTATTACTGTAATAGCTTAATATTTTTAAAAAAACAAATTATAATTCGATGTAGGTATGAATTGTATTTTATATATGGCAAGTTTTCTTATTAAAAGTGATGCCGATGAAGCTCTTATCGTTGACCAGTTTCAAAAATGTTAAATTCTATATTCTTATAACTATATTTTGTTTATTTATATGTAGTTGTTCTTAAAATATTGATTCGTGTCTTTTAAGTGACTTTCATATCGTTAAAACGTATTTTGTTAATTAATATTTATATATAAAATACCTACATATAAATATCCCATAGTAGAATTCGCAATCTAAATTTATTTGTACATATTGTTTTAGGTAACAAGGTTTGGAAGAGGAAATATATAATGTTATAAAAAATGTCTACAGTACTATCGATTTCATTATCTATTGTTTAATTTGTTTTTCAATTTAATTTATAATAAGAATAATAAAACATTTTGTTTATTTATTACTGCCTTGAAAGGGCTCACAGATAATGGTACGATCCATCATTACGATTCGTTATTCGGTATTACAATTCAAAAAGTATCTATTTCTTTAATAAAATGCTTATCAAATCGATTGTCTCGATTTATTTTATGATAGATCGTGACATGTGTAGCCCCTTGAATCTAAAAGTAACTTTTATGTTGAACCCTATTAAAATGAATCAAAGATAACTGATAACATTTCATGGGGATCAAAATTTTCCCAAAAATCATAAACATCAATACCGCGTTTTTTCGACATTCGCGAAATTTTGATTCAATCTGATTCGTTTAAATCAGGTCCAGAACTACTTGAAAACTCGTTTTTCAAATATACTAAGACGAAAAACGACAATCTGCATACATTTAAATAGATTAAAATTTTTTTGTAAAATCTCGAAAAAAAGACGTTATAAGTCCATGGTTTTGGCAAAATTTTGACACAACCTTAAGTTATAAAACATGCCGGAAACTACTTAAAAAGTCGTTTTTCAAATATAACAATGCAAAAAATGACAAACTACACGTTTGTAAATCGATTACAATTTTTTATAAAATCTCAAACAAAAGACGTACGTGAATTTGGCATAATTGTGATCCGACCTAAATCCTTCAGTTTATGTGTTTTACTATTCGACATTTGATAAAACGTCATACAATCAATTTTTGTAATTTATTTAAGTGTGCGCTTAGCAGTCGGCAACCCAAACTACAGAGTATGGGTGGTTGCCGACGTATAGGCGAATGAATGTCGGATGTCTGCATTATATTGAAATCCATCTATTTTTTATCGCTAATTTACGGCAAATTATCTGGAAACTGTTATCTAAATCGTTAAAGCGATAAAATGTAAGTGCGTTTCCGTTGATTCAAAATTTTAGCCAAATCTCGTAAAATTTGAGACGTAACGTTCAGAACAAGTCGAAAACGATTAGAAAATTCGCATATTAGGTATTAGGAAGCGATAAATAAGGAACCGCCGGCGTTTAAATAGTTTATAATTTTTTATAATCTCGATAAAATGTCGCTATCTAAAACGCATAGAGCAGGTCAGGAATTAGTTGAAAAGTAGTTTTTCGAGATTAACAATGCAAGAAATGACAATTTAAGCGCGTTTCCGGCGATTAAAAATTTTTGCCAAATCTCGAAAAAATCCCTTATGGACTATAGTCCAGCGATTTTTTTCCGGCAAATTTTTGACCGCAAGCTATTGGGCCGTAACGTTTAGAACAAGTCGAAAACGATTAGAAAACTCGCATTTTAGGTATTACGAAGCGATAAATAAGGAAGCAGTCGGCGACCCAAAGTAATGGTATGGGTGGTTGCTGACGTATAGGCGAATGAATGTCAAATGTGTTCTTTATATTAAAATCCAGGTACTTTTTACCGCTAATTTGCGGCAAATCATCTGGCAACTGTTATCTAAATCATTAAAGCGGTAAAACCCCTCATTAATATTCAAGGCTCTTTCGAACAAATTTGACCCGACATGAAACATTTACTTTGAACCTTAATTACTAGAAACTTCAATTTGCAGTTAAAACAAAGTAATAAGTAAAATACATGCCTTTATGCCGTATGGCCGTTCATGTTTTTTTTTGCAAAATTTTGACACAACCTTAAGTTTTTAAAGCATGCCAAAGCTACTTAAAAAGTTGGTTTGGAAATATAACAATGCAAGAAATGACAAACTACACGCTTGTAAATCGATTGAAAATTTTTGTAAATTCTCGAAAAAAAGACGTGTTATAGATCATGTTTTTGGCAAATTTTTGAAACAACCTTTAGATTTTATAACATGCCGGAAACTACTTATAAGTCGTTTTTCAAATATAACAAATGCAAGAAATGATATCCTACACGTTTTTAAATCGATTTAGAATTTTTGAGGAATCTCGAAAAAAAGACGTGTTATAAGTCTGTGATTTTGGCAAAATTTTGATCCAATCTGATTCGGTTAGAGGAGGTCCGGAATTACTCGAAAACACGTTTTTCAAGTATGATAAGACGAGAAATGACATACTGCACGCATTTAAATTAATTTAAAATTTTCAAGAAATCTCGAAAAATACGTAAAATTTTACAAAAACCATGAACGGACATACGGCTTTTTACGAGTTTTCGTAAAATTTAAATGTTAACAAAAATGCATCATCCGTCGTGCTTTGTTTTAGGTGGAAATTAACTTTTTTTGTAGGTGGTTTTGCACCTAAACTTAGGGTAAAAATCCTGCCGAACAGCATGATCTATAATAATGCGTTTCTTTTCAAGATTTTACCAATTATAGAATAATATTGATAAGATTCATACCTAGTTGTCATTTCTTGGTATCCTACAAAATTTCTTGATTGATAATATGATTCACGCATGATAGTTTAAAAATTCTTTTATAACACCAGATTGCAGGTGATTCAAATCTATTATTTTCTGGAGTTCACAATTTTAACAAAAGGGGATGTTCAAAAAGGATGTCAATATCCGTGGCGTCTCGATTCGCGATCTAAAGAGGGTACCGTCTTTTTGAACGACCCCTTTTAATAAATTAAATAAAAGTTCAATACTTACTCAATTAATATTTAATTATAAATATCGAATCTCAATCAGTTGAACATTTATTAAGAACTTTAAATAAAATATAATAAGTATTTGCCCTGGAATTGTAATTGAATCGTGGGCACGTCTTAGTTTGGCATAATAACGAAATTCTTCTAAAGATAAAGTTTTATATAAAATCGTACTAAATAAACTTAGACTTTAACATAACGCTTATAGTCCGAATGCATAAAATTAAAGGAAATAGAGCCCTAAATACTTAGCAGAATCCCCGATTAAATGGCGCTATAATGTTTAGCAAATAGACAACCATAATTCTGTAAATATATATCTCTAAAGCAAACTGTGTTGATCCAAATAATATTCACTTTTCGAGGAAAAGAAAAAGCATTTTAAAACTCTAAAAGTTATCGATTTATATATAGATCTTACAATTACCTAGTATAGTTAATACAATGAGTTTTCTTTTATTAACTATGAGTTTTAGAGATTACAGAGAAATTAAACTACTTTTGCTAAACATTAAGAACTTCACTGGCTAACTCATTTTACCAGAATTTTGACTCGACATAGTTTGCTTTGGAGGTATTTACACCTACAGATAGGTGTGTAGGCGGTAGCCAGATACTCACTTATTAAATTATTTTTTGAATATTTATTTACAAAATTCAATGCGAAAAATCGAAAAACGACAAAATTTACTGAAATCTAAACTAAATATTTATCTTCTAACCATTACCAGTAATTGGGCATCCGTTGTCCATAAACAAATGCTTTTAGTTGACATTTTTGTGCAATTTTTAGGTACCTATGTATTCGTGCAAAATTGTTTAATGATATTACCACACTTAAAATACAAAGTAATTAAGAAATTTGCTTAATCTTTCGTATGCATTCGGACTAATTTGTGAACGACGACGATATGCGCTAACGAGATACTTTTTGCTAGTTTTTCTTTACGAGAAACTATTCTTAATAATGTTAAATTATATTTTTATATTTAAAAAAAATTAAATGTTTCTTTTGTTAAACTGTTAACGGACGTTGTTCTTTTTTTTTAATCGTAAATAAACATATACATAGGTATTTACATGACTGTTTCTGTAGAAAATTACGTTTTTAAACAGTTGCTATTAAAAGACTAGCAAAAAATGATGGTATTTGTTTTGTATTTTTAGCTAAAATCGATAATCAAGATACGCATTAGTATAATTAATATATTACATAACATTGTTTAAAAGTTTGTTTAAAACTTAATTTTTAAATTAAAGGCAGTAACTCTACAGTTCCTTTTGAATTTTTAGTGCGTCTTCGATTAGGCATTAGTGTTTTATTTGTTTTAGTTACGTAACTTCGTCTATATAAACGTGAGTTTCTTTCACCGTTAGTGTCATATTGTGAATTTGTCTTGTTAAACGCGTCATCCTTATCGGGCGAAACTAAATCAACAATTTTCAATTTAGCAGCATCCTCGTAATTATCTAGTTGAGTTAATTTTTCCGACTTTTCGGTGCCATTAATGCTTGACGGTATAGGAATCTTAACGTATAAAATCTCATCTGTTTTACTTGAAGTATTAGCAACTCTATAGGGCTCATTTTTGGCGTCGTTAGATTTAATTACGTCAATTAAATTTGTTATCGCAGCGTATTTTGAATCGACATTTCTCCCTTTTGGAGACTTTACGTAATCAAATCTCGGACTAGCTTCTAATGAAGTATCTTTTGGGGGATTTTCTTTATGTAAATATGATATCGGCCAATATCTAGGTTGACCGAATCCTCCAGGTACGGGTGGATCTAAAAAGTTATCGCCGTGTTGTAAATTATAATCATTGTGCGATATAGGTTTCGATGGTCTTTCTGGAGCAAGACTTGGTCTATTAAGTGTGGGTTGGTTGAATGGTACGTGATTTAAATTCGAATCGGGTAAATATGATGCTGTACTATGACTATGGTGGTGTTGAAAATCGAATCTGTCGTTAGCATTGCTGTTGTAAGGATAATAGTGATCGTTGCATTTTCTCCATTGTGTTTTAGCCGGTCCCACATAGCACCTGTATTATATTTAAATAAATACTACTAATTCGTTATTTTTTTCACTTTTGTTTACCATTCGTAAGGAAATCCTTCGGAGTATCCGCATTGATGATCTGGTCTGCAACAATAATCCCAAGAGTGCTCTTCTTTTCCTTCAATTTCACAGTACCAGAATCCAGCAACTGTATTTTGTTGGCACAGACTTCCTCTCTTACATGGTATACCGCCGACACTGTATACTTTCCACGTTTCCAAAGCGTATCCTGGATCTGAAACGTACGTTTTTATATGCTAATCTTGATTTATTTCGTTTACATACTGAACCAAGGAGTCGTAATAACCCCATGTATGCCGTGATCAGTTTTATCGTTAGTACTCCAATGACTGTCGCTTCCTCCGCCTCCTTCGATGATACCGTTCAAACTACCCTCGCCAATAACAATTACAGCGACGCACTGCGGATTGTGAATATCCCAAGCAAATAACCAAGAATCTGGATCTGAAACGTAGTCGACGTTGGATAGGAGATCTCTTTGAACGATATCGGATAGCGCGCAATTTGGACTTCCTTTAGCGGCGCGCGTTCTACAACACACAACCAAATAGCGCATAAATAACTTAAAAACAAATTTTTTAGTTACTGGTAACTAAGAGACATGCACTGGAAAAGAGATTTCCCCCTTGCTCGGCTACATTCCGCTTTACAATCGGCTTCGGTTTCTACCCATAACGTTTTTTTAGATGCTTGAGGTAATAATTTAGCCGGGGAACCATATCCAATGTAGCATACTAAGAGAGTATCGGGTTTAGTATCGTTTGTTTGATGTACGATTTATTAAAGTAGAAAACTTACGCTGATCAATTTTTTCGTCAAAGTTTTGCATGGGTTTATGTCCGATCTCGAAATGGTTTGGTTCGCATCCGTGACCGTAACTTCCTCTTTCGTAAAGTTCATAGCCGTTTTCTGGTATTAAGTGGATGCGCGGATCAAGATCCATGAATGGCCAGTCCGTTAGTTGACAGTTATCGATGGAGCCGCCGATAATAGGGGAACCATATCTGTTATACGGTTTACGTAACTTCATTATGCGTGTTATCGTTATTTTTAAATACCGACTTACAGTTAAATCAAGCGCAATAATAACAATTTTAAGTTAGTTTTAAAAATGTTGCAGATAATATTGTACATTTACCTTTTTCTTGCTACTTACTAGAAATAATACCGTCTCTTATACTTATGAATTTTTATACACCTAATTTCCAACCAAATTTTCTACCAAAATTCAACTTTAATTTCGCCCAAACGGTTCTTTCGTTACGATCCCCAAATACGAACGTTTCGAAACAATATCAATATCAAAAAATATATCAATATATATGTAGTTTAATCTCATTTTACCTAAAGCTGAATGCCCTACATGTAAACGAATACGATTTTAAACACTCCAATTGGCATTCGAGGATCGATTTAACATTTAAAGAGTCTCTTACTATTCTTTGATCTAATCTTTGACCACTTCGAACTCGCCAAAAGCAATCTACAAATAAGAAAATTATTTATTATAAATATCGAAAGATTACAACACATTTATTTAACGGATTTACCACTGCTGTCTCGTCCAAAATAGGTTGGTTCGTTACATCCATCTCTGTTATTAAGTGTATAAATGTCACAATCACGATCGGGTTCCAAATCAGTATAATGATCCAATTCTTTGTAATTTCTATCACTTAAATAGCAGTTTTCTGAAGGTACATTTGCGATAATGGTATATCTACACGTGAATTGAAACAAATTATAACGATATTACGAAATTTTATTACCTCGTTATACGTTAATATTTTATTACCTAAACGCATAAGAAGCACATCGAAAATTCGTTTCTTTATAGCATAATAGCTCGCATTCATAAATATTTGGCACAGAAATCAACTTCTTCACGATGCCCTTGTGCAATCTAAATCCAGTAATCATTCTTAAAGAGCATTCTAAAAAATATTATTCGTTTGTCAAGACGCAAATCATATTAATTGACCACCGTATTACCATCTTTAATAACGTTATGATAATCGTAATGCTCCTGACCGTGATGGTGATGACCATGACCATCGTGACGTTGAACATCAAAATGACTATGACCATACTCGTAAGGTGGCAGATAATTTCCAACTAGTTGTGGTCTGTCTTGATAAGGAGGTAGTAAACCTGCATTGTCATCGTTTTGTTTGTTGTCGAATTTATTGAAACCCCAGTAATGATAACTATCTCTGTTATCAAAATTTGTTCTTTTCTGTTCCGAATAGCCATAATTACCTCCGTATTGTCCCCAATTTTTTGAACCACCATACTCAGAAGGAACAAAATAGTATTTTTTATCGTTATAATTATAATCATACTTATGATTGTTATTATTTCTATAAATTTGGTCGTAGTAATCATAATTATAATACGAATCTGGTGCTCCAAAATTTCCATATGATCCCCCATAACTGCCCCATCCATCATAATTTTTGGCAACGCCCCAATATTCCTTGTCTTTCATTCTGTCTTTAAAATATTTATCCCAACGTTCGCGTGAGTCATAAAACGGTTGTTCGTGTTTCCAATAGCCATCGGGCAAATAAGGTTCGTAAGATTTATAATTGTACGAAGATGGAAGATATGGAGGTCTATAATCGTAATCATCTTTTGATACGGGTACATCGTAAGGTTTTTTGTAGTGATACCCGCGGTGTAAGTGTTCGTCATAATTGTCTTTGGACGAATGATGATTGTAATGATAATGTTGAGAATCGTGATAATAGTTGTAGTCTATTAAATGAATTCGAAATGATAATTTGTGACATTAATTAAAAAATTAGAAGCACTCACTCTTACCTCCTCGACGGTCGTTGTAATATATTTGATCGTTTTCTCCTGGCCGCGGTTGCCTGTTGTCATGACCGTAAACGTCGGTTCGATAGTCATTACCGTAATAATTTTCTCGGCCACGTTGATCGTAGTAATCGTATTTAGTGTTAAAATCGTAACGACCATACGATCCGTAAAACCTATCTCCCTTACAATTTGGTCCGTCGCTGTTTCGATCTTTTTCGTAATAATCGTATTCCGGATCGTCGTATACGTCGCCTCTTATGTCTAACCGAGAAAGTGGTATGTCTAAAAGCTCGCAATCTCCTTGCGTTCGTCCTGCAGGATCTAATCTAGAGTAATAGAAAAAAAAATCTACATGTACTTGTTACACAAGACATTAATCGTGCATCGTCATCATTAATCACATGCTATAAAAATTTCCAGTCTTCCACAACATTTTACAAAACGTAACCCTGCGCGCCGCGCCGCAGCGTCTACTTATTCCGTGATTTTCGACGCTATTTTAGGTGGAAATCGACGCTTCGCGTAGAAAATGGTTCGAAATTGGATCAAAATTTTAGGCACAAACCAAAAAATTCTCGAAATTTCGCCAAATTAACCTATCTTATTTAAAATATTGTTTGAAAAAAAAGTTATTGTTAGAGGAAAATCATTAAGATTGTTTGTAATTTCTTGATGACATAAGATATCTAAATTGTTTAAAAATCAAGGTTGAAACACGACCTCGTCAAGTAGCACTCGAATCACAAATTGCTGGATTAATTTAGATTAAAGCAGATTTCGATTTTAATTATACACTTACCTGTAGTTAAATCCTTCACAAACAAAACGTCTTTCATCTGAACATTCTCTTTGACAATCTTCGACGCGTTCGCATGCTACTGCTTTTCGAACAAACGCTCTTTGAACGCGCTTTCCAGCTAATACTCTCCTGAAGCAAACTGAAAATTAAAGAACAATAAGGTTCAGAATATGCATATTTGCCTTTATAGTACGTACTTGTATGTACATGCATGTTGTATAGGTCTAACACATATTTGAGATGTGATTTTGAGAAAAATAAAGACGATCTACTTTCATGATTAACGATTTAACCTATCTTCGTTTTTGAGTACCGACTTAATTTTAATAGAAAAATGACCAATATTTATATTAAATAATATTTAGATTTCCATTGAAAATTTGTTGCTTTGTATTAAATAGTACCCGATAGTACCTATAAATCCATCACTGAATTCAATAATAATAATTCAATACCTACATAATAGTAAGTAAGATAGAACTTGACAATTAGTAACAAATACGTACAATAAAGTATCGTCAGATTACATAGCTTGAAGACACAGTTTCTCCAAAAATTCCAATTTATCGCTGAATGTTTCCACAATAAAAATAATATAAATAAATGGTGGCAATCGAAGTTGTTTTTAAAAATGAACTTGATCTACACATTGTACGTAACGTATAATTAAAACATTTTGTTTAAATAGTATCTGCTCTACAAAAAATGGCATGAATTACTACTAAATAGTAGAAAAAACGTATATTATTTACAGCAATTTCCACAATAATCATTGACCTTCCCCTATATATTAACGAAATATTCGTATTTTAACATGTTTAAAATCCACAAATAAACGTGCACTTCATATTATATTGTAAAATATTCAATTACGTTAGGATTACCCAAACTTGTATTATTTTGTTACCCTGAAAATAAATAATTTATTTAACCTCGGTTATTTTATGGTTGTTGAATTTGCTATTTCAAATATTGTACTTTATTGATGATCATAAACCGTTATAATTTTTCGCAATTGATCGCTTCTGAATTTCCGGTACTTTAATAATAAAAAACGGAAAAACAAATATTTATTATTGTTAGAGCCAGTTGTGCAATGCAGGTTTAACTAAAACCCGTAGTTTAAACCATACATTTTTCTTAGTTACTGTTGTTATTGTTTACTCAAACTGTAGTTTGAGTTTAAATTGACATTTACACTTGGCCCAAGGGACGAGTTTAAATTGTTCGTTTCCATAGTAACAACAATTACTACGACCAAAATTAAATTTGAAATTAAACTTAAAATTTAACTTATTTCGTTTTTCATTAAAAATTAATGTAATATGAAAATAATTAAAAAACTTAAAAAAATTAATGTACCTTTCGCATCTTCTACAATGATCACCGAACTGGCGGAACACGACGAAATTTGCAGAATAAGCAATACCGTCACTCCAAAGTAAAACTCTTCCATAATTTATTAATTATTAGGCACTATATGAACACAAAATCTCATCGTACGGATTAAAAAGAACATATTCGTTCAATATCGTTCTTAATAACAATAAAGTTTAATTACACTATGCATTTGTTCGGCGCAACACGCGTAATAAAATTTAATCGTGTTCCCAAGGAATGAATTAGCATACAAAACACTGACGAAGAACTTTTCGAAATAAGTTTATTGTATGTTGGGCAGTGGATGTTCTTCGATGTGGTACAAAATCGTTTTAAATTTTATTTTCTGTTTATCAATTTAGATTGTTCGATGACTAATTAATTTGACCTTATTATACTAAGAAACGAGGTTTTTCACTAAAACATATTCTAACACTAACTGGGAAATAACTACTAGTTTTCACACATTATATGCATTCCTGCCAAGGATACTTTTTGCTATCATCGATGACGTTTTTACTATTGTCCCCACTTTTGGTGGGGCACTACCTCTACAACGAAAATGCATAGTTTGTTTGTGTGTGTGTATGTAACCTATCTGTAATTGTCCGGTATCTTTTATGGATCAAAAAATTTCAATACGTATTGATGACGATTGTGGGAATTGGGACTTTGAATATCGTGCCTTCAAACTTCCGGAATAAACAATTAAATATGTGGCAACAATTTTATGAACCATTTATTTTATAGTAGCCTGTTGTAGAGTAACGTAAATTTCTAGTAACACTTCAGTAGACATCGGCGAGAGAATATTACATAAATTATCTATAGTTTCAGTTGATTGACGGACATTAAATGATCGTCGTATTATCTATATGTATTTATTTACCTATATCGAAAGATTTTTACTTGAGATTTTAAGATTTTTTTACTTTACTCTGTTTTGATTGAAATTGATTTTTCTTTCTGGCTCTAACTGTGGAAAACAACAATAAATGTCACAATTTTTTTAAAGAAATAATTCCGAGAATATTTTTGTAAACGCACTATATAAACAACCATAAAATAAACAATACGAGTAATGATTTACATAGAAATCGTTGAAATGCAAATAAACGAAATGTTCTTAAACATTCTGATCTTGAAATTTATAATTATGCACCTTCAACGCGCGAATATTTAAACGCGAATATCCTAATTATAAGATGAAAATATTCGTGTGCCGAACGTTTAAAATTACATATCATTCGTGCTTAAACTGCACGGTAATATAAGTATAATTATTGCGATTGAAATGACACGAATTTAACCACCTCTGGTGCGCGAAACATTAAAACGAGACGATAATTCAATTTTTATTAATTAAACGTTATATAATCACCGATTGTTGTAATACCAACGTAAATTTTGCTTTGAATCAGACAGACACGAGATTGTTTTATTCTAGTACTTGATAAAGTAAAGCTATTAATTACATCAGCGTTCAGTTGTCTGTTATTTGCATATGGCCTAGAATTTTGCATTAACACTGTACAACAATGCCTAACTAGATTTTTGGTTTCCTATTACAGCAATAATTCCAAGATAGAAATAATTTAAAAAAAAATTTAACAAACAGGATATTAGAGGAAACTTTAAAAAGCGCGACTGACTGAACTGACTGAAAGGAAGTGTTCATTAAAATAATCAGCCAATTGGTTTTTTAATAAACTTAGGTACCTATAGTTATGTTGCCTTGAGAATTAATCTAAATCTTTATTTCCACCAAGATAGAAGGCTACCTACAAATTTTGATCATTTCATTTACCCTCACATTGTTTCACGCTCACTCACGAGCTATAAAATAAATGAAGAATAAATTATATATTTTTTTAACTAGAATTTGTTAACAAGAAATTAAGAAAATATATTTGAAATACTTTTATAAACGAATATCCGGTTACTTTTAATTATCGTAGGTATTCATTCACGATATTCATAACAAGTTATTAAACTGTATATTTCTGATACTATTCAGTTTAATGTTTTGAACGTGGCATATTCTACCTGCACACATATGACATGGCGAAGAACGATTGCAATCTATTAGTACCTATTGTAAAAATACGAGGTTTTATTGATGACGTACATTGGAACCTATCGTGAATAACTTATAGGTACTACGTCATTAAAATTTTCGAATATAGATAGGATTATTTCTAGACAAGACTGACAAAAGTTTATATTAAATAAATTATTATAAAACGTAAGCAACTTCTTCAGAATTTTAACAACTTTGTTGTCTTATTAGCTTCTTAACCCTATGTATCACGTTCATTTTTCGGACAACTTATTGTTAGTAATTACATTCTAAAAAAAAATTTGATGTCTTACAAAAAGTTTTTCAAAATCTTATTTCCTGGTGAAGTTTAGAAGTAGAGTTTCTTTTGCCCAAAATGTATGAAAATATGCATTAGGTATCGTAAAAAGGCAAACGATTTGTTGTCTCCTCCCCCTCCCTGTCTGTAGCTACAGGTTAAAATAGTAAATATGAAAATTTTACCCAATAAACTACAGTGGAACCTCGATAAGTCGAATATCTCGATTCTCGAATCGGCTGTGTGAATAACAAACAAAATTCTCAAGTAAATATATCTCGATTACTCGAACTTTCGATAGTTCGAGTTATCGAGGTTCGACTGTATATTAAATTTTATATAAAGCTACTTTGTTTTCAATATTTCAAATAAAACATTATATATTCTTTATAGTTGGAATATACATTATTTTTTATTTCTAATGTCAAGTACCTATGTGTACAACATTAGAAATATTTTAACAAAAAAATAGATAATAGTTATTAAAATGGCAAAAAACGCTGATACGTTGATGAAATTCATAACTATATAATAGATAATAAGTAATAAAGAAATTATCGTGGTACGCATAAACGCTCGTTTACAGTTGTCTGGAGATAACTGAACATGTTGCGAAAATCAATTTCCGTAGGTAGGAAATTCTACAAACGGAATAAGAAAGATCTATAAATGAAAACTGTCGATGCCGGCGCCAACGTAATATTACGACAAAAAACATTTCGTCGACCGGCGTCGTAAAAATAATTTACGTACGAAATAATTTCATATTTACAACAAATGCCAAGATGTTGGAAAAATTAACGAAATAAATATTCGTACTATTTTATAAATATCGTAAACAAAAATTACAATAATAATTAAATATCAGATATAAATTTTAAAAGTGCAAAATCCACGAGCTACGCCGAAACGTCACTACGATTAGCTTATCTCTTTCATTTTTTTCGTTGAAAGATTAAAAATTCGCATTCCACCATATTTCTTAGTGTCGATCTGTTACGTTTTAAATTAGTCAGTTTTAAGATTTGACAATTAGTTATGCATGTAAACACAACGGCACGCTGACCATTGTTGTAGGTTACTGCAACCTTCGGCTAAATAGAGTCATTGTTAACAATAACTCGGGAAAGATCTTTATCGTGATTATGATGTAAGCGTGAAATACATCACTTGCATTACAAAAATAGCATTACTTAATGACTTCTTTGATTTCTCAAATATGTACAAAACAAGTTTACTTACCATCCCGTATCTCCGTTATTATGGAAGTTATGGTCTCTCCATGGGGTCCATTAACTTGAGTGACAATCGGTTTGTAACTTGCATCTCTTGTAGAATTAGAGCTTTGATCACTGATCCGTAGAAGTTTTATCTTGACTGCCAAGCAAAGTGTAATTGTCGCTTGTTCCGTTAATTTCTTCGTTAGTTCTCGTTTGTCCAAAGTGATGTTCGAATTTAGGCGTACTTGGATATATGGGTTTTAAAGGAACGAAAATCGGTCTTCTAAAATCAGTATTATATACTACCAGTTTAAAAAATGGCTTTTCGACCTTATTATCATAAGGTCTTTGGTTATCTGGATCGTCTTGAATCCTTTCGTCGTTAATAAGTCTCAATGGTATGATTTTCGATCGGTATGGATCGTATAAGTAATTGTCGCTATCGTCGAACGAAAATTCTGACATTTGATGAGTTCTATACTGTTCAAATCCATGATCAACTCGTCGATTATCCATTCCATATTCATTTAAGTAGTAAAAGTTGTTATGCAAAGGACGTTCAGGTTTTGGTCCGTCATAAAATTCTAATGGCCCATCGTAATTATTAGATGAGTGTGAAATATTAAAAGGTCTACGTAACTGTAATTCAGAATCGTAACGATCGTAAAAGGAATTGGGATAATCGTCTAATGGACGAGGCGGTATTAAATTAGGCCGATGCGGTCTCGATTCATAATTGTTAGGTCGATTTACATGATCATATTCTGAATTATAACCGTGTAAATGTTCTATTGGGCGTTGTGGTATTTGTGACGGTCGTATAGGTCTCGATTCGTATGAATCGTCCATTGGTCTAGATGGACGTTCAGGTATTTTTTGAGGTCGGTGTGGTCTAGACTCATAATTATTAGGACGATTTGCGGGATCGTATTCCGGATTGAAATCATCTATTGGACGATGTGGTATTTGTGATGGTCGTACGGGTCTCGATTCGTATGGATCGTCTATGGGTCTAGATGGACGTTCTGGTATTTTTGTAGGTCGGTGTGGTCTAGACTCATAATTATTAGGTCGATTTTCGGGATCGAATTCCGGATTGAAATCATCTATTGGACGATGTGGTATTTGTGATGGTCGTACGGGTCTCGATTCGTATGGATCGTCTATGGGTCTAGATGGACGTTCGGTATTTTTGTTGGTCGGTGTGGTCTAGAGTCATAATCATTGGGCCGGTTTATATGATCGAATTCCGGATTGAAGTCGTCTATTGGACGATGTGGTATTTGTAATGGTCGTATGGGTCTCGTATCGTATGAACCACCCAAAGGTGTAGATGGGCGTTCAGGTATTTTTGAAGGTCGGTGTGGTCTAGAGTCATAATCATTAGGTCGATTTACGAGATCGTATTCCGGATTGAAGTTATCTATTGGACGATGTGGTATTTGTGATGGTCGTTCGGGCCTCGATTCGTATGAATCGTCCATGGGTCTAGATGGGCGTTCCGGTATTTTTGGTGGTCGGTGTGGTCTCGACTCGTAATCATTAGGGCGATTTATATGATCGAATTCCGGATTGAAGTCATCTATTGGACGATGTGGTATTTGTGATGGTCGTAAGGGTCTCGACTCGTAAGAGCCGGGCCGTTCGGGTATTTTAAAAGGTCGGTGTGGTCTGGATTCATAATCATTAGGTCGATTTACTGGACCATATTCTAGATTATAATCATGCGAACCTTCTATTGGACGTTGTGGAATATGTGATGGTCGTACAGGTCTTGAATCGTATGTTTCGTCTATAGGTTTTGATGGACGTTCGGGTATTCTGAGTGGTCTAAATGGATCTATATTAGTTCCATATATTTCAGCATTATGATCAGGTTTAACTGGAATGACGTCAGGACGATTAGGTTCATAATTGTAGCCGGTAAAATATAAACGACCTCTATGATCATCATCATGTCTATCATAGTCTAAAGGACGATAAAACGGTCGGTCTATTTTGTTTCCGCCGTAGGTAGGTTTACGTTTGTCATATTCATCTATATAATCGAACCTATTATCAAACGGTCGTTTAGTTGGTGGACGGGAAACGCTTTGATAATGTCCGTTATTATAAGGGTAATTAAGAAAATCATTGAATGGTCTATCTAAATCTGGCCTATTAAATCGATTTGGGTAATAAGGTTTTCCCACGCCGTATTCAGAAGGTTTATGGCCGCTATAGCCTTCATACGTGGAAGACGATTGTTGATGATTCGAAATTGAAGATATACTCATTAAAGAAGATTGTACAACATGCGGTTTGCTTTGTTCATGATTTGGATGCCTAGAATCATCTCCATATAGATTATGTTGATTATGTGGACGATAAGGTGAATTATAATTGTTTTCGATTGGTTTTACAGGACGATTTGCGTCTTCCTGCGGTTTATTTTGACTATACAACAAAGGCTTTTCTGGTCGCACCTGCGCATTATCGCTGACAGGATCATTACTTAAAACTAATTTACATCCCAATTTTTTTATATAGAGATCGTAATCAACGTGTTTTATTGTTCCTATAGGTTTGAGATCGGACGTTTCTTTTATTACAGTTTTACTAAGTTCGCACGATGCATTTCCTTTCACGCCAATTCTATAACAATAATAAAATTATATTGTATGAAGCGTTAATGAACAATTAACTATACAAATTTAATTAAATTACAATTAAATTAATCGAACGCCTATTCTACATCTCATGCTTATAATACAACGTTTAAGGCTTATTTAAAAGTTAATGTTTACAATGTGTAAGTCTTGTTAATTTTACAATTCAATAATTCAATACGTACATAAAGTTTGTTTCATTTTAAATGAGGATTAAACGCCCGTAACGAGCAAAACTACAAAATACACATTCAAAAGACAAGTATTTGCTCGTTATCGGTGTTTTCAGATGAAAACGTTTGTTTTAAAATGAAACAAACTTTATTATTGAAATTTGAAATGTAAACAATAAATTGTAGCCTCATAAATAATAAAACTTACGTCAATTGTTAGGCGCTCAAAAATATTAAAACAATAGGTAGATAATTAAAAGTATATCGACGTAAAGCTTTTGCATTAAAAATAATAAGATGGGTACCAATTTTTATATCATATTGTGTATAGGTAGGTAAATTATTTTTAAAATCCTAGATTATTAATTACGCCTTGTAGTTATGCCACCTAAGTTACGACAACAATTACGCCTGAACAATAATTTTAAATTCAATCCGTTTTCATTCAGTTGAATTGTTTCTGAACACTTATTAATTAGTAATAACGAGGATTTTCTTACCGATGTATTAAAATTGAATTATAAATCATTTTTGATTTGTAACTAATGTGATCATAATTATTATTCCGTTTTCTGCTAAAGACTTGAATTAATAAATTTACTACCATATCACTTTCTCTTCGATTTTAATGTTTACGTTTACTTCAAGTCATATTTACGCACGATTCGAAAGCAATTTAATGTTGGTGAAATTTTTGAAAATTTATAAGGCGTATCACATTTTTATTATTTGAACAATACAATTAAAAACAGTAGCCGAGTACATTACCCACTATACCTATCGCTTATTAATAATTTTCTAACATTTAAATAACTATTTCTTGAAAAACCGTTTCGAATACGACACATGTTTATTATAATTTTTTACTTATAAACTTTTTTTGGCCTTCCAAAATATATATTTCTTTTTAGAGCATCCTGTATATGCGATTATAATTTATGTATGTATAGCTTATCCAAACCTATATGCAATTCACGTCATCAAAAAAAAGTTACTAGATTGTTTATTTGTAATTCGGTTTAAAGTTTGGAAAGTGACGTATTCTATAAATGATTTACTTGCGCACATATTAATGTCCAAACCTATATAATCTACAATTTATAATAATGATGATGACGTTTCACGTGACTGCACCTCGTACTCGTATTTTGACAGTTCTAATAAATTGTAGTCTTTCTTTATTTCATCTAATATGTGCGCAAGTAAATCATCTATAGAATATGTCGCTTTCCAAACTTTAAACCGAATTACAAATAAACAATCTAGTAACTTTGATGACAATTGCATAAGGTTTGAGCATAGATGGTATAAAGAAAGACTACAATTTATTAAAATTGTCAAAATACGAGGTGCGAGGTGACAGCACTGTGTGAAACGTCATCATCTAGTAACCTTGTATCGATGACGTGATTGCATATAGGTTTGGATAAGCTATAGCATAAAGTTTTTTTTACAGGCAATTAAAAATTAAATTAAATATCATAGGTACTTTTTTGGTAAAATCAAAAACTTACCCAAAACTAAATGTACGACAATCGGTCTGCTCTTCCGTACACGACAATTGACAATCTTGCACTGTCGCAACTGTTAAGATTTTATCGATATCATTGAAATTTAATTTCTCCCCAATTGCCAGTCTCTCGTAACAATCTGAAAATGAAATTAATTTTCAAATTGCCGATAACATTCAAATTAATATAGTAAAAATTATCGTGACTTTTAACAAAAACGAACATAACAAATATAAATATAGGTACATTCATTTGAGAATTTATAGTTGTCGTTAATCTAAAAAATATATACAGTTACATATTGGCAAAGAAATTTATGCCAGGCTTCTTTTTAGTTAGCAAAAAATGACCTAGAAGTCTAGCAATAATTATAGATCTGAATTTTGATTATATGCATTAAAATTATTAGGTGTAGGTCTAGGAAGATGATTTATATTATTGACAGTTATTTGGTGCAGAGAAACATTATAAGCAAAAATACATTCATATTACCGAAAATTTAATAATCAAAATAATTATGTTTAAACGTAAAGGTCGTGTTCCTTGTAAATATTTATTTATCGATGAAAGAAACATAATTTTTGACATAGAAACATAGAAAGTATAATAATATTTGTATGTATGTGTTAAATTCTGTTAAAATCGACTTCAAAAAATAGAGAGGTGTTTTTCGTTTCGATTTTTTTGATATAATATTTTATAACTTTCTAACTTATTTATTTTGAAATTTGTATAACTATAAATATATGCAAATAAGTGAAGAATAATATGATTTAGAAACCACTATACTACAGATAATAATATCTTTCGGCAAAAACGCTCGTTTTTTAAAACGTTAATGACGATGTTAAAATGTAATCATATTAAGTATACGATATTGTGCATTATCTTCAAACTTATAATGTTAATTAATTACCTACATAGAACCTGCTATTTTTAAAAGTCAATGATATAGGAATATAGTTAGTAAATATTAAATAATAAATAATTACCTACATTTATTCTATTTTTAAGAATTTTAAAAATTCAACGAACTATGATTAACAACTAAAAATATATAATGTTTAATGTTATAATGAAAGGTTGATTATAAATGATCTTAATAAAACTTAAATTAATTTAATTTTTTTATCTATATAGGAAATTACTGAGGGTTTTTATTTAATTAACTCTAAATTAATTTTGTCAATAGTTAACTTTAAACTCACCATTTCTTACTATATTAACTTGATTGTCTATCGTTAAACACGTTAAAAAACCAAAAGCGACACTTATAGTAAAAATTTGACCCAGCATTTCGATAAATTAATTTTTATATAACTTCACCGCGATTAGAATACCTATCATATTATTTTAAAATTATGAACAAAACATACTTTCACTTAATTAATTAAACATCAGTTTAATGTTAAACAAGAAAACAATCGCACTTCACGGCATTTAATTTCTAATTGAATTATTTAATGGCAGCAATTATTCACTTTGACCGGTTTATTATTTAAAAAAAATAATAAACGATTGTATTACGTCATAATTTACCGCTTTATACATCTATTATTTTAAAAATAAACTTAATAAAATTTAACGTTAATCGTGCGTCATTGGAAAAACTAAAACAAATATTATAGGTAGGCGCCTTCTTCAATGGTTCAACGAAAGAAATAACTAGAGGACTTTGTCCGTTTGTGTTTATATACTAAGCTGGAATCCAAGACAGGTATCGTTAAATTAAAGAAGCACAAAAAAACAAGAATAAACTGCGGCTATATAATCTTAACCTTGGAAGAAGTCAGTTGATGTCCGCGAAGATAATTTGGCAACATTTGAAATTCATCATACCTACATATTAAGGCTTCTTATTCTGGTTTTGATTTTTTGCCATTTTAATGTTACATTAAATTATAGACATAATTATCGGCACTACCAAGAAAAATGTCAAAGCCTTCGAGGCAGCTAAACGATGTTCCAGTTAACAGAAATTTAAAAATACCTATAATAATTGAAATGGAACATATTTTGTGCTAGGTCAAATATGAAAAAGATAAAAATATATAAACCTGGTACTTAGCTACCTAATTTATTTAGCAAATTTTTAGAATTTGTATCTTATTTATATATATGTTTATGTGTGTGTTGGATATAGAAAATGTAGGTCTTATACCATTTAATGAAAAATATGATTAAATCGATCTTAAAAAAGATTATATTACTTATATGAACGTAGATGCATTACACGCGCACGTTCTGTTTTTCAAACAATATCGCAAATTTATGTGGCGTATAAAAAGAAACAAATAGCGAAAATTTAGAAACCCTAATAAATTAAAAAAAAAAGTGCCCCCGTCTTCATGATAAACTTTAAAAAAGTTTAGTTGTTCAAATTCGAATTCGCAATTTTTGGAAAGTTACTTTGTTAATGTTCATAGATAAAATACAAAGTGTCCTAAAATATTATTAAAAATTTTTAATTTAAGAGCAAACAACATTTTTCCATTAATATAAATTAATATTTATTCCCACTTATGGGGTAGATGCGTCGTGTTCATATCAACTGTAGAACTGAATAGACGAGTAAGTATAGACGACGTCCTGGCAAAACCCCAGGCAAAACATTTAAGCTTCGTAAGTGCAACAAACGTGATGGGCCGTACTCAGGGTCATTTAAATATAAGATAGAATTAATTATAAAAACATAAAGTCAAGAAAACAGACTTATTACAAATGTACATCCGATTCTTAATAAATACTTACGTATTTACAAGACGTCACATTACACATTTACGAGAAATGTCACAAGACTTCAATTAAGAATTAACTAAAAATCATTGTGTTCTTGAGGTAGGTTTAAAGTTCATTTTTGAAATTTACAGACAGAGAAAGTTGCATCAACGTTTATTGGAATTTCTTTAACACCTATTGTTCAATAGTTACCTAACTACCTGTAGATCTTTAATCCTTATGTTGAGTTTTGCCAGGACGTCGACTATACCTATATTAAATTACAAAAATATTACACAAATTTGCGGTAAGTACCTATAACTGGTACCATAAAATATGCCATCTTTTGAAATTTAATAAATCGTTAAATTTCAGAAATAAATGTGCATTACCTCATTTGCAAAATTTAATAATTACACATGTGTAGCGTATAATTACCGTTATACATGTAAATTCAATCTTATACAAGCGCAGTTCAGCTATATTGCTACCTAAATCATCAGAAATAACTGTGTTTCGATACCCACACAATAAATTATCCGATAAAAATTCTTCTTCATATCATAAACACCGACAGGTGCCAAAGCCAAAGCTTTAATAAAACAACGTAAATTGCTCGAATATTTTGAGCGGCGAAAACGGTTTTAATAGTGAAAATTAAAAACGAAAAAAGGGATAACTCCTTAAATGATATTTAAAATAAAGTTTTCGCAATTCCAAGTATTTGACTTGAAAATATAATGGCAAAAGGAACAAAAGATCTGAGACCGTTTCCGTTCAGGTTCAATGTTATGTGAATTTTCAAGGTAAGTAATATGTACTTTGGTTTGCTTCGTTGATTTTTATGATACGAATCTGTTTTAAATTATGAATACGAACGCCAAATATCCTCTGTTAAAAAATGTGTATCTACACATGCAGTGATAACTGTTATTTGATCGCGAGTTAATATTACTTATTAGCTAACTACCTATTTTATTTAGAATTCTATTGTTTTGTTCCACAACATTTTTGCGTGATGACTATTTATTATATGTCTACCTTTAAATACATTAATTGTTGTATATCTACCTAAATAAAAGAAATTAAAAAGCTACCAATACTCATGTTACTTAAGTGATAAAACTATGAAATTTTATGTCTACAATTTTCTGAAATTAAACATATGAATAGGTATCGAAATGTTCGCTTATATAAAAATAACAAAAACACAAAATTACAACAACGAAAGAAAATAAGGACCCTATACGTAGTTAGCGATCAAATTTAACAGTCAACAATTGTATCTAATGTACAGGGAGAAAACAATGTTTGATAATGATTAAATATGATCACTGTCTATGAATACGAGCCAAATATGTTTTACAACGCTTACCTATACTTATTGTTTTGTTTTCCAAAACCTTCTCCGATTAATATCTACCCATCCTTTCGTCGTTTGTATATAGTTGACGATAGGTAGAATAATTTAAATTGGTAAAATGGTAAAGGTTTGCTCGCGTACTTTGGATGCAACATTATTCATCAGTCACAAGAAATATCTAATAAGTTCGAAATATCTTGGTTTGAAAATCATTACAAGTACGTATGTATCGGCATTGAGCAAATATTTCGTTCTGAATTTTGCATAACTATAGTGAATCGAAAGTGTTATTACTGACTAATTCTTATTACGTAAACACACTGTTAGTTCGACAAAACTGATAATCGGTAGATAATGATAGTTTTTGAATCAAAGGTGCCGGAAAATTGATTACGTACCTGCACATTATATTCTGTACGTTTACCGTGATTTTTCACTCTCCCCATTGCATTAGCACTTTCACTACAAATCGCTCTTGCGCGAAACTTTTATTGACTTTCTTAAACACGAAGATATTTCACCTATTTATCCATTTATTTATCCCAAATTTTATTCTGTCGCTAAAAAACCTGACAATCGAATTTGTTGTGTTGAATCACAAATTCACATTATAGTAGGTATTCATTTTGAAACAGTTTAATCAAAATTTTCATCAAACACACGACACAATCTATTTTTTTTTCTGAAACAAGTTCTCACTCGAAGACATTTTCCGCGATTTTTTATTATTAATATTGATCTCGAAGCCGGCATCGAATTTTGCGACGATTTTCCACTTGTTTAATACACATTTTCAACATATTTTTACTTAACAAGCACTATTCAAATACTTTCTTATAAGAATCGATTAATATAACGTCTAAATAGCAACTGAGAATGAATACAAATGCAAACAAAACTACACCCTCATTACCTAAATTAGGAAATACCGAAGATTGATGTGGGCAGACTTTGAAGGGCGTTTCTTTACAGCAACGAGATAATAACATTTAAAGGCATTTTATTTGCTTACAACGTTTATAATATACCACAATAGGTTTCTAAATGTAAGAAAAACATAAATCTACGTGTATTTTGTCTCGTAATAGTTTCGCTTTTAAAATTATATAAATTTAAGCACTGTAATTTTTATTCAAAGATAACCCATCGAGTGAAATCACTTTATTTTACCTACGTTAATTTATTATTACTTAGAAATTTTATATGCAACGTACAGGTTGTCTCCGTAAAATATACTCAAATAAAAGCGTGTATTTCTAGCAATAAAGTTAGAATTTCGATTTTCGAAAACCCAAAAATTACAATACATCTTATTCAAAACGTAGAAGTAAAACAATAAAACAACCAGTGATGGCAGTTTATCGCTTGCCAAAAAAAGGATATTTATGAGGAAAAAATTAATTTCTTTGCTGTCGCATTTTAAATAAAAGTAAGAAAATTAAAAATGTTAAAGAATAATTTTTTGAATCTTTTTGGAAGAGATCAGCGCACCCGGGTATTTTTTTACCGCCCCAAATAACCGAAAGTCTACTGTACATCTTTTGAATTTTACAATTAGTTTATAAATTTTGCAATTACCTATACACATACTGCAGATGTTATACTTCTCCAATATCTGAACTGTTGAGTCGCTCCGACGTGGTTATAAAATCTACTGCAGCAAACGTCTACATTGATCCTCAGGATCTATTACACGATAATAGCGAAATAATACCATTATAACCGTGGGTCGCGTCGCCAAGCTATTCGCAGGATTAAACAATTGTCAGTTATTAATAAAAATATTGATCATTTTAAGTGTTCGCTAAGAGAAGTTTTACTGTATTTGAATACCAGCTATGCATGTTTGGTTGCTTACGTAGATACATGGTCACGTGATCATTATTAATGAAAGCACCCCATTTTCAAATTTAAAATATTCTAAAGTTTATATTTTAAGCATTACTTGTAATTCTACAGTATTTCTTAATAAGTTGAAAATATTTTACTCTTGAACAAAAAACATTCTCTCGCTTATAACCTCTCCGATATCTGACGGGGATTCATTATTAGTTTTAAAGAGTACCCCAATTTTTCTCGACAATAAAATTTTTAATAACCCAATAATAAGTTCAACCACTACATAGGGAACATACAGAGTTCGATATGAAGGCAGACAGCATATTCTACATCTTTAGTTGTGTTTCATAAGGATTCAACAGCAAAGCAGTAAAGTAAAATTATAATCAATCTTAAATAACTAATGCTCCTTTATACTGAACGTTCTAAAGAAAACGAATTCCTTAAAGAAACGATTATAAATATACATAATCCTAAAGAAAACTTTATAAGTTTTTATTAACATATCACATCGCAGCATTAATTCATAAAATTTAAATGCAGCCCTGCAAGCGAAGTACAAATAATTTCTGATACATTTACATATAAGAACTTAACTGTTAAATGTTAAAAGGTCCTTGTATACCTACTATTATTATAAACAAAATGCGAATTTAATTGCTGTCGATATTAAATAACACACCTGTTTGATTTTACCATTATTGGACTAATTACATTCTGTATTTACTTCTTCCAATCATCTTTCTCATAATCCCATTGAGACGATATTCCAGTTATAGGATTTACTTGTATATCAAGCATACGTCTTAACTGTGCTCGTCTATTTTCTTCTTTGAAACTTTCGGGCAATGGAGGATATACTATTATAAAGAAATTTTAGATTAAACGATAAATCAAATAATAATGCAAGTAAATAAAAAAGCATACCAAAAAATTTCAGCATTATGAATAACCAAAGTCCTAAGGACATCAATATAAATGTTCCCCCTACGGTACGTTTCCACTCTCCAGACGGAGCTGTAAATTCAGAAAAAGTCTGGCAAAATGAAGCCCTATATAGTGCTTTCTTTTCTTCTGTTGTTAATTTTCGCCAGTCGCCTTTTTCCTTTTCACGTAATGACTAAAAAGAATAATTTGAATTAGTAATAATACCTACATAATTAATGGTTATATATTACAGTGGAACCTCGATAAGTTAAATATCGATTACTCGAACTTTTTTCTCTTCCCTTCAGATTCGAGTTATCGAGGTTCGACTGTACAATAATAATTATTTAAATGAAATAAACGAATTTGTATCTTACACGAGATAACCATCTATTTTCAGCTTTAAGTTCAGAATTCATTTTATTTTTTAAATTTCTCGAGATAATGTATTCCACAATATTATCAAACTTTTTGTCAGGTTTCAACCACAATTTAAAGATAAGTAAAGTATGGTTGTGTAGGAAAACCAAACTATTTTAAGAAAAATTAAACCATATTAGAAACAAATTCCATGTTCGACAACCAAGAACTTCTAGCTCTCCTGTAAATGTTTCAAGAATCGATCAGTTTGTCCTGGAACAAGCATTTAAATATCTGAATTGTCCAAGTTCTTAGAAATTATGTACACAATCGAGTAATTCCAACACAAGTCCACGATTCCTGACACCAGAATTTCAGGCAACTTGTAGAATTTCTCTATAAATTTTCTAATTTACCTTTTATTTTGTTGTATAAAAATAGTTTTGTAAAATTCAATTTAAAGATTAAAGCCAACTAGGTTATAAAAGTAAATGCATTTAGAAAGGCCGATTTTCTAATTCAAAAAATGTAGAATATAACTTGTTACTAGTTACATTAATATAAAATGATTAATATATATTTAATAAATTTGTGTAATTAGTTAGCTATAATTATAACAAAAATACTTAATTATAATAATGCAAAATTAACTTACTAAAATTTCAGCAGTATCTTCTTTCCATCGAAGACCTGGCATTGGATAATCAATACGATCCATATATCCTGGTTGGCCATTAATTCCAAATCCTATCATTTCACGATTACCTATTAATGATTTGATAGATGTATCATGAGCTCCGGCTGTACCAAGAGGTAAAACACGACTTTTCAATCTAGCACTAAGAGCTAGAAGTCTTCCGGCCATTGTTTTTACTAAAATAATATCATATGAATTATTATTTATAACAATAGTTATTACATAAGTAATGTTTTAACATTAAATTTTGTTCTATGTAAGAGTTAATGCACTAATTGTTTTAGAACTATGTTGTAGACATATACTATACTAGTTATATCTAATAAATATTAAAATATAATCAACCAATACCACTGAAACATGTCGTAGAAATAAACATATAATAGTTCAAATAATTGTTTAAATTCCTGTTTTAACATTTATATACGTAATTTGTTACATACTTCCAAAAATACGTTAAGTATGCGATGTATTTATATGCTTTCTGATACAAGCTGATTATCTAACACCTACCGAAATCTTGTATTTATATTTCGATATTTCAAAACAAATAAAACGATTATAATTATATTCTAAAGTATTTAAAATGCTATAATAATTAAATAAAAATGAAACAAGACTAGTATTAATAAAAACTTACAAAAATCAATCCAGCAAAATTTAATCAAAAATGGCGAGCTACCACGAATCGTTTGTCCGACAAAATTTTGGTGGAACGGAATTTCACGGAACACCAATGTAGCAACTGAAAAAATCACTAAACAATATAAAGGTCGTATTACAAAGTCGATCTTGCCTGCTTAAATTTTTATCAAAACATACTAAAATAGCTTGTTGTAAAAGATGTACATATAGGAATTTCCAGAATAAAAATACTCGTCTCTATAAACCTACATTTCAAGCGATACAATAATTTTTGTTTATACAGCCAAATGGTAAATTGCAGGATTATAAGTTTTACTTTTCTAATAGAATTTGTTGGAATTTTAATTAAACTCACCGATGTAATATTTGTAAGTTTTTATGCCTAAACCCATATATGGTATGGCATATTAATAAATTAAATTAAAGAATTTTTTTTGGAAATAACAGTGTAACATAAGCTTTAAATAATTATACCAACAGAAATTTGAATATCTTCCAAGGATTTATTGCTGAAAGTCAAAAATAAATGAATACAAGACTTTTGTAAAACTTATCTATTATACTTGCTATATATACATCTTTCAACGTTTTAGTTAAATAAACATTTTCATATTAAAACTACAAATAGAACTAGTAATTTATTTTATGTACTTATATACAATTGTATAATATATGAACATACACATATGTATATGGAAGTATTTTTTTATTTATATAAAACACATTTTATAAAATATATATAAGTATATCGACAATTACATGAGGTGAATCATAAAAAATCCATGTCCAATGCATTGTAAAGAGCAGCTATTTCACTATGACTCGATATTCTCCAAAATGGAAAATTTAATGATTTTGCAGCCGCTTCTTCGTCTTGACCATCTCCAATGACAACATAAGTACATTTTCGGCCAAATCTTGCAACAATTCTTTCAAAACAACTCTCTTTACCTAATAAAAATGTAATTTACATTATAATTGCTAGATTATTTCAAAGTTTTACCTATTTTAGTAGCGGAATAGATGTTGTCTATCGAAAATACACCTCCTAAACCAAATAATAATACTTTGGCAAGTGCTGGAACTAACTGTGTTGTCGTAACTAACACATTAACACAATTACTTCTTGAATTAATTAAAGTTAAACATTTATTTGCTAATGTGAGCCAATTATCTGTAACAGTTTCAATTTCTGCACGTAACTGCAACCATTGTTCTCTTTTTGTAGGGCCCAAAAGACCACCGACACTGCAAATATACTTAACGTTTAATTTTACCATTATAGCTTGATGTTGCTTTAATATCCCTCGGTATGGTTGAAACTCACCTGTTTCTGTAATTATTAAATGTTTCTTTTATTTTTCGATACCTAAACGCAAGTTTTCTCATCCAGTCTACTCCTCCTCTCACCCCCGAACCTAAACATATATTGCCACTACCCGCTGCAGCTGTATGAAAACCATCCGTGCCAAAATTATAATTTGATAAATCTTGGCCATTATCATCCGAGGATACATCATCAATATGCACTTGATCACAGTCCTGTAACGAAAACTATAGGTACCTTGTTTTCTATTTTAGAGCAAAATAAGTTGCTTACTTCAACATCATTAAAAAAGAAATGCGTGTCTGCCATATTGAATACCATTTCTTCCATTCTAAAACCCAACTGCACAACACTCTGTGGATCCTAAAATAAAATAAATTAGAAATTAATTTGTTAGTTTTTTTATTCAAAAGTTAAAAAAAAAACCTTTTGATATTTGGCTGCATATGTACCAGTAAGTAAACTGTGGAATATTATTATTGTTTCATCTAGGTCCCATATAAATACTCTTTCCGTGCTCGTTTCAGGCGTGGTTGGTGAAACTGTATTGGTACGTCTGCCTCTACCTCTAGCTCCTCTCGATTCTGCACTAGTACTGCTAGAAGAATCTCTCGACCTTCTTGAACTTTCCAATTTCAACGGTGATGTTGGACCTTCTCCTAGAATAATGCCATTTGTAGGGCTTTCTGTAAAAATTGAAACTAATTAAACCTATAAAGACGAAATTATTTGCGGTACCAATTTCAAATTCTGGTTCAGATTCACTTGTATCACTGTACGAACATAACATGATTAAAATAAAATAAAAGAAATGTGGATTAAAAGAAAATACAAAATAGGTTATGTTTACGATGTTGTCAAGTGTTAAAAAACTAAAATTCCATTAGATAAAACATTCAGTTTTACTTTTGGGCAATCGTCCTTTAATATTTGCAGTTGTTACCATCATCATCATATACCAATTTATACCAATGTGTTCATCCTACATTTTTGTTTAAAAATTACTTATAAAAAATACAGGGTGGGTCACACAACGTGTGAACCCCTTACAATTTTAGAAAGCAACCCAATATACAAATATCACTGCATATAGACGCACAATACTTATTCAAAATAAAAATGGATTTCGGAATGTTTAAAACACAATCTGACATAACGATTAATTCGTTAATGTAATAAAAACCCAATTGAGAAAATTATGGGCAGCATTCTCCATATATAACAAAACCATATCAGTTTTCACTATTTCTGAACATATTTTAATACCTACTTAAACAATTGTTAAATATATGATCAAATTGGTAACTCCGATCAATTTTGATTATTTATAAACATTATAAACAAATTTTCATAGAAATGTTTGTTGGGTTGCAGTCTCAGAATGTAGGGGGTGGTTCCGTTATGTGGTCTACCCTGCATTATAAAAATTAAAATTTCAAATTTAAAACATATCACTGTTGCCCACAGAGTACAATAATGAATTTTTTAATGGTTGTAATTGCAAAATACTAAGTAAAATTTCTATATAACGAATTTTTTAATCCAAACTAAAATAAAATGTAGGTAATTGTTCATACCTATTACTCCTATTACCTATTTATATATTATCTCTAAAAAGGTGACATTTAAAAATAACATCCTTTTATTGAATGAATGTTACACAAAGAAGCACTGTAAACACATTTTTGAAAGTGCAAACCTTTCAAAACAATTTCTTAAATTTGTCTTAATGAGAGTTTTAAAAAGGGATTAAAATTACATTAAAAGGTCTTATAATAAAAAGACGTTAAAAGTATATTTAGAAAAAGGTGTCATTTCTAATCAACGAAACTTATCCCTACGGTGAATTTTTATTATGACTTCGTCATATAGAAGTTTGACTTACGTTTTTTCCAATTTTTAAAAATGGTACATTTTATCGAAAATTGTTTAGAGAGGTAGTATTTGATAGAAAATTTTGTGCCATGCTAATTCAAGAAACATGTTTTCATGTTCCAATAGATAATTAATAACAGCGATACATTCAATTCTGTTTTTACACGAACTTGTTTAGCACGAATAAAAATATGTATGAATGCAGTTTCATTTTATTTTTACGCGTAATGCTTTAACACGATCGACCAAAATTCAAAAACAAATTTTCAACGTAAAATGATTGATGTCCACACAACAGTAGTGAATTTTATGAATGTCCTGGTTTTTTCATTTTCAAATGATGACCTAACATAACACCTAAACAACCTACTGAACACCTAAAAATAATCTGATTGTTTAGGTCTGGAACCAATCTTTTATTTTTCCATAAATACTGTAAATTTTTCAAACGAATTTCTTCTACACGTATTCTTCAGAAGCGCATCAATCGTGTGAAAACAGAATTACTCAGATGTAGACGCGTTTGAAAAACCATTTCGGAATGTGTTTGTCGATTTTTGCGAGTTGCAAACTTAGGAATGATACAATGTTCGAGAGATTTAATAAGCCATTAATAGATCAAATAAAATTATTTATGGTCAATTTACCTGGTAAAGTTGTTGCTGCTAGTTGATACGTCGATACTCCTATACTTCCATTAGAACTAGGAGAACTAACATATGGTGAGTAACTTTGAGAAGCGTAATATCCAGGTGTTGAATATGTTTGAGAATCTGAGTATGGTGATCCATAACTATTGTAATCTAGGCTCTATAATTAAATATCCAATAATAGTTATTAATTGTATAGAAGTTATAAAAATTAAAAGAAACAAATTGAAATTGCTTTTTTATTGAGTAATAGGATGCACTTATTTTAAAAGCGATTTTATTGCAATATTTTCTAGTAATTAGAAGAAAATTTCAATGATTTTATGTATTCAAAATATACGAAAAGTTTCATAATTTTACTCATGAAACAAACTCTTTATCAAAAGTTACCTAAAGCCAAAAAGAAAGATAAATATTTAGATTACCTGAGAAGGAAAACCTTGTGCAAAAGAAGTACCCGGGGTATTATAACTAGTATATGGAGAATATTGACTTGCTTGTGAATGTCCTGTAGATTGGAATGGTGAAGCTGGTGATGAATACGGAGAAGATAAATATCCTGTACTTGTTTTGCATGCTTGGTTTAAAGTTCTAGCTGAACTCAGCGACGAATAAGGATATGACGAAGTATTATAAAAATTAGAGGAATTCATATAACTTGCTGCAGATGGATTCGTTGTACCATATGCTTGTTGCATACTGAAAGCATGCTTAACTAAATATTGAACTCTATTCTAAATCTACATAAAGCACACATCATCCATATAACACCGCTTTATGTGGGGGCACGTTGTGTAACCCTTAAATTTATGTTAATTTTGTTTTAAAATTAATTTAAGTTTAATATAAGAATAATTGTTTTCTTTTTCAAAAGTAGCACATATTGGTTACGTCGACTTCAATTTTTTTCTGAAAGTACCTACTGTTATCTACCATCACTGCTTGGAGATAGACGCAAGCAATTAAGAGTTTTTTTTAATTTTTGACTTTTTAATTCCACCTGGGAGGTGATTGCAACATCATGGAAATTAAATTCCCCGATTTTTCCAGGTGAATTTTACATGTTTTTCCCTGACTATATGAAAGAGAATGACTTTTCAGTAAGTGCATCTACCTTACAATACACGATTTATAATTTTATTTTCGCACGACCACCTAACTATTCTGTCCTGTTAAGTCGAAAAGGTGTATCTGCACTTGTCAGTTAGGCTTAAGGTTGTTACATAATAAGCGACATGTGGAGATATACCTTTTCGACTCAACAGGGCAGAAATGCCCACAACAGGTTTTTGGACAAATTAACAAAATCCACGTACAGGATTCATGAAAATCGAATATACATATGGCGTATCCAAGCGTATAAGCGATTTACGTCATCAATACAAGGTTACTGACGTTTGACGATGACGTTTCAGACAGTACTGTCACCTCGTACCTCGTATTGTGACAGTTCTAATAAATTGTCGCCTTTTGTTATAGCATCTACTATGTGCGCAAGTAAATCATCTATAGAATATGTCACTTTCCAAACTTTAAACCGAATTACAAATAAACAATCGAGTAACTTTTTGTTGATGACGTGAACATCATATAGGTTGTTTATTTGTAATTCGGTTTAAGTTTGGAAAATGTCATATTCTATAGATGATTTACTTGTGCACATATTAGATGGCATAAAGAAAAACTACAATTTATTAAAACTGTCAAAATACGAGGTACGAGGTGACAGCACTGTGTGAAATATCATCATCTAGTAACCTTGTATTGATGACGTGAATAACATATAAGTTTAGATAAGCTATAGGTAAGTACCTATATTTTCTTTCCAATTTTATGTTAATACTTTAACAGTAAAATAATATTTAAAATGTGCTCCAAATTCAATAAATAAATTAAAACGTGATTTTAAAATTAAAATAATACATACTACCTATACGTATATATTTATGATAAAATGCCTACGATTTTAGAAATTGTAAGTTAAAAAAGAAAGTGTTTATTAATTTTAATTTATCTCGTCGACAATAACTACCTATCTATTACGAACTTGAATAATATTACATGAGAAATTTAGTACTCTTTTTCCGAATAATCACAAAAATGTTATTTTTATGGAACTTATAGAAAACAATTGAAATAAAGCGTGTTGCATAAAATAGTTACGGATTTTAACGGCACATAGTACGGTGAAAAACAAGTTAAAAGTGGTAATATACTTACATAGGTCTGAAAATCAACCGTTTACGTAAATACATTTTTAAGTATATTTTTGACTTCCTCGAAATATTAAATTTTGTGCTCGTTTACCATAAGTGGAAAAGTATTTTATCACAAGTATAAGCCCGTAAAAATTTGTCGACTTAAAAAACCAGCGAATTAAACAAAGTTGTCAAACAATTTAAACAAGACCTATAAGCTTTCTTGAAAGAGTGTGTACTTTGTAAACCTGTGTTGACGCGAAAGAAAAGCATTTCGACCATTTTTGATAACCGATATCTTTCGTGGCGTTAAATTATTTAAAAAAAATAAACAAAACGTTAATTTATTTAAGCTATCAAATGAGAAAATCGTATTAATCTCAAAAAATGATTGATTTTCGGATCCATGTGTTGTATTAAGATTTTTTATCTTCGTCTTGATCGTACTGTACGCCCTTAAAAACTTTCTTTAATCTAGTCTAATCTAATTTAACTAATCTAATCTAAAGCCGAATTTACCTATTATAATACTGATGTGCTGACGTGATGGTAGTATAAGCTTGAGGATAATCTTTATCGTAAGTATTTCCCAAATCGATCGATGATCCATACAATGTGCTGGGGTCCTGAGGGAGAGTCGAGCTTTCAGCATCTGTTAATCCGGGACTGCGGACTTCACTCTTGACTCCTATAAAAATTTAACAAACAAGTAAATAGAAATGTTATTTGTTCTAGGAATCAAAGTGTAGCTGGTAATTGACTAGGAATAAAAGTGACGGTGACTTAAAATAGAAAACAGACTTAAAATTAGGGTGCGTTTTAGGTCCGAAAGTAGATAAGTGATAAATCGAAGATGCGAGTCTTATCCCGATAGACAATCCCCATCAATTTCCAATAATTTTGAATATCTTATTCGTTCCCTGTTAATTCTGTTCCGTTTTTCTACGCTTATATGTAAATTTTAAAATCCATCAGACTAAAGGACATTGAAATTTTATTACGATGCACGTCATCACTAAAAGGTTACTAGATGACGACGTTTCACACAGTGGTGTCACCTCGTACGTAGTATTTTCACAGTACTAATAGATTGTAGCGTTTCGTTGCCATGTAGGTAGTATTTGTACAGGTAAATCATCATGTCACTTTCCAAATTTTGAGAACTGAATTAAAATTAGTCAACATTTTACTGATGGCATCGGAATAAAATTTGATTGGCACATCGATAAGCATAGAATTATTTTTGAGTAGTATTTTCGGTCTATCCAAAAATTAACGTCAGATACCTGTCGCATCTGCCAGGATGGACCAAGAAGAAAGATGTGAAGGGGTAATACAAGACGAAACCAATGATGCAGCCGGATCCGATCCTTGCGTACTAGTAGAAACTGTAGCTGGTGGAGATCCGCACGTTGACGAGTTCCCACTTTGTGGACTATACGTGGTGCTATCGCCGACCAGTCTGTAAAAATAGTATAGAAATTTACTTTTATAAATAAATAAGGCTGTAGTAAGTTTTCAATATCAACATTCGTATACTAATATAATCATATATAGACATTAGTTTGTATTTACATTACATTCAAGGAACTGAATGATGAAAAGCTGGTATATCTACTTTTCTTTAAAAAAATGATCTCAACTATACTTCGTCCAAACCTATATGCAATTCACGTCATCAATAAAAAGGTTACTAGATGATGACGTTTCACACAGTGCTGTCACCTCGTACCACGTATTTTGACAGTTCTAATAAATTGTAATCTTTCTTCATACCATCTAATATGTGCGCAGATAAATCATCTATAGAATATGTCACTTTCCAAACTTTAAACCGAATTACAAATAAACAATCTAGTAACTTTTTTTTGATGACGTGAATTGCATATAGGTTTGGATAGGCCATAGACTGGCTTTATTCTAAAGGACATAGGCGCAAAATTATAGTTTAAATAAATTTGTACAATAGATAACATTTTTTATTAATTTATGATTTTACTTTGAAGAACTATCTTAAAGTACAAAATAATTAAATTATTATTAACATTGGTTTAATAATATATTTATAAATAAGGTTCAGCCTATGAATAACTATCGCACATCTGCAGGAAGTGAGCCGAAGAAAGGGCCCGATTCATTGTTTGAGTTTAGAATGTGTAGGTACCTTTATTTGGACCTGTTTCGTTCATGTGTAGATACAGTGCCTTTTGTATTTTATCAAAAGTAATATCTCTGCAAAACTTTTTTCTTTTTACATTGTTGTGCTTAATTATTCCTGTAGTTCGGGTAATATTGGTTAAAAGTAAGTAAGGCGAAGTGAAGTAAATTGATACAAGGTTATACATATCTATGCGTTATTCACGATAGGTCTCAATCTTGTCATCAATAAAACCTCGTATTTTTACAGTACTAATAGATTGTAGTCTCTCTTTGCCATGCCATATTATGTGTGTAAGTAAATCATCGATAAAATATGACACGTTCAAAATATTAAACTGAATATTACAAATATACAATTTAGTATTTTTTTATGCATGACGGCGTCGGAACCTATCGTGAATAACGTATACTTACATTAGTTCAAATGTTAATTTTAATTGATATTGTGTTTTGTTTTTAAATAAACAGTCAAGACGCGCGTGTACGTTTTTTTTTTTTTAAATTCATTCAACTAAAGACACGGCAAATGTCATAATGACTGCAATCAAATTCAACACTAGATGCTGGACTATAAAAGTAATTTTACACTTTAAATTTTATTTTAGAAACTCTTTAGATTTTAAATACACAACAGCTGCGTTAAAAACCACAAGAAAATCAAAGAAAATTTTTCAACACTTAAAGTGAGAATGAACGTTGCTTAATATAAACAATTGAAAGTTCATGACAATATAAAAATTTAATTCTAGCATAACAAGACGATTAAATCCTCTGCTTTTTATAGTATGGTTTTACGGTATTTCTAATTTAACTATAATTTCAATCGATTTTACGATTAAGACGTACGCAAATAAAGCAAAGTCGATTTTTAAATTTAAAATCATTTTCGTACATCATAAACTATGACAATAAATAATTGTCGCCGGCACAAAAATATCGCTGTCACTACGTAGAGGTATATGTAATTATAGGAAGCGTAAAACATTAGTTCGCTGCCAACAACCTGTCCGTCCATTGACAACCTAACCGTCTTGTAAGCACCTACATTTGTTAAAACCGCAATTTATTTTCTTTTAAAATTGACAAAATTCCATAAAAAAATCCACATTCCGAGTAAATCATGCATAACTGTCACCAAAAAGCTGAAAAATCTACGAAGGGTACTATAAGATGACACAGGTTTTAACGCAGAAAACAACAAGTGTCAACTTTGAAGTTAATGGTCCTACAAAAATGAAACGAACAAAGACAAAATGTCGAACATCTTTCGACTAACAAAGAAAGAATTGGGCATTTGGTTCACACATGTTTAGGATACGAAGAATACTCGTTATGTTCTATTTTCTTGCAGTAGTTTTTAGATTAGGAACTTCATTTAGTTATACAAACAAACGTAATTATGATGCACGATTTAAGATGACAGATATATTGTTGTAAAATTTTAATTTTGTTTATTTCCGTAACCTACCTAATAATTGATTAATTCAATTGATGAATATTTTTATACATTATAGACTGTTTATTAATTAAAATTTGCACAATAAAAGGGCGAAAATTTTTGTTTTAAATACTAATATGTATGTACAACTTGTACGTTTAAGGATATTGTTACGCAGATAAATATGGATAACATAGATTTTGTTTAAATACAATATACACTTAAACAAATATCTTTATAAAACAATTTTACCTAAATATTCGATAATTTATTGAATTATTTTTATAAGTCGTTCGTTAACAAGATTTTTCTTAAATATAAAATATAGATATTAGCGTAAAATTTAAGTACCACATAATTATCGTTATTCTTATATTTATAGATATTTAATTTCACGCTAATATCTATATTTTGTATTTAAGAAAATCTTGTTAACGAATGACTTATTAAAATAAGTCGTATACATTTTCAATTAGTTTCAACTAAAGTGATAATATAGCTTCAGTCTTTACTTCAAAATCTATGACGTACACCAAAAATAGCCAGATGTAAAAATCAGAAAATAAAGCAACCGTTTAATTTCGAATCATTCAGACAAGCTGTTTGCAACGCGGTTGTAAAATAAGGGGAAATTATTTGTACCCAATTGCACGTCTAACAAGTACGTTAAATGTTAATAATAATGTTATTTATACCTATAAAATGAAATTCTCCGGTATTTCTTCCCCTACAAAAAGTAAAATTGGTCTAAAAATTAAAAACAATAACAGAATTAAATTGAATTGGAAATATTGTTCAGTATCTAACAATTTAAAAATAGGCAGGTAATACTTCGGTAAGAATTCGTCTGTGAAGTATAGATACCTATATAGTCTATAAGTATAGATAGATAAGTATAGATTAGTAGCTATCTAAATAGCAGATTCGATCCTCGACAGGACGGGCGTTACTGTTGTAACACCCTGTATATTACCCATAATTAATTAATATATCTATATCCAGGCAACAATGGATTTTCCGTTTTCTGTTAAGTAAATTAAACCCGAATAGAAATTTGAACGTGACCTTGAAGAGGTTTATTACGTAAAAGGTAATTTAAAAAATGTGTACATATATATATAACTTTAGAGCCCTTACAGATTTAATTAGAATATTGATCGTGCAATTTTGAGTAAACGATAACAATAAGTAAGCACCTATACCCTGTCCGATTCTGATGTCATGTATTCCAATGTTTGATGATGAGATAGATGAAGAAAAACAATATACAACAAAAAAAAGGAATCGGGATTGATTGGATTAACTAATCCGATGATATCAGATATCAATCCAAGTCAACATCTGATTGACTAATTAGTCAATCCGATCGAAGTCAAGTTAAATCTTCTTGAATTAAATCCGACCGAGTCAATGTGATTGAATTGAATCCGGTCGAAGCTCTGAGCTAATCAACTATGTATAGATTAAAAGTACATAGGACACTAAATTGAAAAAAAATCAGAATAGATAAATAATAATTATTAGATATTAAAATACACGAGTATTTGAATTTAAATTCAATCGAGTGCAATCCGATCCAATCAAGATCGAGTTAAATCCGCTCGAATTACTCTAATACCGATCAAACTTAATTAAATTAACTTAAAAAACTTATAAAGTAATAAATAATTAACTATAATTAGATAAAACGAAATTTATAGAACTATATTTCAACTCCCCTATAATTAAAAATAAAGAATTTGGTTTGTCTTAAAAAGAAGAAATAATAGTATCCATATGTTGCAAAGGCCTTTCAATTTTCAATAAATTATTGATTGTTTAAATAAACATAGTTTTACTATTGTGAAGAAAATAATATTGTAGTTTTGTTAACTTTATTTGGATTTCGTATAACACGAATTCGCATAACACGACTGCTTTAGGAACCTAACGACCGTATTATATGGGAGTTACCTGTATTATGTATTTAAATATATTCACGAGGATTATTATGTAGTATTTTGTACGTCATCTAGTCACAACCTGATTTTCATATACCTAATAAAATTACATATTTATCGCATACTGAAATTCTAACACAATCTGAATAAAAATAAAATGTAACATGCCTATTATAGTTACATTATATTCTAAAGGACCTCATTTTGATTATTCGATGTAAGTAATTAATTTAAATTAAAAACATAAGACCGATACATAATAATATTATGTACGCATAAAATACTGGTTACATACCTGTTGAAATAATGATTACGATGATAGGTAAATAAGAAAATTTGTGAAATATGTATAAGTAGAAAATAGGTATGTACTTATATGTATGTGTTGTGTATATACTTATAGGTATGTACTTAGAGCAATCGTCAATGCGTTACATAGACTAATTATTGTAAATTGTAACACCTTAATCTCGTATAAATTAACGAAAATTAACAAGAATAAAATAAATAGAAAACAGTTGTAACCGTAAATTACAATAACAATCCTAATAGATCTTTATATTTCTTGCAAAATTTAGTTGGTAGGCGTTCATAATTAATGTTTTATCTCTACTTGACAAATTCGACGTATTAAAACGACCGCTTTCACGTAATTATGAAATACAGGATCATTTCAAACGAAGGCGGAATAAGGATAGATGCGAATGTAGTAAAAAAAAAATTAACCGAACCAAACGTATAGTGTGAATATAACGCGTATCTTAAATACCTAGATTGAAGTTTTCTTTTTATTTGACACATATCCATTAGTTAAGTTAATGGATGTTTAACCCAAGAAATAAATTGCTATCCTAAAAGATTAAAATTTGATAAAACTACGAAAACTGTTGTAGATACAAGATAGTAGCCATCAATGATCATGAAGCATAAATTTTAGTGATGTTCTAAACGAGCTGCAAGACTCGAAAGCATCCACGGAAGACAAAATTTAACAGCACTGTCATAGGTAATTCCTATGTAACGTCCATTTGCAAGGTTGAAAATTACGATTTAAACTATTACAAGATCAAATAAATGACATGTATCGAATACGATTTATATCGTAGTTAAAATAAATTAATAGGAAATAGTGAAAAATCGTTTGTAGTTAAAACGATCTTTCAATGAACCACCGATTTTACTATCGATATGGCAAGAATTTAATTTTAATTAATTCAGTTAGAAAAGATATAACCGATAAAATTATTTATGTGGGTAGCCTAGATAATTTTAGACAAACATTTAAAAGATAGAGAAAGACGCCAACAAGTTTTTTTTTTAATTATGTGTAATAAAATTACAAATTATATTATTTGATATTTACTTTAAAAGGATATTCTTAAACAATTAATTTACACAAGTAAGATTACAACGATATAAGCAATATGTATGTACCTACATTAGGCAATGTTAATAATATAATGTGTATTGTGATTTATAAAGTTGATTAGTTTTTCTAAAATCACATGTTATGTAGGTACTTATTATTTTTATTTAATGTGTTGTTTTAATTAACTTGAAGCGACTATAACTCAGAAATTCTTGTAATTTTACAAGTAACGTTATAAAAACGTTAAAATTCAAAACTTTAAAGAGGCGTCAAAAATAAAAAAACAGTCAATTTTTTAAAAGCTTAATGTTATCTAACCTTGTACCTAACCTAACACGTTGACCGCAGTTAGGGAGATTAATAACATGATTTTGACCGAGTTAGAAATTCAACGGATTACTGTAACAGTAATTGATTGTTGGTGTGCGATATATATTATAAGAAATTACAGTTATCTCATGCAAAGTTTTAGAACTATTTTTTTTTAATGGCATTAAGACTACAGTCCGAGAACTTGTTCTTCGAGTTCAGTTTCCATTCACAAACATATAATTCCAGGTATGCTTAAATAAAAAAAAAAGATTATCGGGTCACACTTGTATTTTTTTCAAATATTTCCGCACATAATTCTATCGAAACATTAGGTTCTCCTAAATTTTATAAGTTTCAAAACAAACTATTTGTACGTTAGGTACAGTCGGGTGCGAAATGAATGTCGCTGATCGCGAGCATACACGACACGACGTACAAATAATTATGATCAGAATATTTAAAGTTCAACTTTGTATTTGTAATTCGTATCAATCGTCGAAAGTAATTTTCGCAGATTTGTTAATTGAGCTTCAAAATAAATATTAATGATTTAGATTCTAAATTATTTATTTATAAATTTTCTTACAGGCAATATGTTGATTGAACATTTCCGCTTTGGGTAAGTAGATGCGGTCTGTCTTTTTTTTTTTAACATTATCTACAGAATTTTTGTTATACCTAAATGTATACATACTTTTGGATATCTATATTTATTGCTATTATTGTTTTAAACTACCTATTAATCAGCGTCTTAGACGCGTTTACTATTTTAAACCCGAACCAGCGCTTATTAAATGCAAGGTATTTTGGTTAGATATTTGTGCACTATCATGTTTAAACAAATTGATTTTATATGTTTGGAATCATAATATTAATTTCTGATCGTAAATCTAGTTTCTTCTATGATTTATCTAAATTAATGTAGTGAAATTTTAAATAGTCGCATCACCGTACAGGATAAAACCCGAAGATTTTTGACAACAGTCACTTGACAAGTTACAACGCAACGACTTCGATTTCATTAAAAAAATGTATCGCAAACTATATGTAGGTAGGTATAACGAACACGTATTTATCGAAAAATCGCAAAAAAATCCTACATAACCTATCTACTTTATTTAAAAAATAAAAAAGGTGAAAGACTAAACATTACCCTCAATTATCGTCAACTGTCGGTTGTTTTTAATTATAAATCTTCTTAGTAATGTTGAAAAATTAACAAACTGATAAGGCATGATCTACGCTGGAGCAGAATGATGAATGTGAACAAATACATCGATACTGAAATGTTAAGCCAAGCAAGAACGAAACATTAATGTGAATAAACCCTAAATAAGGATTTAGGTATAATGACTCATATTTAACAAGAAGTAGTCGACCATTTTTAATGAAGCAAACTTTGAACGTTTCTTCCAACAAGAACCAAATTATACGAACCGTAAAACATATATTTTTATGTTTATGCGAAAATAACTGCTGGTTTGTTTTAAATTTTCATAAAAAGTCACATTTTAAAGGCTTACGAGTTCACTATAAATACTTATAAATTTTAACAAACGTTATTAAATTCGTAACTCACATTCATTTAACAATTGTTTTTAATTATAATCAGCCGACTCCTGTTATTTAAATAGTTTATATACTAATCGTCTAGCTTGTAGTTTGGGAAATTATGTTACCGCAAATAAAAATATGTTTCTTATCGTGTGTACTTACATAGGGTACTTACCTAATTACAATTCTAGGTATAATAGATAAACATATCTACTTATTACAGGAGGATTAAAACTGATGATTTATTCACGTACAGTAAAACTTCGTTATAACGCTCTCATTTATAGTGTTATCCCGTAAATAACGCAATTGTCCCAAATTGTAATTCATTTACCTAAATAAAACACTCTAAATAAATAATTTCTCAAAATCTTCAACAAACGAATAATCAATTCCAATTTACTACGCTATCCCGCTCACGGTGCGCTTTTTACCAGAGAGCCCTTAAATAACGTTATAACGAGGTTAATCTAAACAAACTTTCATCTTTAACGGACACCCTCTCACCCGAATTAGTCCGTTTAAATCGAGATTTCACTGTAATTAGATTAATCGCGTTCAAATTCGATCCCTAATATATCTAGAGTCCAGCAAAATTAGACATTAAAAAGGGAAAACTAAAAAAAAGTTTATTAACAAAACTAGATTTTTGTGTGGACCTTTATTTTTATATTTCGAACTAAATCTCAAAAGTCCCCTTCGATAGCATGTTCGCAAAAATTGGTCTACAGGGCGAAAGGAGGTAAAATTCAGTTTTTTGCAATGACTTTGGAAACTATCAATTTTCCGAAAAAAAAAAAGGTTTATTATTGAAACTGTAACTCGTAAAATTTGCTACAAGAAAGGTTCTTCGACTTTTTTTTCGAATAATTAATCGTTTTCGAGTAAACCGTGTGACAAAGTGACAATGTCTGTAGTTTGTAGAAAAAGTGTACTCCTATCCACTCCACCGCGGGGGTCGTGTGCTAGACGCGTTTTTTTTATATGGTGTCCCCAGTAGGTCTAATCCACATTGAATAGTATATTCATGTTATTGTTGTTAATACTGATGAATAAAACCTTGTTAACATTTAGGAAGGAAGCTTCATTTGTTATTTGATACAGTCATCAGCTAAATTTCTGCAAGATTTTAGCGAATCGGGAAATGATGTATTATTGATATTGTTCTCAATCTAAAAGAATTGCGAAATATTCTGAAGTTTCATCATTTTCTCTTGGGATTTCCTCAATGTTTTCTCCTTCTACTTTATAATTCATTCGGTAAATAAAACAATGACATCAAATGATATAATACATTCGCGAACGATGTACCAAGTTTGGTTCATATCCATCCAGGCATATTTTTTTACCTTCGTCACCTCGAACGTAAGAGGTGGTTTCTTCGAATTAAAACCCTACCTATATTTTGGCCAGGGGGATAAAAAATATATGTGTCAAATTTGGTCAAAATCCCTCAAACTTTTATATAATACCCGACTTATGGTAGAGCGCACAATTTCTTTCAACTTCATTCATCTTACAACTTTGGAACGGTCGATTCTACAAAAAAAAGTCAATGACGATAACCTTTTTCTCCTCGAAAAATTAATAGTTTCCGAGATAATTATGAAAAACTGAATTTCACTTTCTTTCACCCCCCTATAACAATATTTGCGGACACGCTATAGAAGAGTAATTTTTAGATTTAGTTCAAAACATCAAAACGAAAGTCCACACAAAAATCTAGTTTGTTAATAATTTTTTTTACAGTTAAAATCTAATTTTACTGGGCCACCATATTAACTAATATTGAAACAAATATGTTTGAATTGCAAAATTAATTGTAAGAAACTTTAATTGATTACCTACTAACACGAAGGTATCTTTTAAAAATCATAAAAATTTTATTAACATATGTCACGTGTAAAAATGAAATTGGATTGTGAAACGTACAAATTGATTTATGAATCTAAACGATAAGGTAGTTTATTCAGTTGTAATAGAATTAATCCTCGGCTTGCCGAGATTGTGTGAAATAAAAAGAAATAAATGAAGATAATAAAACAAACGATGGTAGGTGGGCTGGCACGGAACACCGCGACCAGGAGGTCCGGCGCGTTATGTGACAAAACAACCATAACAAATTGATCAAGATTAGATCCTCGTGCTTTTAATTGTTCATCAGAGCAAATTTTTAGGAAAATAAGATATTTACATATTTTACTTAAAACGAATAAATAAATAAATAAAATAAAAATTAATGTTTGATTCAAGTTGTTAATCATTAATAAACGATTAGGTACTGAATGTTTGATATTCCAGTTTCTAAACACGTTTTTTAGGTAGATAGTAATAAAACCCTACATTGTAGTAGTTTTAAATACCTTAGGTAAACTAAACATTTTTTCAAATGCATGTTTTAAAAGTATTTATACCTAATTTTTAATCGAGATAAACGCTTAGGTAATTTTTACAAAATTGTCGACTTTCGATTGCCAAGTTTTATATAAAAAAATGCGAAATTAAACATTTCGTGTTTATCTAGAGATAGAATGTACAACAGTTATTATCATCCCCAACTACATTTATAAAAGTTACGTGGTGTTATCAAAAATTCGTTACAAAATTCTTACGCGAGTAATATTAGAACCATAAAAACGAATTTCACACTGTATAAATTAAGACAAGTCACGACAATTTAATTTATAATCGCCCATTTTGACATTCTCGGCCGACAATAAGTATAAGCATTATTTTGTTATCAACCCGATCTTAGGAACAATTTGGTAGATACTTATCTGCAAGATTAAACACCAATCACTTTTGTGTGCAAGTGCGTTTATTCACTCGCCTATAATTTTTTTTCCATTTAGGACATTGCGATTGCGATTTCGATGATTTCGGCATCGAAATTATTTTGTGGCGTAGGTGCTTACATATTTCGCGAAACGAGTGTAAATCTTAAACGAAATTAAAACAGCTGAAATAAACCACTAAAATGATAACTTTAAATTTATTGTAAAAGAACATCTCAAAATATTGCGTATTCACAATAATCTAAAATATTGCAGGCAGCAATTGTAAATTTAATTTTATTGGTTTTCGTAGATTCTATTCATAAAACGTGAAGTTGTCTATGATAATTCAAATTAATTGAAAAACGTCAGCGGCGAATTCGTCATAAACAAAAATTTAACATTTTTATCTAAACGAATTAAGTCCAGAATAAATAAACATCGATTTTATTAGCGTAATTTATATTGGTAAGTAGCTAATTTATTAATACAGTGGAACTCTATTAATTCTAATACAAAATGAAATGAAATTCGAATTATTAATTTAATATTAATTTGCTAACAAATAATAAAGAGAACATCGGCAATTAGGTAGGTATTTCATTTAAAAACGTTGTAATTTTTTTTTAAACTTTAACTATTGTATGTGCTTCAACAAATCTTCAACATTTACGAGAGAAATTTATAAGAATTAATTATCACCTTTTTTCGATTATTTCGAAAATGGTGCATTCCATCGAAAATTATAGTTTTACATGATCGGTACATGCTGATTCCAAAATATATTTCACATTACCGATCCGATGAGTAATAACGGAGATTAACATTTTTTATTTATTTTTTGAACAGTCGCCATTTAGAACGGGTCGGTTGATTTGGCTGGTTAAGGAACTCGTCCTTCGGTTTCGTAAAGACAATACGACGCTGTTCAAATTTCAGCTTCCTACGATTAAAATTGTGACCGGGATCGTGTCCACAAGAAATTGATTATATACTATATGGACCCAAAATGAATGACCTATGATGTAGTGGTCGAGATCGAAGAAAAGCCAAAAGGACCCGTCTGGGTCCCGTCATCAGACAGGCTGCAATAGCTTTATGTTCTATGAAAATTCGCTAATACTTACCAATTTAAAATTATCTGAATAATCACTATCTACTGTCTTCATACCGCAGAATTATAAATTTACTCTATTTTTAATCTAAAAACTATTTGTGTGCCCCTCAACATTGAAAATTTCCCTATTACAAACCACAAACCAGATGAAAGTTTAATCGCATTTTTATGCGACCCATAAACCGACAAAACAACTCATAAAACATGGGTACCACCTACTTTCATATCTTATCGGAGTGCAAACAAATAACTGAAGGTTTTTAAAATAAAGCGAAATTTCCTAGTATCCAATGCATTTTTATAGAGTTCTGGCAAAATCATTTCAGATCTTTCGCGCCAGAGGTACAGAGCGGTAGTGCTTGTTTCAGTAGTTCGAATTTTAAATTACAGCGTCGTATTATTGTGTGTGCGAGGAGTGCTCGTTCGGTTAAGGCCTTTTTGCGCGTGAGTGCGCGAGTGTTGTGTTCTCTAAAAGGATTACAAACAAAAAGGATTAATACGACGAGGAAAGGTGGGATTTTTCTTTGTTGACTCCATGTATTTATAAAGTGTAAATACATGGACCTTTAAGCTCTAACACAAATTCTCTTTAAATCGAGCTTGGTTAGGTTCTTGGATAGGCTTTTCCTCAAACATTCGACGGTCCAATTTCGCGAACGAAATTTTATCTTACGCGCGTTTTCAGAATTACAGTGGTTGGTGAAATACAGTGAAATATGAAGCGTAGGTAATAATGCAAGTTCGCAATCAACGGAAGAATCTACGCTCGAAATTGGCGATAGAGGAAAAACGATGACGAGAAAAAGGTAAGAAATACAAAGAAAAATTTAGAAGTTATAATTTTTTTATAGTATGTTACAGACAGTAACACGGTGCCACACAAGTTTTGATTGTCGCTACAATTTTTAAACAATTTAGGCTGACAAGGAGACAAAACTTGATGGATTAAATATTTTATAAATAGAATATTTATATATTTTCTTATTATATATATACATATAAGAAATTACCATAATCTTAATAAGAATGTTCCAAAGTCGTATCGACCTTGCTAAACTGATGAACGAATGAAATCTAATACTGAATAAACAACGAAATAAGTAACCACTGCTGATCATTTTATCGAATGTAATTCTTTTCGATTTACTTACGCAAAAAACAAATTATACTTACATACAGGGTGTCACGAATTAACTAGTCAAACTCTTAACTACAATAGTTGACGTTAAAATAAACCGATTTTCTTAATAAATCGGCCTGAAAATCTATAGTTGAGTAATTGACCGTCAAAGTTAAGAAAACGAAAATGTTTTTATTAATTAACTTAATAACAATTAAAGTTATTGTTGTTATTTTAGGCAATTAATTATAACTAACGGTTTTGTTAAAAATCGTTTTAAACAATTTTATTTAGAAAAATGAAAATAAGTAAAACTCGAAAGCATGTTTTTCTTTAAAATTAAAAAAAAAATCACCTTAAGTTTAACGAATGTCTAATTAATTGTTTACTTTGCATTATATTTGTAATTATAAAAAGTTAATATTATATATTTACCGAATACTTAAATATTAATAAACTCCTCAAACTATGGATTTCCGGGCATATTAGGTTTATTAAGTAAATCGGCTTATTTTAACGTCAAGTTTTTGTAGTTAAGAGTTTGACTAGTTAATTCGTTACGCCCTGTATATAAATACTATTTATGTTACATTAAAAGCTAAAATTTGTTATTGTTAACAACGAAGAATATGACTCTGGTTAGTGGTATGTACAGGTGCTTTTGAATTTGAAATTTTGATTAGGTACCTATCTTCATTATGCTTATCTATAAGTAGGTATTAGGTTTCAGTTTGATGTAAGCTCATGCTTTTCGTTAAAATTAAAAAAAACAAACTACAATCAGTGTAAAACATTAATCTGCGACTGACTAACTAAAAAATACGTAATAGTAGGAGCAGCTACTGTATATGTTTATTATCTCGACATAAGAAGTAACTATAGATTATACTACACATATTTGAATTTACTAACGCCACCCATAATAATTATAATCACCTTTAAATCTTTTATAGAACATGTAAGATTACCTAAGTGGAATAAGAGGTAGATATTATTAATGGACGTCTAACTGTCAAAGTAACTATATGCACGTTTTTAAAATTGATCATTTCGTAAAGCGTTCGAGATTATTTTTTATTATGAAATTAGTGAACGACGCACTGTTTTATTTATTAATTTTTGTCGTTGCACTCGGATATCGATACACAGATGCGGTACAGTTCATGTTCTACATAATACGCCTGCATGTTATCGAAATTTTATAATAAAGCACCGTGGGTGTCTGTCTTACAAAATAATTATTTTGAAGAATAGTTACGAAAAGATGATGGTAGGATACGCACAGAAACATGCCCTTTTGTCGGGCACCGTGGTGGTAGCGTTTAAAAGGAAATAGGCGGTAACAATTCACTTCGTTTCAAAAGATTCTCGTCCTCTTTCTACTCTTAATATTAATTAGACAAATGCGACCTTAAAATATTACTAACACGTTCGTCCGTCTTACATCTACAGTAAAATTCGTCAAACTAATTGTAAGTACTTGCACAGATTGTTATTAGTTGAGCGTTTTAATGAAAATTCTGTGAATAATTTAAATGCCCATTACCTTTCTCCTATAAAACTGAAATATATGTAAATGATTGTGCGTCTTTAGCTTAAAACAGAAGGAATGCCCGAACCGTGTAAACTCCATGTGTTTCCAACAGTTCTGGCATTTAAAGTTTTCTTTGATCTCCCATTGTGCTTCTTGGTAGGTAGTCCGTGTTTTAACAAACACACCTTGCCAGCACCAGCTCACACAATTGCAAACGGTAGTCCCAATTATAAAATATACTTTTTTATGAAAATTAAAAACTCCATGAATTAGTATAATTAGCTCTCTAGGTTATATGTGAAACATGAATGAAACGTCAACTACCACAGAGGAAAAACATAAAACGAACAATTTATCTGATCATTAAAATCTACAACAAACAAAAATTCCTTATAAGGAACAATATTGGTAATAAAAATTACTATAAAATATTTTTAATAGATTCTAATAATGTACGGACTCCACGATAATTTACTTTAAGTTCCGATTTAAAATACTTAATTTCTCGATTGTTATACACAATATTAACGAATTTATAAATAAATAAATGCTTTCTTCCAATATATTGCATGTTTTCTTAAAAAGTAAAGAAAAAAAACTACGATGAAAACAGATGTTCTTTTACAATGTAACGTTGAGAACCAGAAAATTTGTATTTCCACGAAATAAAACCTCATTACATTCTTCGGTAACAAATACGTCAATTAATACAGCAAAAGTCCAAGTTACAGCCTGTTATAGAGGTATAACTGAGCTTGTTTGTTTGTTGACAATTATGTTTATGCGTCTTTAGATATACCAATCTTAGGAGAGGCAAGACCTTAAATTCTTTGCTGATAAAATCTCACCTGAGATATATAGACCCTTATAAACATCACTAAATCTTGGGCATTGTGCTATAAAAGACGCAGAGGTAGAGACTTTAAAGTGAAATTTCCTGAAGTTTTTGCGAGAGAACAATATTTATGGGAATTCTAAAGGACAACAGTACCGGCTGTAAATCGTCTAGGTAATTCGTGATTATTTATTAAGGAATATTTTTGGCACACTTAAAGGTTTATCACAATTTAAAATTCTCATTTGTCGCGGTTTAGTTATTAAACAGTGTCGTTGCTATTTTTAGCGTTTGAATGTCTAGAGATAATGTAGGAGCTGTTGACAAAAAGGACATCATTTGTTGGAAAAAAGAAAGCTGTTCGCCCTAGGTAGTCAAGTGATTTCAAAGAATACAAAAGCAGTGCAGTAGTTCAGATTTACATTCTGAATGGGCGACATAAGCCGATTATACCAGACAGTCCGATGACATAATTATATCTCCGAACACATCGAAAAGCAGTGGCGTTACTTCAGTTTCGATTTATTTATTGTTGAAAGATTGTATCTATGTTGGAAAAAAATATACATTTTCACGATATCAAATAATACCTACTTACTTATTTAATTTTCATTAGCACTCCTATTTCTTAATTATTATCGATTAATACCTTTATTTCATATGGGAAAGTGGCACATTTTTGTAATATAACTGGAATATTCGCAGTGAATTTAAAGTTTTACGTTTGCTGCGAATAATATAATGTGCTTACATTTCAAAAACAAACAAGTGATGATCTAGTTTACTTCTACTTACGATTAGATCAATTAAAAGTAAAACGTCAACCGACTTACGCACCTGTGAACACGTTATATATCTACATATACGTGATGATACAACTAGGAAAAAAATTACACATAATATATCAGTTATAATAAAAAAAAATCAATCAATACGCAATGAAATCATACTCATTAGATATTAATAACCAAGCAAAGTGAGAGTAACTGGTTACAAATTGTTCAGTAAACAATTAATTGAATAATTACTTTCACGTTTTGTGTAGAATTTGATAAGACCCAATACAAATGAAATTTTTTATGTAAAACATCTATAAATAAACGTTGCATAAGTATTGTTAATCGACCGACTAAAGAATAAGAATAAATCGAATAAAACAATAAATCAAAAATACAGAAAATACTATATACAGAGAGTTTCCAAATTACATAAAACAAATATGAACATCCCGCATCGGTACAGTAAAAAAATGTGGAAAAATTGCCAATCGTATAATTGTAACAATTTATAACTGTTGATAAATAATATTATATTTTATTGATCGGTTCAAATTTAGTTTCTCATAAAAGAGATACCATCTAAGTGTTTAAACGTTTGGAAATGTTCTCAGTAATCATAACTAGATGTCACTGTAGGTAATACAGTCGAGTCTCTCTTTTTATGCGAATCTTTTTAAACATTTTTGAAAAATTTGCAACAGCAAATTCATTATATCATTGCCCGTTACAATACCAAGCGCTTGTTTGCTGTTTCTAATCTTTCTACTTAAGCTACACTAATGAGAATTTTAAGTGGCACCCTTGCAATCCTTACCACATATTACGTAGGTATTAATAGTAAACTTAAACGTCAACTAATAATCGCCTTAGTTTACCACAAAACCGCCAAACCAGGTCAGCAACTGTAGCCCAAGAGTCGCCGTTTTTAAAATCTAACTTTCAAATAAGACACATTTCTCTTTAGTTTACATAATATGTATACTAACATTATTCTATTGTTTCGACATGCGCTAAGATTATCTACAAATAGGTAGGTATACGTAATAAAATTCGAACAATTCAAATTTTTTTTTAGTTTCTAATAAAGTTGGAAATTTACAGTTTAATATTCAAAATATCGAAATGTTTCATTTTTATAATTTCTTTAGAAAACCAAGAAAGTATTTTACCTACGTATTTATCTATCCCTATTATCTACTGCATAAGTTTTAGGTCGGCAACTGTCTCTTTTACCGGACTAGACCAGTAAATGATCCATTCGTACGTCCATCGAATTTTACAAATATCAGTAAGTAATGTGTAGGTACTATTAAAAATATGCAAAAATATAAAAGACACATAAAAAATGTGTGAGACGTAACACACCCGGAAATGCCCTTTGCAGGACTTGTAGGCTTTCAGGTTTCACCTTTGAAATCGCCCCGAAATTTGTCTACACGTTCTTTAAAGTAGTTCCTTCCGGTTTAGTTACGTAAATAATTATATTGCTAGGTATCTATTATGCATTTTAATTATCTTACAAAGAACTTTTCCATTAGAATTACCATTTATTAATCCTCAACTGATTATTATTGATAAATTTCAAATAGGTACACCTACCCTATTACTTTAGAAACATTTAAATTTTAATGTCGAGTGAAAAATTTAACCGAAAACCGATAAATTTCCATAATTTTTTGAAACACATATTTAACTTCGGCACATTCGGATAGTTATAATTATATAAAACAAAAAATAAGTAAGTATAGTACATGAAAACCGTAATTAATCGCTTTGGCGAATCAATATTCTAATGTAATTCATTGAAGTGACATTTTGACGTTTACTAATTACAATAGAAAAAATCAGGTATATTTTACAACTAAATATTTCATTTTTAAATAATTTAATATTATCAACTACGTTTACTATTTCTTTTTGAAGAAAAACAAGTGATTTGGATTAGGTAATTATTATACTGACACATATATTAATTTGTTTTTAAATTGCCAATTAAAATCGTCAATCAATTAATTACCTGCCATAGAAAAATTGTTTCAACAATCACTTCTATAACAAATCGACCAATGGGTAAATAATAACCGATGATCGTTTAAACTTATCCGATACACATTTGTCATATTAATGTTTTAGAATATATAATTTTGTTTACGTGGAAAATATCTGTTAGATAACGCAACAAGTACCTACTTAGAAACTTATTCATTCAAACAGTTAAAGCTCGATAAACTTTTATTTAGCTTTCAATGACAGTTTTAATAGAAGGTAAGTTTATTCGTTAATAATTAATTAGCGTAGATTAGTAAAATTTATTTACAGCTTGGAGTTGTTAAATAAATGTAGAAAAAAAGATAAAATTTTTTATTATTTTTTTTAATAAGCAAAAACCTGTTCAACAACATAAATAGTCAGGATATGCAAGGTTTTAATTAAATTGAAACAATGCAATAATTTACGTCGATTTAAACATTGGAGCAATTCATTCATCATAACTACAAAGCTTTTAATTACAATAAATACGTAAACTCACACACGCATCACTTATAAACCATTCGTGTAACTTTCCCCTAATTACTACTTAACAAGTTTTGTTTCGTTTTTTATTATTTATCTTGCCTACTTGTTTAATAATAAAGTAAACTTAACAAATACACTATAATTATATTGATTTTAAACGTTTGTTTGTCATGAATAATTAAGTGTCAGAACTTTTATAGTTCAATATACAAGGTAATAACCATTCTGCTACCTTTAAAAAGCACTAAATATGTATTGAAGGAATGGGTGCGACCTGGAAAATGTTCATCAACGGTTTGAAGTAACATATAAAGCGAAATGACGTTTGACTACCAACAGTAGTTGTTCCTAATAATAATACAAAGAGAAGAACATCATCTAAGAAAACGAACAATTTTGATACGAAATAAGACATTTGAAAATAAATGTGCCTAATAGAACAAGATAATTTTTGGATAAAACTTTACGATTAGTTTATAAAATACATTTTTTGAATGTAGGATGTGCTAGATGAAATTTAGAGGCTTATTCATTATTTAATTACCTACAGGCTGTTTAATTACTATGAAATTTCAATTTTTGACAACTAGGTATAATTATATACATTTTAAATCGAGCGATTCGTTATTTATTTAAATGTAGATAATTACTTTGACATTATTAATTACATATCTCGTTATCGTCTAATTGCAAGAACCTACAATAAAATGCCTACTTGTTAACTCATCAAATTTATATAAATATCCTGTAGCTACCTCCTACCTATCAGAAGTTTGAATCCCAACAATGTTTACTTATTTATAATCCTAAACAAAACTTATTCATGTTAGTAAATTAATTCACAAGCCAAATTAGCATCAGATGATTTTAAGAATGCGAATAAACTGTTATTTTCCTTTTTTTTTAATACACAATATGTGTGTATTAAACAAACATAAACTTGTCCAAATTGTATCAAATGTGTTTTTTCTAACACTAAGTTTAAATGAGTTTTTTCTTTTTTCCGAGTTATAAAACGTCAGTGTTTTTGAAGGCCTATAAAGCGAAATCGTAACACTTTAGACATTAATATTGTCCAAAAAATATAATCCGGAAGACACTTATCTACGAATATTAAAATTATTTTTTAACTAGATAAGAATTCTGCCTACCTATAAAATCACAAAGTGTTCCATAAGTACCTATGCGCATTTTTTTTTAAATTAAGAATCTACCTAAGAAATCGCCCCTATCAGTTTGTTGTTTGAATTTATAAACTTCCCGATTTATTTATAGGTAGGTAGGTAGGTAGGTACCTATGCGTTTTATAAATGTTTTTGCACTCAAATCGCTTCGTCGAATCAACAACGGTGTTGAAATATATGAGATGTCATTCGTTAATAAGATAACAGTGAATTAACATGTAAATGAAGTTGAGTTTTCTTTGTACCATCACAATGACAAATTGACCAGGAAAACCAAACGAGGAGAATTATTTGGAGGTAAAGAGCATCCACGTACATTGTAAATTTGTTTACAATAATATTAATATGGACAAAAATAGAGGATGAAAACAGGTAAAACAAAAAATTCATATGTATCGTTACGTAAACATTGTTTACATAGACCGTTTCGACGTTTCAAATTGTTATTTTCTACAACTGAAATTAGTAGGTACCTATGTAATATTGATATGCATTTTATGTTTTCGGTAAATAATATACACAAGGTGTTCCAAATTTAAATGGTCAATCTTAAAAATTGAATTTGAACCTTCAATATAATAAAAAAAAAGAACTCATCTTGATAAATGTCTTTAATTTAATGTCTTCAACGTTTTCGAGATGTCGGTTCTTGAAATTACAAATTGGCAAAAATTAAAAAACGATAATTGTACTTTTCTGTCATAACGTATTTTATTCTTGTTTATTCAATATCTGTTACAATTTACAATTGTATCTTTAAATATTCCTGTAATAATTTTAAAAATCAGTTTCGTAACACATAACTTATTAAATTAGGTATCTAATTAATTAATAAAAGTTACTTAAACAGAAAATATTACATACCTGCTCAACAAAAATAATGCCTTAACAGACACCGTCGCATCGTGCATTGGTATAATTACAGATAAACTAATAAGAGTAAAACGAAACGTAATACGTTCTTAAATGAACGAAAAAATTAGAAAATTTGTAGAAAATTTAAAAACAATTATTTCGACACGCGTTACGTTCCCGGGGTCCCCACAAATTTGAAATCCGCCAATGTCGAGTGTTGTTCAACAAGTGTTAGTTTCCCAACATTTATTTAGCTATATCGTTATAAGGCTACTGTAATTTTGAATTTTATAGGTGAATGTTAGTTAATCTATAATAAAAGAAAGTGTTGGTATAAACGTATATTTTTCTCTACTTGTTGACGGCTCGAGTTTGAAGTAAAATATAAAAAAAAACATCTGAACTAAACAGTGCCATTTTAATGAATTTAATTACCTCTGAATTTTTTGATAAGATTGTTCAACTTACAATAAGTGCATTGTGCTGATATTGTTTCAATAAAATAAAGATAAGTGCCTATTTATTTTATAATGACCATGATACTTGATGTATAGGCATACATTATACCCATCTACTTATTATACCCACTAAAATATTAATAATCAAACCATTAACGTCAGATATCTATATTTAAATATAAAAAAATTAAAATCAAACTCAAAAATAAAGTTTTCATAACATTTTAACATGACACAAACAAGATAGTAGGAGGCGTTATACACAAATGTTAAAAAGCTGTGGCTTTTTAGGATTCAAATTCTTCTTCTGCATATAAAAATTTGTATAACTACCTATAAATTAATAGTAAACGATAATTATTTTATATAAAAATGTCAAAGTTCATTTTCTTTTGTTCGTTTCTCGCATATTTATTTGCAATTTTAAAAACACTTTCAAATTAATAATTTTCATTTTAGTGCACAATTTTACACTATATAAAACTTGAACGGAGTAATCTGTGTAATCCGACGTAGAATCTTCTTCGACAGTAATTAATTATTTTGTTAAGAGCGCTAAAATTGTTATGGTAGGTATACAAAAAGGTGTGTAAAATATAAACAAGGTGTGGTAATGGGAGGAGCTTATGTTTTATAATCTGATAAATTATAGATAAATAAATTGCCTTACAAAATGCTCGTCTAAATGAAAACAAAAAGTACATACCTACATGAATTCAGAATTAAATAAGTAAAGTGACACGGGTATAAGTGGGGAAGGCTAAAATGATAGAACGATTTTGGAGGTCAATTACAGGTGTTTAATTGTAGTTGGAAAATTGAAATTCTAGTAGTTTTCAATATAATACGTGAAATCAAAGCAATGTTCTGTTCAGTAGTTTTTCGCTAATCGCTAACTCACAATTAATAATTCGAGTAACAACTTTCACAAGTATATTTTATTGCAAATTTGAAAACATTTCCATTACCTGCAAAACTTGGGCCGTTCTACACTTGCCAAAAAAAACTTAATTTATGCACTCGGGTAACGGCGAGAGAACTAATCAGGTTGCTCATTTGTACCACGTGCAGGGGCTATATTCACTATACTTTCCTAGTGTCCACCCTAATACTAATCAGCGTCAACACATAATCAGTGGGAAAAAGCGTTGAAGCAACAATTTACTTCTAAAGATAAGGGAAGCTATCTTGCATTAGTACAAAATTTTACAACGGCATTCGATCAATTTGGGCAAACATTTTCCCTAGCCTTCCACCGAATCAATAAATATGTAGGTATACATAATATTATTTAAGATGATAATCGACTAGTTTAATACATAGGTTTTTTACCTATAAAAATAAATACACTCGAATCGCCCCAAGTTGGCATCTCCTTAACTTGAATTTCTTCCTAACTCGAATAATGTCATTGTCATTGTCAAATATCATACTATAATAGGTCGAATTTTTAAGTCGAACTCTGTAACTGGAACATTCTGCGTGGAACAAATGCGTGAAATTTATTTCGACAAGTCGAACTGCAATTGAGAGTACTCCATATAATCAACCTTTAAGAGCACATTTAAGAAATTATTACGGCGACGGGCGAGATTGTTACAAGAACGCTAAACAAGCGCAGTACAAATATTTTATAGCTACGTTTTCGGTTTTAAATTGGTGATGTCGTTTGCATATGTATTTTGATTTTTGTCAGTACTTACATATCGCTCAATAAATAAGCATTTAGTCATTATCGAGTAATTTTTATTACGTTTCTGTAACTTCAACTCTCCGTAAGTCGAAGAACTATCCTTAGGTGGCAAGTGACGATTCGACTGTATTAAAATCCGCGAATGTCGAAAGTCGACTGTATCTACATTACTCCGATATTTTTCATTCGTTGTATATCGCACATCTTATGTTATGGTCGAAAAACATTTTTAAGATCGTAGGTGCCTATTGTTGACGATATGTTTAGGTATACGAATACGCGTGACGCAAAACAAAGAAATAACCACTTAGTGTGTCATCTACTTCATCACGTTCATTCGATCGAATGTGAACAAAGCTAAAAGTTAACAACTTTATATTTTATAATCATTCGAAGGTAATCTTACGATAATTTATTAATAAATTACTAGTTATTATGGGTACCTATTTTACTTATCTGCGTTTATTCTGCAAATAAATAATTTTTATAAAAGAAACCTAAAGGCAGAGTAGGTCGTACCTACATTTAAATAGATTTCTCGAAAAACATATTTTTAAAATGAAAGACAAACAGTAAAATTGACAAGAACACTTTGTTATATGGACGGCTTCGTATGAATTTTAGTCTTATCTGATGTCCCAAAACATCACGTAGGTATGTATAAACGTACGAGTATATAAACAATGAAAAGAATGAGTTTTAAGTGCGGTTCCAAAAGATAAGATACATAACACACAATTATTTTACATATCTTAATATACGTAATTGCGATTATAATAGTTACTCACCGATCTCTATTTGTTGAGTCAAGGGTTGCATCAGTTCGAGCCCTTTTCACCTGTAAAAATAGATATTAATATCATATTTTATGGTAACTATGTTGGAGACATTAACATTTTTAACATGCTACAGAGGTAAATTTGGCGATTTATGTACACGTGTATTAAAATAAATGAGTTTACAGTAACAACTGGACAATGACCAGTAACAGAATGTTAATAAAATTAAAATAAATTGTAATTTGCGTCTGCATCGAAAACTTGAAATAGTATTATTTGTATAAGAGCTGAAAAACGGATATTTCACACGAGTGAGACAGTTTGAGTGTGTGGCTTAATCATACTAGTATGTAATGTCCTTTTAGCACGAATTGTACGTTACAATACTCCAACTATCACAATATAGGTACATATAAGTAATACTACAAGATGTCTTCATGATTAAAAAAAATAATTTTGTTGCGTAAAATCATTTCGCACGGATTAGGTTTTTGAGTGACTAATCGAACTTCTAGCCACACCTTATCGTTAACTATTTGTTTGCAGTAAGCCAACTTTTAGTAGCAATTTATTGAAGATACGAATTTTCATTATAAACTTAATTTTGGTATTGCAGATTAACCTGTAATTGTTATTAACTATGTATATATGACGCGAACGACTAAAATTTAAAAAATATAAGTCGTTTTTGAACTTTTCATTGAATTCTGACGTAATGTCAATTATATAAATCGAATAGATAGGAATAGCTTTAATAATACAGTGCGCTCGTGTTAACGTGGACTAATTAAAACTAGTCGTGTTCGTGTTTGCGCGATTGTTTATGTTTTCGAGATACGATCTTAAAACACCATTAAATGATGTTAAACAAATTTTAACTTTACTTTATTCAACTTTAATTTACATCCTTGGAAAATAAGAAGTTAAAGTGGAATGTTTGCATTTATTTTTCAAGTTTAAATTAACTGCTTTCTCTTGCAACCTTCCGAGGACCAAAACATCTGAATAATCAACCCCTTTTGCTTCAGCGCAACTAATAATTTGACCGAAAGACTGCACTACATATCCAAGCTGTCGTCAGTTTTTTTCCTTTAGTATTGTAATACTAATGGCCGTTTGCACCACCGATATTACCTAACAGTTTAAGTCTGGTTTAAATATAAAATATTTATGGAAACACAATAGCATCCATGGAAAATCAATAACTTAAGCAAGACATATTAGATCAATGGTGGTGCAAATGACCATAATACTGTTTAATACTGTACATAATTTGGTATAGGTTTACGTTAGCGGAATGCGCTTGTTCACGTTACGCAGTGGCCAATGCTTAAATTTAGGTGTTCACGTTATATACGCGATAGTGCATGTTAGGCAGTGTTCACGTTTACGCGAGTTCACTGAATTATGGTCAATTTTCAATTTACACTGTATGTACAACAGATGTTTCGCCACAACAATACGCTCGATAAAATGCCGTAAATACAACAAAAACATTAAATAAGTAAAAATTTAAATGTCAGCGAAATCATTATTACTATTGTTGTTGTAGTAGTTTCAACAAGGCAAAATATGTGTTAGATAAAAACCGATCATTTCAGTTTTCTATTTACTCACCTATCAAATATTTTGTAAAAAATCGAAAAATATTAAAGTTAGCTTGCTAATATACAATTTTCAATTTATACGCATATACCGGGCGTGGACAAGACCATTGTCATTGTATCCTGTCATTTGTTTAATTACCTACTAATAAAATAAAATAAAATTTTCAAACTAAAGGTTTATTTATTTTTAGTTATGGAAAGTAAGTGGGCACATTTTGTCGTATACTACAGATCCGTACATAATTGCATTTCCGGTTTAATCAGAACTTTGTGGCTCAATTTCTTTTTTTTATTTAGTAGGTAGGTGTATTAGGTACCTATTTTTTATAAATATTGTATTGCAGAAGTATCGAACAATATAATTTGCTCGACTTGAAAATTTGTCGCTTATCCTTTCATACAGAGGATATGCTAGAAAAATTGTGCAAAAATGTGTATCGATATGTAGTATGAAAAATAATCGGCTAAGTATATCAATGGTATTGCAACAGAAGCTGCCGTTCATTTTTTTCCATATGATAAAAGCAAAATATTAATACGTCTTATGTTTTAAACTTCAAAGACGCTAAACAGTGTGGCGCTAGATAAACTACTCCAAGCAATATTTTATTAGATACACATAATTTTTTTTGTATTGAATGTTAAGACAAAACTATCCCAATGAAATACTAAAACGAAACAAATACCTAATTTGATTATAATTGTAGTACAAAATTTGTAGTAAATTGGTACAGTATAAGATCATTTAGTTTGTAAAATCAGTAATACCTAAAATTGTTTATCAATGAAAGGTTTAAAAATTTAATATTAACATATTGCACTAATACAACGGTATAACACGGTTTACAACGAAATACCTATATTGATTGCAAATATAAAATAAATGGATTAAACTGTTCTGAAATTTATTTTCAATTTACTTCAAGTACTTTAAGCTTAAATACACATATTATATAATATACATTATATTTTCACTTATCTATTTTTTAAATTATTTTAAGCACGACACGTTTTGCAATAACTATTGCATTTTCGCACATTATTTCGCAAAACGCGCATTATGTAAGTTGCCTATATTGAAATGTTATCGATTAAAAATACTCAAATTTAATTCAATATTATGGAATAAGCATTTTATTAACTGAATCTACAAATATTTACCTGGTTCGGCCGTTTATAATGAAACTCTTATCCATTAATACATGCCAAAAACTAAAATAAAAACGTAATTCTGCCTTACCCAACAATACATAAAATATCTTTCATTAATTGTAAATGTTGAAATAAATGTATGTTCGGCGCATCCCCATTTATAAAAAAATGTGCAAAATAAACATAACATTGATTAGAATAGATTATTATTACTATTATAAATGATTTATAAGAATTTCCTATTATTAAAAATCTAACAATAAGTAAGTACCTTCGGTTCGCACAATTTGTCGAGCATTGTACATCTTGTAGATCGAGCACTTAGGTAGTTACAAGGCATTAAAGTCACCATAACGAGGGCCGTCGGTACCAGCGTCCCGTTGGTGACAACACAAACCACATTTATTTTAACCGCGCTAATACTACGTTTAAAAATTTACCCGGCAGTTGCGAAAACACAAAATCATATTAAAGAAAAGTTAGTAGATAATAAATAAAAAAAAAATAAACGAAAATTTACTACACTTCTAACGAAAAAAAGTCTAATCTACACATTCCCAATTGTCACCAAAAATAAAGAAAATGCAACTTACTTATTTTTAACCCACTTCCACAAACAATTAATTTTAAGTCGACTTACGCAAACATGTTTCTGTCAAAGTTTAATTATCTAGTTTTTTTTTTGTTGGCGTTTATACACTAATTATAAATAAATTGGTGAGAACACAATATATATAATATATTACTTCTACTAGAAGATTACGGGTGCGGGAGTTTCAAATTTAACACCTTTCAATTAAACTTACAATTAGAATTAATCGAACCTATCTTAATACGGTAACACAATATATAAATTAATTTTATTGCGATTAAATAAATAATTTGCAAATTGGACGATAAAAAAATTTAAAAATTTATTACGGTCGAATCGTTTAGAAAACGGATCTCGTTAGCACATTATATTTCCGAGCTCGTCTTGAATGAACTGAAGCTTTAAGCTCGGCCACCTTGTGTACGATGCTGAACGAAATACGCTCTAGTGGCAAGAACAAGAACGAACATCGGCCCGGATTAATCGTTCAAGCAATGGTTCTTTATTCCAGCTTTAGTTTAAACATTTTGTATTTACGATAAGAATATTGTTCAATTATTATTATTTATCGCTATATCGGTAAATATCGTACAACTAAAAAATTAATGAAGTGCAGGTAAATTGAATTTGTTTAATAAAGCGTCTAGTTTCTTTTCGGCGATTCAGTATAAATAATGAGTTTAAATTAAACATAACACCCCCTTCCGCATAAAATTCATTTTTAACGATTTGAAATTTTTAAATTTAATCTTCAAGTTTCCGGGAACAAGATCACCTGATTGGAATTCTCTCGATAAACATCTATCAAATTTCAATTCGCGCCAATTTTGTAAAATGCACATAAGACATATATACATTAGCATAATTTGCCGTTAATTATGAAAATATAATATTGATATATTAATAAAAAAATTTCTATAAAGTATGGTGTTTTGTTTTTTTAAACTCCATAAAATAAAATGTCTACTAAAAGTATGTACATGTTTAAGCAATGATGGTTTTTTCTTCATTTTATTACAAAATATTAAACTGTTTGAGAAATATGTAGCTATTTGTAGGTAAAACCCTGAAATACCTAGAAAAAGTGAATTTTTTCACTCTAGACGTGAGATTTTCACGTCGTGAATAAAAAAACACCTTTCCGGACGAGTTGTACTCAAAATTTTGTAAAATCGCGGTAAGGATTACACATCGCATTACACACATATATATCATTTTAACTGAATATTTTTAACCGTCTTTGTCATGTCAAATGTTATAAATTAATCGAATTCTCTTTGATGTAGTGTAACATTTCATTGCCGTGGGAAACAAAAGTAAACAAGTAAAATTTAATAATATTTTCATCTTTTCGTTTTTATACTATATTTGAGTATCGAAATGTTAAAAAATTCCTTACCGATTTTTACAAAATTGTTTACGACTACACTGTCTAACTTGCATACCGACTCGTTTCTTATTTAAAACGTCAAAAAATTCCGTTTATTTTAACCAGAAATTTCATTACATACTGCCATTACAAAACCGTATTTGGTATGTTTGTTTTATACATTAGGTACTACTAGATATTTATGTGTTTAATATCAGCACGTTTAATCTAGAAATAATTTGATACGTGTATATTACCAGCATATAAATTTGCTGACAATTATCGTACAGCCTACACGACTGTACACGAATGCAGTTTGAGAATTGCTTGCGAAGATTAAATCTAATCTAGTAACGCTGGTTTCAAAAATTCACGTCCCACAAGGAACCTTATATTGTACAAATATTTATATCAGTCTACGAACTATAAAAATATTGTAGTGCATAGGTTATGTGTCCGCAAAACCAATGTTTTCATATTTTAATCATATCAAGCTATTACAAGATGCAAATTTTATTTTCGTCATTATTGTTCGAGTAACGATTGGATAAAACAAGAAATTCGATAAAATTTTATAATTTTGTTTTTATAATAAAAACATATAGACACGAGCAAATCAAACACTGACTTAAAATTTTCATTAAACGACAACGATCAAAATGAGTATTAAGAAAGAAAATTTTATTAAAATCGAAATTTTAGCCCCTCGCAATCAGATCGTAGATTTAAAATTTACTTACAAAAGTGTAAGATAATGTAGATAGCACGAATGATAATGCTTAAAACCAAAAATATTTTTAAAACGGGATTATTTCGAAAAATTTAATATTTTTGGGCCGCAAGTGCGTCAAAATTGAACCCCAATTCGTTTTTGCTCTATAATTCTCATAATATTGCAGTTAAAATCTATTTGTATACGCCAAAACATTTTGTTATTTGTCATATAAGGGCTACCCGTTATCGGAATATCGATAAGTAGTGAATATAAAAGTGTCGAATTCGCTTGTGTTGATCAATTACGTACTGAAACAAATACAGTGAAACTTCTCTTAACTGACACCTCCAAATAACGGAATCTTCCAAATGTCGGACAATCTAAGTCCCAGCATTGTTGTATAGAGTGTAATGTGTTTCCTATTAGCGCGGACACTTCTTAATTACGGACACTTTTTTCGTCCCGCGAATGTCCGGTATTGAGAAGTTTTACCGTATGTACCTAACATAGTAAATAGATTAATAGGTCTTTTTATGCATAAACAACAGTGACAAACTTTAGAGCGTTTTTTAAATTATTAAATAACGCAAATTCAAGCCTGCCTTTTTATCTTTGTTAATAAGCGAGACTCCTTTCATGTTAATGGTCGAATTTACATAAATCATGTTAGGTAGTAAATTCACGTACCTATTAAGATGGATCTATACACCTGTTTATATTACATTATAAAGTCTGTAAATTTATAACTCCTAGGGCTAATTTGCCTATAAAGGCAAGTTTATTTAAAAACATTAGTCTTGTTCATCTTGTCAATTCTTATATATTTAGCTATAAATACATATAATATACCTATTTAATGGTTTAACAAAATGGTTTTTAATTAGTATACGATGACCACTGAATCCATAAATACTTATGTAAACAAAAATCTAAATATCTTCTATTATTATAATAGGAAATAAAACGAATATTTATTATTTTTGAAAACGTTATAATTTTGTAAAATGTAGTTATGATTTAAAAAAGCAACAACAATTACTACGAGAAGATAGCATCATAATGTATATGAGCTTAAATAAATTAATACTATAACATTATACATGTATCTAATAAAATACAAGTTTAAAAACAAATTAGCCTTAGTATTCAACCTCGACGTTATTGATTGCAAGCGAATAGTCCAAACTACCGAAATAATTAAATTAATTTGTTAAAAAAACTCGAGTCATTTATAAAAATACGGGTTTATACTGCTTGGTCGGAAAGAATTTCATATCATGACGCCAATACAGTATTCGGTTAAAATAAATATGAAGTAATTTAGAAAGAATGAAACAAAGAAACCGAAGTTCAATTTAAAATAACCCCAATTGTTAGGTGTCGGTGACAAGAATCATCTAACAACGGTATATTTTTAACTAACGCTTTAGATAATCTTTAGTCGTTTTTTTTATAAAAACAATTAGTAATTTTGTTCATTATTTTAGATGTACCGTAAAAACGATTTGAAATTTGACTATAATTTTATTAAGGTTTCTCTTGAAATACTACTTTTCCGCAGTGAACTGTTTATGATGCAAGGCTGTCATCCCTACAATTTACAGGCAAGTTTCCGGCGTTGGCTTTATTACCCTATTGGCACACCATTCGGCAAACAGCTAGTGAATATCTCTGCACGTTGTCACACAGTCCTTTTTCTAGGAAACTACCTAAATCTACTTCGTTGAAGTTTTTGAATGGACACACTACAAAAGTGTCTATACTAATAAGTGGGTTGCATCGGTATTTTGAATTAACCACGTTTTTGCAAAAAAAAATATTCAGAGACCAACAGATTATTTCAATCAAAACGTGTTGAATTATTAAATAACAATCAGTCGATGTTTTATTACGCGAGTGTGGTTCATTAATAGGTAGTTTATAAGTACCGAACAATGACATTTTTCATCCAATAAAAAGTTAATTTATTCTTCTGTTTTATTGTTGTCATTTTATTCCAACTACCTATAATTATGTAAATCGTCCTATTCTTCACGTTTTTTAATATCTGTGAAAATATAGATTTCTTACTTACAATAAAATTAAAATGAACCGATTACATAAGTACTACAATAATAAAATTGAATCGATCGATTAAATTTTCAAAAATAATGAAGCGCTTAAGACGCATGCTAACTCTTAATTGTTACGTATTTCTGTTTTATCATTTTGTTCAAACAGTTTACCTAAAATCAGTTTTTGTTTATAAAAATAATTGTTTTTGTAATTTACGTGCTTCGAATTACAAAGCCGGTACCTATCACATACTACGTGATAGATACATAGATAATAATTTTATTATTTATTTTTTTTATAGAATAATGCGTAAATGTTTTAATGTTATTAGGTGTGATCTAATTAAACCTGTGCAAGAATCGTCCGTGTTGTTCTAATGAATAATTTTTAAGTTTATTTAAACACAAATCGAGTATAATGAAATTTGTTACGAAGGTCTTTATTGGTTTAAAAATTGGAATACCACGTGTGTAGTATTTGTGTTTTTTTTTAGATAATTTTATATTAAAAAAACCCAAATCTCGTAGACTGTACCTAACAGAATATGCCGTAAATATCTAAACAAAAACTATATTGTAGGTATAGATTGACCGTTAGAAAACGCCTTTACCAGTTAAAATTAGGACGGTTAGAAATTTCTCGAGAACGCAATTGTTAATTGTATTTAACTTTTTAGAACTACCTATTTTTATGTGATTCGAGTAAGCCGTGATTTTTTCAATAGTTTTAACAAAAGCCACTGGAAGTATTACAGTTTTATATAGCTATTATAACTTCATTACGTTCTTATTATTCACAAAACAGGAACCGAAGTAACAAAACAGGAAACTATAGAAGGCATGATAACACATGGTGGTTAGTTCACACAGAATTTTGTAATACGTAGGTATACTTAATCGAACATTGAAAATCAAGTTTTTCCGGTAGATATTAATACAGTTACCTACCCTAGATCAAATTTTGATAAGATCTGAAATGTACGAACGAAAAAGTTTAGGTAGGAATTTACCGGAAATGGCTCACTATAGAGACGAGTGGCGTACAACCCTAATAATACGATCCTATCAGGTGTGCTTATTAGTGTAAACAACAAAATAAATATAACAAACAGCTTTTAATCGGAACGTTTTCTACGTGTGTTGCCCCTGAATATGCATACATAAATACGTATTTTTTTATTTTATGTAGAATCAACACTTATATAATCTATGTATGTTTATAAGGTAGGAATATTTATAGTTTTGTCAGGATTTCGTGATAATCTAATAAACGGCAACACAGGGTGATCGTAAATTTTAGGGTTATAAAATAAGTATAAAAAATCAGTTTATTTCGTCATAAAAATAAAAGGAAATGTAAATTAAGTGAATGTCATGATTTAATAATTAATAGTTTAACAACACGTCCATACATTACTGATGACAAAATAGGGTTTTGTTTTAATGTTTATAGGTACCTACGTTTTTTATTATTAAGTACCTACTTCATTATTTACTGTCACTATCAACTTTATGAAAATTCGTAGTGTAGGTATACATTGACGTTCCATCGTTTTTTAACACAGATTTTTAATATATTATATACATTGGTGCAGTAATGCAATTTGAACAAGAGTTAACAAAACAAATAAGAATTTTTAAAAACTTTATCAGTTACGTAAAATAATAAGTTAACATTAAAAACATACACTTTTAGTTCTGAATAGAAATAGGCATTTAAAAATAGGTAAAATTACATGAAATAAGAAACACACTGTCAGTGAAATTTACGATGTTTGTGATAAAGATGTAAAAAACGAGAAATTTACTGCAATGTACCGCATGTATCATTTTTGAGATCACTCTACATATGGTGTTTTCCACATTCTCGCTTAAAAAAAAATACGAAGCGTCTATCTTTGGGAACGTTAAACGTTAAACAAATGCAAATTCATACAGTTCATCAATAAATAAAACATCTAAAAGTAGCACTATTCACGTGGGCTTATATTTTTATATGTCGAGGAATAAACGTGAAAAATTTTCATTAAGTGCTAAAGGGTAGCGTACAAATTAATAACATTCTCTAATTACACTAATTCTGGCTCATTAGTGTTGAAGCACGGCCTACGTGTAACTTTTGACCTACAGCAGCAATTCGTCTACCTCTAGTCTGTTCCACACCACTTATACAATTAAAATTTCGTAACTGTCACATACATTTGTTTCTTTTAGTCCAAATTTACGTAGTGGCCGTCTAACGTGTCTTCATTTTATTCGAAATAGATCCCGAGTTAGAGAACTGTTGTGTGTTTCTGAAGTAAATTTGAGCCATGTCATATCCTGCGTGTTCCGCTAATTTTTTACGTACATTTTTTTAGTGAGGAAAATCATAATTTATAAAAGATGACATTTCTGGTTTTTTTTAAGGAGCATTCAAATAAATCACAATTATATTAGGAACGATATTGCAAAAAGTGCATTCCGACTTATTTAAACATTAAGCGATTAATGTAAATGGATATAATTAAATAGGTATTATTTGTTAATAATAATACAGTTTTTTGTAAATTTAAATTGAGATGATTTTTACTGCATTTATGCATTTTGCTTGTTTTAACCATACTGCAAGAAATAAAAATAATTATAACAAATTACAACAAATGTTAACGGCTCTTAGCTTATCGTATGTTATACGTTATTTCGAATTTAAAAAAGTCTACTGGACTTCTAGCCCAGTTAAATTAGACAAAATGAGAACCGATCTGAATTTTTGAATTGATTTTGATTGAATTTTAAATAATCTCTCAAAAGTCCCCATCGATACCTTGCGTGCAAATTTTTTTACAGAGGGAATAAAGGTGGCGACAAAGAGTTTTTTGTAAATATCCCGCAAAACATTGCTTTTTCTGTAAAGATGGTTCAGATGAAATTTGTAGTTTATAAAATTTGCTACAGAATAGATTAAATAATCTTTAATCGTGTATTCGGTGAATAAAGTACATAGCCACTGACAATATTATGAATAATTTTCGAAAGTACCTAATCGTAATTTTTTGTATTTGAATTTTTATTAGATTTTTATATTAAATTTATGTCAAAATTGTATTATTTTTTTAAAACGTATGCCAAATAATTATTACAACAGGTAACAAATATTTCTACAACATCGAGATTTAAATATCACTTATTCGATATAAAAAGTCATTATACCTAAAAAAAATCAGATCGCGCTCAAACCTCAGTATTGAATTTTCATGTCGCATGTCAAAAAAACGTCTTTTTTACATTTTTCTCGAAAGAAATACATTTTTTGAAAATAATATTTACGAGAGCAATTTATAAGAATTTAAAAAAAAAATTATCACCGAAAACGATGCATCTTATAGAAAATTATAAAGAAACATGATCAGTAAAGAATTTTATGCCGATTTCAAAACATATTTTACATTATCGATCGGGCGTGTAATAACAGAGATTAGAATTAAAAAATTTTTTGAACGGCCGCCACTTTTTAGCTTAGCTGGGTTATAGCTATTTAGCCGGTTAACGAACTCGTCCGTCGTTTTCGTAAAGACAATATGCTGACCAAATTTCAACTTTCTACGATCAAAATTGCGACCGGAATCGTATCCACAAGAAATTGATTATTATGACCGACCCAAAATGAATGACCTATATTTTCGTGATCTAGCGGTCGAGATCGGAGAAAAACCAAAAGGACACGTTCGAGTTCCGTCATCGGACAGGCTGCAATAGCTTTATTTTCTATGAAAATTCGCTAAAAAAAAACTGTTGTGTTCCAATGTAAAATAGAGGTAATGAACTTTATTTTGTTTTATAAACGCAGATAAATTATTATTTATCTTAATTTATAACAATTGTTAAATTAGAGCAGAGCAAAAAAGCATCAGCTGTTTTAAAGGAAACAATTTATGAATGAAGTTGACAAATTCGACTTAAGTGAGTCGCAAAGCTAATATAAGTTTCAAATCGCAGTTATGAATGAAGACATACGATACCAAGGTGTATATGATATTTTGAATGTAAGTTGAGAGGACCCGATGCCATGTTTAGCCATTCGCCTACAAGATACTATTACAAGTAGCGTTTTTTCTAACGATTCTTTGCCCGACTTGTTCGTATTACTTTACCAAATTCACCTGGTTTATTTAATAGTCTCGAAGTGATCTATTTATTTAGTTTAACGTTTAACATTTGATGTTCCCATCATTAATCATTTCGTTATTTAGGACGGCTATGTTACATCATGTAAATGTCGTTTAAGGTTTCGTCAATTTAATACAAATATCGTCCTACTTCTTACGTTAGTTAATATTATTAGGTAGATATTAATTCGTAAACCTTAATTACTTAAATAATTTGTTTTAAACAACGTAACAAGCTAGTTAACATTGAAATCTGACAAATTTTAGAAAATCATTCCAAGAACTTCTAATATCTGTATAAACTCGAGAAATTGTGCTATTAAATTTGAAGGACAGCACCACTAACTAAATACGTAGTTTTATTATTTCTCACGCCTTAAAACCGTTAATAAGTGCTAATTAAAACATTCTGCATATGCGACAATTACTCTCGGTTCTTCCTCTACAAACTCTACCATATGTCCTGCAATTTATTTCATCGTTTAACCTTCATAGATCACTGGGTTGTTCGGAATTGCCCTCAAAGTGTTTACGTTTTATATTCCTTTCTTTAATTAACTGATTTAATTACGTACATTAAGAGACGATGACTCAGAATTGTTGTGCACTCAACAATACAAAATTAATTTGCACCTAAACATCCCCATAAAACTGCAAATATTTGTGTTTGATAACAAAATTTGGTGGTTAGCGTTATAGGTGTAGTAGGTACGTACTTATCTAGTAGGTACTTCAATCCACAATTGACCTAAATTTAATAATGCTTTGAATTTTAATTGAATACCTACGTATTATGAATGGATTAGTTCATGTTGATGTCGTGTAAAATTTTTAATTTTTTGCGAGTTAATTTTGTTCGACTGGATATTTTCTACATTAAAAATGATTAGAAATGCTCAATTTTAAGTGTTATTTTGAGGATCTTAAAAAAAGGACCGTCTTCCATATTTTAACGAACTTAAAATATAAATTATTAAATTTCTTCGGGAGAAGCGTTTTTTTCTCAAAAATCTGAGATGAAAGAATAATGTTAATTTATAAACAGTTTTAATTTAAATATGTGTATGCGTATATTTTACTTATGTAATACATTTAACTATTGCATACAGTAGAACCTCGATTGCATTCGATTTTCATATATAGGTTCATATTGCTATGTAAACATAAACGCATTTACCTACTTGTTTTTATTTTTATTTTGCTATTATGTTCTCAATGAGTAATACCCGTCGAGCTAATCTTATGTTAGTCTGTAGTCTTATGTAAAACTGTATGTTGTATAAGTATTATTATGTCATTATCGTTGTCACGTACGAGACGTTATTATCATAATAGTTTGGTCTAGTTATGATAATTTCAATTACTGTTAAATATAATTACGAGATAAAAGTAGCAGATAGACAAATGAATAAACATTAAGAATAATAAACAAACTTTAATGATACAATAATTGAAAATGCAATTTGAAGGTCACTAAAAATGTACACCTAACTGCAATATTGTAGATACGTACCTAAAGGTAACAAATAAGAACATCAGTTTTTTATTTACTTTAATTTCAATAACGTTCATACATTTAAATGTACGGTAGTGTAACATAATCTATAAATGAATATTTTTAGACTTACGATTAATTAATTATTAATTAAGTAGGTAATTATTATTTTATCGTATAAGTTAGTAAGTGTTAGCTCGATACGCTTCTTACATGCATTTGTATAAATTCAAATATACATTTAATTCCTAGTTTTAATAATCAAAACGAACATAAAGCATTTTAATAAAATTTATGCATAAAAATACATACGATTATTTATCTGCTTAATGTACAAATGTGTTTTACTATATATTTTATGTTCTCCACTTAAAAACCGGTTACTTATTACAAATTACTTAATTCCTTCCATTGATAACAACTATAGAAGCCTCCAGTAACGAGAGACCAATAATAACATTTAAAAAAACGTAATTGACCTCAATTCCTTGTAAATTAAATGCTAATCCTTTAACGAAGATTTTGCTAACTAACAGCTGGTTTTTGTTAAATACAATTCTTAAAAAAAACTATATTTATTTTTGAATTAGATACAGTTTGGTGCAAGTGCCTGTTTGCAATTTTATTTTATTTTTATGCTGATTGTATATATAGTGAATAGTGGTTATTAAAATCGAGCTGGTGTTAGTCCAAAAGGTTCAAAAATTAGTTACGGTCACGGCCATCGCAAAATTCGTTATACTAATGCTTTAAAAATTAATTATGATATGTAAATTGTCGAGCAAATTCGTTATGAAAAGGAAGTGGTGCAACGATATTCGACGAATACGACCACTCTTAGCTTGGTTCTAAACGACTGCGACGTAAGACATTTGGGTCAAATATTTTAATGTGGTCTGGACTCCGTAGGGTGACAAATATTTTGTACAGGAATTTTTCGAATGACTTATGTAATTATTGTATGTTACAGCACTACCGAAAAGTCAAAAAGTGATTTGTACATAGTTATTTTATCTATTTTCATTAATTTGTAAAAAACGTTAAAATGTTTGTCCAATAATAATCCGTAACAAATTCGAAATAATAAATAAAGAATTATTTGCCTACTTAATACCTATTTCTTGTGTATATTTTAAACTGTAGATAAAGGAGAAAGTGTTAAAAACATATTTTTTTTTCAAAAGTTTTGGAACGCAAAGATAATTTTAAATGATGGTAATTATTTCATATGCATAACTCATAATACGCCTAATTTGTAATGCTGCATTTGTTTAAATTTTGAAAACTAAAACGGTACTGAATAACTTCAAATTTGAGAAATCTGCACCTAGTACCGTTTACACATATAATTATTATATATGAATTATTAACGACAAGTTAATGACAATGTTTTAGAAAACTGTTCTATAAAAGGTCTCGAAACAGTGCAATTGCTAACAGCAGAAATGGAAAACATCAAAACATACTTTATTCTAAAAGTATTTTGAAGTCGCGTCATTTAAATGGAATATTTTTTTGTAAAAAAAAACAATAGGTAAATTATGTACATTTTGCATGATTAAAAAATAAATAAGTATAAGTAGGTATTTAACTTAACAAAAAAAGAACGATCGTATTTTATAAAAGAATGACGCGTGAAACAAACTGTACACAGAAGAGATATTTTTGAGCAAAGAGTTCATGATATGAACCCGCAGTAATTTACATAGTTGTGGAATTATAAGAAGTCAAAGTTTTATTGAACAAAATTTAATAATATCAGGAAAATTGACACAACAGCTATAAAAAAAAAACAATAGACATGTTTGTGCAAACTACAAACAACTATTCAATCATTAATATTATTGAAAATCTCAATCTTATTTCGAACGTATTATGGTTATAAGTCGTAAGTTCATATGAATTTTTTTACTCGAAACGATCCTTCGTCTGTAATTACCTGTATATTATGTATTGCCAAAGTTTGTTCCATCCGTTATGGTTCACCCCGTATATTTAAAAACTAGTAATGCCTTAATTACCACATATGTTGTTTTGTGTTTTTAATATTAATGTTTATACATGATATCTAGTAGATAGGCTATTTTTAGACAAACGTCAAAATCAAATTTTGAAAAAAACACAACGATAAATACGATGTCGTCGTACCTATACAAGTATGTAGTACATATAAAAGATGTTTGTAGATAATAGATATAGCAGACCGACTACGTCGATTTGTTAAAAGAGTGGAAATTATGAAGTTTTATATTGTCGTTTAAAGCAAGGACACGCGAGACCGATACGTTATGTAAATTTAGTAAGGTCTGCATCTTAATGCTAACAGGACTAAATAATAACCTATAACCACAACCGGTCAAGTCTCTCGTTAATATTAGTGACACCGGCTCCGACGGTCAAATGTCATTAATATTGTTCATTCGAAATTGTTTCCCATTATGTATGTACGTCTAGGCACGCCTATTCCATATGTGGATTTAAGAAATGGCAAAAAGTCACACCAAGCAATAAATTAACGTTTGGGTTTGGTGCAGCTTAATACCATAAGAACGTATTTACTTAACAGTTTTGTAATAAAATACGTTTATTTGTTAAAAAATTTAAAGAAAATACATTAGGCGCCGCTTATTAGAATAACGTTGATATACTTACAGCGTTTTTGAATCGATTAAGCGGCCCCTGAAGTTTAAAAAGCACATTGATAGATTTAAATAATCTATCTGTAAGTCGTAACATAATTTTGTTATTATTATTATTACTATTATTATTATAAATAATATCAACATAATAACATCAGGTATCGAGTTGTAACGCGGTAAGAAAGTGGCATTGTACTTTTTGAAAGTTTTACACTTGAAAAAATACTCAATTTTTAAGATTTCGTTTCTTTAAGGTATTTATCTATTTGTTTTACATGTTGTATAAAATACAAGTGAAACTCTAGTATTTATATGCACCACGTTATTCGTCATAGTTTATATTCAAATTTCTCAGCTCAGCTACCTATTTACAAGTAAGTGTCGGTACAAATAAAAAAAGCAATTCGTATTATTTAGGATAATTAGATAAGTATCTTGGAAATTTCGACCCTAAAAATTTCAAGACACAATATAGTACTAATGGGAACTGTACAAATTATTGCAGGTAAATGTTTCAAAAACTCGTCGGGGTTTGATTTTAGTGATTCGAATCAAACGGAATACAGTGTATTATATTTTGTATCGTGTCGAATTCATAAACAATATTAATAGTCGAATCAAATTAGGTTTTTACTTCGGAACCTCCAAGAACAAAACCGATTTTGATGAAACTTTTTTTAAAATGTTAGTTATAAGTAGTATTTACTACATTATTTTAAATCTTTTAAATTTTATTTGTATGTATTGTTTAAACAATTTATTACAACAAAACACGGTGTCCAGGAAATGATAAAAATCTCCGAGGAGCGTAAAACCACATTAAAATAATGCCACAAGTTCCTATAAATGTTTTTCCTACGGTGCTTTCTTGTTGAGATATTCACCCCCAAAGTTGAAGAGTAAAAAACAATTTTTTTAACTAACGTTATTTTTCGTTGAAATTTAATAAATTTAGGTGTACATACGTACGCTAGTTTAGTTTATGAATTCGGTTCTAATAGTAATTAAATGCAAAACATAAGTATTTTATTAGTATAATACATCTTTGTAATGATCAAAAAATATTAAACATTTTATAAGCGTTAGAAATTAAAAGACATAATAGATAGTAAATTCAAATTACCTTGTTCTAAATGAGCAAACTGACCTTGTAAATTCTCCATTTTTGGAATACCTTATGAAAAAATCAAATACAAAAATCCTAACGTCCATGAAAAATCATTAATTCCTGTCAATACTTGAAAATGCAGTAGTTAATTGCGAAATGCAACGGCAAAAGAATTAAAAAAAAAAGTAAGTGAAATAATAGATTTATAAATATCTACAGTCAAATATCTCCAAGTCGATCGTCACTTGCGACCTAAAAACGTTCGACTTGAGAGAGTTCAAGTTTCAGAGATTTCAATAGAAATTACTAAATAATGACCAACTAATGGTGATTGTGAAATACGTACTGACAAATGCATTGACATAATACATAGGGTACGTGCATATAAACAATTAAACCTTAAAAACAATTTTGAGCTACTTAAACTTAACGTTTTAAATGTCCTTTAGGTATCGCACGAATGTAAGCAACGCGCGGTGATCACAAAAAACCAAGTACATGTCAATTGCGTTTTGGCAGAAGGACGTAACCCTTATGTTTTACGAAAATGGGTTATTCTAAGGTAAAGACATTATTTGTTAAAATCTGGCAATAATATTCCGATTTTTTCCACCGGAAAAATCAATTTGTATTTCCGCGAAACGTATCTGTTTATAACTACCTATGCGACAACATAAAATGTGATCTCCTGAAAAATTTACTTTTTGTAGATTACGCCCTTCTGCAAAAACTACACGTCGTCGAATTATTTAGTCCATTAACGAATACGCACTTGTATTTTATAACTGTAGGTACCTATAGGTGGCTTATGTTGAAAACGGAACGAAATACGGTGTAGGTACTAGTGTTGTTTGATCTTTAACAATACGTCACTATATCGTGTTACAATAAATACGTATAAACATGAATAAATATGTATTGTTGTGCTGAGAGTGGTGAAGTAACTTTTGGACGCCCGTTGCTTCTGACGTAAGCTTTGACCAGCACACATTCGGCTTCGAAAACTGAGGATCTGCGCGTTATAATATTTCGATAAAATTATCGTTAGTGGAAATTATTTAAAAATATTTTTTAAGTGTTCAAGAATATAATATGCAGTAGGTATTCGATGCATGAATAACATACGAATGCATAATTATGTGAAAAAAGAAACCGCTTTTACCTATACTTTACCTTGAAATTCGATCAAATTTTTGAACCTCAAACGCGACGTAAATACGATAAAATAAATTTTGAAAAATACTTTGGTTAAAATCGTATTACTTATACTTTTTCCAATACTTTCAAAAAGAATACAACCTCATAACAAAATTTGTATGTAGAATACATGTTAATGTGGTGCGCGTTTGAACGTTTTCCAGGATATTGTTATAAATATTAAGCAGGTATGTAATGATTAATATTGTCGAGTTTTAAATTCGCACCAAGATATGGATTTATTTTTCAGATTTCAACTATAAACACTAATGTAAGTACATACCTCTCTCTCTCTTAATTACTTGACAAAACGATTTTAGATTTAAATTACTGCAAATATGAGCGATCCTTGCACCCTTACGTTATTTATCGTAAAAAGGGCAACGGTATATCCTTACAGGAACCTATAACGATCTTTAAAATATACCGTTAATAACTATAGAGGGAGGATGAGTGCAGATGAGTTGGTGTCGCAGCAGCGTCAATTAAGTCGTCGAAGTGGACATGTAAAAATTAATATACGTTTAGTTAACTTACAAATTTTTACCCTTTTTAACAATCAAGAAGGTTCACGAAATATTATTAAATAAATGAAATTGAAAAATGAGTTTAAAGTCAAGATAGCATTAAGAAATACGAGCATTAAGTAAGTACCTACAGATAAGTACCCTCCCCTAATTTAAATTAATCCACGCAAATATTTTAAAAACATTCACAACGTTATAGCGGATATCTTATGTAACATGCTTCGATAAAACTGTTCGTGCGTATAGCGTAACATGTAACGATTTCACTGATCTACGGACTGCAATTGGTAATGTAACGTTTTTATGATATTTTATGAAACTTGTTTCGTATTTCATGTTTCATATTTCACGTTTCCTTGATGTGCGGCTTCTCTAAGGCCTCGTTTTTTAACTATACGCCTCGGATTTTGTGTTCGAGTCGATACTAGACAAACTTCTCGAAATAAAGTACTAATCGATGCTATTTGTAGGGGGATTGCAATTCATCAAGTGATTGTATTGAACACAAATGACACTTAAAAATTAGGTAGAAAAACCCAGAGTAAAATGACGATGTTAGCAATTTTAAATTTATTAAAATTTATATTAGTTTTAAAGTTTATCTATTAAATACATAAGTACCTACAGAAAAACCAGAACTACTCAGGTGCCTTCGTATCTTATTTTTGTTCTATAGATCAGACTTTTTTCAATAGGAACTTCTTTTAGGATAAGATATTCCAATATTCGTATTTTAAATTTCGAAAATATTTAAATCGTCATATAAAATTTCTTAGCACATCTTAAAATTATGAATATTTTTATATTAGAAATAAGTACATAATATTATAACTATTACAATAAGATCCACGTTTTAAGTACAGCAAAACCACGATTATCTGATCGAAGGGGATCCACAATAAATCGGATAATTCGAATTTATAAAATTAACGTATCGTTTGGCATCATTTTTCAAAATCCCTTATATAATTAGGTCTTCAAAATTGTTTTTCGATCATTCACGACTATTACCACAATTACCTTAACAATTGCCACAATCCAAATAGTTAAACTAAAGTTACCTGAAGTCTCATTAGAAGGCTGCAAATCGTCGTTAATAACAAACAAAATAGTCAGAAAAATTAAACACGCTCGCAGTAACAACTAAAGAACCGACGAATACTAAACCACGAAATGCTTATTTCACGGACATGTCGGTTACCTGCGCTCAGGTGTTACACAAGTTTCTAGATAAATCCTAAAACGTTCGAATATTGTCTACCAGAGATGTTCTTACGTTTTATCAATCGCAGCTCTAAGTACAGTCGGGTGTAAAATTAATGTCGCAAATAACGAGCATTGGATGAGCAAAATACACGTCACCATGAACAAATCTGCGAAATGTACTTACGACGAGAACGAGACGAATTACAAATACAAAATTGAACTTCGAATATTTTGATCGTAATTTAAAATAAAAATTACGTTGAAATTTTACCACTTTTATCAGAAAATAATTCGACATAACGAAATGAATTTATATGTATGTTTGTGATTTACTAGATTCATAATTACAATATCAGTTGTAGATTGTTACGAACAATGATAACGTTGCTAATTGTGTATAAAATTTTTAAAAATATCGACTATTAAGAGGGATTTTAGAAATTCGATTAATTATAACGAAAATGAGGTTTTTAGTTCAATCCCTAAGAATTCTAGAAGATATGACTATCTTGAGAGGCATTAAGTGAAGTAACGGTGGCTTAGGCGACGATGTTGAACGAACAAGTTGATGCTTTTTTGTGAAAGGCGATAATCATTCCGGCTAGTTGGAACATAGCATTTGATATGGGGAAGATATGTAAATTCGACGAGTACGATAGGCAACCTGTCGATATTAGAAGAATGTTCTGAAGGGCCAAGAAACAATTCTAAAGAAAAAAAACGTTTTTTCTCATTTTATAATCGAAAAGGTACAAAAATACCCGCTGCAAGAACATTAGTAACGGTTAAATATTTATTAGGAATTTTAAATTTGCATAAAATGCAACTTTAAAAATTGTATATTTAAAAAACAACTATTATTTGTTGATATGTAGATTTTTTTGTAACTCGAACTTTTATTTGATGAAATGTCAAACAGCGTTGCACTTTCATATTATTTTGTTAACTAGAAGCCGCGATCTTTCGATAATCAAGTACAAAGTTGCAAATTTAAGCTATTCGTAGAATAACTTCCATGAATATGTTTGCTGAAATATCGTTTCTGTAAAAATTATTCTAGGAATCTTTATTTGGAACTTTATATTTTGATGATTAAGAAAATTACTTTTACTTTTACTCATTTACTCCCTTTTACTCATTTTTGTTTCATTATTCTAATTTGTTATAAGTAAATATTGTAAATATGTACCTATTTATCGCCAAATTATTTTAGAATCACATTAATATTTCACTTTTATCGCGTACATATGTAAATATAATGATTTGAGAACTAAATACATGTTTCGTAACAAAATCTATTGAAAGTATCACATTTCATTGATAATTAAATTTGGTTAAAACGACGAATTTAGTAAGTTTTCATACTAAACGTGTAATTATGTCAACTTTTTTACAATAATTCATAAGTGTACCTAATCAAATATTTATACATATGTATGTATTTACATACATATCTTTTAATATTGAAACGATAGTCGAGCACAACGTGTAGTGCTATAGTAAACAATTTATGGCATATTAATATTTCAATCTAAATAATCTACATATTATGTATCTCTACAATTTAAAATTTAGATGAAAATAAACGTTCGAACAGCACGCGAATTTATATACAGATGTACTTATATTATACATATGTATAATATGTACATATGTATGTACCCATGTAAGCGTGGTGCATCAGTGTATTGATATTTGAAACTTTTGAATCCAAAACCGTCACCGCTACAAATTGTCAATAAGTCAATAATTTTATGTTATGCAGCATATTAAACCGTCAGGGTAACTGTAATTCCACTTTGTTTTGTTTTACTGTTGAAATCGAAGAGTAAAGGTGAAAATCGTTTAAAATCCTAAAATAATTACCGATCACGCCATAATAATTAGATAAAACACGGCGAACATAATAAAACAAATTAAAAGGGGCCCGGGTGAAAATTAATTAACATACAACAAACTAAGATTAAATTTCTACTGGTTCGTTCTTGGACAGGAAAGCTTAAATTAAATTTATTTAGAAAACCCTAGGGATCTCGGAAAAGTGGCAATCACGCTTTTAAAAGAGCAATCTAAACATATGCTGCCTATGCCGAAACAGCAACTGCCTCCCGTGTAGTGTGTGCATAACGAACTCTCAACTACCCCGTGGTGGTATCTGTAGGGGTTCTGGTTTAGCACCCTTTTAGCACACGTTAAGTAAAGCAGTTTAATATCTCCACGGGGTGTAGCTAGCGAAACCGCTAATGTTTATATTTCTTTGTATTTCTGTGCGGCATAAATTACTTGTGTATAAACATACCAAAAACACCTACAATCACAACTTTTCTGTCATTTAAAAAAAAATTATTGAAAATGTATTATTATTTTTAACCAGAAATTACGCATTTTACGATGAAAATATGTAAGATACATCGGGGTAAATGTAACCTATAAGTGTAGAAACACTGGACTACCCTTTTTACCGATTAGCAATACAAACGTTGAAAAAAACGTGATTCGTTGTTGTAGGTGCGTGCATAGTTCCGTTGTGTTTTACAAAGACTTACTTAAGTGGAAAACCTGTTGTGTTTTATTTTGCCAGTAACACCCTAACACTGAATTGTTTGAGAAACTGCATGATGTTGTGGTTCACACTTGCTCCAAGAAAAATTTAGTTTGGTGCAAAAGTGAAACATTATAGGTTACACGTCTTGTCCCAGCGGAATTTTTGTACATTTACACTTTCCCATTCTTTATAAAAAATGGTTCGAAACTAAATGTCCGTAAAACGGAGTTGGAAACAGCAATACAACTTGTACAGATCAAATTCAACTATATTGCTCTTAAGTATTCATAAAAGAGGGCACTTTCATTTCAATATCGCATTTCAGCAAGATGTACATACTGAATTTACTTTTTCTAATACACAAATTTTGTTTGCTCTTTAATTTGCACTTTCCCCAATCAAGTTTTCATGCTTTTGCATTAATTTAGACACCGAATTTACACTTATCCCAAGTTACTGGGCAAGTGCGAACTACATTTGACCTATCCGAGAGGACGTTAATTTTTAATATCAAAAACTACATACACTAGGTAATAGACTTGCAAAATTTCAGAAAGTTTCGTTAAGTGGAATTACATCGCGAAAAGTGGAATTATTGAAATTTTGGGTCGCACTTACCCCGGTGTATCTTAGTTTAAAGTTTCAAAAAATACTAATGAATCAAATCTGTTAAACACAATAAAATGAGTAGGTACTAACTGTGACGATTAATTTAAAACTCGTTCATCGTTAAAGTTTGTTTTCGACTTTATTTCGGCAAACGATGTAAAATATACGGTTATAGAATTTTAATTAAATCAATATAATTTATAGCGATGTTTATAATGTACATAGATATATGAAATTTTCCGTGAAATCATAATTTAAATAGGTATGTAAGTACCTACCTTTATTTATTGAAAAACCTACTTACTTGGTAATTTATGCAATCTATTTTACAACTGTTGTTAGTTATTTGAATTTATCGACACTGGGTTTTGTTTTTAATGGTTTAAATAAACAGAACACGATAACAAAGTAATTAGTTCGCCAACGTAAACATTTGGTATAATTGTTTTATGTATATATGGAAGTGTGATGAATGATGATGAGATCTATAATGATTCAGATTTAACCACCCCATCTCAGGGGAATACGACAGAAGCTTTGTCAATTTACAGGCCTCCATATATATCTACCAACTACTCGGATACGTTATCAAGAAATGAAATTATTAGACGGTAATTGACACCAACAGTTGTAATCACAATCGACTGTATATAACTACAAATATCTAGATTAAAAAAAAACAACGTAGGAAACAAAGTTTAGATAACAGTAATGCGATGCGTCTGCAATCTTATTTTAGTATATACGATATATTACGTAATATTTAAAAAATTATTCTTCAACCACACACAAGACTTTTACGAGTACATGTCCGTCAAAAAGGAAAGAGCGGTATGGGGCGCTAATGGATTGGTCGTGTGAGCAAACATTTGCACCCTTCCATCAGCTTTTAACAATAAAGTCCACTTCAGACTTCACTTTAGATATCAACCAGCTACAAAACCAAATCGCAACGAAAAATAACATAACAAATCACCCCCGAAAATTAATAAATAATAATAGATCAAGTGGGTGTTTCTATTATTATTTTTTTTATTTTTAAATATAGGTATTGAACATTATTAGTAAAGGTATTTCGAAATATAATAAATAGGTACGTTTTTTAATGTTTGCACACTACTTCGGCAGTGTTATATTCTTGTGACTTTACACCACCTTCAGTTCCCACGATTATGCAAAGTTGCATTTACCACAAAACCGCATAGCTTAGACAAAAATGTTCTAGTTCTTATTCTTATTTTTAATAAAATGTAACTTTAGTTATTTTCAGATACATACCTATACTATGAAAATTACACGAATAGAAATGTCTTATACAAGTGTGAGTGCTTATCATATTCATATGTATAGGTACGTGCTAGATATTTGAATAATATATGTAAATACGTATATATTATCATTCAAAATAACAGTGTCAGTGCATACCTACAATTTTAATTTGTTAGATTATAAAGGAACATTGTTTGCGGTAATGAGTGTAAAATTTTGTTGTACACATTTCGCGTTTATGCGTTACCTATACAACTTGCATGTTGCCAGAAACTTTTAAATTTCGATAAGACTACGACCTAGGTTTTCTTAAATTTCGTCCACTGCACTATAACCACAATTTTACATCTTTGTTGGAAGTGGCTGATGTCTTTGAATAGCCTAAACATAGCTGGAAATAGTACATTATATAACTATAGTGCTGAAAGGCGAATATTTCACGTGAGTGTGTTAGTTCGAGTCGCGAGAAAAAATCGAGCGACTTAATCACACGAGCGTGAAATATCCTTTCGGCACGTGTTATACACTATACCTACTTTTTCGACGACCACAAGTAGGTATTATTTTTATTACAATTACGTAGGCGCTTTGACACTTGAAAAGCGACCGCCATCTATGTACAATTAGTGATAAAACTGTTTGTGCGTAAAGACATTGAATGACAGGCTAGAAGGCTTTTGATTAGCCAAGTAGAGTGTGCAATGATTGCACACGGGCTGCGACGTTTTAGATTGGCCAACGAGTTTTTCTACGCCTACTGTCGACCTGTTTGTTTGAAATGGTCAACTTTCGGTAACATTTATTGGAGTGAAATTATCCACTTTTCATAGTGGTCGTCGGAAAAGAAACAACAACATCCTGGAAACTTGTGATTATTTTACATATCTAATTATTACGCAAGTAGCGATATAGGGTGTTTTATTGAGGAATGGCCAGCCGATGCAGAGCGATAGAAGACCTCAATACGCATCGATTTGACCTCTATATATGTCAGGCGAAATTGTTTAGTTTAGAAATGATTTGGGTTTTATATATTTTTAATTAAACTCCGGTTTTGCCCACAAATTTTGTCATTCTGATTAAACTATTAGTACTAGTGACATGATTTTCTTTAACGATCGTAGCCCAATAATGGGTTTTTATTCAAACCAAAAGTATTGCCACAAAAAATAACATTTAACAATTTTTTATTAAAGCAAAAATTAATCTTTAACTTTACATCACTCTAGAGAAAAATAAAGAGATAGATTAAAAATTAGTATTCATCTTAAAAACTTCTCTACTTTATTGGCAATTAATCCTATAAATTTCATTGCCATATGACTTCACATGGAAAATTGTGTGCCAAGTGAAAAAGACGAAAATCTCACTGGCCTCCTCTGTTTTAGAATTTATGAATAAATTCGTCTCCTCGTAATTTTAACGTAACCGACGAATTTGTCAAGTCCGTTATTTACTGTTTCAATAAAAATATTATTCGTCGAAATTCTCAACATTTATTAAGTTATCGATATAGTAAATCATTTGTGGGCGATCAAATAAACGATATTTAGGTAGGTACTAGGCTACGTTTCAGATACGAATGTAATAGTGAAACAATTTTCGATAATTATTCTTGAAAATTAGAGAGAACGAAAATAGGTATAGGTACTAAAACAAAAAAATAATGCTAAGAGACAACAGTCTTTATATATTTTTGAAATATTCCAAGGCTGTAGTCACCTATAGTGATTATAGCTATTAATAAGAAAAGTTGCTCAAAAATATGTTGCAGTTTTCTGTATTAGTAAAGTGCAAAAATAATTTGATTTTTTCGAGTTTAATTATCATTCATTTAAAAACGGAAACTTCTAAAATGTTTATCGCAACATTTGTAGACTGTTCACATTTCATAAATTTAATTTTACTTTTATTTAAATTTTAATGCCTTGTAAGTAATTATAACGTCAGTTTGTTTGTTATATCTACGCTAACCACCTTTTAAGCAGTTCCATCAGTTTAAATATTATTCCGAAAAGACTGAAGGAAAGCATATATCTAGTTCTTTATTTAGATTTTTTTGGAAAAACTTCGATTATTATGAAAAAAGAACAGCAAAACAGCAAACAGTAAAACATGCCAAACGCCCCTTGCTTACTTACCCTAACGCAAAATTATTTTCATCCCAGTAAATGTATCTACAAAAAATATTTATAGGTATTATTATACCTTTATATTTATATCTATTACCTTTATTATTTTACAGGTTGGGCACGTATGAAATGTATTGAATTATGTATTTTAATTAAATCGATATCTAACAAATCGCATCATTATCCGAAATATTTTTTAATTTTTCTTCAATAACATAAGCAATAACGCACCTTTTTCGATATTTGTCAATTGAATGTGCCCAGATCAGCGATATAACGATTATTACCGATTTCTCGCTTCTAAAATGATCACATTTATCAAAGCTGTCGTACTTAATTGGATCAATTTTATTGTTTGTTATGTATAAGGACGTTGAAAAGTTTTAATAGGTACTGTAACACCTTGTGTATTTATGAGTTGTAAAATAAGGCCCGAATTAAATAGCTGCGGGTTGTATTTCATAACAGTATGGGCTTTAGTCCCAGAGCGTAAAAGTGTTATGTTACCCCTCGGAGATGCTCTCCAGGCACCGAGTGGCCATTTACATAAATAGGTTATTGTATTATATTCATCGTTGTCAAGTGCGAATTCAAATAAAAACCATCATATTGATAATATGAATTTTTTTAGCTGGATAGAAATCTATAGACAGTAACGTGTAGGTACAACATAAGACATTTGTATCGAATTACCAATTTATTTAATCTACGTTCTCATAGTTTATTATTTAGGAAGATATAGAATCTAAATAAGTAGATATTTACAGTTCAAGTAGGTATTAACTGGAAATTAGAATCTTGGTAGGTACGAAAATTTTTGATGCACCGTCTAAGGTATAGGAATCTTAAAATTATAAACATAATTTATTAATTAGGTAGTAAATGTGTAGGTAGGCACTTAATTATCTGCACATTACAAATTATCTAATTGCTCCATTACTTTATAAATATTTACTAACTAATCTAAGTATCTTAAAAATAGACGGGTTCTTCTTTATATTAAAAATAAATTTCATAACAACTAGACACACTTGAATGTAAAATAAAATTTAAACGATCTTTTCATACATAGTTTTTGTAGGTACCTAAATTAATCGTAAACAATACTTGAACCTTACATTTATTACTGGCAGTGTCTGCCTGAACGATAAAACGAGCTAAGGAAATTCTCATTTCAGGCCAAGCTTGAATTCTGTGGTAGTTATGGCAACCGAATTCAACCAATACTACAGGGCGTATCAATTGTGAATGTCACTTTACCCCCTCCACTGTGGAACAACAATGGGTGGGAGTTGAAGGCGTGGTGTAGCTTCCATAGTAGCAGATGCTTCAAACTGTCACTACAGCTAAGCTTTAATATTATATAAATTCCTTTCTGAGCTTTTTCCACTCATCCTTGTCTCGAACGTTTCTGCAGATCAATTTGACAAAGGACGACTAAACTGATGTGTGCATTTTTTTGCAGATGAACCGACATGAATGAAATGCTTTTATTGTTCACCCTCTGAATAAATATTAGCTTTGTTTGTCAGCTTTTTAAAACTGTTAGAGTTTAGAAGATCGATAAAAAGATGAGAATAATAAAATTTTATTTTGGAAAAATGCAACTTATCATTCATTATTCACAATATTCGAAACAATTATAAGATATATTTATAAAATGTTCTGTAATAAAACTTGATTTTATTTTTAATAACGCGTACGTGTTTGGAATATGAGATATTTATACAAATGATGTTAGATTGATAAAGATAAAAATTGGAACTCCTAATTACTTATCAATAAACCACTTTCTTAATAGAAAATTCGTTAGATCAGTGATCGCTAATCATGCTGTTTGTAAAAATTGAAGAAATGTTTGTGGGTAGGTAAATTTTTACGAAATTTTCATACCAAAAAATTGATAAGTAATCAAAACATTATTGTATTTCACTTAGTGCTCACAATCAGCATATAAACGTCAAATACGTAGATTATAATGTTATTAATTATTACAGAAGAAGGTTCGGTTAAAAAACAGTTAAATACATACCTATTTAGTAATTGCTATTTAGCAAGTTAGTTTTATTGTGGTTTAAAGATATCGTTTTAGTTTTTAACTATAAATAAGTAGATGACGAACATGAATAGACACTTGTTACGCTCTCTCCAAGTTTTAAATTAAATCTTACGATATTTTTTTTAGACGATTAAGAAACAGTCTTGCTATAATTTGAAAATTGTAAAATTTTAGAAATCGATTTAAAACGACTTTATCAATATTATGTAATTACTTTTGATTAACTCGAGAAAATAAAAATTTATTGAAGATTTGTTTAAATTGTTATAATAAAATATAAATTAGGTGCACGTTTTTTTCTGAATTTTTACTCCCTCAAAATTTCGAGATTAATTTTTTGACAGAAGTAAGAGTCTCACTTTAACCATTGAATACTAAACCTATACGTAAATTTTACCTTACGGGTGTACGTATTTTGCTCTAAATGTTCGTTCGTGCTTTAAATTTTTGACTGAAGCTGAATTAAATAAAATTATATATGTATGTAGGTAGGTACGTATGTATATGTACGCAACACTCTACATATCATTTCATTTATTTTACACCAAAAATTAAAATAAAATTTTAAAAATACATATTTACATTTTATTTTATTTAAAAAAGGTTGTTTAATTTATATGGGTTTAGTTATCAAAGTATACTACGTACTTATGAGTAAATAATCTATTTTAGCTAACAGAATAATTTCATTTATTTTTATAACTACATATCTATTCCAACTATTTATATATAGTGCACTTGAATACCGTGTGATTAGAAATACCCACTTTTACTTCATTTTCTGCATTTTATAAAAATTTGTTTTCTTTTCATAAAACCAGAAGGGTTGCGTTTTGGATATCATATGACAAATGCGGAGATTTCAAATCCACTAGACCAGTACAGTGATTACGAACTTTTTAACGTATCCGGCACGTTTTCTCGCTGCAATTATACAATGGTCTAATGCCATCGTTGCGCAGTTGCTTATATATCGTATTACAAACTAGCTGATTTTATTTCATTTGCGGTTTGTGGTTTGCAAGGTGACTACATTTTTAGTTAGTTGTTATTTAGAAATGAGGAATTGTTAGTAAAAATGTGATTTGCAATTATTTATCCTATTGACGTGACATACATACAGTAGTTTCGTATAATAATTCAGAAAACTAAGGGAAATTTTCAATTCTTTTTAGTAGGTGTACAAGTTTACTGATTTTAATAGTTCTAGTTTTAAATGATTCTACGTACCTATACTATTCCTTATAATTCCAAAACATTCAAAAGAATTTATTTTAAAAAGATGGAGAAATATTTCTTATTTATCAATCATAATATTATGTAAATATTCATAAGCATAGTAAATGTCAGTAGGTACTATCCTATAAAAACTATTTTTAAAGAGTAAATTTTATTTTTACAATTAAATTTGTTAAACATAAGTATAGCTTATCCAAACCTATATGCAATCCAAGTCATCAACAAAAGGTTACTAGATGATGACGTTTCGTATAGTGCTGTCACCTGATACCTCGTATTTTGATAGTTCTGATAAATTGTAGTCTTTCTTTATGCCATCTAATATGTGCGCAAGCAAATCATCTATAGAATATGTCACTTTCCAAACTTTAAACCGAATTAGAAATAAACACTCTAGTAAGTTTTTGTTGATGACGTGACATCATATAGGTTTGGATAAGCTATATTAAAAAGCTTTTTTTAAGACAAACCCGTAGAATTTTCAAATTTCTATAAATCTTAATTTACCTATTATATTAAAATCAAAATAATTATAAAAATAAACAAAAATAGTTTTAACGTCTTAAATTCGTTTTATTGCTTTTTGAAAAATTATGTAAACTTGTTGAATAATGGAATTATATTCATTAATATTATTGCAAGTTATGGAAGTGAAAATATAGATCTATTTTGACGGATACTATACGTTTTTTTAAGTAAAATATTCCTACAAGCACATCACAGCTCAGTACATGCGCAAGTAACGGTTTTAAACGGATTTTAATAAATACATTCAACCCAATTCACATCATAAATTCAGAAGTTTTCTATAAAACGTTGTAAACCCAACTTGTCGCGCGTGGTCGAAATTATAAAAAGGGTTATTATAACCCTTTCAAATCGTTTCTCCTTTTTAGCGATTTCTTATTCAAAGGAAAGGGTTTTTAAATTCTCTTTTATTAAACATAGTACATTGCCACTATAAACCCTTCCATTCCTCCAACATTTCTCACATTAATGTTTTTTACAAAATACAATTTAGGGGCAAATTCTCACGAAATTTGCAATAATTTTAAAGGATTGACGGCACCGATACGTCGTAAAATATTACCAAATGTAATATTTTAAAGAGGGAAACTATTGCCTGCAAATAAAGGGATTTATTTATTCAACTATAAGTGTTTATTTAAGGCTGCAGACAACCTAAATTTTAACTGGCGTTTTCTACATCTTGAATCTGTTTACAAATGTGCATACCAAGAGGAAAGCAAATTTTAATTATATGTATTATATACACTTAATTTGATTTGAAAAATTAATAAGCTTAATAATTTGATTAATAAAGCTAGCAGCAGTAGGTAACGAGTGCTGTGATTAAATCGAATTTGGGTATTAATAGATATGTTCCAAGGCAACTTTTGTGAGATATCGTTGGTCAACCCACGGTCTGCATGTGCATACGTTACGTTCCACGTGTCGTACATTATGGAAAAGATGAATAGAATCGCAAGGGTAATAACGGTACCTATTGTTAAGAATATTATAGGTAAAAACGTGTCGTTACTAAAAATAGGGTTTTAAAATCCGAATGTTGTTAGTAGATAATTCCGCACAGTTAAGACAGATTTTATTTAATGTTCGTTTGGATTAATTTTGATTTTATAAAAATACATCACAATTTGAAAATTCCTAATTTTAACATAAAACACGGTTTTTATTATGTATTTGTAATGTAAAATAATAAGCAGTACCAAAATATGCACGTTCTATTTGTTAAACATCAGAAACGTTTGCTTATATGTACTTATTCACAGTTTATACCGGTTTATCACAATTATGCAGTGTTAATTATTTTACGTAAAAATTATACACGTTACTTACTACATGATCAAAATGATTTTTCATTAAATGTGACCAAAACAATTAATAAAAAATAAATAAATTATTGAGAAGCAATGTTCTTTAATTTTTTAATATCATTTAGTGACCGTCCTTATTTACCAATGCAAAATTAATTAAGTAACAGAAAATTACCAATAAACTGATTGATTCAATATTCCTTTTCCAAGAGACAAACTATATTAGCAGTTAAAATTAAATACATACATAGGTAAATAGCGAAACGGTTTATTATAATATATAATATAAGGGTAAGTACATAATTAAGTACAATTTTTATGATAATAATTTTAGCATCATAAATATTCTTTCAGTTTATATTATTTTACTTATATAGTTTAAAATGTTTCAAAAATTAGAACTAAAAATATTGCTACTTAAATGTAGATTCCCGCGACAATAGCACCCTCTTCAAAATTATTTCAAGTCTTTTATTGTAGGACACTTTATTATCTTTTATAAAACATATCAAATAAAATCATCGCCCCTCGGTCGCTTGTCTATTCGACGATAGAAATCAATTTTCGGTTGCAGTTAACTGACTGCAATACTACACAAAAACATTTTTGTAGGTACCTCTATGACACTAATGATGTTCGATTAAATATCGAATTTATTCCTATAGAAAATTAAAAAAATTTAATTCGATTGATCGAAATGCTCACATTTCAAATTAAATCGTAATCTTGCGAAAAAGACTTTCTAAGTAAATAGTGAATATGAATAAATAATATTTAAATCTGTAGCAGAATAAAATTCAATTGATCAGTAATTAAAAGCAAATATTAGCGAAATTTTGATATAATGACGTAACGTACGTTTATCTTCAACAGTAAATTGGCCCCAACGTGCCGACCAACATTTCACATAGGTACCTATAATACTTAAAACATAATTTGGGGGGCCATTTTTTACAAGTGTTTATCCTGGAAACGGCATGTTGTGTTCAAGCGTAAATGTAGTTTTTACAGAAGTCGAATAAAGTGTAAAATAAATACGAGAAGATAAAATCGGTTACACCTGTTTTAAAATTATCTACCTAAACAAGTTACCTATCTTCACAAACACCGTAATTTGATCTAATTTATAAAATAGATTTCTAATAGCATAATCTATTTAACATATTCTGATCTATTTACAATTTTTTAATCCGTATTATATTTTGTTAGTTACAAAAATGTAACAGAGAAGTTACGCCTGAATACCTTTAAATGTAAAAATCAGAATTTGCCTTAACGTATTAATTGAAAAACTATAATTGCGTAACTAATACTCGAATACGGTTAACTGTCACTAATAACTGACCGTAAAAGGATATTCTGCGTAAAGTTAACGTAATATAAATTTAGGAGCTTTTTATAATGGATATGGTTATACAGGTGGTTGAATCTTTTCTTTAGGTCGTCAAGTACGGATCGTTGATCACGTCACAACCAGTGTTGCTTTCTATTTTTTTCACTCATCAATTCGTTACGATCTTCAATCCGCAATCTTTGAAAGTATATTCCGGTTTGAAAGAGTATGAAAAAACGTCGACGTACTTCTTGATTAAATTTCCTCAACACGCAACGCAGTCTACTTCTTGTGTGTTCGTTCATACTATACCTATGTATGTATATGCTATATAATTACCTTTTTTATGCACACATCAAAGTAAAATTCCTATTTGAACAGTTTTATAGAAAACATTGGTTTATACACTTGAAAACAAGAACAATTTTCACAATTTTCGTTTGCAAATTTATCAAGTACTACACCTAATTTAAAATTATTCGACATAATTATGTTGTTGCCGCACGAATATTCCAAGAAAAATAAGAAAATGATACTTGATTTAACATTAGGTACACAATAAAGTAATTAAATTTAGTAAGTAATTGGTAAACCACAAATTTTCGCAGCACATAATTAAGATAATCGTTTTTAATCGTAAGAAAAAAACGTGGGTAGGTAATTAATTATTATTTTAATTAATTATATGGGTTATTTTTGCGTTTTTAGCAAAAAACTAAATTATTAGTACCTTTGATTGCAGGAATATATTTGATTGGATACAATAGTAGACAATCTTACCAAACATTCAAATATTTTAGTAAAAACGCTTTTTGTTTTTCAAATCAGTACCAAATAATGATGGAGGTACACTTTAAAACAATATCGATAACATGATCACAAAGAAAGACAAAAAATTAAATTACTTCTGAAGATATTATGAACATCATAATAAACTTATCGTAGGTTATAGTTCTGTTTTAACTCATCGTGAGCTTGTGTTGAAATAAGATAAATATAATAAAAAATAAAGATAAATATGGAGGATGTAATAAAGTGGGCAAAGTAGCACAATAAAGATGAGAAGAACATGTAGAAAGAATGAACGATACTACATACACGTATATAGCATAAAAAGGTCGTTCTCAGATATTTAATTTTTCCAAACAAAACCGAGTTTCCACTTACTTTAACAATAAGAATTTCAAGGAAGACAGTATAAATTTTGTCAATAAAGCTTAGTAGGGTAGTTATGCGTATACGTATAGGAATGCGAATATTCATTAATTGGGACGTAAACAGGCAATCGTGGAATACTTGGAAGACTCACGCAAAATTCGTATTATTATAAATTTTTAACGTCCAAGATTGTTATAGTTAAACTATCGACATTTCTGTTATTAAATCGACACGAGACATATAAATTAAAAAATATATATATATAGTTCGATTTGTTCCGTTTACGTCGAGTGCTTCCAGATCGAACCATAAAATAATTAATTTAGCAGTGGTGAATTCCGACCTTACTCCATAAAAATACGTAATGGGTGGGCTCCTATGTTCTTAATATGTCACTTTTAATTTGAATACGTTTAAGGTTCGTTGAGATGATTAATCGAAATTCCACTACTCGTTTTCACTTCATTTGACATTTTTTAGGCCGAGCTCGTCGAATAAAGTAAAAAAGCTCGCTGCGTGTTAAAATGCACTGGCGTGTGATCAATATATTCTGTATATACGAATCGGGAATGTAAGCGGGTCCGAAATGAACATCAGTACAAGTATAAAGGTGAGGTGGGCAGGTAAGGGTGGCTGGAGCAGAATAATGGTGTAATTTGATATCTACGAGCGGCTCCCTATTTATATATATATATATAGAACATCCAACGAGAGAATATGCACACAGGGAACAGAAATCCACGGAATAAACTTTCAATTACTTATTTCGATAAACAATTTATCATACCATTGAATTGTCAAAATTGATCTAATATTATTGTTTTATTAAAATTCAAAGAATTTAATTAATATATATTATGTAGATAGATAACGATGTTATTGGCAGTTGTCGGTAAGTTATTTAATATACATATTCAATAAGTTTAAAGAATGAGATACAATTGTTTGGAATAATATTATTTATTTTACATAACATTCACATATTTTTATGATAAACACTATTCAACATAGATATTTAAAATAGGTTTTTTCTTTAAGTCGCTTGTTTCTTAGCACCTTTGCATTCTGACATTTGTGTGCATTGCATACCTGCATATATTATATTGAACAGTAGGCAAGCGCAAGTAATGCTTAAATTTAAAAATTATCGAATTGATAGAATAGCAGTTTTTAAAATAAATTCTCATTTGTTTATAAATTATTTAAACAAATTTTAAAGAAGCAATAATAAAAATAAAATTTCTATTTGCTTAAATAATGACCCTATAACATGTACTTACTTATAAAAGATATTAGTTACAAATTAAAAGAAATTCGATACCTATTTTACTTATTAAAAATAGATTTTCGAGTGAGAAAATCCAAATGTTTTTAAATCTACATTTCACCACACTATATAGGTTCAAAAAGCTGTTCGGCAAAACAAAAAAAAACTCAAAAACATTTTAAAATAATAGGAATCGTTTGAATTACGTAGACTAAAAATTTTGTAATTTCTTAAAATCGTAAGTAACGTACATATCCGAAATGAATATATAAAAAGAACATGAATACGAGCACGTCAGTAAATTTTATAGACACACTTACGAGCAACTATATACCTATCTATTATGTTCTGTTAGTCGAGTAATTTATAACTACATCAGTTTGTCTAGTTGTAATTATTTGTGAAGTTATCGCAACGCTCCCGCTGTCACGCCCATTCGCGTTTGATACACCTTAACAACTGCAAATCAGTACGCAAAAATAAATTAAAGACTTGTATATATACCGTGACATATGGATAAAGTTGTGGTAACGCGCATCGCTAGACTTAAAGTGACAGTGGACTAGAAATCTAAAATGAGGAGACAGGACGATTGATGATGGGGTGGGTAGAAAGGTGATAAAAGTGGTAGCCGAGAATAGAGGAAATCGCGACATTGTCAAAATTTCCGAATATAGGGGATGAAAGAGAAGGTGGATTAAGTAGCAGATGGGGAGGCGTTCGTCAAAAAATGGAAGAATACACGTTGTTAATGATGATGAAATAAAAATCGTAAAGCTATTTTCTTTTGTAAGAAGCTATAGACCACTAATGTATTTGTAAGCTAACATATTTTTTGATCAAATCGAGCTCATTTCAATACAATAAAATCTATTGTTGGAAGAAATGTATGGTAACAGTTTGATTACGAAACGTTTCCGAAAACGATGATTCAAGGAATACGTCTCCATTTTGGAAATTTGGAACGTTGATACTTTTTATAGAGAAGTCGAGCCAACAGAGTCACTTCAGATCGAGTTTTGAAAATCATCCAACATTTTTTATTAGTTATTTAATGCACCTAATATTTTTTATAGTTTTCGAGATAGAAAGTTCGTGTTTTTGTATTTCGTTTGCGTTTTTTCTTTAAGAAAACATTGTGTCGCGAAGATAAATAATCTTACGAGAAACATCGCTTTTAATTAATTTAATATTCCTAAGTACTTAATAACTTTAAGTGATCGTACATATATTTATGTATAATTGATTAAAGATAATCTAATTAAATTTATAAGTAGATTGTTTATAAATTTTCTGATCTAAAATTATCTTGCACGAGTACCTACCTACCTATTATGTATCATGAATAATTGAACAACGTATACGTACTTATCAAAAATAAAATACGAAACAATAAATAGGCATTAATCGACTTATTAATAGTAACATTTAATACTTGTACGTTCGACGCCTCTTAATTAATTTTATAAGTACGATAAAGAAGCCATAATTTAAACATTTTGACTTTTATTGAAATTGTTGAAGCGTATTTTTCGAAGCCAGGCAACATCGTCGCCGGATGTGGGCTACGCAACGGAATTGAGAAGCCTACCAAGTATCATACTTCCCCTATTTAATACTGAAAAAAGGATTAAGAAATGACGCGAAAAGTATAACATTAACAGACAATGATCATAACGATAATAGGCTCTACACTAGAATTGGTTTTGTTTTGTGATGGAAATAGGTGCAATTTTAGGGCGCCAGATTAAAATATTTCAAAAAGGTAGCACGAGCATTCTGTGAATGTTCAACCATGCAAGAGGAAGAATCTGCCGCGTCTGCACCAAAATACTATTATTTCTGTTTACGAGCAATGTGCGCTGACTAGTAAATCTCTTTTTTTAATTCTATTATGGATATAATCTGTAAAATACAGGGTGACCGGGAAATGGTGACGAATCTCTCGCGAGTGTATAAATAATGCGTCAAAATAATGCGACAAGTTCCTATAAATTTTTATCTTATGGCGCTTCCCTGTCGAGATATTCACCCCCAAAATTGAAAAATAAAAATCAATTTTTTTAAATGGCATTTATATTTTTCGTTGGAATTTAATAATTTTTGGTATATATTACCTACGTAATAAATGAAGGTTTTTTTTAAATGCATCAGGTTTCAGCAACCTAAATTAAACAAATAATTAACTAATTCAAGATTAAATCGATTAATAATAATTTCCTATAGGTCAAAAACCTTTGTTACCATAACCACAACAACTTACCTTTATTGTTAAGATTAAATTATTTATTATTCGTTAAAATGATATTTTATAAAAATTACCGTACCTACGTATGTATTATAATAGAAAATGCGTAATCTTCAAACACAATCTGTTAAAGATGTGCCCAATATTTACATCATCAAGAGCGTTGCCCTTTTTGCGGCGAGAGTCAACAACCATTTTTAGGTCTTTTTGTAAATAATAAGTACTCTCTACGACTATTGTTCGTTGTCTGCACACCGGGCACTTGAGGGTTACAACTTTTACCTGGAGCTACCTTAAACACGAAGAACAGGGCAACTCATGTCACGAATTTAAAATAGTAGAAAATATATTTTGACTGCTTTAAAATGCCGTTGCTAAAGCTTGACCACCGTAATAATATGTTTGTCGTAAGCGATTTCACCGCATTTATCTTGCAGTAGATTGGGCTTTTAGTTTTAGGTTATTTACTAATCGATTTGAAAGTGCGTCTTATTGTTATAGCCACGATACAATACGAGTTTTATTCTAAATAGCTAATACTATTATGTAAAACATCGTTTTAAACTCTAAAATTTGAACAAAAAATACGACAACGTTTAAGATAAAAAAAAATTATCGATGGAAATCAGTTTCGTAACAAATAGCCAGAAATATTGTCAGATACGATCTTCTGATAGCAATACGTACGAAGGTACGATATTCTGTGAAGGGCGGGTTTCTCTTTTGTGTCACGCTTCTACTATTTCTTGAAAAGATTTTAAAATCTATTGCCATTTTAGTAATGATACACGTACGAATGTCTAATGTTGTAGAATAATATTGTACAACATTTGTATAATATAATAATATATTTTAATAAATACAATAAACACAAATATTGTTTTACAACGTCAATAACAATAATAAATATAATTTTTCTAGTTACAGGGCTCTGAATTTCAAAAGAAAAACCACTTTCTTTCGAGATAAATTGAGTTTTCGACAGTTAACAAACAAAATTATTTAGTACGTGCTTGAAAATTACAAATGGACTTACAGATCCAAAATTACAAATATCGGGCATTTAAAATCGATAGCTACAAAATTATAAATTCCAATGCTACTGAATTTTATTGTAATCGGAGTTTCGTTTTGTTGTGTGCTTTCGAATTTCATACCTTTGATAATTATTTCCTTTGCTTTTAATATAGCCTTGTTATATAATTTATAAACATTTTTAATTAAATTCCAATATAAAAATATAAGTATTTTTAGCATTATAGATTATTTAAACTTTATTCCGATGCCACGCCATCAATAAAAAGTTACTGGATGATAACTAGATTGTATATTTGTAATTTAGTTTTAAGTTTGGTAAGTGACATAGGTACCTGTTCTATCGACGATTTACCAGCACGCATATTACATGACAAAGAAAAAGACTACAATTGGTAACTACCGTAAAATACGTCAGCGTGTGAAGCGTAATTATCTAGTAACCTTTTATTGATGACGTGGAATACGTATTGAATACGATGACGTTTGAATAAAATCCGACTGGCCTTTACTTACATTTACTTTATAACAACAATATTCCTACTTCGTTACTTGGTCTCTATACCTTCAGAATCAAGAACACATTTCAATTACTTATGCTGAAAAAGTAGAGATAGGGTGGGCCCGATAATTGAATAACGGTGGCTTACACGTGCTATTCTGTTAAATAACTGGCATTAGTGTCTGTTCTCATCAGCGTCATGTACCGTAGCAACGCGTTACTAGGCGAGGGCGCCACGACGCCCTTGCCAAACCGCCGGTTCAAAACACAAACTTCTCTTTATAAGCTGCTTTAATTTATTGAACTTGAAGTTACCTATAGCCTTTATGAGAAACGAAATTGGCCGTAGAACGTCGTATTGAACGATAGTTACTAAAATTCACAGAGAGGTCTAGACGTTTGGTTATTTACAATGGCATTTAATTAAAAAATATCTACTAATTTAAGTAACAGGTACAGGAAAAATAATTTTAAATAATTTTTAAAGTAATATACCTACGTTACAAAATAAATTATCTTCAACTGTAATTCAAATTGAAACATTCTTTACGTTATATACAGGCTTGATAATAATGATGTGGTGTGCAAATATTTGATGAGTACTCCGATATGAATGTGAAGGTAGATAGTGCATAAATATGTAATAAATATCATAAAACTGATATTCTCTAGATAAACGCTGACTATAAGAAACGATTGGTTTATTTAATACTACAATGATTATGGTAATGTTACGTATTTTAATTATAAAGTTTATAGATACTATTTTTATTCTTGTTTCGAGTAAGTAGGTAAGGCCACCTACTTAATTTCATTACCACTAAACTAGCTAAAAAATATCACTTATACACATACATACCTACTGACAACCAAAAAGTTCACATTTTTCGTACACTATTTTTCAGATTTTCAGTTTCGATAAAATTTTGTTAGCCCTACAGAAATACCTATATTGTCCAATGCTCCGGTAATTCGATATATTTTTGAGCATCCTCCGATAATCACGGCCGCCTATTGTGTTTATAAAAGTTGTACAATAGGGCTGCCGATAGCTGTTCTAGTACCTTTATCAAACTCGACTAATAGTTTAAATACCGTGTTTTATGCGATCATAGAGGTACCTTTTTTTATAGTGATGGAGTAAATTTGTCAAGACGTTGTTAAACGTAATAGCCTTACGATTATACTTTAGAGTTTTTTGTAATACGAGAAGTTTTAACTTTTATATATAGACCACATGGCGGAAGAGCTGTTATATAGTTAATTTTAGGTAACGAAATCAAATAAAATGTGCCGAATCGAATTAGAATCGTAGGTGATCCTAAAATAAATTTAACTAAACTTTTAGAATTAATTAAAATGCTATTAAATATATAGTAAATTAAATTGTTTCAAATTGCAATAAAATTATATGTAAATATGAAAGTGGAATCTTTGAATCATCAGTAATGCTTCGATAAAAATTTGTAATACATCAATAATTTTATTAATACAATAAAACATCTTTTTTTTGTACGTTTTCAAGCTTTCGCCAAGGTATTTTTAGATATGTAGGTATCGTATGACAAAGCGGGCATTGAATTTTTTATGTATAGGTAGTAATTGTTAATGTCTCTAAAATTCATGATTTAAGGAAACAAACTATCTTAGCACAAGTAGCCACCTACAGTTATTAGAATTTTACTTGATCTAACAATAAGTTGCGTGTTTGTGCTTCAATAGCTGCTCAAGTTAATTTCTTTAAACAGTGACTTTTTTGTCTTCCAAATCCGATTAGTAGATACCTATTAGTTACAGAATTACGACATTCAAGATTTACCACGGTTTAATTAATAAAAGTTAACGTACAGTCTAACGCAATTTAAATGCCACTCGAATGCCTTTCCAAATGCTTACGAATTAATAGTAAATATGCTTAATATTAATTTTGTTCAATCTTTAAATTATACAACAGTTGTTGCACTTTGTAAGAAACAGAATACACCATCTTTACAGCCTTTTAACGTAGCTAATCCGAGTTACTAGAAAGCGGTACTAGTTTCATTTAAATCGAGATAGACTATACATACAAGAAATCAATCTAAAAATTTATCATATATTTTATCTGCTCAAAATGTTCGCTTTTAACACAATACAACATTTGAATAATGTTTTGTTAAATTGCCTAAATTTTGAACCTTTTCCAATAATCGCCAACGACCAGCAATTTATTCATTTAGTGAGTCTATCATTAATTCTGTATTTTTTGTTTTGTGCAGTAAATTTTTCTAGATATCTTAGAAGGCATATCCAAAGAATAAGCTCTTTTTTGATAATTTAATTTATAAGGTTTACCCAAGCATGTTACGTTTCGTGATTTTCGCAAAAAGGTAAAATATATCGAATTGAACCCTAATTTATTCATCGCAACTATGATACTAAAAATAAAATCCCCTTACTCTGATTTCTCTGAGTAAAATGTTTTCTTTTCCCCGACTCCCAAAATAGTAATAACAACATCGTATAACAGTTTATTAATTATGCCTACTTATAAAGATGCAACCAAAAAAACATTTTTTATCATTATTATTTATAATTATTGGTGAAGCTTAGGTAATTGATACGCAAGATACACATTAGAAGTGTTCAATAGAAAAAATTGTCACACGAATATCCTATTTATTTACACTTGCTGTATTATACATAAAACAACGAATATTAAATAAAAACGACAACAAACATGATATTATTGTATTACATCTGTTTTCGTAGGTTTTCAATATTCTTATCGATTTATATATTACGAATATTCATTTTATCATACAGTAATTCTGTTTTATATACCAGTATCTTTATTTTTCTTAGCTTCTTCTGCATTGCTATTTACTGCTACTTTATATATGTCAGAAGCATGTTGACAAGATATTATCGTTTCATTATCAATCATTATATTTAAACACACACAGATTTTCCCTGTTTCCCCCGAAAAGCGGGAACTCTGCAAGTAACCAATTCTTAATTTCTGAATGCGCCTCGTATTTACACGCATCATACAAGATTTAACAAAAAATTTCATTTTAAATAAATTTACAACCAATATTATCATTCGATTATTCTATTATTTAAAAAATATGTTTTAGTTTTCATTAGACGCGAAATAAGTGATTTAATAACGTTCAGCGAAATAAACAAAATTTTGAGAAATTTAATCGCATAATTATCTAAACGAGAAGTTTAAAAAATCGACCAAAAAGTCCTCGGTTATTAAATTTGTTCACGAAGAAGGCCCGTGATTACTTGATTAATTAAATCAGTCCAATGATCTAATGATCTTTATATAAAGAGTAAATTATTTAGAGAAGACGTCCATTTATTTACATATTAATGTAAGGGAAGCAATGTAATGTATTAATTATGTATATTAATGTAAGGGATTAACAAACTTGACGTGTAACTTAATTAAACCTCTTTTTAGTGAAATTTCGTCTATGTATTTTTATATCGTGAAACCTTTAATTTGCTTATTTATCAACTTTGAGAATGTTTTCTAAACACGTTACACTTTTCTTCCGTTCTATCCACGTTTTCGGTCGTAAACGAGGCTTCTAACAATTCCAGTTTGATTTATTATGTCGCGTCGTATTTTTTTATGAAAACACCTAGTTGCAGGTACTATCTTCTTATATAAATATATTAAAAGATAGTAATAAATAGGTTTTTGTATTAAAATCGGTAGGTATCGAGTAAGTATCATTAAATCATATTATTTGCGTCATCTAACACCTTAGGATAAACACTTAAAATCTTGTATAAGTACACAAATTTGTTACCTGATATCGGGGTATACAAATCTGTTGATGTTAAGGCTCGTGTGTGGTCATTCAATCCTTTGGAATCTCATAAATTTCTTCGACAATTACTTTATCTTGGCCGTAATAAATAGCATACATCATAATTTGTTTAAACGGGTATTTTATTTAAAATGCGTGTAACGGACAGGATCGTACGTACAAGACATACATAATACGTTGTTAGTATACGTCACTAATTATAGCTGTAAGTACACGAATGCAGATTAATTAATTAATTTTCTTTCTCTTGCAAACAATTTCTTTTTAATTCGACATTTGATTTAAAATACGTTAAAAGATCTGAATTTTGAATTTTAAATCCACAAAAAATTCTCACAGTTCGCAGTATTCGACGTTTCAAATGGGGTAAGTTGGTACTTAATTATAAAAATAAAATTTCAAACTACCTACCATATTTAATACTAAAACAATTAATATATTCTAGGCGTCAGTAAAGTTGTATCGTAGTTCAAAAAATGTGTCAAGTTTAAAGTAGTAAATTTAATCAATGGGATTTGGTCATACGATCCTTTTTTAATTTTAGAAACGGGTTGATATAATTTGTAAACAACACCTTTCGTGCTTATTTACATTTAACTAAACCTGATAAAAACGAACTAAATTAAAGCCAACAGAAGAATTTAAGTATGTAATATAGGAAATTAGTATATACTTTTTATGTTAGGAAAAGACGCGGTTGTCTCCCTAATAGAGCGTTATATTTATGTGGCATTAACCTCTGATTTGTAGGAATTCTTTACATTTTTCAGTTTTTTACCTACCAAGACGTCTTCCTGTATTCTAAGAGACGAGTAATATTTGTATGTGTGTGATGTCTAAATATCCGAATATCGTATGGCAATGTGACAGTTATAGTTACATATAGCATACAGCACCGGTCCACGAAATTTATGATATTTTAAAAATTACTAGTTTTTATTTTTTGATAGCGCTATAAATATTAAATTTTATGGAGCGAGAACACGCTTTAAAAAAATTTCGAGGTGGTAGTTTTTTTCCTATTAATAATAATGCGAGTTAGGTAGGTATTTAATGAAAACTTAAGATAAGGGAAAAATACAGACTTCGATGAATAGACATCAAATATAATGTAGTACATATGTTATATGTGTGGAGTAGCAACTATGTTTTCTTTACAGTACCGGCGATTTTTAAAATTCATTTAAAACGTCGTAGGATTGATTATACGTTAATTTTTTTATGTTGCATTATTTGACCAGAGAACATGGAACCAGTTGAAAAAAAAGTTAATATCCATTTGATTTTATTTTATTGTCGATTTTTATCCTTCTTCGTTTTAACACGAATGGATAATATTATGTATTAAAATACATTAGCTAAGAAATAAAATAAAAACGAAATTAATTAATTGAAATGGTCGATTTTGTCGCTCTTCGATTTTTTTTTAAATCGTATGTATGCCCAACGTAGTACGTTTAAAATTTAGGTACTTATAAAAGTAGAGAACGAGTTAAAATTGACCGTTATTTATTAGGAAAATTTTTGTTCGCAATTTATTTCACGTAATTGAGAATGTTATTAATAGATTCTTTCGTACTTCCGTGTGCACGTCATTCGAAATTTATAGCGTTGACAATTTCTAAATCAGATAAAAAGCACCCTCTAAGTTTGGGTGTGTATAACGAGTCCCCTTGCGACCGATCCTACGAGTTATAAATTAAGTTCTTCGAAACCGCCGACAGCTGCTCTAAATGAATCAATTTACTCTTAAATCTGTTACAGATTAAGATCAAATGCTAAACAGGAGCTTATAACAAATTTCCGGGTACTTAATTAAATAATAGCGTTAGAAGAATTGACGCCGATACTGTGCGATAACATTTTTTAATAATTAATAAACTGAGTGTGCATTTAATTTTGTTAGTTTCGGTGTTCGTGATTTACTTACTATCGCGATTATTTTTTGTATTAAATTTGAGCTTTACGTAATGTTCGATGGTTTTATCGTACAAAAACGAACAAAGAATTAAAACGAATTCTCTCGCGTTGATGTAAATTCAAATATATATCAAGACACGCTGCAGGCAGGCAGTTCATAAATCTGTATTTTCTTTGAGAAGAATGATTGACATGTCGAAGCGACCGTCGGGCTTTCTATGACAACTGTTTCCGTTCTTCTTACCACAATCACGTGCTTGTGTCCTGTATGTAAAACGTTGCTTTGTATTGAAAATAACAAAACATTTATGTTCAGTTTGTCTCCGGCTACTTGATTTTATACGTCGGGGCGAGAAATAGCACAAAACATCGTTCTGTCCGGTTTTCTAATTTATCCATTAAAAAATTTCGGCGGCAGAACCGCACAAAAATAAGAAATTCTCAAATGCCAAATCAGGCGCATTGTTGAATTCTTTTGAATAAAACAAGTTCGTTAAGAATTTCCTTACTTACTTACATATTTATGTATAGGTATATAATATTCTAACGAAAGTTATGTAGATGAGGTAAATTCATATTGTAAGAAAGAAAATTATTTTATAATTTACCAGCTTAAAATAACGTACTTATGTAATTTTTTATTTAGATCCGGTATTTTATGTTATAAATCTTGAGGGTTCGTTGATAGAAATCGTTTAAACCAAGTATGGATAATATAAAAATCCGCTTATTCGGTATTCATATAGGTACTAATCCATGGATTAGTGATTTTATTAATATAGTCCGATTTACCTAAGGGTTAAATTCATAAACGAAACTGATATACGGAAGTTTTTAATGGGCGTCAAACCGTTTTCTGGTAGTTCGAATGCATTGTTTTTATTGGTTGTTAAAAAAGAAATAGAATGAGATGAGAATGCATTTCATGTACGAGTTTGACCCTTAACCCTGTACGGTGACGCGACGGCAAGAACAAGTAAACATACCACATATCTCACAAGATTACGGCTTAATAAATTATTTTGGATATAATGTAATAAATAACGTTTAAAGCTTTTATTATTTTTCGTAAAAATAAATTTACTTATATTAGGTGTATAAGTTAGTCAATAAATATTATAGGTTTGAAAAACATCAGTTATTTTATGTATGTACAGTCGAATCTCCCTAAGTCGGCGTCTACTCGACCTGAATTTCTCCCTAACTCGAATTATTTAACTGCCAACGGCATTAGAGCAAGATTTAAATTAAAATATCATCCACCAAGTCGAATTTTTAGTTTGAAACATTACGAAGAAATTATTAAGGCGACGGACAAGATTATTCCAAAAACATTATCTAAGATTTCGGTGCGCAAACGAGCGCAGTATAAATATATAAATAAGTATCTATTGAGCGATTATTGAGTAATTTCTATTATATTTCTGTAACTTTGAACTATCTTCAAGTCGAACGTTTTTAGGTGACAAGTGTCGATTCGACTGAGAGAGATTCCACTTTATATGGTAGAATGTGTTCTATTTATCTAAACGTAAGAAACTACAATGATAGGTAATACAAATCTGACTTGCCTACATTGTAGGTTTGTATATATTTGCCAAAGAACCATTTAAATGACATGCTTCGAAAATAACGATAAAATTATCTATTTTTTTTTAACGCGCTCGAGGTAGATTAATATAAAATCAATTAAGTACCCTACATATCTACTTATTCACGAGCGATAATACTCATGTAATATAACCGTGTAAACAAACCAACTAGAAGATAGAAAGAAATACTTTGATTATTTATATGTGGCAATAAACAGGGCTTTGAGTAATGCGAATGCTATCCGTGAAATACGATGTTTTATTAAGAAGTGGCGACCATAGTTTTTAACATCATACCTACATACTTCTTTTTATGCGTGATAGTTTACAGCCGACATGGCATCAGCAATGTATTTTGCTAACGCAACACTTCTACATCCTAGAGTAATTCTAGTGGTTGTTTCAGAATAATGTTTATAAAGCTGATACATTACAATGATAATGTAGAGAACGTGCTGTAAAAATTGTCCATTCCTCCGTCAAATGAATTTTAAAATGAGATATAGTCAAGTACACGTCTATGAACTGTTATCTCTAACGTTATTCTTAGAAAACTTACCTATGTATTTACGTGTTCGTTTGTAAAATAGTTTAACGCCGTTGTATCATCACGATTTGACTTTAATCGGTTTTTTCGTTTTCATAATTTTTTATTGTAATATTAACTATTTCTTTAATAAGCTATAGAATTATCGGCGTGTTTGAATAAGCAAGGGAACTGCGGAGGTGGATGTTTTTTAATGCGTGCAAAAATTATGATTTTTTTGTGCTGCATACCTAGCGCCCACTAAAATTAATAAAAATCAGTAACATAAGTAAGTAGGTATTTACTCTCCAAAAAAACCTTATGTTCATCAGAAAAACGAAAACATATTTGCTAGAGGTTATTCTGCGGATTTTAAGACCATTTTTGATGTCACACAATATTAACAATTAAACCACAACCATTTCATTTCCAATCAAATTATTTAACGTTCAAGACTATTGGACAACTTTTTATTATTAAAGAACTATCAGTCGAAGCCCGAAGTTTCTAAATTAATTTAATGCCTTTGTTAATGTCCTTTTACTTGTATATTAGTTAGCCTTTGAAAAATTACAAATTACCATCGAAACGTCATCGTCAGGCCTTGGCTGATGATTGTTTAATAACTAATAAAAAATTGTTCCAATCGTTCGCTTTTATTGAGGTCGAAAACGGGATCTACATATTTTAAACTTTTCTACGACTGATTTTTGATTTCGATTGATTCTTTTTATTAAATTTTTAAATTTCTAAATTGTGTCTCCTATAGTTCTGCTTCATTTATGAACGATATTAGTTTGTCAAACTCGATTTTCGGATTTTGTAAAATGTCTGGTATTGTTTCTTTAACTTTACATTTTGCTTTTTCGCCTGCGCAAAGGAAAGGGTATTAATAAACGCGAATTTAAAAAAAAACTGATAAGTAAAAAGAAACTATGTTTAATCTAAATAAAATTACATTTAATTTAAACATATTTAGTTAAATTAAATATATTTTCTCATTATCACGTTTTTTTTTTTTAATTTATGGTTGATTTACCTATATACACAGTTACTTTTTTCTCCGTGTGTTGTATTATCAGTGAGGTAAGCAATATTTTTTATTTTACGTAGGTATAGCATCTTATCTTAAAATAAATTTTGCAATTAATTGAGAAAAGTTGTAAATGTGTATGTAATACCTATTTACTACTTGCAGTGGATGAATGAACGCCAACTTGTATTTTATAACAAAATACGTTACGTGTTATGTTGTGTACACCTATACCTACTTATAGTAAATAATTTTATTATAAAATATAAAAAATAATTAAATTATATTTACTAGGCCTATTACTTCTTGGTGCGAAATTATAATTATGTAAGTATTTGTATGTTAGATGCATGAATATGTAGGTACCTACATTTTAAATAAACGAGACTTTGAACGTATAAACAAAATTATGCTTAAACTTTTAAAACAAGCGCCTATGCACTTAAATTACACATTATGGAGTAAAATGGCAAATAAAGAAGTATAGTTGTAACTAAATGTTTATTAAAATTATGAATAATAATCGAATCGCTTATTATTAAATGGGACTAACGTAGGTAAATCATTTTTACTAGTTGTGCGAGAAAAATAAAAAAAAATAAACGTACCGACTTCAAAATTTAACAATGTATCATAAATTTAAGTTTCTGTTGCATTATTTAACTGAATAACAAGTAATGTTTTTAAGTTGTCCTGAGAAAAAAAGAGTTACCTATCAAAACATTACGTTTGAAAAAAATCTGACTTGAGTTCCATTTAATAATAAAGAATAATAAAACTGATATTTTCCACATTATCTTTATTAAATATCTTTAAACATGAATAAATATGATATATTTTAAGTTGCAATAAACCACAAAAACTTCCGATTTAACTATAATTTGCAGTTTAAACCATACATTTGGTTTAGGTTAACTGTCATTGAAAACCAGAGGTAATTTCAAAACGTAAAGTCTAGCCTACCTGGTCCCTTTTAAAATTAAACAGAAAGAAAACATTCTAAATATTGCATATGGGATAATGGCGTGTGGATCATTTTATCATCAAACAATTCGCCTTTATGCCGGTTTAGTAAAGACAATGTATATCTCAAAATGGCCAAAAAGTGACTTGGTCCCTTTTAATAATAATAAACGGTCCAATTAATGTAGATTATTAATTTATTATCTATTATTATTTAAAATTCATTAGGTAAGTATACTAAAAGTTATATAAATAGGTATGAAGAAATATTATTTGTTTTCTAATTTTCAATTATTAATATTTGAATAGTACCTAGTGTTAAATATTATAGATATTTGAATACCTATTAAAATACACCTTTTAAAACAGTAGATGTAGAGGTAGATAATAAAATATAAAGTAGGCTGTATTTCTAATAGACAACCAATTAACAATTGGGTTATCACAATACTATATAATCAAAACAATACAATTCCATAATTACAGTAAAAATAAACTTACTTGGCTGTAAGACGGCAAAGGTGTATAATCAGAGTAGGTTGGCACGTTGTACAACATTAGAAAACAAAGAAATCCGTTTACTTAACACATTAAAAGTGTATAAGTAACTAAGTTAATCGATTTTATTAATAATGGCAATTTAAATTGCTAAATCAAAAACGAACGTTTTCGACGTAAGGTACCTACTTTATACGAATAATACTTATACACTGAAATTGGAAGCCGCGTCACTAAGGGACTAATTTCAACTTTGAATTTACGACATTCACACTTTTAATAAAAACGGCGCGGCGTTAAGTGCACAATTAAATTACAAGGATCGGCAATACAACTTGCAATTTACCGCACTTGACACTGCAAACAGCGCTACGTGTTTTGCGTGGAAGGACTCCGAACCACTACTGTTGTGGTGGGGCGAAAGCTTTCCATTTGGAATTGATAAGGCGGAGTACGATCCTGACGAACACTCCTGTTGAATTCAGTACGCCTTTCTAGGTGTGGTTACTTTTTGGGTATCCTTCAAGGATCCCACAATAAAATGGATAAGTATGTAAAGTAATTGTAAATGCAGGATAACGACTGGAATAAGGTAACCGAGAAGAATGCGTGACTAATAAAGCTTGACGGAATACTAATCTTTAGTAGGTACTTATATTTAAACATCAATACCTAATACCTACTTAAAAAAACTATTTATGAAAAGGCGGTTTAAATTAATGATTCAAAATTAAATTGAAATCAAGTTTCCTACAATGTTTTATCTATATTAAGCTCACTACGACGAGTTTCAGAAATATCTTTCTTTTTCTTAAATGTTTCATAAACATAAAGGTACTTACCTAACCGAAATTAGGTAGGTTACCCAAGTACATTTAATTAATATTGTCGTTAACAACAAATTGAATACCTAAGTGTTTTCGCACCCACGTCTACAGTCGGCGATGTTTGTGAAACAGGAAAGTTTAAAAGTTAGAAATGATCTAACCAAAAATGTCTCTTATACCTATAATATATCAAAGATTTAAATGCTAGTTTGAACGCGAAATAAAATTTATAGGGCTGGAATTGCAGTGCGACTCTTTAACTACTTATGTTACAATATTATATCTGTGATGGTCAAAATGTTTTACGCAATAATGATGTAAATAAATCGAATTTATACCACTTCGCTGTTATCGCATGATACCTGATTAGGGCCTCAACTTTCTCCCCTAGATCCATTATAATTGTGAAGGTGCATTAGGGTGGTACATAAGTATATTACCTACTATTAGTATTCTAATTCGAGGGATACGTTTTGAAATGTAATTGGGTCTTTGTTACGTTTTTACAATAAAATATAGTCGAATCCTGATAACTCGAACCAGGATAAGTCGAAAAGCTCCATTACTTGAACCCGTTGCGAATTATTTCCAAAAAAATTCATACTATATAGACGAGTTTATTGATAACTTGTGTTGGGTATATGCACGTTGACTATTAATTTTCTTAGATAATTTGAATTTGTTTATTAGGTATCTATGAAGCAACAAAGAACCATTTAGTTAATTCGATGAACAATAAATGACGTGTTATTAACTATAGGTACATATGATTCGATGGAAAGTTTTTAAGTTATAAGTTTAGTTATTCGAAATGTTATCCTTTTAAAAATGATAAATACTTAAGGCCTCTTAGGAGAGCTCGCATTAAGGTTCAAGTAATGGAGTTTTTCGACTTATCCTGGTTTATGCTGTAGTTTTCATGCAGTCGAAAAACAAATAGGTAATACATATTACGAAAAGCAATTTTCAACGTCCTTGCATTTGGAGTTGTTATTTTTATTATTTTGAACAAAATCTTGATTAGTCGAATTTTTGGTAACTTTTTCTCTTTCTTTCGAATTTGGGTTTTGAGGTCAACTGTAATACCTATACATACAATATATACCTACATAATACCCATGTATGTAATTTGTTGAAATAATTTGAATATCTATTAAAAAATATATAGGTATTATTCGATCCAAACTGATAATAACGAAACGATTGATTATAAAAGCTTTTTATATAGTAATTTTAAGTAGGTACATACATTTAAATATTTAGATAAAAATTATTTTATTCGAAAATTTAATTAACCTTGTCAATTATAAAGTCTTAGAGCAACTATTATCCGGAAATCGGTCACCTGTTTGTTGAAATTATGATGAATTTAATGTAAATTGTTTTGTTAAGACTGAAATATGTCCGTGTTTTTATTCACTATGATTAAGTTTGAAAAGTGTTAGTGAAATCTGTACCTACAGCAACAGAAAATTTATATGATGGCTCAATTTAGCGCTGTACTTATGTTATAAGTAGATTTCAATCAATTATCCGGAATATCGGTTTTCCGGACACTATCGATCTCCAATTAATCCGGGTAATTGATGTTCTAATACTGTAAATGATTTAATATTATATTATAGGTAATTATATAATAATTAGACGAGAGAGTGGAAGGTATACGATATGAGGTGACACGGAAAGAAATAAAGTATAAAAATCTTGGAGAGATATAAGTAGCAAAAGCAGTAAAAACCCACCAAAAAAGTTGTAGACAATCCAGAAGAAGACGAAGATTGATCACCTCCAAAAATGGATCGAGAAGCAGAGTAGACATTTAAAAGTATTTTTAGATAAACCTCTTTTCGAATGTCCGTTCGTCCCGCTCTTATGCGCAACTCTAAAATTTCGATTGTCGATTTTTTGGATAAAACGGTTAAAGTAAAATATTATCGGCAGATAAAACATGTTCCAGTTAAAATAGTCATTATATAGTTTCAATCGTTATATAGTTTTCAATATGTAGGTACCTAATACCTACACAAAAATTTCTACTTTTTTTAAATAAACGAAAATGATGTAAACTCAAAAACAGTAGGTATAATTTAAAATATAAACTGAATATAAAAAATGCGACATTAAAGATATTAATGTTAAAATATCATTGATATTTAGAAAAAATACTATTGTTGCAATTCCAAAAAATTGGTACTTCTTATTATTGTTAACTATTAATTGTCTGAAACGCGAATTGTGCTTAAGTGGTGCATTTTGGCCTGGTCTCCCCTACCCATTTTGAGAAATTCTACGTCGTTTTCGTTGATACAAAAACAAAATGTACATAAGATTAATTGTTTTTAAAAGATAGATTTATAGTAGGTATGCGTATAGTACCTATAACTTTTGAAGTTTAATATTTTAATTTAAAAATGTAGTTAATCATGTACTTATACATATGTTAAAATAGTTTGTATTAATTTTAAATAACGAATTATAATATATAAAAATACCACAAAATAAAATGATAAACTTTGTCATTGAATTTAAAAGTTCGAGTTGTTTGCTACGATAAAACTAAATAAAGTCACGTATTTGCCAAAGAATCATTTAATCAGTATAGCTCGACCTTTCAGGTTTCTATAGTACTACGCTACAAAATAATTTTGATTTTCAACGGCTAAATTTAAAGTTAGAATAACCGAACATTAAAATATTGCTCGTTCATATTTTAAAAAAAGGTTTAATCTAAACTCGATGTCTTTTAAATTCGCATTTATATTGGAAAAGTATCGAAAACTTTTTAATTACGAATTTTGTCGAAAAATGAATCAAATTACACCAACTAAAAAATTTTATGAGAAAATCCTACAAGATTTCGAGAAGGACGATACTATAACAATTAAAAAAATGGAATTAGAAGCAGCATGTGAAAAAGGATCGTCTTTCGTGTCCGATGTTAAACGCGTGAAATTGTTCGGTTCGAGGGCATCGAAGAAAAATCCAGGTAAATTAATACGGTTAACATTTTAAAATTAATTTAATTTTACTTTTTATTATAGCTTATTTTAAGTCTTTAATAATTAAAGAGTTGCCATCGCAGGAACAAAGAGAACTGTATAGATCAGAAATAGCAGTAGAAAATGAGAATGCAGCGTATGCTAAAATAATTCCGGCACTCAAAAGACATGCCGTTGGTGATCTACCACTGCCGAATTGTCTTTTCGCGAATAAAGAAATGATCGTTTTAGAAGATTTGGGTTCTTACGGATTTAAACCGATCGATAAATCACTTGGAGGACTAAATGTCGAAGAATGTACATTAGTTTTAGAAGTATGTATATTTACAAATAATATGTTTCTCGTCTTGATTATTAAAATTTATAGAGTTTAGCTAAGCTCCATGCTGCCTCCTTTGTTTTGCAAAAAAAGGAACCAGAGACGTTTAGAGCACTTTCGACAGCCGTCAAGGAGCTTCTGTTTGAAGGAGAAGACTCGATGCTATTGAATTATCAAACTGAATACATCAAAACTATTATCGAAAACTTCGAAAAATTGCCCATCAGTGAAGATCAACAGAAAGCTTTGAACGTCTTGTACGATATAAAACAAAACTCTCGAGGTAGAATTAAGCAACTTTTATTAAATCCCACAGAAAATTCAGTTATATGCCATGGAGATATGTGGGTTGGAAACATTATGACTAATGAAAACAATAAAATCGTGCTGTTGGATTTTCAATCGATGCGATGCGGATCAGTAGCAAGAGATTTGTCGTATTTATTGTATGTTAATTTGTTGCCAGAAGTTCGTGCGGAAAATATAGATACGTTGTTAAACGGATATCTCGACAACCTTTGCAAAAATATTAGAATAAAGAAAATTAATATGGATTCCGTTTTAACCAAAGATTGGTTAAATAACGAAATGGATAAATTTAAAGAGTACGGTCTCGTATGCGGAATGTGGGTTATGCCCGTATTTTATATCAAAAAAGAAAATGTGGAAATTACCAAGAAAAATTTAAGCGACACTTCGACAGTCGCTAAACACGCTGGAAATGCATGCGAAGAAAGAACGCGAAATTTAATTTTTCATTATATAAAACAACTGCCGTAATTTTATGAATTATACATAGGTATAAAATATACATATCTACATATATAATTATTTTATTTGAGATATTTAATACTTAAAATATGTCATATTTTATTGCTACTTTTGTAATCGTCTACTTGTTTACAATATAAGTAACGTGTAACTATATGTTTTAAATATTTTTTTATTTAAACTTTATTGTTTAAAAATTTATTTAGCAGAATAATAAAAAGCAGAACTAAGACGCCTATTTACATTAATTTAAAGTCGAACATAGTTGATAATATCTAAATAATTTAAATATATTTTGCACTATTTATATCGGTAATGGATGAGTCGCCAATTAACGCAGAGAGTATAAAGGAGATGATAATTCTTCGTTAAGTACACGAGTATTGTTGTTTTAGAAATTTTTACTAACCTGATAAGGGCTATCCGTGCGAATGTTTGCCTTTAAGTTACTTTTGTCTTTTAAAAAATTCAACCTTATTTTTAAATATTTTCCTGCTATTCATATAAAGTGACGAGAGATATTAACGTAAAAAGTGTACCTATAGCTGTTATGTCTACAGGGTGATTCCAAAATGGCGTACCAAATGGGGTCCAGAAAAATTAATTAAAAGAATCTCGATAAGCAATTTAGTGAGAAATGAAGAGGTAAAGTAGAAGACTCAATTTCTTTATTCTTAGCAATTTTGAAACATTACACCATTTTTTTATAAACGTTATGTGCCCTCTACTGTTGTCCAAAAAGAAAAGAAGCCCAAAGCACTTGTTTTACGTGTAGTTTTAATTTTGCAAACTGCAAATCTTGAAATTCTTATTTCTTTATGAAGACAAATGAATTTGGCAACGATATTCTAAAATTTTGTAAAACAATAAAATTAAACTATGTATTTGTCATTTTTGATGACAATTTAACGATAGATATCTAATTGAATCGTTTATTGTTAAAACAACCCAAGTTACATTTTACTAACTTTACAGGAAACGGAAAAAAACATTTATATGAACAGTACAGATTTAACCCATTTGCGGTATGAAAACTTGAGTTTTTCTTGCATCAATCGATGCGTCTTTGTCTATAAAATGTTCCATATTCTACCAAAAAACGAAAATAGCCAAAAATGTCACTTGGGTTGCGTTAACAATAAGCGATTCAATTAGGTGATTAGTTGAGTTATTTTTTTAATTGGTTTCTATAAAAACAACAATAATAATAGACTAAACACACAGCCATTTACCAGACATGCTTCCGAATTTATCATTCAATTTGTTGCGAATAACTACAAAAATACAACAGCTAGAATTTTTTATTATTTTGCTTAAGCTCCACTAACAGTCCCCTACACCGCACCGCACTATAGAGATGGTGCGCCATTTTGAATTCACCCTGTATGTCATCATGAATAATTCGGAAAAATATTCTATTATGTATGTAGTAGGTGTGTAAGGGTAGGTTTTTCAATTGCTGGCCATCAGTAAATCATTGTAGAAATGAGTATTTCTTTCTATGGTGATTGACAGTTACCTGTACTTGCCTATATTGTTGACTGAATGACAATTACATTATTAAGTACACAGGTACTTAAAAAAATGTTTAATTTTCTGAAACTAACGTTATTTTATAGTTCATTTGAACCACAGCAATTCAAGACGTCAAAGATAGAAAAATGCAAAAAGCCTCTACCGCATAAAATAAATATTTTGTTAGGGTTGTCTCTTGTCGGGTCTATTTTGACGGGTCCCAATGTAAATATATATTATTATTTAGGTATTTTATTTAATAAATAATTAATAATAAATCATGGCGCCAACATAATATAAGTAAGGTAATAGGAAATTTAAAAATCGGTAACAGTAAGTTAATCTTATAATTTTTAAGTAACTAGGTATGATTTTTGGTTTTCAATAAATAAGGAAAAATAAATTAATGATTGTCTTTTCATGAAAATTTAAGTCACAACTTCCAAGCAGGGCTATATTTCCGAAAAGGTGCACTTTTATTGAACAAATTGTGTTTGATTGGACTAATATTGTTCCAGGAGTTTCTTGTAAAACATAATCGGTCGTTTTACAGACATCATGCAAATCTTTGATGCTTATTCAGTCACAATTTCTTTATTCTATAACGTTACAGGTAAATGTGATTAATGTATTATACGGGGCGATTCCAAAATGGCGCAACAACTCTCCAATACGTTGTTAGGGGACAGTTAGAAGAGTATAGAAAAAATAATACCAAAATCTTGGACAACAAATTAATGAGAAATTAAGAGGTAAAGTCGCGAAGACTTAGTTTCGTTATTTTTGACAATTTTGAAACATGACTATTTTCTATAAATACAACATACCTACCCTTTAATGTTTTCAGATAATAAAAAATTTCGGGCCGAACTTTCCTCTGATAAAATCTGACAAATATTTGCCATAGAAACGTTTGTTCAAACGATTGTTTCCATGGTAAATATTTAACAGAAGATCGGACCTAAAATTTTAAAAATTGCTATTTCTTTATGAACTTATAAAAATGAGTTTGACAACGATGTTCTAAAACTTTGAAAAACAAAAAAATTAAACTGCAAGTATCGTCATTTTTGATGACGATGACCTACATTATAAATAACATATAACATAACATAATTATAGTAAATAATTATTTGATCTGTCTATTCGACATTAATTGGTTTCCATAAAAACAACAACAATAATAATTTAGCGATTTACTAGTCATGTTGCCAAATTTACCATTCATTTTTTTGCAAATAATTATAAAAATGGGTAGATAAATTTTTTTATTATTTTTCTGAGCTTTATTGACGACCACCTATAGCATGCTGTTGAGTTGGCGAACCATTTTAGAATCATCCTGTATTTAGGAAACGTTTAACGGTAAATCAGCATTTTTTATATTAATGCTCATATCTCGCGATAATGTATGAGGTTATAATAATATTATAGAAATGCATGAATTTTTCAATTTAAAAAACTAATACATACTTAGTTGTACAACATTTACAACATAAGTGTGTGATAAGCAAAAATGTTCTGCGTGGAATTTTTGAAGCAATTGCTTCTTTAGTTACGGCGTAAATATACGCCTTACATTAATTTGAGAATATTTTTTGTATTCTGATATTTTAGTTATTCGTTTGACACCAACAAAAATATATAGTTGGTACCTACTTAATTACGTAAAAATATTTATAAACTGTCACGTGCAATAATTCGCAAATCAAACCTTATATAATTGTTGAACGTTTTTAGAATATAGTTATCTATTTAGTAATGTAATCATTTGAAAAATCAAAACAACCTCTGTATATTTATTTTACGGTACTGTAAGTAGTGTAAATAATTAATAATTACGGAGCGTGAATAAAGTTTTATATGAGAAAATGGATTGTTTTAATTCTGCAGCAGAACGCATAATTTTAGATTAATAAAAAATTTCAACTAAGAATTTTACATATACCATTTTCATTTTAATATAAATTATTACTGAAAGTTTAAAACTCGTTACTCATCTACTCATAAAAATATAGATCTACATATTATTTCTAAATAATTTAATTTTCTAAAAAAATTTAACAAAAGTTTTCAAAAATGTAGCAGTTCAGGGTCGAGATTTTAGTCGTTATTGTTAAAATTAGCAAATAAAACTCTGATTGGGGGATATCTATAGGTACCTATACCAAGCTATTGTTGTTGATATAAAACTCGGCTAATTAATTAATTATTTATTAAATCGTGTGAAAGTACGCATAATTTACAAAAAGATTTGATTTTTGTAGACTTTAATTTTTGTATTATTTAGTAATCAATAATTAAAATCGAATACGGAATATTACAATAAAACTTCGTATCAATTATTTTCTTATTTGCCATTGAACTGTATATGGTCTAATCAGTTTAAATAAAATATACCATTATTATTTTCGATTATAAATAGATAATAAAAAATAAGTAATAGATACAAAATAAGTATTAACGATAGAAAACGTTCGTGCGGTCTGTCGATAGCGTTAAATAAAATTCAAAAACGGACCGGCCTGCATTACTCGATAACTATATATTTCCTCCACACATAGTCCATAGCCGATCGCAAAGCAACTACAATCAAAATCCAACTTAAATTATTTCGTCGTAAAGTAAAGCAAGTAAGTGCGCCTTCGATATCGAATTATTTGTCGTCGAATTTTAATTTTATTATTTCCATTCAGCAACTTTTCCACGTTTCCCGTTAAAATGGCCGTGGAAGAAATTTTCAACAACCAACTTTTTACCAATTTGATGCAGAAGCATGAAAATGATCCTTCCGTTAAAGTCGAAGATTTTAAAGAATCGAAAGCCAGCGAAGACGGGGAAAATTTTACATGCGATGTATTCAGGGTGTCCTTAGAAGGTATAAAAAAAGAAGACGGAATGGTAAAAGGTAAGAGCGAACAATTTTTGCCAAATACGAAAAGTTTATTTTCTAATTTATCATTTTAGTATATAAAACCTCCGTAATTGCGAAGCGTATTCCCAAAAATGAAAAACAAGCCGAAATTTACAGATCGAAAATCGCTTTGGTAAACGAAAAAAACGCTTATAACGTTATCGTTCCCGCTTTAACGAAATACGCGGTCGATGGAAATTTACAGATTCCTAAATGCCTAGAAGCTACCGATAATCAAATTTTGCTTGAAGATCTGTCATTGCAAGGCTACGCCACAATCGACAGATCCGTAGGAGGTTTCAGTTTAGATCAATGTACGAGCGTTGTTCTGGTAAAATTTTTAATTTAAAATATCGTTCCCTTTTGTAATGTAAAAATCGTTTTACAGGCATTGGCAAAATTACACGCCGCCTCTTTGGTATTGGGTCAAAAGGAACCGAAAACGTTGGAGGAGATTTCCAAGTTGACGCAAGAAATTATTTTTACTGGTGGCGAACAACTTCTGAATAGTCAAAAATGTTACATCGAATTAGCTTTGAACATCTTTAAAGATACTGAAGACAAAGGTCCAGAAGAAAATAAAGCCATAACGTTCCTGAGCGATCTTCATTCGAATTATGATAAAGTGGTGAAATCACTTTTAAAACCAAGATCACATTCGGTAATCGGTCACGGAGACGCATGGGTGGGCAATGTTATGTTCAACAAGGAAGGAAACGTTAAACTGATCGATCTTCAGCTTATGCGATACAATTCTGTAGCGGCGGACTTGTGTTTTTTGTTTTATGTTAACTTGAAACCTTCCCTAACTGCAGAATGTTTTAAGCCGTTGTTAGAAAAATATCTGGAAGCTTTAAAGCAAAACACGAAGAGCCAAGGCTGTCGACCTGGACGAAATTTTGACCAACGATTGGATTTCTAACGAAATGTCCGAATTTGCAGTTTACGGTCTGATGAGAGCCTTGTGGGTGATGCCGTTGTTCTTCTACAAATCGGGAGACATCGATCTTAGTAATATTACGGAAGCAATCTTAACCGATGTTCAATATATGCTTTCTAAAGTGGGAGATAGGTATGTGCCACGAATGAAAGAATTAATTTTGAATTATGTACAACTTTTGCCGTAATATTTTAAATGTCCGCTTTTGTATTTAATTATCTACTAATTTATGCATGTATTTAAAAATACATATGAGTGTTATTAATTGATATTTTCTAGTGGATAATTTTTAATATGTTATAGTTTGTTTAATTGCTTCATTTTGTATTTTTACAAGTTTGTTGTTAATAGGAATCGTATAAAATTGTTATGTAATATGTTTGATAGATTATTAAAATAAAATTTCAAGTGCAGAATGATTGTTTGTGTGTGTTTCAACAGTTTGTACCGTTCTGTGACAATTTAAATAATTTTCAAACAATCGTTATTAATTAAATAAATAACGTAGGTAATTATAAATTAGAAATAATCGGGAATGCTTTTAAATATCGATATAATAGGTAATATTAAAACGCAGCATTAAATTTACAGGGCCAGAAAGTACCATTTAAAGTTATTATTAAATTAAATCGTTTTCTTAATGTAAATAATTCAAACTTTTAAATTATGTACAGTAAATTGAATACGGGGTGTCCGGAAACTCTGCTGCAAATGAAAACGTCGAATTCTAAAGATGATTTTATGTCGATTTGAATTAAATCAGCCCTATACAAAAATGCTTCTCGAGGGAGTCACGGCCCTTTGATGATGACGCCTTGTCATCAATGTTTTTAAGATATCTTCAAATCGCCGGCGTCGTTAATAAAAAGATCAAACTTTACATTAATTAATTGTTAAATGCTCAATCTAGTAGTGTAAATACGAATTTTTTATTGCGATCACAAGCGTTTCATTTGGGGCTGGGGGGAAACTAAAGGACATTATAAATCATAATGTTTTTTATCTTGAACTTTTTGGCATTTCTGACGTCAAATTTTAAAACTTTAATGTTTTTTCTAACATTAAGGTGCTCTTGTTTATTATCATTATGACGCACCGTGTTCGAGAAAAATCAATTCGAACTTTTCATGTTTTCTTCCATACTTCCAAGTTCCCCAATATTATTAAATTCAGTATTAATAATAACAGATGACTTTGATAAATCAATAAAATAAAAACTATGTAAACGTGTGTTATTAATGAGGTTTTGAAGATACATATTTGAAAAAAATTGATGGCATGGCGCCATCTTCAAAGGGCTGTAACTCCCTTAGGAAGCGTTTTTGTAAAGGGGTGATTTAACTTAAATCGACATAAAATATACTTTGTATAAATATATTTTTTAAATAATTAGTAAGTAAAATAGTATAAATGACAAAAGAGTCATAAGATTGCTCTGCCTTTAATTAATTTTACTGTTTATTTTACTAAATCCATGAATATTAAAATGAAAATTAATATTTTTATCGGTGTTCAACAAGTTCAACATCAATAAATAGGTTGTAGGTACCTAACGTTTAAATATAAGTTTAGTTTAACTTTAATTAATAAAATAATAATAAAAATGTAAAATTACGTTTCTAAATAGATAAATTTGGGTATTACAATTAATAGCAAGCAGCAACAGCTGGCAGTAGGACTATGACAATTTCAAATGGGTTCTTATGGCTTAAATCGATAGTGCTAAAATATCTTTGTATATCAATGAACCACTTAAAAGATAATGTAAAACTGAATTTTTAATTGTACTTACTAATAAAAGAATGTAAATTAAAAATCAAAGAAAACAGTGACGGTTTACTTAGTTAACAAAAAATTTTCCTTTTTCCAAAAGGAAAGCCTTTTTTCCAATTATATTGGAAAAATATAATTAAAAAATCAAACGTAAAAAAATATATTATTTCCAAGTTAAAACACATACTTACAAAAATATACTATTCAAATCACATTCTACTAAAGAAATATCATTAAGTGCCTTAGACTTAAAAAATTTGCCATCAGTATTTTCGTAATTATATACCGCGTCGCCAGTATTCAAAACCGAATTATTTCCTGTACACAATTTTAAATCATTATAAACCTCGTCCCTATCGTTATAATCTAAATTAAAAAGTTTTGAAGCGTTAAAAGTTTGTAAATTATAAAGTTGTGGAGCAATATTAAACTCCTCGTATAAAAAATGTAGAACATCGAGAAACGTTTGTAAATTATTAAATATTCTTTTCTTTCTTTTAGGAAGCAATTTTTCCAACATAAAAACTAAATGATGATGAAAACATTGAAAGGTCAAGTTTGATGGTTTTTCTACAATTACGTTTAACGAATTACTATTCAATTCAGAATAATCATTAGACGATGGATACTCATTTAAGGTGCTATTATAACAAATGTTTAACCATTTTTGTATACATTCTTTTGTTGTTAATTCTGTACCGCTGAATAATGTCGGATTTGTCAATAGTCCATTTGCAACCATAACTCCTAAATTAAAATTATGTTTAATCGATATTTTAATGAGAAACATCAATGTACTACCTTTACAGTTAGTTTTCTCTTGAAGTTCATAACAATCTGAAAGCTGTTTAACACCACCATTAGCAACTACCGGACATTGTACATTCTCAGTTATCAGTTTTAATATTTCTACATTTATATCGCCTGTAATTTGTGATGCATTTCTTGCATGAACAGAAATGAAACTAGCACCTGCTTTTTCAATACGTTTACATAACTCAATTGTGTTTCTACGAGGAAACGATAAATAGGTAACAAAATAATATATAATTATAATAGCTTTACCTAACATCCTTCAATAATCTTAGTTTTATGCTTATGGCAAATGGTTTAGAAATTCTATTACGACATTGTCTTATCAAATCATATATGAAATCGGGTTTATTTAATAGTGCACAACCTATTCCCATTTGCTTTGCCCACCTTTGAGGACAGCCACAGTTTAGATCGACTCCACTGCAATAACTAAACAGACAACATGCACTTCCTTTAAGAAATCAAGTATGTTAAAATACATACGGCGATGCCATATAAGCTGCTCCTACAAAATCATGTACGGTGTTGGAAGCAAACTGTATAATTAAGGGAGAGTCGTCTAAAACATTGACGGTTTTTATATATAAAGTTAGTACGTTATAACAAGAGATATATTTACTTTTATTTGTGGTAAATTCATTACGTCTCGCTTTATCACTGAGACAAAAAGAGTCTGCCAAAATCATGGGAGTATAACATAAATCACAACCATATTCACGTACCAAACTACGAAATTGCAATCTAAAAAGAATTCTACCTATAACGTCGATTCATAAAAATATTTCTATACGTACTTACTATATCGAACCATTGGAGCACAAATTTTCACCAATTGTTTTTTCTCAAATAACGTTAATACATCCCTATAATTATTTGTTTCTTCTGAACGCATTTTTCTTGTTTGTGTCGTATGTTATTTAAATATTTAATAATAAATTACCTTTTATCAACATTGAAAATTGTATGGAGCGATTGCCATAACCTAAATTATTCCATACTTTAAAATATAAAATTAAAATTGAAATAACCTTACGAAATTATTATGCAGGCAAAAGGAATTAATTAATAACTAAAATACTGTTTATTGAAGTATTTATTGGAAAATAAAACCATTCTAAAACCAAAAAGGCGAAATATTATGTAATGTGAGGCCCTCTAACAAATTTTATATGTAGTAATACACGTTAGTGTCGATATGAACCCGTTCATTCTTATTTCTAGTTCTAATGAATGGGTGTTAGCAAATACTATTGTTTACGTTTTTAAGTCATTCATAATATTGTCGAGATCTTAAGATGTATATATTCGGTATACAGGGATGTATTAAGGGTTACTGTTAATGGAATAAGTTTCTGCTACTAAAAAGGCATAATAATTGTGAGAATTTAGAAATTTTAATTACGTACTTACGTATTTTTTCGCATAATAATTATTTTAAAATTAAAATAAAATTTTTTTTCCGCTCATTTTCGAACTTGAATGCCATTACAATAAAATGATGATCAAATTACTTGATCATAAAAGACCCAGCATAGACACTCATACTTGTTTTTAGTTTTATCTGTACAGTAGCTAATCAGCACTTAAATAAGGAATAAGCATCGAATTCACTGTTATCAAGTAATAGGTATACAAACGTCAATTTAAACAATTCTATTATGGTCGTTATTCATAGATAAATGACTATAATCGATATTAGTTACCTCTAAACTATAATTACATTTACACAAATAATTAAAGACACGGAAGGATGAAGGTGTTATGTTACAATTTTTCTAGAAATGTTTTTTACTTATCTTACATAGAACGCCATCGATCGTGTCAGAATTTCAATAAGTCTCGCGATTCGTTAATGGGGATGAAGTGTCTTACATAATACACGAAAGAAACTTCAACCTCGATTTATTTAAAATCTTAATTTTGTAAAGAAACACCTTCATCCACTCGTGTCTTCAATTATTGCAAGAATCTATAGTACCATTAATTTAATTTAATTTAAAAACTATTAATTCTGAATATCATTTTATTGTTGTTTTTTTGATGTTATGACATCTGAAAGATTCACAAAATTTTATTTGCCTGTTGATATTTTTGAAAATGTTGAAACGAAATTCGCGCTTAAAAATAAGCGGACGAAAAGTTTAATTTCTGTTTGGAAATGAGCGAAAAATGTGAAATTCTTAAACTGTTTTACTAGTAAAAGAATTCGGATTTATTTGTATATGGATATATATATAACAAAACAATCGATTGACAAGAGAATCGTAAATTCTCGGAAAATGTTTCAATGCCTAAGTTGCTCGATAAGGAAATTGTGTTTTAAAATGTTGAAATTCTTCGTAAATGCCTATCATTCTAAACCAGGTATATTTGTAGCAATTTTCGTTAATTACTGTTATATTAATTGTATAAAAATTTATTTTTATAATTATGTAGGTATGCATTTAGTGTCTTATTGTGTTGTAAGAAAAATTAAAATATTTACGGACAGTTGTTCAGTAAAAACTGCAGTTATACGAATTTTACTAATTTAATAAATTCTAGAATTTTCTAGTAATAAAGTCAATTTATAAGATGCTCCTTTGTTTTTGAGAAATGACAGTTTCCTACATACTTTATTTTATACCTAATAGCCAACTATAAAGTTTTACACCGATGACTAACACTGATGCGGTCCTAAATATAATAGGTAGTACCTATTTATCTCAATTTTATGTAAAATGGTAAAATAATTAGGTAATACAATGTTCCTTCACATGAAAAATATTTCCACGACACAGTTACGTAAAGGAAGACGCTCTATACTGAATCAAAAAAACGATACATGCAACAATTACGTTATGTTCAAGCACAAACAAAATGTAAATGCGAAAAATCATAATAGAATTCATGCCACTTACTTTATTTATTAAAATTGCTACACCCCGGGGGCGAAGGTCTTCCATCACAAAAATTTTTAGACGAGAAGGCGAATAATACATTTATCTTTCAAATTAATCCGAAGAAGTCTCATTTAAATACGTCACAATTTATTAAGATACAAAGAAAACAAATTATTTTAAATTATTCACTGATGATATTAGAAAAATTAATTACACTAAACCGACATGTTCGCGATGCACATCGTTCGAAAGACGGAAAAGAATTAATAAAGTCACACTCGTACAAATTACTTGCCGATAAAAATGCATTTACGTAAAGTTGACCAGACGTTTACGACTCGATAAACCCCTTCCTATACAGATAGGTGTTTTACGAAAGAATGTTATCGTGCCCGAACAGCTCTCACGTGCGTTACCAAACTATTCTTATCGCAAGTGAACAAAATTAATCCGTAAGCGGTACTCAGATAATTTCTACCTAATACATGTGTTAACATATGTCTTATCAAACTTTTAAAAATACAATTCTATTCACGATAATTTATTCGAAATATTTGATAAATTTTATACACTTTCTTTAAAATATTTTTTTAACCTTTTGCTTTTAGTTAGCTATGTATTATTTAAGTATGCGTAACGAGCAAATTTTAAACAATTTAATTAATAAAAACTGTTTTATAGTTCATTTGTAATAAGAGGTAATTTACGTCGTTCATACCTATATTTAAATACATATTGACAACTTCAATTTCGCCTATTGTTATTTTTAAAAAACCACAAGAAATGAAGTGATTAAATTAGAAAATGCATCTTTTTGAGGACCAATGTATAGGCACTTTCAAGTGGTTGGTAATTTAATTTTTTTGAGATATCTACAAATTTGAGAATTGAAAAATTTTAATTGTATTCGTGATAAATTTAAATAAATACGACGCCGTCGAGATGAGAATTTTCTCAAGACCCGACTTTTGAATGCAAAAAATGTTGGAAATAAATTGTACTAAATTTCAAAATTGATACAATATTTAAAGAAAATTAGGTACAGTTAATCCTGTTTCTTTGTACGGTAGTATTAATTTTACCAGACACTCAATGTCATCGTGTAATATTTGAAAATCTACAACAATATTGAACGTCTGTAAGTGAGTTTGAAAGATTGTGAAATATTATTGAGTGATTGTACAATAAATGATCACGATTGTGTCGCATTTAAATACAGTGGTCGCCGCTTATTGTGTTCACTGTTTATCAGAATCAATCGCTTAATATGTTCATTATTGTCTGGGCGAAATAATTAAATTAATTGTTTTATCGCCTTTTAATGAATTCAAAGCTGTTAGTCCCAACTTGATTCTATTAAACGGCATCTACTGTATTTTCGTATTTGTATAAGAAACCAATATAGAATTACTTCTTAAAGAATGTTAAAATAACAGAATTCGTTAAAAAATAAAGTTTAATTAGAAAGGATAATTTTAAAGGGAAAAATACGTCAGAACTCACTTGACATTATCATTATTATGCAATAATATTGTGTCTCGGGGCCCCTTTAGAACTGCGTTCGTCGAAAATAATAATAAAAAAATCTAACACAGTTTCAGCTTTATTAAATTTGAAATTAAGACAAAAAGTAAAATAAACATTATTTTAAAATTCAGTAGATAATATTTACATACATACATACATATCTGACTTTTAAAGCCAAAGGAATAAGCGTAGAATATATAAGTACTTATATATCCATAAATGAATAATAATTATAAAAAAATATATATACAAAAATGCGGATATCTATAGATTATCTTAACGTGTTATAAATTGCTTCGTCAGAATCAGATTGAACAACACTATCGCCGTTAGAACCTAATTTTACGTAACAATATTCGGCACTGCCTTTTTTAGTTCTTTTACATGCATATTTTTCAATGCTATCACAACTGCAAGAATTTTCACATATTTCCGCATAAATATTTTCATCCGGTAATTTTCCTTCGCGCTGACGAACGTCATCGGCAACGTGACTATAAGGTATGTCGTCCACCAATGTCGAATTTTTCTTTTGAAATACATTTTTCGTTTTGGACAGCGACTCCTGATGAACTTGCACCACGACCGATTTGGTGTTGAAACTACTTTTGCTACGCGAACCTTGATGATTGACACAACAATGTTTTTGATGATCGAATATCGAAAAGCCGGTTTTGTGTTTCCCCAAATCCGTCATGCGAACGCTACTTCTCGAATTTTCCAAATTTGACAAGTTTTGCTTGCTAGAAGTTCTCTTTTGTACTTTAGTTTTAACGTGAAATTCCGAACATAAACGTTCGGTAATATACAAGTCGTCGTTACTATCGTGCTTTGGAAGAGTTGGTATCAGATCGGGTTTAATTTTCCTTAGTTTTGTCGTTTCTTCGACAGGTTTAATTTCGTCGAAATCGATTTTAGTGATTCGAAGATTCGTCGATCGTAAGTCCTTTAGCGATTGACCTTGAGCCGTTGTTAAATTGACTCTGGCCTTTTGGTTGGTAGAATCGTTTTCATTGTTCAGTATGCACATTTCAAATTCCTTATTGCTTAAACTGTCCGATGCGTTTGAAGTTTTCCGATTCATCTTAAATTTTAACAAAGCTAGCTGTTGATTTTCGTTATTGACGGAGTAAATTTGGTTATCTAAGCTTTGACATTTAAGCAGAGCCGGCCTGCTGTTTTTGTCGGTAGGACTTTCTGCGAGATCCATCCGTTTACTGGAATACATAAAACTAGCCGACTTTTTAACTGGGTTGTAACTTTTCTTGCCAAATTTGTCTTCGATTAATTTGGACATGTCTTTGTACCGGTCTATACTTTTGACTTTTTCGATGCCTTCCATTGGGTCTTTCATGTCCTGATATTTTTCGTTCGAATTGCCTTCTCCTCCAATTCCTAGAATTTTGAAATGCCTATACCACTTCTTTGATTTAGGAAATTTTTCGATAACTTCTTTAGTTATCAGCTGCTTGTTAGAATTTTCATTTTCCACTTTAAAGTCGTCGTCATCGTCGTCGTCGTCGTCGTCGTTTTTGTTGTTCCTACTATGAGAATTTTCCGAACAAAACCAATTGTTTTGCCTGCACTCCGGGCACGCAGTAGATTCGATTTTCTTAACGTTTTTATTTATTTTTGAAATTTCCATTTGCAAGTTGGGGATTAATCTGACTTCCCTATACCAATTTTCAACATTTTTATGACAAAATGCTAAAGCCGTTTGCACCCATTGGGATTTAAATAATCTATTCTCGGAATCAAAGCCGAGTGTACACTTTGCTATTTTGACTGTCGAATTTAAACTTATACAACTGATTTCGTGTTTTATATTTTCAGATGGCGGTGGTAAAGTACATGTTACCATTAAGGATTCTTGAAATTTGTTTTCCAAAACGAAGGTGTCTGAAATTAGATACATTTAAGTAATCAACAATTTATATTGTCTACGTATTGCGCATAAAAAAATGTAGTTTCAATTATTTTTAAGACTATTTTACAAATTTCGAGAGCCATCAGTTGAGTAAAATTTCGTTAAATTACAGATTATATTAACACAACTTATTTTAAATCAAGTCTATCTTGAATATATCTAACTATTTAAATGCATACACTGACGAGAACTTAATAAAATAACCAAATCTTTGATACAATTTTATATACACAAAACATTCCAAATGGGCAATTTTTAAGTTATACGAATATTTTATGCATTATTCTTGCGTTAACGAGCAAAATGGTGAAAAAAGAGAAACATATATATAACATATATATGTGTCGTACATTAATTTATTTTAATTATTCTTGAGAAGTCTTTGACACAGACAAATTATGATTTTTTTGAAAATTATTATTGAAGGACGACCTCTTTAGATGTATCGTAATAACGAAGGTCGAACAGCATCTGTATTGAAGATTTTCAATACCTACCTATATACTTTGCTCGGTTTTAATTTGAACGAATGTTTTCTGGTTATGAAAATTATAAATGTCGTTTAATTTAGTTAAATTTTACAATAGTAAAAAATGCCTAGAAAATGATTAAAAGAAAATACGAAATAAAAAATAATCTAACCGCTCTTAGTATTTTCTTAATTTTCAAAATCAAAAATCAGTTCTTTAATTAATCAGTTCATCAAACGCTTCAATTTTATAACTACTATTAGCAGGTACACCTAATTAATTAAACAGTAGATATTACCTAAATTTAACTGGTTTTAACATATCTATACTAAAGTAAGTGTATTATAATTTATAACGTTTAAGAATATTTAGTGGATACCTACTTTAAAATTACTATAGTGCATAATATAATTTTGAAGGAATAATTATTAGGTATACTTATTGTTAGTTGTGGGCGTGACATCAAGTGAAAAGTTAAATTTGTTTCTTGTTTATGTCATAGTAAAAGTGTAAGTACGTATACTTTTTTAGTAGTTAGGTAGGTACCTATATATTATAATGTTTGCATTTTATATAAGAAGGTATTACAAAAAGGACCTATTGTTTCATTTTATTACGTTTAATTATAATATATTGCAACGTACGAGACAACTTTCATCTGCGTGCGTTATTAAAAATAGGTGTGCGAAACGTATATATAATTATTATACTCTTTGTTTAAATTTAAAATATTATTTTAAGAACCGTACGGGGCGCGGTTACCTTTTAAGTTTTTATGTAACATCGGTAAGTTGTTTAACGATAACTATAAAAATGAATCAACTGAATATTACGTGCAGCTTTAAGCGTGGTATGTACGAACACGAAGAACTTCATTTTCTACGAAGCAATCGTAAGTTTAAAATGTAAATATATTATTTACAACCTAAAGGTGTAATAATATAGGAATAAAAACGGCTCACACGACCCCGTAGTGACAGAAATAAAAAGCAAAACGATCGTGGCATGCATTTCGATGAACGCAGCATGTGCTGAAAGAACTTTAATTATTACCTGTTAACTAAAGAATCATAAAACTTAGAGAGAATTTTTTCAGAGAGAATAATAATTTATATACCTATCTAAGTGCAATTTTTAAGTACTTACACCAAGGTTACTTACCAATAAGATTTTACTCGTTAATATGAGTTGTGATCGTATCTTTTATTTGCAATTACATATCAGAGAAAAAAGATTTTTAACGAACTAGTACAAATATCTTATTTTATGGCTTTTAACAACAAGTAAGTACTGAAAGTCACAAGAATATCGACACATAATACGATACCATATTTCTCCGCGATGCTTTCTATCATGCTAAAGAAAACCTTTGCTGTGCTGATTGTGTTACGTGTTACATACGTGCTTTTATTAATTGAGCGATTATAGAAACCGTCGAGTGTTAAATATCGTTTGTAATCATTTGTATTAGCTTAAGTTAAAATTTAATTTAAAAATTTTGAAAATGACCATTTTCAGTAACTCTCTTTAATAATTTTGGATTTTAGTGAAAAGATAAGAATTTCACCCTGTTTAACATAATTCTATGCACGACGAACATAATCATTTGTTTTCATAAAATGTATAGGTCGACATCTATGTATTTACATCTTCACCGTAACACCCTGCTACTGATCAAAATCATTTTTAACATTTAATTACATGTAGCTAGTGCGATTTTAGAAAATTATAAAGTTAGGTATATATGCACATTTTAAATAAGTGTATCAACCTAAATTAATCAACAGTTAACGATTTTCTAATTTAATGTAAAATATAATAAATTACCTGCGAATTCTTTGGGAACTTCTTGCGGCAAAGGTCCGCTAAGTAGCTTAACCTTGATAGGAAGTGCCACTCTTCTTAGTAAATGTGTGAGTTTATACAAGCAATCTTTATCTAGTGCTAATGGGCCAGTTTTATCTATCATTCCTGGAAAACACAGGCGAGCTTTTATGGAACTGTAAATTTCGTAGAATTCGCCTTTTGTAGTTAATGGAACATAGATTTCCTGTAAATCACAAAAAAAATCATTTTTAAAAATAGCATATTTACTAATAATCCAAGCAGTGTTTGCGTAAAGAAAGCAATTCCTAAGTACCTAAGTACGGTAGGCGCCATAAAAAATGGGACACAAAACTTTGCACAATGTAAAACTGACTTTAAAAGTTAATGTAGGTATGTAGCTATCGATGAGGTGACATTCGAATACTTAGAAAAGCGAAAGAGCAGATAAATAATAAAAACTTATGGAGATTATAAAAGTAAAAGTTGTAGTATACAGTTGTTACACCGTAAAGTGTTTTGTTTTCGAATGTATGCCTGTAAAATACACCCGCATTTTCGTAGAATTGTATTTACGCCAAATTTCTTACAGTTTTGTGTTCGTGATTTCCATTTGAAATTTAATTTAGATTTATATTTGTGTTTAATTATTATTTTTTGTTAAATAAAATAGTAAAATCAATCCATTCAATGTTGCAAAGGACTATTTTTGATGAACAATTTTTCATCTTACTCGCTTTATACATTATTTTTAACAAGTTACCTACAAAGAAAATGTAGTTTATTATACTAAAAGTTAGATGTGTATTTGCTCTTTACGCATCCGTTCAGTTGTCATTTTTGATACTATTATATTATCTAGGTACCTATAAAAAGTAAACAAAAAATATAATCAAAAGATTTCATTTGTTATTAAATACACAAATCGTTTTTGCGCGGTCCTTAGATATTAATAAAATTTTGACATCTAAAGTGATTCAGCAAGCGAAATTTAAAAAGTTCTTTTTTGTACAATTAATCTTATTAAAATTGATCAGACGCATAACCTCTGATTTATAGTCTTCAACGTTCTTCGGTTGTGTTTTTATCTTTTAAGTCGTTTTAAGTTGTAAAAATGAATACAACGGCGACGTAGAGCTTATCAACATTAGAAATAAACGCAAATCGTCGGACATAGATCAGGTAAAGTTTTAAATGAGACAGCAATTCCCAAAGTAAATCGTTTAAAATTGTAGGCGGTCTCGCATTAAATCTTGTTGCGATAGGTAATAGTCGAAAGTTCAACTTTTCATGGCGATCTTTGATAAGAATTTGACGTAAAAAAACCCAGAGAGAAAATTGGAGTAATTGACATTGTTGCATTTTAAAATTCGCTGAAAATTTTGACTTAAGTTCTTCAATCGCTCAATCTTGCTAAAATTCCTACTTTGTAGGTAAATATCGTTTATGAGCGTCTTATAATTTAGTTAAATAATTATTAGCCAATTAATATAAAAATTAAGAAGTTATTTAAATAAAATCTTCAATGGTATAAAAATTATTCAATTAACATCTAATTGTCTATGTTCGATACACATTTTGATCTAACTAAATATGTCTGCTTATCTAGTTTGAAAAGAAAATTATGCAAAGCTTTCCAACAATTAGATTCGCCGATGTTCACAAAAACAACTACTTACAATTAGACGCACCACATTCAATGACTTGGTCGTTTTCATCTTAAAACGTTAAGTATGTAGTACACCGTATAACTTAGTTCCACTAAACCATATGAAAGTTTTGCTCTACTAATTTTTCACTTTTAACGATTTGTTTTTTGAATTAAGGGATAAAAACCGTTTTAACTTTGAAGAGTGACAGTATCGAATATCTAGTTGAAATGTTTCACTTTATTGAATGCGGAAATTAAAAGACTCACTTTAAAATTTTCAAAAAAGAAACTTTAATAGACAAGTAACTTACTTGGTTGTTTTGACTTATAAGTTGAGCATAACGGTTAGCGAGGTCCTTATCACGAGCAGAACGAGAAGTTTTGGAGGACCTCGTCGAGTGCTTCCCGCCTTCTGATCGTTCCCTATGTTGAAACACCGCCCGTAGCTGGAAAACTTGACCGCCGCGAATTTGTGTTTTCAAGTATTGCGCTTTCAAACTTACACCATCTGGAATTAAGTCACTGGGTGGGTAAATGGGTTTTAGTATTTTTATAAAAAAAGGAAATAAGTTTTTCTTAAATTTGCGTAATTTAATCCAGGGTAAACTAATAACTTTAAAGGTATAAATTTAAAATTAGTGTCGTTGATGCAATTTTGAATAAATAAATAAAAATAAAATCGCTTACAATAAAATTGTAAATAATTGCTACCTAAATTTTTTTAAGTGGTAGGTTGGAATAATTCGAAATTACCATGTAAACAAAAAATTACTTGCTAATTTTTGAATAAGTACCTAATAATATTTGATATTAATATTTGATTTAATTCTGGTTTTTATGTCGAACGAAGTCTGTAGTTCCTATACATATACTCATACTTAACTCCAGATTATTTATTAATTGACCTATTTTTGTATTCATATAATTTAAAGAAAAATATTAGAAAAATTAATAATAAAAAATTTACTGTAGGGACTACAAAATTACTGATGGAATAATGACGGCCAAACTTTTAGTTGGGACTGCAAGACGACTATGTTTAAATTAAATTTTTATAAATTTTATTCGGTAAGGCCAACCAGAGTATTTGTAAGACGTAATAACTATATATTATAACCAAGCTACTGATACTTATTTAACCGAATTTGTCGATATTTACACTTAGGTGATACTTAATAAAGTTGTATTGGAAAAATGCCGATCAAATGACATAAAATTCAGTTAAGCAATATATTTTTTAAAAAACAATCGAAATGGTGACCAAAATCGGCAATACAAATTTTTTTCTCACAATATATAAACTAATAAAAAATAAAAAGTATACTTACCAGAAGAGTCTTGATTGTTAGCGGTGTAGGCAGTGAAAGATTGAATGCTAATAAAACTACAAACTTGTTCCCTAACAAGTTGTAACAGCGAAGAATAAACTACTGCAGCCTTTTCTCCCTTTTCGTTTGTTAAAGAAAACCAACCTGCAATAAGAGTATTTGCAATATTTTAATTTTGTTATCAATAGGTACCTACATCCGATAATAATTTTATAGCAAAATTAAATTTATTAGATGTTTAAACGGACGTGAGGGTCGCTTTAAAAAATATCATAAAAACTCTCTGTCGAAAGCCCTAGAACCCGCGAATCTTACGCCCCCCAAATAATAAGGGCTCGCTCTCGAATTTGTCTTCTAATAATAACAAAAATTAAATATTAATTTAGCTTTTGTTGAAAACTACGAAATGTTAATTGACGAAGTTGTTGTCCAGAGTTCCAACTTTTATTAGAGAAATCGCTATCGCGTTCAACGTTATCAAAAAATCTTTGATCGTACCTATGTGATTATCCACGTACATACCTAATATTTATATAAGATTTCGTTGAGAAAATACCTATATTTGATAGTTATCGAAAAAAAAAATTGCATACGTCTAATATATCTAAAAACAGCGAAAGCAAAGTTTTATTACAAAGTAACTTAAAAGCAAGATTTAAAACATGCATAGTTATCCTAACATGAATTGAAATTCCGACAATTACGTTCAAAATGATAATAATTGTTTTAAAACACGAAGCACCAAATGCCAAACGCAAAATAGAAAAACTGAAGTTACAGTATCTCATAATAAATTAACACAATCTTATGCTCGCATTAATATAGATTTTATCTTAAATGGTAACGTTTACGGTGCTTTCAGTTATTTATCCAAGCAATGACGTCGTTAAATTAATTATTCCTACATAAATTGGGTTTGATATAGTAATATTTAAAAAAAAAATTAATTATAAACAATTTATTATATATAAAGTACGTATTTAAATATTTTAACTAATCTGATTTTTTATCAGTAAAACAAAATTATAAAACGGTAATATACTCAAGTTATAACGGGAATTTATCTGTTTTTTACTTGACAATTAACAGTTACGAAACTAATTTAAAATGGGCATGAACGTGCTAATTTATTTAAAGCGCATGTGAATTTTGAAAACAATGATACGTTTTTTTGTTTTGAAGAATGGTCGGAATGAAAAAAAGTTCAGTATATAGTTTCTCATATTTTGTTAGGTATATGTATAGTACCAACAGCGTTTCCATTTATAAAGTATGTTCATTATGACATTAATATTTTATCTTTTTATACATCCTCAAATTCGATAAAGCAATTAATTAAATCTTCGAATATCTATTACATCACCGAAATATCATCTATAACAGGTGCCGACGATTAATTTAAAATGAATCATTATAAAACAAAATAAATTCAATGAACAGAAAGAAAGTGATCGAATTAGAACGAGTTTGTCACGTACAAAAAGTGATCGTCGATTTTTATATCTTTTTCGAATCCGTTGTTTTTATTGTTTAAGTTATGTACCATCGAAGCGAAAGTTTGTTACTTAATCAAAGCTCGTAATACTTTGCCATCATTAAAGATGCGATAATTCATTTCTTTGACATCATTTGTTTAAATCGCACCTCAAAACATTTTAATGAGATTCCAAGCAACAGTATACTGTATATAAATACATTATGTACTTGTGAATTTACCTATAATTTATTATTGAAAGAAAATACATTTTTGTGTTCTACAGCCCACTAATATTTTACTACCGAAAAGCTGTAAATTTATTAATTTTCGAAAACTTCAGTTTCGGTTAGATTCAGTTTGCGTTAATTTAAATTAATATATTGCTGTAACAGAAAAAATTTAAAGCTTTAATACAAAATTGTTAGAATTATTTAAATTTGCAATTAATTATATAACATATATTGTCCTTGACACTGCCATTTATACAAAATATTTAAATTAAATCCCTATTGAAAGAAAAATACTATTGCGAAAAAAGATATCTAGTAAACAATACAAACAAAACCTAACAATTTTTGAAAAATCAATGTTCATAGTAAGTACACATAATTATGTACTTAATATTTTTGGTATAATAGATGCAAAAACCATGTAAAAATCTTTATTTATATAGTTATAAAAGTAAACAACGGCGACATTCCTATCTACAACACTGCAGGAACTGGAAACTGCTATTTGATATTTGTCCGACATTCTTAAATAACATAGATAGTGTTTTGTTTTTCAGAAAAATTGACAAAGACACTTACCTACATCATTATTTTCAAAATTCATTATAAAACCTTTTAAATGCTAGCGTTATCGAACCAATAGATGCGATGATATTAAAGCTATTTATTTACCATCAGACATTGTTCCCAGTTTATAATATAAGTTATCGAACTAGGTTTCGCATTCGTAAAATAGCTGCAAGTTTGCGTCGTTGTTTGCATCTTTTTGTAAAAGTCTATCTAAACCTACAACTGTAAATTGGAATGGGCACGCTTTTTATAACGGCGCCGGCGCCGGCGGTTCATAGTTCATCCGTGGTGGTACTATTTACAAAAACGAAATGCTTATTGCTATTTTGTGTGCCATTGGAAAAATTTTACAAGTTAGTCGTTTGAGGAACCTAAACGATTCGAGCATTATTGTAATAAGAATTAAGTACTTGCATTTTGATTAAAAAGGCCTTGTAAAATGACCTTGCGTAGTATTCTATCGAGTTACGTTTTCATGTTTCTGTAGTTTTTTTTTCAGTTAAATAAATATTCTTACAGTTTACGAGTTTTATTATTTCAGAACACACCTAGTTTTATTTGATTATGATCGATACCTATATTTTCTTGAAGTGGTAAACATTCGAATTTTGCTCGTTTCGGGCGCAGTACGTGTCACAGTATGAAACTATGTATGTGTATTTAATCTTTTGCATGCCGTTCACAATTAAGTAGTACCTAACATTTTATAGAAAGTTTTTTTGTTAATTACGTAAGTATGCATGTTTAGCATTTCCCTGATAATAAATAGGTACCTGCAATTTATTGCACACTTTCTGTTTAAAATATTTATATTGTATCGAAATTTCAAAAATATTGTACCTATTACAGTAATAATTAGTATTATAATCAAACGCCTTTAATACTTTTAATATAGTTAGTAGATATGATGGAAATTATAAAAAATATGGAAAAATGCTCTAAAGTCCAGCTAGAGGACGTGTCAGAGTGAATACAAAGTGACGAGGACTCTGGATACCAGATTTTATCTGAAGACGACATTGAGTAAAATTACATAGGTACCTAAACTAATAATTATTCAGATTATCCGAATTTTCGATTAACCAAATTAACCCTGGTCCCATCAAGTTCAATTAAACGAGACTCTAATGTACTTAGTTTTTAATCTTTAGCTTAATTTAGAAAATATTATTAAAACACAGGTAACGTTTAAATAGCTTACCGCCAAAGTCGTCAATATTTTCTTTAATAATATATGTTCAAACTGTATCCATAACAAAATTGTTGCTGATTAAAAATCGTCGCAAATGCGATTCTTTTTTTTAAAGTTAACAAGATGAAAACTGATAAAACGACAATCTAGAAATTGTATCTAAGGCGATGACAAATTTCTAATTAATAAATCTTAATATTCTAGAGAGAAAACACGATAAAAACGATAACGTTATTTATTTACCGATTTATTATTTTGCAAATATGTAGCTACGTATATAAATTATTATTAATGCTGCACGCATTAAATGTCTAATTTAATATCGTTTACAATGTACGCTACGATCTTTGGTGTTTCGTAATAACTTTTACAACGTAACATTGTTTTTAATGCAATTGATGGGAAAAATGGCAATAATACGTTTCGTTCAAAACAACAATAGATTTCCGTAACCTATGCATAATTTTCCAAACCTTGTTCTCACAGAATTTTATGGGAATCGTTTATTTATTTTCTTGCGTCAGTCAAAACTTTGCCAATTTTGTAATCTAGTTGAATAGGTTACCACTGTTGATTCGGTAGATATATACTTAATAATCGTTCTATTTTACGTAACGAGAACAAGATATGTATCGAATAAGAATGTAGGCAATTCATATTCGTTTTACACATCCTCGACATCTAGACCTATATCAGATTTATATTTAATTCTTTTGTAACGTGTGGAAAAAATTCAGTTTCACTCCAATTTTACTCTATAACGAGGCTTATTAAAACTACTTCACTTGTAACCTATAATAATATGCATTTATAGGTTCTCACGTTAACTTTAAAAACAAATACGAATAAATAATGTTATGTAAATAATATCAACATTTAGGTATAGGTAACTGTGACATCAGATGACCTACGTTTTACGATAAATTTTTAACTATTGTGTTTCTGAATCACAATATAACGACACTTACCGGGATAACCTTCTGGAAAATGTAAGATATTCACGTCGGCCTTTTCCTTTCCTTTTTTACCAAGAATGCATCTAGCTTGTACTTTTGTGAAGCTATCGAAGCAACGATAAAGTAGTAAAGGTTCTCCATTTTCAACACGCACAATCCTCGGAAGAGAATATCTTTCCAAAAAATCCCTAGCTTCGAATTCTCGTCGACGGTTTCGATCTTCCGTTGAAACTGGACTCGTATCTGGCGTCGATTTCGTTCTGGATCTACTTTTCGTAGATTCGGGAGTGTTATCTTTAGGTTCGACGTCGACGTCGGTGAAGTTGGTATGAGAATCGTGAGAATTATAGCGACGTAGAGCTGGATGCTTTTTATTTTTTAACCGTTTACTTTCTTGGAAGGCGAAATTAGAAGCATCGAAACTCGTAAATGCGTCAGAATGACGGAATAAAGGATTAAAGGAAGTTTTAGGGAAGAGAGGGTTTGGCATACGAAGAGATGGCATGGACGAATTTCTGCTGTAACTGTGGCCGCTATGACTTGAACTGCTTTTCGAAGAAACGGTGGCATTTGGAAACATCGCGTTAGAAATTCTATCTTGCAAGCCGCTGGATTTTCATAATTGCATCCTTGCCGAGCATGTTCTGGAAAACATGTACATATATTACTATTACTAAACGAATAAATATTGAATTAACAGTAGGTGGAATTAAAAAAAAAACTTGCAAACACAAAATTCTTATTTGATCTTATTTTTTAATTACCTACAGTCTAATTTTTCTGGCAATATTTTGTTCTAAATTCTAAAGTAAGAATAGTGTGCTCCTTTAAAAATATTCAGATTTTCCTAATATTCTATCATCCTGTATAATAAATTTAGCTTTAGACGTGCCTACGCTTCTTTATTTAGAAAACTCAACAATACGTCAGTTCGATCAGTAAAATTAGAAAACACACTGTATGTATATAAAAACCTGTATATTAATATTACGACAATTTGATAAATACATTATTATACATTTATGCGGTTTTTTATATCAAAATTAATACCTAATCTCTTCTCAATAAGCTACATGTATGTAGGTTTATAAGTACCGTTGTTAGATATACAATTTTCTATTCCATTTCCGCAAGTTGGTTTTATGCGAGACTAACTATTTCCGCGTATAGAATAAATTGACAGAAAACATAATCAATCAAATGCGTTTGAATCAAATCCGTATTAAACATGGATAATTATAAATTGTCAGAGCAAAATTGTTTATTTCAATTTTTATCGCCAAATTCTTAAAATTAACCACACTTTTGATGGGAATTGTTACGCTATTACATTTTCTTTATTTTTAAAACTAAAAGTAAGTACAATTGAATGTCTTACAGACCGTCGTAGAAAATTAGTAACGTATATTTATAGATATAAACAAAAACACTTTTCTGTAAGTTTGTAAGCCATTTAATTTTACGCTTTTATGTAGATGAGATGTTTGAATCTAATGATGTGAACAAACCCTCACAAAATATAAAATAAATTAAGAAAATAATATGAAAAGCATTTTCGCAACTTTAAACGCTACTTATAAAATCAAAGTTTGTAAATAGAAATTAATTTTTGTCGTTTTTTCTAAATAACGATATCAGGGGTCTTAATGGAATTTTATAAAACAATATGTAAATAGTGACTAAAAATATGTACTTTTTAGGAAATTTATTCTACAATTATATATTTTTTATGCAGTAAAATTATTTAAATAATCACTATCTACTGTCTTTATACCGCAAAATTATAAATTTACTATATTTTTAATGTAAAACCTATTTGTGTGCCCCTCAACATTGAAAGTTTTCCTATTACAAATCATAAATCAGATAAAAGTTCAATCGCATTTTTATGCGACCGATATACCGACAAAATAACTAATAAAGCATGTGCACCACCTACTTTCATATCTTATCGGGCGCGAACAAAAAACTGAATGTTTTTAAAATAAAATCGGTATATAATAAAATCAAGTACGCAGCCAACGGAAGAATCTATGCTGGAAATTGTTGAAAAACGACGACGAAAAAAGGTAGGAAATACAAAGAAAAATTTAGAAGTTTTTAATTTTTTTTTATAGTCTGTTACAGACAAGTGACAGTCGTTTTTTTTAACTATCAGTTTTATTTACAATTTGTTTAGGACAATAAGTAAATGTAATAACATCTATAATGCATTAATACAATAATGAAATCATGCATTAATAACATGTAGGCAGTCTTCCAATAAATCGCGCCTCCAATTTCGTAAGTATTAAAAGATAAATTATTTCAGGATTTTAATTTTTTTAATATTTTTTTGATTTTTTTTTAATTTCTCTTATTTTCAATGCATTCGTTTAGGGATAAAAAAAGGAATTCAAATTTTTAATTGTCGGAACAGTTTAGACTGACAACGAGATAAAATTTGAATACTAAAATTTACAAAAATTGATTCTTAAGTTTTTTTTAAGAATAATCGAGTCAGTTATTAAAATGTATCGTGGTTAGTTTACTTCTAGTTTATATTAACAGATAAGTGATTTACTTTATTTTAAATAAGTATTATATGTACAATAATATATTGATTTTTTTGAAAACTATGTATTTAATACATTATTAATGTTGAATTAAAAACAAATTTAATTTATTTGGGAAATCGTATGTATATGAATTTTACTTCGAAGAATATTTAATGCCCAAGTTTCTCGAATAACTTTTTATTTTGCCACCTCTTTACTTAAAAAAAAATATTCTGATAATTCCAGTTTCTTCCTGGAATTCTTTTAATACTCCTTGTTTTAAATTTCCCGCTTTTCAAACTTCATGCAATTGTTGTAGTTATTTTACTAACAAAATGTAAAAAAGCCAATTGTGTGGGGTAAAGGTACGAAAATATGACTCATCCTGAATATTATAAAAAATATAAAATTTCACAAAACACTATATTAAATATCGACTTATTGTTAGTATAAAAATTAATTAATTGAACTTTAAAACTACCTAGGTACTAATTATGATATACAAAGTGATTTATAACTAATGCGAAAAACTTTAAAGGGGGGATTCCTTGTGGAAAATTGAGGAACTACGAAAGGAGACATTTTATGAGAAAACCTTATACAAAAGGCCCCCTTTCATTTTCGACAAAGGATCGCCCATTAAAATTTTTCCGCATTATTTGTGAATCACGCAGTGTATTATGCAAGTACATACATAAATAAACGTTCTGATATTTTTAAGTAGATAAGAGTAAACTGAATTTATGAAACTCGGTAAATTATATAATTAGAATCCCGTGCGGGTTGGCGTCGTAACAGGTTATCTAGATGCAAGCAACTGGACGTTATCGGTGTAGAAATAACACAGAGCTGACCGTATAATAAAAATTTATGGTCAGTTTTTGAAACTGGTTAATTTTTCAACTTACTGAATAATCACGTTTAGGAGAAAATGTCATAAATTATAAAAAATGTACTTTCAGGAACAAATTGTCCGTAATATGTATTTACTTTTATGTAAAATAGTGACCGAGTCCGACCGCTGCGATATCTGGCGGCGAAGCTAATTAAAATTTGAAATTTGGTTAAGCAACGTGTCTTATCTATAAATAATTAATCAGTCCAATCGTGTGATTATATGCGGCGCGGCGGTGTCCTTTAGGCACTTTAAGAATAACTGTATTTAGATGAAATCATTTATTTCCTTAATAAATTATAATCGTTGGCTACAAATCTGTTTATATAGGTGGTAGTGACCGTGAATGGAAGCGTTCTGAACTATAAATTCTTAACGAGCGTATTAAACTTTTAGATATAAACCGTTTACTGGCGCATAAGTTCTATTAAAAACAATAACATAGTTATAGTTGTACAATTGTTCTGGCAGAGGAAAGTTTAAACGTTCCTATGACACGGTTATTATGACATTCATAGAGATATTTTGGATGAATTTAACTTCTTTGATCTTAATTTCAAAAAGTTGTGCGTAATAATTACACACAACAATACTTTATATTACAATTTAACATCTTTTTATCTACGATTAGATTTATTCTTATTTTTCCGGCTCTGTCGTTACCTTATCAGTTACTTTTAGATTTGTTCTTTGCAGTTTAAACTTTTATTAACCCTCTTCAAATTAATTAATTTATTTCGCCCATTTTATTGACATTTTCTTCGCTTCCCAAATTATTTCCTTGTGATTTTATGTTTGCTAAATGCGGCTTAACATCTGCATTATCTATTATTAGTCTCACACTACTATTGTTTTTATTTTTTAAATCCATCGATTTCTCTTTAATTTGCGTTTTTCTACATAAAAATATAAATATTGGTTCGATAAATTGACTTTAATTGACAAATTAGATTTGCCTTCGAGATCATCACATTTTATTTACCTATGTTAGTTTCGTTGCATAAATTCAAACTTTCAGTGCGTTAGATGTCGTAAAATTAAATAAACACAGAATTTTAATTATTTAACGAACGGAAGAGAACATCGATAAAATTTAAATCGTAATTCTCTTCCTTTATTTCTAATACCCATTGTAGATGATTGAAATTGTTGTTAACACGGAAATTATTAATAAATAACGAACTCATTTTAAACTAATAAATTGACAATTGAGATTAAAATTCTATTTCGTGCGTAAACATGTCGAAAATTGAAATATAGATAGATATGTATCTGACTAAATAAATAAACAAATATCTATCTTCTCTAAAATAATTACAAATGACTTCCCAGAAAATTTTAATTTTAAATTGTTATACTGTAAAACCGCACATATACAACAGGTTATAATTATAGTGTTATAATGGTCTTACGTATGTTCACATTTCCAGGTACCTAATGTAAAAGTGAAACTACTAGATGCTCTAATATAGAGCATATCTATTACATTTTTATTTGTTTTATTAAATTTATATCGAATATTTAATAAGTAGCAAATTAAATGTGGAACAAAATTCAAATCTCTAGATTGTCTTACTGAAGAATTAAAATGCATACCTGCATTATAAATCATAAAAATGTCAGGAATTCGTTGGACAGAAGTTAATTAAACATGATTCTGCGCTCAGGTAATATATCACGAGTAAACAAAAAAATGCTGTTACAGTTATTAATTGTCATAGAAAGTTTTAAATATTCCTACCTACATCTTTAGAAAAAGAACTTACATTCCTTCCGCAAATATATTTTTTTAAAAACTTATACGAGTCTTTTCTATTTTTAAAAAATAATCGAGAGTTCCAACAGTTAAAAAAAAATTAGATTAAAATGAGGATAATAATTCATTTTTTCAATAGTTCTAAACAGTACTTAAAGAGGAGACGATCATAACTTCCTTTGCCCTTATATTGTGTAGTCCTGGGTTAGTATAATAGAAACTCGTATAAGGAGTACCTCACAGGGCCTGAGATAATTGGGTGTCAAGTTGAAGAAACGCACAAACAGGGTATTTTAAAAATACTGAAAATCTCAATCTCAAGATTCTCTACCGTTTCCTGTACACCCTTTTGTAGGTATGATTAGCACCCAAATATCTCTCAGGCCCTGTGAAGTGTTACCTTTAGTCCTTCTACATTTTTACTATACCCAGCCAGGACTACACACAATATATACGAAACAACCAAATCGGGGCGAACGACGTTGCGACCATCTGCGTATGTAATTCTAAAAAAAAATTAAACAAAGGCGATTCGATATAACTTAATATTCAAATTATTTCTCCTCCGAATTAAAATCATATTCTTTTGTTTAGAATTATTTATGAACATAGAATAATAAACTACCGTTAGCTTTAATTTCAAAATTATTAAACGTAGCTGTTGGTTATATTTTTCTATAGGTAGTAATTTTGCTGAAGCAGGTACTGAAAAGATTAATATAAGTTTTTTAAATTTTTATAAAATATAAATAATCGCATTTTTCTCCAATAGTTACTGTTACAGAGAATAGTGAATCATTAATTTCGTGTTATGTCGATCTTTGTTAGAATGCAACAATTATTTCTGTTTTTCAATCGCCTGCAGTATACTTGCAGTGCACAGTACAGTAAACAAATTAATTTTCGGAATCAAACTATAAGTTTATTATAAATTCTAAAGATAGTAACCGTCAACGACTTTGAAAAATGACACAGGATGGCCTTGCTTACCTATTTGTTGATAAAAAGTGCGAGTTCGTCAATTTATAAGTGTCAGCTTGAATAGTAAGTTAACAAAAACCTACATAGTCATTTAAATATTGTTTAATGCAATTCGAGTAGGTATGTACTACAGCTTGCGTTTTTGAACTCTCGCAATCGTTGACATTAAAAAAGCGTAGTATCAAAAGACAACGTACTTAGGCTCTAACCAAATTTTAAAACGGTCGTTAAAATTTTGGCACTATTCGTATGTTACTTCGAACAATCGTAATATTATTAAATATCAAGCAAATTAAAAATTACTACGGAAATCTACTAAACAAACAATTACACGAATTTACACGATTCTGCCCAATTAAAAATTAAAATGTCACAATAATATGAAGCACAAAATATGTAGTCATATTTACTCTTTGCAAAAGTTTATTCTGTTTAAAACAGTTGTGTCATACCTAACTAAAACGATATATATATATATTCGGGATTCCCATTGTTATACTGATTGTTAATTTTAAATTTGTTATTCGTATAAAGTAATAACCAGTAACGGGTTTAAAATAATAATAAGTAGGGACCTACTGATTATTATTTTTAACGTTCCTACGAACTTTTTCATTAAGTTTGAATTAGCTAGAAAATGAATGTTCTGCCGACTAAATTATCTACTAGTAAAGGCCATAATTCCATATATAATACTCGATGCTTCCAGTGGTTTTTTTTATAAGTACCTACTTTACATAAGTTCGAAAAAGTGGAATTAACTTTGGTCGTTAGGTGCCATTCCGCGTTTAAAATGTGATTTTGATAAATCAAGGGGTTAGCAAAAAACCATACTTATATTGATGCGATGCAACTATGTTCCTGAAAGCAGAAGATAAATGGAACTGTAATTCTTAACATTTCTTTATCGCAGGTTTTAAACACATTTCCAGGCATCATTTCCCGATTGATTATATTATATTGAAAAATTGTTGTTATTTTAATCATTAAAGATATAATTAATAAGTGACTTATATGGGTAGTTTATGCGTTCATGAGTTGGAAGGTACTTTATATTGATATTTATCTGAAATTGAATGAATTATGGTCTCATTCCAATTCACTGGCGCAAAAGATGTACCCGCACTGTCACGAGTGCAACATATAAATTACGCCCTCATTGCAATTATATTACCTTGTTATTTTTTTCATTGTCATATTTAAAAGTTCTTCATACTCGATTGTGACGCCATCAAAACAAATTCAACCGCTTATATCTACATATAAGTACAGTCAAATCTCTTTAAGTCGAATCGTCACTTGCCACCTAAAAACGTTCGATTTACAGAAATGTTATACGAGGCGCGTTTTTTAAGTAAGTACCGTTTTGGAATTAAAAAAAGACGTGCAAAGATATCGCAATAATTTTATTTTTACATGAAAGCCTGTACCTTAATCTACTTTTCTACATAATTTCCGTGAATATTGAGGCACTTGTCATAACGTGGCACCAGTTTTTGAATACCCTCCTCATAAAATTCTGCCGCCTGACTTGTTAACCACTGTATCACAAATGTTTTGACTTCGTTATCGTCTTGAAGATGCTGACCACCCAGGTGTTTCTTCAAGTGCAGGAACAAATGGTAGTCGCTGGGCGCCAGATCAGGGCTGTATGGAGGATGATCTAGAGTTTCCCATTTAAAAGATTTGATGAGATCTTTGGTGCGATTAGCCACATGTGGACGGGCATTGTCATGCAGCAAAACGATACCCTTACTCAACTTGCCACGTCTTTTGTTCTGGATTGCACGACGCAGATTGTTCAATGTCTCACAATAAGACGCTGCATTGATTGTCTCATTACGAGGCAGAAACTCCACTAGCAATACTCCTTTTCTGTCCCAAAAAACTGTGCACATGATCGGACCAAAGATCTCATCAAATCTTTTAAATGGGAAACTCTAGATCATCCTCCATACAGCCCTGATCTGGCGCCCAGCGACTACCATTTGTTCCTGCACTTGAAGAAACACCTGGGTGGTCAGCATCTTCAAGACGATAACGAAGTCAAAACATTTGTGATACAGTGGTTAACAAGTCAGGCGGCAGAATTTTATGAGGAGGGTATTCAAAAACTGGTGCCACGTTATGACAAGTGCCTCAATATTCACGGAAATTATGTAGAAAAGTAGATTAAGGTACAGGCTTTCATGTAAAAATAAAATTATTGCGATATCTTTGCACGTCTTTTTAATTCCAAAACGGTACTTACTTAAAAAACGCGCCTCGTATAATAAATAACTCAATAATGCCTAAACGCTTATTTATTGAGAAATATGTACTGACATACGATAAGTACGATAAAAATCAAAATACACATGCAAACGACGTCCAATTTTTAACCGTAAACGTAGCTACAAAATATTTATACTGCGCTTGTTTATGCAGCGAAATTCTTGGATAACGTTTTTGAAACAATCTCGCCCGTCGTCGTAATAATTCCTTAAATGCGCTTACTGCTCCGAACCGTAGTTCGATTTACGGAAATAAATTTGCACGCGTTTATATTGCAAGTGCCAAACAAAAATGTTCCGGTTACAGAGAGCGTTCGACTTAAAAGATGGTATTTTAATTTAAAGCTTGCTCTAAATGTTTTTGACAACGAAATAATTTGGGCTAGGGAGAAATTCAAGTCGACTTAGGGAGATTCGACTGTATATGTAGATCCGTCAAGTATAATTCAATGGTTAGTTTATATACTTATAATTAAACCAACAAGGAAATATCATCAAATTTTTCTATAATGCCGTAAACTGCAGTTTTTACGTCGGTACATACCTACACGTATTTTTAATATGGATAATCATATCGTGAGTAATCATTCTTGATTTTAGCAATTTGTATACTATTCAGTATAAAATTATAATAATCTTACAAGTAGATGAGCTAATCTTATGTTAGTATAGGTAAAAGCAGAAGTTTTAAGTCGCATGATTTTGTATTATAAAGTATTACGTTATTAGATTGTCTTGTCGACGATTTAATTTGACAAATAATAGTTCATTATTAAGAAATCTCAAATGATAAGTATTATTTTCGCATGACCGCTGTATAACTGTTTTTAATTCATTAATTTCATTCACAATTTGCTTTCTCATCCTGATCTAATTTCAATCAATTTTGATAATTGAGAACGGATGTCCAAATCAGTAGGTAATAGTAATGAGTAGATATGACAATCACCGCTAAAATCGATTTATTTTTATGTAGTTATCGGTTCTTAATAAATGATTGCAACTGTATATGTGTTTATAAATCGCAAATAATTTCGTATTAGGTACCTACTTGCACATTTATTAATTTTGATTATGTTCGAAACAATTAAACTATTAATTAAATATACGTAAATTGTATTTTTCGTTGGTTTGAATTATTCGATTATCTTCATAATTTCAGCATTAGTTCAATATTTTAGTTTTAAAATACTCGCAACAGTAAACAAAGTAACCATTTATTTTTAAATAAAAATTGAATTAAAAACGTTAGACGAAATAATATACTTAAGTACATAATATATGTATATAAAAAGAATTCGATCGAACTTAACGGCGTTATTAATATAATAATTCCCTAAATCGTAAAACATCATAAACCAATAAAAATTAAAAACGTATGTAGCTCAGTGGCAATAAATTGGGCCGAGTTGGTGACACCGCTAAAACAATAAATTGAACTTGTGACTTAATAGCTTGAAACAAAAACAATATTTCTGTAGGTGTAGGTACCTACGTGTAGTCATTGTAACTCCATATTAGGAAACATTGTTAATGTAATGTCAGTATTACAGCTTATTACACAACTTAATTCGGATTTTAAATATTAACAACAAATTCTACCAAAATAAATACTATTACCCCCGCTACTTAGGTACTTACATAATTGTGAGAAAACTTTACGTAGGTATAACCTAACATTAAAAAATGTGAATTTTAACGTGCGCTTCGAGAAAGAGATAAATTTTATACTTAAAAGATTAATTCATTGATAAGAATGACATTTGACTAGTAGTTGGCACCCGAAAAGTAAAGGTGGCCTTACATAAACTTTCTAACACTATAGCCTTCCAACAATAACAATAATGATACTAATTAATTCGGACATGTACATAAAATATAACAAATTGGTTACAGTTTTACTACTGTGGCAAAGTTTAAAGTTAAATAACTAATTAGGTAATTTATTTAATAAAAATTTCAATATTTTACTTTTACGCTATTTTAAAATTTATTTATTATCTTTTTTAGATTTAATTTCGTAAATAAATGTATGTAAGTGCGTAGGTTGGCCATTTGTTATTTTATGATACTATAGATATAAAGATGCAACATGTTTTCTATAATTTTTCCATAAATTCCTAAGTAACGGGGGTAATAGTATTATTTTTATTTTTAGTATTTTATTTTGCCAAATAAATAATAATATTTTATATAACATATAAAGTTAAATAAAATGTACAGGGTTATACAGGGCGATTCATAATATGTATAACAAACTTCGGCATTTTGTTGGGGAGGTCATTTTGAGTAAAAAATATTATATCAATCTAGTTATATCCTATTTCAGTTCGTTGCAAAACTACAAGAGATAAAAATTTTATTAGTGTATAGTAACAATGTAAAAAACAAAACGCAGTAGTATAATAATTGACAATAAGTTGGTAAACTACGAAGTTTGTAGTTTGTTTATTATTCACCGTGACGATGCCATAGTTCGTGTTTATGATTCGATGATTCGCAGGTGTGCTTATATTGTTCAAAGGGCACATGTTATAAATTGTAGGTTCTCTTGTATTTTCAAGTTAAATGTTAATAAATTGTTAATTCCTAATATGTTTTGTTTTTTGAAATCTAATTACAAATTAAACTTATTGTGAGTGCAGTTCTGTAACCAGTAGAAATACGACCAATGTTCATATCATATTTTTTTCTCAAAATGATCTCCTCAACAAAATACCGAAATTTGTTACACTCATTATGAATAACGCTGTTAAATACAGACGTTTAGAACTAATTACCTATTTCTTATCGAAATAATAAAAAAATTGTATCAACGTATAACATCTGGCACTCCCTATCGTTTCATAATCTATAAAGAATTATTTTTACTAGATAACGACCTACATAATCGATTCCAAATTAATTTTGACACTATTCTAAAAATGCATAGGACTTCTTAACGCAATAAAAGAATTATTTTGATAGTTCAAAAGAAACTACAAATCAATTCCATATTTTTGAGCAGAAGTTTTGACGTTTGGCAAGAGTTTTAGGTGCACGAAATACGGACCTTATCAAACATAATTCATATATTAAATTCAAGCGAATAACACAAAGTAAACTTATAATTAATATATCGACGAAAGTCGAAATAAAATACTCTAATGTCGGGCCATGGAAAACTTTCGTACTTGAAAGTATAGATATTGAGTTCGAAATAACGACTAAAAGATGACATTGATCAATCTAAACTTTGATATATGAAGCAAATATAGGTTAAGTAATTTATTAACAATGTAAATTGTTGCAAAGAATAATATTTGTATGTTTCAAATAGTGTCCACAACTTTCCCAACTTGTACTAGAGATTTGATTATCGAATCGCACTTAACTATCATAGTTGGGATCGTTTCGGTTTAGGTTACCTACTGCATAAGTATTTACTACATAGGTACAACTCTCGTACCTTCAAAGTCACAGAATACGTAATGTAATATCCGCCCGAACATAAACCGCTGCAAGCGAATTTCCATAACCGGTGAATGCTTTTTAATGCGCGCGAAAAAAGGACGTGTTAAAATTATGGCTTTTTGTGTGCGCCCCTGTTCCTCCTGCCGCATTTTGCACATCTTGTTACATGCGGTTCTAACGATGTCTTTCTTTTATCAATTTTTTTAAACAGTGTTCAGTACTGCGTGAAGAAGTTAATTAAGATGATTGATGGCAATGTTTAAAATTTTACCGATTTATTTCAATACGGTGCATTTTATCGGAAACACTGCGAAACGAAGTTTATTAAATTCGTAATTGTAACGTAGATTATTTGTGCTATTTATGTATAAAACAGAAAAGAAATAAACAAATGGTAGTTAATTTTGATGTCAAATTATACGAATATGTACAGTCGGGTGCAAAATTAGTGTCGGCGATAGCGAGCATTGTGTTAGTAGGTAGATACGACACAACGAACTATAATCAAAATATTTAAAGTTTAAATTTGTATTTGTAATTCGTCTCGTTCGTCTGAAGTACTTTTCGTAAATTTGTTCATTGTGTTGTGTATTTTGCCCGCCCATATATTGATATGAATAATTATAAACAACTTTTTACAAAAATTTATTTTTAATTAAAATTATTAATTAAATATATTATTTAATATTAAAATTTTGTTAGTAAACTTAATTATTATGTAAAATATTAACCAAAAACTTTAAACTAAACTGAATTATTTTTATAATAATTACTTTGAAATTAAGTATTTCAATAAATTTATTATTGTTGAAGTAGTTAAAGTTAATTCTATTTTAATTCTTTTAAAAATAAATTAAAAAATAAAAGTTCAAATACGATAGAAAAATTTTAATACTAAATTTAATTTTTTTTTGCTAATTTTAATAATTTTTTAAAGTTAGAATTTAATTGAAAATAAAAATTAATTTAACTTATAATAATATTTTATAATTAAATTATAAATCTAATATATTAAAATTAATCAAAATATTTTACAATGATTAATAATTTCATTAATGCTTTCTAAATTTAAATTAAATAGTTCTTTAATAATTGAAATTTGAAAAACGATTAAAAATTATTTTTCAGAAAAATTTTTTGAACTTTTTTAATTTTTAAAATTTGGGCTCCAAAATGTCTAATTTTATTTAAAATAATAAAAATTTAAAATTTTCTACTTTCTGTAAAAATTTTTATTAGAAATTAAAATATTCAAGTAAATTGTTATGGACAATAATTTACATTAAAAGTTTTAATTTCATAAATTTAAATTTTATTTTGCCCGTTTAAAATTGTTAGTATAATTATTATTTATTATTAAAATAAAATAAATTTATTATATTTGTTTTAAAAAATAAATCAAATTTATGACGTATTAAATAATTTTTATAATATTAACTAAATTTTATATGGAATCTAAACATCTTTTTTTAAATAATTTATTATTTAAGTAATTTAATACAATAAATTTAAGTTAAGATTTTAAAGTATAATTATCGTTAAAAAGATATTATAATAATTCATAAACTTATTACATGTATTTTGATTAATTACTAATTTTTGTAATAATTATATTATTTAAGTACTTAAATTTTTATTTAAATAATTTTAGTAAATTACAATTTTATGTAATTTAAAAATTAAACTTTATAGTAAAATTAAGATATACAATTTTATTTCTATGCATTAAAATGATTAATTTTTAGAGCAACCATAAATGATTAAAATTTTAAAATTTTATACAATTGGTGTAATAAAATTATAACCAAAGTTATAAATATTTGAGTATCTTATTGAATAAACTACTATATAAAACTGAAATTACTTGAAATATTTTTGAACTTTCTAAGTTAATTAATTAAAAATTATAATATTGTTATACCTTTAAAATAATATAATTTTTATTTTAACAATTATACATCATTTTTTTTCAATGAATAATTATTGTTATTTTAATAAATGTGAAAATATTCTTATGGAAAGTCTAAATTTTATAAAAAAATTACTTAATTTATATTAAGAATTATAAATATTTAATTTAATTTAAATTTAAATAGTTTATAAATTATTTTTTATAATTGACGCATAATATAAAACTAAGCATTTTTATTTTTATACGATTAGTAATTTTAATAAATTAAATGATGTTGTATATTAATTTTTATTACTACATATATTATTTAATTTTATTCAATTAAATAAGCAATTTTCTCAAGATTTAAATCTTAAATTAATTTGAATTTATCTTATAAAAAATATAATTATATTATAATTAATTTTAAAGAATAACATTATTTAGCACATAAATATTTAATTCAGTTCAAATTTAATATTATGTTTAAACTAGATAAATTATATTGATTTTACAAAATGAAATCACTTTTTAAACGTTAATTTTTAAATTAACATTTAAATTTAAAAATTTTAAACTTAGCATTCTTAAGATTATTCTAACATAAAAAAGTTTAGAATTTTTTCAATTTTAATATTTTAGTTTATAATTTATAATTAATTAATTTTTTAATTCTAGTGAATTAATATTGAATAATTTTATTCATATAAATTATTTATGGAGAGTAATGTTGAAAATTTAAAATGAATTAATGAATTATAGTATATACTTAAATTTTTTAAAATAATAGAATTATTTAAATTTTTATTATCACTAAAATATTATGAATTGAATCTAACGTAATTATAATAGATAAAGTTTAATTATTTGACTTAAAGAATTTAATTTCAATAATTAAAGTAGTTTATAACTTAAGTATTATATAATTTACGTTTTTTTTTTTCATATAATAATCAATTAATGTTAACTTAATAACTTTTATATTTAATGTTTAAATAAATTTAATTAGCAATGAAATAAATCAAATTTTTATTATTAAATTAATTAATAACTTTATTAAAATTTCAATATTTTGCTAATTTTAATTTATTAAACTAAGTATAATCAATTTTAAAAATTTATTTTAAATTAATTTATCAATATTATTTAATTAAAGTTTTAATATTTATACTAATTTACATTATACATTTATTTAAAATTTTATCATATAGCGTATAATTTAATTATTAAAAATTTTATGATTACTGAAGTATTCCAATTTAACTTACAATTTACAATTTTAAATAATTAATTTTATTTAAATTTCATTTGCAGATGTTAAATTTTACTTATATAAATTTATTATTAAAATTAAATTAACGTCGAAATTAATCAATTATAAAGTATTTAGATTTGTTAATTAATAATAACTTTACTTAAAAAAATTTGAACTTATACTAATGTACAATTCTAAAATTGTTAATTTTAAATTTATTTGTAATTTTTTTAAAATTTATATAATTACATAACTTTCATAATAATTTATAAAATATTAAAAAATGTACGATTAATAATTATGTAATAATATTTTACATTTATTATAGATGTATTTTAATATTAGATGTACAATATAACGAATTGTTACTAAGAAAGTTGAATACAAAGATAACAGTTTACTTCGATCTTAATCATTAATTGTACAGTAATTAATATAATTTAATTACATATCTGAATTAGATTATCAAAATGATAGTTTATTACGATTGAAATTACTAATGTAAAGTTATATATCATCAATTGCAATGTATTTAATGAATATAATCATTAATCTAAATAGATAATTACTATAATTTTACGTAATAATTAAATATTATGTTCATATGTTTAATCTTGTAATATAATTATGTTAAATTAACATTAATTAAGTTAGACATAATTCAGCTCTAGAATGTACTTAATTGTATTTATAATTATATTGATTAGTAATATTTGATATGAATTACTAGTGATATAATTAATGCAATTTAGACTATAAGATAAATGTATAATCAGATTCAGATTTAATAGCAATGAACATATCGTTATAACAACATTATAGAATTGTAATGACTATCAATTATTTAACTTAAATTATTCTAATATTATCTGATGTATATTAATAAAGTATTTATAAATAACATATAATATATCATAATAATCAAGTTTATACGAATAATTACATCGTTAATTGAAATCAAATAGTGACAATTTATGTCTATCTAACTTTAAATTTACTGCAGATTTAAATTAATATATAATTAAATACAAGCTACGTAAATCAGTTATAAAGTATATATATATTATTGTATTATTAAAATTTCAATAATGATAATAGCTAGAAATTAATAATCAGTACATATCATGATTAAATACTTAACTAAAATTACTTATCATATTGATGATAGTCTTACAGATTTGTATATTTTGTTATATATGATATTCAAATCTAATTATGAAATAATAAAAATTATTACATGATACTAGTATTAACGTTACAATATAAGTTATATGAATAGTTATGAAATTTCAACATTTAAGATATAACCTTATGTATAAGATTTACAATTAATTAATTAATTAGTATTGAACGTTAATTAATATTGAAATTATAGTCATTTATATTATTAACGCATTTCTAATAGATTGTCAAAAAAATTATTTAGTATAGACTAATTAAATTAATGAAATCAAAGTAATATTTCTAATAGTATTGCTGATACTAATAAGTTATAATATCTAATTTAATATCTAAAGATTTTATATTGATTATGGATAATTCGTATGAAATTAATTATATTGAAATTACATCGTATTGACAACTTAATTCAATAACCCAATTAAGTACATTCATACATTTATAAGTATTAAACATTTTGTTAATTAATTTCAAATTAAATATTATAATAAATTAGTAACTAGCATACTACATAATATTCAGAATTTCAAAATGAATTTTAAGCTTACTAATAATATTACTATTCTATTAATAGTACAATATTGTAGTACATCATAATATATATTAGAAATAAGTTTACTCTAATAATATCTATTATATAGAATATTCATAACTGTCGTATAAGAATAAATGTTATAATAGATTATCATGCATTAATAAAATTTTAAATTATTTCATTATGATAATTTAAGTTAATTAAGTAATTTTTATTTTCATTATAATTATACGTAATGATATCATTATAATCAATGAATTATGTTATAGTACATTAATTACTTGTAAATGTGTAATTAATATGCTCAAATCATATGATTTTAATCTATTTTCTAATTGTACGTTAGTTCAGATACGTAAGTCATTAATTGTAAATGTATATAATTATTTGATTAATATAGATAGATAATTGTAGATTAATAATTAAACTTACATAATCCTCATGATATTTTTCATACTGATATTATTTAATGCATAACATTACACTAATCATTTTAATATTTCTAAATTTAAATTAAAATTACAATAGTAACGTATATCAAATAGTAGTAATTGATGTATCTTGATTAAAAATTGAATAACATTAATTTGAAAGTAGCTATATTCTAAATGATAAAGTATAATCATAATTAAATTTCAATCTCTTCTAAAATTAACTAAGCATATAATACAAATATTTACTTTGCTATTATTAATACATGCATTAAATTTTTATAATTGAAGTAATGATAATACATGAGACGTATGATATTATTAACAATTACATAAGTAATTCTTCATATAATTGCATTAATTTAGATTAATGCATTTAATAATATTAAGAATGTTAATATAATTTTTAATTTTGTAAGTTTATAATACTTATTTAAAGATTTACGTTACTACATAATTGATATGAAAAGTTTTAATAGTCTAAATTTATTTATAATAGAGTTATGACTAATCATTCAGTATAAATTTAACTATATCACTGCTACGAATTAATATGATGATCTAATTTAATAGTTTAATGTCTATTTGACATTAATCAATTTCTAATATGAATTTAAATATTTAAATCTTTTCATAGTATGATACTAATAAATATAAATATTAGTCACATTATAATACATTATGATAAAGTAAACTTTTAATTAATTAATTAATATCACTTATAATTAATTCATTGTATTAATATATATATGAATAATCATAAATTAAGCAATTGATTATATTTAAATTTATCAATTTTGAATAATCTAATTACACTAGAGTACTATATGCAAGTTAAGCAATCTGATACATTAATATTATACAATATAATAATAACAATTAATTCAATACGATCTATATGCATTGTTCAATATTTTAAACTCATAATTTGAATTTTTAAATATTGTCTTAGATAATAATTTAAAAATTAATATTCATTAATAATAAATTATTAACGTATTATAATCATAATAGTATTAGATTTAAATTTAAATGTAATTCAATAGAATAATTAAGTCTATTATACAATAAATACGATCAGATTCATATCATAATTATTCTAATTAACAACAGTTATAATGTAATATAATAGATACATTTCAAATTATATTCAAATTTACATTTAAAATTTCAATAATAGAGTATACATAACTAGTCGATATCTAATAAATCAAGATGACATATTATATAATTAATGAAATACATTAATCAGTATTAATCTAATATTATAATTATCTTAATTGATGTACAATTATCAATATATGATAATTAATAATAAATTTCAATCATATAGAGTATTCAATAGTATTAAATATATCAATCGATTAAATATACTAAATTATATAAACTATAATAAACTGATATTAATAATTAAATAACATTAAAATTAAGTATTGTCATATAACAAATATAATATAATTACAGAAATATAATATATATTAATAAAATTGACATCCTGAACATTAATGCACATATCGTAATTATTATTAAATTATGTAATAATATAACTACAGTATAATTGATTTCAAATAATATATTAAAAATTAGTAACTTAGAAATATATATGAATATAAATTACATTAATAATTAAATATCAAATTTAAAATTGATTATTCGAATTATAAATTAATTATTATCAATACCATTATAATATATAACTTATTAGTAACTATATAATAATTCGATTTCATATAAATAATATAGTATAAATAACTAATCTTAGATTATAATTAAAATCTATTATTAACATTAATTAAGATTCAAATAAAGTAAAATATATAATGCATTAATATTATACATAATTCAAATCAAGATGAATTATGTAATATAATATTTAATATAAATTCAAATATAGATTAAATATACATATAACATTCGATAATATCTAAAATTATCTTAGATGATTAAATAAAAATTAAATTTAGAAATTAACTAAACGTATTAACAAGATAATACTCGATTAAATAATTTAGCATTAAATATGTATAAATAATTCGAAATTTATATATAAATTAATTGATAAATATCAATATTACATTAAAATTATCAATGAAACATAAATATCATGTGTAAAACGATAATTTAAATTAATAAGATATAAAAAAGTACATTGACAGATGATAATTAATATTTAAATAATTAACGATGAATATGACATTATTTCAGTACTTAACAATACGTTGTCATACATTATTTACTGAGAAAGTAATAGATCAATATAACATAAACATAATATATGTAAATCAGTTCAAAATCTTAATATAAATATTATATAATTATATAAAAAAAAATTTATTGAACTTATCGTATATGATAAACTATTATCGATATATGTAAACTTTATATAATGATATGTCGTATAACTAATAAAATAGTATCAATTCAAAATCTACGTATTTAAATCATTGCTAATTAATAATTTAACTAAATCTTATTAGTAATAGCTTAAAAAATTTATTAATACTAATATGTAATAATTGCAAATTATAAATACTATTATTAATAATAGAATTAAATTCTAACTAATTAACTTTAAAACTAATAAGCATATACATTTACAATATAATTATTAATAGATCATAAATATCTATATAAAACTTTTAAATAATTTAATAAAATATAATATTATTATAAATAATATAACTGAATTAGTAATATAAATATTGAAAAATCAATTACATATTAATTAATAATTATACAATAAAATAATGTAGTAAAAATACTACAAGTAATATTAAAAAATTATGATAAACGTAGATATTTATAATTCTAAACGATATGAACTAACGTTATAATACAATAATAATAATCATTTATTTAAGTATATACGTAAATAGTAAACGTTTAAATTATAAATCAACGTCAACTATTATAAATCAATTAATTATCATTAAACTGAACATCGAATTATCATAAGCTATGAATATTTACATTACGTAAATACTGATAACTTAAATGATCGATACATTGTACTATGTAACTAATCGTTTGATAGTTGTGTAACTTTAATGACTTTACCGTAATAGTTAACTATATCTACTTTAAATAGATGATAGTAATCATTTAACAAAATATTTCTACACGACGTTAATAATATGACTTTACAGTTAAATAAAGTTCTAAAGTAGTTATAATAATGACGTCTTTGACAATGATACGAAATTAATATGTACAGATATACAGTTATTTGAAGTAGTTAATCAGTTTAATATAAAATGATCAAAATAATAAGTCATGAAAAATACTTTAATGATAGAGTATACTCACAAAAATCTATAAAATAAATTACTTTCTTATACTAAAATATATGTACTAAAACTCTTTTGAGTTATTTAAATTTCAATAATGTTAATCTTACATCAGTTTTGTATACTCTTATTGTTTATTCTATTTCTATTAGTTTTTTTCAATTGTTTGCCTTATTGTTTAGATTTGCCTTCGGCAATTAAATTTCAATTAAGAAAAGTAGGATAAATATAAATATCTTTATCTACAATTGATTGTTGGGTACAATGTTACGAAGTGTAAAAATAACTGTTTCAGTAATCGACCGATACATTATGGGAACATTTTTATAACAACAATGAATGTCTGTGAAATGATTTTATACTTTGTCCTGCCTTATACGTTTGAAAACTTCAGTAAATAATAATGAGTATTTCGCAAATTAAATTAATATGGAAAAACTTAAAAAAACATGTAGGTAACACAGTACTAATTTACTCGAGAATATAATTTATGGGATATATTTGTTTATAAAGAAATATACTCCCAATTGAAGAAAATTTGAAAATTGAAGGTACATAACAAAAATTATCACTTTACAATTTCGAAATTTCTTTGATGCAGTCAAGTGATTATTTGCTGTTGTAATTCAATATCTCAATTTCAGTTATGTTTCTTCTACTATTAATCAGAGTTTATCTAACTTAATTTAAAATTTAAATTACATAAATATAAGTAAGTACCATACTCGGTAATAAATGAAGATTTTATTAAGATAATATTGAATTAAGATATAGTTTTTTGTTCATAAAACAATGTTGTTATATTACATTCATTTTATGAGTATCAAGTATCTATTTAAATTAAGTAAAACATTTCATTTTTACATTAAAAGTAACTATCAATGAATTAGATAATTTGAATATCTATTTATAAATATAGTAGTAACTAAATTAATTTTATGCGCATTTATACCTATATAATATAATTATTATATTAAAGATTTGTAGATATTCTTATTAGCAATTTTGTTTTACATAACATTATTTATGATTAGGTAGTCGATTTGTAAATTTCGAATTTGTTTCGGACAGTTTTAGTACCTACCTATTTAATTAGCACTTCACTGAAAATTGCACGATCGGTTTTTAATCGCAATTTTTTATTTATAAAGAATTTCGATTTATTTAAACTATTTTCTTTAATAAAATGTGAAATGCAAATCGAGTATTTAAGACAATTAGTTACACAGAACTCACATTATCGCAAGTTTATTTTAATAATTATACGACGAGTACCTACTTAATAATATTCGAAAAATAATTTTTATTTACATGCGTAATCTATCACAGAATTTACTAAATGCAATTTGTGCAGATTGTAAATAAATTGGGTTTTCAATAAAAAAAAAAAATAAATAAAAAAATTTATAAACTTTTGAAGGAGAATTTGTTAATCCGGATATATCATAAATATATTTAAAATCTACACGAGGTATTGACACCTAATCTGGTTTGAATGTTAAAAACTCACGTCGATATTAGATTAGTTAGAAATCAACTCTTATGGACATAGGTATTAATTCTTTGCGATAATTAATTTATATCACATATTTTAAAAAACTTTTTGTTGTAGAAAAACAAAAGGAATAATTATTTATTATAGAACGCGTTTTTCAACAAACAGTTAAAAATAGTTTGTTATGTAAACAGATATTAAATGTAGGTATTTTCACTAATTATTTATTAAAAATAAATCAAAAAGGTGAAACCAATTATTTAATTGAGCCTCTAATTAAAGACCGACTTTGAGAAAGGTCGTATAATAATTATATTGTTAATTATAAAATAAATTAAATCTTGCTCGTAAATTTATTAGGAACATTAACGATTTTCAGATATTAAAATAAGTATTAGTTTACGGAAATACTGTGGTTTCTTCTACGTATGCATAATTACTTTAATTTTCCAAAAAGTTATTCGCGTTTATTAGTATATCTTACAATTCGATAAATATGCCTAACATTTGTATATAGTATATGCCTATATTTGTATATACATTTGTATATTGTATTTGTATACTTCTACTTCTACTTCTACTTTGTTGTCTACGGGAAAAATTTCTAGTTGATATGTAGGTATAACAGAATATATTCTTTCGGAAATCACTACCGAAGTATTTAAAGCAATCTTCCTATACGATCAGTACTGTTATCTAATTTATTAAGCAGTTACCTAGTTTCCCACATCACTTTAACTTACAATAACGAAGTTTGTCTCTTGTCAGAAAGCGTTTAATAGAACGTTTCGTATTTAAAACGAGCACGAATGTAATAACAACTATACATGACTTTCCGGCATTTCAATTTACAATTAGTAAAATTAGACAATTTATTATTTTACCGTATAGTTCCATAAATATTTGTATAACGACCATTTCTTTGTTTTTAAAATAACTGGAATTCATTATATTTTGCGAATTTATCCACATATTTCCGAATTTTAAAGGAAATTCGAAAAATTTCGAATTATTAAAATATACTTATCTATATTTGTAAGAATGTATGTAATTTTTAAATAATTTGTTGTGTGTTGTCTTATTTAATACGAATAAAAATGTTTACTTGAATTTCCCTAAAGTTTTCAATTACCTACAAAGAAAAATATGTCCAAATAGGTTTACTATTCTTTTTTTTTAATTAATGGCTTTGATCTAACCAATTAGCCAGACGAATTTTTCGACGCACCAGGAATTTCTTCGAAGTTGGTTTGGTAGTAGAATTTTTCCTTCCGAAAAATTTCAAAATATAAGTTTTTAAAGTTCAACTTGAGAGTATTCAGGAATTGAATTGTTAACTTTCTGTAAACTAGGTATATTTTAAAATTATTTCAGAAATTATATACCTATAAGTAGGTACATCGTTTCGTTCAAATTATGAAGGTACAAATGTAATAAAATATAATACCTAATTATACCTACAAAGCATCTACACCTATATTTTCGCGATTAACTGATTCATATCGATAAAAATGTAGCTAGTTATTAATGGCGCTTGTCGTGAAACGAGCAAATTAGAAAACAAAATATTAATTCCAAACATAGTTAAATATGTAAAGTAGCCGATTGTGGTATACCCGTTTGTTTTAATGGAAAAACAAATAAAAATTGTTAATATCGGTTCTGATCTTTAAACTTTCGGCTAGTAATAGATTAGTGAGTTTTTAATGTGAGGTCAAGTTTATAAAAGCATTTAATAAAAAAACATGTGTTGAAAATATGACTTTCAGTGAACTCAAAAAATGGATGGGTAATGTGGAATAGCATAAATTTGAATATTAGACATAAAGTATGGTTTGCATTTAGCACTAACGAAAATTAAAATTGATTTTCTTGTTATATAAAAATCAATACATATTATGAAATATAGTTATCTACGAAAAAATAACAAAACTTGTATTCCAACAAAATTCAATAATAATTATCAATGGATATCCGAGATATCTTAACTACAAAAATCACAAACATACGGATCTCTTTGAGTACCAGCAAATTTTTCGGGTGCCTTCGTGCGTTTCTCAATATGAAATATTCCACATTCGGACACTTTTGGGTATTCCACTTGACCTTGAACGATTATAAAAAGTTCAAAAACAAATTTTGGATCAGATATTTATCCTAAGTTAAATACCAACATTCGTAATGTTACCATTTAAACAAATTTCACACTAAATAATTTTAAAATGTAATCGCAACAAAAGTTTCATGCTCTTAACCTTAAAATGCAGCACCACCAAGAGTAAAACGCATTTTAATTTATATTTACAGTTAGAGTCAAATATGTAGTTTGCATTATTCTCAACAACGTGTTTGAATGAAGATACCGCAAATAGTTTGACTTAAATAGGGATATTCCGCATTTGGTTCGGTATTCCACAATCAGCTACTTTACTCTATTAGGTACACAATACAAAAATCCACTAAGACTGATTAACAGATTGAGAAAATTATATAGAACAAAAATCTAGAATAAATAAAATGCCAACAACGCCTCAATATGACATACCTACCTAATGTCTAAACAGAAAATAAACTTAATTGGAATAAATTGAGCATACTAAATCTATTCATGCATAAAATCCGTTAATTGGTAACAACGTTTGATTTTAAAAATAATATTTGCATACCTATCAGACGGCAGATCTTTGACGAGTCAACAGTTTTCGAGATAATCAGTGAAAACGAAATTGTTTATTAACGTTACATAGAAGTATTTTTTATAAGTACATTTAAGATGTAATGAATGTCGTGTATATGTCTGATAGCGGCATTTAAAGTCAATCTAATTTATTATACTAGGTAACTATTTTAATGTTTGTATAGATTATTTTTAATCGCGTGGTTTTGGTTTTCACGTGTCCATTTAATTATAAAACTTCGAAAGAGATTTATTCAACGTTCGGTTGAGAATAAAAAATCTAAAACTTGTGTAAGCAGCTGCTCGGAGAGTGAATTATCTAGAATAGGTATTTACAAGAGTACAGCTCACGGTACAGTTAGTTGATATTCCTTTCAGCAGGTCAATGCTATCTTCGCAAGAGTTGTCCACGACATGATTTTCTAATGTAGCAACAAAGAACTTCGCGTGACACAACTGTTGTTTATTTCTAAAACTTCAAAATTTTATAAATCAGGTTCAATAGTTCTAGTGTGATATAGTGACGATTAACAAACGTATAATAGAACATTAATTATACTTGTTGTTAAACTAACATAAATAATAGGTATTTGAGTATAATTGTTGCAATTTTGGAACATGGAATTTAACAAATTTACATAAGTATATTTTTAGTCGTGTTTAGGTGCGTATGCAGTGATTTTAGTATAAAAAATCTTTGAAATTGTGACATCGCCAATTATATTTATATAATTTAGCAAATATTTGTATTCAAAATTTAAATAAAGGTGAAATAATAGGCTATGTAAGTAGGTAGGTACCGCTTTATTTTAAAAATATTAGTCTTTATTAAAGAAATATTGTTTAACCTGTAGGAATACAGCATGATTTTAAGTTAAAAAGTTTTAGTATACATTGGTCCGCAAATCAACCGTTTTCGAGATAAGAGTGATTTTCCCTTTCAATTAAATCATTACCTACAAGTACCTATATTTTCTAAAACTTTTCTAAATCGTTAAATTTTGCGCTCGTTTGTAATAATTAAACTATATAAGATTATTAAAATATACTTAATTACTATATTAGACAGCTTAAAAACGCTGTTTTTTATAAGAAACAATTCGAGGAAGACTTTGCTTTTTTAAAAGGACGTGAATTTCCGCTGATTTCCTTCCTGCGAAGATGTTTATCTTGCATTGATATATAAAAGGAGGACATTTCTATAATATCTTCTTTGATAAGTAGTATCAATTAATAAAATCGAATAGATAGATATTTAAAATAGTTAAATTTTAACAAAAACTATCATATTTTTAATTTAATTAAAACTTTTAAATCAATTAATAAATTGCAACACACCTTTACGATACGACCAATCGTTATCTTACACAATTAAATATCAAAAACCTTATTTTTACTTGCATTCACATACCTACAATGTACATATTTATCGTTTAGATAAAAGTTATGTATGTGAAAACAGAAGTTTTTGTAGAAAAAAAATACTGATAAAAATACCTATTAACTTTATAACTAGATGTTTACTTGTTCAACCTAATAAATTATACCTAGATATGTCTACATTTAAAAATTACCCTTGAACGTTTAAAGAAAACATCTATAGGATTATCTGTATGTATTTTAATTATTTATCTTATTATTTTGCAAGACAAGTTTCAGAAGTTTTAATTATTGATTGGTTTTTGTTACCTATTGTACCTGTCTGTAGAGTTTCTATTGTAAGAACAAAAATTTTTATTCTTGACTTTATTTATTAGGGACATATACGGGATTTTACTAAATATATTAAAATTAATTAGCAATTTGTAGATTTTAGAAAATTAGTGCCGATAAGAAAAAACGACGTACAGTTAGTTATTTATGGAAGTTACATAAAAAGCATTTAGACACACCCATTTCGGTAGCATAATTTCTTCGCCGTTTAACAGGCTCAAAATCTATAATTAACTCAAAATGTTTGTAAAACTAGGTGCAATGTTATTAATAGATAATTAAACACCGTAGAATAGGTATAATCACGCGCCGTGTACCACATTCGCTCCTATATGCCAGCTTAGCGGTGTGTGACCATAAATTATAAAAACTGAACAGCTTTGGCGTACAAATTATCTGTACGTCTGAACGGAAGCGACAAAGGAGGAAGTTGAAGGACAACAATTGGTATAATGCGAAGACTTTTATTGTGTTTGTTTTTAGGTGTCTAACGGTTAAATCCAATTTAAAATCAGTTATAGGTACCTACGTGAGTTACTGCGGAATAACCTGTCGGTAATTGAATTATAATTATTATTTAAAGAGTGGTAGAGCTAATTGAGCTCGTATGATTGCAGTTTTATATAAAAATTAGGACCGAATCTAGGACGTTCGGTTTCCTGAAGAATAAATGTAGGTAAATACATACTACTGTCTATTTAACTTTATAAAAAAAAGGAAACATACAACGTCATAACGAGGACGCGGCGAAAGAGGTGCCCGCCACGGACGCAACTAGTTTTAGGGCGTAAAAACTTGAAAATAAATAAATAGATATAAAAGTTCGCTAAAGTTTTTAAATTTCTCTTATTAATGGGTTGGGGAAGGCGCAAGTTAGGCACTTACTACAGGCGCTTCGCACCCTCGTTACGACGTTGTATTTTAACATCGTAAATATTAAGATCTATAGCACGTTAATAGTTAAGTAGTATGTACGTGAAATTAGTTCGTTAAACTTTCCTGATTGTCAAAATAGGCAAATTCAAACAATTAATCGCTGGAGATTTCAACGATCCCGTAAGCGACGAACCCGAAAAATATACGAGTAAAACTTATGTAGGTATGTAGATAATATTATATAATTATGATTATGGGTTGACAAATTTAAACGTTAGTTTATTAGCGACAGCAACAATTATGTTGCAAATTCTGTAGGTAATGTAATAAAAATTATATGTATTTCAACAATAGTAAACTAGTCAGACAAATATTGTACGTTACCAACAACAGTCAACGTCGACGTTTTTGACATACATTCCTTGTTTTATTTTGTCATGCAATAGCGACACACTATAACTAATTTAACTAGATATTCAATCAAACGTTAACGTCCGATATCCTCGTAAGTAATTTAATCCGAAGCAATTACACCTTACACGAGCGTTAATATGGTGTGTACATTATACCGCAAATATGTTAAAAGTTTTTATTTTTCTATAAAAATAGATACAATAATGTAGTAGGTATATAAATTATACATGATTGTCGATGTAGTTGTAAAAAGAAATTGTAACTACCTATAAAATTCATTAATTGCTGACAAGTACCACCGTCAAAATTAAAAATAAGGTGCAATAGCGCCGAATAAATATCCCTTATGAATTTTGATTATATTTACGAAAAACTGGTCGTTTATATTATTTATTTATTTGTGTCATTTACTGTAAATTAAATTATTTTTTTCGTTTATAATTTACCACCATAAAATGTGTAAATAAGATTAAAACAGTGTAAAAATAAAACTTTCGCCGTTCACCGAAAACAGCGGAAGACGAAAAAACTAAGAAACTTGTACGTATTTAATTATTTCCTTCTTTGTTCGTTTTCCTTGTATAACGATTTATCTTGTATTGTTTTCATATAAACAATTTAGGAAATGTATAGGTACCTATAGAAATTTGATTTAATTGTTTAATTCCTTCTCAGTTTACAATATCATCAGTGATATTAGCAATATTCGCTTAATCAAATCTAAATTCTTCGTTAATTTGTTTATTGAGATAAATTAATTGAAATTGACCGATATTATTGTTACCTATGTGTTCCAGTCAATTTTGTCGCACGACGATCATTTCGTTCGATATATTTTATTTTTAAATGTGTATTTTTTATTTGCGTAAAGAAAATATCGCAATAACGCCCTTGTAATTAAGAAATAAACGTAATATACACACAAAATTTTGCAAATAACAAAATAATGGCGATCCACCTCATATACATTAAAATAGTGATTACTAAAACAGGAACTGATTCACCATTTCGGTAAGAAATTTTATCTTGGAATAATTTTTGCTGACGACATCCTGTATAGCAACAAATTTCAAAAGAGTTTTAAGTTCTTTTGCAAGCTTTCATCGCCAACAATGAACATGGGATTTTAATTTTTATCTATTATCAGATAGTATTCATTTTTTTTTTAGGCGGCGTAAATTAAGTATGTTAATCATATTAGTATTATATTATTGTGAAGTCGAGTGCCATGTGAATGTCTTTATAAATTATTTAAGGTCTTATAAAAACAATGACGAATTAAAATACAATACTAATCAAAGTTACGGCATATCTGAGCCTGAGAAAAGTAATATCTTGTACGTTATGAAACATAAAAGTTACCTTCTACGTTATATTTTGTTATGGGTACTGGAATTGCAAATTTCCTAATTTACGAAACTTAGTTAGTTGTAACTTTTGCATACAATTATAAATAGTATTGTTGCACGTGGGCGCTTACGATTTATGACGAAAGATATGTTATTATAAAATAAAATTAATACACATAAAATTAATAGGTTAACCTTAAAGACACATGTTTTAAGTAGCATAAGTATATAAAACTTAATTCTGTAGTAGGTAGGACTGTACCTAAACGAATTAAATTGGAAAAAAAACAATTTGCAACAAATTAATGAACTCGGACATGCAAAACGCATCCTTTCATTTTAAACTAATTTTAATCATATATTATCGTCTCAACGTAATAATAATAAGTACTCAACTTTTCATATTTAATGCTCTTTTAAACAGCAGCGACTTCCTCGTCATTATAAAATCGCAGGACGTTTGTTTGTATCAGATTGTCAATAAAATTTATTCACGTAAGCTGAATTTTGACCTTTCGTTGTAAAATTATTTATGAAGACAGGCCAAAAATAGACTTAATAATGTATTCTAATACGTGAAGTGTTTTCTGAACAATAAAACTAAAAGGCTTTTCCGACCACTACCAAGATTTTATCGATTTTACACTTACCTTAAGGTTATTTATGGATGTGTCGGGGATCTGACGTAAATATCAATTTCGATAGGTGCATTCCATGTGATTTTTTGTAACTAAACGTTCGAGTACAATTAATACGTTACATAACCCACGAATTATAGGTTGTAATAATAATCAATTATAATACGTAGGCTCATTCTATTAATTCGTTTAGCTATATTAAAAAAGTTTTAGCACAAATAGGTCGTAAAATGCGGTTGTAAAAATCTTAAAATATCTACTACCTACAACTAAAAATTCAAGAATTATTTGAAAATGCTAATTATTTTAGTAATTAGTCTTGGCACTAAGCTGTTTTCTAAACCGTTTTATTACTGCCTAGAAAAAAGAATTAAGTATATATATTTATTATCTATATTAATATTAATCTATATATATTATCTATCTATATTAATATTTTTACGATTCACAATTTTGGTCGTCCATGTTATATAATTACTGTGTTAAAATTTAGAAAATAACCGGAAGTCAAAAAGTCTTTCAGTCTTGGTTGGCCGTGGAAAGATAAAGGTATGTCTTATTGTTAACTTAGATATAGCTTATCCAAACCTATATGATGTTCTCGTCATCAACAAAAAGTTACTAAATTGTTTATTTGTAATTCAGTTTAAAGTTTCGAAAGTGACATATTCTATAGATGACTTGCCCACATATTAGATGGTATAAAGAAAGACTACAATTTATTAGAACTGTCAAAATACGAGGTACGAGGTGACAGCACTGTGTGAAACGTCATCATCTAGTAACCTTGTATTGATGACGTGCCATCATATAAGTTTGGATAAGCTATACCTCATATTATATGTCATAAATTATTTCTTGTCAAGTCATAGTAATAAAATTACTAATATTACTCCAAAATTTTCAAAACATCGATTTTTATGGTTAATATGTTGCTTTAAAGCCTTAAGAATAAGAAGAAAAAAATGTATCATGACCCGGATAAATCTCAAAGTGGTCGTTTTCGAAGATTTTGCCAAGACTCCAAGTGCTTTTGGATCGATACAGCGCGCTCGAATTAAAATCTTGTTGACTTTAAAATCAGTCAGGAAGGATGGAGAAGAGGAGAATATCAATATGGAAGGTCAATTGTATGGTGCAGGCATTGTAGATTAAATGTATAATAAACTTTTCTACTATAAAATGTTACTCAAAACTTCTGCGAACGCGTTTTTCTAAAAACTGCATTTTTCAAATCGGACGAAATGATAATTCGCCTACAAATCTTTGTAGATTTCTCTTTTCTTTTAACTTTAACTTTAAATTTAACTTTCTCTTTCTTTTTAAATAATTTTTCGGTGAAAAACGGTTTCGTACTGAAAAAATAGCTTTTGGAATACATTAGTAAAAAATGTTGATTTTTTGTTCAAAGTTGAAATCTGTGGGAGCAATTGTTTTGCCCGTTTGAGGCCTCTCGCATGAAAGGTGCCTTGCAATCTTGGGTTCTGAAGCCGCCGATCCAGAATAAAAACAAATAAGAAAATTTTTTCTTACAATCTTTTTTCTTTTTCTTACACAAATGTGTGTTTAATAAAGTACATGTTAACTGAAATTACCAAAATTAATCTTTTTTTCTGGGACTTGGAGTGGCCTTACCCTTAAACCAAGACATGCCTTTATCTTTCCACGACCAACCAAGACCGAAAGATTTTTTGTACACCCGTTACTAAAAGAAATTAATTTTAAGCACAATAAAAATAGTTCTTCGATGTATTCGTTATTCATCAGTAGATCCAATCATGTCTAACATGTTGTTATTATAAGACAACATCCTGATCATGCGTTTGTTTATATCTACTGGATAGGTTGGATGAATAGACTATAGTTAATTATGTGGGAACATTAAGTTTTGTATTTTGTTTAAGTACGTCTTAAGTTACTTCTATATTTTAACAAATAATTTTGTTATGTTTCTTATTGTTATATTTATTTAAAACAAGCAAAATTGGTATGCATTTATGAAGTTTCAAAAGTAGGCAATTATTTGATTGTTAGAAAAAAAATTATTTAGTGTTACTAAATGCGAATTCGAAAGTGGAAAATAGGTAATTATGTATAATACGGCATACTATACCTATTTGATCACGATTAGGTACGATAATCATACTAATAGAAGTAAGCTGCTAAAGTACTTTAATATCAGTTTGATCTTAAATGCTCGCACTTGTGATTGAACTTCTTCGTGAGCATGTACAATTGTAAACTCAATACAAATTGTGAAACAAACTTAAAATAATTACAGACGAAGTACTTTTTTTGCATTTTTTTATATCTATTGTATAATTAGCGTCGTATTAAAATTTCTCATCCGCGAACCATACACATATCACAGCTACGCATCTTTAAAGTAAATGTCACTACGCTTGTTGCAGCGCATTAAATTAATAATATCTTCCAAAATGCTATTTATCAACATAAATAAAATTTATAGATTTATTGTTGAACAAAAATGGTAAAACTACTTTATATATAAACGGTCGTAAATTTTTCGAAATAAACACTTAACATGTTATAGATGATGATTGCAGTAATTGTAAGATTATTAAGGCACTTATGTAAGTAGGTACCTATAAATACATCGAGTTTATTTTATAATTTCACTACTTTATTGTTAACCACAGTTTACGCGGCGCAGTCCCTTAGGTATTTGACAATCAATTATTTTTATTTTTGTCATCTTGTTACGGTGAATTTTAATATCAAGACGAGATGCATTATTCCGTTCCAAGGATACGCCGCTAAATTTTGTTATAAATTAAGTCATGTTGCAAAATCTTATTTTTAATATCGTAATTTTCACATATTGTCATCTAGAATAACGTTATGGTGTCAAGGATATCGGTGCATTTAAATACCTACACTGTGTCGCCACATTTCTCCGTATAAATTCTATCGCGTCTGTCCGCTTGCATATTGAGTAGGAATTAGATAAATAGGTACATTTACGAGTTCACTTTGGCATTTATATACTGATTAACTTTCTAGAATTCATGCATTTAATGTTCGTGGTTACTTAGCACATGGGCGTTAACTGCCATAATACCAAGAATCATCCATTACGCACTATTTTTTCTTCAAAACTTACAGCATAAGAATTTCCGACGCGACGTTTTACCTATACGAAAATGCACTACAGTTCTACACTACTTCGATTAATAAGTAATCAGCTAGACTTGCACAGATGAATACGAAAAACTTCTCTACAACAGGAAATATCTATTAAATTCATTTCTAATATTTTATACGTAGAATATATTTAATTCAGAAAACGTGTAGGTAATTATTTACAATCAATTGAAAATTAAACGAATTGAAAACATCAATCGTACGGTTTTTTCAAAATAAACATTTACTTTCGCCAGAAAGGCGCTCGACATTTTAATCACGTTTGTCATTCCAGGTCATTCAAAGGTGATAAGTTGTCTCTTACTACAATAAAAAATTACGGGCATGCCCGAATTGAATTATTTCAACACTCTTTAAATATTTTATAGACAGCGCGAATTAATTTAATGAAATGGAAATACATACCTACATAGTAGGTATCTGCATGAAATACACGCGGAATTTAAAGTGATTTTCAATGCATTAACATGTGTAGTGATGCGAATGAAATTCGACGGACACTTAAAAACCTGAAATCGACTGCATGACTGATAAAGCTTGAGTTACAATTTTAATATAAGAACAGTTAATCATTGGTGAAGCAGGATTTATCTGTACGTCTGGATGCCGTCGCAAATAACTCCGGAAATTAAAATTCTTAACTTGCGTTCATCGGCTAATAGCAAATAAACGCGATAATATAAAAACAAGTTGTACCTTCGAACAGTTAATACGAATTAAAGTCACAGCAATATGTTAAATACCTATATCAGAATAAACTATTTTGTCGATTACTGCTTTAACACAACTATTAAAAAATATACACACGCACAATAAATTCTACCCCATTCAAATCACTAACTTCTTAATAAAACTGTGGTTTAAAAAAAATGTATAATAGATATTGTACATATTAACCAATTTTTCAGTTTAGATTTGCCCCAAAATATACCAGTTTAAGTTGGAAAAAAAAGAGGTTAGTCGAGTGCTCTAGTCGACTATGTATGTATAATGATGATCATGAATTGCATCCGGTGCCAACGACCATTTGTGCCATACTCCGTGTGAAATTATGTGTTAACTGTTTTGATAAAATTATATTTTGTTTCAATGTATTTAGATATTTCATCGGAAACTTACAATTAACTAACATACCTACATAATTGGATCTTAAATTAAAACTGTAGTAACGATCTCTAACATCGACATATAGTAGGAAAATATAAACAAAATAATATATATGTCATGTAAAATATATTAATCTAACAGAATTGGAATATATAAATAAATTACGTTAAACATAAAGCTCTAATACAACATTTCGCGTCCACAAACTCAACAAAAACATTGGAGCCGTTTCATTTAAAAATACTATCTGCGATAGCGTTACGTTTAACATTTTATGGCCTTTAAAGTTATACGGGGTTTAAATGCAAGTATGAAAGAGTTAATAAAAATAATGACGTCCCGAAACACATTTAAACGAATTAATAACGTCTATTAATTCATTAGTATTTTGTTAATTTTAAAAATTCGCTCCAGCAGAATTACCTTTAAATATTTAAATTATTTTTAGGCACGAACCGTATCAAAATATTAAAATCACTTATTAATAATTCGAATTTTAAAAGTGTTATATTAGCATAGATTTGATTTATTAATCAAAATTGTAATGGAAATGATTTTGCAGAGTGTACTAACAATAAGTCGTATTAACACGACAATACACCATCCTATCGAGGAAAAGATAAATATTTTAATGAAAATTTTAGAAACATTCAAATCGATTGAATATCTGCCCACCACAATGTCCGGATTTAAATTTGCCACAAGATTTCTATCTCTAAGAGTATGAGTAACAAATCAAGAGTACCATATAGTAGAAGCAATACGCAATAAATACGAAAAGCAATACGAAAAACGACGAATAACAGACAGTCACAAAAGGACGATTAGACGAGAAGCTGACAGATAGAATTTTAAGATAAATTCAATTCGAAAAAGATTAATAGAATAAATTAAGTTGACTACATTTTTGATTGCACCGTGACTCGAAAAGAAATGTATCGATATAGTTTGCTATAGAAGCAATAAATTATCACCCCGTGTGGTATAATGGTTTCTAGAAGATCTTGTTCATTTACTTAAACGCATTTAATCATATTGCAAATAAAATAATGTACGTATTGCAAGTGCACATTTGAAAAGTCAATTTATTAAAAATTCGAGCTACTCTAAACGCCCACATCAGACACACGAATAGATAGTTGCCATAATTTATTTCTGGTACAACATACCTTGCGCGCAAAATATTAGTAAAACATACTATTGTGGGAGTTTATAGTTATCTCGGTGTTATAATAGAAGCGATAAAATCTATAATATGATGTTAGGTAACCTCGGCGTGGAGCAAGAGAAATTCTGGGCGCTGTCGCTTCCGTAAATCTATGCTTCTACATACATATTATTAAACATAATCGAACATCCCAATTTCTCAACAATACTTGAATTCGATTAATCTTGTACACAAATTCCATTGCTTATTTCGCCGAAGTTTAATTGTAAAATAAATGTGAACTTTAACATTAAAATTCAATTTGCATTTGGACGTTAAACATCAAAGTTGTGTCAAGAAAATGATTAAATTAAAAAAAATAAAGCTATAATTAATAAGTAACAAAACGAACTACGGAGTAGTTAATTGTTTGACTGAAAAAATTAAAACTAACTTTTACCCCTCGAATTAATTATCATAGATGTTAAACAAACATTTAAAATATTTATTATTTCCTAACTGAGCATCAGGTGAATTTATTGGTGTCCTAAAAAGAATAAGACGATTTATGTAAATAATTTTTTTAAGTGTAAAATCTTTCGTAATGAAATAAATTTCTCTATTATTTAAAATCTATTTTCTAATTCAAACTTTTAACAATATAGTTTTCTCCGGTGCAATGTCACGCATTATAAGCAAGAAAAAGACTCTTCGATTAAATTGGAAAAAGCAATAATCGAATGAAAAATTACGGAGGTCGAGTATATAAATCGATTGTGGTTATAAAATTGCTAAAAAAAAAACAGAAGTTCATTAATTATAATGCAGAGATAATAGGAATATACTTAATACAGTTAAATTCGACAAAGGTCGATGCCATAACAAATTTAAAATAAAACAAAAATAATATCGATATATTTTTGTTTCGAATTTAAGTTTTTATTTTATAAGATTTATTTACATAAGATATTTAAACATTTACAGAATCGTAAACGCATTTACATTTTAGCATTAATGCTAATAGTAACTGCAATTACAGTTTTAAAAGCACACCATAAACTAACGGTTCTACTTTTTTGGCATCAATCAAAAGTTATAAACTAGAAAAACGGATTAAAATTTAAAAAAAGCTAATTCAAACTGTAACCCTGTAACGATTGCATTCATTTCAAAACAATTTGAGCAATTCGAGGCACTTTTATTTATCAAATAGATACCTACCTATGCAAACAGTAAATAAGTACACCTAAATCGGTACAATATACCTAGTAAAACACGCCAAGGTTGCGTTTCCGGATGACGGCATTTTAATTATAAGTAGGCACTACGGTCTTTGTACATACTTGTATGCACGGTAATTCGGTTTTCTCGTTTTAAGAAGGCACTCCAGCAAGTAAACGTTATAATATTTCACTTTTTCAACTAAATTAATGTTTCAAATTAATTTTTAAAGACCGTACGCGTTAACTTATAAGGGGTAGAATTCTGCAATTTAATAAAAACGATAACGTCGATAATTTTTTCGTAACCGGCACCCTTAGCGAAAATTTAATTGTACCGATGGCGGTATTTTTTCGTTTCAAAGAAAACATAACGCCTTTGTTTTAAACAAAAGACGCTCTTCCGTACAAAGCGAGGATTATCAGAAATACTTTGATCACGTGTTCAACAATAATCGGATAATAAGATAGCCAACGACGATCTACTAGTTTGACCAGTTGGATCGTTTAATTTATCAATAGGTACGAGGTTTCTTTATTTGAAGGTTTACGTTACAATTCCAGACAATCGCAATGATCCGCAAAATGTAATAGAAGAGCTCAACTGACGTCTAATAATAATAAACGATGGAGTTCACTTCCAACAAAAAATCTATAACAATAAATTACATTTTCGTTAACTAACAAAATATTATGTAAGCTAAAACTCTTTTTGTCGGTTTATTTCAAATTAAATTTAACCAAAATGGAAGCTGTTATGTCGTATCACGTCGTTATGCTAGCTCTCTATTTGTTTATTATTTCTATTGTTCCAACGTTAGTGTTTTTGTTTAATTTTTTGGCCATTCGAGAATATTAAAAAAAAGTAGTTGTTAATCCTTTGTTTTAACTTAAATTGTTTTGTAAACGAACAATACTAAACTTTTTTCCATCGCGTCTCGTAACCCAAATAAATAATGGCGCGTGTAAAGTTAATTAAATTGCGAAGATAGCGTGAGTAAACCAATCAAAGACGAAAATTATGTAGATGTATTTATAGGATTTAGAAAAATGTAAAGTTAGTTGAAAGACACGTTAGATTTTTGTTAGAATTTTCCACAATTAATTTTGAACTTTGTCAGATAAATTTAATACAAGTATAGGTATGGATACTATAAAGATTCGTTTTAATCGAAAACTCGTTTTTGCTATTCTTAGCAATTAAAGGAAAATTGCAGGAAACCGCGGGATCATTCTGTTAACCTTGGCGGATTAATAAAAACTTTGTAGCTATTCAATCTTTATCTATTTTTTTTTGCAAACAAAATGAAACACAATGGTTCTTTGAAAGGTCAATTGTTGTTAAGGCAAATAGAAAAAAAGCTATTGATAGACTTCTTTTTGATGGATCCAATCTACGTCTTTTAAATTCATTTTTATATACGACCAAATAATAATTTAACTTCTTGAATTGCCTATATTCCTTATTGTACGTTTACTAACCACAAGTAGGAACTTATCTATAGGTATTTAATTTGTTTGCAAACAAAGATATAAAAGTTTTAATAAAAATTAGTTGTGACATTACTAATGTACCTATGTATAGTTAATGATCGATAAAAAAAATAAGTAGGTAAGTACCTATCAATTTCATAAAATATTCTGTAATTCGAGTACTAATACATAATAATGTTGGAAGTTAAGTAGGTTTCTTACTTAGAATTACAAATTTAATTTATCAAGAGAACTGTAGTAAATCACAAGGATTGTCTGATTTCGTTTCACACACTAATAGTTTTTAACAGTTTTATAATTTACTGAAACGTTATGACTGTAAAAAATTGTTACCTAACGTGTGGAACGAGATACCTATAGATATTTAAACAATTTTTGCAACTTTTTGAAGTTAATAAATAGCTACTTAGTACTTGTTACTATATTTTTCACGTCCACAATTTCGCGAACCGCACAATAACATTTTGACGTAAGCAATTGTATAAACTATTACATTAGAAAGCATAACTAACTTTTACTTTACTTTCTGTCTAGATCCATCGGCATTACCGTATCATCGACTGCGCATTTTAAATTATTGTAATAAATTTAAACCTACCTATCTATAAAATAAAATTTTACATAAATGATCTGTAGTACCAGTAAAACTCGTATTCTATATCATATATAAATTACACAAAGAAGTCCGACTTAAGTTATAGGTATAGATATATAAACTGCTTTAAACTAAAATTTCCAAACCATTATTTAATCAATAAGAATAACCTAGTAAGCATATTGATAAGTGCTTTTGAATCGTTATTTTCTCAGTTTTACCGTTAAATTATTTAAATTATAACTGAATTTAAAGTCTGATAACAATGTTTGTTATACCTAATTCATTTTTTTTAAACTAGAAGAGTATACACATATTTTCAATTAACATGAAATGCGCATAAAATTAACAAAATACTAAGAATAACTCTTTTGTTATTGGCATAATGGTATTGAAGACGATTAATATATGTGAGTCCATAAGTAGTGTAACAGTTTTCGTCATTAAAACTGTACTATTTGTCAATGTCACTCCTACATTTGGGGTGACATTGGCCGCTTATTTAAAACCAACGTAATTTCATATATATTGTTTATTAAAGTGAAAATGACTACAGTTAAATAAACAAGAAGTTACCTGCTTGCCAAAAAAAATGTAGAAAAAAAAGATAACTGAGGTATCGAGACGTCCCAAAAAATGTTATTATTGATTATAATCTTACTAATACTAATTATTGTAAATAATATACGGTTAGTTATTGCAAATAACTGTCTAGTTCGACACTGTTTGAAAAAAAAATGATGGTCACCCCGTTCGATTTTGGGAGGGCGAAGTATTTTAATAACAGAAATGTATTGAATGTCGTCAACTTCAGAGACCACACAAACTTGCCTCCACTTGTTTTCCTCAAAAATTTTACGTTCATATCATATTCAGATAGTGACATCACTAGTTCTATAAATTTTTTCGAGATTTTTTTGTTTCGTATTTGACCAAGAACCACATGATTTTACGTTTTATGCCATTAACAGCAATTACCGAAGTCGTCATATCCTTCCGATCTTCATTTTTCGTCGGAGTATCATTTGTCGCGACAGAACGGCTAGAGTAGAACTCATATTATAAAGTAGCATCTATATTTAAATATTTGGAGCGGTCAATGTCACTCCAAAAAATTCAGAAATCTGCATTATGTGCAAATATTTCTGTAAAAAATTGCTGACCATAGATATAAATATTGTAGCATAAGAATTGGTTGTAAAAGATAGCATTCAGTCACAACACAATATTTGAAAGTTCTACTTGCTTTCGTTCGATTTTTTGAAGTAGAAGTTTACAGAGCATAAAATTTCCGTATAAATTGACACTTTATATGTAATTTTTTTTCGAAAACGCGAAATGATTTGCTTAAACAACTGTTTCCTTAAGAATATATAAGATGTCGAGTATACATTTTTTAATTTTTGACTTTGCTTAATTCTCGACCTTAAAATATCGAAAATCAAGTTTTCCAAATTTTTGGTCAGTGTCACCCCGTTTTATGGTACCTAGGAAATTATAACCAAATCATAATTTTACAAACAAAAAGGAACTAGGCATCTTTAATAATTGATAAATATTTAAACGCTCAAAATAAAAGGTATCGTGCTCTTATAGTACCTATATAAAATCTTTTACAACTAGATACAGACAAATCTCTTTAAGTCGAATCGTCATCGAAAAACGTTCAATTTAACGAGAGTTCGAGTTACAAAAATGTAATAGAAATTACTCAATAATGACTAAATACTTATTTATTGAGAAATATGTACGATAAAAATCAAAATGCATAATATGCAAACGACGTCCAATTTTTAACTGAAAATGTAGTTACAAAATATTTATACTGTGCTTTGTTTATGCAGCGAAATTTTTAAATAACGTTCCTGGAACAATCTCGTCAGTCGTCGCAATAATTTCTTAAATGTTCTTACCCTTAAAGGTCGACTTAGATAATGATATTTCAATTTGAATCTTCTTTAAATGCTTTAGACAATTAAATAATTCTAGTTAGGGAGCAATTCAAGTTAAGGAGATGCCGACTTAGGGAGATTCGGCTGTATTATAATATGATGAAATTTGAAATTCTTATTAGTTATGAGTACGAAACTTAAAATAATCAACTTCAATAATAATTTATCGACAGCGTAACATCACAATTTCGAATCACAATCTTAAAGTGGAATTTCGACAATTAATAAACAAGCTGGCGTTAGTAATGAATAATTCTTAATTGTTATCGGAGTAATGCACTAAGCACAATACAAAACTTTTAATACGACCACTCCCTGTCGTCGTCAAATCAAAATCATACTAATTCTAAGTTGTTTTACTGTTACCATTCTTCAATGTAAAATACCACAGAATTTATAAAACTAGACTATTTTTCCGATAGCTCTATATAAAATTAAATAAATATCTACCTAATAATACATGATCGTTATAACGATTATATTAAAATTTGTTAAGGGGCTAATTCAAAAAATACATTATATACTATATACAATTTTGAAGAGATTCAGGTTTTACAGAAAACAACTCATATCTTTCTGGAGTAAAGGGCCATCAATTAACAACAAATTAAACTTCTGCATAAACGATGTGGGTAATTTACTTTTTCAAAGTAATATATTAACAAACTGACAATTACCTACTTATTTAAAAACTTTTTTATTAGGTAATTTCAATTCATTAAAAAATAATAATAATTTATCAATTTATTTAGTAATTTACGTGACATTGGAAGTTATTAATATCTGGTTACATTCAGTGTCATTTAAAAAATGTAAAAACAATTCTGGTAGGTATACGTAAATCGAAAATTCGAAAAAATTCACTTACCTACCAACCTACGTCAAATACATAGTATGTCTATATAATAAATTGCATTAAAACTGAGAATAGTGACCCCAGTTCCGTTAATACCGGATATAACAAATTCGGTGCTCAGTTAACTAAAAAGTGTTTTATGGTGCGTTAACGAATATTCAATGTTAAAATAATTAAATAAATAACGATTACAGTAATTAAAAGTTAATTTGTGATAGCGAAATAATATTTTGATTCTTCTTTTAAACATTTTTACTAATAAAAGTTAAGGAAAGTCTTGTTTTCTTACTAATTGTAAATTGTACAAAAGGAATTTTACTTTCTATGATTAATATTTTAGTAGGTATTAAGTACTATGTATAACGTTGTAAAATTTAAATCTTAAAGCCGTATTAAAGTGTTATAAAAATGCCCTTAGTAAATACCTACAAATGTAAAGTTACTTATACGAACAAGTTTTTAACATATTATTTCGAAATAAGTTTGTTTTTACATTTAATAAGAATTCTGGCGATCGTTTTACTCTGAAATTTAGTTTTTCTTATAATACTACTCATTTAAATATATTTTAAATGTTAATGAAACCTCAAACTCTTATATTTCATATTAATATATAAAGCTTTTTATGGGAATTTAAAAATTAATGATTATTGGAAATTGAGTAAATTAAAATATAGGTAGTAGGTAATCCTATAAATTATCGTAACGTATAAAATACTGATTTTAGAAAATATTCTAAATTACTTAAATTTTATTAGTCAATAACAAAAATGAAAACGTCATCAAAATAAATAGGTACCTATATTAATATTAATAATGTAAAATTTCTGTTTTTAAATTACAAATTAAAAATATGGAAGTACCCACAGGTAGGTAAACAAGCATTAAATATTTTAAGCAAAATTCCCTTATTTCTTAACTTTTCTAAACATTTAACAGTTTCTTAAGTATAGGCATTTAAAAATTTAACCACAAACCGTAGAAAATAAGATTTCCGTTTAGAATTAGTTAAGAATTTGAAAGCATGAAAAATTAATTGACACAATTAGATTACTTTAAAGATTTACAGCTAAACGTAATCGAGCTATTACAACATATCCGTTTCTTTCTACTTTAACTTTTCATGTTTGTAGGTATGCATTCGTAAATTATTTGCATAAGCATTATGTGTTATCAAACAATTTACTGTAGGCGTAAATACATTTATGCAGGTATCGACGTTTTTAAACATTCATAAGGTGGAAACTATACAGATACCAGAATACCGGCGATGACAAATTCTTATTAAATGAATCACGTTTCGTTTTCTGTAGAAATCGATTAGTGCGAATGGTATTGATTAACGATACTTACTTAATTTAAAGAAATACCGAAAATAATTATTTTGAAATTACACGCATCGTCGGTCGAAAGTATTTAAGTAAAATTTACACTTTATAACGTGTCTCGGTTCTAAATTTTTAATTAAGTAGGTAGGCACCTATTTATTCGAGAAATATTATCTTTTGTCTATACAATAGATACAAACCGTAATGTTTTATAACTTCCATTCAACTGATTCAAGATCAACAATTCCTAGTCATTCAATAAAAAAAAAACTAAAAAATTTAATCCGTAATTTACCTACAATTTGTGTTATGCAATTTTTATTTAATTTTTAAAACGAATTCCTGAATTAAAATATGCAGTAACGAGGTATTTTATATTTCGAGTATTATTTTTAAATAACTTACCAAATTATAAATAAAAAGAACTTCCAAATAAATATATCAAAATAAACTTTCACTAAATAAAAGTTTAAGAAACTTCAACGATAGGTCAGACAAGTAACCCGGATTTTACACACCGCGCCGCGCCGTTCGAACAAGTATGCAAGACTGATAATATAAAGAACGGGTTAGAAACTAATTTAGCGATAAACCAGTAGATATTAAATCACAGAATGAATAGTGGCCAAGAGGAGTCAGCGACGCATTGCGGCCTCAAGTTCACTGCACGGACTAACAACACTGCGGTACGGACAGTGACTGCTGATGGTGATGGTAACCTAGCACATGCCGCGCTTGTTGCAAAGTGCGGAAAAAATGGCATGCGCCGCAGTTGGGAACGCAACTAAATGGCTATTGTTGCCAATGCGGTAGGTTAGCGATATTAATTACACAAATGTACCGATAGTATAATGAACTTGAGCCAAGCCAATCAATTATTATTTGAAAATTGATATATCGTTAAATTCATTACTCCAGCTACATCGTAATAGGCAACAATAAATAAAATAATAACCAATAAATAAGACGATTTCTTTCAATATAAGTATATTGGGGTACTTACCCTCGGCAGTCTCGGCAGCCCCCTTATTTTGTTTACCATATATATTTCGTTCGGTGATCCACAAATTGGTTTACGACCTCAGAAGAAATAGCTTTTCGTCGTCTTCGACGAAATCGAATTGTCGATCATATAAGTACACCGTGTTTTGTTTTTCACATTTTCATCCACGAAATATCTGAAAAAGATTTTCAATACAACTTCGAGTAAAAATTAGTACAGACTTACTTAATACTGTGGGAAATGTGGACGATATTCCTGTTCCTACTTTATAGTTAACTGTTGTATTAGTGGACACTTCTCTTAAGCAAAACACCGTTTCCATGTTGTACTAAAAGCATTCGATGGCAGTTCTTCAACCCACAAGAACCAGCTCATTGCTTTCTAATCACTTGTGGTGGAATGAAGCGAAACAATAACAACGAAAATGGTCAATCAAAATTTAGAAAATACAACAATAAGTAGATTTGTTTCATATAAAATATTTATTTAGGTAGGTATAGATAAATACATATTGCTACGGTACAGCCCGACTTTGGTTATTTTATTATTATTATTATTATTTTTAATTGTATTATATTATCTACACTTATTTTTAAACTAATTCTAAGTTATTAATTATTTATATTAAATTATCTTATCTACTCTTAATTTTATACTATTTCTATTTCTGTTCCTCCTACACATAACCGTCGTGCTTTGTTCATAATTTTTCACTAGTTCTCACCCTTTTTATTGTTCTTTCCTTTCAACACTTCCAATCTTCATTTCCAATTCACGCTCCCTCCGACTTCTTTCACTCCTCTGCCACTTTTATTTGCAGGTCTTTCACAATTTATTTTTCCCTCTTAATTTCTCCCTTACAATTTTTATTTATTCCCCTAAATTTTTAATTATTTTTCACATTTCTCAATTTTCACACCCTATTTTTCCCTGTCTTTCTGATCACTTTTTATTTTTTTCTAGTATCCCGTATCATAGCAATATGAACCTATAAACATCATTAAGAACGAAAAGAAACCAATTAAACTCCTTTAAAATTCTCTTTTTCGTTATTGTAGATTTTCTGAAAATCGTCATTCCTTAGAAGTTTTAAGTATGATACTTTATCGTAGATACTGCAATGTCCTGAATTCATCCAGAACAGAATTTTCTTGGTCAATTTCAATTTCGAGAGTGTAGCCGTCTGTGTAGAGTGTAGATATCGAATCAGAAGAACATGGTACTTATGTTTGTACATAAATAGTCAGACAGTATTTTTATTGGACAAAAAGTAGTGGATGGGAAGAAAATAATGATAATAATCAGCATTATAACCTAAAAAAGCAAATTAAAATAATAACTAAGTAGGTCACTACCCACTTTTTGATTTATTGGATACACGGAGTTGTTGAAATACTCCATAATAAAGTTAATTGGACTTTAACACTGAATAACCTAACATTAAATAATTATCTAAAATTCATCATTTCAATAAATTAGAAATGATCGTGATAAAAAATATCTATTAAGTTTTCCAATTAACCGCAATAAATAACCTACCTGATTAATATTTTCATGAAAATTTTGCAATTAATTTTTATTATTTAAGTACTATTAAACTGTAATGATGGATTACCTGCACAATTTATTTTCAGGACATCGCGCCCAATATACTTGCTCGTGTTTTGTGTACATGTGGTGTTACTCTCGCGGTAACCATGTGGATTTGTGTTCGATCGCATTGGATCAGACGTGTAAAGATTAATCTATCCTCGTCACTAGGTACCTAGAAATTAAATTGTCAAATTTTGTAATCTGATGCCTTTCCAAATCGCCGAGACAATTGCGAAAACGAATCTTTTAGGCAAGTTGAGTGGTTTGAAATCTTGCTGCACACAAATCCTGATATGGATGTAAGTGAAGATGCTCGGTGGCTTTGTAAGCTGACTTCAAGGATACGTTCACTTACTTAACAGATTTCTTAAAAATGTAATCGACCTTTCGGAAACTAAATCAAAGTTCTATCAATTTCGACGAAATTAAAATTTTCGGTTATTTCAGCAGCACTGAAATTTATTATCTACTTTTCAATATATATTTTTTTTTAGAAATTAAAATATTGGAAAATTCGTTTAAAACCATTTACAATTATAAAAAGACCAATATATAAGCTTGATGTTTTGACCATAGGTCCAGCATGATGACTATAAGCTAACGAATTTACTGAAGGAATCTCTACAACCGAGTGGATGAAAGAAGTTACCATATAATACAAACCGAGTCATATACACATACATAAGTACTGTAACCATGGTAACGTTTCCTTCACGGGGCCCCTTCCAAGATGATATTTATTAAATAGCTTATTACTTATATTCATGATACGCATTATAGTTAACCAGTTAAGTTGTTATTTGTCATAATAAAGGTAAAACCAATTAATTTTTTTCCTTTCTTGTTTGAACTTGGAAGTGATACATATACATAACAAAAACTGTAAGGGTAAATACAAGGACCAATAAAAACCATCGCTCGGGTTTACCACGATATTATTCATGTTACACAAACTGAATAAATTGCGACTACTTATAAAGGAATAATAAATTTGTTTATCTTAAATTTAAGTGCATTATTAATGCAATATATTGAATAATTTCTTAGAACGTAATTCAAAGTAATCACGTAATTCTTTAAACATATTTTATTTATTCACATATATAAACTATATTCAAGTTTTGTGATTGTATTAATTAATTTTTTTATTTATCTACAATTATTGGGCATTCGTTGTACTGACAGATATTTTTATCTTTGAAATGAATAGTAAATAGAAAACGTAATAAGTATAGGCCACGTGGCTTTTTTGCCACGTTGCGTTGGATTAACAAGATAGAGGAAGAAAATAATTTACGAAAACAGATACTCCTAGTTCTTGATCCTCTAATAACGTCGGAGTCGAAAAAGAACAAGAGTTTGTCAAGAGATACTAAATAGGAAAGATAGAGGGACCTGACCAAAGACAAGTTGAAGATATGGTATAGGCCCGGCTAGGGTTCCTCGGGAGTGCCAATTCCCGTACTCATAAGACGTGAGCCCCTGAGGTAATGTAAAAAATATATTCGTAGGTAATTATTTAATATTTTTCGTAATTTTCAAACATTGTTTTTAAAGAGCAAAAATGTATTTCTTCGTACTTTTTGAGTTGTCACTTGTCATCATTTTAGTGGTGTTTCCTCTATCAGTTAATGTGGCTATTAGGTACGGCTTATTGCTTTTATATTACTTAACAAATTTAAAGCCTTTACTGCTGTAAATAGATTTTTGTAATAAAAGAACTGCTAAACTCTTTTTGGAAGTAGGTATGTATAATTATTCTACTTCCGTTATTTATTGATCTTATTATTTGTTTTGTTTAATGGACTCGGGATCTGTACCCATACGCCCAGTAGCTGCGTATTTTAGCAAAGGCATGGGCATGCGTTATGTGGTGGTGTTCCCCAGGAAGAGGTATCCTCCTGGGCACTAAATCGTGTCCAGCACTTGTTTGCTAGCTGTGTACACGCCGATGCTGGCAGTGTAACATACCTAGCCGTTGCTTTTCCTATTTCTAATTTTTGCATCCACAGACATCCATGGTTGTACCGGGATTCGAACCTGCAGTCGTGAGTGTGCTAGAAAACTTAGATCACTTAGGCCCCTAATAAACTTATTTTATTACATTCTAATTTAATTTGTAGATCTGCTTTTTCAACGCAAGTTTATTGTAAATGGTAATTTAAATCTATAAACGATAATTGTTACTATTTAGATGTAGGTATTTACTGCACAGATGTGCCCATAATTATATAAAACATTGTAAATAAAACATGCACATGGCAGTCTTTCCCCTTTAAATCCCTAACATGAAGTACTTACGGAAGCGTAGGACCGCATTCTTTTAATTCTTAATTTCTCTGAAACTCCAAGTTTAAACTTGGAATTTAACAAAATTTCGAGTTTAAACTAGGGAATTTAATAAAATTTTGAGTTTACTTGGAATTTAACTTCAACTCGGAGAAATTAAAAAAAATTGCGATCTTTCTACACTTCCCTAAATAGGTACTCGGTAATTCAAGCTTGTTTTTTCTTTTTGGCATCAGGTATCTAAATAATTCTCAGAAATTTGTATATGATTCACTCACGCGTCGTTACAAACGCTCTAGAAAGTTAAAAATCGACTAAAATTAAGCTGCTATAAGCGGCTTCGTCGCTATTGTCGGCTAAGCTATATCCGAACTATTTTTATGTTATTCATATAGAAAACTAACCAAAATATTTATATTTTGTTGTTATGTATATACGATTTTCACTAAATTTTTAAAATGTTTTAAATAAGTAGGTAGGTATGTATGTATGAGAAGAACTGATGTTTCAATTTTCGTTGAAATTATTCTGGAAATAACTTATTCAGAACTTTATTTGATAATTGAAAAACTGGCTCTAAACAGATGAAGTTTAAGTTACATACAGGGGTTGGACGATCACACCGAAATACCTGATTGTACAACAAAAATTATTCGATACGGTGTAGAGTAGAGCTTCATTTGATGGCTAATACAACACCAACACATCTTGTGAGGGACAAACACAAATCTTGTGTAACAGTAACCTTCTTGCTCCTCCAAAACACCATCATCAGTCGTGCCGTGTGTCAGCTTTTTTTCCAAAATCGTTTGATAAATCCGTGGTCTTGTCCAATCCCTGTACACTAATGGAACAGGTTTCTCTATTAATGAAATATGTAAATCAATTTTAAAAAATATTCGGAAAACAACTAAATTTGTTACAAGATGCATCTTTCCTAAATTAATATTATAATGCAAATTTAGTTTTTAGTATACAATAACATTTTCTTAAGTATTTATTAATACACAAAAAAATGTGGCAGTGATTTCAGATCAAAATACAGTTTTAATATTATATACATTGAGAAATACATTGGAATGTTGAAATGTACATTTAGCATTATGATGATTACAAAAATCATTAAATTTATCTATGAATATACACACCTATAACAATCACAGAAATATTTGTTTAGATCTATGTTCACACTTTTTTTTTAAAACATTACAATTTGAAGTTATTCTAGAAAATTATTCAAATTTTTATACGAAAATAGCAGAAATCTCTATGACTTACAAACATTAATTTAGTGTTAAAAATTGGAAATAATTCGAAAATGCTAATATACTAGAACTCCAAACCGTGCAGTAAGTATTAATTTTTAATTATAGGTACACTCTTTTTGAAGACACATTTACAGATATAGATACATAGAACTAATGAATAAAATAGTTGCACTTATTACAAACATCGGCGATATAAATTGAAGTATGTACATTTTCTTTGGTACACAAAAGATTACTGCATCGCAGAATCATAAATATTAAAATGTTAGCATACAAACAGATTATCCCTGTATTAAATTAGTTTTTTTCTACATTACTATATTTATAAATAAATAAATACTATTATTTATTTAGGAAACATGTTTTGTACATTGTTGATTTTCTAAATAGTTTAAAAACCAGAAAAAAGCACCTACTTAAGATAGTTCATAGCTTTATGAAGCTTCACGTTAATATACTTTATCGCTATTTCCATTGACGAATTTGTTTCTTAAGCTATTTCCATATCTTAAGAAAGTGAGATAATTATTTAATTTTCAAAATTAGATAATAAATTAAATTGATGGCAAGATATTCGATGTATGATAAAATAAGAAGTATAAAAGCCAGGTACATATAGCCCTACAGTTATTAAGTAAATGCTACTTTCAAACTTTATAGAAATATCAACCTTAATTAAAATTTTATCTCATTCGTTAATTTCATAAAATAGCTTTTTAACAAAGTCTAGATCACAAAACAGTCAAACACCTTTAAAAGCACTTGTCACCGACATATCGCAATTTGTGACTATTACACATTAAAAAATTATTTCATAATTTAAGTAACACATTACTGTTGCTGTAGCAAAAGCTGTTCTAATTCATCTGCAGACCTTAGCAGAAATGCCGCCGATTCGCGATATCCAGTGATGAGTTGCCTAACCGCCGCCATTTCTCCGGTACTCAATTTATGGTTTAACAGAGGTTTCTGTTTCATACTTAAATCTGTAGGTCCTAAAAAATAGTAAAACGTATTTTAAAAGTAATTTAATTGAAATTCACTAAATTACTATGTAGATTTTTAACTTGTCGATGATAGTTTAACTTGATAAAAATTTATATTAACCATTAGTAAGAAGACCTCCACCAGCACCAAATGGTTGTCCAGGAAATAAAGGATAGGGTCCTGCCCTTTGAAAAGCTTGTGAAAAATTTGGTCTATACATAGCTGTAGGTGCGGATCCTGGAGTAGTAGTAATACCCATACCATTTAAGGGTGTAGTGGAGAGTCCAGACGTTGAGACGCTGCAATAAAGATATGGAAGTTGAAATTTCATTTTTTTTACTTCCTTTGCATTAACAAAATATTCCTTCTAAATTGTTACAAAATCGAGTTTTATTTTAAAGTCCATTTTGAACAAAAACCGTAGATAAGTCGCGCATTGCGGCAGTTGAAGATCTTCTGAAATTTTTGACAGTTCTTGAATGGAATATTATCTAACAATTAGGTAATCAAAATCATTGGAACATTAATTAATAAAAATGACGTTCTGGCTCATCATATTCGATTCCTAAAGAATATATTAGACATAAATACCGGCGTCGGATTAATCGTGGATGATTAAATCAATGGCCACCGCTCTGATCAGATCTTACAACATTATGTTTGTATATTTGAGGTTGGGAAAGTCTAAAAAAGGCGCCCATTTGACATAATTGTTGTAACTTTCTTTGTTTTATTGTTCCTTCGCTACTTACTTAATACTTTACCTGTTTATTGCATTAAAATTTGCATAATTGTCGATTTTGATAAAGTTGAGTATACAAAAAAACATATAGGTGTACAAATTATACTGTAGAACTACAATCAATTTCATACTTTATCAGAAAATTACACGTAAAAAAGAAAATTATTTCTATATAAAAATTTAAGTTTATAAAAGAAACTATTAGGATGGATTTTGTAAAGCTAAATTTGTAAACATCGCAAAGCACACGTGCGTTTTTAATGTTACTGTAAAGGCTTGCAATTTGTCAGGCGAAAACTCTTTCGCATTTTTTTTACGTCGGTTCTTCAATAGAAAGCTATAAACCTCGCATTTTTCAATTTTGGATTTCATACTTTTTCTTATACATAATATATTCGGAAAAAACGTGAAAGAGTCAGAATAAAGTTGACGAAATCAACCGGAAATACAAAAACATATACGCGTATTTGTCTGTCATACTCTAGACAAAAGATTATTCTTTCTTTTTTTTTCGATTTGCATTTATCAATATTTTATATAGGTAGGTACTAACATAGATTGTTTTTGTAAAATAACCAAAATATTTTTCTTGCAGTTGTTGTTCGGGTTAGATCAGATACTAAAACTTAATAAATATTTTTTTTTATTTATCATATAAATAATTGAATAATTAAAATCATAATTACAACAAATACTCGAATTTTAAATATAAAATTTAAAGATAATAAATTATCTACCTACGTAAACAAAATTCTTTGTTATGCTGTGCAGCGTGCAGGTGTACTTGAAATAAATAATCAAAAACAAACAGATAACAAAATTGGACCTCCCGAATAAACGAAAATAATGTTAAATTAAATTATTACCACAGATTTTGTATTCGATAACGTAAAATAAAATAACTTCGGCAATTGCTCATTTTTAAATTTCGAAATAAATAAATAACACTTACTATTTATTAAATGACGTTAAATTATTCTTTTCTACTCTTTCGCTAATTGAATCGCTCCAAAAAAAAAAATTTTTGTAAAATTACGAAATAGCCGCTGCCTTTTTCGAGCACGCCTAATACCTGCCTAGAAGCGATTCGATAAATTATTATTTGACGTTATTATGAAAAATATATTCTCGATGGTATAATGCAAAGGCAAACTCGTTATAAGATGGCAATTCCGCGCTACTACTTGCATTAAACTACCTATAACTAAGTTAATTTTCTTTGATTAAAGTTACATAACGTCTATTACCTTAATCCAGTGGGCTTGATATCCGGAGTCAGTGAAATCCCTTTGCTAATGGAATTAGGAGTTGTCGATGGGGTGGTTGATGAAGGAAACACACTTGAAGATGTGTCAACTTCTAATTTGACCGGTGGATTTCCCGGAAGATCTATACTTCTCGTAATCGCAGCCGTAGTATCTGTTGACTGAATTCGAGTGCCATAATTATTTTTCGTAGGTTTCAAAATTTGTCAACACTTACTGTTACACCAGGAAGTAAAGGCATGGGTTGGCTTACTGGTTCAAGACCTAATCGCATTCTTTTCGCATTATGACTTTCGTTTTCACACGCCGTCGCTAAAATTTGTTCCGCTTGTACAGACGTTAAGTGGGCCGGTGTAGGACGTGTCTAAGTTATTTTATACATTATTCTTCAAAATTTAAATAACGTTCGCGAGTAACTTACAGAATCCCAAGGCGAATTTGGATCTCTCGCTCTTTTATTTCTCCTACACGATTTCAGATACGTTCTGATTCGTTTCCTAGCTCTTTCGGCAAATTCCGGAAACTGTCTCGTACACGAATCGATAATGGCTTGAATTTTCTCCTTGGGTTGTTTGCTTATAGGTACCATTCTATCTAAATTTTCGTCTACAAAAAGTCTTACAAACATCTGCAACAAAATAATGCGTAAGTTGTTGCGATGTTAAAATGATATATTGAAGCTTACGTTAAACGCTTTAAGACGTTCAGGATCGTGAGTGTGAGTGTCAATCTTATCATCACTTTCATCGTCATCGTCATCCTCATCTTCCTTGTTTCCGCTTGAACTAGTTTCATCGTGAGCTGACCCTGTATCTGCATTTACTGGACTCTAAAAAAAAAGAGTAGATAAATAATAGATACTTATATTATATTCGAGGACGTTAGGCTTTTGTTGGTAAAACTTATAAGGTAAATGAACATTGTACTATTATAGGTATAAACACCGCAAGTGGTTGAAAACCATATACATACTCGTATAAGGTTTTCTAATAATTACTTTGAAAATCGAGTTCTTTAAAAAGAACAGAACGTTCTTTGTCGATTTTCAAGAACAAATCGTAAACCAATTATTAAATATTTTTAACGTTATAGGTACAACAAAGCTAGTTTGCAGTATTTTCCTAAATAAAAGATAACCGACAATTTTAACACGATATGCTATTCTTTAGTACCTATATTTACATATATCTATTTGATTGCACACATATTTGAACATTTTCTTACTTCCTGGAAAAGTAATAAAAATGACGCATCAGGTATAAATGCAATTAAGCAAACTGAAGATTTCTACCTATATATATAAAAGTATAATCGAAATTACCGAATAGTTTATATTAAAATAAACTAGGTACATATTTTACGTTTCTCACTCTCTATTTATTAGTCGCTCGCGCCGAGCCGCTCCCTTAAAATCAGAATTTTCATCAGAAAACAACCGACTTAACAACACCGTACATTAGGGTGCCTATAAATATTTTTTAAACCCTGCAACGCCGTAAAGATAATATGAAGCGCCCGCGGCAACTGTCCAACTTGCGCTCCCCTAACCAAAAAAATGACAAATTACAATATGAAATAGCGGATTTTTATATATATCTATTTATTTTTAGTTTTTACATTTTTTTTACGTTTTTGCGCCCCAAACCTATTTCCTATGCCTATATGCGTGCCTATTTCGCCACGCCCTCGTTACGGCGGCGTTCAAACCCTGTCCAAAATTCTACTATACATATAAATTCTGTTCAAAACACAAAGCATCACATCGAAACCTTGCGCCCACAATAGATATGTTCAAAAATAATTGAGGCAGCGAAATGAAAACAACGAATAATTCAAAATTTGAGTTCTTGGAAAAAAGAACATTTCCAAAAATATCGCCGACAATCTACGCCCGCTAAGTGTTAAATTTCGTGTTTTCACTTGTGACTGCTTAAGATCAGGTAATTGTTGTACAATAAGTACGCAGCTAGTTTTTCAGCATATTATTTAGTGGAAGATTTGTTAATTTTGTTTTAAAACTTAAATGTTTTAACTACATTAAACTTTTTAATTTCGTAACCAAAATAATGCCATAAAGCGTAAAGTAATAATTAAATTGGAAGATAAACATAGTAGAATTATAGATAATTAAGTGATTAGAAATAAGTTAGATATGTTAATTTTCAAATTAATTAATTAAGATGAATTTATAAGATAGTTTAATAAAATTTATGATAATTGTTTTACAATTAAATTGTATAAGAATTCTATTGGAATTCGTTAAAATTGCATATCTTTGATATAATAATGCAATTTTAATCATTTTTGAAACGAATGTCTTTAGTAATTTAGGATTAATCAGAAATATTTATCTAGATAATATATTAATTAATTGAAATAATAATCTTAATTATATATTGATTATAACAAGATAAATTTTTAATTGAATTACTATGTATTGATAAATAGTTAATTTATAATATAATTACTAATATAATTAATTCTAAATTAAATTTCTACTATATTGAATATATATTAATATTATATAGATTATAAATTATGTTAATATAATATTAATTATAATACTATGACTAAGATTAATTGTAATTTAATACTAATTATGATTACAATTATTATTAATATGTATAGATAATATTATCAATTTAAGTTATCAATATAATTACTTAAATATTACTATTACATACTATTTTAATTCTTAGTATAATTACCATTAATTTTAAATTTAATTAAAATATATTAAATATATTATATATCTTAAGTAATACTTAGTATATATACAATAATCTTTATATATATAAGTTATTTATACATATACATTAATCTAATAAATTATTAGAATTATTTATATAAAATTACTATTTAATATATTTAATAATCTTTAATTCTAAATAATTTTATAATAATATAAATTAATTATAATATTAAATTAACTATATAATTATATTAATAATTTATTTAGTATCGTAATTACTAACTATTGAATATGATCAGATACTTAATATTTTAAATGTAAGTAATGCTACATTAACATATACAATAATTATAAAATAAGCTATAAGTTATCAATATTAAAAATTATAAATTTAATAACATAGTATAAATTAATAATTATCAATTGAATATGAATATAGTATAATGAGAATTGTATTAACAAAATTCAATTATAAATGAATAAGTAATATACTGAAATTCACTTTTATCAATATGTAGTCAAGATGTTTATAAGTATATTTTTAACATTTACTATTAAACAATAAGTATATTTGCATACTAAGTTATACTATTTTGTAACTGTCATATGACAGTATTATAATCATAATTTAATAACTTATAAATGTAATTATGTTAATCTAAATTGTGAAATAAATTAGCATATTTATAGCATAAATTGTAGCTAGTACAATTCAAATTTCTTCATTCTAATATGATATTATACTGTATTCACTTAATAAATTCAACATTATATTCTACAGTTATAAATGATTATTAATTAAATAAACTGCTAAATTATTTTCAAAAAAATAGTTAATTAGATACATATTATGATACTAATTTAAAGATATTCGTTCAAGATTCAATGGTGATTACAAAGATATTATAACTATCAATACAAAATTTTAGATAATCAATTAATTCAGTAATTCTATATCAATATCTGTAATCAATATGAATATGTACATTAATAATTTAATCTATAGATATATTATTAAAAACGATAAATTCAATGCAATCAAGTCTTAATAATAATATAATTTAATCGATAAAATATTTGAATCAATCAGATAACTCAATAATTCTTAAATTTACCTTAAGTGATTACAATAATGATTCAATTTAATTTAATGATCTTATTAAATCGAATTAGAATCTATTAAATGTTTAAAATATAAATAATATCAATTTAGTATCGATTTGTTAATCATGATACAACATTTAAACAAGATTTATCAACTATATATAATTAATTAGTATATAGTAATCATTAAAACACTAAATCTTAGAAATTGACTATTAAGTATAAATTACAGTATTCAAAAACATTATGACATTATTTAATAATTATAATTTATATTTAATAAAATACGATATTAAAATGAATTAATTATATAAATTAACATCGTTAAATACAATTTAAACTATAAATACTAAATTAATTAAATTATTATAAACTACATTTTACGTAAAGCATATTAAAATTCTATTATCATACTTGTTCATAAGTTTTAATATTACATCTATTTAATATTTAATTCGATATTAAATAATTAAATTAATAATCGAATTTAAAATTAAATTCATTAATGAATAGTACATTGTAATCGTATTAATATATTATAAATGTATATAATTTTATGATAATTATAATAATTATGCAATAAATACTATATGAATAATTTATAAAATTTAATTGAAATATAAATATTTAATATACTTATTGAATTTCTAATTTAATTAATTAAGCTTTAATTATAATTTAATTAAAATATTAATTATTATATAATTTTATTAGTATATAATGTAATAGAAATTACTTATAATACTATAATTTATTAAATAATAAATATCAATATAAATTTTATAAATTACATATGATATATTTAAAATTATAGATATCTAAAATAATTAGATTATCATATTATTAATAATATATTGAAAATTATTAAATTATATCTAATAATAATATTATCATAATGAATTAGTATTAAATAATATTGATACTAATTTAAGTTTTAACTTTAAAATTAAATCTATATAAATTATTAAATTATTAATATAGTAACTTAATTTAAAGTTAAATATTTCTTTATTAATAATTTGAATTATATGAAATAACATTAAGTTACATATAATACTTTATAATTATTATTAAATAATAAACAATTTTACTAGTCGTAAAATATATAATTGAATTAACAATTAATATGATAATTAAGTTAAATAATCATCTAATATAAATTCTTATACTACATTTATAATTGCATTAATTATTCAAAATTTACAAATAACTCTTAAATGCATTTAGTATCATTAAATTTATGTAATATAAGTGTAAAATTTATAAAATATTTTAATTATATGCAACATTAAACTTTAATTCTAACAATTTATATAAAAGTAAGTAAATAATTCGTTACAAATATGAATTTAAATATATTCAATATTACATATTAGATTAATATATAACTAAATACATTATCTAACATCAATGTTAAAATTATATTGTTATAACTCAATAATTATAGTAATATAAATATTAAATTCATGATTTACTAGATAACTAATACAGTCTATGTATTTGATAAATATACTCAATAAATGTCAATAATAATTTAGATTCTAATAGAAAATAATTGACATATGCTTAAGTAACTAATAATATGTTGAAATTAAAATTATTAGAAGATAATATCATTAATCGTACAACTAACTGTTAACTAATCTATTCTAATCAATTCATTCATAATATCGAATTACATAACAATACTAATTAATCTAATTAACAATTCATAATTAAACAAGTAAAATTTAATGTAACTAAATTTAATTCATTATTTACTACATTATATCATTCTAATAACATAAATTTCATAATATACATAATACTGTTCATTAATAAGATGAGTATTCATAATATACATTACTATGATATTACTATTAAATTACATTCACTTAATACTTTCTTTGTACTTATGCATCTGTATCTATTTTCAATTTCAAATTCTATATTTAATTACAACATTCGATTCTAGAATTTATATTAAATTTTCTTAATTTACAGATATCATTTTTAAATTAGATACTTTTATATACTATAATATAGATGACATTTAACGAATAGTAATTACTTAAATCTATGTAATTACAATATAAAATCTTAAATTAATAACTTTAATTGAATTCGATTAGTAGTCAATTATAATGTGCCTATATTCAAATATTTTATACATATTATTACATATTTAAATCTTTTTAATTCATATAAATTTTAACTAATATATTCAATAATTACATATATTCTAGTTCTAATTTATTTTTATCATAAATACATTAATATGAACTGCTTACTTATAACTTTATATTAATTCAAATATTTACTAAATTATATTTCATACATATGAATTATAACATTAATTATCAAGTAATAGTAGTCAAGTTAATAACATGTATATTAACAATTATGTATATAAACTAGTCATTGATGATTATGATTAGTATAAATCAAAATACTAATAGTTAGTCACAGGCTTAATTCGAATGTACAATATACTCTGTAAATAGACTTATTTAATAGCACATTTATTGTAAATCAATGCATAATTACATATTAAATTATCTTAATTCATAATGCACATAATATAGTTCTACTAAATATTTATAAATTAAATTTAAACTTAATCGTACATTTATTAACTGACATTAATATTTAAAATTACTTAAATTAATTTCGATTAGTATTGATACGTTTATATGTACATATATAATATATTATGAATAACGTTAATTTAACCTAACATTCGTATTAAGATCTTATACTAACGTATATTAGACATACTGATATGTGTAATATTCATGTCATACATATGATTAATTTAATTGTTCTATTACAGTATCAATTTACATTCAATGAAGAATCGATCATTAATTACAAACTATAATTATCAAATGTGATGAACATATTATTACTCAAATGATTAATAATTTAAATATTCATATGAAATATTATCAGTATTAATATAGTAACTGTAAATGTATTAATTAAACTATTATTAATATATTAATATAGCATTATAGTTACAAATTTAAAGTAATTAATACGTTATAGATATTATACACTGTGTCATACAACTTATAATAATTTCAGATCTAATAATCTAGTCAGTAAATTTATCTAAATTATAATTTATAAATAGTATTTACTAATATTTATAACATAATTAATTATATCTATTCATTAATTATAATATCATTATGATAATTATATGTAAATTTCTATAATTATTAATTATATACTACTATATTTTCAATTCATTATTAATATACTGTACTATACATATTATCTTATTGATTACTGATATTCATGACAAATGAACATATGTAACTTGCATATTAAGACTATTCCAAAATTCGTTTAATTACGTAGATTAAATGTCAGTACTCATATCTAGTTTAATATCTAATTCGTAAAGTTAGACTAATTAGATAGAATTCATAGCATTATTTGATATATATCATGTAGTATTAGCATTCATTCAAATTGAAATTTAGTATTATGCTTACTAATTATGTAAATAAATATTACAAATTTAATAATTTAATAAAATTTTTATTAAAATTTAAATTCAATTTTAATTAATTAATAAGTAAATTCAAATACGGACATAACATTAAAAATAATTAAATAAACTTAATTTATAATAATGTATTGAATCAGAAATCTATTAATATAATATATTAATTCATTATTAAAAATAAATTTCTATTAATATATAATAAACTATATATTAAATTAATTTATCAATTGAATTAAAATTTTCAATAACTAAAGATATTCTAATACAATTATAATAACTAAAATTAGTTAATTAAAAATGAAATTTCAATTTAACATTTATATATAAAATTTTTAAATTAAATTATAACTTTAATGTTTAAAAAACATTACAAATAAATTTTTAAATTTCTATTTAATGTATAAAAATTAAAAATTTTAAATTTAATTAAAATTTAAACGTTTAATAAATTTTACACGGTAATAAAAATTTTAGATATATTAATGTAAATTAATAAGTTTAAAATCAAAATTAAACTCAGTTTTAAAATTACAATCTAATAATTGAATGAAATTTAAATTTGTAAAATCTTTCGAAATTCTTATTAAAAAATCTTAAATTTCATTTATTAAATTATAATTGAATTTTCTAATTTCGAAAATAAAGTTATTTATATGTAAACTAAATTTATTAACGAAATTAATTTGTATTTCCAAATAAATTAAATAATCATTCAAAATTATTATTTAAAATTAAATGTATTTAAATAAATTAAAAATACCATTATTAAATATTTTAAGTAGGTACATAATAAAAACTTATTAATACAATAATTACAATTAGTTGTAAATTACTAATTTAAGTAAACAAATATTAAAAATTAGAATTTTATTACATTTCTTAACTTTAATTTAAAATTTTTACTATAAATTAATGAATTTAACTAAATTTATTTGAAGTAAATTAAACGTTAAAATTAAAAACAATTGATTAATAAAAAATATTCAGAAATTAATTTAAAAACTTTAATATTATTACAGTTTTAAAATTTGTAATTTAAATTTTGTTTATAAAAATAATTTAAATATAATTTAAGTTAACAATTTTAATAATCAATAAATAAATATTAGTTAATTATATTAATAATTTGTAGTATTAAAATAATTTTGAATCAGTATTAATATGTTGAATTATTATTTAGAAAATTGATTAATATTTTTAATTATAATATAATATAATAAATTACTTTAATTATCGTAATTTATAATTAAAGAAAACTTATTTAAATATATATCTTGATTCATAGTACAACTAAAATTATAATTCAATAGACTATTAACCTAAAATTTTAAACTTAATTAATTCCCCAGTTCGAAAATCATTTTTTTAAATTAATAAGATTGAATAATTCAAAATTTAATTAACAATTCTTTTATGACTTTTAATTCTTTTAAAATATTTTTATTAATTATTTGAAATATATTTAAAAATTTCAAAAATTAATTTACAGAATGATTTTAAAATTGCATGTAAACTTTTATAAGAAGTAGAATTATAATTATAATCAACAATTTTTATTAAAAATATATCGGATTGTACATACACTAGCTTTAATAACAACTACTTGATGACGTAAGAAAGTACTGAACAAAAGTTAAATAAATAATGTGACTATTGATAATAAGCATTTTTCAAATATTCTAAGCTTATTATTTAACGATTTTATATACTAATTAAGTTAAAATTCATTATAACTTAAATAACTAATTATATTTATTTAAATTAATATTAATACAATTAAAATTTTTAAATTCAATTTAATTGTTATACATATTTTATTACGAACGTTATTTAATTTCCAAATTAAATAAAAAATTAAATTAATATTCAAAGAACTTTTTCAATCTTCAAGAAATTCAAGTTGATCATATTCACTATTTCTCATTAACATTATAAACTAATTTGATATTTAAAATTATAATCTAAATTAAATATTTGAAACAATATTTACCATTAAAGAACATTGTAAACACTTAAGAAACAACCTTCTGGACAAACCTTGTGGATGTATAAATTTTCAAGTCATTTTTTTAAAAACAAGCAATAAGAACAAATTTTGGATAATAAGTTTTGCAATAATAAAATTGGATAAATAATTTTACATTACAATATTTGTTAAATTTTATTAAATTAATGTAATTAATATAACAATTATAAAAATTTCTAAATAAATATTTATATGGTCTTTACTTTACTTGTTATCTAAATTTTTTTAAAAATTTTGGTTCAAAAAACTTTCTATTTTTTTTCTTCAATAAATAATATTATTAAAACTATTCTTTCCATTCAAAATTATCTTAAATTTTTTAAATTTTTAAAGTAAATTTAATTTTTTTAATTTTTTTTATTAATGTTAAAATTTCCTTTGTACGATTTTCGTTAACCATGATTTACACTTAAAATCAATTAAAAGGCAGAAACACATAATGCTGCACATGAATGCGTACTACTATGTCATATTCGTTTCTCAATTATCTTGCACGTACGGTCTGCGAGGAGAACCGCTCGTATAACTGGAAATTGAGATTTTCAGTTATACAGCATCGATAACTTCTGCTAAATATGGTTTTTACGATAGAAGATTCTTAAAATATGGTAGCTTAAGTATTTATTTAGAATTACACTTAAAAAATATTTTATCAGTATTAATTTTTAACTGGAACTGGTGGAACTAATTTTGTACGAATTATAAGTTTTATGTATTATAGATATTATACAATGATTTCATAAATATTTATTAAAATTAAACTGCAATGAAAAACTTTATTTTGAAACAGCTCTGCATCTTTATATATATATATATATATATATATATATATATATATATATACACCGTGTCCAAGATAAGAATGCACAGCATGGGGATCTTGAAAACGGTAGAAGATACAGGGTGGCTTAAATTAGAAAAAAGTTGCGCTATATAGAGTATGTTCACATGCTGGTCGCAAAAGTTCATTATTGTTTATCGTTTTCAAAAAATGTGATTTTTTGGATTTTCGTTTCTTTTCATTTTTTTATTTATTTTAAATGATATTAAAAAACTACCGGCACTTTCTCATTGCCACTTTTTAAGCTCTGCAAAATGGCGTGTTCAAATTTTTAATCCGACGTTTCGTATCCGAGAACCCATCATCAACTTTATTTTTTTATATGGCCATAAACAAAGAGACACCCTGTATTCGGTAGCATTATTCATTACAAATTCAACGATGTATCACACATTATGGTTTTGAAGCCAAAAAAGGGGAAAAACAATAACCAACAATGATAACCAACAATGGCATTTTCAACCGGCGTAACAAACATTATTGGGCAACAGACAATCTTCATTTAACAAAAGAAACAAGGCATCAACATCGATTTGGATTTAATCTGTGGGTAGGCATTTTGGGTGGCAGAATAATAGGACCTTTTATTTATCACAACAATTTAAATTCCGAACGATATCTCGACCTACTGCAGACTGATTTGGAGAATGCCTTGGATGAATTACCATTACTTATAGTTAACAACTGCTGGTTTCAGCAAGATGGTGCCCCAGCGTATAATTCAAGAATTGTGCGGGAATATTTGTCCCAGAGGTTTCCTGAAAAATGCATTGGAACTCACAGTGAAGTAGCCTGGCCTGACTTAACTCCGTTGGATTTTTTCCTGTGGGGTTATTTAAAAAACCAAGTGTATGACGCCACTTTTGAAACTGAAGAACAGTTATTGGCATTGTTTTTAGCAGCAGTTAATACAATCACACCAGAAATGTTAGACCATGTTTTGAATTCTTCTGTAGACAGAGCATACTTGTGTCTAGAAAATAATGGCAACCTATTTGAGCAATTATTATAATTTTTTGACATTTTGTTTCTGTTATTGTACCAGCGCCTACTAATTTAAAAATAAAAACCTTATAACTCACGTTTTTCCCCTTTTTTGGCTTCAAAACCATAATGTGTGATACATCGTTGAATTTGTAATGAATAATGCTACCGAATACAGGGTGTCTCTTTGTTTGTGGCCATATAAAAAAATAAAGTTGATGATGGGTTCTCGGATACGAAACGTCGGATTAAAAATTTGAACACGCCATTTTATAGAGCTTAAAAAGTGGCAATGAGAAAGTGCCGGTAGTTTTTTAATATCATTTAAAATAAATAAAAAAATGAAAAGAAACGAAAATCCACAAAATCACATTTTTTTGAGAATTTTGAAAACGATAAACAATAATGAACTTTTGCGACCAGCATGTGAACATACTCTAAATAGCGCAACTTTTTTCTAATTTAAGCCACCCTGTATCTTCTACTGTTTTCAAGATCCCCATGCTGTGCATTCTTATCTTGGACACGGTGTATATATATAACGCTCAACTTCTGACAATTGTATTGAATTGAATTCTGACTTCTGACAACCCCTAACAAACCTTGTCTCTAAAAATTAAGGAATCAAATTTTATACAAACAGTCATACGGAGAATATAGCAAATTACTGGTGCATTTTTGTATTAAACATCGATATTATAATAAATTAATCGAAGTTGTATTTATCGTGTTGTACCTATTTATTGTTTTAATTTTTTTAGTGGTCACAAGAGATAAGGTTTGTTACCATCAGAACTTGAGTAACGATTATCGAACCTTAATTTGAAGTTTGGTGTATTTTTACATATTTAGAGTAACTAATTCATTTTACATACCTACTTTTTAAATATTGACGACGTAAAACGAAATACGTTAGAACCTCGATTCTACAAACGAATTCATAATCCAGACGCACTAGCATACAGATGAATGAAAAATGAAAAATTTAACGCTTCACTAATTAAAATAAATGAACATTTGTTTAACTAATAGCACAAAAAATGGAAAAAATTATTTTGGCCAGATTTTTAAATTTTCATCTTTTGCACGTTGCTCAAAACGTAAGCACATACCCTATACCTACGTATATAACTAATTGAATCCCTTCCATATTTAAAACGCACCCTTGACCAATAAACGTAACCAAATAAATTATGTAGCCTATGAATTATTACGTTAACGTCTGGCGTTTTACGTTTAACTTGTTTCCGGTGAAAACAATAGCGCTTCCGGTCTTACAGCGTCTGCTGACCTCTGATGGCAGTCTAAAGTCACGAACTTTCACTAAAATTATACATTATTCCTTCGAACACCTGTTTGATTGCTTAATCTATAAAGCGGCATTACAATTAACGATCTGCGCGCAGTGTAAAACCACAGTAACTAGACGCTAGCGACGTTTGATTTAAAGGGATTTTCGATTCTTGGAAAAAAGGCGCTATGGTTGAATAGAGACGATAATCCTGTTACCGGTTTCAAGTAGCTAAGACGAGATTGTTAGACAGTGAACAACTCGCGACAGGCGTTATGCGAAGATCGCAGATTATTTTGCTATCAAAGGGTCAACGGACAGCAACGTAAGATGTTATTTGTAGTGGACAAAAGGAATTGTAATTTTAGTACATTCTACTGCCAGTTTTATTCGATTCCATTAAATTATCAAATTATATGTGTACCTACATATCCTAGTTTATTCTGAATTAAATGGGCAATTTTACTATCATTTTTGTTTCGAGAACTACGTTAATAATATACTAAGGGCCAGTATTTCCAGTCTCAATTATATACATGATTAACTTTAATCGGTCAATTTCAGTAGGTACCTATTTTATTGCGTAGTTTACGGTTTAAACACGGAACAAAAATACGCGTACTTATAAAATCTTAATAAATCTAATATGAGATTTAACTGATTCTGAATCAAAAGTGTATTTGTAATTAAAAATTGTGACGACGGTTTTTTATTTATTTATTTACTTGGCGATTAAGCAGCCAGCTATTAACCGGGACTTAAAATACCGGTCCTAAATTATTAGGGAACAAGAAATTAAATAAAAATGATAATTCGATAGATATGCCTACTATTGAATACCTAGTACGGAATGGGACAATTCATCGCCGCCGATTCATCCATCGTAGGAGACAATTCATCGTTGGCCATTTCATCGCCGATTTTATCTTAATATTATAATAAAGTGTAATGAAAAGGTTAGTGCAGACGAGGTGAGCTTAAGTTAGTGTAGACGACGTTGCGTTTAACATTAACCGAAGATTATGTTAAACGAGCGCCGACGACGCGACGACCGTTGACTTTGAAGGTTGTGTCAAATATTTTCTAGTTAGTTTTTCATGAAAAGTTGAGGAATTTTTGCACAAATAAATATGCAATTCCATAGCTTTTCGAACTTCATTTAGAATAAACAATAAATAAATAGTACCCCGTTTATATAACTAACAGTTAAAAGAATAACGCGTGTAAAATTAAACTAACAATAAGGGCAAAATCTCCAATCGTAGGTAGGTATTTCATTAAAAATGAACGGGATACCTGAATAAAACAGTTTTTATTTAACGCGTAATTTCCAGCTGTTCCATATATCAGGCTTGGAAGATAAAGGATTCAATCCCATTTTTCGTTAACATCGAATAAGCCAGTACGTAGTACTTACTGAAACTTGTATCAAAATACAACATCAATATGTCACACAAACAACTGAAATGTGACTTTTGTAGTTGATTACCTATTACACATCTGTGCAGCACTAGCTTTAAACACATTTTTTGCTAAAATAGAGATAAAGAAACGCATAAGTATACAACCTTTTTAATATAAATTGGACGTCTCTTCAAAAAATTCAGGAAAAAATATCACGAAAACAAAATTAATAACTCGAAATAACTAAAGTAGGCGAGTTTTCTTAAAAAAAAAAAATTTCTTAAAGAAACACGTTAAAATGATTGAACTGACAGTAAGACAAGTTGGTCTCATCCGTTGTTGAATTATAAATTATGTAATCAGGTGTTAAACTTTAGTAGGTAAATAAACAGTTTCGTTAATTAATATCTGCAATTAGAATCGGACTAAAGCTAACACAATTCGTCAACGTTTCAATAATACGCTGTCACGAGGACTAAAATAAGCATAATTTTCACAATTAACAACTTACGATGCCTATTCCAATTATACGTTATAGATGTTATGTAATGTTTAATAACTACATTACCGATGCCACACGATCAAGCACATTTTTCTTTTAGGTACATATATCGAAATTATTAAATATTTTAAAAATAATATCTACTACTACTGGATTTAATCCGAAGCAAAAGGAACATACATCATTCATGTTTAGCATAATCACCATCAGGAGATATGCATTTAATAATAATATGAACGGGTTCTCGACTCGAAGAAAAATGGTGACTACGAGATGCGCTTGGCGATGTACCTACCTATAATTAAATTACAAGAAAACTAGTTTTCTTGGGTTTTATAATATTCTGCATAATAATAATAATTGATTTGTCTAGATTTTATAGTCTGAATGTTAATAAAATGTATTGCCTAATTTAAATCAATTAAATGAAATTGTTTTTCACATCGGAAAATGTACGAGGTACCTACATAAAATAAATTACGTTTGTAGTGTTAAAACGGCAGTTTATGATAATCAGCAATTCGTCGCGTTCTGATCAATTACTTAGGTATTACAAATATTTCTTACCTGTTTAATTTTTTTATCTGAATCACTAAATCAGAACTTTATTAGCTTTAGAAGCTTTTATATTTTTCTAATTAATTGTTTATGCATTTTTTCACTGTCTACTTATTATTCAAAACTAAATATTTGAATATTACGTAGGTACCAACCTACATAAACAATTTCTAACAGTAAAAGCAAATTCCTACAAAAATCAAAAATAAAAACGATAAACGAACATCCTTAATATTTATAATAAATTAAAACTACGTAGTTTGTACGAATTAAAATTTAATTGTTCGCTGATCTAAAATTCTAGCTGTTAATTGGTTTTTATAATTTCTGTATACATATACGTTCTATTAATTTATTTAGTTAACTCGTTTTCCTTTTTTAGATGACCAGATCCTTGTTCAATAAAAACACGTATTATTTCAACGACGTCGTAAGACCAAGTGTCGTTTGTTTACGGTTTATTTATTATCGTTTTGTATCCGGGTGAAACAATTGCTTTTATTTTATTTTGGAATCAAGGAAATACGGCATTTCCTAGATTTATAGATACATCGGCGCAGTTCCTTCAACATAAATTCGCTTTAATTCATCTTTATTTTTAGACCTTCCACCATTTAGAAACTGTAATCTATTCTGTGAATTTTCTGTTTCTTGTCTCTTGTATCAAGTGCATTTGCGTATGTATGTATTTGTAGTTTACAACATTTTTAATATCCATTTAAATATTTGTTTGTCTTTTGTCATTTCTGATTACAATCGCATTCTTGGATTGGTTCAACTAATTTTTCTGATATGCATTTAAATTAAGTACTTTAATCTACTTTATTTTATAAAAATATTTATTAGAACTTATGTTACTTAAACTTTATTTGGTATTGATTACTAACCAAGTTTCTACATTGATAAAACACAGATATAAATTTAACAATAATAAGTGATGACATTCAGAACGTTAATTTATTATAAACTCGAGTTCACTTAAAGCTCTTTAAACGCTTGTTCTAATAACTCAACAAGTTATTTTGTAATCGATAAAATTAAATCGTTCGCTGTTTTCATGATTTCGTTTACCGCATACCTACAGTGAAAATTAACATAACAACAGAATTTATAAAAGCTTGTAATAACTTGTGTTAGCTTTTCAGATTCATTATCGTCACTATTTTCAGATAGCATTCAACGTAGATAGGGTAAATCATACAATTTAATATCAATTTTTTGTACATTAAATTATTGAGTAGATTCTGCGTTACACGCTAAAAAAAGACAATGAATAATGTCAACAAGTTCGTACCTACATTAAATGAGTTGAATTAAGGACCGAAATACACTTGCGATTTTTTAATCGCAAAAATAGAACACAAGGATGTTTGTGGCAAGGCGCACACATGCGACACAATAATCGCAGCGATTTTTGTGTCGCATGTGTGCGTCTTGTCATAAGTCTCCTTGTGTTCGTTCTATTTTTGCGATTGAAAAATCGCAGGATTACAATCGCAAGTGTGTTTTAGCCCAAACTGTTCGCGTGCTTCGAGTCCTTGTGCTGGTCTAATTAAAAACATAACGCTTTCGCATAAAGTTACCGCTTAACTTTGACCGTTGCGTGCGATTATAAAATTATACCAATTTATTATATAGTTAGTGAATATAATATCTAACGCACTCTTTATAAAATAACTATTTCGTCTAGATTAATTTTAATAGGTAATAATTATTGAATTTCGCCATTTTTTAGATGCTAATATTAAGCTGGGTATCCTTGTGTTGCATTTTTGCGTATCAGTGGAGGCGACAAGCGTTGCTTCGTTGCGTATCAAAAAATCAAGTAAAATCAGATAGTGTGTTACATCGTATCGTATCAGTCAACGATACGCAACGGTGATACGTTACGCTACACCGCGACAAATGGAAAACCAGCTTTACGTTCCAAAAAGTACAAGTCGATTTTCTTTTGTTTTCCCTTTTATTTTAACAAATATAAAATAGTCGTTAATTTTTTAGTAATTTTAAAACCTAAATTAGTGTTTTTCTTCGTGTAGTAATGTGCAGGATAACTGAAAATTGTTACTTTTGTAATTTATTTACCCAATGAACGTTTATACCTATTAAATAGGTTAAAGCGACCCATTGTGCATTTTATTTGATATAATTTAGCTAACAGCTACAATTTTACATATTAGAAAGACCATCTTTGAAGCTATATTTAGATTTTCTATTCATTTCTATGCGATGATATTTTACCTACTTATCTTAAGTGATGACATTTCTCTATATTTTAATACGTGTGCAATTAATGGGTCGTCTGCACCACCATCGATTAAATATTTAAGTTGTTGATTTTCTCTAGATCGATTATGTTTCCATAGACATTTAAATTATTACTTATTGTTAGGCTGCGTCGATGCAAATAGTCATTAATGAGAAAATTTAATGCGTAACGTATTTTTTTTTGCTCGGAATCGAAAAGTCATATTTTTCAGTTGTAATTTCAGTTTGAACAATGTCATTTTATAGATAATAGGGACCTTACACGATCAGTAATACTGTAATTACTACACCTTATTACTGCGGGTCTTCATTACTCTATCCTGTCATTACTTGCAATGATAATAATAACTAATAATGACCGTGCAAGTTGTGCCAAGTAATGACGGAGTACTGATAGAGTAATGGCGTGCAGTAACACGAGTAATAGTGTAAGGTCCCTATTACACTTGATGCGAAAACTCTTTTCACACGCAACTATCAATTTTTCGCACTCAAATGTCAATTTTCCATACTCGTTTTCACGCCTTTCACATTGAAAAGCGTCAAAACGTTTAATGTTTTATATTTATATATTCGTAAAGAAAACGTTTTGTATATTTAATAAACTCAATAGCTAACAGTAAACCTATACATAACCCAGAACATATTATAAACAAGTTACCTTTACATAACTATTAGGCATAATTAATCCTACCACCTAAATAGTTACAAAAAACGGGAACTTCGAAATGGAAACGAGGAAGAATTCAAGGCAATTAAACTCTATTTAAAATAAATATGTAAAAGTCGTGTTTTAAAGTCAACTAAATTAAATAATAATTGAGCCGTTCAAAGTCAAAGAGGCAAAGAACAATATTATCATAATTACGAAAATTAAACATCATAGAACTTCCAGATTCCAAGGGGGAAAACGCGAATTTAGGGTTATATCTGTATTAGTTTTAACTCTATTGATGTAAAAGTTTTTGTAAGATAGGTATTTTAAACATAAATATATATCTAATAGCTATTTTCGATACAAGTGTGTAAAATGTAAGTTGTATTAGCTATCGAATAACTTCGATAAACAAAATTGGCGATAAATTATTTTCAATGAATTGTATGTATTTCATTTAACGTTATTGTCTTCTATCAGTTGACCTAAATATGTGATTAAACATAGATATTTAAGACCGGGTTTTTATACTAGTTATATCATACTATTTACACCTTCTCAAAAACATTGTATTAATGAAACAAATGAATAACTGTTCAATAAACAATATTATCATGTTATGCGATGTTCTTATTTGAAAATGTATTTACATGTTCATATTTTCGAAAATTAATTCTAGTTTAATACATAAGTTGTTTTATAAGTTGGCAAAATTATTAGTAGTTAAAATTAAATATTCAAGATTATGAGCGTGAAACAAGTTTAATAATAATTTAAGAAATATAATAATGTGTAGATAATTATGTAGGTTTACATATTTCTGTTTTGTTTACGTTTAAATTTACTACATACAAATCTTATCATTATAACATTTGATGTTTTGTAGTAGATGATAACAACCTTAATTTAAATTTAACAAGACACGCCAACATTTTATGTTTAAAGTGTTTTAAGACGTACCTAGTGAAATACGTAAGAGTAGAGCTATCACAAGCTAATAAATTTTCAGTTTCTTTATTGGAGCGCTTACAGGAAAGAGAGATTACGATGTAACAGGCGGAAGTTGAAGAAAACGACCACGTCTTGTGGCCGGGAGGTTGTAAAACACGGTTGGACAATTTTCGTCGACCAGATTTTAACGATCGTGGTTGATTTTATTTTCAGAAGTAGGTGGTAGACAAAATATTAATACGAGGCTACAGTGAAGGCTGCATAAATAATGTAATCACATTCCATTGCTTTAACGTGATAACGATAATACTGACCATTACGTTCTTCGTCCGATATTTACGTCTATATTAATATATAGTAGGTACAACGACCTTTTATCTTTACACAACTTTAGAAAATATTAATTTGAAATTTGTTTGTAACGTACTTACTTCTAATGTTAGTAACACAAAAACTGAGTAATTTCTTTTATGCAATCAAACAATTATTGTATTTATCATTTTCGAAATAGGTGTTAAGATATTGATAAAATTATATTTAGAACTGAAAAATTTTGAAACTACACAATTAATTGTTGTATGCAGGGTGTCCCAGTGAAGGTGGGCAACCTCTTAGGATCAAAAATGAGCCGATTTGTCGTAATTTACCTCAGAAAAATGTTCACCCCTGAAGAGATATTTACCCCTAACAATAAGTTGATCTTTTAAATTCGTTTTTTCGAAATAACTTGCGAACGGTTTGATAAAAATTGACGATTTTCGGGTTAGTTACATCCTGGTCGAAGGTAGTTATTTTGATCTAAAAAAATCGTTTAAATTGCACCTTAGAGGCGACCAAGGTAAACCAACCTCACTAACTTATACTTATTAATTTTGAGGGTGTAACTTTTTTAAATATTTTGACCGTATTTCGGAAGTCATGCGTTTATCTTGGTCACCCCTAAGATGCAATTCAAACGATTTTTAGATCAAAATAACTGCCTTCAACAGTACGTAACTCTAAATAGTTATACATAAATTAATGTTAATAGGTTTTTTGGTTAATAGAAAACGGGCACGTTGATTTCTCATTGTACCGAAGCCGATGATTTTAGAATTTGTTCAAAATGAATCAAAACAGCACGGCTTAGCACCGATCGATAAACATAATATTGTTGTTGATATATATTTCCGTTAATCATTAAAATTCCTATTATTCCTTACAATTAGTTTCCATGGAAACGGCACACGCAACGGAATCATTTTTAACATACGCGCCTGCTAAAAATAAGCGTGAAAATTTGATTTTTTAAAAGAACATAATTAAGTACTAATATAAATACCTATATATGTACATAATTTAGTTTTCTGTCAATCTCTGACACATAATTCTATCGTGTTATTTATCTTAATTAGTTGTACTAATCGAATAAACGTTGTATAACGTAGATCGGTTTAGTGCAGGCATGTGACATGTACCACATGTATGTGTAATGCAGTGGGTGAACGATGGGGTTGGGTAACCCTAGGGCCAGTGGGACAGCCCTGGATGTGCGTGCACCTGCCTCGTGCCACCCCGATCGATATCATGAACTGGCCGCCCCTTTGGTAACACAGTTTTACGCCCATGTCCCTAAATATGCCACCCCCTTTACTATCTACACACGCTACTATCACAAAGGACTCGACAACAATCGTCTCCCTAAATAAAATATAGTTCTACTATACCGACAAAGTTAGGATTAAATATAAATTATGTCGCTAATTGTAATTTTCCGGATTTTTAGAAACTATAGAGCTTTTGATGTTAAACATGTTTTAATAATTAGTAATCAAAATATGTAAGTAGTTACTTACTTATATGTAAACATTTATTGGCAGCACGGTTTGCATTTTTAATCATTAAAGCAATTCGATACAGTACTGGAACGAAACGTTGTTCTAACATCGTGTAGGAGTTAATTAGGTAGGTATATTACTTTACAAATTTATTTAAACTAGACTTACGAAGGTAATAAAGAAAACATACTGTCGTAATTATTATACATTTGTATAACTTCTAAGTCTGTTTTGCATTTTTTTGTTAATTTTTTTTTAATTTTGCAGTAAGATAGACCTACATATTATACAGTAATGTAAGTACTTGTTACAATTACGATGCACATTACATACATATTACCTATTTAAAAAAATATATTGAAATAGCTTCGTTTCGTTTAATCAAAAACGTAAAAATTCATATTTAAATTTGAATTTACGCACATAACATTTTACCGAATCCATTACCTATTCGTTTAAGTACCTACGTGTATTGATTTAAAAATTGTAGTAAATCATTCATGGCGAAAGTTGTTGTGATGTACTTTATAACGGAAACTACTAGCGCCAATTTCAGTTTTCTAATTACAAACATTCATTTTATTGATAGCTACATTTATACAGGGTGTTTATTAAAAGAAAGGATTAAATATTTTAAGGACATATTTGAAACAAGTTAAAAGTCTTAATATACATGATTCTGAAAATCGATCGTTTTCGACGAAATAAAAGCGATTTTCTGTATCGATTAAATACATTTCTTTTTTTAAGACATCCCTGAAATATTAAAGCTTGTGCTGGTTTTTGTTGAGAACCAACCCCGTGAATAACGATATTTTTACTTCTTTTTTACCCAATAAAATAACTTTTAGGACATTTTTACCAGAAAAATTAGGAAGTTATTCCAAGTTGTGTAAAACTTTCCATAAAATATCATGATGGAATTTTTTGTAATCGCGAAAAATTTACACGAATTAGGGTAAAAGTTGACTTCACTGTAAAATATTTACACGAAGTTAAATTTTTTATTAAAAATGTTACTGGCCGCCATAAGTATGTAAATAAACATTAACGAATACCAAGTACAAATGTGGCAATTTTTATGAAAATTTCAACACAAAGTGTGATGATCGATGCAAATCTCTATAGTGTCACGCCTTTAAAGATTGGAAAACGACATTATATTTCGCCACGATAACTTACAGTCGCATCATACAGGGAGGTTTACTATTGAGTTCCCAGAACAAGCTAATATTGATCTATTTCCAGGATCTTATCGTTCTCCGAACATGCCATCCGACGAATAGGCATATGATAGGACAAAAATAAGCCATTTGTAGCGACCCCCAAAAACATTAAATGATCATTAACTACGAATTCAAGAAGTTTACGAGTCATAGGTTTTTATCGATCAGATTATTCGAGCACGTTTAATCGTTACTATTATTTTTTGCTATAATTTTAATCGTTTCTTATTACCTTAAAATGCACACCCCTTGAAATTGTCATCAAAATTGATAACGGCCAGTACATACATAGGTACTTAGTTAATAAAAATAAGTGTTTTAGAAACACATTTTAATGCTATTCAATCTATTACAATTATTCTCCAATTCTCTATATCGTTAACCTTAGATAAGTAAGTTATCCCTTTATCACGATCTTTTTATATTAATAATAATTAGCTGTTCATTTAAAGGTAACTTAAAATAAATTATTGATAGAGCTGATATTTTAAAACGACGTATCTACCTAAGTTAACGTAAATGGTTTTTTAAATGCTATTCAAGCGGAAAATTAGGTCAAAAGCTTACATAATGTATAAGGGGCAAATGAAAACATCATCAGAAATAATTTTAAACTAACAACGAAACAATTCCCATTAAGAAGACCATGTAATATGTATAGTACCTACTTCAAATCATGTTTTAAATGTGCGAAATATTACGTAATAGCGTAATATTTTATTTAGCTTGGAGATTAATTATCTAGAATAGATAGATATTTTAAATCTTTTGAAATATCTACAGCTGTTTGTAGTCAGGTTGCAATAGCTTTATTTTCTATGAAAATTCGCTAATACTTTCCAGTTTAACATTATCTGGATAATCATTATCTATTGCCTTTATACCGCAGAATTACTAATTTACTCTATTTTTAATTTAAATCTATTCGTATGTCCTTAAGCATTGAAAATTTCCGTATTACAAACCATAAACCAGATAAAAGTTTAAACACACTTTTATGCGACTGATAAAATACAAAGCAACTAATAAAACATGTGCACCACCTACTTTCACATGATAGCTTATCGGAGAGCGAACAAAGGACTACATGTTTTCAATAATCTACGCTCAAAATTGGCGAAAGAGGGAAAACAAACGATGATGAGAAAAAGGTAGGAAATACAAAGAAAAATTTAAAAGTTTATAATTTTTTTTTTATAGTATGTTACAGACAAGTGGCAGTCCCAGCGGCAGCAGTATTAGTTTGCATTTTACGTAACTATTAAAAAAAATTATTTCAAGATTTTAATTTTTTAAATGTTTTTTGTTTTTTTTTAATTTCTCTTATTTTGAGAGATTTTACCTTTTCAATGCATTCGTTTACGGATAAAAAACAAAATTCAAAGTTTTGATTGTCGCAACAATTTTTAAACAATTTAGGCTGACAAGGAGACAAAATATGATCGATTAACTTTTTATTTTACCACCTCTTTACTTAGGAAAAATTCTAATAATTCCAGTTTTTTCGTGGCATTCTTTTAATTCTCCTTGTTCTAAGTTTCTTTCTTTTTTTATTGACTATTATAATTTTTTAATGCAATTGTTGTAGTTATTTTAGTAACAAAGTAAAAATAAGACAACGTGTGGGGGTAAAGATAAGGTTTGGTTAGTTCCCTGATTACCTACCTACTCAAAAAGTCGACAGCGCGCAAGCCTCGGTATCAAATTTTCATGTCGCATGTCAAAAAACTCCTTTTTTTAAATTTTTCTCGAAAGAAATACATTTTTTGAAAAATAATGTTTACGAGAGAAATTTATAACAATAAAAAAAATGTTAAACATGTTTTACCGTGAAGACGCTGCTTTATATGTATGTTCGAAATTTCAAAACAATCGGTTCATAAACATAAGAGTTATAAGCTTGACCCGTGTCTCGTGGCCTCGCGGTATAATGAAGCCGTTAAAAGTGACAAATCAAACGATGATTGAACATGATGATGAACACGATGATAAAACACAATAAAAGTTCAAAATTACCAGTTATTAATACTCCTATTAGTTATTCCTAAATAAATTTGTTTTGTTTAATCAGATTATAAATACGGAAAATGCATAAATATTAATTTACGTAAAGAAAAACCATCACATGTTTTAATAATGTATTATGAAGAAGTGAATACACACTTTTAAAACGATAATTAGAACATTTTAATATATACTTCATTATGAAACGTTTATAGAACGTATTGCCATTTAAAGAAATAAAACGTGAACATTATCTTACATACATACCTACTTACATAATATAGCAAATCATAGTAAACATGATCGTCAGTTAAACTATAATAAAAATTGTAGAGATGCCTTTATGTTTGGATAATTACATTTTTTTTAACGTTTTCCAAGAGTTTGAAGCTGGCCGTGATGTGAGTGTACATTTACTGAAGAGATACTTGGTAAAGACTAACAGGTATGTTACCAACGACATGTCAACTGTAGTATGTAGGTATTTACTTTGTATTTGATTATGTTTTAAACGTCAATCAATATTTCACAATAATGCTGATTAATATTAACATTGCATTTAATTGTGCCCCTCGGATACATGCAAATCATGAAATAAAACCCACCAGAAACTTACGGATTTATATCTACCTAAATTTTGGTACTACGTTTTAGGTACTATCAAGGTTATGCAACTAAAAAAAAACTTTGGTGTTATTTTTCTAGGACCCTTAAATTTGTTTGATCGTTTTCATAATCAACTTCTTCGTTCGAAAATTTTTGAATTCTCCGACTGTTACGATTATTACTAATTATTATTATCTATAAGTAAGTAACATATTTACGTTTTTATTTATATAGATATTTTTATACCACAATTTAAAACTAATTGCAAAAAAATGTAATTATTTAAATAAAATTAAGAACGTAATACGATTGTACTTGTTCAACTCTACCGCTAGAGGCGCTAGTATAACTTGTTATACATTTCATCGGTACAACGGTAGGCCGACCGTAAGAGCTCCAATAAGAGCGTTTATTACGAAGCGCCTACGTTTAAAATATGTTAATCGTATTTCCAATTACATTTTTTACATAGCATGCATTTTTAATTAGGATATTCTTTAATAATTTCGCGTGCTCTTAAAATTACTTGATTCTATGTTAATTTGAAATAAAAAATTAGAATTTTAACGATAATTACAAAAATGAACTTTTAGATGTAACATTTGGATTATTAGAAAATTTGATGCAAAATTTTAGCCAAATCGGTTCATTCGTCTTCGAATGCAACCGGAAATACGAAACGTACGTTCTAATCTACGGCCTTAAGTACCTGCTTATTGTTAGTTACAGTTATTTGCTGGCACTGAACTTTTGCAATTACGGCGCCTTTCTGTTGGTAGATGCCACTTAAAAGCTGGCCATCTTTAGTCAGTGGCGTTGAGATGTCTTTAGAGAACCACGTTTATAATATAATAATTGATAAGATTTACTTCAGTTTTCTGCGTTTCAGTTTTCAAAAATATTTATTAACTTACTATATACTTAAATATTTGAATGTTTAATTGAAATTTGTAACAACATTAAAACTTAAGATAAATCACGTAATAAATCTCCATGTCGGCTTCATAAAATTTTAGGGATTAAAGACGTTTCGTGATAGACCATTAAACCGAATTAGATATGCTTTTATTAGTACCAAGTACTATGAAGTGTAGATACGCCCTTCTTTAGAACTAGGTTTCTATTAATTCTGATCGAAGAACACCCTTTACTGAATAAACAAATGTGTCCAGCGTTTGTATAAATAGTATATTATATCTATCAAAAGATCTAATTTGGATCCATTGTTACGTGTGTTACATATCTCAAATCTCAGATATGTTACAAAATCTCAGCTAATGTAAGCAGGCATGTAGAATTGGCAGTATGTATATGCATGCATACCTTCACATAATTATGATAAATAATTCTGAGGTAAAGGGTGACGCATTAAGTGCTCAGTTAATACGTTGATTTATTTGATGCGTTTGGTACGTATACCATTATTTAGATATATTTTCAACGTATCAACGTTTTTATAAATTAATAAAAATTATATAAGTACTTAAGTACGTATAGAATTTTACTAACGTTAAATTAAATAACTGAAAAATACAACATTCTATAAATTTCGCCTTCCAGTGAATTACAACGAACGCTGAAATAAAATGTAAAATAAGAGGCACATCCTAAACGGGTTAAAATCAACAGGTGTATCGATGTAATTATAAAGAAGAGCCATAAAAATGCAAAGATATATAAAACTCCATTATATAAAATGCAAGAAACGGAAAAAACTCGGTTTTAATAACTGTAATTACGCACCCTACTTGTAAGAATTTAAACCGTTTATTCAATAGTAACGTTTAAAACAGATGGTTAAAATGTTAAAGAGCTCGTTCGCGAAACAATATGTATCTATCTAACTTAAGTTACGTAAGTTTTCGTTAGAACCCGACATTGTTCAGTCGACGAATAGTTTAAAAATGATATAAAATAATTATCGATAATGTAATTTTTATATTATTACTTGACCGAAACGAGCTTTAAAGACGACGCGACGTGAGCAGCAACGCATTGCGAGTGTGAACAAATTTACGAAAATCTGAACGTCGAGTAAATGAAAGGGAAGAGCATTAAATGTGAATAGGCTGGAAAAAGCCCCTTATTTCTATCTAAGCATAAATTGAGCGAAAGCAGAACGTTAAATGTGAACGAACGCCTCTTCAATAGATACGTAAGTTACTACAATTTTTTAAAGTTTAATTTCCCCATTTTAATGATAATTAATTAACTATCGGTTTTTCTGCTTTTAACACAAAGTACAACAATTCCATTCAAGTACGATTATGAAAATTTGTAGTTACGGTAATTTCTAGATCGTATTTCATTTCATCTATTTTATTTTTATTTTCATTTTTATGAGCATTAAATAGTCTATAATTTATATTTACAATATTATAATATCAGAATCATTTGACGAAATTCGTTGTTCTGAGGCTACTAGAGCCGAAAACATTTTTATAGTAATTATCCGGAGCAACAATGGGCGATTTACAATCTGAAGATCGAGAATTTCTGTTACGGTTGCAACAATTTAAATAAATGCAGTGGGGGAATTATTTAAATTATGCAACGATACTTCAACAAATACTTACAATTAGTTGAAAAATATAATAGTTTCCGAATAGTTTCAAGTGTTCTCGTGAACACTTTACAAAATCCAACTGTATTTATTTATAAAGCGCCTATAATTTTTTATTTTATAAAAGTTGGAAACGTAATTAAAAACAACCATATAAAATCGTTATTTGTAGGTAGGTACTCGCTACATATCCTCAAAAAACTATATGCTAATGATGCTATCAATCTATTATTATGGGTTTCAGCGTTTTTAGATAATTAATGAAGTACAGTTGGATGCTCTTAAATTACAACTATTAAGCTTGTCCATATCCATTAATTTTGAAATCAATGCCCCTGTCATTATCGATTGTTTGTTTTATACTCTCAGTATCGAATGCTGTAGTTATGTACATGTAGCATAAACTTTTAAAGGTCTGTCACGATAATGTTCTGGATAAAAATCCATCAGATAAAAGTTTTGTGCATTAATATTACTGTATTAATAAAAAGCACAACTAAAATCAACTTGTGAAATTATAATACGAACGCCATTTATACTTATGTTAGTAGATTTTATAATTTACTTATTTACTTACAGATTGTACGTAAAAATAATTATTTTTAGACATAATATGTATTCAGAAAATGCATTTCTTTTCAATTTGTGAAGTATTAATGTTTAAGGATAATATTCTTTTTTTTTAAATACGAACTTTACATATCTACTTATTATGTTAATAAAGTTTTTGTTAGATATCGATTATGGGGAGATTTTTTCCATAGGGTCTTCTACATATTATGGTGATAATATGTCCCAACCAAAACCTATCATCTTTTAAAAATTACAATCATTTCCCAAATATGTTAATAAAAAAGCTTTTTTTAATTGAAAGAGCCAATTTTTGACAAACATAGTTATAAAGTGTATGTTCACAACAATAAAAAACATGAGAATTTCGATTATTATAAGAGATATTTCGGTTATTGCAGCGGAGAGACGTGCAGTACCGACGACTTTAAGTTAAAATAAAACTGATATATACTTCTGCTAGTACTCGATAAAAATATAGACATTGTTTTCCTTTAAATTAATTATAAAAACCGATTCAAGTACCGACCAGTCGTGTTCTTGGTAAATTTTTGGGTTTGAACGATTAATAACAATAAAAAAAAAGTTTTAATGTTAGAATACAAGGGTTATTAGTAAAAAGTTACATTTTACAAACATTACAAGTAAAATAATTCTAATTTTCTTCACATGTGCGCAACCCTTACACTGAATACATTTGAACCCAACCTTTATTAATTACTTCTTTACAAATTATGCATTCTGTCATTTCTTCATCAAAATGTAATGCCCGTTTTTTTCTTTCTTTTATCGTCGTTCTTTTGTCAATTGTTTCACTTCTTTTTAGTCATCTATCTACCTATTTTTCTTTTTTCTGCTTGAAAATTTTTCTCATCGGCTAGTTTAATTTTTCTTTAACTCTTTTTTGTAAAGCGACATTTCTTTTGAGAGTACTGTAAATGGAGGAATCTTTTATGGAAGTTATACCATTAAAACAAAAGAACACTTAGATCAAACACTTCCGACTTAATTTTACTTACCAACAAGCAGAAAAACAAAGTAAAAAATATGGTCCGTATTTACTCATTAACTTAAATTAAGTTCTTAATAAGTAAATTCTTAGAAATAGCTGTAGATAATAAACAAATAGAAATAAAACTGGACAACACGGTGTGCGCCATCGCTATCTTAGTGATTTTCTATTGATGACGTGAACATCAAATCAACAGTAAGTGAATCGATGATAATAATCAAATACAAACATTGGATATGTATAATACATTTTAAATTAATAACGTACCCGAAATACCTACTATGAATTTTGATGTAAAAGTTCGCCTTAATATTTCAGATATTTTCAGATTTACAGGTATTTTATTTTTTAATTAATTGCACATAAAAATTAATATTATAATTGATTATTAATGGGCAAAGTACGATTAACATGTGTAATTAATTATTTATTAGTTATTTTCAATATTTTAACACGATTATTTTGCTAAATATGAAAAATGACACAACCGTGTCGAAATATCTATTAAAAATAAATACCTAATCGATGAAATAATTTCTTAAATTCTTTCTTTGTTTGAAATATTTAACTTTTTTGCATTTACAATTTATTATGAATTCGTTAATTCCTAAACATATTTGAACAGCTTATTTTTAATCGCTGTAAACATATTTGAGCAAGTTCGATGTCAAATTTAATTAAGTAAATTGTATTTAATTACCTTGAATTTATAAATAAATTACATTAATCTTAAGTAATTTTTAGATATAATAAAATAGATCGAAAATTTTTATTTACCATTGCAAGTGTTAATTGACATTTTAATTATTGTATCTGATTTTATAATCGTTGAATGTTTGTTACGTTACAATTAAATTTTAAATTGAAACATAAAAATGGTGGCTAAATAATTTTTAGAAATCCAAGTTTATTTCAAAGTGTTAGGCGAGGTTGCCCCCCAAAAAAGGGGCGATTTGGACCATTTAAATAGTTTCTTAAAAAATTAGGTTTATTATAGGTACTGCACAGATTAAAATGAAATATAGGAAATTAATTTAAATGCAGATCATCAAATTATTTTTAATAAATATATATAAGTTTACAAAAATGTCGAGAATTCTTTTTGGCGTTTTTATATAATTATTTAATTATTTTTAATACGTTTTGCCAATATAAAAATATCTTGTTTTTTAGTTTAATAACATATATTTCGATCTTTTTCTGAGGTATTCTTCAGCGTTTTTAATATAAAGTGATAATAATGATGACTGTTAAAATTTGTGTTGTAAATTTATTTATTTATTTCAATTATTTAATACATATTTTTGTATTGGCGAAAGTATTAAAAATAATTAAATAAATATATGTTTAGAACTAATAATCGTATTTAGTAAATTCCAATTGCAATTATTATTATTGAATCTATAATTTAATGAGTTTAGCATCGAATTGATTATAAATAATGCCTGCCTGCAATTTAAAATAAATTATATTCCTATTAGGTATGAATTTTTTAATTAATGGTAAGCAGTTAATTAAACATAGTGATAAATATAAATATTGGACAATTAATACAATTGATTAATTTTCTGTTAGGTATAAATATTTAATTTAAAAATAATTAGACCATACATTTTTGAAAAAATAAAAAGAACTCTCATTTAATGGTATCATAATCAACTATGACTTCCATAAGAAATACCTACATTAATTTGATCGATTCTAATTTGAAAACGATAATATTTTTACCTGATCATTGACGAAAATCATAGTTGACAAAAAACTTTGAATAGGCGTCGTTAATTTAACTCCTAACAAAAATTTTATATGTTTACAATTTTAAAATAATTTGATAATAATATCGACTGCGTTTTGGTAGAAGGACGTAACCCACACTTTTTGCGAAAATTGATTATTCTAACTATCTTATGCATCTAGAGCAAAGACATCGTTTGTTAAAATCTGGTAACGATATTTCGATTTTTTCAACGGAAAAATCGATTTGTATTTCCGTGAAACGTATCTGCTTATAGCAGTTACGCGACAACACAAAATGTGCTCTCCTGTCAAATTTACTTTTTGTGGGTTACGTCCTTCTGCAAAAACGCCGTCGATATTATAGATACCTATTATTTTTCGGCATTAAAATTTTTGGTTTTTCTATAGATTAGTATTTAGGGTCGAATTCATAAACGATATTTAAGTAGGTACAACTTTTATTTATTTTTAACAAGGTACTTGTTTACGAATTTTTAAACGAGTAAATAAGTTGCAATAAGAACGAGGTACGTATAGGTTAAATACTCGAATACTGACTGAATTTGACCAATAATCTCATTCCCAAGTGAAAATAAAATGACTTAAGTAGAACTAGGTACTTTAATGCTAGGATCTTAAGGTACTTATGTGCCGATCATTATTTATGAAATCGACCCTTGATAAAAATTTGTAGACTATAGCATTTCATTCATAAATTTAAAATAAATGATTGGAAAGTAGTATGTTGACTATAAATAAAATTATTAGCTTGAACTAGTATTTGACCACCAATTATTATCAACGCATCAAGCGCTTTGCAACATTATGTAAATTGTTACTTTTAAAGTAGAATAACTAGTTTAGTCGACCTTGTACATGCAATGGTCTATGTATGTAATAATGTACTTACTCACTATAGATCGCAAATACTTTTACGTTGACAAAATACTATTAAATTGAATTAACATTATCGAAATAGAGCTTTCATACTCCCTGTACCTAATACTTTACGATATCAGAATTAATAAACTAAAGTACAAATATGATCGAAATAATGTTTCAGTTACTTTTTGTTTTATAACCTATGGTGTTCACGATTTTTGGATAACGGCGTGTAAAACCTTAACATAAAATGTGTCGTAAAATTATTATCTTTATATACTAGGAGTATAAAAATTTAAACAAAAACTTCTTTTACAAAAGAAAAAAAAACAATGATAATTCGACTGTCTACATCGAATTTAGGAATTACAATGACGACTACTTAACATAAACCGTCACCAATATTTTATTAAATATTGCATTTGATGTTCAAAAAACTTTGATTTCTTACAGTTCCGCAGCTGTGCAGATTAGGACATAGGTACATAAGAACCTTTTTCTTTTTTTAAAATCGCTTCCGAATATTGCCGGAGTTTGTTCCGCCCGTTATGATTCACCCTGTATATATCCGATCGAGTTAATTTTGCTGTAAATATTTTTTAAGTAAATATAATAGTACCTATTTAAAGCCAATTAAGTACATATTTACAATAACAATGAGTAGTTTTGAAAACGCGAAGAAACTTCGATTCAAAAAAATTACTTGGCGTAGGTGTGTATTAGGTAAATCAGATTTAATCGGAAAAAAATTTAGAAACGTAGGTACATTATCGATACGGTTTTTTTATTTATATATTTTCTATCTATTGAATTAAATCAGAATATTGTCATTTCTTTAAGATAATTCGAATCATAATCCGTTGATAAGCTTTTGTTTATTGACCTAGTTCTAATATAATTATTGTTTTAATCATTTATTATTTATTTGTTTTCATGTTCCTTTATTCATCTGATATGTAAATTTATCTATCCCGGTATACCTATATGTTGTAATCAAATATGTTTATCATACAAAATTCCAAGGCTTTATTGTTAGTAATATACTTTAGTACATTAGAATTTTGATAAAGCTTCTGTAAATAGTCTGTGATCCAAATCAGTTCGTAACAATATAATGGACTTATGAGATTAACTACCTACCGAAAGCAGTGCAGTGGCATTGAATAAAGTTGCTTTTGTAGCTATACATATGTAGGTACCTTGGTGCTTTTTGAAAATCTAAACTCGAATAATTTCAATTCATCTATTTTGCGAAACGATTCCAAACTGAACAACTAAACTGGAATAGTTAGTTAGGTACCTAATTAAATTGCATTTTCTATCCAATGAGATTTTAAATGGGTACGATAATCGTAAAAATTAGCACACCCCTCCTTGGTATTATGTTCTGAAATTCGCTTAATAACTTTATCAAATACAGTGTTTTCAGATTTGTAAAGTTGCTTCTTGCATATTCACAGTCTACGACGATCCAATTAATACTTAATTAAGATTGACGATTGGCGATAAAATTCATTGTTTTTGAAAATATTCATAACGAACATGCATGGGTGAAAGGGAGAGTAATTTTAACACATATTTCTTTTGCGTATAAGTACATAAATATGTACATACCTACCTGCTAAAAGACATTACCAGTGACCAGTTACAGAAGTCACTACCTGCCGCCGCTTGTACAGGGGGTGGACATTTTTTTTATGTACTTACCCTAATTATTTTCATCGTAAAACAGTACCTACATCAAAATATTCTTTTAATTGAAAATATACATTTAAAAAATATCGTTTTTAAATCAAGTATATTGCATAAGTACTTCTGTTACGTAGCTAATAATTAAATTTTTACCATTAACAATAATTTCTTTAACATTATTACCTTTTATTTGCCATGATTATCTATAATAATAATTATAGAAGTTTGTAATAAATTTAAAAGAATATAATAATGACGCAAATTATAAGTACCATTTACGCGTTCTTAACAAATAACGTTATACGACGTCTTATTACGTATAATTCAGGAACGTAAAAATTTAAATCCTACTTTTAGTTTGTGTTAAAAATTGTACCATTATGCTTATTCTTAACAAATTCTTAAATTTAATTGTAAAAGTGTTTGATACGTATCTACATTATACTTATTAATGTGAAGTAATACTGATTGGAATTAAGTATTTAGAATGTTCTCTAACTCTAATTCCAGTATTTAAATTGGTTAATTTACTGTAAGCAATTGAAAGACAATTTATAAGAGGGATAATAACTGCATTCAATGCGGGTTGCAATATTTCCAATTAAAAACAATACGCTGTTAAATGCCATATGTCGAATCGTATCTATACAACTTTTTAATACTTTTATTACTTAAAACAAAGAACGTTTAAAATTAGAAGATACCTACGCATAAATAAATATGTAAGTACATAAAATGTAGGTAATTATCTCACCTTATGATGTTGTATGACAGTTGAAGATTTACGTTTAGCAGACATTTCGAAATTGTTCTAGTGGATTAACACTTTCAATTTATAGAAAAATCTATTATGACATACTCAAGTTGCCGTCCTAATTAGCAAATTTACTTTTAAATGTGTTCGCACCGATACGCACAAATCTAGATATCCTTGTACTCGACCATGGCCAACTAACCGTTTCTATTGTTGATGTAGGTCAGGATAATGACGTCACAGGAGGTCCTCCAAAACTTTAAAATTTCAGCTTACGTCGTTCAAAAGGACGGGGACTTGTGCCTTTATAACTACATAATGTTCTTTGCGGCTTAATTTATTTAGGTCGCATTTTTGTCAGTTTGTAAATACATATATCGCACAGTGTTTACAGTTTGTAAATCTTTTTGCAACTTACATGAATATCGAGGTTAAATAGATAATTATTTATAGTCAAAAAGCGTCAATTTACTCGTGCGCAACAATAAAAGTCCAAAAATTACAGTTAAACTTGTGACACACCAGTTAATCGTTTACTCTACTAAAATACTAAAAATAACAATCGACTTTTTTTTATCTAAAGTTTAAATGCGATAATTTTGTAGATATTAACCAGCACTACCTTGCTGGCTCGCGTACAAAAGGCGACTGAACGAGAGATACTTCCCCGCCCGAGATTCCCTGTCCTCTCTTTTCCCCTTACGACGCTGACGCCCATCCCTACTTACGTCGCGACGGTCCCTGAACCCCTCAAACACACGAATGTCAAAGAAAGAAATCCTCAGGCGACCTCAACCCAAAAGATAACCCCACGTCCGTTGAAACCATTTCGTTGACGGTAAGTTGGACACGAAAGTCGCTAGAATCGACTATTGTGTTTCCAACACAAATATTTAACTTCGTTGGAAATAACGACACGAATGTCCATTTCCCACGCAAGAAAGGCGAAAGATTTTAAAACCTCGAAATTGTAAAAAACGAACCGACTTCGTATCAATTAAAACGGCCTTGACCGTTAACAAATCCATTCTAATAAATCGAGATGACAACGAACGAACTTTAAAAACTTAAAACAGGTAGGTAGGTAGGTATTCGTTAAAGAATTAAGAACGACACTAAACGGTTTAATCTTCGAGGCGTTTTAAACAACATTTAAAGCTCCCGAAGTGAATAAATTAATTAGAATTAAATATTTTAAACGGTTTCGTTTGAATATTCAAAAGGTTTCGTACGAGATAAATCTCCCGGTTAAATGAAACGCGAATCTCTTTCGTCCATTGCAAAAAAAAAATGAACGAATCCTCATCTCCCGAATGTAAAACATTTTTTACAGCATCCGATACCGATGACCTACTAAAAATAAGTTCGCGTTACGAGTATATATATCTGTATTATCGTTTTTTTACGCGCACGCTCCATTCTAATAAAAATCCTTCACGAAAATCACTTATCTAAACTCTATTTACTATAGATATGATTAATTCTGATTTATAATTGGAAACATTATAAAAATTAGTATTTAGAACGTACCTACGTAATCCTAATACCGATACATAATATTTATACGTTGCTTTTAGATGATAATCAATTATTGCCTTACTTTGTAACTGCTACAGATAAATATATGCTGTACCGAGCAGAAGGGTGGGTATTACATCTTCATTATGCTTCAGCACCGTGTGGAGAATCGATGTAAATGAAAGATGAGAAGGGTAAGGGTACTTTAAGTATTCGATTCGAGAAGAAAAAATAAGCTATAGCCACGAAAGACGTCATGAGTCAACTTGGATTTTTGATGCGGTTCGTGCCCACTAGAGTCAGAGTCAGATTAAGTAACAATTGACTTTTACAGGAATAATTTTGGTGAAAACTATCTCTTTTAAAATTACCATCAGCTATAAATACATGTACGTAGTAGGTACAGTCAAGTTCATATGTTTTGTCCCGCGAGATATGATCGCAGGCCAACGAACGACGAGAGAATCAAATGGGCAGCAGTTGTTTTTGAATTGTAAAACGGGACACGTCAGGTAATAAATAAAAACGAACAGTAATCTTTTTTTTTGGGGCCTTTTACGATGAAAACTAACACAGGCGACGAGACAAAACATACGAACTTGATTGTATCGGAGAAGTCGGTGTTTCGAGCACGTCCTTTTACCGTAAATTATTTTACAAAGCATTACTTAAAGTACTAAACGTTTAACTAATTCGGCCGAATTAAACATAAAGAGACAGGTAGGTAACGATAGGTAAGCACAGAGACATCGGTGGTATTATATTGATGTGTGTAATATAAGTGCTTGTTTAGTTATCATCATTTAATACATTAGCTACTGACAATGCATGTAGTGTATACTCACAAAATAATATCATTAAATATATTGCAGTACCTACTTACGCGTTTTGTATTTAGTAACTAGTAAATGTGCCTTTTACCTCTTCATCCACTATTATTAATGATTTTATTATAAACAACATATGTGGATGCTGTTAAAATGCTTGGTTTTGGATTGTTTTATAAATAATTATAAAAAAAATGTGATAAAATATACTGGAAAACACGTCTTCGTCGTATTCATAGTTGTCAGATATCAACTTGAACGGTAGAAAATACGGAAATGCTACGCTAACTTGCAGTTGACGCGTGAAAGGCAAAACTACTTAAACGTAAGTAGGTATATCACGTACGGAACTTGATTTTGAGAAAAAATCGAATATAAATATCGGAGAAGTCGGTGTTTCGAGCACGTCCTTTTTTTAATTATTACTATTGGTTGCGAAATCTCGCCTCGAACCTTATTAATAATTTTTAGAGTACGGTCCTGTATGTACCATTAGCATTAGTATTTGCACCCCACGCAGTTGTCAAGGGGGCCCCACCCACGCCGAGCCTTGCCGCACCCGGCAGTGGTCCTAAATAGGTCCCCTTTCTGGCCTCAACCTTCCATTAGTTACAATCGCCCACCGATGCCCCTTCAGCGGTCACACGCGAGCCATCACAAAGCCAGCGCGGTGTTATTTATTTACATGATCACGTTTTATACCACCTACAATTCAATAAATTTGGCGTTGATAAGAATTACACATTGTTGCTGTGCATATCCTGCCCTGATTAATAAAAACCATACGAGAGAAAGGTTGACGAACATTAATTTAAAAAAAAAAAAATTAATTAAGATGAACATTTAAATATGCCTTAAAATTAGATACGTAGGTAACGTCATAAAAATTTATTTCAATTTTATATTTAACTTACTATCTTGTAATAATTCTTAAATATGTACAAGAAATTACGATAAGGTAAACATTTAACAATATTTACGTAGCTATACCTACCGCTTGCAAATTAATTGATTTCTCGAGCCTAACAAAACGAATTAACATGCGATCTCTTAATATGACCTACCTATAACGCCGTCCTTGCCCAATTTTAAAAAGCGATATCAAACTTCACATAAATAACAATAACTAAGGAAATGTTTAATATCTATTATTGGGTTTCAATATGTTCTCGCTAATTGCTTAAGCTAGACGCAGCGGGTCCCCTAGAGGTCGAAGGGGTCCGGCGAAGCCGTATTTGCCTGCAGGGGTGGTCTCTATCAAACCCTTTGTTCTGAAGAAACCCTTGTTTCCTTTAACCCCCCTTCGAACAAGCCTAACTGACAACTGACATCATTTATTTGTGAATAAAACATGTATTTTTGGATACAATCGTTGCAACTCGAACACTTAAAACACACAAAACATTTCAGGGATCTGTTTTGTAAGAAATCTGTTAATTTTGATGTGCCGACGTTAACATTGTGAACAACGTGAACGTAAAACAATTACGAATTTTGATTAGTTGTTAGTTTGTTAACGGGCTTTTTACCTTTCACTCGGCCATCACTCGTTTACTACACAATTTTAATTTAAATGTACGTACATACGTGTAATATGGAGGGGTGGAAGAACCAAAAGTGAAATCTACAGGAGAGAAGAAAAACGTTTGTACATTTCATTTTTGAATTAAATAAATTTTCTCTCATACACCGTTTATTTATTTGTTTTACTATACAATAGTCACACATATTAATGCGGCATGTCCCGTACATTACTATACGTCAATAACATAAAAACGTGAATTTTGACGCCTCTGATATGTTATCGAAATATATTTTATTATTTTCGAGTAGCTTTTTCTTCAAATAAGCATGTAGATGGTGGTTCATACGATGGTAAAGTATTTAGTTGCGAGTAAGCCGACAAAGATACGTGAAGGCTCACAAGAGGGTCGCACGCAAACAAAACACCCCCTCGAATGACATGTGTGACATAAGGGACGTAACTGTAAGGTTGCTAAGGCAAACGAAAATAAAATAGGCTCGAAAATGAAGAAATATACATAGAGTAAAATTAGTTTAATAATTAGATAATAAAACACATCGACAATAAAATAAATGTTAAGAACTTATTTGATTTATAATCATTTATTTAAATATACCTACGTGTTTTTATTTAATTTTAATTAGGGAAAAGTGTAAACAGTTTGTTTTGTATAGGCACGACTTCCAATTGTGAACTAATCATTTCCAATTTCAAAAAGTTAATGTACTTTTATTTTTACAAAAATATGAAAAGTAAATGTATTTTTACGAAAATAAGATGGTTTGCCCGCTCATATTTCACGATACATATTTTTAGATTTTTTAAATAATCAAATATTCTTATTTTCATATAAATAACTAGTTATAATTCGTAGTTAGCCAACAACGAAAATTACAAATCACTTCTAGTTACGTTTAAATTAAAATTTTAACCGATCGATCTATTGAAAAATTTTATTTAAAAATCAAATAAATGTTCACCCCGATATTTTTTAATGGCCCTGGTCATAGATATGTTCTGCGTATTTTGTATTGTTAGTAGGAACGGTCACAAACATTCACGGTCGCAAGAGGATTCAAACCTCAGGACGTTGGTTTACTAGAAGAGCGTCAAAGCTCTCTAGTCCACCACGGCCTCCTCATACACTTTTTTTGCATTTTTTTTATTTTAATAAAATGTCAAAAATACGATATTAACAATAAATAAAAGATAACCGATTCTTAAACAACTCAATTATATAAATTCATACATTTTGTAGTTCCGTATCGTAAAAATTGTGCATTTTAAAATGTTCCGTATCAAAATCTAATTTTCTATTTGTTTCTGTGACATTTGCTTCGGGTTCTTCGACTGTATGAAGTCTCGAATTAACTTTAACGAAACAGAACGCTTCCAGGTTCTGAATTTATATATCTCAAATTTTTACGATAATGCATTGTTGAGGACATTTAAACGAACAATATTATCAAAAGGGCTTCCTTAATATTCTTTTGTTTTACATCAAGTAATACGTAGATACATTACAATATATATATATATATATATATATATATATATATATATATATATATATATATATATATATATATATTATATAATATATATATATATATATATATATATATATATATATATATATATATATATATATATATATATATATATATATATATATATATATATATATATATATAATATATATATATATATATATATATATATATATATATATATATATATATATATATATATATAGCCTTACAATTAATTATATTTAAAAAATACTTATACAGTGACCGGCATAAAGTTGGACACAAACGGAAAAGTTTTTTATTTGAAATTTCTCAGAAAATTTTATTCTTCGTAAAAATCTCCGCATAGGTCCAAATTCAAAATACATGTATTAAAATTTGAATATAACCTTTCGTATACGAGGGACGTTCAAAAAATGAAATCGGCTCAAGAGTAAACTATCCTAAAATGTCAAATTCGAAGTTATAGTCACTGTGTTTAAAAATATTTCTTTAGCCTATTTTTTTCTGTGTAGAATAAAATTGTCAAGCTTTGTTCTTTATTTGTATCATTCGAATGTAATTACTTTATTTTTGTTTTTGTTATTCAATAAATCATAAACTAACTATTTCAAAAAAAAAACTGCAAGTTAAGATAACGAGGCAAGAGAACGATTTTTTTTTAAATCTATTGCAACCTGCTGATTACTCGTTTTGTTGCACTCAATTCTTTTTATTAAGTTAACGAAAGCTTGTGTAACAGTTTTAACATGTATTAGTTGCGCGAATAGTACCTAACCTTTATTATTTTATTTCTGCAACTTTTTGTTGAGACCACAAATAGCCAGTCAAAATTAAAATAAATAAGGGGATATCCTAATTATTACTATTTTATACGAATCTTTCATAACGAAAGCACGTTGGGAACTATTCTATTATTTAACGGTTACTAATAATCATTTGTCCTGATATAAATAAATAACAACACATTATAAGTGAATTTGATCCTTAAATAACGCCTATATTAAAAAAAAAATGTATCAGCGGTCAATATTTAATGCATCTTTAGTACCTTTTTCTTATCTCCATAACGAAACTAATATTTAAGAAATAAGTAATATAGATATCGTCAAAATTTATGCTTCTTAATCAAAAATGTAATAAATACATTAGTTAGGTATGGGTCAACCCCAAAGGAATAGTGGTTAGCATGTTTACTTCCTATTACCAAACACGCGAGTTCGAATCTGTCTGACGTCGTTGAGATTTTTCAGATTTTATTTTATATTTTCAAATTAAATTGTAAGTGTCGTTATAGCTGAAAAATACAAAATTATAATTAAAACGGTTACTGTATCTATGAATAATTCTTCTTCGTATTAACAAATTTTTCATAAATATAATGTATTTTTTAAGATAAAACATTTAATGTAGGTACATTTATTGGCATTATTCATTAATTGGCCTTTTTTCAGTGTAGCGAGGTGGGTATACACATTCAACTACTAACGTAAGTAATTAAAATAAATGAAAAAAAAATAGATCATTGTCACGGTAGGATAGAAAAAATATTAAAAGTCTGATTTTTTTTTGATACATAAGTGTTATAAAAATAATGGCCTTGTTTACAATAATAAATAATTTAATTCGGTTCGTGCAAACTAACGGAGTGGAATTGATAGGCACACCGAACGACGCGTTGTATTCAATTTCCATGTCTTTACAACGTGTTAAAAAGAAGAATTAACCACAAGACCAAGAAACTTAAAACTAATCATATAATCAATTCTAACTTCACACTCGCATGGTCATTATAGAAGAAAAAAAAGTATGATGTGAATGCATAAATAATGAGCAAAGAGATAAATTTAGTTATTATCTCACATAAAAGGAAAATTGTATTGCTACTATTAGTATCTAATGTTGTTTTCAGCTAAAACAATAGCAGAATCAAAAATAGTCGTTTTCGGCCTAATTGATTTTAATTTTAGCACGTTCTTAAACAACCCAAAAGAAGAAAAAGGTTAATCTTTAAAAACGTTTAAAAACGTACATTTTTAAAGACAAAGCTTCGCATAGACAGGAAATTTAAATTTTAAATCACTCATTGTCGGTATTTAAAAAGGTCACCAGTTCCATCCGTTTGTGTAGCATGTAATGTAAGTAATTTAGTAATCCGTTTGGATGTTGGTTTAATAATCTAATAATCTAGACATCTAGACGATCGTAAATTAATTAATAATTTTCCAAAATTTTAAGCGGTTAAATTACGTAATTATTTAAAATTTTGTTAAATATATATTTTTGACTTTTATATGTATTTACTTCAAATTTCGCCATATACAAATTTGTAACTTGGTATATATTTTTTTCAAAATTGGTATTTTTAAAAATTAACTTTCGAACATTTTAAAGAATATCAGTTCTTTCATCTATTTAAAAATATAGGTGCTTACACTATTTTGCGAGTAAATAAATAAATGTAAGTATGTACATAAATATAATACCTTAAACGTGCAAATAATACCGACATATACCTAATAGGTAGTGAAAACAAACGTTTCAATTTTTGTACCCATATTATATTCGATTAACGTGAGGTCGATAAAGTACATCCTTTAAATGCAACGTCTAAAACCAAATAAGGGCTGGTACGAGCGCTTTTAATGTCCTGGCGGTAGCATTCAATTTCGTGTGACCGGAAATGAGGCTAATGTATCCCTGTGACGAACGTTCTGACATTAACATGTAACATCAAGGTAGGCCTGCGAATTTCTTTTACCTATTTTTATGATATCTACTATTATTATAAATGTATATGGCATACGAATACCTAACGATAAGCAACTTTTAGAACATTCCTTATTTTATAGATTTTTTTAATATTCATTTTAGATTAGGTAGGTACGTACAAATTAATACAATCGATCTTTACTAAAACCGAACCGATAACATAAAAAAAATTAACTTATTCGCGAGCTTTAAGATTAATTAATTATAATTCAACATGCATAATGTGCAAATCTAGAGTACTAAAACAATTATTCCGCTTTTATTTAGTATAGTTGACATAAATGTCATTAATTTTAATAACTATATACTATTCATGGCAAACAAAATATTTGGATTGGTTTTAAAATACAAAATACCGTATTTAAGGCACGATGTATTTTTAATTCAACTTAATAAGTCGCCCTTCGCTTTTTCGCAAGTGAGGTCGATATCTGATCCTTACAACTACAACGACCCACATGGGTGGTATCGCAGTCGTATAGGCAATCGAGAAGTAGTTGGGTTCGGTATTAATGGAGAACCAGAATATGCAGATCGTACAGAATTTCCGTTTCCATCTATTAGATATAGTCAACCGACGTCGGATTTTTTGGTAAATAAGTTCAAAGCTTTCTGTTATACATATAAGCATATTTGGCCGTGTGTCGCAGGCTCTAAGAGAAAAGGAAAAAGGAGACTGGCGTTTATTAAGTTTAGAGGAGAAGAAAACTATTTACAGACTTAACTTCTGTCAAACGTACGCAGAAATGAACGCTCCTACCGGTGAATGGATGGTAGTGGTTGGAGGTGTATTCATCTTAATATCGATAGGACTTTGGTTATATATTTTGATGAGAACGTACGGTAAATTTCATTTAAATAAGTCTATCAACATGCTCAATAGTAATTAATTATTTTTTGTTTAAGTATATTCTCAATATCCGTTACCATCGAGCTTTTCCGCATCATCTCGACGTGCACAACTTAAACGAATGTTACAAATACGTACAAATCCTATCACTGGAATATCGTCTCGTTGGGATTACGAAAATCATAGATGGAAAAGTCGACCCTGGTATATTCCGTGGGAGGATCCTTTCTCGGATGACGATAACGAATGCGAATAAAATTACGGGAAATTAACGCGCTATCATCAATTTAAAATTATGTATTATTTTAGAAAATACATCAAGCGTGTTGTACGTTCTGTTCAAAAAAATATATATACGTAATTCAAAGTGAAGTTTCGGCATCGAGAAACCCTAAAATTCGAGTAAACCATATAGCGAGAACGGCAAAAGCACCCGACCGCAATAAGGGTTAGAAACTCACCCCCAACTGATCGTCATTGTAGACCCTTATCTTGGATGTCCACCCATCACCCTTTTACGGTGGTATGAGGAGATGACCCTTTCCTATCCTTGAGGGTCGAAGCGGATCTGTTATAGGTTGTGGGGCGGGTGGGAGACTCGTGGACGCCAGGCACTCGCGAATATAAGGTTTCTAAGGGGTGCAAGCTATGTGCTTACTTCGGCGTTGATACTTCAACTTTCGACTATAAATAATAAGATCGCCAGTTTTCTTATGTGTTGATTTAAAGATTAGCAACTGTTTAAATAAGTACATATAACAAATACAAATTTAATTTAGTATTATTGCAAATGATTTATCGAAGCTTTATTATTATATTAATAATTAAAGCTCAACTTCATAAACCGCACTATATGAAAATTATTTTAAAAACAACAATGAAAACAACTTGGACTCGAAAGTTTTGGTTTAATGACGGAATCAACCGCGAAAATTGTATTATTCAATTGTAATTTCAAACTGCACTGCATTTTCACTTAAAATGTCCTATTTTTATTTAATGTCGCGCCGGTTCAAATTTAGGTAGTTGAATTACGTGTAAATCGACTTATCGTTAGATTCGCAGATAATTTTTGCTCTGCTCTTTTGCTTCGCACTATATCGAAACAAAAATATAACCTCGATATAAAAACATGCAGGGCACGTAACTAATTTAAATGCACTTATTATTAGCGAACTAAGGTGCGAATTAATAAAAATTTAACATCTACTTTAATTAATAGGTACTTTTTCTTACTTTATCAAGTTCGAATTTACTCTCATTGCGTACGTAAATTAAACTACTATAATACAAATTTGTGGTTTTTATTTATTTTCAACAACATTAATTATAAAGAAAAAGAGAGTTAATTGAATACGAATCTGGTTTATGAAATTGGGCCTTGTTTAGGGACTGTGAAATAAAACCAAATGACAACACTATCAATACTATTTTAATAGTATGTATGTAATTAGTTGGTTTAATAGGTTGTCGCATAGCGTTGGCATTGTGTAACGTACAAAATATTAAGAGTAAATTTATATTAGGTGTACAACTTTGCTTCCGCCGTTTTGCAATAAATGGCTGTAGCGGTAAGTGGTAGTCGAAATAAATAGATCGTAGCTGTCATACAATAAGATTAGGTATTTGTAAATATAACGCCATCGAAATATTAGTCGATTTGTGTCTGCATCATAAAAGTTATTCTCGATTAAACATGTTAGCTTACGAGCCAAATTCTCGTCATTTGCGGGAGGTTTTAATTTTCTGTTTTAATATGAAGAAATCTGCGGCTGAGGCTCATCGAATGCTCTCAAATACCTACGGTGAGGCCGCTATTAGTGAAAGAACGTGCCGAGAGTGGTTTCAACGCTTCAAGAACGGTGATTTTGACGTCGAAGACCGGCATGGCGGTGGAAGAGAGAAGGTTTTCGAAGATGCAGAATTATATGATGCATTATAGATGCATTACTTGAGCAAGACTCAATACAACGAGAGACATGATAAAGTAATCTTACAGCATGACAATGCTCGACCCCATGTTACGAAAGTGGTCAAGACATACTTGGAAACGTTGAAATGGGAAGTCCTACCCCACCCGCCGTATTCTCCAGACGTTGCTCCCTCGGACTATCACTTGTTTCGATCAATGGCACACGGCCTGGATGACCAGCACTTCCGGTCTTATGAAGAAGTAAAAATTGGATCGATTCGTGGATCGCTTCAAAAGATGACCAGTTTTTTCAACGCGGGATTCGTACGCTGCCCGAAAGATGGGAGAAAGTTGTGGCCAGCGATGGACAATACTTTGAATCATAAATGTATAACCAGTTTATTACAATAAAGCCTCGAATTTCGGAAAAAAACGGCGGAAGCAAAGTTGTACACCTAATATTTATTTTATGACAGGGCACTACGTACCTTAATATTATTCATTAGAAAATGATGTCAAATACAAGGTACAGTCAACTCTCTCTTGAGTGCCACTATCAATAGTGCCACTTCCCCTGATTTTCGCTCGAGCTATACCCCCACTCTTAGGTAGCTCTCGAGGCCTGAATTCCCCTCCGGAATTCCAATCTCTCTCCATCAATAGTGCCACAACGAAAAGTCGAAAAAATATAGTTTTTATAAAATACAAATCTTTATTTTATGTTTGGCACGTCTTTGGCAACAATTAAATAATTATCAATATTATTATTATAAATATAATTATAAATTAAGTATTTAAAAAGTTATGTCAATTTAAAATTATAAATTTAAATATGAAACATCGCAAATGTAGAACACAACTGATTACGAGTTTTCTTGCATCGTTGCGAGTGGCACTATAGCAAGAGAATGATGCGAATGGTGCGAACAACTTCGAGCGGTGAAACATGCAGAAAGTGGGGGAACCGCTTTTCCGAGAAAAGTCCTCGAGTTCGAAACATTTTTGGCACTCAAGAAAGAGTTGACTGTACTATATTCCAAAGAATGACTTGTCGTTGATGCACGTGGTATACAGTAAAAATTCAGTATGCGTCAACGGCGATGCACATGTCAGCGAAAGTGTTAAATATATCGAAAACTCGATAATTTGTTACGTCCAGGACTTTCTTTGTTTCACTGATTCCTTACAAAATTGTGTGATATTTTATTGAACATGTCGCGTTTCTTTAAGTGCTAAATTACTCGTAATACAGTAACATCCACCTTTCCAAGGTGACAAATTATAGAATACGACTAATTATTATCTGGTGACGATTTAACGAGTTTTCATTGTACCTAATACAAAAGTATTCTATAACACGCCTATCCCAAAACATCGACATATGTAAGTAGTGATTATGTGCGTGGTTCGTTGATTTCATTATTTACGCGTAGCGCATTAGAAGAACTTTTTTAAACTTTTGTTTTTCTATCCGCAAGTTAATCGACGTCCTGAATTGGATTGGTATTTATCAACATTTTTTGGCCAATATGGACGTTTCAGACGAATCTAACAATTTTCAAGTTAAATGAAAAAAATTTATTCGATTCGAGTAAAAAAAAGTGCATGAAAATTTATTATTTAGTAAGTAAAGTGAAAATGCCGGATCGATTAAGTCGAACGTTATATAAATACATTTCAAAATCATCAGATTTATTGTCTATAAATCTTTATCGTTTCTTTGTGACATTTAAAGAAAATTTATATCACGGAAACCAATATGTTCAAGTTCGTTTAAGCTGTTATCTAAACAATTAGAATACATACAAAAAATTATATTTAATAATCATTAAGAAAATATTACCAGTTAGATAATAACATATCGCATTTAGGATAATGGTAAATATCTCATAAATATGTGGTTATTTAAACCTACCGCACGCACAAGGTTTAGGATATAATTTCAGTATAGTTTACGAGAATACCTTTTTATCAATGACCTTGAATTACTATTAAACCTGATATTTTTAATTGATGAGGCAATATTTATGCGACACGAAAGAGTGGATAATCATACTATGTACGCTACCTGACTAATAATTCCCATACGATTAAAGCAAATAGACACCAATACCAACCGAGTTTGAATGTACTACCTATGGTTGAAATTATACTAACTAGATAAATGTATTCTTGGGACTCCACTACCCCCATTGTCGGCGTGATTTACGAAGAGTCTAGTACTTTTCACACAATTCTCCTGATTATTTTCTAAAATTATCGTACGAGAATATTATATCTAACGTACAGTATCGTGGTGGTCTACCAGTGGTTGCAAACATTTTTTTAAGGAATACGAATAATTTTCTTTTATCTATTCGTTTGTGTTTCGTCGATTGTTGATTACATAAAAGTCATTACGTGACAAAGTTACATGTACCTCGACTACCCATACAAGAAATTATGATACAAGTAAGTACATAGGTGTATAGTATGTATTTAAGTATGTATCTATCTATAGATATTGTTTTTACAAACAAGCGAAATATGAGTTCTAAAAGCAGCTAATAACAACGATAAATGATATCGTTATTAAAAATATAGAGAATTGAAAATCATACCTACTTGTAAATACTGGAAAACTACCGCACACAGAAAAAAACAATATACCTATGCGTATTTATCACATGGTAAAAGGTCAGTAAATTTTGATAAAGGGCAACTACAAGATAAAATCCAGAATATAATAATAATAGTTATGATGTTTTCGCATTCAAAAAGCACATAAATTTACAAATCTTTAACAACGTAGATATTAAAATAAATGCATTTATTAGAAGGTACAGTCAGGGACTTATGTTATGTCACAGGCTACGTGTGCGCGTAAGCAACCAATAGTGCAACGAGCTAGTTATCTAGTCTTTCCGTTTATAAATCCTGATTTATTACCGTCAGCGTTGTTGTTGAGATGGTGCGGCGACTTATTTTATTAGTTGTGAGTATTGGAAATACCGCTTCGAAACCTTCGTAAAGGCAAAAACGTACAGATCCAGACTAGAAATGTTTTTTATTTTATAAATACGTGTACATTACGGATTTAGTGTTTTTTTTAAATATATTAAGAATCGTTTAAAACTACTTATTATTAGTTATTATATGTTTATACAACAAAAAATAAATTCGTAACATTGAAGGCAATTGTAAAACTGTTTGTGTGAATCTGTAACTTTATGGAGGCAATAAATAACTAATACATACCTACCACTAATACGGTAAGATTTTATACCCGACAAAGACCAAATAACAGACGTAGGTAAATTTTAGATCATTTTAAAAATTAGAATAAACTTACAGAAATTTTTTAAATTTTAAAATATAGATACCTACCTTTATTGTTTAACTTACAATTTTTTATAACATGTTTTATTGAAAATGGTTTACTTATATAGTTTTGATGGTTTAATATTATTTATTAAGAGTTAATACGAAATAATAATTTTTTTATTGTAAAATTTGTAAAAACGTTGGATAACGCTCAAGGGTGAAATTTTGCAATAAGGAATCAGTATTGAAAGTTATACAAAATTCTTAAACCTTTTAATAACTTTTTGTTGTCAATAAATGACCATTATTTAGGCTGTTCGCTAATATTAGGCTGATAATCAGACTTTACCATGCATTTTTCCCGTAAAAACGAGAATTATACAACTACTAATTACGTACGTACTTAAGTAATTGTTTAAAAAATAAAGAACAATTTACAAATTGAAAATAAAGCATTATCTAGCTACATAAGATTGGGTAGTTGAATGTTTCGAATTTATTTTTGTTATAAATGTAGATAAATATAAATTACGGCTTACTTTTAACTAGTTTTATACGATTATTAATATGTTAAAAACTACTAAATTCGTAGTGTAAACAAATTCGCAAAATCGTATACATCGCACCATCTCAACAATGCTGAGCGACTTAACGGTAATAAATCAGGATTCATAAACGGAAAGACTAGATACTAGCCGAGAGCGTGCGTCGTTATTTCTGCACATTTGATTGCATACGCGCTTCCGTTGCCTGCGACATAAAATAAGTTCCTGACTGTACATACTATTTAATACATGATCGAATTATAATCATGAGCGCAGTGCTTTCATTATATAATGTTGTTACTAAAATTATTAGTTTTAGTTACAAAATGCTGTCTATGTAGTATCAATATTTTCGTAAAAAACGAAAAAGAAAAACGATATCTGACACGTCTATTGTTGGAAAATTTAACGATTTTAGTGCTAATCGTGCATTTAAGTGGCTAAAGCGAAACTAGTTTTGATGGGTTTGCTTTTATGGCGCACTTACGTCTTAATGAATACCGATAACAATGTTTCATGGTTCACACGGTTCACGTTTCGAGGCACTCGAACCGTACCATATTAAGAAATGCAATTTTAAATTGATTCGGAATTGTTTAAAACACCACTAATTTAATTATGTTTCAGTACCGTAACATACGTACGGTTAATGAATATGCATTTTAATTCATTACTTTTGTGGTGATGGTCATTGTCACTGTATAGTAGTTTCGAAATTTAGCGTTTCTGATGACGATGAAATTAATTAGAACTATAGATAAGTAAGTACCTATGTATTTCATTTCGTGAAGTGCGTGAAGTAGATATAATAGGCACATCGATGAAGTGCAAACATATCTGTTTTATATTAAAATTTTAGTATTTTGTTTGTAAATGTCAGTCATCACTCGAAAATTTTATCACGACAGGCCGTTTAACTGTTACTCGAGAATTAAAATGCCAACTTCAACGTGCCAATTTCACATTTAGCACGTCATTTGAAAGTATACAAAGAAGAAAAAAAGATGCGGTAGTCATTGGTACTTTATTTCACCATTTAATTCACCCTCCAGGAAAATACACCTCGATTTCACATGAAACGGCCAATATGAGATTTATTATTTATTTACAAACGTTTAGACACTAACTAATATTACTAAATAATAATTGTCGAATGAAAAGTTTCATTTTTAATGGAAGAAATGTCGCATTATCTCCAATAGTTAATATAAAAACCGTAAGAATTATTAAAAATCTAGTGAGTAAAATTTATAATTTTCTTAAGTATAGTAGAGGAAGTGCTTCGAATATAAACCTTGCACTACCAATAAAAATCTATTAAGACTAAAGGCGCTATTCGTCGTCGGTACCTTAAAGTACGCTAAATGCATTAAGTGATACTAGTGAAAGTGTTTCCCGAATTTTCGTTATTATTATTATTTTTTAAGTAAGTTGTTAAGATGAAATTCAGCAAGACTACAATTAAATTCGTTTGTGACCTTTGCGTGTGGCTGTTGTTTTAGGGTCGACTATTCTTATGTTCATTTAACTTTTCATTGACTTAATATCAAAAATAAATTTTGTTAGTTTTCTTTGTAAGATGCAATGTTGATAATAAATGGGTCATCTAAGAGGTTCAAATACGAGCCCGGTTCTGATGATAACGATGGTGCCTGCATATTTGTAACGGTTGTTTTTCCGAAAACGACAAAGAATAGTGAATACAGTGTCAAATGTGCTGTATGTGGGCACATATATAAACAATGCTCCAGAGCCGAAACAGACAATGGACGAGTTCAGCGGACTTCGGCGGTTAAGATAATGACTAATAATCCGCTGAACGGTCCCGCTGAGCGATGGATAACTGGCGGTAGCTGGACATTTTAAGCAGCGGTAATTTTCTTTGCTGTTACAGGCAGCGTGTTACTAACCTCCAAATTTACGCAATTCCTTTTTGTCAGGTTAAGTTGGAAAACGTTAATGGCCTTTTATACTTGTATTGCTCAACACAAAATTATGAAAAAGTTATATATGTACAAATAGTTGTATTCTGTGTTGTACCGTGCATGTTTAGTTGATAAAAGCCAGCCACACGTTCAGCAGAATTGTTAGCTGACATTAGTCATCGACTAATCATGTTGACCGATAACATACAACAGCTAATGTCCGTTGAACTCACTCGATGTTTGCAATTTTTGTAATTACTGTTTAACATTATTTTCCAGTTCGAACGCAAATTTTATTTGACAAAATCTTACCTTTTTATGCGATATTTAAAAGGGCCCATATTCACGCTATTTCAAATAGTCGCTAGTTTCATAATTTTATCTTGAACCACCGTATATTTTGGATTTTCTAAACGATGTTATACCTAATCGTTATGATCGTCGTTTGCTAATAGACAATCATTTATACGTATTTACCTTAAATATAAATTTTAACTGAATATAGATGCATACCTAATTAATTATAATAAATGCTAGTAAATAATCTTTTTTAATTATTTCAGCCAAGATTCTAATAAATAGACTAAAGTATTGTTAAATATATAAATCAATTTCTTTTTTGAAACACTACAAATCGTTTTAGTAGAATATAAAAGTATGTATTATCTACGTAAATACTAAATATAATTTTTTCATTTTATTTATTTTTCCACTACTAAATTTCAAGTTTTTAAAATTATTATCAAATTAATAGGTATCTATTCCAAAAATTGTAGAATTACACAATAAATATAATTATCCGTAATTTACTACTTTTAAAGTAAACATAGTCCGAGAAATCAAGAAAATTTCAAAACGTTCAGAACGTATGTTTATTGCATCGCATGGTATTATGAATTTAAAACACATAATATCGACGGCGTTTTGGCAGAAGGACGTAACCCATACTTTTTGCAAAAATAAGTTATTCTGACCATCTTATGCATCTAGGGCATATAATCTGTTAAAATCTGGTAACAATATTTCAATTTTTTTCACAATCTGATAACAATATTTCGATATTTTCCGCCAGAAATATCGATTTGTATTTCGGTAAAATGTATCTGCTTATAGCTACACGATAACACAAATAAAAATGTGCGCTCCTGTAAAATTTACTTTTTGTGGATTACGTCCTTCTGTTAAAACGCCGTCGATACGACGGTAGATTTGCAGACGTCATTCCCGCACCGCAATGTTTTATATTTTTAATTCTTTGTTTTAAATTATCATAAAATGTGTTAAAACAGTTACGAGCGACCATAGATAAGTAGCTGCCTGTAAAAAGATAAAAATTCGAGTCGACTTGACCGATAGCGGTACCCACGAACTTGATAACTACGAAACATATCCAAGTAAAATTTTCGGTAACAAAAAAATACATATATTAATAAAATGAACGCTGAATAGAAATAATCAAAATTTGAAAAAAGTAAAGTTATAAAGTTCATAATACAGTACCCGGGTGCACAACTTTTCTTAAAATTTTAAAATTAGCCAATAACTGTCCGTTTGTCTTTGTACAAGATCTAAATTATATCTACATACCAACATAGGTCATTTGTCGTCTTTTCTAGGTATGTAGTATAATTTATACATAGTCGACACCTGACAATTTCAGTACACTGAAAATTGAGACTTTCTCATCTCTATTTTTATTGCATGCAAAACATGTGAACAATGACTTCATTGTCTTTAGGCACCTACCAGATGCATCATATTATCGTCTTCTATAAAAATGTACCCTTCGTCCATCGTCCACAAGTTTTATTACTTCCGCAGTTTATTTTTGTAAGACGTGTTACATCTCACATCCTATGAGATACAAAAATTGTTCGGTCATTAAATGGAATTTACATTGGTCTCAAACAAGCAAGTTTTTTCTTTCAAATATAACACCCTCCCTCTCGCAGCCGCCAACGCCGTACATATTTTCAAGCCAGATTTATTTGCCGGCGTTTAAGAATTACTAGCGGTTTGACTCGGTGATCCAATTTCTCTGATTTAATTTCAAATAGAACTCTGTGATAAGTATTACTTAAGTAGAATCATTTGTTTTCATCGATCTAACATTTATATACCGTGTGTAACAGAATCATGGTACACCTCCTAATTTTGTTACTTATTAAGGGCAGGGTACCCATGATTTCAGCGTATTTTACGCTCATCCTTAAACTAATTTTTGAGACATTTTGGATCATTAAAATCCAAAATGTTTTTATGATTAGTTGTTTATCACTATTTTGTTTATGTATACTCGTAATTTGAGTACATGATTTTTATTCGTTAATTTGTTATTATAAATTATAATTTTGTTAGTTATGGTGGAATTTATAAAAACTAAATAAGTTAAAGTGAAGTGGATTTTTTTGTTTTACAGAGAATACCCTGCCCTTAAGAAAAAAAATTCAAACTAATTCCATATCTAATGTAAGATCCGTATTCTGTATTTTTTGTGACAATTGAAGTTCCACGCCACTTATGTGGTACCACTACATTCATAAAATTACGCAGATTTCAAAAATCTAATAATACGCATGGTGTTTTATTTGAAAATCGAATATTAATGTCAGTTCGCAAGTTTGATAATTTTATTTTAATAAATAACAAAATCAGAAAGTGTACTATGATTCTGTTACACACGGTATATATGTGAGAATTATTTTAGGGAGGTTATTAATGCGTCGCCAGTTATGAAATGAACACAAGTTACATTACAAATGTATACACCGTGTTGTAACTTAAATCAAGAAAACGCCATCAATCTACTTGTGAAATATCTAACGTAGGCTCGGGTGCACGGGTGCGGATTACCCAGTCCACCCTTCATCAAGTAAATTGCAGCGGCAGTCCTCGTTTCGGATATCTGGCAGGTCGGAGCCTCGAGGGGCGTCAGGTCCTCTAACACCCACTCACACCAACGCCTGTCGTGATAACGTGAAAGTTGGAACAATGACAAGGTACGGTTCAAAAAAGTATCTAACATCTATTTTTTATAAACTCTTCCTAGTTTAAAACTGAAGTTTTTAGATAGGCAGGTGATCTACTTAAGTTCATTCTAAAAAAATTTGTTCAAGTTGAAATATTTTACCGTAATTTATTATATGTAGGTACCAAACAAAATATTTATAATATATAATATATTAACACTGTATTATAACAAAGAAAGTCGCCGATGAAAGTGAAAACATAAGCGCTATTGTTAGTTTTTATTAAAATTCCTTTTTGTAAATACAGTGCAGTCTTTATAACAGTGTGAACATCCAAAAATGTGAACAACTGATTTGATATGCTACATATCGTCGGCGACACCAGAAAAACTAGTAACTCCAACAAAATACAAACGTGAGATTTTTACGCCATTTGAGTTGCCCGCGTATTTATTTTGTACTTTTCGAAATCTACTGTAAAATTTTATTTTGGGAGTTACAGCATTTTCTTGTGTCGTCGACGATATTCCAAAACGTGGACGTAAAACTTTTTATACTCTAAAACATGAACAACGGAATAATATAGATTTAAAACATCATAAGCACATACGTTGCTATTAAAGTGAAATAGTGCTATTGAATTGTGCGTATTGAAAAATGATACAATCAAACTGATAGTGTGCCGAAAAATAAATCAAATTTGTAAACATGTAAGTACCATATTTACAGATCTAGCGATCGACACCCCTTAAAGATCGACCGTTTTTTCCACAGAAATTAAAACATTTATAAATCAATTAAAATTTAGACCTTTTACAATACTTATATCACGCAACAAAAAAATAATTAAAAAAGTAAAAAATCCAGTAATATGTATTTTCGTATTAAACGATGTCAAACGCACCACTTGTATAAATAAACTGCGTTTTTAAAAAAAAACTTCGCAACCGAATGCCACAAAAAGTGGCAGATAGTCGGTAAACATCTTAAACCCCATCCGAAGGTTAAAATTACAACACATTAAACAAACGAAAATATTATTATAATTGCATAACAGTGGGGTTACGTCGAGGACTGATGCTCTTACCTAATTTCGGTTTAAATCAA